>OY728123.1:349518598-354518598 GCA_963277665.1 Viscum album
ATATCCACTACACCATAAGAAAAAACATTAGATATAATATAAGGACCTAACCCTATGGAATGAAACTTAATGGGCATTGGCTTTAGTCGTGATCTATAGAGAAGGAAATTATCTCTAACACGAAACTACCTTTGTTGTATTATTCTATCCTGAGATGCTTTTGATCTTTCCTAGTAGAGCCTTTAAATCTCATATGATGAAAATAAAATATCCTCATGCTCTTGAATTTGTAGCTTCCATTAGATTCCTTCTTGTGGAAAATCAATGCTGCATTTCTTTATTTCCCAATATGCCTAATGTTCGACTTCCACTGGGAGATAACATGCTTTAACAAAAACAATTCGAAATGGGGAAATATTGATGGGTGCCTTGAATGTTGTCCTATAAGCTCATAATTCATCATACAATCACTTTCTCTAATCCTTCCTATTAAGATACACAAATTTATCCAAAATTTGTTTCAACTCCCAATTAAAAAACTCATCCCAACCATTTGATTGTTGGTGGTGTGGTGTTGATGTTGTATGAGTCACCCAATACATATGAAGAAGGGAAACTAAATTATGACTGAAGAAGTGCGTCCCTTTGTCACTAATGATGGCCTTTGTTACTCAAAACATACAAAAAATATATTATTTGTCAAATTCATCTACAGCATGATAATCGTCAATCCTAGTTGCCTTAGCCGCCACCCATTTACTCACATAATATATAGCATCCAAAATATACAAATAACTAAATGAACTAGGAAAATGACCCATAAAATCAATTCCCAAACATCTAAATTGTCATAGAATAATATAGGTTGTTAGGGGAATCTTGAGTCTCCTAGAAATGTTCCTAGTGGGTTAGAAACTAGAACATGACTTTCAAAACACTTGAGCATCATGGATTAAGCTTGGACAACATAATCCAGATTATAAGACCTTCCAAGCTATCTGTTGGGGTCCAATGTGTCTTCTAAAATCAAGTGTATGATAAAAACATAAAATAGACTCAAACTCATGATTAAAAACACACCTCCTAATTGCATGGTCACTATACATGTACCATATTTTGGGGTAATCCCTCACATAAAATATACACTCACCTTCAATTTTTGTAGTTTATGATTCTTTAAATTTGCTGTGATTTTATAGGAAATAAGGTAGATAACTAAATCTACATACCAAGGATGCGTACATGAGATAGCATAAATATTCTCATCAAGGAATGTGTCCCAAAGTGGTACCCGATCCAAGGTGTCAGCCTCTAATATCTACGTAAGCCTACTCATGTGGTCTGCCACCAGGTTTTTCTAACCCCTTATTATCCTTTATCTCTATATCAAATTCCTAAAGAAGGATCATCCATCAAATAAGCCTGGGATCTGCATATGTCATCTTCTAGAGGTACCTTAGTGTTGTATGGTCAGACAAAACAAATACTTTAGATCCCAATAAATATGAGTGGAATTTTTATATAGAAAATATTATGGATATAAACACATTTCATGTGGTTGTTTAGTTCGATTGAGGTGAATCCAATGTCCTTGATTCAAAGGCAATCACATGTGAGCATCCCTCTACCCTCTGAGATAATATTGCTCTAACCGCAAAGTTGGAGGGTGTCACACAAAAGATCAATAAACAAAGCTCCCACTCTGGGGGTTTTTATGATAGTTGGAGTGGTCAGATACTTCATTATATCATTAATGGAAGTCTTGTAATAATCATCATACACAAAATCAGAATCCTTTTGACGTAATCACGACATAGGAAGTACAATCTTACTAATTTTTTTGAGGAATCACTCTTATAATCTTTCATGCCATATGAATGATCTACCATCACGCAGACATGAATTATATGTCAACGAAGAAATAATATCTACCTTAGATCTATCACCCTCTATCCGATGTTTTGACAGTAAATTCTCAAAGAAAATTCCACACTCTACAATGAAATGACACTTATCAAATCTTAAGACCATATTATTCACAATACTACGATTCAAAACCTTCCCCAAACTAGAGATACAATCATTAAATGAAGACCCATACATTGAAAACTCATCCATAAGTACCTCCATATTGGCCTCAATAAAATCATAAAAATTACACACCATGAATCTCTAGAAGGTACCTAGGGACTTAGAAAGTCCAAATGGCATCCTCCGGGAAGAAAATGATCTGAATGATCAAAGTTGATGTTTTAGTCACATAATACCTCATGGATATAGGAACATGAATGTATCCAAAAAAATCTATCCAAGAAATTGCTGTTTGTTTTCATATATAGTCTCTCAATAATTTGATAAACAAATGGGAGGGAAAATGGTCCTTTTGAGTATACTGATTTTGTTTCTAAGAATCAATACATACACACCAACTATTTTGCACCATCATTGGAAATAACTCCTATTAATCATTTTTAAAAATAGTTACACCAATTTTATTAGGAATAATATGAATAGGACTCAACAAATGAGAATATGAAATGAAATATATTATACCAATCTTGAGCATTGTTTCTAATTATTTTTTAACAACATCTAGGAGAGTCAGTATCAGTATCCTTGTGGATGGCTCACTGGTTTAACCCCATCCTCCTAAATAATCCTAGGAATGAAAATGTAGTGGATAATACTAGATATGTCATCCAAGGTCCACCTAATTCCCCAAATTTTCACCCTCAAAATATTTAAAATATTTTCTTATTGTTCAAAAAGTTTTTTGTTATAAATTATTACAGGTAATATATCGACACCCCATAAGTATGAGTATTTGAGATTTAGTTGTAATGTATTGAGTTCCAATGTAGGGTGGTGATGTATGGTTGTAGAAATTTAAGGAACTGAAATATGGGCACAATGAACATTAGTATCTGAATATACATCATAAAAATCATATAATAAAGCATTACATCCATTATCATACTCAACATCTATGTTATAAAAAAAAATCACTTGATAAAAATCAAAATATGAATCCATTTAAAAATCAAATCATTGATAGGTTTTAAAATTATAATCTAGTGTGAGAGATTTCTCATACATCAAACATGAACTAATACTCACAATATCCCCATGAATTGGAAAATCAAATTCCATTTGGTTCTTATTTTTTGGTTCAAAATGGTAGACAAAAACTGTTGAATGGTCCTCTGAGGGGTACTTCATAGAGTCCATAACATTAAATATCACAACTTCATCTCCAAAATACATGAAAAGTGTACACTTAACGAAATTTATGACCATTTTTATAGTTTTATGGATGGTACTACCTAAAATAATGGGAGCACAATAATTTACCTGATAATCTTCCATGTTAAGTATGTAGAACTCTATTGGAAAAATAAGGTCTCTTACCCAAACAAGTACATCCTCATGGACTCATGTGGGATATATTTTAGATCTATTTGCAATCTACAACACTACTATCATTGGATTCAACACACCAACCTATAAAGAAGATAATATAGAGTGATTGATCACATTTATGGAATCTCCTAAATCACATAAAGAATCAAAAAATGTGAATCCCTTATGGTGAACGGTATAGTGAATGTCATGGGATACTTGAACTTTGTTGGAATTAATAGATATGGTTTTATGAGTGTAGACACATTCTTTATGATATTGATCCTCACATTTCCCTTGAGGAAAATTTGATTTGAAAAATGTTCTTTTAAGAATTTGGAAGACCATGGAATTTTCTTGATGGCGTCCAGTAGAGGGTTTTTTATCTCCACACACTTCAATGTGTCCAAAACCTCTTTTTGAATTGCCTCTTCAGTAATATTGTTTTTTGAAAAACACTATTTTTAAAGGGAAAGGGTATTGGAGGAATATCATTAATCTTTTTATTACCTTTTTCTTTGTCCTTGGGCTACTAATCAATGGTTCATGAATGGGGCTACTCTTGAGTTGAGGTGAATCTTGGTGGATGATAGGTGTAGATATATCAATAGTTTTCTTCCCACTTCTCAATATGATGGAATTGAAATTTCCATTGGGATTTAGAGTAGGTTGGGATAGAAGAGTTTTTCAATGATTATTTACCGGTTCATAGAGGGAAGCGACAATCTCACCCATTTTAGTCTTTGAATCCCTCAACTCCAAACCATGACTCTTCATCTCATTCTGTTGATTTAGTACAATATTTTTCAAAATATCATAATTATTAGAATCTACCTTTGTTTGAGAAGTACTTTTTTTTGACTTGTTGATGCTTGATCATAATATATCAATTGGGTTTTTGAAAACACTATTGGTAAGGTATAGGATGCTATAAATTTTGTTGAAAGGAGTGGTGTCTTTATTGTTGTGTAGATCCATAACTCATGTTTACATGATCCTTTAACCATTGGATATATGTTGGAGAAAATGAATCATACTTTTTTTTGGAATTTGGTTGTTGTTGCTGAATATATGGTCTTATAGGGAATACTGCCAAAGAATGTTCTATATCTTGTATTTGGGAGAAACAATCAGTCAGGTGGTCAGTTTTAGGGAAAATTACTAAAGGCCTCACAAGAGTGGGTTAGAATGTCTTATAAACCAAAGAAAAATTTCTAATAATAGTGGTCAAATCTTCATTCCATGTAACAATCCAATGATTTTCAAGAGAGTAAGGACTTAACTTATATACTCCAATAACATGTGGTGTACCTAAAGCACCAAATTGTTTGGTGTTTTGTGCCATCATGTCGATCAACGCACATGTGGCTACTAGTGTTTTTACCACCAATTCTCCTTCAGCTGTTGCATCCACCATGCTACCCTCCATTTGTGTGAGTCCTTTAAAAATTTATTAGATGAGGAGTGGATCACTAATTTGGTGATGTGGGCATCTTGCACACAACTTATTGAATCAATCTCAGTACTCATACATTGACTCCCCTTGGGTTGGATTTATTTCATAGATCTCATTTCTAATGGATGTGCCATTTGATGTTGGAAAAAATCTCTGCAAGAAAATACATTTCAAATCATTCCAACATGTTACATATACATGTTTTAAGTAATACATCCCATCATTTGTAGTTTCATCAAGTTATAATGGGAATGTTTTTAGTTTTATTTGATCTCCAGAGACATTTCATAGTTTAAGGGTTGAGAAAACCACATTAAAATATCTTAAATTTTTTTGGATGCTCAAAAGATAATCCATGAATCAACGGAAGAATGTGAATTAACCAAAATTTCAATTCAAAGTACAATTCAAGGTTCGGTTAGGAAGTATAATTCAGTGGATAGTTAATATATGGAGCATCCATTTCATGAATGGTACTATTATGTTAATTGATAAAATTTTAAGCCGCTAGTTTTTATTTGATGTTTCATTTAAAAATATTTCCAATTTATGTTTTACCAGAATGGAGGAATTATCCAACTACTTGAATGTTGAAACGTCCTATAGAATGAGACTATTTGATTCCATCCCTAATGTTGCACTCAATATCCGATTCAAGATCTAAGAGATCATTGAGATTAGTTCATGTCATAAATAAAATTAAAATGAAATGATGAAAAGTTAACAATAATTAAATGATAATAATCATGGTTTGATGGTCCTATAAAAAAAGAATAGATAGAGAAAAATGACATCTTGAGGAATGGGAAATAAGCGAAAGAGGATAAGAAAATAAAAAAATAAAAAAATAAACAAATTCTACTAATTGGGTGAAAAGGTACTTTTCAACTAGATAATGCTACCTATTTCAGAGTTTATATCATGATAACTCTCAAATGAATTATGATTTCATGGTACATAGGGGAAGAAGTGTGGCTGAGCAAGGTTATCTCTCAAAGAAGGAATTAATTTCAAAGAATATCGTAATGGTATTTTGAAAATAAAGATAAAATTAAGAAACAAACTACTTAAAATGATGGGGGATTTCATTTATAAATCTTGAATAAGTATGTTAGAAGAATATTCAATTTATTTTATTTTTATTTTTGAAATGAAATATGATTAATAATATGTAATGGGAAGATGTTTTTTTAGAGAATTTTTATAGAAATAATAATAGATCTAACTCTACCTATTCCCTAAATTATTTATCATTATCCTAAAAATTAAAATCCCCATAATTATGATCACCTAGCATGTTAACCCCCGAAACCTATGAGAATTAAATAAACCACAAAGATGAAATGAATTAAACCATAGTCTAGATTTAGTACAAGTAGTATTAGAGCCATTTTTTGATTGATGTTATAAGGATAAATTATGGTCAGTAGTGATTTAGGGAACATACACACTCTATATATGAGGATGAATTGATTTTATTGATTTTATTTTAATTCTATAAATTTATCTCATTTGGTTTTGTTTTACTGATTATGTTTGCACTCTCACAATATACAGAAATTTCGACCTCATGTGTTTTTGTGTAAATTTTTTAATTTCTTTCTTAGTTTATTCTATTTTAGAAAATATTTTCATAGATCATATTATGTAAATTACAATAGCTCATTTATTTAAAATACGTTAATGAAGATGGTTTGAGGTAAACCTATTACTGAAAAGAATTACTCATCCTTGGGAAGTGTAGTCATCCATGAAACGCTTTTCATTCCCAATGTTTTAGAATGGGTATAACCCTATCTTGTTTCTACTCTATATTTTCAGCCCAAATAATATCATTAATGAAGAAGAAAAGTGAAAATAATAGAGGAATGTATAATAAATAAATGAAGAAAAAATAATATTATTACACAAAGACAAATATTACAACATTAGAAGGAGAGGAAGGCTTTGATGAAGGGATCCTCCCTTCAAGAGACCCCTCTACAAGTATAGGAAGTTATAGAACCTCCACGGTGATTATAGAAAACCTATGGAACTCCAAATTGGTTGCACTTCACACAATGGACAAACATGAAAATGGGGTTTACAAGGTGCCAATTTATAGCCAAAATGGGAAGTGGTTTTTGGAAACCATATTTCGAGATAACACCTGTGTCTTGGTTTTTGGGTTGGTAAATGAAATTATGTCAACTTGGCGAACAAAAAAAAGTTTTATACCAACATATTTTTTGTCTACATGGTAAAATTAGAGGCTAAATGATGATTATAGCATGAGATATGGATAAATACAAAAACAAATCTTTGACTTTGTGCAGATTCTTCCCTTATGAGGGATTGGTTAGGATGTTACCCTTAATTGAATAATTGGGCTTTTCTTTCAGGATTTTATTTGTGTCTCATGATGCTATGGAGCATACAACAAAATTTTATCCCATATAGAGTAACAGATTTTGTAAAACGTGAAAAAATTGACATATGTTCTTGGGCTTCAATGTAGTTTGGCCCACTTTCCTTCTGGATCATCTCCAACACTCCAAATCACCTCCTCCTACAACGAAATCAACAAAATAAAAATAAATACTCATTTTAAGAGTGATATAAATTTAATTATTGAATCAAATATGATGTTAAATTTGAGATAATATCTTTAATTCTAAATACAAAAAACCATACAATAGTGAAGATAGGGTGAAGGAATGCAGTGTATCATAATGTGGTCACATGTTTGGGTGTCATCATGAGATCTGGATACTGATCGAATAGGATTTTTTGTAATCTAGGAAGACATTTCATGGGACCTTTGTGAGATTAATGTAGTAAATCATTGGGACTTAGCATGATTAGTACGTTTATCACAAAAATCACATTATATTTTCATATGAAAAATAGTGTTAATATCCTTTACATATGTGTACCACTTTTCAACTTTTATTTTATATGTTTGATTATGGTCACCCAATGATTGTCATATCACTGTGTCTCTCATCAAACCGACATGTATAAAGTCCTTCTCATTATAAGGGTGACATGTTTAGTAGAAATGTTTAGGTGAATATGGTATGTCTATGAGTATTTAACAAGATCAATGGACTAGTTGTGGGGAAAACATTAACCCTTCACATAGAAATTGGTGTAATTGCATTTCTAATGTATATTTCACCCTTTTCAACCGTTATTTTACAAAGGAATTGGGTTATTGTTAGAAATATATCAACCAACACATTTCAAGATTGTGGGAACTCATCTAGAAGACTTCTCATGTTTATCATCACTTTTATTGTGTCATTCATGAGATCCTAAAGGCTAGTCATAGGGACTTCACATGATGTTTAATTGATCATGTGATGTGTATAACCAATTCAATTGATGTCCTTAGGGTCACATGATACATGTGACACTGGTTCATGTGCCACATGTATCCATTATTCTTCTTTATTCCCATAAGATAAAATATAATAACTATTATTCAGGTATTTATTTTTTCCTAGCATTTCTAATGTTTATTTTATGGGAATCAATAAACACACCCCCCCTTTAGGAGGCTAGGTTCACAGGGATATGCACTCGGTTTTAGGGAATGTAAATTACTATATGAGTCCTAAGTGATTCATTTGTTAAGTGTTCTGTGGTTTTATTTGGTCTTCCTGGTGACAGTTGGTTCATTGTAGGGTGCCCTATTAATTAGGGAGTGAGGATTAATTAATTTCACTAATGATTCAGTTCTTTAGCTCTCCTATGATCTCCTTTATCATATGATTTATTTGTTCGAACCATTCACATGACATCACCATAACTGCTCATGTGACCAGATCAAATAATCACTTCTTTTTTTGATGACTCGTGAAACAAACATCCAAACTATTCATAATTAATTAAGTTAAACTGTGATACACGTTATTGGCCACATGGTTTCTTTATATTCATTCCATAATCTTAGGGATTTTCATGTGATAAGTTAATATTTATGTTATTCGAATAACCCCTATAGTGTAACATTATTAAATTTCTACAAATAGATCATGTGATAATGGGATGTTAAAAGGGTTATATGATTCATGAGACCAGTACCAAGTCATGTGACTATTAATCCTTATACGGGTCATGTGATTTGAATGATGCCTCTGGATCTATTTACATCTTTTACTCCTTTTGAAAAGTTTCCTAGACCAAATAAAATATTTTTCTTGATCATGTATATATTTAATAATGAAAGGAGGATATAATGGAAATGTTCATTGGAATACCATGGTGGAAAACATGGAAACTGACCATCATAAGGTTGTCCAATCACCTCAGCGGTTGCTATCAAAAAATTATGGGAAGTAACATCATGTATAATATTTATTCGGAGTCAATTCATATATTCATGTTTCTACTGAAAATACTCATTTTATGAAACCCTAGTGAACAATAAATCATTTTTCTTAGAATGTAATGAATCCTAACAATGTTATATAAAATATCTATCCTGTGTCTTATATAATTTACAAATAGAAATGATATGCTGGTTACATACTAATTTATATTCTAATATTTCATGAACGGTTCTATTTTAATGGTGATATTCAAATTAATATGTACTGATTAATAATGGTGAAATATTCTATCAATTAAATGTTTGTATGGTTGACCAAGCTGGGCTTTATATAAATGGGAGATTTAAAATGGATTGGGGCCGACCTTTCTGGGTACTTGATGGGGGCTCCACAATTTCTATTGATGTTTACCTGTGATTAAACCGAGACCTAATTAGACTTACCTCCTATATGTATTGATATTGATCTATCCCAATTCTATGAAATGACTTGGATCCACTCATACCTGAATGGGAAACTATTTTTATTTGTACCCAGAGCCACAAGGATAAAACCAATTGTCATAGAAAACCCCATACTTTCCAATAATCTTGCATCCATTAATAAAAAACATCATAGATTCCTCCTATATAACGGGTTCACCTATAATGCTTTTTTATACATGTAATTGTGCTAGTTGTAACAACTATAATGATAGAATTTCATTAAAATGATGTCTTAAATTGGATATCATTTCTTATTTCATATCACGAATTGAAAATCTAAAGGGATAATAACTTATCTACTGAATTTTGGTGTTTTTTTAATGTTATGTGACTATAAAATTGGATGGATTTTAACAGATAAACTCTCCTTTGTAAAACAACATGAAAGACCAAAATTATGAGGTCAATTTTGTCCTTAAATTATATAATGTAGTGTTTCAATGTTTGAATAGTCAAGTCCGCTATTCACGTCTAGTACAGTAGATGATGGTCCCCAACATAGTAGTAGTTGCTGAAAATTAGGCAAAATGGATTATACTTGAATTAGTGCTATGTATCTCTTCATGTCCATAAAAAATAAATACATTAATATCCAAACTATGTTTCACATGTCTTGTATGTCTTTGGGTATAATAAGGGATATGGAGAAAAGTTACTCCCACTATCTCTATTAGACTCTCTCGGGGCTATAGAAATAAGAGCAGACTTGGGAAATGACCAGGTGACCAATGATGTAGGATCCATATGTAAAATTTATTTAATTATATTTTTTACCATTCTTATGGTGCCAAAATATATTCCTTCATCGGCACCATCCTCAATTCCATCAGTGTTAGCTAGTTTTACGGAACTTTTATAGTAGAGGAAAAGAAGGAAAATGTCCTCTAATATGTTGGAAGATTCTCACCTAGTATCATCATGCAACAGAAATTCATTATTTATACTTAGTTCCAATCCAATTTTGTAGGTTAATATAATATTTCAATAGGTTTATAAACCCCCACCGAGCATGTCTGGTGTAATAGACATCCATTCATGAGTATATTGATTTTATTTTTTTAGATCCCAATGAAACTCCATCATTGGTCCTAGTCAGTCATGTATTGGACCCAGTCAAGGTTCTAACACCTATTATTGATATTCTATAGGTTTTTCTATTTGTCACATCCCATGGAAAAACACTTTTAGAGGAGTTTGATCCTAGTAGTTGTTATTCTATTGAATTAACCATAATGACTTAATATCAATGTGAAGGTGATAACTTCTTTAGAGACCAAACATATTGTCTAATTTTTATTATATTATCTAAAACTTCTTCCCTCGTACATCCTTTAAGGTTTGTTGTAAAACTATGCCAATGGATAAATCATCAACTGTGCCACCAAGTCACTCATCACAAGGGGGCATCACCTCTTCCCCTCATGATGGGAGTAGAGAGTCAAAATTTCCCAATTATGCTACTAAGAAAAGTATGTTTCTATCTTCAATAATGGTCATTGAATGTAGGATAGAATCATATTATTAACATTATGAAAAATAATCTATTGTTCCCATCATTAGAAAATGGTCATGATTACATGTTAATCACACAATGAAATTGTCCTAGAATATATTATTTTTCAATGTATTGGGGTTGAGCCTATGCTCAGTGTCTATGACACTGTATCAGAAAATTCAGCAACCATTATGGGTGGATATTTTGACCATAATCTCAGGGGTCCCTTTGGATTAGCTAAATAAAAAATTAGGCCATCTCGTGTATATGTTTCCAAAACATAGCTATGGGGGACTTCAATATACAATTCTCCATTCCTGAGTGAAGTAAGGGATTTACCTAAAATAGATTAATAGGGCCCTTTTATTGAGGGTAGTAGTGGGAAAGGATTCAACTTTAGTTTAGAAATATTGGGATGATGTCTTGAAAGAGGATTACTATTGCATCATAGAGGCAAAAAATAAAAAAATGTGATCAATGTTCGGAAGGATGAGATTGTCTAATTGTAATATGATATTAGTCATCTTTTGTAGAGGTGATATCAATTAGATCATTTAATTCAAACCACAATGAAAAATGTTTAATAGAAACATGGATTATTTTACATTATAGAGTGGGCGATACATGATGTTTTTTCTAGGGTGGAATCATTTCTGCAGATTAAAGAGTTCAAAACATAATATATTGATTAATTTTACCAATACCTGTCCTCCCTTGAGATGATGTTTTTTATGTTCATGTTATCCTTTGAGAGAATTATGAAATGGGAATATATTTTTATGAGCCATATTTTGTTTGATGATTCATGGGAGAGACTCTGTGCAGTAGATATTCTTCCTTATTTTGTACATAATCAGTGATCCAAACCCTAAAAACATTTTATTTATCTATTAGGTATTCATCCAATAATGATATGTGTTTCATCAAACTGACATGATATCATTTAGACCATTGAATACATCCATCCATTATATAATTCTATGTAAACACACATTTTTTGTATTATAATGCTTTAATGTTAATAGATTTTTCGTAAGAAGGGAGCATGAATGTTTCATGAAATTAGAATACTCATTAGTGTATCTACACGTATTTCCCAAGGATTACCTAGTTCAAATAGATAACTGGTTATACATATTTTCCATAGGTAAAGTGTTCTATATTTATCCTATCTTAATGATTTTAGACAACATATATTGATTTTTACAAGGGATATATAATGATCTATAAAATTATTTCATCTTTTCTTTTATATTTACCTATATTTTTCATAAGTTTCGTGTAGAGAAATTATTGTTGGTGAGGACTTGGGTGTTTCATAATAATCCCTTTTATGGGTTTTAAACCTGACATGTTTTGTTCCATTTTTTTCAGATAAAATTTTAAATTTGCATGGATCACAAAAAGTGTGGGTCTATAAAGAATAGGATTAAATTTTTCCTAGGTCTCCCATTTTGAGTTTTCATTATGTGGAGTATTTTTTCACTAGTAATTGTATATTTAAATCCTTATCAACTAGACTATTTCTATAGCTTAGTTTCATTTTTCTTATACCATAAGATATTGTATTCTAGGTTCTTCTATATATGAACATCTATTCATATAGTTTAGCATCTTTGGTCCCGAAATGTATGTTTCTATAATTTAGGGGAATCTGTCTTAGACTGTTAATTTATATAGTTTATGGTCTTCTAGTTCAGAACCTTTGTTGTTATATTTTAGGGTCTTCAATCTCAGATAATATATTTTTAGTAGTAAAGGGAGGGTATTCATGAGTAGCAACGGAACCCATTACCATCACTGGGATTTTGAAGAATGAGTATTCATGTAGGGTTTTAATACCCTACATTATTAATTGATATTATTAATAACTAATTATCATGAAGGGGTATGAAACCATGCATTCTTATAGAAATTATTATGGATGGTTATCCATGATTGTTTATGAAACCCTGCATCCTTAATAAGGTTTTATTTTATGTATTTGGTAAGAAAAATCTATATTCATAGTTGGAATATTAGTTTTATAGTTCATAACCGAAAAATTTGAACTGAAGGTGATGGGATACGGTAGACATGATGGGGATGAACGTGAATCATTTTGAGATGTTGAGTACCTTCATGATGTTTTCAAGGTTCATGAGTATTGTATATCCTTTCCTAAAAAGAAGAGACACCTCTAGATATTTGGTCAATGGTCATTATTAATGATCCGTAAGAGAATAAATGCATGGTTTAGTAAAGGGGTTATCACTACATTCAAAGGGACCTCAAATATTTTTGATATTTCAATCATTTGGGTGGTGAAGAGGGATATAAAGAACAATTATATCCTTAAAGGGATTTGAAAACCATGGGAAATTTATATTGGGGTTGGGAATATGGGGTCCTAAACCACATGGTTTCTTGTCATGTGGTTCATTCCAGAATAAAGTTTGGGAATGAATATATAATTACTTATTTAAGAATTATTATAATAAACAATGATGTAACCTAGGGAATTTAAAATCTATTTGAATAAATGGGTCATGAGAAGTGTAAATCAAAACCCATGAATATATATTTTTACTAAAGGAGGGAACCTATGTTCTTAGGCCAGCCATTAATGATATAGGAATCTAAAAATACACACATTTAAAACAATAACTCTGGGATAATTGGGGGCTTTCCTTTGGGAAAAAAACCGCCACCTAGTGCATGGTTTGAGACATTACATTATTCAGAATAGAATCCTAGTGGTTACCATTTGAAGTATCTATTACAAGTTACAAATTTTCTAGATTGGATAATGAGGACAATGGAATACCATGTTCTATGGGTTTCCATGAGAATAATATCAACTCGAGGATTTTGTTGGCATTGACTTAGGTATCAAAGATATATAAGTGATGTGTGGACAAAGTAACTGTAAAGAATGGTTCGAGCACCCAAATTTTTTTTCCAATATATAGTGAACATATTATCATGGTGAGGAGATGCAAAAAGTCAATACTCTATATTTTTCCTAGACTAGGGGGTCCAACAATCAGTCCAAGCGTTTTTTAAGGCAATAAGATGGACCTCATTATTTTTAAGAAATTTTTAGTTATGCTAAATATTTTTCCTAAACTCTAAAGATGAATAGTATTCTTAGTGGAGAGTTGAATGTATCATAGATGAACCTTTATAGGTTTTAATCTAAAATAGTTTAAAGGGACTCCATGCAATAATCTTAATCCATTTGGCTCAAAGATGGGGATATAAATAGCACCAATATTCAGGTGTGCCTAATGGAAAAAAGGTAGAGCAGAAGGATAATCATTATACATAAAGATGGATCCTTCAGTTAATACAGGGAATTGGTTTGGAAAATTTGACAAGATTTCATTGAAGGACACTTAGAATGAATGAATTACTTTAATGATGGAATGTTAAGTATATGGGTAGGAAAAGAGGATTTTATGAACTGTATCCCAGGGCTGGGGGATGATAAGGAAAATTTTATGTTTTTGGAAATACCTGAGAATGAAGAGATAAGAACATGGTGATTGTTATGAAAAGTGAATGTAATCCTAACCCTATGGTTTTTAGGGCTTTTTTTGTTTAATGCTGAGTAATTGTTAAGAGTCATGTGAGGGAAGCGGTGTTTGACTTTTTTAAAGTCGGTTCCTTGAATCAAGATTCATATGCCCCTAAGTTGGTTCTCACCCCTATATTGAAATACACATAAAACGTGAACTAGTTTAGAAACATATTATTGGGTAACTTTATTTATAATATTCTCTCCACCCTTCTCAAAAGGATATTTTCTAGAGTAATTCTATGAATAATATCAGATGAGAAACATGGGTTTATTCATGGATGAAGAATTCTAGTGGCCATTACTCTCACCCAAGAAAGGATTAATTACATAAAAAAAGATATTTGAATCCAATAATATGGTAAAGGTGGACATGGAAAAGTCCTATGATAAGTTGTGATTAATATTTATTCTCCGAGTCAGGAGGATTATTTTTTCAAGAATGGTTTTCTGATTTCTTCATTAGATGTTATGCTTTCCCATGGATCACGATTTATTTTATGGGTAACTATTTCAGGTTATTTAAATAGGTAAATTTTATAATGAATGGTGATCCCATTTCAACCACTTTCTTCACCACAAATCAAGAGGTTCTCACAAGGAACATACATCAAAACCATGAGGATGGGATGATACTGACATATCATTACAGGTTCGAAAATTGAATTGTGTCAAATATTATGTTTTCTGATGATACGTTATTGTTCACTAATGGAAGTATTAAAAAAAATTGGGTTCTTGAGCTTCAGGTCATTGTATTGAAATTTGAGCGGTGAAACCAAAAATTCCATAAATTGTAGTGTTTTTATATCCAATAAATGTTCAGGTACATTGTTACAATTTAATTTGTGTTGGGTATCCAGAATTGTTAACTTCTAATGGTATATCTAGGTGCTCCTATCTATAATGGAAGGTTAAAAATGTATTATTTTATGACCTCAATAATTGGATATCATGGAGAATTTTTTATTGAAAGATAGGTTTCCCTCATTTGATGGAAGTATCACTTTTATTAACAATGTACTATCTTCTATTCTGATTAATGTATTATCTATAATTAATCTAATGAAAGGGACTATTAGGAACATTAAAAAATTCATGATATCATTCTTATGGGATGAAAATTAAGATGTCCATTTTCCCTAGGACTCATAGAAATGAATGGAAAAACCAGTTAACGAATGGGGCATCAGCTAGCATGTTGTTGAGGAAACCATACAAGACAGGACGGTAAGGCTATCATGGGATATATATAGGTGGAACACCTTATGTGAAAATTTTATTACTAATATATATGAGGTGTATTGGAGGATATGGGATTTAAAATTAAAAAGGTTATCAGGGCTAGTGTGGTACATGCTCAATCATTTAGAGGAGATGTACGGGTTTGTTCTTTGAATAGTTGGTTGTGTGAACAAAAGCCTATGAAAAATAAATTGGTCAGGAGAACCTATTCTCTTAACAAGGTTCTACACTCCAACCATTTTGTCCTGGGAATCTATTTTGTATCCTACCAAACATTACACTACTCTGAATAGAGACTAGAAGTATTTTTTTAAATAATCACACTTTTGGATGAACCAAACATGTTTATTTTCTTGGGATATAGCTCTAGAAGATTTTCTCGTCATGAATATAGGGAAATGATTCAGTCCTATATTGACATGGATCCATGGGCTTCGAAGATATGGTGTAAGGAGATACCACAGAAGATAAATTTTTTATTCTGGTGTATGAGAAATAAGGTGATTCCAAGGGATTAAAATGTTCAAATAATTGGTGTGATTTGAGCCTCTCAACCCCAATTAAATATTAATCCACCACTGCAAACAATAGGGGATTTGTAATTCAATGGGGACTTGGAAAAGAGGTTCCGAATCTACTTGTAGTAGAGGATGAATCATAATATCTTTGATAGTTCCATGTAGTATATGATTGAGGATTGGTTTTAGGGGTGGCACATATTGGGAATGAGGTTAAGGGTTGAGGAATGATATTCTCATCTTCTTACTTGATATTCTCAAAATCTAGAAATAAAGCAATTTATTGTTTCAAGATCCCTTTCTTTCACCTCCTGGTGTGGGTGATTCTATTAATGATGGATATTGGGGTGCTGATTTGGAATGATGGGAATTATATTACATTGATAGTACATTTTACTGGATACTTCAAGAACATTTTTACTGGTCGACCATGTTAGGGAAGATGGGCTAAATGGATACCCACTTACATGTGGTTGAAACTGAATGTGGAATGTTCTTTCCTTGAATAAAATATGAGAGGGGGAAGACTAGTTTGATATAGTAAGGGTTCTATTCTACTTGGTTTTAGTTTTTTTGGTTTAGGTGACATTATGGGTTCATAGGAAAATGCCTTGGGGACTGGTATTTTTTCATGCTTTTCAACATCTAAATCATAGAAGTTGAGTCTAATTCTACTATGATGGTCAGGTTTCTTCAATACAAGGGTGAAGTTCCTTATAATTTAGCTTATATTTTCTGGTATTGTAGGATCTATGTCAACCATTATATACTTGTCACGCATACCTGGGGACAAGGGGAATGTGTAACTTGTATTTAGCTAGAAAAGGTAGGCTTGGGGAGATCCTAATTAAATACATAACTTGGGGTCCCTATCTAATGATTGTTTGTGTAACTTTTGGAATGATGTTATTGGTCTATATTACTTCCTTCCTCCATTATTCATTGCATAAATGGAGGTTTGTATTGTTTTCTATCATATATTGACAAAAACGTTAATTTTCAGTCATGGTCATATAAATTTGACCAAATTGTATATAGTTTGATGTCAAAAAACATGTGGAACTTATATCAGTGGAGTGTTACAAAAATCCTAATTAGGATTCCTTTTGTCAAGGGTACTCCAACATCATTTTGAGTAGAATATAAAATTTTTAAACCAAGCCTCAAGGTTATTGGGTCCTGAGTAGTGGTATGGGACTGTCAAGATATATTTGATCAAGAATAACTCTCTAATGATGATCTCTACTACAATGATGTTTGGGATCAAAAGGATCAAAATGACCTTTCTGTAGGTCTACGATTCCTCTAGTTGAAGGTTCTAAAGAACATATATAGATACATATATAAAATGGTAAAATAGTTAAAAAATTTATCCTTTCCATTGGAAAACAATGGATTCAGATAACTTGAGGTTTTCAAATGAAGTTTAATTTATGTATTGGGGTTCTCTGAAAGATGATGGAAGAACCCTGAACCTTAGTTAACCAGGGAGAGGCTCTGTTGGCCCATTGATAAAGAGTGTTGATTGTTGATGGTCGGGAATTTTTTGTGTCATAAAATGGGGACTTATTAATCATGAAATTTAACATCATCTGAAGAGGTCATCATAATTGAATCTTTATGTCTTGTAGTTAGGATGTTAGAACCGATGTGTAATTATGAAAGATATCCTTAAGAACAAATTTCATAGATCATAGGAATTTGATTGTGGGGGAGTATTTTATCCATGAACAAGATTGCTAGTGGCTAATCATGTATTGGAGAAAATCTTTCATACATATATCTCATACAGATGGAACGTTTTAAGAATATCTGATTTATACAAAGGTGAAGCGAGTCTATATGACTAATCCATCCATATGAAATTTAATTTTTTTAAAAGGTAGGCCAGATCATATGGAAATTTAAAATTTCTTGGGTTTGGCTTCCTTCGGTTTTCATCTTCAAATTATAAGGAGTTGAATCATTCCATAATAAGCTCCTTTATGGATATACCTCTTCATAGACCTATCTCATAGGAAGCAGAGAGGGGACTTTTTTTCTTAACTTTTCGGGTCTTGACATAATGGTCATGTAAGGGGTAATTTTTGTAGATCAGACTCATATTGAGGAAAATGGAATTTTTATATTTCATTCTAGTGTGGAGAAGAATGATTCGTCTACAACACATATTCATGGATAGGGAGGAAATATATATATGAAATTTTAGGTCTTTCATGATAGACCATATGTGTTTTAATTTAATGTTGTACAACTACAATGTTTCCTTTTCGTTTAACATCATTTTACTTGGTAGTATGACTTAGAGGAGTAACTAACTAAGGGTGATAACATCATTATAGAAGATGCATACCCTATATTGAAGGGGTAAAACAATATGGAATTATAATATTTCATTGAAAATGGGTACAATTCATATATGTGTAGCATTGAGGGTATCTAAATCCACTTGAATACTTGGGTTATGAGGAGTTTAAATCATATCCTATGAACATATCACTAAACTGAAGAAGAGAACTGGATGGTATAGGACGACCATTAGGATTGGTAGAAACCCATATTCCACACAATAAAGACAATAACTCCATGATTTAATTAGGGATTAACTTTATAGACCACAATACTAACTAAGAGAATGGTTTTAAGACATTTGTGTTATTCACCATCTAATAATTGTGGTGCCCCATCAAATTAACCAGTCTATACTTCCAACATTCTGTAGGGGAGAACTCATAACATGGTATCCCAATATCTTTGGGGTTCCAAGATAAGCTTATAAAATCAATGAATTTGTTAGTATCAACTTAGATAAGAATATATAACATTGGATCAGGGGGAAATTAATATTCATTAAGGGATTGAGCACCCTAAAGTCTAAACTAAGGTGTATAGAACACATTTTGATGCTATTTGATGAAACATGTGTTTCTTGAGTACAAAATCATTAAGGGGAATGATTTATTAATGAATACCTCTTGTTGTTGAGTTTAATGTCTGGAGACCAAATTTTTTTCATTACATTTAAAATCATGATACTATAACGTTTCAATGATGTTTAACATCCTACGTGTATAATGTGGTTCCCGATATTTTGGTTGGAGTACACCAAGATAGCACTACTCAGAGTGGTTTTATAGGTTTCATAAGCTCACATGAGTCACAATCAATTTAAGAATCATGGATTACTAGAAAGTCAATAAAGACGTGAAAGAGTGTATGATAGATAATATGAGGTGGAATTTATATTTCTCTAAGAGAGTGAATCACCATGAAAATTGGGTTCTCATAGAGTAACACGGTTGGGAATGATGAGAATCCATGGTTGGGGTAGAAATTTTTGATCCATGACTCACTATATATCCCACAGTATGGGAATCATGCTACACATAGTTTTGATAAATCCATTTATCACACTACTTGAGTTTTAGTCCAGAGAGCGGGAGTTTTAATTTTCCTACCAATGGGACTAGGATTTGGGATTTGGGTTCCACCATGTATCATGTGGTAACATGAATCAAGCCTCATACAGATCATGGAATTATCCTTACATATTTAATTCCCATATGCATATTGGGGAACATATATATATTTTTTAGGCTTAGGACATGACATAGATCATCGATGTAACACCTCAAGATTTCATAGTACGTTATTTCATCAAAGTAATTCAATAACTTACACTACACACAACATCAAGTTCATGTGCACCCTGACTTACCAAACTAGTTTTTCATAAGCGGTTATGAATAGTAATAAATTAATTTTGAACTATATATAATCCTTATAATTTTAGAATCGATATTATGAGTTTCTTAGACATAATGTAAGAACTAATTGATTTTTTTAGATAAAATAAGTATTTTTCAAAAAATACACTTTTACTGCCTTTTAATGGTGAACCCTTCTTAAATCCAATATTTGAAACATTTATATATTCAATTTTACAAAATATACTTTTTCTTTAGAATTGGGACATAAGAATTTATTTTCAAATTAATTTGGGTGTTTTTCTGATAACTTTAATATTTGGGTGAATAGTGAACAATACTATATTTAAACTGAAAACAAATTTTTTAATAAAAATTATTTATAGTGTTCAATTATACATTTTAATGGTTTGGATATATAAATAGATTATATTTTTACAATTTAATCCAACTCTAGTCATTGTAAGTAATTTCAATTTGAAATTGGATATAAACAAGTGTCAAACTTTTGATAGTTATTATTTCTTAAAAATACGCCTTTTGGTTTTGATAGCGAGAATTAATTTTAAATTAATAAATGAAACTTAAATGTTTTTAATTTGGTAAAATAGACTTCATTATTGAATTCTTAATATCAAAATTAGCTTAGGGTGAATTTTTGGTATTTTTCTGAAAACTTTTAATTTTTGATGAATAGTGAAAAACACTGAGTTATAGTTTAAAACTGAATTTTAATAAAAATAATTATCTATTTTATTTAAATTTATTTTAGGTCAAAATAGATACATAATACCTAATAATGTTCAATATAATTCATTGGAGTCAGTTTATAATAATTTTTTATATATAAAAATGTTATTGAGCTTTTCACCGTCTTTTACCCATCTCCTAGGTGAATTTGCGAATTCACATAAAACATAATTTTACTGCTTCATTGAGTGGAATTTCGAAAATCAGAGAGACACGGTAAATATCAATGAGTAAAATGCGGTTCGATAAGATAAAAATAATTTTTGGTGAATAGTAACTTTTTATTTTATTCACCATGGTTAAAAGTAAATAGGGTAATTAAGGGTAAAAATGATATTAATATTACCCTAACACATGTCCTAATTCTATTTCGCAAGTGTATCTCGGCCAAAAACAACCTTAGGAGTAAAATATTGTCATTTAGGTCCACTTGGATTAGATTAGGACATTTATTATTAATTAATTCAAAAAAGAGTTTAAAGAGTTAAAATAAAAGTTTAATAATGAAAACATTTTTAAAAAATGGATATACATAAGATAAATTAAATTTTAAAAATTAATTATAAATCTAAAAAGATTTCATACATAACGGTATTTTATTTATAATTTTAGACATTATATAATTTAATTTATATATGACACAATGATGATGTAGTAATTACCATATTAATGAATGATAAAGATAATTGATTTTATAAATACCAAAATAAATGTAATTTAATACTTTTTATGAATTAAAATAATGTTCTTCGTTAATATGACATATTATTATTGTTTAGATGAATTGTTTTTGAAGTAATAATGCTTTTATGAATTTAGAAAAAACAAAATACCCAATAGTGTCAAAATTGACATAAAAGTTTTTTTAAAACAAATATTATATAATTAATTGATATTCTATTATTAAAAATCAATGGCTTAGAAAAAGGTCTTATATCATGATAGGTGTATAACTAATGGACCTCATGGGGATAAATTGGAAATTTATAGTATGCTTATTAACCATATAATATAAAAATACAGAGAGACATGGTAAATTTCAAACTAATTAACTAAGAGTTAATACTAAAAGATAAGGTTAATAAAGTGACACATACCTATATAAAACCTATTAGTTGAGTGGATTTCGACCCATCCCCACCTTATCCTCGAAATAAATCAATATTGTGCCATTATAAACCGAATATGAATTTATTATAAAATAATATTTTATGTTTTTCCTAAGGTACCCCTCACCCCTCTAATAAAAGGTAACTCCCCCTTCACTCTAATTCAAAACTTCTAAACCAATTTTCTCAGAAAAATCCTCCCCAAAATATCCTATAAAATAACCTCTCTTCAACCTAGAGGCCTTATTTTGATCAAAAATCCAACCTAAGGATCCCTTTTTATTAAATCCAAAGGAAGAACTTGAAGAAGAGGTAATGATTTCACCACCCTCATTCAAGTTCCTTTCTTCTTCCACTTCCTTTTTCTCTGTTGTTTCTATTCTAAAATAATAACTCTAGTATACTCTATATATTGTGATGTTTTTATAATTATGGTACAAACAAATTCATTATTCTATCCACCCTTTGAATGAACTGTCACCATAGGTGCTTACGCACAACTTACCGTTTCCACGTCGTGGTGTAATTGTTAGTCAATACATTATTATTTGGATGGGTATAACATTTATTTTTATTTGATGTAAATAATAAATATAAAATGATAAGTATTATTTATATATGATATACCATCCAATTATATATTATTTTAAAATCAA
This sequence comes from Viscum album, assembly GCA_963277665.1. Classification (NCBI taxonomy): domain Eukaryota; kingdom Viridiplantae; phylum Streptophyta; class Magnoliopsida; order Santalales; family Viscaceae; genus Viscum; species Viscum album. The sequence continues at coordinate 349,541,234 of OY728123.1, forward strand.
AAGAACAATACTTTTACTCGTGCGTACGTACGGATTACTGTCTCGACGACGCGATGATATTCATTTCCTAGTTCATCATTCATCGACGATTATAAAAATATATATTACTAATTAGTATGTAATATATGAAATAATAATTCTAATGGAGGTATATATATTTATATATACATATATTTATGTACTTACATATATCTTATTCACTTACTTCTGTTCAATACTGTATGAAAACAGAAACAGTGTTTATGCGTACGTACAGACTACCGTCTCCATAAATGGTGTTTAACATTTAATATATATGTATATTATAAATATTTATATTCATAATATAAATGATATATAAATCATGTTTTATATTCTGGAAGTATTTAAATCATGATCTAAGTGATACAATCAAGTGTAAAAAGTTAAAAAACGTACAATAAAGAAAGCGATTATTACCTAAAATATTAATATAACATGGAAATTATTATTAAATTGGTAGTATAAAGTCATAAATGAATAATTTATGATATTATAAATATTAATATGGTCCTAGAATCATTTAAAAACATACTATAGTCTTCATACTGGAGGTTAAACGTACCCTCGTCTAAAGGAAAGTGCAAGGTAAGGGGTTTTCATCTCACTCCTTATTCCCATGAGATTCGTACCATATTTCCACTATTAACTTTTATATGGTGTATTTACTGCCCATATTTGTATTCTTTGTGTAATAAACTTTAATTTATGTGTATTTACATATTCTTTTTATGATACCTCTCTCATGGAGTGTATATTTCGTATGTTACCAAATTGGTAAGGGTTAAATTCACAATATCTTTATTATCTGAGGTTGTGTTTATGTAAGTATCTACTAGGAAATATTTATTATCCATGTCCATGTTTCATAAAATATTTTTCAAAGGGATTCTATTTAGGGATTTTTACTAAAATATCATTTTAAATGTTTTTAATATTTATTCTTCTAAACCATTCTCATTAATGTCCATGTTTTCAAAATGGTTTTAAGGATTTATGTAAATGGGCATGACTGTTTTAAATTGTTAATTACTTTCAAAAGATTCATAGTGGTATGGGACACTTTGATTCAAAAATTTGTTTAAATTTCTTCCTTTCTAAAATGTGTGACTTTTAAATGTTTTCAGGAAAAAGGGATATTTCTCTAAAATAGTTTTACATATCATTTTCATCTATTTCAAAATCCATTAATGGATTTTAAACTTGGTTGAAGTTGATTTATTATAATACAAATATTCCATATTGTGTTGAAGGTTTTTTGATATGGTTGATTGTGGATGTTTTATTTTTATACAATTCATGGTTTATGGAGAAAGTATTGACATTTTTATGCTAGTTTTAATACGAATGTTTATGTTATGTTAAAACCTGTTCATATGAGGAATGCATTGGACTTAGTAAGTGACGGGTGGAGCTCGCTATAGCTCCTTGATGCATTGATAGGTCTCATGAGACAAACTGGTGTCTTGGGAGAAGGCCTTGAAAAAATCTTACTTTTTGTCTTGGCACAAGTCCTTGACTATGTGGTTATGATAGTCTGACATTATGCATTCCATCATTTTGAAAGTGGTTATTCATATTGTATGTGATTATTCGACTAGTAGAATATCCATGTGAATTAGTAAATGAAATTACTTCATTTTATTTTTTTCCATATTATACTGATGTTCAAGTTTAAAAGGCTTTTGTTTTAGTTATACATTTCCTTAAATTTTTATGCTTATTTATGAAAGGGGTGACCATCTGAGCTCACCCCTTTCTATGTTTTATTCTTCCCAGGATTCCAAGAAGTGTATTGTGATTGATATGCAGGGTTAAGACAAGGGAATAATGGCATTCATAACAGATTATTTATGTTTTTTGTAAGTTATAAATTTTAATGTAACATTCATGTATGTAATCTATTTTATAAGACTATTAACTGATCGATCCTTCAGGACTTGATTCCTTGTAATCATGCTAATGTATAAATATAATGCACTGACTCTGGGTAACTAGGGTCTGGGTGTTACAGTTGGTATAAGAGGAAGTTTAACAATAGCCTTGGAAACTAGATTTAGATAAAATCTAATTAAGGCACATTACCGTAAGATAGAGTTTTAAGATTAGTATAAAAGAAGTTCCTAGAATTTTTGTAATGTAATGATTCTATGTGTTTTCCATAAAAATTCATCCATGTCTGGATATGAGTAGGTTGAGGCTGCTCTGGCACAGATGTACCTTGGGGTAAAACCTGAAAACACCACTTTGAGCTAGAATCGAATGGGAACTGGTGCACGATAATGGGCCTTGCTGCACTCTTGGTTACAACACTCCCAGGGGATATGTATAGGATAATTCACATTTTCTTTACAATCCACTATAAAGGGTTTATGAGTATATACCTCCTCAAAGAAAATATTTTTGTGACTATGGATTATATCCATATACTGTTCAATTTATGTTAGGTATTTTACATGTTTGGAATTTTGAATTACGATTCATAAACATACATAGTGTATGCCATTGTATAGAAATGGCACCCAGTAGAAGGAGTGTGAACTCTATTAATATGTATGATCCAAAGTGTATGAAGGATCATATCATTCACGGAATTAAGCCAACATTATGAAGGGAAATAGTCTCCAATTTATTCTCAACATATGATGAAATAGTATCATGAGTTAATAATATAAGTAAAGAATTATCTGAGTCTTATTGCTTTGAAGGGAAGCAAGAGAAGAAATGTATGGAAGGGAGAAAGATGGATAAATGGAATAGGGAAAAAAAGAATTTTCCCATATGTGATAACTATGGGAAGAAACACCCTAGAACATGCTTGAAGGGAATGGGGGTTTTTTATATGTGTTGAGAAAAAGGACACCATGTATGTGACTGAAAGGGAAACATAAAGGTTTTAAATGTACAATTCTTCATCTGCAAGGAGTTGGGAAACTACACGAACAAATTTCCAAATCATAAGAGTATACCACAAATGATGTTATTGGATTATAATCATGTTATTATACTACCTCAGATGAAGAGTAATGACTACTGTTCTTATGTTGTTATTTCATTTGAGTGGTGTATCAACAATATACAAGTTACATGAATTATGGACATAAATAAGGATTGTACTGCAGTACTATTTTATTGAGTATTTTAGATTATATGGTTCTAAGAAATGTGACTTAATAGTAAGCTACACTTTTGGGAAAATACATGGTTGAAGGAAAGGTAGTCCTTAATATGGTCTGGATAATGAGGTAGTGTTTTTGGAATAAGAGATAGTTGATTTTGGTAATTCAGGATGTTGTGATGTTGTAAAATAATACATTATAAAGGCGTTCACATGTTATTACCTGGAAAAAAGGATCCTCACTATGTTTAACTTCATTATAAATTTTGGACTGAGAGTTTTGATATAAGTATTTCGGATAATTATAAAGGCTGAAATACATTAATATTTAAAATAGATACTATTGTTAAGGATATTTTTGGATTTCCATAAAAAGGACAACTCAGAGGTCAGGCGGCAACTCATCGCGTCCGACAAGCCCGTGAGACATGAACCCACAATCGAAGGGTGACAAGGGTGTATCACCAAACACTGGCCCACATGACATCCTGTATTGGATAATGTAGTTTTTTAAAGGTTCTCGTATATGAATTATAAATTTTTTTTGGAACCCTTTACTAAAAGGATAAATATAATATTTTTTTAAGTTCTATTATCTTTTAGTGTGAAATATGAGTTTTTGCTATAAATTAGTTAAAGGATGGAAATCTACTTAACAAGTATACATTTTTTTCTTCTCTTATTCTATGAAGAAATAAATTCTTAAACTTTAGGTATGCCATCTTAAAACAAAAAATGTGTTATCCTAATACCTTACATTTTTTTGAACCGATGGTATTTTAAATAATCATAGATTGGTGGCTTTGAGGCCCACAATTCTACAATTGTTTGTGATTGATGACCTCAATAACTCCCTATAAATATTTCCATTTTCCCTCCAATTATGTGTCTCTAATTTCCACCATTGTTCACATAATCGAGATCATAATTTGGTGGTGACTTTTTCATTCGCATTTTCCTCTTATTACAACTAAATTTTATTAACCCAATCCCCGATGTGGGTTTTACCAAAGGTATTTTCAATTTTCAACCTTTTATTTTTGAAAAATAATTTCAAATTATGAGGATGCAATTTATTGAAGGAGGGAATAATGTAACCCCCCATGATTTCATAGTACGTTATTTCTTCAATGTAATTCAATAACATACACTACACACAACATCGAGTTCAAGCGCACCACGACTTACCATACTTGCCGTTCAAAAGCAGTTATGAATAGTATTAACTTATTTTTGAACTATATATAATCCTTATAATTTTAGAATCCGTATTATGAGTTTCTTATATATAATTTAAGAACTAACTCATTTTTTTCAGATAAAAGAAGTATTTTAAAAAATATACTTCTACCACCATTTAACAGGGAACACTTTTTAAATCAAATACTTGAAACTTTTTTATCTTCAATTTTACAAAATAAACAAATTCTTTAGAATTGAAACATAAGAAGTTAGTTTCAATAAATTTTTGGTGTTTTTCTGATAAATTTTATATTTGGGTGAATTGCTAAAAATACTATATTTTAACTGAGAACAACTTTTTTAATCAAAATAATTTAAATTGTTAAATTATATATTTTAATGGTTTGGAAGTATAAATTTATTATATTTTTACTATTTAATACAATGCTGGTCATTGTATGTAATTTCATTTTGAAATTGGATATAAACAAGTGTCAAAATTTTGACAGTTATTATTTCTAAAAAATACGCCTTTTGGTTTTGACTGCAGGAATTAATTTTAAATTAATAAATGAAACTTCTATGTTATGAATATGGTATAATATACTTCATTATTGAATTCGGAATATCAAAATTATCTTATGGTTAATTTTTGGTATTTTTATGAAAACTTTTAGTTTTTTATTAATATTGAAAAACACTGAGTTATAGTTTAAACCCGAATTTTTTTAAATAATTATCTATTTTATATAAATTTATTTCAGGTCAAAATAGATACATAATAAGAATATAAGTTCAATATAATTCATTGAAGTCATTTTATAAAAATTTTATTGAACTTTTCACCGTCTTTTACCCATCTCCTAGGAGAATTTAAAAATACACATAAAACATAATTTTACCGATTCAATGGGTGAAATTCAAAAATCTGAGAGACACAGTTAATATCAAGGAGTAAAATGTGGTTCAATAAGATAAAAATAATTTTTTCTGAATAGTAACTTTTTACTTTTATTTCCCACGGTTAAAAGTAAATAGGGTAATTAAGGGTAAAAATGATATTATTATTACACTAACACATGTCCTAATTCTATTGGATAAGTGTATATCGACCAAAAACAACCTTAGGAATAAAAATTACCCTTTAAGTCCACTTGGATTAGATGAAGACATTTATTATTAATTTATTTAAATAAGAGTTAAAATAGTTAAAATCAATGTTTAATAACTAAAACACTTTTATTATAGGGTTATTAATAAGGTAAATTTGACTATAAATATTCATTAGAAAGATAATAAGATTTAATACATAATGTTATTTTATATATTATTTTTATAAAGTAAATAATTTAATTTATTAATGGCACAATAATGATGCAGTAATTACCTTATTAATGAAATATTAACATAATTGATATTATAAATACCCAAATAAATATAATTTCAGACTTTTTATGATTTAAACTAATTTTATAGGTTAATATAGCATATTAGGGTTGGTTAGATGAATTATTTTAGAAGTAATAATGCTTTTCTAAATTTAGAAAAAACAAAATACCCAAGAGTGCCAAAATTGACATAAAAGAGTTTTTAAAACAAATATTAAATAATTAATTGTTATTCTATTGATAAAAATATATGGCTTGGAAAAAGGGAATATATCATGATTGGTGTATAATTAAGGGACCACTTGGGGGTAGATTGGAAGTTTATAGTATGTTTATTAACGATATAATATTAAAATACAAAGAGACATTGTAAATGTCAAACTATTTAAGTAAGAGTTAAAACTAAAAGAAAAGGTTAATAAAGTGACCGAAACCTATATAAAAACTATTGGTTGAGTCTATTTTGACCCATCCCCACCTTAACCTCAAACTAAATCAATTTGGATCCATTATAAACCGAATATTAATTTATTATAAAATAATATTTTATTTTTTTCCTAAGGTGCCCCTCACCCCTGTTAAAAATGGGCATTCCCCCTTGAATCTAATTCACACCTTCTATGAAATTTGGCTCGGCCTAACCCTCCACAAATACCCTCTAAAATATACTCCCTTCAACCAGAGGCCTTATTTTGATCATAAATACATCCTAAAGATCCCTTTTTATTAAATCAAAATGAATAACCCGAAGAAGAGGTATTGATTTCACCACCGTCTTTCATGTTCCTTTATTCTTCCACTTCCTTTTTCATCGTTGTTTCCATTATAAAATAATAAATCCAGTATCTTCTTTATACTGTGATGTTATTATAATTATGGTACAACCAAATTCATTATTCTATCCACCCTTTGAGTGAAATGTCTCCATATGTGCGTACATACGGCTTACCGTCTTCACGTCGTGGTGTAATTGTAATTCAATACATTTTAATAAGGATGGGTATAATAATGATGTTTATTTGACTTAAATAATAAATGTAACATTATAATGATTTTTTATATGTGATATACCATCATATTATATATTATTTTAATATAAAAAAATTATATTTTCGCTCGTGCGTACATAAGGATTACCGTCTCCACGACGCGATGAGATTTATTTCCAGGTTCACCATTCATCGACGATTATAAAAATATATATTACAAATAAGTATGTAATATATGACATAATAATTATACTATATAAATATATATATATATATATATATATAAGTATTTATGTACTTACATATATCTTATTCACTTACATCCATTCAATACTGTATGAAAACATAAAAAACGTTTATGCGTACGTACAGACTACCGTCTCCATAAACGGTGTTTTCCATTTCACATATATGTCTATTATACATATTTATATTCACAATATATATGATATATAAATAATTTTTTATATTCAGGGTGTATTTAAATCATGATCTAAGTGATACAATAAAGAGTAACAAGTTAAAACACGTACGATAAAAAGGCGATTATTACCGGAAATATTAATATAACATGGAAATTATTATTAAATGGGTAGTAAAAAGTCATAAATGAATAATGTATGTTATTATAAATATTAATATGGTTCTGGTATAATTTAATAACATACAATAGTCTTCATACAAGAGGTTAAATGTACCCTCGACTAATGGAAAGTGCAAGGTAAGGGTTTTCCATCTCACTCCTTATTCAGGTGAGATTCGTACCATATTTCCACTATTAACATTTGTGTGGTATATGTACTTCACATAATTGTATTCTTTGTGTAATAAAATTTGATTTATTTGTATTTACATATTAAATTTATGATACCACTTTCATGGGGTGTATGTTTCGTACGTTACGAAATTGGTAAGGGTTAATTTCACAATCTCTTTATTATCTGAGGCTGTTTTTATGTAAGTATGTACTGGGACATATTTATTATCCATGTCCATGTTTCATGAAATAGTTTTCAATGGGATTATATTAAGGGACTTATTACTAAAACATCATTTTAAATTATTTTATTATTTATTCTTCTAAACCATTCTCATTAATGTCCATGTTTTCAGAATGGGTTTAAGGATTTATTTAAATAGACATGAATGTTTTAAAATATTAATTACATTCAAAAGTTTCAATGTGGTATGGGACACTTTGGTTCAAAAATTTATTCAATTTATTCCTTTATAAGTTGTGTGACTTTTAAATGTTTTCTTGAAAAAGGGATATTTCTCTTAAAGAGTTTTACAAATCATTTTCATCTATGTCAAAATCCTTTAATGGATTTTAAACTTGTTTGAAGTTGATTTATTATGATAAAAATATTCCATATTGTGTTGAAGGTTTTGTGATATATTTGACTGTGGATGTTTTATTTTTATACCATTCATGGTTTATGGAGAATGTTTGGACATTTTTTATGCTAGTTTTAATATGAATGTTTATGTTATGTTAAAACATGTTCGTATGAGGAATACATTTGACTTTATAAGTGATGGGTGGAGCCCGATATAGCTCCTCGATGCATTGGTAGGTCTCATGAGACAAACTAGTGTCTTGGCATAAGGCCTTAACAGAATCTTATTTGTAGTCTTGGAACAAGGCCTTGACTATGTGGTTATGATAGTCTGGCATCATGTATTCCATCATTATGAAAGTGGTTAGTGGTATTGCATGTGATTATTCGACTAGTAGAATATCCATGTGAATGAGTAAATTACATAACTTCATTTTAATTTTTTCCATATTATACTGATGTTCAAGTTTAAAAGGATTTTTTAGTTATACATTTCCTTAAATGTTTATGCTTATTTAGGAACGTTTCTGCTGTATTGTTTTCCTTACGGAGCATCTGAGCTCACCCCTATCTATGTTCTATTTTCCCCAGGATTCCAAGAAGTGTATTTTGATTGATATTCAAGGTTAATACAAGGGAATAATGGTGTTCATAAAGTATTATTTATGTTGTTTTTTATGTTATAAAGTGTAATGTAACATTCATGTATGTAATATATTTTCCAAGACTGCTAAATTGATATGTCCTTCGGGACTTTATTCCTAGTAGTCATGAAAATGTATTAAAATAATGCACCAACTCTGGGTAAATGGGGTCAGGGTGTTACATTGGAATTACTATGTACTCTAATATAATAAGAAACCAACCCACATGTAGTTCTTTGATGTAATCCTCCATGTGAAATTTTGACCCATATACTAGAAGGACGATATTTTTTCTATTATGGATTGACCAATGATTTGGGATATATGCATCCCTATATTTCCTATACCAGTGGTATTAACGAAAAACATAGTTATTTTATTGGAAACATACCGTCATAGGACTAAACCAAATGCAAATAGGTGAATTCTTTTTCAATTTATAATATGGTTGGACCCTAGATTCAAGATCAAAGAATCAATATGTATTTTTTTTGAAAATAAAAATAAAGACACATATAGTTCGTGAAATGGAATATTCCCTGTGCAAGTCATAACTATATAAATAGAGGGAGAATTATTTCCATTTATATCATAGTTGGACACAAGTTTAGACATATGAGTGTCACTACATATCTTGTGTAAATAGGAATCAAGCCACATGTAGTTCTTGATATGGAAAAAATCACTATGTGGATCTAACTCACATATAAGGATAAGAGAAAATCTTATTTCTTCACATGGATCTAGATCATGTTTAGTGAATCTTTCATGATTTAACATTCCCTATGTAGTTTAATTTTATTCCCAAAGGGAGTATTCCATGTATATTAATTTCATATTATGAGGATATAAGATTATATGTAGTTTAATATCTTGATTCTAATGATTCATCATCCTAATGGCATCTAGGAAAAGTAATTTTTTAGAAACCATGAATTGGGGGGGGGAGTATAACACATTCCTCATCTATTGTGGATAATGAGTAAGATCAACTAGAATAGTCCTTATATATGATTTAAGTCCCTTCACACTTGGTTTCAATATTCTAAGTGTTCTTTCCTAGGATCACTGTGCCTATGAAATACAACACTAGTTTTCCTTGATTAAATGAGTAATAGTGAATCTTTTTATTAAATCCCACACAATATAGATTTGATGAACATTGAGGTTGTGTAGTGTTCGCAATCATTTCTCATCATGTCATTCCAACTCAACCAGCCACTTTTTTGATTGATTGAAATATGATATTTGTGAAAGATAGAAATTCCAAGAATGAGAAACTGGAAATTTATGTGAAACACTTCTTTGGTTCGGTAAATGATATAATATTTAGTCATTAGTGTGGTAGTTCGTGTGGTGGTATAGTAGGCCATAAACCCTGAAATATATTTTTCAACCTGATCATATATTCCTTATCAACTATTTTATAGAGTACATTTGAAAGTGTCTAATTGAAATCATTTATCTATACATTTTGTACTTTATAATAATGGGGTGATTGGTTATATTCGATGTTGTACTCATGGAATAGTTTCTTTATTTTGGAAAAACAAAAATCAGTGTGAGTTTCCATTGTTATCAAATGAGAGACACAAAATATAGTGAGAATATCAGTCTTCAAGAATCTTGTTATATTGTCTATCCTAAATTCCTTGAGTTTTATTTCCTAATCCAATTTTGAAAATAATAATATGGAATTAAATATGTATATGAACATATTTTCTGTTTCAAGGGGATGTAGCCACAAAATATTAACTCTCGACATGGGAAATAGTGAGGAATAGATAGTTGTATGTATTAACTATGGTGGTTGATGGATAATGTATTCCTGAATCTAGCATGGATGAAATTTCCTAGTGAATTCCACATTTTCTTGTATCATTTTTTAGTAGTAACCAAGACTCCATAATTTTTAGGGGATTCTAGTCCAAGAATGATGACCATTGAAGGAGATATCATGAAATTCTTCTATGATGGTGGGAATATCTCCTTATACAGTGAATCTAAGGGGAAAACCATCAAGACCTAATTTTTAGATGGATTTATAATCATTTTGACTACCCCTAAAGGTTATGTTCAATTCTCGATGATATGTTTGTTACTTTTTAGTTTGACTAGAAAGATGGACCCCCTTTAGAAGGTATTCTATTATGAGGTCCATCCATCCAAGGGTGCATATTGGATCATCGTGGTCTAGAGAAGGTTTGACCTAATTAATTTCCTTCATGTAATAGATGATGACTGATGAGACCAACCTTCAGTGCACGATGCAAAAAAATAACTTCATCTTGATCAGAAATATCCAACACTATGGCTGCATTATCCAATGTATCGACAAGAGTATTTTTTTGATCATGGGATGTGATGAAATGTTTGTTTAAAAGGTAATTATTACATTATTCCTATGATGTAGCTAATGAGGTGGACTAATTATTCTATCTTGATGGCATAATCATTGTTGATTTATTTGACTATAGGCTCAGATTTCCCATTGATATTTAGGAAGGCTATCTGCAGCTGTAGGAAAATATATAGGATAGAAATGATGGATTTTTATTCTTTATAATTATAATTTCAGCCTTCAGAGAATGAATAAGAATAGGGAAGTTTTATATATCTTGGGATAGAAATAAAATCCCTTGAAAAATATGGTTTTTCTTTATGTTTACCATCCTCTTGCTATTAGTATCTAGATAGGCACAAACAAAATTCACCTCCCAATTTTAGGGAGTTTCATGGTAATATAAAACATCCTCATCCTGAAGTTTTGTGTCCACTAGTGTAGTATCCAAGGTAGGATGTTCTATATTGAAATAATCTAAGGCCTACCATTTAATTTCCATATATAAAACATATTGGATGTTACAATATTTTAGAATTATTTCCATCGATCCAAATACCTAGTCAAAATAAGGAAAACATGGATGTAGAAAAGAGGCTCATATGAGATACTAGGTGGTGTTCATGATGTTGAATGTAGTTCCTCATCATTTCCACTGAAAATATGATTTCCGTGGCAGTTCCTATTGATATCATAATTTCGTGTCTTAATAACATACTTCCTCTTACTAAGATAATATATGATGTTTTTATTCCCTTTTTTGAGAAAGAAGAGCACCAAGTGATCATTCTCCGATTGAAACATATAAGATATCTAAATTTCCTTCCAATGGTGACACTAAGACCTGTGGGATCAACAGATACTGCTCATGATTCTCTAAGTCATCTCAGAACTCCTCATCCCAATGATACATGACTCCTTTATTCATTACCCTACTATTGGGGAGGTATTCCACAACCAGGTTGCCTATGAAATGTTGAATATAATAGAGGATCCCCAAAATCCCCATCAGTTATATAAGATTCAAACTGAATGGATTTTCTAGAATTGAAAAATTATTTTTTGGGATCACCATCATTCCATGATGGAATACCACAAAGATAAGGCTTTGCACTAACATTACCCTACATGAAAACTTCAAATGATTCATCATCAAACATTTTTCTACAACATAAGGAAGATTACTAGATAATTCATGAGGTGATAAAATTGATTCTTTTATTGAACAATAGTTCATTATCATAACATCCCATTATATTTCGATGTAATGGTTTAAAGATATGATGTATGGAGCGCTGGAAAGTAGTGTCATAATTATTCATTCTAAAGGGAATAAATTGATTCAAAATGATCCCTTGAATTTCATAGAGGTTGGTGGTGTCTTCATCTTCAAGGTCCATATATATCTAATTATACCCTAAATTCCCATCCATGAAGGATATATCTTGGAATAAATCAGTTTTATTGATAAAAAGTTTTATGATCAGCATTGGGAAATCTTCCTCTATGAAGTGTTGATTGGGGAATTTGAAATCAAGGAATACCCTTATCATCTTATTAATTTTCATGTTGTGGATGACATTGTATAACTCCGTTGGGTACTATGTTTTAATAAAAATTTTATCTGAAAAATTCTCCAATATATAATCAATATTAGTATCAATAATGCGGTGTATTCTCTGAGCTTCTATCTTGAATCCCCACTGATCATCAGGTAATCTGAGGTGATGAGTAGCCGCAAAGGGGTTCGACCATGGAATATATTTATAATTACAAGATAAAATTTCTGACCTATTATTTTAAATTGAAATATACATATTATAATCCTTGAGAGGCATAGAAAAATAAATGAATAACGGATAATAGACATTTTCTATTCCCAGATTCAACTGCCTATTCTGATCGATGGCGGTGGAATGGTCGCCAACAAATGTAGGTGTAGAATTGAAAAGGATATCATATTCTTCTCAAAACTATGAGTCTATGAGGGAATAAACATTTGTGATGTATAATATACGGGAATGTTTACCCCTGTTGGGATAAAATAGACCATGGGAAGAGACATTGACAACTTGAATATCTCGGGTTACCATTGATAGATTTGGGGTTGTACTTGTCTTCCTTTTCCCTACCATGGAGGGAATGAGATATAAGAATATATCGGTATCCAATAAATATCAAGGGGGAATCCATGATATATGATAATTTCTTTACAGAGTTATTGGATCTCAATTTATTATTAATCTAACCCCCCATTAAAAAAACATTTTAAATAATTTGATAGTTATCACATGGACATAATCCAAGGAAGCTTGTTTTTTACGATAGCTTATTGGGATTGAATATACTCACTTGATGAGTTTTATGGGGAACACATAATAATTGTTTATCATGCTTCAGGTTTTTTCAATGGTGATTCCCAAACCATTGGTATTTACCACCTACATATCATTATCCACAATTGGTTTTTTCCTTCATTCTTGAAGAAACCAACCTCAACATATTTGGATTTTCATGATTTGAAATGGGTTCTATCACTATGTAGTTTTCCAACCGTCATGTCGAAGGGGGTATTTTGGGAATTGAATAAAGTTTGAAGGTACAACCATGTGGATATGAAACTATGGTCCTCCTAGATAGACATTGAATATTGTATCTTGTTACATATCCATGAAATCAGTATTACATGTCATATCCCCAAAACTGATACTGGAGATTTATCTTCTTAAAAGGCCTTTTCTTACATTTATCATATAGTTTAATGGCTATCTTAGTCATATATATGTCCCCGATCTATATCCCAATCTTACAAAATTTTGAATCGATATGATGTTTATCTAGAAACCATTATCCACAAAATCCTTTCATATGTCAATATTTTTTATGTTTCTTGAAACATAATGGGGCTTGATAAGTCCCCTTATAAATTCCTCTTGATCATGTTTTATGAATGATATGGCGGTATGAAATTATGATATAACAGTTTCCACTAGAAAATTATCATCAATAGGGACTTCACTATCAAACTCTTATGGGATCTAGAGGTCCTTGAAGAGTGGCTCTATGAGTTCCTTTAAGAGATGGAGAACATATTAGATAGAGAGTCGGTCAAGGAAAACTACAAACTCTTTTTTAATATCATTCTTTTTTACAGATTTATATGCATCAAATGGTAGGTTTAATACTTATTATATGAATCAAGAGTTGTCATTTTTATGGTGTATGGTATTTGTACTTAAGAAGAGGTCGAGGGAGAATATATTTCTAAAAAAACAGGCCGTGTCAGCATTCCCCTTTGTATTAGCTAATATATAATTACACCCCCATGAGTCATTCAAGTAGAATTACTAGGATTGAATAACCATATGAAGCCCCTAAGTAATATCCATGATTCTATTAGACATTCTTATGTTATCACCCATTTGTATCAGTTGTATATATGGATTATGTGGTGATGTCACCAGCAAATTGGGTTCATCCACACCCAAGCCGCACCCTATATCCTCAATTTCTGCATCCTCAACATCCATATCTACTTCCAAGTAAGGAGAAATCATACGTAGATGTGTATAATTAATTGAATAATATATATGTTATGTGAACTATTCTAAAATATCCAAAAATGTTATATTCATTTGACGAGGGTTCCATTTTGTTGGGTGTTCCCATTGTCCCAATATTGAATTAAATAAATATTCAAGCATCAGAACTTATGTAAGTGTTGGATATGACTCTTTCTCTGGTGGATACCTATTTATGATGAATATTTATACATCATGTAGGAATCTTCAACGGAACATCCCTATGTGTTTCTATTGTTACAAGCTTGTGAAGTTGTGCTCTCGAAAAGGAATGAACACCAAAAACTAATTTTTACCATCCATTTGTGGAACATCAATACATGCTTATCTATAACATTTTTCTAGTCACCCTCATTATCTCGTATATGATGGTTACAAAAGTATCCTATGTTAGGGACCTATTTAGTATCACTTATCTAGAACCAACCATTCTTTGGAAAAAATATTTGCTGAAAAAGAAGTCATTGATGTTGTGGTCATGTCTTCTATGGAAGTGGAAGTAGTTAGGATGATCTTTGGGGTTGTGTCACTGGTTTTCCTAGGTATCAGAATATTGAGAAGGTTTTTTTAAATTGATATAGGTAAATAACCTAGAACCATGTCATTTTATAATGAACACACTTTTTTCATTTGTTCCTAAAATAATGGGTGACATAGATCTCTTTTTTTACTATCATCCAAGGGAGATTTTGATGCTGCTGTTGCATGATGGGAGGATGTAGAAAATTCAAGGCCTATATATGTTCTTGAATGATCATTTCTACTTGATTGAGGTAATATATGGTAGTATCTGCCTTACTAGCAGTTTTCCATATGTCATGGTCATGGGATGAGATTTTTTCAATTCCTACTGAATGGAATATTTTAGGCATTGTTCAATATCCGAGAACTCATGAAATTTTTCTGGATTATTCATCTACATCAATGGTGTTTGAATGATATCCCAAATATTCTCAGAACAATTTTCCAAATATTTATCTATCATGAGAGTCATACTGAGTGAATATGTTAAACCATTAAATCTTGTATTGATGTTATAATCCCTATCATTTTCCTATTTCATCCAATTTAGGATGTAAATAATTATCATTTTACTTATTTTGGTGCTAATCTCATAATGTAATTGATGAAGGTGGTCCTTCTATCTCACAAAACAACCTATGGAAAGGCTTGTATACCAAAAAAAGATAGACCTATGAGAGTTTATATAAAACATCTCACCCTTTTCACCTCCAATTGATCTTGAGGTCCCATCACTAGGAAAAATTCTGAAACAAAATTTGTGGGATACAATTATGGATCTCCCCCCATGAAAAATTGAGAATAATGGATTTTAAAAATTTTGTGGGGTAAAAGTGTCACCACACATTCGGGACTAGGATTATATTATTGATTAATGGGTGTATGTCACAATTCCCTGGCTTTAAAAAAAATAAAGAAGGATTGAATGTAATTGAATTTTTTAGGTATAATTTTTCGGACTTCCTCTAATACATTTGGAGTGGGTGAGGCTTGATGGTGTTCCCCCACATTCACATACACGTGATTCTCAATCCATTCTAGGACTGAATGATCATGTTTAGAGTGGAGATGGTGTTTTTTTAATGGTGTAAAGTCAAGATAATTATCAGCTTCATTATTTATATACATTTATTTCATGGTTCTAGTGCTAGCATGTTGTAAGGATTCCTATCTTGTAGGTATATTAGCCTTATCCAGATGTATGGTATGATGGATATTTGTTTCTATTTTATGATGATACCCTGTGGTAATATTTCATCTAGGTAACTCATCATTGATATGTCTATTATTTTGTATCTCATTCTCATAGTGTTAAATTCATTCCTCTATTTAAGGAATTTCAGCTCCTCGAGGGTAGTGAATGGGATATAGACACACGTTTCCCTTTATCCATGGAAGAGTTCAATCAAGGAGGTGGAAATACATCATTAAGAGGTGTCGGGTTATGGACCCTTCTCTAATTTCTCATACATGTCGCCTTAGTTTGTGAATCCAGATCGCCCACCTCTCAAGGAATAGTTTCTTAATTATTTACCTCTATGGTTACATCTTCGTCCAAATCATTTTCTGGATTGATGAAGGGGATTTTCTATGATTTTTATCCGGTAATGGTGGTTGTCCCATCATTGTCCCTGTAATTGGGTGATTCTACACCGCTTACATCTCCTTCAAGTGTTGTATTAGGGTTATTTCTCTAACCCATGGCCATATTGTACCATTTTAGCATATGGACCTTGTGAGGTTTTGTTGTCATTGTCAAACATTCCTTTTATCATGATATGAAAATAGTGACATTAAGGGAGTTTCAAATTGTTCTTATTTAACGATCCCTAAATGATAGAGGTATGTGTTATAGTGGGGGGAGAATAACATGGATTCCGATCATTGGTATTTACCTCCCAACCAAATTAGGAATAACTATTTTCTAGGTGATGATAATGAAAATAATTCCACCAATGTTATTTCATGGGGATGATTTGGGGCCACAATTGGCACTTTATGATCTTCCTCCCAAGGATCTGAGGAATTTAGTTGAGGAAACAATGACTTATATGATGTAAAATGTGATATAAATCCTACCTAACATTATAGGTTAGGATTGATCTAGAATAGCCACTGATATATCATGGACCCTCTTTGAATTTTATGAACCATGTGGTGGCGATTGGGATAAAAATTTGACGTTTATATTGGGATGGTGATGCTTCATAACATCAACCAATTTTTTGAGGATCCTATTTGGGTTAGATTATCCTAGAGGTGGTGGTGGTAAAAATTCATTCCTCCATGTACCTGGGTTCTCTCCTGGATGGTTTATATAACACCATCCAATGTAATCAATTTGATTTGTAATAATTTTATTTTCATATGAGTTGGCTACAATGAAAACTTATGAGGTGAGTTAGTTATTGTATGAAATTTATGTGTTGTCAATAACTATATGTTTTGTGATTGGTATGTGATCCATTTTGGTTGGGAGACCCATTATAGGAGTATATTTTAGTCCATTTCACTCTATTTAAAATGTCTTTATGTCCTTAAAGCGGTGGATTATCATTGTATTGACCAACTAGACTTCACGTTACTCGATATCCCGATTTATCTTAGGGATATATCATCATAATATTCCATATCTATGGATATTTCTTGATCTTGATATATATTCCAGTTACATTATCCATTCATTCCCCATCATCATATATGTATATTTGATGTGGCTCTAAAAATCATTTAGGTGAGAGGTTTTATGATTAAGAGAAAAACACATTATGATAATTTATCATGCCCATCAAATCATGGGTTCTGGGATATAGAGAATTAAACCATGTCAATTTGACAACATAGTGTATATATGATCTAGATATTACCCAGATATCATTGATATGGGAGGTGTACAATCTTCAACTACTGATGAGTATCCCACATGTTCTAGCATTAGTAACCCATACACTCCTCTAGGTAATTTGGGATATCATAGTTGTAAGTGGTGATGGGATAAAACATAATTGTGGGGTTGTTTCAGAATAAATAACTTTGTATATCCATGTTGGTCTCTTCTTCATTAGGGTTATACGACTCCACA
The DNA here is from genome assembly GCA_963277665.1 of Viscum album. NCBI lineage: Eukaryota > Viridiplantae > Streptophyta > Magnoliopsida > Santalales > Viscaceae > Viscum > Viscum album. The sequence continues at coordinate 349,559,439 of OY728123.1, forward strand.
TAGTTTGACCATAGATGTTCCATCTTTGGTATTCCAACTAGATGTGGATAATTTCTACTAATGGTTGATATAGAAATATATAATCACAAAAACAATGTTTCAATCACCTATGAACATGAAGGTGTTTGGGAAATGGGAGTATATCATTTTCTAGGAGATATCTTAATATTGGGGAGGTTTTCCACGACGGACATCAGAAGTATATTCTTTGTAATTCATCTCACTAATACCACAAGGAGGAATATTAAGTTAATGGTTTTCTTCTAATTTAATTTATCTGTCATAATAACCTTGAGGTGTTGTTGATATGTGATGAAGAACCTCACAGAAAACATAATTTTTCAAATAAGGAGTACGAGCTTCTTTTTGTGTAATGGGTAGAATAATCTAACCTACATTTAGATGCTGATCTAGGATGTGAGCCTATAACATTTCGATTTATGGGACATGGTTATAACTATATGTTGTTGCGAGGATATGATCCAAATTCTTAAAATATGATGATGTTCATTGGTGTTATTCTCTATCATTTGAAAGAATATAATCCTTTTGTTTAGCAGCTATTGGAATGTGATTTTCAATCCTGAATAAATTAGGGTATGATCCCAATTAATATGTTCATTCCTCATTGGAATATACTGAAATAACTTTTAAAAGGGGGGATTAATATGTTCTCGTTCCTAGATTCCCTCCAAAGGATTCAAGTATAGTTATTTGTTAGAAAAAGTAGGGATATGTGCCCGGATTAAATAAAATATTTGAATTTTTTATTAGATTTAGCAGTAGGGATATGAGCCATTACAGGGGAGATTCCCATATTGTAATGATGATCCTTATATGGAGTGGGTATATGATCATAGTCTGTTTCCCTTGAATTATTCATTCTGTATTTTTTGATAGGAGTGTGCACCTATCCTATGTCATGTTCCAAACAATGTTGGGGATCCCTAGTCGGAACGTTGGTATGAGACCAGTCATGTGTCTTTGGAGATGCCTCTATTATTTTCCAATAGGAAAGTTCCCTAATCCTAAGGCATGTCCAAAATGATTTAGTGATCCCCAATTGGAGTATGAATATGTTCCCATGCCAATGCCTTGTACTTTATTGGAATATACTCATAATCTTCTAGGAAGGGAGAATGAATGTGTTCTTTTACTAGACGGGACACCTATTCATACTAATCATGGTGGTATTCTTTTATGAAACTTGGGATTGGGATATGTTCATATCATTGAATCTATATATAAGTGTGGTAATATTCTAGAAGAGAACTTATGCTATTACTATCATATAGTGACACATAAGTAAAGTGTGTGTATAAATGCGGGTCTATACATTCTCAGTCTCCAATATATAATAGTAGATGTATTCAATTGAAGCATAGATATATTTATACTGATGTATGGCTTGTTACATTAGGGTATGCCGATTAGATTCATTTGTGGGGGGGGGGGATATGTGCCTCCACCATGCTTGTTGTTAGAATAGGCATGTAGAATTTATTAGAGTGAACAAGGACATGAGTCAGCTTGTTGGCCACCACTAAAATATGTCAATGGGATGTCATTGGAAGAAGAAATATTATAAAACTCACATTTATCCCAGTCCATCTACATCCAATTATATTTCTATATTACCCACACAAGAGTGTCTAGGTATGCAATTTTTTCGGGTGGTTCCCTCAAAATGAGACTGAGGACCATAGGAAGATTATGGCATCATGTGGGTAAGAATTTCTTACAACCCTTAGAGCTTACATTCATTCATGAGGTTTCTAAATATTATCCTGATTAGGAAATGATCTTAGGTCATGATGTTTGTGAGAGTCATTTATATAGTTAAAAGAGAACAAGGAATAAGGTCATCGATTAGTACATTATCTTAATTGTTAAACATTATTAATTAGTTATGCATGTGAAGCATAATTGTTCATTACATTTATCAATTCGACCATTTAACTCACATGGAATTTTCACACTAAGAATTTCCTATTTCAATAAAACCCCAATATATTATTGAATTTGTTCATGTCATACATACCAATTTTTTTTATGTGTGGGAGATGAAAAACAAAATTTGATGATGCATTTTCACCCAATAATTTTTATTATGTAGTATAATTCATTTCATTTTAATAGTTATTTTTTATTATAGAATTTATGGATCCCCTCGGTATGGAAACAAGATTCTCATCACCAATAATTATTCAGTTATCCGATAATTATAAGAATTCATGCTAGGTTCACCATTTTTACTTTCTATTTTAGTATTGTCGGTCAATAGTTGATCATGTGAGGTTCAAGTTTAATTTCACAATAATTCAAGTATGGTTTACCATTTTATACTCTCATAGTAAATCCTACTGGATTTCAAATCCATAACAAGGTATAAAAATAATTTCTAAAGGTAGGTATTAATTTTGGCTGTTAGAAACAATAACACAATAGAAGTCACACTAGTTGAGAGGATGGGTGGTCAGTCTCATCACAACCATTTTAGGTAGAACTTTTTCCTACTATAGGACCCTCTTATAGATTAAATATTAGTTCCTAAATCTCTTACCTATCTAAATATGAGACTAGTAACCCTAGAAAAATATTGGGTGTTTAATCATTCTTCCTTCATAGGGGATTCTATTAATGAGACCATTTGTATGCATTCGATATTCTCAATACATTTCCCATTATTTCTTAGAAAATGGGTAGCTGATTGGGTTTTGAATCCATATAAATATGAAATTTGGAGTTTACTTCCATAAAGGGAGGTGATTATCATTTCAATGATGGGATTGAACCTTCATGAGGTTCCCCATATATATTTTTTTAATAGGAATGAAAGTACAAATAGTTCATTTAAGTCCAACATATAAAGTTTAACATCATGAGGAAATGATATATATAAGGGAACATAAGCTTAAGGTATGGAGATCAAACCTTAGGAAGGAATTTTGTGCATACTAATTATTACTGGAATCAAAGTCTTGATAGTATATTTTACCTTAATCGGCTGATGGAAATGGGTTGATGATTCGTAATCATAGGATTAATTTCTCCAAATTTTACCAAATATTTTAATTATGATGAAACATACATCGAAGTTGACACCCATTGTATAGAGGAATTTTGATCATTTATTATAAAGTGGATTACACCCTATTGTTTCACTAATTAGGGAATTTTATTATTCTAGTGATTTGAACATTGCAAGTCCCTGATCTTATTAGGTCTGGATTGGTGTGAGAAACAAGCGATAAAAATTAATAAATCATACTACATATTGATACAGGAATTAAGCACCATGGAATCCCAGATAGAGTTTTCTATATAGATATCATTCATTGGGAAGTAATCGTAAGTATCTTGATTATTCTAGGAATCATATCTCAAATAATTCAGTTAATCCCTATTGCGCTAATGGGTTTAAATTAATTGGGGAAATAGTTTGGGATTACACTGAAAATAATGTCTTCATATATTCTCTCATCGATTCTTCTAGTTTTTTATGAAGGATGATAGAATTATAAGAGAATTTTGGTTCAATGTGACAAGTTTATTGGAATATGGATGGTCTTACACCTGGTTGGATTCCCATTAGAATATATCCAGTACTTACCCTGTGATGGAGAAAGAGCATGGGCCATGAGTATCTAGGTGAACATGTATAGAAGGGATGATTATCCTATAATACCCATATTGTTTCATTATTACCTATCCATATTCAATTATTAAAACTAAAATATGAATGGTGGAAGTAAGACCAAGGATTCATGGTTTTGGGATAACATTATTCGAGGGAAGATGATGAAGTACTCTAGCGTGATAAGGGTGTCATGACTCGGGTGTTCAGTTAACATATATGGATGAATACCTACCATGTTTAGGGTGTTAGGATAAAATGTCTGGGGTGTCTACTTGACATGTCTATGGTGTCTTCCCAACATGTGAGTGGTGTTTCACATGATCAATATAGACATGTTTAAATAACATCTTCTGATTTATGATTAAATTTCTAAAGACTATCATGTCATCATGTGGAATTTTCTAAGGGAAACCATGAGACAAGGATAACATATCTACGTTAATTTATGAGATAAAAGAATACATGATAGTTGGATGCCTTAGGATTCAATTTTATTTTCTATGGAGCCTTAATATGATCGATGTAGACATGTCCAAGGGTATTGTGTGATCAAGTATAACATGTTAAATGGACTTCGAATGGATTGGATGATATATCTAGAGGAGTTATTATGAATGGGAAGATATGTCCTGAGGACTTATCATGGCCTGGATGATTTTTCTGAAGGAATTCACATGACATTTCTGGAATGATTGGGTGTTGTCACATAATCTAGCTAACATGTTTAGGTCTGGTAGCTTGATTTAGATAAAATTTATGAGATTTGTCTCATGAATAGATAATTGGTCACAAGAAGTTACTAACCCCCTCTAATGAAAATAATTATATCCATATTCATTTAAGGATCCATTCTTTTCAAACCTTATCACATAAATGTCACAATTATCATTCGTAATTTGCATGTTGAGACCTCAGATGACTAATTTGACATGTAAATACTCTGTTTCATAACATGGAAGTCCTTCTAGATTTTCCTCATTTGAAAAATTAACTGATCACATAAGGAATAATAACAAACCATTTAATCCCATAAGTTGTTTCCTAGGTTTACGTAGTGGATGACTCCTTCAATTGAGTGTCTCTTCACACCTAGAAGTCCTCTATCACCCCTAGCCTCCCATTTGGGTTTCTTTTCTAGAGGGGGAAGGATTTATAATAATCTCCACCCCATATCTACACCACATCACATGATTATTATATAGAATATATGAGATATAATATATTGATTATGCTTCATATTATTCATTTCACAAGAACCAATCATGGGTCATCCATGACACCACCCTTCAATCATTTGATAAACAGGAACCATAATAAATATTTCATTGGTGTATTTATCTATCCAATGAATTATCAATGTAATTTCTCATAATTAAATAAACATGTTATAGTGACTTTGAAATATTAGGCTAATGTTCCTATGATTCTTCACAAGATAATGATGCCCATCGAATTGGATTCCCCCTGAATGAGGAAGGCTTGTTCAGGGGACTTCATGAGATGGAGCTCAAATATCGGATGGCCTCCACCTGATCAATAATTCGATCATGTTCGGTCCACTACCCCTTTTCATTAAGAAAATAAATATAATTACCATATGGCTACCTCCATTTTCATATTTTATTTTATAAATCCTATAGTACTCACCCATATATTATCTTAATAGGGAATTGCATAATCACAAATTCATGTTTGAATTATATAATATGATAATAAAGAAATGTATAGTGTTATTCCTATGATAAAGATAGTATATACCATGGCATTATGTGTGATCAATTGACTAGACATGATTAATGCATCAACCATTCACAAGAAAATCAATATAACTATCGTTTTCATGAACTTTATGATTTTTTTAAATTATTTTAATAAGTGATTGGGTGATCATTAGTAATATATCATCCAAATAATCACATGATTTGGGAAACCCATCTAGTATCATCCAAATAATCACATGCACATGAACTGTTCACATGAAGAGCATGAGCTATTCTCATGATGACCTTAGGGTCAAATGATTTGTATGACCTAGTTTCATTATTCCCATCTCTCCTTATATCTCCATTATTCAATTTGAAAATAAAATAATACCTGTTATTTGGTTTTTTTATCTGATCCTAAATATTCTAATTCTCATTTGGTTGGTATTAACCATTCGTGATGAAAATTATCTAACTCCTTGTTTGGAGTTAGCCGTAGATATTTTCACATTAAATATAAGGTGGACTTTTATTAACAAACAATGATGTGATATATATATTGATTATAAAATTTTAAACTATACATTCACATTGGAATTGTTAAATATCTTCCGGAGAATGTGATTAGAATTGATTAAATATTATGAATGCTCAACAAAATACCACCCTGGGAAAGAGAACAATGTGGTTGTTTCTTTGAGTCAAAGGGATCATTCTATTTTATCAATGAAAAAGATTACTAATAATCCAATATAAATAAATTCTCAATGGTTTATCATGGGATATAAAAAATGGTGAAATAACTTATATTTCTTGAATTAGTGTTCAACTATATATCCATGTTAAGATTAAAGATGCCCAAAAGGAAGATGCAAAGCTCCAAAATAAGATTATAAATGTTTTTGAGTTTGACATTGATTATGATGGAATTATAAGATTCATTAAATGTTAATTGGTTTCATCAATCCCATTTTCTATGAAGGATATGTTATTGGAATCTCATAGTTTCCAAATCTCAATTTATACTCATTTTACAGTGACATATTAAGATCTAAAAGTGTATTTCTTGTGAGATAGAATAAAAAAAGATATAAAAAGAAATATTAGAGCATGGAATGTAAACAGGTAAAGGATGATAGAAAAAATTCTATGTGAATTTTTTAACCATTACCCATACTATAATGGAAAAGGGAAAAAATCACAGTTGATTTTTTTATCAAACTCTCAAAAACCAATAAAACAGAATAAAACTATATGGTTTGTAGTTGATCACATTACGAAAGCATCACACTTATTCAATTTTAGTGAATATTTCTATTTAGATCAATATATCATGTTAGATATTTCGTAAGTTGTATGGTTTCCTAGAGTACCACATTCTATTTTATCATATTGGGATTCAAGGATAACATTGATATTCTAGAAATATATTCAGAAGGATTTTGATACAGTGTTCTGTTTCAGAAGGGTTATCATCTTTAGACAGTTGGTCATGTTAAGAAAACCATTCAAACCCTAGAGGATATGATAAGTTTTATTCTATGTATTTCAATTCTATATGGGATCAACACCTTCCTTTAGTAGAGTTTTATTTCAACAATAGCTTCTAATCGATCATTCAGATGGATCTCTATAATGACCTCAACGGAATGAAGTGTATAATTCATACATTATAGGTTAAGATAAAAAAAATTCTATTGGGAACTAATATAGATAATGATATTGAAGTTAGAATCTATTCTATTTAGCATCACATCAAGAATTCTCAGAGTGGATAGAAAATTTATGTTTATAATCATTAGTGTGGTTAAGGATATGAATTTAGTGAGAAGGTTTTTCTATAGAATTATCCATGGGATAACGTTATGAGATTTGAAAAGAAAGGAAAAATGAACTATATATACATAGTTCATTTCAATATTCTTAATCATGCAGGGATGATAGAATATCATTCGGAACTTCCATGGAACCTCCCTTATGTCTATGACATTTTCCATGTATCTCTCTTGAGGAACCTGAGGATATGATGTGAAAGAATTATACACAATTATTTGATTCAAATTGTTGATATATAAAGGGTGAAAATAATTTTATGGGGGGTATAATGTAACACCTCTAGATTTTATATAATAATTTCATTCAAATAAATTTAATTTCGTTGATATCTTGGGATACATAAGCTCTGAGAATTAAAGTACCACATTATACAATTAAAATTATTATTTAAAAAAGACGAATATAAAATAGAAATTAAACATGGTTTTATGATTAAGAATAAGGAAATTTTTAAATTTAAGTGTAATTTTTTTACCTAAAAATATACTGATAAATACTTAATTCATTTTTTAGTAATGTTCTTATTGGATCGAAAAATTCATTTTCCATAAAAATGATTTTTATTATATTTTGTGGAAAAATATTAAAATTTAATTCATTTTAATTTTTGTAAATTATTTTTGTAAAATTAACTTCATTTATGAAATAAATTTATCCAAACTATCTTAGAGTGATTATTTTAGAATTTTTTAAAAGATTAATTTTTCAATGAATATTGAGAAATACTAATTTTGATTAAAACATTTGTTTTAATTTAATAAATTTAATAGTTAAATATTTTTTAATTGGTTTCAAATATAAAATTCATATAATTATATTATTATTAATTTTATTTAGGTGATTTAATTTGTTTTCAATAATTATAGGAACAGTTTTTATAACGTTGAAAAAAATTCATCTGAAAACTAATTTTTATCACTTATATGGGATAAATTTGATATTAAATTCTACCACTATTGTGAATTGAATATGATAAAATGTATTAAATAATTTCTTTTAAAGTAATTTAAATTATATAGTAATTATATTTTAATTTTGGGTCGTATTTAATTGTGAAAATAGTAAAAATTAATTATCGTGGCTTTGGTTAAAACAGGTTTACATGGGGTTAAACCAAAAGATAAGGTTATGTTTGAAAAATAAAATTTACAGATAATATATTATAGAGATATTTCAGCCAAATAACTTCCCAAAATTGAATATATTACCATTTATAATAATTTTTCTTTGGAATGACATTATCATTTTTCATTTATTTTAGGAAGATTCTAAGTGGTTTCTATGTGTGTCCTATCCCCACATATAAAATGAAACCCCTATCATCACATATTCACATTTAAAATTCCATTTGGTTCTAGAAATACCTAAAAAAATACATTCCTTACTTACCTACCCACTTCTTATAGGACTTATTTTAGTTAGGAAACCCTCCTAAGAAGAATTTGGGTATAAACGTAATTATGTTCTCTGATGAAGAGGTATTATTCTTAACCATGGATTTTTGTTTTACTTTTCTTCCTCCTATTTTAAATATTATTCAAAAATTATGAAATAATATCCTTATAATATCACATATACTTATATATTATTATTTAACTTTCATAACCTACATACATATCCTCTTCAATCAGATGGGAAATGAAATCGTCAATCAGGAGTATAAAAGACTACCACCACATGAACCGATGTAATTCATTTTCCATATCCACCTATCACGACTAGATATAATGATTATCTTAAAATATTTTAATGATATTTTGAAAATAATTATACAACTATAATTATAAGACCATTTCTACCTTCATATATTCATGTCCGCTGGAAAACGATAACGTCTCTAATGTGTACTTAGTGGACACTACCGTATTGAAATGATATCATTAATTTTTCATTTAATATTCATATTGTTGGTAATAGGAAAATATTTAATGAATTTTTGTGATATATAATATAGTAAAATTATTTTTTAAAATTTAAATTAATATTTTACATTATATCATTCTATTCCTTGATAAAATTGAAATAGTGTCCATTCATATATATGGCCAACCAACTTGATGAATGGTGTAATTTATTTTTCTATCATCCACTATAATTGATGACTATGAAAATATATATAATCAATATTTATAATATATTTATCAAGAATAAATTTATGAAGATTATCTAAGAATGTTAAATTTAAAAGGATTAAAACTACCAAACTAAACCATAAATGAAAACAAATAATTTATCATGCAAAATGGTGATTTTATGAATGATTAGACATTAAATGATTAATAGATGTTTATAATTAAAAAATATATGGTTTGATATATTTGAGTATGGTTATTTTTAATATGTAAAATAAAAATATATTTATAATGTAAGGGGATTAAATGCATATTAAGAATGTTTATACTTTAGGTAAGAGATTTCTTTTTCACATTTACTTCTTAAAGACATGACATAATTTCCACAAATTTATTTTTTGTGATGTAAATACTTCAATTGATGCATGTTTTCTCATGAATATCTACCTTTTCATGTTTTCTAATGTTTAAGATGATGTTATTCTTTCATGAGTCTTACAATTGAAATGATTCCAAATATGTAAGTGTTTTAAGATACAATATCATTTTTAATCAAAATTATTTATCGTTTTTTCTATGATGAGGAAATAATATGATATAACTCTCATGAGACTCAGAAATTTACATCCCCTCTAGAAATTTATGAAAATTACATGTTTTCTAATTTTTCCCTCTTTCTATATAACTATGATTCCAAAACAATGTTTTTACAGAAAATTGACATTATATCTCTCTTCAGTCAAAAATCCATTATTTTTCATGACCATGATATCCTAGAATGAGTTATATAATATTTTAAAAATTCTTTAATGATTATTGAGTTGATTTTTATGATTTATTTAATTTCTAAAAACTAGTTTAAAGATAATATTATTTTCATTCTACGAATGAAGTTCTTTGGAATTTTTACTATAAATTGGAAAGGAAACATTATTTTAATTCATATGACATGAAATGTATTTCACATCCACATGACTTATAAATTATTTAATGATTCCATTAAAATATTAAATTTTAATTTAAAATAAAATGTTTTCATTAATATTGTTGTATTTTTTATATTATAAATATTTTTTTACAATATGTAAAGGATATTTTCCATATGGATATTTAAATTATCTTTTTATAGTATTTCTCATTCATTAATGATAAAAACCATGGATGTATCTTATGAATTACCTGGGATATTATCTGATGATACAATCATTATCCATTTAATCGATTGTTTATCTTTATAATGAAATTATTTTTATGAATCCTATTCAATTTACATATGTTTTCTCTATGAAATTAATTTATTTTCCAAAGGTTATTTAATGATGAAATGTTTATGAAACAATTATCTATTCTATGTTCATGCTATTATAAATGTTCTATGATCTTTCTGAAAGATCATATTGATTATATTATGTAATATTTTATACTATAATAATATATTCGTCTAATTAATTGTGTAATGATTATTGTTTTATAAGACCAAATGGACAACAAGAGGTTACTCATAGGCCAAAAGAGGGTACACGGTAGACTCTATCATGTCCAAAAGAGGGTACATGGGAGGTTTTACCAACCCCAATGTAGGTAGCTAATTGGTTATCCTAATCCTAACATGTTATAAATGTCCTAGTTTGTGTCCTTGATATAATATTTTCATTGATTATGTGTAATCCAAAAATTTATTTCCTAAGACAAATGTTATGTTATCATGGCCCATGTTGATTGATTCAATTATGATTCATATATTTTGAACTAGAATGATTTATTTCATGTTTTAATATAACCTTATTTAATATGAAAGGTAATGTATTCAAATATTAAGAACATTCTCAAATACCCTTATTACCTTGTTATACTTATATATTCATTTATATATAACTTGTTTACCCTTAAAATGATTATATTTTTTCCATTAATTATAATTCCCTTCCATGTTATGAATAATGGTATTATGTTTGATATGTCTATGAAGGGTTCCTATTATTTAGACCATTTTAGGAGATTATGTAGTTCAATTATTAACCAGTTATTTATGTATACATGTTTATAAAGAAACTAAACCTTTACGATCATCAAGAATTTATTTTTGAAATGAAATGAAAATTAATATATTAATATGTATTGTATATGTATGAAATTGGGTCACTATAAAAAATGTGTCTTGTGTAACACCTTAGTTTCTCTAAAGGGTGTTGGATAAAGGATTAGAGGCACTGATGAAATTTTTCTCTCTAGTAGGTCATGTTGTGATGTTAAATTGTGAGTAAGGTCATGTTTTGGGTAAGGGATTAGAAAAGTAATGTTTCTAGTTTTTTTCATGGGAAGAGTCTAGAAAATTATTTTTCTCCAGAATATAAGGTTCACAATGCGAATAAAATTTTCTGAATCCTTATATAATCAGTTCTGACAAGACTAATAGATCCTGACATTATGGAGCATGGTAAGGTGTTAAAACAACATCATAGGAATCATTTTTATATTACCCTTGTTCACTACCTAAATATGTAAATTAAATATAGGAATCATTCCACTACCCATATGGTTTCACTATGACATATTCTTAGGTTTCTTTTAAATGTGAACACCACTTTCTAGGTAGTTTACCTTTAGGATTTAGGTTGTGAAAGATAGTCAAGGGAGGCTGTTTATCTGTCCCCCATCTCTAATATTCTCCATTTGATCACCCATGATGGGGGATGGTATTTTGGCATTATAATATTGGTGATAGGTATATTATTACTTCATTACATGTTCCCCTTTATATCGATATTGTATTTAGCATTTCCGTTAGGGGTTATTAATTATTTACCTTAGATTATTGGTAAAAAAATTGAAGTATTGGTATTTCATGTTTTCATGGAATTAAATATCTTTGAACGTGGATTTCATGAGATTTGCTTCAATTTTACTCGTGAAGTTATTCTCGATGTGTTTTTGACCGTTATTCCTCCTTGGATTAATTTAAATAAATAATAAAAAATTTAAAAATTATTTATTTTGATTTTGTTGAATGATATAGGATCTCTATTCATGTTATGATATTGGATGAGGAATTAATGGCCTTAACTGAGGTGGTGAGGAGTGTTGCTTTGGTATTAACTATAATTTAGATGAAGATATTCCTTTTCTAAATTCTTGTTATATGTAATTTTTTATGCATGCATGTTTCATGGGATGAAGTATATGGACAAATATCTTGAGTTACATAAGTATATGAGATTTGATGGAATTAGATATCATAGTCTTGAGATATGTTATCTTTATCAAATTAAGAATTGGGGATTTCCTAGTTAATATTTTACCATTGGGAGAATATTTTGATTGAGTTCGCATGACACAAAGTGTGGGTTTCAAAGGGATATTTAATTATTGGGTAGACTGGTATGGTTTTACTAGGGATAGTAATGTTGGTATAAGGTTCTTAGTCCTGATCGAAAATGTGATATTTCAAGACATTTTCGGAATCATGGGTTACACAATCCCGGGGGTTTTTTAAGTTCATGATGATAATTGTATGTGGGATACACTCTCACATGTTAGATGAGGTTTGATAGAAAGGGTTTTCTCTAAGTAGTGGGATGATATATATCCTTTAGGATATTTGTGTTGATACCTAAGTGTTGGTCATAGTAACTATCCCTAACATATAAATAGGTTTCCAGGGTTCTTTGAGTGCAATAACTTTGGGTGGTCCCCATTTAGATAGATAAGGAGTAAAGAGGGTTATAGTAATGTTATAACAGAATTAAGATAACATTCATAGTAGCTTATGTACTATGTGGTCATCAAGGGATGAAAATATTGAGATAGTACCAATTAGTTGGTTATTTATGTGGTGGGTGGGGAACTATTTCATATTGGAAGTGTGTGCTTATGATTGGATTGATGATGTACCCAATTCATTATAAATATCTTAATGCATGGTATATTCATTAGTGATATGGTTTTAGAGGTTAAATAATGGAAGATATTGATTCCTTATGTGAATTAAATCTAAACCATTAATTTAATGGGAATGATTCAATTATGATCGTGGAAAGACATTGAGTGAGAAGCATTCATCCATGATAACAGATAACCATGAGTGACAAGACTAGTATGGATTTGTTGTGGTATATTAGGTGGTTAATTTACCTTACCTTGAGTGATGAGGAAATGTGTATTGATTTGTATTTAGTTCCATGGAATGTCCCTTTAGGTGGTACGCTAAGGACTTGGATGAAGGAAACCATGAATCTTTAGGGATAAGGTAGGTTATGGATAAGATAGAAAGAGGTGATAATGGGAATTTGGTATTAATAACAATCATACATGAACAGGTTTAATCATGTCCAAAATTTCCCAAAGATATATGATGGACTCAGAGTCATGGAATCCTTGTTTAGACATGATGGTCTATGCACTTTATGGAATTTTAACCATCCTAGTTCATATATGTATATGATGGTGTATACTACGGTAACATAGTGAGATCATAATGAAATTTATTTCTAACACTCTATAGGGAAATCATGTATTTCTATAGATTTTATGTTTGGTTTTAGGTCTAAGAATGCATTGGGAAGTATATCTGGTCAGATCTACATGAGGGTTTTGAGAGAGTTAGCATGTTGTGTAGCCCATTGATGGATGTAAGGCCAATGTAAATTTTGATATTTTTTTATTTTTCATATGTGAACATCCAATTAAGAAATTAGTCTATGTATAACTGTATGGTTTCACATGGAATTTGATTTATCATTTTTTATTTATTCTTCATGCACTTATGTCTGTTATGGATAATATTTCTTTATATTCCCAGTTGTTTCACTGTGATTCTAGGACAGTCTCCACATTCAATGAATTTGTCCCTTGCTGCTAGTCATCTACCTGAGGTATACAGGGATGCATGGCTAAGGTCACCATGCTCCAAGACATGGGGCATAATTTAGTATAGAATAACTAAATCATTAAAAAAATGAGTAGTATCTTACACATTATATTTCATGATATCAGTAAATTATAATACTCACAGACCAATAATCATAATACCAAATCCCTAATTACTTTCAATTTTATCATACAGATGTTTGGTGAACCAATAAATGGGTTTTATCTAAATATTTTTCCGACCAATCTCTTTATTTTCCTTAATAGAAAAATTAAAAATATTTCCCTCTAGTACCAATTTTTAACATCTAGTCAGAAACCATCTTCTGTGGTCTAAACTAAAGTTCATGTCTTATATGCCTCCCCATATATTAGAGGTTATAAATTAGTGGCATGAATCTATAGGTAATATAGAGTTACTGTAACAATAAATAGATAACCATAAATAATAATTAACTAATGAGAATCCATTATATAAGATATCACAAAATAATATGGATAATAAATTGATGAAATTATATTAATAAAATATTCCAAATGTAATAAAAAATATGTAAACATTTTAATATCATACAATCAAAAAAATTTAATGTTGGATCACTTGCATGGTAGGGAATATTTTTGATGCATCCTAAAATTAAAATGGAAAGGAGAGATATTAAAAAAAATTGTATGGGTTATCATCATTTTTTTATCCACCTCCACCTCATCCATAAATCCCTTAGATATTTCCTTACCCACACCATAGGTGATTATGTTTTCTCCCCTATTAAGCTTCATGTGTAGTGAGTGAGTAATAATCTTATTTCCAAAAACTATTGGCATAAAAAAATTAATTAATTATATTTCTATTTTCAAAATTATCTATATAAATGATAAAAATCATAAATAATAACACTATTCACATAAATAAGACCTATAAAGCCAGAAAGATTAGTGTACCCTCTTATGTCACCTAATATTAAAATATTTGATTGATTTTATCAACCTCTCGTTGAAAGTTAATCATAGATCATCAATGTAATGATTGACCAAAATTTTATCTTATAAATAAATTATATTTTTATATCTAACCACATTGAATATATTTGAATGCTTGGTTAGAATCAAACTCTCCTGTAGTGGTTACGAAAATAACACCATCAAATAAATATGGTTTAAAATATTTACATTTCTCATAGTGATTGTAGTATCACAATCAAAAAATGTGATATGATTTTAGTGTTCTTAATCCTTACATGGTGGTGAGAAAATAATTTTAGTTAATTAAGGAATAATATCTAATTAATGGCACTATAAAAACCAATTCACTAGTTCGGAAATCCAACGATGACCCTTGTCTTGTATTCCTAGGGAATCCTATCTAAATCCTAACAACCCTTAGCATGGATCAAGATACCCCACAATAAATTATCACATGAAATTTAGTCCTAAAATCTAATAACAAACCAAAATACCCCCATGATATTATTTTTACCGTTATATGATCACAATAATGGTTTCCCCTTTTGTAGAGGATTGGTCATAGGGAAATTGAGAAACCACTCTTTTCCATTACAAAATTGGCACACCATTATTAGATTTTAATTTCAAGTTGGATCTACACCTCCCATGTGTAACATAACCATAATTGGTTATGAAATCATATAATAAAACATGGAGGGTTTCCGATGTGTGTAAAACTCCTTACTCATCTCTCTATGATCATAAAAACTGAATTTGATTTCATTATGAGAAATTTTATCTTTCTCACCATCAAAATTATATCAAATTATAGAAAAGTATTTAAAACAAATTAAAATTTTAGATAAAACCGACCTATTTATCATAGGTTCTTACTCATCAAAATTCATAATATGAATCCTAATAAAATTTTGTTTATTGGAAATAATGTTAATATCTCCCAAAATATGGATTTTGGGTGAATAACATGAATAGTGAGAGAAACTGTGAATTTAGATTTATACGGAATTAGTATTTATAGACCTAGATAGATTTAATAAATGATGTCATATTGAATTCTCAAACATGGTATGATGTGGAAAATAAATTGGAGAAAAGAGGGGGAAATTAGGAAATATATTTAGTGGTTGTAAAATGATGGAGAATAGAAGTAAAATTAAATTCATGAAAAAATAGTTTTTTCAAACACCCCTAGTAGGGGGTGTTGGGGTTTCTATAGTGATTTCAGTTAATCGATTGGTCCTTGATTTCCACTATTAACCATTTTATAGTTAGTTATTGACCCACATCCAAGGTCACTGTATCTCTAGTGACGAAAAAACTAGTGTTTTTTTGAAAATATTATTCTCCTGGTATATTTTCCTTCTTCACCAATTTCTTATAAATTTAGTAATTGACAACCTCAAATTACAAACATAGTTATATAATTATGTATCAAATAGTTTAAATTAAAATATTATAATACTTTATTATCATGTTACATTAAATTTATAATAGTTTTGGATGATGAATTGGGAAATATTTCATTTTTTTAACTATTTAACATAATAATGTTCAAAATATATCAGTTAAGTAGAGAGAAAAAATTTATATTAGGTAAAATAAATATTAATGAGAGAATTTATATGGTAAAATCATTAAAATTAACTGTTTGTACTAGGTATATAGTATAATATTAAAAGTAGATAAATTTAAAATTTTAACTATGCAATGTGATTGTAATGTTAGATATAATATTTTAATACTTAGTTATCAACATGAGTATATCATGTATTTTAATTAAGAAAAATCTGAAGTGAAATTAATGATTACTCAATTTAAATAAATATTGAAAATCCTAACATATTAGGTGATTTAAAATTTATGAATTACAAGATGGAATGCTCTACCTAAACAAAAAATACTAAAAAATATTTCTAGTATGTCGATCTATAAACTATAGGAAATAAATTCGAGTACCAAAGGAGATATGGATTTAATTACAATTATATGATTACCATTTACTCAATATAGGAAGAGTATCATGGAATTGGGTTCCCATAAACACTTATTTCTCTCTCTAAGAAATTATAAGTGTCGTAGATATGCTCTCGAATTATTGAAAGTAATAGTTCCCATATATTTAGATTAATGTTTTTTCTATAGTTAGGTTAATCCATAATAAAACTTTTATCATACCTTTTAATATATTTAAACATATAAATAAACCATTTATAAAATTTAAAACCCTATAAATATGTTCAAATTATAAAAAAATTATTACATTCATATAACATTAAAATATTATTATATGAAGAAACATCATCCATTATAATGACTTTATATTTCATTGAAATATACTATGAAATCTAAATAAGAAATATATATCAGAAAAATAATTTCTCATATTCACATGATAACTATAGTATAATATTATTTAATAAAATAACATTCTAGTTTTTTACACCTGAATAATATTATATTTATTTATTTTTTATGATTTTATGTGGATATTAATTAAAAAGTTTCATAGGTCCAACCATGTCCTTAAAAATTATTATTCAAAATTAGTGGAATTATTGAATACACATATTGTGTGAACCATTAGGCCCTTACATTTATAGAATTGGGTGATAATCCTAGATCATGAGTTATTTCTAGGAACACATAATGTCCCTTAATTGGATAATCTCAATTCATAATAATGAATACCTGTACTTTGAACACACACTATACATTATAATATCCTTTTGAAAATATATCCCATAAAGATAGATTTATATCCTTCTCTTCCTTCCCTCTATGGTTTATTTATTCATTCATTGACAATATGAGAAGGAAATACCACAATTTACCATTTAAAATGATTTATTTAATGTGCTATCATCATTTAAATATAGCCCCATATATCTATTCCTATATTTAGTAGTGAAAAATCCAATCTTATAAAACAAATTAATGTTAAAGAATTAATGATAAAATAGGTGTTAGAAACATCACCAATGAAATAAATTTTCATTATATTTGTAATGCGACAATGTATATGACAAATTATTTTTATTAATATTAACCTCAATTAAAGATTCCAATATTCTTTTCCTTATATATGAATATCCAATAACATTAAAAATATATAATATTATTATTGGATGTTCAGTGCTCATAATATCATATACAAGAAAACACCATCTTTGAATATTATGTAAAGATGATTCAACACTTATGAGTGCCCAAAACCTGAATTTCAGGAAGCATTGTGTCCCTTCTGTAGGTTCTATCAAGACTATATGAAATATGTTCACGATTATTGTCACAATATCTTAAGGTTATCTATATCATTTAGAAGTAAAATAACCAATCATGAAGACTTATATTCATAGTATATTTTCACATATAGTATAAATAAAAGAAGTATTACAATAATGAATTTGAAATTCACGTGTATGTAAAGTTTTAAACATGATATGGAAGTCAAACTACAAATTTTTGTTGAGTATAAGGAACCCACCCTCAAAAAACACCTAGATGAACAAGAGAAAACCATTTAATACTCGCATAAATATCCTTCTCACATTAGAATCATGTTTTTAATAAGATATGGCATTAGTTACAGAATTTGAAATGTCACTTATTTGGGTACTCTGCTAACTATGACATCATCTATTTTAGTAAAATACATAAAGAGGTAAGAATTCTATTATATAAGTGTGAAAACCCATATTTTATATATATTTTTCTGAAATATTTAAAATATAATTGATTTAAATTTACATTTCTTTTTAAGGAAACAATGTTATTAAATAATTTCACTGATAAAAAATTAATATGATAATATATGTATATTTTCATTATATTGTTTATTATAAAATACAAATATATAATATTAATTAACAATATTTAATTTTGTAATATATTAATAAATGGAAATTTAATGAGTGAGGGAAGTAAATGTGTATTTTTTATGATAGAAGTGTATTGAGGATATATTAATTATAATTAAGTAAAGATTAAATGATGAAATATTGTATGTATATTGATCTATCATTATAAAATATATATTATTCATACGTATATATGTGATGTTATGATTTTTATTCATTTAAAAATAGATTTAATCCTAAAATCCTGATTCAATAATGATATTTGGATTCTATTTCACATAATTTGAAATTTATAATATAAATATATATCCCTTGGTAAATTTATATATGATAATAAATAAAAAGGTTAATTAGTCTATAAATTAAAATTTAATTATATTTATATATATTATAATAAACATAATAAAATACAATTTCCGTAAAGACTAACATCGAAATATTTCAAGATTCCATGTTTACTACATTTACCATATATATAGTATTACGTTTATATGTAAACTGTAACAAAAAATTATTACTTGGAATCTAAAAATTAAAATATAATTTTAAATATTTTAACACTATTTGTATCATGTAAGAATTAATGGAATAAGAATTTTATATATTTTAATGTCAACTATTATTTATTGAGTGTTATACGATGTAATATTATATGTAATTAGAAGTTTGAATAAAATATTTTAAACTAGAGTAACATTTCATTAGTAATTGAAATATGCGTGTTTTCATATTTTCAACAAATTCATCCATTCATATTATTGTTTTTATATGCTTAATATTCTCTTTTTAAAATTTGGAAAAAAATTAAAAATGTTGTATTTAATAATGAATTTATTTTACTTATTTGAAAATTTATTAAAAATATTAACTAGATTATTATTATAAAATGGATATATAATTCCAATAAACTATTCATTTAAAAAATATGGTTGTTGGAATTTTAATTTTACTATTTTTATTTTTCTCCCTCACATGAAACATGCTTAAAAATTATTGATTTGAAAGATAAATATTCCATATATATAATATGAATATGATAAATTGGAATAAATACTTTTATTCATGATCTAGAAATACTGTATGTGGTAAAATTTAGTATTTTGTTTTATAAATAGTAAAATATATTAAAAAAGATGAAATACTATGATTGAGAAATCATATGTGTAAGAATGAAAAAAAATACCAAGGTACTAATATTTTCTTATATGTTGAAATAAAAATAACATTTGAAAATTGTGTATTTTAAGGGGACACTATGGAGAGTGTAGGTGTACTCGAGTTATTTGAAAAATAAAAATATCATTACATTATTCCTTGAAATTCCACCTAGAACCCCTATAAATACCAACAAAAATTCCAATTTATCAATCCCATATCTATATAATTTATTATGTATAATGTCTCTATTTCTATGAATTATCTCTTGAATAAAATACCCAAGACAATTAATAGTTCATAAACCTCCTCCTTTCATTTTCGAATTCATTTCATTATTTAAAATTTAATTTATACCCATAATATATAAGACTTTATGGATATTATTATGGGTTTTCATCATCCTTTTAGTATTTAATCCCTGAGATATTATCCACTCTATCAAATATTATCTTTTTATTATTCATACCTTGTCGTAGTAAGGATATTCCCTCTCTGTGTCTATCTCGCTCTATCACTATTCAGTTACTATTTTCATTTCCATTATAGTATATTATTCAAATTATAATATTGAATTAATATATTTTTAAGTAATTTTTTATGATATAGTATATATGTGAAAAGAAAATTAAATTAAATTATATTCCATTCTTGAGAAATTATAATACTGAAATTCTCACTACAGGTATAAAACACAATATTTTTGAATGGTAAACAAATTCCAATTTTTTTTATATATTTGTGTTATTATGGAAGTATTATATATAATAATTGTCCTTTTTGGGGAAGTATTCTGGATATGTAATTATTGTAGCCTCTATATAGTCATAAGTTAATTAAACTGAACTTTGGAATAAAATATCTTTTTCTATCAAAGAACACCAACCAATATATTACTCCTTATGAGTTTTTTATATCCCTTATGTATGTAAAATATGTGTTATTACATACTCATAATTTTAGACGGTATTTTACCATAATATTATTGGCCTACTTGTAACGCCCCGACCCCAAAATCCCTGATCTTGTACATTAAGTTTCTACATTAGAATGATTATAAGGAATCAAGTCCCAAAGGACCGATCAGTTTAGAAGCCTTGGAAAATTGATTACCCAAATAAACGTTACATTACACATTAAAACATGTAAAAAAATTATTTCATTGAGAATTCCATTATTCCCCACCATTAACCCGGTATATCGATCATAATACCCTTCTTGGAATCATGGGAAAACAAAACATAAGAAAGGGGTGATCTCAGATTCTCAATAAGGGTAAATAATTTAAGGGAAGCAATAAAATTTTGAGGAAAATGTGTAATAAAACCAATGGACTTTTAAACATAAAATTGTACAAAATATGGAAAAAATAAATCAAACATTACAATATAAAGATGAACATGGATATTATACTATTAGAATAATCACATGTAATAACTAATTTCATAACGAGGGAATACATAGTGAAAGACATCAGAAACGCATATTCAAGGTTTTATTCCATGAATAAAATTTATAATTTTGGCAAGGCCTTGTTCCCAGAAAATAATTTGTCACATGTGACTTACCGATGCATCGCGGGGCTATAACAAGCCTCTCCCATCACTTACTATGTCTAATGCATTCTTTATATGAAAAGGGTGAAACATAACATAATCATTCGTATTAAAACTGTAATAAGAAATGTCAATAATTTAACAAAATACAATGAATGGTATAAAAATAGCACATACACAGTCAAACATATCATAAATAATTCAAAAAATATATTTAGGATTGTATTATATTAAATCAACATAGATGAAGAATAATATCTAGTGAAGGATGTTGACATGGTTGAAAATGATATGTAAATATCTTTGAGAGTAATATCCATTTTTCATAAAATAATTTAAAATTCACCAATTTATAAAAAAATCATTTAAAATAGATTATTGAATCAAATTTTCCAATACCACATTGAAACATTTTAACAAAATTAACATTTTAAAACAATCATGTCTATAAACATAAATCCTTAATATAATTTTGAAAACATGGACATTATTAAAAAACATTTAGAAAATTCAATCGTTAAAAGATTTAAAATGATGATATTTCTTAAAATTCCCTTCCAAAATACCTTTAAATATTACTTTTGAAAACATTTTTATAAATCATCGACATGGATTATAAATATGTCCCAGTAAATACTTACACATAAACAATATCATATAATAATGAGATTGATAAATTGACCATTACATTATAATTTTATTTAGTCATTGATACATTCAACCTCATATATAATGTCAATAGAATGTTAATAAATTATTCCAAATCCATATTAATATTTATAATATCACATATGAATCAATTATGACTTTATACTACCCATTTAATAATAATTTACATGTTAACGTAACATTTTGTGTAATAATCGCTTTCTTTATCCAACGAGTTTTAACTAGTTATTCTTGATAATATCACCTAGAACATGATTTAAATAATTATATAATATAAAACATGACTTATATATAATATATAATAAGAATATAAATATTTTTAATAGATAGATATATGAAATGGAATCACCGTTCATGGAGACCATAGTCTGTACATACGTATGAACGTTGTTTATGTTTGTTTATCGTATAGTATGGAACTAAGTAAACAACATATATTAATATATATAAATATATATTATTATAGTATATATATTACTTTATATATATCATAATTAATATATATATATATATACAAAAATTCATGAATGGTGATCATTGAAGATGAATCTCATCGTGTCGTGGAAACGATAAGCTGTATATACGCACTAGTGACAATATCATTATATAGATTTAAAATTGTGATTAATTTGAAGTTATATTATATATACAAAATCATTAACATGTGATATTAATTATTTAAATTAATTATACTCATTATTATACCCCCAACTAATGTACTGTTGAATAACAAACTACACCACGATGTGGAGATGGTAAGCCATACGTACAAACGTATCGTGAAATTATAATTCCTAGGATGGATATAATAATTAATATTTTTTTACCATATTTATAATAAAATATAAGTATTTATAAAGGTATGGAGTTATTAATTTATTATGGAAATGAAAAATAAAGAGGAAGTGGAAGAAAAAAAAGAACTTTGAAAGAGGTGATGAAATAATTACCTCTTCTTCAGGTGCTTCGTTTTGATTTGAACAAAATGGATCTTTAATAAGGATTTATGATAAATTTAAGGGCTCTAGTACAAATTTATGGTAGTTTTAAGGAGAATTAACTATGGTGTTTCCAATCCAAATGGATTTGGAGGTGTGAATTTAAGAGAAGGGGAGGTTCCATTTTATTAAAGAGGTGAGGGGCGCTTTAGGAAATGCTTGAAGTATTAATATATTATAAAATAATTTTCGTTTTCTAATAGCTCCAAATAGATTTATTTCTAGGATAATATGGATATGGGTCTAAATCTCTCAACTAGTAGGTTTTAGACATGTGTTGGTTACCCAATTAACCATATCTTTTAGATTTAACTCTTAGTTAAATGGTTTAACTTTTACCATGTCTTCTGGTATTTTTATATCACATGGTTAATAAACATACTATATAATTCCATGATAACCTAAATATCTTAATTAATGAAATATATATCATTATATAAGTCCTTTGGCCAATTCTGATATTTTTATAAATATTATATCATTTAATAAAATATAATTTGTTTTAAAAACTCTTTTTTGTAAATTTTGAAAATATTTTGTATTTATTTTTTTCAAAGTCATAAAAACATAATTATATAAAAAAATAAATTTAATCAATTCCAATATGTCATATCTTTCAACAATATTTTTTTATGGCACCATATGTCTGAATTTACATTTTTTTGGATGATTATAAAATCATTTTTTTTGATGTTTCATTAATAAGGTAATTACTACATCATCGTTGTGTCATAATGAAATTTAAATATTAAAAGTTTAAAAATTATAGATAAAATGAAATTATGTGGGAAATAGTTTTTTATTACTAATTAATATTTATCGTTGGAAATATCACTTATATAACTCCATATAAAAATTGTTTTACTAAAAGATATATGTTATTGTTACATTTTCCTTAACACTAAATTAATTTTTATAAAGTATCATTTTCACATAAAAGTGTCTCCATGGGTTCCCAAAATAGACCCAAGGATGTCCATGATAATAAATGTATCAGAAAATAAGGTTAGGACTCATGTTAGGGTAATTTACTATTATTATAATATAATTATTTATCCTTCATTACATGATTTGCCTTTTAACAATTGTAAATAAAATATTTACTGAAGTTACTAATCATAATGCCTAAACAAAAAAGTTACATTTGTAAAAAAAATTTACCTCCTAAATAAAAATATGTAATAACATTTTCTAAATTCAAAACATAGAATTTGATGAAATTAATTTAAAATTTATTCCTGTTGACATAACAAAAAATCAGGGTTTTAAGAAATAAAAACTATCCCAAGATTGATGTGTATTTATATACAATGTAAATGTTAAATTACATAAAATGAACTAAATTATATTAAATGATAAAAATATAATCTAATTATACTTTAAAACCACTCAAATTTATATTATAACACCAAAAATTATTTTTATTAAAATGTTGTTTTCATTTAAAATTTAGTATTTTTCAATATTCTTCAAAATATGAAATTTATCATAAAACTACCAAAAATTCACCCGAAGATAATTTTTATATTCTGTAATAAAAAATTAAGTATATTTTACCAAATTCTATTTTTAGGAGAGTCTAAAATTAATTTTATAAATGCTCAAAAAAAGACATAAAAAAACTTCGGCTATGAAATTTTTTTGTCTAAATATAAAACTATTTTAACAAAACGTATAAATTTTATTATCAATAATTTTTTAAGTGTAAAAATTATAAATAAAATTTTAAATTTATTTTTTACTATCCATATTAATATATTTTATTGATATATTTATATATCATTTAAATATTTAAAATACTAATGTGTTGTTTTTTAAAAACTCAATCTTCTGTATAATGTAAGACAAGTTGGTGCTACATTCAATATAAGATATTAAATTACTTTAATGTGATAACATACAATGAAATATTAGGTAGTTACATTATCCCCTTCTTCAATAAATTTCAACCTTTCAAATTTAATTTTTTTTGAAAATAAAATGTTAAAAATAAATAATACCTTTGTGGAAACCCCACATCATAAATTGGGATAATATAATTTAGTCTTAATAGGAGTAAAATTGTAATGAAAAAGAAACCACCAAATTATAATTTTAAATAGATGAAAACTTTTGAAAATTAGAGAAACTGAATTGAAGGGAAAATTTGTATATTTATATGGAGTGATTGATGTCATGAATCACAAATAGGTGAAAAACAAATGGAAAATGGAAAGCATCAAAGCAATAAATCTATGATGATTTAAAATATCATCAGTTAAAAAAAATATAAGGTATTAAGGAAACAAATTTTTTGTCTTTATATCATTTATCTAATGTTTATGAATTAATTTCATCATATAATAAGAAAAAAATAACACTTGACAAATAGATTTCTATCCTCTAACTAATTTCTACCACAAACTCATCTTTCACATTATAAGATTGTAGAACTAAAAAATATTCTATATGTCCTAATTGTATAGGGTTCCAAAAAAAGATGAATCTATAATTTAAATGTTATAACATTTAAATAAACTACATTATACAAACCAGGACATCAGGTAGGATATGGGTAGGTGGTTCACCCTTTTCTCCCTTCGGTTGAGGGTTCAAGTCTCGCAACTTTGTTGAATGTGATAGGTTGTCACCCGACCACTGGGTTTTACTTCTAATAAAAATCCAAAAAACAATCCTAATAAATTATTAACCTTAAAAATAGTATCAAATGTCTAAATTAATTCATTTAACCCTTTAGAATTATCCAAAATACTTCTATCTAAACTAAAAGTCCAAAATTTATGAGGAAGGTAAACATATTGAAGATATCTTTTTCCACTTTATAACATGTGAATACCCTCATCATGTATTATATTACAAAATGGTAACACCATTAATTACCATAAAACCATATTTATTACATTAATTCTCCTTTATTTCTGATAGAATACTAGATATACTCCTTATATACAAAAAATGATGTAATCTAGAAAAATGAAGGAATAAACAAGAAATTAATTAATTTCAAGGTCGTCAAGAATATCCATTATAATCTATCCAAATCAATAATATCTTATTCCTAAAACATTATATCAGTATTAGAAACATATTAATGGATATATTTCCTCCAACCATATATTTCCCAAAATGTTTAACTTGAAACTGTGTAACTTTTCTTGGTACCGTAAAATATCAAATCCTTAATGAAAACAAACTTCAATACAATCATTATATATATTATAATTCTTATAAATTGTATATAATTGATAAAATATTCAAATGACACAATTCTTTGATAATAAATTAAGAACCCTATTAATTACTCTTCATTTGTGGCAGTATCCTTACTTGATTATAACCCAATATCGTCATTTGGGGTATAATATAATGATTAGGACATTGATTCATGTAGTCTCCCAACACCTTGTAGATGAATCATTTTACAATTGAAACCTTTTTCTAACCCTTGGAATAATGAACATGGTTTCCATTTTTACCAAAATTATATCAAACATTCATTACATTAAAGTATTTTCCAAGGTGATTCTTTACCTATTTATCACATGAGGGAAAATTATTCTATCCATTCTTCCCATTACCCATTTCTCTTCCATCGTATTGATCTTTTTCTTCCCTTAAATGGAATAGGACTCTATGAATTCATTACTTATCTTATTTACACATGATACTATTTCTTCATATGATGTGAATATGAGGGAGACTATTTCCCTTATAAATTTTGGGTTAAGACCATGAAAGATTTGATCCTTCATACTCTTTGGATCATGTGTATTGATGGAGTTCTTCTTCCTTCAACTGGGTGCCATTTTTAAATAAAGACAAACACTAGGTTAAATTATATAATAATTTATAATCTCAAAACTAGAAAAATTATCAACATTAATTGAATATTTTCCCACATCTAGTATCATATATATACAAATGGTTTCTTTTCTGACATATTTATTCATAAATACTTCATAATTGTCTGTAAAGAAAATTTTAATTATCTTAAACACATCCCTTGAGAGTGTCAAACCCGGCGCATAGTAAGACCCGTTGCTGTGTACTAGGATACATGGGTCAAGCCTGAAACATATTGTCACATTTTTCACTACTAGGTATATTTTTTACAGAACCACGTCCACTTCTAGATTCTATACAGGGATATATTTCTTGGAGAACCCCCATAATATATATGTTACCAAAATTTTTTAATGTTCTTCTACACTAATCCACAAATTATATATTTGTGTAATGTTTCTAAATCATATTTTATCTAAATCTAGTTTCCAAGGTTATTCCAAAACATCCTTCTATACCAACAGTAAGGCCCCAACCACAGAATCCCGGAGCCGATACATTATTTTAATACATTCGTCTGATTACATGGAATGATGTCCTGAAGGACTGGTCAGTTTTTTTGTCTTGGAAAATAGATACCATACATTAATGTTACATTATCAATTAAATCATAAAACAGAACATAAATATTCCTTTTATAATGTGATTATTCCACTAGCTTAACCCTGTATATCAATCATAATACATTTCTTGGAATCCTTGGAAAACAAAACTTGAGAAAGGGGTGGTCTCTGAAGCTCAGTAAGAGTAAATAATTTAGAGAAAGCTATAAATGTTTTAGGAAATATGTGTAATAAAAACAAAATCCTGTTAAACCTAAACATGAACAAAATATGGAAAAAATAAATAAAAAATTACCATATAAACATGCACATGGATATCCTACTACTCGAATAATCACATGTAATATCTAATTTCATAACAGGGGAATGCATAATTCCAGATATCATAACCACATAGTCAAGGCTTTGTGGCAAGACTACAAATAATTTTTTTTCAAGGCCTTGTGCCAAGACACTAATTTCTCTCATGAGACCTTCCAATGCATCAAGGGGCTATATGTGGTCCAACCCCTCACTTACGAAGTCCAATGCATTCCTCATGAAAAATATTAAACATAGCATAATCATTCATATTAAAACTAACAGATGAAATGATAATAATTTAACCATAAACTATGAATTGTCTAAAAATATCACATAGAAAGTCAAAAATATCATAACTAATTCAGTATAATTTGTAAAATTCTATTATAATAAATCTACCTCGATCAAGAATAATATTCAGTATAGGATGTTGACATAGCTGAAAATGATTAGAAAAACTATTTGAGATAAATATCAATTCTTTAATGAAATCATTTAAAAGTCACAAATTAATAAACAAAGTCATTTAAAATATAATTTTGAATAAAATTTTCCCATACCACTTTGAAAATTTTGAAATTAATTAAAAATTTAAAACAATGATGTCTATATCAATAATTCCTTAAAATGATTTTGAAAACATGGAAATTAATTAATAATATTTAAATAAATAATTAATTAAAACATTTAAGATGATGATCATGATAAATATTCACTTCAAGAAAACCATAAAATATTTCTTTTTAATTTTTTTTATGAAACTTGGATATTAATTATAAATATTCCCTAGTAAATAATTACACATAAAAAATCTTATATAATAATGAGATTGGGGAATTAACCCTTACCTTGTACTTTAATTTAGATGAGGGTACATTTAACCTCATGTATAATTACCATAGTACATTATTAAATTATTATAGAACAATATTAATATTTATTATTTCATATATGATTTATTTATAACCTTATACTACCCATTTTATAATAATTTCAATGTCAAAGTAACAGTTCAGGTAATAATCGCTTTCTTTATCTTACGTGTTTTAACTTGTTATTCTTGATCATATCACTTAGGTAATGATTTAAATAAATAATATAATATAAAAATGATTAATATATTATATATATTCCTAAAATAAATATTTAAAATAGATAGATATATGAAATGGAAACACCATTCTTGGGGATGGTAGTCCGTACATACGCATAAATATTGTTTATGTTTTATTATCATATAGTATAGATATAAGTAAACGACATATATTTAACTACATAAATATATATTATTACAGTAGAAATATTATTTCATATATATCATACTTATTAAATATATATATTTTAATCAAAATTCTTGAATAGTGGTCGTGGAAGTTGAATCCAATCGCACCGTGGAGACGGTATGCCTTACGTATGCACGAGCGGCAATATCATTCTATCAAAGGTAAAACAATGTTTAATTGGATGATATATTATATATAAATAATAATTAGGTTTTTATATTCATTATTTATTTTATTTATACTCATTATTTTAAATATCCAAATAATGTAGTGTTGAATAACAATCTACACCACGACGTGGATACAGTAAGTCGTACGTACGCATGTATGGTGACTTTGTCATTCATAGGATGGATAAAATAATGAATATGGTTTTGAAAAATTATAAATTAAATATCTTTATTTTGAAGGTAATAGATTTATTATTTTATTTTTGAAATAACAAATAATGAAAAAGTAGAATAAGAAGAAAAGAACTTTGAAAGAGGTGAGGAAATAATTACCTCTTCTTTGGGTGCTTCATTTTGATTTGATCAAAAGGTATCTATAGGTTAGAATTATGATAAAATTAATTCCACTACGGTGAAGCGAGGGTAGTTGGAAGGATATTTTAGTAGGGTCTGGATGATCCAAATAGCTTTTGAATGTGAATGTAAGAGAATTGGATGTTCCCTTTTATAAGAGAGTTGAGGGGAACTTTAGGAAAAGTTTGAAATATTAATTATTATAAAATAATTTTCTTTTTATAATAGCCCCAAATAGATTTATTTAGAGGATATGGTGTGTATTGGTCGAAATAGTCTCATAAAATAGGATTTATACAAGTTTAGGTCACCACATTATCTTTATCTTTTAGATTTAACTCTTAATTAAATAGTTTATTTTTAACCAAGTCTTTTTGTATTTTTATATTACATAGTTAATAAACATACTATAAAATGATAAGATAATATCATGAGTTTAATTAATGAAATATATATCATTATATAAATCCTTTGGCTAAATCTTATAATTTTAGAAATATAATATCATTTAATAAAATGGTATTTGTTTTAAAACTCATTTGTGTCTATTTTGACAACCTTTAGTATTTGTTTTTCTGGTAAAGTCATCAACACACATTTAATTTTAAATAAAAACATTGAATCAACTATAAAATGTCATATTCACTTATAAAATTCGTTAATGGCCTCAAAAGATTCAATTTTAATTTATTTTTATATTTATAAAATCAATAATTTTAATCTTTCATTAATAAGGTAATTACTGCATCATCATTGTGTCATAATTAAATTTAATTATTAAATGTATAAAAATTATAATTAAAATACCATTATGTCATAATTTTTTTAGATTTTATGGACTATTTACAGTTTAAACTATCAGTTATATAAAACTATTTAAAAATAGTTTTACTAAAATATATATGTTAATGTTACATTTTCCTTAACTTAATATTAATTTTTATAAAGTGTAATTCTCACTTACATGTGTCTCTGTGGGGTCCCAAAATCGACTCAAATATTCGCATGGATGGAAATGTATGATAAATTTGGTTTAGGACATGTGTTAGGGTAATTTAATATTATTCTAATATTATTTTTTTACTCATATTTACCATATTTACCCTTTAACCATGGTTATTAAAATATTTACTAAACTTACTATTCATAATGTCTAAAACAATTATCTATTTACCCAATTTAGACCTCATGAATCAATATATGGATTCCATTTTTCCATCTTGAAAACCCAAAAGTTTCAAAAATTAATCTAAAATAAATTCCCAATGTTAAGACCCAAAACGAGTTTTTAAGAAGTAAAAACTATCAAAAGATTAACATGTGTTTATGTACAATTAAAATGTGAAATTAAATCCAATGACCTACATTATATAGAATGATAAAAATATAATATAGACACTTTAAAACCACTCAAATGTATAATATAACACTATAAAATATTTTTATTAAAAAAGTTGTTTTTATTTAAAAGTTATTATTATTCACTATTCAAATAAATAAGAAAGTTTTCAGAAAACTACCAAAAATTCATCCCAAGAAAATTATTATATTAAGTTATCATAAATGAAATCTATTTAACCAAATTAATTTTTTTGGATTGTCTAAAATTAATTATATTATTGTTCACAAAATGACAAAAAATGTAGTTCTTTTACAAAAATGGTTTTTCTAAATATATACATATTTTAAAAAACATATAAATTTCATTATAAATATGTTTTATTAATGAGAAAATATCATTAAAAAATTTAAAATTTATTTATTACTACTCAAATAACAATATTTAATTGATATATAAATATATCGTTATGTAATTATAATACTAATGTGTTGTTCTGCATGAACTCAATCATGCATATAACGTAAGCCTTTTCGGTGTTATGTGATATATAATTTATTAAATTAAATTAAATAGATAATGTTTTATGAAATATTGAGGTGTTATAGCGATAACACTGAATATACATGTATTCATTTGAAAAAAAAACATTAACTATATTAATTTATATAAATACCCAACTACTATAATATAATGCTTGTTTCTGGATTAACATACTAATTTTGAAAATGTGATTCATTAATTATTTATGATAATATTCAAGGAAAATCACTTTAATATGCTTATTAATTTATTAACTATCAAAGTTTATTATTATGATCGTATTACATTTTATTTTATGTGATGTGAATACAATATACTTCTTTATTATAGTGAAGGGTTGTCACATAGTTAGTCAAAAAATTCAATTGATTGAGTGAATATATTGGAATGAACATATATACATTTATCCTATATGGTCTGTGTAAAATTAAAATGATTATTTTGATTGAAATGTATTTAACTATATAGACATTCCATTAAGTTTAATGGGGAAATATTGACAATCCATATACACATTATTTATATATGGATAATTATTAACTTTTTGGATATGTATATGAATGATTTTTCATTGAGAGGGTTATGGATTATATTTTCCATCATTTAATTTCATGGGATGAATACATTGGACTTATTATGTGATTAGTGGGGCTAGAAATTATATAGCCTATTGATGCATTAATAGGCCTCATGATACAAAATGTATCGGTTATTTAGTCTATTCCCACACATTTATGTATCATTTATTTTAATATGTCCATGAATGTATAATTATCATGTCCAACAACATAGTAAAGTTACCTTATTTTCATAAAAAATTCATATAAAAAATTCTTCCATAATTTAATCAAAATAATCTACATACTCAAATTCTACTACAGAATTATTGACCACAGGTTCTTTTGAGATTCTCCATATCATTACATGTTTACTCATGTAAAGTAAATTACTTGAAAATTATTTTATATCCTCATGGTATATTTATAAACCAACATCATTGTATCCCCACAACTATATATCCTAATATGCTCTATATATAAGTAATGTATCCCTTATATTCCTCGTGATCTTTATGAAAGTTTTAACTATTTTCTAGTGAAACTGTAATGGATTTTATTGATTTTGTATAATAATATGTAATCATAGGAAATATTAAACCAAATATATGAAATTACATACATGATAGATCCATTTTGCAATTTATAATGAACTCTATCCATTCTATGTATCTCATCCTATGTTTTTGGAATAATTTTATTTGAGAGATTAATTTCATATGACATTAGAAATAGTTCTCTCACGAATTGTTCTATTTTATATATTTTGAGTACCTCTCTAATATAATATCATTGTCATAGTCCAAATAACCTTTCATATATATCTCCATAGGTATTAATCCCTCAAATATTGGATTATTCAAATTATTCTATCTTGGAGAAGAAAAAGTGTATATATTTGTTCAATAACTCTAGAAAACTCGATCCGCTATACTTGTAGTGGGTTTTATAGTAGTGTGGACTTCTAAATAGGAATAATAGTGGTATTAATGTTATTGAAATAGAATTTGTAGATATATAGAATAATTTACCATCATTATTTTAGAATAATTGAATGATTATGTGGATTTGGCATAGTAGACATCGGGGTTACTTTAGAACCTTCTTTCATTATGAGCACATTTCAATATAGGGTTTATTTATTTAAATTTTTTGTC
Source organism: Viscum album (assembly GCA_963277665.1). NCBI lineage: Eukaryota > Viridiplantae > Streptophyta > Magnoliopsida > Santalales > Viscaceae > Viscum > Viscum album. Next base: position 349,592,869 of record OY728123.1, read on the forward strand.
CTACAATATGATCCTATAAAAATAGTTCCATTGTTTTTTCTTCCAATATAAATATAAATTATTCTTAAACCAATTAAATATGTGTTCACAAATTTTTATTCTTATTATTATTCATCCATTTTCTCATTGTTATTACTATTTCTCAAACTATTGGTCTTTGGAGTCCTCACATTTTCAAAATAATGTTGTATCATAAAATGAGTTCAAAAAATTGATATCATAATTTTTTTGAATTAAATGATTGATATTGCATAATAAAATGTGACGTTTTAAATTAATTTTACATCAGTTACTATATGATACATATTATATGTTATCTTTATTAGAAAAAGTTACACTTGTCCATTCCATGTGTAAAACAAATATAGATAGAAAAAAATGAGTGGTGATTTTAGGATTGGGACTTCATGGAATTGTTCCACCCTGCATTGGTGATGAACATTGAATTATACATCATATAGGAGACATATAAGGTTTGGACAATGAAGGCAGTCAAAAATATATATAATATTTATTAACTATTACTGAAAGTGTACCTAATGTGATATTAATTCATCTGTATGATGGTTGCATGTAATATTTCTATGAATCACATTAACAAATTCAACCACATCATAAATGTTTTGGACATTATTTTGAATTTTTCTAGATGATGGGGTTTGTGTACTAGACCTATTATATTCATTATATAATAGTTAAGAAGATATTTTAACTTTTGTGGGTATTAATTTGTGGAATACAATGTTGAATTCAAATTATAGGTTTGACTTAATCCTCATCAATGATATTTAATGAAGATATCTAGGTAGAATCTTTTGTTCTGTTCTTAATAATTAATTAATAAATATATATATAAAGTGTTATAAATTATATTGATGAAAATTAAGATAAAAAATCCAAGACAAGAAGAATGGGGGTTGGTCTCACCTTGTGTTTTTAGGATAATAAAATACTTATTAAGAAGGGTAGATAAGAAAATTAGAAATCACATCAAACCAATTTAGAAAAAAAACTACCGAAATATTTGATGATTTTTTGGTACTTTGTGTTGATATCCTTTTGGAGTATTTGATTTTACAATTAGGGAAATCCTTACATTACATGTTAGAGATGGTATTCCAAAATAATTATGAATCATGGAATTTTGAAAAGTTTCATCTTACAAATGATGAACCATTGAATTTTTTTTCAACAGGAAATTCTAATATCAAAATTATTTGTTATATTTTTTTAGAAAATTTTAGATATATTTCTATACTAGGAATGAAATTTATTTTCATCATGTAATGTTATGATGTGGGTTTTATCAAAGTCTTTACTAATAGCATATATAAGATTACAAATAGAACTAGTACCATATATAATGGAGGAATGAATGGAACACCATATAAAGTGAATTACCATTTCATAGAAATAGTTTCAATTGAAAATTCTATATAGGTTTTAAAATTGTGGAATTATATTTTTGGGAACAATACTAAAAAAATTCCTATATAGATTCATTGTTTTAGGTTACATTTATCAATGGGTCAACCTGGAATGTATTATTTATTTTTGGGAAGAAAATATATTACTATTAATATGTTATAGAAGTTGATGGATGTGGATAATGAGTTTTGATTTAATATTAAATGAAATAGGTCTAATAATAGAGGTTATTATGATAGTTATGAAATAAGAGAATTTATTCTAATAGAAGAACTCATAGCTTGAGGAATATTCCTAGTGAAACATAGTAAAATTTCATGGACAAGTAGATTAATTGATTATTGAATGAATGTTTTTCGATAACGAGGTAGCACTGCGTATTACCCATGTCTTTCATGAAGAGTCGTTGAATATAAGTACATATATCACCAATTAAAGACTTTATATACTATTCGGTGAATATATACTCAATGGGATATTGTGAAATGTTTTGGTAACAATTCCTTATTTATGGGACTTTAGATTATTAGTTTAAGAAATTAGTGTTGATGATGTAAAGGAAAGTGTTTATTCTAAGTCCAAATCATGTTTCTTTATTATCAATGGTGGTATGTGGTTGGGAAATATCTTTTGTGATAATGGGAAAAAGATGTTCACTAGAAGAAATAATGTGATATTTAATGAGGATTTATTTTACAAGGATCATTTGTGAGGATGAAGCAGATATTGGGAATTAAATTTTTTGTGATAAGTGAAAATGGAGATTAATGTTATTCCTAACCATGTTCCAACTGAACCAACTAAGATTACAACTCATGTTTGTTTGAATATATCTTAATGGGCGATAAAACTTATTCAATTATATTCATCACCCCTGTACTATTTCTTATTTTATAACAATGGAGCTCTAGAATAATTTAAAGAGGAAATGTATTTGAAAGAGACTTGAAATTGGGAGAATACTATGAAAAATAATATTCCAAAATTTCATGTTAAAAAAGTATTTAATCCTAGTCTTTTTCCAAAATTAAAGAAACCAATTCATTCATAATAGGTTTACTGTGTTTTAAAATAACATGACTGTGTGAAGAGATATAATTAATGGTTAGTGTAAGATGGTTTTCTATAGAAGGAAGGTGTCTATTTCCCTAAATTTTTATCACCTATAGTGAATTATTGCATTGTCTAGTAGGATCTTAGTATTGTTGAATAAAATGAATTAAAATATGTGAATCTTGTTGTAAATAGTACATTTTTTCTTAGAAATATTGAGGATGAAATTTTTATGCCATATCCAATGGTATTTATTGAGTCAATAATGGACGATATGGGGATTAAACCACAGAAAAGATTGTATAGGTTATAATAGGCACACACATAGTGGAATAATATGTTTTATTCAATCAGGATTTTAAATTCGTACAAATTTTATAATAATTATCAATGCTAATATTTCATGTACTATAGTAATGGATACAATATATTTCATATGTATGTGGGTGACATGTGCATTAAAAGATCATGAATTAAGAGGATTAATGAGATAAAAGATAAGTTGGATAATAAGTTCTAGATGAATGATATTAGAAAACTAAGTAAGATTTTGGGGATAAAGAATGAGAGATACCATGTAGCAGGAACCATGATGTTATCACATGCATACAACACCAGAATGGGTTGTAATATATTTGGTATATTAGAATAAAATATTAATTTTATTCCCTTATAAATATATTTCAATACGAAAATAGAGCAATCACTAAATAAAATAGTTGAGGATGAGTATATAAGAAATGTCCCTTCTGCATTATCTATTGGAAGCATTAGGGATTTTATGGTCTGTACCTGAAATGATATTTTTCGTACAGTTCTATTTTAAGGAAGGTACAAGGATGATACTACAAAAAAATAATTAGAATTTATTAAGGGGATGCAAATTTATTTAAATTGAATCACTTTAGTATATAGGTTCTTTTTTATATGGAAGTTACTATAGTGGAATGTAGATACTAACCATTGAGGTGATGTTGAAATAATGGGGAGAACCACATGTAATGAGTTTATTTGTTGACTAAGAGAAATAAGATATATATCACAAATAAAGATGTTAATGTAACTATCTACTATAATGATAGAGTACATTTTTTTAAAGATAACATAGAATGTGTACGGTTATGATGAATAATGTATTAGTTGAAATTCATAATACTTGGCAGGGAAATTTATTACTCTATGATAGTAAAAGTGTTGTACATCATGTGAATAAGCTATTTTTATATGACATAAGTAATCATATATTATTAAAGTACCACATTATCGTAATATTAATATTGTATGGGTTTATTAAATTAAAAAAGAACCATTAAACCAAAAAATAGAAAGAATATTGAAGAAGATGACGGTGATTGATATTTTTAGGTGATATTGTGAATGTTTTGGTCTTCATTTTTGAATGTAATTTGAAATTCAAAATAAGAAAGAACATTATGGGAGCATTGAATTGAAGGAAACTAGAATTTGATGAAATATCAATAATAAAAACCTAAGTTTAATGGAATTAAACATCTCATTCATGGATCTTAATATTATAATAAAACTAGTAAATATAATGTTACCATTAGTGAGTGGTGGATATTGGGAACTCATAATATTTATGTTTTACAAGATAAATACACAAAAAGATGTCAGTTTTCTGGATCAGGATCCAAGAAGAATATATTTTTGTAATAGTGGATCCAGATTCATCAGATGATTTTGGAATAAATTATAGAAAACTACAATATATATTTTTCTGTAAATATCATGTGTACTATAACAGTGATGGAAAACTATAGAAGAGTAGACCGAAAACACTAAAACATGTATTTTCTCTGTGTGAATATTGACATAGGTATTGTAGTAGTATGGAGTTTACTGCCATGGGTACTACATCTCAATAGAATTTAATTCCATAATTAATGTATAATATTATACCAACTATGAAAATATTTAACAATAGGGACCTGGGATAAACTATCACCATATTTCATTATGAGTATTTTCTTAAAAATTATTTACTATGGATGCCATGTAATCTCCTTAAAAAATAGTGAAATTTATTTTCCACTTCGTGGAGTTAAGTATGATTATTGAAACATTTAAATTTCAATGTACACAATTTTTTTATATTCCCATTAATTATTTTCATACAATTTACTCATGTTTCGAGAATCATTTATCAATAGATTTCCTAGAATATTCATAAAAGTTCTCTCCATCTCCATGGGAAATTTTTTTCATTTATTGATATATTAATTGTCTATCTACTATTACTTCTATAACTAAAGCTTTATAAAGGTAATTTCCTTTAGTTTTCATAAGTTATCCAATAAATATTCATATTATGCATCATGATATTTCTATGTCAGTAGTTTTTTTATTGATTAATTACTCACATCCCCAAAAAATATTTTGAGATAGATAAAGACATATTCCATACCATAATATCTATGAAATACAATATATGAATTTAGTAGGTACTCAATTAGATGTATGTTTATTTTTTTTCTGCATACCCCCAAAATCATAAGGGAAGAATTTCAAAACTCAAGAATGATCTTACCATGATATGAATGGTTTGAATGAACATTTAACGTACACCATTTAACTGAGGTGTACAAAAATGAGATATTTAAGATATAATACCAAAATATTTCTAGTGACCAAAAAATAAATATTCAAAATATTATCCACCTTAGTCTAGGTATATGATTTTAATACCAAGATGATTCAATACATTATTCAGACATTTCTCAAACATGATAAAGGAATCACACATATACATAAATAATTAAACCAATCAAAATCTATAAAATTCATCAGAGAATTTAATAAATTACGATAAAAAACCTATTAACTCTATTATAAACAGACAAAATAAGTTAATATGAATCAATTCTATAATATCTAAAAACTTTTATAATTTCCCACTAAAGGGTCATATAGTCATTTATTCTTGGAATCAATCACGATATATATCTATGTATTTTATCTCAATTGCATCAAAATAGACTAATTATATTGGTTATTTAAACACATTTCATTTACATGTCAAATATGGAAGATCTATATATAAGTAGGATATGAATCGTTAACACTATATTCACCGATGATTCCAAAACGTTTTTACATGTTCATGTAATTTTAAAACATTATGATGATGTTATTTAGAATAATAAATTTCATCCTTAGAAAAGAATCAACATGTACTTCCAATAATTATAAAAAATAAAATAGTGTATAGAATAGACACTATGATAATGTTATTAGTAACCAATTGTGCATGATAACATATATTCAATAACATAACTAGTGTAGTTGGTAAAGAAAAATAATAATCCACAATTACTAATCTTGCTAATATTCATCCATTTTATATCAAATGATCCACCTCCCTATTTTTCTCCAAAATTATGACATGCTAGATATCTAAATGTCATTTAAGAAAAAATAATTTATGTTCACCCACCACTCTCTCAATAACTCTTGAATAGTTGGAGTCACTAACAACTATCTGATGGGAAATCTGTACTTATGTTTCTGTTAGGATTCAAGTTGTTTGGTCTGCATGTTCATAGAATCTAAAAATCGTGGCTGAATTCTAAACCACTTATTTATTTAGAATACCATTTTGGGTTATCATTTCCTCCCAATTATGTGGAATATTTTGGAACTTTACAGACATTATTCAAATTATTTACACCTGTGGGCGGGTATTTTGGTAAAACATGTGGTATGGGATTCTTTCTTGGACATGGAAAATAATAATTATTATGGGGGAGACTACTGATTGTTAACTATAATGAATTGAGTGTGACATCATTAATGTTTTTTATGGATAAGTCGATTTTATATTACATTACATTGAATTTGTGCTGGTCCATCTAGTTGTGTCCTTCATGGTCAATTTAAATATCATGCCTTTAGCATATTTGGAAAAAATTGTTTATTTTAGGATTTCAATCAAGGACTTGGACCATTATTTAGAAGATATATAATTGGTATAACCTAGGTTTCCATAGGGTATGTTAATGTTTTTTTATCAATTTAGACATACATAATAAAAAACCACGGGTGGATTTTCAATCATATTAAATATTAGGTATTTTGAATAAACTTTTCATAGAAAATTAAATATAATTATTTTTATAATTCTTGTAACTGTATTATCATAATAATAACAATTAACATGAATAAATATAAAATAGTCATCATGTGTTTAGTTAGTTTTTTATATTTAAATCCTACAAAATATTCCATATGATAATATGAAATTATAAATTTGAAAATTACAGATAACATTTCCTAAAAAATATGAGCATGGGACATTAAACTGATATCAAATCACTCAATTGGATAATGGATAAATTGGTACCATATGTTTTGACACCTTGAGTCATATTTACCTCAATTTATATGAGGCACCTCATCATGTACATCAAAATACTATTTGGCTCAATGTTAATACACAACCTAAAATTCATACACTTTTTCCTTCACATTATATAATTCCACTGAAATGTCTGAGGTATATGTGATACATGTGAATAATATAAAATGTGTACATTCATAATTTTATAAATATAATGTGTCCAAGAGGCAATGTATAGATAATTTTTTGTTAATTTATTATCATAAATATGCCACATTGTAAAAATTATATCAATTAATGATGAATATAAAGAATGCATTGGCTACTATAAACTCATGAATAGTCAAAATGCATTAAACTCCCAGAAAAATTAAATTTTATATAAAATTGTATTTTAGGGAATAAATTATGGCTGAAAATAATTTAAATTTATATTAATTCAAAATCTATAAGTCCATTAACCCCCGAAATAGTTTAATTAAATGTTTAATTTTATATTACATTTTTAGGATATTTTTTGGATTTAAAAGATTATTATATGGTCATCAAAATAACCTAGGAATGGTATTTGGATGGTTCAAGAAGGGTATTATAAGTTTGGAAATTAGGTCAATGATTTTCAGTGATCCCAGAGTATGTCAGGCATGTCTAAGAAGCAGTGATACTTTGAGGGAGTCACATGAAACTTCTTCCATTGTATTGGAAGGGTGTATATGACTAAAAATAAAAATAATCACTTCATTTAAATGTGAACGTTTCACCAAATTCCCTCCACCCCACCCCAATCAATGGGGTGTGTTATTTATATTAAAATATTTCTATTTCTAACCCTTATTTTTGTTTTTTGTAATTCAATTTTCAAAATACCCTCTAACCCTTGGAATGTTTTTTCTCCACTGAATAGGGATATGTTTAACCCTAAAGAAGATGATATATATATATATATATATCTAAATAACATCGGATCATTGGGTGAAGATTACTCAAATAAACAAACACAGATCAATGCATCATTATTGGTTGAAAATTTTATTTACATTTTGAATGAAATTATTACATGACCATTATAATTCAACTTGTGGATACTAAGTACCTGGTAGAAGCATGAAAGTAGGTAAATTTATAATATTTATTATAAATTTTTTTTATATCCTCATATGGGGTATTTAGTTACCATGTAATGAAAATGAGAATCTAGTGTAATAAAATTTAAACTGAAAATTAATTTAAAATGTCACCTCACTCAATTTATAGAACATTGTGCAATCCACGTTTCACTTGTGGTTATATATTTATATATCAAATTAAGGAACCCTCAATATTATACACATTTTCTTTAAATTATTTCTAGTACATTGAATAATGAACATTTTTTCCAAGAATGAATAATATAACTTAAATTTGATGTAGTTACAATCACCAGAGATCAATTTACTTGATCTGGGAAGAAGATATTGGGGTTGGGTTCTCTAAACCCTTCATACTATGTTTATTAAAATAATAGTATATGGAATATTATATCATATTAATTAATGAATCTATGCTAAAAAATATTTTCTTGTTTTGGTTTATATAGGTTGTTTAGAACTTCGTAAAATCATAGTAAATTAATTTAAAGAGTTTAAATTTCTAAATAAATAATTTATAATATTTTAACCTACATAACATGAATCATTTTTATAAATATTTTATAACTCCCCAATAACATTAAAATCTTGTTACTTAATAAAATATTAGTTGATTACTTCAGTAAATTCTATCTTAAAGTATTTAATGTTCCAAGAATAATAAATATATGATTATATTCTTTTCTTTTATTCACTTAATTACATGAAAATACCAGGACTTCATAAAAATAATTAATATTATTATAAAATCAAATAATAATTATTTTATTTATTTATATACAATCATTATGATTAGTGATTATTAGATTAATGCATTTGGATATAGTATTTCATAATATAAAATAAATAAAAAATAACCAAATGCTTGAATACACTTTGTTGCTGACACTCAAAAAAATAATCATAAAAAAAGTGAGTGATTATCATAGACAAGAAGAATTTTTTTGCATCACATCATGGTAAAATAGGGACAAAATAAATTTATAGAAATCCAAACCTCTCTAATGATGTTTCAATATTCCATATAATTTTTTTGTCACATTATATCTCATGGAACAAGATGTATATGTTTGTGTCAAGATCATTGCATGATTTATTTATATTTTATATAACTATATGGAATGGACATTCCTTCTAATACCATGACTATAAATTTAATTATGGAACCTCCATCATCACAAATTAGGTTTGAGGTATCTCTTATCATACTCAAAAGAGAAAAATCCTTTCTTTATCATTCAATTAATGTCTTATCATCAAAGATGAACATGATGCATACTTCCTCATCACAAACATGAACCATCATTATTGTAATCATTCATAAATATATGTGATTAATGATATATATAAATAATAAATTTAATTAATTAGGTCAATAAATATGTTCATAGACATTATGAACCAATTGAACATAAAAAATTTCATTTATATTGTTGGGTTAGTCCTCCTGATCTTGTATACAAGAGATCACAATTGGAAATGTTTATGAGAATAAGTGTCATGCCTCATCCATAATTTCACTAAAATAGAATTTAAATCTAGTTTAAAACATGTCCTAATGAATTTAACCTCATACAGTAGAAGATGTATTATAGAAGTGAGGGTTAACAAATGGAATATTGGGGATACAATACACTTTGGTCATATTTCAACACTATAAGAATAATGGAAACATCATATAACCTCACATCCAGAAAAATAAATTGCATTCTCTAAAACATTAATTCAAATCCAAATAAATAACAAAATAATTCTAATAAAACATGAAGGATGTACATATATCTCATTTCTAGTACAATTAGACCAAAAGTAAACAAAATGAATAAGAGAAAAAGCCAAGATCACCCTAGAACTATTGAGATCTAGCCCATATCCCAACACCAAAACTCTAACATAGTCATAAAATCAAGCCTGAGTTGGATGGTGTATTATATTTTAACGAACTACGTCGTTTAAGACTGTTATAGCATCTAATGTAGTGTATGATTGTAACTCAATAGGATACCACCAATTGTGTTTAATGTAATTGTTATATTATTTTGTAATGCATAAGGGTGTGTAAAAAATAAGTTAAAATTAATAATAATGATCTATAGAAACAAGTATAACCTAGTTGGATCTCAAATCTCAAGAGGAAATCCATGGTTTACATTAAATACCTCATCATTCACTGGTCTTTTAACATGGTGTATGTTTCTTATATCAATTCAATTCCAATATGCATTATATAGGAAAACATAATCATTTAACCAAAGGAAATCTATGTGGATAATTTAGGAATTCCCTTCAAAAAATTACCTTATTAATAAATCAATCTATTTATTTGTCAAGGAACCATTCAAGGAATTTTAAGCTCAGATCGATTAGATTCCAAGGCCCACACCAAATTAATTTCACACTAATAAGATCAAAACTATATAGGTAGACGATTCAATGAATGTCAATAATAAAACACCACATGAATCCAAAAAATTAAAATATGTAATTTAATTAGGAAATATATCACATATTTCTTTGAGGTATCCCCCTATGTAATTCAAAGTAATGAATCTATAAATAATCCTTTGGCTTTCATGGGGAACTTTGTGAAACCCTATGATTTTATGAGACATATTATTTTGAATTTAATTGATATTGTGTTGTATGACTTATCCGGATTAGCTTTCACTATATGAAATATTGGATTATGTTGTATTATATGCAATTCTATTCTTGTCTTGTGTAATACAGAGTCTTAACTTCTTTTGATATAATTCACTTCACCCAAGACCGAGTAAAATTGAAAATTAAAAATTATTATAGTACCATACAACCTAGCTGTTAAAATGGTGGGAATGAACAATAATAACTGATTTATAAAATAACAGTTTACAGATGTAATTAATTAATTCTCTTGTAAGCAATTATTTATAAATAAAAATAAAACCTTTTATTATTTAAATGGAAACTTTTTTCTTAATAATATTTAAATTAAAATAAGTAAATTTATAAAATCATCAAATAACTATTTATGAATTTTCTTAATTAAATATATATGTAAAATATTCAATGTAATGAAAAAAAATCACCCTATATTTTTTTAAGCATGATATAAGAAAAAATTAAATTTTTCAGATAAAAGACGTATTTTCCAAAAAATAGAAGTTTACCATATTTTGATCGAGAAGCTATTTTAAATATTGTTTTTTTAAACTTTTATAAGTTCTTTTTTACAAAATTAAATTCTCTTTTGGAATATGGACATCAAAAATTAATTTGGTGGATTTTTGGTATTTTTATGAAAAAATACATATTTCAATTAATATTGAAAAATACTCAATTTCAATTGAAAATTTCTTTTTTTCTAATTTATTTATAAAGTTAGATTATAATTTCAGTTGGTTTTTAGGAATATTTTAATTATTTTATCATTTAATATAATTTTAATCATTATAAGTAATTTCATATTGAAATTAGATATAAATTCATGTCATTTCTTTGATGGTTTTTACACCTAAAAAACACATTTTCTCATTTTGACAACATGGATTAAATTTTAACTGATTTCTACCAAATTTATATTTTGAATTTTGAGAGATGGGTTTAATTTTTTAAATCATGAGGACCAAATTATTTAAATAGGTCCCTCTTATTCTTTGACATTATGAATAGTAATTACTGTAATTTTTATTTACTGATGTTTATGGTAAATCATGTAAATTTACCTATCAAACAATATGATAAGGAAAATAAAATTACCCTAAAACCTTAAAATTTTTTATTGGTAGAATAAACGTTGAACCCTAAAACCTGTGGATCAAAATATATTCGTTTAATTGACTTTTGTTCATGTATGTGATGTAATTATTATTTAATCAAAATAATGTGACAACATGTCTCTCTCTTATATCATATATGTAAAAAAAGATTAATTTAGTGAGAAACATGATAAAATTACGAGCCTATGTAGTCTTTAAAAAACAATGAAATTATCTACATCATGTGAATTTTGTTATAATTTTTAGAGATTAAGAAACTACCATAAATATTGAAACAACAGTGATAAAATATTTATTTTATTAAGAAAAATAACAAATAAATGATTTTATAAATATTAATATAAATATCACAAGACATAACTTATTCAATCCACAAATTTTTTAGGTGACTATGACATGTTATAAGACTATTAAATGGTTCGATTACGAGTTATCTCTATAACCCGCCATGATTTTTCAAATAAATTTAATATTGAATGCATGGAACACTGAGTCTCTACAAAACACAACTTTTTCATAACGTAGCAAATACACATAATTTTACCACCTAAATGCTTTGAATTTCTAAAATCTGACATACATGGTCGCGATCAGTAAGTTATTTGGAGTCTCATATGATCAACTTAGATTTTGGTGAATAATAACATACCCATTAGAATATTAATGTTACCCTTATGAATTTTGTCATACCATTATGAATAGTAAACTCACCTATTGTAGTATATTTATAGGATTTAAGTGAATGTATGATGAAAATATGTTTTGGAATAAGTAAATAAATGTTTTAAAAGATGTATTTTTCAGGTAAATTATGATTTAAATTGAAAATAAAATTAACCATATTTAGAAAATTATTTTTAAAAAATGGACATCATTTTTTGATTCTAAGTGTCAAAAAATAGTTAGGTTATATTTTTTGGATTTTTCTAATATAATTGAGTTTTTGTGAATAAAAAAATATGATAATTTTTAATAAATGCTAAATAATTGATTTATTGAGTCATTAATGATATTCTTATGATGTAATCTCCGGTGGTTCTACATAAAATTGACATATTACTATTTGTGGTCATGGAATCATCACTATTACTTGTCTTATGGAAAAATAATGAACTAATGATTAAAATATTAAGAAAACCATCCTCCCCTCCACAATAAATACCACCTCTAACACCCTCTTCTATTCCCTCCTTTCAAGCCTTGTATCATTTCCAAATTCTACCCAAATCTCCTCCCAAGCCCCCCCTTGATGAAATTTAGCCATCGGTCTCATAAAAATTCAAAATCCTCTTCCCTTAAGTGGCTCTCAAGGAAGGATAATTGAAGATGTAAAATTCCTCTTGATTTTCATTCATTTTCATGTTCCTTTATTCTATTTTCATTCTGAGCCTCTACTTATAAAAATGTCATGAAAATTATTTTAATATATATGTACTAGAATGTTGCTATGATAATGGGATAATTCATCTTCGTTTCTACTTTCACATCATTTATGCTAAAAATGAAACATCATCTGAGATGTGTTGATTTGTCACATTCATCGACGGCGATGCTTTCAATATGACTTACATTCCTCAAAACTGTTCATGAAACCATTTTATGGTTCAACCAGACTACTATATATGTATTTTATATTATGTAATGTTTCAGAATAATTATTCACTCATGATGAAAAATAATAATAAAAAAGGTAATTGTGTCCAAAATATCCAAATCAATCCAAGTGCTTATCATTAATGTTTACTATAATTATTCAGATTCACTTAAAATAAACAAATGAATTTTATAACCATGTAATATTCTAATAATTCATAAATAACATATGAAATCAAATATATAATTCAACTCCCATATAAAATTAACCACCATACTCTTTTCTAACTGGTCCGATCATAAATATTATGAAAACAATCACTCACGAACAATGAAATTGATTCACTTAACCGATCTAAAAGTCCATGAATGAAGTTAATAAAGTCATTATGAACCAAATATATGAATAAAGGGTTCTGAATTTGTTAATTAATTAACCTTATTTTTTATGCAGGTCATTATGATCTTGCGAAGAAATCCTTGGATTAAAGTTAAGGGATCCCCTCTCCCACTTTTATTCAAGAATCCCCCCTCTGTCGAGTCCTTTTATTTTTAATTCCAAATGATAGGGTGCATTTTTTCACCTCTCCCATATAGACCCTATGATATATAAATGATAGTATACCCCTTTAAAAATCATTATTCCCTCACAAGAACACCTATTACCATGCTGAAATATATGTTTTGTGTTTTCTCATCTCACATCCATTTTTGTGAGATATTACATATTCGATACTCTTATTGGTATATGGTGTATGTATAACGACAATTGATGTATCATATCATTAACATATTTATTTTAATGTTATTAAATGTATCATTTTATTATTATTTAAATTGGGGCATAAAAATAATTTGATTACAGTGTGGAAGGGTATTTCTACCCAAAACTCCATTTTCATTTGGGTAACTCTTTTTCTCTACTTGCCACAATAAAATTATTATTTATTCTTATGTTCTCCACATAAATTCCATTGGAATTATATATATATATATATATATATATATATATATATATATTACCAACCATATTTATTCTATATTTTATGGGTATTTACATTTAGTAATCAGATCATCCAAAATATCATCCCAATGAACAATCTTTAATAAAGGAAACTTCATGAATTCTTACCCATTTTCATGTGAACATCAGAATACGTTTTAAGCCAAAATTATTTTTATAAAACCTATCATTTTATCAGGAAAACTTATCTTGGTTCATTTCTAGTTTTATGAAAAAAATCATGCCTTCCCACTTTAAAATTCTCTTCAATACATTCTTTATAATGCTCTAAATTGTTTAATTTCTAAAGATTCTTAAAAACACTTTTTACATGATTTCACTTCAGTGGGGAAAAATTTATTCTAGAAATATAATTTAAATTTCATAAACTCTTATTTTTAATGATATTAATGTTTAAAAATCTGATTTAATGAAAAATAAAACTGATTTTCCAAAATAACTCTTCTTTCCAAATTTAAAAAAGTATTTTTCTCATCTCACATTAACTTTTATGAGATATATTTCTTGTTCACCACTTATTACTTTAATTTTTTGTATGTACATCCATTTGGAATATCATATCCAGTGTCTCCTTATTTTGAATATATATTATGGGATAATTATTTGAAAATTTCCTAGTGGTATAGAAAACATTGGAATGTTTAAGGATTATTTCCTCATGAAATTTTCAATGGTATCATTTAAATGTATCTTAATTTAGGTCAACATCCTTGTTGATTCAAGTACCTCCTTGATGTTTATCTCCTATGATCTCCTCCATAATGTTTTACTGAATTTTGTTTTATTAGTTTTACCGTGGATTTGAAATATTCAATCTATTCAGAATATTACTCCGAATGTTTAGTGATTATTTTTAATGATTGGAAAAGTTATTTACATTTTATATGTTTGTTACAATATTAAAGTGTATGTTTTTTAGGTTTATCCACTTTTATATGAGGAATACATTGGACATAGTTAGTGAAGGGTGAGGCACTCTATATCCCCTCGATGCATCGGTAGGTATCATGAAGCAAACTATGGTCTTGGCACAATGACTTGGAAAAATGGATATTTATAGTCTTGGAACGAGGCCATGACAGTATGGTTATGATGTCTTGTAATATGAATTCCATCATTATGAAACTAGTAATTGAAAGTTCATGAGGTTATTTGATTAGCTTAATACTCATGTTAATGATTTAATATGGCATTATTTATTCACATATCATTCCTACCATAATTTATTCATGTTCATTTTTAATTGAATGTGTTTTTAGTTAGTCACCATGATTAATGTTTATGTTTCGGAAAACTGCCACTCTATTTCTTACCCTTACTAAGAATATGAGCACACCTCTTTCTTTTGTTTTATGCATCCATGTTATGAGGATGACTATACTATGAATGAATTGTAGGGTTAATCTAAGAGATCCCAGGCTTTTTTGTGATGTTATTTTGTTGATTTTATTTTTGAGTTGTAATTTTGAACTCATATATGTAACTTGTTTCCAAAACTAATAATTGGATTGGTCCTTCGAGATTAATCATATTTGTATCTATTCCAATGTGATGAAATAGTTCGCCGACTTCTACCATCAGGTGTTGTGGCATTACAATTGATATAAATCGATGTTTAGTAGAAAATATAGTAACTAGATATATAAAAAGTAGGTAAGTAAAAAACTCCCTATGATAGACATTTGGGGTAGGAATAAAAAGAAATCCTTAATTTTTGTAAGTAATAGATTATCTGGTGTATCAATAATATACATCTCTATCTAGATACAAACCCGTAGAGGTGGCTTGGCACCGATGTATCTATGGGTAATACCTGAAAACACCGCTTTGAGCTAGACTCGAATGAGAACTGGTGCTTCAAAATAGGCCTTGCTACACTCTTAGTTCAACAAACCCAAGGGATATTCTTGCGTAAATTCATAAAATTATTACAAACTATTATAAAGGATTTATTCCCGAAATGTAACCAATGAATATGGGTCTAGGATTTATGATGCATAAATTTATGTTTTGTGTTATACCATGTTTTGGGATATAGAGAGTTCATAATTTTATGAGCTAATATATTATATGGAATTTATTATAAATGGATCCCAGTATCAGGAATGAGAACATCACCAATGCACATGACGTAGTGAGTAATATCGATCTCCTCTCTAGTGGTCATAAGCCCTCGTTTCAAAGGAATATAGTATCTCATGTATTCTCTTCATATGAAGAGATAGTATCCTATGATAGAAAGGAATGTAAGGAATTCTATGAGTCCTATGGATTTTAAGGGAAGAAAATGAAGAAGGGGTTGGTAAATAAAAACATGGATAAATTATAGAAGGGAAAGAAGTGTTTTCCCACATGTGATAACTATGGAATGAATCAAACTGGTTATTTCGTGAAGGGAATGGGAGTTTATTATAATTATAGGGAAAAGGACACCACGTTCATGGATATAAGGATAAGAAAAATGGTCCAAATATACAATGATATTACTGAAATAATATGGGACACTATATGAATCAATGTCTCAGGAATCAGGGGAATATACCCCCAAAATATTTTACAGGATTAATATCATGTTATGATAGTATGATATATAAAGCAGAATGTTTAATATTCCTAGTCAAGAAACATTTCTTTTGAATATTTTATCTGTAATGAACTGGTATTGGGAATTATGGAATATAAGAGTATTTTACTATGATACATATTCTTTAAGTATTTTAGGTCGTATGGTTAATGGTACTAAGGAAAATTCACCCAGTTTCAGGTCAAACTTTTGGAAAATATATGGTCAAAGGATAGAAAAACCTTATTATGTTCATAACACTAAGATATTAATTTTCGAATTTGGACATGATATATAAGGATAATGTAAATTTTATATTACTAAATACCATGGGAATGATTCTAAATAATTATATCATGATCTTTTTGAATGTTAAACCATTTATGAGATACTTTAAATTGATAAATGTATGAGGTTTTAGAGGTTAGTGACAACACATGAGGAATCTTATGGTAAGATATGAGGTATAAGTAATTCATGGAACAATCAAGGGATAGGATCATGTTTATGAAATATGAACATATACTTATACACTTATAGGGAGAAATAATCCCTAAATTCAAGGAATAATGTCCTAAATGTCGTTATGATATCATAATCTTCAAAAACATTAATGAAAATATTGATAACTGTATTTTATGGTTTTAAGGTTATCTAATGTCATCTAAACATGTTTTCTATCACTATAAATTCATTTTTTGGTTTTTCTTTTATGCCTAGGTTTTCAATTCTAATCAATGTATCTCTATTCTAAAGGATAATACACATATATTTATTATTATTATTATTATTATTATTATTATTATATTGAAAACCTTTTTTCCCTTAACCCTTTTTAAGAGGATTTTCTGTTAACCTTTTTTATATGGGTTTTTCAAAAGGATGTTTTCATGTAACAATAAATAAATTTCAATGTGAAATATCAAATTACAAGGTTGAAAATTTTTTATGGAGGGAATATCATAATACACAATGATTTTAAAAATATATATTAAATTGAATATATGAATCAATGAGTCTCTATAATACACCAATATTTTATAAAAAAGTTAGTAAACATAATTTTACCACCCCTATGATTTGAATTTGGAAACTCTAATATACATGGTTGTGATCTCTAAGTTATTTACTGTCTGATATAACTAACTTAGTTTTTTATAAATAGTAAAATATACTTAGGAATAGTAATGTTACCCTTATGAATAGGGACATACCCTTATTAATAGTATCCTGCCTATGATAGTATATATATATATAAATATATAGGATTTAAGTGAATGTATTGTCTACATATGATTTGGAATAAGTAAATAAATGTTTTAAAACATAATTTTTCATGTAGATAATGATTTTAATTACAAGAAATTATTTATTCATATATAGAAAAATATTTTTGAAAAATGGACTTCATTTTTGGATTCTAAACGTTGAATAATAGATAGGTGAATTTTGAGGATTCTTTTGAAATACTTGAATTTTTGGGGATTTGTACAATATGATAATTTAAATTTAATTATAAATAATTCATTTATTTAGACACTGATGATGTTATGCTTGTGTAAGGACCAATAAATTGAACTCAAGTCCACATAATACTATTTTTTGTAATGGAATCGTCAATATTCCTTGTCTTATAGGAAAATAATAATCTAATGATTAAAATATTAATAAAACCCTCCTCCCCTCCATTATAAATACCACCTCTTCAACCCTCATCTCTTCGCCCCACACAAGCCTTATTCCCTCATGAATGAACTTAATAATGTCATAATATACCGAATATATGTAATAAAGGGTCTATAATTACCAATTAATGAACCTAATTGTTTTATTCTGGTCCTTGAGATCAAGAGAAGAACGCCCTTGGATTAAAGGTAAGTGATGCTCTCTCTAAATTTTAATCAAGAACCCCCTATGTTCTATCCTTTTATTTTTAATTCCAAATGATGGGGTATGTTTTAACACATCCCCCATACTACCCTTATGATATATAAATTATGGGATAACTCTTTAACACTCATGAATCCCTCATAAGAACACTCATTTCAATGCTGAAATGTTTGTAAGGGATTTCTTCATCTCACTTCAATTTATGTGAGATATTCTGTATTATCTACTATTTATTGTGTATGGTGTATGTATAATTCCCATTGATGTATCAGATCATTAATATCATTATTTTCATGTCATTATATATATTATTTGAAGATTATTTTCTTTTTGGGAATACAAGTTGATTGATTACAAATTGGTATGTGATTTCAACCCGAACAACTATTTTGATTTAGGTTACACTTATTCTCTACTTACATCAACAAAAATTATATTTATTATTATTTAATCCACATAAATTACTTTTAAATTTCACATATATGTTTACCAACCATAATCCTTCTTTATTTTATGGGTATTTACACCGTTGTAATGTATCGTTAAAAATTTCATCCTGATAAACAATCTCAATTAAAGCTTCATCTTGAATTCTTACCTGTCTTGAAGTGAAAAAAATAATCTATTTTAATCCACCATTATTTTTATAAAACACCTCATTTGATCATAAAAAATTAACTTGGTTTTTTTATGGTTTTATGATAATAAACATGCCTTCCCACATTAAAATTCACTTTAATACTTTGCTTAAAATTCTCTAAAATGTTTTATTTCTAAGGATTCTTAAAAACACTTTTTACAAGGATTCACTATAGTGGGGAATCACTTGTTCCTAAAATTTAATTTTAATGTAATAACATATTATTTTCTAGGATATAAATTTTTAAAAATCTTAATTAATGAAAAATAAAAATGGTTTTCCAAAAGAACTCTTATTCCCATTGTGAAATGTATTTTTCTTTTCTCACTCGATCTTTAATGAGATATATGACTTGTTCCCCACTAATTCCTTCCATATGGTGTATACACTTAAATTTGGAATATCTTATCTGGAGTATAATTATTATCATGATATTATAATGCATTATATTTTGTACGTTTCAAGGTGGTATGGGGCACTTCGGAATGTTTAAGGAATATTTCCTCAGGAAACAATCAATGGTGTCATTTAAAAGTATCTTTATTTTTTCCAAAATCCTCATTGAATATTTTGAATAATTGAGATTTATCTATTACAATAGAATCCAATATGATTTATTGAACGGATTTTGATTAGTTTGATTGTGTATGTGCTATCTTGATACCTTTCACCACTTTACTCTGAATGGTATGTTTTTTGTTTAATCAATGGGGAATCATATTTACAATTCATATGTTAGTTTCAATATGAATTTTTATCATTTTATGTTGAATGACATTCATATGAGGAATAAATTGGAATTAGTGAGACGATATTAGGGGCCCCTATAACCCCTTGATGCATCGGTAGGTCACATGAGACCAACTATGGTCTTTCCATGAGGCCTTGACAAAATGGATATTTATGTTCCTGATAGGAGGGCTTGACGATATGGTTATGATGACCCACATTATTAATCCCCTAATTATGAAACTAGTAATTGAATGTTCATGAGGTTATTTGAAAAGTATAATTCGCATGTTTATGCATTAACATGGCATTATTTATTCAACTCTTTTCCCAGTCATATTGTGTTCAAGTACATTTTTAAAGTCATGTGTTTTTAGTTATTCACCATGAATAATTTTTATATTTGTGATATATTCTGTTTTATTGATTACCATTAAAAGGAATTTGAGATCACCCATTTTTTATGTTCTATCATTCTAGGTTCCGAGGATGATAATACTATAAATTTATTTTAGGGTTAATCTAAGAGATCATTGGAATTTCTAATGAAGTTATTATGTTGTTTTTAGTTTCGAGTTGTAATTTTGAACACGTGTGTGTATCTTCTTTCCAAAATGACAAAAAATATCAATCCTGCAGGATACATATTACTTGAATCTATTCCTATGTAAAAAACATAATTCATAGACTCTGAGCATCAAGGGTCCGGGAGTTACAATCACTCTGTATGAATTTTCTTTAAATTCAATTATATAAATAGTGTAAACATTTACAATATTGACATGTTATAATGTAAATTAATATTAAAATATTTAAAACACATAAAAATATTTCAAAATTCAAAAGTTTCTATGATAAGGTCTAAATGCTCATCAAGAATCCAATTATTCGAAATTTACGCCCTATAAGTAAAATTTATGACCTCTAAATACTTAAAATGTGGTTACCACAATTAAAATTTAAATTGAATAATTACATGTAAATAAAATATATAAGGTTTAAAATAAAATCAATTCATGTCTAAATATTATTGGATGAGGCGATTTAGAGCTATATTTAACTAATCTTCATCTTATTTCAACTTGGAATCTTTTAGATTAAAATCTTAATTTATTTTAATTTAATATTTAATGAATTTCCAAGGGTTCCTCCCACCTTAATTATAAAAGGAAACCACCTCCCTCACAACTTCATGTATATTTTTTCCCTTCATCTCATCCATTCCCTGAAATTTTTCCTTTTCACGTTCATTATTCACATTATATATGTTATGGTCTTCTCAAAAGTCTATCCCTAGTTCCATTAAGAGGAGATTTATATAATGCATGATGAGGGATATATAATCTCTTCGACCAATTCTTTCAGAATTTTTTCTTATTCCACATCATCTTAATTTGTTGTTTCATTATAAAGTAAAAAAAATCGGTATCCCTCATATAGTGATTTGTTTTTATAATTATGAAAAAACTATATTCCTCCTTCGTTCCAACCTATGAAAAATCAAATCACCACACGTGAGTACGTACATCTTACCATCTCCATATCATGGTGTAATCTATTTTCTCCACCACAAGAATTTGATGGAAATAATGACTATATATGATTATTATAAAATAATATGGATTATATAACAACATATATACCATCAAAATCCATAAAATTTCACAACTAGCTTAATGATATCGTCGTTCTGGCGTATGTAGAACCCACCGTCACCTCAATGCGATGTGATTCATTCTGAAATATATATAATAACAATGATTATATAAATTTTCATAAGGAATAAATAATATATATATTATGTTAATATAATCTTGGAATGATATAAATATGACCTAAGAAGGAGAACAAGAATGTATTCGGCCAAACATGCAATAGAAAAAGTAGTAGCTTATACCCAAATAACGAGTAATAATGAAATATTATTACGAAACAGATGATAATATGATCATATATGATATCATAAAATTGAATTTGATTAAGTAATAAGTCAAAAAAATAATTAAAATCATTTTTAAGAGTTTTGGATACACAAAAAGGATTGCATATATAAGGAAAGGGACTATTTTTTCTCACTTTTATTATTGTGGGACATTTTCCTTATACGCCACCTATTTCTTTTGTGTGGTGTTTATGCATCCCATAAATATTTTATGATTCTTATTATGAATTTTATGATAATTAAATATATATTAAATTTTATTAATTTTATGAGGAATATTATTTGACTAATTGAAAATGTCAAGGGTTAATTTTCCAATCAATGATTTTTCTGTGGTTGTTTATACGTAAGTATTTACTTGGGTTATATTTAACAACCATGTCTAGGTTTTATAAACATGTTTTCATAATACTTTTCCAATTCTTATATATATGTTTAATGTTTTTTAGATAATTTATACTTTTACTACATGATTTTGAAGGAATATGTATTTCATTTATCTTATGAGGTACTTTCTGACATTTCCAAGAAAATTATGAGGATAATTTTTTTCACTTATACAGAATGGATGGATTTTTACACCATATTTCCATGAATCTTCCTCTACACAGTTTCTTGTTTTTTTTTTCAAATTAATTCTTTTATTTAAAAATTACAATTCATTTTGAGGAATGAAAATGTTTTTGAAGAAGAAATAATATTTTCCTATAGAATTAAGTTCAATTGATTCATAAAAATAATTTTCATGTAAGTTGATGCTCTTTAACTTGGGATTATGTTTCAATCCATATTTTTAGAATTATTTTACTTTGATAATTATTGAATTATATTTTATATGGATTATGTTATAATGGAATTATTTCTAAGAAGCCCATTTTATTCCTTGGGTTATTTAATAATGAATTATTTTGTTTTGGTGGCACATGTAAGAATGATTTAATTATTATATGGGTTCGACCTATATATCTCCCTAATGAATTTCGTAATGATTTATATCGCATGATACAGGTACAAAATAGAATGTAAATCATGTTCCAAAATAGAGGACTTGAATGGTAAGTAAATATTCATCAATAATGTAGGGCTAGAACGACCAGTAAATATGGTTCAATCTTATAGGAATAGAATGACAAGTAAATATGGTTCATTAATATAGGCCTAGATTGGAAAATATATTTGATTTAGTAATAGAGGGTCAGAATGAGTTGTGAAATTGGTTTATTAATGGACTTTTTTTCGCTATGATGGTCTTGTTGACGTGCCTTGGCTAATATGGAAATAATTTTCTATACTTATGTGTTTTCTAAAATTCCATGTTTTATACAAATTATTTTTTATCATGGTTCATGTTCTATTATGACTTATTAATTTTTAACTATAATGATATTTTTATGACTCATTATATAGATATTAGAAATATATGTTCATGTTTTTACATTCGTATGTAAATGTTTTCCATGTTTTTCCATACTAATCATTTGATGTGACCATATTTATGTTTTTCTTTCCCCGGATATAAATAATTGTTTTAGGTAAGACACACAAAGGTGGAGATATTTATAGGAGATATCAAGAACATTCACAAAGAAAGAAGAATGTGTTCTATGTTTCCAATGACACAAAACTAATACAGTCTTTGGGTGTCTATTTCTAAAATGTATTAAGTATTCATCAAACAAAACACAATTCCAATGTATGTCAATATTGGTTCGTTAATCATTCAATTTTTTCCTCAAAGAATCCAAGTTAGTACTCATTATCAATAAAAAATGATTCCCCTAGTGAAATATAACTCTCATCCGTGACATACCACTGTATAAAATTCATGATTAATCTAAGGAATATTCACAAGAATAAAAAAATCCGAAAAATCAAAAAATCTATTTGACCCATCATTCTTGATTAAAATTTAAACAATTTAGAAATTCAATCCATGAAACCAAATTTTTTTCACTTCACAGACACACATAGACCCCCCCCCCCCACATACACTTATATAATATTAATAAACTATTCCATTATTTATATATAAAACAATTCATAAGTTCCATAAGGATTTAAAAGGATAGTATTTCTATTGGTTGAAATGTGTAGAACTGAGATGGATATTGTAGAGACCCTATGAGGGGGTGCACTAGTGTAAAAAAATGCTGCTTTTTTAATTATTTTTATTTTTCCCCTATTGATCATGAACATCCAAACCAATTAAGTGGAATTGATCTATTGTTTATTCTAAATAATTATACATAGTGCTGCTAGTAAATGAATTTGTAGAAATTTTATTATAATGTTCGGTAGTTATATAGACTTCATTTTGTGATCAACCCATGGTTGTATCATTGATACAATTATCACTGTAAATTTCAATGACTATATATTCATAAAATTGGCACAAAGTGTTCATTCCTGAATGTTAAAATATTCTTGACTGTATTACATTATTTACACTAGCACAAAAAATCTAAAATGAATTTTTTATATTATCCCCACTAGTTATTCATCATATATAATTTCCCTATATGACATTTTGTTTCTTCATCTTTGTGTACATCTTCATAAACTTCATCAATGAAAGGATTTATACTCTCTACAATTGCTGAGGTTCATGTAATTACCATAATGAAGAACTAACTGGCTCTATGTCTTTCTTGTGTTGATAAAAATATTGTATCTGGATACCAAATGGTATTTCAATAGTGTACGAGATTCATCAAAAGAATGTATATATTTATACCCCACAATGAAGTGAATGGGGATATCAATTATTATGTTACTTAAATAGTCCAACTATATTCTCATATAAATGTCATTGGAATAAAACATGTATTGAAATTTTCAAATGTAAATACAGAAATGATGTGGGTATTTAATCACTCATCAAAATACCCATTATTCTATGGGTATTTATTTTTTTATGAAATAAATGTAAAATACCTAAGTTGTTTCGGTAATTTTCATCTCTTTACACAACACAGGTGAACACCCACATTCCACCATGCATGAATACATACATTCTCATTTCAAATACCCATAGGATATCATGATCTTTATTCACTATAAGGATAATAAAATACTCCAAATATTTTTTTAAACCCCTAAAAGATCAATATTTCAATTCTTCTTTATGCAAGAATAATAAATTTGAATACCTAAATTTTTTTACCTCATCATCATGTAAGTTATGTATGATCCATGACTGACCATGTTTCTTCATTTTGAAAATTCATGATGTCTTGGGCAGAATATTTCTTCACACATCGTGACATGGATAAAAAATACCACATTCCTCAATTAAATACCTGAAGAATAGGGTCCTCATTATTTACATGGAATTTATCATATTTGAATATATATGGATTCTCATTATAAGCCATATATATATTCCCAAAGATTCAACCATTCAAGTAGACACGTACATGAAAATAGAATTATTGGATACAACATATTCATATAATTCACGCCATTGTCTCCAATTAAAAATTATATCTACTTGTATGAATGATTAAATACATGAATTTCCTCACATTATGATTGTAAAATGCGATTAATCATCTTTTGTTTTCATTCAATGAACTTTGTTTCCTCAATACAAGAGTCATGTATCAGGTTTCTTCTATTCATTAATGTCCAAGAAAGAATATCATGTGAAACTTGTAGATCAGAATTGTAATGTTACCAAGATATTAATGTGTCCATTTTTTATTTGATAGATGAAGTCATTTAGATCTATTGAATCATGTCTGACCACTGAATCCAAAAAATGGAGGATAACATGGGCGAGAAGAACCCTAATGATATAGGAGGGGGAATATGATTTCACACTATATCGAATGGTCTGTATCATGTGAATCTTCTATTTGTGGTTATTTCATTATCAATTTAGTAGAATAATTGTAGCCACATTTCTGATGTCCCCCATCAAATTACACATCATTTGTGTGGTTCTTTATTTATCAATCATTGCAAATATTTATTTGATTTAGCCATGGGGGATCAAGACATGCTCACAAATGCACCGCACACCACAACATGATTTTTCCAACTAGCACATGTGTTCATGCACCATGAACCCATTATCTATGCTCCTATAGATAGAACATGACTTCCATATACATTTATGTAGACTATTGTGGGCCTTATACATGGGACCACACACAATGTATTCTTACATGTGCGACTTCTTGTGTATGCCATCCCGGGGGGGTAGATCATTGGGTCCCCTTATGAGTGGTTGAGGTATATTATTTATGGGATAGTGTGGTAGGCTATATTTTGGTTTTAGGCCAATTCATAATACTTTGAAATAATCTATGTATGTCAATTTTATTACTTCATCAATCCTAAATTAATATTTAAATCGAATAGTCTTCATCGTTATCATGATTCATGAATAAAAATAATATTTTTCATGCTATTCCTTATGGAATAATCCTCATGTAAAATAAAAGAATTTATTGTTGGTATCGAATTATTCATGTTCATATTTTAGATAACCCATCAAGAATTTAATTATTTTATTACTATAACTTCATTGTCCAAATGTTGTTACAATGTGAAATATGTAAACATAACTTTCATATAGAATTGGAAATAAGAATATTTTATCAACTATCAGATTTACAAGGAGAATTTTCTAAGTATGAAATCTAATGATACTAGATGAATCCATAACAATTATCAATGAATAATCACTAATCATGGTGAATTGTGTTACCAAATTAAAAGTAATTAGACCTTATCAATTCTCCAAGAAGCATCAAATAAATCATATAGAATTCTCTTACCAATTGATAGTTAAGTATTCTATAATAATATTGTAATCATCATCACATCTAGCATGAATAATTGTATTAGTGAATTAGATCCATTGAATCCATAAAAATTCTTTAATCCTCATTACTATAATTCTTAAATATTTATAAAAATCATTCCATCATTCTATAACCATGATTTATCACAAATAAAAAAGGAATTCATAATATATTGAATTTTGAAAACTTATTATAATTGAAAATAAATACATCCATACTCATAAACTATCCACATTGTATTTCTAGTATCCACCTTATTATTTTTTTAATAATATTTCTGTAAATGAAATGTCCCCTCTCCACCTTATTAATAATAAATGAAATGGATTAATTCAAGGGTTTTCATAACAAAAATTTATATAAAAAAAGGTCTTATCCAATATATAAAAAATAACATGATCACTTATATGATAGGGATGATCTCACATGGTTTAATTAAAAAAGATCATTTAGTTTAATAACACTATTCTTATATGGTAAAACCCAGTGTAGAAAATAATTAAGATATAACCATGTCTTTTTTTTTTGTACATAAATTTCCATGTATATGAAATCATGCTCTTGAAATCCCAATTCTGAATATCAGGGTCATAATTAATCATATTGATCAATAAATTTGTAAATTCATTACATACTTTCACAATCACATTAGAACATTAATGTACAGAAGAAATAGACCCCATTTTTTATATATTGACATCAATAAATCACTCCACATTGATGCACATATTTGATATAATCAAGATAATGGGAAAAGAGTAATTCAGTTACCACAATTATCAATTTTGGTAGGGATGATGTGATATTCTATATATTCATCGAATAAGTATTGATATCATATCCATTATGTCTTATCCTCCTCTAGGGGTGTAATACCTTCATTATAATTGGTATATAGTTTCATAAAATTGTGTTTAAGATGTTTATATTAATGATCCACCATTGTGAAAAAATTCATGTTTTTGTTAGCTCTTAAATAATCATTCAAACTTATTATATCCACTTTTTTCACTTACAAATTATGTTTGAGAATGCAATTTACATTCATTTCCATGAAATATTGACAAAAATGATACACAATAAGTAAGGGAATAATGTAAAACACTTAGAAACATAATAATAAATTCAACTAAAAAGAGAATAAAATCTAAAACTACTATCCCTTTTTTATTTATCTCGAATGTTTTTGGTAGTCTTCAAGATTGGATCTCTTTTTTATTTAATGTTATAGTATTTATTCAATAACATGGTAACTATTATTTATTTTACATTCATCTTTTTTGGATGATTCATCATTATATTTTAAAATTGCACACCGAGATCCCCAGATACTTGATTTTCATATTCAGAATCTCTTTCTAGGAAGGTAGAGAGTCATGAAATTAATATCACTATGTCAATTATAAATTCTCCTTCACCACATTTTTTGTGAGAAATTAGTGTTTTCATATAATGAAAAACTATGATTAAATTCAATTTTTTTCATGTGAAATAATATATTTTCCTTTTTCACTTTCTCCCAATAGTGATTCATTTATATAAATTTTCATTTCGGTAGAGTCTTTCCCATGTTTAGGAAAAATGATTAAAAATTATATCCTAATAAATAATATTCTAGAGATTTCATAAGTGTCATCCAATTTTAATGTAACACCCCGACCCCAGTTACCCAGAGTCGGTGCATTATTTTAATACATTGGCATGATTACAGGGAATCAGGTCCCGAAGGACCGATTAGTTTAGCAGTCTTGGAAAAATAGATCACATACATGAATGTTACATTTTCACTTTAAGACGTACAAAACAACGTAAATAATCTTTATGAATGCCATTATTCCCTTGGCTTAACCCTGCATATCAATCACATTACTCTTCTTGTAATCCTGGGAAAAATAAAACATAGAAAGGGGTGAGCTCAAATGCTCAGTAAGGGTAAGAAATACAGCGAAAACTTTCATAAATAATCATAAACATTTAAGGAAATATATAAAACTAAAACAAAAGCCTTTTAAACTTGAACTTCAGCATAATATGGCAGAAATAAAATGAAATAATTCCATTTACTTATTCACATGGATATTCTACTAATCGAATAATCACATGTAATATCACTAACCACTTTCATAATGATGGAATGTGTGATGCCGAACTCTAATTTCTGTGTCGAGACCTCGTGCCAAGACCTAAGGGATAACTGTATCCGGAACCCAACCCGGAGAGCCTCTGTAACCGGACTCCATCCCGGAGTGCCTCTAATAACCGGACACCAACCCGGAGTGCCTCTAATAACTGGACAACAACCAGGAGTGCCTCTAATAACTGGACACCATCCTGGAGGGCTTACTTTTACCAATCCCCAACCCGGAATATACTAGTACAACACATTCATCTTAAGAAGAGGATGCAATATAACATAAAAATTCATATTAAAACTAACATACAATTGTCAAAAATTTAATCATAAACCATTAAAGGCATAAAAATAACTCATCCATAGTCAAAAATATCACAAAACCTTAAATACAATATGGATGATTTGTATCATAATAAATAAACTTGAAACCAGTTTAAATTTTATCAACGGATGTTGACATAAATGAAATCAATACTATTTGAGAGAAATATATCTTTTTTGAAATCATTTAAAAGTCGCATAATTATAGAGAAAACCTTTATTTTGAAAATATCATTATAAGCTTGTGAAGGAATCTTCAAAGGTGTAATAACAGCGGAGAATAACCACACCTGCCGTATAAGTTAAAAAAACATTTTTACCTTAATTTTGTCAAAAAGGTAAAAAAGGACCTTTTTTTGAATACGACGAGAATATTCATTTATAAACCTCTTATAAAAAGTCAAACAAGGGTATAAATGTCTTAACCCATATTCTAGTAAATAGTAAAAATGTTTTGAAATACATTTATAAGAAACATGGATGTCGATGATAAAGAGGTCCCAGTAGATTATTACCTATAAACAACCTCGGATAATGAAGAGATTACAAAATAAACCCTAACTAGTTTGTTAACTTACGAAACATACAACCCATGAAAGAGGTATCATACAATGAATATGTAAATACACATAAATTAAAGTGTATTACACAAAGAATACAATTATGGGCTGTACATACACCACAACGAAGGTAATAGTGGCAATATGGCATGAATCTCATGGGAATAAGGAGTGAGATGAAAACCCCTTACCTTGCACTTTCCAATAGTCGAGGGTACGATTAACATCCTCTTCTTCAATTCGTCCTTTTTATTTGATCAAAAGGGATCCCTAGGATGGATTTATGACTAAAGGAAGGCCTCTAGGATGAAGTGAGGGAATTTGAGAGAGTATTTGGGAAGGGGTTGGCCGAACCAAAATGCTTTGAAGGTGTGAAGAATTGGTTAGAAGTTGGGTCCTTTTATAAGGGGGAGGAGGGGCTCTTTAGGAAAAACTAAAAGTATTAATTTATAATAAATTCATATTCAGTCTATAATGTCTCCAAAGAGTATTATATAAATGTTAAGATGGGGATGGGTCGAAAAACACTAAACCAATAGGTTTTAGACAGGTTTGGGTCACTATATTAACCTTATCATTTAGTTTTAACTCTTAGTTAAATAGTTTAACAATTACCATGTCACTTTATATTTTTATATTATATAGTTAATAAAATTACAATATACATCCAAGAGACCCCCAAGTGGTACATTAATGATACAAATATCATGATATAAGTCTCTTGTCCAATCCTTAGATTTTTAGGAATTTAATATCAATTAATAATATAATATTTGTTTTAAAAACTCTTTTTTGTCAATTTTGACACTATTCAATAATTTATTTTTCTAAAACTAATAACAGAATGATTACTTCGAAAAAAGTTAATTAAATCATTCATAACATGTCATGTTAACCTCGAAAATTAGTGTAATTCATTAAAAGTCTCAAATTATATTTATTTGGGTATCTACAATATCAATCATTTTAATTTTTCACTATTATGGTAATTACTACATCATCATTGTGTCATAAATAAATTAACTTATTTAATGTCTAAAAATTATGAATAAAATACTATTATGTATGAAATAGTTTTATATTTCTAAATAATATTCAGAGTCAAAAATCCAACAAATATAACCCTATGTAAAATTTGTTTTTCTAAAAGATATATGCTTATTTAATTTTTGTATTTATTTTAACATAATTAATATAAAGAGTCATTATCACTTACAAGTGGCTCCATGGGGTCCAAAAAATCTACCAAAATATGCCCATGGTCGGAAATTTATCAACAAATAAGGCTAGGACACGTTTTAGGGTAATTTAGAATTATCATAATATTATTTGTTAACCCTTATTTACCAGATTAACCCTTTTACCACGGTAAATAAAATATTTACAGAAGTAATTATTCAAAATGATTAAAAATAATAGTTATCTATTTACACAATTTGAACATCCAGATTCAAAATATGGAATCCATTTTTCCAAATTCAAAACACAAAAGTGGCATAAATTAATTTAAATTTAATTCCCATTGTTAAAACAAAAATTGTGTTTTTAAGAGATAATAACTATCAAAAGATTGACACTTGTTTATGTCCGGATTAATTGTAAAATTATGTACAATGACCAAAATTGTATTTAATGGTAAAAATATATTCAAAATATACTATAAAACTACTCGAATTAATAATTTATCACTAATAATTATTTTTATTAAAAAAGTTTTTTTTAATTAAAATTTAGTAATTTTCACTATCCATCAAAATATTAAAGTTATCCAAAAAGTACCAAAATTTAACCTTAGGCTAAATTTGATACTCCGAATCCAAAAATTAAGTCCATTTTGAATGTTAAAATTTATAAAATTTCAAAAAGTTGGTATTACTATTCATAACGGCTAGTTTGATTGGTTGTGGTGTGTTAGAATCTTGAAGTTGCATACAATGCACACCATTGCATTATTCAAAGGGAAACGTACCGTGGAAGCTTGGGATGTTTCATTGTAAATTTTTGATGTCCATATTCTAAAAAGTAAATTTATTTAGTCAAATTGAATATATAAAAGTTTAAAATATTGGATCTAAAATGGGTTCACTATTAAAAGTTTGTAAAAGTGTAATACTGGAAATGAATTTGTTCTTAAATTATGTCTATGAAACTCATAATATGGATTCTAAAATTATAAGGATTATATAATGTTAAAAATTCTGCTAATATTATTCATAACCTCTTTTGAATGGCTAGTTTGGTAAGTCATGGTGCGCTTGAACTTGGAGTTGCGTGTAGTGAAAGTTATTGAATTATTTTAAAGAAATAACGCACTATGAAATCTTGGGGTGTTACATTCTCCCCTCCTTCAATAAATTGCGTCCCCGCAATGTGAAGCTATTCTTTGAAAATAAAATGTTGAAAATAGAAAATATCTTTGTGTGAAAACCCACATCGGAAATTGGGTTAATAAAATTTAGTCTTAATATGAGGAAAAGGGAAATGAAATGGTCACCACCAAATTTTGATCTCGATTAGGAGAACATTGGTGGAAATTAGAGACATATAATTGGAGGAAAGACGTAAATATTTATAGGTAGTGATTGAGGTCATCAATCACAAACATGTTTAAAATTGAGGTCCTTAAATTAATCAATCTATGATGATTTAAAATACCATCGGTTCAACAAAACATAAGGTATTAGGATAACACATTTTTAACATTTCAAAATATCTTAGTTGAAATCTCACATCGAAAAATGAATTAATGAGGCCTCTATTTAAAATAAATAGTGAAAATTATGAAGATTACCGAAATAACACATACTAGGGTTCCATGTAGGAAAATATTGATATGGAAGAGAAATCTATCCATTAATTATCTGATGGAGAGTGGTAGAGAACATGGCTATGAAAAGGCCAACAATCCCAAAGCCATAAATTAGTGATGATCTAAGGTACCATTTAGGACAACATTTTTGTTCTATGTTCCTTTTCATAATGTTGAGGAATTTATTTATGAGATTGGATAAGATCATAAGGATATATACTTACTTTATAATTAGACTTTTATCCATTAATAAATTTCTACCACAAACTCATCTTTCCCCCAAAACATAATAAAAATCAAAAATACTCTATTTATCCTAAACATATAGGGTTCCAAATATAATGAATTTATATTTCACATATCAGACCCTTTATGTAATGAAACTAAATTATACCATCCTGGAGCTTCATGTAGCCCAATGGTAGGCGATAAATCCAAATTGCACTATGGTTGTAGGTTCGATTCCCATAGCTTTGTCCGACACGACGGATCATCACACGGTCTGCGTGTTGTAGTTTTATAAAAATCCAAAAAAATAACCTTTCAAACATAATCCATTCCAACCATTAGACTTATCCATAATACTATTATCCAAACTCACAGTCCAAAATTTACAAGGATGATAAACAAAATGAGGATCCTCTTTTCCGGGTAATAACATGTGAACGCCTTCCTCATATATTCTTTTACAACACCGCAACATCCGGAATTACCAAAATCAACCATCTCTTATTCCAAAATCACTTCCTCAATATTAGGACCATATTATGGTTTATCATTCCTTCAACCCTGTAATTTCAAAAAAAAAATTAACTCATTGTAGAGTCACTTTTCTTAGTACAATAAATCTCAAATCCTTAATTAAATAGCACTGCAGAATAATCCTTATTTATTTCGAGAACATAATTGATACAACACTTAAATGAAATAATTCTAAAATAACAACATAAGAAAAATAGTTATTCCTCTTCATATGTGGTAATATCATAACTTGATTATTATCCAATAGCATCATTTGCGGCATAGTCGGATGACTGGGACACTGGTTCGCATAGTGTCCAAACTCCTTGAAAATGATGCATTGTACATTTGAAACCATTTTCTTACCCTTTCAGTCATGTACTTTGTGCCCTTTTCCTCCACACTTATAAAAAACTCACATTCCTTTCAGGTAAGTTCCAGGGTGTTTCTTCCCACAGTTATCACATATGGGAAAATTCTTCGTTTCCCTCTTCCCTTTATCCATCATTCTCTCTTCCATCCTTTTCTCCTATTTTTTCCCTTCAAATCCATAGGACTCCAAGAATTAGCTACTCATCTTATCAACACATGATACTATTTCTTCATATGATGATAATACGTGGGAAACTATTTCACTTATAAATTCTAGCTTAGGACCACTAAAGATATGATCCTTCCTACTCTTTGGATCATACGTAATACGGGATTTAACATTCCTTCTAATGGGTGCCATTTCTATACAATAGCATAAACTAGTTCAGTTTATGAATTGCAATGAATAATTACCAAACTTTTAAAATACCTAACACAAATTAAACAGTTTATGGATATAATCCATAATCATAAAAAAAATTCTTTGAGTAAGTATATACTCATAAGCCCTTCATAATGGTTTGTAAAGAAAATGAGAATTATCCTAAGCATATCCCACTGGAGTGTCCTAACCAAGAGTGCATCAAGGCTCGATGTCATGCACCAGTTCCCGTTCGAGTCTAGCTCAAAGAGGTGTTTTCAGGTTTTACCCCTAGGTACATATGTGACAGAGCCGCCTCTACCTGCTCGTATCCAGACAGGGATCTATTGATCAGAAAACTCACAAAATATCTACAATACCAAAATTCTAGGATGTTATTCTATACTAATCCTCAAAGTCTATCTTAGGGCTATGTTCTCTAATCAGAGTTTATCTAAATCTAGTTTCCAAGGTTATTTATAAACTTCCTCTGATACCAACTTTAACGCCCTAACCCCAGTTACCCAGAGTCGGTGCATTATTTTAATACATTGGCATGATTACAAGGAATCAAGTCCCGAAGGACCGATTAGTTTAGCTGTCTTGGAAAAATAGATCACATACATGAATGTTACATTTTCATTTTAAGACATATAAAACAACATAAATAATCTTTATGAATGCCATTATTCCCTTGGCATAACCATGAATATCAATCACATTACTCTTCTTGGAATCCTGGGAAAAATAAAACATAGAAATGGGTGAGATAAAATTCTCAGTAAGGGTAAGAAATACAGCGTAAACTTTCATAAATAAGAATAAACATTTAAGGCAATATATAAAACTAAAACAAAAGCCTTTTAAACTTGAACTTCGGCATAATATGGAA
Source organism: Viscum album (assembly GCA_963277665.1). Classification (NCBI taxonomy): domain Eukaryota; kingdom Viridiplantae; phylum Streptophyta; class Magnoliopsida; order Santalales; family Viscaceae; genus Viscum; species Viscum album. The sequence continues at coordinate 349,627,974 of OY728123.1, forward strand.
GAAATAAAATGAAATAATGCCATTTACTTATTCACATGGATATTATACTAATCGTATAATCACATGAAATATCACTAACCACTTTCATAATGATTGAATGCATGATGTCGAACATTAATTTCTGTGTCGAGGCCTCGTGCCAAGACCTAAGGGATAACTATAACCGGAACCCAACTCGAAGAGCCTCTGTAATAGGACTCCATCCCGGAGTGCCTCTAATAACCGGACACCAACCCGTAGTGCCTCTAATAACCGGACACCAACCTGGAGGGCTTACTTTTACCGGTCCCCAACCCGGAACATACTAGTCCAACAAATTCATCTTAAGAAGAGGATGAAATATAAAAAAAATTCATATTAAAACTAACATACAATATGTCAAAACGTTATTCATAAACCATTAATGGCATAAAAATAACTCATTCATTGTCAAAAATATCTCAAAACCTTAAATACAATATGGATGATTTGTATCATAATAAATCAACAAGAAACTAGTTTAAAATTTTTCAAAGGATGTTGACATAGAAGAAATCAATATTATTTGAGATAAATACCTCTTTTTTGAAATCATTTAAAAGTCGCATAATTATAGAGAAAACCTTTATTTTGAAAATATCTTTATAAGCATGTGAAGGAATCTTCAAAGGTGTAATAACGACTGAGAATAACCACACCCACTGTATAAGTTGAAAAAAACATTCTTACCTTAATTTTGTCGAAAAGTTTAAAAGTTCCTTTTTTGGAAAATGACAGAATGATTCCTTTATAAACCTCTTATAAAAAGTCAAACAAGGGTATAAATGTCTTTAACCCATATTCTTGTAAATAGTAAAAATGTTTTGAAATACATTTTTAAGAAACATGGATGTGGATGATAAAGCGGTCCCAGTATATTATTATGTATAAATAACCTCAAATAATGAAGAGATTGCGAAATAAACCCTTACCAGTTTGTTAAAAAACGAAACATACAACCCATGAAAGATGTATCATACAATGAATATGTAAATACACATAAATTATATTGTATTACAAAAAGAATACAATTATGGGCAGTAAATACACCACACAAAAGGTAATAGTGGCAATATGGCATGAATATCATTGGAATAAGGAGTGAGATGAAAACCCCTTACCTTGCACTTTCCTTTAGTCGAGGGTACATTTAACCTCCTCTTCTTCAGGTTCTTCCTTTTGATTTGATCTAAAGCGCTCTATAAAAGAGATTTATGACGAAAGGAAGGCCTCTAGGTTGAAGTGAGGGAATTCGAGAGAGTATTTGGGCAGGGTTTGTCGAACCAAAAGGCTTTGAAGGTGTGAAGAATTGGTTAGAATTTGGGTCCTTTTATAAGGGGGAGGAGGGGCTATTTTGGAATAACTAAAAGTATTAATTTATAATAAATTAATATTCGGTTTATAAGGGCTCCAAAGTGTATTATTTAAATGTTATGATAGGGATGGGTCGAAAACCACTCAACCAATAGGTTTTAGATAGGTTTGGGTCACTATATTAACCTTATCATTTAGTTTTAACTCTTAGTTAATTAGTTTAACAATTACCATGTCACTTTGTATTTTTATATTATATTGTTAATAAAATTTCTATATACATCAAAGAGACCCCAAAGTGGTACATTAATAATACATATATAATGATATAAGTGTCTTGGCCTATCCTTATATTTTTATGAATTTAATATCAATTAATAATATAATATTTGTTTTAAAAACACTTTTGTGTCAATTTTGACACTATTCAATAATTGATTTTTGTAAAACTCATAACAGAATGATTACTTCGAAAAGAGTTAATAAAATCATTCCTAACATGTCATATTAACCTAGAAAATTAGTTTAATTCATAAAAAGTCTCAAATTATATTTTTTTGGGTATCTACAATATCAATCATTTTAATTTTTCACTATTATGATAATTACTGTATAATCATTGTTTCATAAATAAATTAATTTATTTAAGGTATAAAAATTATAATTAAAATACCATTATGTAGGAAATCCTTTTATCTTTATAATTAATATTCATAGTCAAATATCAAACAAATATAACCCTATTTAAAAATTGGTTTTCTAAAAGATATATGCTTATGTCATTTTTGTATTTATTTTAACTTAATTAATATAAAGTGTCATTATCAGTTACAAGTGGCTCCATAGGGCCAACAAATATACCCAAAGATTCCCATGGTCAAAAATGTATCAACCAATAAGGCTAGGACACGTTTTAGGGTAATTTATTATTATTATAATATTACTTGTTAACCCTTATTTACCAGATCTACCCTTTTACCATGGTAAATAAAATATTTACCGTAGTAATTATTCAAAATCTCTAAAAATAAAAGTTACCTATTTACACAATTTGAATATCCTGATTCCAAATATTGAATCCATTTTTCCAATTTCAAAACACAGAAGTGGCAGAAATTAATTTAAAATTAATTCCCATTGTTAAAACAAAATGCGTGTTTTTAAGAGATAATAACTATCAAAAGATTGACACTTGTTTATGTCCGGTTTAATTGTAAACTTATGTACAATGACCAAAATTGTATTAAATGGTAAAAATATATTCTAAATATACTTTAAAACCACTCAAATTCATAATTTATCAGTAATAATTATTTTGATTAAAAATGTTTTTTTTAATTTAAATGTACTAATTTTCACTATTCATCAAAATATTAAAGTTATCCGAAAAGTACCAAAATTTCACCTTAGGCTAAATTCAATACTACGAATCCAAAAATTAAGTCCATTTTGAAAGATAAAATTTATAAAATTTCAAAAAGTAGGTATTACTATTCATAACGGCTAGTTTGATTGGTTGTGGTGTGTTAGAATCTCGATGTTGCGTACAATGCACACCATTTCATTATTCAAAGTGAAACGTACGGTGGAATCTTTGGATGTTTCATTTTAAATTTTTTATGTACCCATTCTAAAAAGTAAATTTATTTAATAAAATTGAATATATAAAAGTTTAAAATATTGGATCTAAAAAGGGTTCACTATTAAAAGTTTGTAAAAGTGAAATACTGAAAATGAATTTGTTCTTAAATTATGTCTATGAAACTCATAATATGGATTCTAAAATTATAAGGATTATATAATGTTCAAAATTAAGTTAATATTATTCATAACATCTTTTTAATGGTAGGTTTGGTAAGTCATGGTGCGCTTGAACTCAGTGTTGTGTGTAGTGAAAGTTATTGAATTATTTTAAAGAAATAACGCACTATGAAATCTTGGGGTGTTACATTTAGTGTTAGTGTTTTAGGGTAACTGATCAATATATTCTTCAAGAATTTTCTTTAATTAATCATATCTTCATATTTATTTCTTGGATTGATTTTAATTTTATTTCATCTTTGTGTAATTCATTTCCATTTCCTTTTTGCAGCAATCCATGAATTAACCAATATATCCTCCATAAAAGAAACTATTCCTGGTTTACAAGAAATTATATGAATCCAACTTATTTTTATTCTTGGTTTTATCTTTTTTCATGGATTATTTGAAAATGTATTCTATTTATTACCAAAATAAATATTTTTAGTTTCTTTTTTTTTCTGAATTCTAGTTAAATTTTATTAGAATAGGAGTCGTACCTAGATAGTGCACACCAACACACTTCATCAATATGACCACTCATGGTTCAAAACACATTATATTTTACGATGAATATGAATATGTATCTACTGTAAAAACCATTATTTTCATTGTAATTTTCTTATGTTATATAGGATTCTTTTTTATCATTTATATAGCTGTGATGTTAGCCTTATATAGTCTTCATACGTCTTCATGTTGTTACAACATTCAGTGACCTGGTTCCCAGTCTTCCATAATAACCTATAGTAGACAATAAATAACCATCACGTTTTTATTTTTCGAGTCTCTAAAGATTTAGTAAAATATTGTTTCTAGATATGTTTTTACCTATGTGGATCATCATTTGGGATTTATTTTTCATGATCTCTCCAATGTACAATATGAGATTTATTGTACTATCATCATTTTTATCATCCCACATCATCCCAAATTTTTTTTTGAACCTATACTATAAGTTGAGAGTATATTAGTAAAAAAATTAACTATGTTGGGAGTTTCCTTCTTACATTAACATGTTGGGGATTAATCCAAAGATTATCCTGAACTATTCATACTACCAATATGATTCTCTATAGAAACATGAGTCTTATTAATCGTTTGTTTTGAAATATACCTTCTTGGAGGTTGACTATATTCATTTTTTCAGGTAGAATAATTATAATTCTCATCAACTTAGGAGTTTCCATAATGTGTCTTATTATAATTTCTAATCATTAAATCTGGTTCAAGACATTAAATGAAAAATGGAAACATCCCTTTTTTAAATTATTTAATCATTCCTTCCCATTAATATTTCATTATTTTAATCTAATATTCAGGTTATTTGCTACATTCAATCACAGTTCTTTCAAGGTATTTGATTATTACAGATTTAAATTTCAAATGGGATTCCAGGACACTATAAGTAGCTTAATGTATTCTTTTAGAGTATTGATATTTTGAATGTACTCTTCGTGAAACTTGGAATAATATTCCATTAAAACAGAAAGATGCCTAATGTTACATTACATTTATTATCATTATGAATACATGAAATTCAAAGAAACATTGAAAATTATTTTAAGTGATTGAATTAATTCACCAAAAACATGTTTACCCACAATGCTCTAATAAAAATACAATTGAAATTATTCTTCATTTTTTGAAATACCTATATTTAATTTTTTCAAATATTCATCATTTTATATAATGAGTTCTATGAGAGAATTGAACCTTTTTGAATATCCTTACATGTTCATCCACCAATATTTTAATTTTCATGTCAAGCTATTATATATTATCAAAAACCTCATTAAAATAAAAATTTATAGATGAAGTAAATTCTTAAATAATATTCTTCATTAATATTTATAATTGCGAGTAAAAGCATTAAATATATTTTATAGGATCAACAACCTTATATTCAACATAGTATGTGATAGTTTCTTCAAATTTATCATTATGAACTGACTTAATAGGTGAATTTTGATCATTTTATACTTTAATTGCAATTTTAATAAATAAACTTTCTATATTCTTCTTCCATTTTTTTAGTCTTGAAAGAGATATTATTTCCTTCTTCAACATGAGTGGGGATAATGTCTTCCTACAGATGAGATTATAAATAAATCTCAAAAGTAAACTCTATATACTCCATGAACTAAATATTAATGATACAAAACATAATCCAATTATACATAAATCTCTCTATAATACAACTTATAGAGAAAAGAAGGATTAATAAGGATCACTGAGAGGGGGTGAATTAGTGTACCCCAATTTAAATTTGTTTTTTGATCATATTAAATTTCCCGTATTACACTTGAACCTCTACCCCAATTAGGAGGAATGAATCTATTGTTTATTATTAACATTTACATTCACTGAAAATAATATACAAAACAACAATACAATAAATTTTTTATGAGGTTCATTAATAATACCTACACATTTATATGATCAACATATGATTGTTTTTTGGGTTTTCTTATCACAATAAATAACAATGATATAAAATTCTGAAAATTGGTGCACATTCTTTTTTCAATAGCTGAAAAATATTTATAATTGTATGGAGTTATTTAAACTACTACCACCTGTCGAAAGGGATTTGTTTATAATGGATCCACTATTTTTTAAGATATTTTGTCTTTATATAATAAATATTATATCTCTTTCTTTTTTACTACCTCAAGATCTTCAGAAATTATCTTCTTGAAACTTTTATTAAAATGAACAGGTTCATGTGATCACCCTCTTAATGAATTAACTATGTTGGACTCCTTATCTCTTCAATAAAAATACTATATCAAGATATCAAATATATAAAGTAAATTTTTACATGTATTATCACGTACATGCACATATATATACAAATCAATGTGGTGAATGAGGACCTAAATTATTACATGATTTAAATAATCCCATGAAATATTTATATAAATGTCTTTGCAATAACATAATTGTTATGATTATTAAAATTTTAATACCCAAATGATTCGTCAGTATTATTACTCATCTAAATATCCATTATTCAATGTCTAGTTATTTATTCATGCAATGAATATTAAATACCCATGGGATTCACGTAATATTCTAGTATTCATGTTGCATTGGAGAACACCCACATGCCCCCTAAATGCATACATTAGTTCTTAATTCAGATAGCAGGCTCTCTATTTTCTCACTTAGATAATATAAAACTCCGAATATTTTTCTAAACACCAAAAGGATTAAGAATATCATTCTTCATCATGGGGGATTATTAATTTTTAATACATTAATGTTTTTTAGTTCATGATCATATAGGTTATTCACAAGTTGTGGCTCACCATGTTTCATCACACTGTAAATGCTTAATAAACAAAGATCTATAATTTATCAAATTTCCTCACATAGATAAGAAATTCAATATCAATAATTTAAAATTTTGAATAATACGTTATCCATTATATATATGGAATCATACTTTTTGAATTACCATAGAATCTAGTCACATAACATATTTAAACACTCAAAGACTCATCTCTTCAAACAAATGAGTTCATGAAAACTAATTCTTTGATACTCCCAATTTTATGCAGTCATGTCACATTTGACAAATTTAAATTTATTATGTATTCATGAAAGTGTAATTGAAAACATGATAACTCATTTTTATTTTAACTCGTGATAAATTAGAATCTATTTTTATATAAAGAACATGGATTCATCATAGAGTAATCACGACCTGTGTTCCTTATATTTATGCATTTCTATGAATAGATATCATGTTGAAAATGATTCTATGACTAACCAAGATATCAAGAGATCAATGAAATTGTATTTAATGTGAAATTTTCCTTCAGTTAAATACAATGGATAAGGGATTGATCATCACCTCATAAAACATGGTTGATAACCTGGGTGAGAAAACCCCTTTTGAAGCAGGAGGAAGAATACAATGTTGTGCCCTATCAAATGGTCTTGATCAGCCACATCTTGAAGGATTTGTTATAATTATAAAATTTAAGAGGTAGAAGAGTACTATAATTTCCACTATACAACATCTAAGTTGAATTTGGTTTTGTGTTTCTTTATAAATCAATAACTACTTCTACAGATTTGAGCATACCATAGAGGATTAACATCTTCTCAAAAATCTCCTCATGCCCCCATGCGATTTACTCCACTGGAACATACTGTCAGACACTATGAACTCACTATCTTCAGGCCAATACGTGGACAATTTTTGTGTTATACAATGTTGTGCACTCCTAAAGGCCATATACATGGGACCACACTAAATCTCAACCACTATGTGTGGCATCCTTGGGAAGGCCCTCCCCTAGGGGCTGACACTTGGGTCTCCACATGATAGGTTGAGGGCTATCCCATGAGGGATAGTGTGTTTTGATATCATTTTTATGTGTTCAATCTATAATACAAAGAAATAATCAAATTATAGGCATAATAAGCCATACTCAATACTAACTTAAAATTTTAGGACAACTCTCTTCATATTCTTCTTGAATCATCTGGAAAAATAATATTTCCCATGGCCCTTTTCATGGAATAATCCTTGTCTAAAAATAAATGAATATATTTTGGAATGGAATTATTCATATTAATCATGTAGAAAACTCCTCGTGTATTTACATATTTTAATGAACCTCGAAACATTCTTCAATTGTTGTAAAATTGTTCAATACACAAACTTCTCTTGCACACGGATTAGGAAACATGAATCATTCCATAACCATAATATATACAAGGATAATTCTCCCACAGTTACATTCAATACCATTAGATGAATCCATACAAAATATCATAGAATCTTCACCAATCATGGAAAATTGTCTTACCAAAAGAAAACCAATGATTCGCTAATAATTCTAAAAAAATAATTACTTCATTCATATTTACTTTTCTTACCAAATGACAACCAAAGAGTCAATAAAAAGTATTCAGTGATCAACACATTGCACAAAGAGAATTTTTTTGGGAATGAGATCCAAGGAAGCCATAACAATTATCCTAGCATCATCACCAGCTATATTGAATATTTCTCAAACTACTTCCATTATTATCTTACCAAGATCGATCACTAATCCCATAATATTTCATCATACATTTAATTTTTTTACTTCTTATATATTTACAATATATACAACCATACTCACATATCATCCACATGGTTTTTTCAAAAAGGGTCTTCATAGGAAACACATACCACATAACACATCACCAAATTACCATGGGAATTATAAAAACACACTTTATATAACAAAAAATACAAGGAAAAAACACCTACCACCCAATAAAATAATTTCCAGAATGGTCTACCAAAATATAACATGATCTTCTATTCCTAAGAAATATTCAACAACACAAACAAGAATGTATATTATTTTATTTAATTTTTAGTTAATTTATCAATTCTCTCACTATTGTTAGGGAATAAAATATGTAATATGATGACAATAATTGAAATGTAAATCACTCAGAACACCTACATTGACCTTTTATAGATGAAATATTGAAATAATATCCTATTGTTCAAGAAGAAATGGGAGAAAATAATGAAAAGAATAAATTCCTAAAAAATAAGGCATATTTGACATAAATAGTGAAAAAACAATTAAAGAGAGATATCCAGAAAATATATAGTATAGGATGTGTATCCTTTCCCCATTCTCTCAAACATGTCCAAAAAATCCCAATGGACATGAACTGTATGAGATTATTCATTGAAAAAGAGAGGAAATGGTGAGTACCAATAATGTTGAATACTGCATTATAAGTCAGAAAAAGATGGTTCATGGGGATACTGGGTAAGAGTCACAAAATAACAATATCAAAATCTTAAAATTTATTATCCATGCCTCATAGACTGACCCAAGGGTCTCAATAGAGAGCTAGTGGACTACCAGCCCACCGATGATCCAATCAGGACTGCACCTCTACTATAAAGACACAAACATTTTGGTGCCCTATAGAAGGCTAGAATCTTGGAATGAATAACCTTGTAATCATTCACAGGTCACCTATAAAACATTTCAAACACACTATAAAATCCTAGATCCCCCTAACGTAACTTTACCTAGAGTCTAGAGTTAGGGTTTGAATTATTTTTTAACAATCCCACATCCCCATAATGGGTCTGGTTCTTACATCCTCCCCACCATACAACATATCATCCATGATATGTACTCCAAATAATTTCAAATCCTTGATTTTATAATGAGGAACACATACAATATTAAATTTTTAATGAATATCAAAACCCTTATTGGATGAATCAATAAATATATGAATCCAAATCTAATGATCACACATGTAAGATATATGAAATATGTATAAAATAATAAAATAAATAATGTCATAAAATTTTCATACATTACACTGAATAGCATATGAATCATCAAAAAACTGAATCACATGAGTTTGATATAGTTCACTAAGTGGGAAAATATTCCCACCTTTATGGTGTATCTATAGTTTTCATTGAATCACATTCCACACATGAATGATTACTTTTTCTCCAAGGATGTACTAGAGTCTCATAATGAAAATGAATAATATGTAATAATGAAATGGGTTTTTGGAGTTTTTTCCAAGATTGAGGAAATCACTCAAACTACGATTATTATATATATGTATAAATTATAATCATAAGGATTCTCCTTACTTGGTATATATTATTCATTTTCATAAATTAATTATTAAATTCAATTATCTAAATGGAATCATCATATACAATTGGTTCAAAAAATTTCATTAAAAGAAAAACTATATTAAATGATAGTTGTGAAGATGAAAAAACTATCCAAAAATTAATATTGTAACATGATATATATAAAAGATATTCCCATTTACAAATGAATATTACAATATTCAGGAAAGAAATAAAAATATGTATATCATATATTATATATATATATATTTCTTTACAGAAAATCTTCATCAATCTCTCTCTTTTGATAAAGTCAAATATACGATTTCCATTTACCCTTATATTGTATCATATATGAAAACTTGTGAAATAATATCCAAAAAATCATTTGAAAAACTTCCAAATAACTTTTTGAAAGACATCATTACCTTCACCTTGTACCACATTATATGCAATACCTTGTAAACACCCATACAAAACACATTTGGATTAAATCAAAATCAATTTTCGAGTTTCTCTCTTATTCAAACTCAATGGCCATTTAGTCAACCAAAAATTGTGAACCCACTTGCCTTTATATAATTCAAAATAAATATTAATCTATAGATATATATATATGTATATGTATGAAATTATAATACACTAGAAAAACATAATTTCTACTCAATGTATAATGTTCTTTGGAATTATCTTCATTTGAAAAATATATCTCTATACACGTGTCCATCGATATTCTTCATATGAATGTTCACATTCTCATATTTTCCTTTTTTTCAAAGACATAGTGTAACCATCTAATATGTACCATTCTAATACCATATAACCAACTCTTCTATAATCGATTATCATAGAGTGAGATAATGTGATTGTTGAATATAACACATGTAGTTCATCTTTATAGATTATCACAATACATGTACCTTATCATGATATATATATATCTAACTAGTTTCATCCGTACACTCCAATGATCTATCTAAATCGAGATCCCTAATTTCAAACTCATCACATGAGAGGAAAATACCATATTAGTTCTCCTCTAACTAACGATATATACCAAACCTCTCCCATATAAATATGTTAATATGAATAATTTGGTAAGTAGGGTATCAAAGTATGAATGATATCATGCAAGGTATCTCACCAAACTTATGCATTTGGTAATAATATATGATCCATGAACCCATAATATATGAAATAAATCTATAGGAAACTCAACATATTATACACATTAGGTCATCCGATGAAAAAAATAATACTACATGTTTTGCGCCTCATGATAATATCATGTCTCTCTATACAATAATCCTATTCAATCTAACCATATTATTTATTCAGAACCGATAACACTTCATGATGAATATATATTAGGGATAAGAATATAGTATTCTTTTGAGGGATAAATCATCATTACACTTCACATAATGTATATCAATGTATACATTTATATAGTAAACATGAAATAATGATAATATGAAGGCTTCCTTTAATGTGATACATTTTCATATTCCACAACTCTTTATATATATTTAACAAAACCAACATTTGTACTGGTTTTTCATTTCATATATTTTTGGAGTGAATCATTTCTAATTTATTGATTTTATGTTTTATAATTTTATTTTATTTCCATAATTTGAAATATATAATTATTATATTTTTTGGGTAATAAAAAAATTTATAATTTTTATTTATTATGACAATTTTGGATAAATTTATTAATATTTAATCGATTATTATTCATTCTTTTTATACAATTTATTATAATTTATTTGTTATATTTATTAAAAAAATAATTGTATATGTAAGTTCTGACCTTAGAGAAGTATTCATTACCCTTATAAAAATTAATCCACACAATTATCTGAGTTTTAGAATTATTTATTAACCCTTTCAGAGATATATTGATACCCTAATGTAGGTATATTTTAACTTTAAGCAACATTTTCATTACTTTATGCATCATGTAGAAATTTTAAAAAACCTTTATACATGGTTTTGGTTTTTATTATTACACTTACATAAACCACATATTACCTTTACCCATGTATTTTATTTTATTTTTTAACATTTATGAATCTTCATTATAATCTTATGCGATCCAGATTATTTTTATTTTACCTTGACATGGTGTTATTTTTACCCTTATGTAGATACTAAGGAATCCTTTACATTGATTTTTATGTTACCTTTTATCCCAATTACACATATGAAAAGTGTAGTTTTACTTTACATACAATTTATAATTAATATTTTTCTTTTGGGTAAGGAATTAATGTAACCCTAAAGTAGGTTGGAAATGTTTATTTTCTCTAGATTACTAAATTTTTTTATATTTAATATATTTCAATTTTTTGAAATTTATTCTTATGTATTTTCATTGTTTCAAATATTATATAAATTCATTAAAATCACATAGAATCAATGTGAAGTATTTTTATAGTGTCTTAAACATATATATTTAGAATCAAAACATTTCACCATGTACACATATTTCTTCAACATGTAACTACAATACTTCAAAAGAATTTGTTTGGTTTTATTTTATTAATCTTAAGGTTTTTAAATTCTTATTCAATTACAAATAAGATATTCAAACATGTTTTATTGTTTTTAATGTAGTATATATAATGTTTGATATTGTCACACATTTAATATGGAATGAATATTGAATTTATATTTTGATTATTGTAGTTTAATCGGTGTGTATCTTCATTCATATATTTTAAATTTTACATTGGAAGTATTTTTAAATAATTAAAAAGTGATTTAAAAGTGTTTGAATTGTTCTAATGGTTTTTAATTCAAATGATAATTTCTCTCTCTCTCTCTGACAAATATGTAAATATTATTTTTTTTATTTTTCAATGGTTCAACTTCAAATTATTGAGGTATTTTTTTAAATGGTCTTGATTAATTCATGGAAGAAATTACAGTGAAAGAATAAATTTTTAAAATTTCATCGTATCTTGATAAAAGAATAAAAGGAACACTACATGAACAATACATTCAAGTGAAGTTCCTTAAGTTACATAAAAAGGATAGAAGATTCATCATTTATCACAAATTTCTGAACTACATTGGTAGAATTAATCCACATTATCATTTAAGATAATTTTAATGGATAAATATGATTTATGTACAAAAAAATTTATTTCATCATCTCTCTAGTTGTTATTTAATTGTTTTATTTATTTATTATTGACTTGGGAGAGTTTTATGCCTATAATATTTCAAAAAGAAAGATAAAATCAACTGTAAAATGTATTTTGTGGTCCTGAAACATTATCAATATGTATTTACTTAGTAATGATCACTTCACCAAAAATAAGTACACATATTTTGGACATAATTATTTTTAAAAAGTATGAGTTTTTTCTAATCCATAAAATAACTATTTAGGATTGGAAATCATCCTCCGTAAAAGGAATGGTTTGGGATTCATACTATTTTAAAAGTGTGGCTATAGTTTTCTCCCTTTTAAAATTATATCTGATATATTTTTTGGTTTCATAATCTAATTGTTGTGGTGTTTAGAGTAGACTAGGTCCAATTTAGACTGAACTATTATCAAAATTCATCATGTTAAACACTTTAATTATCAATATACACTCATCACAACTACACTCTTTATATTTATTTATTATATATAAATTTAAAAACACCAAATAATATAATTATTTCTAAAAAATTGATAAATTTTAGAAAATTCAGTTCACCCCCTCTTTTTGTAGCCACCATCCATTCCGAACACACACAAATAATAAACTACTAGATCAGACGTATATTTTCAATAGTTTTGTGTTTTTTAACACATTTCATCATTTCTAATTCATGTCACATATCTATGTGACCATATAAAAAAACTCCACCACTAAACACATTAGTGGAAAACATTTATGATCTTGTTCAGTTTCAAGAATGGTTAGATTTAGGAATCATATTCCTAACTATAAAAATATCAAACATATTGAAACATATTATATTCAAAAAATAAATTGTTATAATGTCAACACTTTGTGTCTACATTTAACTATCACTAAATTCTTCATCATAACGGTTAGAAAAATATTCCATCAATTTTTTTTCTTGAAGTATTAAAACTACTTGAATTATTTTAAACTGTTACTCTTAATATAATTTAAAATAAATTGAAAAAAATTTGTTTATAAAACTAATTAAACTCATTAAATTTTTAAATACCTGCATATACTGTAATCTCTTAGGATATATACATTAATTATCTTTTCATTTTGAATGGTATAATACTTCATGAAATATTGACTTTCATTTTTCATGATAATTAAATGATTCTCCTTACTTTTTTCCTTATCATACTCTTTCCTAAAATCTAATAGAATATATATGTAGGACCCTAGAACACCCTAAGAAAGGAGGGGTGAATTGGGGTGTCAAATTTTTCTCTCAATCTGAGGGATCGTTTTCCACATTGAACATAAATTTTCAAACCTGTCTAATGAGAATGTACAGAAAAACAAATAAACACATGCAAAAATATGACACAACAATTTTTCATGGTTCACCACTAAGGGATCGTCTTAGAGCATTGTCCAAAAGGTTTTCAGTCATACCAATGTATAATAATCTTCACTAGTTTTAGAGTACAATAGTTCTAACATAGTCCCTCTATGCCAAGAACACTACCATTATAAGAATTCCGGGATAGATCATTTCATCCCTCAGAGCACTTCTATCAATTAGCCATTTGTAACTACTATGGGAGATGTCTTAACCAGTTATTCAATAAGAAGTTAAATTATATAGATTCTCATTTATTCCATTTTCAATTTCTAAAATGATACCACCACAATAAATAAATTTTTATTAACGCACTTTAAGGGAATATGGGAAGGCATAGATTACAAAACTAGGAGAACTACATACCAAAAAAGCACCAAAAATTATTAAACACAAGGCAAATATTATATGAGTCAGACACAATATATAATTCCCAGTGCATTGTACTAACCTGGGTGCCTACATTCTCCTTGATAAGTTCTTAGAGGTTAGAAACCATTATGTTCATTAACTGGATGAATTCTTTTTAGCTGATTTGGCCTTGGATGAAGCCCCGAGCGATGATTTGGTGTTTCTTGTCTATCCACAACTCCATCTCCTCAGTGGCCTCAACCTGCAACCTTCTTTAATAAATCCTTAATATATCCTCATTTGAGGGGTTGGGATGAAGTAATTTTTAGTCATTTTATACTTGGAGTTGTATATGAGCCACAAACACTCCCCTACCTCTTCTTCCATCAGTATTGCTTCTCAACTTTGATCTCCACTTTCCTCACCTTCTGGGTCATTTCTTTAATTACATCCATATTTATTGGTTAACCTAGTTTCCATTAGTTTATGTATGATAAAATAATATTTTCAACCATTAGGGTTTTTTCAATGGCCACAATGTATTTCCCTGAGTCATGCATTCCTTTTCCCATTCTTCCTTCTTGGGATGTATGGACCTTTCCATTAGAAACAATACTAACATAATATTGTGTGTTTTCTATAACTTTCATCACCTGAATCATATTCAACATGAATCAATGTTTGTTCATGAACTACAAGACCATCAAAATGGGGTTTCAACTGAACCCACATGCCTTTTGTGAGAGGGATTGTCCTGTACAGTAAGTCCATTTTTTCCTCTTTAACCTCCATGCTATTATTATTCTTCCCCTCACTCCCCGTCTTCTACAAAGATGAAGACATAGAAATGGGAATTTTTGGGTCCAAGGGTCACAATAAATTTTCCCCATCCTTGCTTCATTTTCCATGACTGTGTTCTGTAGCAGCAAGCAAGAAGGACTTCCCCTTCCACATTACAGGTGGCTCGACCTCCTTTCTGTAATCACCCACAGAACACCCTTGTCATCACTGCTTTTCTCTATTGCCACCAATGACATAAAACATTGATTAGTGTCTACCTTTGGATGAGGTGAAATAATCTTTGTGTCTATGGACTCCTCAATATGAACCTCCTTAGACTTCTCTTAATCTAGCGGATAATGCTCAGTCTACTAGAGATCTCGTAAATCGTTCTTTAGGGAGGAAAAAATATCCACAACTTTGGTTTCATGTCTTCCTACTTACACTAATGAATTACCTCCCAGCTGAGCCATTACCTCCAATTTTTCAATCATTTGATCAACACCCCAAACCAAGCTTCTCTCTGCCAACTGGAATCAACATTCCTCATCCGCCTACACATCTTATAGTACTCCACCCTAGATTCTAAGAAGACCTAATTCTTTCACCTGAATTATTCACCAATAGAATCTCATACCCACTCCACTGGTGCCTTGGAGACATCAACCTCAACACATATCCCTGAATTAATTGGATGGATGATAGATAGAGTCCGGTATGCAGAGCACAGAAAACATCCAACCATGTTCCCTGGAATCCGAATAATTTCACGGTTTTGGAATGGAAATGGATGTTCAGGGAAAGAAGCATAGATTGAGACTGAAGAGGAGTCTCGAATCATATGAAAAACATTATACCAGATAAATAGGATGAACCTGATATCGATAAACTTTCAAGGAGCACTAGAACACAAAAAAAGCAAATCTTCCACCTAGGCAAAATGAACCATCAGGTGTCATTTTTCATGAAGACCAACAGCCGCGCGCACTTTTAACCCAAGATTCAAAGACGAGGTGCTAAAATTCAACTACCGAAGGACTTTGATGAATGAAATGAGCCACAATGGTTAGATCCAAGATGCGTGAAGTTTCAATGAACTCCAATAGAGATTACAGAAGTTGAGGCTCGCCATAAAATAGTCCGGGAACCTTCGAGGTAAGCGAAATAGCTTGGAAATTTGGGAATGCCATTAGATTTGAGAAAGGGAGGATGGAGTGGGGCTTCGAAGACATATGGGAAAGATACTCCCCCCTCCAGATGATGGGAAGGGGGGATGATGAAACCATCTACATTACTATTAGGGCATCGCAACCATGATTTGAAGATAATGATGCCTTTTCCAACATGATACATTTCTTACATCGATGTTTTGAATTGATTCACTTGGAATCACTGACCACACGAGAAAGATATTTATAGGGCGTTTGAAGCTAAACCCAACAACTTGAGCACACCACCAAATATTTCAAACAAGATTCTATTTTCTTCTACAAGATGACATTCATACAACCCTTATATTTTACAGAACACTTATCTATTATACAACTACAATAAATGGATCACTTGGAATTTTCAGACTAAATGAACACTTTCCTCACACATTTAACTTCCCATGAATCATTTGTATGCATTTATTTCTTATAGAAGAGCAACCCAATATTCATTAAAAAATTTGTTAAGTTTTGAGTGGGGGTGGCTGCTAATTTATGGGCCTCGATTACCCTTTTTGCATGTTTCCAACATGTCTTCATCGATGTGTGATAGTTATATTATGAGACCACAAAACCCCTATTGACTTCGCATTACGCACATAAGACTCTTTTATTTAACCTCATCTATTGTGCATATTGGAAACTTTCACTTACACACTTTGATTCATTATTACAAAACAATCCTTGCTCCCATGTTTCAAATCCTCCTTCAAAATATTGTGTCTAAATGAGCTGTAAGATGTATTACATTGTAAAATATATGATTTTCTATTGAGTATTGACAACAAACACAAAAAAAATACTCTATTTCAAACATTAAATATCCTTAGTTCCATAAATATAGTGAAAAACACATTATCTAAAATTTAAAAAATAGTGTTATACAATTTTTAAATGGAAATTAAATGTAACCAATTATATTTTTATTTACCATCACATTTTATAATAAATTTTTTATATTAAGTTGAAATCATTTAATCTTAATAATTTTGATATCCATTATTTGATAATTTTTAACTTCTCCCAGTCTAATCATATCATACTGACATTATAAGATATAGAAACTCTATCTTTATTAAGAAATGACATTTATTTCATTTTAGTTGGAACATTTTAAAAATAAACCTTTGTTTCAACATAATATATGGAATTCTATATGTTTGGAAGCATTAATTTTGGAATGAAAAATATTAAAAAATACATCTAATGGGGGGTGGAAACCCATTCCTAAATATTATAACAAATACATGGATAAATAATATTTATAGGGTAAACACATTATGCCATAGCTTCGTCTCAAAACATGTTATACAATTTTATTCATCATAATCCATGTGTATACAATTAATCATAACAACACTTTTTATCAAAGATATTCTCTTATCACATAAGTGAAATGTGGTAAAGTTACACACATTTTACATAGTTTTAGGTGATTTGGATAAAATCTGTTAATTACAATCCTCGATGTAGTTACTATTTTATTCATATCATTAATTCAAACTAAATTCTTGATTAATTAATATATTTATTTTTGAAATCCTATAAACCTATAAAACATGTAAAATATATATTCAATATCATATACCCTTCATAATTAAAGAATTGATTTCTATAACATTAATTAAAAACATGGAAATTACATGGAGTTCCAAAAACTCCTTTGTGTTTATCTTTTGAAACACAAACATATTAAATTATTATTATTCCTCCCAAAAAACCCTATGTTTCAATGAACTTGATTGGGTTCTTTGAGAAACGTTGTTAAAATATCCAACAAAATTTTTTCTTCAATATAGAAATTTAACTCACTTATACTATCCAAATAGTAAAAAAATCTAGACATCAAATGAAAAAGTCATATATTGTCAACAATTTTAGAATATAGCATAAAATTTCTCTTAATTCCATCATATTGTTAGAAAATCACAATAGATCACAATAGGATAAATTACATTACCATAAAATCTATTTATATTCTCCCATAAAGGATGTTATATAACTAAAAAAAAATCACAACTATGTGTTTCAAAAACACCAACTATAATTTTATTCATGAATAATTATTTTCATTTTATTACCTAGAGAAAAATTTGATATTAGTCATATTATGACATGTTCATATAATATTAATGAATAGAAATTATCAATGCAGAATCTTCTCTTCCCCATAACATGTGAAAAAATTCAAATTTCAATTATATTATCATTATATAATTTTTTATATTTATAACACTTGTAAATCATATAGTCGTTATCATATTTCTATTATAAAAATTGAATTTAATTCTATAAACCTACAATATTTAGGGAAACCGTTATCCTCACAAAGACGTTTTGGGATCTTTCAATCATATAGAATATCACCTGACATACCCAATTTTATTGAGTATATTAGACTAAAATCATTGATGTACGCAATCATATTTAGTATATGAGTGGGGACTACAATTCCTTTGGTAATTTTAAAACTAATCCCTTTGAAATGTTAAATGGATCAATGCATACATCCATAAGAATAAATATTAATTTTATGAAAAACTTCATCACTTGGTTACCAAGTTTTAATCTATTTCGACACGTAGAAATTTATGCGATAATGTTTCTTAAATCATTAATATTTCTTAAGAACTTTTCTTAAGATAATTGTCTTATTTGTAAATAACACTAAGCTTCTTCTAATAATGATAAGTCAAATTTTTTATCTTGATGATTATGATGATATTATCTATACTAGGAAATCTTATTAGATGAGTATCATGTATTATTAAATATATAATAAGGACATATATAAAATGGTATCATAAAAAATTGAATACCCCTTTTAATAAAAAAACATATCCATTACTGTTCAAATATTCATTTTTAACAATGCAAAGATCAATGTTTATATTTCGTATCACCACATAATTATTTGGTTATGGAATTATCCTAATAATATAATATATGATTCTTGGATAATATTTTCGAAAACCCCATTTCTAATCCATCATATGGATAAACTAAACTCTATTCCTCAAGTAACCTAATTTTTAAGTCATATAGGCTAATTGTTTTCCAATGTAAATGCCAAAAATAGGCTAACTGAGGCCTATCAAGGGGCACCAAACATAGGAATGAAACTTCCTGAAAAGAGAAAGAATAATTAATTATTACTTTTTTTAATTAGATGATAAAATGTAGTGAAACATTTATTTATTATGAAACTACCTAGATGGATGATGGGTGTCTTGAATAGAGCCACTTTGGAAGGAATCTCATAATTAGTATTTCAAGGATAATTTATCCCACAAACTTTTCTCATGTTACACCATCTTATGTTTGTATGATTATAGTAATTCAGTTTGTAATCCCACTCCCTTAACCTAATAAATATGTTCAAATCCTAATTATGTGTATCATATTTAGGGATACTTTACTAAGGAGTGAATCAAATTAATCGTAACTACAAAAACTAACATGAAAAAACTATATTCAATTACTAAATTAATGCTCATCAATTTAGTTACCAATTGTGGTCATGAGAGATGAAAAAATAAATTTATTATAGATACGTTCCTATCATGTTATTAAAGGATAAATCTATTCGAAATTAAATAATAAGTGAAAATGATACACAATATTAAAATTTCATAACAATTCCCTAAACATGAATAATGTAAATTATAACTTTTCTGTAAATGAAAAATTAAAATATTTAAACATGAGATAAACAATCATTAAATATTCATAAATAAGAGCTTATTATAGGCCATTTGATAATTTAAGACATAAAATTAACATCACTCCATTAGATTGATTATAAATATATTTTTTATTCTTTAAAATATGAAATTTTCATATTAATCATTATATGTAATTTTAATTTTTATTATATGATATTATATGAAATATATAAAATATATGATCCAATTTATATTATGTAAATATTTTACATAATTTAAATATTATATACGTAATTATTATTTAATCCTTTATCAAACCCATCATCAAAACATATTTTATTTACCTTAAATAATATCAAAATAATACTACCATTTTATTTTAAACAATTAAAAATTAAATAATTATAATATTATCATAATTAAAAAAATTATTGGAAATATTTTATAATTTATTACCCTTTAAAAAATATTTTTCGGATATCTGAATACAATTTTACATCTAGATAATATGTTTTGAATTATAATTTGTTTACATTTAATTTCAAACATTGAGATTTAATATTGAGGAATAAAATGTTTCCCAAACATTTATTTAATTAATTTTAAACCATTTAAAATAAATTAATTAATTTATATCCCAGTTTTAACATAAAAATTCTCCAAAAACCATTTATAATTTTCTATAAACATTTTATAAACTATATAAATAATTTTATATATTAAAATTTTTTTAACAATTTTAATTCCAAATCGGAACACCCTTTTGTATAATTGTATCCTAGGATAAGGGTAATGCCTTGTAGCAATACATGTGTTGTCTAGAATGCCTTGCATAAAAGTAAGTCACTACCCTGCAATAAAGAACATAAATATATCGTGCCTCGTAAATGTAATAAAATTTTTATATTTAGTCAGATCATTTTCTTTATGGGTGTAGAGGAAATTACCTTTATGTGAATACTTCATTTAAGGGTTGGTCTTCATTCCCTTCTATGTATGGTTACTATGATTTCAAAGAACTTTTACATAAAGGTACTATATAGGTTACAATTTCATATAAATTTTTTGTAATTGTATGACCTTTATGAAAACATCATTATGCAAGCGTTAACAACCCAATTACATTTATAAAAACTATTTAAAACTGATACCACATTAGGAATCCCTTCCCATAAATGTATTTTTCAATGACACTACCATAGACCAATCTATGTAAGGGTAAGGTGATACATCCCTAATTTATACCACTATACATAATGGTAATCCCGTGGTTACCCTTATGAATCTTATCTCCATAATGGTAAGGACACCATTACCTTTACGTACCCCTAAAAAGTAAAGGTAAGATTTTTTTAATTTTTTAATAAGATTTTAAAATATTTCCCCATTTTTTAATTCTTCTTCATTTCAGTTCTTGATTTCATAAATCAAAATAACAAGTCCTTATGATTCCATTTTTTAGAATTAATATGAATACTATAACACTTAATATATACAGAGGAACAAATTAGTAGCATAATTAGAGGTTCTCCCATGAATGATATACGAAATTTTTAGAAAATATTGAACTTGAGAATACAATAAAAACAAGAATACCTTGAACCAATGAGACTATGTAACAACCATAAATACCATCACATGGGTTTGATAAAGACCACTTAGTGGAAAAAGAATACCATCTCCATGGTTTATCTAGATGTTTCAAAAGGTCACATGATGTACGTGTTGGATTCTCCTATTTCTAATTTGGTGCTAGCATGTTGGAATACAAAGGAATACCAATAGAGATAAGAAAAAGTTCACATAGGTTTTCAAAGAAAGAAGAAATCTAAAACAATAAATCCATTTAATGGTTGTATAATTTATAATCTCAAAGGATGCTTCTTAGTCTATCTCATCTATTCATTTGTTAAAAAAAGAATAAATTATATAAACGAAGTGAATGAATTATACGAATTTACATAAAACAATTTCATCTAATGATACAATACATTTACTGATAGGCATGTGGATAATGAAGCTATCCATATGATAACTATTATCATAAGAAGTGTACATGGTATTCCACTTTCCATATGAAAACCTCTATTTTCATGAATGTAATTATATATATATATACACCATATATATATAAGGAATTAGGATATACCATCCTCACTCAAAATTATTTACTTTCATGTAAAAGATATTTCAACTAGAATCACCAAATAAAACCCCATCGGCATGTGCATCATAGTTCCGATTAAGAAATAAAAACCATTCATGTTACCAAATAGCCAGTGGATTCCTAGAATTGTTTAATCACCAACATCACTCCTCAAGGGTTGATGTCGCAAGGCTGCACCCAAACAATCTCACTTGAAAAAACATCAAATGTGAAGTCTACATAAAAAGGCTATCAATCTCTTAAGGCCTCACCACTTCCTTGGCAACGACATTCCATTCATGAACACCAGTGTTTCATAAACACAGCTACATACTGAATTT
The DNA here is from genome assembly GCA_963277665.1 of Viscum album. Lineage (NCBI taxonomy): Eukaryota > Viridiplantae > Streptophyta > Magnoliopsida > Santalales > Viscaceae > Viscum > Viscum album. The sequence goes on from OY728123.1 coordinate 349,650,776, forward strand.
CTTCATCGTTTAAAAATATATGGCACACCTCATGGATATTGACTATTAATAATTAAAACTAATCATTATATCATATATTATACACACATTCTCATGTTATTTACAAAACTGAGTTGCCACAAAGATGATTCCAACAATGTGCCACACCCAACATCCTCTAAAAGCATCTTAAAATGAAAAATACTATTGCAACCTACCCATGGACTAATTTAAACAATATGAAATACACATTTCTGATCTAAGAGAATGGTTGTAACACTCAAGATGTTAATGAGAAATATTTTGTTATTATGTTATGTACATCATAATAGGAATCTTTAATTACACACAACACTATATTAGCTTGCTTTACACGCAATCGCGACCATCCTTGATTACTTGCATTGTACGCAATACCGAGTTTCACTAAACAATGATATACAATTAAAATATTATTAAAACAATCCATAATGAATAGTAATACCAAATTTTTGAAATATTATAAATTTTATCTTTCAAATTGGGCTTCATTTTTGGATTTGGAATATCGAAATTAGCCTAGGGTGAATATTTGGTATTTTTCTGAAAACATTCAATTTTTGAAGATTAGTGAAAATGCAGAGTTACTATTTAAAAACTGACATTTTATTTAAATAATTATTTATTTTATTTAAATTTATTTTAGGCCAAAATTGATACATAATACCTATATAAGGTCAATGTAATTCATTGGGGTCATTTTATAATTTTATATATGAAAATTTATTGAACTTTTCACCGTCTTTTACCCACCACATAGGAGAGTTTGAAAATTTACATAAAACATAATTTTACCGCTTCTATGAGTGGAATTTCGAAAATCAAAGAGACACGGTTAATATCAAGTAATAAAATGTGGTTCAATAAGATAAAAATAATTTTTGGTGAATAGTAACTTTTTACTTTTATTTACCACGGTTAAAAGTAAATAGGGTAATTTAGGGTAAAAATTGTATTATTATTACCCTAACACATGTCCTAATTCTATTGGATATGTTTTATTCGACCATAAAAAACCATAGGAATAAAATATGACCATTTAGGTCCACATAGATTAGATTAGGACATTTAATGATATTTTATTTAAAGAAGAGTCAAAATAGTTTAAATCAAAGTTTAATAACTAAAACATTTTTAATATAGGGATATAAATAAGACAAATTTGACAATAAATATTAATTTGAAATCTAAAATGATTTCATACATAATGGTATTTTATTTATTATTTTTAGACTTTAAATAAGTTAATTTACTTGTGACACAATGATGATGCAATAATTAACTTATTTAGGAAATATTAACATAATATATAATATAAATATCCAAATTAATGTGATTTGAGACTTTTTAAGAATTAAAATAATTTAATAGGTTAATATGAAATATTATAATTTATTTAATTAACTTTGTTGGAACTAATAATTCAGTTATGATTTTCACAAAAATCAATTACCAAATAGTGTCAAAATCGACATAAAATAGTTTTTAAAACAAATATTATATTATTAATTGTTATTTTATTTATAAAAGTCTAACATTCTGAAAAATGACTTAGATAAGGTTTTATATATTAATAATGAACCACTTGGGGTTCGTGTGTCTTGTTATAGTATGTTTATTAACCATATAGTGTAAGGAAACAAGAAGACACGGTAAAAGTTAAATTACATAACATAGAGTTAAATCTTAATGATAGGGTTAAAATAGTAACCTAAACCTTCTATAATCTATTTTTTGAGAGGATTTAGACCCATACCCACCTTAGCTTTGAAATATATCAATTTTGAGCTATTAAAAACTGAATATTACATTATTATAAAAAAATATTTTACATTTTTCCTAAGGTTCCCCTCTCCTCCCTTAAAAAAGGGCACCTCCTCCCTCTCCTCCTCACACCACTTTGAGCCTTCAAGCTCATCAAAAACCTGCCTATTTTTCTTCTCAAAATCTATAGAAACATCCTAGAGGTCTTGGTCTTCTTTAAAGACCATATTTAGTGCCTTAAGGGGAGGTTAAGAAGAGGCACTTCAAAGAAGAGGTAATGTCTATTACCAATTCATTCAACTTTATTTCTTCTTCGACTTATTCTTATTTAGTTGTTTCATTATGAAGTAATAAAATCTGTATAACTCATATACTGATATTTTATTATATATTTGAAACAACCCAATTTCACCTTCTATCCATCCTACAGAAAACGAAATCACCGCACGTGCGTACGTACGGAATACCATCTCCACGTCGTGGTGTAATCTGTTTTCCCCCACCACCATACTTGGATGGGTATAATGGTGTAAATAATAACTATATATGATTATTTTAAAGTGATATTGATTCTGAAATAGTATACATTTATTTCAATACCATTCCATGATCATGGGAATGATATCACCGCTCGTGCGTACGTACGGTCTACCGTCTCCACAATGTGGTGCGACTCGTTATACATGATCTTCAATGATTAATGATTATATAAATGAATTGAATGAATTGAATGAATAAATATGATATATATTACACTAATACCATTCTTTGAATGTGGTATCTATAACCTAAAAACAAGAATGAGAATTTATTCGACAAAACACACATAAGAACAAAAAGCAATAAATACCCGAATAACAAGTAGAAATGAAATATTACTAATAAGAAGCTAAGAATATGACCATATATGATATCATAAAAATGGTAACGATTCTGGATTAAGTAAATAACATTATTTAAATCATTATACAGGAGGTTCAGATACGTACGAAGAAAATCGGACCTAAGGTTAGGGAAAATCTTAGAACCTCATTTTTATCCGAGATTGTTTATACATCAGAATTTACTGGGGAATATTTATCATCCCCATCCATGTTTCCTCAATATATAATATTATTACTATCTTCCTACAATTTTATAAATCCAATTTTACCCTTTGGTGAGTTTTTAGTAAAATATATGAAATGAATCTTTTGTCATTTTTTACAAGGTACTTTTTTGACTTTTCCTGCCAAAGTACGAGGAGAATGTTTTTATTTAACTTAGATGGCATGAATGGATTTTTAGAAAATTATTTCCATGAAGGTTCCTTTAAAAGTTTTGAAGTTTATTATTAATCAAATTCTTTTAGTTTAAAATTGTATGACACGTTAAAAAGGAAAAATGTTTTTGAAGTAGAAAGGATATTTTCATCAAGAATGAAGTTCAAGTGTTTTATCAAAATTGTGTTTCATCTAAGATAATATAGGTTTCTATTTTTATCCCTATTTTTTAGATTTATTTGATTATGTTATGATGAAATTATTTTTATGATGTCCTTTTATCATATATTAATTATGTTATGATGGAATGATGTTTATGAATTCCATTTTTATTACATGGGTTATTCTATGATGTATGATTTATGATCTTGTGTAACACATAAGAATGGTATAATTATGAGATGGGTGGGACCTATATCTCTCTCCATTGCATTTGGTAAGGGTTTATATCTCATGAAATACACATGGATGGAAGGACTAGTTAATATGGTTCAGTGATACATGACTAAAACGAGGAGTGAAGTCGGTTCAGAAATGGACTTTGTCCATTAGGAATGTTTTGGAAATGAGTCTTGAGTACTATGAAATTAATCTCTATTATTTTGTGTGTATGACACAAAGATTCATGTTTTAATTTATGATTATTTGGATTACATTTCACTACTAAAATTTATCCCATGTTATGAAATTATGATCTCTTTTGCAGGTTAAGATTTCCAAAATGTTATGTTATTATGAATATGATTTGATTGATATTTATTTGGTTTACCCATACTGAGCATTTGAGCTCACCCTTCTGTATTTTTTCTTTTCCCCAGGTCAGGAAGAAGGGTATTATTTAAGATATGCCAAAAGGGACTCTAGATATGATAAAATTAATGGGAGAGAATTTAGATGATTTATGAACCAGTTGTTTATGTTTCCAATTTTCTGAAGACACTATACCTATACGGTCCTTTCATGGTTTTGTTATATGTTGTAATAATGTGCTTAAATTTTGAAGTATTAAAAATGAATGAAAAGTATGGGTCGTTATAGTTGGTATAAAAGGAAAGGTATAGCCAACCTATGGAAACTAGGATGTGAAAGCCTTAGAAAGAACCCTATGGATAAGTCTAAGTATAGAACACAATCATTGTTTTTTAGAAATGGCCATGAGTAACCTATGATAAGACCTTAATAGTGAAATTTTATTCTTTGTTATGTGGTTTTCCTACTATGATTAGTGTTTCTCACACTATGCTTATTGGTTTTAGTCAATGGCTAGAACCCAAAGGAACTGTGTTAATGCTGAATGTGATGGGAAATGAAATGATTATCCCCCTGGGAAACCAAATGTTATGTGAGCTGGAATGATAAATCTTGTAGCCATGCTCTCAATACTTTCTCAAGCTATGAATCATGCATGACTTCCAAAAGAGAAAAGGAAGGAGAAACATTATGTTTAATCCTTCATGATGCAGTTTCCACCTTCATTCAGTGGGTCTACTGATCCATTAGTGGCTGAACAATGGATCAGTACCACTAAAAAGATTTTTTCAGTTCTTCAATATTCTGAACATGATAAAGACATCTTAGAACTATATCGTTTGGAAGGTGAAGTTATCAATGGTGTAATGTTATCAAGAATATGAGGGCAATAGATAAAATTGTGTCCAAGTAAAGGGATGAGTTCAAGAACATATTTTTCAATATGCACTTCCCTCGTATTCTTTGAACAAATATGGAGAAAGAGTTTCTTGAACTGAAGGAAAAAGATGTTGAATCTGTTGGTACCTACGAAGCAAATTTTACAAGACTTGCAAGGTATGATTCTGGTATTATTATCCAACCTGAGAGCAAGATCGATTAACTCTTTAGTGGATTAAAACCAATTCTTTGAAGGGCATTAGCCATAAGGGACTTCAATAGAGACGAGGAAATCATTCAATGTGCACTCAAGGTTGAGATGGAGATTGGAGTAACCCATCATTCATATGCATTTGATAAGAAGAGGAAAATGGAATTCAAAGGGAAATATAAATACCACACTGAAAATAAGATGATTTTTCCCTTATGATCAAAGTGTTGAATGAAACATGGAGGGAGTTGTCTTAAAGGGACAAGTAAATGTTTCAAATGTGGAAAGGAAGGTCATCAGGCGTTTGAATGCCACAATGATGGGAAGAAGATGTATAGTGATGTGAACAAAGAAAAAGATACACAAAGTTCACCTCCTACACTTAAATGTTACAAGTGCATAGAAATGGGGCATTATGCCAATCAATGCCCTTATCCAAGGGTTTTTAACAATGATCGATGTCAAAAAACTCTTAAGCCCAGAGACAAAGGAAAGTCACATGAAATTTCTATCAGTGATGTGGAGTATGATACCGAAGTGGTGAAAGGTACACTTACCATCCAATCTAAAGTAGAAAATGTTTTATTTGATTCTGGATCCCCCCACTATTTTATTTATGAAGAATTATCTAAGGGTATCGCCATATTACCTATTCTGTTATATATTGAGTTAGTTGTGACAACCCCTAATGGCACAATAGTCACATCAAAAGATTACAATTCTTCTCCAAATGAAGTTTGGGGGAAATTTATTCCTACAAATCTTGTGATCATTCCTATAGTGGAATTTGATGTGATTCATGGCATGGATTGGATTTCTTTATATGGAGCTCGTATCAATTGCCAAATAAGAGAAGTCACGTTTCATATTACAGATCAATCTATGATCATCTATCGATGCAAGGATGAACATAAATTTCCAGTGGAAATTTCATCCATCTTATGGGTCTTGATTCCACTAAATGAAGGTTATTTATCTCGAATGGTTGGAGAGAAACTCCCAATTAAGAATATTCCCATTGTACGAGAGTTTGATGATGTCTTTCTGGATAAATTTCCTGGTCTTCCACCAAATCGTGAAGTTTAGTTTTCAATAGAACTCGTACCGGGTACTTTACCTATTTCAAAGACACCTTATAGAATGGCCCCAATTGAGTTGCATGAATTGAAGAATAAACTCCAAGAAAATCTTGATAAGGGATTCATACGCTCTAGTGCATCACCTTGGGGATCACCTTTTCTGTTTGTTAAGAATATCGATGGACCAATGAGACTCTGCATCGATTATCGAAAACTTAACAAGATCTCTATCAAGAACAAATATCCTCTCCCATGGATTGATAACTTATTTGAACAACTACGTAGAGATCAATACTTTTCCAAGATTGATATTCGTTCATGGTATCACAAATTAAGGGTCAAAAGGGCGGATATACCAAATATGGATTTCTGTACAAGGTATGGACACTATGAATTTATAGTGATGCCATTTGGTTTTACTAATACCCCTTCTATCTTCATGGATCTATTGAATAGAGTCTTTAGAGACTATCTTGGTAAATTTGTGGTAGTCTTTATAGACAATATTCTTGTCTATTCAAAGAGCAAGTAAGAACATGAAGATCAATTGATAATTGTATTAAAGACCCTGAGGAAGGAGAAGCATTATGCCAAATTTACCAAGTGTGAATTTTGGCTTCAAAAAGTTCATTTTTGGGTCACATAATCTCAAAAGAGGGGATATCTGTGGATCCAGCAAAAATAGAGGTTATCGAAAGACAGTCGCGACCAACAACAGTAATTGAGATCCGATGTTTTCTTGGTTTGGCTAGATATTATTGGCGTTTTGTGAATGATTTTTCACAATTATCTAATACACTGAACATGTGGACTCGAAAAGGAGTTATGTTCGTTTGGACGGAGGAGTGTGAAGAGAATTTCTAGGAGGTAAAAAGAAGGTTATCCAGTGCACCTGTGCTCACACTGCCTTGTAATGGAGAATGGTTTGTGATTTATAGTGATTCATCCAAGAAGGTACTGGGGTTTGTTCTCATAAAAAATGATATGGTTATAGCTTATGCCTCATGAAAGTTGAAAATCCATGATAAACATTACCCAACTCATGATTTAGAGTTAGCTGCGGTAATCTTTGCATTAAATATTTGGAGGCATTATCTTTATGGAGAATGGTTTGATATTTATAATGATCATAAAAGTTTAAAGAATATTTTCACACAAAATGATCTGAATATGCGCCAAAGAAGATGGTTGGAGCTGATTAAGGATTACAACTTCTAAATTCATTACCACCCTGGGAAAGCAAACAAGGTGGCAGATGCATTAAGTTGACAAGACCATGCTAGAATATCCATGATGAGGATCACAAAAGGTCCAATATTTATGGATTTACAAAGGACGGATCATGGATATATAATGGAAGGGGAAAAATTGTATCTTTCTCAAATGAATGTCCAATCATCTATACATTTTATGATTAAAGAGGCACATAAAGAAGATGAAGAGTTACAAAAGAATGTGAGAAATGTTCTAGAATTCAACCTTGATTGAGATGGGATAATAAGGTTTAGGAATCATCTTTGTGTTCCTCCCATCCCAGAATTAAATAAGGTGCTTCTCGAGGAGGCTGATAGTTCTTCATTCTCTATTCATCCTGGAATCATGAAGATGTATAGTGACCTGAAAGAGTACTTCTGGTGGGATGGCATGAAAAGAGATGTTGCTGAATATGTCTCTTGATGCTTGGTTTTTCAGAAAGTTAATGCTGAGAGACATAAGCCTAAGGGGATTTTACAACTATAAACCATACCTGAATGGAAATGGGAAAACATCACTATGGACTTTGTCACCAGACTACCTAAAATATCCAAAGGCTATAATTCTATCTGGGTCATAGTTGATCTTCTTATGAAGTCGACACACTTCATTGCTATTAGAGAACTTTATCTCTGGATCAGAGTTCCTTGATACATATAAAGGAAGAGGTAAGATTTCCTGGAGTACCACTTTCCATTATATCTGATCGGGATCTTAGGATTACCTCAATGTTTTGGTGAAGTGTTCAGCATACTCTGGATACAGAGTTGAGTTGCAGCACTACTTATCATCCTCAGACAGACGGTCAGTCTGAGAGGACAATTTAAACTCTATAAGATATGTTGAGAGCTTTCTATATGGATTTCAAAGGGGGTTGGGATCAACACCTACCTTTGGTGGGATTTTCTTATAATAATAGCTTTCACTCCAGTATTCATATGGCCCCTTATGAAGATCTCTATGGAAATAATTGTCGAACTCCATCTTGATGGGATGAATTTGGGGAAAGAAAGCTATTAGGACCTGATCTTGTTGATGAGATAGAAGAAAAGGTCCAATCTATTCAACAACACATAAGAGCAGCTCCGAGTCAACAAAAAAATTAGGCCGATAACTAAAGAAAAGACCTAGAGTTTGAAGTGTGTGATAAAGTGTTCTTGCAAATATCTACTTAGAAGAGAGTAATGAGGTTTGGAAAGAAGGGAAAGTTGATCCCTATGTATATCGGTCCTTTCGAAATACTAGATCATGTTGGAAAGGTAGCTTACCAATTGGAGCTTCCACTGAATCTCTCTCAAGTTCACGATGTGTTCCACGTATCTCTCCTAAAAATGTACATACCCAATCCTTCACATGTACTCAGCTAGGATGTTGTACCGCTGGAGCAAGATCTTTCGTATAAATAATAGACGATAGAGATTTTGGATCATAGCGAAAAAGTCCTACGGAACAAGACCACTCACTTGGTGAAATTTTATAGAGGAACCACCAATTAAAAGAAGCTACATGGGATCTTGAGGATATGATGTGGGAGAGGTGTCCTCATCTGTTTGTTATAAAGTGATGAATTTTGAGGGTGAAATTCATTTTATGGGGGGTAGAATGTAACACCTGATATTTTTAGGAGAATTTTTTTGTTTTTATGTTATATACATCAACAAAAGAATCTTTCACTACACACAACACTGTCTTATATTTCATTACATGCAATCATGATCTTCCTCGATAGCTTGCGTTGTACGCAATACCGAGTTTCACAAAACAAGGATATGCTATTAAAATATTATTAAAACTAGTTTTTATGAATAGTAATGCCCACTTTTTTAAATTTTATAAATTTTATCTTTCAAAATGGACTTCATTTTTGGATTCGGAATATCGAAATTATCCTAGGGTGAATTTTTGGTATTTTTCTGAAAACTCTAAATTTTTGATTAATAGTGAAAACACTGAGTTACTATTAAAAAACCCTTTTTTTATTTAAATAATTATTTATTTTATTTAAATTTATTTTAGGTCAAAATTGACACATAATACCTATATATGTTCAATGTAATTAAATGGAGTCATTTTATAATTTTAGATATAAAATAATTTTATCGAACTTTTCACCGTCTTTTACCCACCTACTAGGAGATTTTGAAAATTTACATAAAAAATAAATTTACCGCTTCTACGAGTGGAATTTCGAAAATCTGAGAGACACGGTTAATATCAAGGAGTAAAATGTTGATCAATAAGATTAAAATAATTTTTGGTGAATAGTAACTTTTTACTTTTATTTACCGTGGTAAAAATTAAATAGTGTAATATAGTGAAAAAATGATTTTATTATTACTCTAACACATGTTCTAATTCTATTGGATAAGTTGAATTCCACCAAAAACAACCTTAGAAATAAAATATGACCATTTATGTCCACTTGGATTAGATTAGGACATTTAATGTTATTTTATTTAAAAAAGAGTTAAAATAGTTACAATCAAAGTTTAATAACTAGAACATTTTTAATATAGGGTTATAAATAGGATAAATTCGACAATAAATAATAATTAGAAAGATAAAAAGATTTCCTACATAATTTTATTTAATTTATAATTTTTAGTGTTTAAATAATTTAATTTATTTATGACACAATGACGATGCAGTAATTACCTTATTAAGGAAATATTAACATAATTGATATTATAAATACCCAAATAAATGTAATTTGAGACTTTTTAAGAATTAAAATAATTTTATAGGTTGAAATGAAATATTATTATTGATTTAATTAACGTTTTTCAAAATAATAATATTTGTTTTATTTTCACAAAAACAAATAACAAAATAGTGTCAAAATTGAAAAAAAATAGTTTTTAAAACAATTATTATGTTATTAATTTTTATTTTATTCATAAAAGTATAATGTTCGGCCAAATTACTTGGATAAGGTTATATATATTAATAATGAACCACTTGGGGTTTGTTTGTCTTGTTATAGTATGTTTATTAGCAATATAGTGTTAGAAAACTAGAATACACGGTAGAAGTTAAATTATTTAACTTAGAGTTAAATCTAAATGATAAATTTATAATAGTAACCTAAACTTTTCTAAAATCCATTGGTTGAGAGGATTTAGACCCGTACCCACCTTATCTTCTAAATAAATCAATTTGGAGCTATTAAAAACCAAATATGACTTTATTATAAAATAATATTTTTTGTTTTTTCTAAGGTGCCCCTCTCCTCCCTTATAAAAGGGCACCTCCTCTCTCTCTTCCTCACACCACTTTGAGCCTTCATTCTCGGCCAAACAGTGCCCATTTTCCTTCGAAACTTCCCTAGAAACATCCTAGAGGTCATGGTACTTTTCAAAGACCATATGTAGTTCTCTAAGAGGAGGTTAAGAAGAGGCACTTCAAAGAAGAGGTAATGTCAGTTTCTAATTCTTTCAACTTTATATCTTATTATACATCTTCTTAATTAGTGTTTTCATTATGAAGTAATAACATAAAGATCACTCTTATACTGATATGTTATTATAAATATGAAACAAATCTATTTCACCTTCTATCCATCCTACGGAATATGAAATCACCTCGTGTCGTACGTACGGAATACCATCTCCATGCTGTGGTGTAATCTGTTTTCCACCACCACCTTACTTGGATGGGTATAATCATGTAAAGAATAACTATATATGATTATTGTAAAGTGATATTTATTCTTAAATAGTATAAAAAACTTCAATACCATTCCACTATCATTGGAATGATATCATCGCTTGTGCGTACGTATGACCTACTATCTCCACGATGTGATGTGACTCGTTCTACATGATCGTCAATGCATAATGATTTTATAAATTAATTGAATGAATAAATATTTTATATATTACACTAATACAATTATGGAAATGAGATATCTATAATATAAAAATAAGAATAAGAATTAATTCGACAAAACACGCTTAAGAACAAAAAGCAATAAACAACCAAATCACAAGTAGCAATGAAATATTACTAATAAGAAGCTAAGAATATGACCACATATGAAATCATAACAATGAGTAATATTCTGGAATAAGTCAATAACATTATTTAAATTATTATACAGGAGGTTCAGAAACGTACGAAGCAAATCAGACTTAAGGTAAGGGAAAATCTCACAATCTCATTTTTATCCGAGATAATTTATACTTCAGAATTTACTGGGAAATATTTATCATCCACATCCATGTTTCCTCAATATGTAATATTATTTCTATCCTCATACAATTTTTTAAATCCATTTTTACACTTTGGTGAGTTTTCAGTAAAACATATGAAATGAATATTTTGTCTTTTTTAAGAGGTACTTTTTTGACTATTCTGACCAAAGTACAAGGAGAATGTTTTTCTTTAACTTATATGGCATGAATGGATTTTTAGAAAATTATTTCCATTAATCTTCCTTTACAAGATTTGATGTTTATTTTTAATCTACTTATTTTAGTTTAAAAATGTATGACATGTCAAGAAAGGAAAAATGTTTTTGAAGTAGAAATTATATTTTCATCAAGAATGAAGTTCAAGTGTTCTATCAAAATTATTTTCCATCTAAGATAATATAGGGTCTTGTTTATATCCCTATTTTTTAGATTGATTTGATTATGTAATGATGTAATTATTTATATGATGTCCTTTTATCTTATATGGATTATGTTATGATGACATGATGTTTAAGAATCCCATTTTTATTACATTGGTTATGCAATGATGTATGATTTATGATCTTGTGGATCACATAAGAATTGTATCATTAGAGATGGGTGGGACCTATATCTCTCTCTAATGTATTGGGTAAAAATTTATATCTCATGAGATAGACACGGCTGGACCGAAAGGTTAATCCGGTTCAGTGATACATGACTGATACAAGTAGTGAATTCAGTTCATAAATGGAATTTGTCCCCTATGATAGTATTGGAAATGTGTCTTCACTACAAAGAAATGATTCTCCATGATTATGTTTGTAGGCCACAATGTTTCATGTTTTATGTTAAGATTATTGGGATTACATTTCACTACTATGATTTATCCCATGTTATGAAATTATGATCTCTTATGGAGGTTAGGATTTCCAAAATGTTATGTTATTATGAATATGATGTGATGGATATTTCTTTTGTTTTCCCTTACTGAGCATTTGAGCTCACCATTTTTTATGTGTTCTCTTCCCAGGTCAAGATGAAGGGTATTAAGTAAGACATCTCAAAATGGACTCTAGATGTGATAAAATAAAAGGGAGATAGTGCAGATGATTTGTGAACCAGTTGTTTATGTTTCCATGTTTCTAAAGACACTATACCTATACGGTTCTTTCATGGTTTTGTTATATGATGTAATAAGTGTACTTAAATTTTGAAGTATTAACAATGTATGTAAATTATGGGTTGTTAAATAGTACCCTAAAAATCTATCACTATCTAACAATAGTGTTCCCAAGCCACATACACATTACATGATCTAGTAATTACCTTGAACCTTATTCTAAGAAATATTTATAAATTGATGTCCAACATAACCAATTTCAGAGATACGCCAAAACACCAATACTAGAAACATGGTCCTGCCTCATATAAAAAAAAATTTACCACCTTTTCTACCACCTCATGATTCACCTTTCTAATTCTAAATGTACTTTCTGATACATAATACACTTCACAAATGATATGATTCCTAAAACACCTTCATGCTACGTAACACAATGACTCTATCAAAGAACATAATTCAGACCTATATTTCACTCATTTATTTAACTAAACCCATAAAATATTATTATGATATAATATTATCCCCATAGTATATTTCCCAACCAAGGAATAATTTCAGTGGCCCTACAACATTATTTCCATTGTTACCACATGCAACACCCAACTCCCGGCAATGAAATAAGTCATTATCTAGTACAACTCCTTGTTGGATATCCTGACCAAACTAAATAATTTCACCACCTACCATTTATAGGATTCAAATAAAGTGGTTTTATATTAAATCCTTGTTAAATAATAAATCATACCGAGTGTTCTTAATATGTTGTATTTTAAGAGGTTTCCAACCTACCATGTATATTAATAATTGATAAAAATCATATAGACATCCTCTATTTCATTTTCGTGAATGCTTGGTTATAAACATAGAAGAATAAAAAAACACATGTTAAAGATTTATAATTCCTTATAGGTGTCCCAATACCAATAAATAAAAGATTTAAAATTTCTATCCCTAATCTTCGATAAAATTCCAATGTTGCATCAACAATCATTTGAGCTCACTGTCGTGCTCTATCATGAGCATCAATGTCGATCAACATGAATCAAAATCATGAATTTTATATAATGTCTCCATACAACATTAATACTCAAACCTCATCTGATACTCTATCCAAATTTGTTCATAGAATCCACCCAAGGATCAAGAAAAATTGGACATAACAAATCAATGACCCTTCCATCAACATTGAAACTTCATTTAGTAAAGGGGTTACACCCCTAAATGGTTATGGTGTAATTCATAAAACCACTATCACATAAATGGGTCATATTAATTCTCATTTAAATACCTACAATTCCATTCCCAAAAGAAAAGGAAATTCAGTAGTAAATTATTAAAAATTGGGTCTTGCTAACATCACAACCACCCCTCCTTAACATGGTCATCGAGTCTTGGACTATCAGGTACACTTAGTTTCACCTCATAAAAGTAGTCCCCTACCTAGGGCCCACCCATGTGCCTAAAAAGGTCATATAACTAATGAATATACCTACAGGACAACACATGTTCTTTCCAGTGAGTTTTTTCGTCACTCACACACACCATATAAACCCTCCCAGATGGTCACCCATCTTGATCCCTACTCCAGTCCAATCATGCCTAACTACTGATTTATATTTACGTAGGCTCATGAAAATAAATGTTCACCTTGTTGAAATGAGTCATATCATTCTAAAATTACTATTAAAAGTTTTTTAAAGACAAGTAATATAATTGTTTTAAAAAACCAGGATCTAAAGGTTTAATATCATTGGAACAATTAAAACATACATAACATTTACATAATAAAACATAAAAAAAATTAATCCATTCTTTTCTAGCTTCGTAGTGGATCTTTTGTTATCATTAGTATAGGTAATCACCTAAGGATATACATCAAAGAATTGGGTGATATAAAATCCTAATAATATGATAGATATGAACATGAATCAATATAACATGGGGTGATCATAATCATCATCATCATAACATAAACATAGGATCAACATCTTAATCATGGGAGGAACTATTAGATTAGGGAATAGAAAGTGGAAATGCATAAAAATGGAGAATCATGTCTTAGTGGTGAACTACCCCACATAGAAATTATTTTCATGCATATTTCATTATTTAATATCATACTTTTATAGGAATCATCAATATTAAGTGAAGAAGAAAGAATCCCAAGAGAAGTAGAAGGTGTGTTTTTAGAAAGAAGAGTTATTTGGGAAAATTATAGTATTTATCATAAAACAATATTGGAAACATATATATCCCAAAATAGAAAACGTAATAAGAATTAAATTGTATTTTATAATAATTAAATTCACAACCACACTAAAATTTGTCATGAAATAGGAATAACCTAAAGAAAGTAAATTGGGATTGAGATTCCCTTTACGTTATGTCTGAATTCATTCGTCACATTAATATCCTAGATAATAAAATTAGTTTTCTTAATTAATAAATATATAACTCCTTATACATGTATTTTATTTATTATAATTTTATCAAGTTCATTTATGTCCATTATGATGATTTATAAAGCTCAATTCCATCATTCTAGGAGTGTTCATTTCTTGGTTTTCATGATCAGTTTGCTTGTTTACATGTATATAAGCTCTTTTAAAACAGGGATAATTATCTAGATTTAAAATTATATGTTATTAGAGAACTTTTAATATTTTAATTGGTCATATATATTATTATTATTCCAAATATGATGATTCTTCGTTAGATAAAATGGTTCTGATAATTGTTTTTATTAATTTTTTTAGTTTTGGATCATAACGAACTCATTTTTTTTATAACTTAATATTTTATATATATGTTATTTATGAAACAAAAATATAGGTTATAAAAATATTTAAAATATTTTTCTTCCACTATTTTGGAATCCCAACATGGGTTCCACTAAATGGTTCCCCTACCTGATTGGTCACATGCCCTAAAGTGCGCCTCCTCATATGCCAGAGGGTACTGACGAGTATTGAGAGTCTGGTAAGTCGGTCTTAGGCATTCTATACCCTATTTTATTAGGATCAAATCATTAATGGGTGAAAACTAAAATAACCAAGTTCATAAGAGTATAAATATCCAGAATAATACAATGTCCTATAATAGTCAAAGAAGAAAATACAATACTCAACAGGAAGGTAATACAATCTATGAAAATGCAAGTGTTAAGTGTCTATAATGAAACAAAATGTAAAGACATAATGACCCCAAAGTGGGTCCTAAACCACATTTGATTCCCTCTCAAATGAACAAATCCCAAATATAAACTTATCCTAGGGCATTACCCTTATCCTGTCATGCAACAAAGAAGTATACTTTGGTGCTAATCAGGCATCATTAATAGGGTGTGAGTACAACATAGTAGGCCAGCACTAATGCTGTCTAAAATGAGTCCACTCATAAGACAATTCATGTATTTATATTCATAAACAAATAAAATTCATAATAAAAAATTTATCCTATTGTCATTTAATCTTTAAATCATTACATTAGAACCAATTTCTATTCATGTTTCCCATTTGAATCAACATTCATTTTTTAATCATTTGGTGTAGGCCATCAGGTCTAGCACATTAAATCTCATTAATTTTATGTTTCCATGCCTATGAACCCAAATCACATTATGTTTAGGTATCTATGCCAATATCTCTATATCTCAATCGGTATAGGCCGTCATTTCAGAACCCCATAATCTCAATATTGGATATGTATTGGGGAAGAACGCCATGTCCATGTCCCAACTTCTAAGGGGCATAAAATTTCATGTCTTTAACCAAAAAATATAATCCATTTAATCATCCATTAATTCACAAGAATTATCCATATTATTCCATTACAAGTAGATTGATTAGTTAAAACACTTCAACGGGCATTATCTAACTCAACAATTAACAAAGCACATAATTCATTAAATTATTCATCAATTAATTAAACAATCAAAAAAATTCTCATTCCATAATTAATTATTCACTATTAATAATCCATATCAAATATTAACTTTTCATAATTAATTATTACAATTAATTAACATTGATCAATATTATAGAACATAATTAATTATTACTGTTAATTATATTCCATTGAAAACATCATTCCATAATTAATACCCCGCACTTAGTTATCATATCACAATCAATTAAATATAACAAAAAAAGTATCTAAAACTATAACCAATATCCAATGCAATAATATATTTGGGAAACCCCCTTTATTTGTTCCATGATTTAGTTATCAATTAATCACCAATGAAATTCAATTCCACATTCCTAATTACTCCAATTAAGGAAACAATATTCAAAATAATTTAGAAAAATCATAAACTCACATTCACAAATAAATTTCATGAATTTGGGAGTGTGATTTGGACCACCTACCTCAGTTTATTGATTGGTGTTAGAAAAATGGAAATCCCTCTAATCTGAGTGGCACAACGTCATCAATCAAGCTTCAGATCTAAATTCCTAAACCAAAATTAAGATCAAAGGCAAGAAGATCTTGGAAAACTAGATTTACATCCTTAATTACATATCAATATCTCAACTCATAGTTTTAGATCCATGTAAATAGTGGAGATCTTCCATAAAAAGATAATGGAATATTGTAGAGACCCGAAGCTTATCGTACATGGACATTACATTACTTTTGCGGAATACTTAGTACATAACAAAAACACATACTAAAGGATCGTAATAGTTTAGTGTCTTTGGAAACTCAGACTATAATCTTCTAATCGTGGTGAAAGATCTTCAAAATCTCCCATAAAGATCTTCTTTTTTTTATACCTAAAACCTTTATTTATATCCTGGGTAAAAGAAAACATAAAAGGGTGAGCGCAAATGCTCAGTAAGTGTAAACAAAAGAAATATCAATCACATCATATTCATAAGAACATAACATTTTGGAAATCATAACCTGCAAAAGAGAGCATAATTTCATAACATGGGATAAATCATGGTAGTGAAATGTAATCAGAATAATCATAACTTAAAACATGAAACTTTGTGGCAAGCACACATAATCATGGAAAATCATTTCTTGTTAGTCATGACTCATTGCCAAGACTATCTTAGTGGACAAAGTCCCTTTCTGAATCGAGCAACCCTCGTTTCAGTCCTGTTTCACTGAACCGGTATAACCTACCATTTCAGCCATGTCTATCTCATGAGATATAAAATCTTTACCTAATGCATTGGAGGGAGATATAGGTCCCACCCATCTTATAATGAATCCTTTCTTATGTGTGCCACATAATCATAAATCATACATCATCGCATAACCCATGTAATAAAAATGGGATTCTTGAAACATCATGACATCATAAATCAATTCATATAAGATAAAGGAATTCATAAAAATAATTCCCTCACAACATGATAAAATCAATGTAATAATAGGGATAAAAACAGAACCCTTTATTATCTTAGATGGAAAATAATTTTGATAAAACACTTCAATTGAATTCTTGAGGAAAATATCCTTTCTTCTTCAAAATCAATTTCTTTTCACAAAACATCATGCAATTTTAAAAGAAAGAGATTTTATTGAAAATAGTCATGAAATCTTTTATAGGAAGCTTCATGAAAATAAGGCTTTATAAAACAGTAGAAATCCGTTCGTGCCGTATATGTTAAAAAAAACATTCTTCGTACTTTTGTCGGAAAAGTCAAAAAGTACCTCGTATATAAAAAAACGACAAAAGATTCCTTTCATATCTTTTTCTAAAAACTCATAGAAGGGTAAAATTGGATTTAAACAATTGTAGGTGGATGTAAATAATATTACATATTGAGAAAACATGGATGTGGATGATAAAATACACCCCAGTAAATACCAACGTATAAACAATCTCGGAAAAAAAATGAGATTGTGATATTTCCCTTACCTTAGGTCCAATTTGCTTCGTATGTGTCCGAACCTCCTGTATAATGATTTAAATAATGTCATTTACTTATTACAGAATCATATTCATTGTTATGATATCATATATGGTTCACTTGTGACATTATATTACCCGTTCTTTTGTAAATTCCATGTTAAAGAAGCGTTTTGGGTAAAATCGTTTCATTTATCGTAGGTGTTTTGACTTGTTGTTCTTGACATCATTATTACTTATATCATGATTTACTTACTTCCAGAATACAAAATATGATTTATATATCATATATATTCAGTATATATATATATATAATAGATAGATAAATAAAATGAAAAACACCGTTCATGGAGACGGTAGTCCGTATGTACGCATGAACGCTTTTTTTCTTTCCTTATTGTCTTGAAATGGAAGTAAGTAGATGACATACATATGTATATATATACATAAATCCAGTAGCTTTATAATGTCATATATTTCATTATTATTTCTTATATATACATTATAATCATTCTTAAATGGTTAACAAGGAGAATGAATCTCATCGCGTCGTGGAGACGGTAGTCCGTACGTACGCACGAGCGATGATATCATTTCTATAAATATTGAATTGAATTGGAGTGGATTATACAATATATCATAATAAATATGATGTTGTAATAACTATGTATAGTTATTCTTTACACCATTATACCCATCCATGTAAGGTGGTGGTGGAAAATAGATTACACCACGGCGTGGAGACGGTATTCCGTACGTACGCACGCGCGGTGATTTCTTTTTCCGTAGGATGGATAGATGGTGAAATAGGGTTGTTTCATACTTATAATAACATATCAGTATATGAGTGATACTGATGTTACTACTTTATAATGAAACAACCTAAGAAGAAGAAGTGGAAGAAGAAATAAAGATGAAAGAATTGGTAACGGTAATTACCTCTTCTTTGAAGTGCCTCTTTGAGACCTCCTCTTAGGGCACTAGAATTGGTCTTTGAGGAAGACAAGAACCTCTAGGATGTTTCTAGGGAAGTGGAGAAGAGATTTTGGCAGGGGTTGGCCGAGCTTGAGTGCTCTAATTTGTGTGAGGAGGAGGGGGAGGAGGTATCCTTTTATAGGGGAGGAGAGGGGCACCATAGGAATATCTCAAAATATTATTTTATATTAAAGTCAAAATCGGTTTATAATGGTTCCAAAGGGTCTTATTTCGAAGCTAAAGTGGGGATGGGTCGAAATCCTATCAACCAATAGAATTTAGAAAAGTTTAGGATATTATTTTAACCTTATCAATTAGATTTAATTCTAAGTTAAATAATTTAACTTTTACCATGTCTTTTGGTTTTCTTTCACTATATGGTTAATACACTTACTATAACATGCCAAACGAACCCCAAATTGTTTATTATTAATATATATATCCTTAGATAAGTCATTTGGCCGAACCTTAGATTTTTAGGAATACAATAACAATTAATAATATAATATTTGATTTAAAAACTATTTTGTGTCAATTTTGACACTATTTGATATATGATTTTTGTAAAAGTCATAACAGAATTAAATGTTCCAACCCAGTTGATTAAATCAACATTAATATATCATAGTAACCTAGAAAATTAGTGGAATTCATAAAAAATCTCAAATTACATTTATTTTGGTGTTTATAACATCAATTATGTCAATATTTCATTAATAAGATAATTACTGCATCATCGTTGTGTCATACATAAATTAACTTATTTTATGTCTAAAAATTACAAATAAAATACCAACATGTAGGAAATCTTTTTAGCTTTCTAATTAATATTTACAATAGAATTTATCTTATGTATAACCCCATATTAAAAATGATTTACTTATTAAACTTTGATTTTAACTATTTTAACCTTTCTTTAAATAAATTAATAATAAATGTCCTAATCTAATCAAAGTGGGCCTAAATGGTCATATTTTATTCCTAAGTTTGTTTTTGCTCGAGTTAAAGTTGTCCAATAGAATTAGGACATGTGTTAGGGTAATAGTAATATCATATTTACCCTTAGTTACCCTATTTACTATTAACCGCGGTAAAAAAAGTAAAAAGTTACTATTCACCAAAAAATTATTTTCATCTCATTGAACCACATTTTAGTCCTTGATATTAACCGTTTCTCTCGGATTTTCGAAATTCCATTCACAGAAGTGGCAAAATTAAGTTTTATGAAAAATTCAGTTTTTTTTAACTACCCCTTAGTAGTTTCACTATTCATCAAAAATTGATGTTTTTCAGAACAATGCCAAAATTTCATCCTAAGCTATATTTCATATGCCGAATTCAAAAATGAAATCTTTTTTACCAAATTCATAACATAGAAGTTGCATTAATTAATTTTATAATTAAATTCCGCTGTTAAAATAAATAGCGTGTTTTTAGGAAACAATATATATCCAAAGATTGACACTTGATTATGTCTGGTTTAAATGTGAAATTACAACCAATGAACAACATTGTATTAAATTGTAAAAATATATTCTAAATATACTTTAAAATCATTCAATATTATAATTTAACCACATAATATATTACGATGAAAAAAGTTGTTTTTAATTAAAATATAGCATGTTTTTACTATTCATTAAAATATGAAAGTTATCGGAAAAATATCAAAACATTATCTAATGTAAATTTTTACATCCTGATTCAAAAGAAGAATATTATTTTGTCAAATTGAACATATAAACATGTCAAAAACTATATTTAAAGTGGGTGCGCCATCAAAAGGCGGTAAAACTGCATTTTTTGAAAAATACTTATTTTACCCGAAAAATTTATTTTGTTCTTATACCATGTTCTAGAAATGTGTAAGATGAATAATAATGTTATAAAATTCGAAATTTAGTTAATACTATTCATAACGGCTAGTTCATGACAATATTATAATAATATAACATTGTTTATTAAAACCCGGTATTGCGTACAACACACGCTATCGAGGAAGGTCGCGATTGCGTGTAATGCAAGCCAAGTCAGGGTTGCGTGTTGTGAAAGAATCCTTCTTTGTTTCGTATAACAGAATCCAACCATATTTCATTTATACATTTAATATATATATATATATATATACTCAATGTTGCGTAGAATAACTATTATCAAAATTGTGTGTAACACGGTCCAAGAATAGTGTTGCGTATACTACAAGATAATATGGTGTTGCATATAGCGCAAGGTAATCTTGGTGTAGAATACAACACAAGACATTAATGAAATTAAAAGAATATTTTTCATAAAATCTCGGGGTGTTACATTCTACCCCCCTTAAAATGAATTTCGCCCTCGAAATTCGTCGAGGTTATAAATGGTTTACTATTTGAAAGTTTCTTTGATAGAAACCCACATCGTAAAAAGGAATACCAAAACTTATCTTTAAAAACAAAAGTATGAAACGTAACGGTTACCCAAATAAACTAATCATTGGGTTTCCACATAGGTGAAAATATGGATATGGAAGAGAAATCTAACCATCATGTTCTGATGGAGAGTGGTAGAGAAATGGCTATGGAAAATCCAATAATCACAAATCCATAGATTTGTGATGATATAAGGTACCGTCTGATTCATCAGGTATTATATCACTAGGACAACATTTTTGGTTTTCAAGATCATTTCCCTAAAGTTAAAGAATTAGAATAAATACTTTCTTTATTTTGGTACAATCTCACTATTGTTCGTGCCTTTAACAATTTCCACTTCATCTCTTAAATAAATGAAGTTGAATTTGTTATTCATGAAGTGTTAGCAGATCATGTGATAGAATGACAGGTCATTCCATCTGTCTCAAACAAAAGGTTAGCAAAAATTATATACATAAGTCGATCTATAGTGAGATTAATCATATATTGTTCCTAAAATGGACTTATACTTCATATATCATACTGCTTAATATAATAAAACTAGTTTCTATTAAACATGGACTTCCTGTAGGCCAGTGGTAGGCGATGAAGGCCAGTCGCACTTCGGTTGTGGGTTCGATTCCCATAGCCTTGTCCGACGTGATGGGATGTCGCCCGTCCTGCAGGTTGCCCTTTTTCTAAAACTATATTACTATAACATCCCATCAATAATATCGAAAAAACTTCTATACTAACTTATGTCCAACATAATCCATTCCAATCTTTAGGCTTATCCATAATACTGCAGTCCACTCTCATAACATAGTGAACACGATTACCAGAGTTTTAATACCATCGTTGATCCCCATATATCATAAGATATATCTTGTTGGTCACATTCCAAACATTAAAAGGCCTTAATCTTGTACTCTCTTGAATACCCATTGAACCTTATTGAAAACATGAATTCTATTAAAAGTTAACTCTTTCCACATTCCAAAATCCTCAAAATTCTATATACTCAAACCATGATATCACTTAGTCCTTATATCAATCATGAGCTCATGAATACTATCAAACATTTAATTTTCTCCTTATCCCTTCATTATGCGCATATCATCTACATTCCAAAAATATCTGAATAACCTTTCATGGATACTGGTAACATTAATCAGACAACAGTGTAACAATCCTTACATGTCTCTTTATTCTACAGTACCATGAGATTACTTATACAACATTACACATGATAAACATGTAATCATTCCACTACATTCTTAAAATTGACCGAGCTTCAACAATTCTTTCATCTCACATATCATTTGTAGTCTCTTCATCATCATCCACATAAATACTTCCCATACGACCATACTGATTATCTTCATGAGACTTTCCCTTAGGGCATTGGTTTGCAAAATGCCCGCACATTCCACATTTAAAACATTTAACCATTGTTGATGTCGTAGCAACACCATTATCCTCATCCATGTTGTTAAATGAACCTTTTCCTTTGCATTTACTTGCTTTGTTTCCTTCTTTTCCACACCCAAAGCATCTTCCAGTTCCTTTGAAACATTCTCCTTGATGCCTCTTCCCACATGATTTACATAGGGGAAATTGAACTTTCTTTCCTCTATGATCATCATGGAACTCCATCTTTCTCTTATTAGTCGAGTCAGGAAACTTACCAAATTTTACTTTATTGATCATATTATGAGATTGCTGATTCGGCATAATAATGATCTTTGGACTTCCAAATCCCATTTCATTTGGTTGCTCATAAAGAATATCATTCCATTTTCCATCATATCCTCCATTATCGTGAATCATCTTGTTTCCAGCCATTTTCTAAAACCCAAAAGAATAGTGTGAGAGGAAAAATAATGCTAAGGAAAACAACAAAGTAAAGGGGGAGTATCCTCAATATCCAACATCTTAGGTTAAATTCTATGATTGTTTGCGTAATTCTATTACTATAACCTATACGTATACTTATCCCTAGGGACATCCCTAGACATACCTTAGAAATATCTCTAGGGATCTCACTAACGTTTTCGCATCCTAGTTTCCAAAGGTTGACTAAACCTTTCCTCTGATACCAACTGTAGAGACCCGAAGCTTATCCTACATGGACATTACATTACTTTTGCGGAATACTTAGTACATAACAAAAACACACACTAAAGGATCGTAATAGTTTAGTGTCTTTGGAAACTCGGACTATAATCTTCTAATCGTGGTGAAAGATCTTCAACATCTCCCATAAAGATCTTTTTTTTATACCTAAAACCTTTCTTTATATCCTGGGGAAAAGAAAACATAAAAGGGTGAGCGCAAATGCTCAGTAAGGGTAAACAAAAGAAATATCAATCACATCATATTCATAAGAACATAACATTTTGGAAATCATAACCTGCAAAAGAGAGCATAATTTCATAACATGGGATAAATCATGGTAGTGAAATGTAATCAGAATAATCATAACTTAAAACATGAAACTTTGTGGCAAGCACACATAATCATGGAAAATCATTTCTTGTTAGTCATGACTCATTGCCAAGACTATCTTAGTGGACAAAGTCCCTTTCTGAATCGAGTAACCCTCGTTTCAGTCCTGTTTCACTGAACCGGTATAACCTACCATTTCAGCCATGTCTATCTCATGAGATATAAAATCTTTACCCAATGCATTGGAGGGAGATATAGGTCCCACCCATCTTATAATGAATCCTTTCTTATGTGTGCCACATAATCATAAATCATACATCATCGCATAACCCATGTAATAAAAATGGGATTCTTGAAACATCATGACATCATAAATCAATTCATATAAGATAAAGGAATTCATAAAAATAATTCCATCACAACATGATAAAATCAATGTAATAATAGGGATAAAAACAGAACCCTTTATTATCTTAGATGGAAAATAATTTTGATAAAACACTTGAATTTAATTCTTGAGGAAAATATCCTTTCTTCTTCAAAATCAATTTCTTTTCACAAAACATCATGCAATTTTAAAAGAAAGAGATTTTATTGAAAATAGTCATGAAATCTTTTAGAGGAAGCTTCATAAAAATAAGGCTTTATAAAACAGTAGAAATCCGTTCGTGCCGTATAAGTTAAAAAAAACATTCTTCGTACTTTTGTCGGAAAAGTCAAAAAGTACCTCGTATATAAAAAACGACAAAAGATTCCTTTCATATCTTTTACTAAAAACTCATAGAAGGGTAAAATTGGATTTAAACAATTGTAGGTGGATGTAAAAAATATTACATATTGAGAAAACATGGATGTGGATGATAAAATACACCCCAGTAAATACCAACGTATAAACAATCTCGGAAAAAAAATGAGATTGTGATATTTCCCTTACCTTAGGTCCAATTTGCTTCGTATGTGTCCGAACCTCCTGTATAATGATTTAAATAATGTCATTGACTTATTACAGAATCATATTCATTGTTATGATATCATATATGGTTCACTTATGACATTATATTACCCGTTCTTTTGTAAATTCCATGTTAAAGAAGCGTTTTGGGTAAAATCGTTTCATTTATCGTAGGTGTTTTGAATTGTTGTTCTTGACATCATTATTACTTATATCATGATTTAATTACTTCCAGAATATAAAATATGATTTATATATCATATATATTCAGTATATATATATATATTAATAGATAGATAAATAAAATGAAAAACACCGTTCATGGAGACGGTAGTCCGTACGTACGCATGAACGCTGTTTTTCTTTCCTTATTGTCTTGAAATGGAAGTAAGTAGATGACATACATATGTATATATATACATAAATCCAGTAGCTTTATAATGTCATATATTTCATTATTATTTCTTATATATACATTATAATCATTCTTAAATGGTTAACATGGAGAATGAATCTCATCGCGTCGTGGAGACGGTAGTCCGTACGTACGCATGAGCGATGATATCATTTCTATAATTATTGAATTGAATTGGAGTGGATTATACAATATATCATAATCAATATGATGTTGTAATAACTATGTATAGTTATTCTTTACACCATTATACCCATCCATGTAAGGTGGTGGTGGAAAATAGATTACACCACGGCGTGGAGACGGTATTCCGTACGTACGCACGCACGGTGATTTCTTTTTCCGTAGGATGGATAGATGGTGAAATAGGGTTGTTTCATACTTATAATAACATATCAGTATATGAGTGATACTGATGTTATTACTTCATAATGAAACAACCTAAGAAGAAGAAGTGGAAGAAGAAATAAAGATGAAAGAATTGGTAACGGTAATTACCTCTTCTTTGAAGTGCCTCTTTGAGACCTCCTCTTAGGGCACTAGAATTGGTCTTTGAGGAAGACCAGAACCTCTAGGATGTTGCTAGAGAAGTGGAGAAGAGATTTTGGCAGGGGTTGGCCGAGCTTGAGTGCTCAAATTGGTGTGAGGAGGAGGGGGAGGAGGTATCCTTTTATAGGGGAGGAGAGGGGCACCTTAGGAATATCTCAAAATATTATTTTATATTAAAGTCAAAATCGGTTTATAATGGTTCCAAAGGGTCTTATTTCGAAGCTAATGTGGGGATGGGTCGAAATCCTATCAACCAATAGAATTTAGACAAGTTTAGGATATTATTTTAACCTTATCAATTAGATTTAACTCTAAGTTAAATAATTTAACTTTTACCATGTCTTTTTGATTTCTTTCACTATATGGTTAATACACTTACAATAACATGCCAAAAGTACCCAAAATTGTTTATTATTAATATATATATCCTTATCTAAGTCATTTGGCCGAACCTTAGATTTTTAGGAATACAATAACAGTTAATAATATAATATTTGATTTAAAAACTATTTTGTGTCAATTTTGACACTATTTGATATATGACTTTTGTAAAAGTCATAACAGAATTAAATGTTCGAACCAAGTTGATTAAATCAACATTAATATATCATAGTAACCTAGAAAAGTAGTGGAATTCATAAAAAATCTCAAATTACATTTATTTTGGTGTTTATAACATCAATTATGTCAATATTTCATTAATAAGATAATTATTGTATCATCGTTGTGTCATAAATAAATTAAATTATTTTATGTCTAAAAATTACAAATAAAATACCATCATGTAGTAAATCTTTTTAGCTTTCTAATGAATATTTACAATCGAATGTATCTTATGTATAACCCCATATTAAAAATGATTTACTTATTAAACTTTGATTTTAACTATTTTAACCTTTCTTTAAATAAATTAATAATAAATGTCCTAATCTAATCCAAGTGGGCCTAAATGGTCATATTTTATTCCTAAGTTTGTTTTTGGTCGAGTTACACTTGTCCAATAGAATTAGGACATGTGTTAGGGTAATAGTAATATCATATTTACCCTTAGTTACCCTATTTACTATTAACCGCGGTAAAAAAAGTAAAACGTTACTATTCACCAAAAAATTATTTTCATCTCATTGAACCACATTTTAGTCCTTGATATTAACCGTGTCTCTCGGATTTTCGAAATTCCATTCACAGAAGTGGCAAAATTAAGTTTTATGAAAAATTCAGTTTTTTTTTAACTACCCCTTAGTAGTTTCACTATTCATCAAAAATTGATGTTTTTCAGAACAATGCCAAAATTTCATCCTAAGCTATATTTCATATTCCGAATTCAAAAATGAAATCTATTTTACCAAATTCATAACATAGAAGTTGCATTAATTAATTTTATAATTAAATCCCGCTGTTAAAATAAATAGCGTGTTTTTAGGAAACAATATATATCAAAAGATTGACACTTGATTATGTCTGGTTTAAATGTGAAATTACAACCAATGACCAACATTGTATTAAATTGTAAAAATATATTCTAAATATACTTTAAAATCATTCAATATTATAATTTAACCACATAATATATTACGATGAAAAAAGTTGTTTTTAATTAAAATATAGCGTGTTTTTACTATTTATTAAAATATTAAAGTTATCGAAAAAATATCAAAACTTTATCTAATGTAAATTTTTACATCCTGATTCAAAAGAAGAATATTATTTTGTCAAATTGAACATATAAACATGTCAAAAACTATATTTAAAGTGGGTGCGCCATCAAAAGGCGGTAAAACTGCATTTTTTGAAAAATACTTATTTTACCCGAAAAATTTATTTTGTTCTTATACCATGTTCTAGAAATGTGTAAGATGAATAATAATGTTATAAAATTAGAAATTTAGTTAATACTATTCATAACGGCTAGTTCATGACAATATTATAATAATATAACATTGTTTATTAAAACCCGGTATTGCGTACAACACACGCTATCGAGGAAGGTCGCGATTGCGTGTAATGCAAGCCAAGTCAGGGTTGCGTGTTGTGAAAGAATCCTTCGTTGTTTCATATAACAGAATCCAACCATATTTCATTTATACATTTAATATATATATATATATATATATTCTCAATGTTGCGTAGAATAACTATTATCAAAATTGTGTGTAACACGGTCCAAGAATAGTGTTGCGTATACTACAAGCTAATACGGTGTTGCGTATAGCGCAAGGTAATCTTGGTGTAGAATACAACGCAAGACATTAATGAAATTAAAAGAATATTTTTCATAAAATCTCGGGGTGTTACAAATATTATATGAAAGAATGGGAGAATCAACTAGATTAAATGAACTTACCGGGATGAGGGAGGGTCTTCAATCTTGGTTTCAATATTGAAGAAAAGTTTTTGAATTAGCTTGGAATCCCTTAGAAAGATCTGGGAACACCTATAATTTGTCAAGACCAAGCCATGGTCAAAATATGAGAGTCTCAAGGGGTTCGGGTGGTTTTAAAATGCTTTTTCAGATATTAAATTCCACATGAACGGTTTCCTGGGTAGAGGTGCATGGTTAGAGAAAACAGTGCTCCAACCTTGTAGACCCCTCTTGCCAGGTTTACATGGAAGGAATGTTTTACTCACACATTTTGTTAAACAATGCACAAACCATGAAAATAAATTACTTGGCATGGTTTAGCCACAAAGTTTTTCAAACAATATAGAGCCCATTATGCTTTAGTTTTCTATAAAAATTCTACCAAACGCACCCCCAATGTGACCCCCAAACCAATTTCTTGTGTCATAATAATATTTCATGGTGTTACATCATTTTTTTCCTACTATACAATCAATTATTTAAAAATAAAAAAGAATAACTGTTTTATTTAATTTAAAACTAAAATGATTACATTACCACAAGGCCAAAAGAATCCAACTAACCATGAATGCCTACTAACAGACATATCAAAATCACTAGGAGACCACCAAATACAACAAAAATCCTTAGAAAGTAGTGGACTTCCTTCAGGTCTGCGACACAAAAAATCATTATAGCTAGAGATATGGCAATCAAAATGATAATTAAGGGTATGTTGAGCACCATCTTCGCCATGTTTTTTTGAAGATAGAACACCCTAATCATGTTTTTTAATGCTTTAAAGTTTATTCAAAGGTTTACTACTATTGGTGAATGTTGAATCCATAGTGGCTATAATACCTTATAGCCATTGTTTATTCTATTTATTTTATTTTATGTATTTATGTATATTTATTTTTCTATGTGTTTTAAGTGTGCATTAATGTTTTATCTTAAACATGTTTGTAAATAACTCTTATTTATATTTTAAAATGATAATGGTTTGCTGTTTAAAATGCATTAGAAATCATAATCCATATGTATTAATTAGAAAACCCTGAAAAGCACGCACTTGTTACTCCTTTCTTTTTGGTACATATAAATATTTTTTTGAGTTTGAAATCATACATTGGGAAAATAAAATTGATGACTATGGTTTTTTAGTATTTTAGCTATACATAGTGAATTAGGTATTTAAGTATTTAAAATGTTTTAAATACATAACTTTAAATGTTTTCATCCTTGGATGAAAAATAACTAGGTTTTAATTAAAAATATGTCTTAGATTTTAAAAATGAAATACTATTGTGGGATTTATTTTATGACATATTATACTTTGATTTTCAATTTTTATCTTTGATGTTTTTAAAACTCAAATTTATAGAAACTAATGAAAATATTATTGTTTAAGTATTTTTTAAATAGTATATAGAATTTATATTCTCTATTTCTTTTGAAACCTTTATAAATATGTAAACCTATCCTTATGTTTAATAAAAAATGAAATTAACATTTCTAAAAGATAAGTGAGTACCTCACCTAACCGAGTGAGACCTAAAAGGCCAAGAAAACCTTGGTCTCATGGGAATCTCACCTAGATTCCTAATTTCAAAGACCCAAGGTAGAGCACACATGGTTATTTCTAAGTTTCACACACATGTGTGCATAATAAGGACCTTTGTGCGCATTGGCATGTGCAAGGGTTTTTCTAAGAGAAAGACACCATGTGGGGCGGCACGTCAGTAGAGGTGGGCGTAGAAGCGTGCACACAGAGACTGGTACAAGGTGGTCTAGGGAGGGGGAGGGTGATTTCTGAGTATAATCCAGGAACTCTAAGATAATAAAGCCAGTCCTAAAGCCAGTTTTTTTGTCAAACACAAATTTTCATCCGAAGTCAAATCTGGACCATCCGATCTCGCCGCGTGGGATCTGGAATGTCTATTTGGTTCGGCCATCAAATCCACACCACCACAGTATTCCTATACATTTTTATCAGCTTTAGATCATGTCAGAATCTAATCCCAATCCTCCTTCTATTTTTTAAAGCCCAATTCTTCTAGAGCCATCAGATCAGGATGCAATTGAATTGCAGCAATCCAGTCATTTTAAAAATTTGTGGGATTTCCTACGCCAAATGATCAACTCGTGGATAATCATGGATGCCCATTTCCACATGTAATCTCATCTATATATCCTTATTACATCCATATAACACCGCGCTATTAGCTTTTTCTACACCCACATTTTTAATTTTTCTACTCCCGTAACACCCAGTGGCCCCTTCCCTTTCTGATTTTCCATAGGATCGACACACTCAGTAATTTTTTTAAACATAGGTGCCTCAAATCTCTTACATGTTTCCCTTAAAATATATACAATATACAATTTATATATATATAAATCTTTCACTAAGAACCCTACGGGTTATCACCTTCCATCATCTCTATTAAACTCTGCATGAGTTCTACTTCTTCTTCTAACCATGGGAGGGTCATATGATTTTTCTTTCTTTCATTTTGATGGGTTATATAAATATACATTGATATATATATATATATGGTTGTTCGTAAATCCTACATATTTTTGTGTAAGTTCTTATAAAAAAATTATTGGGTTTAAAGGATGATATTATCATGAAAATCATGCTAGGGTTTTTTTATTTTACCTAAAATTAGTTTCTCTACAAATATACCCATATGTATACAAATATATGTTCTTAATAAATCATTACCGATTTATTTTATTTAAAGTATATGATATTTTACTTTATTTTTATTTATCCTGAATATTAACCACGCTAGGGTTTTTGTTGTTTTATGTTGATAAAATTACAAATAAGTATGTATTATTACATATATTCAGGTATTTGTTTATGAAACAAACCCTCGGTTTTACATTTTTATTTTCATATATTTAACATTTTTTAGATTTCTGTTTACTTATTAGTAAATTAAATATTGGATTCTAATGTTTTTAGGAAGAACCCTTATTTTTATACAGTTATACTATATATATATATATATATATATATATATATATTATTATTATATTTGTAAGTGGTGTGTTTGAATTTCATTATTTTAAATTTATAATATTGGGTTAAATAGTTCAAAGTACCCTTGTGTAATTATTATACAAAAACATGTATAACAAAGTATTTTTATGAAATTATGCATTCAATACCTCACATGAAATAATTATTTTGCATTTAAACTGATTATGTTTTAAATCCAATATGAGTTTTTCACTATGTATTCATTTTTTTATTTATGTTTATGATTTAGTCCATTTTTCATTTCCATTTACTATTTCATGATTTGAGTATGAATAATATCTATTCTGAAGTCATAAACATATATTTTGATGCATTGAATGTTTAGTACCATGGAAGAAGGGTTAGTAATGTTATTATTTTATGTGATAAAATAATACAAATTTTTATCACTTATGATTATTAATGAAATAATAATTTTGTTATTAAATGTGGTATGGGAGACTTTTAATTTGTGATATAATTTAATTAGTCAAAGTTGTATGGGGAACTTTGAATTAAAGATAGAATTTAATTAATAAACATGGTATCAAACACATTGATTTAAGGACATTTTGACAGTTGGGGAATGCATTGGACTTAGTATGTGGTTAGTGGGGCCCTATATATCCCCTAGATGCATCATTAAGATTAATGAGAAAAATATACGTGGAATTGGACATGGAATTTCCAAATTTGATATATAGTTCAGGCCAAGGACATAATTTTTTTAGAAGTATTTGATGTGGCCCTATCAAAAGGTTTCATAATTTTAATCGTATTCACTTCACTCATTATGTTAATTGTTTTTAATTAACTAAGTGGATATTTGACTAATATAATATACATTGCAAAGATCATATACTTATGAATATGAAAAGAAGTAAACACCCATGGTACAATGTTTATTCATCCATGAGCTTCTGAAATTTAATAAAAATTCCAGAAATTTTTCTGCAAATTAATGATCAACATTTAGTAATGGAATGAAATTAATGTTATCAATTTATTCTCAACTCTGGTTACGTATTAATTTCATTAAAAAATTCTGTATTTTCACTATCACATTTCACACTTAGTATAGTTTGATTAACTCATGATTTATATGTTCCACACCATATATTCTGTATAAGAATGCTTATTATTGGAAAGTGTTATATTGTAGACCTGTTAAAGATCCATATAATTTTCACTGGTAATTCATAGAAAACTGTTATGTTATGCTCCATCTAATGAAGTTTTCCTTAAAGAAAATGTTTTATGTATATTTTAAAGGAGAGTTTTAAAAGGATTTATTTGAAACAATATTTTCATAAACCCACTTTACTGGGAATTCTTATTCTCACCAAGATTTTTAATATAATTTTTATAGGTTTAGTATATTTGAGATAAACTAATTGAGGGTAATGTTTTTTTTCTTTTTGTATATTATTTTATGTACAATAATAATTATATCTTGTTTATAAGAATCGAAATAGAAATGATCCCCTTTACGAGACATGATGTGTAACTTTCCACCTTTTCTTTTTACAAAATAAATTACAAACCATGTTTATCAGTGCATTGGCTTCGGGGATTCGGGGGTCGAGGCATGATAGTTTTTATCAGAGAATCAGTTTAGACAACCCTAAAAAATTTGAACAACATTAAAAACTTTATTATGTCTTACTAAGAATAATCTATCTTCAAATCATCATATGGTAGATGAAATAAGCCTTATTCCTCTACCTATAGAAATACTAGAGATTTTAGGTTCAAAATAATGTTTAGAAGGGTATGAGACATTGGAAAAACTTTGTTTGTCATGTAAATACCTCTATCGTGTTTCCGACTCTCATCCTGTACTTCAACAGCAACAAGGATCATGACTTGAATACTTCCATATGATGTAATAATAATTTACATTCTATGAACGTAATGAAATATATTTTGAGGGTTTGTTTAAATGCTATACCCTAGCTTCGAATTTTTCATCCCTAGAGGTATTTTGGGAGGCTTCACAAGGGGGTGACCTCCGAGCAGTATACCGTTGTCCAATATTGACCCATGGCCTTTCTGTTCAAGTTATGGTCTTTGAAATTCTTGAGGAAAAGTCTACCAATTTACATTATAGACATCAAGTTTAGGATTATTTCACCCAAATTTATACACTTCATAATTTTATCTCTTGGAACATTATATGTCCACTCATTAAAGATCCATGTTTTTTTCTTCATCTAGACCCAAAATATTGTATGGTTTTCACCCGATTTAGGGATCCGCTTAACCGGGATTTTGGGAAATCATCAATGCCAGTGGAGCCTACGAAAGGACATAATGGTGAATGATGGGAAGTCTGTGAAAATTCCATTTTAGAGGGAATGTATAAATATGAAATACCCCAAGTTTTATGAACATTGTATTCAATGTATAATGGTGTAATTTAGGGTTTGGTACTAAAATATACTTTTGAAAAATAAAAATATTTTTTTTAATATGGTCATGCCATAGTGAGTAAAATGTGGTCCATAAATGTTTCATATGGAAGATGTCGTTTTTCAAAACTTCCTCTGGTCTGTTCATATTGAATTACAAGAGTATATAATCATCATGTCCTATGCCAAAGATTGTGACCCTTTGGCAAACCTATGAATGTCTTGAAATAAACTCTTCTGAGTTTCGATCATCACAAATATCCTCTATTCCTATAATAAAGAGAGGTTAATCTATAATTGTATCAAAAATGTATAATATTTTTTTTAATATAGTAAGATAGGAAAGTACTATGAAGGTCTACTCTTATGTTTCACTTTGTTCAATAACTACATAGCTATGTGAATGTTTTGAGAAGATTCATTAGAGGGTTACCTTAAAGCAATATATATATTCCATGTCCAAAATTTTACTATGAATGGAATTATTTATGAATTTTTTTCAAGCATGATTTGGTTCAAAGGATTTATAGGGAACTACTCCACTCTCAAATCTATGATCTCTACATAGATCAATCCTCCCTCTAGAAACCGGAATGCTTTATGCATAGGTGAATCCTAACTTCTCATGGTGTATGTGGTCCAAAAAGGATGAAGAACTAGAATCTAATCTGGGAATACACCTGGGGACATTAGCAGATTATCCATAGTGGTATTCTTGGTGGGGGGGACCTCAGGAGTGAATTTTGTCTAGTTTTTTCTATAGAGGTGTGCGGGTAGGATATGAATTGGAAGGATAGAATTATATGAATGAGGGGATAATGGGACACCGTAAACCTATTTCATGTGTAATAATTATATTTCATGCTGTGTTTTTATTTAGATTTCAGCTATCCAAACAATGATTCCAAATTAAAAACTAGACATGTTTTATTAATTAAATAATGAAACTATTAAATTTTAAAAAAGGCCAAAAAAATCATACGAACCTAAAATTACTACTAATAGACCTATCAATGTCATTTTGGTACCATCAAACACAAAAAAATCTCATGAAATTAGTGGATGTCCTTTGGGTCTGGCACTATGAAGAACATTTTAAAAAGAGCTATGGGAATTGAACTAAGCATTAAGGGTTTAATGAGAACCATCCTCACCATTTTTTTGGAAGTAGGAACACCGTAATCAAGTTTTTATAAGGCCTTAAATTTAATTTGTCCATTGCATTATTTAGGTGATAATTAAATCTATATCATCTATAATAACTTATAGTAATTGGGAATTCTGGTAATTTAATTTTATGTATTTAAGTATAATGAAATTTACAATTAATTTTTGTATGCATTAAAGATATATCATTAAAAATGTATGTAATTTACTATTCTTTATATTTTAAAAGGATAATGATTTAATGTTTTAATTGGTTTTGAAATAATATCCATTGTGTTTTAAAGAAAATCCCAATAGAAGCACACACTTGTTACTCATTGGTTATTGTTACAGAGAAATATGTTTTTGAGTTTGAAATCAAAATTTTGGAAAATAAAATTGATGACTACTGTTGTTTTGTGTATTTTCTATATAATTTATGAATTGGGTATTTAATTATTTAAAATTATTTAAAATGTTGTCGTTAAAGTTTTTCATCCTTGGATGAATAATAACAATGTTTTAATTAAAAATATTTTTTTCATTTTGAAAATATAATACTAGTGTGAGATTTCTTTTATGAAATTTTAATCTCTTATTTTTGATATTAAACTTTGATATTTTGAAAACTCAAATGTTTTCAAACTAATTGAAATATTTGTTTCTAGATTTTTTTAACCATAATAGAGAATTTATAGTTGCTAATTTTAAGACACACATATATATATATATAACTATTCTTATGTTTAATAAATAATTAATTTTACTTTTCTAAAATTTAAGTGAGTACCCCACCCAACCAAGGGTGACATAGAAGGCCAAGTCAATAAATGTTTGATGGGAATCTTACTCAGATCCCCTTCAAGAATTTCCCAGGACAGTGCACTCATGGTGTGTGCTATGTCACATGTGTATGCATGCATTATAAGACCCTAAGAGCACATGGTCATGTGAAAGTGTTTTTTCCAAAGCATTCCACTGTGTGGGGTAGTATGGCGGTAGGGGTTGGCACATAAGCATGTCTGAGGAGACCTGTATGGGGTGGTACTAGGAGTCGAAGGGGGATGAGTGAGTGTAATCATGGAGCTCCAATATTAAAAAGTTGGTCTTGATGTCGTTCTGTTTCCATGTGGGATTCAAATTTTCAGTGGAAATCAAATCTAGACCCTCCGATCTCAACGCATGGGATCTAGACCATCCATTTGGTTCGGATGTCAAATACACACCGTTGTGGTTTTCACTTGCATTTTCATTATTTGTTCAATCTAATGAGGTTCTAATCCCATCCCTCTCACGGTTTTTAATATTTCACTTCTTCCTAAGACATCATATCTGGACAGCATTGAATTGTAGGCTTCCAAACCATTTAAACACCCGTAGAGGTTCCTCATCCACTGTATCACATTTAGGATTATCCAAGACACCATTTTATTCATCACATCTCCTCTGTTTCATCTTCTTCATTCCACATCATTCCGAACTAGTAGGCTTCTCTACACCTACTTTCTTCATTTTTCCACTCACGTGACACACGGTGGCCCCATCTCTTTATCGTTTTCCAATGGACCAACATGCTTTGTCTTTAGTTTAAACCAGTTTGCCTCAGATCCCTTGCAAGATTACACTAAAATATATGATTTATACAATTTATATATAAAATCTTCTTGCACCAAGAACCGTACGAGTTTTATCCTTCCAAAGCCTATGTCAACCTCTTCTCAACATCTCCTTTTTCTTTGAACCAGGTGAGGGTCCTAGTTTTTTCCTTGATTTTATTTTTATGGTTTGTATATATATACATGGATATATATAGATATATATGATTTTTATTTAAATGTATAGATTATCTAGGATCGTTTGAAGGAAATATTCATTTTAAAGGACGTCCTTGTCATGTAGATCAGGCTAGGGTTTTATGATATTACATAAAATTAGTTTCTGTACATACAAAAATATATGTGTATATATATATATATATTCTTAATAAATCATTATTTGTTTCTTTCATTTAATTAATAAGAACTTTTACTTTAATGGTATTCATCATGAATGTGTACCATGCTAGGGATCGTCGTGTTTTATGTTGATGAAATTATAAATATGTATGTATTCATATATATATATATATATATATAGGTACACATATATGAAAATAACCCTCATTTTTACATTATTATTTCCAAATATTGAACATTGGTTTAGATTTTTTTTATTCATAAATTATGTATTTGTGTCTTATGTTTTTATGAATAACCCTTAAGTACATGCGATTATACATACATATATATATATATAATTTTTATGTTAGTATGTTGTGTGGTTGATTTTCATGCTTTTAAATTTATAAATTTGGGATAAATAGATGGATGTACCCTTATGTAATTTTTATACAAAAACATGCATAAAAATATGTGTTTAATAAATTATGCATTCAATACCTCACATGAAATAATTTTTTTACATTTAAACTGATTATGTTTTCATTCCAAAATGAATTTATATCTATGTATAAATTTTTTATATAATTATATGATTTATCCCACTTATCATTTCTATTTATTAATGCATTATTTGACAATGAATAATATCTATTTTGAAGTCCTAAACGTCTATTTTATAACATTTAATTTTTAATACCATGGATGAAGGGTTAGTAATTTTATTATTTTAACTGAAAAAATCAAACAATTTATTACTAATTATGATAATTTATGAAATAATAATTTAATTATTCATAGTTGTATGGGAGACTCTGAATAAGAGACAGAATTTAATTATTCAAAGTGGTAAGGGATGCATTGAATAAAAGATAGAATCTAATTAATCATAGTGGTAAGGGATAATTTTATTATAAGACATTTAGACATTTTGGGAATGCATTTGAAATAGTATGTAATGGGTGGGGACCACTATAGCCCCTCTATGAATCAGTAGGTCACGTGATACAAATATACATGGAATTGGCAGAGGTCTTTCCCAATTTGATATATGGTTTTTGAC
This sequence comes from Viscum album, assembly GCA_963277665.1. Taxonomy (NCBI): domain Eukaryota; kingdom Viridiplantae; phylum Streptophyta; class Magnoliopsida; order Santalales; family Viscaceae; genus Viscum; species Viscum album. The sequence continues at coordinate 349,688,824 of OY728123.1, forward strand.
AAGGCATTAATCATTTTAAGAATTCTTGGTCGAGGATTTGACGAAATGTTTCAAAATTTCCTCCATATGCACTTTACTTGTTTTGTTGATAGTATTTAATTAACCAAGTGGATATTCGACTAGTAGAGTATTGTTGGTTATGAACATGTGCTTACGAATACTATAAGAAGTAAATAAACATGGATGAATTTTTATTCATCACTCATATTCTGATCACTAATAAAAATGATATAAGTTTATCTTCCAAATTATGATATACATTTATTAGGGGAGTGAAATTAGTGTTATCATTTTCTTTGCATCTCTGAATATGAATTACATTCATTTTTAAATTCTGCACTATCACTCTCACATGGAACACATAGTATAGTCTAAATAAATCTTGAATTATATGTATAAAACCATATATTTTATATAATAATGCTTATGATTGGAACATTTTTTATTTTATCCCTATTAATGTTCCATATAATGTTCATAGGTAAATCATGGAAAACTATAATGTTATGCTTCGTGTAATTTAGTTTTCTATAACGAAATTTTTCTATGAATATTTGAAATGAAATTTTTAAAAATTTTAGTTGATATATTATTTTTTAAAAACCCCCACTTACTGGTCATTCTTAAGCTCAGACTATGATTTATTTTATTTTTATTGGTTTAGTATATTTGAGTTATGCTGATAGTGGAAGCTTTGTGAAGTCCATTCTAGACGGTATTTGACGGATTGTAATAATTTTATATGGTTTTCGAGAATCTAAATTTATAGATCCCATGTATGAGACATGATGTGTAATTCATCAGCTTTTTTTTACAAAAAACAATTACACACCATGTTTATCAACACAGCAGCTCGTAGGCTTATGGAATCAGGGCATGACAGCAAGTCACTAATCCAAATCAAAGGTACATAAAAGCATCAAAAAGTACCTAAAAACACTCCTTAGATAACTCTAGAAAAGGTCATGAGCTTATAGTCTCCCCACATTATAACAACTCATCATCGAGCAGCAATCCAAAACATATCTAATATTCTGAGCCAAAAACATTGGTCCATTAAGCCCTCATATCTTCTTACAATTCCCAATTTTCTTCTTGAACACTTCCACATTTCCATAAAACAAGAACTAATGGAATGTTATTTCCCCATAACACATTCTCACTGCAACCCAACAGACATATCATATGGTCCTCAAAGGACGCATCTATCTCAAGATCATCCTCTTCCACATCAATCACTTGAGATGGATTGTGGTGATACCTTCTATAGTTGTGACACAAGGAAAACAACATGCATAACACTGAATTTATGGGGATGTTCTAATTGGTATGCCACCGACCTAATTCTCTCAATCACTTCAAACTGTCCTATGAACCGGGGTGCCAACATGCCATGCCTCCAAATCCGGTGGTGACCGAATCTAGAAAACACCATAAAGAATACCGAACCACCCTCTGTAAAATCTAGGGGTCATCTGTGTCTATCAGCATACAACATCTACTTATTCTGAGCTATATCCATTGGTTTCTGAATCAACTGTACATGCTCCGATTTATCTCGAACTAGACTCAGTCCCAAAAACTATAACTTACCTACCTCTAACCAACATAGTCGTGATATACAAGGTCTTCCATAATGTGAATCACATGGCTTAATATATACAGTTTCCTAATAAATGTTTTATATTGTAACACCACAAAATCAAAATGCTTCTCACAAGAACAACCAATGCCATGCACACATGCTCGCAACATATCCTCTAACACATTTATGGAATTCTCTAAATTCCCATCGGTATTTGAGTGGAAGTCTGTAATTAACAAAACTTGTGTACTGGGAGTCTTTTGTAAACCCTTCAAAAAGTGTGTAGAAAAGAGCGAATCATGATCTGAAACTATAGTATATGGAACCCCATGAAAATGAACTGTCTCCAGTACATAAATTTATCCCAACTGTTCTACTGTAAAGGATTCCCTAATGGGTAAGAAATGTGCTAGCTTCATTATTCAATCCAAAATGACCCAAATTTAATCATTCTTCCTAAGTGTCATTGGAAGTCCTATCACAAAATCCATAGTCACATCATTCCAATTCCTTTCCAAAATAGGAAATGGAAATTATTGGTCTCCAGGTCATTGACGCTCTTCCTCCACCTACTAACAGGTGAAACAAAAAATACTAACCCTTCAATCTACTTTTTCATTCCTGAAAATACAACAATCATCATAGGTCATGATACGTTTCCCCCTAGGTTTTACCGACCATTTTGATGCATGAAATTCTCTCATGTGTTCCTCTCGTATACTTGTTGGCACAACAATACAACTTTTCACATAAATTATCACATCCACACCTATTATCCATTTTGAATGTGTCTCCCCACCTTTAAGGATTTTCCTTAAGACTAAACAATATGAATCATCATATTGCATATCCTTAATCTGTCTCAAGAGTGTAGACTCTACTACTACAGAACCCAAGGTCATCCTCTCCCTAATCTCTTGAACTACCACATGAATTTCTGAGAGAAAATTCATAATATTCTACTCGACAATGAATCAGGTACTAAATGAGTATGTGTTTTCCTAGTCAATGAATCATCCACTCTATTACCCTTCTCAAGTGTATATGCTACTTCAAAATGAAAGTACTACATATACACTACCCATCTTCACTACTGAAGATTGATGTCACACTGTGAAATGATATACCTCAAGATTTATTATCCTTAAAAACTACAAACATTTCAACCCAAAGATACTTTCACCAACAAATAAGATCATAAACAACTACTACCAAATCGACATCATGTTTTGGGTAATTATATTCATGTGTCCTAAACTTCTAAGACCTGTAAGAAACAAATCGATCCCCGTGCATCAACACATATCCATGTATAACCCCAGAAGCATCACATTAAACTTTTTACTCCTCACCCATCTAAGATAAGACAAAAATTAATGTCGATTTCAGGAGCCTCTTAAACTCCTAGAAAGAATTCTCACATGATTCTATCTAATCAATATTTATCCCATTCGTTTTAGACCTGAAATTGGTGATTCTAATTGGTTGAAGTCCTAGATGAACCTCTAGTAATATGTAGAATACCCCAAAAAGCATCTGATATCGAAAAAAATGGGCTTCCCCCATGAAACCATTGGCTACAATTTTTCTAGTTCCACTACCACACCTTCTTCTGTGATTGTGTTCCCCAAAAAGTGTACCCTGTCAATCAAAAACTAACATTTAGATTTCTTGGCATATGTCCAATGCTTTCATAGTGTACCTAGAATGATGTTAAGATGTTTGGAATGATCAAAATGAGTCTTAGAGTAGACCAAGCTGTCATCCTTAAGCACCACAAAAAATCGATCAAGGTATGGATGAAATATCATATTCCTCAAGGGAATGACCATAGCTAGAGCATTTCTCAACCCAAATGGCATAACTACAAACTCATAAATGTCATACCTACATCTAAAAGAAGTTCTTGGTTTATCAAATGTCTAAGCTCTCACATGATGATACCCTAATCCAAGATCGATCTTTGAGGAAACTGAAGTCACGTTCAGTTGCTCAAACATATCATCGAAATGTGGAAGGGGAGATCAGTTATTCACATTCATTTTATTAATATTCTGGTAATAGACACACATGCGTAAAATCTTGTCAGTAATCTTTACAAACAAAATAGGTGATCCCCAAGGTGACATACATTGAAGGATAAACCCTTTATCATAAAATTCCCCCAACTGAGTTTTGAGACCACGAATCTCAGTCTGTGTCATTCTGTATGGTGGAATATATATCAGCTCATCCCCCAGCATGAGATCAATAGTGAATTCCACATCTCTATATAGTTGAAACCCTAAAAAGTCATTTGGAAAGTCATCCTGAAATAATTCTACCACTAGAGTAAGGACATTATTTATACCACTCACATCATCCAACAAAATACAAGGATCTTGGAATGTGATCTCTTCCAGTTACTGAGTAATTGGCCCAGCATGGCCTACATAGATATCTCATTCTCCTCGAAGGACATACTGGTCACCCTTAAGAGATACACATGTCACTCTCCTATGGTAATAGACACACAAGCGTAAAATCGCATCGGCCATCTTTGAAAACAAAATAGGTGATCCCCAAGGTGACATACATGGAAGGATAAACCCTTTATCCTAAAATTCCTCCAACTGAGTTTTGAGACCGCGAAGCTTAGTCGATTTCATTCTGTATAGTGGAATATATATCATCTCATCCCCCATTATGAGATCAATAGTGAATTCCACATCTATATCTGGTGGAAACCCTATAATGTCGTTAGGATAGACATCCTGAAATAATTCTACCACTAGTGTAAGGACTTTTTTCCAACCACCCCCATCATCCAAAAAAATATAAGGATCTTTGGATGTGATGTCTTCTAGTTACAAAGTAATTGGCCCCACTAGGCCTACATGGATATCTCATTCTCCTCTAAGGTCATACTGGTCACCCTTAGGAGATACAAAGGTCACTCTCCTATGGTAAAAATCGATGTGAGATCAGTACGAAACTAGCCATTCCTTACCCATTATCAGGTTGAAGTTCGTTATATAAAGGACATAGATATCCCAAAGAAAATGATTCTCTACGATCTATTGTAAAAATCCATTGCATAAACAAATATCCCTATAACATGTTCCTAATGGTGTATCAATATTCTTCACCTTGCATATGAACTCCACCTCCAGGATCATGACATTAAAAAGATTTTTAGTCATATTGGAATGAGTGGTACCAGTATCAAACATGGCTGTTGCTCAAGTAGAAGCAAGTAGAATAGTGCATCTCACTGTCAATTGACCTACCTCACTCTCCACAATTGTAGGATGAACTGCATGTAAATGTCGTTCCCCTATTCCTTGTGGCATTGTCTAAATCCCTTGAGTATCCCCAATCTAATGATACATGTGCTCTTAAACTGAATCAACAATTCCCCTACCTCTACCAACTCTTCCTGTAGAACTCCAACTGCCAATCCTATAATGTGTAGAAGACCCCCTTCGCACAATCTGACTCTGAGCAGCTGCTCCCTCATCACCAGCTTATTACTTCTTCCTACAGAACTTATGTAGGTGCCCCATCTTGCCACAAAAAAAGACACTCCACTTGTGGTTGAGGAAAATGGGTAAGATAGTGTCCCAACCAACTGCACTGGTGGAAAATAACATGAGTATGATATGGTGCAACTGTTCTTCTTGGATTTCCACCTTGGTTTCCACTATCTGGACTAAGGTTCTCATAATGGTGCTTCCTAATCCCAGAAGGCACACTACCTGATCATCCAGTTATACCTCTATATCCTATAATTTAATCCTTATTTAGGTTCCCCTTTAAAATGAGAGCCTGATTAACCACGTCATAGAATTTATTCAGCCTAAGCATATTTACCTGGGACTTCATTTCACACCTAAGTACATCCAGAAATAGTTTCACTGAAGAAGTCTCATCTCCCACTAAAGATGGATAAAAATACTGTAAATATGTTCAACGTACAGTGTAATCCACTATGGTCATGTTTATTTCAGTCATATTCATAAAACATGAAGCCTTTTCATATCACAGTGTCTCTAGATAGAAGTACACCAAGATCTTCTCTAGAAATTACATCCATAACATATCATCATCTTATCCAGATTGTATCGAAATGTTGCACTAGTTATTTGCTAAACCCCATAGAATATAAGTATCCAACTTGACTCACATCTAATCCAGAGTCTCCAAATGATAATTTGACTTCTCGATGGATTCAATCCAGAATTTAGCTCCCTCGGGTCCACCCTCTCTAGTAAAGGTATGAGGGTGCTATGGCTGAAACACCATTTTAAACTCATACATGCTTTCCAGAACTTGCCTTGGATCTCACTCAAATAATTTCATGAAATGAGAAAATTTCTCATTAACTTTTCCCCTTCTTCATCATCTTACACCAATGGTTCCTCACGCTCCATGTCTAGAAGTTCAATCCTGGCCATACCCCTCTATCTCTCCCTCAACAAGGGTCATGGAGGAATATCTCTACAAATCCAAACACACTTCTAATGTCTCATAATACATCCTTATAACATTTAAATAAGGGGGAAAAACATAGAACATGTTTCATCATATCATTTACACTTTTTGTCTCCAAATACTCAACATCGAGGCCTTATCACTAACCATAACCATATTACTCCTTGGTCTAGTATAATAGTGGTACGTACATTATCACTAATTAATTAAACAATTAATTAATCACATTAACTCAAATTAATTAATTAGACAATTAATTAATTAGTTATATTCATTTTATAAAACAATGTTCTCATTAGACATCCTTTTATTCTCATTTTGTAACATTATTTCAATCTCATAACTAGGAAAAATTGTTTATGTTAAAAAATGTACCCATAATCCATTTTCCCAGGAGTGGATAGAATGATGAATGTCGCAACAACCATGATTTCATTGATTGATGCATGAAGACATATCTCTCATGCCTCCTTATTCCATGAATCAAAATTCCACAATTTTCAAAACAAATATCACATCACACCACAAGTGCATCACCCAATGTGAAATAATATCCACCTGTAACAACAAATATAAATCACAACAATCTCAACCTGAGTACATGGATTTTCCCCCATACATGGGCCTACAACTCCAATGAACGGGTTCATTACCAAGACTCGAATATTCGTAGTCTCGTGTATTACATTTCCAAATCAACAAGAAAAAAAGAAGAAATAAAATAAAACCTTCCTCTGATAGCACTTTCTGACGTCCCAACCTAGGTGCTAGTAAATGTTGTCTTAAGACAGTTGGCCACATGCCCTCAAACATGCCTCCCCATATGCCAGAGGGAGAAGACTAGCCTCGAGGTTTTGATAAGTTAGTCATGGGGATACAATACCATCTATTATCAAAATCAAAACACTAGTAGTAGAAAACAACAATTACCAAGTGCAGAATCATATAAGTAACCAGAATAATACCATGCATATGATAGTATAATAGGGAAATAGAATACTCAACTAAAAGGTAAAATATTATACGACAATGCAAGTGTCAAGTGTCTATAGTGAAACTAAATTTAAAGACACAATGACTCCCATGTGGGTCCTGAACCACGTCTGCTTCCCTCTTCCATGCTCCAATCCCAAATGAAAACCTATCCCAAGGCCTAGACCATATCAGGTCCTACGAAAACAAACTGTACTCAGGTTCCGACCAGGAGGACCAAACAGGATATGAGTAAAACTCAGTAGGCCACCACCAACAGTGTATAAAACATGTCGAATAAAAAGATAGTACAAGAAATTCTATGGAGAAATAAATACAATGCATAATTAAATAGTTATCACATTTTCATTTTAACATTACATGATCACAATAGGCCTAGTTTGAATTTATGATTCTGATTTCAATCACCATTCACTATTATAAATCATTTTTTGTTGGTCATCATGACTTGAACCACAAATCTCATTAAGTGTTAGTCCCATTTCCTATCACCTATAATCTCATTAAGTGCATGCCTCCATTCCTATCACCTTTTATCTCATTCAGTTTAGGTCATCATGTGTATAACCCCATAATATCATCCATGGATAACTATTGGGGAGGATCCCCATATCCATGTCCCAAAATTTAATTGTTCTAGAATGCCATGCCTAATACCAAAAAAATATCACTCATTTAATCGATATTTAATTCAAATTAATTATCCATATTATTCCATTAATATTCCATCAATTATCTAATCATTTAAAAGGCCATTAGTTAACAGAATAATTATGTAAGAACATAATTAATTAGTTAATTCATCAATTCATTAATCAATCAAGAAAATTATCATTTCACAATTAATTCTTCATAATTAATTATCCATATCAGTTCTTATGTAGTCATACTTAATTCTCAGAAGTAATTATCTTTTATCAACATTACGGAGCATAATTAATTGTCACAAGTAATTATCTTTCATAGCCAATGACAATACACAATTAATTACCCCCAATTAATTATTTTATCCCTAACAATTCAATATCTCAAATAAAATATTTCAACTAATAAACAATATAAAAAACAAATATCTATTGGGGAAACCCCACATTATTTGTTCCATTATTAAATTATCAATTAATCACCAATGAAAACTCAATTCAATTCTAGTTTCATAATTACTCCAATTTTGGAAAACAATCATCAAGAGAATCTTGAAAATTCCTAAACTCACATTAACATATCAAATTAATGAATATGGGAGATCAATTTAGAACTAATACCTCTGTTTAATGATGGATTTTAGACCAATAGGAATCCCCAAAATCTGAGTGGAACATCATCATCGATCAACCATCAGATCTAAATCCCTGACCAAAATTAAGATCAAAAGAATCAATATCATGAAAAACAAGATCTAGATCCAAAATCCTAGTTCTATATCTCAACCCATTGATTTAGATACACGGAAAATTTGTAGATATTACATGAAAAGATCATGTAAAGCTAGAAAAAATAATGGGAGATGCACCAATATGAAATCCACTTATCGGGAAGAGAACAAATCTTCAATCCTGGATTTCGTTCTTGAATAATATGTTCGAATCACCATAGTATCCCTCAAGATGGCTCTAAGAGAACCTAGAATTTTTCAATCCCTATTTAAGGTTGAAATATGGGATTCATTGGGGGTTCTGGTGGTTTTAAAATCGATTTTTGGATATTAAATTCTGCGTGCAAGGTTTCTTGGGGGGAGGCACACGGTTAGGGAAAACCATGCGCCAACCGTGCGGACCCCTCTTTCCTAGTTTTCATGGTAGGAAATGTACGACCACATGGATTTTCAAACCATTCTAAAACCATGCATACCTCTCTATAGGCATAGTTTAAATGCAAGGTTTTTTAAACCATGAGCAAAGCATGAAAAGTCTAATGTTCTTTGGTTTACATAAAAGTTCACCCAAATTCACCCTAGGACACTACTCCTAGTAAATGGTACTTAAATCCTTCAAAAAGTACCCAAAAACACACCTAATATGACGAGATAAATGTTCTATATCTTACAATTAATATGTTTTTATGACCATCCTTGAAGTTGAAATGTAAAATGCAATCTTATCATCCTCAATGAAGATAAATAAACACCTCACGGAAGACGTTTTCATTTAAATATAAAAAGACGAGAGAATAATTGGCTTTTTGATGGATTATTCCACTAAAAAACCAATTTAAATTATATATAATACACCATAGTTCTCATTCCACTAGGACAATGAGAGGTGAGGAGATAATAACAAATTAAAACCACATCAAAATAAGTGAAAAGAAAACAAAAGTGGATTTTACCTCTTGAACTTCTTCTCTTCGAGAACCTACCTAGGGAAATTGGATTTGATCTTTTTCATACCAATGTCTCTTGGATTTCATGAAGGGGCTTAAGAATAGTATTTGGAAGAAATTGGAAAATATTCAAGGATTGGAAGGGTGAGAGGAAGAGGAGGTGAGGGTGGTATTTATTGGGGAGGAGAAGGGTGGTTTTTCATTATTTTCTTTGTTATTTTATTATTTTGGCGAAAACTATTAATATTTAAATACTTATCACTAAATATATTACATTAATGAATTATATTATGAGATTAGGTTCTTACATAAACCATACATCAACTATGACTCAATAATTCTTATATTTGTTAAATAACTAAATTATTGTATTTCACTATTCACTAAAATTCAAATATTTTAAAAAATTACAAAAAATTATCCCTAACCATATTTTGACGTGAAGAATTCAAAAATGGACTCAATTTTTAGAAAATAATTTTATTAATTTGAGAAACGTAATTTTCAATTGAAATCATCATTTATTCAGGAAATACAGAGTTTAAAATTATAACTGATTTTATGAAAATTTCAAAAATTAAATGAGGTATCATAAATTTTTATTATAATCATATGAAAAAAATTAATTTATAGATCTATTTTTTTTAAATTCAATATTAATTGATAACATTATATTAATTATAGTATTATAAATAAAAATTTACTCTTTAAAAAATTTACAACATTTAATTTTTCATCTATAAAATATTTATTTACTTATAGAAAGATATAAATATATCAAATTCTCATTTTTGAGTTATCCAAATTTTATTTACACTTCCATGGATGAGTTTTATAATCTTTTTTCCTTATTACTATTTCTATGGATGACCATATTATTCCAAACGTAAAGTTACTATTCCACTGTTATATGTTCTTTAATTTGTAAAAGTACCTCTTATTTCATTATTTATTCATTTATAATGTTTGTATTATGTTCTCAATGTGATTTTATGTGGTTTATACTATATGAAATAATTACTAGATTTGAATTTCCGTTGAAAAAATAATGTATCGTTACATTCTTACCCCCTTATGAAATGCCTCCCTCGAAATTTTGATTAAAAAACTAAGGTAAAAAAATGAGGGTACTTCTCCATCATCGCTTATTCCAGTGCCCATGTAGCCTTTTCATACTTATAGCTCTACGACATTACTTTGACCCGGTCAGTAGTCTTGTTTCGTAGAACATTATCTATATAGTCATAGATCCTCACAATTTTTACTCATAAGAGAGATCATTTTCCAACAATAACTCCTCTGGATTCAATATTTGTGAGGGATCTAGTATGGACTTCCTCAATAGGGATTCATATAATATATCATGTACATGGGACATGGTTGGTAGAAGTGCAAGTCGATTGGTTATAGCTCTGACATGATCAATAATCTCAATGAGGTCAATATACCCAGGACTCAGCTTTCCCTTTTTTCCAAATCTCATGATCCCATTCCATGGTGATATGTGTGGAATACCATTTCTCGAACCTCAAACTTTCATTCCCATTGATGATGGTTTACATATCTCTTTTTTTAAATTGGAATTCCTTGATTTTCTACAGAATGATTTTCCCCTTCTCAGTCATCTCTCTGACCATTTTAGTTCTTAGAATCATATGTTCACTAACGTCATCTGATTATTCTGGTGTTCTACATCTTTTCCAATAAAGAGAATCATATGGATCCATTTGGATGCTTGCATGGAAACTGTTGTTATAAGTGAACTCATCTATACGTAGTTTCTGTTCAAATCCTCCATTAAGGACCATAGCACATCTTCTCAAAGTGTATTTTTATTTTTGAATATTAAACTCTGATTAGCCATTAGGTTGAGGACGAAAAGCCGTACTGAAGTTCAGCTCAATATTTAGAGAATGTTGGAGACTTTTCCAAAACATCAATGTTAACATTGCATCTTGATCAGATACAATCGATACTGATACTCCATGACACCTCCATAGATCTATGATATATATACGTACATGTTGATATAGTGATAAGTCATCATGAATTGTATTAATTTGATATATCATTGTAAAATGCTCCACAACAATCTATATAATATTGTTTCATGTATATTCCTTTAGAATTCAAGTGACATAGTCTATGGTAATATATTCCCATTTAAATATTTTTCTCTGTAATGGTTTCATTATACCCTTATACATTTTCCATTTAGCCTTAACATTCTAAATTACTAGGCACATTGATGTATATTCAAAGATCTCCTTCTTCATATTGTCCTAACAACAGTTCTCGTGAGATCTCAATTCATATTTGTGATCCCAGTGTGAATAGAGAAGTTAAGAAATGTGAATCACTCCGAAGTACTTTATTTATTTCTGTATTGGATGGTACACAATGTTACAATCCAAATCCTACAAATCCTTCCCCGTTAATTTTGATATTTGAGGATTTTCAGTTTCTCATAGCTTCCAGCTTCTTCTAAATTTCCACATTATATCTTTGAGCATATATTATTTTCTCATGGGATGGTTGAGAAATAAATTGATAAAGAATTCATGATGTTACTCCCTTAATGATTCCCATGTCCATAAATTTCAAATATAAGAAAATTGGATCCTTCAAGATTCTCATCATAAATAATGTTGTAGGATCCTTTCTACTTCGATCATATTCCTCATTATTCTATTTTCTAGGATAGCAGTTGATTGAGTAGTCATAATCCTTGATATTTTCTTACCATATTCACTCGAATATATCATGATCCATAAATTTGAATATATATGTGTGGCTGTTATGATCAGTATATATTTCACATTTCTCTAAATAATGTTAATTCCTCCATATTTTAAGCACAATGATGACAATTGAAAACCCGATATCCTACGTGGGATAGTTTTTCTTGTAAATTTTATTATTCCTTTAGGTGTAGGATATCACATTATCACATTTCAATAGTAAACATACATATCCCATATTTGATGTGTCATTATATACCACAAAGAGCTCCCCACTTTTTAGAAGTGTGAGTACTCGTACAGTGATAAGATTATTTTTTAACTCCATGAAAGAATTCCTCTCATTCAGTGATCTAGAAAAACTTTTCTCCCATCTAAGACATCATGTTTAGTGGGTTTGGAAAATCATGATTTTTTTTTCAAAAATCACTGTTTATACCCATCCATACCATGGTAACTATGGATATCCGTTATTGATGTTGGCATGGACCACTCTTCGATTGCCTTTATCTAGGAAGGGTCCACAAATATTCCTTTAATAGTTATGAAATGACCCAATAATGATACTTCATCCATCCAGAACTCACTATTACTATAATATTCATCAATTTTCTCCATTCTATATGAATTTATCAAATTATTAAAATTCATCTCATGTTCCTCCATTCTCTTAGAGAATATTTGAATCTCATCAATAAATACTAACACATTTTTGTCATGATAATATGTAAAGACTAAATTTATTAAGTCCACTAATATTTCTGGGTAATTAAAGATACCAAAACGAATAATCCTGAACTCATAGTTTCTATACCTCATTAGAAAGTATTTTTTGGGAAAATATATCTTCCCCACCATTAATTGGTGATATCCTAACTAAATTTCCACCTTATTGAAATACTTTACCCCACGTAGAAAATTTAACATGTCTCCTATTAATGGAAGGGGATATTTTATCTTTTTAATATTTTTTTGATCTCATGGTTATCAAGGAAAAGGTGAAATATTCTATCCTTATTCTTGATGAATAGGATTGGTGAACCCCATGGTGAAGCACTCAGGCGTATATAACAGTAGTCCAAATTCAATTGTAAATGCTTATTCTATTCCTCCAACTCAATGGTGGTCATTATCTATGGTGTATTTGATATAGACAGAGATCTTGGAATATTTTCAATTGAGAACATAAACTCTCATTCATGAGGTAGGCTACTCAATTTTTTGTAGACCACATTCATTTAACCCCTCATAATGGGATTGTCTTCAATCATGATTCTCCCATTTGTCTCAATAATTTGATCTATAAATGTTTTCTCATAATGGAATAATATCCACAACTAATATAATGATTCTGAAAGAGATCCATCATCCTCCTTACACTAGTATAGAATTGGATGGTGCCATGGTACGTGAATACTAATCTACCTTTCTTAACAATTGATGTTGTATTTATATAAAGATGACTAATGTAGAGACCCGAAGCTTGACGTACATGGACATTCCATTACTTTTGCCGAATACTTAGTACATAACAAAAACACACACACAAGGATCATAATAGTTTAGTGTCTTTGGAAACTCAGAATATAATCTTCTAACTGTGGTGAAATATCTTCAACATCTCCCATAAAGATCTTCCTTTTTTTACATAAATCCTTTCTTTATATCCTGATGAAAAGAAAACATAAAATTTTGAGCTCAAATGCTCAGTAAGGGTAAAGAAAAGAAATATCAATCAAATCATTTTCATATGAACATAACATTTTGTAAATCTTAACCTGCAAAAGAGAGCATAATTTCATAACATGGGATAAATCATAGTAGTGAAATGAAGTCCAAATAATCATAACATAAAACATGAAACTTTGTGGAATAAACACATAATAATATAGAATCATATCTTATTAGTCAATACTCATTGCCAAGACTATCTTAGTGGACAACGTCCATTTCTGAACCGAGTCACCCTCGTTTCAGTCCTGTTTCACTGAACCGGTATAACCTACCGTTCCAGCCATGTCTATCTCATGAGATAAAAAATCTTTCCCCAATGCATTTGAGGGAGATATAGGTCTCACCCATCTCATAATGATACCATTCTTATGTGTGCCACAAAATCAAAAATCATACATCATTGCATAACCCATGTAATAAAATGGGTTTCTTAAACATCATGCCATCATAATCCATAAAAAGTTGATATCATTTCATCATAAGAAAATTGAAACCATTTAAATCATAGAGACATTTTACTTGAAACATACATATCAAATAATGTCATCTTAGATGAAAAAATAGTTTTGAGAAAAACACTTGAAATGAATTCTTGAGGAAAATATCCTTTCTTCTTTAAAATCATTTTCTTTTCACAAAATTCCATGCAATTTTAAAAGATAAGGGTTTTGTTGAAAATAATAATGCAATATTGTAGAGGAAGCTTCTTGAAAATGAGGTGTTATGAAACCGTAAAAATCCGTTCACGCCGTATAAGTTAAAAATAACATTCTCCTCGTACTTTTTTCAGAAAAGTCAAAAAGTTCCTTATATGGTAACCAAAGGAAAGAATCCATTCATAAAACGTGGTAAAAAGACAATAAAGGGTAAAAATGACTTTAATCATTCATGGAAGAATGGTAAACATTTTATAAAAACATTTTTAGAAAAAATGGCCATGGATGATAAACATAACCCCAGTAAATACTTACATATAAGCAATCTCGGATAAAAATGAGATTGAAAATTTATCCCTTACCTTAGATCCGATTTGCTTCATAAGTGTCCTAACCTCCTGTATAATGGTTTAAATAATGTCATTGACTTATTCCAGAATCATACTTATTGTTATTATATGATATATGGTTCACTTATGACTTTATATTACCCGTTCTTTTGTAAATTCCATGTTAAAGAGCGTTTTGGGTAAAATGGTTTCATTTGTCGTCCGTGTTTTGACTTGTAATTATTCATATGATTACATAGATCATTATTACATAATTATAGAATATAAAACATGATTTATATATAATATATATTCCGAATTTACATATATATTATAAATCAGTAAATGGAATGAAATACATTGTTCACGGAGACGGTAGGCCGTACGTACGCATGAACGCTGTTTTCGTTTCCTTATTGAGTTGAATGGAATTAAGTAGATGAAATACATATATATACACATAAATCCCGTATCATTATTATGTCATATATTTCATGATTACTTATTATATGTACTTTATAATCATTCATGAATGGTTAAAGTGGAGAATGAATCTCATCGCGCCGTGGAGACGGTAGTCCGTACGTACGCACGAGCGATGATATCGTTCTCATGATCGTGGGAATGTATTGGAGTGTATGTATACTATTTCAGAATAAATATCACTTTAAAATAATCATATATAGTTATTATTTACACCATTATACCCATCCAAGTAAGGTGGTGGTGGAAAATAGATTTCACCACGGTGTGGAGACGGTATTCCGTACGTACGCACGCGCGGTGATTTCGTTTTCCGTAGGATGGATAGATGGTGAAATAGGGTTGTTTCATACATTTAATAACATATCAGTTTTTTATTGATACTGATGTTATTACTTCATAATGAAACAACCTAAGAAGAAGAAGTGGAAGAAGAAATAAAGTTGAAAGAATCGGTAACGGAAATTACCTCTTATTTGAAGCGCTTCTTTGAGATCTCCTTTTAGGGAAATAAAATTGGTCTTTGAGGAAGACCAGAACCACTAGGATATTTCTAGGTAAGTGGAGAAGAGAATTTTTCAGGGGTTGGCCGAGCATGAAGGCTCAAAGTTGTGTGAGGAAGATAGGGAGGAGGTGCCCTTTTATAAGGGAGGAGAGGGGTACCTTTGGAATAACTAAAACTATTATATTATTATAAAGTCAAATTCTGTTTTAAATAGCTCCAAATTGATTTATTTCGAAGATAAGGTGGGGAGGGGTCCAAATCCTCTCATAAAATAGAATTTATACATGTTTAGGTCATTATATTAACCTTATCTTTTAGTTTTAACTCTTACTTAATTAGATTGACATTTACCATGTCACTTTGTATTTTTATATTATATAGTTAATAAACATACCATATACATCCAAGAGACCCCCAAGTTGTGTTTTATTAATATATATAACCTTATCTAATTCATTTTTCCGATCCTTAGATTTTTAGGAATAAAATAACAATTACTAATATAATATTTGTTTTAAAAACTAATTTATGTCAATTTTGACACTATTTAATAGTTGATTTTTTTGAAACTCATAACAGAATGATTACTTCTACAAAATTTAATTAAATCACTACTAACATGTCATATTAACCTATAAATATAGTTTAGTTAATGAAAAGTCTCAAATGCTATTTATTTGGGTATTTATAACATCCATTATGTCAATATTTCATTAATAAGATAATTACTGCACCATCGTTGTGTCATAAATAAATTAAATTATTTAATGTATAAAAATTACAAATAAAATACCATTATGTAGGACATCCTTTTATCTTTCTAATGAATATTTATAGTCTAATTTATTTTATGTATAACCCCATATTAAAAATTATTTACTTATTAAACTTTGATTTTAACTATTTTAACCCTTCTTTAAATAAATTAATAATAAATGTCCTAATCTAATCGAACTGGGCCTAAATGGTCATATTATATTCCTATGGTTGTTTATGGTCGAATTAAACTTGTACAATAGAATTAGGACATGTGTTAGGGTAATAATAATATCATTTTTACCCTTAATTACCCTATTTACTTTTAACCATGGTAAAAACAAGTAAAAAGTTACTATTCACCAGAAATTATTTTCATCTCATTGAACCACATTTTAGTCCTTGATATTAACCGTGTCTCTCGGATTTTTGAAATTCCACTCACAGAAGCGGTAAAATTATGTTTTATGAAAAATTCAGTTTTTTAACTACCACTTAGTGGTTTCACTATTCATCAAAAAATGAAAGTTTCCAGAAAAATACCAAAAATTAGATCTAAGATATATTTGATATTATGAATTCAAAAATGATGTCTATATTATCAAATTCAAAACATATCATTTTCATTAATTAATTTAAAAATTAATTCTCATCGTCAAAACAAATAGCGTGTTCTTAAGAGATAATAACTATCAAAAGATTGACACTTGTTTATGACTGGTTTAAATGTGAAATTATATCCAATGACCAAAATTGTATTAAATTGTAAAAATATATTCTAAATACACTTTAAAACCACTCAAATTAATAATTTATCACTATTAATTATTTCTATTGAAAAAGTTGTTTTTAATTACAATTTAGTAAATTTCACTATTCATCAAACTATGAATGCTATCCGAAAAGTACCAAAATTTCTCCCTAAGCTAATTTTGATATTCCGAATACAAAAATGAAGTCCATTTTGAAAACTAAATTTTAAAAAAGTGGTTATTACTATTCATAACGGCTAGTTTTAATAATATTTTAATAGCATATCTTTGTTTAGTGAAACTCGGTATTGTGTACTACACAAGCTATCGAGGAAGGTCGTGATTGCGTGTAATGCAAGGCAAGTCAAGGATGCATGTTGTGAAAGTTCCTTTTGGTGTAGCGTATAACACAAGACATTAATGAAATTAAAAAGAATATTTTTCATAAAATCTCGAGATATTACATTCTACCCCCCTTAAAATGAATTTCGCCCACGAAATTCGTCGGGGTTGTAAATGGTTTACTACTTGAAAGTTTCTTTAATGGAAACCCACATCGCAAAAAGGAATACCAAAACCAATATTAAAAAAAAAAGTATGAAACGTAACGGTTACCCAAATAAACTAATCACTGGGTTTCTACATAGGTGAAAATATGGATATGGAAGAAAAATCTAACCATCATGTTCTGATGGAGAGTGGTAGAGAACATGGCTATGGAAAAGACAGAAATCACAAAGCCATAAATTTGTGACGATCTAAGGTACCATCTAATTCATCAGATATAAGAGCACTAGAACAACATTTTTGGTTTTCAAGATCATTTCCCTAAAGTTGATGAAATTGGAATTAGAATAAATACTTTCGTGATTTTGGTATAGTCTCACCGTTTGTCGTTCTTGGGAAAATTTCCACTTCATCTCTTAAAGAAATGAAGTTGAATTTGTCATTCATGATGTGTTAGCAGATCATGTGATAAAATGATGGGTTATCCCATCTATCTCAAACAACAGGTTAGAAAATTTATCAAAATATACATAAGTCCGTCTATAGTGAGATTAATCATATATGGTTCTTAAATGGACTTATACTTCATATATCATACTGCTTAATATAATAAAACTAGTTTCTACTAACCAGGGACTTCCTGTAGGACAGCGGTAGGCGATAAAGGCCAGTCGCACTTCGGTTGTGGGTTCTATTCCCACAGCCTTGTCCGACACGATGGGCTGTCGTCCGTCCTATAGGTTGTCCTTTTTCTAAAGCTATATTACTATAACATCCCATCAACAATATCAAAAAAGTTTTATCCTTAAACAATACTAACTTATGTCCAACATAATCCATTCCAATCTTTAGGCATATCTAAAATACATCGGTCCAAGCTCATAGTATAAAGAAAATGATCACATGAATGCCATCATTTATCCCCCAAATATCATAAGATATATCGTGTTGGTCAAATTACAAACATGGGAATACCTTAATCATGTATTTTCTTGAAGAATGAATATCCATTGAACCTTAGTGAAAACATGAATGCAAATAAAAGTTAACACTTTCCACATACCAAAATCCTCAAAATTCTATATCCTCAATCCATGATACCACTTAGTCATTATATCAATCATGAGATCATGAATACTATCAATCATAATAGATTCTCTTTATCCATTCATTATGTGCATATCATCTGCTTTCCAAAAATATTTCAATCACTTTTCATGGTTACCGATGCCATAAAATTATTGAAAACCATAATAGACCAAAACAAAAATATTACAATATTCCATGATACTATATACAACAATATTCTAGAATCCCATTACATAAACACTTAATCATTACACCACATCGTTGTCATATTCAACATCACCAATGGTGATCGCATGTGACATCCCTTTGTCCTTTTCCTTAAGTGGTTGCTCATGTCGATCATCACTAACCCTTGGATTAGGTAATTTATTAGCATAATTCCCCATTTCCTTGCACTTGAAGCATTGAAGTGTTGTTGGTGCGTTCTCTGCAGTCTTTTCTTTATTCACATCATTAGAAACCCTTTTTCCATTACTTCGACACTCATCTGCTAGATGACCTTCTTTTCCACACTTAAAACATTTTCTAGTCCCTTTAAGACAATCTCCACCATGCTTCTTTCCACACATTGAGCATAAGGACACATTAATCTTCTTTTCACCATTATTCTGAGATTTCTCCTTGAACTTCATCTTTCGTTTCTTGTCAAAACTATGAGATGGATAAGTAATACCAACATCCATTTCTACCTTGATAGCACAACGCACAATTTCTTCATAGCTACTGAAGTCTCTTATAGCTAATTCCCTTCGAAGATTTGGTTTTAAGCCACTGAAGAATCAATCAACTTTACATTCACATTACATGATAAATCCAGATGCATACCTTGCAAGCCTTGTAAAAGTTTCTTCGTATATACCAAAAGATTCATTATCCTTTTGCTTTAGTTCAAGAAACTCATTCTCCATCTTTGTTCGAAGAATACGAGGGAAGTACTTATTGAAAAATAAGTTCATGAACTTGTCCCATTCCATGGACTCAATTTCATCTCTTTGCCTCGTATTCTTGATTAGATTCCACCATTGATCAGCTTCACCTTCCAAACGATATACTGCTAAGATGACTTTATCATGTTTAGAACATTGATGAACTGAAAATATCTTTTCAGTAGTACTGATCCATTGTTCAGCAACAAGTGGATCAGAAGACCCACTGAAAGAAGGTGGATGTTGCCTCATGAAGGACTCAATAGAATATTGTTCCCTTCTCTGCTCATTTGGAAGTCCAGAATGATTCATAGCTTGTGTATGTACAACAATAAGATTTTGCACTCCATCTCCCATAACATTTGTTTTTTCAGGAGGACAATCATTTCATTGTCCATTGCATTGATCATCAAGGTTCCTTCGGATTCCGGCCATCGTCTAAAACCCAAAAAGAATAGTGTGAGAGGCAAAAATCATGCTAGGGAAAACAACATAATAAAGGGGGAGTAACTTCAATATATAACATCTTAGGTTTAATTATACGATCGTTAACGTAATTCTAGGACTATAACCAATACTTATACTTAACCTTAGGTACATCCCTAGACATACCTTAGAAATATCTCTAGGGATCTCACTAAAGTTCTCGCATCCTAGTTTCCAAAGGTTGACTAAGCCTTTCCTCTGATACCAATTGTAGAGACCCGAAGATTGACATACATGGACATTACATTACTTTTTCATAATACTTAGTACATAACAAAAACACACAAACAAGGATCGTAATAGTTTAGTTTCTTTGGAAACTCGGAATATAATCTTCTAATCGTGGTGAAAGATATTCAACATCTCCCATAAATATCTTCATTTTTTTTACATAAAACCTTTCTTTATATATTGGGGAAAATAAAACATAAAAAGGTGAGCTCAAATGCTCAGTAAGGGTAAACAAAAGAAATATCAATCAGATCATTTTCTTAAGAACATAACATTTTGGAAATATTAACCTGAAAAAGAGAGCATAATTTCATAACATGGGATAAATCATAGTAGTGAAATGAAGTCCCAATAATCATAACATAAAACATGAAACTTTTTTGCATACACACATAATCATAGAGAATCATATCTATTATTCAAGACTCATTGCCAAGACTATCTTAGTGGACAATGTCCATTTCTGTACCGAGTCACCCTCGTTTCAGTCCTGTTTCACTGAACCGGTATAACCTACCATTCCAACCATGTCTATCTAATGAGATATAAAATCTATACCCAATACATTGGAGGGATATATAAGTCTCACCCATCTCATAATGATACCATTATTATGTGTGCCACAAAATCATAAATCATACATCATTGCATAACCCATGTAATAAAATGGGATTCTTAAACATCATGCCATCATAATCCATAAACAATTGATATCATTTCATCATAAGAAAATTGAAACCATTTAAATCATAGAGATATTTTACTTGAAACATACATTCAAATAATTTCATCTTAGATGGAAAAATAATTTTGAGAAAAACACTTGAAATGAATTCTTGAGGAAAATATCCTTTCTTCTTTAAAACCAATTTCTTTTCACAAAATTCCATGCAATTTTAAAAGATAAGGGTTTTGTTGAAAATAATCATGAAATCATGTAGAGGAAGCTTCTTGAAAATGAGGTGTTATGAAACCATATAAATCTGTTCACACCGTATAATTTAAAAATAACATTCTTCTCGTACTTTTGTCGGAAAAGTCAAAAAGTACCTTATATGGTAGCCAAAGGAAAGATTTCATTCATACAATGGGGTAAAAAGTCAATAAAGGGTAAAAATGACATTAAACATTCATGGAATAATAGTAAACATTTTATAATTTTTTTTAGAAATCATGGTCATGGATGATAAACGTAACCCCAGTAAATACTTACGTATAAGCAATCTCGGATAAAAATGAGATTGAAAATTTATCCCTTAACTTAGATCCGATTTGCTTCATAAGTGTCCGAACCTCCTGTATAATAGTTTAAATAATTTCATTTACTTATTCTAGAATCATACTCATTGTTATGATATCATATATGGTTCACTTATGTCTTTATATTACCCGTTCTTTTGTAAATTCCATGTTAAAGAGCGTTTTGGGTAAAATTGTTTCATTTGTCGTCCGTGTTTTGACTTGTATTTATTCATATGATTACTTAGATCCTGATTACTTAATTCCAGAATATAAAAAATGATTTATATATAATATATATTCATAATATACATATATATAATAAATCAGTAAATGGAAAGAAATACATTGTTCATGGAGACAGTAGGCCGTACGTACGCATGAACGCTGTTTTCGTTTCCTTATTGAGTTGAATGGAATTAAGTAGATGAAATACATAAATATACACATAAATCCAGTATCATTATTATGTCATATATTTCATGATTAATTATTATATGTACTTTATAATCATTCATGAATGGTTAAAGTGGAGAATGGATCTCATCGCGTCGTGGAGATGGTAGTCCGTACGTACGCACGAGCGATGATATCGTTCTCATGATCGTGGGACTGTATTGGAGTGTATTTATACTATTTCAGAATCAATATCACTTTAAAATAATCATATATAGTTATTAATTACACCATTATAACCATCCAATTAAGGTGGTGGTGGAAAATATATTTCACCACGGCATGGAGGCGGTATTCCGTACGTACGCACACGCGGTGATTTTGTTTTCCGTAGGATGGATAGATGGTGAAATAGAGTTGTTTCATACTTTTAATAACATATAATTATTTGATTGATACTGATGTTATTACTTCATAATGAAACAACCTAATAATAAGTAGTGGAAGAATAAATAAAGTTGAAAGAATCAGTAACGGAAATTACCTCTACTTTGAAGCGCTTCTTTGAGATCTCCTTTTAGGGCAATAAAATTGGTATTTGAGGAAGATAGGAACCACTAGGATATTTCTAGGGAAGTGGAGAAGAGAATTTGTCAGGGGTTGGCCGAGCATGAAGGCTCAAAGTTGTGTGAGGAAGAGAGGGAGGAGGTGCCGTTTTATAATGGAGGAGAGGGGTTCCTTTGGAATAATTAAAACTATTAATTTATTATAAAGTCAAATTCGGTTTTAAATAGCTCCAAATTGATTTATTTCGAAGATAATGTGGGGATGGATCGAAATACTATCATTGAATATAATTTAGACATGTTTAGGTCATTATATTAACCTTATCTTTTAGTTTTAACTCTTAGTTACTTAGATTGACATTTACCATGTCGCCTTGTATTTTTATATTATATAGTTAATAAACTTACCATATACATCCAAGATACCCCCAAGTTGTGTTTTATTAATATATATAACCTTATATAATTTATTTGGCCGAACCTTAGATTTTTAGGAATAAAATAACAATTAATAATATAATATTTGTTTTAAAAACAATTTTATATCAATTTTGACACTATTGAATAGTTGATTTTTTGGAAACTCATAACAGAATGGTTACTTCTAAAAACGTTAATTAAATCAATCCTAACATGTCATATTAACCTATAAAATTAGTTTAGTTCATAAAAAGACTCAAATGATATTTATTTTGGTATTTATAACATTAATTAGGTCAATATTTCATTAATAAGATAATTACTGCATCATCATTGTGTCATAAATAAATTAAATTATTTAATGTCTAAAAATTAAAAATAAAATACCATTATGTAGGAAATCGTTTTATATTTCTAATGAATATTTATAGTAGAATTTATCTTATGTATAAACCCATATTAAAAATGATTTACTTATTAAACATTGATTTTACCTATTTTAACCCTTCTTTAAATAAATTAATAATAAATGTCCTAATCTAATCGAAGTGGGCCTAAATGGTCATATTATATTCCTAAGGTTGTTTTTGGTCGAATTAAACTTGTCCAATAGAATTATGACATTTGTTAGGGTAATAATAATATCATTTTTACCCTTAATTACCCTATTTACTTTTAACCGTGGTAAAAAAAAGTAAAAAGTTATTATTCACCAAAAATTATTTTCATCTCATTGAACCACATTTTAGTCCTTGATATTAACCGTGTCTCTCGGAGTTTCGAAATTCCACTCACAGAAGCGGTAAAATTAAGTTTTATGTAAAATTCAGTTTTTTAACTACCACTTAGTGGTTTCACTATTCATCAAAAAATGAAAGTTTTTAGAAAAATACCAAAAATTAGATCTAAGCTATATTTGATATTATGAATTAAAAAATGATGTCTATTTTATCAAATTCAAAACATATCAGTTTCATTAATTAATTTAAAAATTAATTCATGTCGTCAAAACAAATAGCGTGTTCTTAAGAGATAATAACTATCAAAAGATTGACACTTGTTTATGACTAGTTTAAATGTGAAATTACATCCAATGACCAACATTGTATTAAATTGTAAAAATATATTCTAAATATACTTTATAACCACTGAAATTAATAATTTATCACAATTAATTATTTCGATTGAAAAATTTGTTTTTAATTACAATTTAGTAAATTTCACTATTCATCAAAATATGAATGTTATCCGAAAAGTACCAAAATTTCTCCCTAAGCTAATTTTGATATTCCAAATCCAAAAATGAAGTCCATTTTGAAAACTAAATTTTAAAAAAGTTGTTATTACTATTCATAAAGGCTAGTTTTAATAATATTTTAATAGCATATCGTTGTTTACTGAAACTCGGTATTGCGTACTACACACGCTATCGAGGAAGGTCGCGATTGCGTGTAATGCAAGGCAAGTCAAGGATGTGTGTTGTGCAAGCTCCTTTTGATGTAGAGTATAACAGAAGACATTAATTAAATTAAAAAAAACATTTTTCATAAAATCTCGGGCTGTTACAACTAATCCATACCCAAAATAACATCAAACCCTACCAAAGGAAGTAAGACCAAATTTTTGGGGATGTTCAATCCAAAAATAATAATATACCGGGAATTATATACTTTGGATGAAATAATTTCCCAGTTTTAACTTCTCATATATAACTCAACCTACATATTTTGAGGTGGTGTATGAATTGTTCTAACAAACTCAAGGGATATGAAATAATTTATAAAACTGGGAAAAATAGTGTGTTTTCTATTCGTGAATGAATAATTGTCATCTCTATCACCACATAATTATTGGGATCCACCTCAGCATTATTGATGGAATATTATTTACATTTATCCTTTGTATTTGGTGTCTACTATGGTTGATTATCCTCAAGGACACATGGTTTAATGTAATGGCTTTCGTATTTCCCTCTATCCCTATAGTTGTAGAATTAAACCATGGGTGGTGTCCCCCTTTCCTTCACCACATTTTCCTATTTCATTATTGCGCTTAGACATTCATGAGATTAGTGGACTTCTCTCCAAGACATGGAGCATTTACCGATCCCTTTGAGTCAATTACCATGAAGTTTCTTACCATATTTTTGATATGTGAGTGGTAGAGTTTTAAATCCGCTTGTTTTAATTGATCCTATATAATGATACTCCATAATTAATTTCTTTTCTCTATATCTATGGGACCATTCTCTAAACTACCAATAAATATTGAGATAATATAAAAATAAATATTCATAACTCGCAATGTTTGTAATTTCTTTATCCCTTCAAAGATATGGTTTTAATCCACTAAATAATCTATAGATTTTTCTTTCATTGTGGATAATGAAAACTGAGGAGTACATTGAAATCGTTGGGAAATTTTTTTGTGTGTTGTGACAGATTCACCTTCCTTTTTATTCAGCTCAGTAAACTCTTTATCAATCTTTGTATGAAGAGGTCTACATAAATACTTATTAATTAATATTTTCTTAAATTGTTCCCACGCCATCCCTTCAATTTTTTCCTTCAGCTTGGTCTTCTTAACAAACACTTACCATTGATTGGTCTCCCTATCTGAATGTTAAATTTATAGAGTCACCATATCCATCTTAGAATAAAAAGGAATAGAAAAAATTTTCTCCTTTGAATTGACCCACTATTCTGCGACTAGTGGACTAGAGGATCCACTAAACTTTGGTGGTCTTTTTCGCATAAAAACTCAATATCCAGTCACTCACTCGAAGTGGAAGGTGTTTTTTCAACATTATTCTTGTTATTTTTAATAGCCTAAGATAACTAAGTAAGCATCATGTAAAATTTTTGAACTCTGCGACCAATTCATTGGGGATTTCATTCAGGAAATCACCAAATTTTCCCTTATCTAGTTTGTTGGATTAGTTTGTACAAGTTCAATATCATTTTATAAAATATTAATGGTTTGATCAAAAGAGAATTAAATAAGTAATGAATAAATAATTTATTACTTTTTCAAATTAACTCTAGTGTTATATATTTGTGGAATATCTATGTTTAACATTTTTTTAAAACAAATCATCTTGGTTTATTTCATACACATTATCTAATATTAATGTTTTCAATAATGTTCTGTAATCATAATTCCCAAATTAACAAAATCATCCTATGATAAAAAATGAAACAATTGGGCCCCACAATAACACAACCACCTCGTTATTACATGGTAATTGAGTCTTGGACCACCAAATTCCACCAGTTAACCTTCAAACATGTAGGCTCAAACTTAGGTCCCACCAGTGTTTCCAAATGGTTCATCTAAATATTGACTATCCAATTAGTTCAATAACTATTATTTCTAATGTACTTTTCTTCACTCTCACTAACCTTGTGAAACATCCCAGAAGGATACTTGTCCTGATCACAACTCCATTCCATGCATGCTTAACTTTGGTGTTCAAATTAGGTAGGACCCCAAAATGTAAGGTGCACCTTATTGACCAGAGTCATATCATTTATTCATTTAACTCATTCAAATTAAGAGTTGTTACACACTAGACTCTGAATGGATCAATATTATTGAAACTATAATGGCCCCATGACTCTCATCCAGGTAGTCAAGAACCTATTCTCATCATAATAAAACCATTTTCGCATCAAGTGATCACCGAAAAGACTTCTATATTTTCACCATGGACGCAAAAAAACCATTCATGGAAAATTTCAAAACCATAATAAACCAAATAAAAGGTGACACACTCTACATAGACCATAATAAAAATTGTGGGCACTTACTATCAAGGCCTCTATTCATATCATCTAAATGATACCGATCCTCTCAAACAAGATCCTCCCATATCAATTATTTATTGAAAGCAACAAATATGATATTCCCCAATAACATTTTTCAACCATTGACTCCTAATATTTTGGACCTTATAAGTCTAGGACCTGCTCATTTATGGTTTTAATCATCTTATAAAACCATGAATCACATCATGGCCACACAACTGTGAAGCATCATTCACGGAAAAATCATATGTACTTCATAACATCTTAGTAAAACACACTTAGGTTTTGGAATCACATTGATATTAACCTATAAAACCATCATTGATACCACATTCACTAGCACCTAGTTTGGCACAAGCACTAATAGAACATTTAACTCACAAGCATTTTCAAAATCCTTTATTTTTTTCCACACGAACATAAAACTTCTTGCTCAAAGATAGACACCTCACCCGAAACAACATTCTTAGTATGATCATTCTCAATGAATCTTCATGATTAGTATTTATCCCTCAA
Source organism: Viscum album (assembly GCA_963277665.1). Classification (NCBI taxonomy): domain Eukaryota; kingdom Viridiplantae; phylum Streptophyta; class Magnoliopsida; order Santalales; family Viscaceae; genus Viscum; species Viscum album. The sequence goes on from OY728123.1 coordinate 349,716,335, forward strand.
AAAAACTATCATTCCTTAGCTCAAACCTATATAATTTCCAGGTGCTTCCAAAATCCTATTCATATCCATCCCAGTTCATCCATGATCAAAATGTTAGAAACCCACCATATGGTAACCAGCTAACCACTCAAATGTTCAAGCCCTCCAAAAACCGTCCATAAAGAAAATTATGGAAGAAAACTATATTATATACTCATATAATCAATGTTAATTAATTAATTTAACCCTTATAATCAATTACACATCCTACCCATGGATTCTGTAACCTAAATCATCAACACTTGCTCACATATCTCACCATAAACAAGAACGGGTTAATCCCACAAATAGTGAACCATGTTGATAACTAAGAATTTAATCACTACGAAACTGAGTCATATACCATGGTCTATATTCCCTTTTCATGTCTCATAAACTAAAACAAATCATGTCATAGTTTTCAGGAAACATCATCACGTATGTCTCAAGACCAAATAATAGAATTCATGTTAGAAATGGACACTAGACTCAAGGATCTCACACATATACATAGAATCAAAAATACTATATGGGTATCATTACCTAAACATACTCTCTATGACAGAATTCCCAAAAAAGGGCCAACATCCCATATATTAAGTCACAAAATAAGTGTTCACCTAATCCTCATCTTCCCCTCCAAGCCACAAACCACTATTAAATAAGGTCTAATATTTGTAGTTTTCTTTATCAAGTATAATGTCCACTGGATTGGGTAAAAATTAATTTATTCTCATGTTATTATATAAAACACATAATTAGTTAATTTCAATAATATTATTTAACAAAGGATATCATTTATTTCGATCTTTGTCTCGTATATCATATATATTGATTTATTTATAATTTTCTATTTCCCTTAGAAAAATATATTTTCATCACCACGATGTTGTTATATAATGTTTCAAACAAAATATATAGAGTAGAACATTCGTTGTGTTTGTATTTTCACCCCAATTAGTTGATCCAAATTTAAATTCATTTCTAAAATCTCACAATTTAAAATCACTAGTGTTGTAAATATTTCTTTAGATAAAATAGGACATATTTTCCCACTAAGAGTAATTCAATATCAATATCAATTTTATAATTAAATGTATTCAAATTTAAAATTTTTCTATTATTCATCAAAATACCACTTTTGAACCATTAATCATTTGTTTTGATATAAAATCCCATTTTGGTTATATTGGATTTCATTAACAAGATAAAAAGGAAACCATAGATATATTTTTTTATGGAAATTTTTTTTCATAAATCATTACCATGGTAAATCATTTATATATTTCCATTCAAATGGAATCCATCTATGCTGTTGTGTATATATAATTCCACCATAAATTAATTTATGAAAAACCCATTTAAATGGATGAAGAAAATTATTATAAAAGACCCTCAAAATTTATTTAAATCTATATGAAAATATAGAAGATGAAAAGATATAATCCATATGTAATAAGTAAAATATTAGTATATGTGAATCACTTGAATATATAAATCATAGAAAACATACATATGAAATATAAATACTATGTTCCTACAATGATGAATAAACATGGATACACACTTTCTAAAAAATCCTACTATAAAAATCACATGAATCAATAGCATCACGCCAAAGAGAGATACTCTAGGTATAAATCAATCCATTTAAAAGTGTAAGGTAGTAATAACAATTCCCATATTAGGAAACATGGATTATTCCCCAATATGTGTGTTTTTAAATCCTAGTATTGAGTTCATTGCCAATATAAATCATCTTACAACACTCCTATTTACGATACCCAAATAGTATGACACTCAAATATGTTTTTATAACATTTGTCCCACCTAGACATGGATTCTACAGAAATGATTTCACAATTCCGTGCACCCTATGGAATCAAGTGCAAATCCACCATTTGGTAGAGGATTACAACAATAAATGGGGATTTATATGTCATATCGTGGGGAGAATATACACTCTTATCATAGCTTGAAATAGTGGATATAAGGGAAATACCATTTAACATATTACATAGAAAAATTAACTATCGGTGCTAGATTACTAATTCAAATCCCATGAAATATCATAATGATTCTAAAAACAGAAAACAAAGGGGTGAATATACATCAAGTCATGTTAAACTATCCCAATAGGAAAATTGAAATACAAAAATCATAACACCAAAAAGTTCATTCATTAGCGAAACTCCTAGCCCCTAAAATCCAACATATACATACAATCATGCTTCAGATTTTGGGTTCTTTAAGATTTCTAGAATATAATACATGAATGTTGTTTAGCAACTCAATGGTTACTCATATAGGGTGTGTGTGTATAGAAATTGGAAATTACCAATGATTTATAATGATATTTTAGTCTCTTTGTATAAATAATAAACGTGAGAAATTAATAAGATAAGAAGTGATAATAATGTTTTTTGGAAAAAATAGAACCTAGTAGAGACTTGGGTATCAAGGGGAAAACCTAGATTAACCCAACCTTCTTTGGCTTCAGTAGTCTCTAAACTTGTTGGATGTAACACATATCAATTTTATTCTGAGGCTCACCAATGTGGAAACCATGATCAATTCAAATAAGGTAATTCACATTGCTAGTCTTGGATTTCACTTCCAACAATTCCAATATTAATCCATTGATATGGTATGAACTCAATGAAAAATATATAAAATTTAGATTCATGACTCTATTGGAATATAATGATCACACCCAAGTAATTTTATACCAATAAAATTGATTTGAATAGAGGGATTTAATCCTCTAGCATTGAACATGGGTACCCACCCAATAATCCATGACCATAACATGTGTCATTTAATAACTCTATAATTTACCAATATATATGGGGTTGAACCATTCTATTCATGTTAATGAATCTATAAAAAACCCATTGTATCACATGAGAAATTCTATAAAATCTAACCAAAAAGAATCCAATGGATTCATCACTCTCATCGTTCACATGAGTCCCTTAGTAGAATATAATTCCCAACCATAGTATTAAGAACCATAAAATTCACGAGTAATCAATGAAACATACTGTAGAGACCCGAATCTTGATGTACATGGACATTACATTACATTTTCCGAATACTTAGTACATAACAAAAACACACACACAAGTACCGTAATAGTTTAGTGTCTTTGGAAACTCGGAATATAATCATCTAATCGTGGTGAAAGATCTTCAAAATATCCCATAAAGATCTTCCTTTTTTTTCCTAAAACATTTCTTTATATCCTGGGGAAAAGAAAACATAAAAGGGTGAGCTCAAATGCTCATTAAGGGTAAACAAAAGAAATATCAATCACATCATATGGATAAGCACATAACTTTTGGAAATCTTAACCTGCAAAAGAGATCATATTTTGATAAAATGGGGTAAATCATGGGAGTGAAATATAATCACAATAATCATAACTTAAAACATGAAACTTTGTGGCATTCACACATAATCATAGAGAATAATTTCTTGTTAGTAAAGACTCATTTCCAAGACTATCTTAGTGGACAAAGTCTCTTTCTGAACCGAGTCACCCTCGTTTCAGTCCTGTTTCACTGAACCGATATAACCTACCGTTCCAGCCATGTCTATCTCATGAGATATAAAATCTTTACCCAATGCATTGGAGGGAGATATAGGTCCCACCCATCTCATAATGATACCATTCTTATGTGTGCCACAAAATCATAAATCATATATCATTGCATAACCCATTTAATACAAATGGGAATCTTAAACATCATGACATCATAAAACAATTCATATAAGATAGAGGAATTCATAAAAATAATTCCATCACAACCTAATCAAATCAATGTAATAATAGTGATAAAAACAGTACCCTTTATTATCTTAGATGGAAAATAATTTTGATTAAAAACTTGAACTCCATTCTTGAGGAAAATATCATTTCTTCTTCAAAAACATTTTTCCTTTCATAACATGTCATACAACTTTAAACTAAAATAAGTTGATTAAAAATAAACATGAAAACTTGTAAAGGATGCTTCTTAGAAATAATGTTTTAAAAATCCATTCATTCCGTATATGTTAAAAGAAAACATTCTTCGTACTTTTGTCGAAAAAGTCAAAAAGTACCTCGTACGAAAAATGACAAAATATTCCTTTCATATCTTTTACTAAAAACACACCAAAGGGTAAAATTGGATTTAAAAAAGTGTAGGTGGATGGAAATAACATTACATATTTGGGAAACATGGATGTGGATGATAAAATACACCCCAGTAAATACCAAAGTATAAGCAATCTTGGATAAAAATGAGATTGTGATATTTCCCTTACCTTAGGTCCGATTTGCTTCGTATGTGTCCGAACCTCCTGTATAATGATTTAAATAACATCATTGACTTATTATAGAGTCATATTCATTGTTATGATATCATATATGGTTCACTTATGACTTTATATTACCCGTTCTTTTGTAAATTCCATGTTAAAGATCGTTTTGGGTAAAATTGTTTCATCTGTCATCCATGTTTTGACTTGTAATTATTCATATGATTACTTAGATCATGATTACTTAATTCCAGAATATAAAATATTATTTATATATTTATATTCAGAATATACATATATATAATAAATCAGTAAATGGAAAGAAATACACCGTTCTTGGAGACGGTAGGCCGTACGTACGCATGAACGCTGTTTTCGTTTCCTTATTGAGTTGAACAGAATTAAGTAGATGACATACATATATATACACATAAATACAGTATCATTATTATGTCATATATTTCATGATTACTTATTATATATACTTTACAATCATTCATTAATGGTTAAAGTGGAGAATGAATCTCATCGCGTCATGGAGACGGTAGTCCGTACGTACGCTCGCGCGGTGATTTCATTTTTCGTAGGATGGATAGATGGTGAAATAGGGTTGTTTCATAATTATAATAACATATCCGTATATGAGTGATACTGATGTTATTACTTCATAATGAAACAACTAAAGAAGATGTGGAAGAAGAAATAAAGATGAAAGAATCGGTAACGGACATTACCTCTTCTTTGAAGTGCTTCTTTGAGACCTCCTTTTAGGGCACTAAAATGGGACTTTGAAGAAGACCAACACCTCTAGGATGTTTCTAGGGAAGTGGATAGGAGGAATTGGCAGGGGTTGGCCGAGATAGAAGGCTCAAAGTGGTGTGAGGAAAAGGGGGAGGAGGTGTCCTTTTATAAGGGAGGAGAGGGGCATCTTTGGAATAACTAAAAATATTATTTTATTATAAAGTCATGTTCGGTTTTAAATAGCTCCAAATTGATATATTTCGAAGCTAAAGTGGGTATGGGTCGAAATAATCTCATCCAATAGAATTTATACAAGTTTAGGTTCCCGTTTTAACCTTATCATTTAGATTTAACATTAAGTTAAATAATTTTACTTTTACTATGTCTTCTTGTGTTCTTATACTATAAGGTCAATAAACGTACTATAAGCAGCCAAACGAACCACAAGTTGTTTATTATTAATACATATAACCTTATCTAAGTAATTTGGCCGATCCTTAGATTTTTAGGAATAATATAACAATTGCCAATATAATATTTGTTTTTAAAACTATTTTATGCCAATTTTGACACTATTTAGTAATTGATTTTTGTGAAAATCATAACAGAATTATTATTTATATCCAAGTTAATTAAATCAATACTAACATGTCATATTAACCTAGAAAATTAGTTTAATTCATAAAAAGTCTCAAATTATATTTATTTGTGTATTTATAACATCAATTATTTCAATATTTCATTAATAAGATAATTACTGCATCATTGTTGTGTCATAAATAAATTAAATTATTTAATGTCTAAAAATTACAAATAAAATACCATTATGTAGGAAAGTTTTTTATCTTTCGAATGAATATTTATAGTCGAATTTATCTTATGTATAACCCCATATTAAAAATGTTTTAGTAAATAAACATTGATTTTAACTCTTTTAACCCTTCTTTAAATAAATTAATAATAAATGTCCTAATCTAATCCAAGTGGGCCTAATTGGTCATATTTTATTCTTAAGTTTGTTTTGGGTCGAATTAAACTTGTCCAATAGAATTAGGACATGTGTTAGAGTAATAATAATATCATTTCTACCCTTAATTACCCTATTTACTTTTAACCGTGATAAAAAAACTAAACAGTTACTATTCACCAAAAAATTATTTTCATCTCATTGAACCAGATTTTACTTACTGACATCAACCGTGTCTCTCGGATTTTTGAAATTCCACTCACAGAAGCGGTAAAATTAAGTTTTATGAAAAATTCAGTTTTTTAACTACCACTTAGTGGTTTCACTATTCATCAAAAATTGAAAGTTTTCAGAAAAATGCGAAAAATTATGCCTAAGCTATATTTGATATTATGAACTCAAAAATGATTTCAATTTTACCAAATTCAAAACAAATCAGTTGCATTAATTAATTTAAAAATTAATTCCTGTCGTCAAAACAAAAGGCGTGTTTTTAAGAGATAATAACTATCAAAAGATTGACACTTGTTTATAACTGGTTTAAATGTGAAATTACATCCAATGACCAACATTGTATTAAATTGTAAAAATATATTCTAAATATACTTTAAAACCACTGAAATGAATAATTTATCACTATTAATTATTTCGATTGAAAAAGATGTTTTTAATTAAAATTTAGTAATTTTCACTATTCATCAAAATATGAAAGTTATCCGAAAATTACCAAAATTTCACTCTAAGATAATTTCGATATTCCAGATCCAAAAATGAAGTCCATTTTGAATAATAAAATTTACAAAATTTCAAAAAGTGGTTATTACTCTTCATAACAGCTAGTTTTAATAATATTTTAATAGCATATCGTTGTTTAGTGAAACTCGGTATTGCGTACTACACACGCTATCAAGAAAGGTCACGATTGCGTGTAATGAAAGGTAAGTCAATGACGCGTGTTGTGAAAGCTCCTTTTGGTGTAGCTTACAACACAAGACATTAATGAAATTAAAAAGAATATTTTTCATAAAATCTTGGGGTGTTACATTCTACCCCCCTTAAAATGAATTTCACCCTCGAAATTCGTTGGGGTTATAAATGGTTTACTATTTGAAAGTTTCTTTAATCGAAACCCACATCATAAAAATGAATACCAAAACCCATCTTTAGAAACAAAAGTATGAAACGTAACGGTTACCCAAATAAACTAATCACTAGGTTTCCACATAGGTGAAAATATGGATATGGAAGAGAAATCTAACCATCATGTTCTTATGGAGAGTGGTAAAGAACATGGCTATGGAAAATCTAGCAATCACAAAGCCATAAATTTGTGACGATCTAAGGTACCATCTGATTCATTAGATATAAGATCACTAAGACAACATTTGTGGTTTTCAAGATCATTTCCCTAAAGTTGATGAAATTGGAATTAGAAGAAATAAATTCGTGATTTTGGTATAGTCTCACCGTTTGTCATTCTTTGGACAATTTCCACTTCATCTCTTAAAGAAATGAAGTTGAATTTGTCATTTGTGATGTGTTAGCAGATCATGTGATAGAATGATGGGTCATTCCATATCTTTCAAACAAAAGGTTAGAAAAAGTTATAAGTCCATCTTATGGTTAATAGTATATGGTTCCAAAAATGAACTTATACTTAATATATCATTCCGCTTAATAAAATAAAACTAGTTTCTACTAACCAGGGACTTCCTGTAGGCCAGTGGTAGGCAATAAAGGCCAGTCGCACTTCGGTTGTGGGTTTGATTCCCACAGCCCTGTCCGACGCGCTGGGATGTCCCCCGTCCTGCAGGTTGTCCTTTTTCTAAAACTACATTACTATAACATCCCATCAATAATATAAAAAAAAAGTTATATCCTTAAACAATACTAACTTATGTCCAACATAATCCATTCCAATCTTTAGCCTTATCTAAAATACTTCGGTCCACTCTCATAACATTGTGAAAACGATTACCAGAGATTTAATACCATCGTTGATCCCCATATATCATAAGATATGTTTTGTTGGTCACATTCCAAACATTCAAAGTCCTTAATCATGTATTCTCTTGAACACCCATTGAACCTCATTGAAAACATGAGTGCTGTTAAAAGTTAACACTTTCCACATACCAAAATCCTCAAAATTCTATACACTCAAACCGTGATATCACTTAGTCCTTATATAAATCATGAGCTCATGAATACTGTCGAACATTTTATTTTCTACTTATCCCTTCATTATGCGCATATCATCTATATTCCAAAAATATATGAATATCCTTTAATGGATACTGGTACCATTAATCATACACTTTCAAAACTCAAGGAAAGAAAACAGTGTAACAATCCTTAGATGTATCTTTATTCCATAGTACCCTGAGATTATTTATACAACATTACACATGATAAACATGTAATCATTCCACTACATTCTTAAACCATTGACCGAGCTTCAACAATTATTTAATCTCAAATATCATTTGTAGTCTCTTCATCATCATCAACATAAATACTACCCATACGACCATACTGATTCTCTTCATGAGACTTTCCCTTAGGGCATTAGTTTGCAAAATGCCCGTACATTCCACATTTAAAACATTTAACCATTGTTGATGTCGTAGCAATACCATTATCCTCATCCCTGGTGTTAACTGAACCTTTTCCTTTGCAGTTACTGGCTTTGTGTCCTTCTTTTTCACACCCAAAGCATCTTCCAGTTCCTTTGAAACATTCTCCTTGATGCCTCTTCCCACATGATTTACATAGGGGAAATTGAACTTTCTTTCCTCTATGATCATCATGAAACTCCATCTTTCTCTTATTAGCTGAGTCAGGAAACTTACCAAATTTTACTTTATTGATCATATTTGAGATTGTTGATTCGGCATAATAATGATTTTTGGACTTCCAAATCCCATTTCATTTCGTTGCTCATGAAAAATATCATTCCATTGTCCACCATATCCTCCATTATCGTGAATCACCTTGTTTCCAGCCATTTTCTAAAACCCAAAAAGAATAGCGTTAGAGGCAAAAATCATAATAATGGGGGAGTAACTTCAATATCTAACTTCTTAGGTTAAATTCTAAGATCGTTACCATAGTTCTAGGACTATCCTATACGTATACTTATCCTTAGGGACATCCCTAGACATACCTTAGAAATATCTCTAGGGATCTCACTAACGTTCTCACATCCTAGTTTCCAAAGGTTGAATAAACCATTCATCTGATACCAACTGTAGAGACCCGAAGCCTGACGTACATGGACATTACATAACATTTGTTGAATACTTAGTACATAACAAAAAACACACACACAAGGACCGTAATAGTTTAGTGTCTTTGGAAACTCAGAATATAATCTTCTAATCGTGGTGAAAGATGTTCAAAATCTCCCATAAAGATCTTCCTTTTTTTACCTAAAACCTTTCTTTATATCCTGGGGAAAAGAAAACATAAAAGGGTGAGATCAAATGCTCAGTAAGGGTAAAAAAAAGAAATATCAATCACATCATATGCATAAGCACATAACTTTTGGAAATCTTAACCTGCAAAAGAGATCATAATTTCATAACATGGGGTAAATCATGGCAGTGAAATGTAATCACAATAATCATAACTTAAAACATGAAACTTTGTGGCATTCACACATAATCATAGAGAATCATTTCTTGTTATTCAAGACTCATTTCCAAGACTATCTTAGTGGACAAAGTCCCTTTCTGAACCGAGTCACCCTCATTTCAGTGCTGTTTCACTGAACCAGTATAACCTACCGTTCCAGCCATGTCTATCTCATGAGATATAAAATCTTTACCCAATGCATTGGAGGGAGATATAGGTCCCACCCATCTCATAATGATACCATTCTTATGTGTGCCACAAAATCATAAATCATACATCATTGCATAACCCATGTAATACAAATGGGAATCTTAAACATCATGAAATCATAAAACAATTCATATAAGATAAAGGAATTCATAAAAATAATTTCATCACAACATAATCAAATCAATGTAATAATAGGGATAAAAACAGTACCCTTTCTTATCTTAGATGGAAAAAAATTTTGATTAAAAACTTGAACTCCATTCTTGATGAAAATATCATTTCTTCTTCAAAAACATTTTTCCTTTCTTAACATGTCATACAACTTTAAAATAAAATAAGTTGATTAAAAATAAACATGAAAACATGTAAAGGATGCTTCTTAGAAATAATGTTTTAAAAATCCATTCATGCCTTATAAGTTAAAAGAAAACATCTTCGTACTTTTGTCGGAAAAGTCAAAAAGTACCTCGTACGAAAAACGACAAAAGATTCCTTTCATATCTTTTACTAAAAACTCACCAAAGGGTAAAATTGGATTTAAAAAATTGTATGTGGATGGAAATAACATTACATATTGAGGAAACATGGATGTGGATGATAAAATGCACCCCAGTAGATACCAAAGTATAAGAAATCTCGGATAAAAATGAGATTGTGATATTTCCCTTACCTTAGGTCCGATTTGCTTCGTATGTGTCCGACACTCCTGTATAATGATTTAAATAATGTCATTGACTTATTACAGAATCATATTCATTGTTATGATATCATATATGGTTCACTTATGACTTTACATTACCCGTTCTTTTGTAAATTCAATGTTAAAGATCGTTTTGGGTAAAATTGTTTCAACTGTCATCCGTGTTTTGACTTGTAATTATTCATATGATTAATTAGATCATGATTACTTAATTCCAGAATATAAAACAAGATTTATATATATATATATATATATATATTCAGAATATACATATATATAATAAATCAGTAAATGGAATGAAATACACCGTTCATGGAGACGGTAGGTCGTACGTACGCATGAACACTGTTTTCGTTTCCTTATTGAGTTGAACGGAATTAAGTAGATGACATACATATATATACACATAAATCCAGTATCATTATTATGTCATATATTTCATTATTACTTATTATATATACTTTACAATCATTCATTAATGGTTAAAGTGGAGAATGAATCTCATCGCATTGTGGAGACGGTAGTCCGTACGTACGCACGCGCAGTGATTTCATTTTCTGTAGGATGGATAGATGGTGAAATTGGGTTGTTTCATACTTATAATAACATATCAGTATATGAGTGATACTGATGTTATTACTTCATAATGAAAAAACTAATGAAGAAGAAGTGGAGGAAGAAATAAAGATGAAAGAATCGGTAACGGACATTACCTCTTCTTTGAAGTGCTTCTTTGAGACCTCCTTTTAGGGCACTAAAATGGGTCTTTGAAGAAGACCAGAACCTATAGGATGTTTGTAGGGAATTGGAGAGGAGGAATTGGAAGGGGTTGGACGAGCTAGAAGGCTCAAAGTGGTGTAAGGAAATGGGGGAGGAGGTGTCCTTTTATAAGGGAGGAGAGGAGCACCTTTGGAATAACAAAAAATATTATTTTATTATAAAGTCATGTTCGGTTTTAAATAGCTCCAAATTGATATATTTAGAAGCTAAGGTGGGGATGGGTTGAAATCCTCTCATCCAATATAATTTAGACAATTTTATGTTTCTATTTTAACCTTATCGTTTAGATTTAACATTATGATAAATAGTTTTACTTTTACTATGTCTTCTTCTGTTCTTATACTATAAGGTCAATAAACTTACTATAAGAAGCCAAACGAACCCCAATTTGTTTATTATTAATATATATATCCTTATCTAAGTCATTTGGCCGAACCTTAGATTTTTAGGAATACAATAACAATTACCAATATAATATTTGTTTTAAAAACTATTTTATGCAAATTTTGACACTATTTAGTAATTGATTTTTGTGAAAATCATAACAGAATTATTAGTTCTAACAAAGTTAATTAAATCAATACTAACATGTCATATTAACCTATAAAATTAGTTTAATTCATAAAAAGTCTCAAATTATATTTATTTGGGTATTTATAACATCAATTATGTCAATATTTCATTAATAAGATAATTACTGCATCATCATTGTGTCATAAATAAATTAAATTATTTAATGTCTAAAAATTAAAACTAAAATACCATTATGTAGGAAATTTTTTTAGCTTTCGGTTTAATATTTATAGACGAATTTATCTTATGTATAACCCCATATTAAAAATGTTTTAGTAAATAAACATTGATTTTAACTCTTTTAACCCTTCTTTAAATAAATTAATAATAAATGTCCTAATCTAATCCAAGTGGGTCTAATTGGTCATATTTTATTCCTAAGTTTGTTTTTGGTCGAATTACACTTGTCCAATAGAATTAGGACATGTGTTAGAGTTATAATAATATCATTTCTACCCTTCATTACCCTGTTTACTTTTAACCGTGGTAAAAAAAAGTAAAAAGTTACTATTCACCAAAAAATTATTTTCATCTCATTGAACCACATTTTACTTACTAACATCAACCGTGTCTCTCGGATTTTTGAAATTCCACTCACAGAAGCGGTAAAATTACGTTTTATGAAAAATTCATTTTTTAACTACCACTTAGTGGTTTCACTATTCATCAAAAATTGAAAGTTTTCAGAAAAATGACAAAAATTAGGCCTAAGAGATATTTGATGTTATGAACTCAAAAATGATTTCTATTTTACCCATTTCAAAACATATCAGTTTCATTAATTAATTTAAAAATTAATTCCCGTCGTCAAAACAAAAGTCGTGTTTTTAAGAGATAATAACTATCAAAAGATTGACACTTGTTTATAACTTGTTTAAATGTGAAATTCCATCCAATGACCAACGTTGTATTAAATTGTAAAAATATATTCCAAATATAATTTAAAACCACTAAAATTAATAATTTATCACTATTAATTATTTCGATTGAAAAAGTTGTTTGTATTTAAAATTTAGTAATTTTCACTATTCATCAAAATATGAAAGTTATCCGAAAATTACCAAAATTTCACCCTAAGCTAATTTTGATATTCCGGATCCAAAAATGAAGTCCATTTTGAAAAATAAAATTTACAAAATTTCAAAAAGTGGTTATTACTATTCATAACGGCTAGTTTTAATAAGATTTTAATAGCATATCGTTGTTTAGTGAAACTCGGTATTGCGTACTACACACGCTATCAAGGAAGGTCGTGATTGCGTGTAATGAAAGGTAAGTCAAGGATGCGTGTTGTGCAAGCTCCTTTTGGTTTAGCGTACAACACAAGACATTAATGAAATTAAAAAGAATACTTTTTCATAAAATCTCGGGGTGTTACACATACCAATTCATTCCATATCTCACAATCAATATAATTATTCCATTCAAACAATTATTTATGTTTTACATTTAATAAATTTTAATATTCAATCCAAAAATACCATTTAGGTTCACTACACTTATATATTATTTTAAAACATTAATATAATAATAACATATAATAAAATTCACATGTTTTCTCTTGGATTCAAAGGATCAGATAACTACGAGTTCTAACCGTCATCCTTGGAAACCCATATCCAATAAAAAAATCCTAAATTTACCACACGTACCGCCAAACAACCCAATTATATTTCCCAAATCCAATGAAACAAGAGTATACCACAACATGAAATGGTTTTAACAATGATAAAACCAATGAAAACATGATCATCTAAGGCCATGGAATTTTCAAAGACACTAATAAGGAGGTAAACCATTTTATTTAGATTTTTGATTAATTGACGGAAAGTCTTCTGGATGATGCAATAAATAAATACATTGAAAAGACATAAAGTTATGATCATTTTGGAAACATACCATAACCTTAGAGAGACCCACTCATACAATATTTTGTATTTCTTCTAGTAGAAAAATGTGGAAACAAAGAAAAAGAAAAATCTTGAAAATAAGGCATTTTGGACATAAATAGAGAAACACCACTCGATGGTGAGAGAAGAGAAAAGTTGAAGGAATAATATGTTTAGAATAATCCCATGATCTATAACACATCCAATTAGAATATAATCATATAATAACTATATAATAATAAGCCTGATAATAGAGGGGAATAGGATGTCACCAGTATAGTTTCTAAATAGAAGAAATGAAAAAACAACAGGTTTTAAATAAAGGAAAAAACGTATGAAAACACATTTTTGTTATATTAGAAAACATCATATGGGAATCCTTGACTATATGGTACATCTCAAATTTGATTAATTATATCATCGCCCAGATATTAATGAGATCACCTATTGGTTGGAGGGGCCATTATACCTACACATCTACTAGTAGGCCACCGACTAGCGGGTGGCCTCAGACTAGCCAGATGGCGGTACTGAAGGCCTTTTAATGCATTCCTCGGTCACAACATAATCTTTTTGTAAACCATGAATTCAGTTAAGACCATTATATATATTTATTAAGTGCTTATACCAGTGATTGTTTCCTTATTAATCAAGCATGCATCCATAGAAAGAGTTGTGTTCCTAAAACCTCTCCTATAACCAATACCTAATCCCAGAGTTATTCTACCATGTTTCAATATGTCTTTATTCACAAACATGGTATGCACTTAGAATAATTGATGTTTATACCAAAAATATTTGAAAAGGATTCACTACACATATCCCCTTTATCACAAGAACTATGGAATTGATCAAGCTTATAAAAGAATAATGATTTCCCACTACTTATAACATCCTTAAAATTTCAACTCACAAAAAACACACCTCATGGGATGATGTCACCACTCTATAGGAGACCACTCTCACATCAAACCACATCTAAATTGTAGTCTCTCTTTTGAGGCCTTCTATCACATGAGATCTCACCTGAATCATTAAATCGACATGCCATACCAGAACATGAATGATTCATAAACTCAACTAACTATTAGCTTGATTCACTGTTAACACATATAGTCCTACCATCTGACCACTAACTCAAACATCAAGGAATTTAACTATAAACAAAGCCATGTCAACATTCTCTCAAAACTAATATTGAAACAAAAAGGTTCATTACAAAACTGAGTCCCAACCAGGATGTGTCCAATAACATGTTACACCCAACGTCCACAAAAAACAAATAAATAGGAGTACTTTCATATCAAATAATCCAAGGTGCAATCCCCACCATCAGAAAACCTTACTATTAATATAAGACCACAATCCTATATGAATGAAAATACCAGTCCGCAATGGGGTTCCCAAGACTTTCTCACAATACTTCATCATGTTATCCACCTGAACCATGCACCAATAACTATTAATATAGTGATTTTGTATGTATCTTTATTCCAAGCTATTTCAAAACACCACTAATTGAAAAGTGGCCATGATAGGTCCATACCAAGTTCACAACATTTTCCACCACCCCAAAAATCATACATCACCTTCAATATAGGACTTTTGAAGACCCATTTCATTTAGCAAATGATATAGCAGACACAAAAACATCGTAATATAGAATAGAATGAGTATATAATGTTTACTTCAACTAGCCATATAGTTCTCCCTTCCATAGAAAATAATCCATGAAAGTTATTGTTTTCTATGGTGCTCCCCATAATGGTAATATCCAAAAATGTTGATTTTAAATAACTTATAACATGCTTCTAATTGTTCAAACCAGAAACACACCTCTCTCACGCTTGACACCAGTTAATAGATAATACAACTCCTCATTTCAGTTAGTGGATTAAACCTAATTATTTCACCTCCTCACATTTTCCAATTACAAATGTTGTGGTTTTCTTTAAAATAATTATTCGAAACTCAACAATGGCGATTATATTTGTTATGACCTACCTTTATCTATTTCTACCCTACAATGTCTATTTTAAATAAAATTGGTGTACCTCCGCTGGATTCCTATTACGAACACCGGGATATACCCATTTTTGGAATCATCAAAACCCTGGACCAAGTTTCATTATAATCTAGAGGCGTGCTAAGAATGTTCAATGCAATCACACAGAAGTTAAACCACAACATTCATTGAGATATCAAATTTTTAACTTAGATCATTATCAAGCTCTATCATAGTAAAAATTGAACCAATGATCTGAATGAACATAAAAACGTCTCTAGAACACATAGAGTAATCTTAAATACTAAAAAATCATATTCTATCACATATTAATTTATCCCTAGAATCATAAAATTGATCGATAAAATTCAGATCCACTAGCTCAACAACTAGACTCTCTGTAATAATGAATCCCGAGTTCAAGGAAAGATCATTTTTCAACTAGGTTGATGCTCCCAACCATGGAATGCCTCTAATCTTACCAATGTAATAAACACCTAATCCCTATTCTCCATATCACGTATTTCAAAAAAACATTCAAATGCGGAAAACCCACTCAAACCATAGCACTATACACAATACATAGATCACAACTCATTTATATCATACAAAATTTGATCTATGATATCCTATAAAATATCATTAATGACGATGATCACACCTCCTGTAAAACTTGTGTTGTACTCCCCACCAAATGTATTTACTTAAACAACTATTATAATCGAACCCAAACTTGTGTTATAAGACACATACACATTCCATTTCATTCAACCCAAACTCACTACCATAATTATGCCATGATGCATTACATATGATTAACTACTATAAACGGTGCTAGAACCCCTCAGTCCATCATACATGCACTATAACCACAAGGAGATAACTTAATTAACATCTAAATTCAATGAATGTTATTCCCAAATTCATAAAAAAATTCCTCGATCACCTCAGTCTGTGATAAAAATTATGATTTAAACAACCATGGATTGACAAATCTATTACATGAAATTATTAACCCATGCCCATCATAGCATAAGAACTGTTACATCATTAGATAATCACGATGAGTAGAAAATTTTACCATGGATACCTATTAATCATACTTAAGCAATTTATAGACATATCTAACCCTGATCATAGAAAACAAACCCTACATCTACTATATGATGATAAGACAGTATTCAATCCTAATCCATCCTATCACATACCCTAAATTCCACCACACACCTCAAATAATAACTTCTCATATATGCTATTTATACTAACCAAATGGTCATAAATTCCACAGAAAATTTTTCTAAACTGAGAATCACAATATCTTGAGTCATATAAATCCATGAATCACACACATACTAGGCCATGAATATGATCAAACCATTCCTCACCCCCTGACCACCCAATACCCAAGAATCAATATATAAGATTGAATATAATCGCCTTCAACTCATACCATATCACATGTAGAAACCACATGGTTTGGTATTAAACTGAATTCTACAGAGAAAACCACCCAATATATAATAAATAGTAGGACTCTAGGTTCCAAATATCCCAGAAGAATACATAGTAAAAAAGGCTTCTCAAAACCCTTTTACATTATTCCACATATATATGACTCATCACTATTAATCAATGACACCTCATTTTAACTAACTTGAATTAGATTATAATTCTGAAGGAATCATCATTCTTAAACTACATGCCTCCAAAAACATCTCCTCAATTGGTTCCATCCCAGAGTGTTCCATCATGATTCCCTAATCCAAGATTTTCCACCTAGGATTATCAGTAATAAACCCAGTTAAATACCACCATTTAGTATGCAACTAGGAATTCAAAACTTTTCCCCTATGGAAACTCGACATAATGATAGGGGCACTAGAATACTAAGAACTATTCCACAGATAAAAAAAATTAAAATTTCCAAAATATCACACTCGACAGATCCTCCTGTGCACTAATACCATAATATGAATAATTTTCACATGTTTAATGTTATTAAATATACATAAGAACTTTTTAACCCACCTTCAATCACCCTCATAGATCTCTAATTATCAACTCAGTAATAAATAGATTGAAATCTATTGGTTACTTGGTCCTTCTCATTGGATCATCCCACAAATAATGTTATTTGATAACTCTTAGAAAACAGTCTCCAGAACTTCTAAAGACCATGTAACTTCTAATGTGAAACAAATAACCACCATACTCGAGGATCTAACACATATACATTGTATCTCATGTACTATAAGGTCATCACAACCCGAGCTCACTGTCTATAACAACCTACCCATAAACATGGTTCACATATATTACACATGGTCACAATATTTCTCCCACACCAAAGTCGTATAAATTACACTAGGATGAAATCCTATATTCTAGAACTATACAAATAGTTCTGCTTCCCCCTATAGTTTCACATCCATAAGACTGGGTAAATATGATACCATTCACAAGTTGTGAGGGAAAATACATGATACGCTGCTTACTCAAATTTTAGTTTACAAAATCCAACATTTAATTTGATCTATGACTTTGACATATAAATTTTGGTTATTATAATGTTTCTAGTCCCCTTAAAAAATTTCAATCATCATCCCTACGCTATCATTAAAGGATGTTTCAATCACAAGTTTTACAGAAAAATAACCTTCTCATTGTGATTGACACCCCATTTAACAAACAAATATTTTATATCAATGCAAAGGGGGCACGATCTCAAATCATGGGTCTTTAAATTATTAGATAGATATATTAACCCCTTATATCACTAAAATATTTATTCAATAATCCAATTTATTTAAAACTATACCCAAGGGTTCATATCTTAATAAAAGATAATATTTTTTAAAATCCCATGTTTTAACAGTTTATCATTAATTTATATAAAAAACCCAATTTTTTTAGATAGCACTTAATTCAAAATCGATGAAGGAAAAACAAATAAATTTTTCATCAGAATAATTTTTATGAAAAAATATCATCTTTGTAACTCATTTATATATTCCCATTCAACAATAAGTCTCTTGTGATGTTTTTAAAATATAATTCAAACATAAATTAATATATTAAAACCACCATATAAATTCTTGTAGACACATTAAGTTACCAACCTTCCTAAATTATTTATATCCATATTTAGATATAGTTCACTAATAGATATAGTATATTAGATGTTAATAAAACACCATCATATGTGATTCCCAAGAAGCTATCAATAAAAGGCAACATAAAAATGATAGATATAAAAAATGTTCCAATAATGATGCAAGAATGAAAATGTTTCCTTTTCATACCATCCATAAAGTGACTTTTCCAAGAATTAATATCATCAAACCCAAGTACAATACTTTTGGTGAATATTTATCAATAGGAATACCATGAGGAAAGAACAAAAATCTCCATCACTTAGAAAATTTATATCCCATCTATGTTGGTATACAACTACCAATAATGATTACATTAACATGTTCCAATAATATCCAAGTAACTAATCTACCATTAAAAAACTAATAATATAACAGAAAAATCTATGATAAAAGTTTTCATAACTAGTCCCTGATGCCACTAAACTAGCTACATTGAGATGGTTCACCATAATGCCTCAAGAAACCCCTACATACACTGAAAGCTGTAGACTAAAATCAATTTCCTATAGGTGGTACAATAGAAGTAATATAACCTCTAAAAATATCTAAACGTAGTGATACTAAGGGAAACATAACCTAACATTACATCAAGACAAATAAATTCAAGATACAAGTACACTATGTCACATCTAATGTAATATTAAAATGATACTACAAACACAGAAATCAGTCTTACAGATTAATTGAGTCTTGTATAATAGCACCAAAAGAAAAAAAGGTAAAATTAAAAACTAAATCATAACCACTAATGTCACAAGCTATATCTGGTCTCCAAACTCTAAGTCTCTAACCTATCTATACAATCAATTATAAATAATAGAATGCTTTTCTTCATCCATCCCTTTATCCATGGAGGTTTTTAGATAACCAATGATGGCTTGAATAGGGTGTGAGTACATCTTAATAGGCCAACACCAATGGTGTATACTGAAATTGTTGTCTATATGTTAAAATAATAATGGGGTGTAGAAAATAAGTGAAGTTGGAATATCAGCATAAAAATATAGAACATAGTTGGGCCTCCTATCTCAAGAAGTCAACCCAAGCTGACATTAATTTCCTAGGACATCAGCAATCATTGAGAATAGAGGAAGTACCATGTCCTAATTAGGATCCAAGAAACATCACCATGGAAACCATAATTATGTAACCAGATGGAATCGATGTGGTTAATCTAAGAATTACCTTATATTAATTACCATAGTAATCCATAGATGTATTTTGGACTCATATAGTTTTCTTTTAAATTTATAAGAATGGATGGATTGGAATCTATATTCCACACATGAGTAATTCCACACCAATAATAATAAGAAAAATCTAGGGATCTCATCCTATGACATTCAACCTAGGTTCCCCTCAAGAAATTGTGATTTTTCCATGGTTTTCAATAAGTGAAGTCATTACCCAAATTCATGGGGTAGCTTCCCCAGGGAATTCATAGTAATAAAAAATTAGAATTCGCCGGATCACTCAAGGAATTCAAGAGAATTATATCTAACTAAATCCATGGGATTATTAAATCTTAGTTTTAACATGACCCCCCAACTAGAATCTAATTATTATCCATTGAATTAAACAAATAAAATAACATGGGGGATCCGAGGAACATTATAATGAATTTTAAAGCTCACAATCAATATAGGAATTCTATTAAACACATTATCAATGTTTCACATTTAAAAATTTCAAAATATAAATCCATCAACAGCATTTAAGTAACCTTAATATATATATATATATATTTAATACTATAATGCCAGAACTAGTAATAAAATAATTCACAATCTCCTTATGGGTTTCAAAGTCTAGGATAGTTAACAATTATTAAGGGACATCCTAGAAAACCTACATACCAAAAAAATAAATAAAATTCCAACATTATCCATACACCACCATTTTAAGTTACACATAATCCATGGAACATATCTATTCCACCACTTAATATGATTTCCTATAAGTTATATGAAAATCGAACTTGATCATATATGCTTATAGGTGTTTCTAAGATTGTGACAAGGAGGTAAAAAATTTCATATAATTTTAAGGTAAGGTTTCTGACGAGTCAGTGTGACTACACAGGAAAAAACTGATTAAGATATAATGAAATAGAGGGAAAATAAATTAAACCACTTAGCTCATTGTGTCCTCCTTGTACAATTGTGACATTCTTTTTGAGAAAAAATGAGTGAAAATAA
This sequence comes from Viscum album, assembly GCA_963277665.1. Classification (NCBI taxonomy): domain Eukaryota; kingdom Viridiplantae; phylum Streptophyta; class Magnoliopsida; order Santalales; family Viscaceae; genus Viscum; species Viscum album. The sequence continues at coordinate 349,737,512 of OY728123.1, forward strand.
AGATGTAAATAAACACCTATAAATAGGTCATATTAGACATAAATAGTGAAACCCTACATGAATGAGATACAGGAGAATAATATATTGTAGAATGTGTATATCTTCCCCTCAATTTCTTATATTAATTTAAGTAAAAAATAAACATAAAAAACCAAATGAGATTTAATATGGAAACAGGGAGAATGATGATGGGATAAATGGGGCTAAATACTATCTATGAAGGAGAAAAAAGTTGGGTTATGTGGAAAGGAGGGAAATGGGTGAAATTTTCAATTTCCCATAATGAATTTTTTTTTCTAACAAATAGTAGTAAACTAGATGGTCTCATAGTTGAGATGGTATGCCACTTTTATCCTTACTTGATCTCAACCGGTTAGCTAGTGGCACTGTATCTCTTTGATATCATGCCAGATCCCCTGTCAAACATACCATTCACACTTGTGACCACCAAAACCCCCTAGATCACTTCAATAGAAGAGTATACAATTGTTTATACAAAACTTTAACAAAAATACAATGCTATAAAGGAGAAGTTTCTAAATACTACCCTCTAAACAACAAATCATAGCCAATTTGTGACCCCATGTATCACATAACCATGATATATATAAAAGGTACATAAACCTTCCATGTTAGGGTCATATAGAAAATGTTCCAAACAGATTCAAAATGTTATACCCCATTGTACTATTCATTGTTTAATCGATAAATTAATCCAAAAAAACATGACAAAAAAATACATATGGCATACACGAATACTCAATTCACTAAATTCAAACCACACATATTGGTGTCCCTAATAAACACCAAATCACTCTCACTTGAATCCATTTCTAAAAGAAAGTATCTCTTAAAATACAATCTATACCATATTGTCCCACATCTTCCTTGACATCAACATAATATTCCAGAACCCTAGAGTTACTTAAACATGGATACCTACCCTCTTGCCTCTCGGTTTCACATCTTATCCTACTATTTGACTCGAAACCCACACCTCAATTATATCAACTTTTAATAAATCTGACTCATTATTCCCTCATAGCCAATACTCATACCCATTATTTATTCACAAAATTGATCTACCAATTAGTGTAGTAAAATAACATAAAACACCGAACATCCTTCAAAAAAATATAAAAACTCGAACTACCTAGTAAACTATAGTAAGGAATACATCCCCTTATAGGACATACTGATTTTTGATCTACAATAATGATCATGTCTGAAATCCATCACCATACATCAATAGTGTTTGAAAATGTGATTTATGTTACTTGATTTTGTCATTAACATGATCCTTATAAAAAGCACAGTTCATATAGTGATTTACTACCCAACCAATTATCTAGCTAAGTAAAAACAACACTACATGATACTCATTCAAGGAAGGTCTACAAAAGGTTCTTGACATTTTTCCCCAATACAGTAATTGATAATTACATTCACTAAGGAAATTTCTATGACCCATTTTACTTACCGTATGATATTGATCTCATAACACATATTAACTCTGGGACACAAAAACACTATCAAATTTCTTAAATCTATGCCTATGGAATTCCCCACTATAGAGCTTTTCCCATAAAGGATTTTTTATATCTATAATGACCCAACAAGTAAATCATACAAAAAACATTGTTCTAGTTTTATTATGATATGACCTTCATGGTTCCAACAAGAATAACTCATCTATTGGGTAGGAAATTGATCCAAGTCTTGTACAACTCATTCTAGATCCTAAAAAACTGATAAATTAAAACACCTCCAATTCATAGGGTCAAAGAACTCATATTTTTCAAAGAAGATTGTCCTAAAAATTATCCACACCCATCATATTGAATATGATTTACCTTAACTAGTTTCTAATCAATGTGGTATATTTTCAGATGAATACAATTGTTTGACCTCTATAAGATAACTATTTTGAATGCTCGACTTTACCCACTAATGCATAAAAAACCCATTCATGCTTCCTTATAATCAAGAGACACACCCTTACCCTAAATTACATTCTTACTAAATTCCAACCCTATCCCTATATGAAATATCATAGTTTAATCTCAAATATATTGAGGTCATCGTCAATCTATATATTGAGCCTCTATTTTCCATAAATCAAAATCACCCCAAAACCATCTACTGAATGTATCGAGGAAATGTAAACGATAACAAATTATATAACATCAAATATAAATTTTTAACAACATCCTCATATGTATACATATAAATTTTATCCACCATCTCAATAATGTGTCTCTCTACACTAACAACACCCTAAATCAATTATTAGACATTCATCTAATAGATTGAGGATCCTTACTGTGGAGTGTCTTTATTGATTCATACGGAAAAAACCCATTATCCCCACTACCCATGTCACAATATTCACTAATCACAATGCTTTTACATGCCCATACTTCTCATACCCAAGAATTAGACATGATAAATCAGTCATTCCTCATTTTTTGATTTACAATAACAATATCTACGATGACCATAAAAACCTCATTTAGGATGAGTGTTGAATACCCATAACAACATATTGAATACTACCCATGACATGGATTTATTTATACCACTCTTAGATGAAACCACACGTAGAAATAACCATACCCATACATATTTTTGTTTATTCAAGCCATTCTCAACCATAACATCTACCCTCAATACCTCCATTTGGATTAACAGTTATTGATGGTTCTAGTACACCTCATTCATGAAAGAAATCAGAATCAACTAATGGGAAAATATTAATGGAAAATAATTCATGTGAAGTCATACTAATAATCATCAATAATTTTTCACTTCCTACACTCTTAGAAGAACATTCTTTTCCAAATAACTATGTCTCCATTACTCTCATACAAGTAGTCATGAACATGCATCATCATTAAAATACCTCCATAATGTCACTCATTAACCTCTAATACCCGATAGTTTCACCATGTATATATATGTAATTTTATTCACCAATTTATAAAGAAAATTAACACCAATAATTGCCAATTCTCAACACTAACTCTATAAGAAAACTGTAGGATCTTGCTCCCGATTCTGCCAGTCACATTAATAAAACAACACCACACCCTTCAAATGGGTTAATTATATCTCTATTATTTATAGAAACCCAATCACACATTCCATATAAAAAAAATTATAACCCTCGACTCATAATATCTTGAGTTAAATAAATTATAGACCCACCAATATTCTAAGTTAAGAATCTGATCAAACCATTAGTTACCCTACTACTAACAATAACCCAGGAATAATTCTGAAATACAGAATCATAATTCCTTCGACAAATAACATAAAATACCTAAAAATAATATTATTTGAAAACATAATAATTCATATCTATTAAGAAATCCTAGATACCATGGGCACTATCAAATACGTTTCCCCAAATCCCAAAACATGAGGTACATCGACAGCCATCTCTAAATACTTCAAATGGTATCCTCAACCATATGGGACCACACAATCATTACAAGACACATCATCCATACCAACTTGCTTGAGTATAAAATTATAAAGGAGTCCCACTACCTAAACATCATGACTCGGAGCACTTATCATTCATTAGTTCAAAAGCAGGGTATTTCACCTCAAATGACTTATCTTATACATTAACATCCTAGATCACCATTAATCATGCTACCAAAATCTTACCAAAATATAACTAGAAAGGCATTAAATTGGTGTTGAAATATTAAAACTAGAATTAAATAAATGTTTTCTGGAACACTAGGCTCTCATCCACATAAAACCTAATGTACGACCAAAACATAATACTTGATAGAACCTTATTTTCACTTATAACACAATATGAATAATAATATATTCTTCATAATTAAAATCATGAATCTAAATAGGATAAAATACAATTAATTATAACTCAAATGTCTCAATGAGTAGACTCAATTAGAACCACTGTAACATCTAATGGTTAGAAGGTCATTTAACCTAGCACAGAAACCGAAAAAAGTTAAATTCAAATATCTCTGAAAACATCCTAAAAAATGTATGAAGACCTTGAAACACCTAAAACTCCAACCCTGAACACCAGAATGAATTATCATACCCATATTAGAAGAAATACACTAACCAAAACGTCATCACATCCTAATATCACTCTCTAGACCAACCTACCTGAAAATGGGTTCGGTGTTCTTCACACATTGTCACAATGTAGGTGATCCCACTAACCCCAACTACCCCTCTTGGGAACAAACTACAATTTCTAATATATTAACAATTTGATAATTCGTTCTGAATTCATAGATCCCTAAATTAGGTAAATAATATTCCATTCACATGTTATGAGGGAAAACAGTTGATAAGTTTGTTACTAGAATTTTATTAAACAAAACCCTTTATTTTATTTATTCAAGGTCTCATGAATCATATAAATTTAGTTCACTAACATTTTCTAGTTAGATCGAAAATTCTATGTTCATAAAAATGAAACCATTATATGAAGTATAAAACCAAAGTTATAGAGGAATACACACTTTAATTAGAGATTACAACCCCAATAAACTAAAATCAATTAATATTAATTACTAAGTCATAATAATTTCAAATCATTAGTATTCTAAATATTTATTTTATAGAGTACCACCATTTATTCCCAAATGACTTATTCAATTTTGAAATCAAATTTTCATTATACCCAAGTATTTCCAGTTTATATATTTCTATTTTTCATTAAAATCCAAGGTTTCAACCATTCAACATTTATAAATGTATCGCAAATCCATTTTGGTTAGAAAGTATTCCATTATAAGGTACAAAATAAGAAATATATAAATTTCATACTAGATCCATTTTTACTGAAACCCATGCCCATGATGACTCTTATATATTTAGAAATCATTATAAATTATTATGAGGAGTTGGTCATGTAGAACATGATCATATATTAAAAGAAGAAAAACTCCATATTAATATTTTTAGAAACATTAAATAACCATCCCAAATCAATTATTTAAATACATGGGAAGATATAATTCACTATCATATATAATCAAACAGTAGTAAATTACACACTAACATATTTGAATACAAGGAAATTATCCTTCATATAAAACATATAGATGAAATGTGTATACTATATTCCTATTATGTTGCATGAATTCAGATATACTCATATCATACAAACCCAGTGTAAATATACCTATACTCAAAATCACCACATCAATGTATACCACTCATGGTTGAAATAAATTATATATATAATTATATGGAAGTGAAAAAATTCTTATCCCTATAAAATTACATTCTTGTTATATGTTGGTTTGAAACATCAAAACATGAGGTCATTACCATACAGTGATAACATCCTTGTCTTCTATCTACCTTGCCTTAGTGGCAGGTTGAACGAAAAGTAATATAAAACAATTTTGGAACACCATGACAAATATGATACTAGATTTTAATACCAATACAATGCCCCACATTGCCTAAATTATTCTACCCCATATTCTAGAGGTTTCAAATGAGTAGTGGGAGTCTACATGTTGAATGATGGGGAGAATATACCGTCTGGTCATAGCTCAACATAGTTGAAATTAGGAAAACATTATATATAATGGAATCCAGAGAAATAAAATTGAAGAACTATAAAACTATGAAATATCCCTTGAAATAACATAATTATTCTTCAATCATATAGGATGCGTGTACATATTATTCAAGTAAACTACAACTAGCCCAAAATTAAATAAAATGTAAAATACTAAAAGACACCACAACCCCAAAAGTTCTGAAATGTATATGAACTCTCACATTCCAAAAATCTAATCCAACCATACAATCCAGCCTCGGCAATAGGGAACATTCAATTGTCTATATATACATATTTTATTTTATTTTTCATACCCACTAAAGTCCAAAATTACATAAAATTACTAATCAATAGGTTTCGATCAATTTTTCTTAAGGAAATATCAGTCAATAAGATAAAAAATTAATGGTTTTTGGTAAATAAATTATATAGTGTTAATAATGAGATTTATTAATAAGTTTAACAAATTGTTTCCCTATCTCTCAAGTGGAAGCCCTCAATTGAGATTTCCTGCTCTAACCTCATCATTCAACAAATACATTAAACATACCATTTCTCAGTTTAGATCCAAGATTCATCACTAAGGAAACTATAAAAAAGTTATTTTAAGGGAATCCATGTGGGTCATATGGGAACTACCTCCTACTAATAAATACAGCAATTCATCAATATAGTATGAAATAAACAAAGCTTCCTTGAAAGATAGATGCAAGATTCACTTGTAAATCAAGGATCACACCCAAAAAAGTCACAAAAAAATATTGATATGAATCCAGGGATCTCTCCCCTAGAATTAAATAATGGTTCACCCCAATATACCATGTCATTAATCCATGGAATTAAATAATTTAAGGCATTAATAAATACATGGGAGATACAATCCATTGAATTTATTGTGATAAACATAATTAGATTACAATGGATCACTCGAGGAATTATTTATCATTGGACCTCAATGTATCTAAGTAAGTATTCACTCTCAGAATTCACATTATTCCATTACAAGGATCCAAGGATAATATATTCCATTCCACATCATTCAATTCATGTTTAATCTATGTATATTTCCGAAGAATTCCAAATCATTGAATCTATACAATAATATCATTAAACCTATTATCCCATTTTCACATTTAAACAATTGAAAAATTCAATCCAATTACTCTATTTAAGATCCTAATATATATATATATATACATATATATTTAACACTTTAAAAAAATATTTCCATACAATAAAAATTAAATGTTACTTATTTCTTTCCAAGACCATGATAGCTATGTTTCCTAAGAGTATTCCAAAAAACATACCTACTATTACAAGTTACTATGTTACTAAGGGAATACCAAAACCATCAATTTATGTCATAAAAGTACAATCCATAAAACTATCCTAAGACATAAAATAGTTTTAAAAAAGTTTTACCCAATTCCCAAAAACATCATATAATCCCAAGGGAGTTTCAATAACACCGATATAGATGTAAACTATTTAATTTATATTTGGGCTAAGCACATGATGATTTGGCACAATAGAAAAATAAGAAATAAAATATGATGGAAAAATATAATTGGGAAACAACTTAAGCCTCATAACATAACCTTGGAGGGACCCACTTAGTAATTATTGGCCTTTGATTCACAAAAAATGTGAAAATGGTTAATTAGACAAACACCAAAAAAATATGGAATACTAAAAATTAATGGTTTATCACAACTCAAATGTGTGAGAAGATAATAATATAAGGTAAAGAATACATTGCCTTACCTAAATATCTCTAATGCATCCGTCCATACTCCATGTTGATAAGAACTAGATGAGAGTAACCTTGCAAATAGAGAGGAAGAGGATGGAGCTAATGAAGCCTATAAACTGGCCAAAATAGAAAATAAATTATTAAGAAAAATTATAAATGTGGGATAAAGTTGATTTTACATTATTTATAAAAATTGTTAGAGGCATCACTAGTTATCTTCTGTGTCTCATTGTAAATCCAAATGACATCCAACAACCTGATCCATGTCTCTCTAGATGGTAAGTGAGCCGAATCTTCTTGCACATCTATTAAAAGGCCACAAGAAAAATAGTGGCCTATTATTAGAAAGACACTGTCCCTATAGCCCCTTGGATTCATGCCCTACCCACCTCCAAAACTATCGATACATCTCGGGACCCCCCCAAATCCCATTAAAGCACTTCAACTATATTCCATACTAGGGGTTCACTGACATTATATTGAGATCACATCCCCACAAAAGGAGGGGTTCTCATAAGAAGAAAAAATTCCTAAGATCCCCTGACACCAGATATCCGAGAAATATCTATGTCCTTTTATCATAATGATGATTTGATATATTTTTATGAAAACAATCAAGGTTTCTCAATGTTTTCATCATCATTTAGAAATTTAATATCTATTCAATATCACCTTTATTCTTATTATACTGTGCTATATAATATAAAAATAATTAATATTTCTATTATGTTATGTGAAATACTTGAATATATAAAACTATATATATAAATTGATAATGAAAACCCGCATTTGAGTTGGATTTAAAGAACTAATTCACAAAAATTCAAAACAAATTCCATATCACAGTCATAATTCTAATTCAAAGAATAATTAAATCTTATTAAGATAATGGAATTATGAAAAAACTATTGGTAAAATTGAATGTTTTTTCAAATATAAAAGGGAAATAGTAAAAATTAAATAAATAATTCATGAATAATTCCACTAAAATCAAGAAACGAAATAATACCCTTGAAATTAATTTCACATGAGGAGATGAAAGTGAGAAATCCTATATTTGATTTGAAATTTTTTTAATGTTGATTATTTTTAAATATTATTTATCTAATTTAGAAAATTTCATTTTTTATTTAATGTCATTATTTTAACTTTTTGGACTCTATTTTCTCATTGATGGAATCTATGAGAAAAATAAGTAATTTTAGAGTGTAGTACATACTCAATTATACAAAATACTTTTTTTATTACATAAATAAATAGTTAATATTAATTTAATTATTTTTTATATTTCTACAATAAGATAATGAATTAATAAATAACATTTTAATTTAATATAATTTTGTAGAATTTCATTTTTGAATATGATTTCACGGAAAAAATATTACATATCCCCATGAAAATTATTTTTAAAAATTTACATTCTCTTTAGGGAAAAGAATAATTTTTTTTAATGAGAACTATCGTGGTTCAAAAAAATAACATGAATATGTAATTCAATATATTCACCAATAACCAGTGAATGAGAATGAAAAATACACCTAACAATAATGATAAAATGGAAAAGAAATAAATCATATAATATTTATTAAAACCTGTTAAAAAAATATATAACATATCCATCATGAGAATTTATACATTATCAACACACTCAACACATTTATGGTGTATAAAGTAATTAGAGATATAAAAATTCAATATATCACCATAAAAAGTATGTTTATTGTCTTCAAGGTTTTCATCAACAATTGTATCCTTCTGTTGAGGTGATTATTGATAAATATAAATACTATTTCAATATATTAATGTAAGTTGTCGTCCCTTTTCAATTCAATTCATTGTAATTTTCATTTAACATATTTTCATTTTATTATATAAGTTTTTTCAACATTAGACTACTGTTAGTTGTTTCATTTCTATTAATGTCAATCATTAATTGTCCACTATGATCATAATATTTGTATTGAACTCAACCATAAGGATTTTTATCATGATCTTGACTATAATAAAATTTATATAAGGGAACATAGATAATTTATTTTTTAGTTTTCATGATTAGTCTTAAAATGTTTAAGGGGGAGAATATATTATTACAAAATATAAATAAAAAGTAATATTTTCTCAATGATTATAGATGGGTAAACCAATATTAACAATTATCACCTTGGAAAATTAAATTTACTCATCAATAATAACTCATTTATTCCAAACATTACATTTGATGATATTGTTTTTAGAAATCTTATCAAAAAATCAATTGAAACGATGAATTATTTCAAAACTAGATACTCATTATCGATCACACTTTAATTGAAACATTGATGTAAGCAATATGGTAATATAGTGAAAAAATAAGAACAACTAAATATATAAAAGGTTGATTGAGCAAAATTGTGCCCCAAATTACATAGGCCAATATCATGTAGATATATATATATATATATATTATATTTAGAAAATATAATAATTTTTTGAAAAGAATATATTTTACCATATCAAGTATAATGGTCAATATGTACTCCTCTTGGTTAAAGAAAATGATAGAGGGTTTTAATATTTTTTTTAAGTGGATACAAAGTTAAAATATTTACACATATTTCATCTAGAATGAGTGAAAACAAGTAAATCATTCATTAAAAAGACTATAATGAATGAGTGAAAGTGTCTCACATAAATATTGATACATTTTTAAGTAATATAATATGTCAATTCAATCATGGAATAAATATATATATATATTGGTTTTAATTTTTCATTTGGATTTAAGAAATTATAATTATAAATAAATAATAATAAATTAATAATTATTGTTTATATGAAGAATATTAAAATCAATGATAAATATTAATAAAACTATAATTTAAAAGGAATTTAATAACATAATACATAATAATTATTTCATTAATAAGTTTAATAATTTTAATAAATTAATTACTAATATTTTATATGAATTAACTATGTGTTTTTTATATTTAATAATGTTAATACAAGATATTGATGTTAATAATATAATTAATTGAAATTGATAACAAAAAGTAATAATAAATTATTTAGAAATACTATTTAATAATTAATATTAATAATTTAATTTTATCTAATTAATAATAATTAATTAAAAGGATTTTTTTGTAAATTATGTGGTCACACCCAAAATAGTATTAAAAAACAATGAATAAAATTAATATTGTTTGTAAGGAGTTTAAATAGAGTTATTACAAAAGATATTATAGGTCTCCCAACTAGAATTTGGAAATTGAAGATCAAAGAATCAATCATGAATATTATATCTCAATTTAGTCTCCCTTCGTTCTACTATCCCCTTTTCCAAATCATCATCAACTTGATTTCCTTCATGGAATATATGTGATGCTCTCATTAAGTTTCTTCAGGTAAAAATTATACATTGTACCAATTCACAATATATTTTTCATTGAAATGAATTATATATCCGATTGATAATATTAAACAAAAGAATGTATTCAAATTCTATCCAATTGTGATCCCATGATGATGATATTGAAAAGATTACGGAACTGACAAAAAGAACATCAAATAGGGTTGAAATGTAACCGAGATTTTGTGAGAATATTCCTTTAATGAAACCATTATATTTACTAAATTTACCACCACCACCTATATTTCATGGATCTCCAACATGAAATCTATCATAATTTACATTTTGGAAGTATGTTATTTAAATAATGAATATAACGTAACTAAAAGATGTACTCCGTCTCGAGTTCCTAGTATCCCATAGATCGTAAAATTAATAAATTTTCCATATAGTTCTTAATGAAACCATGTTGAAGTATTTTAAAAAATGGATATTGTTGGAAATGAAATAAGACAATATTAAATAATAAAATATTATTCCTTTTATTTTCAAAGAATTATTATTTTTTAAAATATAATAAAAAATGAAAATATTATAAATTATAATGAATGTTGTAATAAAATCACTTTGATAATTCAGTGAAATAATTTTTTTATAACATTATATTCATCATTTTCCATCGAAACGTAATTGAAAATGGAATCCATAAATTTCCATATTTCCATTGAAATATTGATGGAGAAAAAACAGGAGACAATGAATGAAAAGTTTTCATGAAAAGAATATAAACCAATGGATGCTTCTATATTGATCTGTAAATCGTATCATCGGTTGGAATATCTAAAAAAATATTTTCCAAATTACCATAACTGGATAACAATGAAAAAAAATATCATTTAAAATCAATTCATCCGTCATTTTATATTCTCATGAATCTTAAACTAAAAATTAAATTATCATTATAGTAAGAATACTTGAATTAATAGGAATATAAAATAAAATGTCAACATCAAAAAAATAATGAATTTCTCATATCATCAATATAATCAGGGGTGAAAAATTTATTTCGTTAATTATATATAATTTATCATAAGTATTATTTTTTAAAATTACACTAGACCCCTAAACATTTCCTTGATAAGGATAACAAGAAAATTAAATTTCAAGGCCATCAATTTAGTAATCCTTGAAACAAACCATTTAAAAAGATGAATTTTACCATAAAATGATTCTATGATGGTTTTATTGACTATGGAATTAATAATGAATCTATTATTCCTTTATAAACTAAAAAATGTCTTGTACCAAGATAAATTTATTGACATATAATATATCATTTGATAAAAATGTGAATTTACAACAGATATTATATTTTCTTGGTATTAATTTTTAATACCAACACTTACATTTACTAACAAATATATCTATTTTTATTGATTTTTCAATACCAACATATCATTTTCCAAGAGTTGAATCTATTTAATAAGCATACTAATTCCAAAAAAATTTTACTATCACCTGAAGTTGTTATTAATAATGAATATTACCAACAAATCCTTTTCCATCAATAACAAGTGTTATGAGAAACCATACATTAAGAAATAAAAATATTTTATCAATAATCAATTATAATAAACATAGTATATATATATATATACATTATTTTTATGCCCAAATTTAATATTTTATCCCATTGTTTTATTAAAAAAATATATTAATTTATTTCAATTTTCTACTTTCTTGAAATATTATATGTTATAATATTTGTTAGCACTGGTTTTTCAATTTTTAATAAATGATAACTATTTTTAATTTTTTCAATATTATTTATTTAATAAACATTAATAAACATTAAAAATACAACCAGAATCCCCTAATCATCGCGTCTTCCCTGCAAAACTACCCCGCCAACCGACCTTACCTCCTGCGTCCCCGACTTTCCTACTATCATACCCACATCCCCCAATCCCCATGTATTCCTAATTCCTTTATTATTTACACTTATTTATCACCATTCAACTATACCCCAGTGATATATTCCTGTACCCAAAAACTAGGTTGTTCGCTACTCTCCCCAGAAAAGGATCTCCCTCCCATGGATTTCCACTTCTTGATCGGTTCTCTCTGCACTCACATTTGGTGACATGTTCTTATTCTTTAATTTTATGCTATGTAGTGTGGGACTTGTATAGGGATTTTGGTGTTGTTTAGGTTTCTTTTGGTGTTTTATTTTTATTATTTCTTCCCCAAAATCTTGGATCGACCCTCAGCTAGAGTTGGTCTTCCATTATTTTATTTTGCTTTAGGGTATGTCAATTTACGCTTCAACCAGCTTCAATACCCTTATCATTAATGGTGGATTCAAGTGTAATCTCTAGCGGTCCATCTGGGTCTTGAAGACGGCTCTACGAGCCTAGGACAATGTTATTCTATCCATTTTGATCCAACGGGTACAGATGCCTCATCATGGTGATGCTTCCTGGCAGTGAAGGGTGGTCAGGTTATTCCTATTCTTCTATTTCATGTTATGTATTTGGCCAGTGGATATTATGGAGATAGTGTCGGTTAGAGGTTCTTTTTTTGTCTCAAATGTATAATTAATGAGCTGATTTGGAAAGTTAAATTCCCTATGTTGGATTTTTTTCTAGTTCTCATGTTTTTTGAATAATAAATAATACACTAAAAAATGAAGATGATGGTGATTCTGGGCTGGATTAGTCTTCTCTAGAGGGTCAGTACCTGGTGAGGAACATGTGTTCAGTATGAAATTGATGTAAAAGAAGGTGGACCATCACTAGTTGTCAGAAAAAATTGATATCTTAATAGTGATTCAGATTTTTATTTTTCATAGATATTGTCTAATTGCAATTTAATTAATGGTTTTCATAGTTTTCTTCATGTCTATTCCTTTACTTCTTGTTCTATTATGATTTCTCATGCTTGTTAATTATGGTAGGATGTGGTGGGGCATTCGGGATGATGACATCTTATTCTCTATATATGTTTGATTAGACGATTAGGATGGGCACCCCTCTGTTCTCTAGTTCTATTATATTTTTTAAAATATATTTTTATTAGATATTTATATCTCATTTCGAGGGTAATTTTAGGTAAAAGGGGTTGTATGCACAGTGCTTCGAAGGTTGTTATTAAAGTCCTGTAGGTGTTGGAGGAGAGTGTGTTTCATGTCCATTTGATGATAGGAATGTATGGATGATACAAAATGTCCTATATGATGGTCTTCATGGTGGTTTTGATGATTCTATCATAGTGATATGGTTTCCTATAATTGGAAACATTAAGGATCATATTCACTACACTCTCATAGTACGTAGTGCATTATTCAAGTTTGGAATGTAATTGTTATTTTTCATTTGTTTTCTAACAGTTTTTTCATTGAAATAACCCCTTTCCATTTTCTCCTTCCGGTTATAGGAATCCCCTATCTTGTGTTCATTCATGTCAAAAATTACTCATGTATTCTCTTCATTTCCAATTCAACAATTTTAATTTTTTTACATACATTACTTGTAGGGAATTCATAGTAACAATCACATTAACACCACTTTTTTGTTCTAGGGTTCTGGGTAATTCCTTAAACGAAATATCATCTGCTTCGTAAGTCCACTTCTCATTACCTTTAATAGACGAGATCTTCTATTTCAATGTGGAATACGTTGTAATCCAAGTAGCACTACCACTAGGTATCAACTTTGGATTGGTTATAATGTATAATCCTAGGGTATAAATACATAAAAATTCCTTCAAATTTTATTTAGAATATCCTTTATAACATCCAATGGAAAAACAATGCATGATTTTTTCTCTAAACACAACATGATGATAAAAAAACTAGTCATTGATCCACTTGACCTAAAAAATATGACCTGTTGTTTGCACATGGGATTCCTAATGTTTATTGGGTCCATTTTATAAAACTATTCCACAAGACTACACTACCTTTTGTCTTCTTTTCTCAATCATATGATGGCACTAACTCTAGATTTTCTTAAGTAATCGCGTTCCAAAATCATTCAACCCTCACTCATCTACAACCAAATCTGATTTCATCTTTTTGATATGTATTTTATAATTCTCAATGTACATTACATTTTTCATAATCTAGAAGAATATTCTCTACTCAACTCTAAATTTGTTTTTTCCTCGAAATTCATATACTCTATTGAAAAATCAAGAAGAAAGATCTAGCAATTCAAAAACATTTTCCCATTTTTAAGGGTAAAAATTCCTTTTCTCATTTACTTTGGGGTAAAAAAGTATTTATTGAAAATTACTCATTTAGAACCATTGATTACTCTAATTGGTATCTAGACATTTGAAACCTTTATATAAATAATGTTAAGCTTTTGAAAACCTTGAATAAGGTCTATGAAAACAATTGTCATCACATCGGTTGCTAAATCTTGTTTGAGATCCCAGAATTGGAATGTAAACATTGTACCAAAGAAACTCTTCACGAGTCCAAGAATTACAACCTGATCATTCTTAGGGACATGCATTAATGAAATTATTTTTTATTAAACAACTTTTTAATGTTCCCGTTGATGATAACAATATAGAAATTTTGTGGTTTTTTACATTTGTTTTTACTTGTAGATTCATCTACCTCTTATGTATGGAAAAATAATGTTGTTGGAGTTGTTTAAAAGGATATGTAGTATTCCTTTGATTCCTTGATAATGTGTATCCTGATGATCTGGAAGGAGTTACTTCATCATTAGTTGGTCATGAAATTTGTGGAGTAGTCAAGACCACATGTTTAAAGTAATATAATGATACCTCAATACTTGTTTACTATTCCCACTGACATCTTAATTATCCTCACCTCTTTTTAATGAATTGGATTGAAATATGGAATCTAGTTTAGTGTTGTAACTAACAATATATTAATTCCTGGTCAATTTATGGAATCTATACCTATTTCAGGTGTGCTATTTATGTAGAAGCCAGGTGTGTTTCTCATTGTCTGGGAAATATAGAATCAAAATACAGTTTTTTGAATCTGTAATTTTCATTATAGGGAGAGCAAGAGAATCAATGGCCAGAACCACAAGGTATGGCCTGTGGTGAAACATTACCAACATGGATGGGGAGGTATGAGGCCCTAAAGAAGAGTGCTAGATGTCGTTCCCATAGGAAGATACTTGCTAAACATGTACCTTTATAGTTTATTAGAGGGATGAATCAATATTGACATGCATTTTACAACTAGAAGGAAATTAGAAAATCCATATATGAAAAAATGTACAATCACCTCACTTTATCCTAATTATTCATTTACCATGCTATAGGGAACCATTAGGAAATTGAAATGTAAACTAGTTAAATTTGATGAGTAATTAGGAAGTATACATAAATTATTAGGCAGAGAGAGTATTTTCACACATATGCATATTTTTAAATGGTATAAATACAATGTGAATTGATTTCTATTAAATCTATCACATCACCTATTTCCATGAAGGTTTCATAGTGTTCTTCTTTGCAAATAGAGTCTGGATTTCACCTAGATTTCACCATTGGCCAGTATGTGAAATATTGAATCTAGAATCTATTTTAGAGTTCCCATATCATTCTCTTTGCAATATGGTATATGTTTTAGTGTTCCCATCATCATTGCTTTTAGGTATTATAAATAATAACATGATATGGAATAGAGTGGGAATTCATATGCAATATCTAGTTGAAGGGTTCATCTAGTTTCATGTACTAATTAGTGTTGTGACCAATCATTGTATTTATTGGTTACTTTTCCTTGATTCTCATGTTATCTTTTGGCATTCCATTGGCATTTTGTATAGGTAGATATCAAAGTATTTGAGGTAAAGTTTCCCATGTAACATGTAGAATCTGACCGATTTGATTTTTCCTCAACCGATGATATTTTAGTTTTTTTGAATGTCTTTAATATCATTATGGTGGTGGATTAGATTTGGGGTTTATATTCTAATGTGTTTTTCCTACCATTAACATATTCACATTTTTGATGTGGTCACATTTTGGTTCACATTCCGTTAAAAATCATTAACTAGTTTCTTTTTTATATTTGATCAATTTGGATAATGGAATTATTATTTATGATAGAAGATAAATCAGTAGGATAGAATAATACTAAATATATAGAATAACCTTGATAAAAAGTGGATTCAGGAGAAAAAGTAGCATTAGAGGATGAAGGTCCCCCCCTGGGGGTATAAAAGAGGAAGTTTATTGTATTCAGAATATAGGGGAATCAATTTTTTTTCCCTATACTCTTTGTGGAATCCTCGAGTATCTTTCCATGAAACATCTTAAACTATTTTATTGATGGGGACCTATTTATGTTTTGCTCTTAAGGTTTAATTTTGGAATCAACTAACCCATTCCTTGATGTTTTCATTATTTGTTTTTTTCACAATTGTGATCTTCTATAATGTAGTAACATTACCAATTCTAGATTAAATACTCATTTCCCTCTTTTCCTCCACCCACAAAATGATATCCATCACAAATCCTCTGAGTCCTTCAATTTCATCATTTTTTCTTCAAATGATTTTATATTGTTTATTGTTTTGCCTCAAGAATCCTTCTTATTATGTATTATTTATAATGAACACTATTTTTCTATTATTTTAATATATTTTAATGCCTCTATATTCATGTCCCCTTGTTGTATTATTCTATATTTTTTTTTGTCTTTTTGTCCTACTGTATATTTTACTTCTTTTATTTTGTTTTATACTATTTCTATTTCTATTCTACTAGAATTTCATACTAGATTTTTGTATGAATTTTATGTTACTCTAGTTGTTTTAATGAGTTATTTGTCAAATAAAACACTATCTTTGAATGTTTATTTATTTATTTTTCATGAACTAAATTTTTAAAAATTCAAAAGAATGGTCAACATAATTTCATTATGTCCAAAAAAAGGAGTACTACATTTTGTGAAGATACTAAATTTATTCCTTTGGTGTAACTAATTTCGATCTATTGTTTTTGTACCTCCCACAACCACATATGAAGTTTCTACTCATCTATTTTCTCATATTTATTCTCATCTATTTTTTTTTGTTTATAGACAAGAGCTGGCAAGAATGAGGCTATGCCTTGAGTTGTCATAGACTGGAGTAGGCATGGATGGGATGGAGCCGGAGTTGGCATAGAAAGTTGCAGACATGGATGGGGATAGAGCTGGAAGAGTTGACCAATATAGGATATGGAATTGATGAGGCACGAGCAGGCATGGATGGGTTGAGGAAAGAGGTGACATGAATGGGCCAGTGCTGGAGTCACTGATGATGATGGGTTAGATCTATCGGGGTGGTTGATTCTGTTTGGGGGGGGGGATCCAGCGTAGCGGCTAATGTTGTGGAATAGAGTTGGTGGGGGGGGGGTAAGGATTTCCAGGATTGTTCCTATTGGAAATCCAATAGAATTTATTTGTAATGAATTTCATTATTAATATAACTAAATCTTGTCTTATTTTGAACATGTGTTAAATAGTCTTCAGTTTAAAAATTTAAGAAGATATATTATATATGATAAATTAACAAATAAAATATAAACTTTTCTTGATAATAAAAATTTGTATTTTTTATTTAAATGTTTTTTATAAAAAGATATTATAAATTTGTAATATTGTTACCAACAAATAAATTTTTTACCAGAACTTATTGCTAAACACCTTAAGCACCATATTTATTATCTGTGAGTATTATTATAATTGCAACAGAACCATCTTATCTATTGAAAAAATAGTTAGCAACAATGTTTTTACCTATACTTTAGTAAGAGGGACATATATGTTGGTAAGAAGTTTTTCCAACTAATATATCCCTATTGGAAAAAGTGAAATATTTTTTAGTTAAAATATAATAACAAATATATATATCAAAGGAATGTATTTGAGTTATTATTATTTTATAATAGTTTCTTTAAAAAATTTTATATGATCTCCAAATTCAAACTAAATTTTTTTATATCTAGTTCAAGTAATTTAATATATATTAGTCTAAATTTGGAAGAAATTGTAAAAAATTTCCATTCATGATTTCATAATTGCTCAATTAATGTCTGGATTCGTGATTAATATATCTTAAGAATAGACCCAATCATTAGAATACTTAAGAGTGATAAAAAAGTACATGTGAAAACTTTTTAATATGAAAACTCTCCTTGATGGAAGTAGTGATTTTCATTTTGAACTATCTAGTTGGTTTGATGTATTAGAATAAATATCTTCTGAGTATAAGGCCTAAAATACCACCAAAAGAAGAGTAACACCAAGACATATACATAGAAATATTCCATGTTTTTAATTTATTGAATTAGTGTTACGAATATTTCTCACTAAAGATAATCCATTTCCATATATGGTTAAATATTTTATTCAAATAATAAATTTATTATGAAACACTTCCTTATTATTGAGGGTACCATTAATTTCTGATAGAATTGATGAAATATCCAATTAAAAAATTAAAATGAAATCAGTATACACAATATGTTTTGGGACACATAATATCATGGAATCCTTGATAAGGGAAATAAAATCTTCATTCACATACTTTAAAAAAACCATCAAATAATATCGACCTCAACTTTCCCAAAATTATAGGGAAAAATAGGGTCACTCTTTTTAGTGACGTGGGATGAAATAAAACAATATATATTACATATTTTGACAATGACGGCCAATATTATATACCCTATAATATAGGTTAAATGTTCTATAAAACATGGCGAAAATAAAAAATTTTCAAGAATCTTGTAGTTGTACCTATGATCATAGGGTGTCAGTGGAATTTTTGTTCACATGAATCAAGGAAACACCCCTTTTTGGTTTTTATTAGAAATATAATAATACCCTCTATGAATGTATAAATATTTTCTTTGATCTCTTGGTCTAGTATAAATATAAATTGGATGTATTTAATAATTCTAAACAAAAAAAAACAATCCCTAAGGCTATATTTTCCAATGAAGTTAGGTATAGTGTTACCCTCATTAATTTCACAATATTTATTAACATTTTGGGTATGATCCAATTAATAAAAAGGAATATAAATTACTATTTACAACCCATTAATATAAAATTAATGATACGGAAATATTTGACAATTATTAAAATTCTAGAATGAAAATCTTCCAAGTAATGAAAATAAAACATATTTTTATATCCAATTGGAGTAGATGAACTATAAGTATTTCTAGAAAGTAAGTATTTTCTTTTATCATATTTATTTGGGACCGCAATAATTATTTTTTGTTGGAGAATACTAAAAAAATTAGGAATAACCTCAAATAGTTTCATGTTGACCATATAATTAATTTTTTTCTTAAAAATTCTTTCAAAAGAGTTTTCCAAAGAACTATTTATATCAATATCATTAGAATAAATATATTATTCTCTAATAATATATTCAATAGAAATTTTATAATTCATGTCTCCTTGTATAATAGCAAATAAAATTGAATTTATATACCCTTAATTCAACAATATCAAACAACACTACATTATAATAAAAATTCCTTTCTTGTTGATCAATTCAACTATTGAAAATTGGGTATTAATTATTTTACATCTAGAATATTTTTAACCCTATATTTATATTTTTCTTATATAACATGGATCTATATTATTATTTATAAACATTTTTTACTCCATGCCTTGATGGTCAATTTAATCATTTTCAAATTTAACATAAGACATCAATTTTCTTTAACAATATTAGGTTTATTTCATTTTATTTTAATGATGTGGGAGAATTCATCTATTTTTATCAATAAATTATCAAATATTAATGAAAAGGGAGTTAGTATTTTGGTTTTAGAAAATGTGGAAATGATCGGGTTATCATTATAATGAATCATAAGTGGATTATGTGACTAGTTAATGATAAAAATAAATATACAAAAATTTATCAAAATGCATAATATGATTTTATATCTTCTCTGCCATTAAAAGTGTGTATGGTCTAATTGATATAATTAGATGTGATTAAAATTTCATAAAACAATAAGTTATCATTAATCCTATTAATTCATCCATTTAATCAATTTTGTGAAAATTTCCAATTTAATCATCAATGACCAAAACATGTTTGAAATAAATATTCACTATCTAGGTTATATCATGTGGGATATAATAAAGTTAATTGTACATTTACTTCCATCGATTATAGGAATAATCATTACACAAAAATTAAATTACAAATAAATGGTCACTAATTGAATATTGAAATAAATATATTTTAAAATAAAATAAATTGACTTGGAATCAAAACTCTAATGAGTAAGAGAAAATATGAACTCAATTAGTGCATCAACAATATTGTGATCTTAGAAATGACATAACTTCCATTATGAATAAAATATAAAAAATTTATTATTATGTAACATAGGTTTAACAACATCAATTAGACCTATGATTTGACCAAATTATGTAGTGTGAAAGTGATGAATATGTTTTAGTGCTATTTATCCAGGGAATATTATTAAATAAAATAAACATCTACATGAGATAGAGTCCATAGTTTGGATAATTTATTTCTTCTTATATTTATCCACATGGTAATTATTATTCTATTGTTTCTAATTCATTGATCTATTTCCATAACTGAAGTTAAAAATACATCTTTCAATAGTTCTAGAGCATTCTTTATCTTCCAATGGACCACCTTGATCTATTTTTTTTCTTACTCATTTATTTATTTCCAATATTCATTTATAATCCTCCCATGAATCACTATGAATTTAGTAAATACCGCTAGACTTAGTCTACTTAGGTTACTAGTTAATTTTTTAAAATTATTTGAATGTCGAATCCTTCCAAATTTTGACCAGGGTAAATACCTTATTTCAATACATACTAGGGATATTTTTAGTTCTATCATATATTCTGGTGGCCTTTTGTTTGAGAATTTATAATATATTACTCAATGGCCATGTATATAAGAGGTTTAAATCCTTGTCTATTGTCTATATTGTAATCATGGGAAGATCCTAAATCATTACCATTATTATTAAATGTTTTTACTGATATCTATATAGAAATGGATTTGGATGTATCATTGATCACTTATGGTTTTGGGAAATATTTCCCAGCAAACATTTCATTCCCTACCATATTGGATTTTTTCTTCAAACATGGAATCCCAAAAATTACTCTAAAAAATATAGAAAAAAATAAGATTCACCAAGATAACCCTAATATATATTAATTATATTCCAAATATATTTTTAGTTAATAACAAAAGTAATGAATATCTAATTAATTATTTTAACAAAAATATCAACTTTGGTTGTAGTTATTGTAGAATTAAACATAAGGATTGAGCATAAATATATTTCAATAAGATTTAAGAAAAGAAACCACACTATTCCATCTCATTCACCTTTTCCATCATAGTATGAATTTAAAACATCGATGTAATGACCTAGAGGATCATTAGGTTAAGATATATCGAGTTGAAAAAAATAATAATAAACCATAACTTCACATTAGAATTACACACCGTTAATGGTTCAGAATTTGCCTCACTTTACTATAAACATGGAATACGTAATTTCGAAATACGATGCCCTATTCCACTAGTCTCCCTATTATTATAATTCTATAAATGTCAAATAACATAGTAACAACATTCAATGCTAATGTTTCTATACCCAT
Organism: Viscum album; assembly: GCA_963277665.1. Taxonomy (NCBI): domain Eukaryota; kingdom Viridiplantae; phylum Streptophyta; class Magnoliopsida; order Santalales; family Viscaceae; genus Viscum; species Viscum album. Next base: position 349,759,845 of record OY728123.1, read on the forward strand.
TGAAACCATATAAATATGAAATTCTATTTGTGTGGTCTCGTAAATTAAAGGTTTTTCTTGTTAGGGAGCACCAATTTATGAGAAATAAAAAATTTATAGAGTGAAAAATAATAATAATTATCTTCCATATTAGACAAAACATATACCATATAATAATAATTCATTTCAAATAAAAATCATCATAATTTATTAATAGACTTTATATCTTTTTCTTAGGAATTTCAATTAATTCATGAAACCATTTTACTAACACATGTTGGAAAATATTTTATACCTAACCCTATTAAAATAAACAAAATTTTCATACTATCCTTTCAATAAATATATTAGTAATATTAATAGTTGGATTTGAAAATACCTTTCAGGATAACTATATAATTTATATGGAATAATGACATCCAAATAAATTTAAAATACAACAATTTTTTCAATATTCAATTATAAAAAATAAGAATCATTTGGTTTGTTAATGAAAAATGAAACACAAACCTGTCTCATAAATTTATCAAAAAAATATTTCAACATAAAATACATAAAAAAATTAAAAAAATTATAATTTTTTTTCTAAATTAAAAATTAAATCATAAACTTATGAAGATAAAATACCAAAATCCATGCTCTTAAACAATTAGAATAGGACCCTTAATATCCCCATCAATGATCTCATATAAGTAAACAAACAATTATCTAATTTATAGAATGTATATTTTAAATTTTTAATTTCATTTTTAATATAAGTATTTATGGATATTTAAGGGGATTGTTTGTGTTCGGTTTCTTTCAATCTTGTAATGGTTTCGAGTCAATCCATAAATCGGTAAACTCGTTACTAAAAAAAGGCCTTTGTGATAGGTAATTTATAACTAAATCATTTTTCAAAATATATTTTTTTCTTTATCTGAAAATAATATTTTTATTAAGGATGAAAATATTTTTGCTAGCTATGAAATTTAGTGTACAATAACACTAACCTGTTTAATTTATAAAAACCCAATATAGATAATTAAAAAATAGTATTTATTTTTATTTTATTTTCAATTAAATTTGATTTATAGAGTTATTTAAAAAAATAGAAATAGAAAAATATATTTTTCAAATTTCAATAAATTAAAAATTTATATTTAATCAATTAAAAGTATCATATTTAATTATTATTTTTATTTTAAATATCCATAACATGGCTTCCTTAATCCTACACATTAATTAATTTGGTTTTTTAATTTAGTGCCTTCACCATATAATAAAACCTAATTAACCACTACCTAATAGCCATCTCCTACCCTCTAAGAATGACATATCAGTGCCATTTTTAAAAAAAATTTCAAATCTAACTATAACCATATATAAAATTATATTAGTGAAGAATATATAATATAAAAATATCATATCTGATTATTATTATTATTTTAATAATTATATTTTTATTATAAATTATATATATATATATATATGTATATTTATATTTAAAAATGTGATTTTCCAAATCATTTTATTTTTAGTATAAATAGGAACTTCTGGGTTGGGGAAAATTGCTAAGTATATAAATTCATATAGACTAGAGTTACCCTAATGTGGGGATTTTGGTTGGAGATGCCTGAACTTGTTATAATCTAATACGACAATGTTAGGAACACTGTTAAAATATATCTATAGTCATGAAATATTTCCATTATAAATATAATGATATAATGTTGTGTTTTCCCATTCACCAATATAGAAAATTGTACATAATTTAATTATGTTAAACATTATAGAATTGATCTTTATTAATTATGAGTAATAATAAAATATAAATCATAAAAAATAATTTATGATAAATTAAAATTTCGCTATCAATTTTATTTTTTTTCCGGTTTTTAATATTTAATGTAATTTTTAATATATTACTCCTCCTCAATAGTATAATGAATGAAATTTTCATTCATGTTTATAAATATAATAAAATATGAAATATTGACCTTTTATAAAAAAATAGATGAATTATTGAATTTGTTGTTGAAAAAATGGAGAACGCGGTCTATAAGTGTAATAAATAAAATTTCCACTTGACTGTGTTAGGAAAATAAATTTAATGTATATAATGAATTTAAAATATTCACATAAAATTTAATAATTGAGACCATAATTTATAACATTGAGATTCATTAGAGGAAACCCCCACCATACATAATCTAGATGATTTATATAACATCCTAACCTGGGATCTACTAAAATGGTTCCCTAATTTGGTTTGACACATCGCCTGAAGAATTACTCCTCGTACACCATAGGCGGCTGACTAGTAGTGAGGATTAAAGGTAATATGGTGGGAAGACAATAACATCATTACTAGAGTAGCATAGTGGTATATAATAAATTAAACAATAGGGAAGGAGTATAATAATTATTATCAGAGGATATCACTAATAATAAATAATAATTGAATAACAATCCAACATATAATAATAAGGATAATGAAAAATAAATATCATTTTAGGAAAACGAAATCATAAATATAAATTATTAAGAATAACTTATGATTTCAAAGGAATAAATAAATTAACCACTCCAACATTGGAAGGAAGGATGAGTACATGGTTACATGATACTTAAAATTCCCCATAATTTTATATGATAAATGAAAAAATATAGATTATAGTAAAATACTTATACTAAAACCATGAGATATGATCAAGTACCAATCAACAGATAGAATAGGATTGGATTAAAACCTAATTTTCCACCCCCAATGTTGTCAAGTAAATTCGTGAATATGACTATACATAATGTAGTGTTCATGTATAATAAAATAGTACAAAATTAAATAAATAACCATGTAGTACATAGGATGATCAAAGGACACCTACCCAATTATACTTGCATCAGCCTAATATGGAATGTTACTGAACATAATAAATTTAATGAAGAAATTGGTCCCATAGATATAAGATCAGGATTCCCTATGCAACACATGTCAAGCATTACCCAAGGAGAAACCAATGCTTAAAAATATTCTAATGATTAAATACGAATATGTAATCTCATCTTGGGAATCCAATATAAAGAACATGAGTATGATTGAAGGCTTAATATGTGATGATGGTTAGTTACATTTAATAATGATACATAAATATTGATAAATACCTCTTCTATTTTACAATTCATGAAATTCTTTAGTATCTCATTCATCATTTTCAATAAGGGGAATGTGACATGGCCTTACCATTCACACCTAATTATTTATGATTTACATATAATTTCTATAAAAATGTTTCCATTTTAATTTAAGAAGGATAAGGGGCCAAGTGACATGGTCAAACCATTCATATTCATCTATTTGAATTTACACAATTTCAATTCTTTAAAAAATTCCATAATCAAATATTTAAATAATAATGGAAATTTGTATTGCACATTGTATTCACAAATCAAATTGATTTAATTTAACTAATACTTATCAATTAAAGTACTCAGTTGGACTAATTATTATCCATTTCACATAAAAACTCATTAAATCCATCTTAAATGTTCATTTGGTCACTTATATAACTTCAGAATATTATTGAATGAATGCCTGGGGTGGTTAGGGTTGACATAATCAACGTATAACCATCAAGAAGTGTGTAAAATCATGTCTAAAAAACTTCATGATGATCAATTTATGGTATTCTAATTTTTTATGAGAAACTCATGAATTGTCTGAAATAGGGAACTATAAAGAATTTTATAGATTATTATATTTTAAATGGAAAGTAACTAGACCACATACCTCATCACAAGGGATATTAAATCATCTAATACTATGATTTTATTTGAGCTAGAATGAGAGAAATAAATAAATGGAAAAACAACATGAAAATAGGGTATAAGAGCTCACATTGATGTAATATCCAATATGAAAAAATAAATGAGAAATAAAGGAAGAAAAATAATTCACATACTTATGGAAATAAAACATGAAAAATGACGTTCAATTTAGAATCCAAAGAAAGTAGAGATAATGAATCCTATGATAGGGGAGACAGGTGCTCTAGTAGCTTCCTAGCATTGGAGAAATGAAGGAAACAAGGGAGGGGGAACATATAAAGGTCGGGGAGTCAAAAATTTATATCTCCCATTTTAAAGATTTTTTTGTTCTATCTACTTGTTTTTTCAATTTATGTTGATAATAGTCTACCAATGCTAGTTAGGTGGAACTAATAGTGTGGGAATAGTCGGTGGCTTGACAAACCATGGGAAACCCATGCTGATCAACTTTGAAGAATTTCTACATCACTTCACAAGGCCATGTATCCACCCTCACAATATTTATCAAACCGTGCTTATCCTTTTGGGGTCACACAATTGAGGCGTGTGGTTTCTAAAAACAATGAACTAAATGTGTGCCTCATCATGTTTCACCCAAAAATGTTTTTTTCGAAGGCCAATTCTTCAAAAACTCATTTTAACACATAAGAAATATCCCATATCATAAAAAACATCTAAAAACTACACATAAAAATATTCCATATCATGGAATTACTGTCCAAAGATAAATTGAGGATTCAACATATCCCACTAATCGAAAAACTCATATTCCTTTTTATATGATCACTAGTTCAACACATGGGACATTACAACATACCAACTTTATAACTTATCTTCCCTTAGATTCCTTAGGGTAATGATGTAAATATCACTCGACCTATACATTTCTTTATTTTCCACTCAATGAAACTCTTTTAGTTTCTTAATACCCAAAATGACTAAAGAGATACATTAAAACATCAGGTACAAAAGTCATTATATGTCAAGAAAACAATCCTATAAAAATATAAAACATAAAGAAAACACATAACTAAACATGTATAAGCCAAGGATTGATCACGTAATCATCTTTTTTTTTTCAACTAGCCTATTTCACTCCCCATGACAGGTTATATCCTTGAGAGTAAAATTTTATACTCACGATACTCCCATGGTGGAACATTCTTATTGATGCTCACCAATAACATACTAACAATGAACTTACAAATACTCACAACATGATACACACTATCATTCACTCGGACTGTACATTTGATATCAACATAATAAAAAATAATTAATTCCAATCAACACATCTTAGATAGGATGTGTTCGAATTTCGTTGACAGAACCTGGATGAAATTTACACTACACCCCACTAAACCCCCAATGTTCATGTGGTAGATCATCAAAAAATAGAACAATAGAGCCTAATTATATTTCCATGTAACCTTAGGATCAAGATACTAGTGCCCAAAGACCTCATCCAATTTATTCTATACTCTAGAGTTTATAAGTGGAACATTGGTACATAGTAAATACCTCTTAAAATCAGAACCACTAAGTACGAAAAATTATATTTTCTCAAATTTTGGGGAAACTCAATTGATCAGCTGGTATCTATGAGTCAATATTTGGTATTACTACTTGGGAATAATAGTGTCTTTCATAACATCCATGCCTACATAAATATCTTATTCCATTACAAATGTCGATAATTAAAGAAACTTGTATATTACGTTGAACATATCAATAATCCCACTCTTGATCAGTTATATATATCAAATTGAAATTAATTCTAGGAAAAATGTGGAATGATCAGTCTAAATATTCCGTGAACCACTATATATTAGGGTCACCCACCGATAACTAACGTTCCACTATCTACTTTAGGATAAACCTTGTTACCCAAACAATAAAATGATTTTATGATTTCTAGAACCCATTTCCCAGACATAATGATAAGCGTAGCTAAGAACCTTCTCATAAATGAGTGAAAATGAAACATCTACATTTTCCCATTCCAAATTTTTGAGAACTGTATGATGGATTTCCCTAAATCCCAAATTTTCAATGAGTTTCACCACCCTTATGTGGGAAGTAGTGTACTTTACGCAATATGTATTACAATTAAACCATTTCACAAGTGAAAATAAATAGGATATTCTTTATCAAAATAAAATATAAATATTTCTATGTATCCAAACACATAGTTTAAGGTATATCCTTGTACTCAAGATGATACCAAATCATTGGTAATGATCTTCTCTAAACCATGTGTACACTAAGATTCTATAAAATGGATTTTATCAGCCTCTCAAGCCTTACTTCATTGAAAATGACACATTTCACTTTAACCAAACCTTGAAACAATGTATCTGACGATTCATGTACAGATCTGGCCATGGATAGTCCATTTAAAAACAACCAATTTATTCTCTAATTATACCACATCACTAGCTACTTTGATTAATTTATCCTGAATCCATGGGTCACCGTTCCTACATGTTCCACATTTGACACCATCAATCCACAAGATATACCCTACTTCTCATCAATATTAAATTCTAAATAGTTTACACACACTATTAGTATGAACTAAACATACCATATGCTATGGTGCAAAAATCATGCCACTATAGTTCAATACCTTAATTTCCCAATGAATAGACACTTATCAACAATTCCGAATAACAGTGTTGTCGAACATTTCAGTATCAAAATACCAAATTTTCCATAGAACCCCTCTGAAAAATTTGGCACCTCACTAGTGTGATGATTTATAATATGATCTATTACCTCATCGTGTCGTTTAATAAATCATAACATCAACCATTAAACCACAGTTCAAAAGGGACACACAATCAATTATTCCTACCCTCCAAGGAATGTTTTGATAAATATGAACACTACGTAATTTCTTGTTAACAGAAGGAATCTCCATTACTATAACAAAACACCTGGGAAACTCTATTCATCAGTCTTAAAACTATTAAAAAAATTATTTCCCTTGTGAAAAACAGAAACCTAAGGATTAACTTTATCATAAAAATCCCTCAATCAAATAGATATCATCGACCCACATGGGTAAAATTCAAAACTAATGGTATTTGGGTCTTCCACCTAGCACTGATTTCATGCATATGAGAACCACATTTAACTTAAGATTCATTATCATGTGACATCTAAAAGACAATAACCTCACACTAAAGATATGACTGTAAAGTAGGTAAAAATATCATTGACATATGAGGGTATAAACCTACTGATATAAGCATAACAACATCACCGAACAAGAATTATAAAACTATGCTTGGGTCATCACTAAGTGTCTGAATGGAGGAGTGCTTAGTGAATGATTAAAAAACAAACAAAAATGTACAATGGTAAAGCTCAAAGGAAATACACATAATGTTCACCCCCTCAATTTTTAACACATTATACAATCACCCACCTTCCTGATGGTGTCATTTATTCAAATAAGACTCATACCCCACTCCAATGGCCAAATGGACCGAACTTACCATGCTTCAGATCATATGACAAAAACCCTACAAGTTTCCCATATATGATGGGATTACATCAATGGAATAATTCCTCATTTAACATATTATGATGAATTTTAATCTTGAGTCATTACTATGATTCCACTAGGCTTTACCACCTAATGTTTAGATCCAATCAAACGAAGAATGGAATCTGAAAGACATCTATGAGAAACACTCACACTCCCACTCAAGAATCTCTAAAGTAAAACTCATGAAAACCAATAAAAAATGATTCAAACTATAAAAACCACTAAAATGATTTATTATAATTATTTTAAAAATTATTATTTAATATGAAATTTCAAATATCACAATCATAATAGATATCATGTTACATGTTTAGAAGAAACTGTACTAAGAACATTATTTAGACAACGTTATAAAAAAATAGAAAAATTGTCTCACGATTTATATATTTCCATTAATTTATCACAGATGGATTGGTTAAAGAAAATTTCAATTTTAAGATATTGAGTAAAACAACCTTTTGGAAAAAATTTACATTTTAATTAATGGAAGCCTCATTATATAAACTATTAAAAGAAGATAACTAATCTATATTAATAAAAGGGGAAACTTCATGAAATATACAACAATAAATTAATTTGTTACAACATATAAATGTCAACTAAAATTTAAAATTTCCATACCATTTAACATAATCACACCCCATGGTGTTAAGAACCAAGAAATACAATGAATAAGGAAATCTATGATGGCCCTTTCATTTTATCCATGATTTTAAAAACACTGTAGTGTATTTAACTTATAAGAAACATATCAAAACTAAAATAAATTATTCCATTGGTAAATTTTGGGATTTAGTCATATGGGTTATAATAGACCAAATATATAGGTAACAATGTTCATAAAGGAAACTACTTTATATGTGAATCACAATTTATCACATTACATGGTTCGGTTACATGAATTACCATTCAAAAATAATAGAAGTACTTTCCCTTATATGTTTCATTTTATAGTCAAATACCAAAAACCAATTTTTTCACTTTAGATCCTAAACTATAATACATCTATATATGATTGCTCAATCATATGGGTCACCCTACCCAATTTATGAAGGCCCATAGACATTAAAATTTTTATTGGTACCCATTTGAACATTACTGTTAATGATTCGGCCTATAGAAGAAACGGTTCATGGATGAAAAATAGCATAATTTGTTAGTTAAGGTGCACCATCATGATATATAGGAAAACGAATTTTTGGTTCATATAGACCCTTTAATAACCAATCACACATCATAACTATAATAAGACTTGTCCACACCCGCAAGGAATACTAGGATAAAAAGTATATAATAGAATCATGGTATATTACTAAGAATACATAGTAATAACATCTCTCACATCTAGAATACATAAATCTATCATTGTTTTTCCAAATCCCCAAAGAAAAATATTTACCTATTTATCGAACATTCCAATTTGGTTTTATAACTTCACCAAATTATAATACAAAGGAGAAAGACCTTGGATGCCAATTTGTTACATTCTAACCTCGGATCAACTAAAATGGTTCCCCGATCTATTTTCCAAATGACATCATGTGCACATATACATATGCCCGAGGCGGTGGACTAATAGTGAGGGTTTAAATTTGTTATGGTGGGGAGAATATACCATATAGATCATAGTAGAACACTGGTATATAATAAATGAAATAATAGTGGAATAAGTATAGAAAATAGTATAAGGAGATGAAATATCCCAAAAATTATGGATGTAATTCCATGTTTAAATTTTGATTGAAATATATTAATTATGGATAATGTAATCTTAATTTGGTGTATAAGAAATATTGACGATTTTTTGGGGGTTTGAGACATGAAATAAATGGAAATCGGTCCATCCTGTGCATGTTTCATTGTTGGCTCATGATTTGTGAAAATCATGCAAAGGGTGAGGCTGAACCGTAAAACCAAGGATAGAGTAATTCCACATAGTTGGTATATGTTTTCCTAAACCAATTGGAATCCCCTTTTAGCCATGTGATGTGTACCCCTGTTGGATAGATAATGGAACATTGGTTCACATTTTAGAAAACCATATGGCCAAACTGTGTGCCTCATTAAAAAGAGAAAAATTACCATTTCCGCTCAGGATTTTAAGGATCTCACCCAAATTACTAACCATTTATTCTCTATCAGTAATTGTGACAAATAATATTTACTCAAGATTCACAATGTTGTTTATCCATAAATTCTAGGTCATTTTGAGTGTGTTTGGATGTGGATCAAGGCTTCAGTTATGTCTAATGCTCCTCTGGACTCTCTATTCTGGATTAGGTGTTGTAGATTTGTTCTTATTCTTCTAAAGCCCTAAAAACAATTTTTAGTGGATTCTAGATTGGGGATTCAAGGGGTTCTTGAATCTAGATATAATTATAAGGTTCAATGTTAATTTATTTTTTGAATCATGTTAGGCAGTCTACAAGTTATATCACATATTTTTTAAGTTTATTTTTTCATGTATGGATTTTGTAATGGTTCTCTATTGTTTTGTGTTTGATTCCTTTCAATAGGTTTGGTAAAATGGATTTCTAAATGATTAATTGAACCCTTCATGATCTCCGAGGGATGATTTTAGGTTTAGTAGACTGATTCAGGTGCACCACTAGTGTGCCCCAACATTCCCAAACAAAAAACATTGTAATGTTATGCATGTAATTGAAATGTGTTAAAGTGGATCCCAAGTCAAGACTATTCCTATGATTGGTTAAATCATATAGTGGTAGTAAAAATAGTGTGGGCTAGTTGTTGGAAATGGTATAAGGGATTATTTTACATAATGTGGAAAACTGTTAAAAATATTGATGTTAATGGGCCAAATGGAATAGGAAATTGTGATGGAAATCCACTAATTGATTAATGTATATGAAATGATAAATGTGTTTAAGGGATAATGTATGGGAATTATCGAAAATAAATAATGGGTTAAAGTGTGGAAAAGTTAAATTTGTTAAATGGGATATATATAAAAATTGTAAAATGTGCTAATGGGTGAAGGCTTTAAGTTAAATTAACATGGTGAACAATTTTGAGATGTGAATGATATATTTATTGATTGGGTATGGTTTGTGATATGGTATTTTTATTAAATGAATACATAAGAATGAACACATTGTTATGAAATTTTTTGTTATTGGACTTGAGGATCTATGCACATGGTTCGGGATAGAATGAGTCTCTAGTTGACCACCCATGATTCACAGGTTAGGTAGGGTGATTGAGAATCTATTCCCCTAACTGATTACTTTGATGAGACTTCCTAGACCGAGGCTCCATGGTAAGTGTGAGGTAAATGTTTGCGAAAAGTTTTTCCATAGAGGGATTGGGATCTTGATTTATTCAATTATTCATAGTAAATGGTAGACTTAAGGTGTTATTTAAATGATTTAAATACTTACCCCATTGAACAAGTTGTAACATCATGAGTTTTTGAATCAGGTCAAAAAACCACCCCTGATGTGATCTTTTAAAACATTGGCAATGAAATTTCTAATCTGATGATCGAAAATCAATTATAAGAGTTTCATCATCTTAATATCATGTTTTTACGTGGTTTTAAATAAGTATCCAAAGCTTCATGTGTTCAGAAGTGATTTTTGAAGTGTCAGAGTCTGAATGGCTTATTTTGGAATTTTAGGATAGGGTGCACAGTTTAGTGGAAAACTAAGTGGACCCTTCCTGTTAACAATGTCAAACACTAATTGAACTGTCACATGGTTTGTGTTAACCATGAGAGGTAGTCTCATGACCATGAATAGGTGTCTAGAGATGTTACAAAGGCTTCCACATAGTTTTTCCACTATTAGAGTGAACCACGCATAAGTTCACAGGGGTACTACCACATATGCAGTACCTCATCATTATAGCATGCACAATTACCACATAGTTTGGATTATCATGCAGGTAAATAGTTGGGCCTTTATATGATGTATTTTAAGGTTTTTTTTCATATTTTCTAATTTCAATACGCTTTTTCTCCTTGGTTGCATTCAGAGTAAGAGGAAAGTACCCTCATCCCCTCTTGTGGATTATGATCCCTCTCCCCCATCTACATTCTGATTCTAGATTTGTTAGGTTCATTGGAGTTATAGTGGTAAGGTTAACATCACCCTCCCTTATTCATTGTTTTCATTTTCCCTAAAAAACAACTAAATCCATATGATCCATTTCTCTTTATTTTAAAGGGGTTCAAAGTGAAATAGGATCTATTTCAATCTACATCGAATTGGAGCTTTATATTAGATGTGAAAAAATATACTAGTCTATGGTAATTGGTTCATATATTTATTTGTGTTTTGGTGGATGTTGGGGTTGTGTAGCTTTTAGTACACCTTGGGAAAATTGAGAGTCCCAAACTACATGGTATTGATTTGAATGTATTACCCATTGGATTTCATTTGTTATGCCATTACATTTTTACCTTAATCGAGGACAAGTTAGAGGTCGTCGTTCCTTGGGAAAAATTGTCAGGAGGTGTTTCATTCACTTAATTTGAAATTTTTAATTGAAATTTTTAATTTATTTGTTTTGTTTATTACAATATGAGGCATTCAATTCCTCTATACTAAATGGTTGTTTTTATTTAGAAGATGAAATCAAATCAAAATAAATTGTATTGTATTTTTATATTTAATTTGAGATGTACAATTCAATTCCACTAAATTTCTTTTTGTTATAATGTAAATTATATATATATATAAATATTACTTGAGATGATCTGTTTAGAACCAAGAGGTTGTGAAGAGCTTGTCCCATGGAAATTGGGATGTCAAGTCCATCATGATTAAGTGATGTTGGAAACTATATGGGCTTGGACCAAATTTCTTGAGTGGTTTTGACTATAAGATTTCACATCATGGGTATTGTAATGAGGTGGTGAGGCCATCTAGTGGGGCATGACCTATGATATATATGGATAAAATGGCCATCAAATTTGAGCTACATCATCATAGGGGAACAAAGTTTTGGCTGATGTGGCGCAGGGATTTTATTATGGTTATTTTCACTCACCCATGATTTCCAAAGTGCCAAATTGATTCATGTGCACATAAAATGACTCCATTGGTGTGGAGGTTTTGACCACTCGTGTGGGTAGAGGTCCCCAAAATTTGCGACTTAGGAAATGGTTTGGGGATGCTTTTAATAGAATTCCACATTGAATGTGAGGAGCAATTGGATTTTAGTGTTGAAGGTAACATATGGGGGAGGAGGCCGACCATGATTAGGGTAGTGGGCCTGGACATATATTGGAGGACGGACACCCTCATTCCTCGGGATGTCCCACCATGGGATGAAGGGGATTTTATCTTGAGTACATTTATCATTGTGCCTCTAGATGTTGGGACATGCACCAATGTGTTCTTTTGAGAAGGGTTTTGAGAGACCGGTGACTAATGTGGGCATGCCTTAGGGATTTCTGCACTTATTGGGACACAAGGTTTTGTGAGGCACGTGGTGTTAGGATATATAGTTAAGGTGGAACCCAAGGTTTCACTTTATCTATGAGACTTCTTAGGTACCTTGGACCATGGTCAAAGGAACCGTTTTGCTTTTGGGAATCTGGTGTTGGTTGGTGATGTCTTCCTGGTTGTTGTTGAGAACGAAGAACTCCTTAGTTGATTATTACATCGTATTGCATTAATTTTTTTGACTTCACCCCTTGAAAAAATATTCCAGGAATACTCTTTTGGGTGGTATCCTAAAGTGATTTGTCTCAAAACCTACACGGGTTCTTCAGGACATGTGTATAATTTTGTAATTTAGGTTCTAGTAAAGGATCAGCCTCAGGAGGTGGATATTAGTAGTTACATGCATGGAGATTGGCATGGGACCTTGAGGACATCCCAAAATGGAACTTATATTTAGTTTCCTTTATGTATCAACATGCTATATATGTATAACGTGTACTATTCAACCATTGCAGACCCTCTTTTATACATTGACATGTATGGAATATTTTGAAATGAATGATTTTATTATTTTTTTGTAGTGTCTATAAGTGGAATACTGATCTATTTATTTATCATCCACTATGGTTGATTAATTATGACTTCCACTATTTATTTTTATCGACTATGCTTCTACCACTGGCAGGACTGGTTTGAGTCAGGTGAGTCTTATTTATTCTATTTCATGCTATATATTTTAACTCAAACCTGTTTATTATCATTACCAAAGGTAATAGTCCCCCCATTATACCTTTTTATACACTCACTTCTAGTTGAATACTTTAGTGTTTGGGGAGTTTTGCTTAATGTTAGTGGAACCCGGCCTGATAGCATTTTTTGAGTAGTTACTTGGGTTAGGGATTCTTATAATGGTGTCAAAGGAGTTTCCTTAATATATTTTATTTGAATTACTATTTGAGTATTTGGGGAATGGAGAATATGTAATGTAAGAACAGGGTTTAAAGATTTTCATAAGTACCTAGAGACCATCGTACGAAGGACATTCCAGGTTACCATGGGTGGGATAACTATTCTATTTTTCTCAAATTACTATTTATATTATTTCAACCATGAGTGGTTCACTTCGAATGTTAAATGATAAATTATTTTGATATGTGACCCTCGTCCTGGTAAGGTATGAGGTAATTTGGAACCATAGATTTGTATTGGAAGGTGAGGTAGCTTATGATTTCATAGATGTATGGATTTTGATAGGAATATTTTTTGGTATTTCAAATTTTCAAATACATGTATTCCTCGTAAAATAATTATTCCCCGTGATAAATATCAAATACCATTTTATATGTGATTTGTCTTAAAATAAAATTATTTATTCCATGTGATATATATATATATATGTATATATGAAATTTCATGTGATAAATTAAATGGTTCAGACACTTATTGGAGCATGAATGTTCTATGGTTGAGGTGATTTTAATCACCAAAATTTGGTGACTTGGTCATTAGTTTGAGGAAATAATAGTGTCTATAAAGGGTATGGCCTAGGGATTATATGATACATGTATCAATTTAGGGGGGGTGAAGAGGAATTGTAGTAAATATGTCGAGTTGTATGTTTGTTATTGGGAAGAGTACATGTACTAAGGATTCACATCCTTATACTACTTTACATATATAGGTTATCTGTATATATATATATATATTATATGGGATGCATGACCATTTATGGTATCCAGTAGATTCCTCCTGGATAGATCAGATGTGGGTTTCGGTGAGTTATGGAACTGCGACATATGAGAATGAGTAGGTTCTAACCCCTAAAGGATGGGTATGGAAATCACATGTTCATTATCAGGTACATGTTCTAGTGCATGTGGGTAAACCACTAGTTTTCAATTATTTTGGGTCATATCTGGATGAATAGCTCTGATCGATAATCGTAAGGTTTATATTGGGTATCTAATGGGTGGATGAGGGAGTAGATCCATCAATGTAATACCTGACAAGGGAATTCCATTCAAGCACCAAAAAAATTTTCTATGTGAGATTGGTCTATAGGTGGATAAGAACTAGATTGGGAGCATGCATATAATCTTTGAGAAACTCATGATTACTCTATGGTATAGGGTCAATCTAGCAATGTTCATGCTCATAGGAGTTACTAAACACTAGGGGGATGTGTAGGTTCAGGATGTTCGACATGAGATTTTGGATTGGATGGATTTTGAGGCTAAGTTCTTCAATCATTTATTCCTTGAGATATTGAGGGGTGAAAGGGCTTTGGTGTTCCTAATCCTTCAGTGGGTTTCCATCTCAATCATGGACTATACAGTGACATTCACCAAATTATCATACTCAACACCAAGTGTGGTGAGTGATGAGACCTCAAGGATGAGGTGCTTCGATGATGGTTTATCACACACCATTCCGGTGAAAGTAGACATCATTATATTTTTCTATTTCTTTTAGGCGATGAACCATGTTCTCATAGCTGAGGGAAATCTGAAGGATATTTCATAATCAAGTCATGAATTAGTTTTAGGAGACTTTAGTTTAAATGTATTATAATGTATGAAGAGTGCTAGATATGCGTTCCAAAATGGTTGTTAGATAATGTAATTGAGAAGACCACATTAGAGTATATCATTTATGGTTTTCATTCAGTGTGGGTAGTTTGGAAAAGTTATGAATCAATGAATGTAGCCTCCGAATGAGTTCTAGGCATGTGGACAAGTCCAACATCTTGAGAGGATCTATAGGATAACAGATCAATTTTCCAACAATCAGATTTATTGGAAGACTCGTACCATTGAGGTTAGATCAGGATCGTTACCATGTGAGGGTATCCAAGGATCCACTACATAAGGAGTTCATGGTAATGGTAGATGGACCTAACACTGAGGTTAGTGGCCAATGATTGAAAAATACCACTGATCCTCTAAGCATTACACAATCATAATTTTCGAAAAGAGAACACTATGGAGCTTCGAGGTCATGACTAGTCTAGTTATCTGATGAAATTGGGAGGCACACCGTGTGAGAGGCTATGATTTCATTTTGTTTTATTTTTTCATTTCATGTTGAGCAATGATCATTTTGGAATGTCATGTTGAGGAATGTCTATTTGGGTGAACATGGTTCACTGGTTTTATATGGACCAACATGATGTTTTTCAATAGGTTGGAATTATATCATTTGTTTGTTATATCTATGTATGAGGTGTGAGGCACAAGGTTAATTACTTTAGCACTGTGGGTGATGGAATTTTAGGTTCATTGCATCATTAGCATCAATGGATATGAGTTTCTAAGGTTCCATAGAATAGATCCATCAAGGATGTGGGTTACATGATGTGTAATGCATCTAGGAACTGTGAAGGTGTGTTACTAGATTGGGGTGTGAGGCAGCCGGAATGTTTTGAGCACCCAAGGTTATGTGGAACCTCGATATCACCATGGGTTCCATGGGCTAAAGGTGAGAATCAACGTAGTGTGTGATTTTAATAGGTGTATTATATGGAACAAGAACACTTGGGGACATGAAAGAGTGATGATGAGTCATGGTAGGACCA
The DNA here is from genome assembly GCA_963277665.1 of Viscum album. Taxonomy (NCBI): domain Eukaryota; kingdom Viridiplantae; phylum Streptophyta; class Magnoliopsida; order Santalales; family Viscaceae; genus Viscum; species Viscum album. Next base: position 349,776,172 of record OY728123.1, read on the forward strand.
TGGTTTTGAGAAATAGGTCGACAGACCTTCGATTTTTTTGAGATTTTGGTCTGGTTGTGACTGGGTTAATAAAATCTTGAGGTGGGAGCTCCCTTGATGAAATTGGCCTATACCCATGAGATTGGTGTAGTCCAGGTTAATTCGAATGATATGGTTAGGTTCGGTACAATTTACGAGGTTTAATATGATATCTTAGGGACAATATATATTATTGTGGGCAGATTGTAATGTCCTAGGTATTTTAGTCCTGTAGAAAACCCACTCCCAGTTTGACCGTTTCAAATATTGGCTATTCCATTTTCTAATATGATGATCAGAACAAAATTATGTGAGTTCCACAAAAATCCTATAATGTATTTACATGGCGTTAAATATTTTGATGAAGCATTGGGTGTTCAAAATATGTTTTGAAAGTATAGAAAGGAAAATGGCATGTTTTGGAATAGCATGTCAGGGTGAATAATTTAGGGGTAAACCATGAGCCCATTTTTGACTTTCCACATGGATTTTTTAAAATGTATGAGGGAGGATAATTTTTGTTTATATGTGTTTGTAGATATTTTAGAGTCTTCAATAGACTTGGCGCTTGGTGAGAGAAAACTTTGTGGAAGGTCAGACATGTACTGTATCTTAAGAAGTACCTTTGCACTATAGCCCGCACAGTTACCACACAGTTTGGAATCCTTGGTTGAACATATAATGTTTTTTTAATTTTTTTCTTTCTATTACCTTATTATATATCTCCCAATATTTCCCCATGGTTTCGTTCAAATTAGGAGGAATCCTCATCCTCCTCTCCTCTAGTGGATTTTAATCCATCTCCTGTATCAATGGTCCCATTCCAGAACTGACGGGTCTATCAGAATATTAGTGGTAAGGCTAGAAGCTCCTTTCCTTATTCTTCTTTTATTCCACCGTATAGATCTATAAATATATTTGTGTCATTTCCAATATTTTTAAGTCATTTGATGGAAACATAGATTCATTCCATTCAATTTCTAATTGTATCACGAAATAGGACATTCCTATGTCTACGAGTCTAAGGTGGGTGTTTCATATCATGATTTTTTTGTAGATGTTTTGGTGGTGAATCTTTTATCTCACCTTTGGGAAATTGATCAAGTCCCCCAGATGAAATTTTTTGATTTAACCAAATAACCCATGTATACTATTGGGAATTCCCCTACCCTTTTTACTCTACTGAGGTTGAGTTAGAGGTTATCTCTCTTTGGGAAAAAGTATTTGAGAATGTTTAATTCATTTAATTTGAATTGTTTTTATTGAATTGATTTAATTATTCCAATCTAAGGCATTAAAGTCCCCAAAACTAAATGGTTTTGTTTATTTAGGTGATTAAATTCAATCAGATTAAATTGAATTGTCTAATTATGTTGAATTTTATTTGTTAAATTCAATTCCATTGAATTTATTCTTATTATTACATAATATATATATTTGTGTGTGTGTGTGTGTTTGATATGAGCTATTTAGAACCAACGGGTCATGATTGGTGTGGAATAGGGAAATTGAGATGGAATGGCCATTAGTATTGAATGATATTTATCATTGGTTGGGGTTGGACTAGATTGATTGAGTGTTTTTCCATAATTATTGGGGTTGTGGATGTCATATTGAGGTGGGAAGGACGTTAGGTTGGGAATATCCCAAGATATTGAAATGGAAAGGCCCTCAAATTAGGGAGGTCTGGTCATTGGGGACTGAGGTGCATGTTTATGTGTCATTTGTTTTTTATTTTGGTGATTTCCACTCACCCATGAAAGCCAATGTTCTGGATTGTGTAGTTAGCACACTGGATGAATCTATTGATGATGTGCTTTTGACAACATGTGTGGGTATAGCCCCCTGATTTTTGATTCTTAGGAAATGGTCTTGGGTTTAATACAATTTAATGCCATGGGGAAGGTGAGGAGCCTATAGATGTCATCATTGAGGTTGCCGATTGGGGGTTGAGTCCTAACATGATTGAGGTCATGGGCCTTGACATATATTTTCAGTTGGATATCAGTGATCATTAGCAATTCATTCCATGAATTGTATGTGATTTTATTTGAATGGAAAAAATATTTGTGCCTCTAGATTTTGTGCTATGGGCCACATGTGATTTCTTGCAGGGGTTTGAGTGACTGGAGACTTTCTCAATGGTGCCTTTGGGATGCCAGTACATATTGGTACATGAGTTTTCTGGAGGTATATGGGGAAAAGATATATTATTGAGGTGGAACTGGAGGGTTCAACTAAGCTACTATACTTTAGAGATATCTTGGTCCAAAGGCCAACGACCCATTCTACTTCTGTGATTCTGGCATTTCATAAAGGTAGGTGGTGGCTTCTTGGTTGGTGTTGAGCACTAGGGAAGTACTTTTGTTTATTTCATTGTACTTCTTTACTTTTATTTATATTACTTTCCATATTGAAAAAATATTCAGGGTACTCACCTTTGGGGGCGGTATCATATTAAGACTCATATCACACCCTGTACTAGTCCACTGGGATGCTTGTTGACTTGATAAATTTACATTCTAGTAAACAATCAACCATAGGATCAAGAGCATTATAGCTTCTTTCTTAGAGTTTGGCATGGGACCTTGAGACCAAGACTAGTTGGAGATTTTTTTAGCTTCCTTTCTGTATTATCATGATAAATATGTATGAATTTTAATGGTTTTCCTATTGATACCATGTTTTCTATGTAGATATGTATGGACTGTTCTGAAATGAATGTTTTTATTATTCATTGGTTGTGGATACATTTTTCATTATGATCGGTTTATTTATATTCAATTGTAGTTATTTATTTATATCTTCCACTTCTTCTTATTATGTATGTGATTCCACCATTGGTAGGTTTTTTATGAGTCTTATTAGTCTTATTTATTCCACATCATGTTGTATATTATAACTCGGAATTATATATTATCATTCATAGAATTTATATCCCCCCACTCTACATGTTTACGCACTCACTTCTAGATGGAAGCCTTTTTTGTTTGGGTAGGTGTGCCTAAGGCCAGTGGAACCCCGAATGATAGCATAGTTTGAGTGCCTAATCAGGTCAGGGATAATACAGATGTTATGGAAATGAATTTGTAAATAAATATGGAATATGTGGTGAAAGTGGAGCAAGGTATTGACATGATTTAAGTGGATATTTTTATCTAATGGATCTTGATTGATCTTTTTTATCTTTTAATTTATTCAATAATAGAATACACTGTCTATTTTGACTGTATATTATATACTCCCCATTGGTGGTGGCCTTCTATGTTGTACTCACACCATTCTCGGTACATCATTGGGTACCCAACCATATTTCATGGTTGCAGGTTAGGATAATGGAAAAGGTCATGATCAAGAGTGTTGGGAAGGTCATGGGATGTTCATGGTTGGGATCTAACCCTAGAGTTAGGGATTGTTTTTTTGGATTCTTATGCTGGACTTTATGTGGGGTTTTCCATCACTTTGGAAATGTTATCATGACATGAAATTTTTTTGTGTGGTTGTACCCTATATGGGATTTGGTGGGTAATGCATGTTTTTATATTATTGTTTATTATTTCATATGTTTTCTTCTCTAAATTAATCAGATAAAAAGTTTTTAGTGTCCCCATATGATTTATTTGACCCACAATTCTAGTCGACAGCCTGTGGTGTATGAGGAGGCATGCTTGAGGTCATATGGCGACTGAGATTGGGGAACCTGTTTAGTGGATCCTGGGTTCAGGACGTTACAAATTTGTATCAAAGGAGTTATTTTGGTCGTATTACTATTTTTTATGGTAGATTAGAGGTGAATATGGTTTTACCCATTCTAATGAGCATGTGCATGGGAGTAGTTAACCCATGTATGTGGGAAAACCAAAGTGCCATAGTGGTAATTGTTGTTCTTGGTTTGTGTTGTTATTGTTTAATGATATTTCACAATTGGGTGAGCCACCTATCCTACGATTTGACTATTTTATTTTATTTTACACATGGATAGTATGGATTGAGTTTGTGAATTCATGAATTATTATATGATCCTAGGGATATAGGTGTCATTCATTATGATAGGAAAAAACTACATGGATGTGTGGGACATGAAAAATGGTATTCATTTATCTTATTTGAAAATTTGAGAAAAAATATTGTATAGTGATGATGCTGTAAATGGTTAAATAGAAAGGTTGTTAAAGAATTTTTAAAGAATTATTCTTATTGAAGGGGATAAATGGGTTAAAATTTCAGTTATAATGGGGTGTGAATAAGTAAAAATTTTAGTTTTAATGAACTATAAAAATTGAAATATTCCTAAAGAAGAATATTTTTCATTGTGAAAGTAGAAATGGTTTAAAAAATATATTCTAATTTATGACTTGTGACGATCTAGGCAGGTTAATCTAGTGTTTACCATGACCCACTCTAGGGATTCAAGAGGGTAGTTTCATAGATGTTACGATGCCTATTGGGATAGTGTATGTGAAATGGACTGTTTATGGATACTGTAGAGTCTTATTTTACATAAAATATGAATACTTTATGTAATGTGTTCTAATACCTTTGTTTTTCATTGTCGAAAAATTACACCGTGATGGCATGTACCGATTGGCGGCAAGAAGATATCACCGAGAATTATCCACCTATAACATAGCAATAAAAAACCATTAGTCCAAGATAACCTAGAAGAGGATATGATTCATGTGAACATCAATCATTTTATGAAAATTATGGAATGGGACCTAGGTTGGATCATTCCATTTATGTATGATCAGACTTGAATGTTTCAATTCCAAAATCCTCCGACATATTCTTGAGTGGGGGGGACTATATGCTACATAGTTATGGATATAGTCCATGCAGATATTTTTGGGTTACTTGTAGACTCCTCAAAATAAGAGGGTCATGCTTGTAGAAAATATTTAGTTGTGATTGATGATGTTATGGTAGGATATCTTGGTTCAGACTCAGTAGGCTAATTGTATTCTATAAAAGGAATTCTAAGAAATGTTTTTGAAACAGCTTTACCCAAATACATTGAGACAGGAGTGGGATGCAGATTTAATGAGGTTGACCCAAGGAATGATGTTAGTGATTGATTGCACATGATGCATCATGGGCATGAAGCGATTTGTCCCAATATTGGACGAATATGATTTTAATATGGATATATGTTTATAGAATGGTATTAGACATGATATTAAGTCCTAGGTAAACATATCATATTTAAAGAGGAATATTTATGTGGTGGGTTTGTGGTTCTAATTGGACGAACTAGTGGTGTGGTTTCTGAGGGAAGGATGCATCATTTTAGAAATCTATACCATAGTGGAAGTGGGTAGAGAGGTCTAAAGAGATTACCAACCTCTTAGAGTCTTGAATAGTTTTTTTACAATCAACGTGGCAGGCTGGGGCACATGTTTGTTCAGTTCCCCAACCCCCAATTGAGTGTTGAGCAAGTGGATGAATGGGAAATGTAAAGATGTTCAACATGAACCTCAACAATTGGACACTAAAGAAGGATCAGGGTTTATTATGAGTGTAGGCATGGGGTCAGTTGCCTCATATCAAGTGTGTATTTCATGATCAACTATCCATTCCTATAAAGGGGTTGGATGAGTTACTTAAGGATGATAAAATCCATATCAATAGGAATGTGTAGCATCTGCAACTCAAAATAGTGACCAAGTTAGAGGGGTAGGTCAAATTAATGTTGATCAGTCTACACCTAAAGGTAGTGAGGTAAGACCCTGAACTATTTTATGTATTATCTATATATCTTTCACACACTATTGTTCTTTATGTGACACCATTGTCTCTCATTATTTTGTTTCTTCTTAGATTGTGTTGTGTAGGGTCAACCAGTGGAACTTCTATGTGGGGTTATATCAATAGATACATAGTTAGGTGTGAGAAAAGAGGATATATTGTAGTGTAAGGGGTGTTCTCTCATGGATGGTAGGTATTGTTTCTTATTGGACATATATTTACTTGATATTTCATGCTTTGATATAATTTTTGTTATGGAATGGTTAGTGTTGTACCAAGACCACATTGATTGTTATCTTTGTTGGGTAACATTTATGTCACTTAAGGGAGAGATCTATGTCCATCATGGTGAATGGGATTTCCTGGAAGGCCTTGTAGTACTATTTTGTTAGCATATGTGTGAACTCACAACCCATGTTTATTGTCTTATTCTTAATGATAGGGGAGTAGATTAGCTTGTCTTTCCTCCTAGGGTGGATCAGTTCTAGGATGTGTTTACTTAGTATTTATCTAGATTTCCACCTAAAATGGATGTTGATTTGATGGTATAGTTACTACTTGGAGAATAACCACTTCCCATTAACCCATATATAATAACATTTGAGGAACGCTATGAGCTCAAAACTCAATTAGAGGATCTTAATAACCAGGGTTTCATTCGTACGATTATGCCACCATGGGGAACTCCTTCATTGTTTTCAATGAAATATGAGAGATCATTGGGAATATGTGTCGATTAAAGTAATCTAAATCATAAGATGGTTCAAACTGATACGCTCTTCCTCAAATTTATGATCTTTTTTACCAAGTGATGGGTGCATCAGTGTTCTAAAAAATTTATTTGAGATCGGTGTATCATCAACTAAGGGTTCGACCTTCTAACATACCAAAAATTGCTTTCAAGTGGTGGTACGGGTTATGTGATTTTTTTTATTCTCATTGGTTTGACCAATGCAATGGACGTATATATGTCCCTAATGAACAGAATATTTCACCCTTACCAAGATCAATTCATTGTTACCTTTCTGGATATCATCTTAGTGCATTCAAAAATTCATGACTATCATTAAAACAATATTGACATCATCCTGAGTACACTAAGAAAGCCTAAGATATATGTGAAGATATCAAAATATAATTGCTAGATTAACAAATTGAATTTATTTGAGAGCATCATCTTATAAGAATTTGTGTCTGTAAACCTTGAGATAATGTAGGTACTTGTGTCTTGGGAACAACCTAATAATTTTTATGATGTTTGAAGATTTCTATGACTATTCTTCTATTACCAATGGTTTATTAAATAGTATCCTCATGTTGTAGAACCACAATTGTATTTTAAAAACAATGGTATTGACATTTAGTTGTCTAGGGTATGTGTGAATGCTTTTTAGTAGTTAAAGTGGTGATTGAAAACCACACCAATTCTAATCTTACCCAATCCAGGTAAGAAGTATACCATGTTTTTTGATGTGTCTGGTTTTGGGAATTGGGTGGAGTTGATACAAAATGAACAGGTGGTTGATTTTGGATCATAAAATATGAGGCTTAATTAAATAAATTAAATTGCACATGATCTTTATTTATGTACGGTTGTTCATTCCCTTAAATGTTGGAGGCATTACTTGTTGGGATAATGTTTTACTTTTTATACTGATCATAAAATCATTTAATATATCTTTCCTCAACATGATGTGAATATTTTTCTGTGAAGATGGGTGGAATACAAGAAGTCCTTGGACATTGAGATGGATTACACATTGGTAAATGGAAACAGTGTAGAAAATGGTTTGAGTTAGAAGACTCAAAAATAGGTGGTTCAGGAACGAGGTTTGGACTGGTTGATTATGGATTGGTTTACTGAGAAGCATCCTGAGGTGAATGATGGACAACAGTAGATGACCCATGTATCGATGGATTTTTATTCTATGCTAATAATCTATCTTATAGAGGGAAACATGGGGATCAGGAATGTTTGGATTTGAGGGAATGTTTTAAAGGTGTGTAGTCACCTTCTCGTTAGACCATTGGAGATGATGGAACTATTTATGTTCAAGGATGTGCGGTTGAAAAAACATGAATGAAAGAATATTTTATTTGTGAGTTTTATATATTTAAGTGCGATGTTCATCCCAGTTTTACCAAAATGTATCAGAATCATCATAGGTAGTGTTGGTGGCCCGAAATAAAGAAATACGTGGTAGGTTTTGTTGATTGATTCCATACCTACCATCCGGTGAAATATGACCATAAAAAACTATGTGGTTTTTTTATATACAATTTCCATTATATAATGGAAATGTGATGATGTGATGATAGATTTTTTATGGGTATTATAAATATTTCATGGAAGAATTATGTGATTTGGTTGGTTCAGGATCAGTTGACTAAAGTAGCACATTTTCTTATGATTCAAGAGACTTTAACTATGGATAAGCTAGGTGAGATGTATGTTCGATACATAGTATGATTTCATGGGGTATCATTAATAATAGTTCAAAATATAAATCTTCATTTTACATGGTTTTTCTATAAAGGATTATAGATAGTGCTTGAAACCCATGTGGTTTTGAGTACGAACATTCACCCATAGATTGATGGGTATTCAGAGCATACTATTTAGGTACTCGAGGAAATATTGGGATAATGTTTCCTAGACATCAGTGGATCACGGGAAAATATTCTAGCACTACTTTATTTTTCCTACAATAATAGATACAAGGCAATGATTCATATAGAACCATTTGAGGAGTCATGTGATAGATCATGTAGATCTTCATTCTGTTTAATAGAGGATTGGGAATAAGTGTTGTTGGGACTGAGTATCATGGTTACCTAACTATGAAATGTGGAACCCTCTTGGATAGAGGCTGGAAATCCTTTTGTGCATGGTTTGGAAAAACATGTTGCCAAACTATGTGCCTCTTTAAAAATTGGAAACATCCCCCCAGGAATTTAAGTATCTCACTTGATTTCTTCCCCTATTTCATGTAAATCAACCATAGTGAATATTTCTTTTAAATAATCCCAAGGGTAGGTCTCCTTAAATCCTAGGCCATTTGGAGTGTCATTGGGTGAAAATTAAAGATCAGGGTATTTCTAACACAAATATTTCTTATCTTTTCTGGATTAGTGCGGGTAGATTTTTTCTTCTTCTTATGAATCCCTAAAACCATTTTTTATTTTATATTCAATATTGGTTATTCAATTGGATATTTAATCCAAATATAATTTTGTGGTTATGTGTGTGTTCATCTTCAGATTCATGGTGGGTGGTGAAAAAGTAATATCTCATTTTTTAAAAGTTGATTTGGGCATGTGTTGTTGTGCTCATGGTTCCCTATCATTTTTCATTTAATGCATTTAAATTTATTTCATAAAATTTTTGGATAAATAACGAATTGAACCCCTCCTAGCCCCTTGTGATATTCATAGAGGTTTATTAGACAAATTTAGGGCTACCCATGGGGTGCACCAACATTCTTGAACATTGAACATGGTAATTTTAAGCATGAAATTTACTTTTGTTAAAGTAAAGACCACATTGAGCCTATTTTATTTTAGTTTAAATCATAAAAAGGAACTAATAATACATTTTCTAGTTTTTGGAAATGGAATAATGTATTATTTGGTATAATGTGATAAAATTGTTAAAATAATTAATGTGCATGTGTCTAATGGATTTTGAAATTGTGATGAAAATGTATTAATAGATTATCAAATATGAAATAATTAATGTGTTAAAGGGGAAAATGTATGGTAATTGTCAAATATACATAATGGGTTATGGAATGGGAAAGGGAAATGGTTTAAATAGGCTATATAACATAATTGGTAAATATAGTAATGGGTTATGTATTGATGTAAAATTTATATGATTAATAATTACAATATATGAATGATATGTTTATTTATTGTGTATATTTTGTGATATTGTATATTTGGTAAATGGGTAAATAAAAATGTGAACATTGGTTAGATGTATTGGAATATTAGACTTCAGGATCTATTCACACAGGTCATGATAGATTGAGGCTCTAAACCACACCCCATAATGCATGAGTTAGGGAAGGGGACTAGGGATACATGCCCTAAACAAATGCATTTGATAAGACTACAAAGACTGAGGCTCCTAGGTAAGTGTGATGTAAATGTTTATTAAATTTTTATACCAAAAGTTATTAGTTATCAGATTTATTCTCTTATGCTTAGTAATTGACCGACTTGAACCATTGTGTAAATTTTATAAATTCATAACCCATGGAAAAACTAATGAAAATGATTTAGTAATGATGATGGAATATGAGATGAATATGTAACAAGGGATTGATATTATTTATGGAATATTATAATGTAATGGCACTTGAGTTATATTTTGTTTTTCTTTTTATTTTTCTAGTTATTGCATACAATATATATTTAGACTATATATTTCATAGACACCATTGGTGGTAGCCTACTGAGTTGTACTCACACTATGCTTGGGTCGTCATTGGGTACCCAAGAAGATTTCATGGTGGCATTCCAAGTAAAGGGAAAAGGCCATATTATAGAGTGTTGATTTGGGATTGGGATGTAAATGGTCAATTATTTGGACTTGTAGTCAGAGGATGTTTTGGGGATTCATCTACTGGACTTTATTTTGGGGTTTCCTTCAAATTAAATTTTTTAGCATGACATGGAATATTTATTGTTTGGTTGTGGTTGTACCCTATTTGGAGTCTATTAGGAAATGTATATTTCTATATTATTGTTTATTATCTCCTTTATTTCATATGTTGTTTGGTGTGGATTACAATGATAAAGAGGGTATAGTCTCCCCCACATGATTTATTAGACCCTCCCTACTAGTCAGCAACCTCTAGCATACAGGGAGGCATGAATGAGGCCATGTTTTGACATGGTCTGGGGAACTGATTTAGTGGATCCCAGGATGGGGATGGTGTAGAAGATATCACTTAAAAAAATTTAATAAAAAACAAACATAAAATAACTAGTCTTAATGAAAATAAATATCTATGCCTGAACATGGTGTGAAAAAAATACAATCATCCAAGAATAAAAAATATATACGCAACATGACTAAACTGGTAGAAGGAAAAAATAAATAAAAGACTCCAGCTTAAGAAGGCCCCCCAAGAACAAGATTAACCACTAATTCCAAAACCCCATATATGAGACTTTTATAAAATAAAAAAACAAAGGGCGGAGTCAATTACCTAACACCAATCCTAGAAATCTATTTTGGCACCAATTGATAACCAAAACAGAGTGTGAGTAATTATGGTTCTCTACCACAAAAAACATCTAATACATTCAACCCTATGTGTATAAAATAAATTAGGGTGAAATTATAATAAATAATAATTAAAAAATTTAATAAATTCGGTCATTGGTTCCTAAAAAAAACCAAGTTGAACACACCTGCTTCTTCCGATGATGGAATGTATCTGAGCATAAGAACAATATAGTATAAATAGGTCCCATAGATATAAACCCATTAATCCCTATGAAATAATTTGGGTTTAATTACATAATGAGAGACCAAGAAATCCAAATATATAAATGATCAAATAATTTTCCATATGTTCGAAGCCATCATGATTAAACTAATGATGTATGTATTTATTAATAAAGAAAATCAGGAATTCATTAATCCTAGAATCCCATTTAAGGAATTTTGTATCATGAATCCATGTATCAACCAAATTTTGTTATAATTAATTGATCATCTAACAAAATACCTGTAATTCTATATCAGGAACTGAAGTGTCTCTCATGGAATAATGTAATTCATTTATACTTTGGACTAGTCTAAAGAATTTTGTATTATGAACCCATATATTATCGATGATTATTACAATTCATTTATCCTTTAGACCTGTATTAGGCTTTAAAAATTAGGATGTAATGTATTTCTCGTGGATTATTACAATTAATATAACCATTGGACCCATAGAAGGTAATCTGTATCAATAAAAAAACTATAACCCTCGGTGTAATACCATTCATATGTCCTATGATCCGTTCTAAGGGATTAGGTATAAGGAACCATGGAATTGTTCAAGGAATAATCTGTTATGTATGTATTTTTTATTTAAAAATCCAACATATTCAATGAGAAATATCCAAGAAATTTTACAATTCAATAAATAATTTACCACCTCATTTATATGTTCCAATAATTGGAAAGTGACTTAGTATTACTATTCATTCTTTATTTCTATGTTATTAAATTTATTTATTCTATCCATTACACAATCATTTAACTTGGGAAAGGAGCCTATTAACATGTTATAACCATTCAGTTTCTTCTAGTTCAATTTAAAAAAAATGAATTCATTTATTAATTCCATATTCAAATAAGTAAATAAAAAGACCTTGTGTTTTCTACTTGACTTATCAAAAAACAGTCAAATTTAATGACACTAATCCTTAACGTTTAAAATAGTTGTTTGGTCTAATATAAATCCATACAACATGAAAATTCATTGATTCCATTTTAAATTTTTATTTTGACACTTAGAAAACTATGGAATATGATCAAACCCATCCATGGGGTGGTTCAGGTTAAGGTATTCATCCTCCAAGCATGTATAATGGTTTTAGGTTAATATAAACAAGATTTATGTGAACAATTTAAAGTAATATATATTTTATTAGAATTGAATGAAAAGTTTATCTTGTAAAAGAATGATACATTTTCTAATGGATAAAACATTAATTTAGAAGAGACTACACCATCTATCTTCTCCCAATAGATATTCACTCATCTAATAACAAGCTTCTGTTCGATCTAAAATGAGATAAATCAAATAAAACGAAAAACACACTAAAAATATGGAATAATATCATTCATGGAAATAAAATTAGATATATCAATATAAAATGAGATAATAAGGAAGAATAATCCTATAATTACTAATGTTTATAAAAAATGACCTGCAAGCTTTAATTCTGCGTTTGAATGAAGGAGATTCGTGGATTCCTTTGAGAGGTGGAGAAGGGTGATCATGTGGCTATCATGTGTTGGAAAAATGAAGGATATAACAGAGGAGGAAAAGATAAATAATAGAGGGTAAAAAAATGTAAAATCACCCAAATAAATGTGGGATTGGTTTTTTCTGAAATGGTTTCCACACATTGAATCTAATCACTCACCAATATTGGTTAAGTGGAACTAACCATGCACGAAAGTTACATGGTTTGAAAAACTACACACATCCGATGTAGGTCACCTCTATAAAATGTATTCACTGTTTAATGTGTCCATACACTATTCCTCACATGTTTTATCATTATATTACTCTACAAGTTATGTCCACATTGTTCATTCTCATCATTACTACTAATCAAGCGACAATTGTGCTCCTCTGTCTGTTTCCCATTAAATTTGGTTTTCTAATTGCAAAACTCCGGAAACACATCTAAAAAGATGATACACAGCCTGAGACATAAATACCATCTAAAAATAACACTCTTATGTATTTCAACACTCATAATTACATCCCAATACATTTTTTTGTGATTTGGCCCATCCACTGAATATAAAAACTCACATTACATTGTAAATTATAACTAGTCCAAAATATAATGAATTACATGTAATTCTCTAAAGGTTGAATAGTTCTAATTATAAACTCTTAAGGGTGAATTAGATCCAAAAAATATAACTACTAAATTATCTATAAATATTAAAGTTTATATTTCTCAAAACATTCTTATATAAAATATATTGAAAAAATATTTATTCGATAATGTATATTGGAATGAAAATTAGATCATATGGATTTAAATGTCTCTATTAAAATAATATAATGCTGAAGAATCACCAAAAATGGAGAACCAATGATTTTAATAAATGTATTAAAATTTAGAAAATCATTATTTTCAATGTAAAAATCCTAAAAAGATCTATTCATTCTCTTCCCAAAAATTTTGCAGAAAATTATCATAGTAGGAGGAAAACTTCCTCTATAAAATATTCATCACTAAAATCTCCAAAATTATTTTTTGAAATATTTAAGAAAATATAAATCCATAAGATATAAGTAAATTCCCCGATTAATGGAAAATATGTTTCATAAAAAATATTCTATTGGCTCGAGGAATGAATGATTCAAAACTATACCCTTTCTTTTGATTAAACAACATATATTAAATAATCATAAAATTAGTCTACAAGACTGAAATTTTACATTAAGTATAATCATATCCAACATATATAACACATTATTATGTAATAAAATATTCTCAGTATCAAATTATTTATAATCAATTGCATCATGTATCTAGAGACAACATAAAAAAATTATCCATTATAAAATATTTGATTCTTTCCCAAAAAATATATTATTGGCTATCAAAAATAAAACAATAATTTATTTTTTGAAATCATTCTCATAAATAAAATTCTTCATATCGAAAAAATGTTTTCAAGCTTATGTAGTTTTAAAATATATTGGATCAGTGGTATAAAAATTCAACACATATCTACAAAACATAATTACATAATATAAGATGCCTAAAAATTTAATATTAGAATATAATTTACTTTTATTTGATTCCATATCACTTTCTATATTGGAATATTTATATAAACATAGGATATGTTTTCCACATACCAAGAACAATCTTTTATTATACATAACAAAAATATATAAAAATAATAATTTACTGATCACCAATTTTTTCTACAAGGAACTTATGAAAAATGAATTACCCCGCCAAATTCTTGAGTTTTTGTTTTCATAGTACACACTACCACATAAAAAATCAACTAGTACTGCTGAATATGTTTTTTACTTCAAATTATTTCTCTACACTTTAGTTGAATTCATCTTAATAGTTCATAGATTAAATTTCAATCAAATTGGATTACTAAATTCATTATATATTCCATAAAAACTATATGGTACAACTTATCAATGTATTTCTAATAATATATCTATAATTTCATAGCCTCACTGTCATGATATATTATCCTACAAAAAATAGTTTTCATTGTCCCTAGGTATTACACGATAAAAGAATGGGAAAATCATTCTTCAAACTATTATTATGAGTTCATTTTTAACTAATTATAAGAATATCATAAACATGAAGCATGAAATTAATTAAATTATAACCGTTAAAGTATTTAACAAAATTTAATTAATAGAAGAGGTAATCAAGAATCTCTAATGAAAAATGTCATATTAAAATTATTTATACCACTTCCTCTATGATAGATTCAAATCATATATTATATTATTTAACCTCTAAAAATATTTCTCTTAATCTATTTCAACAATATTCTGTAGTTACACCAAATAAATCTTAGGATCAGAATCCCCTTTTTTGAAAGCTTTGTTCACATCTATCTACTCAATCTATTTTTAAAAACTAAAATCCAAACTAAGAAAAATAGTAATGAAAAATATTTTGACAACTAGTGGGGGTAATATATTTTAAATAATTATCTTTATTTTGATGGAAATAATTAAAAAAACCTTTCTTATATTTTAATAACGAAATGGGGTAATTATTTATAATTTTTTAAATAAATTGACATAAAAAATAAATCTTATATATAGGTAACTTCCACAACACAAGGGTGTGATTTCCTTGATATAATATCTTGTCTTCATACATTGTTACGGTAAATTTATATTTCCAATCACTTTATAACATGCTATCAAAAGATGTTGGTTCAACCCCTATTGAGAGGACTACAAACTCATTGAGTGAATTCCAATTGGAATTTGTATGGTACTAGATGATTATCTAGGTGGAACTAAAAGTTTACTAATAACCCATAAAAAATGATCATTAGAAACAATTGGATCAACTAAATTATAAAATCTAACATGTTTTCTGAAACACCATTTTTCACATCAATGTGATAATTATAATAAAAAACATGTGGTAAATATGAATTATAAATAGGATCAATAACAACAAAAATATGAGAATTTATTTAATTTTTTTATACTATATTAATAGTAGATATGGTTTGGTACTCCATGACAAATGAATCATGAAATCCGGTAACTTTATTCAAAACATGAACATAAAATATATACCTAGACTCTTCATTCCAATAACAAAATAAAATAAAATATATTGTCTTTCAATACCATTTGGATTGATTATATATTAGTATAGTAATAATGGGGTTTCAATTGAAATTATGTGAGTGAACACAACAGTTCTCATTTAAATACCCATACCAATTATGTGTATCTTAGCAATGAACAAAAAATGTAACATCTTTTCAATAGATTCATTAGATTATAACATCTTTTCATCTTTTATTGCTTATTAGCTTTGATTTTTTATTATTGGTTGTTTCCCCTTGCTTGCGTTTTTAGAGTGGTGTGAGAGATGATGTAAATCTAGTTTTTATTTCTATGACATGTCTGGGTATTTAAACACAATTGTGGGCATGATCTTATTGCTGGAAATGATATAAGAGGCCCAACATCTCATTTGTGAGGGCCACCAAATAGTGGGTGAGTGGATTCTATTGCTAGATTCTAACATAAATTGGACCGACCAGTTGGTCAAATCCCACTGTCCATCCAATTGGTCTTCTAGTTATAACAACCCAATATTTTACAATATTTATATTCTTACATAAATTAAATTCATTATATAGTTTTCATTGAACAAATGAATCTTTATAAATTATTAAATAGTAACATGACCATTAGAAAAGTAATGTGACCATTAATAATAGTAATCTGAAAAATAGAATTGGAACATTGGCGATGAAATTATAAACAAAATTTATTGATCTTATGAATGAAAATATGATATATTTATATCATGAAATAAGTAAATATTGTATAAATAATGATAAATTATTTGCTGGTATTTTTTTTAAATTTAAACGTATTTTTATAATTTTATAATTAATATAATAAATTAAAAAAATTTTTTTTCATAAAAAAGATTCATAAATTAATATTCTGTTTCCTCGGGATTATATGAAAATTTTACGATACCTTAGTTAATTTTTCAAATAATCCTAAAATCTGTTATAATTTTCAAATTACAATTTTTTTAATAAATGATAATTTTATTTAAAAATTAATTTTATCATATATTTAGAAAAATTAAATAAATGGTGTTAATTTATGAATTCATCTTGACAAATAATTGTTAGGGTGAAAAGTTTGTATTTTTCTAAAAAAGGTGAATTTTTGGTGAATAGTTAAATACAGTATTTTATGGTATATGATAAATACATGAATTATTGTTTTCTTGATTGTTTATGGTAGATGTAAAAACCATTCTCTCGAACTCAAATGATCTATTTATAGTATTTTGTCACAAAAATCCACACTATTGAAATTCTGAATCTAAAAAAATGATCAAATAAATAAAATAATCAAAAAACACCTCTCTCTTCCACTATAAGTACCGCACCTTATCCTCACACATAATGATATCTGAATCATGGCCAATTTCTTCCTAATAAAATTATAAATACTATCACCCAAATTTAGGTGACTGTTTTATCACCAAACGTCAAATCCAAATCCCATTAAGGATGTTCTCTAAGAGAATAATTCAAGTGGTAAAAATCATCTTTCATTTTCCTTTATTTTTTTAAATTTATTTTCATTTCAAATATTATCCTTGTCTCTTCCATAGAAACATGAATAATTACTCTAGTATCTTATATATACTGTAATTTTATTATTTTAATAGAAAATCCACCATCAAACCACTTCTCCTCTCTATTTAAATCTCAAAATAAAAACATCACCCGAGGGGTGTTGAATCACCACCTTTAAGGAAAATGATTTCTTGTTTTCTAATATTCCCATTAAGGCTATTTAAAAAACAATTATTATCATTAAAAAATATTTTTAAATGTATATTGAATCTTATTTATTGTTCTGGAACCAGTATATACACATAATATTAATTAATAAATCAAAACGAGTGTGTGATGATAGAAAAAATCCAAAACATTCTAAAAGATTATCATTAAGATTTAATCAAATGAATCATTATAATTTCTAGAAAAAAATAATATATAAGCCTGTTTAAAACATTTTAACTTCATTAATAAAATAAAATTTTATTTTTGGAAAACTATTCTCATTTTACATGATCTTTCATATATGTATACATGTGAACCAATCAAGAAAACTAAGGAAATGAACACATCTGAATGATGAAATTGAATCATATAACCCCTAAACAATACTATACATGATCCTAATAGAAATATAATAAATAAAATGAATGTTTAAAATTTTTGAATTATATTATAAATTAAACTTATTTCATTATCCAGGATGTTAATTACTAGTGCAAAACACTTTCAGGTAGAAGGTACGGTATTCTCCCTGAATAACCATTTTTCATTCGGGTTACACTTTCTCAATCTTTACCCAAGTGTAATTATTATTTTTTATATATAATTATTAATCTTTCAATTTATATTTTCGAAAAAAAAATATCTAGATCAGTTTATTTTCCTCTAATGGGGAAATATATGTTTCTACAAGGTTCTCTATTCAATTCCTCTTGATAAGTAAGACGAATTAATGGACATTTCCAATTTCACACACATTTTAAATGTTCACACAAGAATATATTTTAATCCACCTATATTTATGTATAATTTCTATTTATATCATGGAAAAAAATCTTAGTTCATATATGGTTTTATGAAAAAAATTAAGGCTCTATCTTCCTAAAATAGTTATTAATAATTTCTATTAAACAACACTAAAGAGAATTTTTTATTAAGATTCTTAAAAACTATTTTTACATATTTTCACGTTTTTGGATATAATTTATCATTATCTATTCATTTGAAAGTACAAATATCATTTAGATCCATTAATTTATAGACACAATTATCATATTCCATTTAGTTAGGCCTTAT
The DNA here is from genome assembly GCA_963277665.1 of Viscum album. Taxonomy (NCBI): domain Eukaryota; kingdom Viridiplantae; phylum Streptophyta; class Magnoliopsida; order Santalales; family Viscaceae; genus Viscum; species Viscum album. Next base: position 349,794,824 of record OY728123.1, read on the forward strand.
TCTCTACTTATTCTTTGTGTGTGGTGTAAGTTTACTTCTATTATATTTTTTATTATCATTAATTGAATAATTAATCAAATATACATATTTATTATATCATGGTTTGGATTATGGTATTATCCATATTATATTTTTACCTATAATTTTGAATTTTAATGTTTTTTAGAATTGAATCTATGTATGAATAATCATTTAGACATGCAGTGATGGGTGGGGCTTGGTTATAAATATTCTCTCTATGAATTGATAGGTCTCATGAGAAAAAATATTTGGTAACAAACCCTTCATGTTTGATTCAAAAAATAATATCATGTGGTTTTACACCCAAAAAAAACCATCTAGATAGTATAGTGGTTCCTATTCTAAATACAGGACATCCAATAAATAATCATTTTCGTAATTTAGTATTTAGTTATTACTTTCAAGGATGTTTTAACTATGAAAAAAATCTGTGGTTTCATTTTCATTCTCAGGGTATTTATGGAATGATTTTTTCATATTCTTTACCTTCCCATAATTAAAATTTTAATTTACTTTTCTAAACATATTATTTGTTTCATATAAACCATTCTGAGTATTTGAGCTCACCTGATTATTTTTTTCATCCCCATGTTGTGAAGAAGAAATCCTTGAATATGTAACAATAGGCAGTTATTTTTTTTCTTCTTTTTTATGTTTAATTTACCATGTAATAATAGATCAATTTTTTTTATCTAGTTATTAAATATTGTTAATATAATAAATCCTTGGAGATATGTTCTCTTTAATCTATGTCATTATAATGAAATTTATATCGAATCTACGATTCTATGGTCCCAGTTATTACAATCGTAGACATGGTATTATACCTGGTTCCACTGGGTATCCAGTGGAGGCCACTTTATAGAAAGTTATATCAACATGGCCATGATTCAATAGTCATGTATCATAATTATGAATCATTTGATCCTCAATATAATTCTAAAAGACCTTATTTGAATTTATATCAACCCAAATATCCTTTAGGGCTCTCTTGAGAGGGGTTTTCCCCTTTCAAACTTGTTTCTTCATAGATCATTTTCCCACCAAATGTGTCTGATATCTTCTAATAAGTGTGTTTTATTTTGATAATGGATTATTCTTTTCCCCTCTTGGTCACCCTCTTGATGTGTGGTGAATATGCATTTTTCTTATAGATCGGGATCTTGGCATTATGAATTCTGATTATAGAATTTTCCATAGAATGTTCCCACCCTAAAATATCTATGAGTGGATCATGTGTGGGTTTGTTATGATGATTTATATAGGTTGTTTTGAAAGTCAACATCTATCTATTGAAACCCTAGAATATTGATTAATATTAATTATTATTTAATTTAATTTGTAGATCATATATTTAGACACATAAAAAATGAATTTAAATGGCATGGTGTTTGTGTGAACAATTTAATTTGAATATTTATTTTGATATAATTGGTAGATTAATAGAAAAATGATATATATTTGGTATGAGTAATTTTGGCATGAATGTTATAATGAATTTTTAGATTAAGTGGTAAGAAATTTTTTTGATTTAAAATTAATTTAATTGATTTGAAAGGATATATTTATTCAGAAAAAAGATTTTGAAATTTGTTTTTTAAGTGTTATGAAATGTTTTGAAACTAGATCATAGGTAAAAATTAATTGATTGATTGAATGATTTAAGATTGATTTAATTTAATGATACCCCAAATTATGATTGATAACCACTAATTATATGATAGTTTGGATAGTTATATGGATGGATATAAATTCTATGTAAGTATAAATCTAGAAATGGATTGATGATTTCTATTATAAAAATATATCTAAGGGATAGAATGTTTTTATGTGATTCTCTCCTTTTCCATATAATATTTGTGTTCTATATTTTTTTTACATGGAGTTACATTTCATCAAGATTGTGTAGAAACATATAACAAGAACTAACCCCAAGAGTCATAACCTTGGTGCTAGGGTGTAAATTTTTTGAAAATGATTTATAAATTCTAGTTTTCAGGAAATTACTAACTCAATTTTAGTATGATTGAAATTTGTATTCATTCATATTTTCGAGAAGATTATTATACCTTCTTTATTTTATGCATGTTCCGGTGTTTCATTTTTACCTCAATTTTCTGGACAATTTGGGAGGCATGAAACAAAAACAAATAGGAGGTTAGGACCTCATCTTCCCTTCTACTAATGTGATCGAATGGGATGCTACATGAGTTAATGTCTTTATTAAATATGGGCACAACCTGCTCTGGGGGATCTATTCCTATGCAGGTTTCAGTGTGCCACCCGAAGTTTTAGGGGGGTTGGGTGAGATGGAATGCCCTTATCATCAGCCTTAAATTGAATATTGACGAGTCGTTCATGAATAGAGTTATACGTGGAGGGGGTGTGGTTCAGGACAGCCATTGATCGGTTTTAATGGCTTATAGCAGCTTCCATGGTCCAGGGTATTCGATTGGGGCATAGGTACGAGCATTAAATACTGGTGTTATGCTATGAAAATGGTTCTCGCTGATGATCATGGAAGTGGAGTTGGACTCAAAGGTGCTGATTTGGGCCCTCCAAGGAAGAGATGATTTCCTTTGGTGTTGGACTTACTTGGTTCATGCATATGGAATAGATCTTTCTAATGATTGTGGTATCCGTCATATCCCTAGAGAGGATAAATTTTCTGCAGATGCCCTTTCTTGTGGAGGTAGTCTTGACAGCCCTTTGGTTATTTTTTCTACTCTGGGCTCTCTTCCTCAGGAATGTTTAAGTTTTGTGGTAGGGGGTTCTTTGGGCCACCATCATTTTAGACCTCCGTGATCTTGTATTGTATTTTTCCTCTCTTCGAAATAAAAAACCAAAGTTCAGTCAGTCTACCTGATTCTCTTCTTATGAATTTGATTTTCATGATTTTTAATGCTTGTATCTCTCTACTAGTGGTTTTTTATCCCTTAATTGTTTTTGGAATACTGATTATTTATCATTTTATATCCACTTCTTTATCATGATTATTTTTTATTCTGTATAAATAATCACATATTTATTTTTTCAATTCTCATGTGGTAGTCTCTAACTTGTGGGGATTAGGAATTACCTTTAGGCTATGTAAATGTTTATTTAACTAACTTTTACGCATGTTATTCTTTTTAGTTCATGAAAAATTGGTTAAAAATGTGGTTTCTAGTTTTTAATTGTCGGTATGATATTTGGGATGAATTGGTAGATAGGAGAAAAATTTTTAGGGGAATAATGGTTTGGTTATGATTATGTACCACGACATCTAATAGTATAATAATTCGTCTATTACCATGGGTTATATGGAAGAAGTGTATTTGGGGATTTTTTATCTAATTCTATAATTTTTGTAGATGTTTTTATATGATATTTTTTCACAATTTGAATTTGTATTAATAATGTTGATAATATAATGTATCTTGACTATTGTTCTGCTTATTATATATTAATGTTTTGTAGTATTATTCCCCAGGGAAGATGATTAAATATACATTAGGAGGTAGATGGTAATTAACCATGTTAAGATATCCACCAATTTTATTAGATCATTGTTGGTGCTATCATGCATTTGGTAAATGATTTTGGATTGGTAGCTACACATGTTTCCAAATAGGCTATATAGGTGACACCTATGAGGGATGATATTAAAAATATTTTGGATGTGTTTATTATTATTAAGACACCATATTTCTAGTGTACCAATTATCCTCAGTAGAAATGGTATTTCTGTAGAATCTTAAGTATCTCTTGGAGTTTTTGGAGACTGCATATTCAGTTTAGGTGAAGTATGCCATATTCCAACTCGAAGGACAATGTAGAGGGTGTTTGGGCTCAATAGTTCTGATTTGGTTGAATGTGGTTTTATAGTCGAAGGATTTAAAGCTTTTGTTAAATTGTTAAATTCTATAAGGAATTTCTGGTTTTTGAGAGGTCGACGGATTTCCTTAAACATTAGAAGATGATCAGACTATGAATGAAAACTCTAATAGTGTTTCTGATCTTATACATTTCTCATGTGAGGTGGTATAGAATGAGATTCTAAAATATATGTGGATTAAGGTGGTTCATTTAGAAGATATACGATATTTAGTTTCTCTAAAATATCTCACCACCTATTATTTTGTTTTAGATAAATAATTTATGTAGGAATGTTAATTGGTTGTTAAGTTAGGTTTGATAGGCATTCCTTCTACTCCCATTGGTGTATTGAGTGGTCACTTTAAATGGAAGAGGATAGGATATGTGTATCATATTGGTTCATATCAACTAAATATTTATTATAAATATTATTCAACATGTAGTAATTTCATACTGACTTATTTCTATTATGGAACTATTATGAACTAAAATATATCTTTCAGAAGGAACTAGAGATCTATAGATATTGTGGATACATGGGACACTTGTTTTTATTTTTTCATGAAATTACCACTCTCTATAGTGAAATAAGATTGATAGTAAAAAGAGGATCTGGGTCCCATATAGTTACTTCAACAAAATAGGTTTTCTCTCAATGTACATCTGACATAAATAATCCTCATATAGTGGAAATGTCTCAAGTGGAATATGTGGTAGCTTCTTTCATAGTGAATGTTAACATTACCATTACATCATCATTAATGAATTATTTATTAAATAATGTTTCTTTTCATTATTTCACATATACCAATATTTTTTATTTTCTATATTACTTTTCTGTCTTTTCACTAGTGTAGGAGGTGGAGTTCTCTATCAATTTAGTACAAGTTAACCAAACTATTTCTATCCTCTCGTAACATATGGATTAATATGAACATAAGTTGTTAAAGACATAATTGGATGATCTATTTTCCAAGGGATTTTTCTAACCTAGTGTGTTTCCTTAGGCAGTGAACATGATTATTTCAAAAAATTTCATAAAAACCCTTCACCTTTGTGTTGACTACTAGAAGCTCAACTAGGTCACAGTCATGAAAAATCATCTATTAAACCATATTGATGATTTATTTGAGTAGTTTAAAGGATTTTAGTGGTTCTTAGAGTGTAATATTTTGTATGGTTATCAATATCTTATTATTTAAGATTTTGATATCACTATGACCACATTCAAGAGCATTTATGGCCATTATGAATACATGTTTATGCCTCAAGGATCGACCAATAGTCCAACTATACATATAGAGTAAATGAACATAATTTTCCATTAGTACCTCGACTCTATTGATGACATATTTTTGGATGAAATATAGTTTTACTATAATTATGAGAAGAAATATGTGTGTCACTTGAGATCTGTTAGGGATGCCTCGAGAAGCCAAAAATTTAATCCATGCTTTAAAAAATTTATATTCTAAATTCATGAATTAATGTTCTCCACACATTTAGTTTTTGGACAAGGTAATTCATTTGATTTGGAGATGGTGAAATATATTATGACAATAGAGGAATCATAAAGTGACACTTATATTCAGATAATCATGGGCTTGGAAGGCTATTAGTCATATTTTGGGAAGTATTTTTCAATTTTGGACTCATTTTTAACCACTCTCAGTTGGAAAAGAATATTTTTTTTGGGATTCATGGATCTAGAATTCCCTTGATGTGTTAATGAATCATTCGACTATAGCTTCATTGTTAACTATTCTAGATTCTAAGTTGCTCTATGTAATAATCTATGATGTATCAAGTTTAATATTGAGTTGCATTATTAGTTTTGGTTATACCATGGTGGCCTATGGTTCACATCAGATTTGACCAATGAGAAGAAATATCCCACAAAATAAATCAAACTAGTATCCATGATTCACACTTTGAAGGGGTTTTTGTATTGTATTTTTAGTGAATACATTACCATAGACTCGAATCATATAATATTATGTTATATATTCTCAAAAAATGATCCTTTGGTATCAGTGACGGGTGGAGTCCTGGTAGTCTTTTTATTGTGAAAATGCCTACACTATTAGTAAGGTGGGCGATATTACTTATTATTTTAGAAGAAATATTTATTTCTATATGTGAAATTGACTAATGAGGAGTGAAACCGGTGGATCTCTTTCCTTGTACGAATTTGGAAATACATGAGTATGATGAGATGATTATCGATGATAAAAATCCTGATAATGAGTTTTTTTGGCATTAGTGATTCTATATATGGTGGGGAGATAATCGATGAGTAGTATATATTTTCAATGGGTATCATGTGCTTCTAGATCTGGTATCTTATTCTCTTGATCATTAGGAAGTTTGGGATGAGGGATTTCAATAATTCCCAATGGGTTATATACTTAGGAATAGACAAATTGTCTTATGATTTCAGACTTTATTTCTGGTGGACATGTATTAAATGAGACATTGATGATATTGTTTTTAATTTTTATACCTTTCTACAAGTTAATATTGATCATCATAATATTTCGGGACTACATCGGCCACATCATGTGCCTAATTTCATGAGGTATGAGATATAAATAGAAAAAATAGGCTTCCATATACTCCATGAGGAATGAATGTGATTTGGGTGCTAAATAGTAGAGTGACCAAATTAGTTCACCATATTCATATTCTTAATTCAATCCAATTTAATGAATTGGGATATATATATATATATATGAGGTATTAAAATCTTATGGAGTTCCATATTATATAATTTAAGATAGGGATCCCCAAATTACATCCTAGTTTTGTAGAGTACTCCAGGAGGAAATGGGATGGAACATAATGTCGAGCCTGGTGTGCAATCCTCAGATAGATGGTATTATATAATGGGTTACACACATTCTTGATGAATTTCCCCAATCCTGTGTCCTGGACATTGGTGGTTCATTGAGTTTCCCCATGGGACATGATAAGTTATCCAATAATAATATTTACGAGTCAACCATCGTGATGGAACCATTTAGGTCTTTTAATGGATGGCCCTATATTCTTATATTTAATCGATGGAGAACTATGATGATTCACTTGTTGGACATCGTCTAGTCTAAGAGATAAGGATAATTATTTTGTTGATCCATTATAAAAATATAATGAAAAAAATCCATTGTAAATACTAGGATGATCATTTCTGATCCCCTTGGGAGTTCTCAGTTGGTGAAGTGGTTTTTTGAGAATGCCAACTCAGTTGGGTCTCCATTGGCTTAGAAAATAGGGGATGTTATCAAAGAGATATTTGGGCCCATTTGAGACTGTTAACTATATTAGAATTGGGGTATAGCATTTTTATTTTATAGATCTAATAAAATAAAACCAAAAATTTTTTACTTATGTATTACATTATAAATTATAACTATGAACTTTACATACACTTGAGTTTAGGGGGCCCTGATGTGGAACCTAATTTATCCATAAATCATCATATAATTCATATTATTTATTGTGAAATAATGTTTTTAATGGAATATCCATGACCTTATTTTTGGTGTTATGGATGCATGGGTTTGACACTTATGATATATGGGTGTGTTAGGATCTGATCTGAGTACAATGGAGTATCCAATTTACAATGGATTTTTATTGATAAGTTTTTGGGGAAGAAAAAATTTATGTTGGGGATATTATAACAACATTTCACCAGATTTTAGGTAATGAACTTGTTTATTTTTACTTGGTTCTATTTTTTCTCTTATTAATTTCATGATGATTCCATCAGTAATTGTCTATGAGAGATGTTTCTTGGGTTTAATTCAAATTTTTGTAATTTTAGTAGGGTTAGGGAGTGAGTTTTAATACGTTTTTACTACCTTGGAGTTTTCAAGGTCATTTAACATTGGAGTGTCCATGATCATGTAAATGGAAAAGCAATCAGAGGCCAATATATTAGCCAATGGGGGCCAACAGCAAGTTAGTGGAAGCCTATTAGCATTGGGTTCCTAATATAGTCACATAGACCAATTAGTGGAAGCCCACCGACCAGTATGTAGAAGACCATCAACTGTCTATTAGGAATTTCAGTGGCCATGGGACTCTGCCAAGTGCCATCGGGCAGCTGTTGGAGGCCACCCACTTGATGACACCACAACCTAGGATAATATTATGCTGAAAAGTATTATAATTACACATACTTTAATCCTTGGTTTTCTCTAATACACCTAACTATTATTTAATTAGACCTCATTTTAGACATAGGATCTTTATATATAAATTTTTCTCTCCCAAACATAGATCTTCACGAATATATGTGCTTGTTGATGTGTTGGATCTATTCTTATACTATGATATATTATTGCGAATGGATTCATAATTCATCGTCGATCTCATAACTAATTTTTTTTTAAATCATCATATCATTGATTGATTTAAATATTTTCATGATGAATTTTGATTCATGGTCCCTTTTTGGGAAATTACAGCCATTAAATTCCCATAGGATGATCTCGTGTGGGTGATTATGATTTTGGTTATGGTAGGTGGTTATATGAATAAATATATATCAATTAAAGCCTTTTATTCATGTATAATTTAAATTTGTTCTAAAATTTATTTCAATATATTTAATGGGATGTCCTAAAAAATGATTTTAAATGTCAAATTGGGTTTTTGTGTGATGAAATTTAATTGAAATTATATTTTTATGTAATGTGCAGATTTATGGAAAAGTGATATTCAATTTTAATGAGTAATTTTAATAATGAATTTTATAATCAATTTTAAAAAAATTCATGATTTGTTTATGATTTTAAATTAAATGAACTGATTTGAAAGCCATGTGTTTAAAAAAAATTGAAATCTATTTTTTAAATGCTATAGAATTTTTTGAAATAAGAATATAGGGATCAATGAATAGAATTGATTGAACAATTTGAGATCAATTTAATTGAATTATATTAGAATGTATGATTTATTTCATCAAATTAAAAGGGATTTTAGGTTGTTATGTTGAAGGGTATGTAGGTAATTTAATATGCTATCTAGAAATAGATTGAAGATGAAAATTAAACTAATCTACCTTGATAGAAGGGTGTTTATTCAATGTTATTCAATTATATTACCTTTAGTGTTTCTGTGTTATAGAGTGTTTTCACAACATGTGTAACACCATGTGATTTTTAAATATAGTTCTATATAAATAAATTTTATTTCTCTAAATGCCTGTGGTACACACAAACCTGGGTCAAAATGGCTCGTCAAAAACTTTCCATTAAATTGGTTGTATTAATAGGAATAACCACATTTAAAAAAATAAAGATATTCATTATATATAATGAAAAATATATTTATAAATACGTTTTTAAAATTTTTTAATGTCAACATATTCTTTAAAAATGCATTTTTCCTGAAAAATGGTTTTTATTCTTATTAATGAAAAGGTAAGACAAAACATTCAACAACATATAAAAAATAAATTTTATAAAATAAATATAATTTTTATTTTTTTTCAATTATCTTATATTCAATTTTTGGATTTCGTTGATATTTTTCATTTGAATTGGGAAAAATAATTCTTTTATGGTGAAGACTATATTTTTGAATCATGAATTTAAAAATTTACATTTTATTTTAACATTTTCTGAGAGTAACATTAGTTATATTATTTAATTAAAATTACATTTATTTTTATTAGAATAAATTATATAGTTGAATTTGGAAAAAAATATTTTTTATAATTTAATGGAATTTTTATAGAATATTATTTTGGTTCTGTTTTGTGGATTTCTCTTAAATTAACACTTCAATCCTCTAGAAATTTAATTGTTAAAATTGATTCCATTTTTGGAATCAAGAGCACTAAATTTTATAAATAGTTTCACTTTTTGGTAATATTGAATAGTATACTCAAAAAATATTGGTCACCTCTGTAAGGGTAAAATAGGAAAAATAGGGTTAAAAAATTGGTATATGATATTGAAATTTATCTAACTATTGAAATTAACATATTGGATGGTTATAGTTCATTAATTTCCATCCCAAACTCAAATACAAGTCTATTTCATTCCATTTATATTTGATTATGTCATTTATATAATTTTAGAAAAGAAAAATAAAAAAATGTTACTCTCATGAATTAAAAGTCTCTAATATTTTTACATAAGGATAATCAATGGATAAGCTCAATTCTAATTTTTTAATTTAATGATTAATTATTAATTATTACCATGTTATTTTATTGATAAAATTTAATTTTGAAATAATAAATATAAATTCTTATCCCACCCCTATATATAGTCTTTATTCAATTAACAAATAAATAAAATAAATGATTTCAAAAAATATTAAAAGTATTACAATTTGGGTGAATTATTCAGTTCCATGATTTATATAGACAAATATGGAATTTTATGTATATTTTAATGTTTTAAAATTGAATTAAATTACTATTATATTATTTTCAAAGAAATATTAGACAAATACTTCTTATAAAGACATTAATGGTATTTTATATGAAATTTCATTTTATTACGTGGTTTAAAAAACATAAAAACCCATATTTTTCTTAATTCATATTATATAGTTTTAATATATCAATCAATTCCAACATATAGATCTATTTTCCTTTTTTAGTGACATTGAAAACCTATAATGATTAGAAAACATTGATACTATAGTAATTTTCAAATTGGATAACCATAGGGATAAACTATATGATTAGGTGTAAAATAAAACCAAAATCTCTATAAATTTACATAAATGAGGAAAACATTACCCAAGCCTCATTTTATCCAAAAATATATCCTTTTTTAAGCTTATATCATAATAAATAATTAATTATATTTTTATCTTTTTTGTAATTTCACATGTGTTTATTCCACCCTTATAAAAGTAGAACCACTATCTCTTATTTTACACCACTTAGAGCCATATATCCTCATAAAAAAAACCCATCTTAACTGTGATATAAACTTAAATATAACTTAATTATCAAATATTTAATCCTTAAAATTCCATTCCAAGGGGCCCTAAGAAAGGATCTATATGAGGTTTACTAAATAAGAAGTTGTTGTGTTGTCAAACCTCTTCCAATTTATTTCATATTATATCACAACAAAATACATGTTAAAAATTTTAAAATAATAAAATTGGTATCTTTAATTTACTAAAAAATTATTATAATAATTTAAAAAATAATTATCAACCTACTTTCCATCTTTTAGAAAATGATAATGTCAATCGTGAGTATGTATGGACTACCACATCCATGAACGAATGCAAATAATTTTTCATTCTATAATAACATGGGTTATATAATGTAAATATCTAATGAATATAACTAATATATATGATATTATAATTATTATAAAATGTGTAATTGTTATTTTACTTTATTTTGATATATCTGTCAAAAAATTAAAACAGCATTCCTGCATACGTACGACCAACCATCCCTCTAAATGGTTTAATAAATTTTTAATAATTAAATGTTATAGATAATTATAAATATATAAAATTCATATATATGATAAATTTTTCATTATAAAAATTCTTGATTTGATGGAATCACGATAAATTGTTATGTCTCAGAACTGCTGAAACGAAACATGCATCAGAAACAAAGTTGTTGTATCCTTGAATAATAATTTTAATAATTTTTTTATAAATAGTTGATAATATGATATAATTAAATCATATATGGTACTATATATATGATTAAGGTTCTATGATTAATTTAAAATAAATATATATTTGTCATATAGTTTTTTCTAATGAGTGTGAAGAAATACATGACTTGAGGTAAGGGATATGTGTCTCAATCCCATTTAATTTGGATTTTTTATTCTTGAATTTACATTAAGGAAATTATATGGTCCATTTAAAATAAACACATTTATTTTTTGTTCTCAAATTTTTATTTCTATATAAATCTTATTTTACATTAATATTCCTCACCTCTTTTACTCAAGATACTAAGAAAATGTTCTTATAGGAAACTGATTACATTTTACTATTTAGTTAGAAATAGTTTTCTTCCATGTCCGTGATTTCTAAAAATTAATTCAATAATTTTTTATTAATTTCATATGCTTTCTAAATGTCATTTTAACCATTGTTTTCTTTTTTATAAAATTACATCAAAGTAATGTTGATGTCATTATCTTAATGTGGTAAATTTGACTTTTTTATAGAAAATGTTAAAGAGATCATAATTTTATCATAAATGACATGAATATAATTTTCCACCATTATGAATTCTCAATGATTATAATATTCCATTCAAATAATTTTTGGTTCCTATTAATTCAAACATTTTCCATATTATTTTATAAATATTTTGGTTTTCAATAGGTGACTTCAAAATGAAAATGGTATATTCCTCATGAAAACTTATAGAGATCTATTAAATGAAATTTCACCTATGATAACATAATTGGATTAAATTGCATAGTATTGGGGATATAATACAAATATACTATCTTTATTATCAATATTGATGGTCTATTATTATTATTATTATGAGATTTATATGAACCCATTTAATTTCTCAGGGCTATTTATATGAAGAAATAATGAAATGTTTTTGAAACATGTTTCCATTCCATATGTTCTAATGACATGATGAATGTATTACGATCTCCTGTCATAAAATTATATTTTTTTTCATTATGTGATGTGTGGTACTAGAATTAAATATCCTTCCAATGCATTGGGTAATATTTTATATCTAATGAGATTATTATGGGAAACAAGTCATTGTTCTAGATCCCTTATCGGATGAATGTGTTCATTCATGATAATCTATTGAATACTAGTCAGAGTTCTCGATAAAATTAAAAAAAAACAAGTCGACGTGCTTGATCAAATATGTGGAAAATTTGATGAGGCATAATCCACTGTGATATGGGAAATACTTTTTTATCCACTTTGATTTTATGGTCTCAGTATTTAACATTGACATTTGAAATGGTATCAGTACTGATGATGGTGACACACTTTTTTGATATGTTTCCATCTAAGCATATGGTTAATGGTATATTTATTATAATTCATCACACTTATTATGCATGTATTTTGAAATGATATCGTTTATTTCCAAGAATCATATTTATGTTGTATGACAGATGGGGCACGAACATTAAATGTTTTGTCCAGGATCTCAAACTCTTATTCTCATCTTATACTTCCAAATTATTATCGATTGATATATCCCATGTTTCCCTTTAATAATAATATGAGCTCACCCTTTCTAATTTTTCCATTCCCTTTCTTATGATGAAATTTATTTAGTATGGTATGTTATGATGGGTAAAAACATATAATAATATTTTGAGAGATGTTGATGAATGTACCTAAAAAAGTCCATATTATATATTGCCTATAATGACAATAAAATTTTAATATTTGGGAATTTAATGAAAGTTTATATAATGATTTTTATTATAAAATGATTTAATATTTATGTATCAAAGTTTTAAGTTATTATAGTGAGTATCCGTGTTGAGATTATTTAACTATTAGATATTAGCGTTAGAAAACATTGGTGAAGTCCCCATGGAGGAGTCTAACTATAGGATAAGATCATAATGTTTTGTTAATGATCATGTATAACTATGTTTAATCCTAAGGTTCCATATATTTTGTAAAAGGATACATGATATTGAAATCCTATGAAAAAATTTCATGATTTTATGACTGATCACTCTAATTAATTATGCATGATGATCTCGATAAGTATTTTGTTTTTAGAATGTGATTTATGATATAATAATGATGTTTAGGTGGTAAAATAAATGATCAAATATTGAATTATGATACTTTAACTTATTTATATGAATTATTTTATATCAGGAAAAGTCTAATGGAATGTAAATGCATATCCTCAATGATTATAAATTGAAATAGTGGTGAAAAATTATAATGTATTCAAGTTCACATCTCATATACAAATATCCTCTTCGTTTTATGCTTGTGGGAAAGATATTCATAAAAATATACTGTATCTCCCATTAGTATAATTATATCCAATTTTATGCCGGGATTATCTTTATTTATTTCAATACGATATCAATTGATGTGGAATAGAAGTTTCATTTCATATTCTAAATAATCCTATGATAATTGTTGAGTACAAGGATAAATCTAAACATCTAATGGAAATTAATTTTTTTTGGGTTTTAATTCCTTTCATAAGTGAATCTATCTCATACAGTTGGTGAGAAACTAACCATATATAATACATTTATTTTCTGGGTGTTTGTTGATGTCTTTCTTGAATATTTTCCCATTCTACATCTAAATCATGAATTTTAGTTTTAAATATATCTTCTAAATATTGCAACACCTCTTTCAAAGAATCCTTATTGAATAACCATTATTTAGTTGAAGGAATTATTAATGAAACTATAGGAGAATCTTTAAAATGGATTTATATATACTATTTTGTCAGTATTGGGTTAACCTATAATTTATTTTTGAACAAATATAGTTCAATGCATTTTTTTCATTTATTATTAGGAATATAAACAAGAAAACTTTTAAGAACAAGTATACTATACCCCATATTGATGACATAACTATATAGAGCTAATTAGATATACTATATTGAACTTTATTCTGGATAAAATCTATTAAGTGTTATGAAAGAGGATATACCCATGACAACATTATGTACACAATATGGGAACAAATATAGTAATTCCATTTGGATTTATAATTACCCTTCCATCATTATTAATTTAATTAATTGTATCATTTGATATTACCATGATCATTTTTTAATGTTTTTATATATTATTTTATTATATATTCAACAGGAAAGGAAGAACATGAATATTATTCGATAATTGTGAATAAGACACAAAGGAAGGAGAAATTCTATTTAAAAATTACCCATAGTGAATTTGGCTTCAAAAAATTTCATTCATGGGTCATATATTCTCATATGATAGCATATATGTGGATCCTTGAAGGATGGATGTCATAGAGAAATGTCTTAGTCTAATAATGATATCCATGATCCTCTTCTTTTTTACGATGGGTCAATAGTATCGATGTTTTGTGATATGTTTTTCATCATTACGTAATTCAAACACTAAGATTACTTTAAAGTTGATTAAGATATTATAAATAGAATAATGTGAAGAGAATATCAATGAATTAAATAGAAGGTTGGTCAATTCATGGGTCCTCACACTTCCAAGTAGTGGTAAGGGTTTGAAATTAATAAAGATGCATCAAAAAGGTGTAGGATGTTTCCTAAAGAAAAATAATATAGTTATGAAATATTCCTCATGCTGATTTAAAATACATATAAAAATTTACTATACTCATGATATAGAGTTTGTATAAATAATTTTTGCATTATAAATATAGATGCAATATCTCTATGGTGAAATCTGGGACATATATATAGATCATAAAATTTAAAATTATTTATTATGAATAAAATGTGTAAATATACACTATTGAATATGGTTTAAATTGATTAAATATTATGAATGATTGATAAATTACCACCCTTGGAAGGTAAACAATTTGGTTCATTATCTAAGTCAGATGGACCATGATAGGTTGTCCATGTATGGATAAAAAGAGATCCAATAATTATGGATTTTTAGAATATTGAAATTGAAATCTAGTGTAAAGCGGATATATCATGCCTTCCTCAGATAAAATTTCAACTATCTTGCCATGTATGGATTAAAGAGGCATAGGGGGAAGCTATAGAAAGGGAAAAAAGGTGACAAATGTTTCCTCATTCAATAGTGATTGGTATTGAATAATTGGGTTAAAGAACATTGTAAGTATTACATCCATATTAGATTTGAATAATTTGAAATTCATTGAATCCATAGTTTTTTATATGATATACATCATGTAGGTATATATTTATATAGGGATCTTAAATAATATTTCTCATGAGACAACATGAGAAATCGTAATACCACAGAATTCCAATTTTTTTTTAAATTAAATGGGATTATTTCTAGACCAGGCTCTGAGAAGACACATAATTATGAGTCCTAGAGTGGACGAAACTTATCTATGATCTTTTTTGAGATTTAATAAATATTTGTGTTAGTGAGTTTTTATACCTTTTAAACTGGTTCTTAGATCAAAAATCTTAAGGCACAATTGAACTCAGAGCATCGAGATTCACATATAAAGGGTCTAACATTGGCTGGTGTGGAGCAACAGTGGATGTTCGTTTTTGATAATAATTAAAATAATTATGTAACAATAATTAATATTCAAATAATTATAACATCTAAATTGTAACATGGATTGGAAATATGAGATTGTTGTTGAGCTCATGAGAGCATTTTTCCTTTTGGCGGAGCTTAAACTCAACTAGTGCAGGATGGGAGTAAAATATATATTTTGACCTTTTTTAAGAGAATTAAAATGGCGCGCATGCGTAGTTTTCGCCACTTCTAAATGGGTGAAGGGATTTAAAATACAAGGGAACTATTGCATCCGTAATGGCAATATTACCTTAGACTAGACCTCTCCTCGATTGGATTGGGTTGAGGGAAAAAGTTAAATTTTTGACATTTTAAGAAAAATAAAAATAACTTAATATGTTATTTTGGTTGTTTTTCATCACCGGTGAGATGTTGCACATCATCACTGTGGTGCAGAAACGAGGAAGTTAAAAATCCCATCAATGAGGTTCGTGAATTTTCATCATAACGACTCATTAATTTGAATCGTTACAGAAAAGCAAATTCATAAATTAAACAATGTAATGACATAATGACACAGTATAACAGAAATTCTATGACAAATTTCTCTTCAAATGGAATAATGGGATGAGGAATTGGTGGAAAATCTAAAAATTCCTCTGATGAATTGGCGATGAGGAATCCTTTCCAGTTATGAATTCTGGAAAATCATTAGGGGCAATGATGCCCTCAAAGAACAGGATTAGGACTAGAGAGCGATGAACGCTAACCCCCATGGATGGATCACCATCAGCAATGATCTACCCTATGATTGAATCTTCTCTGGTAGGGATTTACTTTTTCTGTTTTGAGTTTCCCCGTTCTTCATTCTAAAACAACGAACGTAGATCAACCCACGAACATGGTAATATGAAGATCGCTTGTTCTTGCGGGAAGGTGCTCATTATCAGGGATTTGCATCAAGATTTTTTTCTATAGAATCTTAATATTATCCTCCATCCCCATGTTTTAAAATGTCTAACACTGAGGGTGTGGGATTACAGGAACAAAGACCATGCCTCTCCACCATTTTTCATTCTTGTGTGTTCTTCGTGGCCACAAATTATGATTGAAGAAAAAGAATTTTTGAGGCCATAGTAGGAAAGATGGTTCCCCATGGAGGCCGGAGGCAGATACAGCTAGAAGAACAGACCACCAAAGAAGACTCGGTGGCTCATGGGAAATCTTGTCGGAATTGGTAACCATTGGTCGTGACTGGTGATGGCAGACGTGGGTGGATTGCAGCATGGTGAGGTGGAGGTTGTGGCTTACTCGGGCTATGGTGGTGCAGTAGGGGGCCCCCAACGGCAGTATGATTACTGGAGGGGGCATATTTATCCACCCTTTTACATCGGTGGACTGGCGATTCACTGAAGCCACAACACAACACATTGGCATGTAGACCAACATAGACCACATGCATGAGGAAGGGTGGTCGGCCTAGCCGATCAGCAAACTACACAGACCGAATTCCCTCCTAGAATCCAGGATAGAAGAGACTTCTCAGTCATGTAGTCCATTCTGGGGGAG
This sequence comes from Viscum album, assembly GCA_963277665.1. Lineage (NCBI taxonomy): Eukaryota > Viridiplantae > Streptophyta > Magnoliopsida > Santalales > Viscaceae > Viscum > Viscum album. Next base: position 349,812,448 of record OY728123.1, read on the forward strand.
TGAACCGGGCTTATGGGAAGCTCGAGGAGGAAAAGGAAAGCCTTATTTTGAGGGCTGTGTTGGGGATATAATACTGGATTTTATGCGGGTTGAGTGTGGAATGCACTGGCCCTCGTTTTGCGAACCGAGCTAGAGGGAACCGGGTTATTGGTTGACCCGGCTGGCTGAACCCACAACCAAACTGGGCTAGGTCCAGAAAACCCCAATGGGCCTAGCCCAGTGTCTGGGCCATACCAATATATCCCCTACCCAAACCGGGTTTGGATGGGTCAGTTGAACTAGGTCGGGTCATACAGGACCCCCATGATAGGTTTGTCAGGTTAGTCTGACCAGGTCAGACCAAGCCTAGACACAACCGACACCTGTTTAATAAAATGTCCATATCTTTCAGACCGAGCATCCGATTGGAGACCCATTAATGTTGTTGGAACCCTCACGATGATATTTTTCATTTTTCATTTTCTTAATAGAGTTCATGGAAGTTGAAGTATAACAAGTGGGTTGAGGATTGGATTCTCTCGGAATCAAGCACACTACATGTAGGAATCATGTGGTTGGAAATGACTCAGAGACTACTGATATGAGACCCTATTTGGACCAACTATAAGTGGCACTGTTTGGAATAGCTATGAAGTCCATATTAGAAAGAGGCTCTATTTGACCTGGCAGACCCACCATGGGGAGCGACTATATGTGACCCGAGAGACCCACAGTACTCATCTGGGATGAGAACCTCAGCATGATGGCCTTATTGAGTAGTGGATCTGTGTGACCCAACAAGCTGTAATAGCTTGGGCATTGAATCATTAATGTTTTTTCACAAAAATCGGTTCCATCAAACAATTCTAATGAAATGGTTGCACCAAGCATGGTGGCAGCATGATAGTGGCACCAGTCACTATCACAAACTGAAACAGTGCCACCGCATACAGTGTCCCACTAAACTAGTGGCACTTTTATTGTGGCACTATGATGGTGGTACCATATTGGTCCCACAATCATAGTCGCACAACAAAATGGTGGCACCAGTTATGGGGTTCCACGGAAGCGGGGGCACCGTGATGGTTGCTTGGCTTACGGTGTTCCACCAAACTAGTGGCACCGTGACTGTGGCACTGTAGTGGTCACACCGTCATATTCATACACCAAAATAGTGGAATCGATTATGGTGGAACAATGATTGTGGCACCCATATAGTGTCTCACCCAATGGTGTCCAAACCATTGTTTTTTTTTCTGTTTCCGGTTTTTTCCAATTCCACCCCCGTAACATATATTTTAACATAAAAGTGTTTTAATACCCCTTTCCAATCCATTAAAAGCCCATAAATTTTATCAAAAATCCCTCAAGATCTGATTGTACTTTGAATTTCAAAAACATGGGGCCTTTTCCTCAACGTCACACATTTACCCATAATTTTCAGTTCAGCCCATGTTATTCATTTTCCTTTGTTTACAGGGATCCCTTTAACACACAACTATTATAGACACCTCTCCAATGATAATTATTAAAAGATAATTAATTAATTCATGTGTACCCACTCATCTATGTGGAGAAACCATGATCCTGATTTAAATAGGCTCACCCATTCATATACCTTAACTCCCGGATCTCACCTTTTATCACATGAGGATTATTTCTTCTTCTTGAATGATCTCTTTCCCTTCCTTAGTGAATTTGGTGTTCCCCTTCCTAAGGCTAGTGGTGTGCCTATGCTGGATCCTTTCATGCTCATTCTTGGAGTCCGTGGAGTTCCTCCCCATCAAGTCATGAATCCTTAGTTCTTAACACGTGGAGAAAACCATCAATCATTGAACATCCAAGTAGGGTTCTTCCATTGTCTTTCTTTTCTATGTATCATGTTGGGGGATGATAATTTTTCCTTTAGGGATGGATGAAACCAAACCATAATGAAGATAATAAATGGGTTTTAAATAATTAATTGGTGTGTTTGATAATGCTTCTAAGGTCATTTATCTTTTATTATATGTCATGAATTGTATGGGCTTATGTCCACTGAAAATAGTTACTATTGGTGGTCCTTCCTTTCATATTAATGAACCCCAGTCTTCTGTCATCATTGAGTGGATGTAACATGGAGATTAGTAAATCAAATTAACTCATTTGATTAAATGGATGTCCAGAGAACAAAAAACCTTATGTGATCACCCAGGTTAACCAAATGGAATGAATGAACATAATGAATGGTGTGCTTGAATATAAAAAATATCTTTCTTTGTCTTGGTAATATGTGTGGTTTTTCTAATTAATGCTTATGGGGTGACATGGATGTGGATTGAATCCCTTGTTTTTTAGTTTTTGGTTTGTGGATCTGAGGTCATGTGTGGCCATATGTTCGGGCTTGGTTTGGTTCCAGTACATCGATGGAACTCACAAATCCCTTTGATTATTGTGACATTACTAGAGAATCGGGTGCGAATGCTTAAATTGCTGCTTGAATATTTTTTCTTCCTTGGGATGTGGCGATGTCTGTTAGTTTCCAAGTAGTGAAGAATTATTAAAATGGAATTACATGAATATGTTAACAAGAATGGGATCGATGGGGAATTGTTTTCCATGGATGAAATACTCCTTATTTGTGGCTATTGTGTCTCATAAGGACAAATAGTAATGATGGTGTGTGTATGTGGGATGATTTTTGAAACCCTAGGTTTGGATGAGTTCTTTTTACCTATATGTATAATTTAGTTCTTATGTTTCTTATTTCAATCAAACCCAAGTTGAGCGCTTCATGCCAATCACCCCCATTTTATAGGGGAGGATACTTGTTTCCAAAACATCTTTGAGTGGCTAGTTATTATATCATTTTCTACTCCCTTTACTGAGTATCCCATGAATCTTTGGGCAGGATGTGATGGCCTAATTTCCATTATATCCCAATATTATTTATGTAGAGTGTGTTTTTTTGTTGGTCCAGGTGTATCCATATAGGTTGTTTTGTATGTGTCTTTGGATGAGGTCCATGTGTCTTCAGGCATGACAGTAGTTGTTCGGGTCCATGGGTCTTCGGGCGTGGTTGTAGTTGTTCTGGACCATGTTTCTGCATTTGTGGTTACGTGTGGTTGTGGTGGCTTAAGTGTTTTCATGCATTGTTGTGGTTGTGGTGGCCCAAAAGTATGTTGTTAGGATGGCAGTGCGACTGCGGTGAGAATGGAGGGAGATGTTTGACACATAGGATGTCTTCAAAAACTAGTGGGAATGTGGTGAGGGGTACCCAAACATCGATGTTTTATTAGTATTACTTTACTTTACATGCGTTATTTGGGGAGTGTGCCTCGTTGAGGATTGGGTGGATAGTTTCCTTACTAGGTGCATCGATTTTCTACTTTCCTCATGGGGAACAAGAATGCATCTCCACTTGTGATCTAGAGGTTTTGATTTTCCCTTCTAAGAATACCTGTATACTCACCCTATGTATATAAAACTACTTTCTGGTTTCCAGGAGGTCATTTATGACCATGCCAGACCCTATTAGTTGAGATTCCAAGACAGTTAACATTTTTTATTTTCTTTTATTTTGATACTTCCCTTATAGGTTTACTTTTTATTTGTAGCACATTATATAGACCATTAAAACGGGAATTGATTTTTGGTTCTACTTTACTTTGACCATCAGTTTTGGAGTTGTTTGTGTTTTTTCATCGTATCTCCTGATCCTACTAAATAAAAGGGTAATTCCTTCATTATTACATGATATTTTATACCCTTGGTGTTAGTCGCCAATCTAGGGCCTATTGAAGGTGGGACTCGGGGGTCATTATCTCTCTTTAAACATTAGAAAGGAAGGTTCTAAAAGTTTTTTGTCCCTTGTCTCATCTTGTTGAAGGTGGTTCATGACAAAATGGTTTCAAAGTGATGATTGTTGATAGATAGGATCGATTTTAGGGTTAGGAACAAAGGGTATTGCATGTGATGGTAGGAAAATTGTGTTTCGAAACCTTTTCATGTGAAATAGGTTAGGGAATACCAGCTAGGACATGGGATTTAAGGGTCACCTGTGATCCGATTCAAGCACTCTGGAACAATTGAACAACCAAGTGAAGCTACGCTGATTGCATGGTAGAGAACCTAGGAAAGGTACATGTATCATAATGACATCGGTTATCATGTTTCATGGGTATTTTGGGGATTTAAAATACATTTAAATTATTTCAAAAAATTAAATAATATCTTCTACACTACTTGGGCATGGGCATTCCTTGTATACGTAGCACCTATGGGACCTGGACAACAAAAACATGTAGTGCGGGTGATCGAGGCCATGGAGGATGATTTGGCTGATCAGTAGAGGGATGATTGAGTGGAGGAAGATGATCAGTGGAATAGGACACTTCATGCCTTTCAACGGTAGATCCTCAGGAAGTACGAGGGCAGCGTCTCAGACGTGGATACAGAGAGCTGGTTCGAGGATCTTGTGCTAGATTTCATCTTTATTCGGGCTTCGATGGAGTACTTTGTACAACTGGCTATAATCTGGACGCAGAGAGTGGCATTTTAGTAGTGGAAACTCCATCTCAAGGAGAATAGGGTGGATAGATTTTCATGGATTGACTTCGAGAAGGAGTTCCCGGTGGAATTCCTCTCTTCCATGATAAAGGAGGAGAAGAGGCTATAGTTAATATCCCTTCAGTAGGGGAGAATGTTAGTGAGGGAGTTGTGGATCAAGTTCAATAATATCATTCTCTTTTCACTAGAGCTCTTTCCAGATGAGGATTCTCGGGCGATATGTTTAGAGGAGACAATCTGAACTTCTCTTCAGTATGTTGTTTCTCCCTTCAATCTACTAACATATTTGGAGGTCCAAAAGAATGCCGAAAAGGGGAGAGTATGCACATGTTGGGAGGTGGGATACGAGAGGGGAGCTGGTTGGGTTTGTCATAGGAGAAGGTCGTCTACACCACTCCTTCAGCATCAGGGCCTTCCAGCCTTCAGCCACTGGGGAGTAGGCCCCAGCAGTTCCAGTTTCAATCCCTCAATCATCGCCCCTTTTTGTGGGCCCAAGATATAGATGGTTTTTTTGGGGCAGCCGTTGGATTATTTAGAATTAGTTCCCAGACCATGTGTAGTACATTAGGGGGTTGGTATGTTCATATCCCACCTCAGCAGCAACAGTTTTCAGCTAGGCCCTTTCAGTAGTAGCAACAGGGATGGTGAGCTCTTACACCACCGAGATTAGATGTTACTAGAGGAGGCCGATCTCAGGGAACTCTTGCGGTTCCTCCACCATGGTTTGGTTAGGAAGGCGGCTGATAATTGAGATACAGAGGAGCATGCTTTGGCAGTTGCAAACTATAGAGGTTGGAGTTCTAGTGGGGTTAGAGGTTGTTTGAGGTACAATCATCATGTCTAGCACTCCTGCCTATGCCTTGTTTCATTCCAAAGCTTCATACATATTTGTTTTCAACCAGTCTAGCCCATTCTTTGTGTATTGATGTTGAGAGATTTCCCATTCCTCAGGTTTTTAGTACGCCTTCATAGGCCATATCAAATTGTCTCATGTTTTTAGGGGATGTAGACTAATGTCGGGACATGATCAGTCTATTGGGTACCCTCTTCTGCTGTAGATGTAGCCATATGATGTCATTTTAGGCACCGACTAGCGGTATTCTGTGTGTTCCATTATCAACTTTTTCTAGAGAGGGGTCGTGTTTTAAAATTGGGGTGGCCATCGTGTAGCTTTTGTTGGTGAGCGTGGGTTCCAAAATGGAATCCATCAAGTAGAGCCCATGATTTCATTGTTCGATGTGCTATTAGTGGAGTTAGAGGATACAGAAATGGTGGATGTCCCACAGATCAACAGTGAGTTCATGGAATTCTTCCTTAAAGAGGTGGTGACTCTGCCCAATCGATGTGATGTTGAGTATGTGATACACTTGCAACCCGAACCCCGTCCAATTTTGATGGCTCCCTCTCGGATGACGCCTTTTGTGTTGTGGGTGTTACAGATTCAGATTGACTAAATGATAAAGAAGTGTTTTGTTTGACCAATTGTGTCACAATTGGGTGCTTTGGTCTGGTTTGTGAAGTAGGCAGATGGTGGCCTTACAGTGTGTATAGACTACAAGAGGTTGGACTAAGTAATGGTCAAAAACCATTACCCCCTCGCGAGGATCGAAGAACATTTTTATCAGTTGGAGGGGGAATGATGGTTCTCCATGATCAACCTATGGTGAGGATATCATGAGTTGATGGTGAAGGAGGGAGACATTTTGAATACTGCCTTCAGGGGAAGAAATAGGTACATTGAGTTTGTGGTCATTCCGTTCGGCATTACGAACACACCTGCCATGTCAATGGGGCTCATAATCACCGCTTTATGGGAAGGTCTGTACAGGTTCATAGTCGTGTTTGTTGACGACATCCCAATCTACTCAAGATCATAGGAGGATCATGCTGAGCATATGACAACAACTTTTGAGGTCCCCAAACATCACCGGCTCTATGAGAATCTGTCCAAGTGCATGTTCTGGAGACAAGATGTGCACTTACATGAAAATTTGGTGTCCGAGAAGGGCATTGCAGTGGACCAGTTGAAGTTCGAAGTGGTTGTTTATTGGGAATTACCCAATAACGTGGCAGAGGTTTGTAGTTTCTTGGGACTAGTAGGTTACTACCAAAGATTAGTTCCCAACTTCTCTTGAGTCTGAGAACCTTTGAAATCTTTGACCAAGAAATACCAACCATTTGTATGGAGTGAGCAGTGCAAGGAAGACTTCACTTATCTGAAGGGGATGTTGGACAGTTCCCTAGTGATAATGTTTCTAGATGAAGGGATGATGTTTAATGTGTTCTCTGTTGCTTTAGTCCATGTATTGGGGTGCATTCTAATGCAACAGTAGGGGTAATCTTTTGTGGGTCAAAGAAGTTACATCCACATTAGTGTATATATGACACCCTCAATCTGGAACATGCAGTGTTTGAGTTCACGCTAATAGTTTGGCGGAATTATATCATCAGGGAGCACTTCACAGTCTTCACAGAACACAAGATCTTGGGTTATATCTTCCCCCAGTGAGACCTGAACTTGCAGAAGTGAAGGTGGATGGATTTTATTCCAGACTATGAATTTGAAATCTCTTACAATAATGGTAGGTGGAATTTGGTGGCCGATGCCTTGAGAAGGTAGTCTGTTAAGGATAAGGTTTGTTAATCGGAATATACTTGAATGGCTATGGAGGAGTTGGATGCCCTAAACCTGGATATAAGGGTGGAAGATAGTAGAGTATGTCTATTTCAGATGACAGTGCAGTCGCCTCTGTTGCAACAGGTGGAGGTGTCTTAGTGGGGGGACAAAGAGGCTGAATTGATGCATAGTCGTGTTAGCCATGGTGATTCTTAGGAAGGATTCTCAGTAGATGGATAGAATCAGATTATGTTTCATGGGTTGTTGTTCATCCTGGTGGAAATGATCAAGAGGGTTCTTATGGGGTTTGATAAATCACCCATGGTGGTACTTTAAAGAGTTTCCTAGATGTACTGGGGGTTTTTTGGTCTATTTTGGTGGCCTGTTGTGGATCTGGAAATGGGAGAGTTTTTGGAAATGTGCCTCGTGTTCCAGTAGGTAAAGTTTGAACACCACATCCTTGTTGGTCTGTTACAACCTTTGGTTGTCCTCGAGTGGAAATGGGATGACTTCTCAATGGATTTTTTCATGGGACTACCCAGAGTCCATGGGGGTTGTGATGCTATCAGGATAGTGGTGGATCAGCTAACGAAATCAGTTCACTTCCTTGAAATCAAGGATTTGAGTGTAGTGGATACATTATCATATATAAAGGTGGACGAGGTGGTGTGGTTTCGTGGACTTATGAGGTCCATAGTATCAGATCTGGATAGCCAGTTTACCTAATGGGTTTGAAAAATGATGGTAATAGGAATTTGAAACCCAGTTATGCCTCAACACATCTTTCCACCCCCACAAAGATGGGAAGATAGAGCTGACCATCTATAAGATAGAGGATATCCTATAGGCATGTGTTTTGGAAATTGTAGGATCGTGGGAATGACATTGGCCTCAGTTAGAATTATCCTACAACAGTATCTATCACTCTAGTATTGGCATCGCTCCAATCAATTCCTTTTACAAGAGTCTGTGTTGCTCACTCGTGTGCTGGACAAAGATTGAGGGAGGAGGTGTTCTGGGCCCCGAGGTGGTGTAGAACATGTTGGAGAAGTTTCATCTTATACGATAAAGGATATAGGTGGATCAGGACCGGAAGAAGTTGTATGGCGATCATAGGAGGAGACCCATAGAGTTCGAGGTCTGGGACCACGTGGTTTTGAAGGTCACCTCGGTGGGGGAAACCGAGCATCGGTAGGGGAAGTAAGATTTCTCCTAGGTTCGTTGAACCCATAAAGGTGTTACGGAAGTTCGACGAAGTGGATTATCAGCATGAGCTGCAATTGCTGCTACTGAGGGTGCACAACTTCTTCCATGTTTCTCAACACCTTCAGTATCAACCTAATGATTCACACATCTTTGACTAGGGGGAGCTGGATATTGAGGACGATGTGAAGTTTGTAGATAAAATAGTGAATATTGAGGATCAAGAGGAGAAGGTTCTTCATGGAAAAACCATCGCCATGGTTTATGTGTTATGGAGTAATGGTGGCCTCGAGGAGAGAACCTAGGAATATGAGGCACAAATGAAAGCCCAATACCCAGAGCTGTTTTTAGTTTTGTTCTATTTTCTTTCATACATGATAGTGATGTAGTTCTTGTCCTTGTTAAAATGTAATTGAATATTCTATTTGTTTTTTGGATATCAATAAAGTTTCCTAACTATTTGGAGAGGAGGACTTGATCCCTAATCAAGATGCATTAAATTCACTAGTGTAGAAAACATTATTTACGTCGGTTATTTTTCATTTATTACATCGGGTTTTAGCCGATGTTAATACGGAAGACGTTATAAATAATGTTTTATTACATTGGTTATTTAAAAACCGATGTAACATACATAACACCGCAGTGTTTCTCACGTCGGCTAATTAATAACTGACGTGAAAAAACCCGGGGGGGGGGGGAGGGGTTTATATCGTCAGTTATTATATAACCGCCGTGATGAACCGAGGGGGGGGGCTTTATCATGTCGGTTATACAATAACCTACATCATAAACACGTGCGGGTGACTTTATCATGTCAGTTATTGAATAACTGACGTGATAAAATCTTCGTCTATGGTTTATCACGTCAGTTATTAAATAACCGATGTTCTAAACAAGTCCTGGGAGGGGTTAATCACGTCGGTTAATCAATAATCGACGTGATAAAAAGTCGGGGAAATGGTATATCACGTTGGTTATTAAATAACCGACGTGATAAACCAGTCTCGGGAGGGGTTTATCACGTCGGTTAATCAATAACCGATGTGATAAAGCATTTCCTAGGTCCTTTATCACATCGGTTATTACATAACCGATGTGATAAACCATTACACATATGTTTATCACGTCGGTTATAAAAAAACTGACGTGATAAACGCTTCTCGATTTCATTAGCACGTTGATTATAAAATAACTGACGTGAAAGACAATTTTTTTTTAAAAAATCTACTACAGTCCACTACTCTCCCCCAAAATCAACTAGAAACCAAATCAATAATTCGTACCACAAAAACATAAGATCAAAACATGAACTAAAAAAAATTTAAGCATTTACATTTATAATAGATAAAACTTACCAACTTGATAGCCCCACCCTCATGTATACCCCCTGTACAGGCCTCCCCCACCCCATTGGAGCTCCCACCACACCCCTAGACTACCCCTAACCCCCTGGAGAGCCCCAAACACCCCTCGACAACCCCCACCCTTCTGAACAGCACCCCTCACCCCCTCACCCCACTTGACAGCCCCCACCGCACCCCTGGACCGCCCCTCGACCCCCTGGACAACCCTAAACACCCCTCGACAACACCCCTCACCCCCTCACCCCACTTGGCAGCCCCCACCACACCCCTGGACTGCCCCCAGACCCCCTAGATAGCCCAAAACACCCATCGACAACACCCCCACCCTCCTGAATAGAACCCCCTCACCCCCTCACCCCACTTGACAACCCCCACCACACCCCTGACCTACCCCCGACCCCCTTTCCAACTCCAAACACCCCGGGACAACCCCCCAACCCTCATGTATACCCCCCATACCCTGGATAGCCCTCCCCCACCCCATTGGATCCCCCACCACACCCCTGAACTGCCCCCACCCTCCTGAACAACACCCCCTCACCCCCTCACCCCACTTGACAGCCCCCACCGCATTGGAGCCCCCACCACACCCATGGACTGCCCCCAACCCCCTCGAAAACCCCAAACACCCCTCCACAACCCCCACCCTCCTAAACAGCACCCCCTCACCCCACTTGATAGCCCCACCACACCCTTGAACTGCCCCCCCCCCCCCCCCCCCCCCGACCCCCTAGACAACTCCAAACACCCCAGGACAACCCCCCACCCTCATGTATACCCCCACACCCTGGAAATCCCTCCCCCACCCCATTGGAGCCCCCACCACACCCTTGTACTACCCCCAACCCCCTGGACAACCCCAAACACCCCTCGACAACACCACCCCCACTCCAACGGACAGCCATCCCAGACCCCTGGACACCCCCAACCCCACTGAACACCCCCCACACCCATGAAACCCCTCCCCCCAGACCAGAATCCATACTAGAAAAACCATCATATGTAGACCAAAACAAGAAGTAGAGAAAAATTAAACATTCACATATATAACATTCAAAACATACACTGCCAACTTCAAAAAAACTAAATCCAACCTAAATGACTACCAAATACACAATTACAATGACAATATTCAAAATTACATTTTAAATTACAAATAACTAAAATTTAATCAAACCTATAAAATAATTTGGCCACTCCACATGTAGTGGTTTGATGTCTTCAGCATTATAGGTTTGAGGGTCATCAAAAAGATACAAATAAAAAGGATAGTAGTTAACGTGTATAATGAGTAAATTAAATTGAAATATTATGGAAAAGTTTTAGAGGAAATCTTAACAGGTCAAAATTCACAACTGTCCGAGTTGTTATTATTTCATATATAAATCTTAACATATAATATCCACATTCGACGACGCCTTGTTGTTCATGAAAATTCTGTTTGAATGAGTGTAAATTCAATATATTATTTTAATGTAATAAATCCAAAAGTACAAATTATAAATGGATATTTACCTTCGCATTTACATATTTGATCTTTGCATTCCTTTTCATTGAGTTTTTTCGAAATTAGACCCATTCCCTATTAGAAAATAATACTAATGGGGTATATTTAAAATACATTATAATATATAAAAATATTGAGAAATTGAAACTTACTTTTCCAATATATTCTTAAAACTTTCACGCACATCATCATGGAAGGAGCATATCCAATAATGAGCTTTCTCCCATGGGAAAAAAACCACTAACATCCTATGGTCACTGATAAAAGGAAATTAAACGTTAGTGGTTTTTATGTTAAAAGATAATTAAATCTTTGAGAGAGATGTGTTTCATACCTCTCACAAAAAGTAATCATCCAACATTGTGTGACTATATTCTTTTCAAATCTTTCAGCAATATAAAGCATTCTTTGTTCCTCATCCAATGCACATGCTTCAGGGGAAATCAATTATTGGTCCATGAATCCATATACATCTGTCATCTCATTCATCTCACAAATTTTATAAAGATACCTAATACAAAACAGACATAAGTATACATTTTTAATAAATATAACGCAGGGAAAAGGTGTTAAGACTTACATGGAAAAAAAATTCACCACGTTGATGCCCAACTTATCTCCAGTAACAAGATCCATGATATCAGTTTTAATAATCCCCACATTTATTTCACGTCCACAAACATGATCTTCCATTGGAAACTCATAATGATCCGCCAACAAATATGAATATCTTGACAATCTGTCAAGACTACTGGATTATATATCTGATGTCATAGCGATTTGTCTTTGTTTTTGTCTATAGAGTATTTCTTTACCTTTGAGGTATTCCTGTAAAAATAAATTGAAAAATATAATAGTTTTCAAATGATAAAACAACATTTATAAAAAAATAAAATAAAATATATAATATTAATACCTCTATGGTAATGATTCGAAGAAGTTTGGATGGATAAATTAAAAAATGGTCAATACTATGTCCAACTGTCGCCACCTCATCTGTAGGTAATGGTACATGAGCTGATCTCTCTATAATATGCTGTACAACGACCCTCTGATTATCTACCTCTAATTGTTGATTATGAATTGTATCTTATATACAATATACCAACCCATATGCTACTATATGCTGTTGAGAATCATCAACATACAACTCGCAATAAGTAGGAAGCTGTGGCGAAGGAGTAGGATAAAAAATGGGCTCAACAGGTTGAGGTGTGGTAGTGGGAGCTACTGGCGGAGGTGGAGGATAAATAATGGGGTCTGTAGGGGGAGGTGGAGGAGTGGAAGCTACAGTCTGAAATTGTCTTTGCATGTCTGCAAACATAGACTACACCAACGCTCTAATCTTGTCCTCCATCGTCACATTAATATTATGAATTTCAGACACCAAGGAATCAATTTTATTCCTATTAAACCCCTCCAGGTTTGAAGTTGAAGAAAGTGGCAACACTTTTCTTACCGATACACCTGCCAGATATCCTCTTACACAACCAGGATGGCCTTCCCAATGATACAGATAAAATATATTCCCTCCCAGTAGCTGTAAATGTCCCCTGTGAACTCCGCTCCTCAAGAGAGTCCTGTATTAATTAATTGAGCATTTATGTAATGATTGAAATTATATAAATAAAATGGTTAACTTAAATAAATAAAATATATATCTTACAATCCTCTCAGCTACGATTCTCGATTCATCCGAAAGATATTGCCCTTTTTCCCCTTCTGAGCTCTCTTCCATTTTTCATGTCTTGATGGAGGGGATGGAGGGGCCACCTCTCCTGAGCATGAAGAATCATCTCTTAGTTGTTGAAATTTTTTAGCCATCATTTGTTCTTCCAATAATGCATACCCTCCCTGAGATAAACTGTGATGGTATACATTTTTAGATTGGATCTCCTGATGAGATTTCTTTGTTTGCTGTAAATTAAGAATATGAAATCATTAACAAAACGTTAATAATATCATTTATATAAGAAATCTTATAAAAGTTTACACTGCACTTACCAAAAAGGATTCTTTCATTCTACTTTCAAAAAACTGTCTCCATGTGTATTCATATATAATGGGATATATACGACATGGATTTTCATGAATCCTATGACCATAAATGAAATCATATGAGAGGGTTGATTTGAAATCCCTCCATCTCATGGAAGTCAACGATAATCATTTCTTCCTGACTCCTCCAGTGTCAGGAATATCAAATGTCATCTGATAAAGAAGAGGATAAACGTATTATATATACTAGAAACATTTAAATAATATTCAAACAATATAAAATGTCATCTGATAAAGAAGAGGTTAAAAATATTATATTTACTAGAAACATTTAAAGAATATTCAAACAATAGAAAAAGATCTTACCAAAATCGTCTCCAATAACTGAGAGATTATCGCTTTATCCACACTTCTCTAGTCATCATACAAAATGATTACATTGCTCTTAGCCTGAGTTGATACAAAAATCTTATTATATTTTGCATTTGGACTTCTAGGAATATCATCATCTTCAAACTCAACGACTATCCTCTGATGCTGTGTATGGGCAACTGATAATTTTGGTAAACATGTGCACCCATGTTTACCAACCATTCAACTCTTTGTTCTAATAGGAGCATGTGAATGTTCCTCCCCAGAGGTATGACCAATATTCTCATCTCCAGAATCATGTGGTTGGTCAACTGAATGATATGTCATTATCCTTCAAATCAAAAAAACAAACATTAGTTCAAAAATATACAAATTAAAATATTTTAATACTACTGTAATCAGAAAATAGAAAAGTGTACTAAGTTACGTAATAGTAAACATTGGTAATATGGTAATCATGTTAAACAATGGTAATGATGGTAAAGATGGTAAAGATGGTAAAGATGGTAAACATGGTAAACATGGTAAACATGGTAATGTAATTGTCACTGAACAATAATAATAGATATATAATTCATATAATAGTAAACATGATAAAGTAAACTAAACAAACTTAAAACAAACAAAAACTTATACTTATTTTGTTTTAAAACATGTTTTAATAAATAAAAAACTTACAACATCTAACATTTATTAATAAAATAAATGTAAACAAGAAATAAACATATGTTACCTATAATTTTAGGAATGTACAAATGGTTTTTTTCCCAAATTCCTTCACCGTGATCATTCTTTATCGCACAAACCATTTCTTCAACATGATCATCATTATGTTCTGTTAATCTTTCCATTGAAGTAGGGATCTCTCATAAATCAGCATCTTCATCAACTTCATCCTCACCAACATATTTTTTCCCCTTGTAAAACAATATCCCACTGCATATATGATTGATCTACTACATAGAAAATTTGTTTTCCATGTGTTGCCATTATAAATGAATCAGCTGTGTCTTCCAATCTATTCAGATTGACAAGTGTCATTCCAAATTCATCGGTCTGACACTATTGATACCGATAAACCATTTACAGTTAAAAACATGATCTTTAATATTAATGTAATCAACCTCCCATATGTCTTCAATCACTCCATAATATGCACTTGATGCAGAAATTGGGTTTTTGTCCTTAGCAGTCCAAAAATGCATTGCTTCTGCAGACACCAATACACCACTATTCTGAACTGCACTTATATTGTCCTGAGCTTTCGTATGAAATGTATATCCATTAATGTCATAACCAGACCATCTTATTTGATTTAATCATGGACCACCCACTATCCATTTTAATGTCTCTGATACATCTGATCTACCAAGAAACGTCTTCTTAATCCATGACAAAAATGTTTTGTTGTGCTCATTCAAAATCCACATTTCTTTCTTCTTTGGATGACATTGTTTCAAGTCATTAATATTCAATGTGATATACGGTTTGGCATCAGCTATGTTATTCAAGATGTATGATTCTAAATTCTTCATCTGTTCAGCTGACATTGATTTGACTTTCATGCCGCGAATCCCATTTCCCTCATTATTAACTCGTTCATGGTGAGATAGAGGAAAACCTATGTGTTGCGGTGTAGCCAAGTAGCTCGTACAAAACTCTGCTACCTCCTCAGAAATATACTTTTCAATAAGGGAGTCTTCAGGTCGATATGGATTTTTAACATACCCCTTTAATATTTTCATATACCTTTCAAAAGGATACATCCAACGAAGATATACAGGTCTATAAAGCTTTATTTCTCGAACCAGATGAATCATTAAATGCGCCATTATATCAAAAAAGTAGGAGGGAAATACATTTCCAATTGACAAAGTATAAAAATTGCATCCTTTTCGAAAATGTACAATGCATTCACATCAATCACCTTGTTACAAATTGAATTAAAAAAATAACACAACTTCATCATAGTCTTTCTGACACGAATGGGAAATATTCCATGCAATGCAACTGGTAGAATTTGTTGCATCATGATGCGACAATCATGTGATTTCATACCTATCAACATCATGTCCTTCAATGAGACAAATTTTTTTTCATTTGAATAATAACCTTGAGGCACTTTGATGTCATGAAGACACTGACAAAAGCTAACTTTCTCCCTCTTTGATAATGTATGCCAAGATGGGGGAAGAAATGTTCATCTTCCTTTAGGAGTGGGAGCTAACTCCAAACGTATTACCATTGATAGTAAGTCTAATCTTGCATTAAATCAATCTTTAGTCTTTCCTTTAATATCTAAAAATGGTCCAATCAAACAATCTCATATATTATTCTCCACGCACATAACATCAATATTATGTTTAACTTCATGATACCTCCAATATGGTAGCTAAAAATATATTGACCTTTTCTTCCAAATATTTCTATCATTACCAATTTTATGTGTCTTTCCCAATGTCACATCATGGTTTTTCTCCATCTCAAAATAGAGATCCAGTGATAATGGTTTTGAAGCAGTATCAAATTATTGTGAGCCATTGAATACCTTTTTTAGTCTTCTATAAGGGAGATCCATAGGCAAAAACTTTTTATGACCCATGTACACTGTTTTCCTCCCATGATGCAACTGAAAATATGACGTCTGTTGTTCGCAAATTGGACATGCTTTATGCCCTTTAACACTGTATCCAGACAAAGTTCCATACGCTGTGAAGTCATTTATAGAGAACAGAAGCACTTCATGCATTTGAAAATCTTCCATTTTATAATAATCATACACCCTAATACCATCATCCCATAACAGTTTCAAATAATCAATCAACAGTGACAAGTAAACATCAATATCATTGCTGGGTTGCTTTGGACCAGATATCATTATAATCAACATGAAATATTTGTGCTTCATACTATCTTCAGGAGAGAGGTTGTAAATTACCAATAAAACAAGCCATGAACTATGTGTGCTACTGAGGGTTCGGTATGGATTCATTCCATATGTGCATAACCCTAATATGAGATTTCTTATTTCATTTCCAAATGTAGAGTACTGTGCATCAATTTTCTTCCATTGTGGACAATCAGCTAGATGATGTATTTTTCCATCACATACCCGCTCATCAGCACATCATCTTATCCTTTTTGCATCATGTGAATTAGCAAATAAACGATTGAAACGATGAATTATAGGAAGATACCAAAATACCTTTGCAGGGAGCTTTCTAATCTTTATATCAGCCTGTGATTTCTCTTTCACCTTATACTGTGATGTCCCACATTTAGGACACTCTGATAGAAATTCATATTCCATCCTATATATAATGAAGTCATTTAGACATGCATGTATTTTCTTGTATCCCAATCCCATTGGGCATAATATTTTCATGGCCTTGTAATGTGAATCTGGAAGATCGTTATCTTTTGGAAGAATGTCTTTCAACAATTCTAACAGCTCTGTAAAACTTCTGTCACTCCATCCATGTTTTTCCTTTAGGTTAATCAATCTTAACAACACCAACAAAACCGTAAAATCTGTACAACCAGGATTTAATGGGTTTTCAGCATCACCATATAGACGCGCAATTTTCGGTTCTATCTCAATTTGTTCTGCTACAATATCGCGAATCATTTCTTCAATTCCTTCAGAGTTACCATCTTTTGAATCATCATCATCAGTGAAATTTCATCCAGTTTCACCATGAAAAATATTAGGGCTATAACTCGGGTTAAAACCATGACATATCAGATGATCTTTTATCTCTCTACTTTTCAACTTCTTCATATTAAAACATTTCAGATATGGACAGAAAAAAATGTCACTACTTGGAACATTTTATTTAGAAAATTACAAAGAGTCATCAACACCTTCCTCATATTCATTGCCCATTCAATGTGCCGTAATCCAACTTCAACTCATTATTACCTGTAACAAATATAAAAAATATATATATTTTTTAAGATAAGAAAAATATAATTTTATATGAAAAAAATTATAATTTGTATGTAAAAAAATATTGAAATATAAAACAAATCTAGGCGTATATAAAAAAATATTATTGAATATTATTATTAAATGAAAATATAGTTAGATATAACAGTTTTAAATTCCATTGAATAAAAGAAAACCATGGAAACTACATGGTTGATAGAAAATTGGAGAGAATGGAGAAAACCTGAGAATCAAATCTTATTTAAAATAAAAACTCAGATGGAGAAAATCACAATGTAAATCCAAACACCCCTGGACACCCCCAACCCATTGGACATCCCCCCCCCCCCCCCGAACAACACCCAAAACCCTTTGGATAGGCCTCCACCCCCTTGGACAGCCCCCACACCCACCCACCCCCCAGGACACCCCAACCCTCTGGACAGCCCCCCAACCCCCTGGACAACCCCCACCCCACTAGACAACACCCCCACCCCTCCTGAACACCACCCCCACCCCCTACCACATTGGACACCCCGCTGGACACCCCCAACCCTTTGGACACCCCCCACCCATTAGACATCACCCCACCCCTCCAGACAGCACCCCCAGCCCTCTTTGACACCACCCCCACCCCGACCCCCTTGGACACCCCAACCCTTTGGATAACCCCCACCCACCGGACAACCCCCAAAATGCTCTAGGCAAGACTCCACCCCCTTGGACAGCACCCCCACACCCACCACCCCCTTGGACACCCCCCGGACACCCCCCAACCCTCTGGACATCCCCCAACCCCGGAAAACCCCCCAAACAATGGTTTACATATACAACTAGGGATGGTGAACAATGAAAAACCCATGCATTTAATATATACTTCATCATGAAAGAGATGGAATTAAAAATTATTAAATATGGCTACTTAAATGATCGTATGATAATTAAAAATAATCATTGATATTCAACTAGTCAAATGATCACAAGTTTCTCGATAAGTAATATCATAATTTATTTTATCAAAAAAGTCACACAAAATAGTCCACAAACATGTTTCGCACCAACATCATAATTTCATAAAACAATTACTCAATTTATAAAACATTCTGAAAATGTCTGACATCTTAAATCACCTCTTTACACTTCAGAAACCCTTATTAGGTGAATAACATCGCCCAAATATTGCATTTACACCATTTTATCACTTTTTTTAACTCACTAAATCATTTTCAATTTTCACGAAACAATCCCAAGAGGAACAACCATGTTTTTCACACAAAAGATATTCCAAAACCCCCATTCAAGAAAAAAATCATACCAATACAAATCCAAAATATAAATTTCAGCGCAATACACATTTATTAAACCACCCCCATATTTTAATAATTTACCTCAAATAATGTCACAAACAATACACATGAAAATAAAACTTTTTCATAAAACACCTTCAAGAAGTGTGAGATGGTTTTATATATAACATCCATTCAAAACCCCCCTTTTGAGGCCCACATGACAAAAAAGAATTAAAAAACCAAAATTGGATTCCCCTTTCAAAATTAATGAATCACTTTCATAGGTTATAAAATACACCCAAATATTAACCTAAGAGTCACACATTAAAAGCACCCAATTTCAAGATAAAATGAATATATAAAATTAAAGACATATCCAAATCCATCATAAAAACTTTTGGGACCACAAAAAATATATGATGTAGGAAAAACAAATGAAAAAAAGCACACAAAAATATAGTGTTGCGAGTTGAAGGCTTACATGAAATGTGGGTTTTGGAATGCCGTTTGTGTTGCGAGTTGAATGCACACAAAACGTGTTGAGATGATAGATCCGAGAAAAAAAAGCACACAAAAACCAAATGAGTTGAACGCACACAAAACGAATGAAAAAAAGCACACAAAAATCGCAAAACATAAATATAGACTATTAAAAAAAACGAAAGAAATAAATTCGTGGAAGGCTTACATGAGTGTTGCGAGTTGAGATGATAGATCTGAGGTGAGTAAAGATGATAAACGTCATAGGGAAAACGAGTTTAATGCAGCGAGATCGACGAGCCTATTAGGGTTTATCGTGCGAGAGAGACGAGCTGTCGGACTGTCGAATGAGAATTTTTAAATGAAAATCCTCAGGGGTTGTTAATTTTTTAAATGTTTTATAACGTCGGTTATTTGATAACCGACGTTATAAACTGTTTTTTTTACATTTATAACATGGGTTATTATAATAACCAGCATTATAAATGTATCAGATATGACTTTTTTTCATCGGCTATTTTATAACCGACGTAAAAAAAGTTGTTTACATCGGTTATTCTATAACCGACTTAAAATTGACATCAAAAATCACAGTTTTTAGGTCAGTTATAACATAACCGACGTGAAAAACACGTAGATATCTCATTTTTTTCGTCGGTTATAAAATAACCGATGTAAAAAATCCCCCGAGCTTTGTGTTTTGACGTCAGTTATAAAATAACCGACGTAAAAACCTCGTATATATGTCATTTTTTACGCCGGTTATCAAATAACCGACGTAAAAACCGAACACGAGATATTTTTAACATCGGTTATTAAAATAACCGATGTTAAAAATCATCTCACCACATTTTTTATGTCAGTTATTTTATACCCGACGTAAAAACCCACGTTTCACAGATTATCACGTCGGTTATATATAACCGACGTAAAAAATGGTGACGTAAATAACGTTTTCGGCACTAGTGATTAGATGTTTTTAAACATGTGTGGGAGATCTAGTGCTCCCAACGCAGATAGTATCTTGAAATGGAGGAAAGGTCTCCCTAATAAATATGACTGAATGATATGACCTTTACATGATTATGTGGTCACTTGTGGGAGAGGAGTATTTGTGTATCTGTGGCTGTTCAGATGATAGATTAGTGAGAGGTGTTCCTAGATGTCGAGGATGTTTTCTCATAAGTGGTATCAGTCGAGGTGGATGTTTAGACCCCTATATTTTTCTTCACGGTCTAGATTTGACTCTCGAGGGTGAGAATATTTTGAAAGGTATCTGATGTAATAGCCCAGCCAATTGCACCTTTACGGTGGAACCATTATGGTGTCTCATCAAATGGTGTCCCACCCTTTGTTTTTTCCATTTTCTGACTTTTTTTAGTTCTATCTTGCAATGTATCTTTGGACATAAAATTTTATTCATTCACATTTAAATTCCATTAAATTCCAATATATGTTATCTAAAATCACTCAAGAGCCGGGCGTCCCATGACTTTCCAAAACATGTGGCATTTTCTGTGGTGTCCCACAATTTTCCCATACATTCCAGTTCCTCCCATGTTACACATTTTTATTATATTTAAAAGAATCCCTTTAACTCAATGACGTCATAGACACCACTCCAATGATAATTAGTACATGAGAATTAATTCCATCATGTGTATCCAACAAACCATTATGAGAAACCATGATCCCCATTTAAAGCGGTTCAAGATTTCATGTCCCATAACTCTAAGATCTCACCTTTTATGAAACGAGGATTCTTCTATCATCTTGACTGGTCTCATTCCCTTCCTTGGTAAATTTGGGGTCCCCCTTTATGAGATAGTGGTGTGCCCTTTCTGGAGCCTTTCCTTCTCACTCTTGGAGTCCTCATATTTCTTCCCCTAGAAGTTATACATCTCCAATTCTTGGCATGTGGAGAAAAACTTCTATTGTTGACGATCCAAGTACGGTTATTCCTTCATCTGTATTTTCTGTTTATCATGCGAGGTGGGTAGGATAATGTTCCCTTCGAGGATGGATGAAACCAAACATTAATGATGATAATAAATTGGTTTTAAAGAATGAAGTGGTGTATTTGAGGATGTTGTTGTACTCTTTTACCTTTGGTTATATGATTTGAAATTTATGGGCTTATTTTCATTTAAAATAGTGGCGGTTGGTGGTCCTTCCTTGCACATTATTGAACCCTTGTATTCTATGAAGATTGAATGGTCGTAACATGGAAATTGGTTAATCAATAAAACTCGGTTGATTAAATGGCTGTCAAGTGAATAAAAATAAATATGTGATCACCCCGGTTAAACAAACAGAACAAAATAACTTAATGAATGATGTTATGGAATCAAAAAACTCTTTTGATTTGTCTTAGTAACATGTGTTGTTATTCTATACGATTCTTATGGGGTGACGTGGATGGGGATGGGATCTCCCGTTGAAAAGTTTTGGGTATGTAGATATGAGGTTGTGTGGGGCCATATTTTGGGGCTTGGTTTGGTTCCAGAATATTGAGTGATCTCATGGTTCCATTAGTTGTTGTGACATTACATGAGAACTGGATGTGAATGCTTTAATTTCTTCATGAATTTTTTTCCTTCCTTGGATTGTGGCATGGCCAGCTAGTTTCCCGGTAGTGAATAATAATTTAAATGGATTCACTTCAATATGATAACAATAATGGGTTTGATGGGGATTTGTTTTTTAGGGATGAGTTATGCCTTAGTTATGGTTGTTGTCTTTTTTATGAATGAAATATAATGAGGTTTTTTGTGTATGGGTGTATATTGGAACCTAAAGGCTGGGATGAGTTCTTGTTTACTTTTATGAATAATTTTGTTCTTATGTTTATTATTTTCACCCCACCCACGTCGAACGCTTCATGACAAACACCCCTATTTCACGGGGGATGATTTTTTTTGCAACACTTCTATGTGTTTCTTGTTATTAACTACTTTGCATCACTCTTTACCGAGTAGCTCAAGACTCTTATGGAAGGCTGTGATGGACTGATGTCAATTATATTCCATGATTCATTGGGAAGGTGGTGTTGTGGTGGTTAGCCCAGGTGTGTGCAGGCAGGTTATTTCCCTAGTTTCGTCTGGATGAGGCCCATGTGTCTTATAGTGTGTTGATAGTTGTTTGGTACCAAGTTTATTCGAGTGTCATGGTAGTTGTTTTTTCCTAGGTGTCTTTGGGCGTGGTTACACGTGTTTGTGGTGGTCCAGATTTTTACAGGCATAGTTGTGGTTGTGGTAACCCAAAAGGATGTTGTTGGGGAAGTAGTGGGACTGCAGTGAGAATGGAGGGAGAGGTCTAACATGTATAATGTATTCAATAACTAGTGGGAAAGTGGTGTATTGTACCCAAACAATGATGTGTTATAAGTATTACATTACATGCCATGGGTTATTTGGGGAGTTTTCCTTAGTGATTCTTGGGTGGATATTTTCCTTGCTAGAAGGTTCAACTATATTATTTTCTCACGGGGCATTAGAATGCCTCCCCACTAATGAATGAGTGATTTTGGGTTTTCTTACTGAGTATACTTGTATACTCACCCTATGTATATGATACTGATTTTTGGGTTTCTCAGAGGACTTCAAGGACCATGCCAAACCCTATTACTCGCATGTCGGGACCATTGACGTTACTGCTTTTCTTCCTATGGTTCTTCCCGATGGAGTTTCCTTGTATATTAAAGCACATAAATCGAAACATGCCTATGGGAAATGTTTTTTTAACTTTAAATCTAAATTCCGTTTTGGAGTGATTTGGGTTTTTACCATTGTATTTGATAATACTACTAAATAAAATGTTTAATGCATTCCCTAATACGTGTGATTCTAATACCATGGTGGTAGTCAATACTCTAAGGCATATTGGAGATGGGAATCAGGGGCATTATCTCTCCTTCAACTTGAGTAAGGAAGGGTTTGGGAGTTTATTTTCCATTGTATCATCTTGGAGAAGTTGGGTAATGACACAATCGAATGGTGGGGAGAATCTCTGTGTGACCTTGAAGACCCATGTTACTCATCAGGGATGAGTACCTCAGTAGTACAATGTGTTCAGTGTGCAACTGACAGCTTTTCCATATATATATTAGATTGTACCAATGAAAACTGACATAAACACGTTTATAGTTTCCCTTGTTTTCATTCCTTTGTGTTTCATAATCCCTTCTGGGTATTTTGTTACTCACCCATGCCCGGAATTCACCCGAACAGGTTGTGTCTGGTGCAATCGATAAGCACATCGACAGAGTTCACGGCAGGTCGGGACCAAGCATGGGCTAGTTAGCTACTATATGCAGGAAATACTTCCATAGCTTTTGACAGCCACTTCTTGCCTACCCTTTAGGTGGGGTCCTATGTTCATATCATAACAAAAAAAATTTACTTTTCAGTTTTCAGTTTGTGTTTTTTTGGGATCATATTTTATCCCATTTGACGTAATCCATGTACCTATAATCAATGGTTGTTAATAGAATGTATGTTTTTTATCTATTATGGGATGTGGTAGTGTTTGTGTGTTCATGTGTACAGGTTATCAGGATAATTCCTCACACTCAGGGGATAATGCCTCAGTGAATATCACCACAGCATGGGCACTGTGGGATGGGTCGTGAAAAGATTTTATCATTGGTGGTAGGTTATATCACAAAGACTGGGATTCTAGGTTTTTATGAGAAATATTGATAAGTGTATCCGGTTGAGCATTCAGGACAGGGACTATAGTGTTGGTGTAGTAGCCGACATTTCTATACACCATAACACTGGACACCTCCTTTACAAATTGGTACTTGGAAATAGTGTTTGAGGTGAAATAAAGGGGTACATGAATCATTTAGTATTTTCTGTATTTTTACTATTTTCTTTATTGAGTCAACTTACTAGGTATAATATATTGATTTTAACACATCTTGATATATTTTAGGATGCCTCCACAGAGACAGCCAGCCAGGATTCTGATACGTGATCATGAGGAAAGTCTGCCAAGTGATGAGGCGTCGGGTCAAGGACCCGTAGTAGAGATGATCCAGTTGGGTAGTGCGCTAGTGTTACCACCACTTGTTGATCAGCAGTTACTACCGTCACTTCAATTAGAGGATTGATGTAGACTATGTACCGTGAAAATATTCTTTACGTAGAGACCTGCTAGGTTCACGTGTGAGACAGACCCTCATGTGGTCAAGGATTGGGTTTATGTGGTTACACAAGTCTTTCATCTTGTGAGGACACCTCTCGACCAGATGGCGATCATAACCAAGATCCTTTTTAAAGGTATGGTAGAGAGATTATGGAGATTTATGTTTCAGTCACGTGATGAACTGACCCTCACCAAGATAGAATTTTAGCACCTCTCTAGGGATGATTTCTTCCCGGAGATGTTGTGCTCTATGTGCATACAAGATCTACTGTACCAACATTTGGGTAGCATGATAGAAGCAACGTACTCAGTGATATTCACCAAGGTTTATCACTACTCTACATACATGGTTTAAGACCCATTATTCAGGGATTGATCCTTTCAAGAGGGACTCTGATGGATTATTAGGGTTTCCAGAGTGTTTCTCTGCATCCCTACTCTGGCTAGGGTATTGGAGAGACCCCTTATTGTAGAGAGCATCCTGGAAATGCATTCACCGAATGATGGAGCCACCTACAAACACCATGTATCATAGTCATCGGTGGTGGGCAGTAGGCAGTAGGCAAGCAGACCCAAGACATTCTGGCCTTTCATAAGATGACCCCATTACTCATGGCCTATAGTGCATGGCTCCTAGAGCAGAGAGAGTTAGCAGGGGGGCCAGGTTATGCTTCTCATGTGGCGTTTAGGGAAACATGGCTCCTGATTTCCAAACTCACTACACAAATGATCAAGATATGATTTAGGGAACACTGAGGCATAGATAGTGGTTCAAGGGACGAGGTCCAATGTATGGTGGATGTGGTAGAGGGGTAGTCTGACCAGGTGGTTGTGGTAGAAGGTTTGAGGTGCTACAGCCACAACCCTCGGGAGGTCCTTCATGGTCTCAGAGAGCTAGTAGACAGCGGTGAGGTCATTTTCAGGCAAGTGATGCCTATAACTAGAGTTATCTAGATATTATTAGACGTATCATATGTGTCTTCTCCACCATAGTTGAATTTCTCATAGTCACGGGTTCCATTCACTCTTTCTTTTCCTTCGACCTCGTTTGAGGCTTGGAGATTCTGGTGGAGCCATTTTATCGACCCATACGATTAGAGATTCCTATAAGAGGGGATTCGTCTATAACGACCCAAACATTATTTAATGAAAATTTATATTGATTTAATTAAATGTATTATTATGTGAAATGGTAATATAACATATTCACTTCCATGGTTTTATGTTTTTGGATTTTAAAACTCAGTTAAGAATTGTTAATGTTACTAATGATGTTATTGAATAGTGACCACATGATTATTATAAATATAAGGCTTTAACAAATCTAATTTACTAAGAAAAAGAAATTGATGGCCTCATCTCGTAGAATTTATCCATATGAATCCCATTTTTCAAAGCTTGGAAAGGATGTATCATCACTGGACTTCGCTATTGATCAATCCCAAGACGAGCTTCAATAGGTTAAACTTGAACTAAACAACCTACGAAGGAAGTGGAAGTTAAGATAGATTACAACATGAAAGATATTATCCGAGCCACCCCAAGAGTCTATCACTATCGCATACCTTACCCTTATGTCTTATGTGGTTGTTATAAGGTGTTTTTTAATATTAACCTAGCACTATGATTATCTGCTTTAGTTTTTATAAATAATATACATTCATTTGATTATTGTTACTTTGTAAATAGTTTTTAAAGCACAAATAATATTTTTAGTCAATATTCAATTAGGAAATCTATTTTGATGAATTAATTGATTTATTGAATTAAATGATATTTTAATAAAATATTATTACTAAGTTGCATTTTATTAAATAAAAATGATTGTAAATTTTTTTATAAATACAATTGTAATTTTAATTAAGTTTTAATGATTTTTTTGACAAAACCAATAAATTTTCAATAAATATAGGTATTTATTTTAAAATTAAAAATTTTAATGTTTCGAAATTTTTTTATATAAAATGAAAATTAGTTTTGGAATCTATATGTCGAAATTATCCAACGGTTAATTTTTCATAATTTGTTGAGACCGTCGAATTTTTGCGTAAAAATTAAATATTTTTAAATATATAATGTGTCTTATAACATCCTAATGACCCAATAGTGATGTAATAAGATAATATAAAAGGTAATTAAGGCTAATATATGTTTTAAATTTTAACAATTTTGATTTTGGATTTGTTTGATTATTTTCAAAGTGCCATAGTTGACCCTGCATGACTTATAAAACATTTTATCCTTTTAAAATGATTTCTTTGAGAGTGTGAATCACCTCCATATATGAAAGACTAATATTTTAATATGTTCAGACTCTATACTTATAAAATAATTTTTTACATTCCCCTTTGGCCAAAATAATGGTAAAAATAGATGTTGGTTTGTGGTTTTGATAAGCTTAATGTGTGCTGCCCAAAAACTAAATAATAATGAATTCCTTATCCATTCCTATATAAACGTACTCAACATACCAATAAACATCACTCAAACCATTTTCATATTGACCAAAACCCTACACCCATGTATATAATTTCCTCCCAAGTCATGCCAAACTCCCAATAAGCCTCTCTCAATCCCCTCCCAATCATGTGGTATCACAATTCCATGTAAGGGATTTCTTCCTTTCTCATTTTTGTCCAATTTTTGTTATGTAGTTATACCCTTTTATTTTCAAATAAAAAAGAATGGGTATGATTTTTTACCTCACCCATACTTCTCTCATTATGTTTGAATGATATAGAACTCTTTCTCTCTCACTAATGCCTCGCATGTACACCTGTTACCTTACTATAATTCAATTAGAAATTTCACTGTTCTCATTTACATTCTAGAAATTCAATTATGTTATGAATATAAATTGAATTTCATATGATGGGATATGTATCTATATGACCTATTTACTATCAATTTCAGGTAAATATGAGAGATACCCTATTTTCTCTCATCATCTATTTTTATGAATAATTATGTCACATTGTTCGGCTGTCAAAATTGCACCATGATTTTCGAAGCCAATATCACTGTGTAGTGAATACCACACCCATTTCTCTATCAAGGGTATTAAAATTTATGCACTTTTACATATTTATAATATAGTTTCATGTATGAAATCCACATTCCTTTATCATGTAATAAATGATGATGTATACTGAATCCATGTTTAATGATCTATGTGGAACACATATACATGAAATGAAATGATTAAGAATTGTTCACCCTGATATCAGTCAAATGAATATGGTAAAGATTAGTATCATGATACATAAAGTGAAATGGTGTTTTAATCATGATATTTCATGTTAAATGGGGGTTTACTCATGCTTTATGTGCAATGATCTTTGGATAATTCTAATATCATGTTAAATGTTGATGCCACATTTCCATGTTATGATAATCAGCATATATCATGTCTTTATGTTCATGTTTCTATTATTCTGCACTGATATTCCTTTTGCATGACACGAAATGTATTCTTCATTTTATTCTCTCTTTACTCCCTCACTAGAATTTATATCTCACCCTTTTATTATGCATGTCCTTAAGTTATCCCATTCAATGATAAGTACGAAGGAAATTGTTTGGTCATGTAAAAGAAGTTTTCAATAATGATCGGCATTTCATGATTAAATTTGTAATGTAATGTTCCTAATCTATAATGAAATATGACCTCTTGTAATTATATGTTGTATCATGTGAATATTTTGTGTAATTAATTCTGTTTAAATGTGAAATAAATAACAGTATTGTTAAATCGATGATTATGAATTGGTACTAGAAGTGTGAGTTTACTCTTTGAGGAGAGAGAATTGGTTGGGATCCCCTAGTAAAGGCATTGAGGCCTTACGATGTCATCTTGTGTATGGACTGGTTATCTGTTATCCATGCACAAATTGACTATTTTAGTTATAGATTATAGTGTGTCTCTGAGGATGGGACCTAGTTTTCCATCACTAGTGAGAAGGAAGCTCTTACTGCATAGAACATACTTGCTAAGAGGAGGGTGTAGCCGATCACTCACCAGTTGGCTTGCCACACCCATGAGGAAATAGACAAGGGAAGTCTTAAATTTAATTTAGTTGTGGATGATAATGAAGACTAATTTCCTAAGGATGTTCCACGACTGCCTACCTATAGGGAGTTCGACTTATGTATCAATATGTACATGAGGATTACACCGATATCTACACAAGAAAATCAGATGGCTACCATGGAGCATTGTGAATTGAGAGTACAACTAGAGGAATTTTATTATAATTGATTCGTGAGACCCATAATTTCACTGTGGGAAGTCCCAGTTTTGTTTTCCAAGAATGAAGATTGGAGTTTTAGGATATTCATAGACTTACAGTACTTGAATCAGGTGACAGTGAAGAAAAATTACCAACTTCCAAGAATTGATGGACTCTTCAATCAGTTGAAAAGAGCGAGATGGTTTTTGATGATAGATCTCAGATCAAGCAATTACAATAATCCAGTATGAGATGAGGATTTACCGAAGTAAGCCTTTAGATGTCATTATGGACACTATAAGTTCCTAGTGAAGTTGTTGGGCTTGACCAATGACCCAATAGTGATCATGGGACTCGTGAAGAGGATCTTCTAGCCTTACCTTGATCGTCTGTTAGTGTTATGCATTGATGAAATCCTGGTGTACTCAGAGTCCAAGGAGATGAATGCTACACACTTGCAGATAGTCTTGGATACACTATAAGAGAACCATATTTATGGTATGATCTTGAAGTGTGAGTTCTGGATATGGGAGTTCCACATTCTAGGAAATGTTATATTGGAGGCTGGAGTTGCAGTGGATCCAATAATGATAGAGGTAGTGCTTTCTAAAAATCCACCCAAGAGCCTGACTAAGGTTTCGAGTGACTTGGGATTGGATGGGAACTACTTGATATTCGTGCTTGAAATTTCAAGGGTAGCATCACCCTCATTTGCTTTGATGTAGAAGGGCCATACCTTCATTTATCTGGAGATGTCCAAGTAGAGTTTCTAGGTGTTGAGGCAGAGAATGAAGAGTGCCCCTATCTTGAGACTACTATAATAGGGTGTTTGGTATGTAGTTATCTAGGATGCATTATGAACCATAATAGGACATGTCGTAATGCAGGTGCGAGTAGTGATAGTATATTGTTCAAAAACATTGTGGAGAAATGAGAAGAACTATGCAACCCATGACCTGGTGCTACCAGTATTTGTCATTTATTTGAATATGTGGAAACACTACTTAATGGGTGAGTAGTTTACAATCCACTCTGAAAAAAAGAATCTGGTATATCTTCTCCTAGAATGACCTGAACCTGAGTCATCAATGATGGATAGAGTTCCTCTAGGACTAAGACATTGATATTTTCTATCCTCCTACGAAGGTGGACGTGGTGGTATGGATTCTCAATAGGAGGTATGTTTTGTAGCTACTATGTGAGGTGACAGAGCAGCTAGCCATGATGCAGATAACCTTTTCGGATAATGATGGAGTATTGTACCTCTAAAAATGACTATAAATCTCCCACAAATACAATGAGTTACAGAGAAACAACTTGTAGATGTTTACCTTATATCCTGACGTGCTTAATTATTCTCAGGATAAGCTCTTGATGTATTTTTGATAGGATAGGAGTACCTCAACCTTTTAAGAGGATACATAGTAGTATGAGTAGAATTTTTAGAGGATATTTTTAGGGAGGTCTAGACCTCCCCTTTGGCGGTACATATTAGAGTGGAATATATGTACTAGGATCTCTGATGTTAGTACTGGTGGCCAGGGATAAAGAATGTGGTGGTAGAGTTTGTTTCATGATGCCTCGTTTGTCAGCAAGTGAAGGGTGAGCATCAGGCTCCAGCAGGGTTGTCCAAGCCACTTGAGGTACCAATGTGGAAGTGGGATGGTATCATGATGGACTTCGCGATGGGATTTCCATACATTTCCAAGGTCCACGATAATATATGGGTGATCATTTATCAACTCACCAAGTCAGTGAAATTCCTACCCATCCGAGAGTTGGGATTGGTAGAGGGCTTGCGACTCCTCTATGTCCATGAGATTGTTCGGATTCTCTGGGTGACTTCAATGATCATCTCAGACCGTGGTGCTCAATTTACATCATGGTCGTGGAAGGCAAAAGGGGATGGATTCAGGACTCAGCTACGGTTGAGCATGTCTTTCCATCCCCAGATTGATTGTCAGACAAAGAAGAATATTTAGACCTTGGAGGACATGATTCATGCTTACGTCCAGGATTTTTTTATAATTGTTAGGACCACCTACCACTTCTAGAGTTTTCGTAAAACAAAATATACCACTCAACCATATGTATGGCACCGTTTGAGGCACTGTACAGATGACCATGCAGGTCACCGTTATACAGGACAGACCCTAGGGAGTTAACAGTCATAGGTCTAGAGATTGTATAAGATACCAATTAGATGGTGCGGGCCATCCAAGAGAAGATGAAGACTCCATAAGGCCAAGATAATTCCTTTTCTGATATGTTAGATAGTCCCTTGGAGTTCGAGGAGGGGTCTAGGTATTCCTACGAGTCACTCGTTGACATGGGAAACCATGATTTTTCGAGGGCGACAAGCTATCACTGAGGATCATCGGCCCATTCCAGATTCTATGTAGAGATGTTGAGGTGGCGTACAACCTAATTCTTCCCTCACAGATGCACCAGGCTCACAATTTTTCCCACATTTCATAGATGATGAGGTGCGTGAATGATACATCACATGTCATCGACAGGGGTGAGTTGGAAACTAACGAAGGGGTGAACATTGTGGTGTTCCTAGTTGAGATAAAGGATTTATAGGAGTGGGTCCATCATGGGTGGTATATTCCTCTTCTGTTCATTCAATGGAAGCACAGGAATATCTAAGTGATCACATGGGAGTGGCCTGTATAGAATCTTGATCAGTACCCCTTTCTATTTGATTAAACCTAGTTTTGGATTATAAGGATATAAATTCCAAAAAGGTGGGGATTAATGTAATACCCAGTACCTCCATGATTTTTTTAAAAAATTAAGTTAGATTATTTTATGACCAGGAACTGAGACGACATATAATTCTGAGGCCTAGAGAGGCCAGAATGTATCTTTGAACTTTTTTTAGGTTTATTAAATAATCATACAATCGGTAATTTAAAACTCCAAAATATTAGCCAAATCAAAAATCTAATGGCACCATTGAACTCAGAGCATCTGGATACACATAGAAAGGGCCTAACCCTGGCTGGTGTGGGCCAATAGTGGTAGTTAGATTTTGGTCATAAATAAAATAATTATTTAACCATTGTAATATTTTCAAATTCTTATAACTTCTAAATGGTATATTGGATTGAAAATATGAGACTACTATTGAGCTCATGAGGAAGTTTTCACTTAGGTGGTGATTAACTTCGACTGGAAGGGGTTAATGAAAATGATATATTTTGGGAATTTTTTTTGAGAATTTTAATGGCGCTCGTGCACAGTATTGGAAACATCTAAACGGGTGACCAGATTGAAAATATGTGGGCACTGTTTCATCTAGAATGAAAAAATTACCTATCAATGGACCTAACCTACACCGGAACGGATAGAGGGAAAAGTTAATTTCTGGCCGTTTTTATAAAAATAAAATAAACTTAAATTTTTTTTTTTCATTTTTTAGTGGTGGCACATCAACACAGTGATGTGGAATCAAGGAAACGACCATTCCCATTAATGAGGCCCATAAATGTGATGCTTAATGAATCATTAATTTATATCGTAACAGAAATAATATTTCATAAATGAAACATCATAACAATGCGATGTGGAAGCATAACTGAAACCTAACAACACATTTCTCTTTTATTGAATTAATGGGTAGGAGAAATGGAGGAAAATATTAGAATACCTCTAACAAATCAATGGCGAGGAATCAATTGCAATAATGAATGCTGGTGAATCATTAGTGACAATGACACCCTTAATGAACTAGTCAGGGATCATAGAGTGATGTATTCCAACCCCCATAGATAGATCACCATTGGAAACAAGATCCCCTGCGATCAAACCTTCTCCAGGTATGGGTTTACTTTTTGTGTTTTGAGATTCCCCATTCTTCATTCTAAAAAAAATGTTGATCAACCCATGAATAAGTTGATCTATGTGTTGATTGTTCCTGAGGTAAGGTTCTCATTCTCAGGGTTTTTCATCTAGATTAATTTTGATGGAATCATAGTCTTATCACTACTGGTCCATATTTATTAAAACACCCTTATCTTTCAGATCGAGCATTCAATTGGTGAGTCATTTGATTAATTGGAACCTTTGCAAAGAGTTATTTATTATGAAGTGATCTATGGAGATGTTAATGGATATTTCAATATAATGAATGGCTTAAGGAGGGGATCAAACCAAAATCATGTGCACTATGTATAGGAATCCTGCAGTAGGCTGAGACCCAAAGACTACTAATAAGAGTCCATTTGTGGACCGACTATAAGTGGCACTGTGTGGATCAGATATGAAGGCCTAAATGGGAAGTGACTCTGTGTGACCTAGTAGGGACATGGTGGGTAGTTTCTATGTGTGAACCAGTAGAGCCATAGTACTCATCAGGGATGAGTACCTAAACATGGTGGCCTTAGTGGGAATAAAATCTTTGTGACCCAGAAATCCCACAATGGGGGCTGGCTCTATGTGACCCAGTAGACCCATAGTACTCATCAAGTATTAGTACCTTAGCAATCCAAGGTGTTCAGTGTTCTTCTGACATTTTTTCCTAAAATACATTATATTATACATGGGAGAGATGAAAGTACCTTCTGTATATTTCCCTTGTGGTCCTTACCTTATGTTTTGAGATCCCTACTAAGTATTTTTTTAGTCATACCTTCACGGGCATTGCCCGCACATGTTTCTTCTGGTCTAGATGATAGAAATTTCAATAGAGTCCTTGACGGCCCGGGATGAGGCAGTGCCCGGTTAGATGCAGCTCGAAGGACATAATTTCATAACTTATGAAAACCACTCATTACCAACCATTTATGTTGGTTATTTTGTAGACATCTTGTAGATATCTTTTGTACATTCCAATTTTTAGATTGTATTATTTTGGGTTTGTATTCTATTAAATTTTACGTAGAACTTGTATATTTATTCATTGGTTTTTTAATGGAATTAATTTTTTCCTTTATAGATATTTTTGGTTGTGGTTTTCTATTTGTGTGCGTATAGGTAATCAAGAAGATGGATCCCACTCATGGTATGATACCTTCAGTGCTAGTCACCAGCCCCTGGCCATTGGGAGGTGTGCTTAGGATTGTAACATCATTTACCTAGAGGGATAGGACGTGATCGAAATATTTTTACAATGTATATATCTTGATTCTTTGTATGTCATTACCTTATGGATTTGAGCAAAAAATATAATGGGATGTTACAACTATAACCCCTACCTGATTAGAAATGGGAACATTTTACCATTTATTTCATAATCATTTTCCCCAAATCATTTAAATTTTACAATTAGGTCTGGTTTTTAGCTAATCACTTTGTATTATCAATGCGCTTTGTTTCCATTAGATAATATTTCTCTCGAGATAAGCTTTCTAGGATTGAAATTAATTAAGTGGTCCTATTTTATTGTGTACATACATTCAATATTATTTTCTATATATTTAAGGATTCCCTCGATGTTCTGGGGATGTCTTTTGTAGAATCTAGATATTGAGTTGAGTTTCATCACATCCCATTATCCTCAGATTGATGGTCATTCTTTGAAGAAATTTTAAACTTTAAAAGAATTCTTAGTACATTATATATAGTGGTAAAATGGGGTTGGGATAAAGGCCTTCCTTTGATGAAATTTTCTGGAAATAATAGTTTTCACCCAAGAATACTAATTGATATTTATGAATAACACAATAGAAAGAAGTGTATAAATCCCAGATTATGCGATGAAGATGGATAAAGAAATTTATCGGGACCAGATCTAGATAAATAAATTAATGATAAGGTTAAATACATTCATCCTCACATAAAAATAGCTAAAAATTGACCTAAAAGATGTGCTGAAAATCACAAACATGATCTAGATTTTGATGTTGGTTAAAATTTATACCTATTAATATATCATTGTTATAAGGTTATAAGATTTAGAAATAATGGAAATATGTTCCCAATATATATTGGTCCTTTTTATATTATCAATCACACTAAGATAATAATTTATACAATTGAAATTCCACAAAATATCTCTAAAGATTAATATATATTACACATATCTCTTGTAAAGAAGTACATAACTGATATTTAAAAAATATTAAACTCTAGGTTCACACCAATGGATCAATATTTCTCTTTTTGGAATAAAATTATGGGTATTTTGGTTAATGAGAGAATCTGCTATGAAATAATACCACTGGTATGGTTAATGTGAATTGGTGAAACAGTGATTTATAATAGTATATATGGTATCTATATGATTTTATGAGGTATAATTATCCTCATTTTATTTTATAAATGTGAAAAAATTTAAGAATGAAATTCCTTTAAGGGAGGTAGAATTTTATTCTTTCATATTTTATAATCCATTTCACTATAAATTAATTATATTTAATTGATAGCTTGGGATCTATCCAAACCTAAGTCTAAATGAACCATAATAACCTACCTATAAAATATTAAAACTACATAATAATTAATATATTTTTGAAAAAATTGGTTTTATAAATTTTGTGGAAAAAATAATATAAATAATTTTTCTAATTTTATAATATTTATTTTAGAAAAGAATATTAAATTCTAAAATAATCATTCCAACATTATCTAATCGTTAATTTTTTATTATTTTACTATAAATATTGAATTTCTAATAAATAGTGATAAATACTGATTTTTTTTATTAAAAATTGTATTTTTTTCAAGAATTCAAAAAAGATTAATTTTGATTTAAAATGATTTCTAAGAAAAAGTATTTCCTTTATTTTATTAATAATCCAATTATGTTAATTTAAAGAATAGTTTTTATTGAAATTGGTATAAAAATAGTTTTGGTCATTAAAGTAATTTTTCCAAAAAAAATTCCTGTGTGTTTTACAATTTTTATTAAAATTCATTTCAAAAAATTATATATATTTAACATTGAAAAATGTATTGTAGATTTTTAATTAGAAAGTCCAGGTTTTATAAATATGTCGCTTTTATTTTTTTCATTATGAATAATATCCTTAGTAAATAATTATGGCCTTGGTAAGGGTATAACTAGTAAAATAGTATTAAATATTGGGATAAGGCATTAAAATTTATCTAAAACAATAAATTATATTTTTTATGGGTGGTTATTTCCAATTTAAATATAGGACTCAAGTATATGTATACATGGTGCTAATTTTATTTTCTTATAATATTTATTTATTTTATGTAAATAATAAATTAAAAATGTCACTCTCTAGACTTTAAAATATGTTATTTTTTT
Organism: Viscum album; assembly: GCA_963277665.1. Lineage (NCBI taxonomy): Eukaryota > Viridiplantae > Streptophyta > Magnoliopsida > Santalales > Viscaceae > Viscum > Viscum album. The sequence continues at coordinate 349,848,338 of OY728123.1, forward strand.
CATAAGTGTTAATAGTGGATAAATAATATTCTAAAAATTAATTTAAAATATAGATTTACTTTTTGATCATGAAATTTATTTCCCAATTTTTTGAAATAATTATTATAAATTATTTAGCAATGACAATATGGTATTAATATTGTTCACAAAAAAATAAGATAAATGATATTAAAAATATTAAATGTAATATATTTTGGGAGAATTAATGTGTTCCATAAATTTTTTTAAAAAAATGATAAATATAAGGGATTAGAAAATGGTTTATATTCAAATTCCTTTGTTATCATTTTTTTTAAATTCAAATTTAATGAATATTTTGAAAACAATATGTTAATGATATTTTATAATAAAATATATTTTATTAAATTGGTTATTTTTTTTTAAAATTCCCATCATTGTAGTATTGAATACGATACAATTGAATATATTAACCAAAGTATATTTATAGGCTTCATGTCTTTTTATGGTAACATTCATAACCCTTAAAGTGTGAAATACATTGATATTGGTGTAATCGTACAAATTGGGTAACCAAGGGGAAAACCCAAATGGTAGGGATTAAAATGACACCAAAACCTATCAAAATTTCATTTTATGATAATATTTAGACCATATCTAGTTTATAAATGAATATATAGCCACTTCGAATAAATTATACTGAGAATTAATTAATTATATTTTTATATTTTTTCTATCTCTGAATTTTTCCTTTCCCTCCCCTAAAGGAAACCATATTACTCTTTTATTTACACAACATTAAGTTATATAGCATAACCATCCCCTTCCCAATTATATACTCAACATCTCTTTCCCTAATGTATTAGTGAATTTATCCCAAAAAACAATTGAAAAGGTGCATAAAAAGTATCTAAATGAGGCCAACTAAATGTGAGGTAATCGTCTTACCCAACCTCTTTTGATTTAATTATTCTTATAACCCTTATAAATATGTAGTATCCATTATGAAAAAATGACATTAATATATTTAATATGATTAATTTATATTATTATGAATGAATAACAATTATCTACCTCCGTAACATATGTTTTAAAAATTCAATGTTTCTTGTGTGTTTGTGTGGAGTACCACATCGACAAAGAGATGTATGGGAACAAATAGTTATAACCTAAAACAATGATTTTGAAAACAAATGTTCATAATTTTGTGTTATTAAGTTATAATTAAATATCATATGGTATGATATATATTTTTTTGTTTTTAATACATTTTTAAAAAATATATATATTTTTTATAGTAGGTTAAAAAATGTATGACGAAATAAAATACAAAAATTTAGAGATTTACATCTGAATCTAATATTATTGAGTAATTTTATGTATTAATTTATATTGAGTAAATTATTTGATCAATATCAAATATATAAAATTAATGTTTATTAATCTATAGTTATTAATGTGGAATAAAATTTTTCCATTCATATTACTCACATTATGTGTTCTACATATTGAAAGAATGTTTTTATGGAAAACTGAAAATATTTTAATATTCTGTCTACAGTAATATTTTCCATTTCCATATTTTCCAAAAATATTTTTCATAAATTTTTTAATACTCACATATGATTTTCAAATTCATTTTTAACCTTGTTTTATTTTATTTAAAAAAGTTCAAAGAATCTTCCCTTCATTACCTATATGATATAATTTTTCATTTTATGGAAAATAAAAATGATGTATTTGTTTTATTTTATACTTCATGAACATTATTATTCACCTTAATGACACCTAGATTCTTTTTAGCTTCATTTACATGTTTCCATGATTCCTTTCAATTATAATTCCATCGAATATATTTTAAAAATATAAATATTTTAGATATGTGATTTCAAAATAAATAATGTTTTTCCTTAAAATATATTTGAGTGATCTTTTAAGGGAAGTTTCATCTATGATAACATTCTTCGTATTAATTATGATTTACTATGGATATGATCCAATTATAAAATCCTTATTTATTATCTATATGTTTTTATTTTTATGAATAAATTTATATGAAACATATTTATTTTCTATAGATTTTGATATAATGAACTAATGAAAAATTTATTTAACTCATTTCATTTCCATAGGTTATGATGACATGATGAATACTATATGATCGTGTGTCTCACATATGTATGGTTATCATTATGTTGTTGTGTGCACAAAATTATATATCTCTCAAATACATTGGGTAATGTTTTATATCTCATTAGATGATTATTGGAAACTAGTTGATCTTCTTTATCCACTATGCGATATAGGTCAATACGCATGATCCACTATGGGAACCTATTTGATGGTATTGATCTACTATGTAAAACAAGTTCATGTACTTGTGCTATTATTATAAATAAGTGATGAGTTATAATATATTATGATATGAAAAACATTTTTTGAAATCATAATCCAATATTATTTGATGGTCTTGATAAATAACTTTATAATATGAAAAGGTATCTATAATGATGATTATCCCACACTTTAAAGAAACGTTTTATCTAAGATTATGGTTCATGGTTTATTTATATTGATTATGACCTATTATGAATGATGTATCTAGAAATATGTGTTTCAGGACATTGTAATTATCCCAAAATTATTTAATAAATACTTTAATTGGTATTATCAGCCTAATATATTTTTTACATTAAACTAATGTGATTTTATATTTATTTGAATTATTCCAAAATGCCTTAGTAAATCCTCAAAATAGTATAAAACATTTTATGATTTTAAATTAATTTCTTTGAGGGAGTGACTCACCTCCATATAAGAAAGGATAATAGATTAATATTTTCGGCCATTGGAAATTTAAAATCATATTTTCTAAAAATATATAGAAAAATCATGGGAAAAAACTATGGTATGGGTTTTATTTTGGAATATTTAATTATATAGATTCAAAAACGTATGTTTGTGAAATATTAATGAATTCCTGTTTCATTTCATATATAAACTCATTGAAGCTCCCACTTATCTTCACCTAAAATCTTTGGATAATTTCCATACTCTTCCCTACCCTATCTTCAATCCCCCTAAGGTTACAAAAGTTTTTCAAGAACCCCCACTTCATTATTTTGTTATCACACACTAAAGTAAAGGAACCTTACTTTCCTTCCATTCTCATTTGTATCCTAGATTCATTATGTTTTTATACACATTATAATCAATTAAAAATGTTGGGGTATGATTTTAAATCTCCCCAATAAATCCCTCATTATTTTTGAATAATTAGAGTCCCCTTTATCATTCATTAATTCCTTTCGTGTAAACTCTTTTCCATGCAAAAATTACATACAATATTTCTCAATTATTATTTCTATTCAAGGATTGCTTGTATATTAGGCATATAAATTACATTTAATATATTGGGATATTTTGTTCCATGATCCCCATATATTATATTTCATGTATATATGATGATATTCTCCTTTATCAGTCATCAACCATTTTTATGAACTTTTATGAGAAAGTTTTGCTACTGATATTATACTGCGATTTTCCATGCCAAAATCATTATGAAGTGTATACCAGGCATATTTCCCTATTAAGGTTATTCAACATTTTTCAAATATGATTATTTATTATAAATATTCATTATGTATTCCATATTCATTTTTCATTGAATAAATTAGGATTTTAAATCAATACTTGTTGTATGATCTATGTGGCACACATATACATGAAAATAAAACGATTATGAAGGTTGGAACCTGATAGCGATCAAATGAAATGGGTAATGTTTAATATTATGATACACCATGTGAAATGAGGGTTTAATAATGATAATTAATGTGAAATGAGGGTTTTCTAATTTCAATCCACTTCCAATGAGACTCGGAACATGGTAATATCATGATTTTCTTGTTTCCACTTTTCCATTTTATGATAATCATGCTATATTATGCCTTTTTATTCATGATTTTCCCATGATCCTTTGATATTTATATTTCCAAAAATGTATTGTATTATTCATTTAACTCCTTGTTTAATACCTTATTGGTCTTTTTATCTCAACCCTTTCTTATGTATGTCCTTAGGTTATCCCGTAAGGGTTGAGTATATATGAATGAGTAGGTCATGTCAAAGTAGTTTGAAATAATGATTTTGAATTTCATGTATTATGTTGTTATTTAGTGATCCTAATTTCCTAATAAAATATACCTCTCAATCCTCATATTGGTCTGAAGTGCATTTTTATGTAATAAATCATGTTTATATTTTTAATAATGAGAAGGTGTCTTATAGTTGGTATCAGAGGATAGGTTTAATTATTTTTCGGATTAGGGTTATAAAACTCTAGTGAAGGCCTCAGGGATAAGACTATTTATATTAAAAAATCCCTTAATTTTAGTGAATATAAATTAAGTGGTTTATCAATAAAATACATCCTTTTTTGGATATGAACAAGTAGAGGTATCTCTGGAAGAGATATATCAATTGGTAAATCCACAAAACACAGCTTTGAGCTAGACTTGAACAGAAAATGGTGAATGAAAATGGGTCTTACTGTAGTCATAGTTTGACACTCTCGAGGGATATGATTTGGTAAATTCAAAATCATAGTATGAAAATTATTAAGGGAAACAAATTACCCTAAGAAAATAGGTTGGGATGTAGATCATGGATACCATATCTTTAAGCCTATAAATTCAGAAGTTAAGATAATAAATATAATTTATAAGTTGAATTTTTTGGTCATTGGATTCCCTTTTATGTGTTTAATAGTTCAAAATTCTTACCCCTAACTTTAGTTTTACTCTATCCAATGGCAAGTAATAGGAGGGCTCGGGCTAACAACTAATGCACAGATCAAAGTGATGACTGTTCTAATGAGATGCCCAGTCATATAGGAGTGTGAATCACAATATTTATCAAGATAATCTCTTATTTAACCCATGTTTTGAAAAAAAAACATGGATCAATAGGTTCATACAACCCCTAGTAAGAAAGAAAATCTGAAATCAAGATCTTCTTCAAATTAAGGACTCTTACATTTAATGAATCATCTAATCCCTCAATCCCCGAACAATGGATAAACTCCACTGAGATGATCATCACTATAGTTCAATTTTCCAATCAAGAGTATGTTCTTATGGATTCATCACATATGGATGGTGATGCTAATAAATAGTGGAAATTGATAAACAATATGAAACCTATGGAAGATATTGAAATGTTGGAATGAATGTACTTTCAGAAAATTTATTTTGATAAATATTTTCATCGCTCCCTCCGACATAAGATGGAAAGATACTTGAATTACATCAATAAAAAATAATTTTAATCCATCAGATCATATGAGGGAAAATTCACAAGGCTCACACGATACACCTCCGAATTCGTCGTTGCCCCATAATACAAGGTTGGACACTTATTTTGGTGGAATAAAACCAAGACTATGGAAAGCCCTAATTATTCGGGAATTTGATAGCTATAAGTAAATTGTCTGATGTTACGTCAAATTTGAAATGGAGATTAGAAAATCTAATGGGTATTATAACAACCCTTCTCTTTATTACACACATAAACATGATTTATTACATAAAATAATCAGTTGATACAACATGAATGATCAATAGGTTCTGTGTCTTTGGGGATTTTGAACATTACATGACAACTTAAAACATGAAGTACAACATCTTATTGAAAACATCCTTTACATGGCCACTACATTCCCCTGTACTTTCTATTGCATAGGATCACCTGAGGACATGCATAAAAAAAGGAGAGCTATAAATCCTAGTAAGGGAATAAACATGAATAACATGAGGAATATAATACGTGTTATAAAATCTAAATAACAATGGATAACAAGAGAAACATGTTCATAAAGTTTTGTTAAAGCATGAAAATCATAACCTGGAAATGTGGAAACAACACTTAACATGGAATTAGCATGAGCCAAGGCTCTTTGCACATGAAGAATGAGTAAACCATCATTACACATGAAGCACAAGTAAAAATTCATTGCACATTAATTAAAATGATTCAATACCCATTACACATGACATATCATGATACTATACATTACCCAATGCATTGGAGTGCTTTAGGGAGCACCCTTAAACATTTCACTTCCTGCATAAGTGTGCCACATGGAACATATAACATGGAATCAATCAACATCATAAGTTGTTCCATGACAATGTAATGTTTAATAAATACATTAAAGAACCATTCAATGTGTGTATGTTCATAAAGGTGAATACCCTTTATAGAGATATGGGTATAGTATTCACTACACTATGATATTGTCTTGGAAAAATGCGGTGAAATTTCGGTAGCATAACAGTGTGACATAAAGATTCAAGAAAATGGTAGATGAGAGAGAAAAGCATGAATCACCATATTTAAATTAAATGGACTATAAGGGGGTCATATAGATTCATGTCCTAACCAACATAATGGAATTTAGATGAATAATTCAAAGGAATTACATGTATGTAAAAGGGGACAGAGAAATCCCTGACAAAATTTCGGTATTGTAACAGGTGTAAATGGTAGGCATCAATGTGAGATAAAGGGGCATCCCATCATCCACAAAAAAATAGGGATGTATGGGGAAGGTGAGAAATCATAACCCCAATATTTATAATTTAAAATGAAAGGTCATAACAATATTATGAAACATGGATAAAAAGAGAAAGGTAGGAATCATTTAATTGGATGTGGGATCCCAAAGGCTTGGGAGGGGCTTTATAGTGGATTATTGGAAGCTTGGGGAAACATGGTATGATTCTAGAGAGAGGAGTGAAGGGGTCGGTCAATCTACAACGGCTTTGATGGAAGAGGAAGTGAGAGCGTGGGTGGGTTTATATATTAAAGGAGAGGGAATTCTTTATTATTTAGGTTTGGGACACCTCACACTATACTAATCAAAACCACAATCCAGACCATGGTTTTTTCCCATGGGTTATTCAGAAGGTGAGTGGAAAAAAATATTTTATAATTACAATGGAATAACTTATTTAAAAAATAGGTTTTCTTATGTGGAGGTGAGTCACACTCTGAAGGAAAACAATTTAAAAATACAAAATCTGTTTTAAGCCTTGAAGGGTCCACTAAATATTTGTAAATTAAATCAAGAAAACCCAAAATAAAATTATTTTAATGTGAAGACATATATTTTCTGAAAATAATGTTTATTTAATTTTATTACATCACTATTGGGAAATTTTGATATCATAAAACAAATTGAATATTTCAACGGTATTTAATTTTTACCCAAAAATTTCACTGTCTCAGAAAATTTTGAAAAATTCACTATTGAATAATTTTGATATCCTAATTCCTAAAATAATATTAATTTTTTCTAAATAATTATATAAATATGGGAATTTTTACATTGAAAATAAAAACCATCATTTACTAAAAATTAATGTGTTCTGACAAAAACAGTTTTCAAATAATAATAAAAATTACAATTACATTCATAAAATTATATGATCAATTATATATAATAAAATGAAATAGAATAATAATATTTTATTAAAATTTTATTTAATTAAAAATCCATTAATTCATCAAAATAAATTTCCAAGTTGAATTTTAACTAAAAATACAATTTTTTCCTAAAACACTATTTACAAAGTAACAATAATGAAATGAAGGCACAATATTTATAAAAAAATAATGTAAATAGTATAGTGCAAGGGTCTTGTTACATATGTCCTTATGACACCGGCATAATACTGAAGGGTAATGTGTGTGATGGTGATAGACTCTTGGGGTGGCTCAAATAACATCGCTCGAGTGGTAATCTCTATTAAATTCCTCTTATCCCATAGTCGGTTCCGCTCAAGTTTAATGTGTTTAAGATCGACTTGGGCTCGGTCAAAAGATAAGAATAATGAAACCACCACTATTCAGAGCTCCGAAAAATGTGATTTATACAAGAAATGTCTATTGGATGAGGCCATCACTTCATTTTGTCTGAGTAAATTGGATTTTTTAAAGCCATATATTTATACTAATCCTGTTATAACAGTTTAACAACTATATTAGCAACATTAAAAATTAATAATGGTATTTTAAAATCTAGAAACATAAAACCACAACTGTTCACATTTTATATATCGATAATTATGAATTTAATTAGATCAAGAGATATTTCCAATAATGATTGTTTGGGTCATTACAATCTTCCCCCCTCAAGAAATTTCACCCTAGAAATTTCTTTTTCCCACTCTAAATCAAATTTGGGTAACTCTGCTTCATCACTTCCTCCAATTCTCACGCCGCTTCTTCAAACTTGTGGTTTTTTCACAACACCTTGATGAGGTACACTGTCTTATTTTCTAAAACTTTTTCTCTACAATAATGATCTTCACTGGTTTCTCCTCATAAGAAAGAACATCCTCTAGTTGTACTACCTCTTAAGAGAGTACATGTGAAGGGTCTAGTATGTACTTCATTAAGTGGGATACATGGAATAAATCATATAATTTGGCCATGGTAGGAAGAAGTTCTAGTCGATATCCCATATCCCCACCATGATTAAGAAATTCGAATGGGATGATGTACCTATGACTTAACATCCATTTTTTCCAAACCTTATGACCTTCTTCCATGGAGATATGAATATAAATATCTTGTCTCAAACATTAAACTCAAGGTCTAGTCGACAATTATCTACATACATCTTCTGTCAAATCTGTGCTTCCTTGATATGATGCGTAATGGATTTCACCTTCTCCACCATTTACTCGACCATTTATGGTCCTAATAGCTAACAATAAATGAATTTATCCCAAAATATCGGTGTTCTTATCCTCTTCCCATACAAGTCATTATAAGGTTCCATTCTGATGCTCGAGTAGAAACTATTATTATTGGAGAATTCAACCAGATGAAGATTTTGATCCCACCCACCATTGAATTCCATAAAATATGATCATAACATATCCTCCAGTATCTAAATAGTTCTATCATATTGGAAATCCGTTTGTGGATGATAGGACGTAGTGATGATTAGTTCAGTATCCAAATCATGTTGCAGAATCTTACAAAACGTAGTGGTGAATCATGGATCTCGATCAGATATAATATATAGTGGTACTTCATACATCCTTTCCACTTCTCTGATGTATATTTTTTCCATTTGATCCAATGAGAAATCATACCAAATTGAAATAAAGTGTGCCTACTTTGTTAGATGATCCATAACAACACATATTAAATTGTCGCATTTGGATGTCTTCGTATGTCCGGTGACAAAGTCAATGGTGATGTTCTCCCATTTCTATGCTAGTATGGGAGATGGTTGCATCATCCCCTTATACTTCTCCCACTCTAGCTTCACTTGCAGACACACCAGACACATTGATATGTACTCAGCAATATCCTTCTTCATATTGTCCCACCAAAAATTCTCTCCATGATCTCGATAAATCATTGTGCTACCTAGGTGAATAGAGAAATTTGAAATATGTACATCTTCCAAAAGTTCCTTCTTCGGCTCAGGACTTGATGGAACACATAGTCTTTTTCCAAATCTCACAATTCTTTCTTCATTAACATTGAACTCTGAGGATTTCCCTTTCCAAATGGCTTCCACTCTCTTCTAAAATCACACATTATCCTTTTGTACATTCTTTATCCTATCCAAAAGAGATAGTTGCCTACTCATTTGGGAAAGGATTAATGATGTTACCTTTCATATGACTCCCATTTCCATCTTCATCAAGTATAAGAAGATTGGATCCTTCTCAATTCTCATATATGATTGAATCATTGGGTCCTTTATATTTAGAGAATCTACCACCTTGTTCGCTTTCCCAGGGTGTTAATGGATTGAGAAGTCATAGGATTTTATCATTTCTAACAATCATTGTTGGCGCATGTTCTACTCTTTCCATGTGAATATATACATGAGGATTTTGTGGTCCGTCTATATTTCACACTTCTCCCCAAAGAGATAATGCCGCCGAATTTTTAATGTTAAGATCACCTCAACCAACTCCCAATCATGTGTTAGTTAATTCTTCTCCTGAACATTAAATTTCCTTGTAGCATAGGCATTGAATTTTTCATTTTTTATCAACTCACTGCTTAGGACATTCATTAAATCATCACTGAATACCACAAAAAGTTCTCCACTTGTGGGTAAATTGAGCATGGGCACAGGGATAATCTTCCTCTTTAAATCCTTGATTCTTTGGTCACATTCATCCCTCCATGAAAACATTACTCCCTTACAAGTAATCTAGATAAGAGGGTTGGACAATCATGAGAAATTTCTCAAAAATCGTTGATAATATCCACCTAACCCTACTAAGATACGGATATCCGTTACTAATGCTGGCCTCGACATCCCTTAATTACATCTATTTTTTAGGGATGCAAAGATATCACATTGCTTGTGGTGATATGGCCCAATAATGAAACATCCTTCAAGTATAACTCACACTTGGTGTAATTTTCATAGCGATTCTCTTTCTGCAAGGTCCCTAGTACAGTTCTTATATACTCTTCTTGATCCTCCTTGGATTTCGAGTATATAAATATATCATCTATAAAGAGTAACAAATTTTTTTCAAGGTAATCCCTAAATACTATATTCCTCAAGTCCATTAATATTACTGGAGAATTAGTGATTTTTAAAGGAATTACTATGACTTCATAGTGCCAGTATCTTATACGAAATTTAGTCTTGGGGATATATTTCTTCTTCACCCTTACATGATAATATCCTGACCGAAGGTCCCCATTGGAGAAGTATTGTGCTCCATGAAGCTGATCGAATAATTCATCAATTCGTGGGAGAGGATACTTGTTCTTTATCATGATTTTGTTAAGCTCATGATAATCGATATAAAGGAACATAGACCCATCATTCTTCTTATTGAAGAGGACTGGTGCACCCCATGTTGAAGCACTTTGGCATATAAACCCTATATCCATATTCCCCAATAGTTTTTTCTTCATCTCCCCATGATCCACAAAAGACATTCTCTATAGAGTCTTATATATTAGAAACTCCCCAGGTATAAGATCAATTGAGAATTCAATATCTCATCTCGGGGTAAGACCATGAAATTCCTCAAGAAACACTTCAGTGAATTACCTCATAATAGGAATGTCTTCATGGATGGTTGCCTATTTAGACTGAATCATCTGAGCCAGATACGAGTACTCATTAGGCAGTAATATCCACCCTTGAGATGATGGACCTAAAGATGATTCATCTTCCTCCTCTCAATTTTACAGAGTCAGGGGTCGATTCTACACATGATGAGTGGTTTCCCTCTCACAAAACTTTATGATGGCTCTATATAAGGAATAACAATCCATGCCATGAATTGAATCAAATTCCACCAGAGGGAGTATGATGAGGTTCACCGGGAAATTCAATCCATAGATTGTGACAGGGGAGGAGCTATATTACTATGATTTAATGAAAGCCCCATTTATCATACTCATTGACAAAATTAATTCCATGATTTTTGGTGGTACTAGGATTTTTCTAAAAAAACATTTGGGACATAAAATAATGCATAAAACCTAAATAAAAAAGTATGTCAGCTATTCATGAATGAATAAATAGAATACCAGTTCGCACTCTGTTGTTAGGGTTCACTTCAGTAGTAGTGATGGTAAAATCTTAGCCTTTTTCCCATGGAGGTTCACGGTTGCCTCAGAAAACCAATGGCTTCGGGGACTGATTATAAAGATTTCCCGGTTCTTTGTATTTGTAGAAATGAACAACACATTAAATTTTGAACGGAGCATTTCTTTCCTCTATTGTAGGTGCTGGTTTTTCATGTAAGCAGTTAATAGCTAGGTTCCCTTCTCATCCACACCTAAAGCATTTCCTCATCCCCTTTATGAAATTTCCAGGGTGCTTCTATCCATACCATTGGAACTTGGGGTGATGGATCTTCATAGCACTGTAGGATTACACCATTGGACCGCCAACATTGAAGTATACCATACGGTTTTTATCTCCTTGATACCCCTGATAGTCTCTTATCTATATTTCGACCATCTGGTGACATCAGACAATTTCCTCCTAGCTATAAAAGTCACTGATCACAAACACTTTCTGTAGGCTAGGTTTTATCCCACGAATGAAGTATTCGACCTTGCATTGGGGGGTAACGACAAAGATGAAGGCATATCGTGTAATCCTTCTAAAGATTGCCTCCTGTTCTCCAATAGATTCATCATCTTTTTTCCTAAGGGTATGGAAGTCCCTTTCCATCATCGGTCAAAGGGTTCACATAAAATATTTATCGAAAACATCTTCTGGAAATCCTTTCATTCCAACGCATCAATATATTCCTTAGGCTTTCTATTTTTGATCATCATCCACCGTTGATCGGAAACACCTTATATATGATAAGAACCCAGAAGAACCTTTTGTTTTTTGGAACATTGAAGGATGGAGAATATCATTTCAATGGAGTTTATCAATTATTCGACGATTGTGGGATCATACCATCCATTAAATGTAGGATGAATTTGTCTCATGAAGCACTCGATAATGACCTGTTCTTTCTTGGGGGGGACGTTACTCTTGACCCATGTTTGTATTAAAATGTTGAGTTAACTAATAGTGAATCATAACAATGTTCACGATTCCCACTACTATTAGATTGGAAATCTCATTAGCATAGTCATCACATTGATCTTCACATTAGTTGTTAGCACACGTCATCCTATTACCAACCATTGGATGGAATAAAATTAATGTTATGGGTAACACATATCAGTTAATCCAAGGACAAAAATAATGACATATAAATTACTTTAATTTTCTTTTACATTCGAATCCACAGGTTTAAATCTATGCTACTCATGATCTACTTTCTAGCATATATTCTTAGGGGAATTTATTTTAAAATTTCATTAATAAAGGTTCATACTAAGCTTGTGAATTTACCAAATCATAACCCTAGAGAGTTTTGTAAGCAATAGTGAATAAATTCCCATTGTTTTGCACCCATTCCTATTCGAGTCTATCGCAAAGTGGTGTTTTTGGGTTTTACCCCTATGATACATCTATGCCAGAGCCACCTCTACATGCTCATATCCAGATAGGGATGTATTTTCTTGATTAACAACTCACTCAATAATAATAAAAACATAGGGATGTTTTTATTATACTTATTCTTGTTTCTAAGTATTCACTAGGGTTTTCTTATCCTAATCCAAAAAATACATAAACATGTCCTTTGATACCACCTATAACAACCCTTCTCTTTATTACACACTTAAACATGATTTATTATATAAACTCGTCACATTATAAAATATGGTTGATGAAGAGGTATACTGTTCTTGGTTCATAGGAAAATTACATAAAAAATCAAAACATAATGTACATCATCTTATTGAAAAGTTCCTTTACATGACCACTACATTCCCTCGTACTTAGTATTGCATAGTATAACCAGAGGACATGCATAAAAAATGGTGAGCTATAAATCCATGAAATGGAATAAACATGGAATAACATGAGGAATAAAATATGTTTCATAAAATAGGCATAAAAATGGAGCATAAGATAAACAAGAACATAAAGGATTGATAAAGCAAGAAAATCAAAACATGGAAATGTGGCAACTACACTTAACATGGAATTATCATGAGCCAAGGCTCATTGCATATGGAGCATGAGTAAACCATCATTGCACATGAATCATGAGTAAAATCTAGTTTCACTTGAATTGGAATGAGTCAACACCCATTTAACATGACGAATCATGATACAATACTTTACCCAATTCATTGGAGCGCTATCAGGGAACACCCTTCTTAAATATTTCATTTCATGCAAAAGTGTGACACGTGGATCATAAAACATTTAATCAATCAACATCATAAGTTATTAAAGAACTATGTAATGTGGAATAAATACATGAAATTACCATTCAATTTGTATATTTTTATAAAGTTTAATACCCTTGATAGAGACATGGGTTGGTATTCACTACATAGTTATCTTGGTTTGGAAAAACACGGTGAAATTTTGACAGAATAACGATGTGACATAAGAATTCATGAAAATGGTTGATGAGAGAGAAAAAAGGCTCTCATAATATGTAAATCAAATGGAATATAATGTGGTCATATAGATACATGTCCCAACAAACTTAATTAAATTTATATGCATAATACAAAACAATTACTTGGATGTAAATGAAGATAGAGAAATCTCTCATGAAATTTCGTCAAGGTAACAGGTGTACATGAGAGGAATTAAAGAGAGATAAATGGGTCTTCCATCATTCAAACATAATTTGGTCAGTATGGGGATTGTGAGAAGTCATACCCCAACTTGTGTAATTGAATATAAAATATCATAAGAATATTAAGAAACCTCGATAAAAAGAGTAAGGCATGAATCCCTTACTTGGAAGTGTGATCCCAAATGATTCGAAGGGGCTTGAGAGAGGCTTCTTTGGAGCACGGGGAACCTTAGGTGTATTTTAGAGAGATTACGGATGGGGTTGGTCGAACTCTTATGGATTTGAGTGAAGAAGAAGTGGGAGCATGGGTCGGGTTATATAGGAAAGGATAGAAAATTCTTCATTATTTAGGTCTAGGACACCTCACATTAAACTAATAAAAAACAAGTTATCCCGTGGTTTTTTCCAATGTTTTTTTTCCAATGTTGAGTGGAAAAAAAATTTATAAGTACAATAGTTGAACATCTTAAAATAATAGGGTTTCTTATATGGAGGTGAGTCACATTCTCAAGAAAAACAATTTAAATTGTCAAACTGTTTTATACGCCTTGAAGGTTCCCTAAAACATTGTAAAATAAATAAAACAAAGAAAAAAACAAAGTATTTTAATTTCAAAACATACTTTAGACGAAAATATTGATTATAATATTTTTCACATCACTATTAGGTCATTATGATTTCATAAAACACATTATATATTTAATCGGTATTAAATTTTTACCCAAAAATTCGATTGTACTCGAAAATTATGAAAAATTCACCATAGAATAATTTTGACGTCTTGATTCGAAAGATAATATTCATTTTATATAAATAATATTATAAATATGTGATTTTTTATTTTTAAAATAAAAACTGACATTTACCAAAAAAATCAGTGGTACAGACAAAAATATTTTTCAAACCTTAATAAAAATTACAATTGCATTCATAAAATTATATGATCATTTTTATTTAATAAAAATAAATTTAATAATACTATTTTATTAAAATATTATTTAATTCAAAAATCCATTATTTCATCAAAATAGATTTCTTAGTTGAATATTGACTTAAAATACTATTTTTCCATTAAAAACAATTTACAATGTCACAATAATAAAATGAATGAAAATTCATTATAAAAAATAATGTACAGTCAAAGTTCTTGGGTCTTGTTAAATAACCCCTTATAACACCCGTAGAAGAATGAAGGGTAAGGTTTGATATTGAGATAGACTTTTGGAGTGGCTCGAATAATGTCACTCGGGTGGTAATCTTAATTAACTTCAACTTCTCTCGTAGTCAGTTACGCTCAAGCTCAATGTGTTAAAGCTTGGATTAAGATTGGTCTAGAGCGAAGCCCAATGAGGCCACCTCCATTTTGAACTCCGAAAAATGGGATTCGTAATGGAAAAGTATATTGGAGAAGGCCATCGCTTCCTTTGTCTGAGTAAATTGGATTCGTTATATCCTAATATTTATACTAATCAAGTGATAACTTTTAAATGACTATATTAGCAACGGTCATAATTTATAATGGTATTTTAACATCTAGAAACATAAAACAAATTATTTTCACATTTTATATAACCATAATAAGACATTTAATTAGATCATGTGGAATTTTAATTAATGAATGTTTGGATCGTTATAGGTATCATGGGGATAATAAGTGGAAATTGGAATTTAACTATGGTGGTCTGATGGATAAATCCAATAGATCTATGAATTTATAGCACCCCACAAGCCAATTGTGTAGAAACAGGCACCCATGAAATTGCCTAAAGGGGATAAGAAAATTCTTTAGGTGTGGAAGATAAGGGAACCACGGTAATAATTTCCAACCAGAAAGAGTCGATGTTTCAACAGAGGAGAGGAACACTCTGTTCGACCCTCAGCACATTGTTCATTTCTAAAACTTCAAGGAAACATGGAACTTTGCGAACCAGTGCCCTATTCCAAGGGTTTTCATAGGCAACTAACTACCTCTAGGTCAGAAAGGGAGATATTTTTTAATCACTACCACCGAAACAAATCCTGACAATGATGTGGTGATAGGTACATTAGTTATTCATTAATGAATAGAGAACACACTTTTTATTCATGTTCAATGCATTCTTTTAAATCATTAATTTTTAATAGAACCATCCAAACCCCACCTAAAATCATGGAAATAGATGTGTCAGTGAGAATGGAAAATGGGGTGATTGTTGCATTCTAGGAATATAACTCCTCCCCTATCACAATTTTTGGATTTATCTTCCAGGTAATCCTCATCAAACTACTTCTGGTCGAATTTGATATAATTATTGGCATGGATTTCCTTTATTATATAGAACCAACACAAATATACATGAGAGGTAACTAACTCTCTACATGGCGAATCGGCACCAGATTCTGTACAAGTGTGTGGATGTGGATGGATCTTCATTAGCACCATCATCTCAAGCGTGGAAATTAATTCCCTATGAGCATGCGTATCTTCCTTAGATGACTGAGTCTAAGGAAGGAACTATCATTGGAGACAAGCCTTTTCTAAGGGAATTCACTGATGTGTTTCCAGATGAATTCTATGGTCTTCCTCCTATAAGAAATGTTGAATTCTAGATCTATCTTAGACATGATGGATTGATAATATCCAAGACTCTGTATAGAATGGCTATTTAGGAGAATTATGAGCTAACGAAACAACAACAAAAAATATGGGTAAAGAGTTTATATTCCCAAGAACCTCACCATGGGATATATTAGTCCAATTCATAATGAAGAAGGATGGTTTAATGCACCATTTCAATGATTATCGTATGATAAAAAATCACGGTAAATAACAAGTATCTTCTTCCACAAATTGATGATTTATTGGATCAACTACATGGAGCACAATACTTCTCCAAAGTGGATTTGTAGTCGAGATATTAGAAAGTAAGGGTAAGGAAGGAGGATATCCCCATGATTGCTTTTCGTACATGGTGCGTACACTATTAATTAATAGTAATGCCTTTCATACTCACCAACGCTCGAGAAATCTTCATGGACAAGATGAATAGAGTCTTTAGAGGTTATCTAGAAAACGTTTTGGAAGTATTTATTAATGATATTCTAATATAATCCAAAACCAATGTTGAGAATTACTAGATACATTGTGAAAGGATAATCTCTATGAAGATTAAAACAAGTGTGAGTTCTTGTTGAAGGAAGTATCATTGTTGGTGAATATCATCACATAAGATGGAAATTATGTGGATACCTCTAAGAAAAATACAATTGAGGGATAGACTAGGACAATATCTATGATAGATATCCACAGATTCTTTGTGTTAGCTGGATAATATATCTTATTTGTGATAAATTTCTTAATATTTTCAAACACTCTTACCAGGATAACAGAAGTGGGAGTCATGTTTTCTTGGAATGATTAATGCGAAGAGATTTCCAAGGAGTTGAAAATGAGTCATATCACTGTGCCTATGCTCACACTGCCCATAAGTGGATAAAATTTCACGGTATTAAATATTGATTAAAATATGTTCATGGGTTTTTCATTGATGTGAAATTACAAATTCATTTCCAATTCATCAAGGAAATGGAAATTTCTAGAGCCCAATAATCCAACACATGATCTAAAGGTGGTTATAGTGATCTTCACTTCGAAAATTTGGAAACATTACCCCTTTGGGTAAATGTGTGTAATATATATGGATATCAAAATCATCAAGTATATATACACATAGAAAGAGTTTAATATGCACTAATGAAGATGGTTAAAACTGATCAATAACTATGAATTATCAATTTACTACCATCCGGGGAATGAATATAAAGTGAAAGACACTGTACATAAAAAGGATGCAGGAACTATTTCATTGATGATAATTCAAAAAGATCAAATCTTCATAGATTTGATGAAAATGGAAATTGTAATCACAAATAAGGGAATGCCATCAATCCTTTCGAAAATTATTTCTCATCTATCTCTTTGGGAAAGGATAAAAGATGCTTAAAAGGATGCTGTTAGAATTTAAAAGAATGTGAAAACTATCAGTAATGGGAAATTCTTAGAGTTTAATGTTCATAAATAAGGAAATGTTTTATTTTGGTCAAGATAATGTGGTCCATAAAATCAGGAGATAAAGAAAGAACTTTTCGATGATACACATAGTTAAAATTTCTCCACTCACCCATGATGAACAAAGATATATCAATATCTCCATGATCACTATTGGTTGGATAAAATGAAGAAGTAGATCACTGAGTATACATCAATGTGCCCAGTATGTCAGTAAGTGATGGAAGGGAGGAAGAAGTCAAAAGGGATGATGCAACCACTACCTCTACCATCATGGAAATGGGAGAACGTCACCATGGAAACTGTCACTGGACTTTTGAAGACATCTAAATGAAATACTCCTATCTAGGTTTTTGTAGATCATCTTACAAAGAAAAGACCCTTAATTTTGATTCGAGAGAATTTATCATTGGATCAACTAGCACAGATAAACATCATAGACGTGGTAAGGCTGCATGGAGTGAAAATATTAATTATATTTGATTGACATCCAATATTGACCTATATGTTATGGAAGAGTCTTCAACATGATCTAAATATTGAGCTGAACTTCAGTACGGATTATCATCCTCAAACTGATGGTCTATCTGAGCGGACTATTCAAACACATTATAATGTGTTGAAAACATTATCAATAGATATCAAAAATGGGCGGGATCAACATATTCCTATGGTTGAGTTGTCTTATAAGAATAGTATCCACTCTAGCAACCAAATAGTTTTTTCAGAAGGAATTTTTGGGAAGAGGTGTAGAACAATAGAATGTTGCGGTGAAGTGAGGGAGTAAAAATATCTTGGTCTAGAACTGGTCGAAGCAATGATGGAGATGGTTAAGTCCATCCTTTAACACATTAAAGCTGTTCAGAGTCGACAAAAGAGATATAAAATCAATCGTCGACAAGACCTAAAGTTTGTTATTAGAGACACGATATTCTTTTACATATTGTCGTGGAAGATAGTTATGATATATGGGAAGAATGGAATTCTTATTCCAAGGTACCTTGACACTTTTTAAATCCGTGGTCACATTAGAGCATTGTCATGTTGACTAGTACTCCCACCGAACCTATCTCAAGTACATGATGTATTATATGTTTCACTATTGATAAAGTACATACATGACCCATCACATGTACGCCATCCAAGGGTGGTACCATTATAGAATTACATCTCCCATGAAGAGAAGCCAGTGAAGATCATAGATCATAGAGAAAAAATTCTACGAAATAAGATGATGCACCTCTTTAATGTGTTATGATGAAATCAAATATTTTAAGAAGGAACATGGGAACTGGAGGAAGTGATGTTATATCATTACCCCCATCTATTTTACTGGAAAAAAGGAAATTTCGGGGGGGGGGGGGAAGTTTTTAAGGGGGGAATATTGTAACGAGCCGATCTTTTGTGAATAAAATTCCTTTTTAATGAATTATAGATATAGAAAACACATTCACTATTTTTATGGAGTTGTAATGACTTATTTGTTTCATTAACATTGATAATATAGTAGTTGAACATTGATCACATGTATAATATAAATATTTTGTTATTGAAAAAATCCTTCCAACACAGAAAAATGAGAGGGTGGCCTCATCTAGTAGACTGGGGTCAGAAAAAGCTCATTTGTCAGAGATCGAAAAGGATGTTCCATCATTAGGATTTTCACATGACCATTACCAAGCCAAGATTCAACATGTAAATCTTGATCATAAATTCCAATGGTATATGTTCAGGTTAATAGAGACTACCACCCGTGCGATGTTATCCAAGCTGCCCCAAGATTCTCTCACCATCGCACACCTTACCCTTATGTATTATGAAGGTGTTATAAGGTATTATTTACTTATAATTTAATCCCTTTTTATAAATAAAAATATTATTCCACTAATCACTTTATAAGAATAGTCTTTCTTAAAAAATGATGAATTTAAAAAATTAATTTTTCTTGTAAAAATTGAACTTTTGAGGAATATATATATTATAATATTAATCTAATTTTTTCATTAAAAATATTATAAAAAATTCATATAAATGATGATTATATCATTTATTTATCTGTAAATGATTAGGTAATCATTTTTGTAAGAGTTACATTTTTATACGATAAAACAAAAAGTGCGTTTTTAATGAATTTATTTTAAGGATGTAATGAATTTTTTAATGAAATATTTTAATAAAATATTATTATCAAATTAATTTTATAAATTATAAATGAGAATATAAAATTTTTGAACTCAAATGTAATTTTTATTAAGGTTGGAAAATGGTTTTGTTCAAAACCTGTGAATTTTAAATAAATATCAGATTCCATTTTAAAAGTGAAAATTCACTTATTTAGAAAATTATTTAGATAAAATGAATATTATTTTCGGAATCATGATGTTGAAATTATCTAAAACTGAATTTTTTATTATTTTCTAAGATAGTCAAATATTTGGGTAAAAGTTAAATATTGTATACATAAAATATGTGCTTTATGGAACCATAATAACCAAAAAATGAAGCAATAAATACTATAATGGCTAATATAGTCACAAGATATGTATTCCCATTAAAATAATGTATATTTAGATTGATTTTATTTATTTTATAATGGCTTAGGGAATCCTCTAAAGTGTATAATATTTATTATGATTTTAAATTCATTTTCCTGAGGGTTTTAATCACCTCCACATAAGCAAGGATAATATTATAATATGTTCATCGAATGTCCTTATAAAATAATATTTTCCACTACTATTTTGAAAAAACTGAAGGGAAAACCAATGGAAGATTTGGGGTTTTGAATATTTAATTATATAGATTCCAAAACCTAAGATTCTGAAATATTAATGAATTCCCATTTCATTTACTATATAAACCCACCCAAGCTCCCACTTTTATTCAATCAAAATTATTATAGAATGTACATAGTCTTCCCTCACATCTCTAGAACCCATGTTTCCCCAAGATATCATGAATCCCATATTAAAGCTTTTGATGTCACACACTCAAGCTAGGGATGCTCACATTCCTTCCTTTCTCATTTTTATCCATGTTTCTTTATGTTGTTATACCCTTTTATTTTAAATTACAAATAATGTAGTATGATTTGGAACCTTCTACATACTCAAATACTTGTTTTTTTAATGATGATAGACCTCTTTATCTCTCATTAATTCCTTCTGTGTACACCTGTTACCATGCCTAAATTCTATAAGGGATTTCTCTATTCTTATGTCCATTCAAGAATTTATTCTATATTATGTATTTAAATTTCATATCATTTATTGGGATATTATGTTCCATGATCCCTTAACATTACATTTCATTTATATAAAATTATATCCCCCTTTATCTCTCATCATTAATTTTTATGAATTTCTAGGATGTCATTATACAGCTGAAATTGCATTGTGATTTCCCATGCCAAAATCATAATGTAGTTAATATCATATACATTTATCAATCAAGGGTCTTCACATTTATTCACATATCCTTATTTATTATATAAATTCATGTAGGTATTCCACATTCATAGTTCATAGAATAAATTATAATGTTTAATGAATACATGTTTTATGATATATGTGGAATACTTATACATGAAAATGAAATGATTATGAAGGTTTTTTCCTAATAGCAGTTTAATGAATTGGGTAATTTTTAGTTTCATGATACACCCAGTAAAATTAGTGTTTACTCATGACAATTCATTTTTAATGAAGTTTAATTCATGATAATCCATGTGCAATAATCTTTGGATCATGGTAATATAATGTGGTATGAAGTTTCCATATTTCCATCTTATGACAATCATGTTATATCAAGCATTTATGTTCATGTTTCTCTTATGATTCAGTGATATTCTCATTTCCTAAATTGTATTTTTTTATTCTTTTAACGCCTTTCTTAATCATTATTGGTCTTTATATATCACCCCTTTCTTATGTATGTTCTTTGGTTATCCCATGGAGAGTTAAGTATAAATGAATGAGTTGGTCATGTAGAAGAAGTTTGAAATAAATATGTTATATTTAATGTTTTATGTTTTTATGTAATGATCCTATTTTTCCAAGACCCTAATCCTCTCGATCCTCGGAGTTGTATTAATTACGATTTTATGTAATAAATCATGTTTAAATGGAGAATAATGATTAGAGTTGTTATAGAAAATTTTATTCAATTTAAAATAATATTAATTTCAATCTTGATTTAAGGTAGAAAAAATGGATAAAAATTATAAGATAGGACATTGGAGGGTTTAAGTGCACTCTTATAATAAATTTTTTACATGTTTTAGTAATATTTTGTCAAAAAGTACGTTTAGAAATTAAAAAATTTTAATCATAACTATAAAGACTAAATTTTACATTGGTATATTATTTTTTAACAAAAAATTTAATGAAATTAATATCTTAATTTTATCCTTATGATTCCAATTATAAACACAATTTTACAGAATATATTTTCTAATATTTGTAAAAATTACCTCTAATAAAATTATGAAAATAAAAAAGAATTTTGTTTTTAGAAGAAAAAATTCATTTTAAGAAGAAAAACATGTCTATAGTGTAATATTGTATTGTTTTTATTTCGAATATATTTATTGACTTATTATTGAAACATGGATATTTATGTGACTAGAAAAACATCCCAATGCCAAATCATACACTGTAAATATGTAATTAATGAAAAGAATAAAAAATTTGATCTATTATTAAATGAAAACGTAACATTGGTTATAAAATGTAAAACATAGTTTTATAAATTTGACACAATTTTTTTAAAATTTCCATTTTAATTCTTAGTCACTTATTTTTTATAAAAAATGTTTCGTAGTAATTAATGTTGTTATTATACAATTTTAATTACAAAAACGTATAGTATTTTTAAAAGATTATTTTTTTTTCAATATTCACTCAAAAATTAACCTCCTTATAAAAATATCCAAAACTAATTCTAGGAGAATTTTAATACGATGAATCCAAAAATAAATTTCCACAACTCAAATAAAAATTATTAAAGTATAAAATTAATAATTTTATATTTTAAATAAAATAAAAAATATAAATAAAATCAAATATTAATTCAAAAATTCCTTTAAAACCTAATCCATTCTTAATCTTATTTCATATCACATGTTAATTTAATGAATTTTAATATATTTTTTATACATTGAAAATATTTATATTATCACAATCAACTTTTTAAATATAAAATTTAATTTTATTATTATAAAATAAACAATATAATAAAAAAAATTATTTGAATAACAATCCTTTATTAATATTTAATCATATTAAATATTTAACCTATAAATTTTAGTGTCTTTAATTGATTGATATATTAATATATAATAGTGGTTATTTTCTTATAATAAATTTAGTGGAAATTTTCATATAATATGTCATGGATCATATTATTTCATTTTCTTATGTGGAAAATTATATTTGAAATAGTATTTATGTAAATGATAATTATATATTGAAATTTAGGTGTGTTACATTGTTCCTCTTATATAAATTTCATCTTGATAATAATGATTATCCCTCACTAGAAGAAATAGTTAATGTTATCCATGCGATAGATGTTTTCCAATATATAATTTCTAATAATATATCTACCTCCTTATCTAAGGTAAAATAATATAATGTCAGATTTTCCCTCATGATAAGGTATTAATATCCATATAGCTGAATTAATACCCATTGGAGGTTCATTGTCATCCTTGAACAGATATATGACAATGGGATGAGTCAAAATTTGAAATGAGACTTCCACATCCCAAAATTAGTAGGTTTTATATATAGATAGATCCATATAATTCCCAATATCACCAAAAACATTACTATAGTAAGAATAAAAGTTATATTAATCATATTATAGTAACTTTATATTATAATTAAGTTTTAAACAAAATTTTCAATTATAATAATACTATGATTTTTCACCAATAATCCACTATCTATTGATGGAGGTGGTGATTTTATTCACATAGAATAACATCATGATATAATGGATTTGGTAAATTTATAAAAAATAGGATGTTTTTAATTTTATAGTGTATGGTGAGACTATCATTCAACGATTTTAATTTTTTACACAATTTAAAAGTTTTTATTTTATAAGCCTTAAATTTTTTCCCAAACATTGTGGGATTCTTACATTGACTATCAACATTAACCCTTTAATTACGGTATCAATTTTCATAGTGTCAAAACTCCTTACAATTTAATAATTGATGTGTCGGTGGGAAACTTCTTGGGATTTATATACTATCTGTTGTATTATCCAACATAATCATCTACCATTAATAATAATAATCTCAATGGACCATACATCCACACTTAAAACTAACTCATGTTCCATTTAAATAATTTTAGGGGTTCTTTACCCTGCATTTAGGGAATTAATATGAGTGATTTTTATTTCCTTTTTGTGAGTAATAATTATATATTCCATAAAAGTAATTTTTTTATTTATTTTCTCCATATACAAGGGAATGATGAGATTTTATACTGTCTATCTATATCTTATGTTCACATCAAACAATTTCATAATAATTACCAAATTCTATTATAATTAATTCCTTTGATAGACATTTTTTTACATTAAACACCGAATTTATTTTTTATGTTCATAGACATTAATAAAACATGGCATGTATCTTTAATATCTCGTGAAGTTTTCCTCACTAGTTCCAATAGATTTATCATTCTTTTCTTCATCCCAAGGAACTCCTACCCCATTTTCATGTGAAGAGATCAGGGAAAATATTTGGTGAATATTATTTTATTGAACACCTCCCATCCCAAAGAGGTAGTTTTTCTTTTTTGGTTGTATTCTTAATGACGGTCCACTATTTATCATCCTCTCCTTCCAAGTGATAAATTGAAAAAAACATATCATTATCCTAGAACTACAGACCAGAAAATATTTTGTCCATTTCCTTGATCCAATGCATCAAATACATTGTATTGGTAGTTCCAATAATATAAGGTCAATTTTACCTCATGTAATCCTCTATAAAAAATTTCTTCTTTATTTTAGTGTTCATAAGATCAACATGGATTGTAATATAGTTCATTTATTGGGTTGATAGAGTGATCATTTCTCTAAGGTTTTGTACTTCAGAATCTATTCAATTTATTTTCTCTTATGGATATTCATAAAATCATCCTTATCACCCCATATTAATAAAATTTCCCAAAGTTATAACCATCTAATAAAACTAAATGATGATAATTTGGGTCACAGATAATGTTATAATAAGTGAATCATAGAGAAGAGTAATAAATATCTAAATATTCAACTTTATTAATGTCTTACTCTAGGAAAAATAACTATTAGACTATGCTATTTTTTTAACATAGGGTTATGTGTGTTAGGTTATCCTATACTTCTTATCCTAATATTCAAAAGTATCTAAACCTCCACATAATAGAAACTGAAGCACCCAAACTCACATTCTTATATCTGGTGCTGAAAAAAAATCTTTAATTACAATATTAGATGTAAAGAGATATATTAAAACAAAAAATTTATTATTATACATATAATCAAATATTTAAACATTAAATATCATAAATAATCTCGTTAATCTAAAACCTTATTCATTACTGTCAATGTTCATTAGCAACATGATCATATTATTTTTAATAATTCAGTATCATTTTTCACTAATAACATTTCCATGTGATACCATTCAATACACATCCTACAGAATACTCTTAATCATATATTAGGGACTGGAAACATAATAATGGGTTACTTGAAAAACTCATTGAATGTATACATAAGAATTACCAATCAATGATCATAACTGAACAGAAGATGATATTGTAGGTATTAGAAAATAATAAAAGTGAATACTCAATATAAGATACTCCAAAAACCATGAACCATGTAATATATATTTTGAATAAAATAATGAAATATCTATAAGAAAATGATATTACATTATTAATAATAGAATTATATGAGAAGATGGGTATATAATAATTGTGTGGAATAAATATAGGCATAAGAAATCAAGACAATCTGAAAATAGTTATATTTAATAATGACTTCCCATGAACATGAAAACCGAACTAACATCAATCATTCCCACCCACTAACTTTTAATCATTTATTACTTCACTCATGACAATGAAAAAACATTCGATCTCAGATACCCACAATCATGACCATTCAAAACAACATTATCACATGAGAAATAAAACATTACCCAACATATTATAGGAATATAACTGGCATGACCATCATATAATGATAAAACATTCCATGATATAACATAAGTGTATAATAGAACTTATCATTACCTCAATGATTAACTAACCTCAGAAAAAGAAATGAGTTTCCTAAAAATTACATATAACATAATCATAATTCATCTAGAAAAATAGATATGTATTTTATTAGTATAAAATATCCCCTATGAAGAGAAAAAAACATTAAACAATGTAGACATTGTTCAAAAACACTTTTCTAAAACCATTATAATTATTATTTTGAGAAAATAAAAGCAATACAATCATTTTATAGTAACTCTTGAAAAACTCATAGTATAATTACTATCATATTTTCTTTTAAAAACCTTCTAAACTAGTTTGGGAATCATGATAACAAACATTGGTCCTAATTTTGGAGAAATGAAGTTGAATGGTAAACATTAATATACTTCTATTTATAACATTATAATGAATGTCCAAAATTACCCATATAAAAAATGTTTAAAATATTCCATTATTAACCATTATAGATAAAGTTAGTGATAGTTTGAAATAACCATAAAAATAATTTAGGTATAGATGAAAATAATTTTTTAAGATTATAAAAAATGTGGATATTGAGGAAAAACCATTGGGTAAAATATATAAAAACCATTAAAAAAATATTTTAAATAACAAACATATGCCTTTTAAAATCAACACCCCTTGAAACAAAGAACATGAGAACAAACATAAAATACCTTGAGTATATGGATAGTATTGATATAAAATATAAGTGGAAATATATTAACCATATAAATGAATATGGTTACATACTGTGAAATATTCCTCAATGAAGGAAATTTTACATGAGAAACTATTACCTCTAACTTTCAATTGGTCGTGATTGATACATCCTCCTCAAGAATAGATATCCCCCACTGTATATCTCTATATGAGTTATTTCGATATTCATTCAATGAGACTGTTTCTATTAAGTCATGAATAATGTTATTGGGAACTGAGTTTTCTATATCTTAGTTGAGCTATGGTTCATAATGTTCATAGAAAAATGAAAAGGTCGAAAGGCTACATACATATGGAAAAGGAGTAGCCCATTTTTAAATACTATTAACATTAAAATAATATAAACTTCATCACTACAAGAAATTAGAACCAAATGAGTATTGATTCTATGATATGATAAGATAGATTTTAATTCCACTCATCTAATAAAATTTATGGAATTTTGTGGGTTATTAGATAACATATATATTAATATAATAATTTAAAACATTTAACTTTAATCATGGTGGATAAATTTTTACATCTGATTATTATTTTTATTAATAAAAATAAATTAGCAAATATTAATTAATTTTCAATTAGATATTTCAAATATAAAACCCATTTTACATGAATCATTTTAAAGAGTTTTAAAGTATATTTTTGTATAAGAATGAAAATTATAAAGAATTTTTTGTATAAAAATGCATTTGAATCCTAAAAATGAATTTATATTAAAATCATGTATTCTATTTATTTACTGGTAATATTTTGTTGATGAAAAAACAACTATAGTTCTTTATCTTTAAAATAAATACATAACTGAATGTATCATTTTAAGTACTTAATAAATCAAATTATTCAAAAATAGTTATTTTCTAAAACTAAAACGTCACTTTGATTATAAAATTCAAATATAGGGTTCTAAATTTAGAATAATATTTTCAAAATTAATATATTAATATTTAAACACATATATATTCTATAAAATATTTTATAATTTTATATGACATATTATATCATTATTTTTTCATAAAAGTGATAGTATTTTTAAAAACTATATTTTATCACTATTCAACCCAACATCAAACATTTTATAATAACCCCCAAATTTTAACCAGAGAATGTTTTGAAATTAAAAATTACAAAATTCATTTTATTTAATCAAAATAAAATTCCATAAGTCATATTATGTAAGATGAAATAAAAACATAAATTAGAATTTGAAATGAACTTTTATTTAATCAAAAAATGATCCTTTTAAACATTATATGTGCTTAAGATTATTTTATTTAAATATTTAATTAATTTAATATTATTCTATTTATTTAGAAATTAAAAATATTATATTTTTAAAAAAATAATATTTTGAAACTGATCAATTAAATTTATTATGATTAAATACACAATGCATTAAAAATAGTTATTTAAGAAAAATCCTTTTTCTCTTTAAATATTATTAATCGTTTATCCTATAAATGTGTGAATTTATATTTTATTAATATTTTTTGTTTATTAGAGATTATATTCGTATAATGAAGAAAAAAATTTGTATTATAGCTCACGCCTCATTTAAGTTTGATGTTTCATTTAAAACCACTCACTAACAAAGTAATTTTTCAATTGATAATTAATTTTTCTAATATTAGTGTTTTATAGTTTATACCCATGTTATATAGGATAAAAATCTCTATAGAAGATATATCTTGACTACATCTCCTACGTTTATTATTAAAAATAATTGATATGATAACCATAAAAGTAAAAATTTTGTTAGGAGCGGAACTGACATGAATAACATGTAAATGTTTTTATAATGTACTTAAGGTATAATGAATTCATAGCAAAAATACAACATCATTAAAAGAAATATACATCTATGATACCACATTAAAAAACCATAATGTTCACTTAAATGACCAAAAATATTATTTTACTCATTTTACAGAATTTGATTAACTACATGAGGAGAAGTAATATATTATTTCAAATATTGTAAGATTAAGTAGTTTCGAGCTTGTCCCATATTGTTTTTTCATGAGATTCATTAACAATGTGATTTTTCATATTATCATCAACGAATAGGTGAATGAGCCCAAAAAAAATTTTATAATTAAATCTAAGTCTTCATCAAACATTCCTATTATATTATAGGTAGAAAAAACATCTAGCCGCCTTATTTTTAAAAATAAAAAAGTCATTCAATTTTAATCTCGATATTTGATTGTCATTTCAATTCAATAAAACTATGTGAATAAAATTAACCTCAATGTTCAATTAATAAAATATTCACTAATATTTGATATTGGGGAAAATATTGAATAACAAATTCATTGTAGAACAAATAAATTTCTCCCATAGAGTGCATAAAAAATAAGTCTTTCACACGTAAAATGCCAAAAATATTTAAAGAAAAGTAAATAGTTTATAGATGAATTTTTAACAGGTAATCCATGAAAATTTAAAAACCATAAGGCCTGGTGTGGAAAGTAAATATATTAAAAATTAAAGAGTATGATGAAATTAATTCCAACTAAAAAGTAGTGTCAAAAAATTTAATTCATTAATTAAAAAAAATATCAGTGATTAGATGTTCTATAACTATATAGAGTACGGAAACCTAAAAAAAATAACATCTTATGATAAGGGAAAGTATAAAAAAATTATAATTATACATATCTAAAGAAAACTAAATGATTAATATATGTCTCAAAATTAGAAGAAATCGAGAAAAATAACAAATAATAAATGAAATTAAATCCCAAAAAACTTTATCCAATTGATTAAAATCATTCACAATTTTAGTCATTCATTCACTAAACTTATTGTACCTAATTCTAAAAGAAGAGAAACTTCCTCCAAAAAAATTTTTCTTCTGAAAAACCACTTCATTTATTTATAAAAATATATATATATATATATATTAAAACAAATAACAATATTAAAAATATGTATCTAGATTTAAAAAACAATGTCCCTTAATATTTTAAAACATTTTCCCATGAGAGAATGACTAACACCATTAATAATAAACAACCAATTATAATAAATTTAGTGTGTATATAAAATTATGTATCTATACTACTCGGTTTAAAATTTTATGAAATACACATATACTCCATGATATTATATATATATATATGATTACTACATTTTTGAAAATTTATTTAAATTTCAATGTATGAATAAACATATGAATAAATGATAATAAATAGAATATTGTATCACAAAAATATTAAATTATTAAACATGAATTAGAGTTGTTCATTGATAAATTTTATAAATATTAGTTTGATTTTTTTAATATATATTTTGATATTAAAATTGATAAAAAATAGTATTAAAACATTATATACATAAAAATTAATTTAAGAATAAATAAAACCAATTTAATCCATATCATCAAAGGAAGTGAATGTGTGAGAAATAGAGACTTCTGTCATATTACATCAACATTGATGTAATGAAAACTTATGACATGGAATTTTCTAATAACGACATTGAATCCTTTGAGTCATAATCCCCAATTTTTTCTATATTTAAAACCATTGGAATTTTCCCCAATCATATAGAAGAACTCAGATTAAATAATAGTTTCAAATACAGATCCTGTGATATAATATGGTTCATCCAGAAGATAAAAATATTTTTGGTCTCATAGTCAAAAAATAATTAAAAGGTTTAATAATATTTGGATATAAAATAAATTTAGTTTAAATAAATTTATTATTATTTAATATTATATTATATAATTTGTGGAATTAAATCATTGGTTGGAATGGAAATACTTGACACAAGGTAATCTTGTATTTTAATAATTTTAATTGAAAATTTCTTATGAAGGATATTAATTGATGTGATGAAAATTTTCCTTTTTATTTTATTAAAAATAGGAGAATTGTTAGAGGAAAAAATGGAATCGAAGAAACCCATTATATTTTTATGACTATTATGTAATTTATTTTCATTAGAATGTATGATCGATGATCACCTAGAGAAAGGTGTGGTTAATTAGGGTATCCAGATTTTATATTAAACTGAAAAATCTTTTTCCCAAATTGTTAGTATCTAGTAAAATCTTTCTGATAGAATCATGAAGTTATTAAACATTTAAATGAAGAGTAACAAGACAACATCTTTACTTGGTTCACCATAATGGGCTGGTCAAAGAGAGTACACCGATAATGTGTTAGTCGCACCTAAATACACGATATGACACTAGTTATTATAGAGTATAGAATTTTAGACACATTCTCTCTGATTTAGGCACAATTCCTTTATAATAGTTTCATGGATAACACACTAACTCCCTCTGAACACATCTTTCGACTCCCCCTAGCACACTGCCTTTGGTGAATTATTATTATGATTAATGACTTGAAGATAGAATCAGTATGTTGGGAATTTATGTCTTGATCTTTGATTAGAATGATACTCTACTTTCACTATAGTTTTGAGTTGATGCACATAGAAGCACTATTCACTAGAACTACATGTTCAACACTACTGTTCACAAAGCTCATACCCTTTTTGAAATGAACCTTAAGATTCAATGAAAAATTAGCTTCCACAAACCCTCACATGGTTGGAATGCTACTAAAATTCACCAAACTCGCAGAATTCACAATGATAACTTCATTCCCGGAGATTTTTGTCTTTGCGAAACTCCCAGTCTCTACAAAACTATTTTTTTACATGACTTTGCATCAATTAGTTATAATTTTTTATCTAAAATACATAAACTCAAAAAGAATTCTGGATTCATTAAAATCCTTTCATTCATATAATTTAAGCGATTCATTATTTTTTATAATACTATTTGTATCAATGGATGTGGTTGTAGACACTTATTTATTAGATCAGCCTTTCATGGAGATACAAGCTCCAAACGTCTATTTTTTAAACTTCTACATTCATGTTTATGAAATACCAGGTCTTCGAAAAATAATTCTAAAATTTTACCAATTCAGAAATACTCTCATAATCATGGAGATTTACCACCATCCCATGACACATTCATGAACTTTATTGTAGTTACAAAGAACATCATAATTACATCATGTCTTTACAATGATATATGCCTCATGAAACTAAAATCCTTTGAGAAGATCCATAACTTCACGAGACTACCATTTTTTTTGAAATTGATGTTTTTAAAATATATTAAAGAGTCATTTTTAGAAAAAAACCTGTCTCAACGCATTCATATTACCTCAAATGTTGAGAAAAAAATGGAGAAAACTAGGTAATGATTATAGCTTAAGAAATAAAGCCATATTTTATTATAAGATCATCGCCCTTGAAAAATCCCAAATCAACCCAATGTGGATTGAAAACAAACATTAAATTGACTATGTTCCAATATGTGATGTTAATTGGTTCTATTAATATCCCCCTTTAAGTTTTTATAAATAAATATAAAAAAATCAACAGTACACCATCATCATTCAAAAACAAGATAGGACTGATAAATCTCTTTCATCAATCTAAGTCCACATGAGCAATTATCTATGTAAAAAAATTAGGTGATAAAAGTAAATATCCTTCCTTGATATAAAACAGAAACCATCAAATCCTTTACATCATTAAATTCCACATATCTCCCCCTTTGAAAATAAACCCAATGAAAATATACCTGAACTTTGAGTGCTCAAAAACAAACTCTCATGGATCATATTTATTCTATAAACATATATCACTTAAAAAAACATATTAAAGCGGTTAACAAAAATCGGGATAGGGGATGAACCATAACCTCATAATGAAATGGGATGTGGATGAACACTTAGAATCAACTATTGTTTTTCAAATATTGGTGCTGTCGAGGGCTTAGTTAGGATTCCATCGACTTGGTCATCAATTCCATCATGGTAAATTTTAATAACAACTTTTTTATATTTTTCTCTGATGAAGTGATAAATGATATCAATAGGTTTGGTAAAAGATTACATAATAATACTATTTATATGATTTACCACACTATAATTATCATAGTGAATCACAATTGATTTTTCCACCTCATCACCAATATCTGTCACTTAATGCTTCATACACGATAGCTAAGTGCATGAATTTGTAACAGATAAATACTCTATTTCAGTCATATAAAGTGAAGTGCTTTGTTGTTTCTAGATTAATCATCCCACACATTATTTCTTGATGAATAATGATCCACCACTTTTGGACGTTCTATCCATATCAACTATAGCCTAGTGAGCATAAAAAATATCGATATTTCATTTTTTATCCCTTCTACAAAGTTTAATCTAAAATTGATAATATCATGAATATACCGCTCGATTATTTTAACTATGTCAAAATGTGGTTCTATTAGATTATTTTGAAATAGAGATGTCAATATTGTTGCAGAAACAACATCTGGATATTTTCCAGTTATATATAATAATCTCCATATGGTTATTCTATATATAGTGGGATCCATAGATGTACCATCCTTGTGCTTTCCATGTTTTTTCCCAACCACAATTGGAGTTGACATTGGTTTAGAATCATGCATGTTGAATTTCTAAAAAAAGATATCTGGAATATTTTTCAGATAAATGATGTTATAATCCTTCTTTTAAACCACCTATAGTCACAAAAAGTATGTCAGTTCAACAATCATAGGGATTTAAAATACCTATTGCCTACTTCTACCTAAAATAATATCATCCACATACACAAAAACTATACATTAATATTTATGATAATTTATCACATAGAGAATATAATCAAAACCTCCATTTTAAATTATAATTTCATTAGATACGTATCCAACCAATGATACAATTCTCTTGGTACCCTCTAAAGACCATATAGATCATTCATTAAAATTAAAACCACAATCTCATCATTTCCAATGAAAAATCCCACTGGTTTCTTTTCGTATACTTATTTTTCAGGAACTCTATTTAATAATTTCATTTGGACATCCATATAATAAACCACATACTTTATTTTAATTTCCATATTATGGAAAATCATAATAAACTATAGTCTAACTACTGGAAAATGTGTTTCTTAAAAATAAAATCCTTTATTATATTTATATCCTTTACACACCAAGAATTCTTTATTACTAATCATATTTCCATGCTCATCAATTTTTTTTTAAAATTCTACTTTATTTTAATTACATTGTGATTTTAGGGTCTCATAAAAAGATCCCATGTCCAGTTCTTGTTAATATAATTTTGTTCATAATTAATGGCCTTTAACCATGATTCATCTGTTACTTCTTCATCAAATGAGGTTGGTTATATAGTTTATTAGAAGGAAAAATTCAATTCATTATTCATGATCCTTGCGTTTTTAGGTGAGGTTCAATCATAAATGATGTTTGATTGATCAATTTTAACTCTTTTATTTTCCCAGTTACTTTTTGATGAAGTTTATTCAAAAATGGGTTCCTATTCCATTTAATCTTCCAAATATCCATCATTTTTTGATCCCTAAGTATTTTTAACCCCTTCTACTATTTCTTTATTTTAAACTATCCCTAGTCCACATTGATCTTCATTTTCAATTTTATAAAAATATGATCTCCAAGAGGTATTTAGGTTTTTATCATCAATGATATTTATATAATTTCTTTCTATAATCTTATTAAGAATATAATTTTAACATTTCTAGGATTCTATATTCATTGAATATCCCATTAATATCCCCTCATTTATAGAATCTGTATAATTTCTTTCATTCAATTCATGGTTTTGGATGAAAAATTTACTTAAAAAAACCTAAAAATACATCAAAGAGTTCATCCTTTTATACAATATATCATATGTTGTCCTGGTTTCTCCAATAAAAATCTCTATTAAAATTTGTGTGTCGACCACTACATAAACAACTTGTTTTTTGTAATGATGAGAAACACGACTCTCAATCAGCACAGTTCTACATATATTTTTCATGTATTGACTTATGTATTAAATAATGACATTTGTTTGAGGGGTTATCATTATAGATACCTCATTTGTCATCCCATGTTTTTAGTTAATTTTAAAAATCAATGGATTTGTATGCTTCTACATTGCTATATCATATAAGATTGATTGTGCTTCCAGTTTTATTCACATCAATTTAGGGATACATCTTCACCAAATAAAGAAATTTCCATTTACTATATTTAAAAATTACACAATCCATTATGATATAATCATCCATAAAAATAATGATGTACCTATCTCTATATGGTTCAACAACATTCATTAGACCGCGTAAATTTGTGTGGATGAGATCAACTAGATTCAATGCACTTTAAATATGTATCCAATTTGAAATCCTGAAAAACATTTCTCTCTTACATACATCAAATATATTTTATCAACCAAAATTCATATTGGGAATGTTGAAAACATTATTAAGCCTATATATCTTCTTCATGCTCTACTGATTAATGTTACCCAAGCCTTAGTACCATAAATAGTTTTCTTCTTCAACTATTAGGTAAAACGAGTTCACCTTACTGTCAACTAGGTATAAATTTCCATATTTTATCAATCATTTCATGAGGGAATTATGAGTCATTCCTTTGATATTTAACCCATTATGATTAAATTTAACTATTAGTATTACATCAAAAAGGTGAATCACTCTCATGAGATTATGACACAAAAAATATATATAGAGAACTTATTTTCTTTTTACCTCATCATTTTCCAATTTTGTATTTCCACAAAATTTGATAATTAAAGAACCTTCATTGAAAATTCTCACTATCCCATCAACCAATTTTCTTAACATTATTAAGAAAATATATATTTCCTTCTATGTGGGATGAGTCCCTACTATCAATAATCAAGGTGCTGCAGTTTTTTATATCATTGAGAGATATTTCTACTGGATTGGCTTTCTCTATCTTCCTATTTTCCATCCATGAGAATCATTATTAAGTGGTGGAAACATATGACCATTGATATCAATTTTAAATATTAATGGGTTTATCTTACTCATATTCTTCTTCACGAGGAGATAAACTATTTTCAAGACAGGTATTGACTTATTTCAGTGTATTGTAAAAATTGTTCCTTTATTTCCTCTATCTGTAATTAATAGATATATTAATATAGTTAGAATAATGAAAAAAATATCTATAGAAACTATTTCTTCTATACAATGAATTATATGGTCTCATTCTTATCTGTTGACTTCCAAAAATATACCCATTCATAGATCTCCTTTCATCATCATAGTAAGACAAGGTATAGAAAAAAAATACGCATAATTGAAATCTAATAAGGGGAAATATCTTGTCAAAGACATTTCTCCACATGTCCCCTTATTTTGTAATGTTATTAGTCGAAGGATCCCTTCTTGATACATTAATATTATTTTCATTTCTCTTTTTTTGATTGGTTTAAAATTTTATTTTTGGAATAATATATGAATTTATTTATGCACACCTTTATGCTTCTATTTTATTTCGGATCATCTGGTTTCTATCCTTTTATGTCTCTGCATCATAGAAAATTTTAGTTTTTACTAAGAATATGGATAACCGGTCATTCAATTCCCTATCTAATCCTTCAAAAACACATTAATCTCTATGTAACAGCTGTACATTTGAAAATATGTTGAACTGCAGTTTCTTTTTTTATTATTAGATTTTGATTGAATTACTAGTTTACTCTTTAAAGTAACTTCGTCTTCTTAATGTTTCTCAACAATATTAGTCATTTCGTCTAGTAATAATATATGTTTATTGATGACTTTTTTCAACTTTTTATTCATGTGTTTAAATTCCTTAACCTCTTCCGATCTTTCAAGATTTGTTAAATGCTCTTCTACCACTCTTTACAATCGATCAATTTATGCTTGAATCCAATCAAGATACTGTATTTATTCTTTTAGCATAACTCTCATATTTCATTTTCAATTTCCATTATTTTTATGTAGATAAAGAGAAAACTCATATTCCACCTAGATATAATCAACAATAATCAACTAATTATCATCATATTTTGTAGGTAATTTAGCCATCATGGAATATTCAGGTTTATATTTGAACTCCTCTCCTATATCCTCCAAAAAGCCATTATCATATTGTTATATATTGTAGAAGAAGAACTTTATCTGAATGTTCATTCCAAATTTAAATTATCCCTTGTCAGAAATCCACTACTCATACTTCTTCATGATTTATACTCCAATTTCTATATAATTAGATTTCATTAGGTATGAAGAGGTAATTCACCCTATATTACCACACTGAAAACAAAACATCACTGTTTCCTCCCTTGAATATCGTTGAATATAATGAAATATGTTATTATTCATAATCCTAACTATGTATAGAAATATCTTGTTTTTTCATAGATTTCAATTCCATTTCCTTACTTACATGAGTGGATTCACTTTTGGTTTGTCTTTGTTTTCATAATCCACTTGACTTCTTAGCAGATCATCCAAAAAAATATTATATAAATATCATTCCCTAAGAGAATAAACTTTTCGATTGTACATTGTTTGTATCATTTATAGAAATTTTTTCTTAATGTAAATATCCTTAATTTCATCTCCATGTCATAAAATAGCTCCAAAAACATTAGTAATGTGATTGAAGAAACTATATATGTTTTCATCTTCATGCGTCTTCAAATAATCAAAATGATTGTAAAATACTTGATGTTTAACCTCTTTTACATTGTTATCACATTCATATATATTTTTTAGAATCTCCCACATTGTCTTTTTGTAGTAAAACTAAACATCCTCAAATATATTTAATTATAAATTTATTCTTTAACATAATTTTTTTGTTTGGAATCAATGTAAATAACATTCTTCTCTATATCTATCATATAATGAACTTTCACATTAATTACTTGAATCACATGAGACTTGGAAAAGTGAACATCCACTAAAAGTGAGAGTTGATCATATCCCACTATATTCATCCACATATGAATGTTTATTCCATCAAGAGTGGAACTCCCTTAACATTGACTGAATTATCTATAAAAACATTGGTTCCATTTTACACAAATAACATGTTCACATTTATTAGACTTATAGGACACCAAAAAAATTATAGGGAGGGTGAATCAGGGTTTAGATTTTTTCTTTTAAAGAGATGGATCTTGTTCCCTCATTGGTGGGATATTTTGAATCATCTCTGATAAGATAGTGAAGTTATTAAGAATTAGCATATAGAGAGAAAACATAGAATATTTACATGGATCAACACTAAGGGATATTCCAAGGAGCATACACTGATAGTGTGTTATTTATACCAAAATACACTATGTTTCAGTAGTTATTGTGGAGTAAAAAGTTAATACATAGTCATTCTATTTTTAGAACTCATCCTTTAAATGAATTTTTTGGATAACACACTACCTCATTAGAACAGTTCTGTTGACTCCCCAAGCTCATTGCCATGGGTGATCTCTTTCAAAACATAATGACTTGATGGTCTCATTAGTAGAGTGGGAATTTATTCCATTTTATTTGATTAGAATGAGACTCTACATAAACTAAAGTCTCGAGTTGATGCACTTGAATGAGCAATTCACTAGAAGTAGATGTTCAGAAAAAATAGTCATGAGGCACCTACACTTCCTGGAACCCCTTTTACGTGTAAATGAATTACCATTTTTAGGAATGCGCACACTTTTTTCAAGCTACTAACCACCGTGAAGCTCATAGCCTTCAGGAAGATAACTAACTTCATGATGCTCCCAAACAATAGGGAACAATAATTCATAATAAAATGCTTAGTCTTTGCAAAATTCTATTTTCTAAAAATCCATAGCATCAAGAATAAACTAGTCTTTTCGCAATGAACAAGATTTTAAAGATATCCCGGTTCACAAATCTCTGATGCTTCATGAAATCAGAGTAATTAACCCTTCTCTCTAATTCTATTTCTATCAAATGAAGAGGCCATGACCACCAATTTATAGGCTCTGACTTTTATGAATCTCCAAGCTCCCATCATCATTTTTAGTATCCTCCACATTCATGTTCACAATGTTCCTTTAATTACAATTCTATAATGAAATTTAACTCATTCCTGATTCTTTTCATAGTCACAATGATTTATTTTCATCCCATAATTCATTCTCGAACCTACATGTATTTTCGAAGAACATCATATTTCCATCACATGGAATGCCTTGGAGAAGCTCCATACCTTCAAAAAAATTCCTATTCATCATGAAATATATTCATTAATTATATTTTTAATGGTTCTGTCCGTGAAAACCCCATTTTTTTACGATGGATCCATCCTCCTAATTTAAATACAAAATATTTTGAAAACACAATGATATCATTCCACCATCAAAACTATACACTATTGAAAGAATAGTCTATACCTACGGTTTAGAGGTCATATGGTTGATCTATCATGGGTATAAACCTATAAAAAATGTTTCCCAAAAATTTGGATATAGTTCTATGCATATGGTTTAGAAACTTATTGGGATGGTTAATGTAATCTAAAAGATACTATTGAGATTTGTGCCTATGACCTCCCGCTTATATATCAAGGACCTAACCACTATGATACAACTATATTCACAAATATAAATAGATAAATATGTATATATATATTTATTTATTTATAATTACTTTATATATTGATTTATTTGATGATATTTGAAAAA
This sequence comes from Viscum album, assembly GCA_963277665.1. Classification (NCBI taxonomy): domain Eukaryota; kingdom Viridiplantae; phylum Streptophyta; class Magnoliopsida; order Santalales; family Viscaceae; genus Viscum; species Viscum album. The sequence goes on from OY728123.1 coordinate 349,888,173, forward strand.
TATTTTATAAATAATCTGGCCAATTATCCCAACAGTTCTCAAGAATGTTGGTATAGTTATATAGCAACGGTTTTGAGAACTGTTGGTATATGTCACATGATTTTTTATACCTATACCAATGGATTTTCAAAAACATTGTTATAGGGGCATAACAATACCAATGGTTTTGGAAAAAATGAAGGTATATGGACTTTAATTGGTTGTTATTCCAACAGTTTTGGAAAAACCATTGTTATAACCATCACCTTTATCTATGGTTTTACCAAACTGTTGTTATCTGTTCAATTTATGATACCTATACCGAGGGATTTTCTAAACCATTGGTATTAAACCATTAATAATAGTCCAATTTATAGTAGTGGTATCCAAATTTTACAATACGATCACTTTCCTTAAGAACACACTAATCTAACTAGTGTGTATTGAAAAAAATCTATACTCTATTCCCAATCATGAAAGGCCTTTGTATGAAGATGGAATTATCATCATTTTGGTTGTGGGAATATTCAATGATGTTTTCATCAATACTAACTATTATCACTATTTAACTCCCTCATTATAACAATAAGAACTTAGTTTCCATTGTCTAAACCATGTGGTAAAATTAAAATTGTAGAATGAAATTATACACCTCAAAAATATTTGTAGCAAGATTGAATGTCAATGTCATTTTACAATTATTATTGAAAACTTTATTCATATAGTTAATGTTTTTATTATTTTGACCATGATGAAATAATATAAAAAATGTGGAAAATAAAATGGATAAAAATATTATTTATGAAAAATAAATAAGTATTAAGTGGTAAAAACCATAGATAGTGATATAATAATATCTCTATTTTGAGATTTTAGGAGATACATTGATTAATCAATGAAAAAATACTAAAATATATATCTCTAATCAGGTAAATATTTTTTCCTTAAAATCACTAGTGGATATCAATTAATTTAATTTTTTTAATGAATTATTGATTCCAATTTATGTAGAAGAAACTCTTTCCTCCAGTACACCATACATTTATAATCGTAAATTAAATTTGTTTATAATATTCTTAAAAAAACATTTATTATTTATTGAGTCATCCTACAAATTTCCTTTTGGAATTTTCCCCACAGTTTTAGTTTTTCCCATTGTAAAAAAATACTCACACTTAAAAATAAAATATCACTCAATTATAGATTTAAATGAAGATCAATCATGTATATTTATTTCTTTTTACAACACAATATCATTCTAGATTGATTTCCTCCTGACCAAATGATGGTTAATAAAATATTACTATATCAAAATGGATTGAATTTTATAATAAATTTTCTATATTATCCTCTGATAGTATTTTTTCTGATTAATAATTTCCTTTTTCCAATACTTCATAAAATATTTAAAATTATAGTAATATAGGTTTTTTCTAGAATAAAAGGATAATTTATATACAATTCTAGAGTAATTATAACAACTATAATATAATGGAATCTTGTATTATTCATGATTATGATAGACTAAAACCATTTTTTCCAATAAAATATAACAATGATACCCAAATATAATATATTATACTTACGTTCTGTACAATACTACTATTGAAAATTTATATAATATTTTTCTTAGACAAAATCATGAATGAGTAAACAAATTTTTTATAATTTTTTTTATTTAAGGAAAATAACATGAAACACACAAATCAAAATAGAACATAATAATAAAACATGATCCAATGTAACAAATTGAATATTATGAAAAACCCTTAAAATATCATAATATCATCTTCACACTATTTAAATTATCTATTCCTAGATCTCTTAGGGTTTCATTTAGTACACCTAACTATTATTAATTATAGTTTCTTGTGTATAAATCCTAAATCATTTTTCACTCTTTATGAATATGGTACTAGAAACATATACATATTCATTTTTGAGTTTTAGGAAATAACATAAGGAATAACTTTAGATTAATATGTTTAATAATTTTTCTTAACTAAAATTATTTAAAATTAATGTTTGTTAATACTATTTATAGAACCAGTTATCATGATGTATTCAAATATACTTTGAAAAAGATTTATCATTTTAATGTCACATATTTTTAATAATGATGATTTTTATTTTAAATAAATTTAGGTAACTAATAGATTTTTTATGTAATGAAATCAGTTTTCAAATGAAATGAAATGAGAACACACAAAGGATGAAAAGAAAGAAAATGGATTTATTTTTAGACTATTTTATTTCCATCATTAGAAATTTTTATTTCCTAAATATATTTTGATAATGAAATAAAATAAATTTAAGTATTACCATCCTCTAATTAAATTTGTTTACATTTTTTCCCTTATATATCTCCTCGTACACTAAATCCAGCCTTCTATATAGTGGAATATTATGAGCATACCTTAGAAAATAATGAAAACACTCTCCACCGAATTCCATTGTAAATTATTCTTTACTCAACTCGTATAATTTAGTTAAATAATAAATACTCTATGATAAGGTAATGGGATTTATATAAAGTTATGACTCAGACAGAAAATATTCTATATAAAAGTGGAAAACCCCACACCTACCTACAAAACACAGAATTCCCCATAAAAATATAGATAAATATTATGAAACCAAAATGAGGACCTATGGGAACTATTAAAATTCCCCCCAAGACCGAATCCTCATGTTAGAAACCCACCGAATGGGAATATATGAGGTATGGTTGGGATAATATAACAAAAAAGAACAAGAGGACAGAGAAAGGCTATTGTAGATGAAAAAATGTCATATATTAAATATATAGATGTACTCAATAATAAAGGAATAATAAATTTATTAACAAATTATTCATAATATAAGAAAACAAATGAACCCTTTAAAATTTAGGGAATGAGAAATTTTAATTGTTTTAGTATGTTCTTTGACGTGAATGGATGTCCTGAACCTAAGATTGTTAAAGAGGGAGCTTCTACCACATAGAAAGTATCCCAATCCTTAGTGTCACCTTATTATTACCAAATTATAATCTATATTTTCATTACCATAGATAAATGAAACATTGTTCCCCACATTCAAAATTACCTAATATAGTTTGAAAATTGGTGCATATTTGGAAAACAAAAAGCATTGTTCCCCTTTGGAAATGAGATATGATACATGAACAAGGTTACCATTTGAAAAATTGTTTGAATATAGAAGGATATTAAGAATACATTACAGAGTGATAATGAACATAACGACCCAATCCATTATTAATGAAATTCCACTTTTTATTATATAAATTTTCTATATTTAGTAATGTAGTATTATATAAAGCACATAAACCATATAATAACACCATAAATATTTTAATATAATGATTTGAGGATTAAATTTTGGAAAAAATATATCCACTGGAATTAAATTTGTTTTAATTGGAAAAATAGAAAATAATATAACTATAATACAAAATTTTTTATATTTCTAACCCCTATAATGATCAGACTCACAAATAACATTGATGAAATGAAACATCATATTAGTATTGAAATATTTTTGTTGGTAATTAAAAAATATAAAAACTTGATATTAAATGAAACCAAATTATTAATGAATGAAATATGATGTACCTATATAATATAGAGATCCGATATGACCATTATGAATATCACTATTTGAATAATACTCTTACTGATAGACTAGTAATCTGACTGATTGGGATAGTAACCTGATCATTAAAATAGTAACATCACCTATATTGTTGAAAAATAAAATTTATTTACTTTATTAATTGAAAATATAATATATATATATATATATATCATTGTACATATAAATAAATGTTATTAGAATTATAAAAAAAGTGTTTATAATTTTGAAAGATATTTTTTTAATATTTAAATTTTTCTGAAAAATATTAATAGTTTATATTAAATTTATATTTATAAAAATATTTAAATTAATTATAATGTTATATTATAAGGATAATATAATATTATGAGTCCATAAGTAATTTTTCTACGGTTCAACCAGTTGATAATAATATTAAAATTGGTATTTTTTATATAAGTGATGGTGTAATTTTAAAATTGATAATCCCATATTTTTAAAAAAAATTATAAAATGGATTTTCCATTTGTTTTTTGTAAAAATTATAAATTTTTAGGATGGGTTTTTTGGTATTGTTATAAAATAGTTTAAATTTTAGTGAATAGTGAAATCTGAACAAATATTTTATTTTATATTGTAAGCTAAATACATGAATTAATTAGACAAGGATGATGTAAGAAACCATTTTTTTGGAAAAATTATGTATTAAGTTTTATATTTGATTAAAATAATAATAATTATTGGTAGTGTAGGTGTATTATTATAAATTCATGAATATTATATTAAAAAAATACCCCTCTCCTCCTTTTAAAAATAACTCCACTCACCACCCCTTCTCTTTAGACCTTTTAATAATTTTATATATCTAAATTTCTACCCAATTCACTTATAAAACCTCTCCCCCACATCATCAACATGTTGGTGCCCCCAAAAAAGAAGAACCACGGTTTCCATAATGGTATTTTCAGAGAAGACATTTAAGGAGGAAATATTGTCAAACTATCTTTTTAAAATTTGATTATTCTTCTACCATTTCTTAACTTCACAATATAATAAGAAATAAAAGATTAATAATAATATATATAAAACAATTTATTATATTAATGGAATATACATCTTCTAACCTATTATCATTTCATTAAAAAATTAAAACCTTGTACACAATATGGTTGTTTCACCACCTTCATAAATAATAAATTTTTTTTCTACCATTGAGCTTGTACCCATGAGGTACATTCTTCTGCATGGCGTCCAAAATACCAAGGATGAAATCCAAGAAAGGGTTAATTTCTAGGGGACTGTAGGAGCACTATAGTGGGTTACTGTAGTAGTACTATAGATGAGTGTTACCCATAGAATGAAATGGTTTATATATTTTCTTTCAAATTTAAAATGGATTTATATCCCTAATACTGAATGAAATGTAATAATATCATCATGGATAGAAAACATGTGTAAATTAAATATGTGTATAATGATTATACTCTATAAATACTGGTTACATATTAATAATAATGGATAGTAAGAATATTTTAGAAATTTATAAACATATTAAATTTTTACCGTTATACTTGTTTATCTATATAACTGTTTCATCATAAAGTCCAATAATCAACCACAACTGATGTGACCTTTGACGCACTACATAAAAAACCATGACACAGAGGAAATCAATATGATACATATATTAAATGTCTCCAAACTAACATATAAGTGGGAAAATATGTCAAATAATTTGAAGAAGGATCCCTATCAAGAATTTTATTAATGCAATTTTATTCACGGGGTTAAGTGAAAGTGTAGAATTAATACGAACATGTAGTAAGGGATACACCAAACCACCATTTTCTTTTAATTCGTAATGTAATGTTGAATTAAAGAGAATTATATATTTTCTTAACACATTAAAATAAATAGTTTCTGAATTATTTTATCAAAATTCATGGTTTCTAAAAACAAAAAATTTATATGTAAAATAATTTTTATTAATTTCAGGATTTTGTAAATTATTTTTCTCATAAACTCTAAAAATTTTCCATACACATTTCCTAAAAATGAAACTTTAATTATATATTTTCAATCATATTTCTATAATATTTAATTCATCATAACATCACATGGATATCAGATTGCATAAACTATCCCTTTTCTCAACTATGAACACGCAAGAATTTGTTTATTTATATTTTCATTGAAACTACAATGAAATGACTTATGGTTATTCTATAAGGCATGTTTATATAAACAATTTCATTCTAGGGGTATCTCTCCTGTTCATTCCAAAAAAATTTATCACATTTTATTGAGAACATATTCATGTACATATTATTATTGGAGTTCCTATATAGTGGTCTAATAGACTGGGTAATGTTCATATATCATGATATAATATATATGGGTGTTGCAAGAAAACCAAATCCATTATAAGAATCTTTTCACAATGATATTTTGTCCTGGTGTTGTGAAGTGAATTTTTCTTATGTTATGTTTTACAATTATTCCAAATTTTTATGATTACATGATTGTATGATTCCATCATATTTAGGTAATAATTCTATATTATTATCCATTATCAATGACTTTAATGATATAATGTTATGTTATTTGACTCATATTATATGCTAATTTATCTGGAATCTCTCCTTATTATACTTTATTGATCACTAATTTTCTTTTCTAATTCCCTTATATTATACAAATTAGTTTTACATTCTCAATGTTTTCTGGGAACACATTATGGAGATCATATTAATGAGTTTATATTTTATAATAAGGTATATTTTATATATACCGAGTTTCCCAAAGAAATTAGTCCACTAGATCCATAGGTTGTGTTTATTGGATATTTATATTGACAATAATGTAATAATATGTGTAATAGTATTGGGTCGGTGTAATGAACATGTTAGATTTGGTGAGTAAATTGAAAGTGAAATAAATATTCTATAAAATCACGACAATATGATGGTGATGAATCAATAGAATTTAAGTTTATATGATGTGAGAATTAGATAATAAACAAGGGTTATAAGTTTATTTTAGAACTATAATGAATCAAGATGAGTCCTATATAAGGGTTATATTTTGGAGATTCCCCACATAACATTCATACATGTGCAACTCATAGGATTTATCTATAGTTTGGTATAGTTTATAAATATTGATTACTATTTTGTGTTCAATCTTATAGACCCACATTATAGTCATTAATTTATACCAAAATATGGAAATATTTCATGAAAATTCCAATTTCTCAATTCCCCCAATTCTTTTGAAAGACAGGGTTTTATTAGGGCTGTGTTAACTTTATCCTCTATTTTTTCCACTATAGAGATAAATTATCATAGGTATATGCCCATTTGTTTGAAAATAATCTATTAATTTTTTCATATACTTATGCATTTCATTCAATTCCTATGGACAACAAAAAATTTATTCTTACATATGTAGCTTTCTTGTTTCCCCTCTATTTCTACATTACATGTTCAATTTTTATTTAAATCACATACAATGACCTTTTATTCACATATGAGATTTTAATTACACATATGAAGAAATTTTATTCCAATTAAAACATCAAATACACAATTTTAATGTCTATACATATTCATTTAATCAGTGAATAACAATTTAATATATAAAATATATTTTCTTTGTGTTTTTTTGTATTGGGATCATAAATTAATCTCTAAATACAAAACATGTTTATTTACTATATTTAAGATATTATATGGTATATTTATATTGGGATGCCCAAAAAATATTATAATTTGTATTTTTCATCTCTCCAATAATTATGATATTCATTATAATTTCTGAATCTTTCGTGCAGAGATAATTCTCAGATGTGTGGTTCAATGTGATTCGGCCCCGTGTTCCCATATTCAAAAAGTATGCATCCTTTTACTATTAGGGATATGTTATTTGATTAAATAAAAATTAGTGTATTAGGGATTTTATCATCTTTACATGCTTACTTTTTCCTTATAAAAATCTCAATTGATGTTTTAAGACATACTTGTGAACCCATTCTCTATAAAATCCTTATGGACATCAGCTGATTACACCACTTACTACCTTTACATGGGGAAGACAATATGAAACAATAGAGGGTTTACTTGGGTATATTGGCACTGCTCTAATATTTTTATGGTAGGACTCAATGGAATCTTATTCCACTAACATAATGATAGGTTGTCTTCCTAGTTCAATGGCACAGGGGAATCATCTTCTTATTACATAATGAGAGAGTGATTTCATAATTATGTGAAACATGGAAATATTGTTCTATTCATGTATAGAGGTGTGGATTTTATAGTTTATATCAAAAAATGGGATGTTGGTATATGTTTTAAATCTAAATAGGAAGGAACATATGGTTTAGAATCCACTGGGTACTCCCACAGTTTAGTGTCTTTTGTGGATTCTCATAGTTTAAAGTCCAATGGGAATCCTTGGGATTTATAGTATATTAGGAATGATCATATCCAATATATAGGTTAGGTTGATTATGGTTTATATTATTTATGGGAAAATCATTATTTATTAGATAATGAAGAAAATAATGGTTTCGAGTCAAATAGGGTTGCTCACCGTTTGGAGTCTAGTGGGGATACTGATGGTTAAGCATTTAATAGGGATGCTCCTCGTTTAGTGTCTAGTGGGGAAACTGATATGATAATTACTCCTAGTAAGAACTATATAGGTTTAATTCTCTCTAAAATAGTATCATATTATATTGGTAAAACCTCCCAAAATAGAGATATGGTAGACATGAAATTGGTATTGAAACTCAATAGGGAATCTTAAGTATCCTATTAAAGAAGGATCAAGATCAAAAAATTTAAATTCACAGAGCTTACAATATTATGATATGATAATTGTTTCTAATGTATCTATATTAAATAAGGATAGATTTGTAATGAGATAAGTGATTAAAAGGGTTTTAGTAGAGATCATAAATTGAGATACTCAGATAATTTATGGAAGAATTGATTATATGTGTGGGGATTATGTGAAGGCTTCATAATCCATGAGTAATATATATTGCTCAGAGATCAATGTACATAATTTTGGTTGTTAATATGAATCTTTATCATGTGAATCTATATTCAGAGTATGGATTTCCTCTATTTGTCAATCTCACCAAATCTTATCTCTTTATAGAGGACATAAAATGTGTAAGAATAAGGTATGATTTTATAAGATATGGGTAACATAGTGTATTGAGTTACTTGAGGCATTTATATCATTCATGAAATATTTTATTCATAAAAAAATAGTTACATGAAATTGTCTCATGTTCATTACAAATAATTGAAATTATTTTTAGAGGTAATTCATATAAAATATATCATTTGTGAGAGTCTATGAAATATTAATTGATCAACTTGAATGTTGGGTAGAGCATCTAAGTGGGAAAATATGGTATTATTTGGTTTCTAAAAATAATAAAAGAATCAATTAGAGTGTAATAATGATGTTATTAATAGGCCTTCAACAATTCATATGTACATCATTGAGTATTCTCAAAAGGTGGAGGGGATTTTTTGTGGAACAGTTGGATTTTTAAGGGAGGCCATTAACCTAAATCAAAACCCAAGGATCCTAAAGAATGATGTTTTTAGGATCATAGAGAATTAAATTTTCATAATGAATTTTGGAAATATTCGAATCATGTTATTTTTTTTCATAGGATCAATAATTTCAATATAAATTTATTTCTAATTTCATATATCCAAAATTTATTTATCTGGATTGTGTTTTTTAATGTCAAAAAATTCCCCCCTTGCAATTAAATTAAATGGAGGAATTTTTAACTAAGTTATGAATAAGAAGATGGTTGGGAAGATATTACCCATATTCTAGTGATCCTGGGGAGTGGCTGGTATGACTACAACACTCTCCACTCTATGTTTGGATACTTCTTAGTATAAGAGGAGTGATATAGGCATACGAATCCGATTCTACATGGTCCGAGTCTAGGGCCATGAAATGAAGTCTATATGGGAGATTCAATATGAATTTACCAATACTTTTAGTAGGAATTAAAACTATGATTCATCAATTTAATTATAAAAGAGGAGGTCACCCACTTGAGGACTCAATTATTAGCTTCTATAACATTGTTTTCCTATGAGACAACTCAAGTGGAAGAGTTTGGTGATTAAAAAGGAATGATAAAAGTTAATGTGGCATTGCTGTTCTTTAATGATGAGGCTGATATATAAGAGTTTTCCTAGTCTCAATAGGTTTCTGAAACCTCATTTTAGTGGTTTACCATTCAAGAGAAATCAATTAAACATGTACATTCAGTTCCAACAACATTTTAATGAAGAGGTACAATTTTTTATGAACCTCATTTATTTTTCCTAGGGAATAAAATATAAATTTTTTGAACTTAATTTATTTAATTTCACTATATAATAATAATAATAATTAAATAATAAATTAAATCCTTTATACTCTTGAGTTATAAGTTTTTTGTGAGAAATTAGAGTTAATATGTGATCATACATATTACATGAGAGTGCACAATATGGTTTTCAAGTCGGGGATGGATTTATTCAATTATAATTTTAATGAAACCCATGATAATGGATGTGTTAAATTTTAAAATATTGATTCTCAGTACCAACATTTAAGTATGAATTAGAATGAAACACCATGGGTGTCCGAATTAAAATTATAAAAAGGGAAATGAGAGAATGTTAAATCACGACTATGGTATTTTGAATCAAATGAAGAAGTGGAAGATAAGATAATGATTATCATAGAGAAAATATTCAAAATATGGTATTCATGGATATTCTATTATAAAGGTAGGATAATAGGTTGAGGGAGATGGATGAGAGAATATCCAAATAATGGGTTCAATCATGTTGTTACTAGGGGTGTTTCCATTGGGATGTGTAAACTATCTTGGAAGCGCACAATGATTTAGGAAATTATTATATCACTAGAGAATAAGGGGTGTAAATTTATACATGAAATTTTATGGGTGATTCAAATTTAAGGTGCATAATGTATCTTTTGAAAGAAAGGGAGAGGCTCTAGGGGATTTGAAGCACTCTGGGGGATACACCACCTTGTATTGGTCTTATCAATGAGGAATAGTAAAATAAATGATTGGAATGTAGTTTAACACCAAGATATTTCTTAAATTACATTTTTCATAAATAAATATAACTTCTTCCATTGTCTGATTTACACATAACACTAATTTTATATTCTGTTACATGGGACAATGTGTTTTAGCAAACCATGAAATGTTATTATTATTATTATTTAAACATTAACAAAATAAACCATATTATAAATTTAAAGATATGAATTTTAATAACCCATTTTATATATTATGCCTAATGATTTTATAAAATGAAAAATTTTTGATAAAAATTTACTTAATTTTTAGTAATGACTTTTATGTTTTGAAAATACAATTTCCTCAAAATATTTATATTATATATTTTGGGAACAATAATAAAATTAATTTTAAAATGTTTTAAAAAATTAATTCAATTGAATAAATTAGATTTTCGAAATCATCATTTTCAATTTTTCATTGTATTCATTTTCTGTATTTTTATGAAATGATTAACTTTTCAATGAATAGTGAAAAATACTAGTTTTATATGAAAAATAATTTTTCATTTAATGAATTTAAATGGATGATTTTTTAAATGTGTTTAATATAAAATTCAGTTAAATTATATACATTAATACAATATTGGTAATTGGAATAATTTTCATATTTAAATTCATATAAAAACTTTTTAAATGTTTGAACTTTTTTTCTTAGAAAATAGGCTTTCTCACCGCATCTACAGGATTAATTTTAAATTAAATTTTCACTATTATAAGAAAGGAATTTTATAAAATCTATTAAATATTTGGAATACTAATAATTATATTATCTAATAATTTCAATTTTTTTACCATAATTAATTTTAAAAGTAATAAAAAAATTATAGCTATTAAGGTAAAAATGGGTCTACTGGGAGATGAAAATAAAAAGATAACTCTTATAAATGATCCAATACCTTTATTACATCCATTTAATATAAATATATCATAAATATAACATATAAGTTCTATAATGGATCATTATTTATCATTTATCATTCGAATAATGTTGGTACACCTTTTTCTATTAAAAAATTTTAAGTGTTCCACTCATCACATTTATAAAAGGACAACCCCTCTCCTCTCCTATTTACACATACAAACAACATTTTTTCAGCCATTAAAAACCATATAAATTACTAAATTTATTATTATCATACAAGAAATCTAATTTTTGTCATAAATCCATAATAGGAATTATTTTGGTGCAAACTAAAAAAAATTCTAAAGAAGAGGTAATGTCCCAAACGAAGTATTTTATTTTAGTTCTTCTTACTCTTCCATAAAATCATATTAAATATTTGTGATATAAAAAAATATGTATATTGTATTTAATTGTAGGTTTTTATTTTATGTTCTTGTCTTATATCCATTTCCTTTACCATCAACTGGGTTACAAATTCATCATTCGTGTGTAGGGAAGACTACCGCCTCCCGTATCGATGTTATTCTATTCCAATAAACATGAATTATGGACAGTTATAATGATATATTTATTATCTATATATGTTAATTAGTATATTAATATAATTATTCAATAATTATATCCCATATTCCTTCTTAATTTCATTCTATGGGAACACAGTAACATAATTCAACTATACGACAGTCTATTGCATCATGAAGTGATGTGATTTTTTCTTCCCATACGCTTTACATAGAGTGTAATTAGAGGTATTTTAAGTAAAAATATCTGATATATATGATATAAAATTATCTATAAAATACTAAAATCTTATTTACTCTTATTCACTTCAATATATCACAAAAATGGAAGCAATAATCACACGTTTGTATGAACAACAATATCCATTAACTGAGTATTTCACTTTTTTCTGTTAATATTTTTCGATTATTATAAATATATATATTCTGAATATATATTGTTTATATTTCATGGTAAAAAATATGTACATTAGGTAACCAAGATCTAAATAATAATACTAAAAATAGAAAAATCATATCATACATGAAAATCAATTCAATTTTTAACTGAAACATGACTTGAACATGGAATTATTAATTAATGGGAAATAAAAGATCATAAGTTAGTCATATATTGTATGATATATACAATACAATTTATCTATTAGACTAATAATATATTTATTTTAATTTTATTTTTATTTTAATTCTTTACAAATACTATTGATACAAATGTAAGGTATTTTCATTTCAATTTTATTTTCTATGATCCAAATTCCGTATTCAACTTATTTTTTATTTGTTTGGTGAATATAATACCGATGAATTTATTGTATAATTATTATACATTAAATTATGTGATCTTATATATCCATTTTAGGATCTCACTTTCATTGGGTTTATCTTTCAAAAGTTACCCATGTGGTAAGAGATTTCTTATCTCGATTTTCCTTCATTTAAACATATGTTAAGTTCTGAACCTATCATTTTTCATCAGGTGAATATACAAATTATTTGAAATATAATATCAAAAATTTATTTAACCTCATGATATTATATGTAAAATTTAAAATTATTCATTAATGAGTTTTAATATTCCGATTTTCCAATGTTGAATGGGTTTTATATTAGAATCACATTGTTTCTCATGATTTCTCATGATTATGCTTCCAATGATAAAATCATATGATTTATGTCTCAAAAAATCATTTTTTTGTTATAATACAGTAATTTATGGGTAATAAACGTTCCCAACATTTTAGTCTCTTTATGTACACAAAATTTAAAAATTATATATTTTAGAATAATTATCATTATTTATCTATTAATTCAAAAACCCTTTTTCTTCTAAAATGATGTTTTAAAAAAAATATTTAGAAATTTTTTTTGAATTATCATAATTATTTATTGAAGTCATTCATACCAATTTTTAACATCTTACAAAATGTTTGGGAAGGAATCATCATGTTTTTTTCCGAGCAAGGCCTATTTTGATTTTAATAAAAACGTTAATATAATTATTGTTTTAATGTGTACGACATGAATGGAAGTATACCAACATCATTGCCATTATTTTATTTGAACATTACTATATATTTTTGTAATGTTATTTGAAAACAAAATGATTTTGGAAATTTTTTATGTTTTAAAAATATTTTGTTCCATAAAGAATGGATATTTACATCAATATATTTTTTAAATGAGTTTTAATGCCCCCTTTTATAATTTTAGAGGTTATATTTAAAGAAAGTAACTTAAAAATGTTTTATGTTTTAAAAATTGTTTTTTCAAGATGAATGTATATTTTCCTTAGAAAATATATTTAATTATTTTTAAGTAATACTTTATAGTTTTTCTATGTTCATTTTCAATGAATAGTAAATCCAAAATATTATATAATGTTTTGTTTTAAAATATGATTTTTAGTGAAAGGTTATATTCCATAAAAAATGTTCCAAATTATATTTTATAATAATTTTCAATCTATGAAGAAATACATTGACATTACTTATGCATTACTGGGGATATAATCCAGGGAAAAATATTATTCCTTTCTTAGATGGTTTATATTTATGATGAAAATATGGTTATGAAACATGTTTCTCATAGATGAGTAATACCATGATTATATTATTAGAAACACGCTTTTTTCATTGGATATAGTTTGATGAAATAATGAAATGATGAAATGATTTTGGAACCTGTTTATTTTAATAGGTTATATTATGATAAAATTTTTATGAAATCCATTTTATTTCATTGGTTATTTTTTATAAATGTTTTATGATCTTGTGGAAAACATATTTTTGATTTTCAATATGTGATGGGTGGTAAATATATCTCCCTGTAATGAATTGGGTAATGATCCATGTTATAAGTGATCAAAGGGTATATGGTTGGATACGCCAATCTCTAAAGAGGGTATAAGGGAGTCTAACAAAGTCCAAAAGAGGGTATACAGGAGGTTATCTCATGCCCAAAAGAGTGTACATGGGATGTTATATCATATACAAAAGAGGGTATATGGGATGTTATCCCATGCCCGAAGTAGATATATGGGTTGTTGGCCTAGGCCAAGCTTGTTATGAATTTCATGGTGGGTAGCCATGACATTATATTTTCAATTATGATGTGTATATAAGGAATTTTTATATATATTATATCAATTTAATTTTCTCTTGATTCATATTCATTTATTTGATAACGATTCATGTATTATGAACTTCAAATATTTATGACTAGAATTATGTATATGATATGTAATATACCAGAAATGGTTTTTTAATGTTATTCTCCTTTTCTTATACCCTTAAGATGATGATATGTTTATATCTCCATTTTTTCATACTCCACATACAAAATTGCCTTTTCTTATGTCTCCTTTCCCCTTGTTCTGATGAATGATATTATGTATGATATTTCATTGAAGGGTGATAGTTATGATGAAAATAGTGAGAGATTATGTATCTTACATATAGATCAATTTTTTATGTATCTATGTCTCCAAAGGCAGTATTAATAAATGATTCTAGCATGGTTTGTTATATTATATAGTGAATATTCATATAATAAGATGAAATATTTATGTATAAGATTCTTGGTTATTTATAGTTTGTATATGCTCAATGATTAGTAAAACCTTGGATAATAGGATCATAAAACATTAGTGCGATACCTTAGGATATTTATGAAGATATATTTAAGGATATATATAATGATACGTCTATATATGAGTAATTTAAATGGAAAATTCCAAGAATTTTCATAAAGGATAGTGTGAGTGGATTCTATGAAATTGAATCCCGGTTTTGATACTACAAGTGGATGTGGTTCTATAAAAGAGGTATTTATGTGTAATAACACATAAAATGATACATTGATATTAAATCTATCATCATTGGGTGTATGAAAATTGACCTTGATACAAACTAGGTTCGAAATTATGATGGGGCATGTTTTGAAAATTCACCATCCCATTATGTACCATCATGAAGGATTTCAATTGATAGTGACTAAGAATAACACAGTATAAACCTATGGTTTCATAGATTTAATGAATATATCCGGATTTATATATAATATAAGTGATGTTTCTTTATTTAGTGGTTTTACACTATTTTATTTTTTCTAAAACATTGTTTCTAGTTTTAATTAATAACTCGAACCTAAATGAACTATGTTAATGTTGTCTAAGAAAGATAATGAAATGATTTTCCAACTGAGTAACCTAATATTATAGTAGATTAATTGAGAAACCTCATTTTATGATTACCAAATATTATCAATATATGAATCATTCTAAACTACCAAATTACCCAAGGTGGGTATAGTATCTTTTTCATTCCATTATAGGGAAACACCCACCAACTTTATTGGGTCTACAGACCCAGTAGTCACTAGGAAATGGATTAGTGCCAATGAAATAGAAATATACATTATAGAGTGATTAGATAATGAGAATTAATTTCGTTTTATATTATTTAGAAATAAATTTAGATCAATGGGGGAACCTTATTAATAATATGAGTCAAGAGGAGGTAATTGAATAAATTGAATTTGACGAGTTAATGAGGATATTTTTCAGTAAGCACTTACATTGTATTCTATTAAAAATTTACAAGAAGGAATTTCATGGTTTTTAAAAAAAGTATGGGGAATATATTGGTACATATGAATGTAATTTTATAATAACATCATGGTACACTTTTGGTTTAATCACTGGTTTATTAAGAATAATTGATCTATTATTATGTGGCTTAATACAGAGTCTTCAAAATGAATTGAATATAAGAAACTTTAGTAGATTCGCAAAAGCTAATCTATGTTCATTGAAGGTTGAAATGGAAATTATATTTTCCAACCATTCTAATGGGTTTGATATGAATAGGAATATAATATATCAGTATTACTCAAATGAATCACATTTCGGAATAAAATTACTGTTAATTCCATGCAAAAAATGTGGGAAGAAGAACCCAGGTTAATTCCTGAAAGGAATAAGAAGGTGATACAAGTGTGGGACAAATGTACATTGAGAAAATAATACAAAGGTGATGTTATGAGGACTGTTAATCAAATTAGTTGATTGAGATCTAAAACATGCACCACCTAAACTTGAGTGTTTCATGTGAATGGTATTTGGGAATTATGAAAATCAATTCCACGATCGATGGACTAATAAGGATGATAATACACAACAACCTTGGAAGATAAAATAAAAATGTAAATAATATCTAATACCAGGGGATGATGTGAATCATGATGATTTGGGAACACTATAATCTCTTCCTCGGTTGTGAATTTCATGATTGATTGATTTGAATGATCTCTATGGAAGTATTATTGTTTATAAATTAGTGAAATTTAATGTGTCTTTTAGCATTTATTTTCAACCTCAGTATGGATTTTGGAGTATTCAAATCATATTTGATACAATATCATTACAAGCATGAACCCGAGATTACAATTAAAATGTTTTTGTATATGATAAGAGCTTATATAATAAATAAATCTGGAATAAACCTTTGTAAGTGTAAACATATGTATTTAAAATTTCATTAATAGTTATGGAAACCTTCATCTATTTTTTAGTTTATGGTTGATCATATATTCAAAGTCATTCACAAACCATTTTAGGTTTTATGTGATGGTATTTTAAAAAGGATTAGGATATTTTAAGAGACAATTATGTCAATGAATCCCTTTAATTTTGAATATGCTTTAGTGAAAATGTTATTTTATGAGAAATTAATTTCTACATTATGTACATATAATTAAAGGTACCAGTCACCTTTCGGGTTTCTATTATCTTTGATGTTGAGGTATCTATAGGTTTTAATATATAGCCTTATAATGTTGGAACACTTATTTGCTGTCAGATAGTATTTTTCACTAGTTCCACAATCCCTATTATACATTTAGGAATTTATAAAGTTTAATGGATGAAAGCTATATTTTATTTAATCCGGATACACTGTTTACCTTTATTTTTTGGATAATTATTCAATAAAATATTGATATATGGTTGTTTTTCTACACTACATATCATCTTCATACATATGGTCAGTATGAGATAAAAATTAAAACCCTATAGGATATGCTAATATCTTGTTCAATATATTTAAAATATGTTGTAGATAAATAGATTTATCTTGTAGAAAATTAAAATGACAATAGCTTTCACTAGAGAATTCAGTTGGTTCTTAATGATGCCATTTATTGAAATAAGTGTCAAAATCAAATGAATATGAATGAATCCATAGAATGAAATATTTTTGGATATGAGATATATAATGATATGGTAAAAAATATTAGATCAATTTCAGAAAACATAAGGTCCACACAATGTTTACATAAAATATTTTTTGATAATCACTGACTTGTTCAGAATTTGAAGTTGGTGAGAAGGTGTTTCTATGAATTTATCCAGTGACGAATGTAGGTAAAACTAATATATAAGTTTATCAATCCCTTTAAAATTCATGATCATATCGGGATAATATGTTATCTCTTGGTGGTTCCACTTTTCGTATCTCATGTTTGTGATGTTCTTTCTTGAATATCTACTAAATAATACAAAATAGATCCCCTATATATAATAATCATGATGTTCGCACAACTGGAAAATGATCTCTCTTATGAAGAATAACCAGCATAGATTCTAGATCATACTGAGAATTGTATGTGAAATAAGACCAATCACATGGTGAATGTTTTTTTGGAAATACCACTAGTTTTTGGAAGATTTGTTGGAACCCAAATATGTAATGAGGCATATGAATCCATATTTATTGGTACCAATGTGAAAATTTTCAATGGTGGAATGACTTATGTTTGGGTAGAATGTAACACCAATATATTTTATAATTTTTTTTATAATAATTTTAATTTCATTTACCGATTTTGTTTCATTCACACCATGCTAAGATTTTGTTACATGTGACAATGTGTATTGACATACTATGTTATTTCATTGATTTTCCTCCCTCTAAGATAAATCATAGACACATTATTTGGAATAATAAATGAATCATTTATAATGGGTTTTAATAGAGAGACATGTAAACAAGCCATGAGAATAATTTATATATTATGAACTTTCTTCCCCATTAGACAGTAAATTTGATAAAAAAAATTGGTTCAATAACCATGATCTCCACACAATGAATGATAACTTCCTAGTCATGTAGGTGAATATGGATGCACTATAATATGTCACAACATGGGATGAGTTTGGGGGCAGAAAAATGTAATCACAACATGAAATTATATATAATATTTCACAGAAGGGGGATCATTATTGTTAACTGCAATGATCACTATCATGACCCGAAATATGTTCCATTTTTTTAACCATAATTTTATAAAAGACCGATACCATAATGTTTTAGAGTTCCATAGAGTAACGATACATCTGAATATTCTAATTAAAACACCTATAAAATAAAATACCTGAGAAAAAATCTTATGATTTATAGGTTTTAATCACAATGGAGGGACCTCAACCGGTCACCCACTTCTACACATCCGTACCCCATATAAAGAGGTTTTGAAAACATATGGTGGGAAACAAGAAACTTATGAAGGGGTTTCAAAACATATTGAAACAAAACATGATTTTTGATTTAATATAAAAGTCAATAATTTAATTATGTTTCATTATATAGACCCTAGAATTCATGAATAATTTTGAAAATAAATACTTTATCTAAATGAATTTCACTATATAATGAAATTGAAAATTCCATTTCCTTCATTCGTAAAATAATAAATATTTCACATAAAAACTCATTAGCATTCATAAATTATTCTCAAACAATCCTTGGATCATAACATAAGGTCACAGTATGCCACTGAAAATCATAACATAGTGGTCATAGTCCCATGATGGATTAGACTTACTCTATAATCCCATAGTGTGCTTAGGATAATATCTTATGCCCCATACATGGAATTCAATTGGATATTTATCATTATCCAATATATTGGTGCATTATCTCGGTGCACCCCTCATGTAATCTACAACGGTCTCACTTATTTCTAACTAGGTGTACCCATCACATAGTTGGACGAATTTCCATAAGGGTTTGGGGTTACTCACCATCATCTTTATTTATTTTTTCAATATAAAAGGGAAATTATTTGGACTAAAAAACAAGGAAACTTGTATTTCATATCATAAAAACCATGAATATTCATTTAAACCATGAGCATCAGTATCTATTTCATAAAAATAATTTCATTGATATATATATATATATCACAATAACAGCAGATTCACATGGGATCATATATTCATATATATAAATATATATGAAATTTTTACATAAAAAGATTCATATATATATATATATATACATTTGTTTACATATATATATATATCAATAAAAAAACATTTTAACATAAATTGATATGTATATACATATATTTGTAAACATGTATCTACTGATATCATATTAAAAATAAGTTTTACCTAAAATGATATATATATATACATAGATATAGGTAAATGTTGGAATAAGAGTTTCAAATGAAGTGATATATTTATTTATATATATACACATATACTTGTTTTCAAATTAATATAATTTAAGTTAGATATAAATTTTTGAAAATTCATCAACTTACCTTTATTTTAAGAATACTAATTAAGATAATTTATACAAAAAAAATAATTTTATAAAATAAATATATAGGAAGAAATTATTTTTAAATAAAATGATGCATATATATATTCATATACAAATATAATACAAAATGAAATTTTATTTTTAAAATTATATTGTTGAAAATTTAATAACTATTATTGCATTTATAAAAGCCAAATTAGGATTATTTATACGTAAAAAAAATTGAATGACTAAATCCACAGGAAAGATAATTTTTAACTCGAAATGATTCATATCATAATGAACATATTAGAAAATGCCTTATTTTTATTAAAAAAATAATTTTCAAAAATTTAATAACTTTCATTTCATTCGTAGAAGCATAATTAAGAATATTTAATAATTGAAAATAATTTTACATTGATAAATCCATATGTAGAAATAATTCATAACATGAAAAAATTCACACATATATATACATATATTTAAAAATACAATAGTTTTGTTAAAATATTGATTGGGAAAATTTAAAAACTTTTATTGCATTCATAGAAGCCTAATTAAGATTATATGTACATTAAAAAAATTATAATAATAAATCAATAGGAATAAACAAAATTAACATGAAATGATTAATATATATTTATACATATAAACATGTTTTTTTAAATGAAATATTATTGTTAAAAAAAATCTTAAAAAATAATAACTTCCATTGTATTCATAGAATTCTAATTAAGATTCTTCAAACACTAAAAATAATTTTATAAGAATATGTCCATCGGAAGAAATAATTTTTACAAGATATGACTGAGATATATATATATATATATATATATTTGTACATTCTATTTATTAAACAATAGTTTTGAAACTTTTAATATATTTCATTGCATTCAATGAAGTTTAATTATGATTATTTAAACATTAAAAATATTTCCCTAAGAACAAATAAACATGAATAAATAATTTTTAACATTAAATGATTCATACATCTATATTTATATATAAATATATTTGTATTTTTTTAAAATCATTTTTTGTGATATTTTAATTTTGAAATTTTAATTACATCCATTGCATTCATAGTAGCATAAATATGATATTTTAGACATTAAAATTATTTTTTTAAGATTAAATACATATGCAGAAATAATTTTTAACATGAAATGATGCATATGTACATATATAAATATGTTTATAAATAATATATTTCTATTAAAATTAAAATATTGAAAATTTAATAACTTTATTTTCACTCATAGTAAATTAATTAAAATTATTTAAACATTTAAAAAATAGTTATTAAGAGAAATTAGTTGGATTAATTGAATTTAAAACTAAATTGATGCATATATATATATATATATATATATATATATATATATATATATATATGAAAACACATATGAACATATATTTGTAAATTAAACATTTTTATTAATAAAATTGAAATTTTGGGAGATCATTAACCTTACTTTGCCTACATATATGTAAAATTAAAATTAATTAAACATTAAAACTATTTTTTAAAATTAAACTACATGGGAAGAATGATTTTCACGTCTAAAAACATGTTAAAACATTTAAGAAGGCACTTTGAATGAAAACAACCCTCTTACCTTAAAAATATGTAATAAAAAAATTATGGATTTCAACTGTTTCCAATAAAAAATATCATAGATTAAATCAATTTTATATGTAAAATTTTTAATCTAAAACAAACATGAATAGTTGAGAAAAATATTTTTCATATAATCAGAAAGATCCCCTTACAATCATAAATACATAAAAATAAATATATGGTTATAAAATACAACACTAATGCACTAAAATATTTTTTTATATAAAAATATTAAATGCATAAACATATTTACTTATTTAAGAAAATTTTTAACAAATATTTATCTTACAAACATAGAAGAAGAAGTAAAATTATTTACAGATTAATATTATTTTCATAAAATACTATTTATATCTGAAAATATACTATTTTCTAAGATTGTTAAAGAGATTAAAAATAATAATTCCTCTACATAACACATGTAGCAGTAGTCACTTTATTTCCTATTTGAAAAACCCATATACCTAAGATCAATTTGTTAAACATATCACTCTCTCAAAAAAACCAAACGGTGTGGCACTGGATAATGTGGCTATGTAATGCTCTGCTTCTTAAACACTCATTTATGTAAGTCTAACTCCACTATGAAATTTATATGGTTATAATAATAATTATTATTTTTTTATTAATATATATATATATATGTAAAAAATAATTTAACTCATTCATTCATTATAAGGAATGAAGAAATTATTTTTTTTATTTCTTTTATTTAATTCATTGACTATATCACTTTTTTCATTACCAATGACACATAAATTTTATATATATATTAAATTTTTTTATACCTAGATTCGTAGTGAAATATTCTTTCTAAAAACTAGGATTTGGTTTTATTTGTTTCCCAACACACTCACATCACGTGGGTCTTCACTCCAATTTTCATTTTTTATCCCATTTTTTTATCATTACAATCATTGTATTTATATATTCTTATCATAAATTTTTATTGTCTCACATAGTATATTATTATTATTATCTATCATTATTACACACACATATATATATATATATTTCATTTTCATTTTCTTCAAAAAAGTTTTTTATATTATTATTATTATATTTTATAATCATTATTTCATATTTCTATATTTTTGAATAACATATTATTTATTTTGTATTAATATCACACATTTATATGTCATCCACAAATATATTTATATACTATATTTTATTATCTTGTTATCATTAATATATTTATAGATAAAATTAAAAACATAATAATATTATTACTCAAACTTATCTAAAAAAATGTTTACCAAATAAATAATATGACATATAAAATATGATTTTTAAAAACTTATGTGTATATTTTTATTTCAATTGAAAAATGTGTCGCGAAATGTCTTATTATTTGAAATATTAATTTCTTAAAACAATGTATGTTTTGACAAAATTATTTACTATTATTAATATTAATATATTTCTTTATATTTAAATTACATATTCATTATTATTAAAAATAATGTTACAATATATATATATAAGTAAATAATTGATTTACTATAGTTTTTAATTAAGAAAAATATAAACAAATTTTTATGATAAGATGATAACCTACTAGGATCATGACTCCTTTATTTGAAAAAATGGAATCACGGAAACTCAAATATGAATGAAGGAAAATTCCATACATCTCTCTGAAGAAGAGGAATTGAATCCAATGGATTTGAATCAAACCAGATTAGATTATTTCCATCCAAACTATTGTTATCTAGGAAATCTATTAATTCATTGGCCTCTCTAAACAAATGGGTGACGATGAAGTTAATGTATGATAGAATATCCATACATTTGATTAATCTATTATTAAGTCTTCAAATAATTTGAGAAGGTCTAGATTTGATATCCTAGAAAAAAATGGTAGAGTTTCATTCCAACTGAAGATTATTCTTGCCCCTTTCTTTGGCATTCTTGATTATAATAATATAAATGATCATCCCATTTTCAAGAGAGGATATAATCCAACATGATCGATGAAAACATCCAAAAATATTCCAATGATTGCTCCAAAAAACAACCTCATATTCTGAGGGGTCTCGATTACCTCTTTATGATACAAAATTATAGATTTTAATCGAAAAAATAAATGGGGACTCCCAAAAAACTCCTAATCACCCATAAGGGGATTAAAATTACCATTAGTACAAACTATCTTATGAATAGATAATTTATTTATTGAATTTTAACAATATGTTAATCATGGAATGATCACATATTTAATGATAGCATGAATACTAACAAAAGCAGCATGAGATTTAAAGAAAACACTATCAAGTAAATTCTTATTCCTCACATCCCTAATGATACTGATCACTTCTGTTGTAGCCAAATAGAAGGGTAACAAAACATATGGAGGGGCAGAATTACATAGTCATCCATCAACAAATTCATGGATGGAAGATGTGTAGGGAAGCCGAACATCCACGATGTCATAAATCTTCTTCCCTAATCTTGATGTTGTGTCATAGATCCAAAAAAGGAGGTTCATGTCCTCCCCATGTTGATAGAAGAGAACGCATATTGGTCACAGGGAGATTCCACATAACTGTAAAAAAGATTCAGTGGGGATTCTATGGTGAGCTATCATCAAAACAAACTGAACATAGAATGTGAGATGACCTTCCTAATAAGCTTCCCAATCCATGGTCATCCCATAATAGAAGCAGTTCCATGATAATATAACAATTTTTACGTGAGAATTCCACTTGGATTAGGTTCTCATATCCCTAACTTCTCATAATTAAATAAGTAATGTGTCTGGAAAATGAGCTTGATATTATATATGATAGCCTCAATGTCATTGAAATGATCCTCGATTTAGATATTCAAATCCATGTAATGATTATCCTAAGTGAGATGATCAAGAAGAAGAAAACCACTACAATTATTAATCTATAAATTGAGATAGGATTCTCTATAAACTTACCAACTATAATTAGAATCAGTTAAAGAAGATTGGTACTTAAAGGAAGACCTAAAAAAGCCACCAAAATGAATAAAATTTCAAAATTTTATCTTATTTATGAACCCAACATACAATAAATTGAAAATGTCAGATGCCCTATTAACAAGATTCCATACAAAAGAGGATTATTATGACTGATTGAATAATATGATATTATTTATCTTTAGAACCCATTTCTCAAAGGGATTACAGTAAATATTACAAGGAACATGGAAAAATATCCTCTTCAAGGTAATACCTCTCCAAATGAAGTTCTTCATATCCACATTAATATAATTGATGATAGAAACATGCCATTAAAAAATAATGAAATAATATTCAAATTTATAAATGGTGATATATTTGAAAATAAATACACACCCTTTCATAGAGTTGTATTTTCCTTTCCAAGTGGATACTTTTCTTCTGATCTAACTAATTATTCCAAATAATTGAGAAGATTTTGGATGACCAGAAAAAATTGAAACATTGAAATAAATAGAATGGGATGTCCCCTCTATAATACCCAAATCAATAATGATGTCTATTTTCCTAGTTTCAGAAATTTTTATTCCAAAATAATCAATGTATTTGTTTTAACTAATCTGCTAGATGAAGACTTATTCATATTGAAAAATAGATTTGTGGATGTTTTTGAAGTTTCTCTTGTCCCCTTGTGTGAAGGTAAGGATTTCATTATCATAGAGAAGTTTAGTAGAAACCTAAATTCTGTTATCTACACTTATACACATCATCTTACAATTTCATTCCATTATAGATAGAAACCTATAAAGATAATCCTCAATGATAATGAAAATGATTGTTGAGAGGGGATCAACCAACCTTACCCCTCTAGAATTAGAAAATTACCCCTCTGTAGGTCAATTGAAATGTATCTATATATCATAGAAAATCCAAGATTTTTTTTTTCATTATATAAAAGCATCATCAAAGAAAAACATGGTAAGAATATTATAAATAAAATACCAATATATCATGTCAAAATCATTTTTAATACCAAGATTCAGTGCATTTTTCCCTCTTCTGATAAGTTTTTTGATGATATTGACAATCATAAAAATAGTGGTAAAACAGCCTTGAATTGAATTCCCATTAATAAATCCAAATTTATTTAAAGAAATAATTTTACCGGATATAAGAGATAATCTGTTGTAAATAATCTTATTAATGACTATGTAAATTGTATTGATTAATGAAACAATAATCAATATATGAATTTCATTGGAATTATCCACTGTAGTAATGAGATAAATAAATTTTTCATTAAATCCCCAAGGAAGTGTTCCACCTTTTAATAAATAGAGGAAATGTCTGCATACATCATCTTGGATGATCTCCCAATATGTTCGGAAGAAGAAATTTCTAAAGACATATTTTTTAGGTGATCTATTAGGTTTGATACTGAATAAATCATCCTTAATATCTAGTTCCAATAGAGTAGAAATGAGTCTTCAATAATCTTGTGGATTAAACAGCCTTGGGATAATTCCATCTATAGGCTCATAAGTGATGAATGATCCATTTAATATATCTCTATAGTAAGAAATAATATTCTAAGAGAGATTTTTTCTAATATCTATGACTTGGAACCATTTTCATAGTAATGATAAGGGTCATGGGATTTTCTAACATCTTTTAATAGAATTAGAAAATTTATATTTCTTATCCCTATCCTTAACCCATTTTTCTTTAAATGAATCCCTTTTTATTGATACCTTTATGATAAGATTATTATTGAGTTTCAAAGTCAACTCGTCTTTCTTCAATATTGCATCAGAAGAATCCCTATAAGTACAGAGATCTTGTATATGTTGAAGACAGATTCCTGATTTGAAATTTCCTACCCAAGGTGACTTAATCAATCCTTACTAAAAAAAATAGAGAATCCCTTTGAGAAAATTTATTTTCATAATATAGAAAAAACATTATTATTACAATCCACCAATCCAAAAATGTTTTGTAGATGCTTCCCACATTCCAGATGTGTCACCCAATATTTATAAAACTTAAAAGTTAAGGGTACCTTATAATCCTTACCCAAAAGCTCAACCATGATTGGGTGATGATCAAAGATCACCCTTGATAAGTTTATCCAAGAGATACTGTCTGTTGTGTTTAAAATAGATTCACTAAAAAAGAACCTATCAAGATAGCTAGAAATAATTCCAATGACATGTCTCATGTACCATGTGTACTTTTCAATAACAATAATAAATTCAATCAAATAATTTTTCTCAATTCATACTCTGAAATATATGGAATAATTTGTGTTGGTCATCGATCCCATTTTTTCATCAGAATTAATAATAAAGTTGAAGACTCCAAGGGAAATACAAGGAAAACAAACACATTTCATGAGGGAATTAAAATCCAACCATATATTTATGTGATATTGAAAATTTATATGGGAACTAATAAAGTATGAAAAGTGCATAATACCCATAACTATAAATGAATAGGTGACATGAAGACTACTTGTGATTACTATAAATAGATCTGATAATGAATAAAGATCCAAAACCTAAGATATTTTAAACATTGATAAAAAATTAGTTCCCATAATTAGAAACCTATATTTTATAAACTAGCTATTATAGTAGAGAAAATTATTTTGGGTTCATCTTACCCAATCATAATTGGTATGTTGTTTTGAACATGGATCTAAGGGGACCTAAAAATGGATTCATTATCTTGGACCTGGCAGTCCTAAAATAGAATTCTCATTCGGTACCTAGTTTGGTGTGGAGTTCCCTCATATTATATTCTCGTACATTCATTTTACTCATTTTTACAGGTCTTCCTAGATTCTTTTTGGGATCCATAGAGGCTTGAAACTGGATGCTAATATCCACAACTTCATTTTTCTTATTTCCATGATCCACTTGAAAATTCTCCTTTTTATTTGACCCCATGATGTCTATTAAAGGATCAACACCTAATAGAGCCTATGATATCACCTTTTGTAGGATCAGTCCCCTTCTTTCCAGAGTCCTTAAATTTTTCCTCATTTCCATCCATTTTTTATGATGCCATTTTACTTCATAAACATTGTATGTATCCTCAAACAATATGAGTTCAACAGATATGATAGACATGGGGTCTATAAAATCCTCTCTAATGATAATATCATTCGATGAGTCATCCTTTAGAGGTTTTAAAGATTCTACATTAGCACTACCTGAGGAAAATTAAACATGACGAATAATCTGTTCTAAATTAGTTCCATTGATGCTCATTTGGACTATTCTAGCAACCCCGGCTACATAATTCATAGGTAGAGAGATTCCCAAAGGAATAATAACCTGAGTAAAGGAGGTATTAACAAAAATTTAACCCAGATGGACTAACATGTCTTCATAAATATAAGAATTTGAGACTTCCATATTCTTCTATAATATAATAACCAAATCAGTGATGTCTGATGAATTATCATTTAAATTAGACTTATCTTCCATATTAAAATGGATTCTATAATCCAATTTAGTGATATATTGATTGATTTCCTAAGAAATTTCCTTCTCAAACACATCATTCCCTCCAGAAGGAATTTGAGACAATGACCCAATGGGTAAATAGGGAGCGGAATGTAGAGAATCATCTCCTCTTAAATGTAATCTCATGACATGTTTTAGATGATCTTGGATGAGAACATGTGGGATGCACTTTTGATCACCCACTGTTTGTGTAACAGATTTTTTATTAGGATCCATCCTTTTTTTCATGAAATATCTATTCACTTCCTTCCAGGCCTTGATTTTAGAGACCTATTTGGACTTATTTTTAATCACTCTATTGGTTTCAAAAGAGTTCCCAAAAATTTTACAAAAAATAAAAAAATGGTGGAATTTATAAATACATGATTTTGACAATATTTTTATAATAATTTACATGAAAAATGATTAATTTAGGAGGATTAATAAAAAAATCAATATCCAACAAGATTCTATTAAAAACAAACCTCTCATTCAATCATACATTGATCAATTTTTATGGTGTTTCCAATGTAGGAGGGAAAATA
Organism: Viscum album; assembly: GCA_963277665.1. Lineage (NCBI taxonomy): Eukaryota > Viridiplantae > Streptophyta > Magnoliopsida > Santalales > Viscaceae > Viscum > Viscum album. The sequence goes on from OY728123.1 coordinate 349,917,014, forward strand.
AAAGTGAATTTTAGGATACCAGTACACATAATTGAATCCATGGATCCTAATCCAAATTTAAGCATTATATTTATTTTGATTGAAGGAAAAAACATTGAAATCCCATTCTAAAATCTTGAAGTTACTAGTCTTGAGATATAGGTTTCCATAATTTTGAACCATCATCAAGTCATCACCATTTTCAAAAAAATATGTAATTACACCCATAAAATTGGTATCATTTTCCAAGCATGAATTCCCCAACACAGAAAAATAATTTTCTTTATATCAATATAGGACCAGGGCTTATTACCTCTTTAAAAAATCACATGTCCTATGAGAGCAATTTGGAAATGGTTTTCATCATTGTTGTTGGGCCTTCAGTTCTACAACAACCTAGAATCCTCCATCTTTATTTTTGTTTATAATAGAAGTTTTATAGAGATCTCCTTTAACCAGATCATGAAATCTAGATAAATCTTCTACAAAGAAGACATAATTTTCTATGTTGATATACTCTAGATTTTTCTTTGATGGATGGAGGAGATTCACAATTGAAGGAGAACTCCCATTGTGGGTGAATTGAGAACATGATAAATCATAGATTACTATTTGTAGATCATTACCATTTCATGTTTTAAAATAACTAATTCTCTCTCTTGGTTTATGCTTCTTTCACTGAAAATCAAATTAAACAAATATCATGAAAAGTTTCTGGGTTTATTGAATTCGGTTAATGTATTCTACAACAATATCTTATTTTAAAACCACACACACACACACACAGATATATATATATATATTACTTAACTTATTACTAAAAATTTTATTTTCTACAAGTCAAAAGAAAATAATTAACATTATACTGATAAAATTTTAATTAAAATTAATATATATATACACTAATACCCAGGATATTACATTCTACCCCCATAAAATAATTGAATCCTCACAATTACTACTTCATACTTATAGAAAATATGATTTTATCTTTTTAAAATTTTTAAAACTATGATTTTATGGTCTCTATTTATGTTAAATCCTTAAAAAGTTATGGAAGCTCTCTAATGACTATTGAGTTTATCCTTAGTGATACATATAATGCTTTCAAAACCATGGATCTAATAACAACTATGACAAACCAAAACAAATTACATTTATTATTTACATAGAACATTATTTTATAAAATAAATTGAGATTTAAATTATTCAGTGTTTTAGATATTCGGGAAACATATGAGCATTCTAATTAAAACACCTATAAAATATACGACCAGAAAACTGTTCTCATTCATTATATTATTTAAACCCAAAAGTGGGACCTTGACTACAAACCTTCTTCTACACATCCTTATTCCATTTAAGAGGATTTAAAAACATATTTTTAGAAAAAAAATGGTTAATTAGTGGTTCCAAAACATATACAAACCAATCAACAGTTTTTAATTCAATATAAAAGTAAAGCATGATATTAAATTTGCTAATGAAAACCTTATAAATCATTAGAACTTTTGAAGATAAATAAATTTGATAAATAAATTTTATTATATAGAAACATGGAAAATCCATTTAATTCATTCAAAAAATAAAATTAATATCTATTGAAAACTCATTATCATTTACAAACAATTCTCAAAGTCATGTTGGATCATAATATAAGGCCATGGATTACCACTGTGACATTATATATAAGGCCTCGACCTAAAAATTTACAAAATATTTATTTATGGTAAGAATTCATATTGAGTATATTTTCAGGTTTAGAGTTATATTGAATTAGTGAAAAACTATTAAATAAAAACTCAAATATTACAATGTATATACTTCTACTCACTATCCAATTTTCCCAAAATAAAACATTTTAAAATAAAATATGATTTCATTTTCATTATTAAAATATGCATAAAATTTATCTTGATTACTTCATTTCTCTTACCCATTATTATACAGTATGTAAAATATTTAAAAAAACATTGGATGAACATAACAATCTTAGTAAGGGATATAAAATAAGGAATAAAAGAATTGGTCCATGAATATATTCAACCCATGAAACTATTTTCACACTATCATATATTGCACCCATGATATATAAACTCTTTATAATACCTCATGAAATTATAAAATTCCAAAAAATATATTCTGAGAAATCATTAATCATAAACGTAACTTGGAAAATCCACATCATACATACATTGTAGCATTCACTGCTTCCTAGGGAGTAACATTCATAGTTATATTTGGAATAAACATCACAGTATATTCCCTAAATATCTTAGGAGAAAACCTATGTTTTAACTCCACCTCATTATCCAAATTATTGGAGAGCTATCATGGGCTCACCATTCCTCTTTTTATCTGAGAACTATACATATAAAAAAATTCCCAAGAGTGGTCGGGGAAGGAACTCAAAACACCAAGACGACATATGATTTGAAAAATCATGAGAATCAGATTCGGCTAGGACATGCTCATATGGAAGGGAATTCATTGAATCAAACCATTGGTTGCTTCAAAGGTGTACCCGAATCCTCTATCCATTTAAGGGGAAACATTTCACACATCAAAGAGGATACAAAAACTATTTCTGAGCTTCTTAAAATGTGTGTGTTCTCAATCATTGATTGATTATTTCTACCTAACGGTTCTAAACCTTTAATAATTGATGCACATAAGAAGAGTATTTCGTTGATTGGGGGTTTACATTCCGGAAATGTGTATCACTAGGATGAGGATACAACCATATGCTCATCCCCATGGAGGAAAAGAAAATTCGATCTTGGGGCTTCAGTTCCAATGCTCTCAAACCAGGTATTGTTCACCTGCGAGATTTGAAAAAAATTCAATCATTTTGAATTTTATAACACCACCAAAAAAATTTGGGTAAGAGTGTATGGGTTGAATGGGATTCATTGGAACCCTAAAATATTGTATGATATTGCTCTATCAATTAGGATTCCTATCAAAAATGTCAAGGAAACAGAAGTGGATCGATTTTGTCACTACACCCACTTCCTTGTTGAGATTGAATTGGGATCAACTCTGGTTGACAAGTTTATGCTTGAAACTGATGATGACAACATTGAATTGAAGATAATTTATTAAAAAATTACATAGTTCTACAAATATTGTAACATCATAGGTCAAGACTTTTCTACATGAATGTGTTTAACTGTTTGCAACTTTTTTGCTTCCCGTGGACATGAAATAAGAAATTGTCCAAAAAAATTTAAAATTACACATGTTTGGAAACCCTATTGTAAGGGTGATGATGGACCTTCCATTCATGTTGATAAGAAAAAAGAGAAAGGGATTGTTCTTTAGGAGGTTGTCCATCCTATAGTTGATGATAATGGTCAAATATATGACTCTACTTCTAATAATAAGTCAAAATCTTTGGCTAGAATCTTTTTTGAAGAGGATAATCTACAAAATTTTGATACTAAATTCCTATAAATATGTGTTGATTTGCCGAAAACTCATATTTTATTGCCTCCTCAACTGTCAGGACATATTGGTAACTCTAAATCGAGAAAAGAGACAAATGATGTCACTCAAAAAGAAGCACACCATCCAACGTAAAATGATGGTATGGTAGATTCTGATATCTCATAGGGTAAACAAATATTAGAAACTAACTCTGCCTTTTTTTATTTTCTGGATCATGCTTCTTCAAAACCCCATGTTCTTAGTGAAGGCATTCATCTCATTTCGTAGAGGAAGGAAAAGTTTTCATCTATATTGATAGAAGGTAACCCTTCCATTGGTAAACATATCGATGATGATTCTATGATGGAGGATACCACTCAAGGCTATCCAGATGAGACTGAGGAGTCCCTTTTCTGGGCTACTTGAGTTGAGGGGGTTGGTTCTCCTAAAAAACACAAAGAGAATGAATATAACTCTGATTATGACACCACTAATGTTGAGACACATTTAAAAAGTCTTCAATCTCTTCTTTATAATAGAGTAAGATCAATAGGTTGGGATCGAGGTCATGGAATGGCAGAATGACATGCAATTTAAGAAGAAGAGAGAAAGATAGCTGCCAGATTAATGAAAAATATATGTGGATAGCTTTTTGCCTTGGGCTTTTCAATGTTTCGGGATATCTTTCTGGATGCTTTCTTTTAGTTTAATTTTAATTTTAGAGGAACGCCACCACATTTAAGAAAAAAATCTCAAAAACCATAACATAATCATAACACATAAAACAAACATAACAAAAAAATAACATTTCCACATTGCAATTACACTATATCATTTCAAGCCATAGACATAATAAATCTCTTTTAAAAATAATTTTCAATACCAAAATACTTGAATGTAGATTATGATATATATTTTTATTTTGTAAAAATTATGACTTATAGAAGAATCCAAATATCAAATAATGCTCATAGTGGCGGAAAAGTCATTTTGACCATATATGTTTAAAAATTCTGTTTTCTATTTTGTAAATTGATTAATAGAAAAATATAATTTTTGAAAAATGATTAATGAATTTAAAATTAAATGTGTTTTATTATAAACCATATTTAATTAGGTGGTGTAAAATATCAAAATATTCTAAAATGAACATATATTCAGATGAAGCCAATTAACTTATGTCTGAATAATCGTGTAAAATCAATATATTCATGATTAATAATGTTAGGTTAATTTATAATTGATTTTGAACCTTTTTGAATTTTATTATTACTCTTTATCCCTTATAATCATGTTATTAAATATACATAATTAGTTATGTTCATATCTGATGTTTTGTTGAGATTCGGTACATTAGTAGAAACTGAACTTATTATGCTATAAATTTTCCATGTGGTCATAATTAAACCATATCTAGAATAGAATTCATGACATAATAATCACTTTAATAAATTTATAAAAATATTTAAATCAATCCATTAATTATGGTTATGAAGAATAAACAATGTTATAATAATGAAGATAGAAGGTCATTTGTACCTATGAACAACATTTTCCATTTCCCATTTTTCATTATGAAAATATGTTAACTATTTATTTATCTATCCATATTAATACTAATATTATTATAAAAATAATAATCAATAAATATAATTTTATATATTATACAAGTGATTTGGTGAATAAAAACGATTCACATTGCTTCATGGAGGTGATAGTTCAATGTACGCACGAATGATGTTATCTTTTTTATGTGTATAGAAGGTAATAACATAGTTAGAATATTATTATTTCAAAATGATAAATATGTCATGAATATCATATATAAAAATTTATTCCATAATTATAACTAATCTAGATAGATTGTAATGAAAACATATTATATCACTTCATGAGGATGTAGTTCCCTACACACATAAAAGAAATGTTCATTTCCTATTTGATGAAATTAAAATTGGATTTAGGTGCTGATATTAAAATTATAACATCTTAGTATACTAAAGATATTTTATTTATTATTTCATCTCATAAGAAGAACATTTAAATTAATTGGAAGAAAAAAATAGAAATACATAAAAATGATACTTATTGTTTGGTGGATCACCCATAAAGAACACCTTAACACCTCTAAGAAGGATTGTATTTCTAAAATGATACCTCATTTAAGGGTTTAGGGATTATATTAAGGGTTTTGGGAAGATATTGGCCAAACCAAATGGTTAATTATATGTGATTATTGGAGAAGATTGGGTGCCTTTTTATAAGATAGTAGAGGGGCACCCATGTAAACTCATAAAATGTTAAAGTCAAATAATTTATTTTCATAATAAAAATAACTCAATAATGAGATATGTAAAAGATAATATGAGTACAGTTTGAGATCCTCTCATTGAATAATTTTGTAGACATGTATTTATTTTATTTTAAACCATATTTTTTTGGTTTATCATTAATTATTCACCTTTACTTTTAATTGTGGTAACTACATTTCAAATATTAAGAGGCTTTAAAGTTTACTTATATAGATAAATTTCCCGTAATTGTAAATTTAATAAACATTTATACCTTATAATGGCCACTTTTTTATTTTAATTTTTTTATATTTTTATATAATTTAATAAATTATTATTTTTATAAAATATAATATATGTCAATATTTACCCTATTTATTTCATTGAATTTAAATAAAACCAAATGTAATAGATAAATTAAAAAAAACCATTTATAAAACATATAATATGTTATATACGCCTATAAAATTCATTTATTGCCTCAATTATGTCAAATAATATTTATTTATAATATCATTTATTTGATTCTTTAATTAATAAATATATTATTGCATCATCATTGTGGAATAATTAAATTAAATTATTTATTTTAAAAGAAATATAAATAAATTACCATGATATGTTTAATCATTTTATCCTTCTAATGAATCTTTATAGTCGATGAGATAACTTATATAACCACATATTATAAAAAATTTATACGAAGAGACATGGTTATGACATTTTTGACATTAATTTAAATTAAATGTTATAAATGTCATAATCACTCCCAATTGACCTCCAAAGGTGACCATTTAGACCCATGGATTGCCTTTGTCGGCCATAACTCATCAAATAAGATTAATACATGTTTTTTTGGTAGTTTTAAATTATTTTAATCTTATTTTTACCTTATATTGCACTATTTACCATTAATGGTGGTAAATAAAATAGTAATGTTACTATTAACCAATAATTATTTACATCTTATTATAACCCATTTTTAATTCTAATTACAACAATTAATTTCCATTTTTGAAAATTAAATTCACAAATTTGACTAAAAATATTTTTAATTTAATCTCGTTGATGGATGGAGGAAATGGGTTTTTAAAAATTAAAAATGCTCAAAACGTTTACATGTGTTTATATAAAATTTAAATGTGAAATTACATCAAATAGAAAAAATTGTATTAAAAGATAATAAATTCATCAAACGATACCTAAAAATCTTGAAAAATTATAATCTAACAATATAATTAAATTTAAAAAAAGACTTTTTGGAATTAAAATGCTGTATGTTTTCATTATTCATTAAAAATGAATTTTATAATAAAAACAACAAAAAATAAACCAAAGTGAATTTTTATTTCCCTATTCAAAATTATATGTTTATTTTTTCAAATATAAAACATGAAATTGGAAAAAAACTATATTTTTATAGGGTTCTTAAACTAAAGGTGATAAAACTACCTTTTAAGAACATTAGAGTGTTTTATGCTTAAAATTAGATTTATTCTTATTTTACGCCTCTAAAAATTATTATAAGAAAGTAAAAACATTTAATTAACTTGTTTACACCAAATATAGTTAGTTCTTTTCATTAATTCCATTACAAGAGATAAGCATTAAGTACCACTTAAAATAAAAACATTAAAAATGTATTATTTTTTGGTATATCTCTATCTTGTGTGAACCATAAGATTTCAAAGAATCCCTTTGTTGCATGTTGGGTATTCTATTAGATATAAAGTCCATTTAAAAGTTAAATTAATATCTTATTCATACATATTAATATATATGAAAAATTATTATTATATAATTACCGTGGATGTTGCATCATCCCACCCTTTTGAAAATTATGTCTTCGTAATTGTAAATTTGGGATCAACAATTAAGGCTTCCTTTTTACAAATTATATAATTGAAACATCGCATGAGAAAAAGATTCAGTAAAAATACCAATTTAAAGGAAAAAAATTGAAGCACAATGGTCACTTAAGATAACATATACTAAGATTCCACGTAATAAAACTTGGATATAGAAGAAAACTAACCATTGTATTCGGATGGAGAGTGATATAAAACCTGATCAAGGGAAAGTTAACAATCTGAATGCCAAAATCTTTTGATGGGTTAAACGATATTTGATTTCATATTAGAAAAAGTAAATAGGTCACGTTTTTGTTTTAAAAACATTTTCATCATGCTGTGGAATTCATTTACATCCTTGTATAAGTACATATATAAACATACATACAGGAGAAGTGTAGTTTCAATATTTTTCCAATTTCTAGCATAAACTCGTATTTTACTCAAAATGATTAGTATCTAAGATGAATTTTTCACTCTTGAATTAAATTCTAGAGAATCCCATAATATTTAAAAACAATTAGGATAATATAAAACAATTATCTAAAAATAATAAACCATTGGATGATGAAAAAAAATTTAATGTCCAAAATTCAATTGTAATACCAAAAATCAACATAGAAAATTCAAAAAATAGTATTCCTTAACATCCGTCAAAATAATCCAAACTATTACTGAAATCGAAAAAAAACATTTTATGATATACTCTATTATCTCCAAATTACATCAACCACTCTTAATGTCTCAAACCAAAATGTAATTTTCATAATCCGATGTTCTCCAATATAGGATATTCATTTCCATAAATAACTAAAATCTCTATAAGTCTAGAATTATATCATAGATTATTTTAAAAAAAATCAACCACTACTCCTCAAATAAAATCCCATATTATTCTATATTACATATCCATATAGGGTTCCAAAAATGATGAATGTATTCCAAAATAACAATTATCACATAATACCCAAATCATTTTCATATACTAAGGATATTGATTTGGTAAGACATAAGTTCCCAAAATAAACTTATTTTTATTCCATTATATCATTTAACTCTAAATAAAATGAAATTCTAACCAGGGAGTTATTATAGGCCAGTGGTTGGAGATAAAGCCTTATCCCACTATAGAGGTTTGTTCTATTTCCACAACCTTGTCCGATGCGATAGGTTTTCACCCTTCCGACAGGTTTTCCTTTTCAAAAAATTATATAATTTTATAACATTATCAAAATGAGACAATTTCTTAAAAAAGAACCATAACATGTTTAATACAAAAAAATTATCTCATAACTTTCAATTTGAAATGCATAATTGAATAACCTATAATTACCTCAAAATCAATGATAATTTAAACCAAAATGGTTATTCATACCATTGTAATTATTTCCACACATGAAAAAATAATTCATTGTCAAATGAAATTTTCACATAACAAAATTTCGGGATACACATACTATAAAAAATCCTTCTAATGTAACCTCATCATAAAAAGTGCATTAAGACTTTTAAAATTTTCAAAATCTATAGATCTAACATATCTCTCAAATTCTGAAAATGTGGAAATCTAAACCATCCATCATTGTTCTTTTTCCCTTATCCATGTTTTATCATCTTATTAATTAATAGTTTTTTCCTAAAAACAAAAAAACATGAACCATTTACTATGATTAAATAATGACAATAATTGAGACTAGATAAAATCCATAACATTCATATGTCATTTCTAGTTTCCTCATCTTCAATTGGAATTGAATTTGGTTTTTCAAAAAATTTATCTTTTATGCTCCTACTAATTTAGTTCCATATACTTATTCGTAGGAACTCTATTTGAAAAATTAATATACTATCCTAATTTAAATTATTCAATTAATAACCAAAAAAAGACTTATATCCCTTTCCCGGAGTCAAAAGATCAATTATTTTTTACATGGTAGGTTATGGAATTATGACCTTCATTACCACATCTATAAAACATTCATGTACCTTTAAAAAGTTTTCCTAGGTGTTTCTTCCCACATACTTGAAACATATGTTGATGAATATGCTTACTATTATGATCATTATTACATGAACATCCACAGACATTCATTTCTCTCAAATATGATGTATCAGAAAAATCAACAATGTTTATGTGGTTATTCATTACTCTCAATAGTTGGTTTATAACAACCAATAGAGTTCTCATTACATCTCATATTTCATTTTGATTATTATATATAGAACCACCAAATTATTCATCACATCCATTGTTAATTTTTTTCATACTGGATCCATAAATTTACTGAAACAAAAAACGTTAGTTTGAATATATCAATAAAATAATTATATACTATCTTATGATAAACCCTAAGATATAATTATTCATATTATCTCAAACTCATTCAATTTATCTAAACATATTTCGACTCTTTCTATTATGTTAACCATTTTTGTTATATATAACACATATCTTTTGCATAAATATCACCCTAACTATTAAAGTTATCTGAACCATTCATTAGTACTAACTATAAGGCCATAGCCTTAAACATTACATAATATTGAGTTATGTCTAGAATTAAAATTGGGGATATTTTAATGTTTTTATATTTATAGAATTATGACATAACTATTACTTATCAACTCAAATATTACAAAGTAGACACTTCTAATCACTATTAAATTTGTCACAAAATAAAGAACTTTTGAATAAAATTTGATTTCCTATTCCTGATAGAAAACATCATAACATTCATCTTCATTCATTCCTTCCTCTTACACATCCTTATACCTTATTTAAAACATTTAAAAAACATGGTATGAGCATTAAAAACTCAGAACAGGATATAAAATAAAGAATGAAACCATTAGTCCTTGAATATTTTAGACCCTTGAAAACATTTTCAAACAATCATACTTCAGACCCATAAAACAATTATCATTTCTATATCTCATGTAATAATATGATTCTTAAATTACATCAGAGTAATATTAAATAGAAAACGTAACTTGTGGCATCAATATCATTCCTACTCTGTAATTTTCACAAATACATTATGAGTGACCTTCATGGTTAAATTTGGAATACCCATCATAGTATAATCCAAAAATATATTTGAATAAATAATATTGTTTAACATCATCTCATTACCCAATTAATTGGAGAACTATCTTGGGCTCACCTACCCTCAGTTGATCACAAAACCACTGGTATGTATAAACAATTATCAAGAACTACAACCTAATCATAACACATAAAAAATGTGTAAAGGAAAAATAAAATTTCCACATTGTAATCAGAAGATATAATTTTAGGATATTTCCAAAATCAATCCCTTCTAAAAACCATTTTCAATATGAAAATACATGAAAAGTCAATAAGGTATTTATCTTCATTTTAAAAACATTATTTCCTGAAGAAGAAGTCAAATATCAAATAATGGTTACAGGGGTAGAAAGGTCATTGTCACTTCATATGTTAAAAAAATATTCCTTTTTCCATTTCACAAAATGTTTCGTAGAAAAATGATTACTTTTGAATCCTGTTAAATAAAATAAAATTTAAAAAGGATTTATTATATACCACTTAAAAATTGGTGTGTATAATATCAAAATATTCCTCAATGAAATGAGATTGTGATTAAGTCCCTTATATTGAGTAAGACTCATCATGTACAATCATTATATTCCCGAATAATAAACTTATGTTAATTTATACTTTCTTGAGATCCTCTTTCAAGTTTATTATTCCTTTATTATCACTTATTACCATGTTATAAAATATACAAAATTAATTCTGTTAATATCAGAAGTTTTGTGGATATTCGGTACTTGAGTCAAAAATGAACTTATTAGTATGTAAATTGTCCATGTGTTTATTATTCCTTAATATCCATAATATTATTCGTGAAATAATAATAAATTTTATAAATTAATCGTAATTTTAAATTCAAACCAGTAATTATTAAAAATTATTACTGTATAATTACCTGGGATGTTTCATTACAACATAGAGGACATTGTCCAATTATGTATTAAGTTTACCCCTAATCCCATAGTGTTCTTAGGAAAAACTCTTATTTACCAAACATGGAATCTCATGAGAATTATAACATTACCCAATTCATTTAGATGCTATCTAGGCACACTAATCATGTATGCTATAACAATCTCACCCGATAATACTTGGGCACACCCATCACAATGTCAGAAAAAGCCCCATAAGCGTTTGTGTTTACACCCCATCCCCTTCCATCAATAACAGAATATCCAAGTGAAATTATGTAGAATTACAAACATTGTATATTTATTTTCATGTTATAAAAAACATAAAGGTTCTTTAAAACCCTAACCATCAGTATCCATTTCATAAAAAGAATTCATTGGTTATATATATGTCATGTACAAAGTACCTTAACATGTGATGATATATGTATATATACATTTATATACATATATATTTATATCACATTTTAACATATAAATACACACACAAACACACATTTATTTATATATATATATTGATATTAGAGTAAAAACACGACTACATATTAATATAAATATTTATAGGTTTCAAAAATTAAAATAAATTTACAAAAAATGAAAGACACACACAAACCCATATATATATATATATATATATTCACATATATATATATATATATATCTTAAAAAAATTAACAAAGTTAATAAATTTACACATTAATCTATATCCTTATATCTGATGATATCAGATTAAAAATTTCTTTTTAACTAAAATTATAGATTTACACACACACACACACAAATATATACATATATGTCTGTGTGTCTGAATAAAAGTGTTACATATGAAATGACATTCTTATATATATACACCTATACTTGTTTGAAAATAAAAAAATATACAACATAATCAATAATTATGAAAATTCCCGAACATCCCATAGATTTTTAGAATCCTAATTAACATTATTTATTAATTGAAAATAATTTTACAAAAAATATTCTATTGGAAAAATGATTTTTACTTGAAATAATGCATATATATATACATAAATACATACATATATTTGTAAATAAATATTTTTGTCAAAACAAATAATTTTAAAAATTTAACAACTTCCATTACATTTTAAAAATCATAATTCAAATTCATTAAACATTCAAAATAATATTAAAAGAATAAATATATAAGAATAAATAAATTTTCATATGAAATGATGCAAATATATATATACATATACATATATACATATATTTTTAAATAAAATATTTTTGATGAAACTACAGTTTTGATAATTTAATAGCTTCTATTCATTTATAGAATCAAATTAAATATTATTAAAACATCAAAATAATTTTATAAAAATAATCCCAAATGAAAAAAAAATTAGAAGAAATGATTCGTGTTTATATAAATATATACCAAAATAAATATATTTTTAATTGAATTTTTTTAAATTATAATTATGAAAATTTAATAACATATACTTCATTTATTAAAGCCTAAGTAAGTTTATTTAAAAATTTTAAAAAAATTATAAGAATCAAACTACTGGTAAATATAATTTCTATCATGAAATTATTCATATAGATAAGTATATGTTTTTCAAATGCAATATTTTTGTAAAAATAATAATTTTTAAAATTTAATAAGTTTCCTTGCATTTATAAAATCCTAATTAAGATTCTCTAAAAATTGAAAAGAATTTTATAAAAATAAATCCATAGGAGGAAATAATTTTCAACATTAAATGATTCATATATTTATATATATACATATATTTGTAAATGTGATATTTTTTTTAAAATAAATGTTTTTAAAATTTAATAACTTCCATTTCATTCATAAAAGTGTTATTAATATTATTTAAACCTTAAAAAAATTTTATAAGAATAAATACATTATAATAAATATTTTTTAACATAAAATTATTAGTTTATATATTTATCAAAACACACATATTTTAGTAAATGAATTTATTTTTCAATAAATATTTATAAAAATTAAATAACATCCATTACATTCATAGAGGCCAAATTTTGATTTTTTAAACATTAAAAATAATTTAATATGAATTAATCTATATGATGAAATAATTTTTTACATAAAATGATGCATCTATACATACATATATACATATAATTATAAGTGAAATATTTTTATTAAAACAATATTTTTGAAAAAATAATAACATTATTTTATGTCATTGAATCTTATTTAAAATTATTTAAACATTTAAAATCTTTTTATAATGTGATGTTCATAGGAAAAAATGTTTTTTAACATGAAATGAGGCATATATATATATATATATATATATATATATATTTATATTTTTTAGTTGAAATATTTTTATTTAGATAATAATAATTTTGGAAGCTAAAAACCTTTATTTACCTTTATACATGCATAATTAAAATTCAATAAACATTTCTTCTTTTTTTATAATGAAAACAACCTTGGAAGAATGTTTTTTTCATCTGAAAAGAAAAAAAACCTACTGAATCATTTAAGCAGGTTCTTTGAAATTAAACAACCATTCTACCTTTATAAAGATGTAATTTAAATTTTAATCACTTAAAATAAATTCAATAAATTAAATATAATGGACTCAATAAATTTTATGTTTAAAATTTTAAATGTAAAACCTACTTGAATTATTGAGGTAGAACCATTTAACAAAATAATAAGGACCCCCTTACCATCATAAATATATAAAAGATAAAAATTATATTATAAAATACACTACATATGAACTAAGATTTTTTTCACCAAAAAATAATAAATGAAAAAACTGATTTAATTATTTAAAAATAGTTTTAACAAAACATCCAATATGAACATTGAAAAAAATAAAAATTAAATTAAAAATATTTTCCATAAAAAATAATTTATATCCGAAAATTTTCTATTTTGAAAGATTGATACTGATATTTGAAATAATAATTCTCTTACCTCATACATGGGGAAGTACTTACATTATTTTCTATTTGCAGAACTCACACACTAAGAACATGTTTTTATCATATAACTCTCTATGAAAAGAAATGCTCTGGCACTAGAGAAGAGGATATGCATTAATATCCTTCTTAAACAATCATTTATATAATCCTTCTTCAACTATAAAATCTATATTATTATCATTACTATTATATTAAAATATACACACACACATATATATATATACATCCATTCATTTAACCCATTTGTCTGTGTTGGGGAAGAAAGAAATTATTGTCTTTATTTTTTATTTATTTCATTGACTCTATCAATTTTTTCATTATAATTCATAGAAAAATTATATATATATATATATATATATATATATTATTTTATTATTATTACTTCCTAGGTGCAGTAGTCATTCCCCAATATGGGGAAACCTTTTACTTTTGCACAACACTCTCACACCTCATGAGTATACACAATTATTTTCATTTTTAATCCCTTTTGTTCATGATCAAATCATTGTATTTATATATTTTTTTCATTTTTTATTTTTTTTTTCTCATGGAAGTTATTATTAATAATATAATATATCATTATTTCCCTAATATATATAATGAATTATTTTTCACTAAACACATTATGTATACTATTATCATTAATATATATATAAATATATATTATTTTATATTATATATTTTTTCTTAATATCACATATTTATATATCATCCATGCACATATTTATATACTATATTTATTTATCTTATTATCATTATTATTCACATATATATACATATGTATATATTGTATTTATAAAAAAATTAAAAAAATAGTAATTTTAATAACCAAGCTTGTCTACTAGAAAATGTTTACTATATAAATACTATTAAGCATAACATATGCTTTATATAAACATATGCACAAATTTTATTTCCATAGAAAATATTATCATGAAATGATTCAGTATTTGAAATAGTACTTTCTTAAAAAATGTAACACAAAAAGAACATTATTTACAATAATAAATATTATTATGGTTCTTTAGATTTAAATTAAATATTAATTAATTTTAAACGTAATGTTAATATATATATATATATTCTTATTTATTATCATTAAGATAAAAGACACATATATCATATATTAACTAAATCTTTCTAGGTTTATTTTAAGATATTAAATGTTTTCTACACAAATATATTATTTTAAAAACCGTAGTTATATATATATATATTATTTATTTTATTTTTTAAAAAAGTATTTATCGAAATAAATAATAATTTAATTAAAAATATACCCAAAAAATATTTAAAACTAAAAAAATATATTTTCAAAAAAATAAAGATGTTATAATCATCACGATGATGGAATAGGGGATGAATTGCATTATGACTCAACTATATGTTTCTTAGATCAAGAAGGTAAATGTGATGAATAATGCATTTTAGGGCACAGATCAATAATTTGACATCCATATTTATGTTTCTAATGTTTTCCATTAACCAAACATCATGATAAAAGTGCTTAATGGGCTGTTATAAAAAATTGAATCCTAAATGTAGAAAGTTACATTGAATGTGATATCAATTACACAAGGACCTTCATAGAAAACATTTCACCAATGTAGTGGGTCAATCATATGGATCAACCTTGTTGATTTTTTCAAATAATTATATCGTAGTAATTTAAACTCATTATATATAATTTCAATGAATCTCAAACATGTCATTAAAATAATGAACTATAAAAATCTAGTCATGTGAGAGTAATTCTTATTGTGAGAAACAAGACATAATAAATGGGTATTAAAATTTCATGGGAGTGGTCAATAGACATAAATGGGCTGGGGTTTGAATTTCGCATCGATCATTTATAGGAAGCCAAAGAATATTGTAAAACTATGTTGGGGTATGTTAAAAAATCGACTCTCCATACCAATGTGAAGAGATTCGTGGGGGGAAACCCCTTGGATTGGTTGAATTCCACATGAGTAATGGGACATTTGTAGTTAATAAATAAAGGCTCTGAGAGTTTAAATCTAATGAATAAGGGGAATAAAATTTTTGGATGACCTTTGATCAAATATTAAAAAGGTGGGTCCCAATGGAGTATAATAAAAAAATGGGGTCAACCAGTAGTGTATGGCTAATGAAAAATTGTCAACATGTGGTTTCATTATCTTATTATTGTATTTGGTTTCATTTGAGAAAATTTTAATATATAATAGGGTGTCTATGATTGGGGGACTGGTATCATCCCAATAGATCGATGAGAGACTATTCAAAAAAGAAAGTTTTTCGATGGGCTACATCCACAGGGAAGATAGCGTGTTTAATAATAAATATAGATTTCCACGTGGATTCCAATAACATTGAGTTATACACCCTAGTGAAATGATTATATTTATGAGAAATATAAATTTATATATAGGGAATGTAGGCTACTATGATTTTGTGATAGAAGTAAATTCCAAAACATTGAGTGACATTAGAATAGAGATTCAATGTGATATATAGAGGGGATTTATATAATACTTAAGGTTTTATAGTATACATAGAATAATTTTGGAGATTGCAGTTTATATTCCAATAACATACATTAAATGGGGTAATATTATCTGGTCATTAAACATGGATAATGGGGTTGAATACTAGTTAAATGTTATATAAAATAGATCGTTGTGGGGTAATTCTTAATTTATGGTTTGAGGAATCAGATTATAGGTTACAATTATTTATTGTCCCATATATTTTATTGATGTTAAAGTATTTCTATATAGAAATATAAAAAGGGAAAACCTGGAAAAAATAAAGTTCCTAATAAAAATATATAAATACTGAAAGATAGATTCACACTATTTAATATATCAATGCTTGAAACATTTGGTGATAAAATCTACAGCTGTATATATTTGACCACCTGATAGAATGATAATGATGTGGAAAGGCTCTGTGGATGAATATTACACAAAATAAGAGGCCCTAAACACTAGAAAAAATATGGGGTTGATTGGATATTTACTATTGTTCCCAAGAGAGATGATCAAAACATCCATATAAATCACTTTATGATGGTAATTGGCATGTGTAGTTCAAAGGGAAAGCCTTTTTTATTATATTGATCATGTACATAATGTTATAGGAGAAAACAATGTATTCATAGGGGAATGATGGGTGACCAAAACCAACTTTATATTTCTAAAAGTATATTCATAGATCGTAGACTGGGTATGGAAATAGATTCTATGGATGGGATTAATATGTGGTATCTAGGAATCACTACATATCCCATTATATTTGAATCAATACACTTATAAATCATAGAAGGAATCCTCTATTATAGTAAGAATTTTACGTAGTAGAAGGTCAAATAGAGGCATTGTCCCACTTTTGGGAAATGGAAGAGGACTATAAAATATTGATGTAATATCTTGAACAATAATATGTAATGTGACAGTAACATGTAAATGGGATTTGGATAAAGGTATTTAGGTGTAACTACATATTTGGTAAAATAATAATCAAGCCACACATTGTTCTTTGGGAGGTATTGTAGGTGAATTGAACCAAGAGTGAAACATGATAGGAGACAAACACCACCATTGATTGTGTGTCCTCTCTTGTGAAAGTCGTGATATTAACTAATTTAAAGTAATTTGATCGAGTTGGTTTCTTGTAGTAGTACATTTCATTTAAAATATGATGAACATGCAATATAAAATCATGTGGCAAGGAAGAGTGAGTATAATGTTTAACAACATGATTTTAGGATGTTTACTACTTTGATTAATACCATTTTATAGAGAGGGAGACCATTTTTCATAACATATTATTGAATGGACAATGATACTTCAATTTGTAATCATATAGAAAGATAAAACGACTACGATGTTTAATATTAAATTTAAAGGATACAAATCTTAATAATTAACATTATATAATAAGGAAGACTATGAACTCATTTGTTCTAATTATGATTTTTCTAATCCATGAAAATGAAATAATTATCAAAATATCTAATCCCATGTGAGTTATTATCAGTGTTATAAATCAGAGGTCATATAAGACTATACATGTAAAATGAGAACACATAATAACGGTATATATGTTAGGGTTAGAGTATTGTATCAACCACCACTTGTGATTTACTAAAGATAAATTCATAGATCGGGTATAATTCTAAAAATCTATTAACAAAAGAAATGTATATGGATTCATGAAGGTGAAAATAAGGGTTTTAAAACATCACATAAATAAATATAATGAAAGAAAATAATTCCATGAATTTATGTTTATGTGAGGTGCAATATGTACGCTGGGGATGATAATTGAGAAACTACTTTAATGGTAGATTTCATCAAAATGATTCAAGGGTGTTTTTTATAGGATGTGTTCCCTAGATAAGATTTAATTAGAGACCAGGGAACGTAATCCATCTAGAGTTATTTTGGGGATTTTTTTGGATATTAAATGATTGCTGATGTAATTTAATATCACAATACGTAAAGCGTATTGGTGATGGAATAGAAGCTGGTAAACAATAACTCATACAATCTAGGGCTATGCAATCATTCATTAGGAATATATATGGGGTATACCAATATAAAAGGAGTACATGTGTCATAAATAAAATTTTAATTAAAAAAATTAATAATCGTGGATTAGAAAACAATTGGGGTATGACGTTTTTGGAGGTATTATTATAATAAATGATTCTACATAATTTACGTTCGTATAACCGGGACTAGTGTATCAAAAAACATAATTTCATGGGATGAGGATGGTTTTATGCATTTTGAGATAATTTATTAGGATGTACACCATATAGTATAGAATCATGTGTAAACCATATGTTATTTTTATTCTATCTTCATGATAGATAGATGAGGTCCTTACATGTTTTTTATATATAATAAGGATGACTTCAATGCATTTTTTACATATTCAACATGGATGAGTTGTTACACCCATGATTTTTTTGAGATATATTTTTTATATTTATTTGATTTCTTGTATTGTACACTACACCATGATAATATTGTGCTACACATATCATAAGCTTATATTTCGGTGTACGAAACATCATGTTTAGATTGTGTTATACACAATTTTAAGTTCTTTTGATAGATTTCATTTCATGTAAGAGCGAGTTTAAGAGAACAACTAAATATTATTATGTTACCTCATAACCCACCCATTATAATGGAAGGTATGAAAATTATTAATATAATTATGAAAATATTCATTACATATGTATATAGAATTTATCCTTTGGTGAGAAATTAATTATACATAAAAATACAACCCTTTTATAAATAAAAGGAAATGTTTTTCTGAAAAAAACAATTTATAGAAAAATAACCGAGTTAATAAAATAATAAAACCACACATTATTGATTGTATTATGATAATATATATTACATATATTCAATCTAATTTTTAGAATTAATTTTATATGTTTTTTGACATGATATATGAATAAACACAATTTTTTTGGGTAAAAGATGTATTTTTTCAAAAATATTGTTTCCCTCTTTTTCAAGCCCACACATTTTAAATCTCGTTTTGACAATATTTTATATTATATTTGAAAAAATAAAAATATTAATTGAAATATTAGTATCAAAATTTACTTTGGTTTAATTTTGTGTATTTTTCTTACAAGTTTCATGTTTTTATGAATGATAAACAAAATAATGCACATTAATTAAAAAACAATTTTTCACAAATTTATTATTACTGATAAATTATAAACATTAATTTTTGTAAAGTGTAAATATATAATATTTTTATAATTTAATATAGTCTAGGTCAATATAATTAATTTTACATTGAATCTATATGTAAAAATTTTTCTATCTATTTTGTTTTTTAATTATTTGAAACTCATTTTCTTATTCCGAACAAAAGGTTTATTTTAATGATGTTACTACAACTTCTATGTTTATAATTTTCAAAAATGGATTCAATATTTTAAATTAGTGGGTAAAAATTATGTAAATACCTTTCTTTAATTTTTCTAAAACATTGATAGTTATTTTAGTAATTTTTATTAATATGTTAAAAAGGTAAATCAAGTAATTAAGGGTAAAAATATTATTGTAAAATTACCATAACACTTGTAATAATATCATTTGATCAATTTTGTTCAACAAACAATATCCTTGGGGAGAAATGGTATCCTTTAGAATCCACTCAGATGAGAATAAGACATTTAATATATTTTATTTACACAAAATTTAACATTTTCTTTCTCAAATTATAATAAATATATTCGTTTTAATATAAGTTTATATAGAATATAAATTGGACTATAAATAATAATTTAAAATAAAATATGTTTTTATATGTCATGTAAATTTATTTTAAATTTTTATAAAATATAAAATTACCATAATTGTTTATGCAATTATGATGGAGAAATTATTTATTTGAAGACAAATCAATAATATAATTTTAATTAAAATGATAATAAAAATTAAAAGACCAATTTTTTTTTCAAATATTATTAGTCAACTATGTAAAGATAATAATAATCTTAGGTTCTAATTATTTAATATTTGGAAACACATGGAAAAGATTGTGAAACTTATAATATATTATCTAAAGTATTTTTTAATGTTATAACATTAATTTTCTAATAAATATAACAATTTTAATATAGGATTTCCCAAATTTTATATTCGACTATAAGTACAATTATGAAATATATAGTATTTATATTTTTCATGTTATTTTATTTTTAATGTGTTATTAATAAAATATGTATATGAAATAATTACACAAAATTGATGTAGAATTTATTTTACTATTAGAAATATCAAATAAATTTTATTGAAAATATTATTATAAATATAATTTATGATAATTAATATATCCAATGAATTTTATATTTTAAATTTAACTCTTATAAATAAAATAATATATTTGGTTCAAAGTCAAATTATTATCTTGAAAATTCTAAAAAACACTAAATTTAATATATTCAAAATTGGCACTAATGATTTTCTATCAAAATAATGATTTATTAAATTATTTGAAAATCATAAAACATTATTAAAAATACAAAATAATTATTATGTGGTCTAAAATATTCTAAATTTTTCCATTGTGGTTTAATTGGAATCAAATGATTAAAAACTACATAATATTAATATTGACAAATTTGTTACCCTAGTTAAAATTAAAATAAAATAACAATGGGTTACTTAAAATGGTGGCTTTTAAATTAACAAAATGCAATTATAAAATTTATTAGTAGATGATTCTAAATAATTATCTCATATAAGATTGTAAAATATGACATAATTAGGTTTATGGTTGTGGAGTCATTTAATTATAAGTTAATATTTTTAGAGATTCAAAAAGTGCTACTCACCTCAATTATAAAATTGAACGTCCTCCTTCACTTCATCACCAAACATTATGCCTTTAATATCAGCCATACCCTAACCATTTCCCTTATCAACATCCATTTTAACATAATATTAGAGTTTGTATTCTAAAAAGACCAATTCTATTGTCCCTAAGGGGACATCTAGAGGCAGCTCGTCGAAAAAGGGGAGGTTCAGATACGTACTTTGCGAATCAGACCTAAGGATAGAAATTACTTTTCTATAACCCTTATTCCTATGAGACAAATGAAATATAAAATAATTTTTTCTTCTATGTTGTGTATATACTACCAATTAATCTATTTGATTATTATTATGTTGAATAGTGTCTTATTTTCATAAGTTTTTTTCTTTCATTGGGCATATAATTCTATATATAATAATGTGAATAGTGTTTTTTTCACAATCTCTTCAATATTTAAAATTATTTATTTTTAAGTATACACTAAGGAATATTTATAATACATTTCCATGTTTTTTTAAAAAAATATCTATAACTTGTCTTATTATTCTCTTATAGACATTTAAAGTCATTTTTACCCATTTTTGACTTTTTACTACACGGTTTGAAATGAATATTTAGTTCAATTTCAAAATAAGGTACATGTTTTGGAATAATTACAAGAAGAATTTTTTATTCAAAATTATTTATAATGATCATAATTTTACACTTTTATAATTTTTTATTTCCTTGAAGCTTCCCTTACAAGAATCCAAATGTCATTTTCAAAAAAAAATTAATTGTGGGGAATATTAAAATAAGAAAACGTTTTCCAAGATGAAATGATATTTTCCTCAAGATTTATTTTCAAGTATATTTTATAATCATTTTCCATCTAATATTACATTATTTGATATTATATATATTTTAATGGGGACATTTTTTTCAATGATATTATCCCTATCATTCTTATGATTTTATTATGATTATTATGGAATAATATTTATGAAATATATTTTCATGGAGTAGGATATAATGGAATGATATATATGAATCCCATTGGACTATGATATGATGAACGATTTAGGTTCTTATGGAGAACATATTTACATTCTTACACACACTTATTGGCCATTTAATGACTGTGATTATTTTTGGGTTTTATTGGGTTCAATTCAAAAGTTATTGGAAATTTTTTTATACCTTTATGCTATGCATGACTGGTAAATGGTTAGGGAAAACTATGTGGTTTGGGACCATAATACATGTGGAAAATCATGGTATAATATAAGGGGGTGCAAGGTTTTTCCAAACCATATAGCCACCCCTCTAAATTATGGATAATAGAAAGATGGGTAATAGATGGTTGGTTCACTACTAATGTACCCCTATAGAAAAACCATCCACCCCAAGAATGTTTTGTGTATATGCTGAAAATTTATGGTTCATGGTAACTCATTACCCTATGACCTCTACCAAAAACTACATTCCCAAACCTTTAATTTCCCATATTTAAAATTTAAAATTTATAACACCCGAGATTAAAATATTAGAACCCCATAATCTCAAATTGGATCAACCAAATATTTCCACAGTGCTCAAGAGTAATCTTTCATTGGATGTTGGGTAGATTTGTGTCATTCATGACAGATTAACTCAGTGTTTATGAATTTTTTTATTTCGGTTTTACTTTTCTTATTAAATCCAAATTTTTTCTCTTCTTTGTTTAATTAATGTAACTTAAGGGGGTTTTTTGTACATTATTTAAGTGGTTCTATTGATTATAATGTGTTTATTATGGGTCTATGATCATGAGGGGAAGATATACTCTTCCCCTATTTCCATTTTCAAGGAAAAATAATTATATCTCCATTCCTGATATAGGTGTGTCTATACGAAGGGATAATTATATAAATCTATTATTGTTCTATTAAATTCCATTTTTTATTCCTGTAATGGATTTTATTTGTAATTTACATGTTTTTTGGGGAAAAATCTTTTTTAATGGGTATTTATTTTAAAAATAGTTTTTATATAGCATGTGTTTTGTAAAATGTGTGAATAGATGTTTTGGTATAAAAATGGGTTTTCAAGAACTAAAAGAGATTGTCTTCGATTTTAATATGTTTTCTAAATCATGAGAATAGATTTTTAAATGGGTAATAAAAGTCATAGTGTATTGGGTAAACATAGGTGTGTCATGAATAGTCATGTCACACATAGAGTGTGTAATACCACTTGATATTTTCTTTCACATTAGTGGGTTCAATTCCACTAGAGGCTATACCTGTTGGGTCCACTATAGGCTTATATTAAGGATTTATTTTTAGGTCTAGTAAGTTTAACCATAGGTCAGATCCCAAATTATATTTTCTTCCAATTATTACAATAATATCACATAATTGATTGTTCATGGATATTTTCTAACACGATTTCAAATGTTGGATTGGTTATGGTTAATTGCTTATATATTTTCACATGATGGAATTATTCGTTTTTATTTACTAAAAAAACTCACTAGATGGATTGTTCATCTATATTTTCTCATGTTTATTCACATGATGGATTCATCACGGTTATTTGATTACATGTTTACCTAATGGGGTATACATGGATAATATTGGTTGTGCTCTCATGCCTACGTGATTATAATTTTAATATATATTATTTTTATAATATTAAATTATTTTAAGACAAACCAAGTAATGATTTACAAATGGTTTTGATCATAGAATTTTTTTTATTAAACTATACTTTTTTAAGTCCTTGAACAACAACATTCATGTTTTTAAACTTATTATAGAATATGTTGTATAATCATATTAGGATTTTTAATCACACCCTTATTTTTACTTTGGGATATTATAGACATTATTATGAAGGATTTCAGTAATGGAAAGAGAATTATGTAGTAGGATAGTTTCCCTTTATGTTGTATCCCTCATAGTGTGAAGGTTTAGAGGTGAATGTAGGTCACATAGAGTATTTTTGGTGTTGTCTTGTTATACATTATGCTTTAGTCAGTTTTTATTGTATAGTACGTACCATGGTTGAATCTAATTATTATTCGTATTTTTTAATATTGTAGTATTCCTTTTTTAGTTATATACACGAATTTTTTATCTTATTATACTATGCATCACCAATAGGATGGGTCAACATGGGTGGATTTTCATTATAGTAGGGTTGTTTTGTTATAAAATAAAATCATGGGAATGATCATATTGAAGTGTGTTAATAGAATATATGTTTTGTTCAGTTTCATGGTTTGATAGTCTTTAAGAAAATCAAGATTCAGATAGTAACTATTGGAAGGTATCTAGCTCACTCACTTCTAGGTCTAAACTTGTGTTACCATGGGTGGTCAGAATTTTTTTACTATGAATTATACTTGGAGTTTGAGGAAATTTTAATGAATAAGAGGAGGAGTTTATTTAAATAATATTTTAATTTTCAAAGGAGTTGAGATTCATTGGTGGAATTCAAATTGAATTAAATTCTATGTTTTTAAGGAATTAAAATAATTTTTGTAGTTTTCCTGATAAATTTTTTAACTTTTTATATAAAATATGATTGGTTATTGTTTTGTTATTATTAGGTAATTCCTTATATAAGGGATATTTCGAATCCAAGTGAGGATTCTAAAAAGTCATGTTCTAAGTGAGAATCCACTGGTGGAATGTTATTAATTATAATCATTAATTTTAATATTTTGGACCATGGGGCATGTGGGTGTCAGGATCATAGAACATGCGGTGCACCATGGCTCAGAATTCCCTATGTATCATCCACTCATCCTCTGTGGTGAAAAATACACTAGGAATATAAGGTGTGGATTGAGGGGATAGAGAGGACATTTACAGTCATGAAGACTTCAATGGACTATAATGTGGGTTTTTTCATGTACATGATTGAGGCTCAATGAAGGGATGATGGGGACAATATTATGCAAGCTATGTTGCAGGACGAAATTATCTAGACCTATTTTAAGAAAATAAGAAATCAGTAGTTCTTCCAAGAGATGTTACATGTATACAATACCTAGGTGTTTCTTACCATGGACCAAGAAGTTCATAATGATTTAGATAAATACAACTATTTTTTATGTTAGTTAATTTGGAGCCATATCTATTCTCCCATGAGTACCTAAAGGATTGGAGGTGTGAGTTATGGTGGAGGAATGATATTCATTTAATGTTGACTCTAATATGATTTCAGAACAACAAGGACGTATTCAACAAAATAGTATCAGTTGACGCTGGCATTGATGGATAGATCGGTTAGGGAGGAGATTCATTTGCAGTAGTTGTTAGATAGGGTTTGTTTTTTACCTAGAAAATGATGCATAAGGGTAGTTATTTTTTTGGGCCGAATTTAGTGGATTCATGAAGACAAAATCATTTTTTCTAGTACTAGATAGCTTTATGTGGTGGAGTGTGTGCTAGGGAATTTGATGTAGGGCCAACCACAGTTAGAGTTAATTTTTTAATTTCATCTTCTTTGTTTATATCTATGTTTGATACATTTTTTTAATAATAATTTTATATCAAAAATTTTAGATGATTTTTCATTATTATATTTGGAACCTATGTCATTCTTGTTGAATCTTTGCACGCCTTATGAAAAGGGGTCCAAAAAAGGATTTAAGTTTCCTGCATGTGTTTTGGAGATAGATAACTTCAAGGTGGTGTGGGAGTTTTTAGATAAATATATTGATATATTCAACAAGAAAAATGGATTGGATTGGATGATCAATTTTATCATGTAGACACCATGTTATCATCATCGGGTTCAATATTTACCTTTCAATGGTGTTATCCATGTTTTTTTGGGTGAGTGTTACCCTATAACAAGAAGGATGGGGACTTGTGTTCCTTATGATGGGGTGATATCCTTTTATTTGTTAGAGATTATTCTTAATTTTTCGACCCTCTTTATGGCTATCAGCTTTCTACAATGGGGTGTGCATACCCTAAGGAATTTCTTGAATATTTTTTTAGTTTACCACTACAATGAGAGGTTGATATTACTATTGGACTTATCCATTGTAGGATGCAAAATTTAATGAAATATTATTAAATGTATCCTTATGAGTTAGTATAACTTAATCTTCACCTTGAGGACCCAGTGTCTAATGTATATTTTCATCCTAGTGTTTCACCCTTCGATTAAAATATCCTATTTTCTATAAGTCATATACGAGACTCAAACACTGCATAGATTATTCGGAGATTAATTAAGACATTGTTAAAAAAAAATATTTTTTCCCAATAATAATGATCCCTTTGACTAACATATAGGGGAGCATTTGATTTCAATGATTATCTTTCTGTCAGTGTACCACCAATTGAGAGTCTGTGTAGTAGATATACCTAATACAAACATTTAATGCTGATATGGGAATTTAAATTTTCTGGTTATAGTATTCGGATCACTAACCATCTTGGTGTATTTATGGATTTCTTGGAATGAATATTTCATCTATTCTCTAGATTGTTTTTGTGTGTGTTAATGGGTGATATTTCTATGTACTCCAAGATGGATTAGTATCACACATATCATTTTTATATCATTCCTAAAACATTTAAGGAATATCTTCTATATAGTATGATTTTCAAACATAAGTTTTCGATCGATGAACTGAAATTTCATTGGAATTTCATATCTATGAGTGGTGTCTTACTGGAACCGATGAATGTATAGTCTATTATGTCCATGATTTTTCCATAAATTTGTTTGAAATCATTAGTTTCATGGGATTATCTTGTTACTATAGGTAGTTTGTTCAAGATTTTCTAGGACGACATCTTCGATGGTAGATTTAACCCATATGTGTGTAATTTTTTAATGAAAAGAAAAATTACATAGGTTTCTTGAGTTGGTAAAAGAGTTTTTTTCCCTTTAGAACCATTTTTTGATTCTTCTAGAATAATTTTTGGGTTATATTGTTATCTATGTGGGTTCTCATATAGGCTTGGGATGCATCTTGATGAATTGGGAGCCAGTGGTGGCTTATTTTTCTCATAATTTATGTATTCATGGAAAGAATTACCTTACTAAGAATCTTGAGTAGTTAGTATTTATGCATTCAGTCATAACATGGAATCACTATGACATTAGGGAGAATTTTATAGTGTATTTTTATGATAAGATCCTGTAATATATTTTTAAATAGAGGGATATGGACCTGTGAAACATACTCTGAGTGGAGTATTTTTACACTTTTTATTTTGATATTGTATACACTCTTTCGAAAGGTATGTTTTCATCTGATTCATTAATCACAAAATTACCAACATAATCTATGAAGTAATCGATTTAAGAGTGGTGTGCAATGAGTTTATTTTCTAACATGATATTGGTAGTAGAATAGATTGGTGGAATGGTGTTCTCAATATTGATTAATGGTGACTAATATTTTAGGAGTGATTTGGATAAAATCACATTATAGACCCCATGATAATGCTCTGAGGATAATGTTTTTATGATGGGAAGACCTCATGTTAGTGGTCTCAGTCTCCCAGTTGAACATGTGCATCCATAGTAGGTTTTTTATTAAAATTTCTAGTTTGTTTCAACATTTACATTTTTTATGGATGTGGGAAGATAAATCCATGCAATTATTCATTGTTTTTATAGAATCCTTGTATAAAGGATGCGATTTGGGTGATCATTGATCAAATTTTGAAATCGTATTGTTTTTTAAAAATCACGTAGATGGTGATAAATGAGTAGCTTGCGGACTTATAAATCTGGGAGATTACAAGACTTCATGGGTTCCCTCTATAATTATTTATGATAGAAACTCTAGGATAACATCAATGTTTTGGAATTTGTTTCCTAAATCTATTAGTTAACAACTAAAATGGGACATGGAATATCATAATTATACTGATATACAAATTGAGAGAGTTATTCATGTATAATTGGATATGCTTATAGCATATATAGTTGATTTTATTTTATTTTGGGAGAAGGATTTTACTTTGGTCTAATTTTCCTATAATAATAGTTATCAAGATTGAGTAAATATGGTTCACATTGAAAATTTGTATGGTTAACCATGTATATCTCCATTATACTAGTAATAGCTGGGAGAGAGGTATTTTTTCCTATGTTTCATTAATGAGATGGTGAAACATTTGTTTGATCTAGAAGAGAATGTTCATAACACCAATCTTTTTGAAATCATATGAGGACCATATTTATTGTCCTGTATTTTTTTATGGTTTTTGATCTTGTTTTTCATTGAGTATCAACTAATTTGGAACATCATTGGTAGGGTAAAAATGTTATGTTTTATAAAGGATTATTAGCCCCTTTGACATTATGGATTAACATGGAATAGTGGAAAAGAAATTTAACTTACCACATCATTTTATTTTTATTCATGATGTGTTTCATGTTTCCCTAAAAATTAGATACCGACTATATCCTTCCCATGTTATACAAGGGAGAATATTGATCATGATAATGATACCACCATTGCTGAGCTACTAGTTTAGATAATGGATATCTTTGATAAAGCATTGTGATATAATATGATTTTCATGTTCATAGTATTTTGACAGTAAGACATCATATCCATGATATGTGGGAGTGGGAATCCTTGATGATTTTTAGTGGAGTTATCTTTTTTAGATTCTATAATCTTGATCACTTTTAGGGGATAATAATATTTTTTGTTGGGGTGATTGTAACATTTCAATACTTTTTAGTGGAAATTTACGACCCTTGTTTTGACTGTTCCATGGTTATCCTTTCATTGTTGTCATTTCATGATATTTTACAAGATTTTTTGAGCACATTGTGATATTAATGGTTGGATCATAGTTAGGGCAGTCCTTGTTGGTTGGACTAGGAATCCAAGTGACAATGCATGATCTCATGGAATCAGACACATGGTTTTTCAAAAATGTGTGAACACCAATAATAAATACACACCCATAGAAATAGGGTTGATGAATAGTTGGTTCACGGTTAATGTAAAAATGAATAAAAACCAGGAATCCTAAAAATTATCTTTGTATAAGTTGTATGATAATGGTGCATGAGTACTCCGAATAATTCACCCTGTCAAGAAAACTGTGCACATAGACTATTAATTCTCTAAAATTGTAATTAAAAATCATAGTGCTAATATATTAACCTATAATGACCCACTAATATCATATTTTATAAATTTAATCTTTCCATACAACTCTAGATGAATTTTTATTTGTATTATAGGAGGATTTACTTTTTTGATGATTGATCAACTCAAGGTATCTTTCATTTTTTATCTAGTTTTTCCTTTTTCTTCTTAGATAATTATTGGATATCATATCATCTCATATTGTGGATCCCTAAAGAGATGTGTATTCATAATATGTGGTTTTTGGTTGAGGATTGTTTTTATTGATCTTGGATCATGGGGCCCTGATAAACTCTTCCCTATTGTCTATTTTCGTTGGTGAGTAGTTCTAACTCCATTCCCGAGTTATGTGTTTTTATAAAAAGTGATAATTCAAGGAATTTATTATTTTTACTATAAATTACATTGGTTTATTAATTGAATGTATTTTATTTGTGATAAACATGGTTTTTTTGGAATGAAATAAAGACTATAGTACATTTTATCTTTAAATATTGATTTCACACACCTGTTGTTTGATAAAATTATTGAATTGTGGGTTTGGTAAAAACAATTCAAGAACTAGAGACTATTTTATTTTCTTTGGAAATATTTCATAAATTATTATTATTTAATTTTAAATGGTTTTGGGCAAACATATCACATTATTTAACCCCTTGTGCATTTGAAAAATACATGTCACTCATAGTGTTTGTAATGCCACTTGAGGTGCTAATTCACTTTATTGGGTGTAATTCAACTAATGATTATATTAATGTATTATCACATGGTGTATTGGTTTTAGTTATTTTCTCACACTCATTTATATGATGTATTGGTTATTGTTTTCGACTCACTTGTTTTCACATGGTGTATTGGACATTATTATCAGATAACATATTTTCAAATGATGTAATGGTCCTGGATATTTTCTGACATGATATTATATGATTTATTTTTCATGTTTATTTCTTTACATGATCACAATTTGTTTTATTCATGGATTTTACTGGTTATCCTCTAATTATTATTAAATTATACTATAAATATTAATTATTTACATTATATGAAATGTTTTAATGAAAAACCATGTGATGAATTAGTTTTTTTTTATATTTCAAAATCCATAAAATTTTTATTTTTTTAAATCTAGAACTATATGAATCATTTTTCCATAATTTGTAAATATTATATGGTGGAATCTTACTAGTCTTTTTTCTTACACCCAAATTTTTCCATTTGGGCTATTATAGATGTTGTTTTGATATATTTTGGTAAATGGTATGGAATTATGTAGTATTATGGATTCTATTTTCATTTTATCCATTGTAGAAGTATGGTTTGAGGTGCCGGTTGATCAAATAGATTCATCTATGTTTTATGTTATCATACATCCTACTTTATCTAGTTTGGCTTGGATGGTATAGAAATTGGTTGAATCTCATTATTCATCTTTTACATTGGTGGTATTCATTTTTTATTATATACAACAGTTGTTACCATTATCTTATTGTGCCTCACAACTATGATGGGAAAACATGGGTGTCCCATCTAGTTTACATGGGTTTTATTAATATAATAAAATTTGTGAATAGATATTTATTTAAATTTGACCGTATGAATAATTAAATATGAGATAAAATTTAGGTAAAATATTCAGAAATAAAATAACTTATGATTGAAAATATATAATAAATTTTACATGAATAAATAATATACTATGGGTTATAAAAACATATAATCATATTATTTAAGATATTTTAATTTAATTATATTCTTTATACATATAGTGAGTGACCTTATTGGCCCCTTTCCCAATAATAGTAGTTGAAGATACCTAAATTACATGATCTTCTTCTAGGGAAATGTCAAGTATACCATAGATAGTTATGTTAATATATAAACTAAAACAATCATCATAGTAATGTTATTATATAATATAATACATTTTTTCTAATATATCAAAAACAGGATATATACATGTGTAATCATCCAATATGATTCATCATCCTTTATTATTTTCATAATAAAAATTTCTATAAACTACCTTTCAATTTATTTTTAAAAATTATTATAATAGAATATAGGGACTATAAAAATATTCTACCATTAATGTCTAAGAGAACAATCTAGTCTTGACTTATTTAATTAATTCAATATTACATATATTGAAAAAAAATATTTTACTACCTTATAATTGTATTTAATCATATTATTGTCTACATAACAAAATATGATTCCCAATATATATAAATAATAATCCCTTGTTAATGGACCAATACCAAAAATTTCAGTTATAAATATCCAATGACACATAAATCATATGGAACTTCATTTATTGAATCTCACCTTATGAACACCTTTCATAGATCTCACCATGTGTGAAAATTTAGAGAAGAAGTTTCATTGTCTAATGATCCACCATAACCTAATAGTTAATCCTCATATGCATCCCATAAAAATGATTTATCTATTACATTATAATTTAATAGAAATAAATTCATAGCATATCATAGTTTAAATTACATTGGGATGGTTCTATAAAAAAAAGTATCGATGTATATTCTAAATATATTATATCAATCATTTAATATAAAAGGAAAATTAGTATATGATAAATTTTTTTAATTTAATTATAATAATCGAATGGAAAATGTTTTATATTTGTATGGTACCAACCATAATAAATAATACTTTCACAAAGGATAACATTTAAATTTTTTAATCATTTATCTCTATTTTGATTTTCATGATTCTATATTGGCATGACATTAGTTCCTTGGTCTAGTAGAGTTCGTCTATGGGTACCCTATTTATTGTAATTTCACCTCTATGTGTATGACTCTTAAGAGGTTATAATTCTATTTTTTTTTTATTTTTTTCTCAAGTTAAATTAGAAATATTTGATTGCACCATTATTATAAGACTTTTAAAATATATAATTTGATAATAATTTACATTATTTTTTAATAAAAAATCATTAAAAAATAATTAGGTAATTATTTTTTGTTCTTTATCAGCATTTGAATCCATACCATTATTTTTATTTTAATATATGTATACAAAAAATCCAGAATTACTATTTTCTTCATATCTATTGACTTATTTCTATGAGAAAATCTAACTTAGCTGAAAGTATATTAAATTTTAATCCCGTTCATAACCTGGATTCCTATTTCTCCATGTATGGGGAACATATCTTTTTTAAATTACTATGTACTACTAGATAGTTCTTTATACTTTGTCACATTTTTTCCTATTTCTATTTTATAATTTCCCACTATTTATTATCTATAAGAAATCTAAAAATATAAATATGTCATGGTATACATTCTATATCTCCATTCTAAATTATTTATCCACTGTCATGTATTTAAAGAAATAACCTAAGATTGATTTACATCATGTGACAAAGGAGACAACTCATTTAAGGAAATATTATATATTCTATATTCAATTATATATCATGAAATATACAATAACATATACTAGGAAATATAATATATCCATATTAATAGATATTATTCCCTCAATGTTGGGCAACTACATTAATTAATTCATTAAATATACAATTTTTAGCATAGTCACATTTAACAATAAGTCCATTATATTTTATATATTTTCAATGAAAATATTTTACTAAAACAAATTTGGCAGTCAAATTTTCCTATTATAGACTCTATGATCATATTCACTATTAATAAAACAAAATTATAATATGTTTTCCTTTGAATTAATATCTCATAATCTTGATGTGGGATTGAACAAATAAAGGTATCTATAAAACATGAATTTCTAATTTAAATATTATAATGTCGCAAATCCTCTTGATGATGAATTGTAGATATCTTCCACAAGGTATCCAATATGGAATGTTTTCTTGAACTCAAATTTCTATGTTTCATTATCATGGAATGATACCATGAAAAGTATAATTCTAATAAATTTTAGCATAAGGACTGCAGATTTATTTTCATTCTTTATTACATGACATTGCATTAAAACATCCCTAACCATTCATTCTTTATTAGTACCAAATTTACTATCCATAAATAGTTTATATGTATATAAACACCAATGGGGTTGACATAAACTTTTAAAAATACTAAAATACAAATCATAATTTTGATACAAGAAATAATTTTCATTGTTCAGGTCAACTTTTCAACTTTAATTGTTTTCCACATACATATTGTATATATGATATATTTTCTTTTTTAACATATTATAATTAATGGTAATTACCTTAGTGTGTTTCATGACATATATTTTTATCTAAAAGTAGCCTTTAACATAATATTTATATCAAAACACATGAATCGATGACATAACATATTTCAATCGTATTATCACATATATGATATCCAACCATCGTTAAAGATGACATATATTTACTGTTTGATATTTTAATTTTCCTAAAATGTATCTAAAATACCTATATGACTCACCATTGATCCCCATTTTAATAAAATAATCACTATAATGTGTATATATTTATGTAAATTTACATGTTATACCACTCTATATTTTAATGAATGATGTCTCACTTGCATGATTCATGAGTTAGGATTTACAAAGAATATTCTCTACTAAACATTCACATTCATTAAATCACATTATATGAATTAATAATTTAAATGATTTGACCTATTGATTATTCTTAGAATAAACTATTCATATCCCAATATACATGTTATATAATATTTTTTTCATTAAACAATTTTACCATAAAAGTGTCCCCTTTTCATAAAACCTAACAAGTATTATTATAAATTACCTATGAGTCATCACAATAAATATTAAAAACACCAATTTAGATAAATAAATGACATTTACTTATATTTTAACCCATAAGAAAATTAACATTTAATAATTGGGTATTATTTTTGTCATATATTTTTCATATTCATACTTTATTCCCATACTTTTAATCTCTAATTCAAGTAAATTTAGAACTATTAATTATGTAATTTATTATTTAAAAACCATCGTTTTAAATATTAAATAATCCAACATGTTCTTTATAAATTGAGAATGAAAAAATCATATAAAAAAGAATAATAGTTTTGTCATAATCAATCTACTAAGTAATTTTAATATTTTGATCTCTAGCAAGATTAATTAGGAAGCCAGATCCATCAAAGTAATTAAATGATAAAAAATATCATTTAATATTTATAATCACACTTGGTACATGTATATGTATAAAAATAAATGAGATGCATAATTTATTTAATAATAAAAATAGGAACGTAAATATTTTGTGAAATTATGAGTAAAGCTAATCTAGAAACTTATATACACACCTTCCTCAATTTTATACAATTCCATTTCAATTGAAATTTCATGACACATGTACTTCATAAATCATCATTTTCATTTCTCTCAGACGGATACATTTATTTCATTGATTGAAATTTTAAAGGAACCATTTTATATAAATCTATCATAGGATTTTCATACTTATCTATTTAATTTTTTCCCATTAGGGATAAATAATCAAATTTCCTAGAATCATTAGGAACATGGTTAATTGATGTCAAATGATTCTTGTTATACTTATCAATAATGTTCATTTTAATATTCGTAATGATAATATAGAATATGAGTGGAAGGGATTATAATATGATAGTAAAAAATAAGTTCATATCCTTGTAGTGGCCCAACATTGTTAATTGATATATATTCATCATATCATGATTTTTTAACATTATCATAGAATCTATAATATATTTTACACCTATATAGCATACTGAAAATATCATATATCATTTTTATATCTCTCTCCTTTTTATATTCCTTGATGGGAGTCAACATGGTGTATGTATACATATCATTTTATTTCATCTATATATCTAGAAACATATATGATAACATGATAAAATAAATATCATATGAATCTTTAATTTTTATCTGATATGAATCATTTGCAACCCCACTCTTTTTCTGAGGATGTTGACAATGAATATGTCATTCCATCCCATGAAAATATATTCCTATAGTTATACAATGTTTCAACAACAGTAACAATTTTGGATGATTAATTCATAGAGGAAATTATATTCATTCAAAAAAGATCATAGTGATTAAGTGGTTTTTATTTTATGGAAGAACCCAGATCTTCTTTCAAGAATTTTTTTCCTTTCTGTTCATTTTTGAGAAAAATATGAATTCTTGAAATTTTCTATGTACACACTGTGTACATTATGAGTACACTTTATGTACTGCTTTTCCACAGGAGGCCGTGTGCTGGCCATGTAGTAGCCACCCACACGGCCATGTGGGAGTGACTTGGAGGCCACTTAATGCGGATTACGGAAATGGTGAGTACACTCCATGTATATCAAAATTACACGCCTTGTACTTTTTTTCATTAAATCCAAATGGGTCACGTCTAATAACTAGAACACTCTTCTTTTAGGTCTCATTTGACCAAGATCTCTTTATGGCTGCAGATCATTGATGAACCCCAGAGCGTGCATCCATCATCTGAATCAAACATCGTCAGTTTCATTGGAATTTCATCTGTGATTTATCTCTTCTCCTAGAGCACCATCTTATGATTTCTCTTCTCTCTGGAGATTTCATGGGATGAACGTTTTATATGTTTTCGTATATCTACAATGTTCTAAGGATATTCATGATTTGTGGTTCACGTATATCGTTCCTACAATACTGAGGTAGTTGGTCTCTGCCTCCATGTTCAAATTCATTTAATATTAGGTGAAAATTCAACCAATACCCTGAAAACGGAGTATTGCATGTTTATGATTTTAACACTGTTGTATTCCATCCATTCTCGCATGTTTTTTAGAGGTTATTTTGATATGAATAGGGCTTATTGCTATTCTTTGGATGTTTTTCCCATGCATGTTCTGTTTAAGACCGTTTTCTCCTATTTAGCCAATTTGGATGCCTTGCCTGCTTTCCATTCATGTTCCTGTTGGATGGAGAGTTTGTATTCTTACATGCTTGAAATGTTAAGGAATGATTATCCAAGTAGTTATGTAGGTTTACATTGTCCATGCTGTATTTCAATGCTCATTGACCTACACAGGTCCATGAAAACCTTGTTTAGTAGGCTACAAGGGGAATTGATAGAGTGAGCTTCCTGAGAGAGCCATTGAGAACTTTAGACTATAAGGGGAATTGACCATGCACGCTTCCTCATAGAGTATTTGATTTACTTTGAAATACCTTGATTACTCTACACTATAAGGGGAATTGACCAAGTGAGCT
Source organism: Viscum album (assembly GCA_963277665.1). Lineage (NCBI taxonomy): Eukaryota > Viridiplantae > Streptophyta > Magnoliopsida > Santalales > Viscaceae > Viscum > Viscum album. The sequence goes on from OY728123.1 coordinate 349,954,162, forward strand.
TCTTCCAAGAGTATTTGAATGAACTGGGCTATAAGGGGAATTGACTGAGTGATCATCCTTAGATAGTCCTTTACCTTGGGGCTATAAGGGGAATTGACCACGGGAGCATCCTCGGAGAATCCCTGATTACCATAGACTATAAAGGTAATTGACTGTGATTTCTTCCTCAATGAGTCTTTATGAGTTATTATGACTGAACCAGAGGGGTTAGGCTGAGTGATCTACCTAGAGGGTTGTTTTTTCTTCTTAGGTAGGACCATAGGGGATGGTTGTGAGTACTTCCCAGAGGGTTACCTCTTTTGGGTTTAGCTGTTTGTTTTGCTAATAGATTGATATTGGAACTGGGGATTGTTTAATGCTGAGTACATTCATTTTTATGTTTTTCTGTACTTTTACCTGCCATATATTCACTATCTGTTAGGCACAGATCATCGGGTGGTTGCCTTCTGGGATTTAGTCTCACACCCTGTTTGGTTCATGATTTTTGGCCCAAATATATTATATTTCTGCAGGTATAGATATAGAAAATCACACTTCTACTTCAGGTACATGGCTTGTTGTGGAGCTCGAGATCATGGGACCAATCTTAGGATTGTGATGCTGAGGAGTTTTTTTATCATATTATTTTGTACTTTGGTTTAGCATTTTTTTATTCCAGAATTGTGACTTGTTTGGGTTCTTTCCTAGACATATGTATCATACATCATTTTATATATATATGGGCTCTAATAGCTTATTATTCTATTCTTCTGTTGTTTAATATTGTTGAATATTTATTGATTTTTCTATTGTGTGTTGTTACTTCCGCTGTATACTCTGCCAATGAAGGCATAGTTTCCGCACTATCACACACAATCCCTCACTTCTAGTCGACAGCCTCTGGCATGTGGGGAAATGCGCTTGAGGCCATTTGACCAACCGTGTACGGGGCGACTATGGGTGGCTTCAGGAACCGAGACGTTACAATGTGGTATCAAAGGGAGGTTTCGATCCTCTGACCTATGGGTTATGGGCCATCATGGATGGGAATTTGGGGTATCATTTCTTTTTTTCCTTGTTATAGCATGTATAAGATTCCAAACGTAGATTCGCGGGGAGTATGGGCCCCCATGGATCAGAATTTTGATCTTCCAATGTTCAATATAGTGTTTCTCTAGGTCTCGTGGTTGTTAATGAGGCTTACTGTTTGGAAAAACAAAGAACACATGTCATGTAGTTTTTACTACATGAAATGTGTTCTTTTGTTAAGGAATAAACTGTTTTTCTTAAGTACACGTCGTGTAGTCTCTAACTGTGTCATAATCCATGTGGGAAGAGACATGGGATAGGGATTTTCTGGTGTGAACACAGAGTGTAATAGTTGAGAATGTAATGTAGCATTGAACCCATGTCCACCCGTGTAACTAACAGCATGGACGGATAATCCTTAAGATATACACGCCATGTCAGTGTTGAAGTTGCCGTGTAGTCTAACCCAGGAACTCAGTTGTGTCACTAATTACACTGGTCGTTTTTTTCTATTCATTTACATGCCTTGTCCATCTGGAATAAGTCATATAGTGTGATCTGTTTGTCATGTCGTGTCACTGACAACATGGGCCAAGTGAGGCTTGTCTAGTACACGTCGTGTTTACCTTGAACACGTCATGTAGTGTTATCTTATAAGAGATGTGTGGATTAACCTTGTAGAGATACTCACATAGGGAAAGGGGATTAAAGTACACACTATGTGTTAAGACAACATTCCATGTGTTTTGGGTGATACACGACTAGTTTCGGCAGGTGTACACACCCATTTAAATTACATAAGGGAACACACCATGTCGGAATTTTACATGCCGTGTAGTCATGTTTTTTAAAACATGAATGATTTCTTTATCTTGTTCCCTTCTTATGAATACAGTTTTCTGTCCTTGATAATCTTAGTTAAAGGGGTGCAATTGACCTGGCAGAGTCATGCCACCAAGACTTCCTCCGGTTGTACACCAATTGCAAGGCGGTGATCAGATACCAGACATGGCTGATTATGGATTCCCAATGGATCCTCCAGTTGTTCCATCTTTGGCACCATCCGTTGTACCAGACATATGTGCTGATGCACAGTTCAGGGAGGGAATTTTCAGGATGATGTAGACCTTTTAGGGAGAATTTTCTCCTTCCCCATCAATGGCATAATTGATGCGGGTATTTTAGAAGTAGCATCCTCCTACTTTAGCAGGGGATGGAGGACTCCAGGCTACAGATTCATGGCTAGAATCCACGCTATTGTATTTTAGAGAATCTGGAGATACCTCTAGAGAAGAGGGTAAAACTCACTACCTATATGATTCAAGATCCTGCCAAGAGGTTGTGGGATGTGATCTCATAGGAGTTACGCTAACAAAATATGACTTGGGAGGAGTTTTGACATATCTTTTATGATTATTTCTATTCGGAAACCATGGTGGATGCTTAAAGCAGATTATGGAAATGGTGAGTACATGTCGTGTACTTCAAAAGTACACACCATGTACTTTGTTTTCATTAAACGCACCGAGATCAGGTCTAATCACCAGAACACTCCAGTTTTAGGTCTCTTTCAACCGAGAGCTCTGTACAGCCACTGATTGTCGACGAACCCCCTGAGCGTGTGTCCTTCCTCCGAATCGAACACCACTTGTTGCGTTGGAATCACATAAGTGAGTTCTCTCTTCTCCTAGAGCACCGTCTTCTGATTTCTCTTCTCTCGTGAGATTTTGTGGGTTGAATGTTTTAGACTTTTGTATTGATCTTCGATGTTTTGAGGAGATTCAAGATATTTTTTTCACATATATCATTCAAACAATGTCATGGTTGGTGGTTTGTGCCTTTCTGTTTAAATTCTATGATTATTATGTTCTAATACCACTAATACCCTTGAAGTGGGTATTGCTTATTTTCCATTTTAACCCTATTGTTTTCCAACCATGCTCGAATACTTGTGTATAGGTTATTTGGATATGAATAGGGTTGATTTCTATGCTTTGGATGTTTTTCCCATGCATGTTCTGTTTACAACCATTTGGTCCTTTTTAGCCAGATTGGTTTCATTTCCTATTTTCCATTCATGTTACTGTAGGATTGAAATTTTGTATTCTAACATTCATGATATGTTGTATACTGATTACCCCAGTAGTTTTGTAGGTTTACCTTGTCCATACTATATTTCTATGCTCGTTGACCAACCCACGGCTGTGAGAACCTGGTGTAGTAGACCATAAGGGGAATTGACTGAGTGAGCTTCCTCAGAGAGTCTTTCAGTACAATAGAATAAAAAGTTATTTGACCATGAAAGCTTCCTCATAGGGTCTTTGTTATACAATGAATTACCTTGATTACACTAGAGTATAAGGGGAATAGATCGAGTGAACTTCCTCAAGGAGACTTTGAACGACCTGTGATATAATGGGAATTGACCGAGTGATCTTAATCGGAGAGTCCCTGACCTTGGGGATATAAGGGGAATTAACTGTGTGAGGTTCCTTAGAGAGTACCTGACTACCTTAGACTATAAGGGGAATTGACTGTGGGTGCTTCCTCAGAGAGTCTTTATGAATTCTTATGACTGAACCAGAGTGTCTATGACTAGTGATATGCCCAGAAGGTTGTTTGTACTTCTTAAATAGGAATAGAGGGGATGGTTGTGGGTACATCCAAGAGGGTTACCTGTTTTTGGATTAGATCTTTATTTTTCTGATTGCCTGATATTGGAACTGTTGATTGTTTACTTATGAGTACTTTCTTGTTTACTGTTTTCCGTAATTTTACCTTCCATATATTCACTGAATGTTAGGAACAGATCTTAGGGTGGTTTCCTACTAGGATTTAGTCTCACACCCTGTTTGGGACATTCTTTAGGTCCCAAACAGATTATATTTCTAAAAGTATAGATAAGTTCAAGTGCCCTTCTACTTTGGGTACGTGACTTTCTATGGAGATGGAGAGTTTGTGACAAAGCTTCAGCCTGCGGCGCTAAGGAGTTATTTATATTTCTCTTTTGTAATTTGGTTTCAAACTATTTTTATTCTAGAATTGTGACTTCTCTAGCTCCTTTCCTAGAAAAATTTATCATACATCATTTAATATATATATATGTGTGTGTGTGTGTGTGTGCTCTAGTTTCTTATTATTTCATTCATCTATTGTTTACTGTTGTTGGATATTTACTAATTCCACTATTTTGGGTTGTTACTTCCATTGTGTACTCAGCCAATGAGGGTGTAGTTTACCCACCATCACACCGAATCCCTTGCGGCTAGTCGGTAGCCTCTAGCGTAGGGGGAAATACGCTTGAGGCCATGTGACGAACTGAGTATGGGGCGCCTCTGGATCGCTTCTAGAACCAAGATGATACATTTTAGTCTTTATGTAATAAAATATTGATTTTTTTAGTTAATTGTTTCATTCATCTATAACATAATTAATATTTTTAATCAATCCCCCGATTAATTTATAAAACACAAATAACCAAAATCGTTTGATTTGGAATTTTTGATTACTTAATTATTATTGCTAAAAGGATCTATATTTCCATTCAACTAACCAAAAAATAGGCCCTAAGAATTAATTAAATTTACTATTAATGATTTTCTTACCAAAAACATTTACTATATCGGTCTTTTTTTAGAGTGGTCTCCATTTTCTAAAATCCTATACTTGAATTTCAGGAACACTTCCCTCCATAGTGCACCATGTTTTATAAGGGAATATTCAAATGAATCTAATAAAGTTATGTCAGACCATGAAACTCATTACAATTCATTAATTATTTAATGATTCATGATAAAGACTCAAAAAAACATTGATGTTGTTTTCCTTTTAATTATGTTATGGAATTTTTTTCATGACATAATATTTTTTTGGAGTATTTTTTTAACTTAAATAATAAAATTCTATATTTTATTATTCACATGTTTGATAATATTTTATAAAAATTACATAAATAATGAAACATATGGGAAAAATGATTTATCTATATAAGAAATATCATTTTATCATTTATATAATTTATAAATAAATTATGTGGAAAATTACCCAAGTAATTAACTATAACTAATAAATATCCCTAATTAATATTTTTATGTCATTTTATCAAATCATTATTATATTTTCATTTATATTATATGATCATGTTTACTAATCCAAGTAATTCATGCATCACACAAATAATTTAATAACCCTACAATAAAAGATAAAATAAGGGCATGATATGATCATGAGATTCTTTCTAAAACTTGATTTATTTATAAGTGATAAACCATCCTCAGTAAAGTGAGAAATAATTCAATTTCCTAGACTTGGAAAAATTTGTAGTAAATCTCTATTAATATATGTATCTTATTAGTTGGATTAATCTTGACTCAAATCCTAATGTATCTTCTCTATCTCGGAGCCCCATAATTTATTAATGTTACGTGAATCATAATATAGGGGTACCATATGTTTAGGGGTTACATAAAATAATCAATGTAAATGCATGCTAGTTCATAATAAAGGAGATAGGTATGATTTATAAAAATTTCTATGTAATTTAACAATAAATATATTATAAAATAATGTGGTAAAAATATAAATCAAATAAATAAACCAAACACATACCCAGGTCAGGAAAATCTCATGATTAATCACAACATGAAACATCATATTCATATAGTATTTCTAAAAAATTTTAAAATTATTCTATTTAAGATAAATTTTATTACAATAAATAATTAATTAATAATTGCATAAAATAATTATTTCTCATAAATTAATTTCCAATTTATACTACATGTTACATAGTAAGGGTCATATAGTCTATTAGTTTAAATATATTTAATAAATTTAATTTAACTTTTTAAAATAAATAAGTAAATTTAATGTATTAAGTGTGCCTAATAACTTGTACCTTTTATGCAGTATTAAAATAAAATTTTCAAAATTTAATTGTTTTATTTTGTCTAATGTAAATATATATGTCATGTAAAACACTATGTGAATGATCCTTATTTAATATTGTGTACATACATGATATGCATTTCCATGCATTTTTTCCCTTTATACATGATGAATTGTTCTTTGTTATCATACCGCACAGTCTATATAGTTTTTTAAGTACATGTAATGTAAAATATATACTCATCATGTACCATTGTATTTACATATGTGAGGAAACAATGTGTATGTGGACTATTTCATACCATTGTTTTATACATTACAAATTGAGTAATTAAAATATGTTTAAACACATATGATATATATAAAATCACTCAGTGTAAACCATAAGTGATTGATCATATATCCCATAGCATGTACCACCAACTATAATTTGTTTAGTACATAAATTCATTTTAATTAGCTCATGTGTTGACCCACATGAGATGTTTAAAACCATAGTATATACCCTAAAGGGGGTCACATGTGTTTCCTTGCATGTACATCCAGTTACATGCTGAATATCTAGGTCTGACCACATTGCTCTAATTGAAGTCAATACATGGTGTGCAATGAGTCTATATACTGACACCCCATGACTCACCAAGAATTAAGAGATGTGTGTAATCATACAGGGGTTCATGAAACGTTCATATCATCTATATTTTGAATACTCGCCATTACCCCACATATCATACTAGCATCCAATATGTAATATGAAGTTACAATTTTGGCTGATAGCCATGGTGTGTCAATATTTTCATAGTGGGATGCTTGTGCGGTTGAACGAGGTTACTTGACATGTAAACTAAAATTAAATGTCATGAAACTATTTAATGAAATATATAACGCAATACTTATAAATGGATTCATTAATAATTTTTCTAATATTTTCTACCATTTAGACTGTATAATGCTGGTTTAATGCATTGTGTTGACTATTATAATTAGTAATAATTCTAAAAATGAAAATGTGGAATTTAATAAATATAATATAAAAATTTATTATAAATAATTATATTTTAGATTATGACTTCTCTAATGAAACTTCATGGTTCTATAGAGAAATTGAGGGATTTTATGGGAGTCGATTTTTGATTTTCATATATACCAATGGATACTTTCCAACAAAAAAAGAAATTACATCACAAAATATCTAAAGAAGATATTAATCATTTAATTTATAATTTAATTAAAAATATAATTACCTCATTATCATTAATATTATAAATTATTTTCCATTTAAAATATTATTATGTTGATATTACAAAAAAGAAACCAAGGGAGGATTCCTCTAATCCTATCCATACATGCTCTAGGAATATCAAAATATATTTCTTGAATATCTGAGTGCAAGCATATTTTAATTTAGTGATTTATACTATTCACATTAGATGGAAACAAGGAGCTCATATACTATACATATCTTCATAATATATATATATAAAGAGTTTATTTATGAATATGGATTGATATAATTCTAGAAAATATGTTTATGTCATTCCAAAAACATTAAATAAGAAAAATGATATATTTGGATAATATACTTATGTTAAAGAGTGATAATTTCACAGTAGATCTTATGGAATTATTTATTATTTATTCCGCATCAAATATTAATAACATTATTATTATATTATCCCATGAGATGCCTTTATTCTAATATGAATTCATAAATATAATAATTAATATTTTCATAAATGATATTAAATATATCGTTTTCCACTATATTATCAATCATGGTCATTATTCTCAAAACAAATTTATCAAAACATTACTGCTAATAAAATATATATTCCTAAATTCATAAATAAATATTAATTTTAATATTAACACAACGAAATAAATATTTTTATTAAACCATCCAATAAAATATATATTAATTAAAAATTAATTTATTATCATGGATTTAATTAACAGGATGAAAAATTCACCTCACATATTAAAAAATTGAATATCTTATTATAAAATTTATTTGAAAAAAATTGCATGATCAAACTAAATTATGTAATTCATAATCAAATTAATTCTTCATATTTAATTCATTTAAATGTAAGTATATTTTGGATAATAATTTTCATTACCCAATATGTTCTTTTGTCGATGTCAATTGTTAAATATTCCTAATGTCTAATATCAGCATCAAGAATCACATGATGGAACTCAAAAATAAAGATATTGACGTTGTAAATATATCATCCTTCTAATAAACTATTCCATGTAATATAATATATTTTTTATTTAATATTGAATCATATAGGAGGAAGACTAGTTCCATCACCATGTATCCCTTTTTGAAATTTCGTTGAATTTGATAATTCATCATTCTTATAAACTACCATGGCATGGGTATTTGAAGAAAATTAAATTTTCTTAAATGGGACACGTATAAATTATTCTATTAATGAGGATAAGAAAATGCATTTTATAAAATATTAAATTAATTCAGTATCTCTGGTGGTATATAAAATGTTTACTACCCCATCCTAAGAGAGAACTATTTCATGAAGTTTGCGATATATTTATGGGATTTCATAGATAATATATGAACCACCAATGCATTCCCCAGTTCCACATTGACACATTATTAAATAGTCCCTCCTCTTACCATGAAAAATCTATGTACCAATATTTTGGTGGGGATTTTAGGGATAAAACATATTAGGAACTAAAATAAATCTTTAATACATTGCCACAAGACTCACAACAAAATGATTTTGGAGAAAACCCATTATGAAGGAGATACCAAATATTGTTCCATAGACTAAGGCACTAGCTACATTATATTTCAAAAAAATAATCAAAACACTTTATAAGAGAAAACCCACCATTGTTGAATATTTGGGAGTTTATATTCCCCCTATCCAAAATTTTAATGCCAACAAAAGATTTTAAAAATGATATATTTGATGGATTTTTGTATTAGGATGTAGCCTAGGTGTAACACCCCGAGATTTTATGAAGAATATTATTTTAACTTTGTTAATGTCTTGTGTTTTACGATACACCAAAATTAGCTTGTGCTATATGCGACAACATATTAGCTTTCAGTATACCCAACCCTATTCTTGGCTCATGTTACACACAATTTCAAGTTAGTTTTGTAGAAATTATTCTACGCAACATTAAGTATAGATTTTCTTTAATGTATAAATGAAATATGTTTTGAATTATTTTATATGCAACACCAAAGGGAGATTGCACTACACACATCTCTGACCTGGCTTGCATTACACGGAATCACGACCTTCCTCGATAGCGTGCATTGTATGCAATACCAGGTTTCACTAAACAACGATATATGGTTATAATATTATCAATAACTAGCCGTTAGGAATAATATTAAATAAATTTTGAATTTTATAGCATTATTATTCATCTAACTGATTTTTTAGAACATGGTATGAGAATAAAATAAAATTTTCGGGTAAAATAAGTATTTTTAAAAAAATGCAGTTTTACCAACCTTTGATGGCGCACCCACATTAAATCTAGTTTTTGACATGTTTTTCAATTTTACAAAATAAAATTATTCTTTTGAATCAGGATATAAAATTTTACCTAGGATAAATGTTTCTTATTATTCTGATAACTTTCAAATTTTAATGAATAGTAAAAACACGCTATATTTTTATTAAAAACAATGTTTTTCATTGTAATAGTTTATGTGGTTAAATTATAATATTGAATGGTTTTATAGTATAAACAGAGTAAATTTTTACCATTTAATATGATTCATGTGATTAGCATTGATTTTACATTGAATTCGTAGGTTAAATCAATTCAATCTTTTGCAATGTTTAAAACAAAAACTGATTTTCTTTCGACAAAAGGATTAAATTTAATTTAATTTCAGCAACTTATGTGTATTTAATTTGGAAAAATGGATTTCATATTTGGAATTAGTGGGTCCAAATTATATTAATAGACTACTTTTTATTTTTGTCCATTATGAATAGTATCTACGATAAATTTTATTTACCATAGCAAAATGTAAATCAGGTAATTAGTGGAAAATATAATATTATAAAATTACCCTAACACATGTATTCATACAATTGGATGATTATATTTCTTCCTAAGTCATATTTGGGTCGAAATGTAATCCATTAGAACCCACATAGAGGTGATTAAGACCTTTAGTTTATTTTATTTAAAGGAAACTGAAATATGTCTCACTCAAACTTTATTAATTAAAGTATTTCTAATATAAGGTTATATTGAATATAAATTCGGTTATAAATACTAATTTTAAATATATAATGTTTTTCTTTATCATGGTAATTTATTTTTAATTTTTAATAGTTATTTAATTACCTTATTATCTTATACATTAATGATGCAGAAATTATTTATTTAGTAAAAAAATCAATAATATTGTTTTTATTGAAATAGTAATACATATTAAAGGCTCAAAAACCTGAAAAAAACCTATTGGTAGTGTATATATACAACATAACCATCCAATTACCGAATATATGACCGTTTGGAGTCTTATAAAAGTGATTATGACACTTATATTACATTATTTTATATGATGTCAAAGTTGTCATCTTCATAATTTAATAAATATAACATTTTAAAATTTGGGTGTCTTAGAAGATAAATTCGACTAAATGTATTCTTATGAAACATATATAATTTATATTTATCCTAGTATTTTAGTTTCAATTTTTATATAACAAATAAAATTATTTAATAATTATACAAAAATGTTGTTGTAATTATTTTTTAAAAGTAATATCAAATAAATGGTTTTAATAATAGTAAAATAAATATTATATGAACTATTTAATGTGCTCCACTAATTTTTATAGATTAATATAACATGTTAGAAACCTACTAAATATTTTATTTCGAATATATCCTCTGCGTGGATTTTATTTAAAATGAAATAAATGAATAGTGTGAAAATTGACACTATTGTTATTTTATAAAAATAACATATTATTAAATTGTTTAAAAATCACAAAAAAATTTAAAAATATTAAATTGATATTTATATAGTATAAAATGTCATAAATTATCTAATTAAGGATAATTCAAAGCACATAAGTAATTAGTTATAACAATTTAAAATTTAGAATTATATTACCACAAATAAAATTTAAATGATTAAATAAGGATAAATCAAGTTGATAATGTTTACAATAAATTCCCCCACATGTCTAAATTTTATTTTTTGATGAGATTACAACCCTATATCATCTAATATTTGAAAATGAGTCATATTTGGTGGTTTTTAAGTGGGTTTAGATTTATAATAAATTAATATTTTTAAGTTTTTCCAAAGGTGCCCCTATCCTCCCTTATAAAAAGGGCACCCCTTCCCTCTTCTCTTAACACACTTTTGAGCATTGATGATCAGACAAACCCTACCCATTTCTCTTCTCTACTTCCCAATAAATATTTTGGAGGTACTTTTCTTCTCAAAATACCAACTCTACTTCCATAAGGGGAAGCTTAAAGGAGGTGCGTCGAAGAAGAGGTAATCTCTTCTTCCCATTCTCTCAAGTTTCTTTGTTCTTATACTTATTCTTATTCAGTTGTCTCATTATAAAGTAATAACAGAATTATTACTTATATTCTTATATGTTATTATAAATATGAAACAACCCAATTTCACCTTCTATCCATCCTATGAAAAAAGAAATCCCAGCCTGTGCGTACGTACGGAATAAAGTCTCATGCCCTGGTGTAATATTTTTTCCCCCACCATCATATTTGGATGGGTATAATGGTGTAAAGAATAACTACATATGATTATTATAACATCATACTGATTCTAAGATATTATATCATTCACTCCAATTCCATTCAATAAATATGGGAATGATATCACAGCTCGTGCGTAAGTTCGGATTACCGTCTCCACAACGCGATGAGATTCATTTTCCATGTTAACAATTAAAAAATGATTATAATGTATATATAATAAGTAATAATGAAATATATTACATAATAATGATACTATATTTATATATATATATGTATTTCTTATACTTAATTCCATTCAATTCAATAAGGAAACGAAAATAGTGTTCATGCGTACGTACGACCTACCGTCTCCATGAACGATGTTTTTCATTCCCTTTATCAATCTATTATATATATGTATATTCTGAATATATATTATAAATAAATCTTGTTTTAAATTCTGGAATTATTTATTCATTATTTATGTAATCAAATTAATAATTACAAGTCAAAACACAGATGATAAATGAAAATATTTTACACAAAACACTACTTTAACTTGAATTTATAAAAGAACGGGTAATATAAAGTCATAGGTGAACCATATATGATAATATAACAATGAATATGTATCTGTAATAATTCAATGACATTATTTAAATCATTATATAGGAGTTTCAGATATGTACAAAGCATATTGGACCTAAGGTAAGGGATAATGTTACAATCTCAACTGTTTTTTATCAGAGACTATTTATTCATAAGTATTTACTAGGGTTATATTGATCATCCATGTCCTTGTTTTCCATAAAATGGTTTCATGTATTTTTAAAGTCCTTTTTATATATTTTTTACCTTTAATACAAGGTTTTTAAAGAATATTTCTTTTGTTTACCATACGAAGTACTTTTTGACTTTTCCGGAAAAAGTACAAGAGGAATGTTTTTTTAAGTTATACGGCCTGAACGTATTTTTAGGGTTACATAACACCTTATTTTCATCAATAAAACTCTACAATATTTAGTGACTATTTTTAATAAAATCCTTTTGTTTTAAAATTGCATGACATTTTTTGAAAAGAAAATGATTTCGAAGATGAAAGGATATTTTCCTCAAGAATTCATTTCAAGTGTTTTATCAAAAACATTTTCCATATAAGATGGAATTATTTCATATCTGTATGTTTCAAGTATAATGTCTCTATGATTTACATGGTTTCACTTTTCATATGATGAAATGATATCCATTTATTTTATATGGATTATGTAATGATGGGTTGATGTTTATGAACCACATTTTATTCTTTGGGTGATGATGATTGACTTATGTTTATGTTGTGGCACATGTATGAATGAATTAATTATGAGATGGGTGGGACCTATATATCCCCCTAATTCATTGGGTAATGATTTATATCTCATGAGATATACATGGCTGGATCGGTATGTTAATCCGGTTCAGTGTTACAGGACTAAAATGTGGAGTGAAATCGATTCAGAAAGGGACTTTGTCCACTAAGATTGTCTTGGCAGCAATGCCTTGGCCACTATGGAAATCATAACTTATGCTGAATGGTTGACACAATTACATGTTTTATACCCATTATATTTTATCAAGATGGATGTTCCATTAAGATATATGTCATATGTACTTCCACGATTTATGTCTTTGCTCAATATTTTGATGTTTAAATTTCATGTTGAAGTTTTTTGCTTTCAAATGTTTTTGGATTGTTTTATGTTCTCTCTGTTTTCCCTTACTATGCATTTGAGCTCACCCTTTTTATTTTTTCTTTTCCACAGGATATAAAGAAATTTTTTATGTAAGAATACAAAAAAGATTAAGTTCTTTATAGGAGATATTGAAGATATTTTACCACGATTAGAGGATTATTTTCCTAGTTTCAAAAGACACTAAACTATTACTTTACTTGTGTGTCTGTTTTCATTATATATTAAGTATTCCTGTAAAGTAATGTAATGTCCATGTACGCCAAACTTTGGGTCTCTAAAGTTGGTATTAGAGGAAAGGATTAGTTAACCTTTGGAAACTAGGATGCGAAAACTTTAGTGTGATCCCTAGATATATTTCTAAGGTATGTCTAGGGATGTACCTATGGTTAAGTATAAGTATATTTTATATTCCTAAAATTATGGTAAAGATCTTAGAATTTAACCTAATATCTATGATATTGAAGGTAGTCCCCCTTGATTATGATTTTTTCCTCTCACACTATTATTTTTTGGGTTTTAGAAAATGGCTGCGAACGGGAAGATTCATGATAATGGAGTATATGATGGATAATGGAATGATATTCTTCATGAGAAACCGAATGAAATTGGATCTGGAGTTCCAGATATCACTATTTTGCATAATAAAAAATCTCATAATATGATTAATAATCTCAACTTTGGTATGTTTCTCGACTCAGCTAATAAGAGAAATATGGAGTTTCATGACGATCATAGAGGAAGGAAAGTTCAATTTAATTCATGTAAATCATGTGGGAAGAGGCATCAAAGAGAATGTTTCAAAGGAACTGAAAGATGATTTGGGTTCGGAAAAGAAGGACACAATTCTAGTAAGTTCAAAGGAAAAGGTTCAGTTAACACCATGGATAAATATAATGTTATTTAAATGACATCAACAATAATTAGATTTTTTAAATGTGGAATGTATGGGAATTATGCAAACCAATTCCCTAAGGGAAAATCTCATGAAGATAATCAGCATTGTCATATGGGTAGTATTTATGTTGATGATAATGAGGAGACTACAAATGATATATGAGATAAAATTAGTGTTGATGCTTGGTCAATGGTTTAAGAAGGTAGTGGAATGCTGGTATGTTTATGAAGAGTTATGTTGTATAGGTAATTTAATGGTACTATGGAATAAAGAATCATCTAAGTATTGTTACACTATTGTAATTTCTAAAGTATATAAGAGTATATGTTGAATGGTACATGTAACCATGAAAGGTTTTTCAGATATTTTGGAAAGCAGATGATATGCGCATAATGAATGGATAATGATAAAATAATATGTTTGATAGTATTCATGATCTCATAACTGATATAAGGACAAAGTGATACTAAGGTTTGATTATATCGACAACTTTGGGATTTTGGTATGTGGAAGGAGTTAACTTTTGACAGCATTCATGTTTTCAGAAAGGTTGAATTGGTATTCATTTTTTCTATAGAATACAAGATTAAGGTATTCACATGTTTGGAATGCGATCAAAAAGATATATCTTGTGATATATGAGGTATAAATTAGGATATTCATGTTCTTGTTATATAAAATTTTTTGTAATCATTCTATTTATACTATAAGATTAGACAGAAGTATTTTTGAAAAGCATAATGGTTGGAATGGATTAAGATAGACATCAGATAATATTGATTAAGGATAAAGCATTTTGATATTATGATAGTATTGTTTTAGAAAAAAGAACAACCTGCAGGACGGGCGACAACCCGTCAGGTCGGACAAGGATGTGGGAATTAAACCCACAACTGATGTGTGATAAGCATTTTTTTCCTACCACTAGCCTACTAGAAGTCCCTATTTAGTAGAAACCAGTTTTATTATATTATGCAGTATGATATATGAAGTATAATCAATTTTCGGAACCATATATGATTAATCTCACTACAGATGGACTTATGTAATTTTTATAACTTTTTCTAACCATTTGTTTGAGATAGATGGAATGACCCATCATTCTACCACATGAAATTATAACACTTCGTGAATGAAAAATTCAACTTCATTTATTTATGAGATGATGTGGAAATTGTCTAAGGAATTGCCAACGGTGAGACTGTACCACAATCAAGAAAGTATTTCTTCTAATTTCAATTTCTTCAACTTTAGGGAAATGATCTTGAAAACCAAAAATGTTTTCCTAGTGCCCTTATATATGATAAATCAGATGGTACCTTAGATAATCACAAATCTATGGCTTTGTGATTGTTGTCTTTTTCATAGCCATGTTTTCTACCACTCTCCATCAGAACATGATGGTTAGATTTCTCTTCCATATCCATATTTTTCACCTATGTTCTCCTATGTGGAATCCCAGGGATTCGTTAATTTGTGTAACTGTTACATTTCATAATTTAGTTTTTAAATTTAAGTTTTGGTATTTCTTTTTATGATGTGGGAATATATTAAAGAAACTTTCAAGTAGTAAACCATTTATAACCCCGACGAAATTCGAGGGAGAAATTCATTTTAAGGGGGGTAGAATGTAACACCCTGAGATTTTATGAAGAATATTATTTTAATTTCGTTGATGTCTTGTGTTGTACGCTACACCAAAATTAGCTTGTGTTATACGTGACACCATATTAGCTTGCAATACACGCAACCCTATTCTTGGCTCGTGTTACACACAATTTCAAGATCATTTTGTAGAAATTATTCTATGCAATATTAAGTATAGATTTTTTTTAATGTATAAATAAAATAAGTTTTCAATTATGTTATACTCAACTCCAAATGGATATTTCACTACAAGCAACCTTGACCTGGCTTGTATTACACGCAATCATGACCTTCCTCGATAGCGTGTGTTGCACGCAATACCGTGTTTCACTAAACAACAATATATGGTTATAATATTATCATCAACTTGCTGTTATGAATAGTATTGACTACATTTTGAATTTTATAACATTATTATTCATCTTACTTATTTTCTAGAAGATGGTATGAGAATAAAATAATTTTTTCGGGTAAAATTAGTATTTTAAAAAAAAATGCAGTTTCACCTCCTTTTGATTGTGCACCCACATTAAATATAGTTTTTGAAATGTTTTTAAGTTCAATTTTAAAAAATAAAATTATTCTTTGGAATCAGGATATACAATTTTTCCTAGGATAAAATTTTCTTTTTATTCCGATAACTTTCATATTTTAAGGAATAGTAAAAACACGCTATATTTTATTTAAAAACAGCTTTTTTCATCGTAATAATTTATGTGGTTAAATTATAATATTGAATGGTTTCAAATTATAAATAGAATATATTTTTACCATTTAATATTATGTATATCATTAGAATTTATTTTACATTGAATTCGTAGGTTTAATCAATACAATCTTTTGCAATGTTTTAAACAAAAACCCGTTTTCTTTCGACAACGAGACTAATTTTAATTTAATTTAGGAATCTTCTGTGCATTGAATTTGGTAAAATGGTTCTTATATTAGGAATTATAGGGTCCAAATTATATTAATAGGCTTCTTTTTATTTTTGGGCATTATGAATAGTTACTACGGTAAATTTTATTTACCATAGTAAAAGGTAAATCAGATAATTATGGGTAATTATAATATTATTAAATTACACTAACACTTATCTTAATACAATTGGATGATTATATTTCGTCCTAATTCATATATGGGTCGAAATGGAATCCATTAGAACCCACTTAGAGGTGATTAAAACCATTAGTTTATTTTATTTAATGGAAAGTGAAATATGTCTCACTCAAACTTTAATAATTAAAGTATTTCTAATATAAGGTTATATAGAATATAAATTCAGTTATAAATACTCATTTGAATGCCAAATTTTGTTTCTTTATCATGGTAATTTATTTGTAATTTTTAAGAGTTATTTAATTACTTTATTAGCTTATACATTAATGATGAAAAAAATTATTTCTTTATTAAAAAAGTCAATAATATTGTTTTTATTGAAATATTAATACAAATTAAAATGCTCAAAAACCTGACCAGAACTTATTGGTAGTGTATATATACACCATAAGAATATAAGTTCCGAATATATGACCATTTGGAGTCTTATAATAGCGATTTTGACACTTATATTATTTTATTTTATATGATGTCAAAGTTGTCATCTTCATAATTTAATAAAAATAACATTTTAAAATTAGGTGTTTTTGACGGTAAATCAGACTAAATGTATTCTTATGAAAAATATAACATTTATCTTCATCCTAGTATTTTATTTTTAATTGTTATACAACAAATAAGTATATTTAATAATTATACCAAAATTTTGTTTTAATTATTTTATTAAGTGAAATATCAAAGAAAAGGTTTTAAAAATAGTATCTTAAATAATATATGAACTATTTAATGTTATCCACTAATTCTATAGATTACAATGACATTTTGGGAACCTATTAAATATTTTAGTTATAATATATCCTATGTGTGGTTTTTATTTAAATTCAAATAAATGAATAATGTCAAAATTGACACTATTGTTATTTTATAAAAATAACATATTGTTAGATTGTTTAAAAATAAAAATAATATTTAAAAATTATAAATTGAAGTTTATATATTCTAAAATTTCATAAATTATATAATTATAGATAATTAACATCACATAAGCAATTATTTATAACAATTTAAAATTTAGAATCTTATTACCACAAATAGAATTTAATAGATTAAATAAGGATAAATCAAGTTGATAATGTCTAAAATAAATTCCGTACATTTCTAAATTTTTTATGAGATTATAACCCTATCATATCTAATCATATAATATGAGTCATTTTTGTTGTTTTTATGTGGGGTTAGATTTATTATAAATTAATATTTTTATGTTTTTTCAAAGGTTCCCCTCTCCTCCCTTATAAAAAGGGCACCCCTTCCATCTTCTCTTAACACCCTTTTGAGCCTTGATTCTCGGCCAACCCCTGCCCATTTATTTTCTCCACTTCCTTAGAAAACTTTTATAGGTTATTTTCTTCTCAAAAGGCCAACTCTACTTCCTTAAGAGGAATCTTAACGGAGATGCGTTGAAGAAGAGGTAATCTCTTCTTCCCATTCTCTCAAGTTTCATTCTTCTTCTACTTATTCTTCATTAGTTGTCTCATTATAAAGTAATAACATAAGTATTACTTATATAGAGATATGTTATTATAAATATGAAACAACCCCATTTCACCTTCTTTCAATCCTATGAAAAATGAAATCATTGCGCGTGCGTAGGTACGGAATATCGTCTCCACACCGTGGTGTAATCTATTTTTACACCACCATCTTACATGGATGGGTATAATGGTGTAACGAATGACTAAATATGATTATTATATCATCATACTGTTCTAAAATATTATATCATTCACTCCAATTCTATTCAATAAATATAGGAACGATATCATCGCTCGTGCGTACGTATGGATTACCGTCTCCATGACGCGATGAGATTCATTTTCCATGTTAACAATTCGACAATGATTATAAAGTATATAAAATAAGTAATCATGAAATATATGACATAGTAATTCTACTGGATTAATGTACATATATATTTATGTCATCTACTTAATTCCATTCAATTCAATAAGGAAATGAAAATAGTGTTCATGCGTATGTACAGCCAACCGTCTCCATGAACGACGCATTTCATTCCCTTTATTGATCTATTATATATATATATATATATGTATATTATGAATATATATTATATATAAATAATGCTTTAAATTATTGAATTAATTAATCATGTCTTAAGTAATCTTATTAATAATTACAAGTCAAAATACGGATGATAAATGAATGGATTTTACCCAAAACGCTACTTTAACATGAATTTACAAAAGAACGGGTAATATAAAGTCATAAGTTAACCATATATGATATCATAACAATGAATATGATTTTTTAATAATTCAATGACATTATTTATATCATTATACAGGAGGTTAGGATATGTACGAAGCATATCAGCCCTAAGGTAAGGGATCATGTTACAATATCAATTGTATTTTATCCAAGATTGTTTATTCGTAAGTATTTATTGGGGTTATTTATATCATCCACGTCCATGTATTCCAAAAAATCGTTTCATGTATGTTTAATGTCCTTCTTACCCATTTTTGAATTTTAATACATGGTTTGTAAAGAATCATTCTTTTGTTTACCATACGAGGTCTTTTTTGACTTTTCCGGAAAAAGTACAAGAAGACTGTTTTTTTAACTTATACGGCATGAACAAATTTTTACGGTTTCATAACACCTTATTTTCATGATGCTTACTCTACAAGATTAGTGACTATTTTCAAGAAAATCCTTTTCTTTTAAAATTGAATTGACTTTTGTGAAAAGAAAATGATTTTGAAGAAGAAAAGATATTTTCCTCAAGAATTCATTTCAAGTGTTTTATCAAAACCATTTTCCATATAATATGGCATTATTTCATATTTGTATGTTTCAAGTATAATTCCTCTATGATTTACATGGTTTCAATTTTCTTATGATGAAATGATGTCCATTTATTTTATATGGATTATGTTATGAGGGGATGATGTTTATGAATCCCATTTTATTCTTTGGGTTATGATGAATGATTTATGTTTATGTTGTGGCCCACGTAAGAATGATTTCATTATGAGATTGGTGGGACCTATATCTTCCTCTAATTCATTGGGTAAAGATGTATATATCATGAGATAGAGATGGCTGGAATGGAAAGTTAATCTGGATTAGTGTTACAGGACTAAAATGAGGAGTGAACTCGATTCAGAAAGGGGCTTTGTCCACTAAGATGGTCTTGGAAACAATGCCTTGGCTACTATGGAAATCATAAAATGTGCTAAATGGTTTCCATAATTATATATTTTATTCCCATTATATTTTATCAATATTGATGTTCCATTATGATATATTCCTTACGTACTTCCACGATTTATTTCTTTTCTCAAGATTTTGATGTTTAAATTTCATGTTCAAGTTTTTGCTTTCAAATGTTTATGGATTGTTTTATGTTCTCTATGTTTTCCCTTACTAAGCATTTGAGCTCACCCTTTATATTTTTTGTTTTCCCTAGTATATAAAGAAAGGTTTTCGGTAAGAAACCAAAAAGGGGAATATCATTTTTGGAGATGTTGATGATCTTTTACCACGATTAGAAGATTATTTTCCCAGTTTCCAAAGACACTAAACTATTAAGGTCCTTGTGTGTCTGTTTTCGTTATATATTAAGTATTACTTAAAAGTAATGTAATTTCCATGTATGTAAAGCTTTGGGTCTCTACACTATGTGTGACCAATTTTAAAAAACTTAATATCTAGGGTATATAAACCACCAAAATCATTCTTGCTGGGAGTATAGAGTTATTACACCTACTACTCCCTATAGTTTACAGGGACCACCTAGGTAGTAATTGTAACCCCAATAAAATATGAATCATATATCTTACTAGAATATGTAAGGATTATGTTCCAATATATTATTTGTAGGGTTGATGAAAAAAATTTACAAAATTATTTTGATAATGTGTAAATGGATTGTAGGATGAGAAATCATTTAATTCAAATGGGGATGTTGGCTATATTAGTATTTAGCAGAGACAAGGGTAAGATTACACACACTATTAAAGGGAACCCTACAAAATTACATGCATTTTACCACTATAATTTGTATCAAAACCCAAAAAAAATTCTAATAATGTACCCCCATACATCTGAAAAATAAAAAATAGATAAATCTGGAAACTCAATTATAGAAAATGTTAAATGTTGAAATTTGGACAACAAAACTGAAAAAAAATTTAATCATGCTATGCCAATAGAAAAAAGAAGAAAATATCATAAAAAAATACAATAAAGTTAATAATAAAATTAAATAATAATTTTAAAGGATTCCTAAAATTAATAACAATGTTTCTCTAATAATTAATATTCCATGAAGAAGTAAAAAATAGGACCATGATTATAAAATATTTAAATTTATCAAATTTAAAATAAAAATAAAAATTGGGATTCCATTTCTATAGGTCCTGATTCAAATGAGAAATTATATAAAATCCATTGATAAAATATATTCCAAAAATAAAAATCACTATTAATTTTCAAT
Source organism: Viscum album (assembly GCA_963277665.1). NCBI lineage: Eukaryota > Viridiplantae > Streptophyta > Magnoliopsida > Santalales > Viscaceae > Viscum > Viscum album. Next base: position 349,975,646 of record OY728123.1, read on the forward strand.
ATTTAATATCTCGTTGTAGTGTAGTTCTCTGTTTCAGAATATGATAACTTATAAAAAATAGGGCCTAAGGGGATTTTTCATCCCTTAAACCATTAAGATAGATGTTCCCAGTTAAATTTTCTATGTGTTCATGGAGCTAGTTTTTAATTTAATTACATGAACATTATTTCAACAGTTGAGGATAAGATTTTCCATCCGACCACTATTGTTTTATAGCTTTCTGGTTGGTCAATCTGTCACCCAATTTTTACGGTATATGACTTTATAGTGTGAATAAGAATGCACTTTTTGAATAATTTTTTTGTGATACCTAATCTGGGGCATGAACAAAAGGTACCCATCATCCACAGTAGTCCCTTTATAGAAAAATGGGGAGTTTTCATTGATTTCTCAATGGGTAAATTAATTTATAAACTGGGTGAACAAAAGGTGGAATTCATCAATTTCAAAATAATTAAAGAACCCATCCAAGACATAATATTATCCGGATATGAGATTTTAGGAGCTGAAGAATCTATTGATGTAGAGGAAGATTATTGTTTAGGATGCGAGAAGAAATTATTAGTGTACCTAACATCCCTACAAAAAAATGTATTAGAAATCATTTTAGTAAGCAGAAGGAGTTTCAAGATGAGTTTTATGGGTAATTACTGGAACAACTAGATGTGTTTTATTTAAAACACATATTGAACACTAAAAAATAATATAGATCTTGGGAACACATTCCTTGAAATAATATTGATGAATAGGGATATTAAATTACAACCTTTTTAAAGATGTATCATGAAAAACATGGTCCACTGATGCCCAAGGGTCATTCCTTAATCCAGGTTCCACAAGATTTGGAGCTCAAACCCCAGCCATCCAATTTGAAATATTATTCTTTTAGGTGTGTGCTCTATAGTACATGTAATTAAATCATCCCAATTAGGGGAAATTATGTAGACCAACAAGTTCAGTGTTTTGAGGAAGTATATGTCAGTTATTTGTATGTTAATTGATGATATAAAGGTTATTAGTCCATAATTTTACTTGAATAAACTCATCATGGAGCATGAGAATTAAAAACAATATAATCCTAAATGAGAATTTACCCAAACAAAAAATAAGTGATCTAAGAGGAAGTGATTATGTTTCTTGATAATGGGAAAATATTTACTATTTCTGATGGTCCTTGGGAATGTCAAATCCATGTCATAAATAAGAAGAGTGTACTGACTATGTTAAAAAATAAATGGAATGAGAAAACTCAAACATGAACTATAAACAAACGGTGGGTCTATATAGACTATAGAAAACTAAATTTTTTCACAATGAAGGATAATTTTAATATTTCATTTTTGGACCAAATTCTATATAATTTCTATTGAAATTATTATTTCAATTTTTTTAATGGATACTCTAGTTTCAAATAAATTTCAATTTCTCATCATGATCAAGATAAGATCACACACTCTTGTCCATCTAGGACATTTTCCTACTAGAAAATTCATTTTTTATTGTGTGGTTTTCCATAAACTTTTCAATTATGCATGAAGGAAATCATTTCAAACATTATTGGTAGGATTATAAAAGTGTTCATGTATGATTTTTGATTTATAGGAATTGATTTTTAAATTTTTTTTTTAATATTTGAAAGAATTTTGGAAGGATTTCATGAAAAATATATTAATGTTTACTGAGAAAATAAAATGTTCATGTTTGCTAAATGAATTATCACAGGTCAGAAGGGTTCTATGAAAATACAAAAGGATGATAATTTGAAAATTGAGTTGATACAATAGCTTCCACCAATTGTAAAATTCAATGGGATTAGTAGCTTATTTGTCCATGTTGGATTTTAATGGAGGCTCATTAAGGATTTTTCCAAGATCACTTGCATTCTATTCTCCCTATTTGTTATGGAAACACCTTTTCGTTCTAATAAAAAATGAATGGAGTCATTTATATTGATTTCTATTAAATATACCAACTCACCAGTGATCATTTCCGTGGACAGGTTGTTCCTCATTGATATGATGTGAGATTTCAACGATCTAATTATATGTTATATTTTAAGGAAGAAGAAGGATAAGATGTTTCGTGTAATTTATTATGTTCTCAAGATACTAGATTATTCTAGGATGAATTATTACTCTGCTAAAATGGATTTTCATTCTATTAAATTTTACTTCAAGAATTTATATTGTACAATATTGGGTCCATGATTATAAATTTCACTGACTATTCATTCCTCATGTAATTTCCTGATAACAAGGACTCAAAGACATTGCTCATGAAGAGAAATCATTTATTGTAGGATTTTGATCTTGTAAGAAAGGTTAAAATGGGGGCTAAAAATATTGTTTTAGACCGTATTCATAGGATTCAGAACACACAATTTGAGGAACTAAGGGATATCACAACATCTTTTCCAGATGAATAATTTGTTATTTTTCTATGAAGACATCTTGATTTAAAGATTATTATAATTCACTACATATTGGGGTTATACCAATGAAATCTTCAATGAAAAAAAGGAATTTTTTAGTAGATGAGTTAAAATAAAACATATGGGATGAACCTATTCATCTTTGAATATATGTTGATGTTATTTTGAGGAAATTTATAGATGATGGTGAAATAGTCCCCATTCATGAAGGCTTCCAATCAACAACATAGCATAGAAACTGAGGATGAGAATAAACAGATCACAAATTTTTAATTGATGGTTTATCGAGCCAACATTTTTTATGGATGCAATGAGTTTAGTTATTAGCTATTAAAAGTGAGATATTCTTTGAAATATAGAAAGAAGGAAGGATTTAACACAAAAAATGAATATCGGATAGATGATGTTTTTGTAGTGTGGGGTTGGATTTCATGGGATATTTCCCAACATCAAATGATAATGAATATATATTATGGTTGTGGACTATGTGACCAATTGGGTTGAGGTTGTGGATGTTCCAAACTACCATGATTCAAGTGGGGTTAAATTCTTCAAGTAATCATTTTTTCAGGTTTGGAGTTCCCAGAGAATTCTTTACAGAAAATAGAACTCATGTGAAGAATTATAAGTACATGCATTTTATTGAGAATCATTGATTCTGTCACAAATTTGGTACAACCTACCACTTAGCGTCCAGTGGTTATGACTATGTTTTTAATAGAAATCTACAATAGATTTTAGAGATAATAGTTTATAGATCAGGAAAGGATTGGTTTATGATGATGGATTAGGGTTTCTTTTCTTACAGAACGTCTAACAAGACTCACATAGGGATGTCACCATACATGTTTCTCTATTGATAGAATGTTCCTATGCCTGTAAAAATTCATCAAAAAAATAATTTTGGGAAATGAAGGCCTCAAACATTGAATTAATGAATGATGATGAGAGGAGGTTGTTTGAGTCGAGTGATATAGAGTAAATTATGAGGGAATCAGATGCAAATGTTGATATTTACAATGGTAAAAAGTATTTCATAACTCAATAATTCAGTATTATGATTTTATGGTTTGTAAAAGGGTTATTCTGTTAATTCTTATGAAGAAACTATTCCTAATAAAATTGAAAACCAAGTGTTTGAGACACTTCACCATTCTGAGTTTCATTTTTGATGTATTTATGGAGATAATTAGAGATGAAAACAATACATTTATGTTAATGGTCAGAGAATCAAATACTTATTTAAAGGGAAACCAAAGGTAATTGTTTCTATTTATTTTCATGATGGTTTATTCTATATGAAGTATAAATTCAGTCAATAAAATAAATGTTTCATTGGAATTAACTCATAATATTTGTCTATTTTAATTTTTTCCCTTTTCTGAAAAAATTATTACTTTTTTCTTGATTCCATAGTTCGCATCAATTTCCTATTTGTGGGTATCAAATGAATTCATAACACTATATTATTACTATTTCTAAAAACTCGTAATGTGAAAAACATGTGTGAAAACACTAGATCAATGGGATGAAACTTCTTAAAAATACTATTCGGTTGAAAATATTCTTGTATTTTAATTTCATTATTCTTATGTATGTTTTCATAACCATACATGATATTTAATGAATAAACCATATCAATTCACTAAGGGATACTAAGGGTAATCATTTCAATAAACATTAATGACCAATTTTCCTATATTTGGGATGTTTTGGTTATATTTTTTAAATTTCAATAGTTTGTTTTTATTTTATTGTATACTACTATTGCCAAATTAAGGGGAATTCCCCTTCTTTTTGGCTAAATTGTGAACCTGATTTCTTGCTTGAGTTTTATATTATTAAATCCTATAGAGTTGAGAAATAGTTTGAGTTTTAGTGGGTAACATGATGACACCAATTACAACCACTTTCTATCAACTACTACTATAAAATATTGTATATCATGACATAGTTTGAACTATATTGAATTTTTTTCTTCAAAATAAAAATAACGAGAATGAAATTTTAAAACGAAAAAACATTTTTTAGGATTTATTGTTTGTTAGTGGTTGGTAGAGATCATTGTTAAGTGTTTTTTTGTAATAGGTTTTTTAGGGAAATAAAATGATTTATATTCCCTATATCCCATTAAAATAGACAGGTTTTATAGTGTGGGGAAGAGGGATCTTCCTATATGCTATGATGTGACTCAAATCTAGACACATCAAAATACCCTTTTATATTGAGTAAATAAATTGAAAAAATAATATTATTTCCCAAACTAAGGGTCTTTTCATTCAAGTTTCCCCTCATTTTTTTCTTAATAGGTGGATAATTACACATAGGTTATTATCGTTTTCATTGATTTTGTATCTATTGGCAGGGTATAATTGTTGAGTCATGTTTCATGCAGTTTTATGGGATATTCTATTTTGGAACTAATATATGGAGTGGCATAAGATAGATAATTTTAGAATAATGATCATAACCTAAGAAAACATCAAATTTGATCTCGAAACTAGTGAATCACCTTTTGAAAATAAATCACCTTAGGGATCCAAATCAAATGATAAATATATATCCTTTAAATTGGTGTAAAATGTGAAATTAGGATCACATTGTGAGTGTATGAGAAAATGTCAAAGGGCGTGTTTTTAAAATAATTAAATTTCAAACTCAATAAGTATATTTCATTGTGATATGAACAATCCCTTGAGTGGGAAATATTAAAAATAATGGTCCCTCTAAAAAATGAGATCCTTAAGTTGAGGGGAATATTAAAACCAAATGAAGAAGGGGATAATTAAATTATATGAATATTATCTGATATGTATTAATGTTGTGATAAAAATTAAAATTGAATTTTTTGTTCCCAGGAATCAGTAATAATTAATGGTTTCTCTGGTTAAGATTTAATTTCCACTTAAATCAAAACAATTATCAAACTTAGAATTGGAACATGAGTTCAAATTATCGAATGATAGTGAGGGAAATGATATATATAAACAAAGAAATAATAAATAGTGATTGAATATGTGTTTCTTTTATTTCCATATATGTATTTGAACTTAGGAAGAACCTATTATGGTCATTATTTAAAAATCCTATCTCGCTATAGATTCTATCCCTTTATAATTGAATTTAATGGCTTTCTCAATCTGATATTACTATATGATATTTATTTTTACCTTGTTAACAAAGAGAAGAAAAACCTTAATTTTTTTGAGAATAAATAAACATTTATGTGTGGAAGAATTTTATATGGCACTTATATCAATAATTTTCTCCACACAATTCAGTGTAACTTACTGTTTTTAATTCCAAAATAATATTTTTAGTCTAATAATTTTCAATTTTATTTTAATTTTTTATGTAATTATTAAATATTTCAGTTTTGTGTTAAACTAAGATATTTAATTTTTTTTACATTAGTTATTTGTAAAAGTATTGTTTAATAAGTGATTTTTTTTGACACATCATTTTTTATTATTTTTATCTAAAATTTTTAACATAACACTACAATAGAAATGGGTATTCATAGCACCAGCCATTAATATCTCTAAAAAATTGTTGTTAATGTAGTACCTTTATAAGAATTAAAAAATTGTTGATAATAAGTGATTTTAACAATGGTAAAAATAACTCTTAATAGTAGAAATGAAAAATGGGGGCCTTTACCCACCCTAAAAAAGTAATGATAAAGGAAACCCTTTATCAGTGCTTCTTTATCAATGATAACAACTTAGATGGATTCAATGGGATGTAAATATAAAAGAACAACTAGCAAAAACCTATAATTTCAAACAGTGCTATATACAACTTGTAATTTCAAAAAATGTAATATACATTTAATTGACATCATGAATACAAAAAATTCAACCCATGTTATATTAAAGCATTATTATTTATATTTCAATCAATGTTTTATATTATTATATTTAAAATTACCCAAAAAAATTATAAAACATTCACATTTCATCTTTTAACACTTGTGTTCCCCTATAAAAAATTTCTTCCCATGGTATGAGTAATCCAAAAAACCATCTCAACCCATGAAAAAGATTCTTCATATATAAGAAAAAAATAATGTTAGTAATACTATAATGAAATAAAATAAAAATTAATTTGGGATAATACTTTAATAAAATGTCAATATTTAATAAAAAAAGGCACATTTGGAGTTATACCAGTTATATCGTGTGTTATGTTAAGGTTCAGTTGACCCCTATACATCAAAAATGATCATGTATCTTTTACATAAAATAAAAAATAAATCCGAATTAATTTTCTTCGTTTTTAGTATGTCACTTGTTGTTTTTACTTAATTTAATGTCAATTTTAAATAAAAAGACACATTTGTAGTCATATCGGTCACACCATGCATCTGATTGAGGTTCTACTAATTCCTACATATCATAAATGACTTAAATTTTCCCCATAAAATATCAAAACTATATGAATTATTTTTCTTGGTTTTTAATATGCTAGATATGCTTTTTTTACTAAAATGTCATTTCAAATTGGAAATATGCTTTATGAGTCATACCGATCTCATCATGCATTAGTTTGATGTGATATGGATTCCGAAATTTCACAAATGACATATTAATAATTGTATTAAATTATTAAGAATGTCATAGTATTTTATCGTGGTTTTCAGTGAGTGACACATTTTGAACTAATTTGTAAATTTTAAACTGATAATGGACACATTTCGTCATAATGGCCACATCATGTATTGGATTAATGTGTGGTTGTTTTATAAAAATTATAAATAACTCATGGATCATTTTACTAAATTATAAAAATAATACAAATTCATTTTCTTGATTTTCATTTTGTCACTTGTTCTCTTTTACTTAAATTATGTTAAATTTAAAATAAAATCCCATTTTGAGCATACCGGTCACATTGTACATCGTATTTCCATGGGGTTGACTACTACATGTCAACAATGACTACATGATCATTTTACTAAAATATAAAAACAATATGAATGTGTTTTCATAGTTTTAAATACTTCAATTATTCTATTAACTTAAATTAATGTCATTTTTTATTAAAAAATCACACTTGGAGTCTTATCGGTCACACCGTGCATTGTATTGAAGTTCTGTTGACTCCTAAAAATCATAAATTAATCATAGATTATTTACTGAAATTATTAAAATAATAAAAATGTTTTTTCATGGTTTTCAATAGGTCACTTTTTCTTTTAACATAAATTAATTTAAATTTTAATTAAAAAAGACACACTTTGAGTCATACTGGTCACACCGTGCATCAGATTCAGGTGAGGTTGATTCCTACAAAAAAATAACTTATATATCATTTTAATAGGATATAAAACAATAAGAATTCATTTTTTTGGTATTAATTATCTCAGTTTTTTTTTTAACAAAAATATCATTTCAAATTGGAAACACACATTATGAGTCATGCTGATCGCATTGTGCGCCGGTATGACGTGAGACTACTTTAAACACATCAATAATGATTTATGAATTTCTTTCCAATATTATCAAGACAATCATGGAAAGTTTGTTTTAGTGAGTGGCACGTTTTGAACTAAAATAATGATTTTAAACTGATAATATACACTTTTAGTCATATCTGTCGCACAGTGCATCAAGTTGATATGTGGTTGATTCCTATATGTCAAAAATTACTCATGTATCATTGTAAAAAATTATAAAAATAAAAAAAGTGTGTTTTCATAGTTTTCAATATGTAAATTGTTCTTTTTTCCTTAAAATAATATCAATTTTTTAAAATAATGATACACTTTGAGTCATACAGTTCACACCGTAAGTCGTTTTAAGGTACGGTTGACTCTTAAACAGCATAATTCACTCATGGATCATTAAACTAAAGTATGAAAACAATAATAATTAATTTTATTAGTTTTCAATATGTCACTTGTCCTTTATACTAATATTAAAGTAGATTTTATATAGAAAGAGTCACTTTGAGTGATACCGATCACTTGTTCTTTTTTCATGGGTTTGAGTATGTTAGATGATATGAAACCAACTATATGGATCAATGAATTTCATACGTAGATATATCATTTTACTAGATTAATATTTATTACAAAACACAATGATCCATTACAAAAGAGTTTAGGTCTACAGATTTTGGAATCAAGGAAACATAAAAAAGTAGTTTATAAGAGTCTCTCATTAAGTTATTATTTACTAAAAACCATTATAGGCATATCATTTATTAAAAAAATCATAATAACCAAATGATATGAAACATAAGAAAGGGTGATCATATATGCTCAATAATTTTAAATAAGGGTGATATCAATGATCATATAAGTAATACACTAGCATAAATATATTAGAAGGTGATATTAACAGAAGAAATTCATAGACTAAATATCATAGCGAATAATCATGAGTCATAGATCAATGAATGGTTGTTTTGAATACATAAATATTAAAGGATAAAATAATATTATAATATAAAAACATAAACTCTATGTCGTACCAAGCACACTGTGTATCAAATTGAGATGTGGCTCAATAGTTTGTAGATGACTAATACAATGTTTCAGAAAATATTCATGAAATATCTTTCGGGAAGTCATACATTTCATTCAACTAATATGAAATCCCTTTGCAGATGATTCCTTGCGATTCACTTCACATTTCATGAAATATGTGGTTTCCTATTCCACCCGAAAAGAACATGTTATCTATTTTTGGATTATTATAGATAGTAGAAAGGGAAGTATAAATTCCAAAAAGATTTATAAAAAACTAAATAAGTATTAGAAAAAAATTATAAAGAAATTAAATAAAAAATAATAGATAAAATTATGAAAAAATTAAATAAATAAATAAAAGAACACACTTTGAGTCATAACAGCCAGATCATATATTACAATGCCTTCTATTTACATTCTCTTTCAAAATGGAAACATTACATTGTCGAAATTTATTAGATTCCTTCATGTTCCCTCCACTTCCTCTGAAGGAAAGTGGTAAATCTAATACATTCTGTGGTGACAAGGTGTTGAGGGAGAATAAGACAGTGGAAGACATTATTTGCATGAGTATTCAAACATTTAATTTACATTATGTTAATTTAGTAGAGAATAGTTTATATTATGAGTAAACACATTATATATTAAAAAGACACTTCATTCGCACTGAATTATTAGTTGCATCCTTATAGTCCAACCTCTCATGAAAATGATTAGCTTCAAACGAACCTTACTGACTTGAAAAAATCAATCCACCTATATAAGAAAACAATTATTACGTGAATAATAATAAATATTATTAACTTAAATATTAATATGATACAATCCAAAACTTTTATAGAAGTCAAACTTGTATTCTATTTGGGTACATTCTGGAGTCACGTATTGTTACACATTTATTTTAGAGCACATCTATATCATCTTCTGAGTATTGGTATTTTATAAGGTCATAATGATATTGGAAAGTTATAAATAAACAAAGTAATAATAAATATTTTCAATTAAATAGTAATTATCTTAAAAAATACAACTTTTGGGATGCCATTTTATTCATAAAATATGATCTCTGTAATAAATTTACAAAAATAATAACCACAATATTTTCTATTGGTTTGTTTCGAACACAAAATAAATATCGAGTTGAATTATTAATTTTTTTTGATATGTTTTTTGAATAGTTAAATATTATTATATATACCCTGATACTTATCCAGTCATAGAGCTTGTCTTGGTCTTCATCCTTATCCCATTGCCTCATTCCCTATTTTTACGATATTTATGCACCTCCCTATCATAATATAATCCTCATTGAAAGATAATATAAATTATATAACTTGATGTTTAGTTCTAAAACACTGTGTGTAGTTTATTAAAAATTGATAAAATCCATAATGTGTAGATGTTTTGGTGGATATCCTTTCATTGAATCTAGGAAATAAATCTTTGGAGTATCCAAATTTACCAGAATGAGCTTCCAATTCGTCCTAAAAACATAAAAAGGAATAATTAAGGAATTAAATGAAAATATATTATATATGAATAAATGTTAGAATTTTAACCCTACAACATTGGTGTTATATAGTGTTTTTCATCCGAATGTTTTCATTCCAATAACTTTACCAGACATGCAATATTTCATCCTTTTATTGGGTATATAATTTTGGTTTTTCTATTGAGGTGATGTGATAAACAATGAGTCCAAATTTTTCATGGGAAAATCCCTTCAATTTTTTTTTTCATTTTTATGCCAACAAAAAATATGAATGTATTTAGTCATAATTAACTTAGTATGTCAACTTTGTGAAAATAAAATCCTAAAAACATGACTCGTATTTACATTTAAAACTCAACTGCCTATAATAACATAGTCAAGGATTTCAAAAAAATTATCAACACCAATAAGGTCTTTAAAATTTTATCGTCATATATTTTCATCTAAATGAAATATGTGAGTCAGACCATATTTTTAATTTGTATCCTCTATAATACTCAATGATAATAAATGAAAATATAGAACATAGGGGTAACGGTTCTTTTATTAGATCATTTAGATTGGTTGGTCTATTCATTAGATGGTTTTGAGTCAGAATTTTATTTCATACCCTTCCCTTTTTCAATCTCTAATACTATTCATTGGTTTAGACCATTTTTCATTAATTGTTATATGTTTAGCATGAGAAAAATTGGAAATGAATACCTACTTGTCAAAATGTTTTTTATAGGATGTAATGGAAATGTGATAAATTTTCTAACATATATTTAGACCATATGGATACCTTACCCATATATTGGAATAGGTAGAACAACGCTCAACTCATTGTCTATACTAATCAACACTCTCACAAGACCTATTGGTAGTGGTTTTTTGTGTAGCAGGATGTTTTGGTTATTGAACAATATAGACCTCACTACAAGGCGATGGGAATGGGTTGATAAATATAAATCATAGTCATTATAAATCTATATAATATATTTATATGAAATGTATCAGTGTAGTTTTTATTCATGTTTCATCAAAAAAAATTATTTGAACATTGATTACATTATCTAAGTTATATCTTTAAGGGTAATGTCTTGCCTCCTAGCTAATGGGGGTGTGGAAAGGTATCCATATGTGGTTGTTCTTGAGTTATTTATTTTATTTTATTACACACCATAATAGTTTCCATCATCTCTCTCTACCATTGGAATTGTTCTTCAATGGTAGCTAGTATTTCTCTCATCCATTTCATTTCCTCATTGTGATCTTCCTCTTGTTTTTCTACCAAAATATGTTCGAGTTCTGTCTGAAAAACCCACACCTATAACATGTCAATATTGTTCTGGTCACTTTATGACCATTGATACAATATGTTCATCGAGAACTCGAGTTTCTGACTCCAATGACTATGTTAGATAAAAAATATTGGAAAATAATTTATCATTTGTATGTAATAATGATTTAAATAAATGTAAAATTTTATTATGTAATACATGAACATGATTCCAAATAATTTTCTAAGTTTTATATATTAATATCCTATCATTATTTACACCTTCCTCCTTCCACAATACATGGTGTGGGATTATAGTTCCATTAGATTTGGAGTCATCTATCTACATTTAAATAGAGGAACATGATTATTGTATTGTTCCATGCCATATAAATGTATTACGATAGATTAAAAATACATACCATTTTTTTCAAGTGATGATGTGAAGACCAATAAATTCCATATTTTTTAATTATTTAGAATTATTACGGGACTGTGATATTTTAAAACACTTGATTCTGAGGCCTGGAGTGTCCAGAATAGATTTTAGAATTTTTTAAGGTGCGTTCAGTAAACATGCAAGCATTATTTTCAATATTTTGAAACAGTGCTCGGTTTAAAAATTTGAGGGCATTGTTTATTTCATAGTTCCATGATTCTCTTAGTTAATGCATAAGTTCTACAAGATTGGGTTGGATAGAAAAGACATGTTTTTGAATTTTTAGAAAAAATAATTAAAAAATGAAATGAGTTGTTTTATTCTTTTCTTCCACCGGTTAAGCATCAGTTGGCGGAACAAAAAAATAAAAAAATGCATTAAATGAATATCATTAAATGACATGTTACTTTTATTGTGTAACCGAAACACTCATGTGATTAATTGGTTCATTAACTAAGGTTCATTAACGAACCACATTAATGAACCCATCTTTAATCTATTTAACTCATTATTTAATCAATCCATTAGTGAAATGATTTAGATACCATGAGGAAAGCTCTGAAGAAACACTGATGATGTCACCCTCCAATGAAGAATGATTATCGAATAATGTCTACTTGGGGATTCATTCTGGAGGGAAAAAATGGTGAAAAACAACATCATATGTGGAATTACTTCTTGTGTTTGTAGTGTAATCCACTGAATCTAGGTAGGGGATTATATTAATCCTAAGTGAATTGTAATTTTTTAACTCAATCATTAATGATAATTAAGAAAACTTTCGATCAACTGAAATGGAGTGAGGACCCTTGCGATGTGGCAGACCCTTGAGATGTGAAAGTTATTTTGAGATACTCCACTTGAGTTTTGGATGATGTTAAATTACATCCGGGTTGGATCTGACTCAAATCCAACTAGGCCCTATTTACCTTTTTCCTGTTAATTAAATACCATAGATCTGATTGAGGCATCATTTATCATGACCGAAATGTTAATAAATTATGGTCCTTTGGGATATTTCATCATAATACATCTTGGATGTTGGTGTATGACCATTGTTCGGGGGAGAAGAATATATGGAACTTAGGCATGCTACGTGTGCGAAGCCTATGTCTGGCTATCAAATGACGAGAAACCCTCTATGGATCGGCATAAAAGCAACCCTCCATGGTTCAACAACAGTGAAACCCTCTGTGGATCCACAATGGTGTGAACCTCTGTTGATTTTCCTAAGGCATACTCACCATGGATCGACAGTAGTGCGACCGTCTATCGATCAGTAGCAGTGAGACCCATTTTCGATCAGCATTAGTGTGACCATACACTGTCCCACCATAGAGTGGCCTATTGAGGATCAATAGAAGACATACCCTTTGTGAATCAGTAGTAGAGAAACCCATTTCATATAAGTATCTGATCTACCAAACAAAATAAAACGACCTAGATTAAGCCTAATCTTCTTTATTCACGTTTCTTATGTTGTATAGCTAGTGTGTTTTTTCCTTTTCTTTATACATTGTGATTAAGATCATGAATATTTGTTTTTCTTTTGTGGAGTTCTGGGATACCTTCAGGGGTATCAGGGGGGCCTACTTGGTATTGTTACACTCACCCTTACATGGGATTCTCCCACACCTTTTTGGGTCTTCTGCAGACGGTGGAAAACATGAATGAGACTGGGCAGTTAGGGCTAGACAGTGCTTTTAGGGGATTGATAAATGAAGTGAATGAAGGTAGAGATAGATGATGAGTGATACCTACCCTTTAGTTAGGATCCTTGTTGGATGAGATTCAGAGAACATTTTTCCCTTTTTTTAATTTCTTTTCCTTTTGGGATTGAATACTGGAACCTTTATTTTTAGAACATACCTTTACTCTTATTGGTGGATTTCAGTGGTCGTTGTACTTTCATTTTCAGTTATGTTTGACTTGTGCGAAGAGTTCAATGTCTATGTGTGTACATTTTTAATGTGAGTTATTTCATTTTTTGGGTTTTCCGTTTTTTATGCTTGTCATAAACCATTGGACTAAGGAAGGAGGTCTTGGCGTAGTCATGAAATGGGCCACGAGGGATGGTTCGTGAAACATTGGGATCAAATAGAGGATGGTTCAACCAAAAGAACTACGAGTCTATGATTTCATTTGATAAATATTGTTAAGTGTCTTGGGATCAGATTACAGTGTGGGGAGTCTTGTGTCATTACGGAGGCCTTTTTTTTCAGACACCAAGATACGGAATTCTGATTTCCCACTCTGTGCACAAAAACATTGTTTGCATGGGTTTTGGAAATTTTTTGTTTAGATATCACTTGAGTCAGCTCAACTGGTATAACATATTGACTGTGGCATGTCTGTTTCTTTACAGGAATCCTCCACATAGATAGATAGTCCGGATCCCAGTCGAGGATCACGATGACGTAACACCGAGCGATGAGGCATCGATGCTGAGACCTTTTACAGTGATAGCACCTTTGGGGGGTGTACCAACAACATCACCGCCCTCAGGGAAGTAATATCTACCACCCCCTAGCGGACAGTGCATTCCAGTTGAGCGTGATGCACAAGTTCCTGAGATAATGGCCTATGAGTTTTGATACATGACTGATCCGCAGATAGTTGAGGACTGGATGGAGGCTATGGCTTTAGTTGTCCTCTTGGTCAAGACAGTAGTAGACTATATGGTGATCCTTGCTGCTAGTTTATTTCAGGGAACGTAAGGGAGATGGTGGATCCATAAGCTCTCGACACACTAGGAGACGACTCTTTACTGGTTGGATATTAAGAGCCCCTTTAGGTAGAGGTCATACTAGAGACTCTTCGATCTGTAAAGTACATATCAATGAAAAGGTTCATTGACCCATCATTCTTTTTAATGAATGGGACTAGTGCTTCCCATGGTGAAGTACATGGGCATATAAACCCTTTATCTATATTATCTTGTACTTGTTTCTTTATCTCCTAATGTTTCACAACAACCATCCTATAGGAGTGCTGGATATCAGCAACGCCATTAATATTAGGTCAATTTAAAATCCAACCTCTTGGCTAGGAGAAAGACCATACAATTCCTCTTGAAACCCATCAACATATTCCATAACAATACTCCTGTCATTGAGGATGATCGTTTCCATTAACCCAATCATTTGAGTTAGATATTCATTCTTCTAGGGAAAATATATCCATGCATGATATGATGGCACAAACTAAGATTCATCATTTTCATTGAACTTGTACATAGTTATGGGTCGATTCACTATATAGAATTTAATTTACTTCTCATGATAATTTATGTTGGATCTATATTTGGAAATCCAATACATGCCCCTGATTGAATTAAATTCCACCAAAGGTAGTATGATGAGGTTTACTGGGAAGTTCTTCCCATATATTGTGATACGGGATGTGTAATATAAATGCGATGAAATCATTTCTCCATTTTCCATTTTCATCCACAACTCTACATCGATGATTATTGGTGTTGTTTGAGAAGTTCAACTAAACATTTAATATATAAAGCTATGTGTTGAACCAAAATTAGAAGTGAATGAACTATTCATGAAATAAATATTAGATTACTAATAACCACATCATTTTTTGAGTCCACCATAGTGGTTGTGATGGAAAAATATATCCCTTTCTACTATTGAGGTTATTAGTTGTCTCCAAAAGCCCTTGGATTAGGGAATTGGTGTGAAAAGTGCCTTGGGTTCCTCGAATTTGAAGTAAGGAACAATGTGATGATGGTTTACTATAGTATTCAATTCCTCTGTTTCATTATCATGTTTCTCATGACAGTAAACATTATATTTATTTCCTTACTTTTGATCATTAAATAATTTCTTTATTCCCTTTAGGAAATTTCCTGGGTGCTTGTTTTTACACCTTTCACATGTGGGATGATGGAATTTTTTGGCACGATTAGATTTATCCATTATAAAAAAAGAATTATACTCCACTTTATGATTCTTATCCCCATGACTCCCTCAATATTCATCGATCTCCATCTTGAATTTGATGGCACATCAGACAATTTCCTCATAGATATCAATGTCATAGATCACTATTTATTTTCATTGACTAGTTTTTTCTCACAAAAGAAGTAGTCAACCAAGAATTTGGGGGTAACAACAAAACAATAGGTGTATCATATAGGTCTTGCGATGTTTTCCTCATATTCCCCAATAGATTCATCATCTTTTTTCTGGACTGCAAGGAAATCTATTTCCATTTAAAGAAAAAGAGTGTGCGAAAAATATTTATTAAAAAACATTTTCTATAATTACTTCCACTCCATTAGATCAATATCTTTCTAATGATTAATATTATTGATCAATTTCAACCATTGATTAGATTTTACCACTATATGATAAAAAACTAGAAGATCCTTCTCTTTTTTAGATTACCAAATGATGGAAAAGATAATCTCAATGAATTTGATCCATTATTCAGTTGTTAAGGGACTAGATGATCCATCAATTGTAGGAGACCTTTGTCGAATGAAGATGTAGATTTTGGATTGTTCTCTATTATGGGAGTTTTGACACTCCCCCTTATGTAGAATTCTATTCAGATCCTGAGTCAGTTTAGAAATTATCATCATGAATTTCATTATTCCCACACATATTGGGTTTGACATCTTATTGGGGAGGCCAACTAATTTTCCATCACATCGAGGATATACCGAATTCCACCTATTTACAGACATTTTCTAGAAAATAGGGACAATTATAGATGTGTATTTTAAAATATAAACAACATAAAGTGGTATAAAATGAAATTAAATGGATAACTTATAAATTATATTAATTTCCTTAACATATGAATTTCTAGGCCTTCATCTATGCTATCCATGATATATTTCCTATCATATATTCTTATGTGAATTTTTTGGTCCCTTGGTAATTGTTCCTAATGATATTATGAATTTACCAAATAATTCCCCCTAGGAGTGTCAAACCAGATACGTTGTATGGTCTATTGACATGTAATAGGTTACCCTGAGTTAGGAATAGAACTCCTTTTCAGAGTTGTTACTCCTAGATACATCTGTTCTATAACCACATCCACTTTTAGTATCCAGATATGGATATATTTTCTTGATAAACCACATACTCTATAATAAAAAAATTTTAGGGAATTTTCACATACATAGTCTTATCCTTATGTCTTTCACTAGTGTTTTCTTATCCTTCTCCCGATAATAACAAAACATTTCTTCTAATATAAACAATAAAACCTAATTATTTATTTTAAATTAACACAAGATTTATTACATAATACTACTCTTAATATAACCATAATGATTGGGAAGTGTAGTTTCTTTGTGGATTAGGTAAATTACATAACCACATAAAATAGAGAGTACACCAACATTATTGAAAATGTCATTAAATTTCTCAAAATATTCTTTTGATCATAAAGTTTCTAGGGATCACCTTGGGACATACATAAGAAATGGGTGAGATATAAAGACAATTTAGGGAATAAACAAGGCATAACATGAATAAGAAAATACATGTTAGACAATATTCATAAATGTGAAGAATAAATGGAATCCGAATAATAAGGAATGGTATTCATAACATAGGATATGTCAAAATAACATAAAATATTGAATAATAAATTTATGTGAAGGCTAAAATTTAATAGACATCATGGTGGAAAAATTCATATAAAGGAATTAGGTTTAATCCCTATACCATCGTGACATATCATGATACAACATTTCCCAAAACTTTAGAGTGCCATCTGGGTGAACATATTATAATCATTTCATTATCATTCATAAGTGTGATATATAGATAATAAATCATGTATTCATTCATCATCTTAATATAATATATGATTAATGGGTGTAGAATACATATAAGTAAGTACACAATAAAAATAAAAATAATTTATAAATTAAAGATAATTTGATGAAAATAGTTTCATTATCCTATGTAAAATAATATACATAATCATAATTCTAGGGTCTTGATATATATCCCTTTAATACACAAGAAAATTCCCTAAGAGTAATGTGTGCGATGATTGTACTTTCATTGGGTGGTTCAGTGAAAATAGATTGATATATGATCTCAATGAGCTTGAAATACTCTCATAAATGGTTTTTCTTATGTTTACATTATTGGATCTCGGCATGGTCTTTGTCAAGATAAAGTCTTTAAAATGCGATCTCCCTTTGAATCTCATATAAATTGGCTTCATAGGGCATGATCCAACTGGTTGAGGCCATCACCCCTTTTTGTTTGAATTAATTTAATTTGTTAAAACATTATATTTATTCTGACCATATAAGGCCCTATCTTTAAACATTACTTAATCATGAGATATTTTACGAATACACCTTGAAGATATTTTCAGGTTTAGTGTTTTAGAGATCTAGATCATAAAACATGCATTACATCCCACATTTAAACAAAGTGGTTACAATAAAAGATAGTATTCAATTTTTTCCATCAACGGAAAAAGTATTTAAAATAAAACATGGATTATTTTTTTGACACGTCCTTGACACTATCATCATATGATGTACCCTTCCCTTGACCAGTGAAAAACATTTCAAATACTTGGGATGAGCATAAGAATCTCAGTAAGGGATCTAAAAATATGGAAAAGGAAACATGAGTACATGTATACATATGAATCAATGAAGTCATACTCTACTCATAAAACATAAGTACTTTAACATACCTCATCAAATCATGAATAAATCCTAGAAATCATAAGACATAATGGTAACATGAGGCATTCATAACATTCTTACATAGGGAGTAACCCTCTTGGTTACGTTTGGAATACCCATCACTGTATATTCCCTAAATCTCTTCGGAGAAACCTTAACGTTTAACTCCTTTGTGTTACCCAATGCATTGGAGAGCTATATCAGGATCACCCGCCCTTAGTTTATCACGGAACCACCCGTCTTCATAACAATGCCCAAGAACCATAACATAATCGTATCACATAATACATTCATAAAGGAAACATAACATTTCCACATTTCAATCATAAGATATCAATACAACACATTGATATAAAAAATATTATGAGAACCATTTTCAATAACAAAATAAACGAAAATTAAAAAATTGTATTTATTTTTCATTTTTTAAAAAAGGTATGGCTTGTAGAGGAAGTCGAAACTCAAATAATGGTCATGGCGGCGGAGAGGTCATTGTCGCCGCATACGTACAAAAAAACATTCCTTTTGTAGTTTAGTAAAACGCTTCGTATAAAAAATTATTCCTTTTGAATTATCATAAAAGTCAATGGGGATTATACACCGTATAAAAGAATGTTGTGTATAAACAAATATGCCTCAATGAATGGAGATTGAGACGAAGTCCCATAAAAATATCATTTTTAAATAAAATATATCTATTATGTTTATTCAATATATGTACACATAAAGAAAGTATAAATACAAGATAGATAATAATAATATCATGACATAATTTGAAAGTAGGAGATTAACCCAAAGAATGGAAATTGGGTTAAGAAATTCCCTTACCTCGGGTCCGACTTGACTCGATCGTTCTTTAATGTCATGAATAATAAAATTGAGTTAATTTCTACTTTATTAAGAACCTTTTCAAGTTCATTATCTATTTTATATCACTTATTACAATGTTACGAACATTATGTAATTTTTAACGTTAATAACGGTCGTTTTGTCGATATTTGGGACTTAAGTCAAAAATTAACTTCTTATATTTACAAGTTGTTCACATAGTCAAATATCCATTATTTCAAGAATGATATTCAGGATTTAGATGCCATATATATCATATATATCCACTATATACATGAATTTATAATATTACATAATCATTTAGAGATAAGAAATGAAATGCACCATTCATGGAGACGGTAAGCCGTACATACGAATGAATGCTACTTTCATTTCTATGTCATATTAATGGAATTAAAACTAAATGAGGGATATGTATATTTTAATTCCTGAATTATATTCATAATTTAGATGTAACATACATCATATATATATCCATTATATATATGTACTTATAATAGTACATTATATTTGGGGATTAGAAATGAAATGCACCGTTCATGGAGACGGTAAGCCGTATGTACGCATGAACGCTACTTCCATTTCTTTTTCCTATTTAATGGAATTAAAACATAATGATATATAATAGTATTATAATTCCAGTATGGTATCATATATAATATCATTAAATCTATCCTTTATATGTACCACATATGGTATTAACGAATCAAATCATTTTGAGGGGGCGGTAGTCCGTGCTTCCGAAAATGAAGATATCGCGTTTACCCAGAATGGAAACCCTAAAGGTATGCCATAAATGAAAAAATACAGAATCTTAAGTAAAAAATAAACATATTATATATCATATATAAATATAGTGACATCTTAATGGCCACCGTTTATGTTTTCAGAAGAATATTGAACAATCTTTGTTTCGTGAGACAGAAATTCGCCATCCACAGAAACAGAATGTTTTTAACCATTAGATGTAGGTTTGTGTAAGTGTATCTATAATTATTCTTATAACACCATACTAGTATATTGAAGATACTGTATTTGTTACAAAATAAATGAATAAAAAGATTTTAGGGGGTTGGAGAAGCAAAATAAAACAAAAGAACACAAGTGAAGGCATTACCTTAAAATCGGGTAACTCTCTTTAATTTAATCTCAAAGGCTTCCTTGGGAAGACTTCTTATCAAATTGAGGCTTCGAGGAGTAATAGAGGGATTTGGAGACACAAAATGGGCAGGGGTTAGCCGAGCCAAATGCTTGAGAGGTGTGGGTAAGGTGGTAGAGATGGGGGCCTTTTATAAGAGGATAGGAGGGGCACTCTTGGAAAGGTATAAAATGTTACTTTATTTTCAAATGAGTTCCCTATTTTAAATGTCCCACATTGATGTATTTTGAGGATATTTTGATAAGGGTTCTAAATATAATCATAAATTAGGTTTTGGACATCTGTAGGTCTTAGATTTTACATTATCTTTTCATATTATTTAAATCGTTAAATAATGAGGTAATCGCTGCATCATCATGATGTCATAAAAAATTTAGTATATTTAATGTCTAAAAATTATAAACAAATACGATGATGTAGGAAATATTTTTATCTTTCCAATGAATATTTATAGTCCAATATATCATTTATGTAGACCAAATTAAAAATGTTTTACTCAGGTGATACATTCTTTGTTATATTTAACTTTCTTTAAAAATAAAAAGATAAAAAGTCATTATCACACAAAAGTGATTCTATGGGGTCCCCAAGATTGGAACAAGGCATCCCATTGTTGTAAATGACACTGAAAGTAGTATTAGGACACAGTTTTGGGTCATTTTGTTTTATTATGATATTATTTTATTATCCTTAACTACCCGATTACTAATTAATCAAGAAAATTAAAGATAATTACCGTCGTTACTATTCATAATGTCCAAAAAACAAAAGAGTCTTGATTACATAATTTGGACCATCTGATTCAAAATATTTAATCCATTTTACCAAATACCAAACACAAAAATTTCAATAATTAATTTAAAAATAATTCCCGTTGTCAAAACAAATAGCTGGTTTTTTTGACACAATATCTATGAAAATTTTGGCTTTAGATTATGCCCAATTCCTAAGTGAAATTAATCCTAATGACCACCATTGGATTACATGGTGAAAATATATTAAAATTACACTTTAAGACCAATTAAAAATATAATCTAACCATATAATTAAATTATATGAAAAAGCAGTTTTGATGCAAAATGCAGTATTTTTCACTATTCATTAAAAAATGAACAATGTCATAAAAATACCAAAAATTTATCCAATGTAAATTTCAACGTCCCAATAATAAATAAAATGTTTATTTTGAAAAATATAGATTATAAAATTTTCAAAACTTTGATTTAAAAATGGTTTTCCATCAAAAGGGAGTAAAACAAACTTTTTAAAATATTAGGGTATTCCATGCTTAAGATTGGATTTATTCTCGTTTTAAGAATCTAAAACATTATCTAATTCATTAATAGTCATAGATAAAAATATATATTATTCATTACTTACTTGGGATGTTACATCCTTCCCCCTTTAGAAAATTGCATCCACGTAATTTATTTATTTTTTGAATAAGTGGGGGTATTTATCCCTCATTGCATTTTCAGATTCCCATGTTGCCTCTTCAATCAAGTTGTTTTTCCAAAAAACCTTTACCTGATGAATCACCTTATTCCATAACACTTGCTATGTGTGGTCAAAAATCTGGACCGGTTGTTCCTCAAAAGATATGTTCTCTTCCAGCTGAACTACCTCTAGACTGAAAACATGAGATGGATATGGCATGTACTTCCTTAATATTGAAACATGGAAAACATTGTGTACCTGTGATAAACTCGGCTTTAATGCCACTCGGTATGAAACTGATCAAACGCTCTCCAAAATTTCATATAGTCCAATAAACCTTGGACTCAACTTTCCTTTCTTACCAAATCGCATCAAACTTTTCCATGGTGAGACTTTGAGAAAAACATGATCACCCATATCAAAAAACAGATCCTTCCTCTGGTTGTCCACATAACTCTTCTGCCTGCTCTGAGCTATTCTCATGTATTTCTATATCAACTGAACTTTTTCTACAAACTCTTCTTCCAATTCTGGTCCCCTCATCTTCCTTTCACCCACATCATCCCAAAAAGCTGGAGTTCGACACCGTTTACCATATAATGCCTCAAATGGTGCCATCTGTATACCGGAATGACAACTGTTATTATAAGAAAACTCAACCAAAGAAAAATGTTGGATCTAACATCCATGGTAATCCATCGAACAATCACGTATAAAATCTTCCAATGTCTGAATTGTTCGTTCTGACTGCCCATGTGGTTGATGATGAAAAGTTATACTAAAATTTAGTTCAGCACCCAACGACTTCTGAAGGCCTTTTAAAAAGATAGAAGTAAACCTGGGATCATGATCAGATACAATGGAGAGGGTAACTCCATGTAACCTGACTATCTCTTTATGATATAAACTAGAAAGTTGATCTAGGAAAAAATTATCTTGTATAGCAAGGAAATGAGCAGATTTAGTCAAGAAATCAACAATAACCCAGATTACATTATTACCTTGAGGTGTTTTCGGCAATCCCACAATAAAGTCCATGGATATATTCTCCCCTTTCCACTCTGATACTAGTAAAGGCTAAAGAATCTCTTTAGGTAATTGCCGCTCTGCTTTTACCTGTTGAAAAGTAAAATACTTCACAGTAAAATCAGCAATATCCCTTTTCATTTCATCCCACCAGTAATACGCCCGGGGATCTATAAAAATCTTAGTACTACCTGGATGATCAGAAAACGGAGAACTATGAGATTCACATAACAACTCTGTCTTCAACTGTGAATCACAAGGCACACACAATCTCATCCCATATATCAAAACACAATCATGATCAATTTTGAATTCAGAAACTTACCCTTGTGAACCAGCTCTACCTTTTACTGCAACTCACTGTTTTTCTTCTGTTCTTACTTGATTCTATCTGATAGAGAAGATTTCACTAATCCCTAAAACAAAACAGAAGGAAATCCTGCACCAACAACTTCTACGCCAAAGTTCATCAAATCCTTAACCAAAGTATCACGTTAAAAACTCAACATTGTTAATGAAGCGTTACTTTTTTGACTCAAAGAATCAATGACTTTATTTCATATTCCCGTATGGTAATGAATTGTACAATCATAATCCTTGATTAATTCTAGCCATCTCCTATGTATCATGTTCACTTCTTTCTGAGTGAATATATACTTTATACTTTTGTGATCGGTATATATTTCACACTTTACTCCATACAAATGATGCCTCCAAATTTTTAAAGTGAGAACAACATCACCTAATTCCAAAACATGTGTAGGGTAATTTACCTGAAGAGTTTTCAACTAACTTGAAGCATAGGCAATTACCTAATCATTCTGCATTAGGAAACAACCATGTCCTTTCAATGAAGAATCACTATAGATAACAAACTCACCATTATTGGAAGGTAGTGCCAAAACTGGAGCATTCTCCATTCATCTTTTCAACTCCTTCGGTAGTAACTTGAGTCAACAGATCCATCACTGCAACAAACAGTTTAGTTCTGATTCTGACCATCTCAGGATACTGATTTGAATGGTCATTTCCCTCTGTAAGCCTTTACTGAATTTTTTTTCTATTTCCTCTATGAAAAACCATTCTTAACATATAAATATCTTATGAGAAGCAACATGGTAATCTTTAAATTCTATATCATTTAAATTTGCCCTTAAAAAAATATTTTTGGATAATAATTTAATATAATTATCACTTCTAATGTTATCTAAACTGACCTATGATACCAACTATAATGCCCCAGCCTTAAACATTACTTAATCATGAGATATTTCAATAATACTCCTTGAGGATCTTTTCAAGTTTATAGTTTTAGAGAATTAGATCATAAAACATGCATTACATCCCACATTTAAAAAAAAGTTACAATAAAATATCGTATTCATTTTTTTCCATCAATAGAAATAGTATTTAAAATAAAACATGGATTCTTTCTTGACACTTCCTTTAATCTATCATCATATCATGTACCCTTCCCATGACCTATGAATTACATATCAAAAACATGGTATGAGCATAAAAATCTTAGTAAGGGATCTAAAAATATGGAAAGGAAACATGAGTACATGTATACATAAGAATCAATGAAGTCATACTCTACTCATTAAACATAAGCACTTTAACATACCTCATCAAATCATGAATAAATCATAGAAATCATAAGACATAAAGGTGACTTGAGGCATTCATAACATCATTTGTGTGGGGAGTAACCCTCTTGGTTACGTTTGGAATACCCATCACAATATATTTCCTAAATCTCTTCGGAGAAACGTTAATGTTTAACTCCTTCATGTTACCCAATGCATTGGAGAGCTATATCGGGCTCACCCGCCCTTAGTTTATCACGGAACCACCCGTCTTCATAACAATTCCCAAGAACCATAACATAATCATATCACATAATACATGCATAAAGGAAACATAACATTTCCACATTTCAATCACAAGATATCAATACAACACATTGATATAAAAAACATTATGAAAACCATTTTCAATATCAAAATAAATGAAAAGTAAAACATGGTATTTATTTTTCATTTTTAAAAAATGGTATGCCTTGTAGAGGTAGCCGAAACTCAAATAATGGTCACGGCGGTGGAGAAGTCATTGTCTCCGTATACGTATGACAAAAAAACATTCCTTTTGTAGTTTAGTAAAAATCTTATTATAAAAAAAGATTTTTTTAATAAGCATAAAAGTCAAAGAGGTTTATAGACCGTATAAAAGAAAGTTGTGTATAAAAAAAATATGCCTCAATGAATGGAGATTGAAACGAAGTCCCTTAAAAGGATCATTTTTAAATAAAATATATCTATTATGTGTATCCACTCTATGTACACATAAAAAAGTATAAATACATTATAGGACATAATAATATAATGACATAATTTGAAAGTAGGGGATTAACCCAACAGATGGAAATTAGGATAAGAAGTTCCCTTACATCCTGTCCGATATGACTCAATCGTTCTTTATTGTCCTGAATAATAAACTTGAGTTAATTTATACTTGCTTAATAAACTTTTTCAAGTTCATTATCCATTTTATATCACTTATTACCATGTTATGAACATTATTTAATCCTTTATGTTAATAACGGTCGTTTTGTCGATATTTGGTACTTGAGTCAAAAGTGAACTTCTTATATTTACATGTTGTTCACGTAGTCAAATATACATTATCTCATGAATGATATTCATTATGTAGATGCCATATATATCATATATATCCAGTACATACATGAATTTATAATATTACATAATCATTTAGAGATAAGAAATGAAATGCACTGTTTATGGAGACGATAAGTCGTACGTACGCATGATCGCTACTTTCATTTCTATGTCATATTAATGGAATTAAAACTAAATGAGAGATATGTATATTTTAAATACAGAATTATATTCATCATTTAGATGTAACGTAAACCATATATATATTCATTATATATATGTACTTATAATATTACATTACATCTGGGGATAAGAAATGGAATGCACCGTTCTGGAGACGTTAAGCCATACGTACGCATGAATGCTACTTCCATTTATATTTAATATTTAATGGAATTAAAACATAATGATACATAATAGTATTATAATTCCCTTATGGTATCATATATAATATCATTAAATCTATCCTTTATATGTACCATGTCTACTATTAATGAATCAAATTACTTTGAGGGGACGGTAGTCTGCACTTCCTAAAATGAAGATATCGCGTTTACCCATATGGAGACCATAAAGGTAATCCATAAATGAAAACAAAATACAGAATCATAAGTAAAACATAAACATATTATATATTATATACAAATATAGTGACATCTTAATGACCACCATTGAAGGTTTTAGAAGAATATTGAACAATCATTGTTTCGTGAGACAGAAATTCACCATCCACAGAAACCGTATGTTCATTAACCATTAGATGTATGTGTGTGTAAGTGTAGCTCTAATTATTCTTATAAAAACCTCCTAGTATATTGAAGATACTTGAGTTGTTATAAAAGAAATAAATAAAAATATTTTAGTGTGTTGGAGAAGAAAAATAAAACAAAAGAACATAAGTGAAGGCATTACCTTAAAATCGGGTACCTCTCTTTGATTTGAGTTCAAAGGCTTCCTTGGGAAGACTTCTACGCAAATTGAGGCTTCTAGAAGTAATATAGGGATGTGGAGAGAAAAATGGGTAGGGGTTGGACAAGCCAAAGGCTTGGGTGTTGTGGGTAAGGTGGTAGAGGTGGGGGCCTTTTATAAGAGGAGAGGAGGGGCACTCTTGGAAAGGTATAAAATGATACTTTATTTTAAAATGCGTTTTGGATTTTAAAGGTCCCACATTGATTTATTTTGAGGATAAGATGATAAGGGTTAGAAATATACACATACATTAGGTTTTGGACATGTGTAGGTCTTATATTTTATATTTTTTTCATTTTATTTAAATCGTTAAATAATGAGATAATCGTTGCATCATCATGATGTCATAAATAATTTAATATATTTAATGTATAAAAATTATAAACAAAATACTATGATTTATGAAATATTTTTAGCTTTCCAATGAATATTTATAGTCTAATATATCATTTATGTATACAAAATTAAATTTTTTTTACTCAGGTGATACATTCTTTGTTATATTTAACTTGTTTTAAAAATAAAAAGATAAAAAGTCATTATCAAACAAAAGTGATTCCATGGGGTCCCCAAGTTTGGAACAAGGCATCCCATGGTCGGTCATGACACAACTAGTATTATTAGGAAACATTTTGGGGTCATTTTTTATTATTATGATATTATTTTATTATCCTTAACTACCTGATTACTAATTAATAAAGATAATTAAAGATAATTTTCATCGTTACTATTCATAATGTCCAAAAAAAGAGTCCTGATTACATAATTTGGACCTTCTGATTCCAAATATTTAATCCATTTTACCAATTCCAAACACAGAAATTGCAATAATTAATTTAAAAATAATTCCCGTTGTCATAACAAATAGCGGGTTTTTTAGAAACAATATCTATGAAAAGTTTGGCATTAGTGTATGACCAACTCCAAAGTGAAATTAATCCTAATGACCACCATTTTATTATATGGTAAAAATATATTCAAATTACACTTTAAGACCAATTAAAAAGATAATCTTACCATATAATTAAATTATATGAAAAAGAAGTTTTCATGTAAAATGCAGTATTTTTCACTATTTATTAAAAAATGAACATTTTCAGGAAAATACCAAACAATTTATCAAATGCAAATTTCAATTTCCCAATAATAAATAAAATGTTTCTTTTTAGAAATATATCTTATAAAATTTTCAAAAGTTTTATATAAAAATGGTTTTCCATCAAAAGGCAGTAAAACAATCTTTTAAAAATATTAGGGTATTCCATGCTTAAGATTGGATTTATTCTCGTTTTAAGCCTCTAAAACACTATATAATTCATTAATAGTAATAGATAAAAATATCTATTATTCATTACTTAGATGGAATGTTTCATACCATGTGATCACTATTCCATGTCTATATTATCAATATTAATTATTAATAATGGTCGATTAAATCCAAAGGACATAATAAATGAAAATAAGTCCTTGTGTATTCTATAACAATATCATATCATAAGAAATTTAATTAAATCAAAAGGGGAATTTTTTTTGTAATAGATTGGGTCATTAAAATTTTAATGTAATTAATTATATGATATATGAATAATGAATTTTATGCTACTTTTATATAAATATAATGGAGTATTGTGGATTTTAATAAAAAGTAATGACTGTTTTATAAAAAATTGGTATTTTTAATTATTCAATTAAAAGTCATTATTTCTATGATGTCCCTAAATTTCACCATTGGATAATATCTATATGTTTATTTCAAAGGCGATATAAATTTTTGAAATTAAAATTTCTATGTGTTTCTAAATTTTTTTATAATATAGTAAAAGGTTAACAAAAATAATAGTTTAAAAAACTTATTTGGTGAAGAATAAAAGTCATTATTAAAAATTATATTTTTATTCACTAATAATTTATTAATTGATTATATACATTACAATTAATTCATAAATAATTTCATCCTTTTCGTAGATGATAATTAAATGTCTGGGTCATAATGGTCATATTTAAATAATCATGTTTTTTTTGGATTCATGGTTACACATCACATATGATATGAAAAATGTTTTACATTAAAAAAACACTTTGTTTTATATTCTTCCCCTTATAATAGAATATATTTGACCTATAACCATGGATTTATATCCACAATTTCTAAAAATCATGGTCAAATCCACCCTAAATCGACGGAAAAACGATACTCATGTATGGACACCCCCAGCTCATGATTACTCTTCCCCATCCGCCTCCTACCCCTCCCGATTCATCCTCCCTCATGATTAATCCCTCGTGATACCTCCCTCTCCCTATATATTCCTTCCCCAAATCCTCTGCCATCATTATTCCTCCCTCACACTACTGAAAACATACCCACACTCCCTCCCCTCTAGTGTGGCTCTGACGTGGCCTTCCCACCACTATACCGATGAAACTATGACATATACATCCAAACTCCCCCATAACGTCACCTCCCAAACTACCTACCAATATGTATTTGATGCCCCCTCAAAATGACCCTCCTTCCCCGATGCAGACTGCTTACACTCGATGTGACTCTTAGTCAACCACACCACATTACTCGATCATCGTCTAATACTGCCACCCCAAGTCACATAAGAACTTTCTCCTTGGATGTGGATACCACACCTCCCTGATTTCCAACACATTCTTATCCTTACACACATGATCAAGTTCCCCAAGTGATTTCTTACTAATACCATTCATTAACACTAGGTAAATCCTCAATTCTATGATTTCTACTGAAAAATCTGTACCTCATACTCTTATATTGAATTTCATCTACAAAACTGGATAGGGTTCCCATCATAGTGAGTTTTTAATGGATTATAGGTAACATGCTACTTATTTTTTATTTTTTCTCTCAATCATGCACTAAAATAAAATTTTTATTTTTGAATTTATCTTTCCCCAATGACATCCCCCCATAAAAACTTATTTTTATTCTATTGGAATATGTGCTTAGTTAAAAAATCAATAATATATCTTTCATGAACATACAATTTTATTAATTTCCCATAGAAACAATTACTTATTTGGATCCCACTATTTTTTTGTTGAATAATATGTTTTTTACATTTTATACATGCTTATAATGTGATATGTATGACTTGTTTATATTTTATATTTTTTTTCTAAATTTATAAATATATCAATATTGTTTTAACCCTCCAAAATAGTTTAACTATTTTCATTCATGTATTAATAGTGAACACATTCGAAGGATAAATTTATTAATGTTGGATATTGTTTTCATTGATTATTAATTTTCTATGGATATTTCATTGGAAATTGTATACAATTCTTGAATAATTCATTGATATTTTAATATATAAATGTTGTTGAATAATGTGTTCATGTTTACATCTAATTTATTTTCATGTTTGATTCATTTTAAATTCACACATACAATGAAATTCATAAAATTTATTTCCATTTTTTTTATCATTCTCTTTTAACATGAAGATGTTCATTTATGGTATTTTATAATTATTTTGGGAATTTAATCCTTATGAATTTTTAAAATTATTATATTTTTATTTTTATATTTATGTACGTTTATAATAGTTTCTATTAATTTTTTATATATCACTAATGACAATTTGAGAAAAAAAATAATGATTAATATATATAACACATGTCACATATGATAAGTTTTTCGTTAGAATTGTATCATGTTGGAAAATATCATTTGCTACAACTTATTTTAATCATACATGTTTCAAAACCACTATTTTATGCTATTTTTATATTCAAGTAGACATGTTCTGGATAATGTACTATGATAAATGTAATATTTTATTGATAAACTATAATTTTTATGTTATCTATATATTCAAGAAGGCATGTTCTTGATCCACTACTACGATTGATATGAGTAGGTATACATTCAAGTAGGTGTTTCTATTATTGTATCTATATATGTCATTTCATAACTACTATTTTTATGATGTTATGACCTTGATAATGTACTATTTTTTAAGAAGGTATAAATTTGTGATAAATGAAATTTTTACATAGACCACTATTATATGTTATTTTTTTATTCGATCTTGTATGTTCTTGACGATGTACTATTATCAATTAATACAGGTATATATTTTCATAAAAAATTATTATTTTGTATGATATTTATATATTCAAGAAGGAGTGTCCTAGATAAAATACTATAATATATCTAATAATGTATATATTTATGTTGGTGGATATGTTATTGTATCAATATATTTACTTCCATAACTACTATTTTCATTTATCCACGATTATATGATATTAATAATTTTCTATTATTTATGTGATGGAAAATACACAACACATTCCAATAATTATTATCACACATATCCTAATTATAATTTTTTAGTAACAAATAAATCAATCAACTTTGGTATTTATATATATTTTCAAAAAAAAAATTTTGCTCAAAATATTAATCACATTTTGATAAAACTTTTTTTAATCAGTTTGTTACATCAAAAAATCTCATTAACACCATGAACATTGTTTTTATAGATAAAACATAGTACATAATATTATAAATACATTGCATATTCAATAAAAGGTAATATCATCATTATAATTTGAACTGCCTCATCTACCAAACTGAATAGATTTTTCTACATGTAATGTTTTTTTGAACAATATTCTAGGTCTACTCGTTTTATACTTATTGTGTGGAAATTGTGGTTTTTTGGATTCTCTAAAATATGATTCATGTGGTCGTAGACATTATATTTCTGTGATTTTCCACACATAAAGATACTTTCTCAAATAATTTCACTCTATATCATATATAAAAATAATTAATTGATTTTTTTCAAATCACATATATGTACTTCCTCTATTATTAACATATTGAAGATCCTATAGAATTCATAACATTTTAAACTATTCTATTTTATAATAACACAATTTTATCACTATGAGATTTTATATATGTTTAAATTTTACAAGAGAATTATTTATTCCATCAAAATGTGTCCTTACTACATTAACAGTATGTTCACTACCATTTTATGTTTTTTCATCATCACTGAATTTATAAAATTTTAAAAAAATAAACTCTTAAAACACCAAGTGGATTAGACACTTCAAGTTATTATGGTGTAGAATCCTTCACTGTATAATGTATTAGTCTTCCCCCACGTGTGAAAAATACTTATGGTCACTCCTATAAGAGCTCACTTATTTATGATTATGAGTAACCAAGAAAACTGATGCCACATTATTACCTACCATTTCTAGTAGAACAATAGAATTTATTTAGAGTTGATATGTTATGTTATCATGAACCATATATTATTAATGTTATCATGAAAAAAGATTATGTATTGGTTTGACATAATATTAATTGTGGGATTTAATTTAAATACATATTTAGGTAATAAATGGGGAATTTTACTATATATGTTATTTTAGGATATTAGAATATTTTTATTTTTTCTAATTGATTAATGATTTTATATTCCTATATTTAATATAAAATCGTTTTTTATAGTATACATATAAATATTAAATTTTGTGTATATTACCGATTTATTGTTCAAGGTCCTTTAATGAATGAATTTAAATTTCTATGTGTCTCCTCTTAATTCGAACTATCAATCCATGTCCAGTAAGAACCAAAATATATGAGACATAATCATCCTTTATGATATCTAGATAAGTGTCCCAATAAAGTAGAGTAACATTTATGTGGTTTAAAAAAAGTTATTTACTAATGACAATGATTACTGTAGGAAAATGTGACATTGTGGTTTGGGAAACTCAATAAATAGTGTTATAGGGTTTTGAGTTCACCCAATCTGGAAAATGAACCCAACCCAAGGGGGTTGTTATTGATGTATTCCTATACAAAGAAAAAAAATATTTTTTTGACTAATAGGAGTAGTGTGTTTAGTTTAAATATATTACTTCCTGGTTGGTATATTCATCAAACAATGATATAATAATTATCTATATACATTATTTTTTTCATGGTGGGATCATCGGAGATAGTGAGTTGGGAAATTAAAATCAAATATTCTTAAATTCTACCATCAATATATTTTAAAACTCTCATGAATTATAAATTTCGTCTTAATGTGATATATTATATTATAATAATTAACTAAAAAGTTTGTATTTGAGTTTCAGGACTATGCCTAGTATAGTTCTTTTTTAGAATGATCCTGATTGTGGTGAGATTTTAATACATTGAAACAATTATGATGACTTGAACCTATATATATATCAAGGGAAGATCCCTTATAGAGGTTGAGAAAATGTTTGGAATTAACAAAAAATATTAGTTTTGTCACATGATACAACTCATTTCCTAGAGTGAAATTGATTAAAGGTGATGGGGGATTGTTTGGGTTATAAATGTTGGATGTTTCATATATAGTATACTTATATATATTTGATGATTATTTATATATTTTATATAATCACATTGAGATATTGTATGTGGAAAATAGAAATATTTTAACCTTTTATATGAGTTTTATTGATAGGTGTTCATGAATTTTATAGTAAGAGAATTATTTTCACTATATGTGGTGGTAGATTAATAATATGATCATTATTACATTTAATCCAA
Source organism: Viscum album (assembly GCA_963277665.1). NCBI lineage: Eukaryota > Viridiplantae > Streptophyta > Magnoliopsida > Santalales > Viscaceae > Viscum > Viscum album. The sequence goes on from OY728123.1 coordinate 350,009,139, forward strand.
CCACATAATCATTATGGAACCGTGTCTTGATTCATGTAATCTTCACAACATTTTTTCATGTAATTTTGGTGTTTTAACTTTTTAAAAAGTGATATAACTCTAGATATACGTTATTATGTGGTAAAAATGAATCTTTTTTTTATCATTATGGTTATATTTTAGGTTTTCATGATCAAATAAAGACATTTATAATTAAAGGATACAACACAACGTGTAATGAGTTATAACATACAATATATTTTTATAAGGTACATGTATTGGATTTATAGAAATAGTCCTTAGTTCATAATAAATTAGAGCCTACTATGTGGAATATGGTGACTGACATGTATAACCATACACCAATAGATCTGTTGAGAAAATATTAATATACAATAATTATATCGAGGCTACATGCCTATAAAACCCTATAACAAATAAACATTATTTAAGAGATCAATGGATTTTATTGTCGTTCATCTATCGATGGAGAAACCTAAAATAATCATTTGGCAGGATTATATATTGATTACTTTGGTATATTCCATGTAATTGTTTTTATAAAAAATCATTTTCCATATATTTTTGAAACTATTCATAGAAGGGGGAAAGTAGTAAACTTTTATTTTCCAACTAAAATATATAATTATCATAAAATATCAAACAGTTATACATCATTTGTAAGGGAATGTTTTCTTAAAGGGGTTGTAATTGATTAACATTAAATATTATTGATAATAATTACGTGAATATAAATTTTGATTTGTTTATGTACTTCAGTGATGAAGATTAATTAAAAGTTACCCATCAATGTAATTTATTTTAAACACTTAAACAATGTTATTAATATTATTTAGGTTCATTAAGTTCTTGGAATTATATATTTAACATAAATTTTAAACTATATAGACCCATTATTAAAAATAGTACTTTTTAAACATAAAACATTCATTATATATTTAAATTTTTCAATTAACTATGCACAACATTAATAAATATTTTTATTAACATATTTACATTCACTCATTGGTTATACTATATTTTATGAATAACAATTTTAATTAAATATAAATATTAATAATTATGGGATTTTTCCTTGATAATTTATGGAATATTTTTATACAATGTATCTAATTCACAAGGCTTGTTAATAGATTCATGAAATAAAGAAAATTGTTTATATTTATTTTTTACCACAATAAAAAAACCCATCATCCTCGATATTTTTGATTGTATAAGAAAATATTGTTTTTTGGCATACTTTTATCAAATGAATCATGTCTACTTCCTGTCAAAGATATGGCATGACAATAAAATTCTCGCATCATCCATCAATAATTAAAATCATTTAAATTATAGGGACTTGAATTATTCAAATAAAAAAATACATAATTCAAAAAAGACATTAGTAATAAAATCCCTCCTTTGTTATATATTATCATCATCCATTAAGGATGGTGATACTTTGGACTATAGTTATGAAAATAGTGTATATATTGTTTAATTAATCTTATAAAGAATCATGTTTTAAAACCAATAAAATAATTTTTTCATACCAAAATCCAGACACCATGTTCTTAATATTAATATAATTTATTCCCATTCAACATTATTAATTCATATTTTTTTAATTATATAAATTATTCCACAAATATTACATTAAATAAATCTCATAATATTTACATTAATTATTAATGGGTTAAGATTTAATATCTTAAAAAACATTACTATAAACAATTTTCTAATATTCTTCCCCTGAAAATGCATCTCTATATTCAAGGTTAATTTAAATATTCATTTTATCAAATATGTGTATAAATAATAGATCATGTAAACAAAAATGACTTATATTCAATATTTTCATAGTATCTATGTTTATTACCTTTTTATGTTTTCATTAATTATATTTTTTCTCAATTATTTTCATTTAGTTTATAGCGATTCTTCTTCTCCTATCCATAATTTGGGTGAATATACTACTACGGATGTTGATGATGATGTTGGTAGTTTGAGTGGAGGTAGTAATGATGTTTCTGTTTATATAGGAGTTAATAAGGGTCATGATGGTCTTGGTGATACAGATATTGAGGTACATTTCAGATGTAATTTTTTTCTAGCTTTATACATTGAATTTTATCATATGGTTTGATTTTTTTCTGATTATACTGATATTGAAATTTTATATTTTATATATTTTTTGTAGTTTTAATTAATTTTAAATATATTGTGATCTATTTTACATATCTTAATGTTGTATTTTTTTAAATTATACCATGTTATAATGTTTGAGTTCTGTTTGAGTACTGCTGGAAGGGTAACGATTTGAGCGAATCATGTTGGTGTATACATTGTATCCTAGGTATGGATTTATGTGTTTTAATTCGTGTGATATATATTTTATTATGATCGAGTGATGTTTATATTGTATTACTAATGTTTATTCAATTTTAAGCTACTATAATGTATTAGTTCTTCTGGATGAAAAGTGTTTCTGGCCAATAGAAGTGTTGTATAACATCTGTCTATGGGGTCATGTAAATAAAAAAATCTATTCTTTGGTATCCAATGAGGTGTTGGCGGTGGCCTAAAAATGTTCCCAGTGTATTTTAGAATCTTCCTCTAAATTCTGTTTTAACTACCATTTCATTCTCACTTGATACCAAATTGTATATTGCTTAAAAAATTTTATTTAATCTAAAGTTTTTTTATTTCATAGGTAATTAATGGGAATATAAGGATGACTGAAATTTACATATATAATGATGAATGTTTTATCTAACAAGAAGAAACATAACCTTAATTTCTAGGCTGTACTTCAATTTTTTAATTCTATAAAACATTTTTATCAAATTACCACTCTTTGGAACAAATTAAAATACTTTTATTCATTATGATATTATAATGTAGTTTTTGTTCTTAAAAAATTAAATACATTGCATGCCCATTTCACTAATCTTTGTTTGTGTTGGTTATTGTATCTCTTCTTATTTATTGTTGAATGTATGAGTATAGTGGTGTTGTTATGAAATATATATTGCATTTTATTTTGTTGTAAATTAGGTTGGAGATGATGAGGGTGATGATGGTTCAAGAAATAATGATATTGGGGCACATTTATTATGTAAATTTTATAATTTTATTATACAATTAATTTCACCATGTTTTGTTATTTTGATGACATTTATATTGAAATTTTATATTATATATTGTGGATATAGTTTTAATTCTGATGATTTATATTTAATTCTATTATGGTTCTCTATATTTTGTGTAAGGGATTTTTTATTTCAGATGCATTGTTTTGGTTCTCTAGTGTCTGAGTGCATCAAGTGATTCCTCTATTTGATGATGTTAAAAGAACTCTTTATTATATGGTTTTTTTGAGTTTATCTAGTACTGAAAAACATTTCTAGAGTTACAAAATATTATAATAATGTGACTTTATTCATTTTTTTATTTAATTAGGTTCTTCTTTGCTGGTTCACTTCATTTTCAGTTGTCGCTATATGGATATAGGTCTCAATTTGAGTGATGGGTTTCATCATTTTTTGTGGAGGTGGGGAGTCTTCTATATTTGTTTCTCATTGTTGGATTAGTTGATTCTATAGATGAACCTAGATTGATAGTAGATAAAAGCGAATTGTTTCAGTTTATTTCAGATTTTAGAAAATATCATCTAATTTTGGATTTATTTTTAATGTATTTTATTTTAATTTTTTGGTTCAAACATGTGTCATTAACTACCAAAAACTTAACACAAACACCGATATAGTTTGGTATATGCATCATATAGTGGATAAGATAGGATATGAGTACATGATGGCTTATAATAGTATAATATTCCTAGTATAGTTTGAATTGATGTTTTTCTAGTATCTTCTAAAATTATATTTTAATTTCATTGTATGTATAATAAGATATATTATTTATTTTTAAATCATTTTCATATCATGTAGTAAATTCAATGTGAATTCCTGATGAAACATTTATTAGGTCTACACCTAATTTATAGGGTTGTGATGGTTCAAGCGATACAAATATTGATGTAAATTTCAAGTGTAAATTTTATTCATAGTTGATTCATTGAATTTTATCGTATAGTATTTTATTATTCTAATGATATTTATATTGAAATATTAAATTTTTTTATCTTAGTTTATCATTAAATGGGGTTCCTATTATAGTATCATAATATCCCAGAAATTTAAACTCACCAATGATCTTTTTCCCCAATTAATAAAAAAAATGAAATCCCTCATAAGTAATATAAAGTGTTACTGTATTAGAAAAGTGACAAATCCAATTTTTATGGGTCTTGCTAGTCAAGATAATACAATGTGCATGAAACAAAAACATGTAATGCACAAAAAATACTATGAAATATGCTTCTAAAAATACTTTCATTATGACTGCTCTGAGAAATATATATAACATATTGTGCTAGAATTTATGTAAAATACTTCTAATCATAGTGAAAGAAAATTTCCAACCCTTGACCTTGACTACAAACACTTTTTACTACGTGAATATGAATCCTAAAAATACATTTTCTTAAATAAAAAAATATAATAACTCTTTCATTTCATGATCAAAGAATACCTATACAATCAACATGGATCAATAATATATGAGATAACATTTGACTTGTTGAAATTTGTATGTTTAGAGATTTTATTTTTTATCCAAGATTATTATGGAACTATACGTTGTTAGATTAGACTTCCTACAAATGATATAAAATTCTTTTAAAAAATATATTGGAAATAATAAAATACTCATAATATATAAAAATTTGTTACACAATCTATTTATGTTCACCTCATTGGTTTCCTCTCATTTAGTGAGTTATCCTATAAGGCTCATATCATACTACACTCACACAGTAGAAAAAAAGTGAATTAATTACATATGGTTAAAAAACTTGTTTATAATATGTATACTCCCTATCGAATAATTTTTGGATTACATTGTTTTATTAGAATGAATACAATTTCCATTTATAGGTTATAACCGTTGATGAACCCATTATTTTTTAGAATACATATGAAAACTCTATTCTTAACACATAGGTAGATAATTACTATCTCTGATGAATTAAATACTAGAAAAAAATAGTTTACTCAAGCCATTTACAATGTTTTGACACCCATAATAGGGTCCTTTACTATTAAAAATAGGTGCATCACTTATTTAGAGTGGAGGAATGAATCATATTCTAATGTAATTTGTATGCAATTACATCCTTGAACATTATGGATTTTGATTTATTAAAGGCTCTTTTTTTGGATATGGACATAGTCATGAGATGTGCCTCTGGTTTAACCATCATTACAAGATTACATTTATATTAAAATTTTAATTTTCGTTTCAATATTAATTTTATTTTATTAGAAGTTTCTATGTATGGTTGGGTGTTCAAGGATTGGTTTTTTAGTGAACATGGGTTTTAATATGTGCAATCATCTTAATAAAGATTCAAGATTATTCAAATTTATTGATTGTTTTTCGTATGTTATTATGAGCCTTGGGATTTTTTTCTCCTATTTATTGAATTATAGGTAGGTATAGTAATGTAATGTGGATTATGGGGTGTTTAGGATGATATGTCTTCCTATTTTAATGCTATAGTGATTTTAGTAAAATAAAATACAATAAATTAGATTAATATTATATAATTGGAGGGGGATGAACCATATGATTTAGAATTATATAAAACAATATAAATTCCAAATCTCTAATGATAAATTTTTATAACCCATATTTTTTTGATATATTATTCTATAAGTATGAATGTTTCAGTGGTTGTGTGTTGAGTTCTGGATGTAGAGAATATTTTATTCTAGAAGTTATTCTATGAGGATGGAGTGAATCTATTTTTTGAGAGAGTTTTTCTATAAGTAATGTATCTATAATGTAATATGTATGTACAAGATAGGTGAATGTCCATGAACTCTGGGAGGTCGACTCTGGATGATGAAATTGGGACTGGGCTATAGATACAAGGCTTATAAAATCCCCCTTGATATTTCTTATAAAATTATCCCAAACTATTGTTGTATAGACCAAGAATATTATTTATGAAATCTATAAATTTTATATATTTTTGAATTTTGGGGATCCTCATGAATAAATTAGATGTCTAAAGTGTGAGAGTTGTATATCTTGAAGTAGAGCATCATAAGTGGATCAAATGGATGATCAACCTTTTGGTGGAAGTGATTATTAAAAGTTACCTGGATTAATTCTAGTTATTGGGATACTAGATGATAAAATTTATTTGGGAGTCGACATTATTATCCCATATGGATTCTTTTCCATTCTATTCAAGTAAAAATTTCTTGTGGGCTGCACGATAGTAGTTTTTTGGAATATAGCTTATATTGAGATTGTTCAAATTCTATAAGTAGATGTTTTATCGTTTTTTATAGGTTATAACAATTGTTATCAACTAGGGATGCACGTCTTCTCCCATAGTTAAAATCATGGAACTTGATCTACAACCATAGTTTAAAACATTAGTTATAAGAGTGTGTGGGAAAAGTTACAGCCACAGATAAAAATTGGGGCCCTAGAACCACTCACACAGTTTTAACCATATTAGTGGAGCTATAGCCTCTATTTAGAAGCATCATTATATATATGTATGGAATATGATAAAACTATTGTTTAAAATCATGGATATAGGTCAACATCTGTGGTTGCTACTGTAGCAATAGACGTGACCATATTTCCATCCCAATAGCTTCCATGGTCCCCCAAGCTGTGGAAACAACCTAAATTTAAAATAATGTTAAATTAATTACTGACTATTAATTTGAAAAGTTCCTCAGTAATCAATGGATTGGAATTTAAATATGACTTTTTGTAATCCCAACTTCATTAAACAAGTTAATAAATATTCCTCTTGAAAGAGGGAAACGAAAATATAATTTTCATATATAACAAAACATTACAGTTATTCCAAGTAAAATAATAGTGGTTTTTTATGAAAATATCAACATTAAAGAATATCATAAATAATTATGGAGTGTGATAGTGATTAGTGATCAAAATAATTTCAATGTTCATGTAAATATTAGCGACCAAAAAACCATAATCTGTGATGAGTTAAAAGATCAATGATTCAATAGATATGAAAGTATTATGATTAATTTTTTTATTGAAAATACATTTCTTAGATTTGAGGGATTCAATTAATATCCAGATATAGAAAAACAATAAAAATATACATAATTTATATATTTTTTTTCATAATAACAATTATGATAACTTTTTATTAAGTAAATTTTCACTTAATCTCTTACTATATGGAAGGAATATCCGTCATGAATATTTATATATATGATGAACTAAAATATAATTTTAATAGATAATTAGATCACTAAAATAGTTATAATCTAATACTCATATTTTTGTTAAGTCTAAAATGGTAAAAAAAATGTAATATATTACCCAAAATGAATATTAATATGTTAATCTCTAAAATTAAACAATAAAAACATTGTTTTAACATTGTTCATTCCATATTTAACAAAACTACTTCCAAAATAATTTTAATAACCTCGACATGAAATAATTTTTAACCTCAAGGGTCATCTCATACTCTTATACTTATATCTACAAAAAATAATATCATTATTACAAACTAGTTCTACACATTAAACATAAGTGTTATAGATATATCAACTGAATATTTTTTTAAGATACCATTGATCACATAAAAATCATAAAAATATAAAAATATTTGATCCATTTATATGTTTAATTAAAAAATAAATATTATCCACCAAATACTTTGTGTAAAATAAATTGCATACTAACAAAGAAGATCATGTTGGATAGTGGTAGACAATGTACACTTATCCTCATCTATTGTTAGTTCATGCCCTCTGACTATGAAAATTGTGATGAGTTGTCTTCTTAAATGAATTGTTTCCTTTTTATTTTTAACTATGGAAGGAAAAAGTGTTAATCGTTTTTATATTTCACCTATATCTAAAAATCGTAACAAGAATATGATAAAAACCCAAAATAATAATAGTATTCATCAAATATATTTATTATCACAGACATTTTCTATCCAACTCATTCTTTTCAAAAAATAAAATAGTGTTAATTAATTACAATTACCTGAATATCCAACACCTATAATTTATTTTATTTTCTTGAATGACATTTTTTCGATAAAATACCACTTTTCTAATAAATCACCTTTATATATTATTAGTTTCCTTTAATATATTCTTCCAAATAGAGAGTTTAAATATAATTTAAATATATATATATATATATGTTTCATGATTATTATAACCAAAATAACATTAATAAATGTTATTTAACACCAGTATTCTTGAATTATAACCCCTAAACACTTTAATAATTCCATAATAATTACTTCCACAACCTAGTACCTTAAGAATTAAGCCTTGAATTAGGGAATTTTCATTGAAAATGACCATGTTCCCTATATATATATGACATATAAACTATATTGGTGCCTTATAATGAAATTTACTTCCCCATGTATTATTAAAAAAATTCTACATTCTTTCACCAGTTAGCAACTTTTGTCCCATATTTTCCACAAATAAATCATATTACAGTTCCATTAAAAACATACATAGTGGCACTTCCCACATTTTTAAAATATAGAAAATTTAATCATGTTTTATTTATCACCTTTATGAATATGACATCCATGAGATAACATCCTTATCTTATTTTATGTGTTTTGAAATTAAACTATGTTTTAGTTATTAATAATAATATAAGATAGATCATTTGAAATGAAAACAAATTTGTCCATCTTAGCTTAAATGGCCCGAAGGCCTTCAATTTTATTTATTTTGATAACCACCCTTTCATTAGATGAGGGGGAACCCTTACAAGGCCCTTAGGATCAGAGATTACTTTTCCTATAGGCTTTGGAGATTACATGGCCTAAAGGTCCTAGGGAATTCAACCAGACAATCTACAAGGAACTATCCCTCCAATGCATATGCATCATGATAGTAGCACTCCACCTTCGCATGACCATATGGATAAGCTTCCCAAGCTAGCATAGGTTGGTCTTGATGGCATATCCATACCCTCTCATTTTGAAAAATCTATTTGGCTTAGCTCTGGTGAGTGCACTTGCTCTGAATCCTCTTCTGGGGCTGCTCCTTTTTTGAAGTCTATCTTGGGAAACTGGATATGGCCTGAAGGCCTATGAGTCTCTATGTTTCATTATAGGCTATCCATGTTAATTTTTTATATTAGGTTTTCAAACTAAAATAGTTTTTCTTGTCCATCATAATGTTTAATAAATCATTTGTTAATTTTCAATGAATATCCCCTTGTAGTGTCATACAAATTGGGAATCATGGACCATTATCTTACACAAGGTGGCGATCAATTCCATATCAATGGGACCATTTCAGTTTTATTAACCCTATGTTCAACTGTTATATATCGATATCAAATTGAACATTCTTTATTAGGATATAATTTCTTGGAAACCACTCACTCTATCCTTCACCATAATTCCATAATATTTTTATATACTTTGAAATAACCTTAGACTTATCCCAGGGTTCTCACTAATGTTTGACCACCCTAAATTCATATGGTTAACTAAACCTTTCATATAATACCAAATATAACAACTCAAGACTATTACAAACATTTTTTCTGTTTTTTACATAGACATCCATTATTGCAAAAAAACAATAGAAATGGTCTAGTTTATTCAAAAGGCTAGGTTCATAACACATCAAAGGGAATATTAAACATAAAATAACAATTTTAATTTGAATATTGTGATACAAATTTGTTTAAATGTGAGTGAACTATATAGGATAACCTAGAGAATACATAATGGGATGGCATGATTAAAAATCCCAGTTAAGGAATTAACATGATAGAGAAGAATAACTATTGATTCAAACATATTGAATGATAACATAAAAGATAATTATTAAGAAATGTCACATAAGAGAATAAAAAAATAACACTATATAATAAGATCATGGAATCACAGGAAATTTGGTGGCACTATAGATCATGGAATAAACATTAGTCAAGGTGAAATTCCATGTCATTATCATATGATGAACAAATTCCCCTAACAAATTTGACTCACTCCCAAATCCCATACATGAAATCTCATGAGACCAAAGATTTACCCAAATCATTTGAGTGATATTTGGGTCAAGACATAATTAAAAGATAATAATTTATGTGTTACATAATGAAAATCAATAATAAGGAATAAATATAAGAATTACCCTTGGAAGGAAAATGGTTCTCATAATCTCTCTTTATATCATAATCAAAATAAATATTATAATGTAGATATTTCAAAAATGAATAGAAGTCTTGTTTTAACACATAAAATGATGGGGTTTAATCAATGTATATATTTGAAATAAATATACATACAATTTTCAAGAAATACATAACATCAAATCAGGTTTCAATTGATGGAAATGTATTTACATGTTAACATGGAATAATCCTTCAAGAAAATACCCCTTATCACTCTAAAATCACATATTTAAAAACTAAAAAAATCTATAATAACATAGGAGAAAATTTAATTGAATATTACCAGAGAGCACTATAAAGAATGCTTTAATTCATTGAGAATTAATTATGATAGGAAATTTTTTACATGATAAAAAGGATAAAAAATATTCATTTCACACTAATATAATATTTTTTAAAGTTCCTCAATAAAAAAATTAAAGGATTACTCCCATAAAAATGAAAAAATTCAAACATGGTTACAAATTTCATTAATAAATAACTTCCATTATGTTAAAAACACGTTTTGAAAACATGGATATAGTATAAAATAAATATTCAGATGATGTGAGAAATATGGATAGATTTTCTTCAAAAAATAATCTCAATCATTTTATATAACAAAAAAAAGAAAAATGGTACTATTAAATAAAAATTTAGGAATATATGATGGATAATAAATTGAATTTATATTATTATAAAATGATTAAATAATTTCCATTAAATGGAAATTCGTGCATAAACAATCATGATTAAAATTTAATTAAAGCATAAAACCTTACCACCTTGGAAAAATTGAAACCATAAACCCCATGAATAATGTAAATAAATTATAAAATAAGATATATTTAATAATGTTGGATTCATGCTTTAACATTAAAATGGGAGTACATATAAAACATAACATAAATTGACATCATAAAATAACAGGTGTCAAAAGGAAGAATGTTTTGAGATGCAAACACTTACCTTTAGTCCAGAATTTTCACGTATGTCCTTTATCTCCAATATAATAAAATAATATAAATTATTTGATTTCATATGAACAATTTCACGGTTTAATCCATTATACTTATAACATTTAAATAATTTATTTTAATTAAAAGTATAATTTCTTAATTATTTCTTTCCATGTATTGTGTTTGGAGAAATTTTATTTAAAAAAATCAAACCAATGTTAGTGTGTTGACTGTGGTAAAAGAGATTATTATCACATAATATTCAGTATAATTACCATGAAATAATTTCATTTTTTACAAAATATTATAATTTTAAAACAAAACATGAAATATGAATTCGTAAAGTGAACTATATTGCAATCATGTATATGGTAGTCCACACATAAACCTGTGTAACAATTCCTTGTTAAAACAATCATGATGGAAATAAGTTAACTGTTATTTAATCAATCCTAAATTATAATTATATCATATTTATCATAATATTTCTACAAATAAACTAAAATATTCTCTCTATATGATTTGGTAATCAAAAAAAAAAATCATTTTTAGAGGTGTGTAACACTCCGAGTTTTTTGGATCTTGTTTTTTTGAATAAATTATATTTTCATTTATGTCTTGAAATACACAAATACAAACATTCCATTCACATAGAACTGACATGGAATACGTTACACGACACCAAATCAGTGTATGATACAGAGAATATTGGCTCCGCATAAATTAATGCAACCCCGACTTGACATATGTTACACACAACACCAACTTGGTGTATGTTACATGCAACACCGATGTTTCCACAAAACATTGTATTATTGTTATAATTATTTAAATGTTATAATTATAACCTATCTGTTAATGTTATTTATATTAACAATAATAACTACATATCAAATATTTTGATGATTTTTTTTATAAAAATAAAACATATTTATAATAAATGAACCATTTTAGGAAAATTTCATTTAGGTTTAAAAATATTGTTTTCTCGAATGAACTGACATGAATGTCCTTATGTAAAATATAATAAAATTAATTTTAGCCCTATTTATACATTTAAAATTATACAATAAACTTAATTTTTTAATTTTTAATTTTTATATTATTTTATGATGAATTTTTGGTATTTTTCTGAGAAACATTATATTGGGATGAATAATAAGAAATATCAGATTTTAATTAAAAATTGATTTTTCCTATAATTTAGTTATAATGATAAATAATATTTTAATATGGTTTAATAGTTTAAATAGATTATAGTTTCATAAAATAATCCCATTTAGGTAATCTTAACAAATTTCTCAGTGAAATTGGGTATAAAAACATATAAAACATTTGATCAATTTTACTTTAAAACCATGCATTGTCAACCCACTGCAAGATTAATTTTAAATTAATTTTTACCACTTATGTAATTTAAATTTTTTAAAATTGATTCCATATTTGGAATTATATTTTATAATTTAAAATTATTTTAACTTTATTTTAGACCATTAATATTATTGAAAGTGATTAAAATTAATTACATCAATTAAGGTTAAATTAATCTTAATAATGTGTTATACCATAATATTAAGTGAAAAAAAGACCTATAAAATTTCAAAAAGGTATTTAATAGTAGTATTTAGACCATAAAATTAAATTTATCGCGTTTGGATCATTATGGTATCCACTTTCTATATAAAAACATGGGTAGAATTCTCTCTCCAAATATTTAATAGAGGCAGACTCCTCCTTCCCTATAAAAGGCCACCAAATCTCATTGTTATTAGCCCATATGAAACCAATTATTATTGGAAAATAACATCAAAATATTCTTACCAACATCCCTACCATCCACCTTCATGAATCCATTTGTGTAGAAAGTCTTCCAAGGAATCTATTTGGAACAAACCAAAAGGAGTTACCCGATTAAGAGGCAACACCTTCTCTCAAGCTTCATTTTTTTATTTTCCATATCCACCCCCTAAAATATATTTATTAAATGATTATATAAAAAAATAATACTCAATATAATGATTTTTTATGCTAAGGGTTCAAAATAAACATACACTCACCTCTAACTATTGAGAAACTAACATACTATTTATATGTACAACGAACTACCACCTCATTAAATGACGATTGTTATCTTTTCCATTAACACATCCCATGGTGGAAATTATGATGAAAATATATTTATAGATTTAATATATTTTATTTTTTTATGTTTTTCTTATTCTATATTCCTTTAAAAAACATATATTTGTTTTATTTACATTTGGTGTAAATGTGACAATTCTTTTGGAGGAACTGTGGACTATTTCCACCTCAAAGTGATGTGATTCATTTACACACTACAAGGAATATATTAAGGATGGATTTAGTGACTATATATGATATATATAACAATATAATTATATTTTAATTATATTTTATATATATGTACATAGAGGTCATTTAATTTCATTCTTTCCATAAAATAATAAAAAAGGAAACAACATTCATGTGTACGCACAACTTACCGTCTCCATGTATGGTGAATTCCATCACATAATAATTTATTATATATATTATTATAATAAAAAATACTGAATATAAATTATATTTATATCATGTTTTAAATTATATAATCATGATATAATAAATTAAGTCACATGCGAAGAATAAAGCGAATATTATCTGATGTGAAACCTTAACATTAGAGGGTTAAAAAGATGGTAATATAAGGTAATAATAAAACAATTATGGAATTATATATAATATTAGGGTTCTATGAAATATTTATAATAAATTTATATTTATTATAAATGTGGTTTGAATGTGTACGACAATAGTCATCACACATGGTAAGGGGATTTCAACTGACTTTTTATTTCTGTGAAGTACATGCTTTATTCATCTCCGATTAGTTTTTACTGTTTATTTGTTTTCCATGAATGTATTATATGTAACTTGTAATTAAATTTATCGGTATCCGCATATCCAATTTACTATCTTAATTTCATGGGGTTGATGATTCAAGAGTTTCCAAATCCATAAAATAGTTTTGTCTCAATTTTCCTTCTTGGAGCCTTGTGTTTTGTTATGAACCTAAATTATTTTTGAGGTGTATATAATTCCATTTGTCATTTTATATCTGGAATATCATTATTTTAATGATGTTTTAATCTTCATTCAATTTCCATTCCTTACATCTATATTATGATCCCAAGTAATGAATTGTTACGAGTTTATTGAAACAATCTCATTGCCTTTCGAGAATGTTAATGATTATGATTACATGATGAAATATTATGAAATTTCTCTCTTGAAAACTAATGAATTTACTTCTACATTGGTAAATCAAGATATCCTCATTTATTAGTACTATTTCATTACTCTTTTTTACTTAATATAATGTTTTTATGTAAAATATTATTTCCTATCGATTTGTTTAAAAATATATTATATTCAAAATCCATGTTTTTTAAAATGCATTCAAAAATGTTTTCAGATGATCATTAAAGACCAATTTAAATGAAAAAAAATTTGAAAAATGTTTTATTCTTTTCCATTGTTCTATTATATGTCTTCTAAAATATTTTCAAAGAAAAAGGCATTCAAAAAGGTTTTAGGTTTTGAAAATCATTTTCAATGTAGGAAGGATATTTTCTTTTAGAAATGTTAATAAAAGATCTTTAAAAATATATATCAACTAATATATCATCCATTTGTGTTAATAATTCAATTATTGGGGAATTTATTTAATGTTTAAATTCATATAATTTCTATGAAATAATTATGTTTTGATTTAATGATGTTTATGAAAATTGTTTCTCTTTCATAGTTTATATGTTTTTGAAACATGCTGATTTTCATAGTTTATTTTCATGAAAAATGATTATGAAACCTGTATTTTTTTCATATTATATTATATGATTACATTTTTATATACATATTTTATTTCATGGGCTATGGTAAGGTTATTCATGATATTGTGACACATGTATATATATGATTCTACTATGATATTGGTGTAACCTATATCTTAAAACTCTGCATTGTGTAAAGATTGGTATTTCATAAGATAGACAATAGTGGAATGGGAAATGAAATCTGTTCAATATTACAGGGCTAGATTGGGGAGTGAACTCAGTTTAGTAATTTAGGTCTAGAACGAGTTGTGTACTATATTTATTAAAGAACTTTTTCCACTAAGATGTTCTCACAATCAATTCCTTGAATACTATTGAAATCATTATATAATATTTTGTTTAATAAAAAATTCGATGTTTTATTACTATTTTATTATTTCATGGCTTATGTTATTTATTTCTTTATTATTTATTTTTTACGAACTTGCGTATTTTATTTCATGATTGATGTATATAATCTTAGATATGGTGGGTATGATCTTCTATTTTCCTGATCATGTTCTCATACCCTTATTCGGAAGATATCATTTCATATCTCCATTTCATTCCCTCACTAATAATTTTATCTCACACTTTTTTATTTTTCCATCCCCTGGTTTTTGAAGATATGTATTAAATTCATTACGTCTAAGAAGGGTATTAGTCAAAAAAACCTACTGGGAGATGTTATAGGTCATTTATGAACTACTGTTCATGTTTTCATGTTTCCAAAGGAACTATAATAATAAATTCCTTGAGAAAATGTTTTTTAATGTTTTATGTATTCTAGAAATGTTATGAAATTTTAATAAATGATAAGAGAGGGTTTTTATAAGGTTGCAGTCCACTGCAAACTCAAAAAATGGTTTTATTTTTTATTAGAATGAAATGTAAGAAAATATATGATATATTTCTTTTAATGAATAAATATTATGTCATTAATATCAAATAAATTAATTAAATAATTCATTTTTAACACCTTTATAGGAAATGATGATAATAAAATTACATCAGTTCATGAGTTGATAGTACGCCATACACACGATCAATGGTTTAGTTTCCCATTTGACTGAAGAGGAGTTTAATACAGTTTATAAAATTAAAATAATAACTTCTATGTATATTAAATATATTATTTTTATTATATTATATTATTTGAATTATATATAAATGATGTGGGACAAGAAATAAAATAAAACACTTAGTAAGGAATGATAACTCTGATTTAGATAACCTGTTTAAGTTTGCATCAAAATCCATCATTTGAAGGTTTTTGTAATAAATTAAAATATTAAAGGTTTTGGGGTGGAATGTAAAGAAGTAATTTCTTTAAGTCATGGATATTCCAAAATGATCTAGAAGTATGAACTGTATAGGATTTGGGGTTTCATTTTATAATTGAGGAGGACAAACATTATTTTAAAAACTCAAAACAATTTAGTAATCGGAAGTCACTCTCAAGATAATTGGCTCTATTTTTTTTTAAATAATAGATTTTATAGGAGATATTAATTATTCAAATGTCACCCATACAAACACAAAAACATATTTAAAACAGTTTATACCCGATACCTCTTTATTTTAAACCCTCAACAAACCACTTTAACATTAACCATGGTAGTAGGATTTGACATTTTTTTCATTTCAATAAGAAAACAAATTAAGTTGAGAAAAATATTTAATATTAATTATTTTGATTACAACTATGGAATACATTTTACCAAATTCAATTAATATATTTTCAAAATTTCAATTTTAAATAAAACATGTAAAATTAGTAAATAAATGGGTTTTCAAGATTTATATGTTTTATGTATAATACGATCTTAAATAAACTATTTAACATGTTAATATTATTATATGAATTTAAACTCATTTATCTAGATATATAATATCTCTAAATAATTTACTTTATTCATTATTATGAGCTACATTATAAAATTTTAGTTGATAAACATTATGCACTATGAAACATTTTTCAGAAAAAATGTCTTTTTAATCGTAAAAATAAATTTATAAAAAAATCCATCATAAAGAGTATTTAAAAGTAATTAATTAGATTAAGTGAAGATAAATAATACTTACGTAAAATTTATATAAAATTATTATTATAATAGGTCTTTTTGTAAAGGAAATGGTATTTTTATCAAAACAAGTTATTTATTACTATTCAGTAAAAATCAATATTTTCTGAAAAATATGAAACATATCACGATAAGTTAATATTGATATTATTGTAATATAATTGATGTTATTTTTATGAAATAAAATTTCTAAAAGATCAAAAAATTATTTATAATATATTATAAAAAAATAATGAAAAATCTTATTTGAAGAAAACATATTTGTTGATGAAGATAATTTTTATTTAAAATTGAGTGTTAATTTCATATATTTTAATTAATTATGTGAAAAAATTATATATAAGGAAATATTTACTTAATAATATTCATAACCTCTAATTTATTGTTGATTTTATAATGTATATATTGTAATAATCTTGGTATGTTTATATTCCGGGTCGTGTGTCGAATATAGTATCGAACCTATTTTTTCCTATTAAAAACATAGGGTGTTATAGAAGTCAATTAAAGACTCGTTTCCAAAGGTATGTAGCCAATGTGGTAATTTTACCATGATTATTCTCAATGCACGTTGTTCTAGGGTTGGATGAGTCGGATCATCACACCTTTTTGAGTGGATTCATTCCATCTATTGAAATATCTTACAGATTTAAGTTGTTTTCATAAACACTTCCCAAATACTAGTTTCTGAATGTTTATACATATTCTAATGATCTAATAAAATCCAATGTTATAAGATAACTACTATTTCTAGTATTTTTTCTACATATTTATCTTCTTAGTTTGTGAGGATTTTTTTTAATGCCACATAGTTGGGTACTCTAAAATTTATCACCATATAGGGATGAGGTTGGCGTTTACGATGTTAAGATTGAGCCTATGATAGTGGATTCTTATGATTACATATAAAGTGAATCATAAGCCACATTTTTTGGTACTATTTAATGGGACATACTCTACCATTTTGGGACATATAAAAAATGAATAATCCCTGATTTTTAACAACAATCCTTAAATACAACATGGTTTAAGTGTGCCTAGAAATGGTTTGTTGAAGAATTATTTGTAAGAATATTTATTTTTTTCATTCTTTTTGTTGATTAATAAATAAGAGAATATATTTATCATCTCTATCTCATTATCAAAGTAATATATATCTCGTCCCAAGTTAATAATGATTACCCTTATACAATTTAGTGTAAGAATGTCAAATACTCTACTCAAAGAAGTAGTAAGCCTAGGTTGGCGATTTCCCCAATATGTAAGACTTTATGGTTTACAATAGGATTATATTAGCATTTGGAATATTAGGGAACCAAGTGTGGAATACATAATCATGGGATATTAGGGAAGAATGAAAAAAATTCAACATAAGGTATTTTTGTTAACCAAGATGAGTATATCGACTTTAGTGGTATATGGGTTATCTTATAAAATCAATATAAAATAACATGTATATTCAAAGATTTTGGTAATAATCCTTACAGAGGATTCCTAGGTATATTAATTAATGTGAATCAAATTCCATATAGTTCAAGTGGAAATGTTTTAGGACATATGTGAGGAACAAAACATTTAGTTTAACTTAATTTTGTAAGGATATGTGCTCTATAATTTAAATCCATGCACCATGGTTATAATTTCTTTTCCTGTGAAATATCTCAATTATTATAATAGAATGATAAAATAAACCAATTATCCCATGTTACTTAATGCCAATTTTAAAATTAAATTATAAAATATCATTTATATTTCTTTATAGAGGATAAAATATGATTGAGGGGGTACTATGTATTGGTTCTCCCCTAGTGGGATTCAAGTGTCATGAAATTTATAACAACTTGATAATGAATAAGTATTATTCATTAGTTCTTCCATTTAAGGTTCTCTTTTTCCTTATACACAGGGGGGTCCATTTTATGATAATTAGAAGGATAACCTCATTTCAAGTTGATATTTTGGTGCTTACACAAGTCTTCTACCCTAAGATAAATAAAATAGTAGTTGATTATGGTTGTGTTACGTATAGGGAATTACCAATTGGATGTGGCCCATACACGATAACATGGGATAGTGTCTCATATCAAGGTTAATTTATGGTGTATTTTCATGTTTGATTACCAATGATGGTTCATCCCATCTATTAGTTAGAATGCAAGGGAATATAATATTGGGGATTACACCTAGAATTATTGCTATAGATCACAACTAAGAGGAGTATCTAAAATAAAGATGATTGTGTGGGGATTATTCATGTATTCTACCCTAATATTAAAGTCATTGTAGGTGATTCAATGGATGGTTTGTTTTTGGGATTCCACTAAGTAGGAGAAAAATAAATGATAATTTTGAGAAGTTTATCATATAATGGTTATTATATAGGGATTACAAAATTACATTTCCTTGTGATAATTCATCTAGTCTAATAGTAACTAAATATGAGATGAGGTTTTGTGGATTTCACAAAGGAGAATTCCCATACATAATAACATGTTAGATTATATAACATCATAATAATTTAGTAGGGCTTAAAAAACTATGATTCCCATTATTATTATTCATATCTATTTTCAATTTGGTTGTTGATGATATTTTCTGGACATACACCTCGGGAGATGAATATAAATAATAACCAGGAAGAGTATCTAAATTTAAGGTGATGATGAATACATGAGTAATATCTTATCATAATATAGAAATGAGGAATCCAAAAATAGTATTAGGACTCAAGGTATGCTAAAACACGAAAAATTATTTCAATTCCATATTTATTTATAAAAAATGAGGATCATAATGACTAATAATATTATTATACGACAAATATTAGTACTAGAGGTTCTATTTAGGTGATTCTAACCAAAACATGCTAGGATATTTTAGAAGGCTCCTTATAGTGGTCTTACATATGAGTTGCACACATGGGGGGTCCATGTGGTTAGATAATGGGATGAAGGGCCAAGATGATTGTGTTTTTTAAAAGAACATGGTCCCCTATTCAGTTCCAATCCACTAATAAAACATTTTCATAGTCAGATTCGGCTTGGGCAGTATGGGACCATAGATTCAGTGGAGTGGCTGCATCGTTGTATAGATGTTATATAGTTCTATGTCCTATTGTTTATTGAGTTAATGCTAAGTTAGATCTCAAATGATAATTTAATTTTCCATGTGGAGGATTGTTTCTGATCAATTTAGATTCTATGAAGTCCATTGAGTACCCACTTAGTAGGTGTTGCATGGTCAGTATAGTGAATGTTAAGGAGGTGCACATTCATGGTAGGTGTGTTATTGGATATCAATTTTTAGTAAGTGCACAAAAACTATGGAGGAAAATGAATATCTTGAAATCACATTTGTTGTGGCCTATCATGGGAGTTTTTTCAGGGAGTATGCTCATACGGTAAATTTGTGTGACATCGATAATGTAGTATATTCATGTAGGGGCACATGGGAGATACTAGATTGTTAAAAATGAATGATGGAAGTAAGTTAAAATTATAGGGTAATGGAAGATAAATTGTCCCCAAAGAATATTTCTTGTTATCTCTTTTTGTGCGTGGTTGGTAGGAGGTGCACACATATTAGGGTCTTGTAGTTGGTGCATATGGTATAGACCCATATTGTAAGCCCATTTTTTGATCCATACATGAGAGGTCATTCCTAAAGGATTAACTAAATGGTTTCATTAAGATTATAGTAACTATAGTCATATGAGAATATATTTCAATTATCTTTATATGTGGTTTTTTTATTTCAATAATTTCATAACCTGCATCTTAGAAAAGTATTACAATAATGGAACCAAAAGACCAGAAATGGGGTGGGTGGTAGCCAAGAGAGTGTGTGGTTGTGAGGAATATTGGTGTATGTGGGGAACCTATCTAGGAATCATGAAATATTCTCTCTCACATACATAGTGGATCTATTTTCACATGGGATTTGATAGATCCATGACGTAGATGAACTGATTTTAAAAATTTTCCAAACCACCTTCACACTAAAATAAATAATGCTGAAAAAATCATTAAATTTTAATATGTACATGTGTTTGGACATAAATATCATAACATAACCTGAAAATGGGGCCTATAGACTTAAATCCCTTATTTATGTCAATGTGTTAAATACCAATCCTAATTAATGGGGTATTTTGTCATCACAAGAAAATTTTAATAAGAAAAATTTGTAACATCCTACCTCCTCAGACAATTAACCTATATAGGACTGATAGTTTCTCTATAGTCTCAATCACACCTCCCCATACACTATAGGCTCATGATTATTTAAAAGAGTATATAAGAACTCAATGGGTCGATTATTCCCTCTTGTAAGAGTAACAATATGTGAAAAAATAATATTTAATAATATAGAACCGACAAAGTATCTTTTATATACAGACACAAAATGTGCTGATAAGAACTGTAATATCAAAATGGTAAAGATAGGGAATATGTTAAACATTCTATTTCTGATCCCCAAAATTGGATCAAAAATAATATTTAAATGAGGTACAAAACCTAAAAACAATACTACACCATAAGATTGTATACATTCCTTCCAAATTAGATCATATATATTCCTCTTTTATGATGGAACTTTAAACTAGAGGAATCAACAACATTGAGAAGCAGCCGTTACCCAAACCTACAAACATATCGACTTTTGATCTGGTTCCCAAGTTCCTATAATCCCATGTAGTGTGTGAATATTTCTTAGTATGAAACCACCAATTATGTTCATTAAATAATATTTCCATATATAAATTTTGAGTAGAAGGAATATTTATTTGAAATTTGAATTCTAGTGGGCAAATAAATATCCAAGACCTCTGATCCTGAGATCCATAATGAAAAATAATGTCTGACGTACCCACTTTGGCTAGTAAGGGTGTATCTCTTATTGATGAGATGAATCTCATAATATATATGATTATAAGGGTGTGTAATCATGGCTACCACAATAATTAAAACTTATAATAATCTATGTGTATTCACGGAGAATTCCCAAACCCTCATGTCATTATGAGTTATTTAAAATTGAATTTAGAATTATCCTTTATATGACCATGTCACTCAATGTGATGATATTTTGGTCTTCTATAAATTTAATCAAAGGTATACTTTTTCCATGGAAAAAAGTGTAATAGGATTTAATGGAAATTATCTCCCACCCAAGGTACTCTTTCTTGGTTAGTAAAGAAGAAATTGAGGATCACATCATGTGGCATTTACTATAATACCCCAACGAAATGAACATCATTACTATATGTCATCCTGGAATTTAAATATCATTTGAATCCATTGTGGAGATACTCTAAGGGCTTAATAGTGACTATTTAGCATTAAATACAAGGAATCCCATGTTTTTCATTAGTTTTGTAAATCCTTGAATCCATGGAGGCATCATCCGATGGCATTTACGTGATGCCATTATTGGATACATTTAATATACATAGAAGTCCACACATTTTATTAATATAAGTGAATCTAATGGATTAAACCCAAGTAATTCCACCCATCATTATATTAATACTACCTCACTTAATATTTTTTAATTACCAATAATTAGATTAATATCATGAAAAAAATCATTAATCATGGAATCCATTATTGTACATATAAAACCATTCATTAACATCAATAAAAACACTGATTAACATGTTTTTAACATTCATCCCATTAAGTAACATTCATATAATATTTTTCATTTTTAAATTACAACATTTACCAAAAACCACATCCATTACCATCGATTATCCCAAAGTCATTATATAATATTTATATTTGTTTCATGGAAATTATTATTACTTCCAATAAAAAAAATTTTATTATAGTGATTCTATTATCCGGTAGTAATTTCAATTTTATTTATATGATGAAATTAATTTTTTTATTCCATTCATAATGAGCTAACAAGAAATATATTATTTGTAGTTCACCATTCACATTCTAGTTGGTCCAATTGATGATCCAAGTAAATCAAAATTGTCGATTGTAATAAAATTATATACAAAAACCAGAGATTCATTCCATAATTTAAAACAACCAAAATTATAATTTTATTAATAGTTCCCAAAAACACCAGGTGGGGAATGTGGTGATTTTCATGTATATCACCACTTCTATAGAGTTTAAAATCTTAAGGTAGTGAGAATGAAAATTTTTATAAGATGTGGCTTTCACTTGAATTCTCTCTACTAGACATATTCTTATGCATAAAAATATAATCCCACTATGTATGAATAACTTTCATTCCCTATACAATGAGAATATTTTATTTCATGATGTAATAGGCTAGGTTCTATACAGTGAAAAAAATTTCTTAATGAATACCAACCAGATATTTAGTGTCTGACTCGACTAGAGTGATATTTATATTTTAAAGCCTTCATAGAGAAAGAAAAATGTGTATAGACCTTGTTCAAATACACCATAATTGTTCATCAGGTTTCATCTTTATTTTATGCCGATATTAGATAAAAATATGAAAACAAATAATTTTCCTAAAAATATGTACTTTTAAATTAAAATAACAGGATAACCAATTGGTAGAAAAAGAAAACATGAAGTGAGTAAAGAGGATTTTAGAACTCACCTAAATCCCTACAATAGGAAATAAGACGATAAATCCTAACCTTAGTTGAAAAAATTCCATCCATGGAATAGTAGAGGTTCAAAACTAGAGTAAGAAGGAGAGGGGTTGGCCCAAGAGAAATTACATTGATACCCCTTATGAAAAGTCTACCATGGTGGCCACTTACTAGTTGTCTCTAGGACACAAGATGGTTGATGTATCCAACTAATAACTTGGTGTTTTTCTTCACAATTGTCTAAAAGATGGACCTATGATAACAATTCATTGGTTCCACAACAATATGATACAACATTGTAACCATGCCTCAGACCCCCAAAAATCCCAGCATTCTTTCTAAGATAAAAAATGAAACATTAAAGTGTATCTATTAATGGATCAAAATATTTTATTTTTTTCTATACCTAAATAATGGGTATTCTCTTATGAAGTCCCCACTATATTAATACTTACCCAAGATCTATATACATGAGCATCACCAATAATAGATTCACGAATTAACCCCATTAGTCACATTGGATTAGGTTGTCCAAACATGACATAATAGGCCAGCTACATTTCTCAACCCTTATTTTCTCATACACAATGTCATTGATATATTTCATCCAAACCCTCTAAAATGCAATAAAAAATTATAACTACAAGGATCTGAATAATTATAATGTCCCTCCCGGGTAAGGTCTTCATTCTACATCAGTTAGTCCACCCAATTGTTTTCGTTGAACACCCGATCTCCCTACCAAGACCAGTTTTAACTCGTGGTATTACTCTAAAATTCATAAGGGATTGTGATAAAAAAACCAAAGATCCACAAGCTAGAGTACTCCACGGTTTTACTTCTATACCAGTACATATAGTGATATTGTTCAAAAAATCTCCAAAGGAATGGATCTATAAAAAACAACTAACCTTTCTGAAACAACCCACAAACTGGATCTATTACCTTATTATTTCCAATGTCCAACTAGAATCCATAAAATTAGAATCACATTATTAATACCCCAATGGTTTTCTCCCCACTATAGGATCACTTTATCGTATAGAGACTGGGCTCAAGAGCATTGATTAATGTACCAACACCACCCCTCATCCCCAGTTTTGATAAAAATTAGATGAATTCAAATCGACCTTTATGGGAGCTTGAATATTATTAATCTCAATGTAAATATTATACCATAACCCATAAATCATATATTTAATCACTATTTATGTTCCTTATATGGTTCTAACCCCACCTTATAGAATCCCATGAATACATGATATCAATGTTCCTCCATCCAAACCTCCACTGGAATGCTCATATTTTCCAACCGATGAACTATTAAATTATGCACCTATGATTCCTTGATCACTATTGGAAATTAATGACAATATAAGATAATAATGAGGTCTACCCATGACCCTAAATTTTATCTCGTGACTGATTCAAAAGCCTCCAACACAATTCACCATTGTCCTTCCCAAGCACTAGCATGCTAGCTAGCCAAACCATGATTCGATCATAAAATTGAATACAATTCCTAAATTAACCCCTCAAAATTAAACTATATTCTCCCATATATTTTTCCTCCAAAACTCCCAAATAAATCATTATTAAATCATAACTACAAACACATAAACATCTTGTTCTTTCATGCCCATCTAAAACCCCTTCCTGTAAAACAATAATATTTCTATCACATGGGTGACATACAAATGGTTGTAATGACACTATACACCATATAATTTTTCTAATCATTTACCCACTATGTCAAACCACTGATCCTTGAGGGAAAAAACCCATCCATCAATGAAAAAAATGGTCAGTAATAAAAAACATTATCATACTTGATTACCACTCTAGACATAAATTCCATATATTCTTGACTTGAAAATTATATCCTCAGTACTTGAAAAAATTTATCATAAGTGAGGGTCAAAACCAACAATGTATTATGGTGGGATCCCCACAATAAAAATTCACATACATTACTTCTATAGTACTGACCACTAATGTGTCCCACAATCTATACACACATGTTGCTCTTATTATGACATAAACACCATCCTATAAATACATGGAAATAATTGATATATTGGATCAAAAATTTGAGAAAACATCAGTACAAAATAATTTTTACCCTATCATATGTGTATCCTTCACCTCCTCCGAATGAACCCTGGGAAAAAATTTCCACAAAACCACGAAAAGTAATCTTCATTAACTAATGCATGTCTTTTCACCAATAAAAAAACAGTATCCACCACACTTTCAAGTTCAAACTCTCTTAATACATAAATTCAATGTGGGTGAACTTTACATAAATACTAATTAACATAACTAAACCCACGCTATCATGAGTACCATCACCTAAGAAAGAGGATTATACACCATAACAACTAACCATTCTTATACATAATTTAGTCTTATAGAGATCGGGGGTACCCATGATACTTTTTTTTAAAAAAAATTACACTTTTTGTAATGGTCTATCATAAAACCACCTTATAACTGAAATTGATAAAAAAGTTAATGTGTCTATCATCAATATCACATTTCGTGATTGGTAAAGACCACTGAAAAATACTTCCCTCAACTTCCAACCAATAATCCCCGAACAAGAACCTTTGGTTTTTCATGTTTTAAAACCTCCATAGAATCACCTCACCAATTTTATATACCTGGTAAAACTTCACATGCACCAATCCAATATCATAATGAGTCATGGGTGGCCAATATGGTTTACCTGATTTCAAACAAGAAAAATAGGTGTAATATCCCATAATACCGTTTTCAAAGAGAAATGACATCACACCATTATCAAACTCATGATTTCAACACACTAGTGTTGTTCCAATAGCCTACCCCATTTCCATAGTCCTAACATGCTCATTAAATTTTCTTTTATAACTAAGTTGATCTTGAATTATATTTATCACTCGGTTATTCATATATCAAAATGTATGATATTCCTTGCATTCCTTTTACTAATCATTCTTAATGGTTTCCTCACACATTGGTAATCTCATTCCTAAATGGACACAAACTTTCTAGGACTACCTGACTTTCAACAATATCTTTGAATAATTAATCCATGAATTTTCCACATAACAAAAACACATCAAAAACACAAAACATTCAACAATCCTTCACGCATAAATTATTCATCTATGTAACTCATATAATTAGGAAAACACTTACCAAGTTTTACTATCACATGCTACATTCCATAGAATCACAAAACATGATTCTCTCTCATGGGATTATAGGTCCTACCACATATCCTCTAAATTATGAATCATAAGGTCCACTATTGATAGGAAACAACTTATACCTATTTTAAGGCCACAATACATCATTAATGTCCAAAACCGATATTAATTTTAAATTTAAAAGCAGTTAATTAAGGTATAACAACACATGGACCACACATAATTGTGTTTTATATGCCCAATGTCTCTATCTCTCCCATAAATACTTAATAAGATTAGTCACCAGTACTAACATATATCCACACAACCAACAAAAGGTCCTCCACATCACATCCCATAGGGGAATACCAACCAGTGAATTAAAAGTTTTGCCAATGACCCATGCACTGGTACGAAAACACATATAACTATTCAATGAAATCCTTATCAAGTAATTTTTATTATTATTTATAACATAAAGGATCACATTTAATAATGATTACCATTATTAGTCCTTCAAAAAATTTATCATGATTAACAATATCCTATTCCTTGATTAAATATGTCTCATTTCATAAGATATAATGTCAAACCCATAATAGGTTACCTAATGATAGTCTATTTTACCAATGCCATCATTGAAAAATTAATTTATCTATTTCTAAATGTTAAACATCATTTTTACCCAGTCTCAAGACTATTTTCACATTTGAAAAGCATGGACAAATAAATTTTCATTCATAAGATATGAAAGAGAACGCATTATAGGAGTCTTAATTCCACCTTTTCAAATTAAGACTATCATTAAACATCAAAAAATTCTTACCTATATATCAATGATCACCTTGGGAATTTTCTAAGTTACATACTATAATTCTAATATGCTGATTTTTCTTATAAAATGAATTTGAAATTTTAATGAAAATACCCCCTTTATAAATAAGTAATATAATTCATTGGAATATATAATTCAAAATGTTAGATCCAAATCCTAAATAAAAATCAAACAATAGAAAAATAGATCATAGGTAAAATATGGATCATACACATTTCTTATGTGGCTTTCCTATTACATGAACATGAACACTCTATCATGCCCAACTGAGTAAAGAGAAAATTATCCTAAATCATAAAATTATAAATCCTGTGAGTCCCTGAAAAATAAATAATATCCACAATAATAGGAAAAGTATAAAATAATTAATCATATCCCTAGAAATTTTTTATCCCATAGATGAGGTGATTACTCCTTAGAATCAGCTTATTATCAGTTTCCAATAAATTCATATTATGTACCTAAATTTATCAAAATAGTATGACTAAGGAAAAAACATGAGTTGATACCAATTAGCATCTCCTCAATTCACTATAGCACTGACAGATACTAAATGAGCAGTCGTTGCATAACCTCATGCATGCCTCCATGTACAATTGAGGCTACTAGTTTGTGGTAAGGATTTATATGGAAATATTTTCCAAAATATACCCTCTATTTAGTGTGAAATATTAATTCAAATAATAATTAATAATATAAAATAATCTAAATAGTCATTGTAGAAAAACTAGCCTTGTGGTAATAATAATTTCAATATAAAATTAACATTTCCATAAATATTTCATCCATTTATTAACTAATACCAATAGTGGGTCATAGATATCAAATATTTACAGAATAAAAATTAAAATTAAACTCCAATAAAAGTTGGTCATGAGTCCTACCCTATCCCATTATCTATATTATAGTTAAAGAATCCAATTCTAAACTAATGAAATCAAAAACATCGGCCGATTTCATATACATAAACCTAAAATCAAATAGTATTTTTCTTTGGTAGCCAAGTTCTATGTTGTCTCGAGTTTTGTGTGTGTGTATAACTTAATAGTCTTTAATTAATAACATCCCTAAAACAACTAGTCTATATATCAAGTTCATTAAGAAGTTTTATTGATAATAAAATAACATACTACAATGTATATAAAAAATAAAAACCACTGATCCCTTGCTTGATAGTGATGCCGAAGGTTTGACCTAGTAGCTTTAACTAGTGCCAATGTTTCTCGAATCGGAGTGGTGGATAAAAAAATTCATGATGGTTCCAAGGATCATAACCAATGAAAAAACCTCTAACACACAAGGAAAATCATATGGTAACTACCAAGAATTACCTTCTAATCAGGTAATTTGCAATATATTAATATAATCCCATAATATATCTTTTACATAAAAAAGATAATCAATAGAGAATATCTTTTGAATTGTCTAAAATGAATCAAATAAACATGTATCTAGGAAATTTATAATAACAAGTATGAAAAAAAATCATATCCCATTATTAAATCATTGCATATTTTACAATGAAATAAAATTTTGAGGAGCTCATCCCATGACAATAATAAGAATACCCCAAGGTAACTCATAAGACTAATATTTGGAATTCAATATAAATAAAAATCTACGAATATAATGTGGATATTATAAAAGGAATTATAAATAATTATTTAGGGTATATTTTAAGACAACTCATGACATTCATAAAATTAGGATATTCTTTAATTAAATTAGGAATCAACCCATGGAATTCAACTGAGTCCCCAATATGAATCCATGCTAACTCATAGAACTAAACCCATTTGATATTCATAAAAAATACAAGGGACATTACCCAAGGAATTACACAAATCATTTGGTTAAAACATTCTTCATTAAAAATTATTTATTTACCATGACTCATTTTTAAACAAATAAAACATAACTAATAAAGGTATCATTGTAATCACATTAAAAATCATCCATTACCATCCACTTCAAATTGAATTTAAATTTTTTAAAAATTAATCCCATTCAATATAACTCCTCTTACAATTATACATTTCACATTACAACAACTACAAATAACCACATATTTTACCATCATTTTAGAGCAATCATGTATATAATATCAGTATCCATTTCTGGAAAATTCTTACCATTTCTCATAGAAACTAATTAATTAAAAATATATTGTTCAAAAAAAATTTAATTCTATGTTATACATTGGAATTGTGCATTTAATTCCAATAATTAAAAGTAAAATTCTAATATTTCATTTTAAAATTAAATGATAAGAATACAAAAGGTCAAATTGATGTTCCAATCCCATCATAATTATTTTTTGTTGGAAATTTTTATTTCACATCTACAAATTCATTCTCTAATTTCTCATTTACTATTTATACCTTGTTATCCATTATCAACAACAAGCCCATTCATGTAAACAATTCAACTAACTCTGTCATTAATAATCTATATAACTAATTAATATTAAATTTAAATAATTTAATTTAATTGAGGTAAATGAGTAAAATAGAAAGAAGACCACACCATGAATAAAAAATGATATAAGGAAATAATTTTTTTAAATTAAAGGTACCACCAACCATAAGATTATAGATCCTCATTGATCGAGCACCACATGATTTCATGGCTTAAATTAGCATAGAATATGAAACCAAAATGACTACCAAATTATATAGAATATTATTTTGAAAAATTTAGTCAACTATTTTAATGTTAATGAAAACATAAAAGAGGATATATGAGTTTTTTACAGTCTATTGGATCTCCAATGAAAGAGATGACACAAAAAGTTTACCTTGAATGAAGGAAATTCAACCATGAGAGATGTGATGGTGGGAGGCCTATGGAGGGGTAGTTGATGATTCTATGACTGAAACTAGATTAATATGTATAAGGGGATTCTCACAAGATACTATTGATCTTCCTGTGTTTTTGGAGTAATGGATCTCTAGTGGACCTATGTCAGTTAGCAGGTGGTTCAAAAACCCAATTATACATCCACAACACTATGTATTGAACCCTATAAAGGTTTTTTGTGAGCCTTTTATCCTTGAAAATGTGATATTCAAGGGTTATTATGTAATATTAAAAATTATTAAATTTCCCATCACATAGTGAAAAGGTGGAATATCATAATATTTCACAGGATTCTCCAACCCCCAATGTTAATGTAAACTATTAAAAAAATATAAAACATGTTTAAATATTATCAAGACATGGAGATTCTTTCCTACCCAAATATGACTAGTGTTATTTTTGTAAGGATCGTGTTATGGATTCTTTCAATAAGTGAATAAAATAATTATCATCATGTCAAAATAGATTGAAAGGGATATAGAATTCTTGGAAATATAAGTGATATATATGGGAATCAAAAAGGAAGTTGTAACATCCAATGAATATCAAATGATCTTTCATCAATTTATTTTTGATAATATTAAGGTGTTAAAAGGTATGTTTTAGAGACACAAAGTAATATCAAAGAATTGTGGGTGTGAAAAATCACCATGTTAAACATTGATAATATTTTAGTGGTATGATGTTGGACATGATGATATGTTCTATTAGAACGTTAGATAAAAATTATGTTGTATAAGGATCATTGGATTCCATTCTCTATCCACCAAAGAAGAATAAATTTATATAGATATATCTATGAAAACATTTTGTGAGATAATGTCTTGTATAATATTAATAAATAAAAATAAAAAATCATGTTATTTTCATAAGTTGATTAAAAATAATAGAAGTATTAAGGGATTATAAAACTATTTTCTATAAAAACATTAAAATAAGATAATATCACATTATAAATATTCATAGTTCTTATGAAGTCCTAAATAGAAAACAAGTCCACAAGGGTTTTATAAGGGACTAATATATAATAACCATAAATTATATCACATTTTAAACTCTACTAACTCGATAAAATTTATATGATATATATATACAAGGGAAGTTGGTATTATATATGGAATTCCACTATTGACATTATATGATAGAGGAAAATGGATCACATTAATGTTTTAGAGGAAACATATGAATGAATTTAACACCATGTTGGTATTTAGTAAAACATACCCACTTCAAAATATTCCCAATCAGAAAGGATAATTTATTCATTAGAAGACATTAATAGTGGTTCTTCAAGAATAATTATATGAGGTGGATAACAATTCCATACTTAGACAATTAACTGTTACAAAATGTAATTTACACTCACGAATTCAAGTTGATCAACAAGAATCCATTTATGAATGGAAATTTACAAATCTAATATGAATTCATTACAAAGAGAAATGAATCAATTAGGAATATAACTAGTGAAAAAGATTATTGAGATGGTCTAGGAAACTCATAAACACATCCATGTGGTAACACCCCATGTATTAACACATAAATAAAATATAGAATGTAATGCACACACCACTGATTCTCTACAAAACAACACTTTGTTATTATAGTTATTTAAAAAAGATATTTATAACCTAGAAATTAAACATAATTTTTCTGATTCTGTGTTTTGACATTTGAAAAATAGATATACATAGTTGCGATTAGTTAGATATTTAGAGTCTGATAGGATCAACTTATTTTTTAGTGAATAATAACATGACCCTTTGGAATATTAATACAACCTTATGAATAGTAATATGACCCTTATGAATAGTAAATGAGAAAAATGAATAGTATACTCATAAATGAGTTTATAAATACAATTTTGGCACCTTATTAATTAAGGTATGATATCATTATAACAAAATAAATGGAAGTGAATAATTGAAAAATTAATAATTATGTGTTGGTATTTTTGGGAGTAATAAATATTTAATTACATTTTTAAAATTATTTAATTTATTAAAAAAATATTTTTCATAAAATACATTCATAAATAAAATTGTATTTTCCTATGATTCTTAGATAATATAATAAGACCTTTGTGAGAATTTTAGGGAGTTAGAAATTCATTTTTATCTTTAAAAACTATATTTTTTAAGTAAATGATTATTTTAATTAGAAATTTAATTTCATATACATAGAAAATTATTTTCAAAAAATAGAGTTTATTTTTTAATTCATCATGTTGAAAAATTTTCAGGTTTAATTATTTCAATTTTTCTGAAATGCTTGAATTTTTAGTGAATAATAAAATATGGTAATATATAGTATAAATACATAATTTGCTAAATATACTATTCCCTGTGTCATGGATGAGGTAATAAACCTTGGTTCAAAATCACATGAAATTATTACTATATTTAGTCATGAGAATCAATACTATTGGTTTTATTGTTAAATTTAATAAAATAATGAATAAAATAATGAGAAATTACCCATCTCCTCCACTATAAAAACCACCGACCCCATCTAGTCCTCCAACCTTCCCAGAATTGAACACTGTCAAATTTCTAACGAATATCCTTACAAAAATCCTTACATTGTCCAAGATAATAGTCTCTCATCAAATGAAAAAAAAAATCACATAAGGAGATTCTCAATGAGGAGTTTTCGAGAGGCAAATTCCACTTGATATTCCTTTTATTTTCTTTTCATGTTCTTTCGTTCATTATTCTCTCATCACCTCTTCTATAAGAATGATCATGACAACTTCAGTATCATAAATATAATATAATGATATCATTTTAATGTAATATCCTTCATAAAATCATTTCTCTCTCTATCTATATTTTATTTTTAAAAATGAAATCATTATCTTTGAGGATCTGATTTATAACCTTAATAGACAGAAGATTTTTGTTCTTCAATTTCTCCTTAAAAGCTTGTAATTATACCACTATTTAATTATATAAAACTAAAATATATGTATTAAAACCATTATAATTTCTTATAAGTAACATATTTATATAATAATAAATGATAAAACAAAATGATTTCTTTATTACTGATAACTATCGTAATAATCAAAAAAATATCACTAAATGTCTTATCTAATAAATCATCCTCATAACATATAGAAAAATTAATTATATAAAAAATTAATCTTATTTATGTTAATTAATATCATATAAAATTAATTTTGTATAATTATAACCATTCCACATGAACTTCCACACTCATATATAAGTATACTAACTGTGAAAACCAACAAAACTAATGCTCATGTTCAATAGAATTGTATCTTATAACTAATCAAAAAGGATATAAATGAAATTAATAAAATTATAAATAATAAAATAAATGAATTTAAATTTTTTAAAGAATTAATTAATGTCTTTGATTTTATTATTCAAGATGTTATGATTCGATGAATAACATATTAGACATAAGGTAAGGGTTTTCTTCCCAAACCTCCATTTTCATTCGAGTTGTTCTTTCCTCCCATACAAACCAGTGTAATTATTAATTTATTTTATATAATTATTATAAATTATGGATATATGTTCCAAAATAATGTATTATTATCAGGTCATATTTATTTTTTAGATGATAAATGGTTTAAAAGGGTCACATTCTCAATTCATCACGATAAGCAATCATGATTAAAGGGAACTATCGAATTTCGTTCCTATTTTAAAGTTTAGTATATAATCTATTTTAAGCCACCATTTTTTTAATAAACCCACTCATTTTATCATTGAAAAAATATCTTAGTTCATTAATAGATGTATATATTGATTGTTTCGAAAATAATAGTACTTTTCAAAGTAAAGTGTATTACTCTCAATAATTATTAAATGAATTTATTAGAGCGTTTTCATCTTTTTCAACAGCTTATTAAATATTATATTTTATTAGTATTAACATCTCGTTGTTATCATCTAAAATATTTTATGAAATGTTTTATTATCATTTTGAATGTTAAAGTGCTTTCATAATACCATTCACCATAGTACTCAGAATGGTTAGTGATTATATCTATAGAGTGGGGAAAGTTATTTCATATGTTCATGTTGATTATGTTTAGCCCCTATAATGTGACGAATTAATGAGTCATATCATGTTATTTGTGGGGACATCTATATCCCCTCTATGCATTGGTATATCTAGTGAGAAAAATATAATTTGGTGTTGGCTGAGGCCTAACCCTAGAATTTTAAGACAACTTCGTTGTGGCCTTTATAGTATATTTCAGATGTTTGGCATTAAGAATTACCTAAATATGATAATAGTAATTGGTAAACCATGTTATCAGACTAATAGTAGAATATACATGGTTAGGATTCAATCTCTTATGATCATTTATATGGCTTTATGTAAATAGATTCCATTCATTCCATATTATTCTCTCGTTTATTTTTAAAGGCATGTGTTTTTAGTGATTCACAATACCTAATGTATATTTTTATGAGAACTTATAATTTTTTACATACCCTTCTTGTGAATTTTATCCCACCCATTTCTTATGTTTTATTTTTTACTAGGATTTGAAGAATAATATTATTTTTAATGACTTTTAAGAATAATATATGACTTTATGTGTGTTTCCAAAGGAGGTGAAATGTTGATTTTTCTTAAAATTTGTAATTAAATTCTTATGTATATATGTAGTTTTACAAAAAATAAAATACTATTCAGTCTTTTGAGATGTGATGTCCTTGTAATAAAGCTAATTTTTTAGTATAAGGCCCCGACTCTATGAAAATGGGGTCAATGTCCTTACACAAGTAGCATATAGTAATCAAAAGAATTGTGCTAATAATCATTGAAATAACTCCGAGTTTATGGTTTGGTATAATATATTCCTAATAATATCTATGTTAAAAATAATTTCAATTACTGAGAATAATATATGAATAACTCATAATAAAATAGCCACCATTACAATTCAAAATCAATTATAGATCAATAGGGTATTAAAATTCACTTCCCACAAAATATATCTCAGTAAAATAATTTGTTCCACGTATGCTTCCTATAAATGTACATACTAAATCCCTCACATATACATAATCTAGAGCCAGTATTTTTCAAGGATTTATCTTTTATAAGGGGAAGCTAGTGGAAATCATGGATCATATATATATATTTCTATTATAAAAATTGATGTAATGAAATATAGTTATCTCCGACCATTTAATTTTAATTTTTGAGTTACCAATTTAATGTCGAAATTTCTAAAGGGTTAGACATGGCCATTTTTTTAAATTTGATAAATTATCTTCTCTAAATAAACGAATCATTTTTTATTTCGTTTTTTAAATCATATACATAGAATAAAAAAAATAAAAAAAATATTTTATTAAATAAAATACATATGACATATAAATGTACCCTATAAAATTAAGAATAGAATAATAGTGTAATAATTTAAAATAAAAAACATATGTATAATTTTCGAATTCATTGGTCCATGGTATTCTAGAAGTATCATCACTAGGAAAAATATTATAAACATATAAAAATAACTAAAACATAAAATTTTATATAATATATGTTATTAAATTTGGAAATAATACGATTGGATAATTAATAAATGAAAGAACTGGGATTTATTAGAAGTATATAAATTATACAACCATTTGACTAGTGAAAAGAATTTAAATAATAATTGAATGTCAAAATATTATTCTAATTATTGGGAGTAGTAAAACTCTTTATAATTATTCTTTTATATGAACAAATAAATAAGTATAAATACTTTGGTATTGTGTAGTTATTTCTAAAAACAATTAAGTAATATTACGTATAGGGGTCCCTTTTTAACAAAGCTCCAATAATGAAAATTTGTAATACATTAAATAATATTTTTAACTTAAGTATCAAAATTTGTTAATATAAAAATTTATTTTGAATAATATATATATTATAATTAAATATAATAAGTATAATAATGATGAAATAATAACAAATTGAAATGTAATCCCAAATAGAAAAAGAAATAATATTCTTTCTAGATAAAATAATTTTTATCAATGTAATTATATTTTATTTTAATGTTAAATTTATAAGCCTTGTATAATTTTATAAAATTGATTTATTTTTTTCTTTGTAATTATCATATCAAAATCATATCACATTGAGTTTTTAGGTATCATTCTAAAAATGTTGATTTTCCGGTGAATAGTTAAAAATTCTTATTTTTATGTATATTTTATGTTTTAAGAAATGAAAATTCCATAAATATGAATATAAAATTTCTATTCTATTATTTATTGATTATTAATTTAATATGTAAAGTAATTTAATTAAAATGAAAAACATAATTTCAAATTCCTATAAATAAAATTACAAAAATAATGTTTTATTTCTTTCGTATTAAAGGTTATTTATAATGCCCGAACCATAAACATTTCATATTATAGAGATAAGTCATGAAATAACATTAAGGATATTTTCATGTTTGTAGTTGTAGAGAATTAGGACATAATTAATACATCGTAACTCAAATTTATATGATGTGGATACCACTAAAATAGTGTTCATTTCATCCGTAGTATAATACTTTTAAAATTAAACATGATTGATTTTTATTGATAAAGAAATTACTGAAATCTTCCTTTCTCATACCCATCCTTATACCCAGTGAAAACATTTTAAAAAAGTGGGATGAGAACACAAATAATAGTAAGAAATATATAATGAATAAATACAATATTAGTACATGAATATTTACTAACCCATGAAATCATTAAAATCTTGAAAAACTTCATATCAATCTTAAATCATAATGTTAACTAGTTTAATACATATCATAAATAAATTTTATCTTTTATAGCTACATAGGGATTAACCTTCATGGTTATGCTTGGAATACCCATCATAGTATATTCCCAAAATCTCATTGGAAAAACCTTCTCGTTTAACTCCATATCTTTAACCAATTCATAGAATAGCTATCAGGGGCACACTAGCATATGGTTTATCATAGAACCACCCATATACATAATCAATTCCCAAGAACCATAACATAATCATAACATATAAACCACACATAATGAATTTAATAACATTTACACAATGAAATCAAAAGATATCATTTCAAGATATTGATATAATCTATTCTTTCTCAAAAAACCAATTTCATTACCAAAATTCATAAAAAGGAAATTTTGTATTTAATTTTATATTAAAAAAATATGTCTTCTAGTGTAATCTAATTACCTAATAAATTTCATGATAGTGTATAGGGCGTTATTGATGATTATGTTAAAAAGCATTCATTTTTTTGTTTAGTAAAACGCTTCATATAAAAAAGATTCCAATTGAAAACTGTTTAATGAAATTAAAAGTAAAAGGGGTTTATTATACATTATATACATAAATTACTATATATTATAAAAATATTCTTCAAAGAATGGATATTGAGATGAAGTCCCTTACCACGAGTCTGACTCATCTAGTACAATATTAATATTCCACTTCTTTGATTGATCACCATTGAAGAACACTTTAACACCTCTAATAAAGGTTTGCTTGCCTAAAATAGCCCTCATGAATGTAGGGATAGATTCTAGAAAGTGTTCTTGGTAGATCATGGATGAACCAAATGGATATGGATGTTTTCGTATTAGAGAAGATATGGTAATTTTTATATGAGAGGGTAGGGGAACACTTTGAAATTCTTAAAATATTATATTAATACAATTACTTTAATCAAAATTATTTAAAATTTATATATGTTGATGATAACATGGGGATAGTTATAAACCATCTCTTTCAATAATTTTTAGACATGTATTTGTTTTTTTTGAAACTTATCATTTGAGTTTACCCTTAATTATTCTCTTTTTAAAAAAATTTGGTAACAAAATTTTCATTATTATGATGATAATAATTTTACATATATGGGATTAATTTCACATATTTTTACACATAATTAACTTTATGATGATATAATAGTAACTTTGTGATTTTGAAATATTTTGAGTATTTTTCAATAATTTAATATATTACTATTTAATAAAACATCATTTATATTAATTTTTATAATATTCATTATATTGAATATAAATAAAATATAAAAAGTGAGATAACTTAAAACCAAATAATAAAATAGTATTTTAAAAGAAATATTCACCTAGAAAATTTTATTATGACATAAATTATGTCAAATAATATTTATTTTAATATTTATAATATCATTTATTTAATTCCTTCATTAATAATGCAATTAGTACATCATAATTATGTCCGAATTAAATTTATATATTTATTGTCTAAAAATTATAAATAAAATACAATGATATAATATATATATTTCTCTCTCTAAATAATATTTATATTCGATTATATCACTTATATAAACACATAATAAAATTTTTTTATAGGAAGATATATGTATATAACATATTTTCCTTTACATTAAATTAAAAGTAATTAGTTTCATAATCACAACCAAGTTGTTACTAAAGGAAAAAAATTTCATCCCATCGGATGTATTAGTCATAAATATCTCATAAAATAGGATTAGGACATGAGTTTGGGTAGTTTTATATAATTACAATATTATTTTTACCCTTATTTACCGGATTTTCCCTTTTACCATGATAAATAAAAATAATTATTAATGTTACTATTCACAATGTCCAAATATTTAAGCGAGTTTTTTACATAATTTCAAACATATGATTCCAAATATGGAATTAATATTTACAAATTCAAAATAAATAATTTGAAGTAATTAATATTAAATTAATTCCAATTGTTAAAATTAGAAAACATTTTTTTTAAATGTAAAAACCATCAAAATATTGACCTGTGTTGGTATGAAATTTCTATGAAAAATTACCTCCAATTAAAATTATTATATTAAATGATAATAACTTAATACAAATGAATAATTAAACCAACTATAAGTATAAACTAACTATATAAATATATTATACTAAATGTTAGTTTTTAATTAAAATGCAGTATTTTTCACAAAAAATTATTAAATGAATTTATCATAAAAATAAAAGAGTCAAATAATGTATATTTTGATGTCCCACTTATAAATAATAATTTTATTTAAAAAATATAACATCTAAAATTGAAAAAATATACATTTAAAAAGAGTTCTCAATCAAAAATGTGGTGAAACGACCTTTTAAAAATATAAGATTACTTATAGCATAAAACTGGACATGTTCTCATTTTGAGCCTCTAAACATTTTTAGATGAAAGTAAAAAAAATTAGTAAAAAGTTTTATACATAATATAGATATTTCAGATCATTCATTCTAATAACATGTCTATGTGATAACTACAATTTAAAATAATAATAATAATAATGTATTATTTTTCAGTATATCTCAGTCTTGTGTGAAACATAAGATTTCAATGAAACCAGTCATTGCATGTTAAGTACACTATATTACATAGAGTCCTCTTTTAATAATGATTCATTTAGAATTCATAAATATTAAAATATATGAAAATGTATTTTATTATAATTGTTTTGGGTGTTACATCCTTCCCTCCTTTTAGAAATTTCTTTCGAATAATTTTATTCACTTATCATATAAGCGTCAGTATTTCTCCTTCATAGCGTTTTCGGATTCGTGTGTTGCCTCTTCATCCATATGGGGTTTCCAAAAAATATTTACCTAGAAATTAACCTTATTTCGAAACCCTTTCACTCTACGGTCATGAATCTTGACTAGAAATTCCTCATAAGAAAGATTCTATGCCAAAAAAACTACTTCTGGACTCAAAACATGTGATGGATCCAATAAATACTTTTTCAAAATTAAAAATTTAAACACATTGTGTACCAGGGATAAACTCAGAGGTAAATCCACTCCACAGGAAACTGATCCAAATATCAACAAGATTTCATAGGGTCCAATGATCTAAAGATTTAGCTATCCCTTTATTCCAAAATGAACCACACTATTCTGTGGTGAAAATTTGAGAAATACATGATCCCTTCCTCAAAAGAAAGATCCTTCATCAAGTTATCTTCATAACATTTCTTCCTATCTTGAGTTATCCTTAGGTGTTTCTTAATCAACTGAAATTTCTTTTCCATCTCTTATGCCAATTATTGTCCCATCAACATCCTTTAACCTAATTCTTCACCAAAAGATGGTGTTCGACACTGCGTTCTATATAATTCATTAAATGGATCCATTTGTTTACTGGAATGAAAACTGTTATTATAAGAAAACATCTTCAAAGAAAGATACTGGTACCAACATCCCTAGTAATTAATTGAATAGGAACATATCATATCATCGAATTTCTAATTTGTTCTTTATAACTACCAATATGATTGAGGATTCTATGATGAACTGTAATTTAATTGAGTTCCCAATGACTTCTGATGTCCTTTCCAACAGTTAGAAGTGAACCTAGGATCATGAATAGATACAATGGAGAGAGGAACTCCTTGTAACATGACTATATCTATAATATACAACTGATAATGTTGATCTATAGATAGTTTATCATGAATAGTAATAAAATTAGAAGATTTAGTTATTCTATGAATAATAACCCAAATCGTATTATTACCTAGGGATGTATTTGGTAATCCCACTAAAAAATCGAGGGAAATTTTTTCTCATTTCCACTCTGGTACTAGAAAAGGATGAATAATCCTTTTGGGAAACTATCGCCATTCTTTCACTTGCTAAAAATTCAAACAATTCAAAGTAAGGTCAGTAATATCTCTTTTTATTCTATCCCACCAGTAAAAATCTTGATTGTTTTTTTACATCTTATTAATGCTTGGATGATATGAAATAGAAGAACTATGAGCTTTAAATAACAACTCATTCTTCAATTTGTAAACACAAGTCACACATAACCTATTCCCAAATCCCAAAACACAATCTTTATCAATGTTATATTCATGAAACTTACCCTTCAAAACCAATTCTACATTTTTTCTATAACTATATGTCTAATGTTTTCACTTTTTTAATTCTATTTGATATAGACGATTTCAATAAAACCTGAAACAAAACTGGTGAATTTATTTCCGTAATAACTTCCAAGATAAAATTCATCAAATCAATAACCAAAGGATCACATTCAAAATGCAGCATTGTCAATGTAGAAATAATTTACTGACTAAAAGCATTGGCCACTTTTTTTCTTTTTAGGGATGGTAATGAATCATGAAAAAATAATCCTTGATTAGTTCTAACCATATTCTCTGTCTCATTTTCAATTAAATTTGAGTGAATATATATAACGAACTATTTTTATCAGTATATATTTCTCATTTTACTCCATACATATGATGCCTCTTAATTTTAAAATAAAAAACTAAAAAAGATAATTCAAAATCATATTTTGTGTAATTTTACTAATGAGTTTTCAACTGATTTGATGCATATGAATGTACCTGATCATTCTACATCAGGGAAAAAATTCCATTCAATGAAGCATCATAGTAGAGAACAAATTCACCATTCCACTAAGGTAATTCCAAAACAGAATCATTCAGAAATTTTCTTTTTCAATTCCTGAAAACAGCGACAAAATATTTTTATACGAAAAAATTTAAAACCATTTCTAGTTAACTTTGTCAATGGGATATATAATCATTAAACATTACCTAAAATCCTCTTGTAATATCTAGATAAACCATGAAAAATATGAATCATAGTTATATTTGTGGGTCTTTTTCAATCTTCAACAATTTTTTTAGGAGGATAAATAATTATTCCATATTTTGAAACAATGTGAAAATGGATACAAATTTGTTCTATCCAAAACTCACACATGTTGAATTTCCCAAACAGTCTATTTTCTTTTAAGGTTTGAAAGGAAACCCAGAAATTATTTTTATGCTTATCTTTACTCTTAGAAAGTTCCAAAATTCTATCAGTAAGCTCAACTAAAAACTTATCAATGAACTCATAGAAAATTGAATTCATATGATCCATGAATACAATAGGTTCATTAGTTAACCCGAATGGAATAACTAAAAATCAATAATCTGCATATCATGTTTGAAATTATATCTTTGAAATGTATTCTTCCTTTAATTTCAATGTATAGTACCCCGAAATCAACTCAACCTTCAAAAAATACTAAGCTCCCTAAAGTAGATCAAAGAAATCATCGATATGATGGAAAGTATACATTTCAGTAATAGTGATGTTATTAATGGCCTTTTAATCATTAAAAATCCTTATTGAAACATCTTTATTTTTAATTAACATGATAAGAGCACACTATGGTGATGTGCTAGGATGAATGAATCCAGTATCTAATAAACTCAACAATTTCTCTGTCAACTCTATTATTTCAATTTGAGACATTCGATAATGGGGTTTTGAAATTGGCATGAATTAGGAACTAACTCAATAGTAAATTCAACATTTTGATCAAGTATAATATGAGAAAACTTTTCACAAAAAACATAAATACACTCATTTACCACTGGCACAACATTAATCTGAACAAATTTATTTCCTTTCAATAATGTGTACATGATAGCTTGCATTTCAATCTTTTTGTATTTTTTTAACTTGTTGATATGTCAATATAGTGAAGGTTTCATTATATACGCAAACTAAAATTAATTCTGTAATGAAACTTCATTACCTCCATAGTCCATCAGAGCATGTTAAATAGAAATCCAATCCCTATCCATAATAACATCAAAGACTACTATAAGGTAATAAAATATTTTTAGGTAGATTTTTTCCACATACAAGGACATGACTATTATTATAATTTCATTCTGTCTCAAAATTCCCCTCATTTGTTTTTACCATAACTTATGGATTCATTTCTTAAGGTGGAAATACCATTTACGTGAAAATTTATCATAAATGAAATACTCTGTAGACCCTAAATCAAAAACCACATTAACATAATCTGAGTAAACAAATGATGTACCTGATACTTGTTCATTTACTGTCCCATAATCTATTGAAGTAGTCTCAATGGATTTCAACACTCCTTTTTTCATATAGTCTGGCTTTTCCCATCATTTGAGTTATTCATCAGACACTCATTTTTATAATGTCCCATCTCATTGCAAATAAAATATTTTTATAATAGTAAATTATATTTTTAATTAAAACTACCCTGATCATTTTCATTTCAATTACGAGCCATGTGTCCCATTTTACCACATATTAAAAACATAATATAATTCAAAAGGCATTCCCCAGTGTTCGTTTTACCATAATTTTCAAAAACTATAAACACAATTTTCTTTCAATCAGAATATTTTGAATAATTATTCCCCTTCACCTACCACCTCGATCTCTTATT
The DNA here is from genome assembly GCA_963277665.1 of Viscum album. Lineage (NCBI taxonomy): Eukaryota > Viridiplantae > Streptophyta > Magnoliopsida > Santalales > Viscaceae > Viscum > Viscum album. The sequence continues at coordinate 350,053,045 of OY728123.1, forward strand.
CTATTTTTTTACAAATAGAAGATCATCAGCAAACTCCATTTCCACCTTCTTTAAACCTAAAATAATTTTTTTTACAAATTTGGAAATCAGAATAGTATAATAGCCATTGATACTTTTGATTTAATCCGGTAAAAGATGATTGATTTTACAATCAGGATCCATGATGAAATTATGATTAAACATTTCTAGTTGATTGTATTCTACTTTATAAGAAGCCATTGATTCATCATCCTAACTCAATTCCTAGAATTGTTTTTCCAACCTATATTGAACCACTATTAGAATGTATTTCTCAAGAAACATTCTTTTAAATTCATCCCAATCAAGAGCATCAACATCCTCACTATCCCTGATATTCTTAACCATAGACCACCACTGATTAGATTAACATTAAAAATTGTAAATATCAAGACTATCATATTGATTTTTTAAACACCCCGTGACATTGAAAATCTTTTCTAGTTAATTAATCCACCTAGTAGCTAGCATAGGGTTAGTCCATCCTATGAATTATGGAGGGTGTTGCCTCATGAAATTCCCAACTACTGACATATTCCTTTGTATTTGATCTTGATGATCATGTACATGGATATGACCACCATTTATATCTTGAGTAAACAATTCCATCACTACAAAAAACTATTCAGTTTTGTTTATGACCACCTCAGGATATTGATTTGGATGATTTTTCCCTTGATGCCATCCCATCACAGCTTCCATGTTTCCCCTATAGAAAATTATTGCGAAAAAAATATCATAGATGAAATAGAATGATAATCTTAAAATGATATATCATTTAAAATTTACCATAAAGTAAAAATAATTTCTGGATATTCTATTAACAATAGCCTAACCCCTATTGTTATCTAAACCAACCTATAATACCAACTATAATACCCCAGCCATAAACACTGCATAATATTGAGTTAGTTAAGAATTCACAATAAGGACACTTTTAGGTTTAGAGTTATAGAGGACTAGGATGTAACTAATAAATAATTATTAAAATTTATACAAACTGGATACCACTACAATAGTATCAATTTCATCAACAATATAAAACATTTAAAAGTAAACATGATTTATTTTTCTTGATAATAATATAATTGACATCTTCCTTTCACTTGCCCATATAGGTATATTGTAAAAAAATTTATATACAAGGGATGGTAAAAAAACGGTCTGCAAGGGATATAAAATGCGGAAATATAACATTATTCTATGAATATTTTTAAACCCATGAAATCATAAAAATCAAGAAACAATTCATAAAAATCATAAATCAAAATATTTTATTGAGGAATTTATATCATACATACATTGTTTATTTTACATCAACATAGGGAGTAATAATCATGATTACTTTTGGAATACCCATCACAGTATATTCCATAAATCTCTTATGAGAAACCATATCATTTAACTCTCTCCCATTAACCAATGTATTGAAGGGTTATAATGTTCTCAAACTCCCTTGGATTTTCATAGATCCACATGTATAAATAATTAATGCCCAAGGAAAATTACATAATCATAACAGATTAACCATGTATAAAGGAAAAATTATATTTCCACATTTCAATCATAAGATATCATTTCAAGATATTGATATAATCAATTCATTCTCAGAACCATTTTCAATACCAAAATACCTAAACAGAAAATATAGTATATACTTATCATTTCAAAAAATTATGTATTGTTGTGGAATCCAAATAACAAATAATGGTTATAGCGTAAGAAAGGACATTGTCGTCACATAAGTTAAAAAACATTCATTTTGTCATTTAGTAAAGCGGTTCATAATAAAAAGATTTGTTTTGAAAATGTTTGAATGAAATTAAAAGTAAAAGAGATTGATTAGAAACCATAAAAAAGTGGTGTACATTATAAAAATACCCCTCAATGAATGGATATTTGGATGACGTATCTTACCTTGAGCCTGACTCGTCATGTTTAATATTTATATTCCTCTTCTTCGGTTGATCACCCTTGAAGAACACCTTCACAACTTTAAGAACGTTGTTATGTTTCAAAAAAGACCTCAAGAATGTGGGTAGGTATTTTAAGAAGACAATTCAGAATATATTGGCTGATCGAAACAGATATGGATGTGTGAGTGATAGATAATATAGGTTACTTTTTATAAGATAGGGAAGTGGCGCCCTTGGAAATTCATAAAATTTAAATTTAAAATAAATTAATTTTTTATTCAAAATGTTCCCAAATTGAAATATGTCAATGATAAAATGGGGATAGTTCTAAATCCTCTCATTTAATAATTTTTTTTACATGTATTGATTTTATTTTAAACAATATCTTTTTGGTTACACTTAATTATTCTTTTTAAATTTCAAAAGTGGCGACAAATTTTTATTATTAAGATGCTATTAATTTTACATATATGAGATAAATTTAGAATAATTGGAGACAAAATAATCATTTAAACCTTATCATAACCACTTTTTTTAAATAATTTAATAAATTACTCTCTTTATAAAACACCAATTATGCAAATTTCTACACTATTCCTTTTATTTAATTTAAACAAAATTTTAAAAGAGAGATAACATTGAAAAAACTATTAAATAGTCTTATGACATGTAATATTAACCTAGAAAAAAATTTTATGACATAAATTATGTAAAATAATATTTATTTTATTATTTATAATATTATTTATTTGATTCCTTCATAAATAAAGCAATCATGGCATTATGATTGTGTCATAATTAAATTTAATTATTTAATGTCTAAAATTTAAAAATTAAATACCGTGATGTAGGAAATATTTTTATATTTCTGAGGAATATTTATTGTAGAAGATATCACTAATACAAACCAATATTAAAATTGTTTTAATAAGATTATATATTTTTATAGCATATTTACTTTTACTATAAATTAAAAGTTATATGTGTCATAATCACACAAATGTGGATTGAAAAGGCCAAATTTTCACCACAAAGATGGTACTGGTTAGAAAAAATTCATTAAATATGGTTATGAAAACTTTTAACGGTAGTCTTATATTATTATTATATTATTTTTACACTTATTTACACTATTTACTCTTTAACCATAGTAAATAAAAATAATTACTGAAGCTACATTTCAAAATGAAAAAAATAAAAATGACCAATTTATATAATTTGAAACTTTTTTCCCAAATATAGAACCCATTTTCCCAAAATAAAAATATAGTAGTCTCCGTAGTTAATTTAAAATTAATTCACATTGTCAAAAAGTGAGAAGATGTTTTTTAAAAGTAAAACTGTCAAAATATCAAGATGTGTTTATATCAAATGACAATATGAAATTACCTAAAATGACCAAAATTGGATTAAATGATAAAAAATTAATTTAATTACATTTTAAATACAATTAAAAGTATAACATAAATATATAATGAAATTATTTGAAAATTTAGTTTTGAATTAAAATGTATTATTTTTCACTATTCATTAAAGGAATTATTATATCATAAAAATAACAAAATAAAACCAAAGTAAATTTTGATGTAGAAATTCTGAATAAGAAGTTTATTTTGAAAAATAGAAAATATAAAAGTGAAAAGATTATATTTAAATTGGGTTATCCATCAAAAGATGTTAAACTACCTTTTGAAAATATTAGAGTATATTATGCTTAAAACTAGAATTATTCTCATTTATGATACATAAATTTATGAGATGAAATGAAGAACATTTAATAAAAATGTGTAAACATAATATAGAAATTTTTGTTCATTCCCTCTAATATGAAAACTTGATGATTACTTCCATTTAAAATAATAATACTAATAATGTATTATTTTTCAGTATAACGTAGTCTTTTAGGAAACAAAAGATTTTAGAGAAACCCGTTGTTGCGGGTCAAGTATATTAATACACATATAATCGCATATTAATTAAACAAAGTATCTAATTCATAAATATTAGTGGTTATGAAAATGTATTTTTTTTAATTACATGGGTTGTTAAAATATTTCACTTTCATTACAATATGTATAATATTTCCAAGGTCCAATTAAGTAATGGGTGTGTTTAAATTTTAATGAAACCATTATTTTATATTCATAAAATATTACATCTTAATAACTATATCTATTCATCATTATAAGGTTTAATAATTATGTAAATAATATTTCATTCAATTAGAAAATTCCCCATTGGGCATATAAACAACCCTCATCAATCCCATTATCCTCACTTAGAATGACATGGGATTTAAAACATAAAGACCCATAATTATCTCTAAAATCACATAGGAATTATTTAAACTCACTTTTCTGTCTAGAAGTCTATATAATTATGGATTTGTAAACAATTAAAAAGATGCGGCTCAAAAAGAAATGTTAGAGTTTCAAAATAGTTGTTTTCTAATTTTAATAATCCTCTTAAAAAATCATAAAAATGAATATTTATTAAATGATAAATTAAAACATTAGTTTATTTTAACATTATAGTATTTATAAAACTCATTAAATTTCTATATTTTACATGATTTTAATATTTTTTCTATATTATCATCATACCATGGTTGTTTTACACAACCAATGTGAATGGTCATATTTTATTTTTCACTTAGTACTTGTTTTTTATTTTCTTTAAAATTAATTTTTTGATTATGTATCATTTAAATAATCCATAATTCCATTTCTATAAAATTTTACTGCTAAATTAGGAATGATAACAGTGAAATTAATAATAATAAATTGTTCTCAATTTTACCCATATAAAACAAGCGTATATAGTAATATTCATTTAATTTTAACTATTATATAAAACAAGGAAATTTATTACTACTATAATGTTATGAAAACTACAAAAAGGAATTTATAGAGACAACGAAACATTTTGATATTGAACATAATCAATAAAAATTAAAAATAAATAAATTTTTAGTCATGAAACAAACAAAAAAGTAGCAACATAATAAATATTTATGTAATATTTGAATAAATATGATTACATGTTAATTATTATTATGAAATAATTATGACATTTTTTTCCAAATTATTGAAATAATTAATATAACATGTGAATATAATGAAATTAGATATTGGAGTTATGGATTATGTCTTGAAAATTCTTTTTCTTGAGGTCATATTCTCAATTACTCACACACACACTCTCTCCCCCTCTCTCTCTTCATATTTTTCACTTTGATGTGTGTTCATTAAATTAATATTATAATTCATTCAAAGTTTTATACAATTAAATTATCCATTTAATTTATAAGGATATTAATATTTCTTTAGACACATATTTAATCATTTCATTAAATTTACTTCCATAAATTTGGTAATTATATTTCTTTTTTAAATTCGTATTCCAATATTATATAGATTATTTTTTTATATCCAAATCCGTCAATGTTTTAACAAAATCATTGTTATTTATTTTTGGTTTTTTGTAAACCCAATTGTTCTATTTGTTATATATAATTTTATCCCTTTTCTTAAAATTTTATAAGGGGGTTTTATTCCATAACTAATTCATTATAATCTATAATTATTTTTCCTTCACACAGATCCCATATATAATATCTAATGATATTATTTCTGAAAATAAATTATGAATATACCTTAATCCCATATTTTATATGGATTATAATTGGTTATTATATGATTACATTGTTAGGTAATTTTAATGTTATAATTATATTTCTCATTAGTATGTTTCATGTTTTTTGATATGGAATGATTTTAAATGGAAATATTTTGTATGAAATATTTTTAATATTAGTGGTATTACAAATTTATCAAACCAAAATTTATTAGGTATTAATTTATATATAATGAGATAATTATATATTGGTATGGGATATTTTTCATGGTCCACAATTTTATTTATTGGAAGGATAAAATTTGTGTATTAAATAATTTTATAATGTCATTGTTATGACCCATTAATTAGGTTTATCATGAAATATATCATGTCGATGACCCATTTTATTATTATCATAAATAAAAATAGAAAATTATATTTTTCATAATATTTCATGAATTAATTTGATAATTTTTTACCATTTTCTTCATATATTTGATTCTATGATTGTTATTTAAAATCATATCTCACCCAATGTATATATTATTTTATTACCTTATTATTATTATTTTTATCCCCTAAATTGATTTATTTTTTTCATTCATATTTCTATTGATTTTATTATAATACCATGATGTCCATGACAATATAATAATTTAGAAATAAATGATACGTTTGATCAATATAAATATTTTTATGGTAGATATTATCTATATAGATTTGGGTCCTCTGATTTGTTGGGAATGATTTATATATATCTATTTTTTCAGTTATGTAATAATTTTTAGGAAATATATATAATTATAGAGATACATTATTGATATAATGTTTTTGGATGTGTTTACATTCCATAATCTGTAATTTTTTGTGGTATAATTCAGTCCCTAACATATGGACAGACTAATAAGACAATTTCAGATATTGGAAAATATTATTGGATTGATTTGTTTTGTTTTGTTTGGATATGGGATGATATTCTATCTCTATTATCATTCAAGTGTAAAAAAATAATTAATCTTCTACCTGAATGTCATAATTCAAAACGTTATGAGGTGGAACATGGGTGGTCACTACCAATGTGGAAGTAAATATGATTATGTTCATATATCATGTCTATAGGATCTAATATGTAATGAGATTCTCCAATACAAGAGGTGGTGAATTTTATTCTTAAAACATTCCTTTAGAACATTTAATTTTTAGTTTGTAAAATTTAACCAAACATTCACAAAACCACTTAAATAAAAATTTTCATAATCATTACAACCATAAGATATAAACATAAGAAAAATATTCTTAAATGAAATATTCAACCATAAACCGTTTAGAATTTGTAATATAATCAATGTAACAAAATTATAAAGTATATAAAATTTATAATTTCTCACATGAATAATGTTATGATTACAATGGATATAAAACAACTTGAAATTGAAAACAAGTAACAATAAGATTCTTTTAACCCAAAGAGAAGGGTATCCAACAACCTTGGATGAGGTCCTTAAATTATAATTTCAAGAATGTTTGTCCTACCGAAATCGAGGTAAGCCCTCGATCAGATGATCAGTATCTATATTGTGATCCCTTTAAGCCCCCAATTTAGAAGGAAATCAAAACCTCTATCTTCTAATCCTGGAATCCCACGATGATCACGATCGGAGTCGGCACAATTAAATTCTAAACAAGTCGTTGATGCCTGAACAAGTTGTTCACATTATCCGCACAATGCACTGATAATTGTAATAACATCTCTCTCTCTCGAAATCACTTCACAAATTTTTCACATGCGTCATGTTTTTCCACTCTAATCATTCATTGAACTTGTAAAAATAATTTTTGTTATTAAAATGGACCTGTATTTGTAGGAAAAACATCCCAATGGTTGGCTCCACTCCAACTGTCATATTTTCCTTAAATTTCTTAGGGACGTGGAAATGATTCAAACATAAAACAGTTAGTTTGTAACAGAATGTATAAGATCATTTCATGTATATGAAACGTTGTTTTGTTATAGATATGCATTATTTATAAGAAAACATGGAATATGATAATATTGAAATGATACATTAAACAACTCAAACATTATTAGGAAAAATAGTTTTTTAAGAAAGACATTATGAAGAAAATAGATTCAAAAGGAAATGTAAATCACATTGTGAAAACGATATTGCATTGGTACTAGAATTAGAATCATAAATTCGGTATCACTTTTTCACTGGATTGAGAATCATAATAACAATATCACTTTTGCACCAGAATCGGTAACATGAAATTGCAATGATTTGTGCGTCGGAATCGGTATAATGAAATCGTAATGACTTTTGCACCTGAATCGGTATCATAAAACAAAATGACTTTCACACCGGATTTATAATCATAAAATGGACGGAAATTTTCACCAGATTCGGAATAAAAAATTTGAATGACTATCTGTATGTATAATATAATAACAATATCTGATCTTAAGAAAAAATAGTATTTATGAAAAAATCAGTAAATAAGAAAAAGTGTTTATTATTTTCAAAACATAATACATTAAGGAATAGATAAATCATAAGATAAACGTATTGAATAAAAAATATCCCCCTTTTTAGAATGAAAAAAATTGATTAGGAAGAATATATAGACATAGATAAATAAGTGTGAAAAACTTATCTTCCCCTTTAAATGAGATTTCTGATGAATACGAATAACTCCCCCTTAGGTTTTGTTTCCTGTGGATCTTATTTTTTATCTTTAGTTTCTAGTTCATTTTCGTAAGGAGATACCTTCCCCTTAGATAATCATTTCTTCTTTATGGAAAAATCCCCCTTACATTGACATTATCCTTTCTAACTATACTCACCCTTAATAAATTCTCTTACTTTGAGATCTTCATTAAAATCATCCTTTAAATAAATTCTCCCACTTTGTGATTTAAAAAAATGGGGAAATGAATGTAGAAGTATAAGATGTACTTGTAAGGTTAAGAAAGTAAACATTCCAAAATTAAAGAATGATATAGATGAAAATTATTATGGAAATTTTGGAAATAAGGTTTCATTTACAACCCAACATTGGACTGTATAGAAAATCATCCATCATTATTCTACTCAGACTACATTTTCTTTATTAGGGATTTAATTTTCATGACTTCCTTATGATATTATTCAAACGTTTTTGACAATATCATCAAATATAGATTATTATTTTTTAAAGATAGGATCCTTTCTTCACGAGCAGCCTCCTTTTTCTCTAACTCAGCTAGGACTTACTTCTCACTGCATACAGATCGGGCAATGGAATTAAGTTTACTGGCCTTCTCAGAGATTGAAGCCATGACCATATTGAACTGGATATCATAAGTATTGACACATCCATTTGTTGAATCCATGAAGTCACAAAACTACCTAATCTCTACATTAATGGTTTTGGTATGGTTAAAGACATTATTACAAGTAACTGTCTGAGCTTTGTAATTAATCAAAAGATTATTGATGTCAGCTTCTTGCTTAAACACCATGTCCATAATCATATTGGTCAATTCCATCTTTTGATTCGGGGTTTATTACGTCCTTTGACTCTGGGAATCTATATTTTCATGAAATGGAATAGTGTTGAAAAGAATTCATAAAGATAGCATTGACAAAGTCATGTTCAACAGATGATGAGGATTAAGAACATAAAACATATTTCCCTTGGTCAGCTCCTCTTGGATTTAAGGAAATGGATTTTTCATTCCATCAAAACTCTTCTAAGTAATTTCCTTATCAAATGAGGAAATCAACACACTCATTCTTTTAACAGGGTTCTGAATAAGAGATTGTTCCTAAAATACTTGGATGACGTTAATATCTTCCTGTTCATCTTCTTCCCCTTCAAACACATGATGTTGAGTTCCTTCTGGAAATAATTCTTCATAAATTTTTTTTTATTTACCACCATGTCAATTAATAGCTTATTTAACTTCTTTATCAATATACATTCCAAATTTTTCTTCATCATCAACTTCTACTTCTTCGTCAACTTCTTCTTCAACTTCTTCATCAACTTCACCTTCATCTTTAACATCAACTTGTTCTTCTGAAACAGATATAGAAACTGAACTCAGAGGAGTTCCAATATAATCATACACATCTTTTAAAACATCATCATAATCTTCTTCAGTAATCTGATCTTATATTTCTTGAGTAGGTTTTGATAAAGCTATAACTTTCTTGGATTTCTAGATTGTGAGAGTGACAACAAGATTCTTATGAACAACTTGAGGTTTAGGTTCTTCTTTATATTTTTTTCTACAACATTTAGAAGAGACTGACACACTTGAGCTTCCAAGGATTAATTCTTCAAGATATTCTCCTTCTTTTCATTCTCATGATTTTCATCTTGCTTCATTTTTTAGTCCTTAGCTTTTGCAGGATTAAAATCCTAGGAAGGCTATCCTTCCATTATAGTAGATTCCATTTCTCTCCACATTGCAACAATTGTATTGCAACCACTTTTTTCATAAATCACAGTTTTTCAAACTGTATTATGTTTTCTTAAAGAACCAATTTTCCTTTTCATTCTAGTAGCTATCATTTTTCATTCCTTATTGTATTATGTTTTGAAAATTAGAAACAATTTTTTCTTATGTTCTGATTTTGTTTCTTAAGAATAGTTTCCTTCTTAACATCTAACCTTATTATTAAGTTATACTTATATATATATCATTGAATTTTTTCAGTCTGTTATACTTAGAGATTTATGATTTGGAATCCAGAACAATATTCATTCAATTTTATGTTTCTGAATACGGTTCAAAATCCATTATGTTTTATGATAATGATTATGGTGAAAAATTAATTACGATTTCATGATACCGAATCTGATGAAAAGACAATTCTGTTTTATGATACTGATTCTCGTGCCAATGTGATACCGATTTCATGATACTGATTCTAGTGCAAAAGCGATACTTATTTTATGATACAGATTCAGGTGTAAATGTGAAACTAATTTTATGATACTAATTCTGGTGAAAATGTGATACATATTTCATGATACTGATTCTAGTGAAAAAGTGATACTGGTATTATTATTCTGATTCTGGTACCAATGCTATACATTTATCACATTCCGATTTACTTTTTCATAAGAATCTATTTTCATGAAAATGATAGAGTTGTTCAATGTATCATTCCAATTTTAACAGATTCCACGTTTTCTTATACATAACTTTTATCTTTCACTTGCAATCATTTCTTATATTCAAAAAGATGCTCTGTTAAAAACATACCGTTGTATGTATGAAACCTGTCCAGGTCCCTCTGAAATTTAATGAAAATATGACTGTTGGAGGGGAGTAAACTATTGGAATTTTTTTACTATAAATACAAGTCACATTGAATGAGAAAAAAACTTTGGAAAAAACCGACGAATGAAGAGAGTGGGTGAACGTGATGCATGTGAAAAAGTTGTGAAGTAATTTCTAGAGAGAGAGGCTCTTACATCTCATAGTTCTTTGTGTGGATTTAGTGAAAAACTTTTTCTGGTGTGAACAACTAGTTTAGACTTGATTTGTGAAGACTCCAATAGTGCTGATCCTGGGCTTCCAGGTTTGGAAGATAGAGTTTCCTATTTCCTTCTAAATCTTGGGCTTGTAGGGATAGAAAGAAAGATATCGATCTCCATATTTGAGGTCTTACCTAGATTTGTTTGAGATAGACTTTCTTGAATGTCTAAATCAAGGAACCTTTATTCACGGTTGTTGGACACCCTTCTCTTTGGGATAAAAGAATCTTATTTTTACTTGTATTCTATTTCAGGTTGTTTTAATTCTGGTGTAATCTTATCTTTGTTAAAGGTAGAAATTATCACATTCTTATATGTTCTAATTCCATTACTCTAATTATATTACTGATATTATATGCTTTAAGGTATAATCATTCATTAATGAAAATCATTCTTACAATTTTATCGTAATATTGTATTGTTTTAGAAAAATGTTTCTTTAAGTAGTTTTGTGAATGTTTGTTTAACTTTGTTAAAATAAACATTAAAGGTTCCAATGGAATTTTTGAAGAATTCCATTCACCACTATTGTTTTTTAGAATCTTATTACATATTCGATCATAAAATTTATAAACTAATGAATTTGACAATAAATAAGGTAAACGTTATCAAAAAGTATATGAGAATAGGTAACTATATTCATAATTCCTATTTATATCAATTAAATTGTCTATTGGTGTTCTATGTTGCCTATAATGTTTTCTTTAAGGTATCAACACAACAATTGTTGTGGTGGCTTAGTCATGGATGGAAGCTACCATTGATGTTCATTAGGACATTACAGATCATGTGTAGGGTGGGTGAGAGTACTTACATCCTTGTGATAACCCTAAAAATAGATCCATTTCACAAAATCATTCATGTGTCACAATAGATGATATTTTTATAGGATCAATCAAACATTATTGATTAGGGTGATCTAGATTTCAAGGATGTAATAAAAAAATTTTAGTATGTGATTGTGATTTTTTATTAAAAAATTGTAATTTTGGGGTTGAATTAAACCCTTAGTGCATGTATTATGGAAAAATTATAATAAAAAATAAATATTTTGAGAGTGTGATAATTAGATGTGATCATAATAATGATTCCTCATTTCATTATAATTGTTTTTTAGTTTGAAAATTTTTGAATGTGGAGAGGTTTTTGTGACTAAATGTTTTTTTTTATTTCTAAATGTATTGAAAAATAATATTTAAAATTACACTTTAAATAACTATTATGTTATCGATTGGTAATCCTTTAATGGGGATAATATAATTCAATAAAATGAAAACAATATAAATAATTAATACAACAACAAAAAATTTGATTTAGATATAATGATTTGTATGTAAAATTATGTGAAAAATTGATGAAGTTAAATAATAATACTTATGTGTGTGAAAACATCATAAAATAAAAGAAAGGGTGAGTAATATATGAACAATATAAGACTGAATTGATCCGAGTTAATGAAAAATAATTCTATTAATACATCAATTTTATTCATAATTATTTATAAATTTGTGAAAAAATATTATTAAATCACCTCAATACTGATTCAGATATCAACATTGTTCCATCATATCACTCGAATGAATGATTTGTAACATTATTTTTTTAAGGAATGATTGTTCCATGGAGACAATAAGTACCCAGTATCTATATTAATTTATTTGGTAGATAATTTTTTTGATATGTATGAAATTTTTGACACCATTAATTAGGTTTAACAATGAAGAATATATTTTCTGGTGTAATGTAAAAAGTTGAAACAAAACTAATTGAGTTTTCCCTGTAATTATTTTAATTAATTACCATATCAATATTTTGGTCTACCTTTATTATCAGAACAAATATATCACTAAAATAAGTTTCTATTTTCTAAATGTATCACTTGTTTTTTATTAGAAAATAAAATATTGAAAAAATAGAGTTTAACACCCAATGATTATGAAATGAATTTATAAATAAATACAATATAAAAATATAAAATCAATTAGCTTTTATTTTAATTCCCTACATAAATTTAACAACATAGTTTTATGATAAGGGTATTTAACTATATCAAATAATTGCCTTCAATTAAGATTAATTACATATAAAATCAAATTAAAATACCATGATGTAGGAAATATTTTTATATTTATAATGAATATTTATTTGTAAATGATATCACTTAAATAAACTAATATTAAAATTGGTTTAATAAGAATATATATGTTTATAACATATTTTCATTTACATTAACTTAAAAGTTATAAGTGTCATAATCACACAAAAGTTGATTCGAAAGGCTATCTATTCATCCCAAATGGTGTTATTGGTACGAAATATTTCATAAAATATGGTTTAGACATGTTTTAGGGTAGACTTATATTATTATTATATTATTTTTACCCTTATTTCCACAATTTACCCTTTACACATAGTAAATAAAAATAATTACTGAGGTTACTTTTCATAATGACAAAAAATAAAAACGACCAATTTACATAATTTGAAACTTTTTTCCCAAAGGTAGAATCCTTTTTTCAACCACAAAATATAGTAGTTGTGCTAATTAATTTAAAATTAATTCACGTTGTCAAAAGGGGAGAACATGTTTTTTATAATTAAAACCATCAATATATCAACATGTTTTTATATCAAAGGACAATGTGAAATTACCTAAAATGACCAAAATTTGATTAAATCATAAAAAATTAATTGAACTACAGTTTCAACTCAGTTAAAAGTATAACCTAACTATATAAAAAATTAGATCAAAATGTTGTTTTGAATTAAAATACATTATTTTTCACTATTCATTAAAAATATTATTGTATCATAAAAATACCAAAATTAAACCAAAGTAAAATTTCATGTACCAATTATAAATTAGAAGTTTATTTTGAAAAATAGAAAATATAAAAGTCAAAAAATTAGATTTAAAAATCGTTATCAATCAAAAGGCTTTAAAACTACCTTTTGAAAATATTAGAGTATATTTATCTTAAAACTGGAATTAATCCCATTTACGACTCTTAATTTTTTTTATGAAATTAAGAACACTTAATAGAAATGTGTAAACATAATATAAGTAGTTTTTCTCATTTACTATAATATGACAACTTGATTAAAACTTCCATTTAAAATAATAATACTAATATTGTATTATTATTTAGTATAAATCAGTCTTTTGTGAAACATAAGATTTCAGAGAAACCCATTGTTGCGTGTCGAGTATACTAAAGCACACATACTCACATATTAATTAAGGTTAGTATCTAATTCATAAATATTAATGTTTATGAAAAATGTCTTATTTTATAAATACATGCGATGTTACATTATTTCACTTTCTTGACAAAATGTATTATATTTTCATGGTCCAATTAGATAGTGGGTGTGTTTAAATTTTAATGAAAACATTATTTTATATTCCTAAAATATTACTCCTTAATACTTATATCAATTCATTGTCTTAAGAATTAATAATAATGTAAATCATATTTCATTCAATTAGACACTTCCAAAATGGTCATATAAACATCCCTCATCAATCCCATTATCCCTACTTAGAATGATATGGGATTTGGAAAATAAAGACCCATAATTATCTCTAAAATCACATAGGAATTATTTAAAGTCACTTTTATGTCTATAAGTCCATATAATTATGGATTTAGAAATAATTAAAAAGATGTGACTAAAAGATAAATGTAAGAGTTTCAAAATAGTTGTTTTCTAATATTAATTATCCTCTTACAACATCTTCAAAATGAGTATTTATTAAATGTTAAATAAAAACATTAGTTTATTTTTACAATATAGTATTTATAAAACTCATTAAATTTCCATCTTTTCCCTGATTTTAAACTTTTTTCCATATTATCATCATCCCATAGTTGTTTTACACAACCAATTTGAATGGTCGCATTTAATTTTTCACTTATTACATTTTTTTATTTTCTTTAAAATTAATTTTATTATTATTATATATTATAAATAATTGAAAATTCCATTTCTATAATTTTTTGTTAGAAAATTAGGAATTATAATAATGAAATTAATAATTAAAAATTGTAGTCTATTTTACCTATATAAAACAATTGTATATAGTAATATTCATTTAAATATAACTATTATATAATCCATAGAAATTCATTACTACTATAAATATATGACAACAATACAATGAAATTTATAGAGATAATGAAACATTTAGGTATTGAACATAATCTGTAAACATTACAAAAAACAAAATATTAGTCGTGAACCAAAAAACCACAACAATAGTAATATAATAAATATATTTTTAATATTTGAATAAATATGATTAGAAGTTTATTATTATGATGAAATAATTATGAATTTTATTCCAAATTATTGAAATAATTAATTTAACTTGTGAATATAATGAAATTAGATATTGGAGTTATGTATTATGTCATGAAAATTCTTTTTCTTGAGGTCATATTCTCTATCACTCACACACACAATCTCTCCCTCTATCTCTTCATATTTTTCCCTTTAATATATCTTCCTAAATAATTTTTATAATTCATTAAAATATTTATAGAATTCAATTATCCATTTCATTTTATGGACATTAATGTATGTTTAGACACATATCTAATCATTATATTAAATTTAAATCTATAAATGGGATAATTATATTTAATTTTTTATTTTGTATTCCAATATTATATAGATTATTATTTTACTATTATATCCAAATCCATCAATGTTTTTAAAAAATTTGTTATTTATTTTAGGTTTTTTGTAAACATAATATTGTCATTTGTTATAAATAATTTTATCCATTTTTTTAAATTTTTAAGGGAGTTTAATTTAATAAATAATTTATTATAATCTATTATTATTTTTCTTTCACATTGATCCCTAATTTCATATCTAATGGTATTTTTTTTGAAAATAAATTATGAACATACCTTAATCCCATATATTATGTGGATCATAATTGATTATTATATGATTACATTGTTCGGTAATTTTAATGTTATAAATTTATTTCTCATTACTATGTTTCATGTTTTTTCATAAGGAATGTTTTTTATATGGAAATATTTGGCATGAAATATTTTTTATTTTAAGGGTATTATAAATTTATAGATCCCAAATTGATTAGGTATGAATTTATATATAGTGAGATAATTATATATTGGTATGAGATGTTTTTCATGGTCCATAATTTTCTTAATTTCAAGGATAAAATTAGTGTATTCCATAATGTTATAATGGCATTGTTATGACCCATTACTTAGGTTTATCATGAAATGTATCGTCTCTATGACCCAATTTATTATTATCATAATTAAAAATAGATAATTATATTTTTATCATATTTCATGTATTCATTCGATAATTTCTGAACTTTTTCTTCAAATATTCCATTCTATGATTAATATTTCAAATCATATCTCACCAAATGTCAATATAATTTTATCACTTTATTATTATATTTATCCCTTAAATTGATTTATGTTTTTCATTCAGATTTATAATGATTTTATTGGAGTATAGTAATGTCCAAGATAATATAATAATTTTATAAGTAAAATATTATATTGATCACTATAACTATTTTTATGGTACATAAAATATATATAGATAATGGTCCTCTGATTTATTGGGAATGATTTATATATATATATATATATGTTTTCAAATATGTAATCTTTTTTAGGGCATATATATCATTATAGAGATATATTATTGATATAATGTTTTTGGATGGGATTACATTAAAGAATCAATAATGTTTGGTAGTAGAATTTAGTCCCTAACATATGGACAGATTAATAAGACCATTAAGGATATTGGAAAATGTCGTAGGATTTTTTTTATTCTTTTCGGATATCGGATGATATGATATCTCTATTTTCATTCAAGTGTAAAAAAATAATTAATCTTCTACCTGAATGTAATAATTCCAAACATTATTAGGTGGAACATGGGATGTCACAACCTAAGTGGATGTAAATATGATTATATTCATATATGATGTTTGTAATATCGAATATGCAATGAGATGCTCAAATAAAAGAGGGGGTGAATTGTATTCTTAAAAACATCCTATGAACATTTAATTTTTAGATTTATAAATTAAAATAAACATTCACCAAACCTCTTAAATAAAACGTTTCTTAATCGTTACAACCTTAAGATATAAAATTAAGAAAATATTTCTTAAAAGAAATATTAAACCTTAAACCATATAGAATCTGTAATATAATCGGAGTAACAAAATTAAAAATTATAAGAATGTTATACTTTATAACATTAACAAAGTTATGATTAAAGGGGAAATAAAACTACTTGATATAGAAAAAAAGTAACAATATGATTCTTTTAACCAAAAGATAATGGTATCCAACAAATTTGGATAAAGGTTACATGATTTTTTATTTTAAAATGCATTTCTTTCCCAAATTTTGGTAAGCCCTCGATCTGAAGATCAGTATCTGTCTTGTGATCCTTGCAAGCCCTCGATTTAGAAGGAAATAAAAACCTATGTCTTCCAATCCTAGAAGCCCGTGATGATCATAATTGGTGTCTGCAGAAGGAAATTATGAACAAGTTGTTCATGACTGAACAAGTTGTTCATGTCATCCGTACGATGCATAAAGAGTTGTAAGAGCCTCTCTCCCTAGAAATCACATCCCAAATTATTCACATGCATCATGTTTATCCACTCTAAGAATTTTTCGAACTTGTAAAAAGTAGATTTCCCTTTCAAATGGAATTATATTTATTGGAAAAACTTCCCAATGGTCGGCTCCAATCCAACTGTCATATTTTCCTTAAATTCCGTAGGGACGTGGACACGTTTCAAACATACAATTGTAAGTTTGTAACAGATTGTACAAGATCGTTTCATGTATAAGAAATGATGTTATGTTAATGAAAAGAATTGCGTATAAGAAAACATAAAATCTGATAATATTGGAATGATACATTAAACAACTCTAACAATATTTAGAAAAATAGTTTCATAAGAAAAACATTATCATGAAAACAGATTCAAAAGGAAAAGTAAATCGTATTATGAAAATGGTATCACATTGGTACGAGAATCAGAATCATAAAACCAGTTTCACTTTTACACTGGATTCAGAATCATAGTATCGGTATCAATTTTTCATCAGAATTGGGCTTCCAAGTTTAGAAGACAAGGGTTCTGATGTCTTTCTAAATCAAGGGATTGTGGTGATATCAACATACATACTGATATTTAAATTGAGGGCCTTCCTGGATTTGGGTAATACAAACTTTCTTGAATGTATAAATCAAGGAACCTTTATCCATGGTTGTTGGATACCCTTCTCTATGAGATAAAAGAATCTTATTTTTACATGTTTTAAATTTCAACTTCTTTTAATTCTGCTATAATATTAATTTTGTTAAAGTTATAAAGTATAAATTTCTTATAATTTCTAATTCCACTACTCTGATTATATTACTGATACTATAAGCTTTAAGGTAGAATAATTCATTTAATAAAATCCTTCTTATGTTTTTATCTTTATATTGTAATGTTTAAGAAAAGGTTTCTTTAATAATATTTGTGAATATTTGTTTAACTTTTTTAAAATAAACTTCAATGGTTCAAATTTAATTTTTGAAGAATTGAATTCACCCCTATTGTATTTTAGCATCTTATTCATATTCGACCTTTAAATGTATAAACTAATTAATTTGACAATAAAGAAGGTACACATTATCCAAAAGTATATGAGGACAGGTAAATATATTAATAATTCTTATTTATATCAATTATGGATTTCATTGGTGTTAAATGTGGCCTATAATTTTTTCATTAAGGTACCAACACAACAAATGTTGTGGTGGGCTAGTCATGGATGATAGCTACCGTTGATGTTCATCAAGACATTACAGATCTTATGTGGGGTATGTGAGAGTACTTACCTCAATGTGATACCACTAAAAATGGATTAGGTTCACAACATCATCCATGTGTCATAATAAATGATACTTTTACCTGATCAATCAAACATTATTGATTGGGGTGATCTGTATTTCTAGGATGAAATGAAATATTTAGAGTATGTGATTGAGAGTTTGGATAAAAAAAATTATAATTTTGGGGATGAATCAAACCCTTAGTTCTTGTATTGTGGAACAATTATAATAACCAATAAATATTCTAAGATTGTGATAATTATATGTGATCATAATAATGATTCCTCATTTCATTATAATTTTTTTATTTAGAAAATATTTGAATGTGGATAGGTTGTTGTGACTAAATGTTTTTTTTGAATTCTATAATTTTTTTCTATTAATTCATTATATTGTCTTGTGTTGGGATTAATTTTATGGTGTAAAAATTTGATGAAAATTTATTATTCTTAAATATATTAATATTATCCACTACATGTGTGAATGATATTGAATGATCCATATCTCATTAAAAAAACATGGGAAAAAATACACTACCACACATTTAATATTGAATGGGTAGTTTTACATATGAATGCTATATTTTGAATTCTGGTTTTGAGACCTCCATCAATAGAATACAATGAAAATATCTCATGTTAGAGATTTGTATTTAATATTTACATCATTATTTATGAAATTTTAAAAAATCATTTTTTTCTTGTTTAATAAAATATTGATACTAAATTATATTTACCTTAAAATCATTATTATTTTGAAAATTTTTAATTTAAATATTTTATATTCCCCACTTCATTAATAAATGAAGGAGGCTGAGTGAATTAGGTGGATGAACATACAATAGAAAGCATTATCCCCTCACCCTCACTACGTTTTCTTAGGTTGATGTAGAATAGAGCCATTTTCCATGTTCTAATTTTCATATTAGCTATGGTTGGGTTATCCTATGACACTAAAATCTCATTTTTTTACATTATATCCATTTTCCCACGATTTCATGAACCTGATCCCAAACAGATAGAAAAATTATATTTAAAACTACACTATATGTAACTATTATTTTATTTATGGGTCTACATTTAATGGGAGGAATAAAATACTAAGAAATGAAAAAACATAACACATTAAAACAACACCAAAAAATTTGATTTATATATAGTGATTTGTAGGTAAAATTATGTGAAAAAATTATGAAGTTAAGAAATAGTACTTATGTATGTGAAAACATCATAGTATAAAAAATAGTCAACAATATATGAAAAATATAGACTGAACTGATCCGAGTTAATGAAAAAAAATTCTATTCATACGTAAATTTTATTTATAATTATTCATAAATTTGTGAAAAGATATTATTAAATCACCACACTAATGATTTAGATATCGACATTATTCCATCATCTCACTCGAATGCATGATTTGCTCCAAATCTATTTTTTGATTATCTAATAATCCATTTTTAAGGGATAAATGGGAACCCTACAATAGATCCATTTATGAAAACAAAACCTAAAGAATATAAAGCTGCAAAAACCAACCCAGTATTTTAAATTCAAATTTTACATTGCGGAGTAAAATATCCAGTATCGAGCTCAGCACCCACTGTCAACTCATTGGGTTCTGTGAAACCTTGGGTCAACCAACCTATCGCCTCAGTACCAGCCTCAAATCATCGTCGCCTCGAACACAACATCATTAGGAAGTACAGTAGAATGGAACTAGAAACAACATTGTTGATGAACCTTGAAGCAATTCAGATCCAACAGCAGCCACACAAAATCATCAAAAGGGACAAGAACCCAGCCAAATACATCAGTGAAAACCATGATCAATAAATTCCAAACCGAATGCATGATTTGTAAAATTATTATTTTTGCAATGAATGATTGTTTCATGGAGACAATAATTACCTAGTTTTCTATATTAATTTATTTCTATGATTGTTTTTATGATACTTATTAAAATTTTGACACCCATCATTATGTTGAACAATGTGGAAAATATTTTCTAGAGTCAAGTAAATAGTGGAAACAATACTAAATAATTCATCCCTATAATTATTCTAATTAATTACCATATAAATATTATGGTCTACCATTATTATCTGAACAATAATATCAAAAAAATAAATGTCTATTTTATAATTGTATCTCTTGGTTTTTATTAGTGAAAAAAATATTGAAAACTAGCGGTTTAACAGCCACTGATTTTGAAATGAATTTATAAATAAATACAATATAAAAAAGATAATATTATCAATTAATTTTTATTTGAACTCCCTAAAAAAATTTAAGAACATAGTTTTATGATAATAATATGTAACTTTATCGAATAAACATCTTCAATGAAGATTAATTTTAAATAAAATCCAATAAAATCCTATTTCTAATTAGTTATCCCCTATTTGAAATAACTGCCTACAACCTCTCTATTTTATTCTACAGGTACCTCCAAATTATTTTTTAATATACCTATCCCTTTTATAACTCCATCCTCAATTGAAAAATCAATCCCCTACTAAAAATAATGTTTCTTATTAAATTATGATTTGCCAAAAATCATTTGAAAGTGACATTTACACATAACATTTCACCCCTAAGAATCATGAGGTTACCTTCACTATTCATCATCATATTCAAAGTGACTCAAGGAAAATACGATAGTATATGGGTTTTCTACTTGTGGATCTATTATTGGATCCAAGAACTCAACTCATTAATATTAAGCTGACATGATTATACCCACTAAGATAATTTAACAACAAATTAAAATCTATAAATTTTATCAAATTTATCTATCTATGAACCCATTTTATTTGGAATTTTTTGTTAGAAAATGGTGTTAATGATTCTAATTTTTTCATATAATTGTTTAATGTATTCCTAATATATCCAATCAATAACTATGTTGAAACAGATATAATCATTGATGGTAAGTAGTTTATTTTTTATAAATTTATGTTCATCCATAAACAAATTATGTAGAATGGGGAATTTGTTTTTGATAATAATTGATCTTAAACCACTAGTTGTTAGTTTTAAATGAGGCTTGGATTTTTTATTTAATTGATGATAGGTTAATCACATGAAATGTAAGAATAAAAATTAAGTTACCCTATTCCATGCCAATAAAGCACACTTCTGTAGCTTTCTGAGAAATTCAGGAGGTTCATACATATAAAACTTTCTTATGAATGGGAATGACTATGGTAATCATTAATATTTTATTATCCAAAGAAGTTACATTACTATATATTCTGATGAATTTTACATTGGATCATAACCCATAGTGACGTCACTTTTGCATTGCCCTTTAAATTTATAACTCAAAATTCCACAATGTATAAACATTTTCACATCAAAAACAGAATATCAGATACCAAAATGTAACTTCAAAAAATAATGAATTGATTTCAATAAGTAATTATTCATCAAAAAATATTTAAACACATTGGAAATTTTTTCAAAACTAATAAAAAATATACATAAACCATATTTCAAATAAAACACAAAAAAACTTAATTAACATACTAGAATGATTATAAATATTATATAACAAAAAAATTATCTTTTTATCACTAAAAAATACCAATTTTTCAAAAATATTCATATAACTACATATATAAAATAAAACCATGAAGATTATACCAATTTCATATAAAATAACACAATTAAATTTGAAATATTTTTTTTATATAGATATGAAGTGTCAAATGTGTTAAGAATCAGGTCTCATCAGACACCCCCACTCTTAGTCCATTTGTTTCCTTATGAAATCATTTGAAAATTATAAAAAATATAATATCTCTAAATAATGAATAATTATAATTCAAAGGAAGTGATGATTTTAATATTTTTTCCTCCACTATGAAATATTTCTAAAAAATGGATTATAATTCTCTAGAATATTAATTCTTTTTTAAACATATTCTTCCCATTTTGGGGAAGGATGATGGATTATTAATATATATAATAAAATTTAACAAAACAATTTTTTAAATTCAAATTAACTTTCGAACTTATTTTCCAATGTATGAACCACAATACTAAAAATGTTTCCCTCAACTTATCATATTGGTATAATTTAAAAAACATCATAATATAATAGTTGAAAAAAGTAAAAATTTACTTTTAATTATAATTGTAACTCATCCAGAAATTTCAACACACAAAAATTATTCAGGATTATGAGTTTTTTCTTAGATAATTACTTTTTAAATTTTTCAAATTTACCCAAATCAATAAGTACAAATTAAATTGAAAATGCAAAAAATACTCCCAATATTTATTACGAAAATGTAGTTTCAATTGAAAAATGAAAAGATGTTACCGTATTATATTAATATAGAAATAAAAATTAATAATCACTCAATGTATAAAATGAATATCCAAATTGAATTCAAAATATTCACAAACATGATAAAAAATATGATACACAAGGATACATTATTTAAAAAATATTTGAAAAACCTTTTATACGAACTCTATGAATATATTTCCGTGCATATGAAAAATGTTCCACAATTCATAAAACCCACCAATTTCTTCAATGATGTACTCTATGGTATAAGGAGCTTAAAAAATTCAATGCTAAAAATATTATCAATTTTCATCTTTAAATCACATATATGGGTTGTAAGATGGTCCAAATCAGAAATATTGTCGAAATTAATTTGATTTTATATATGATGTTTATATTTTCAAAACGTTGTATATAATTGTATCTTAATAACATACTAAATAATACTCATGAAAAATGTTCATAAATTGTTTAAAAAGTCTTCTAAAAATTACATCACAAAATAAAGCAATAATGCTATTGTTTAACATCATAACCACTAACAGTGATCAAATTAATAGAGATAGACCCATGTAAATACTTAATTTTCATATTTCATTCCCAACCAATTAATCACTTCCTATTATAAAAATCTAACTTTCATGTGGTTTATCACATTAAAAAATTAATACATGTAGAAAAAATAAATCAATAAATCCTAGAATTCAAGATAAATAAAATGATTTTTATTTAAAAACAATAGGAAGAGAATGAATCACCATTCAACTAATGAAATAGGTTCTAAGTAGCTCTTCTTGGTTAGTAATTTTTCAATTTGAATTAAAATATTGGTGAATTGTAGGTGATACAAGTTCAACCATCTTGTGAGGTAGCAAAAAAATCATTGAGTAATTATTATTTCAATTAAAAATAATGAAATATTAAATTATAGAGAAATGGATTGGATCCCATTTAAAAAATATTAAATTTCTCTAGATTTAATTTTCTATTGAAGTATCCGTAATAAATTTTAGGTTGTGGTTTTCAATCTAAAAACCACAATATGTTGATAAATATCACATATTAAAGTGAAAAATAAGTTATATGGGTTTTAATAAGCCGAAGTGAAAATACAAAGCAGTATTAATAATAAAATTTCCCATTAAAATACATAATAAAAATGTATAAAATAGATATATCTACTTAAATAATTGAGTTTCAGGCGATTCTTTTACTACTCCATGAATGGATAATAACATATATGTTTTATTTATGTGTGTGGAAGGATATTCAAAACCTCCCTCTCCAATAATAAAAACTAATTAATATAATATGTTTCAATGGGTGTGTTTTGAAAATATGATTTAGAAATAATATTAATTTTTTTTATAAAATTATTTTAGTTAAACTATATAAAATTATGAATCACCGTAAAAAAATTTCTCTATTTTAAAATCATGTATAAATATCCTTTTTAGCAGTTCAACATTAAATTGTGGGTTGTCATTTGAAAAATAATAAAAAATATTCTTCCCTACCTTAATCATAATAAAATCCATAAATAAACAGTTTTAATTGTTTTTGAAATTAAAATTGTGTGGGTGATTCCATAAAATTAATGTCATTAGAAATTATTCAAATTTTTTAAGTGTTATCAATTCATTATTTTTACTAAAATGGTATCAAAGTCATATTATTTTCATATTTTTTTGTAACTTAATTAAAATAATATGATAATTTTTCGAATGGTTACTAGCTTCAATCCCCAATTAAAATATTACAACCCTTAAAAATCCATTTAAAATTTATTTAAAAAAATGCACCAAATTATTTTTTATTAGTTTCGCTTGATCATAGGGCTGGTTAACACAAATTACCTAACCATCTACATATATGTCATTAAAATAAAAATTATATTTCATGTGGTGATATTTTTTAGTTAGACTAAAATAAACATTCACAAAATCATTTACATTAAAATATGTTTTTAGTGTTATTTGATTTTACCAACATCACCTTCTCAGGAAACAATTCTAGTTATTGACTAAAAAACATTGTTAACGGATGGGTAAATTTATATTTATATCTAAATTATAACTAATGAAAATATTTATAATGTTTATATCTATATTTAAAGTGTATTGTGTAACAAAAAGGTGAAAAAAAAACTCAAAAAAAAAATAAAGAATAAAAAACATAGAAAATAATGTTTTCAAAATAGCGATATTGTTGTAAAATTAGGTGAAATAGTGAATAAATAGATAAATGTGTAGAAATAGAGGAATAACACATAGAAGGATAAAATGGGTAACTATTATATAAAATAGGGAAGACATGACAAATATGAGTAAATGAAAACCGTTTTAATTAATACATCAATCATAAAAATAGTTTTCTGATATTATCTGAATAAATTATATTCATTCACCTCACATTATATCATCCATAAATGTTCCTCTTTAAACTCAATCTGAAGAATGATTTTTTACTTCAATATTTAGATAAATACTAATTCTTTAATATAAATATTATCATGAACATTTTATATATTATATACATCGATTGTTACATATGTGGTTTTGTATCTTCTATTAATTACACATAATGAATTAAAATATATTAATAATTATTCTTATAGAAAATATGAGACAGGGAAAAAAGAATGAATGTATATCACATTTCTAAAAATTTAATTATTTTCGAAATAATTGTTCCAAATATTAGTTTTAAAGGAACTAGATTGTCACATTAGGAAATTTATATTCTATAATTCTACATATGGTTTAATTATAAAATAATAAATGAAAAAATATAATGATAATTCACATGAATTATAATTGATAATAATGATCAAAAATGATAATAAATTGTAATTATATACAATTCAATACAATTTCTCATTTCCAAATAAATTTCAAAAGATATGTTAATGCTAAAAAACATAAATATACCAAGAACATATAAACTAAATTAATAAGGAAAGAAATTAGAAAATAAAAAGTAATTATCCCAATCGAAAGATGTCCCATATCCTCTATCTTTTTCCCAAATCTATGTGTGTCTGTCCCTATGTTCCTTTAATTTCATTATGTATCTCTCCATCACATAAATCCTCTATTGCTTATTGGAAAAATCAACCTATCCCTTTAAAAATTAATTCTCAACTCCAATTATAAGGATCCTAAACTCTTTCCTTAGGGCCATCAACTCGTCACCTCACACAACAATTCATTATGTGGTAGAAATCACTATTAATAATTATATTCAAAATGGTATGATAAAATTCAAAAAAGTTACTATTCCTCCCAGCATGCATTCAGATTCCGATGTAATTATTGATCTTCATTCCAATATCAAGTCTTTATTAAATCATATTTTTATCTCCAAAATCAATAATTAATACCAAGTTACTCTTCTTCATTCAGTTGTGTTTATCTCTGATCCTATTTTGAGTTTTGAAAAAAGGAATCTAATTCTAGTTTTGATCATAATTCAATTATACCATGTACTCCATAATTAATCTCATATGAACCTTGTTGGATACTATTCTTGATTTATTCTTTCATAGCATGAGTATTAGGAAGACACAACTTATTATGGAAGAGGTTATTTATTTTCAATATTATAGAACCATCATTAATGTCTAGTTCACCAGTATTAATTCATTATTTATGAATTTAATTCGACATGGTTAAATCACATGCGAGGTGAGGTGATAATATCACATAGCCTACTCATTGCCTGAATAATTTATAGATATCCCTTTGAATCCCCACGAATGAATATTCATTTTTGAATCACCCAAAAATTTGATATTTTATGGGAATCTTATCTAATGGATTCTCTAGATAGCTTATATTTATATATCATTTGATGAATTTTAAGTATCCATTTGTAATACAATATATGAATATTACCTAATAGAAAAAAACTTTACAAAACCAGATTCAATAAATAAAATACTCCAATAAATCACCACCTGATATTTATGTAACAAACTATTATGTTTTCATTTTATTAATTGGATCTTAATGAATGAAAAATCAGAAAAAATAATTTTAAACTCATAAGAATGTTTTTTAAAAACAAATAAAAATCATCATAATTTAATTTCAATAAAAAATAATTCAAAATATCCAAAAAATTGTATCAAAGAAATTTTTACAATTATACAAGAATCCAGTCATAAATTTATCTCCAAAAAATATATATATTCAAAATAATATTACAATAATTATATCACACATAGAGAACGATCAAGATTCAACAAAATTATAATAAACTATAAAATAAGTCAATTTTTTTCTCAAACAGATGTGAAAAAAAAATTAAAAAATATAATGACATCGACTTATGAGATAATTGACCACTTGTGTAATTTTACATGGATTCAAGTTTGATAGAGGTATTCAGAATAAGATTTCTAGATATTCAATTGAACATATTGGTTTTGGTTTCAAAGATGCAATGGGGATGTAGAATCTTTAAATGTTGCATCAGACAAAATATATAAATCTAACATGATGTATAGGCGATTGTGATGAGGATAATGTTCTAGTTATATGGAAGCTGGTTTGAAAATATTGGATTTGGGAACAATAGTGTTCAGTGAGATTATATGTTGAATCATAATTGGTGATTGTAGATATTTCAGTTATGGTTTCCGGGAAGAAATAGAAATTACATTGAATATGGCCTCCTGGAACATACTATTTCATATATATGTTAGGGTCTTAGGATTATAAGTTGTTTATAAATACGACATAGTATATATCCTTTTATAGTACATTATTTTTGTATAAAGGGTTAAAAACCTATATTGTGATAATTTTAACACCCTTTAGTGGTATATGACTAGTTTACCACTATGAATATGAAAGACATGTTGATTAAAGCACATTCCATGTGTATTAGTTTCTCAATTATTTTTCATGGGTTCCATCCAGCTGATACAATTAGAAAATAAAATAGTCCAATAAATTTGATGTTTCACATACAATTTAATGGTATAAATATATTTATCATATATACTATTATAACATAATTTTGGGTGGCTTAAGTATCATAGATCTATGAAAATGATGACACATGTTTGGTAAGGGTATTTAAATAAACCATTGGGTTAGAACTCTCTATAAAACATACTTATATTCGGGTGTCAGTACATACATTACAAATTTTATGTACTCCCTAAGTATCTAGGTGAGTAATTTTATCATTTCCATGAGGTTTATCATTTTTGTATTGAAATAATCATACAATGTAAAAATCCCACATGTGACTGATGGTGTTCATGTACTTCTACATATTCATGGAAACGATTCTCCAAAAATAGAGTAGGTAATGCCCCATGTGATAGGGAGTGGTCAAGTATAGAGTTCCACATGCTCTCAATCGATATAAATTTACCGTGATGTGGTGAGATTCCTAAAATATTTTTACAAAGGTGGTATTGATGTTATGGTATCTAGGAAGTTTATATATCATGCATCACGTATTTATTAGTTCACATGGTTTCCCACAAGAAAAATCCATATTTGAGTTTATATTTGATGACTAAGACTTTCATAAATCCATGTAACTATCCATAGTTAAAACATATATAGTATTATTTATCAATATATGTATCTATGTTTTGGAACTAAAATAATGTCTTGACATTCAACATTTTTCCATTAGGATATCTTTTTGTAATTATTAAATATACCCATGAAAAACTTTTTTCCAATAATTATAATTCTTGTTTAGATGACACATAGTTTTGAGGTGACCATAAAAGAATATAAGATGGTTCTTAGTGGAATATGGTGGAGTTTGACCCCCCCCCATATTTTATTGAATAATATACATTGAAATGTTATAGCATGGTGGAAGTTTCCATTTTCTAATGACTATTATATATTTGGATAATGAGATCTTTTATTTTATTTCCTAGGTTTGTGTTTATATTAATATTATAGATATAAAAATTGGTTTAATGAATTTTGATCTGTAATGTAAAATTATGTATTTTATTAAATTAGTATAAATTACACATTAAATGTAAAAATTTATAATAGGTTTTAAATAGGATATTGTATACAATTTATTATATTCCATTTTTGGTGAAATTCTTAAGTCACATTTCTATTAGAAGAAGGAATGGGGTGGAACAAAAATCCTAAATATCGATCCATGAGAGATCCAAGTAGGTCTAGTTATGTCACTACAGTGATGAATGATATGGAGTTTGAATATTATAAAATACATTTTGAATAAAATAATATAAAAACTAATTATTTATTTCCTTTTAACTATATCATATCATAACTTCACATAATCAATATATCATGGACATTCCCATATGAACATCACTCCCATAATATATAAATTGAACGTTTTCATTATTAATATAAAAATATCAAAAGAATCCAACTATCTATTTTATATGTTTTTCAAATAAGGAATCCCAATATCTGCATGATTATTTCGATATTTAAAATCCTCAAAAATATTTTATGACCGACAGAGACTAAAATATATCATCACAATATAATATAATTACTTCCCATTTTATTATCCTCTAATAGATAAACTATTTCATATTTCTTCAAACACATAAACTAATACAATTACAATAAATAATACTCTATAAAGGATATATCATTAATAAATACTATCTTATACCTCAAAACACAAATCTCTATAAAAACCCACCTTTTAATGTTTTTATTCATAAATCCAGAGGTAAATAATTAAACACCAAATATGTGTGAATCCCTAGGAGGGTATTTCCATGGGAACATGTCCTTGTAAATTTGGAAAATTTATATATCAATATGAATATTTTATTATATATAATTTTAACATGAGAATATAAAAATAACGGGGTTCTATATCTGGTCCACACTAATTTTTTCAAGGATATATACCACTCTGTTTAATTTTATTATTTACATGTTGTATTAAAAAATTAAAAAATATTTATGATTATATGTTTTATATTATTTTTAATTTATCCTTTTAACTAGGGTGCACGTGTACACTATAGTAGAAGGTATGTATTACCCTATTTATAATATAAATTATTAATGTGGTTTTGGGAGGATGATTATATTGGATAATTTTTTATGTAACTAGAAAAGTTCATAATACACCCTGTTACCATATGAAACAAATTCCTTATAGGTACATAATTCTATATGTGACATTATTTACACTGAATATATTACCATGGTGGTACGTAGGAATACATGGGACACTATTCCCATGGGAAAATTCCCCCTGGTGGTATGTGGTTATTTACATTAGAATAAACGCATATATCATTAACATCTTATGGTTTGTGAAGTATTACCATGATAATAACTTCCCCTTGATATAGGGTAACATTCTAAATTCATTCAATTTTCCTGAATCTACTTTGTTATTCTGATGATACATTATTTCCCTAGACTATGATTATTATTTCAATGGGGTCTTTCATTTATTAAACAATAGTGACATGCATGTTTTCCAATGGTTATTGAGTTGTTCCCACATCTATCCATTGAAACAAACCCCATTGGCTACGACCATAGTTAATCTATGACCACATGAAAAATATACAAATGGTAGTAGAGAAATAGAAACCAACTGAAATTGTTAAACACTTATGTAATTGATAATATTTCCCAGTATGTCATATAATGGAATAATCGAATATTCCCCTCTACCACCTAAAAAAACACGACTAACCCAAATTAAGGGATAAGGGAACTCACGATTAAAAGTTTTAGAACTCACTAGTATTATACTTCTGATCCGAAAATCGATCATCAATAAATTTGGGATATCTACCCATACCTATATAAAAAATATATAGCTATATAATGAAGAAATGTGAATGTATTGGATCCGAGAAATATATATTTATTAGATACCATTGGAGATCACAAACAACATCTATTTCCTAAAATACTCATATTTGTATTGTAAATTACATACTCGAATTATATGTATGTAACCATATTACAAAAAACAATAAAACATTCTATTGAGACTACTTTGACAGAGTGGGTATCTGTTTTGGACATTTATAGTATATATTGGGGAGGAATATTCAATCGTATCCTAAAAAACATATGAATAGTGTTGAAAACATTCCATAAATAAGGAATAATCTTAGTACTTCTATAATTACTACATGGGTATATCTATGGATAATCTAATAATTTCGTAACAAAAGGACTAAATTGTATAGTATTTATGATAACTATTATTTCATATCCAAACATAATTATATATCATGAATGATAATGTAATAAATATATTATACCAGATGAAATTAATATAAATCATAATTTTTTATATCTGTTTCATTACATCTAAAATTATACACAATATTTGTTCAGGACATTCACCATCAAATTATGGAAATATATGATAGAAATTAATAATAAATATTGTCTTAACTAAATTATGATGGAAAAAATTTATTTTTTAATTCCTTCTCATTTTAAAAATAAATTATAATAAAGAAAGAATTTATTTTTTAACTAAATCCATATAAATTTAGCCCAAAAATTAAATTTAATTCACTATTTAAAATATCATGATCAAAAAATTACATATGTAACAACCCAATACATTAAGTTATTTTCCTTTTAGAATAAAATTATTTTAGTTGTAAGCATTAATAATATGAAACACCACGGAATCATTATGCTACACATAACATTGAGAATTTATAAGAACATCATTGTTAGCTTTCTCTACTTGGAACACCGACGTTAGATTATGTTAGATGAAACAATGAATTTCTTAAATGACTTACATTACACACATGGCCGAGTTCTACTGAAAAAATATATATTATTAAGATATGATAACATAATATAATAAGATAAATCCTAGAATTTAAAATGATGGTTACAAATAGTAATGAATAATTTTTAAATATATTGTTTAATTATTTATTTAATAAATAAATAAAAATTAATATCAATATGAAATGAACATATAGGAAATATTTTTAGGAAAAACATTTTGTATGCATCTAAAGGAGTTATATCTTAATAAATAAAATAAATTACTTATAGTGAATGAAATTAATATATATATATATATATATATTATATTAAATATAATAATTTTTATATTCCTACAATATTTTTTATATACATATGATAAGAACAAACCCAATATTACACATAAAATGTTATACTTTTATAATAGATTTCCCCCCTTTTAATAGTGCACCTATATTAAACAAAAATATTAAAACTTTTATAAAATTGATATGTCAAGAAACATTATTTTTTAAATTGTAATTTCAAAATTATCTTAGGTTGAACTTGTGTTATTTTTTATGAAGTTTTGTTTTTAATAAATACTGAAAAAACAGAGTTTAAATTGAAAATTACTTTTTCATCTAATCTATTTACATAGTTAAATTATATTTTAGCTGTTTTTTAAATTCAAATTTGATATATTATTAATAAATTAATCCTATTTAATTCATATTAATCAATTTCGCATTGAAATTTGATATAAGAACTTTTCAAAATGTTAAGCATTTTGACATTAAAAACTCGTTATGTCATCCCGTCTGCATGATTAATTTTAAACTAATTTCTACCATGTATGTTTTTTGTATTAGGAAAAATTGATCAAATATTTTTCATAATATTACAATATAATTTATCAATCGTTCAAAATAGTGTTTTCCAAAAAATTAATGAATGTAGATTAATTTAAATATAGAAAATAAGGTAAAATTAAGTTTAACAATGGACTAATCTTTAATAATATTGAAAATAATATACTAAAAACTTATATAAAAGTAAATTTATACCCTTAATTATACTCTTATTCCTCTTGGATCTAATTTTTTTCGTTATTGGAATCCCATGATTTAACATAGACCTCTAAATTGAGTTTAGCTTTTTATATTTATAAGAATGCCACTCCCCCTCCACTATAAAAAGGCACTCAAACCTCCCAATTCCTCACACATATAAATATATTAGGATCATCCATAATTTAACTAAATAGTTTCAAAACATACCTTACCTAAACCAATAAGCCTAAATTTTGTTATATAGCTACCAAAAGATGTATTTTGGTGAAACCCAAAGGGAGTTAACTGAAAAAGTGTTAACTTTATTCAAAAATTAATTTTATTTTATTTTAATATAAATCCATTGATTAATAATTATTCCATTATTATATAATAAAATAATTTCTTAAATATACATTGATTTTTTTTATTTATAGTGTTTTACCAACAACCACACACACATCAATAAAATGGGTAATGAATTTACCATTCGTGTTTATGATAGACTACTGCCTCGCGAAATGATATCATTCGTTTTTCCATTAGCACCCCTCATGTTTGGGAGTTTTTGGTGTGAAAAATGATTTTATATTTTTTATATATGATATTTATGTTTTCTTATTACTTATTTAGGTTTTATATAACACATATCTTCATGTGTTATATTTTTTGAAAGATGATAACATCGATTGTGGACTTCTGGACTACTGCCTCCTCAAGGGGATGTGACATGTTCACACATTACATGGAATGAATTAAGGGTGGGTTTAATAATAACTAAGTTAAATATGTGACATATATATGATGTTGATGAAATATTTAAATTTATAGGAATATAATTTATCTTTTTCTTTATTTCCCTTATCACGCCCTAAAAAAAGTGATAACATCGTTCGTGGGTTTGTGGACTACCGCCTACTCAACGCAATGTGATTCCATTTATATAAATAGAATTATATATGTAATTAAATAATATTAAATAAAATGTTATTTATTATGTAATTATAATTATGTAAATATAACATTCTAATTACCTTCTTTCTGTAATGATCATTGAAAAATTTGAACGTTACTCGTGCGTATGTATGACCTACCATCTCCATGATTGTTACATTGGTTCATTTTTCATTACCATTATTCATGTCTGATTATAAAATTTTAATTTATATAAAAATATAATAATTAATGCTTGATTATTATTCTTTATATTCTTATATAATGACCCCATGGACCATCATGGACTAACATAATTTATTTTTGACACATGATCCAAATTTTGTTAAAACACCTAATGTTAACATAATTATTCATGTAGCTATATAATACATTGTAATAAGTGAAATAACAATAATAATAAACCTGAAATATGTAATCTAGAAATTAAATATTTAAAATATTTTTATTATTCTGTATGATAAATAGACACATGAGAAGTCACAATCAAGACACTATATTTTTAACTCAATTTTTTCATCTATGAGATAAATGTCATATTCACATCATACTTAGTTTAAGTAATGTATATACTACCCATTTTTCATTTATAATCATTATTAACTCATAATTAATTTTATTTTATTTCTTAATTTGAATTATCTTATAGATGGGATTTGTAATGAAAATTCCAAAGTGGAAAAAGTTATCATTTAAATGTCAATTTCTTTTATAATTGTTAACCTTCTCTTGAACCATCCAGTTCTTTATAAATATTATTTTGTAAATTAAATTTATATTAAATATAAATATTATGATGTAATTGATATTTTTATTTCATAAACTCTATATCATTTTTAGATATGGTGTTCACATTGATAGTTATTTGATTAGATGGGGATATATGGATAAATCAGCATCCATTACTCAATAAAGATTTGTGATAATGCATATTGTTTGTTATTTGAATATATATATATATATATATATTTATAAATATATATATGAAATTATTTGGAATGGTATGAAATCTGTTGGGGCCCATTAAAATTAATCCCCTCGATGCATCATAAGTATCATGAAATGAATCAGTTGGCCAAATCAGATATGTTTTTTTCCAATATGAAGAACAACCCAGGGAAAGGCATTTATAGTAAAGGTACCATGTACCTAAGAAACATTTAATAAAATAATAATTATTTTAATTTATTTATAATTATGTTTTTTTATTATCAATGATATTTTTTTGACATTATCTGTGGATACATTTTGATTCTTAGTTTGTTTATTAAATGAATGTAGTCTTCAATTATATAAATTTCTATATTTATTATTCCATATAAATTTGTTTAAATGGATTTTTTGTCTATTTATTTATATTTACATATTGTTTATTCTTATAGATTCATGAATAATTACACTATATGTTTAACTTTTCTGAGCATTGGATCTCACGTTTATTTTGGTTTCCTTTCCCTAGGATAAGAAGATGAACTCATGGAATGAGTTTTAAAGATTCCATTTATTAGTCCTTGTAACATGTTATGTTTTATTCTTTTACTTCAAATTGAAAATGGGTATCATTTATGTTGTTTGGTTTTCCAAAAAGTCTAAATTATTTGGTCCTTCGGAATTTGATTCCTTAGAATCCTGCCAATGTAATAATGTAAGACACCAGATCTATAATTCTAGGTTTGGAGAATTATATTTAGTATCGGATGATTTTTAGTTTAATATTTAGAAGATAAATTGAGTAAATAATAAATTATAGTGCATACCATATAATATAAATTTAGGATAAGTATAAAATATCATCTCTAGGAAACCATGTTTATTATAATGGGATTATATGGCATAAATTATTCAATTAATGCTAATTAATTCACCAGATTTAGATTATAATTATTTAACATAATGTTATTATATTATCTAGTATGTTCCATTATTATTAAATGAAAATAGGAATGAATAATTATATCAATACTCATGACCAATTTAGATGTTTCAATGTCGAGGAATCCAATATAGCTGGAATTATAATATAGTATGTTATCTATATATTAGGTTACCTTAATAATGTTATGGGACATAACCTTTACCGAATGGAGAAATGTTTTCCACAATGTGATTATACTATAGTGGATCACGTTATATGATTTTATCCATCATTATTTACTGGTATAACAAATATTATTATAGCAAAGAAATGTATTATGTATTTGATGAAGATATTAAAAACATTGAGATGTGGTGAAAAGGAAAATGTTAGACATGCAGTGTATTGTCTCAAAAATGATAGTGATAAATGGTGGTCGTTGATCTACAATAAGATGGAGGAAGAGAAGATAAAACTCATGGAGTAGAAATATTTTAAGGATATGTTCTTTGATAAATATTTCTCTCATGAGAAACGAAGTGAGATGCAGATAAAGTTCATTATCTTACTTAAAATTGAACAAGAAAGTGTCACATTTTTTGATACCTGCATTAAAAGGTTATCTATATATGCGAAGGATTATATATGGAACATAATGTTTATAATTGACAACTTCTTTGAAGGTCTTAACACAAGTCTCAAACGGAACTATTCTCAAAAAAATATCATATTTTAATATAACATTATATTCCATCAAAATAGAGAATGAATTTTCTAGGACCTATTTATTCAAGGTGAATTAAGAAATTAATGGTTCATATGAACCCCATGATATCGATAATGCAT
Organism: Viscum album; assembly: GCA_963277665.1. Classification (NCBI taxonomy): domain Eukaryota; kingdom Viridiplantae; phylum Streptophyta; class Magnoliopsida; order Santalales; family Viscaceae; genus Viscum; species Viscum album. The sequence goes on from OY728123.1 coordinate 350,089,772, forward strand.
CAAAGATAATGATAAATGAATCTTAATAATTTGAAAATCATTGAATGAATCACCCTAGGAAAATATAGAAAAGAATGAGAGTTTATTATAAGTGTGTAGAAAGGGGTCATAATTTTAAATAATGAAATATGAAAAAAGGAAAACAATGATATTATGTGTATAAAATGTCATTATATGGGAAAATATACAAAAACGTTTTTCAAGAATAAAAATAATCAATTATAGAGAATCCCTTGGGATTATGGTCTAGCTTATGTTCTTAATATAGCCAACGTGGAATAATTAATATTATTCTATATTTGTATCCATGATTAATGTTGTAAGAGTATATTATAAATAATATCATGTTCATATGTATTTCTAAATATAGAAGGATTATAATGATGTAATATTACATTAATTATTTGAGATCATATATTGTATAGTACTCAGATAATAGATTAAGTAGCAAGTTAAATATTTTTGGAAAACACTTGGTTATGGAAATGATAACCATTAATATGATCTTGATGTTGAGACAATTATTTTTGGATAAAGATATGATTAATATAGATAAAGAAAATGGTACACTAATAACTAACTTAAATTGATGCAAAATTTCTAGATCATAACACATGGAGGGGTCATAAGTTTAACCATTTATGAAAGAGTTTATGTTTGAAAATTCGATGAGGATTTAGAATTTACATTATTACTTCACCATGTAATAAGACTTGTGATAATAAAAGGAGTATAAATTTCCCACCACATGAAACAGGTATAATATTGTTATTTTAGAAGAATATCAAATATGTATATTTACATTTATTTTAATTTAATGAAATAATTCCTCAACTCTTGGAAAAATGGTTTTGAAAAGAAATTTTTTCCAATTATAATAATTTTTATGATATAAATGTAGCTTCTCATTAATTTGGTTGAAGAAATTGTGGTTATAAAATTTTAACTTAACATTTTCTCTATCAATATCCATAATAATTTGATAGTTATAATTCTCTTCGATATCCATGTTTCAATAACATTATCTTATTTGAAACCACGATATTCTGGTGACTTTAATATTTCCTTTTCCATTTTATAAGGTGATATCATATTAACCATATTTATGATGTGTTTTTCTCTATAATAGTATTTTATAATATAAAACTATTGATAAGTGTAACAAATTTTAAATTGTGAGGTCACAATTTAATTAAGGAGGCGAGAACATAAAACCCATATACATTAAAATATTTTCTTTTCATAACTAATTTAACTATTTTTTCTAGATTCTTTATAAAGAACAAAAACTTAATATTACGCTACAAAAGAAATTAATAATTTATGAAAAACATTATTTTAATATTTATCTACATTAAACACCTTGTTTGGATTTAATTAACTATAAGAATCACTTTCTTCAATTACTTGCATTACACGCAAGATAGAGTTTTATTGAAGAACAATATATTATTATGATATTATTATTTTATATAATATGATATATCATATATATTAAATTGATGGTTATAAATAAAAATAATAATTTATAAATATATTTTTTAATTAATTATTTAACAATTAAATTGAAATTATTATCTAAACCAATTGAATATATAAGAAATGATTTTATAAAGAGCTGTTTTTATGCATCCAAAGGCGTTTTATCATAATAAATTAAATTAATTAATTTTATTGAATGGTATTAATTTAATATATATACTATATAATCAATAAAATATTTATGTCATTCATACAATAAATTTTATAGACATAAGATAATAATGAAGACCATTTTTCATAAAAAAAGCTATAATTTTATAAAGGTAGTTTTCCACCTTTTAATATCGCAGAGAAGTTAAATATAAATTTTGAAAATTTTATAAATATTATATTTGAAAAGAAACATAATATTTGAAATATCAATGACAATATCATCCTAGGTATAACTTTTAATTATTATTTTTTTGTTGTTTAATTTTCATAATAAATAATAAAAATGCTGAATTTTAATTGGAAATTTTTTTTTAATATAATTTATTTATATAGTAAAATAAAATTTTACATTTTTTTAGAGAAAAATTAGATCAATTATAAATAAAATAATTTAATTGAGTTAATTATCATCATTTTAAAATTTAAAATGGATATAAAAACATTTCAATCATTTGATCATTTTTAGTTTAGAACCCCACTTTATCGTCCCGCCCGCGAGATTAATATAAAATTAATTTATGGAAAATATGTTATTTTATTTTTTAAAGTTCATTAAATATTGGGAATAATAATATATCCTATATTTTAATAAGTTAATATTATTTTCTACCAAAAAATATGTTAATGAATTTAAAACTAATTAGAGCAATTTAGGTAAACTTGCGCTTATAAAGTGACTAATCTTAAAAGATAAGAGAAACAATAACCAAGAAATGTGTAAAAAAAGTTTATTTAAATAGTTACAAAAATAAATCTATTCCATATTTTTTTCTATTATTGGAGTTATATTTTGTAAGGGATACATCTCAATAGTGTTATCACTTTATATTTACAAGAATGTCACTTCTCCACTACTATAAAATGGTACTCATACCTCTCATTCCTTCAAACCTTTCAATCACATTTTATTGTCAAAAATCTTACCAAATATATTTCCAAAATAGATACTCTAATACTTGAAGCCTCACCTTGGGCATATAGAAATCGAAGGAATTCCTTTGTTGAAAACCAAAAGGACATACCTGAAACAAATATTAATTTCTTCTATAATCACTTTTGTTTTATTTCATTCTTGATAAATCAATTTATTCTTATTATATGATTATATTATAATAAAATTATCCTAAATAAGATATTATTTTGTTATATTATGGTTTCATCAAACACTAATACACATATCCATCTAATGGGTAATGAATTTATTGTTCATGTGTATAGCAGACTACCGCCTCATGAAATGATATCGTTATTTTTTTCCTTTACCACATCTCTTGGTTGGTAATTATGATAAAAAAAATATTTTTAATTTTATCTATGATATATATGTTTTATTAATACTTTTGTAATTGGTTTATAACACATGAATTCATTCTCTCCATTTTGTGGAAATATGATAACACCATTTGTGGATGTGTGGACAACCACAACTTCAAAGGGATGTGACATGTTCACTCAATACATAGAATGTATAAAGGATGGGTTTAATTAAATATATGTAACATTAAATAGATATATATGGTATTAATTACATAATTAATTTTTTTGAAATATAATATTTCAATTTTTTTCTTATGCTTTTCACACACTAAAAAATTGATAACGTTGTTCGTGGATGTGTGAACTGCCACCTCCTCAGTGCGATGTGATTTAATTTAAATCAAAAAAATTATATATATAAGTATATATCATTAAATAATATTTTAATTAATATATATTTAATATTATTGAAAGATAATACATTACATAACTTCATCCCATAATAATCAATGAATAATGGGAAAATTACTCATGTGTACGTACAACCTATCATCTCCCTGATTTTAACAATAGACGATTTTCCCAATCCATATATCATGATTGGTTTTAAAAGTATTATTAATATATAAATATTATAATTATTTAATGTTTTTTATTTTGGATATTTGTATATAATGACTCATTTGACCACAATCGACCTACAAATGTAATTGTTTCACACATGAACTGAATTTGGTCAAAACACGAAATGTAAATGTAATTGGTTAAGTATTTGTTTAAAAATTTTAATAAGTTAAAAAAGTAATAATAAAATCACAAAAAGGACCTCGAATATTTAAATAATTTACAAAATTTTTTATTCAGGATGATGAAGACACACGTGGCAATTCAGACTAATGGTAATAGATTTTCATGTAACATTTTTCATATGTTGGGTAGATGTAATATGCAACACTTATTTATTTTTTTATGGTTTATATACTAATGATTTTTATTTTAATATCCTGATTCAATAACAATTAAAGATATTTTATGTTTCTCATTTATTTATCGCATCCACAGGTTTTGAGTTGGAAAATTACTAGTGGTAAAAGTTATCTTTCCAATATCACATTCTTCTATGATTGTTAACTTTCTATTAAAACAATAACTTCCTTAGGATAAGTTTCTGTGTACATAAAATATATCTTAAATATCTATTTTCTCATGAAATAGAAATTATTATTTCCAAAATCATATGACATTTTTTATATATGGTGTATAGTTTTATATTTATTTGATTAATTGGATTAATATTGATAAATATGTATCTTTTTCTCAATATAGATATTTGATAAGGAATATTGATTATGAATAACATAATTTTTTAGATATATAAGTAATGATATAGAATGGTATGAAACCTGTTGGGGAACATTTAATTTAATTCCCTATATACCTCAGTAGTCTCATGATATGAATTATTTGAACTAATCATATGGTTTTATATCTGATATGTCAAACTTTTGTGTTAAAGGTCTTGATGGTAAATATACTATGCACCTAGGAAATAAGGAATCCAATAATTAAAAATTTTATTTATTGATAATTCTGTCATTATTATTATTATAGATTAGAATTTTTCTTTTATATTATTTATGGATACATTAAATTCTTATTATATTTACTCAATGATATTTGTATTCAGTTATTTACATTGCCATATTGATTACCTCCTATCGTTTTGTTTAAATAGATTCTTTTTACAATTATTTATCTATACATATTATTTATTATTATTGATTCATTTATAATTCCACTATATACTTACCATTACCAGGCCTTTGAGATCACCCTTATTTTGAATCATTCCCCAAGGATATGAAATGGAATTCTTGGAATGAGTTTCAATGATGCAGTTTATTATCCATTTTTATGTATTGGGTTCTATTTTATATTCCCAATGTAAAATGAGAATCATTTATGTAATATTTTTATCCAAAACTATTAAACTATTTGGTCATTTGGTATTTTAGACTTAATAGTCATGGTAATTTAATAATTTAAGGCAATAACTTCCAAGTTTATGGGTTAGGGAATTACATCATCTGAATTTTATTTTAGAAATTTTAAAAGTAGTTAAAAATAGTAGACAGTATGAAACATATAGTTTAATTCATTGTAAACATTATTCATACATATATATATATAGGAATAATTTTTATAAACAAAATTCCATATTATTACACATGAATTATAAGAATTCATCTACCATTTCCTGTTAATTTTTCCCAAACCATCACATTATAGACCATCATTACATAAAAAATTCTACAAAATAGCTTATGTTTAATTTACATTAAGAAATTGATAAAATATTATCGATATTTATAAAAAAACATATCTTTTTTTTCTAAATAAAATTCCCTTTTTATTTAATTATCTTTTTGATTGTAAATTTTAGATCAAAAATGATAAATAAACATATTGGAACATTCTTTGAAAATAAATTGTTCAATCAAAAAAACAGAAAAATTATTATCCCCAATAGTATCCCAATGTAACATTTTATCAATTTCAATGATTATGGTTAAATTTAGCGAATACATAATACTTTTCATCCTAACACACAATGTATTACTCTTAATAATAATTTTTTTTAGTTTATATCTATAATAATTATCATAGGAAATTCAATACCCATTATTAACCCTTGACATTAATAAATTTAATATAACTAGATTCTAAAAAAATTAATTAACCAGTTAAACGAGTTAAAAAACACCTTTGTAACACATAAATGATTTTAAGTATTAATAATAATATAATATTATACTAATTATAAATTTTAATGTCTTTACATAGAATGAAATAGAATAAAGATTATACATACAATTTTCCCTTTAAACACATCAACAGTCCATTACATCTCTTTCAATAATAGGTATGATTTATTAAATTAAAATATATATCAAAATAAATAAATAAATACAATTAATACAATTAATATTTTTTCAACTGAATTATATAAAATTAATCATTTAATTTACTAGATACATATCACCAAGTTATATATTAATTTTAATGAAACATTATAGATCAGTAATGATTAATTATCATTATCAAAACCCATTTAATAAAAAATTTATAGAGTAACTAGTATTGTAATTAATGTATTAATTTAGAATGTAATAGTCCCTTTTGTTAAAAATATTGTTTCACAATACGTTTTCATTAACCACAATGAAGGTTTTTTATAGTCCCTGTAAAAATATTCTCCAAAAAATTAAATAAAATAAAATCCCAATTTCTATTCCATTTTCAGTGGAATAATGATTATAATAAAATCTCTTTTCACTCAATTAGAAAAAAAGTCACCACCATAGAAAAATAATAACAAGAATAAATTATATAATCACTTTACCCAAAATAACCTTATATAATGAATTAGAAACTAAGAAAGATTCACACCACTTACCTCCTGACATGTCAATTTTCCACACAAGTATTAGAAGCTAAATTCATATTCTATCCATCGGATACAAGTAATACTTCTGAAACTATAAAAAATTGTGAATTAGAATATATAATGAAATAAAACACGAGACCTATCGGAAAACCATTAATAAAATGATCCCTTCACAATACTAGTCCCAATAAAATAAGCATTTCCATGATCTTCCATGAAGGGTAGGATAAATTATCACCTGATGTTTTGATGTTTTTGAATGATAGTTTAGAGTTGATATATCAAGATAAAAATTTATAAAAAAATAGATATTATCATAAATTCCTAACAACATAGCCATGAAATTATCACATTACCCTAATAAAATGTTTAAAAAAACACTGGTTATATTATTTGCCACCACCAACCACCTAGTAGTACCCCTACACACATTGAACACCAAATATATACACAATTTCTATACCAGGTATACTCCTTTGCTTGGTCTCAAAAATGGAGTACCCAATTTAGTGACTACATATCGAGTAATTTGTGTTTCCCTTGTCTTATTTCTTTAAGGAATTACCCCAACCATTAATTTCCATCACATATAATATTAAATCATATACTTAAATATGGTCATTAAAATTGTAAATAATCATGTGGAATATTAATTAATATCCTGAGGAATCTATAACCATTTTAGATACAACCAAAATTCATAATAATTGTAATAATAATGAATTATGTTTATAAAACATATGAAAAATATGAGACAAAACGGATTTTTTAGAAAAAAAACCAATCCCCAATGTATAAAAATATATAGATACCCTATATATTTCAGTTTCCAAAAAAACATTCCCAAGCACCAAAATAAATATATCAATATTGATCATCAAGATAACCGAAATTGAAAACTCACATTGGATCTTTTAAAATCATATATAAGAATATATCATCATTCTAATGAAATGAAACTTTCAAAAAATTTACTGAAAATGATTTTCCACTACCACCAATGGTGTTATTGATCCCCATAAGCTTATGACTCTCTATTAGGCATTGAAAAAAATGAAGTGGGATCGACTATTCCCAACCTAAAATAAGATGCATGGAATAAATATTGTAATATAAATGAAAATTTAATATATGCAATAATCTAAGAAATAATTATGTAGCTATATAAATAAAGAGTAGTAATATAGAACTCCAACATATAAGTTAAAAAATAAAAAAATTAAAACCAAAATAGGAAATGACTACTCTATTTGATATGTGGGAAAAGTCACAACATCTCAATAGTGGCTACCTATACCCAGCTGATTTATGTCTCACCTCCTCAATGTGGAACTATGAATATTAATGTATTGAAAATAAATACATTGTACATACTTTCAAAATGGAAATTTCTAGGTATGAGAAAAATAAGATTTTTAGTATCCACCCTAATTATTACATATAATTTCATAGTAAAATTATTACAATTTTACCAATTTATAGAAAATAAGTCATGATACAAAGCTAAACATTTTTATATCAAAATCAAAGTATTATTTCCTATTTTTCTACAATTCTAAAACAATCTAGTTGGAAAAATTAAAATTAAATATCCAGTAATAAATTTCCATTTCAATAACCATTGATATATCAAAGCTAATACTATATTAATTCAATGAATGTTGGAAGAAAAATATAAAGTTGACTGATTTTCAGTTCAACAAGGTCACTCATACATCATTTATGACTAGAAAAGAATATATGTACCTAAAACTCATCCACCACGGTTGAGGGAATATTGGAATAGCCCTTAATGTTGATACTCATTCCTAGTCAATTGACTCATATATCCCAATATATATAAATATAGAAATGAAAGAACACCAAAAAAAGTGATTCCACTTAAAATACCAATGAAAATACCATATTACTACACCTTAAATGTAAGAAAAAATTTATCTCATGTGATTAATTTTTCAAAATTATTTCATATTGAATAAAAAATGTATAATAAAATATCAGACACTGTTTAATTTACAAGAACATTGGAAACAATTTCTACTTTTCTAAAACTGATTTACAAATAGAAATATGTAAATATTGTATCACAATAATCATTTTGAAAAAATACATAGAAAAAATACTAACAATGTTTCATACATAATATGCTAGATATATACCCACCAACGTTAACTCATGTTATGAACCACCTACAATGAGAACCACCCACACCAAGATCAGAAAGGAAAACTTATTGATCAACCTAAAACACTAAAACCCATATCGTAAACTCAATAGAGTATCAAAAAACACACAAATTCATTTCCAAAATGTTCCTTAGATGATGAACTGTGTGAAAAATTGATAATGTAAGAGGTGATATCAGAAAAAACCACCAAGGATTGATCTACCATGGTTTGGCTAGAAATCCAATAAAAATAGTCAAAAATAAATCTTTAGGATACTCTTGAAACTCCGATGAACTAAGAGGAAATATATATTAATGATTAGGATTGGGAGGGATTATAAAATTATAGTCAGTCTAGAAAATATAAAACCATAGTGTACCATAAACCACCATTGTGTAGAAATTCAAAAAAGAACTATACCATACTATGAAACCCAAGTACATTTCAAAATCACCCTTGAACAACTGGCCCCTGGAAACCATGTTGAATATCTCACATAGATTATATTTAACTAGTGTTATATAATGGATAAACTATTAAAATTTACCAAAGCAACCCCAAAATTGTATAAATACTGAAAACCACAATTCCACAACCAATTCCCTCACATGTAAGGTCCCCATATCCTTGATGGAATCCATCCAACAGTGAAACTCCACAACAAAACTACCTTCCAAAATAGGAAATATACTAAAAACCCCATAATTATTCTCCATTATGAATTCGGGCAATCCATTCAACATCCACTATTCTCTACTGCATAATATATATCCTCCTCAACGATGTTACCTTTAAAATATATTTTCACCAAAACTCAAAATACAAGATTTTTGAACTCTTGATCATTAAAATGGGGGAATATATTAACTAGGATTTTACATAAATACACCATACTTGATCTTATGTGGATAACAAAGTAAGGTAGTATAATTTATGAATAATAATTGATAGAGTGATAACATACTATATAATCCCATCCATAGCCTCCAAAAACAGACATCATAATTTGAGTTGACAATCTTTTAAGGATGAATTCCATCCTTATAAACATGTTAAAAAATATTTTATAAGAATTGGTAAAAAAGCATGAATCCATTTTCAACTAGAAACAAGGAGAATTATCTATACTTCATAATATATGAAATTTGGGTACCAATAATACTAATTCCATACTGATGGAATGGATAATTATAATCATTAAATAAATATCGACAAAAAAGTTGGGAAAATATTTACGTGTCATTATGACTGACATTAATACATCTTACATAATTGTACATTCCTACACTAAATAACCAAAAAAATTGACTCATTGTTCTTTCCATTTCATCGAGGTGGTAAATAATTATTTGACATAACATTCTAATGATTATGCCCAACTACTTCACCTTAATAGTATTTATTACATTTCACAATATTTCATATGGAACCTTTACTAAATAAAACATCTCTAGTAGTACATTGAGAAATATAGAAATAAAATACACATTCAAAATTTGATAAAAATAATTAATCCCTAAAAATGGTGAATGATTTTTGAATTTCAATAATGAGGATAACATGATCATATTACATCAAGAGGAAGAAGTTGTATATTAAAAACTTTCATAGAAAACATACCAATAATCAACCATATTTGGTTAACACTATAAAAAACACCAATAATTTTAACAATGTAAATAAAAGAGATCATACATTCATAACAATTTTAGAGGAATAAGATGGATATTCAAACAATATATAGTTTACTCTCAAATAACCATATTTATTGATATAAAAAATAGAGAATGAAAATATTTTTCCATTTAATATAGATTAATTTTTTTTCAAGGAAAAAATTATACAAACCTAATTATATAAAATATGATGTTCACACCATATACAGAAATGTATTTAATACTCTAATAATAATTTTTACTATCCATCTATAGAAATAAATTTGATATTCTCTAAGAACATACACCAAGTGAATCAAGGAAACATCAAAGGGTGGTGGCACAAAAAATGGTCATATAAATGAATGATTGAACTTAAATTTCAAGAATCCAGTTGTTTGATTCGTTGAGTTCAATCCACAAAATGATATCATATATATATCATGAAAAATAAACCCCATTAGGGTAAATACTTTTGAAAATGATAAGGGTAATAGTTGTGAAAAAATAAAATATATTTTAGAAAACATTTCTAACACTGACTTAAAATAAATAATTTATAGTCTATTTCAAAGTTAACAATTGAAATAGTGAAATGAAATAATTTGAAATAATTTAATTTTATAAAGACTCTATAAAAATAGGTCCTTGAAAATACATAGTGTTTGTGTTGAATAAATGGGGAGAGTATTAAAAAACATTGGAAAATGAATAGAAACCCTAGTTTTATTTTTAAAAAACATCATGTCTTAAAAAATACATTGAATAATCGTTAATAAAACTATATTTTTGGTGAAAATGTATTTTCCCATAGAGTTATATAAGTTACTAGAGAATAAAATATTAAAAAGGGGTATCCCAAGCATGAAAAATAAAAGTTTATGATGAAGTACTATAACTCAATTAAAATATTTTATGTAATTAATTACCCTTATAAGAATCATACTCCATGTAGTATGAATCATTTGAAAATGGTTTTATGTGGTATGAATTTAATAATATGAGAAAACCACATTAAAAATAAAAGGGAATAATGTAACAAAATATTTTGAAATAATTTTAATATAATAATCATAACCTAGTGGATGAAAATATCTTTACCGAAAATTTTTATAATTGGGGGAAAATTTGATTGAAAATATATACAAATTAAAGATATTGATTTGGATTACATAATACATTGAATAAAAATTAACTAATTTTATAAAATCTATGGGATATTAAATCAATATAAACCCATAAATTGGAAACATGGTTCCTAATACTTAACTTGTCTCATAAAATTAGAATTGATACAAAGAAAACTATTTAATATTCTGTAACATCTTATATTAATATTATTAAATACATACTCTATAAAATTATTCATATATATAACCAATCATACACCAAATTTATAACAATTCTATAGTAATATATATATTACTTTGTTTTTACTTATTTTCAACAAATTTTCTAAGTATTCATTGTCTCGTTGAAATAGTATATAAAATGTGTTCATGATGATTTTTTTCTCAAATTACATCATAATTATATCATATACAATATAGAAATAAATTATCAATGATACTTATTATGGTACAATTTTATTCAATGGTTGTTTTGGATACAATTATTTGGAAATGATATAAGTGATGATTTTGTTTGGGTTATTCTTAAGTAAAAAAGGGGTTTTCTTAGTTAGTGAGTTACATAATAACATAAAATTACTAGTAAAAATTAATATTATATATATAATATATTAATAATAAATTTCTTATCTTAGTCATTCATTATATAAATTCATAATATTATTCATACAGTGGGTTAATCCAAACCAAACAAGAACCTTCCATGATTAATGAATGATAATGAAGGGGTTTAGTTTTAATATCATTACAAAAATTGAAATATGATCTTATTTATTTTGTATTAGTGTAAAATATTTGAAATATAAATAATTATAATGATAATATTATTTATATAATGTAATTACTTTGAAATAATTGATCATTTTTTTCTCTTAGTTTTCTTTTTTTAATAATCAATTAGAAACAATTTTTTTTTGATAATACCATCAATATGTATCCAATTTTTCATACCTTAAACAAAATTGTATCATAAATATATTATCTACACTTAAATCCCATCCTCATGACCAACCATGTTAGAGAGAGATAAATAAAAAATTAAAAATAATCATTCAATGTAGGTTATAGTCTATATGTATGCATGGGTGAAAATGTCATTTTCCATAGAATGAGAGAAATGAGAAATATACGATAATTTTTCCATAATAAAAATTATAATATTAATATAATATGTAGTTTTTAAATTCCCATTTTTATTATTCTGTTAGGGATGTGAATGTAAAAACATGTTACATCATGAAGGTAGTATTCGGAAAAATATATGATTTTTAGTTTTGTTCTTCATGATAAAAATAGAAAAATTGAATAAAGACTATTCCCAGAAAATAATAATATTTTTAAATAACAATTATGGATTTTATTGCATAGGTTTGTGAAAATTACAACTATAAATGATAATTTTAAATGAATGATGTTAATTAATAAATATTTCTTATGTTGAATAGTTTGTGAAGTCCACTGAATATCCATGGAAAATGGATGGAATAGGCTAATATCATATGAACAGATTCTATGTATAGTTCAATATTACATTAGGATATGGATAAATGGTAGTTTATTAAGCGGAAACTAGGATTTGGAGTGTGTTGATGTGGGAGGATGTGAGCTCCTTTTATAAGTGAAAAAACATGAAAATCATTGGAAAAGAATGATTGGTTTAGGATTTAATTAAATTAAATGATTCTTTTTTGATGTCAATACATAAAAGGAATGTGAGACATATGGGTATAAATTTTATATGAAAATTTTTTCCTATATTTTGTACATTAAATTTTAATAATTAAAAAATTGAGATACCTCATTTACCCATTTTATGTATATTAATCAAGATTACAAAATATCCCTAGAAATTATTTTATATTTGAAAATTTAAGTTGGGCCTTAGTTTAATAGTTTTACATTATGAATCCAAATTTGGGATTCATTTAATGTAATTCAATTTCAATTAATAATAAAAATAACCATTTAATTAAAGTATAAGAAATTTGAAATATTGTTTTTATATACAAATTTCATTTTATATATTTAGTTTTTTATCCTTATTTACATTGAATTATAAATTCAATGGGTGATAATATATTTTTTATTTTTTTAAACACCATATTTTATTTATATTATAAATTATATTACTCAAATTTATTTATATAAAAATTATAAAAATCATGTAAAATTTAATCATTGAAAACATAAAATTTACATTAACAATTTTTACTAGTCTTTATCATATATAGTATATTTTCAATGATTAAAAATTATATGGGAATTGTTAAATATATTTTACGTATTGATTATAAATATGATAACCATTTTATGATATAAAATTAATAAGTATAGGGACAAATTAATTTTAACAGTTTCCAACATAAAACATTTTTCAATGAACAAATCCGAAAAATTATTCTTTGGAAAATATTATTTGATTAATGAAAAATGATTTTAATAATTATAATTATATTTAAAAATTGTGTTACTTCAATATTTAAAAAAAATTATTAAATATAGGGGATAATTTATCATACCAAAAAATTCCCTTTTAATATGAAAACTATGGTTTATTCTAAATTCATATAATATAAAAATTAATTTATTCTGATTATATTATTTATTATATCTATATATTTCATTATTATAAAATAATAATATAAATAGATTCATCAACTAAAAAAAATTTTTAGACATTTATTTTTTATGAATAAAATTATTTTTTAATTTTTTAGAAATACTAATTGAATTAAATTCTTTAAAAGTAACATATATTATTTTTCAATAAATATTCTGTTGTGTGATTAATCAAATTTATTCCAAATAATTTAATGTAATATTTATAACATCCATACTAAATATTTTTATATTTATTTAAATATATTTTAGTCTTGCTTCTGTTTAGTGATGTGTTTTGGGAATTTTATAGATCACGTTAACTTATTTAATCTTATTCATATATATATATTCATTAAAATTTCAGGGTTATAAATTCCCCCCATAAATAAATTTTTTCGTTTCATTCTCACATACTTGTTTAAAGTATCTTCTTTAGGGAATTCAAAACTAACTATACAACACTCTGGGATCATGGTATTATTTGAGATATTGAATGAAAATTTTCTATATGAAAAAAAATTATAAACACTTTATAATGTGTGAATTCTCGTTCCTAGTTTGACATGGATTTATACTAAGGGTTGTAGAGAAATATATCCAAAAAATAACTGAAATAAAACATAGAAAATTATTTACATGATAATCATATAACTAGAGGTTTTTATTTTTTAGCTTAACATCCAATAGTTGGGGAAAACATACATGAAACATGAAATTATAAAATATTGAGTGAAAACCAACTCCTTAGTACATTAGTAATTGTTTTATATATTTTTTCTTCTTATAATTATCATTGGTGATTATTTCCCTTGTCTTACTGTGGTTTTTGACATTGAGTCACCCAATTTATGCCTCTCATTAAATTTAAGAAACTAATTTTGTAGATTATCTCTATCTATTACACATTCATGTATGTTGACATTCATCTCTACAGTGTTAGTATTTACATGTCCCTTTATGGAAAATTTCCCCAAGCATCATCCCACATTTTGTACATGTATAAAATTAAATAAATTTTCATTAATAATGTTTTTAACATGACCATTCATAATAATGTAAATATTTATTCTTTGGTGTGTTCATGACTTCATATATGTTCAAATTGTTATTCATAATTTATGGCAGATGGTTTGGAATAGACAAAAGGTTTCACACCTATCCCCCAATATGACATGTTGTTTATTATGGTAATCTTCACATTATCCATTTCATTGATGTTTAATTATTGTCACGATCCCCTCTCATCAAATATATCAAAATAAGATATGAAATATGGTAAAAACCTGAGTCCTGCCCCAAGTTGGCCCCAAGATAGATACTAGCTCTGAGGATATATCAGTAATGCATATGGGAGGTATTAACCTATAAGAGAAATATATAGAATAGATAGATAATATGGATACAACAACCTACTCCCTCTCCCATTTCATAGATATATATATTTATAAGAGAACATATGTGAAACATGAAATGTAATATATTATTAAAACAACTAAAAAGAAAATTTCATGTACCAAAACAGTAAATATGTAGGCAACCAAAAATCTGAAACATCTCCTGCTAAACCTGAAGCTAGTAATATCAAACCCGATAACTATAATCCTCTATATTACTTTAAAAAGTATATATATGTATATATAAAGGGTGTAAATAATAGAATACTGTGTAGGATCTTCCCATGATCCTCTCATGAAAAAGATAAATATAGCATTCTAAAGAACAGTGTACAAAAATTAATCTAACTCATCACATAAATAGTTAAACTATGTTCCTAACCTCACCATGTATAAATATTACCATTTAAAAATATAATAGAGCATATAATATAATAATAAAACATTTAGGGTACCCCACTCCCTCTTCCCTGCTAATTTTCCACTCTACCACATCATCGTACGTCATGATCCATCACTCACCAAAACTAATCCATCCAAAAGACACCATGGGAAAGAATCAAAACATGGACCTTATTCAACACACAAACACACCATCCCATTGTACATATAGTAAACAAGTACTTTTTGTGTGCCACCATATCATGTATGTTGTATTTCAAACACATCGTATTATAACACATGTCAATACAGCCCATACATTTATTATGTACCTCATGAAATCAAAATATATACATGTTATACCTATAATACTAATTTGGATAATTTATACCATGATACATGTCTGTGAAATAACCACAATCCATCAGATCCCTCTACATACATATAATAAAAAACTAACCAACATGAATACCAGCATAAGTAACTACCAATAGAAGAGGGTTGGTTTAGAGGGGGTAATAATCCACGCAACCTCTCTTGAAGATGTTGGGGATAACAACCTCCTATATTGTATTGGGTGTCAATTTCCTTAACTCACATGGTTGGGGTAGCATATGAAATCATATAATATACATTATATAATATATAACCAAACCAAACCAAGTGCATCACATAGTATTATACTCAACTATATATAACATCAAATGGATTGTCCGAATGGGAGGGTATGGTTATGCCATCATTACTAGCTTGTGCTTACATGGGAATCCTAGCGAGACGGTCATTCAATGTTGGAGAGCTACAATCATGATGAATATACTGTGGAGGGGCAGTTCCGTGTGGATAGTCTGGTTGAATTCTTTAAGACCTTCGGTTCATGTAATCTCCTAAGCCTACGGGCCGTGTAATTTCTGAGCCTACGGGCCTTGTATGGGTTCCCCATCATCCATTGAAAGGGGGGTTATCAAAAATCAATAAAAATGAAGGCCTTTTTTCTATTCAGGCTAATGTCACTCGGGCTCCCAGGCATCACTAATAAGACCAGAAATCCATTAAGAAAACTAACATGTAAAAGACATACATTAATTACTACATTCATTTTTTAACCATTTTCTCGCATTAAATAGTTCATTAGCCTTTAAATAATCATTAATACTATTTGACATTACATTACATTACATAACCTTAGTCATTGGAGTAAAGTCCTTTCTGTCAAGGAATAAAACAATCAATGTCCACGACATATCATTATTATCATCTTTTAGAATTTCCATTCCATCATCAACCACCCCACGGGTTAAAATATTATTGAATTCATTATTAGCATCATTTTATATCCATTTACACTAGTAAAACCATCCTAATCTACCAATATAATAAAAAAAATTCCAATAAATCCAACAAAGTTATGTTGTAGATATAGGAATGTAGATAAAAAAAGATACATTGTCATCGACTATTAAATCGATTAAAGAGAGAATACAAGATTTCAGAATATCATCAATAGGTAAGGCCAAATTCTACCATTTCCATAACCTATAGTGAAATACCTAACACCAAAAACTATATATCAATTCTTATTTTTATCACAAGTGTTAACTGATTCCACATCAATCAGGCTTTCTTCCCATGTATCACATTTGTTATCACATTATTAACTATACAAGGATTATAACACATCAGGGCATCCCTACCCCATGTCAAAATAGTCCTCTCAGCTCAACTGTGCCAGGACCAAATCATAAGTCCCCACATATATTGCAATACAACCATTAGGATCCAACAATCACGCAACATAGTAACGGGGCCCTGAAAACAAGGCATTCAGTTGTCTCATGAAAATGAGCTCTCAGATATCCAAAATAGGTAACTCAGCTATCTCATTAATTTAAGAATCTCAAACCCAAGAATAATCAATTTTTTTATCAAAAAAACCAGTTCTTATTATATATTGAATTAATCAATTTGTATTTTAATAGGATCCCATGATGAAGAGAATATGGAATTAAACTATAACAATATATCAATGGAAAAACATTTTCTTAGCATTTGTTTAGTTTTAAATAATCCTAGAGATGTACAATTTTATATTAACATCTATTTTGTATATTAACATCTTTAATTATCGGGGTATAGGTTCAATAAGAAATTTTATAAATTCTAATTAAACAATAATATTTCATCCATTAAATTAACATAAAATCACTTTAACCACTAGATTAAATATAGGCCTCATTATTTCAAAGTAAATTATTTATCAATTAATTAATTCATTATGTTCTTCATCAATCCTATCAAGGACCACATGATATAAAATAAATCCATGTATATCAGACCATCTAGAAAACATGGAGTAAACCATCATCATGGTAAATAATAATAAAATCAATAATATTGAAAACAAATAATATTCATAATCCAGTTGGATATTTTCAGGTTAATTACATTTCCATATAAAGTACTAAATAACGATAAATTTAACATTTCACATTAATAATACAGATTAAATGAATCTCATTCTTCAAAATATATTATTGTTATTCACATGATAATGGAATGTGGTATAGATCGATGATCACCTCACTTTTAAGAATTATATCCATATGGTGATGACACGAAAAAAATGCAAAAAAGAAACCGAGAAATCCTAATTAGAATAATGGGATAGAAACCCCCATATAATGACAAGAGAAACATGATAAAACATGGTCAAACCTATAGATAACATAAGAAAATGAAGGATGAACACACCATGGATCATTTTGGTCCACCACCGGTCGATGTTAGAATCCCTAGGATTAAATCACATAAACGTAATCTCCATTTTTTTGAAAGGCATATATTATTACCCTATAAAATGAGATGTAGTATCGGGATTGAGGTACACCTGATCCACTGCACCTTTTATTAATTTGATGTATAAGATATTTACAAGGCCTATAAATAATTTACATGTGGTATAAATACCGGTGTTCGGAAATCACCAAAGACAATTTAGTTTATTATTATTTTACACCAAAATTTAATTTGTTGTGAACCATTCCTCCACAGGCCGAGAACTGCACATTCATGGTTTGTATCCTTTACACATCATTTATTCATCCTGGTTCCAATATTTTCCATCCAACCTTCTCAAGACCACATCCATTCCTACTTGATGCTCCATGGTCCATGGAAGGAAACAATGGTTTGGAAGACATGTATTTAGGCCCTTATAGTCCATACCTATGAAATAATTATTTTCTGCAAGAATCCAGAAATAGAATAGAGAGAAACAAAAATGGGTTATTCAAACAACCACACAATGAGATACCTCTCAAAGATCTCACTATATCCAAGGATCAACCACCTCAACTAGAGGAATCAAACCAAAAAACCATGAAAAAAGAACAACCAAATCTTGAACACTCTCTCAGGGGTGATGCCTCTAAAACAAGTGTAAATCCGTAGTATGTTACAAGAGGAAACCATATTATAAACTAGAACAGTTTAGATACAAATAAAGAATAACATTATAATAGATGTGTTAAATATAAAACAATATTGTCTAGTAAGATTGAATCTACATCTCTTATTTCTATGTACTCTCCCCTATTCCACCATACCACTATAGTAAATAGACCAATGGAGTAACATTCCAACAAAAAACCTTCAAATGGGGCTACTAGATCTCCAAATTCCACTCTTTAATGGTTTTATCTTCATCAATATCTCCCCCTCCAAAAATCGATTATATGAGAGTCGTCCTGAGGATAATGATAGAGTTGTGACTCATGGAAAACATCATGTATCCAGATCATCTATTAGGGAATGTCTATTTAATATGACAATTCTATAACATGATAAAACACCTCAAAATTCCCAAAAAATAGGGGAGAAAACAAAATACCATGACAAAATCATTACTTCCCACAATGAGGAGTCTCTTTAAGAACACCTTATCTTCATCATAGAACTCTAGAAGTCTCCAACTATGATCTACATAGGATTTTGGATGATCCTATTGTCTAGTAATCCTATCATGAATTACGTGAACCAATTTTATAGAACTCTACAATAGTTCTGAACATATAATTGTTTCTTCTTAGATTGTAGTCTAAGACAATGAATAACATAAGTGAAGAATGTTCAAAAAATAAAATGTTTCCATAAAAATTGGGTTGTGGAATTATTAATATATGTAAACTCAACTAAGGGAATGTACCACATACAATGACCTCAAAAATCCCTGAAATAAGAGCACAAAAAGTCTTTAAGATTCTAAATGGTCTACACCATTAGAGAATTCATCTATGGATGAAAAGAAGTGTAGAAAAATAACTAATAACAAAAAGAACACTGGAGTCTAATCCAAAAATTTGAGGTAAAATGTAGATCATGATGTGAAATGGTTGTCCTCAGGATATCATGGAGTCACACCACCTCCTCCAAATAACACCACAACAAAACCTCAACAGGGAAAGACTCATATATCACTATAAAGTGTGTATATTTCATCAAAGAATCCCCTATCACCCATATAGCATCATATCCTCCTTGGGATCAAGGTAAACTAGTAATGAAGTCCATCGTGATGTCCTACAACTTCCACTAGGGAACATGTAATGGATGAAGAAATTCACCAGTGACCTGTTTCTTGGCCTTCACCTTCTAGAAGTCCAAAAATAAAGAAAAAAACTCTGAAACTGCATGGTTCAGTCAAGGCCACAAAAAATGACCTATCAAGGTTTGATACATCAATTTCACTCCATGATGAACAACCAAAGGTGAACTATGTTTATTAGATATAAACATCTCAAGAATCATTTGAGGTATGACCTACCTTCCATGGAAGCATATATAGTGATATACACCCTCAGACCAACTATCATGGGATCACCAAAAACAACTCATTCTTTCCAAACAACCACCTATGAATCCCCCAGCTAGGACTCCACCACATCTACAACTAAATAAGACATCAATGTAGTTTTGAAAAGATAATATCTACCCCAACCTCTCCCATATTTAAATGCATCGCCGAAAGTTATTCCATAACTATCTAGGAATCTTCAAATTCAGACATGAAATTACTATATAAATTCTTACTTAGCACATCAGCTAAAAAACATCCCATTACTAGCGTATAAATACATTTTAATTTTAAAATACATTAATAATTCTACCTAAAAATGCTGATTCAGGTTCAATTCATTCTAGGAGAAGTCATACCTCATTCTCCTTTGTTCTGTAAAAAGAATGATATTAACATTGGGGAGGTAATTTCATGAAAAAATCAATGAAAACAAGACTGATTGAATCTAAAGATCATGGGGTTCAAAGTTATGCTCAGGGATATGTAACTTCCAAGACCCATAATAAATATCAAATCTCTTCTTAATCAGTACAATGTCTAAGATAAGATGTGAACAATCATAAAAATCCTCAAACTGGACCCCTTTTATTAGATGAAAAGACTATAGAACTAATAAAATTGACTTTTAAGTGCACTAAATATGCCTAAAATTGATCAATACATAAGAATTCCATATACTTCTCGATAAAGACTATTAAAGGAGTCAAAACTTTAGATAAATTTGATATGAACCTCTTTTCATAGATTGTCAGTCTAAGGAAAAATTTCACCTCTGCAAATTTCGTATAGAATACACAAGATTAAACCACATATACCATTAAAGGATCCATAACTACTCCCTATTTCTACACTATATGCACCCAAAATGAACATCACGAGCCTAGAGCTCACACCTACAAAACCTCCCAAATAGCTTCTCATTATGAATAACTGCAAAAATGTAATTTTTATTCATTGCATGATCCCCCTCAAATTCGAAGTACACAATATTGTTTTCAATTAAAACCACCATGAACATATCTAGGAAATCTCTGATAATTGTATTCATCATCCCCAAGAACAAATTTAGAGCATACATCATACCGAATGACATCCCAATAAACTCTCAATGCTCATGATAAGAATATAAAGTAGTATTGTAAATATCATCATCCTTGAATCTATTATTATGATATGGTAACCAAAAATAAATTTTTGAAAAATAAATTTATCCTTTTTTCCTATCAAATAAATCATCAATCTGTGGAAGATGATAGAGGTTATTCATTTTATCTTGGTTAATTTGATTCTGATTGATACAAAGTTGAAAACTACCCTCATCCTTCTTCATAAACAAAATTGGTGAACCCCAAGGTGACACACATGACTAAGAAAATATCAATTAAATTGATCATAAAGCTGTACTCACCACACTAGATACTGATAAAGATCAATCCAATATAGATACAATAAGATAGGAGACAAAATCAGTTGTAGCTCAATCATAAACATGATCTCCCACAAATCGGGTAATGTTACAACCATACCTAGTAAGACTTTTTAGTATTATTCTACCACACTTGGAAACATTGAATGATGAATCTATGATGATCTCAGAATTAGCTCAACCATAAAATAAATCATGTATAAAAAACACCAATGATCCTACATAGGGTCTTTCTCTCTTAAAAACACTAATGGCTCTCATTAATCATCATAGAAGTAAACCTATTTCATGAAAAAATATATGATAGTATACACTGAATAAAAACAATACATGCTTAGGATGATGTCATATAGATATATCCATAATCATAGGAAGTCTCCAAAAGAGTGGTGTTTCCCCAACACTGGATCACAGTCTCTACAAACTTCATACATGAAAACTTGACCGCCGAATAGAATAATCAATTCAAAGGGAACTGTAAGCCTCTCCAACTCATGTCTAAAATCATAGAAAATGTTATGTGAGACAAATAAATATGTCTCACATGAATCTAAAAAAGCATGAACCGAAGTCAAAATAAAAAAATGTTTCCTCAAACAATGTCTAGATCACCTATCACTGAAAAACTAGCGCATGAAACTGATCACAACTATCTCCACGACTTATTTGACCTTGCTAAATGCCACCTCCATATCCGCGTTACTCACTATGATGAATAAGAGCATCCTATGGTAGCCATATAACTTCCCCATGACCTCTCTGCTGATCCAATACTAGATAATCCAGTTCCTGTATCCTCAGCTGAAACATCAACAACATAGTAACCTAAAGTGGTATACCCAACACACACTGACTGGTCAAAAAGTTTATATACTATCACTACTGATGACCTCATCAAAGATAATAAAATCAAATTTATGATCTATAGATTTAAATTTGAGATCCACCAACCCTATAGAAACAATATGATAAGGGATATTACCTACCCTCAAATGACATGAAACTCCAATATCTAGAAACCTGAGTAACCCACACAATAGATCTACTTCATGTGGGATCCTAAGGGATACCTTCACACTATGACAGTGTTCTAAACAACACCCTCTCTATAACCTTCTCTATTTCAAGTTCCTCAAGATACGTCATAAACATAAATGGGGAGAATTGGAACCAGATCTCCTGATGGAAATCATCCTCCAAATGACTTGTCCTCACATTCTCATCTAAAAGTATGTATGCAAAATATCATAGAAGGGTCCTAAAATCAGTCCTAAAATATTGAATTCTGGAGCTCCCCAGATGAAGGGTATGAAGCACCTCATGACTATCCTCCTTAATGGTTGAAAACAAAATCTTATCTGGAATGGTCTTAGTACTTATCACATGATACTTCCAACACATTGAAATCCAAGATAATCAAGAAACACCACTCCTTCATTGCTCCACATAGCATCATCATGTCCAATAAAACCCAATGCTCTAATCGAACACTAACCAAACTGAAATATATCTCAAACTCAACCCACAAGTCTTCTACAATTTCATCTAAACTGAAGCACTCACAATTAACTAGACTATGGAACTAAAACTCTTAGAGTTTCCTCCTCCAATTGTCTTCATCATGGACCTATACGCTACACTGGTCTGTTGTCACATCCTTCTGAACATCATTGGTGAAAACCTAATGATCATGACAACCTAGAGACATACCAATAAGAAGAAAAAACATTTATTTCTCTTAAACCTAGAATATAGAATATTGAATATTAATTAATTAATTAATTATCTTGTTTTGGAATTCTCCTATCTTACAGTCTACCCATTTCAATCATAGGTGAAAAGAAGAATTGTGCATTATCCATTCCTAGGCATTTACCCCAAAATAGTATAACATAATTTATTTGGTTTAGTAATAACAATGATTTGTACATAAAATCACATATGACCCTAAATAGCCATTTCATAGAAAGTATCTGATGTTTAAATCGATTACTAAACATAGAATACGTTATTTCTTTACCAGCCCATATATACTAACATGTGCTTAACTCCAACCTACATCATATCTCTCAAACTTAATCCTTTGATAGCCCTCTTTCATGACCCCTTCTCTACAAATATACAAAAATGAGTGGACCGAGATGGTGAATTCACATGTCCAACCTCTACTAGGACTCAGGTTGTTGAATAACACTAAAGGTATAATAATCATGTATATGGGAGGCATTAAAAACTATGATAAACATGAAGAAGAGAGAAATCATAAGTAAATTCCAGAAATAGCTTTCTATATATATAGAAAACCATGTGAAAACATGCAACATAATATATTACTACTACAACGGAAAGGAAAGTTGAATGTGAAAAAATGTTAAAGATGACAACGACCAAGAAGCCATATTTGCTCCTACAAAAACACAAGCTAGTGATATACATCCGAATAGAAAATCAACCATGATTGACATGAAAAAAATTTATATTTACGTAGGGTGAGAATAATTGTATACTTAGTAGGATCCTAACTAGACACTCTCAAACAAAAAATAATGAATTCCGGATAATGCATAATGAACAATAATTAAACTAACTCATCACATAAATAGGCATACTAATTCCCAACCACATAATGGTTAACTCTCAGCATGTAATTAATATAATATAATATATAATATAATAATAAAACATTAAGGTAACCCCGCTCCCACTTCCCCGTATATTTTATTGTATTCTCTAACATTATATGTCCCAATCCGTCTCTCTTGAAATTTATGCTATCTAGAAGAGAACTATCTAAGGATTCACAACATACAACCCATGCATCACAATACCACACCATCCTATAAAATAAATAATAACCCAGTAGATTAATAGATTTACCATAGCCTATATGATTTATAAAAACCAAAACTAATTATACTTCAATCCATTACATCATTTAAATTGATAAAAACCTCAGGGCATCATTGGAAATACACATTGTACCTATAATAATTTTTTAGATATAATATCTGGTAATATATTTGTATGAAACAAACTCATTTCCTAAAATCCCACTACAAACATATACGAGAAAACAAACATGTGTTCACATTTGAACAAGTAACTACCATGAGAAGAGAGTGTGGAAAGTTGGGGTAGTAATCCATCCATCCTCCGACTAGGATGTTGGGGAAAACACACACCCATTGTATGATGGATGTCAGTTTATGAAACTGATAAGGGTGGGGTAGTGTATAAAGTCCAAAAATTTCATGATATAATATATCTCTAAATCACACTATAGGATTCATCTTGTCCTATACTAAACTACACTTTACTGCCACTATAAAGGCCAGATATCTAATAAGAAAACAAGCATGCAAAATAGGTACATGAATTAATCCTTCCCCCTTTTAACCATTTATTTCAATTAAATGGTTAATTAGAATTTAATTAACCATTAAATCTATTCCAAATTATTTTACATTGAATTAAATTAATCATTTCAATATGTTCCACGTCCTTCATGAATAATTCAAATTTAGTCTATGGTTTATCAAGAATTAAATCTTTTAGCAATTTCATTATATCATCAACCAACCCCATCGGATAAACACTTATTCATTTCATAATTTTCATCATTTCATGATTAGGTACTCTAGGAAAACCATCATAAGATACCATCAGAAGAAAACATACAAAAAGATAAAACCAACTACACCGATAACTAGATAATGTAATTTAGATAAAAAATAAGAAAATTGACCATTTTCTATTAAAAAAATCAAGCGAGTATACTAGCTCTCAACATCTCATCTACACGTCAGCTCATCTTAACTATTTACAATACCTATATCACTATGATTGACACCCACATTCATATATTATTACATCTCTCAATAATAGGTGTCAACTGCAGCCACATTGTCTAATCATCCCTGAGCATATATCATGTCATCCATCCCAGACTCAACTGTAATAGGATTACATCATATATGGGCCTCCATGCTCTATATTAGAATATCCCACTTGGATCAGACATAACCAGATCATATCACAAGGCTCACATCTAGATCAGAACATAAGAAGTAGGAACATCCAATAAATCTATAACGAAATGGGGCCCATTAAATAAGTAATTCACTTTACAATGCAAACATGCTCTCACAATTCCGAAAACAAGGCACTACATCTTCTTAAGAAAATGGGAAAATAGATCCCTTGAATAATGAATTATCATGATCCATAAAACAAGTCATATTCTATATTGAATTATACAATTCATTAATTAATAGGTTCCAATGATGGGGATACTATTACATTAATCTGTAAAATATATATCAAAGGAAAAACACCCTCTTAACATTTATTGAGGTTTCAAAAAACCTAGATAATTACCATTCTTAATTATGCGTCCTTTCATTTATAATAATCAATAATTATCATGATTTGGGTTCAATAATAATTAATCTCAATTCTAGTTAAACATTCTTATTTCATCCATTTTATTATCATTAAATTACTTTAACCAACAAATTTCAAACATGACTATTTATTCTCAATCCAATTAATTATAAATTAATTCTAGATTTGTGTTTAATACAAATTTCATCATGAATAAAAAAACTAAAAAGAAACGAATATATATCACACAATATATCAAAACATGATAGAATCTACCACGATCATAAAAAACAAAAAAATCACCAAAATTCCCTCATAAACTATTTATTTAATTCAATATAATTTTTATTTGGTTATTTATATCCCCTTTAAAAGGACTGAATAATTTTAATTTCCTTTTGTTTGAAAATAAATGAGAATCCCTAAATCTCGTACCTAAAAATTAGTCAATATTCATCACATGAGAATAAACCACAACATGTATATCTGATCACCTCTTTCATAAGAACTGCATCCATCCAAGGATGTCACAATACGACCACACCGAAAACCACTAATAAAAAAACATTTTAAGAATGAGGGATCGACCACTATTCCATTAAAATTGAAAGCCATACAAAATGAGATATAACTGGGAAAACCACTAGAAAATGATGGTAGGAAACACCTTGGATCACTACAGGTCATAAAAAATTGAATAATTATGCCCATGGATTAATTACAGTCGAAGGAATATCCAAAACATCCGTAAGGGAGCCACTAGTAACCTAGAAAACATGAGTGAGTGTTGGGTTTAAGAAACCCATGAGACACTAAACATTCTATTAATTTGATTCATATGATATTTACACATCATATAAACCATTTACACATCTTGTAAATGATGTGGTTTAGAAATCATTAAAAAACTCATTTTTATTTTATTATTTGACCCCGAAAATTTAAACCTTATGCCCCATATCTTCACAAGACATGAATTTCTCATACATAATGTATATTATTTAAACATTTTACAGCCACCATGTATCCTAAATTTCACATTAAATGTACTCCAAACAACTTAGAAGCCTCCTCTAAGCTCCACGAGCCTCAGAAACACATAAACGGTAGGACCGCATGGATCTGAGCTCTTATAGGTATAGTTCCACCGATAACTAATTGAAAAAGTGGAAACATGAGTGACAATATATTAATAATATGGTGGAATAATTATAAACAATTAAATACAATGTATTGAATCATAAAACAAATTATCATTATCACTATTATAGGATGTAATTACTTTATTTTAAACAACATCAATCTTTCTTCAAACCATTAAATTCTTGGATCAACCACGGTTAGTATAAGTTGGGTTCCCTCATTATTATTATCCAAATCATTATTTTAGGGAAATAATATTACAATGATCATTTATAAAACACTACCAATAAAATAATCATTGAAATCATTACTCTTAAAATATGAATTTTAATTTTTCACAGAATGAGAAATTTGATTAATATATACCATTATTTATTATTATTTATATTTAAATCTATACTAGAAATGGTCACTTTAATACTAGGAAATTCTTCCAAGAAAATATAAATCAATAAAAAAGTTTCATAAAGAGAATGTGTGCCCACCATATCATATCCTTTAAGAGTTTGAAACTAGTTTTTTAGTTAGAAATAAATATTTTACACTAGGTAAATGTTGAGTTATTACCCAATCACCCTTTTTCAGGGTCATTACCACTTGATACAACTACAATAGTGACTAAATGGAATTTATAATACAGACATGTATGTAATTTTCTGGAAAACCACATACTTAAGATTGAACCAATACATTATGATTTCATCATACACAACATATTATTACAAGGAATCTCATGGATGTTCTCTTATATTAATAATTAAATAAAATGTTCATTGTTTTCAAAACAGTTAATAATATAGATATCCCAATAGGTTATCTATAAAATATAACTTATGATATACCATAAATTATAAACCATAATATTATCCAAAACGACATATGAATAAAAATATTTTTTTAAAAATAATTACTAATTATTATTCTTTGACCGGCACACGCAGATTGGGTTCTCATAGAAAAATAAAATACATAAATTCATTGATACCAACTATAAAAATTGATATAACCATCCATAATTAATATCTCCATAATGATTATTTTATCTGTTATATTTGAAAGATATTATAATGTTTCGAGATTTATAGAATTAGAATAAAATTATAATATATTTAATAAATTATCATTGTGTCAAGAAGACATTTTAAAAACTTAAAACAAAGATACATTATCAAAAATAAGTTTTAACTATCTCTTGTATATTCATTGACATGTTCTATACTATTAAACATGTCATTTAGAGTAATTTTATTTATAAAATGGGGAAATAGAAAAAAAATAAGGGGTGCACTCAAACACATCATCATAGAAAACATACCACTAGAAAAAACATGGAAAAAACATGGCATTAATATAATGGAATAAATAGGTATAAAAATAGAATCTATGAACTACATGAAACATGGATCCTAATATATTAATGAAAAACAATAAAAATAAGGATATTAACTATATTAGATTCATACTGAGGAAATTCATAATACTAAAATCTGAATCCAACTTTCTTTGTATTTTCCTAGACATTTACTTACCACCAAGACCAATGTCAGAATATCTTGTCGAATTGAGAAGTAATACAAAAAATACCCAAACCATTTTTTTCTCATGATAACTATTGATTCATCATGGTAATATATTATAATTATCCCCACCCATCACCATATTATGTATAATGAATTCACTATAAGACTCATTAAGACAATTCATTTCATTCCTTGAGGAACCTCATACTAAATATAAATTTGTTATCACTCTTATGAGAAATATAGATATAAATTACCTAAAAACTGAATTAATTGTTCATAATCATCAAGAATTTTACCAATTTTCTCCATGTCTATACAATTGATGACATGGTCATATACCATCTAGAGAATGACTGTGTATGGTAAAACAATACATTGTCCACATGCTGAAAATCAATCATATTAGAATAATAGTATATAGGATACCATTGGTTTTACCCATGGCAATAAAATGGATAAATTGATCTTATCCCATCTAGTTTAAAATGGTGGATGGTTAAATAATATATAGACTAATTTTCAATAACCATATATATTTGAGAATCAAAATAATTTTTAAACACATTTCACATGTTAATAAAATAACATTCCTTCTTGGTAAACATTATCTGATTGGAATTATGTAATGTTGGATGTTCAAAATATATAAGGAAATCAGTATACAAACAATTAAATATTATAATAATCATGACCATAATACATATATTGAAATAATATGGATGGTTTCATATAAAATAACCCTATAGTTATAAGGAAAAAATTTTGTTTGTTGACAGAAATAAGAAAACCCTCAAAAAAGAATACTTCAAATCAAATCGAATGAATTCAATTGCATGATACCACTTGTTGAATCCAAAAAAAAAATATATACATATAATTAAAAACAACCCAATTATGGTAAATCATTTTTATAAAATATATGTTCAATGAAAAAAAAACTAGATTTTAAAAACCAATTTTAATATTGATATGAATACACATTTACATGTTATTCTAGAAGGTATGAATCGAAAAAATGATATAAATTATTTTGAAAACATTTACTATTAAATATAATTTCAAAATAATAGATCATTACTAAATCATAATGTTTATATGGGAGAAATATGTATTAGAAGATATAATATATGAATAAAAAAGGAACAACCATTTTTTTATTTTTATAATAATGTTTTTCAATAGTATCATTGTAAAAAGGGTAATCCAAAATTATTTTTTTGAAAAAAAATATTCTTTCCGTAGTGGTAGAGAATACCAGACAATAAGTTATATTAAATAATGATCGAATATTATTTTAAATGACATCATGATAATAATTATAACACAATGATAAAAATTTATTTACAAAAAAATATTATAACTAAGGTAGGATTTGAGTAAAAATATTTATAAATAAAACAATCTAATTGGAAAAGATTATATATTTCATTAAAAAAACCAATATGAAGAAAATTATGAGGATACTAAATTAACATAACACCATAAAATGAAATCACAGTGCTTAATAAGTCTTGGTATTGTAACAAAACTTAAAAAACATGAATTTAAATATAAATAATTTTTTATATATAATAATAAACAATATCTCATATAGACAAATGAAATTATGTGAATTAAATAATTCATGTCTGAAAGATGGGAATTTGAGATGGAATCATGTACCTCAAGCCCAATTCAATCTACAGTTACACCCATTTTCCCAAATAATTAATATTAAAAAATTAAATACATTCCCAATATCCTTATTCATAACATAAACCATTTTTTACCTCATTTATAAATATGTTAAACACAAATATTTTTTTTAGTTTTTACATATTTTGAATAGTATGTGTGATTAAAAATTATAACTTAGGATTAGTTTTGAAAAACTACTATTGGTATATATTCATATTTAAATGTAAATAATTATTAGGTCATATACAATATTCAAATAGTATTTATATTATAAATCTAAGAGTATAATTTAATTCAATTGTCGTTTTGGTTACAATCCATGAATTTGAAACCATTGATGATCTTTTTTTCGATTCTTAATGATCAAAATGTGTTTTAATTATTAAAGATTTCAAAATTTTTATATCCATTCAAAAAAATATGTTATATGAATTTTTATGTCATATTTTTCTAGTAAGTGTTTTATCATTTTAAACCATTATATAATTTTATGTTATTGTTCATGTAGATGGTAAATAAAAAACAATAATGAAACTCTAAAGATTAATTGATGAATTGGAGGTGGTTTCGATAAAATACTGTTATAATAGAAGTATTTAATTTATTTTTTACTATTGTGTAGTATCATAATTATAATGAATAATAAAGGGAATATAAATTATATAAATTCCTTACTTAAAATGAAGAGATCATTTTTCCGGTAAATAATTTTTTAAAAGATTAAATTAAAGAAAATAATTTTATAATTGAATCATATATTGGTTCTCCAATTATTCATTACTTAAACCTGATAATTCATAAAAATAACATTTATCCTGAATTCCATCGACATGACCAGCCATAAATTTCTGTAATGAAAATAAAAACAATAATAAGTTATTATAAGGAGGCGGTATTCCACACTTATCTGTGGATGAAAATTTGATTTTCCATAGAATTTGTTAAAATTGTAATATATATTATTGGTTCAAAATCATAAATATGATTATATAATCCTTATTATTTATTAAATTGTCATTTTATAACATCTCTATAATGTGTTGAATGAAAATAAACATGTTGAGTCTTGGAGGATGTAGACTACACAATGCAAATTTTGAGTTTTATTTTCTATAATTGAAAAGGGAAAAGGAGATTAATGACTATTTCTATAGTGTAATAAGAAAAATTATATATCAAATAAAATTATAATTATATAGATATTTTAAAATTTGAAATAAAAAATTGAAATGAAATTAGTTATGTAAGAATTATTACTCACATTTAGGACTTTGATATTTCCACATAATATCCCTTGGAAATGGATAAAATAGCCTAAAATATTGAGAAGTGAAGAAAAATAGAGTCAAATATTATTATAAAGGAAGAATAATCTGTGAATAGTTTTATGAGGAACCCTAATTTTGATGGGTTCCGTGAAATTGTAGGATGTGATCTCCAATTATAGTTGAAAAAGTGGGAATTTTAATTGAAAAGAATGTTTGGTATGAGATAATAATGGAATAAAATGCGAGTTAGTTGAGTTATGAAGAGAAATAGTAGGTACGACATGAAGGTTTCACATTAATTCCTAAAAAGCCTTTATTTAGAAATTATGTGACTAATAATTTAAAATTCATGATACCTCATTTACCAAATTTACCTTTGTTAATCATGATTAAACAATAACAATGAAAATTATTTTATTACTAAAAATATAAGATAAGTCTTATTACCAAATATTCATATAAATAATATCAATTAGTAATTCATTTATCCTAATTCATTTTTTATGTATAAGTAAATAAAATTTTAAATCAAAATATAAGATATTTGAAAAACAAGTTTTTGTAGAAAATATTACTTTAACGTATTATTTGTTTTTATCCTTATGTACAATAAATTATTAATCAAATGAGTATTTCAATAATATTTTATGTGTTTGAATGTTTAATTAGATTTATTTTAAATGAGTATTAATCTAATTATTTAAGATAAAAATTATACAACTCTTATAAAATTAATCATTTGAAAAAATCAATTTACTTTTATTGTTGAAATTAATTCATATCCAAATTAATTTATTTTATAAAAATATGTTTAAAATTTCCACCATTACAAAATTTGAACCTTTAGATTCTAAATTCAAATTCAATATTTTCAATTAAAATTAATATTTTGGGGGAAAAGATATTTAACATTTGTGTTTATAATTATTTTTAAAAATAACAAAACTCATATTAATTAAAAATTATAATACTTATTTAAATTTAGATTTTTATTAAGTAAAATTAAATTTCAAATATTTTTTAATTCAAAATCTGAACTAAAACATTAAATATATTAAAAAAATGTTTATATTGGAAAATATATTTTTAAAATGATAATAATTTATTATTCATATTTAATATCAGTTTCTAATTAATTTATTTGAAATTAATTATTTTTAAACATATTATATGACATTGTTATATTTTTATAGTATAAAAAACTTCATAAAATATAACTAAAATTTCATAGAAGAATGTTGTTAAGTGAAAATTCATTTTCTAGGGTTTTTAGATATAGTAATTTAATTTCATTCATTTAAACTAGCCATTATTTTATATATATATGTTTTGAAATGTAGTTACTCCAACTAATTTATGATGCTTTAATAACTATGTTTTAATTGTCACACGAAAAATTTATATTTTAATCTAAATATATTATTAACTTATGAACAGTTTTTCGTATGGAGAAATATATAAAAAATAATGTCTTATTTAAAAATAATAATATATTAAAATTTCTCGATTGATACAGGATATATCTAAATTGTGTGGTGTGGGAAATGGAAAATTTTATTTATGGTTATCCAATAAGTATAATGTTCCACTGAATTCTAATCTTTGGTATCCATCCTAAATCTATTCATATCTATATAGTGGGGGGAGAATAGAAAACAATATTTTGGATTACACATATGAAAATTAATCTTTGGTTGTTTGATGTAGAGTAATGTATACTCCCACCATTTATGTAACATGGAAATATAAATAAAAAATATATTCAATCCCAACCAATGATCAAAATTATACCTTTTGTTAATGGGGTGTAAATGAAATTTATATTTAGACAACTAATACACATTACTATACAAATAATCATACTTAAATAATTATAATTGATATATTATAAAGCTAGTTGACTATTCTATATTAATATCCAAGGATATAGGAATAAATCAAAACACCATCATAAAAATGAGAAAATTAGAGAATAGATTTCACTTTTTCTCTCTTTATATCAAAATAATTTTAATAATGACACAAAAACCTAGTGTTAATAAAAACAAAAGTACCTGATAATGATAAATTAGTGAACCGCTGAATAATCTCTAATCAATTACTGATCCATGAAACAAATTAAGAACACCATCAAAATATAAAATAATAATAACCATGATTATCCTAATATGTAATTTTATATATGGGAATAATAAATTATTCTAAATTGAATATCCACCATAAAATACAATAATTATTCATTATCAGTTTGTTAACGTTCATCAAAACACTTAGTTAAACGAATGTTAAATACATAGGAATCTATCAGTTCCAAATTATTATGAAGGTATGTGTTACAACATTAATTATCCATGCTTGATCACATTATGCATATAAATTTCAACAAGATCAAATCTCAATAAAAAATGATTCAAGAAATTTAAAAACCTAAAAAATTCATAATTATAAAACACATGTTTTTATCACTACACTTGATCTTAAATTCTCATTTGTTATCGATATACATTTCCTTTTGGTAATTAAATTTGATATTATTGATTGTTATTTTTGACTATTTCATTTTCTAGTGCCCCCTCCCCATGATTCTGGATCTGGTGCTTCAATAACATAGTCGTAATTATGTGGAATAAAACATTTATAAAATTTATAAATTAACTATAATAATAATTTTACTGTAATGGGTTATTTATGTATATAATTCCAATATAATATTATTAATATAATAAATAATTATATAATTATTACATATTTATTTATTGAATAATGAAATGAACAACTTTTTTAAAAATAGTTTTAATGATAATGGAAAATATGAAATATTACTAATGATATTATAGAAAAGAACTCACAAGGGTTAGAATATCTAATAAATATTTTATCTATAAAATGAGAATAAAAAATAAAAAAATTAAGAGTAAAAATTATAAAATAAGTAAACATATTAATAAGAATGTTTTTTAACAAATTATTATAAAATAAATTTGTAGGATAAACTATGATTTAATAAGAAATGTTTAATAGATTTGATTTGTGATCACTGATTATTAAGACTGTTGGAAATAAAGTAATAGAAATGTGATTATTAGAATAAAAATATATTAATGAATATACTGAAATTATTTATTTTTTAGAGAGAGGAAAATGCTAGATTACATTATTAAAAATATTCCAATTAAATTATTTTTTTTATGATAAAGTGATGAATATAATATAAATAGGTCTATATTGAGAAAAACCTCAATAGAAACTTTAAAAATATGGATAGATTGGTACCTTTTGTTGTGGAATTTCATGCTAGATTGAATAACTTTAATTATATTGTTGCTAGAACCACCACATCAATGGACCAGTCATTGAAATATTACTAAAATATATTATTTTGATATATAATGCTTTATGTGATGATGAGTTAAAGTGATATTTATGTTTAAATGTTTTTTAATACCATTGAAATTACTCTAGTAATACATTTTAATTAAAATAAAATACATCATCTGAATTATCTACTTATCATTATTTATGGACTCATGTTGTTAAAAAGAGTTAATTTGTGAACTAGTATTTTTAGAAATTTTTTAGTGAAATGTATGATATTTTTACAATGAAAACTAATATGAGATAAAAAATTAAAATATGTTGTATAATAAAACAAATAGGATGTTATAGGTTTTTAAAAAATCACTGATTTATCAAATCTTCTCTCTTAGAATAATTATAATACTAACTATATTTTTTGATTAAATTGGGTTTAATAATTAATATAGGTTATCTATGGTTCCCTCGAGGTATTGGAAAGATAAGTTATTCAAATTACTTTATCAAATATTCCATTAGTTATAACAACAAATACCCAAATACATATCATTTCCCTGTATATAAAATTAATTTATTACATTAAATATCACATATTGAGTATATCAAATAGTTTTATCTAGATTTATGAAATATGTTTTAGGTTATAAGCGATGGTTCCAAATAATTATTTCTATGTGATGAAAAGGTCCCGATTCATATCCCATTATTTACTTTTAAATTATTTTTTACCTCTTATAGTATTCCATTTAACATAATTTTTTACTATTTTCATTTTATTTCTATTAAAATCCTGTTATATATATATATTAACTTATTCACTCCTTTTATATTGATTTCATATATTTTAATTATGTAAAAATAAGATCATGATTCATGAAACTCAACCTTTATTATATTACGGTTTTTAAATTCTAGGAATTGTTATATGTAGTATAATTTTTATTGGGACCATAATGGTGTTACTCTTCCTATTGGTATAAAAAACCCTCAAAATCAATTCCTTTAGTATAAGATGTTGCTTCTTGTAGGGGTCCATCTAAATAATAAATAATTTTAATTTCATTTAAATACCAATATTTTAAATTTGACTCATACATCACATACCGTTTTATAATTTTTCTCAATACATTATATATTACACCCTATTTATATCTAAAATAATTATACCAATACATTTCCACGTTAAATATTTAATATTTATTTAAAGTTGGAAGATCAGGAAATTTAATTATATACCATATCAGGTGAATATACTAGAGTTAATTATTTCTATTTAGGGGTTTTAGAAAATAATTCTATATAATTCTATTAATTGTTGAAGGATATTAGCATGTTTTATAGTTTATGAGAATATATTTATAATTTTGATCTTTATTTATTTTATTTATAAAGACATCCCTCAAAAAGTTTTAATTTTTATATGATCATATATTATTTGATATAAATGTATTTTAATTATATATTCTGACCATATTATATATTCCATGGTTATAGATGTATTTTTATAAATTATCATTGAAAGAGAATGTAAGCTTATCCCTTTTTAATAGTTACATATTTTTCTTGGGTAACAAGGAAGATTATTAAATATCATTGACTAAATTAAAAAATTATATATTAATGTTTTCAATTTATTGGATGTAATCATTAAATACAAATGTATCATTTAAATAAATAATTTTTGATGGATACTAATCATTTTATCAACTGTTAACTGCCACAAACTATTATTTCTATTTAAGAAATCTGTACTATATTTAGTAACAAAATTTTGGGGCACTATTGTCAGAATCAAATATGTTATATTTGAATAATTATAATTTTTTTAAAAGATTATATAAATATTTGTAAATTTATAGGATATTATAATCAATATTTTAGAATGGGTTTGATAAGAATATATATATATATACGTATGTATGTATAATGGATATAATGTTATATTATGAATGGATGATGTACAATTCCTATTTCATATCTTATTATTTTATAATAGCACATATTAATATATTCATTTTTTTACATTGATGGTGGAAAAGTGAATAAAATTCAATTGAAAACCTAAAGAAAATAAAGGGATTGTGGTAATAAGAACATTAATTATTGTGTAATATTCATTTAAAAATCATAACAATATAAGTGTTATTTTCTGATGTTATGAAAAATATGTTTTCTCCTGTAGAGAAATCTAGTTTCCAAAATATATATTAACTAATTATATTTTTTATATTAGTCATTAATCATTTAAATTATGATATACCACTAAAACAATATAATTTTAAGAATGAATCAGGTCTACTGAGAAGTTATACCTGGCATCAGGAAATGTTGGAAATTATTTTATTCTCAGTTATGAATAAAATAATGATGTAGAATCTAACCAATTCCGGGAAATTATTAAAAAATAGGGAGTGGGAGATAGGAAACATATTCTTCAACACATTTATAGTGTTTTTAAAATATGTTTCTCAGGTGGACCATGTTGAGATAAAAATAACACATTCAATTTATTTTCAATGGAAAAATATTTTGTGGTTAACTATATTGATATATATTAAATTGAAAAAATTATGATTGGGACATTGTGTGTGGCCCAAAATTAATATTTAAAACTTTTTTAGCATAAATATATTCTTTCAATGATCATTATTTTCCAAAACCATCCCAATGTATAACAGAAAAGTAAAAAAATGAAACTATGGATAATAATGTGTTCTCAAAATAATTTATTTCCAAAAATAATTTAATAAAAATAGTGATGGTTGTGTGATGTGTAGAAAACCAGAAAAAATATGAAATTAATGGAAGGTTAATGATTTATACATGTTATAATTTTTGTCTGAAAAAACCTATTTCTTAATTGGATAGATTTTGTGTATGCCTTTAGCGTAACAACTAGGTTTTGTTTTAGCATCTGACCTAGATCATGTTAGATTTTGTTTGTTTTTAAGGTAATCAGGGGTGGTAGGTTTGAAGTTTCGAGATGGAATTTTTGTTTTTCAGGTTTGTGTCCTGGTTAAAAAATTTAAACGCTAGAAAATTTGTGAGTTTAGGCCGGCGTGCGGGCCCTGCACATTCACAGTAGCTATGCAGTAAGCCCAGGTACCTGTGCAGTCACATCTTGAATGAGAAGAGACAGCCACACGGCTTGATCACAGTCGCATGCATCTTGTAGGGAGATCATGTGGTCGCCTTGCATTATAAATAATTAATGTGTTAAAGCAGGAGTAAAATAAATTTAGAAACAAATTAAATTGAATGAATTATTTAATAATATAAATGGAGAAAACTGAATTAAAATTTTAAGAGTTGTTTTAAATAATAATTATAATAATACTATACGAGATTATTATTATTATTATTATTATTGGGGTTAATAATATTAATATAAATAACATAATTATTATTCTAGTGTTAAATAACAACAATAATAATAGTATACGATAATATTATTGTTCTAATAATCGTTATTATTGGTGCTAATAATATTAATATTATTAATCAGGAATAAAATATTAAATATAATATTAATATAATAGAATATTATTGTTATTAATAGTGTTAGTAATATTTATATTATTATTATTATAATTATTTTTATTATCATTATTATATTTATTATATATTTTTGGGTGGTTTTATTTTTATTAAGGTTTTATTTTTTTAATTTTTTTCTCGGTCTCATTTCTTTCTCCCCTCTTCCCAGGACCACGCTCCCCCTCTCAATGCAGGTCACTCCTCCCTCCTTGTTAAAAATACACTATGCACACCACCTTCCTCCAACCCTCTTCTCTAGAGACCCCCCCTCTCCCCTCTCATCCCCGTGCCCCCCCTCCCCCGCTCGCGCACCACTGCCTCCCACCCCCTTGCTCTAACGTGCTCCCCATTCCAGCGACCCCTCTTCTTGCAATCAGCCTCCATAGTCATCCACCAATTCCTCTCTACCTTTATTGTGGGTGTATTATTCATCTAGTTAGATTTTTCTTTTCATTTTTTAGGATTTTTTTCCTACAGTTGGGGTTTTTGTTTCTGAGGGTTGTATCTTGAACTATTGGGTTCGATCATTCTGATTAGGGTTTGTTGCGTTTTTTTGAGGTGCAACCTTGGTGCATTTGTGGTGCAGATTCGGTTTCACAATTTGACTGGAATTATCTTGGTCTGAGGTATTTGATTCCATGCTTAAACATTATTCGAAAAATTTACTTTGATTTATTTCATATTTCAAATATTTTATAAATTATGTGGGAGGTATGGGAGTGTTTTCTGGAAAATAATTATGTGTGTTCGGGTTGAACAAAACAATTATCTATGTGGCATTGGGAATTTTTGGTGTACAAATATGTGGTACCATTTTGGAATCTTTTATATAAATTGTTTATAATATTTTTTAAATTTTTTTAAATGGGGAAAATTATATACTAGTATTGTTAAATTGTGTGGTTAGTTATAGAGTGTGTTTTTTATATGAAATCGGGTAGGTTGTATGTGAAATAATTTATTATTCAATTTTTTAAATTCAATAATATGTTCAAATGATATATAAATGTATACATGGGGTGAAAATGTTATATTTTATATGGCTGGATGTGTTTTTAATTTTAAAATTACATTTTAGATGAAATGAGGTGTTTTTCGCATGTAAAATCACATTGCATCCTTTGGTAGCATTATAAAAATTGTTAAAATGGATTTTCATATTCATTGAGGGATGAAATTTTTATTTTTTTGTACACAAGTGGTGTTGATTTTAAAAGAGAACATTGGGTTCATTTTTTTAATCCTTTTGGTGTTTTGAAAAATTTTGTTATAAATTGTTTGAATTGTTTATTGAGTTGTATGGGTGGTGTGAACCATGATGGTAAATGATTTTGTATTATTTAAAAAATTGTGAAAATGTTTCTCAAAATGTGCAAGGGGTGTCCATTTTGTCTTCGTATGTTTGTTTTGTATTTTAAGTTTTAAAAGAGGATTTATAATGGGATTTTGTGTGTAATATCTTAAGAAACTTCATATAATTGTTTTACGACTTTTTTAGTGGGTGATTGAAAGATATAAAGGGGTGTGAAACATATTGGTGAATTGTTTTTGTGTTCACATGGTGTTAAAATGAGATCTGGTGTCTCATGCATGAGAACAAATATTTGTTATATTATCTTTTCAGGGAGATACGAGGTACCAAGGGCCTGCAACTAGCTAGTGCCTATGGTTATTTCCCATGTCTACTTCTCAATGATTATATTTCACAATCCATTGGAATATGGTATATTTGTTTAGTAATTTTAAAATTACTATTTTTTATTTAATGTTTTAACTCCTATTATGATACTTTTTTTATATAGTTTCATTCATTGAAAACAATTTTCCATTTAAAATTGTACTCCATCATATGATGTTTAGTTTTAATGTTAATTTTTCCTAAAATGGCACGATAATATTCTTTTATAATAAATTTGGTATGTTTTATTTGTCATTTAATGATTAATGCATTGAATCAATACATGGGTAGCATCTTATGGGGCTTTGGATCACACCCTGCATACACCATTGGGTGTATGTAGACCCTATTGTCTCATTATTTCT
Organism: Viscum album; assembly: GCA_963277665.1. Classification (NCBI taxonomy): domain Eukaryota; kingdom Viridiplantae; phylum Streptophyta; class Magnoliopsida; order Santalales; family Viscaceae; genus Viscum; species Viscum album. The sequence continues at coordinate 350,130,671 of OY728123.1, forward strand.
AGTTAAGGATATATGTGTCAGGTTGGTAGTTTGGTCTTATAGTGGTTTTGGTTTGGGATATTGGTGGTGGTGGCTCGTGGACATTACTACTTTATTTGCATGGAGGTTTGGAGTGTTATTTTGGTCTCCACTTTGTGTTGTTGTTCATTTTGGCACTTCTTTATTTGTAAATGATGAATTTAGAATTTATAAAAGTTACATTCGGATAGAATTTTACGATCTGGTTTTGGGGTTTTTATTGGTAATTTTAATATGGTAAATTTGGGTAAATTATTTTCAAAACATTTCATTTGACACCCTATCACTAGTGCCAGTCCATGGGGATCGGGAACGCCCTTCGGGCCTTGTGGCAAACCGATTCGGTGGACCATTTCATGGTTGACGTAGTTTTGTTTGTGACAAAATATTATCAAAGAGAGGTTTTTCAATTTTGAGTCATGTTGCTTTGGGTAGAGTCTAGGTAGACAAGAGCTAGAATTGTCTGGACATAATGTCTTGGTTATGAGTAGGGTGCTTGGCTAGCACACAACATGGTGGGACTCAAGTCACTTGATGTTTTATCTGAGTTCATGGGTTCATGTAGTTCACATATGTTTGGTAAATGAAATGTGAGATGGATTGATGGTATTAGTGAACTCTCAAGGTATGGAAATCCATGTAGAGCTAACAATGTTATCCTAGAATACTCTTTGTGGCGGTGGAGTGATTGACATATATTTTCACCACATATGTCCATGGTTTCGGCCAGAACTAGTTTCCAATTGCATCATCCTACGTCCCTTGTTGTGAAATCATGGAAAATATTATTTTTAAGTTAAAAAACATGTTTTTGTGGAGGTGGAAGATTTTTTGAAAAGAATATATTAAAAATTAATGTGTATGGATTGAAAAGTGTGGGTAGAGTTTTTTTTAAATTCGAAAGGTTTTATTTTATTCTTTCGTGATATCGTAGGAAACCACATGTATGGGCTTATATGAAATGTTGTATCGTAAATGGAATAATTTGATGAGTTCCTAGATGTACATGAGGTGGAAGCCCAATGTGTCATGAAAACATGCATTTTTTATGCACATGAGACGCCATGGGTGTCTTTGCATCCCACCCACATTTTTTATTTCCAAAAACAGTTTTAAATAATATTTAGTGTTTTAATAACCAGTGTTTTCATGGTATGACTTTTGGTATTTTGGGAATATTGTTTTCAAGGAATTTGGAGCCGAGAATCCTTTTTTTACTTATATCTTGATTTATATTTATTTTTCTCTTTTGATATATCTTGGATGTTTGATCAGTTTGATTGGGTCAATGGTTCAATTTCATGGCTACTTAATGCCTCCATAATGTATGAGTGAATATTTGAAGTGTGTTAATTGGTGATCCACTAATGGAAGACACTTTAGTTTATCAACATAATGAATATCTTTGGGTAGTACTTTCCTCTTCTTTCGATTACACAGATCCATTTTTCAGTAGAAGAGAGGTTGTGAAATGTTGGAAGAGACCTCTGTTAATTATGAATCAAATGTCATCAAAGGTAAAGCCTGATGTCGTTGTCATTTAAGGTCTTGTTTGAGAGTGGTGAAGGGAGCTTCAGTAAGGAAAGGTGAATGTGACATGATTCTCTACTAAATTGCGATGTAGTTTCTTGTAGAACCAGTAGGAATAAGTTCAAATTATGGGTTTTCAACACCTAATTGCGAGGAATGAGATACTTGAACCATTATATATCTATCCTTATGCATCTAAGTGAATATGGAGCATAGTTAGGAAACCCCCAGGGTTGTGAGGGACCTCAATCTAGTGTTTATTTTTAGTTTGAGAAATAATGGCATTTTTAGTTCTCAAAAAATCCATTGTGTTCATAGTGGTCTAGTTGGAGGGAGAGGTAATGAGGACCCTACTTCAATGCAATTAGTTGCACCTTGTTGTCATGACCTATCCCACGGGCCCATTCCAAGACCACACTAGGCCCACCTCCCAAAGGAAAAGTAATTAAGACTTTCACCAAAGGCATTATGCATCCAGTGGTAGGCATTAGATGAATACCTGTAGGATAATGCCTTCAGTGCTAGTTGTCATCCCCATACCTTCGTTAGGTTTTCTTGGGGTAGTGACGACACATGCCTCGGGGGATGGGTAATGAAAAATTTGAATATTGTGCAACATTATTACTACCCTAGAGGTCACCCATCCTTGTAATACCCTATCCCAAACATGCATAACTATAGACTTCAAATGGGGTCTGGTGGATTAATTATTGTTGGAGACACTAGTAGCAATGGAAAACTAGAGTGATGAGATAAATCAGGATATTCATGTGGGTGTCAAGGTGGATAGAAGGGATGATAGAACAAGATAAAACTAGGCTTACTAGTAGGCATAAAAGCTAAGGGCTATGCCTGACCAAGATATTCTACAAATTCGGTAGGATGACATATCGGTCGCTGAGTATTCGTCGAGTCATACCAACCATTCCTGTTGCTCAATTAATATAATACAACCAATGATTTTGGGCTAGGACCTTCGAACATGGTGTGTTTAGGGAAATATGAGACATCAATGATACTATGAGAGATCCTGCCTATTAAAAGGTGATAGAGGGAACCTTGGTGGTTGAAAATCATTTGTATGAGCATATACCACCAATAGACGTCATAATGTGGGAAGGATGGAATGTGATTTCAGTCTTAGAGACTTGGACTTGTGATACTTTCTGATAAGAGGTCCCAATATAAGGGATATATGGCTCAATGATCATATGGTGAGTCCAATGTTCTAATAATGAGGTAATTCATTTCAAAAGATGACGGGGTATGTCTCACTAGAGATTATCCAACTCATCATGCTGATATGGAAATGTTGGATGTGCCACAAGGGAAGAGATAGTGATGGGAGAACCTGAATCTGTAGGGCGGTAGATGTGGAAGAGGAGATGGGAGTGCTGCAAGAGGAGGTATACATTTTGGCATGTTACAACAACCACCCCAATGTGGTCTACATCAGAAATAGGGAGATAGAGGAAAGGTGAAGGGGAAGCATTAATTGGTCAAATAACATTACCAAAGGGCTCCAAGAATGATTCGAGGTACTATATGTGTTTAATAATTGCTTCCATATTAATAGACATGTTGTATAATCATTTCTTCTAATCACGAATATTGATCAAGACCTAGAGTTTCTAGTTGAATCATTGAATTCACCCGTACATCTAGAGACACCTATGGGATGAGACCTGATAATCCCGCATATGATGATTGTGTGATCTGACACTTGAGGTGAGAGTTTCTATTAGAACTTCATGGTGGTAGTGTCATGGCCTTATGATGACAGTGTTTGTATGGAATGGTTATCCAATGTTCATGCTCAGATTTACTGTTTTAGGTAAATATGATGTGGTATGTCTACAGCGTCCGAATGGGGTTTCCCTTGGTTAACAAAAAAGGAAACCCAGTTGTACTGGATAAATTAATTCATTGGAGGGTGCATCCAATGAAACATGACTTTTCCAGTCTTACCTCTGTGGCAATGGATGTTTTTAATTTTCTTATCCCAACAATAGTGGTGGAGTACGAGGATGTCTTTTTACAATATGTTCCTCAGATTACCTCCACATAGGGAGATGGAATTCTACATCATTATACACCCTTACATGGCACTGATATCAACATCAATATAACTAATAGTCTTTATAGAGCTTCACAAGCTATGGGTGTATGTGGAATACATACAAAGGAATGGTTTCATAAGACATAGTGTTCGAGGTTAATTGTGTTTTATCAAAACATTAACCAAGAGATGTTGAGAATGAGTACCCACTACCAAAGGGATGATGAATTCATCCATAAGTGGAAAGGGGAAGCCTTTATTGTGAATGGAAATGTGCCCAAAGAAGTTTTTGTAGTTTAGATGGAGACAATAGTTGTGGTTCATCCGAGCCTATGAAATCGAAGAAGTCTATACTTCTGGTAAGGGAAAATTTGTAGTGGATTCTCTTAGTAGGAGATCCATTTTAAAGATGATGAACGGTGAAACAAAGCATTTTTCTTGTTTTATTTATCATTCATGGATGATGATGATGCAACAAACCTCTAATTGGTGGTTGTTACCCCTCCACTCTTAAAGTGAGTCAGGGAGGCAGAACTCAGATACCTCTATATCACAACCCATCCCCTATGTCCAATACCATGACTACCCCAAGCTCACCACTCTAGGACAGGGGCTGGTGACTAGAGCCATATAGTCATTTCAAAAACAAATGGGAGGAATATTCCTAAGTACCTATATACACACACAAACACACACAACTCTATGAAACATATTCTAGAAGGTGAATATACTACCTAAACAAACACAAAGTACTAAAATAGAAAACTAAAGGTAAATGGGGCCAGAATGCAAGACTAACTGAAATAGAAAATTAAAACTACATGTCTCTAGAACTCCTCTTCAGAAAACCCAACCTAATGGGTAGGTATAGAAACAACAATTTGTAGTCATAGAAGCATGGCTCGTCTATCGAGCCTCTCAAATAACAACTTGGCCCTAGTCCAACAAATACTTCCTCAGAGCATTGATCATATTCAAAAGGTAGGACATGTGCAGATGAAGCACGTGGAATTTTAAGTAAAATAATACTCAGTATGGACCCCAAACCACAATTTTATTCAACAATGGTATACCAAAAATCAATACAAAAAGCAGACTACCAAGGAGGTATACAAAGTGCCACCTCTATAAAGTACAATCAAGAGAGTTACTAGAGTCATCTCACAGAGGGATAACCTAAATTATTGAAGTCAAGATTATTATCGATAAATATTATTATATTTTACTACTAAGGGAATCATCCCCGATGAGTAAATGAGATCTCCTCATTGGTTATGCCACCATTGTCCAATCAGCTACTACTCATCTGTCGAGCCACTGAGGTCCGCTCGACTACTTCTCATATATCGAGCCCCTAATGTCCCCTAGGATACTGCTAGTCTGCCATGCCCCTGAGTTCCTCTCGACTATTGTTCTACTTATAGGACTCTGAGGTCCGCTCAGCTACTGCTCATCCATTTGGAAACTGAGGACTACTCGGCTACTTCTCATCTTCCAAGCCACTATGGTCTGCTTGGCTACAACTTTTCTATGGGTTGATTCTGGGATAATCTACTCCTTAATCCATCGGTCATATCCCAACTTCCAAAAAACAGACATGGTGTATGTCAATAGGACCTTCATTTCCTGAGGCTCCCAACACTGCAAAATAGTAATAACATAAAAACCACTATAATTAACAATAGAGTATGATAGAAATTAAAAAAGTAAAGTAAAACTAGACCATAATAAAATCCAACAAAAAGAATGAAAACCACAAATTCCAACCTACAAAAATTTATACTGAAGATTTTGTATAAAGCTTCCAGAAATACCTCAGATCATCTTATCTCACAAGGAACCATTCAGCCCCAGTCCTAGTCCCGACCCATCCCTTGGGGCCCATGCCGTGACAACCCAAATCCTGCCTCTAATAGGTCATGGGCTTACAAGTAGATCCTAGTAGGAATCTCCCACAAATGGGTGACATTTTTGTAAGATCATATACACATGCACTCATATCTATGCCATAGGTATATAGAGTGATAAAACAATGTAAATAAAATGCATTCATACCACTATAGTCCAAAAATAGAGTACGATAGAAAGTAAAGCAGTAATGTACAACCAAGGAAGAATATATGCCCAGTCAAATAAATACAATTAAAAATTATAACATGTAAACCTGAGCACTAATGTTGTTGTAGGATGATTTCAAAAACACCTCTTCTAGTATAATCTCACAATACACCATCCAATCCTTGTCATTCTCCTGCTCTTCCTATGACTCCACTGAATCGTTGGTTGACATAACAAGACATGACACGTGTAGGAAAAGCCCATGCATGGGTGAGTAAAACATTACTCAGTAGGGACCCCAACATCCACAACATTAATGACCATGGAAAAATCACAAAGAAATTCACAGTCGACTCTACATAGGTTTATTACCAAGCATATACCATTCAAATATAGATATACTCACTTCAAACACTAATAATAATATTGTTCCATCCCCATCGCCAACATAAAGATTCCTATCATAGGATTGAATGGTAACACATAAAACAAGTCGATCACACTCCATGACCTCAACCATCCTATATGGAACCCATAAAAGAAGTACACTCCATAGGGAAAAACTCTACCTTTCCAAATGGAATGGATGGGAGAACATAATACATCAGGAACATCCTACCATGTCCATCATTGGTTCCCAAAAACAGAGGTTCATTTATAGTTGTATTGCGCTGAACGCAATACTAATGAAACCCATGTGGAGAGGCCCATCCTCACCGATATACATAGATGAGTGAGCCCAACTCCAATCCATCTATAAAATACTTTTTTACTCCAATAATTAGTGTTCCACACATCAGTCAGTCAGGGGAGCACTAGATTCTGTCTTGGTAATGTTCCCATCCAGTGGATTGGACTGCTTCTCGAAACTATGTCTGATAGCTGAGGGAGCTCCAAATCTAGTGGAGGACCCACTCCCCACTATTACTCATGATATTTGAGTGAAACTCTTTAATTGAAGACATTCACCCAAATCCCACATGTGGGTACAAATTCGTATGTTTAGGACAAACACTTTACTCGATAGGGGTGTACTACTTACTGACGTTAAGAACCACACCCTAGTACAACAGTGGAGTAAGGATCCTGTCAGTTCACGTGTGGAGTACCCATGCCCTGGAAAAACAAGGGGGAACTAATTATTATATTAGAGTACCCACACCTGACAGAATTGGTTAGTTAGGACTCTATATACATTATATATGAAAAAATGGTGCCCAAGTCCAATATTGGAGTAATGACTCCATGGAATGAGGAAACTGCTCCTGGGTCATAATGGGGAGTACCCACTCATCCTTCATGGACATCTATGAGAACCGTAGCCCTAGTCCCTTAGGGGAGTAACACCCCCGGAAGAAGCTACCAATAGGAAACGAACACCCTTCTATGATGTGGAGAGTCCCAACTTTATGAAACATGCTATTCTGGCTCAAGTTAGATTCTACAAGGTGGATCAAATACTAAACCCATTATATTATCATTAAACATACACAAAGAATCACATGGAATATCTAAAAAGGAAAGTCTCTTTTCAAGGGTCCCAACACTATAGAAAGGATATCAAACATAAGCTCTGTTTTAAATCTATGTGAATTTTAGGGAAAAAGTAGATGCTTGGGTCTGAGTCCAGTCCAACCCAGTTAGGTTGGGACCAAAGGCCAGGCCCATTGGTCCTATTGGACCTAGACCATTAGACCATGGGTCCTCCCCCTGGGCTTCTAAGAGGCTCGGTCCTCCTCTAGCTAGGCCCGCACTGGCGGGTAGGTTTTCATCACACATGGAAACCAAATGGCCCTGATCATTCTGGTGGGCTAACCCAATCCATCCTGGATGTCACAACTTACCACATCCCCTTCGTACCATGTGGTCGGTAGCTGGCTGACCACATCCCCAACAAGCGGTCCCATAGACTGCATACCATCACACACCTATGGATGGACCGTGGGTGTTGCTTTCATAACCCATTCTTCATGACCATTTCCATGACTACCCAATGCCGACCTCTGATAGGCCAGGGGTTGAAGATGTTCACCAAGTTGGAATGTCCCACAAATGGGATGAATTTTACTATGTTCGTATAAACACTCCCCCAAATCCAAGCCACATGGCTAGAGAGTCATAACTTTACATAAATAAAACTCATACATACCACTACAACCCAACAATAAAGTATGGAAAAAACTATATTAGTAAAGTAAAACAGGCCCAAAATACAATCCCACAAAATAAAGACAACAAAAAAGTCTTATTTTTAACCTGGGAATGAATGCTACTATTGGAAGCTACCATAAACACCTCATCTCTTCTAATATCAACATCCACTATCTAGTCCTAGTCCAGGTCCATCTCCACCTTGGTCTGAAACAAAGTGTTGGTCCACAACACAAGATAGGACATGTGTGGGAAAATCCCATGCAATGGTGAGTAAAATAATACTTAGTAGGGGACCCCAAAAACTACAACGTAAAAGACTTGGGAGAAAACAAAAAAAATCATTGTCATATCCACATAGGTATATTCCCATACATATACCATTATCATCTATAATACTCATTTCACACACTAAGAATCATAATGTACCAACCACATAGCCAGCATCATGATTCTCATAGTAGGTTCAAAAGGCAACACATAAAACTATGAGAAACATGCTTCATGAATGCGGCCATCTAATATGGAACCTTCCTAAGAGGTACACTACATCACAAACAACTACACATTTCCTAATTGTACATTGGAGAGAACATGTTCCATCGGGAATCTCTTACTACGTCCAGATCTAGTGCCAAGAAACAGAGGTTCATTCATCATTTTTTTGCACCCAATGGAAGACTGTGGAAACCCAATTAGAGAAGACCGCGCAAAACACTATAGAAAAATTATGGTTCCCTAATCCTAACCATATCGTGAAACCTTAATCACCCCTATAACGATTTGCATATACATCAGTATATTGAGGTATCGTTAGCTTGTATCTAAGTAATGTTCTCAACATGTTGATGGGCCCACTCATTATTATTGATTCTGACAGTCGAGGGAGATCCACCTCCAAAGGAGGACACTCTTCCTAACGATTCATAAAATGGGGGAGTGAATTACTATAAGGTAAGACACACACCTTGATCTCATAGGGGAGTATGAATCTTGATGGACTAGCACCCAAATTCCAGAGGGGAGTATGACTCTTTGAGTTGAGGACCCATAACCTACCTGGTAGTGGAGTACTACATAGTGACTAGAGGGCACACACCTTGGTACAACATGGGAGTACCAACCCTGTCACTCCATGTGTGGAAGACTAGTACCCTATTATAATAGGAATGGACTGAATCCTATCATAGAGACCTTCACCCTACCCTATATGGGATTTCCGACTTTATATGTGTTAGATATGGAGGACCCACAAACTAGTCCCATAGGGGAGTACTAACTCCATTGATAGAGGACCTGCACCATTGTCAGATAGGGGAGTACCTACTCATCCTTGAATAACATATCTGGGAACCCTCTCTATTGTCCCTCAGTGCATTAACACCCCCGTAGGAAGCTGCACAAATCAAACAAACCCGCTCCCATGATGTGTGGAGTCCCAAGATTATGAAACATGTCCATTCCCACTAAATTGGGCTTCTACCAGGATGACCTACTCCTCAAACCATTAGGCCCTATGTAAAGTTTCACAAAAACACAATTGGAGTATCTCAAGAGCACCGTCCCTTCACAAGGGTCCTAACAAAATGGACCGCTCTTAAAAAAGTAGCTCTATTTGAATGTTATTGGAGTTTTAGCGAAAAAGGAACCGGTTGGGTTTGGGTCTGGTCTGACCTGGTCGGACCGACCTAATTATGGTGTGGGTCCTCACATACAGAGTTTCTCTCCCCTATATTGAGTAATTGTCGTAAGAGGGTACACCATAAGAGTTGGAGCTCTCTCGGTTGTTAGACTTAGTTGTGATGGGCCGGCCATCCACTTAATGAGAACGTTACCTAGATAGAAGCTAGTACAACCTCGATGGACTGAGGTGAGGGCCACTCCATATAAGTGAGAAATAGGCTTCACGAGATGGTTAGGAGTTGGTCTCCCTCATATATGTATTGTTATGAGAGTGGGATACTCCACTTGGGATCCCTGAGTCTTACGTTGGGTGCAAGAAAACAAGGACTAAACCTCCGGTACAGGGCACTGGAGATGGAAATAGTCAGATGTTCCTGATAGTGCATGTTCTCTTGGACAAACCATTATGAATGGTGGTGTATTTATTGGTGGAATGTACCTCTCAAATGGGTTCCATATCAAATGGATGAACTTATGGAGCATGTTTCTCCTCATTTAATGTGTTTCCTTTATAACCTATGATAAGAATATTGTTGCTTCCAATGACACTGGAACATTATGATTATTAGAATATAAAATGATTATATATGGATTTTCATGGTATATTAATGGGAATAAACCTATGTTTTGATGACTGTGCATTTCTTTATGGTTTTCCATGGTCTTTTACGTTGTGGTTTTTGGGGTCCCCTATTCAGTATTGTTTTACACACCCCTACATGGGCTTTACCCACACATGTCATGTCTTGTGCAACTGACTGATGATTTAATGGAGTCCTAGGTGGATAATAACTAGGACCTTGAATAGATGTTTCCTTGGAGATCAATAAATCCGAGGTGTTTCTCGAAGCTCCCTGCAATATCTTCAGTACCTGTGTTTACTGGTCTGACTTTTTCGTGGTCATTCTTTTTGTGGGCTTGTATTCTCGCTCAGTTTTACATTACTACATTACATTCTATCAAATCTTCTTTCAGGTTGTAGTGGTATTTATTAATTTTCATTAATTAGTGTTATCACACTCCATCCCTATCACTTGGACTTGGATTCAATTGCATAGGTTCATAGGCAGATGCATCCCATTTGTGGGATATGCTTATTCGGCACTAGTTTCCAGTCCCTAGCCTATTCAAGTCAGACATTGGTAGTTACAGAATGGGCCCGAGGGGATGGGTCATGGAGTTTTTTTATCAATGTGGTTTGGATGTTTGTGTTTGAGCCCGTGTAATGGGGAGTTAAGTTGTGCGAGAAGCCCCAGGTTAACTCATGTTGATATTTTTATGTCGGCCTATGATAACCAATTTTTTAGATGGTCCTTTTGTTGGGGAGTCCATTTTGGACTCCCCTTATGGGTGTCTTGGTTCCATATTATGTGTTAGTTTCCTCTTATGATGGGGAGTCTGCTTTGTCTTCCCTAGGTCATTAATACTATTTATTCAATGGTTTTGGTTCGACGGTTGATAGACTTGTTCGAAACTATCAAATTTGTATCTTTTTATATGTGTGAGCCTTTTTAGGAATAGTTAAGGTGTTTTGTACAGGGATATAGAATTTTTCATTGTGAGAGGTTATTTATAATGATTTCCAAATGCACGGGACTTGACTTTTGAGTATAGGTGCCACCTGGCGAGGAGTCCTTTTTGGGACCCTTAAGTTTATTTTACAAGGGTTTTCTCTTTATTATTAGTATTCACAATTATATTTTCATTATTTTTTTTGGGATCCTCTTTGATATGAGAGGGTGTACCTGTTTTGATTCCTAGGAAATAATGGGATGTCTTTCGAGGTACGAAAGAATTTATGGTGGAGGGAATTGTAACACATAGGTTTTTATTTTAGCCGCGGACCCGGCTCGGGCCAGATTTCAGTTGTTTTGATCAGGAATAGGGTAAGATAGTTTTCAGGTTTTGAGATATCATTGTCATAGTTCAGGTTTGGGGCGTAGTTTAAAATTTTAATTTTTTAAATTTTTATTGGTTTTAGGCCTGTGCGAGGGCACCAGACAGTCGTGGAAGTCATGCGGCAGTGGAAGCTGTGCGGTTAGCATGGTTACCCTTGCTGTCACTTCTTGAATGTGCATAGTCCACCACACGACACGCGCACAGTTGCTTAAGTCGAAAAAGGTGGCCGGAAAATCATCATTCATTAAAAATAATTATTTCATTAAAGTTGGAGTAAAATAAAATAAGATACGAATTAAATTGTATGAATAATTTAAAAAAATAAACAGAGGGAAGTGAAATAAAATTTTAAGAGTTATTTTAAATAACAATAATTGTAATTTTATAATAAATTATTATTATTATTATTGGTGTTAATAATATTATTAATACTATTAATATTAATAATCATTTAATAAATATTAATGATAATAATATTATTATTTAATAGTATTATTATTATTAGTGTTAATGACATTTATAATATTATTATTGTGGTTGTTAATAATATCAATATTATTATTTTTAATATTTTTAATCGTGTATTAACTATTAATAATAATATTATTAAAAATGATGATGATGATGATTATTATTATTAAAATTGTTGTTGTTGTCATTAATATATTTATTAAAAAAATTGGGTGGTTTTAATATTATTAGGGTATTTTCTCCCTTTCTCCTCTTTCTCCCCTCTTCCATAGACCCCTCCCCCCTCTTAATATAGGCTATTCCCCCCTCCTTGGTGCTGCTCTTCCATGCGCACCACCATCCTCCGACCCTCTTCTCCGGAGCCCCCCTGGTCACCCCTCTCTTCAATTTTGAACCCCTTGCTCGCACCTAGGTGCCTCGCGTGCCCCCTCAGCACACACCCCACACTACTTCACTGGGTTCACCACTCTGGCAGTCCCTCTTCACGAGGCCTTCCACTGAAGTCACTCCATTCTTCACCTCACACTTTTTCTTTTGCTGTGTTATTCATCCTAGTAAATGTTTCTCTTCGTTATTTAGGGTTTTGGTTTCCCACGTTTGGGGTTTTGTTTTTTTGGGTCCGATCATGATCTATTGGGTTTGATCTTACTGATTAGAATTCATTGTGCATTTTTTTGAGGTGTGGCTACTATTTGGTTATGGTTTCCTGATTTTTTTGGAAGTGTATTGGTTTGAGGTAGGTGATTCCATGCGTAAAAATTATGGAATAAATTTATTATTCTTCATTGAATTTTTCTTATATTTTTTAAATTATGTGTGAGGTGCAGCATTGGTTTTTGGGAAATTTTTATGTTTATTCAGGTTGAAGATAATTTATCTACATGAAATTGGGAATTATTGGAGTGAAAAATTGTGGTACCCTATTGGAATATATTTTATTAACTGTATAAATGATCTAATAATTTTTTTATTGGTGTGAATTACAATTTACTATTGTTTGGATGTGCAGTTCATTTTAAGGTTTAATTTTTATATGAAACAGTTTGTGTTTTTACTGTAAACCTTTATTGTGAAATTTTTTTATATTTTATATTGTGGTCAAATTATTTATTAAATTATACATGTTGTGAGAAAGTGATATTTTATGTGGTTTCTTTTGAGTTTAATTTTAAAATTATATTTTTAGGTGAAATGAAGTGTTTTTCATGTGTCAAATCAAATTGCGTCATTTAGTAGAATTGTTTTAATTATGTGATTGGATTTTTATATTACATGAGGGCTAAGAATAATATTTTTTAATGGTAATCTACTGCAGTTTATTATAAAATATAACATTAGGTGCATTTTTCATTATTGTAATTCCTTGTGGAGTTTGGAAAAAATATATTAAAAATTTTATGAATGGTTTATCGAGTTGTATGGGAAGTGAGAACCAAAATGGAAAATTCATATATAATGTTTTAGGATTTTTGAAAAACAATTCGTACAATGTGAATGGGATTTCCATTTTTTTCGAATGGAGAATGTGTATTTTTGGTGTTAATAGAGGATTTGGAATGGGTTTTTTTTCTGCGTAAATCCTTATGAAACTTCTTAAAATTGTTTTAAATTTTTTTTAATGGATTATTAAATGATATAACTGGGTGATAACCATTTTTGTGAACTATTTTGGTTTGCACATGGTGTTAAAATAGAATTTGACTATAAATGTAATGTGATGTGATATACGAAACTTGATTGAGAAGAAATGGGAAAACCATGCATCTCGATAGGTGTAAGTGTAATAGTATACTAGTGATCCAGAGTTTCTTTATCAATTTTACATATATAAAGTTTCATGATGCCAACACTAACTAAACTATTATGATGATGTTGGGGACCACTAGGTTATGGGTATTTTCCCTATCTTTTGCGGATACACGATAAAAATATTTGTTATGGTTAATTTTCAATGAGATATGAGGTACATGGGGCCGACAACTAGTTATTACATAGTGTTATTTCCTATGTCTAGTTCTCAATGATTATATTTCACTTACCTTTAATATACAATATGTTTTTTTGGTAATATTAAATGTAATTTTATTTCTTATTTATATTTTTTTCACCTATTATTATAATTTTTATTTATAGTTTCATTCCTTGAAAACTGATTTCTAATTTAAAATGTTATCCTTTGTTATTTTTTTAGTTTCAATGTACATTTTTTCTAAAATGTTTCGGTAATTTTTCTTTCAGGATAATGATGGAAGGTTTTATTTATCTTCTAATGTCTAATGCATGGATTCAGTAACCAGGAGGCATACTACTGGGGTTTTTCTCACACCATACAGAGACATTCGTGTGTATGAAGACTCAATTGTCTCTTAGTTTCTGGATAAGGATTGTTGTGTCGGGTTGGTAGTTTGGTCTTCTAGTGGTTTTGGTTCTAGATCCTGGTTGTGGCGGCTCTAGATCATTACTCCTCTTGTTACATGATGGTTTGGAGTGTTTTTTGGGTTTCTCATTTGTGTCATTGTCATTTTTGGAACTTTTTATCTTTTAAATTATGAATTATGAATTATTTAAATGTTCATTAGGTTAAACATTATAGATCTTTTTTGGGGTTTTGTGTTATTTTAATATAGAAAATTTAGGTAAATAGTTTTCAAATAATTTCATTTGATATGATGGAACTTGTGCCTACCTGTGGGGATCAGGAAAGCCCTTCATGCCTTATCACAGACTGATTCAGGTGACATTTTCATGGTCGACCAAGGTTGGATCATGAAATTTTGTGTGTGAAAAATTATTACCAAGATTATGAGTGTAATGGAAAAGGAGAATGCTTGTTTTTTTAAAAAAAATTAACTATAAATATATAATAAGATACACAAATAAATTCCTCAGTGTTCGAGATATTATACTATATATGTGGTTCAATGTTCATGATAATGATTATTAATTTACAGTTGAACAAATTAAATAATCAAATAATGTGATATGAAGAACAATTATCATGCAGTTAATGAAAAATTAATTAATTAAAATATATTCCATTTTCCTAAATATTAATATCATGAAATTTAGGGATTTTAATGTTATATTAATATTAATTATATAATGGAATAAAAAATTTAAAAGAAATTATATAACAAATGAAGTAGGTTTAGAATTCACTTTTTTCATGTCAATGATTGATTTACATAAATCATGTTTAAACCTATCCCCAATAGCTCATCTTTTAAACCATTTAGTGAAAGCATTGATAAAATATAATATACAATGGATAATGAGGTTTTAGGTACAAAATAAACATCCAATGTAGAAAAACATATTCATGTATTAATTTTTGAGTTTCATGTTTTTTTGATTGGTTGGGAAGAATAATTTGAAAGTAAACACATTCATAACTAAATACACAAATTTAAAGAAATTTTTAAAATGAATTTAGAGTATTTAATTGATTTTATTGTAAAAAATTACTTATTTTATAAAGGATAACTTTATCCATGTGGTTTACCATAGAGTAAATGTTTACAAAGAAGAAATATGGGTTAACGAGAATATGAAATTCATATTTGTAATTTTGATCGATATGTTGGGTTTGGTGTCATCACGTTATTTTTTTAAGCATTATTGTTATAAGTTATTGATGACCATTCCTTGATTGATTTAATGGGATCTGTATATTAATTGAAATAAGGATTTAATATTTCATGTTTTGAGTTAGTAATTGGGGAACATGATCATATTTTGGGAATTATGACATTATGAACCCACACGTTTTTCGTATTTGAACAATAGGATGGTAGTTTTAGGTATTCTGATCTCTTGGATTATTTGATAGTTAATTTGTGTTTTTTTGATGATTATTTATTATGGGGATCAAGGATGATGGTTTGATATTTGACAGGTTGGTTTCTATGTGTATAAATGATGAAGTGAAAATGATAATAATTTCAATAGATACATGTTGAGTATTCAATAACATTAGGTTTTTCTGTTCTATCTGAATATCTCTATATACATTAATGGTTCAATGGGGAATGCAGTGATCCCCTGGACCTTGTTTATTAGGTCACCACTATTTTATGGAGTTTTAAATATTATGAAATTATTTATATTTTTCTATTTGGGGTAATGTACTTTTAGGACTAAACCTTATCTAATTTTGAGGTTGTGTTTGTTTCTATTCCAAGCCTTTTTGTGTCATTTCTAATATTATTTTATGTAAATTCAATTTTTTTATAATTATAACATTAACATTTAAAATACATCATCTCAATCTACACTTATCAGTGATATATATATATATATTCAATATAAATAATTAATGGGTACGAATGATAATATAATAAAGGTAAATTCTCATACAAGGAAATAACATTATAGGATTATAGGGATGAATTTTGGGTTCCCTCTTGAGCCCTTAGTTTTTTTGAATTTAATTAATAGGTTTTTCAAGATTATTATAGTAATTATGTAGTTGAATTTATCATTGAAAATCATATACACTCATTGATATATTAGGACCATGAAACTCATTTATGATATATATTTATAACTCCAGGGAAAATGATTCTACATGAAAAATTCAATTAATATAAATTATAAACTAATATGTTTCTTCATTGGTAATGTTATATCCTATAATGTTAAATAATTTGAACCATAAAATCCTATTTCTATCAGTGAATGGTTGAGAATCCTTGAATAAACATATATGAGAGTGAAATGGAAATTTATAAAAGAATAAGATGATAAACATGAGATATTGAATTAGTGATTTGAACGAAAATCATTATTTACCACACCTTTATTAAAATTAATACATTAAAGGATGTTATTTGATTCATTTAAATATAATAATATAGGGTTGTGTCATATGAAACCCAATAATTATAATTCAAATAGATGTATAATCAATATATGGACATGAAAGTTGAGATAATTATTTGTTAGTTTAAATATATTTACACTATCTCTACAGTGAAAATATGATTTGTATATGGATAATAAAGTCATGGATAATTTATTCAGATAGAAATATCTAAACATGAGTAAAATGTTAAGGATAGAGATATAACATCATTATAATTGATTTTTACATTATCAAATTCATAATTAAAAAATAGAATTATATTCATTGAGTAGAAAAAGACATGGTATATTATCCTGGAAAATGGATGAAAATATTCATATTCTCAAGTGTTTTCGAGGATTTTCCTAGTTATTATAATTTAAGTAGAAATCATAACATTTAGATATGTTTACATGACTTTAGTTTTTATAGAATATTAAAATGTCTCTAAAATAAGAAGAGGAACTATAACAATATTTTTTAGAGAGAAAAAACATATAAAAATGAAGAAGAAAAAATATAAGAAAATTGAGTATTCTATATGAAATAATTATCATACTAATTTTCATTACCAAATTAACCTATTCCATATTTTTCATAATTGGTTCATTCAGATAATGGGAAATTACCAATTTAAGTCTTCATCAAAGTGTATCAATGAGTAGTTGTAATATCAAAATATATGGGATCGATCCACCCTTAATCACAATATATTAGAAACTTGATTAGAGGGAGGGAGAGAGAGGGTGTGTGATAATAATAACTCTTATTATATTATATTCACATATATTTATATCCACAAACAATACTCTACTAGGTATTTTCAAAATCCATGAGTTTAGAAGGATCTCACATCGATACTGTTAACTTGCATTATAGGAACAAAAAATGACATCCTATGGTGTAATGAGTCAATTAAAACCCCTTTTCAACCATTTTGTACATTATACCCACAAGTAATCAAAGGGGAAAAACTCATCAATTTGAACCACATGTATCACATTGTAAAGGTTAGCTAAGATAAGAAAATTATTCACCATGAACATAGAATATATGTAATACCAATAATATACTAGTCATTATCCTATTAATAGTTTACATAATAACCAACACACACCAAATCATAAACCAATGATACTATTCAAAACAATAAACTAAATACAACTCTAAAGAATAGTGAATTCCTTTAATGGAATTAGAGTGTCTATATGTAGATGTATGGTCACTTAATTTTCTATAGAAAAACACGAAATTATAGAATTAATCATGTTAATGTTTATTTTTATTGATCAGTTATGTAGTTATATTAATTTTAAATAATGTATTTGATACTTAAAATAAAAAAGAAAATGGTATTGTTAAACTCATTTCATATTAGATTTAATTGAAATGAATAATTTTCAAAAAATATAATTTTAATTTGGAAATATTAATTTAACTTTTAAATTAATTATTTCAAAATTATATCTAGATGAACCTTTGAGTATTTTCATAAAACATTGTTCTTTTAAAAAAATAAGGACAAATACTATTTTTTATTGAAGTAGTATTTCATTTTAAACTATATATTTGTTAATTTAGTTTTTTGATTATTTTAAAATTTTCAATAATTACTCCCTAATTAATATAATATAATTATGGTTTAAGAAATCGATTTTATAATTTAATTTAGAGTAAAATCATTTTATATTTTAAATAGAAATTTTTCTAATAAAATCAATTTTCTTTGAATTTTTCAGGATATGTTTTAAATTAAATTATAAAAATTATTTGTTTTGGAATTTTGAAAATAAAATTCAATATATTGAGTATGTATGTCTGAATCAAATAAATATGACCCTATTATTTTTTGTATAAAAAATAGTAACTGAAGTTATTTTTTTCAATTATAACGGGTAAATCATGTAATATATGTTAGATAAATGATAAGAACTATTAAATGACCCAAACACATATCTAACTCTTCTTGGATGATTATACATATACCATAGTCTTTCTAGGGTCATAAATATGACTATGGGGACATTTGGAAGATATTATGAACTGTTTTGTATTTTAATTAAAGAAATATCAAAGATGTCACATTTTTGTTTTAAAAATGTGATATATTTTTTATATATTTTTATTCATTGGTTTTGATAAACTAAAAATATTATATTAAAAAAAATATTAATTTTCATCATTATAATTTATTTTTTGTTTTTAGTGATTTATAAGTAACCTAATATTATTCCACAATAATTATGTATTAAATAATTAATTTATGTAAAAATAATGTAAATGATATTACAAATATTTCAATAAATATAATTCTAGACAAATAATCTGATAAAAATTTTTAAAGATGAGTATGATATGTTATATATATAGTATACTATTTTTTCATATTTTAATGTGTTATTTATATTATTAAGATCAAAGGAATTTATATTTCAAAAAAAAAGTCATTATGGATTTTTTATAGTAAATAATATTTTATTAAATGATATAAAATTTAAAAAATATTAAATTCATCCATGTGATTAGGAAGTCGTCTAAAAGATAAATAATTATATATTTAGGTGGCTTTGTTATTTTATTATAACTATGCCAACCCAAAAATAATAAACATCCACATTGTCATGGTAAGAGTTAAAATGGTAATGTAGGGGTTAAAACCAATAAATATGAGTATAAATATAGTCCAAACATGTCTAATTATTATGAAATTATGGTATTTTAACATTTAATAATCATATATTATAAATAAATCACATATTTTATAGGAAATTGAAATTGAATTTATATTAATGTAATATTTTAATAAATTCAAAGAGTGCTCTTCACCTCTCTTATAAAAGTGAACCGGTTATTCTCATTAATTCAAAATTAAATACAATTTTGGGTCATAAAATAAATACCCAAATATCATACTAAAATCCATACCCATATACAAATAGTATTGGTTTTTTAGTAACACCAATATTAGAGGTCTTACGGTGTTATTAGAAAATATTTTCCAAAGATGAGGTATATGTTTTATTAGAATTTTTTCGAAATGTTTTTTTCATCCTCGTCCCTAAAAAATACAAAAATTATAAAATAATGCATAAGTAATCCTTATTATACATGTATTTTATTATATTTGTGGCATGGACTATATCCATATTGACATCTATGAAATGGAAAACAAAATCATCTGTAGTGTGTACGACAGACTACTGTCTTTGCAACCAATGTATTTCATTTCCATCATCATCACTCAAGAAAAGTTATAATATAATTAATATTTATATATGATATTCATGGAATAATTCTTATTTTTAAAAGTTCATATATTATTTCGGCTATTAAATTTTCATTCATAGAAAAATGATAACATTGTTCATGCATACGTAGGGACTACCACCTCAATAAATTGATGTGATTCATTTTTCCTCACCAAATCACATCGATGATACATATAATAATTTTTGTAGAAGAAATATCAATTTTATGATATTATGCTCATTATTTTAATATATAATAATACTAACCTTATTTCAATTATGGTTATTGAAAATTTAAATATAATTCATCTGTACGCATGACATAAATTATTTGTGATTATAACATAGACAATTTTTAAAAACATATTTAATTGGTGGGATAAAATTGTAACATATGTATAAAAAGATAAATATTTTTTTAATATAACTTTATATATGGGGTATTAATGATAACATTGAATATTTCAAACTCACCCAAGCCAATATGGACTTATAAACCAAATATCATCAAAATATCTGAATTGAAATTAATTAGTTGAGTAATTGTATATAACATGGTATTAAATAATATAAAGTCATAAAAATATTTAAACGGTTCTTAAAAAATTATAAATTTACTTATATTTTTTATCCATGAATATAAACAATTTACATGACATATTAGACTCAATCTAAGGGAATTCATTAAAAACACTTTTAATGCTCCTCCTTAAACTATTTTTATAAAGGGAAAAAAAATTATATTTTTATTAACTTATAGGCTAGGAGAGAATATTATTTCCAACATAATTATATAATTCATTAATGTTTTAATATTAATTTCTCATGTTTCATTAAAAAAAATCGTTTCATTATTTTGTGAACAATTTGTATATCTTAATTGTTATTTTTAAATGAAAGAGATATTTTTAAATCAGAAAGTGTTTTTAGCATGATTTTAAAACAATATTCAATGGTTTTATTCGTGATATGGTCATTGAATATTATTTAATTAGTCTTGATCGAGATTATATCTCATGGGAGAGATCATTATAAATTATATGTTGGGGGAACCCCGTTACTGTAGGCTGAGCAACCTATAGCTTATATGAGGGGTGTTCCCTATTAGTAGTCTAATGCACTGGTTAATGTTTTTTGGTTTGTATAATTATATTAGATGTTATATGTATGGATAATTTTTTTAATTTTTTATTCTTATAAGGTTTCCATAATTTATCAATGATGATGATGTCCCACGACTCCTATAAGATTTTTTATTCAATTTAACATGTTTTCATCAAAATAATTTAATTTCAAAATGAATTATTATAGTCTTTTTAAAATATTAAATGTTACTATTTTGGGAGGAAATTTTTGTTTCAAAGAAAATTTTTAAAATGTGTTTTCATGTTTTTCCCAAGACTAATATATTTATTCTTCTATGTACCAAATTAAAAATTTTATTTTTATCCAAAATTTTAAAATATTTTCCATGTGAATATGATGTAGATAAAGAAAAAGATGAGTTCAAGAACAGGTATGTAAATTTATATCATGAAAAGAGAGCAATATTTTTTAAAAAATTGTAGTGTGGGAAAAATGGATACTAATTAAAAGTTATATATTTTATATATTTGGTTTTATAATTCATGATACAAGGCCAAATTATCTAAAAAAAGACCTGAAAAGATAATCAAATTCAATAGAATGATTTATTAACATGAAAATAAATATTATTTAATCTTTATGGTTTCGAATTTGTAGATGGTATCAGGGGAGGGTTTCAATATGTTTTGAGACTATAATTGTTTTTTGGAGAGAGGTTATCTTAAGGGTGATTGATAGAATCATGGGTATATAATTTGTTATTAGACATAATATCATGGTCTTAGATACCCCTTTTCATGATTTTTGTTATGAAATTACTTATCTTCTAATGATATTTTTGGGGACATTTTTTGTGATGTAATTATAGGTTATTAAATTTTGGAATGCATATTAAATGATATGGGATAAAATTTGTTGATAGAATATTTAATTAACACTGAATATATAATCATTATATTGAATATGATTATCACATTTCATGAATTTTTTTTAGAATTATAGTTTTCTTGGTTATTGTGATTTTTTATTTAATAAATTTGATGGACGAATTATAAATTTATTTTCATAATATATATTTTATCGTATCTATAACCATGGGGCTATAAAATTATTTGGTGGTCATGTGACTAGTGTTATTTTTGAATATTATCAACAAATTATTTACTGAACATTATGTGATTAAGGTAAATAGAATTTTGTGGGATTTTATTTGAGGAGTAATGGTTAAATTGTATTTTGAATAATATAAGGATTTTTTGTATATTTATGTTGATTTTGGTGATTTATAAGAATGATTAGCATATATCTAAGATTATTTAATACATGAAATTATATTATTTTTATGATACATTAATACCGAATCTTGTTATTTTGGTGGATAAATATGAAATTTATCTTGGAAGACCAACTGATCAAATAATTATGATTTTGGGTTCCAATATTAACCTGGAATATTTTTTCTGGAGTTTTATTGATATTTATTTATTGAATGGTATTATTTAAATTTTGGGTATTATTTTTGACTTTTTTAGTCTAAATGTATTTTTTAATCATTTGATGATTTATTTAATTCAGAAACTATTTTATCTTGTGCAAACCATTTTTTTATATTTCTTAAATATAAGAGGAATAAATAGTTAATCTTTTGAAGATTTTATGATACATAATGGTAGATTTGTACGATTTTTTCATGGAAAATTCCCCTTGATTACTCCTAGTTTTAAGTTAAAGATTATATTGTAATGGATATTTATTAATGGACGAAATTCTACATTACAAGTAAGAATAGTTCCTTATGTTTTTTGTCTACACTGTAAAAATTGTCACCAACTCTAGGGAAATTTTTTTAAATTTTTTTCCTTTAACTTTTTTTAAGAATCAATAGACTTATAACCCATCACAGATTTATGAATTGTAATGGTCAATGTTTTCATCACCATCTTCTCAATCACTCCCTATCAGTTCATGGGGGTTAGTTTTTCATCTATATCCATTTTTTTACATCCCACATATGTTATCCTAAATGGAAATATAGTTTGGGTTACTTCATATTACCACATAAATTTTATTTATACCTTTTAAAAATGATTTTTTTTAATTATTTTTCTGATTTGGGATTTCAAATATGGTATTTTGAAAATTATAACCCAAGTTATTAAGACCGTGGTTATAATTATTACCTTGAATTTTCTAAAATTTGGTTAGAATATAACATCATAGGTAACAATAAAATAAATTATTTTAATATTTATTACTATTCCTAAATTATATATTTATATTAATTATAAATATATTATTTAATTCTAATTATCAAAAAATGAAATGGTTTTATTAAAATAATTTCGTATAAGATTTTCATTAATGGTTATTTTTAAAATAATATGAATTTAATTTTACAAAAATAATATCTTCTCATAATTTATCATTTCAAGATTAACTTGGAGTAAATTTTTGAGAAATTTTTGAAAATAATGATCATTAAATAATGGAAAATAATACTAATTTCTATTTAAAATGTATTTATTTTAAAACATTTACAAGGATAAATCATTTTTTATTATTTTTAAATTTTAATTATATTATTTTCATTTAATGTATTTCAATTATTATTTTTTAAATGAATTTTATATTTTAGTTTTGTAGAAAATCATAATATTTTTCAAAAGCACATTTTCCTAAAAAACCAATTTTCATCACATTTTCCCTGGTTAGATTTAAATTTCATTATTCATCTTATGTTACATTAATTTTAAATATTATATTAAATATGTTAATAAATATGTATTAATTTAGAAAATATTTCGCATTTATTTTTGGGCAATATGAATAGTAACATTATAAAATTTTGTTTTACACTATTTTACATGAGGTGGGGATAGATTTTATTACTAATTATACAATAATATTTTTGGTAGTTTTTTAAGGAAATAAAAACACCCAAATTCAGCACCCCCTTTGGGGATTTTTGTTTCCTATGCGTAATAAGTGGTATTTGACTTGTAGGTTCTCAATGGAATTTTAACTCTTTTAAAGCTAGATATTGATCATCAAACACAAGGTTGTTATGATATTGACCAAAAATAATTTCATTTTTTAAAGTAATTAAATGAAATCTATATTATAATCATTGGGGTTATATACTTTTAATACATCTCTACATGAGTTATTAGTAAACATTTAATGTAAATCATTTACTAATAAAGAACTATAGGATATTGATTTTATCCCTAAAAGAATCAATAAATCATGACTATATTTTACAAACATACTATGCACAAATGTGATGTCAACTAATTCATCATATTCTATTTATAATAAAAACATCAACATATATGAATTATTTATCATGGTGAATAAATATATATTTCAGGTATTATTGTCAATGTTTGAGGACATGGGTAGGGTTTAGAATGATTAAAATAATTAATTATTTAATAATGTTAAAATTTATGTTAAAGACTACTGAATAATTTGGTATATCCGTAATGATATAAATATCATGAAGAATATCATGGAATTATTTCAACAACATTTTAATGATAGGGCCTTAGTACATGAAAAAATAAAAAAAATATCGTGAATTTAGATAGTCAATAGGAAAATCTAATTTCTAATGTGATTTTAATAATTAAAATGAGTACGCGGATACATAGAAAAGTTATGAGTTAGCATTCAGGTAATTTTAAAACCTCACATTATCCGATGATACAAATTAAAAGGAACCTAATCCTATAATGTTTTTCTATTATTAAAATCTCAAATGGGAAAACAAATTCAACAAAAATACTATATTTATTTGTTTTATTATCGAATAATTTTCATATTAATATATGGTGTCCAAATAAATTCTATAACGATGTTATTATGATGTACCCACAATTAAATTTTCATTGATTGGGAATAGAAAGGGGGTTCAGTAGAAAAACTCATCAGAACGTGATGAATTATTATGTTGGAAGACATCATCATGGATCAAATGGGAACTAAACAAATTAATTAATATAAGTACATGAATTATGGCATACATTTTACGAAAATAAATAAACCATAACCAAATTAATGATATAATAAGTGAATTGATGATAATTTAAGAGTTAATATCATGAAAAATTATAATCTTATAAAGATTAAATTTAGGTTTTAAGGTATAGAAAATAAGTCCAATTTGGATATTTAATAATCCCAAAACATTATGATAAACATAATGGAGATTTTATCATCAATTTAGATGAAAAAATTAACTGATCAAAACATAAAATCCAGGAAACATGGAAGATATATTGTTTAAAAGATAAAAATTAAATTATAATACTTAAATATTGAGTGTTTTTTATTATATAAAATATCATTTCATAATAATTGAGCAACTCAAAATTAATGCCATGAATAATTAAGGATGTAATAGGAGAAGTGAGGTTTCACATTAATGTACTAACATCACAAAAATTAGATGTCCAAAAAAATTATGGCCAAATATTGAGTATATGGGAAACTAGATAAATAATGAGGAACATAGAACGTCAACAGAAGAATTAAAAAAATTTAAAAACCTATAGACATAAAAAATTTCAAATAATTTACACTGATTTATAACAATCAAAATGTACTGATAATTGATGAAATAATGAATTTACTCACACCCAAGTAGAATTTATAAATTTTCTGAATTGCAAGATACCTAAAATGTCAGAACTAGAGTTTTAAAGACAAAACATGTACCATGAATCTTGAGATATTGTTATGTAATTACGGGACATAAATTGTATATATTTTTATATGATTTTGTAACTTCAATGAACATGTAAAAATAGTCAAGATTAAATTACTACTAATTGTATGTTTTTAAAGTGTATTTTTTATAGATGGTAATGGGAATGAAAACATGAATATCTCCTCTAGGATATAATGATATCTTCTACATAATACATAGAAAGGAAGATATCTATAGATAGAAGTATAATAATGAGGGAGAGAATATGAAAATTAATTTATAGCCTTGTAAAATGATATTTTTCCTATGGAACCCAAGTTTGAGCATTCTTATTCACCAAAAATTGAATTAAGTTAGCCAATTTGGATCAAGAATGAATAATATTAGATGGATGATATATAAAAATTTTATTAATGAAAAAATAATTGAGTCAATGTATGGATAATTTATAGTAGTTATACATTACCTATTATTAGAAAAAAAATTATCTTATCATGGACATAAATTTTTACAAATAAGGTGTATTTATGATTCTAAATTAAGAATTGTTATAGATCATGGTCTTTAGAAAATTAATTATCAAAGTTATTCACTTAAGGTTCATGGATGTCTTTGTGGATAAAAAAATTAATGAAATTCTTCTCTATGGAAGTCAATTTTGTGACTTAGGGAATATCGTTAATTTCAACATGAATGATTGTAATGTCAACGGAAGAGTTGGTATAATTCTGATTCTCGAAAATTAAACAACGGTGTATCTATATAACAATGGTAGAGAATATGATATTAGTGCAATGGAAAATGAGACATGTTCAACAGTAATGAGATGTTTGAGAAGAACCTTTTAAATCAATTATGATAACATCATCAGTATCCGTATATATATAGTGATAAAAATATAGATAAGAGTTTAAATAATATATCATTAACATCAAATATATTGCGAAAATAATATATATAGTATTATGAACATGAAAATTCAGATTATATTATTCATAAAGATATGAACTAAGTTGATAAAAATACAATATTGTAAATTCATGTAATGTTGGAAGAAGACAATGTCACAAGAACTATATTGTTATTCAGTAATGACGGCAATGAATATGCGAAGGTTATTTTAAAACATTCATGATTTTTCTAAATAGAATCTTGATACACATTACTTACTCGATTCTTTGAGGAATAAATATAAATCAGGGAGCATTATTTTTTTCTTATAGATAACGGTGAGAGAGAAGTATGGGGGATGAAGAATTAATTTAATGGTATAAAACAAGAACAAATTGTATATAAAATTATTCTTTATAATCACTAGAGGAATGTTGTATTCTGTAAAGGTGTAGCTTCCATAATCTATATGTTAATAATAATAATAATCAATTGATTTTGGTACTAATTTATTATAAAGAAATAATTATTAACTGATCTAAATAGGAATAATGAATTTTGATTTCATAATAGATAAGGTTTATGTCTGAGAAATGTTGAATGGTGAGATATCATTTTCCCGTGGTTAATATATGACAATTGAATTTCATGGAAAATTTGATTCTCAGCCAAGATATTCAAAATAGAAAATCATGTTGTTTGGAATGGGGTATTCTATAGAAATTATATTTTTGGTAGCTACATAGATTATTTTATCAAGAGGTGATAGTGGAAAATGAGTCAATTTTATACATATTAAGAAAATCAATTGAAGAAAAATCACATAATGATGAAACAATCCATCATTGTTTTTTAATATTTCAATCCACATAGTTCAATGATTTCCAGAAAAATAAGCCTTATAATTGTAATAATAATTGATTGTTATAAAAAAAATAAAATATAGTTTGGACTATTTTATCATAAAATTTCAAAAAAAATAATTATAGGGATATATTTATGTGAGTTGTCGAGGTTTTTTTTATAATCCTAACTCAACATATATGGTTCATTATGACCTATAGTTTATTATATTTATTATTTATGTAGGCTAACAACATTAATTTCACTGTGTTTTTTAGAAGGTGAAAACATTTTTGTGACTCAAGCATGTACTCCATTTCTACAGATGAAGCACCAAAAAATGGATTTATGAGTCAGTTAGAAATATATTAATTTAATAAAGAGTTAATAATCAAGAGATTATAATCATTTATTAAATTAATTCCATTATTAAATAAAAAAACATCAGGATAAAATATCATCTCATCATAGAGAAAATTAAAAAGGGGATATTCAACCAAGATAAAATGTTAACAAAAAATAATGTTATAGAAATAATAATAATTCAGCTACCCAAATATGAGTTTTATTGGTACCAGATCAATATTAGTGTCCAACCATTTTAATCTATATTGACGGTTTGGATAAGGGATCAATATTACTCTATTAGGTATTCAATTTATAAAATGTTATTTTAATTCCATTGAATTATAATTTTAAATTTCATTCCATCTCTTGTGAATTTTCATTGAAGTGATCTTTTGATTTATTAAAAAATGTGGATAATTTTCCCATAATTTTATTTAGACATGTAATCCATGAAAAAAATGGATTAAAATTTTATCATTAATTGTAAATTGTGGAGTTATCTCGTGATTATGATTTTGATAGGGGATCATAAATTAATATATACTCTAAGGAATAAGGGTTTTTGACATGAATTGATTGACATATAAATCAGGGAAGTTTCTTTATGAAAAACAAATGTGTCCATAAGGATGATGATTAATAAATCACTGAAACATTATCTAAAGAAAATAGGTTTGAAATGCTACTACTATTTAGTATTTATTTTTTCAGATGATAGTATATTGAACCAATTATGAATGGTTTGAAAATGTATCCTAAAGGGGGGATGATTCCAAAAATCCCTTGGAGTATTATAGAGTTGTGTTAATTGAAAATTATTCTGTCGTATTATTTCAAAATAATGATCAATTAGTGATACCATATACTTCTTGAAGAATTTAAATGTAGTCATATATATTCCTTATACAGGACAAAATCTATGATTCAATATTCAATGTCACTTTATAATATACATCTTTCAAGAATAATATTTTATGTAAAATGTAATGTTTGTGGAAGATTATTAGCGAAAACACCCTGATGTAGCGATATAATGTTAATATGTGGAAACATTAGAATAAATATTGATAAATATATATTAGTTTTATGATTTTTCATTGTATTAAATGACAATCTTCATTCAATTACAAACTGATTATAAAATAATGTATTCTTCTGGTAATGATTTTAATGAATGGTTTTGACCATGGAAGCTAGTGTCACAACATGATTAATCATGTATATAATTATCTTAGATATATGTAAGAATGAATCAAAAATTAAATGATGGTTAACACACCACAATCTATGTGGTAGACATGTGATGCTGAAGAAATTAATTCCATATATTCTTCCTATCCTAAGGGTAATTCACAAGGGAAGGAGGCATATTATATAGTGTGTTTGGAAACAAAGAACCTATAGTTTTTAGGGTTCTTTTTTCTTGTAGTTTAGAAGCTATGATTGTCAAATATAAATAGAATTTCTACATATAAAAGATTCTCTACTATGGAGGTGAAAAAATATTTAGGCTAATAGTTTTATATTTTTTTGTTGAAAAATAGAATTTCATGCTGAATCATATGTCCACACATTAATGATTTAAAAATAAAATATTTCTAAAACTCAATGATTCAATATTTTATGAATCATATGTTAATTTCTAGATGCTGATTTATTTATATTAGAAGGCTTAATTTTATGAATTTTCACATCTAAATGAATGTTAATTAATTATCAATGTATAGGGAAACATAGAGGATAACATATTAATAGAACTATTTGATTCTATATAAATATAATATTGATGATCTTGAAAAAATAGCGATATATTCAAAATAACTTCTCTTAAATTAGTGAAAATTAAAAAATGAGATCCATTAACCTATCTAGATTGAATTTTATGGATTCAACTCTTAGATAATTATGGTTTTTATTAATACACCATTCAGTGTAAAATATAATTCCTAGTTCATGTAAGATCTTGCTAATTTCACATGGATAAAATGGGAGATTTTTGAGTGATTGATTGATAATAGTTTTATAGTTTGTGGGGGTCATTTACTGGAGGGACAAGGAGACCGATTGAAATTGTAAGATACATATTGTGTAGTTTTTTATTCTGGTACATTGTCACATCATGATTGTACACCTATTGGATTATACTAGTTTAGTATATCCAATTAAATATTTTTTTCTCACTTTTATTACATTATCACATAAAAATCATCAAAATGGTGAGAGATGACCCTATTAATTTTCCAATTATATCATTATTAATGGTCATTAAAATAAATTAACATAAGATGATTCAACCGGATCTCTCCATGTAATTACATTACAAGGAATCCAAAATTACAATGGAGATATTACCATTATAATATTTATAAATATTATTCATTTAATTAACTCATATTCGATAGAGTTTTATATCACGGTAACATTCATCAAAATTTATAATCATATTTCTTATTTTTGATTTATTTTTAAAATATTGTTTGAATTAATGTTACATCATAGGGCCCATGTTATTCCTATATTTAAAAATTATTTTGATATTAATTTTTTTTAATCTTTAATTTTTATGTTTCTGTATTTATTATATATGCATACCCTTCCATATTGATGAAACAAGGTAAAAAAATTCTATTAGGATGTGTATATATTTCTTACTAAGTATTATTCATATATATAAATCACTATTTTATTTTAAAGAAAAATTATATATAAAAATGGATTATTAAATTCTTACCCAATTTAGAAATTTATTCCTTAAAATTTCACATTATTTTAATGGTTGAGAATAGATAGGGGTACATCTTTGACCTGTTTGTTCACATAATAAATTTTCCAAATTTTTATAGGTTGGGTTTGCTGTATTATTTCATAAAAAATAACCTATGTTTTCCATGATCATCAAAATTTTCAACCACATAGAATAGGCATCCATAGGATATAATACCCCTTGCATCAATAAATGTGAGGTATTAGGTATGTTCTCACTAAAGAGATATATGTAAAAAACATCTTGAAAACGAGCTATTGTTTTTGAGTACATGACATTCAATAGTTCATGTCTCCATCATGACCAAGGATACCAAAAGGACAAATAATCCTAGAGAAACAGAATAAATTTATTCAAAACCCCATACGTATCTTCTATGTTAATATTCAAATGAAAAATTTCTTCCAACATTACAAATTATTCCACTTTAATGATTGTCAATATATATCATCTAAAGACTCTCAATAGATTTACCGTGTTTTAAATTTAATTAATATCATCTCCAATATCATTAATAAATTGATGGTCTAATAATTTAATTTTCAATATCTTCATACTATAATGCTTTCCCTCTACATCACTTCTTAAATAGTGAGAAATATGGCTCTATATATAATCATATATATGAACCATTTTTAAAAACTCAAATTTTCAGAATATATCATTTTGGGGTTTTTTATATAATTATTTTGTGTTTTCAGTAGAATTAGAATTACATTATAGGTGTTTTCGTACCCCATAATTAATATATTATAGATATTATAAATATTGATGAAGAAGCATGCATTAATTCTTGATTAAATTTTTTACCCTTTGAATAGAATCAGGAAAGTAAAATATGAGACCAAGTGAATTTTGAGACATGGGTTTTAACCTCGACGTGACACAAATTTTGTTTCCATTAGAAGTAATATCCAATTGACCTTGTGGGAAGGTTTTGTAAATACTGTTATTTATTTATTTATTTATTGTTTTCATTTTTTAAATGTCAAATTTATTCTCATCCTCTATTGATGAACCATTATGGAAAATACAAATGGCTATCCAAACAAACCTACGACAATATAGTTGAGTTGGAAGATATCCACCATCAGAGTTGGTGAACATTGGATCATGGACCGACGGTGATCATTCAACGAGTTCCATGTGAATAATGATGAGCGCCTCAAAATATTCTATGACATCACCAATGATGTTGATCATCATAATAAATATAACTTTTATAAAGGTAGGGATCATTATATTATAGATTTACACACTATTATTGGTTCTTTATAATGTATTTTATATGTCCCTTTTTTATGCATATCCCATCTCGATTCATCTTACTATTCATCATCGATCCATGGAGTTTCTGATTGTAAATTTACAAACCTATTTGAGTGTGTTTAGAAAAACAATATGTGATATTTAATAGAATTACCTTTGGAGAAATGTTATATGGATGGATAAATGTTGAAATATTTATTTCATATTATACTACCATGTATTGGGAACTTGTTTTGTCATGGGAGACACACAATTACTTTCTAGGTTGAGGAAAATTATGATTTCCCATGGACGTAGGATATTATTACTAATTTGGAGACATTCCCATTTTATTTTAGTGTTTTAGTTGAGTTTATGGAAATTTTTACTACCTACTCATTAGATGTGGTCACCATTCCATAAAATTAAAAATATTTTATAAAAAATTTGACTTTGCACCATGAAATTTAGTGGAATAAACACCGTGTTTCTTTGTTTATGTGGCCTCAATAGTTTGGGCCTCACATAAATATCATATGCAATGTGGATGGTTCCACTAGTAGTGTGTTACTACTCAGGTAGTTGATTCAGATCCTCAGAGAGTATTGCATTGAAACTAATTGATCAGACATACTGGTTTACATGAGGAACAAACCATGTGGAGGAATATGGAAAGATAAGTCGTGTCCATGGAGAAAATAAAAAAAATCCTTAGGTTGTTCCACACACCATGTTTAATGATTCCCACACCTTCTATATCCCCCAAATCTCATACTTTGTTAATTTATGACATTTGGACTCGATTTTGGGCCCATGAGTACTCCATTTTGGTTTTTTCCATCTTTGATGTGATGGTTTCATTTCCATTGGTATCTAAGATATGACAAAAGGGGGTATGAGTAGGAGGTTACTCTAATTGACTCTTAGTCGTTGAAAATGAGATTTGTTTCATGGAATGATGGAAGGTCCATTAATCCAATGAATCAAAAGGTATGGGGTAACCTATATTCCTTATATGGGTAGTATAGGAAGTGCCACATATTATTTAGTGAATTTTTCCAATTACAATGGAGATGTTCTTCTTCTTCATCATGAACAGGTGGATAGAGGTTCCCCCATAAGAGCTAGTTGTGTCACGATAGAGGTATGTAGTGGGGATTAGTGTGCCCTCAAGTATGATTCATGGGAAGTAGTGTTTGGTTGTTAGATTCAAATATGAGTCCTTTTGGGAAATAGGGGAACTTGTAATTCTTATATATATATATTGAAATTAATCTCATTTGTAATAGGGGTTTAGTACAAACATATATGATGTTTTTTTTCATTTGAGTTATTGGTTAATTTTACTATTTAACTCTATTTCACTTCACTTTGTCTATGGGGATTCCGTAATGTGCATATTTTTACTCACCCCTACTTGATATTTACTGACAAGAGTCATACCTTTGAAACATCATGGGAAGATAAAAATATACTATGGTTGGACTGGTATTATTTGATTATAATAGTTCATCGAGGCACTTACTATGTAAAGTAGTTACACCCATGGATCTTGATTTGGGAATGCCTTTGCATTTCCCTATTTTATTCATTTCATGAATGGGAACAGTTATTCATTATACAATTTGTTGAGTTTATTTTTTTCCTTTTAGAATCTGAAATATTTTTATATCTACTCTAATCTATTTCCATGATGTTATTTTGTGCATTTGGGAATGCATTTTCGTTTCCGTGTTTGTATATTTAAAATATGATATGGCCTCTAATTTATATATATTCCAATTTTTTTATGTTTCTTATATCATGTCATATTAGAGGTGGGATTGGGGTGTCACTCGTGGCTTACAATCAGCTGCGGTAGGGCCTCAGTGGTCGGTTCATGATAAAGGTGGATCTAAATAGTCTTTTATATGGATAGTGGTTAAATGTTGTTGTGTTGTTTGGATTGGTTTGGGGATAAGTTGAATGGTTGTTGAAGTGTAATTAGTTCATCCTAAAAGTCAGGGAACCCTGTCTGAGTGCAATGACGAATATATCCAAAAAATAAAACTCGGATGACCTACCTATTGACCCATCATACTCAGGTAGTATCTTCATGGAAACATTCAGTACATGTCTTATATAGGATAAATCTTTTTTTAATTCCATCCACTCATTAATTCCTCTCACTAAATTTGCTAATCTAGTTGTAGTTTGTCCGATAAATTTTTGGGATTCTTCCATGATGACAACCAACTTGGATATCGAGATAGGTTTTTGTTGGAGACTAGTTGATTGAGAAGGCCTTAGTACAGGGTTCCAAACAAGTTATATTCCTTCCATGAAATCATAGAGATGTGATTCCACCCATTGGTAATCACATGGAAACATATCCAAGGATTTTGTTGCAATGACATAGATATGTTAAGGAGACAATAGTTCTAGTGGGTAAAGATGATGACAGATGCTGGATAAGAATATTTTTAATGTTCTAGTTCTAGAGACCACTAGGGATTCAATGTGAGTAAAAACCTTAAGAATCGGTGGATTTTCATGATTCAGTGGTTCATGTCATCATATTGGTTAAGACCCATCCTGAGGGTGGTATAGTTTTTAAGCCTTATTCATGGATCATCACAGTGATAGAAGGGTCTTATGAAAAACAAGTATGAAGAGAAGAACCTATCTTGTATATAGTTGAGAAACAATTCATTTTTAATTACTTATTAGTGACCCTATGAGAATATGAATAATAGATGTGATGGGTTAGGATTTTTTACCCTATGGGGACACCTCCATGTATGATGGTGGCCCTAATTGAATGTATCCTATATGGTGATATAGGATGCTAGTAGGGCTAGGTGCTGCTGTTGTATGATTGTCTTTAAGAATTAAAATATGTGGGAAAACTCCCCACCATGTGTAATTGTCTTGTGATTTGATATAATACATTTTATAAAACTATGGTGCTCCCAAAGATTTTAATATCAAGGTGCAGTGGATGGTTTCCATTGATTCATATGTTTGAGGGAGTATGATATGTTCTATGATGTTAGAGTGATCGCTGGTATTGCATAACAAGCATTCAAGGTCATAGATAACAGTAAGTAGTGGATGCTTATAACTTAGAGTTTCTAGTTGTTGTTCATGGTATGACTTGTATCATATAATTATCCACCCATGGGAATGATAGAAGTTCCTATTTTCATCAATTTATTAAGTTTTTGATAGATGTTTATAGAATATTTATCTTTTATTACCACACTATTTACCCCCATGATGTTGAATGGGATGTAAATAATATGTATTTAGAAGTGTTTATAGCCAAAAAAAATATTAGTCAGAGGTTGAATAGCTCTCATAAATTGACAATACAAGAGGAGGGTGTTTAGTAAAAGGTATTTTTTATTGACAGAAAATATTTTTTATAAATTATGTTGATGTAGATATAAGAAGTAACTGCTTAAGGTCAAAGGTAGTTGAGACCCCACGAGTATTAATATAAGACTCAAATCATATATTTGGTAGAGTGTGTCCTTACACTAATAATGTGGAGAAATTATAATCTAGGTGTGTGTTTTATTGTTTTCCTAGACAACTGGTGTCCTTGGTACATCCTTAATAAGAGAGAACTCAACCTAATAATTAGGTGTTGTTTGGAGTTCTTGTAAGAGTATGAATTTGTGATAGTCTATAATTCAGGGAAAGAAAACATGCATGTAGATTACTTCGGTTGTAAATCCAATTCTTGGATTAAGGTGGAGGTCTTATTACAGTTAGACTCCCATTAAATTACCTTGTTAAGGGATAGAGGGTAAACATATCTTCAGACAATGGTGGTGAATCCACCACTAATCTAGACTATGAGAAAGAATAGTGTGTTTGAAATTGAAGGTGATTTTCCATGGGACTATATTTCCTCATGAGATGAAATATATTGGTTTTGATTAGGTTGGGAGACCATCATTATTTTATTGGGATGGAAGTAAGATTCAATTGTGCATCACGAGGATTTGCTAATGTAGTTTCATACCAACCCCTTGATAGGATATTTTTTCATGTAAAACAATTTCAATGACCATTAAAGGTTGTTTTGTAGGTAAAGAATGTGATAGAGTATTGTTGAGTATGCTTATATATGATTAACATTCATTGGGTAAATTTTTAACATTTGGTTACAATAGGTCCAACTCAACCTCTTAAGATCATTGAATTAATATGGAATTATATATAAATGTTTGTAATAGGTTAATATTGAAATAATGATTCCCAAATTCTATCTTTGTGATTGTTGGATGACTTACGATGTCAGAAACATCCTTTCCGGTAGGGAAAAGAGTCTAGTATACAGCTTGGGGAAATTTTAAAAATAATAAATTTCCTAGATTCATGGTGTACCGATGATTAATTTCATTCACCACGATGCATAATTCATGTCATGTTTGTGATGAGGTCATTTAGAGGGTGTTGTGACCCGGGAGCAATTTGGCATAACGTTTCACCCCAAAAATGATATGAAATCAAAGAAAACCATCATAGTGTTTGAAGATATAATAAGATCCATAATGTTTTATTTTATCTTGATATTTTTGGAACAATTTCCATTAATGGAGTACTCCAATACGAATAGATATCACACAACTATCAACCGAAAACCATTCAAGGACCATTACTAGGGAAAAAATGGTCATTATTATACTACACTAAGATTGATGAGATATATCTTATTATAAAACAAGTAGTGTAGATAGTAATGAATAATTTATAGGTGATTCAAAAATATTTTAGTACAAAACATAGATGGAATAATTCATTCAATAATCAATATTATAGGCCAATAGAGTTTAAGGAATGAAACCCTGATTTCTTGAGAGTCTCCCCAAGATGTTTCTTGGATATTATTTATTATGGTAGTATGCTATCACAAAGGATAAATGGGACACTCTAGATTAAATGGAGGGTTGAAGGGTATTCTGACCCCTTAGACATACCCACGTACTTGGCTTGATATCTTTATTTTATCAATTTCTCACAACTGAGGGGATACATGCATGAACCATCACTAGTTATTATCTTGGGTGGGCACAAATTCTAGATTGATCCACAAAAATGGATTTTCCTATTATGATAAAGGTTCAAGATTACGGGATCATCTAAGGGAAAACCATTCCAAATATTTGAATTCTTTAGCAGAATAATGAAAACCATGAAACCTCATGAGAGCATTAGAGAAATATGTGGTCTCAGTTCCATCACTTTTTTAGGAATCCTGTTATTTTTTGAAAGAAAATACTCAATTTTATGGAAAATATAACAACTCCAGTTTTCATAATTTTATAGTTTCAATATTTCTATATAAGTATTTTGGATATTCTTTATTGTTGGTGTGGTTTTTTTGGTTTCAAAATACAATCAAGGAAAAATATTAACAATTATATATATATATTAACACACACATGTGAATTAATTCAGGATTAATGGTTTAATTGTATATTGGATAACAATGTGTAAAATAAATGAACATAGTTGTTTTTGGGATTATGGGTTTACCCTGGTAGGACATTGTTTTGTCTTCACAGGAAATTCCATCAATGTGCATTCATTGAAAGATATGTTAAATAAATTAATATATATATATATATATATATAATGATAAACCTATCCCAAAACTCTATTAATACATCATTATAGAAAATATGTAGGTATACTTATATTAAAGTGGCTGAATAGAGTGGTTGAGGAGTAGATATACAATTGGTTTTTATGAACATGGGATCATGGATCAACAACCCGCAATCAAAGTGTTTTACGTGGTGAATAATAAAGGCAAAAAATTATTTATTGGGATCAGTATAAAATTTACACCTCCATAATGAATGATCTATTCTTAAGTTAGTGATCATTATTCGATTGATTGTTTACCTATAATTTGATTTCATGAATGGATTTGATATATATTTTAGGATTTGTTGTTTTCACTCCTCGAACTATAAAGAATAGGATTTATTATTTGTTATTCTTATTTTATTACACCATTTATAGTCTCAGTGATAATGTTTTTTTAGTGTTCAATGGTTAATGAAAATATATATTCGTTTGTATTCCCCTATCATCATTGGTAATTGAGTACATCACTATTGGGTCATGGGGTCAGTGATTCAACATTTCCCAATTGGTTCTAGTGTGATCAAATTACAAGATTTGTTATATTAATGTAAGTGATATTTGGAATTTTTTTATGGATAGATAAAGGAATAAATAAGGACACATGAAGATATTAATGTGGATTCCAAAGTTATTTTGGTATAATATTTGCGAAAATACTTCCTTAGGTTATAGTAATTTGAATTTCTGGATTCTACAGGCTGTGAATCAAAGGTTAGAAACATTCCTTTTTTTTATTTCAATGATTTTACTATGGATTTGTTGATATTTTTTATTAGATCAATGTAAATATTATTACTAATGGAGGAATATGAGGTTTTTCTGAATACCCAAACAACACACTATGTCATTTTGATGAAAAATTTCGTGTTTATTTGTTTTATTCTCTATATATAGATTATGTATTACATAATTATCATATTACATGTGGAGAGTCACCCATGTTGTTTGTAATTACATGGGTAGATGAGATGTGTCTAAATAGAACTTTGTCGAGACACTGGGTGATCAGACATGCCATGTCCCTTTTGGGACACATGGTGTGGATATACATGTATAGTCGAACAATGTCTAGGGAAAAACACACATAGGTCCTTAGGAGAATTCACATGTTCTATTCAATTATTTACAGTCATGGAATTCCTCTAGAATCTTATACCTTCTCCATTTACCACTTCAAGACTCAAATTTTCCCTCATGAGTAGCCCATTCTGAGTTGTATTTCATTTAGTATAAGCTGGTGGTCTTTTCTTATGCATCAAAGTTACGATGCAATGTGGTACAATTAATAAATTGTTCCTTGAGACTCAAATTTAATTGATGTAGTCAGGTTTTATTACTTTATTGATTTCATGGTTAGTAATCCACTGACATATCATGGATCAAGACATTTATATTTAAATTATTGGTAGAATAATTACTCCCCCATTATCATGCTCAGACATGTAGTAGTCCCATGAAAGAGTTATTTATCCATCAGTTGTGTTATACCACGGTGAAGATGAGGCCCTCCATTATGATTGTTATGATATCTTTTTATAGTGTGTTGTATTAGAGAGGTGATTTTTAGATTTTTAAGTGGAAAAATATTTATTAGGTGGTTGTGGAGATATAAATTCCTATATTTTCCACTAGAGTCACTGCATGAACACATATAATTTTGGGATTTTTAACTTATGGGTTCAGAAAACATTTATATTATATTATAAGCCTCTTGGTTTTTTAGTCATCCTACTGAGTATGTTTATTCTAACCCATGTATGAGAATTTCACACAAATGTGATATCTTATGTAGACGATTAGTTTATTGATATTGACATTGATGAACATTATATCAGTTGGGTATTGTAGATTGTTTATGAACTAACAATTTTTGGTGGTCAGACTGAGGGGTCCTGGGATGTAATCTTCCTTGCATTTTGTTTTTTTAGATTTATCTATGTGGGGAATTTTTATTCATTCTTCTTGGTTTGGAGTGTATTTTTTCCTGTCCCATTCTCAAGTAATTATCAATTGTAATCTTATTTATTTCATAGAGGTTACCTCATAAATTTCTAACCCCATAAGGGTTTCAATTTATTATATCTCTACAAATTTTCATGGAGATTAGGGGGATTCATATATATGTTCAATATGGCAAGGCCTACATTTATTTTACATTCCAACTTGATAATTTCCACCATCCCATGGACTATTAATAGAACACTTTTGGTGTTAATATCATTCTACTTCTAGTATAGGTGAGGTCTTAGTCTGTTTTTTAGTGAAAAAGATATTTTATGGGAACTCACCCATTGTATGATATTAATCCCTTCCTCCATTGATGTCTATAAAGAAAATTATCAGGTTTTCTTTTACTATCTAAATAATTCATACAAATAGAAAAAATATTTTGGTAGTAAATGTAACTATTGAAGCTCAACTCATTATTCATTGAATGCATCCTATAGAAAATAGATTTAATTATTAAATCAAAATAT
Organism: Viscum album; assembly: GCA_963277665.1. Classification (NCBI taxonomy): domain Eukaryota; kingdom Viridiplantae; phylum Streptophyta; class Magnoliopsida; order Santalales; family Viscaceae; genus Viscum; species Viscum album. The sequence goes on from OY728123.1 coordinate 350,170,645, forward strand.
GATGTGATTGATAATGTTTCCCCATGTATCGTCACTACTTTCATGATAAATATCACTTTGATATGATTATGTGATAATTCATTCCATATAATGAAAAAGGAATCCTTGTTATCAAGTCGACCCAGTATATCCCATATGGTGATGTCTCATTTTAATGTACTTATCTTACCTGGAACATAGTCTATAGTGATTTGATCAAATTTATATGTAGGTATGGAAAATCGTTTCATCATGACATAGGAAATTTAACAGACTGCATAAATTTTTTAATATACCAAGAACATGGATGTGTACTCAATAATCTCAAACAAAATGTTATATTACCTTATGTGATATCTATATTCATGGAACATATTTTTACATCTAATGTCGATGGATAAAGATGATTTAGGTGAATCATTAAATAATACATTTTTTATATATGTCATTATTACATAATTATTATTGTTTCTAAATGAATAAATATAACTTTATGAATGCTGAATTATAGAAGATTTGTATTGTTTATCTCTGCTTTATTTTAAGCTTGAAATATTCAATTTTTCTATATAAATTTTGTCATAGAAATGTTATTGAGAAATCATTTGATAAATGAATTATGTCCTTCAAGGATTCATGATTTCCATATTCATCATTTTCATTTCCATCAAGAATTGATATTTTTTAATCCTTAATAAGGATTTAAGGTGGTTTCATTTCTAGTAAAATAATTATTTACCCTAATTTCAATTAATGGAAGATATTGAATCAATAAATAATAGTTCTTGACAAAATTTAACCATCATGGACGACAAGTTTTCATCTCTTTCAATATTAATATATATATATATAAATCATTTCATCGGTATATATGTCACACTTAATTATGTTGCAGTAGGTTCTCCAAATATTAAATGAAAAAAATAAATCAAATTACTTTAAATCTTTTTTGGCAGTCATTCTCACGGACCATTAAGTTTTAGGGGGAAAATCCCATCACAAATTCCTTTTATAGGAGTATGAAAACAATAAATTTCATTGAAGCATAAAAATAACAAAAAATCCATTTCTATTTGAGGGTGGTGCTTTTACTAGTGTAGGGATTATCAAATTCATTAACACCATAAATATATTATAACATTATTACATGGAGATATTAATTACACACATTTATGTGAACATAGATATTTGGAAATAAAATCCTAAAAATTTCTCAATATTTTTCTAAAACACATAGCTAATCTAATAGAAATATAAATCATTTTGAAACATTACAGTCTCAACCATTAAAAAATTTAGATTTTCATTCATCGTTCAAAATAAATATCTTTTTCAATGATTTTATTTCAATGAATGCATCTTGGATCATCCAAAATTCATAATTTTTGAATATTTAATAATAATATATCATTCATGATGTTATCATAATAATCCTTTTTTTAAACGTATATTCTTCCTTTCATAAAGAGTAAATGATAAAATCACTAATAAACCACATTTTTTTAATTGAATTCTCTAAATAATCAATTAATCGTATCTATGAATATTGTTTTGGTGTTTGAAAGTAATAATGGAATATATATATATATATATATATTCATATCATCAATTACTTATGAAAAGGACATATTTTGAAATAGTTGTCTCACCACCATCAAATAAGGATATCCCGAAGAAATATTCAATTTTGAGGAGTTCTAATATTTTATAAATTGACTGAAGAAGACCAATCCTTAGAAGTGAGTACATTTTAATTACAGTGATCATTTTATGGCCTCAATAATCAATGAGATTCCATACATACCCATACCACTTTTTGACATGGAGCACTTATTTTCCCCAAGGGGACATATTGAGGTGTTTGAAACCATATTCCAAATTCAATTTAACATACTTCATTAACTCATACAATTCTGTAAAGTCCATATTATAGGAACTCATGGATATTGGTGACACACTAGGTTTATGTTATATTGACAAGTATTCCTCAGGTTTAATTGGAAATATGGAAACTTATTTAGGAAATACATTTATAAATTCCCTCACAATAAATATGTCCTTATGGATGATGAATTACTTTACATCAATGTTTTTATAATTGTATTACTAATCATTTAGTATCAACATCCATAAATTAAATTTATTCAGTTTTGGATATTATTAATATTAACATCATTTTTACAATACTAATTAACGGTTCATAATATGGATAATATCGAATCCCGCCTTTTATTACATAACATTTCATTACATTTTACAAACATAGGTTCTAAAAAGTCTACTGTCTTGGAAATTTGAAATATAAAACATGAAAACATAAAACATTCTTCTAATCCACTTGTAGGGACTCAAAATAAGTTCTTCCTAAGTACAATTATTTCATCTCATAACCTGGAGACATACATCAAAGGAAAGGGTGAGCATAAGGACAAGTAAGGAAAGCAAGGGAATCAGTTTACTTTTGAAACCAAAAAGAACTTGTTAAAAACATTAATACATGTGAAAGGGAAGTACATGCACAACATAATAAAAATATATTGAACCATAAAATGAATATTTGGCTACAATATTTAATTTAGTCATTCATAAACACTAAAATTTACCAAGGTTATTCACCAAGTTATTGTGAAACTTGTCATCTCTAGATATTAAATTATTTACCCAATGCATTGGAGAACTATAAGGGTTCACCCTAAATATGTATTTTTTTAATGTGATCCAAATTGATCATAATATAAAATCTCATAAAAACCCCATAGTGAGTAAAAGTAATGGGTTTCACTTCAAAATCATAACGTTATAAAAGTGCTTATAAACCTGATTGTTATGCCTTTTAAACCCCCTGGAAAAGGAAAGAGGGTTTATGTATATCGATTCAAGAATAAAATAGATCAATTTTATTTCTTCATGAATACCAAATGAAATGAAAATTTATTTGAGTATTTAGATAAATAAAACAAAATAATTTCTTGAGAAAAAGAGATATATATTTTGAGAGAAACTTTATGCATCATAATAGTGATCTAACATGGTTTTAGAAAACAATAAAAAATAGAGGGGACAATGGTATCCCATAATTAATGAATCGTTTATAGTATAGGTACAATATAAAAAGAAATAATATCATGGCGTGGAATGACACACCACATGAAAGGAAACATGGAATAAAAGCGAAAATGTGATTTCTTTTATGAAAATTTTTCATTCTAACGACGTCACTTACAATAAAAAAATAAGTTAATGAGAGTGGAATGGGTATCTCATAAATTGTAAATTAATGGGACTGTAATAAAGGTATATAATAACATAATCCTATATAATGAAATAGAAATTAGAAGACATAACATAAAGGAAGACATGACTTAAAAGAGGAGGGTAAAAGGATCTCTTACATAGAAGAGTAACTAAGGAAAATTGAATGTTGGGACCGTGGGGGGATTGAAGGCACCAGGGGAGGACTCTTTGGGAGGTAAATAGACTTTAAATTTGTTGAGGAGTATTTTTTAATGAATTAAATGAAGGAATTAGTGGGTATTTATAGTGAAAAAGATGGAATATTTAATTAATTTCAAAGGGACACCTCATCGGTGGTATTGGCAATTCCATGGGCTTTCCCTGTTATTTTCCCATGATATTGTCCACTTGAGACACCTCATGACATATCTTATTATTAACTACTTGACCAAATTTATTACATCATGATTACATCATCAATGATGTCATTAAACACCCAAAACTCAAAACTATATTTTTACAATTCACCGAAAATTCAAATTTTTCTGAAAAATCCCAAAAACATTTCCCTACACTAGTATTGATGCTCTGATTTCAGAAATGATCAACATTTTATGAAAATATTTTTTAATTTAATTTTTACATAAAATAATTATTTTTTCAAAAAAACAACTCTAAAACTATAACTTTTTTGTAACACCTTGAAAATGTAATGAAGGCCCCATAAAATATTTTACAACCATAAGAAAATAAAGTAACAATTTATGATTAAATTTTATGAAAATATATTTTCATTTTAAATTATTAAATTAATTATAAAATTGTAAATAAAATATTTATGACGTACAAAAATTGCAAGACATATACTATGATCATTTTTTTAATTTTTAGATGTCTAAATTGTATTTATACATTCATGGGTGAAGTTTCTATTGTATTTGGTAGATTTACAATTCATTACTATTCATTACAATTCATTATTATTCATAATGGTATGTTCCTATTCATACATTACTATTCACAAAAAAAAGTTGGTCTTATTAGAATCTAAATTTCTAACTGATCACAACAATAGTATACCATTTTTGTAAATCATTTCACAATATTAATTATATAATGTTTACATGAAAATTTAAAAATACTCTTTTACAAAATTCACCAATCATATTAATCCTATATTTATCCATAAATTTCAAATTTAAAAATTTTACCACATTATGAAATAAAAAAATTTATTTATTCCAAGGGATTACTAAAAGTATCTAAGGCTACATTAAATATCTCCTTATAACACCAGCATAGGACTATGTGTAAGGTGTGCTACGGTGATAGAATAATAAGGCGGCTCAGATAACATTTCCCGAGTGGTGATTTCTCATAGCTTGAACTTCTCCCTTAGTCAATTTTGTTCAAATTTCACATACTTATGCTCAGCATGGGCTTGGACCAGAGAAAAACCCAGAGATGATACCTCCTTCCCAAGATCTGATAGATGGGCTAAGTATGACCTGAGTCTAATTGATGAGGCCATCGACTCTATTTTTTGTATTAATTAAAACAAGATCACTTGATTTTATAAACATTAATTATAATGTTAGGAGTTTATTTTCCAACGGTCATATTGACTAACGGTCATATAACAGTCAAAACCGAAAGGTATCACTTCATTAATGAAATTATATTGTTTTTTGGAGTATTAAATGAAATACCATACATAATTTGAAAACAAATATTATTAAAAAATTTGGGTCATTACATTCTTCTTCCATTATGAATATATTTCCCCAAAATTTTAACTCATAACCATAGAAGAGAAAATGTGTGGGTATTTTTTCCTCATATACTCCCCTGGTTCCCATGTGGCTTCTTCACATTGGTGGTTCCTCTACAACACCTTAACAAGGTGGGTAGTCTTGTTGCGTAGAACCATGTCTCTATGATCCAAGATCTTCACAGGTTGTTCCTCATAAGAGAGGTCATGTTCAAGTTGTACCTTCACAAGATTTAGTACATGTAAAGGGTAAGGCATGTACTTCATCAAGATGGATACGTGTAATACATCATGATCATTTTCTATATTTGGATGAATTTCATGTTGATAGGCCACTACTCTTACATGATCAAGGATTTCATAGGGTCTAATTAACCTAGGGATGAGATTCCCTTTTTTCCCAAACCACATGACTCTCTTCCAATGGTAAATTTGAAGATAGGCTTTGTCACCAACATCAAACACTATGTCCCTTCTAAAGTTGTTGGCATATCTATTTTTCCATCTCGGAGGAGCCTTAATGTGTTGTTGGATGGAATAGAATTTTTATGTCATCTATTGCACAAGATCAGGACCAAGAAGCTTTCTCTCAGCCTGCTTCATGCCAGTAAGTTGGAGTTCTACACTGCGTACTATATTGTGCTTCATAGGGTGCCATTCGAATGCTCGAGTGTAAGATGTGGTTGTACGAAAACTCAACTAAAGGGATATGTTGATCCCATACACCTTATAATTCTATTGAGCATGTTCTCATCATATCCTCATGTTTTTTAATAGTTCTTTCAGATTGGCCATCAGTTTGGGGTGATATGCCATACTAAAATTCAATTCAATGCTCAGATCATGTTGAAGACTTCTCAACAATTTCGATTTGAACCTTCGATCATGATTAGATGTGATAGAAAGTTGAACTTCATGCAGCCTTACCACTTCCTTCATGTAAATCCTGGAATGTTGATCAACAGAAAAATCTCCATTAATGGAGATAAAATCGGAATTCATGGTGAGAAGGTCCACAATAACCCATATTCAATTATTTCCTATAGAAGTTCTTGAGAGACCAGTGATGATTTCGATAGTTATATTGTCTCACATCCATGTTTGTATTGGTAGTGGTTGTGATACCACTATAGGAAGTTATCACCCTTCCTTTACTTGCAGACATACCAGGCACCACGAAGTGTAGTCAGCAATCTCCCCTTTCATATTATCCAACCAATAATGTTCACAAAGGTACCTATACATTTTTGTGCTTCCAGGATGTATAGAGAAACTAGAGCTATGAGCTTCTCCATTAGATCATTATTTATTTTCAGAATTGATGGAACAATGGTCTTGTATGAAATTTTAGTACACCGTCTAGATCAATATTGAACACAGGAAACATCCCATCCTTCATAGCCTCAAACTTCTTCTTCAACAGATATCTTATTTTCAATCATTCATGATATTCAATAGTAATGATGGTTGAGAAATTATTTGAATTACGGATGATAATGTCCCTTACATTATAATTCCCATGTCCAACTTTACTAGGTTAATGATCAAAGGATCTCTTTGAATCCTCATCATGGAAAGAAGAACTCGATCGTTCCTACTTAATTCCTCAGCGACATTGTATGTTCTTCCAGGATGATAATGAATTAAACTATCGTAGTCATTGGGAACATTCAAACATATCCTTAGACTCATGTTTAACTCCTTTTTTGTGAAAATATACTACAAGCATTGATGGTCTATGTATATATAACATTTATCCACATAATGGTAGTACCTCCATACTACAGCCATCTCCAAATCAGGTGTAGGATAGTTATACTCATGAGTCTTCAACATCCGATATGTATAAGCAATGACATTGTAATTTTTCAATGAGGAAACAACAATCCCATTTAGATATGAATTGCTAAAAATAACGAATCCTTAACCACTTGATGGAAAAGTTAACACGGGTGTAGTAACCAATATCTTCTTCTTCTTCACATGGAAACGTTCTTCACACTCCATTATTGAGATGAACATTACCCCTTTTCGAGTTAACTTGGTTAATGGATTAGAAAGTAATTAATTTTTTTCACAAAACACCTATAATATCCCTATAATCCAAGGAAACTACGAATCTGAATTATTGTAATATGCTGCGGAAACCTGTCTACAACTTTTTTCATGGTAGGTTCAAATATGATTCCATAATTGATAACAAGGTTCCCCAAGAAAGAAACTTGTTGTAACTAGAATTCACATTTTCTGAACTTCCGAAAAACAATTTCCTTCCATAGAGTTTTCAAAATGCCCCTTAGATTATCCTCATTCTCCATGTGAGTTTGAGAATATTTCAGAATATCATCAATATAAACTACTCTATAGTTATCAAGGTAGTCCTTAAAGATAGTATTCATCAAATACGTAAAAATAGAAGGTTCAATAGTCAGTTTGAAGGGCATAACAACAAACACATAATCCCCATATCTTGATCATAATGTAGTTTTTTGAATATCTTCTTTCATGAACCTCAGTTGATGATTTCCAGAATGATGATAAGTCTTAGAGAAGAATTGATCCCCATGACGTTTATCAAATAATTGATCAAATTTTGTAGTGTGTATTTTTTCTTCACTGTGATCCCATTCAGTTCTCCATAATCAATTCATAGCCACATTGATCCATCCTTCTTCCCTACAAAGAGAACTAGTGCCCCAAAATAAACACACTCGGTCAAATAAACGCCTTCTTCAAAATATCTTAGAGATGTTTCTTTAATTCCTCTAGCTGTACATTTTCCATCCTATTGGGGGTCTTTGATATTGGTTGAGAAATAGGTATGAGTTCAATAGAGAACTCTACCTCTCTTTCCGGGGGAGGTCTGAGTAACGGCTCAGGAAATACGTCAATGTATTCTTGGACGGTAGAGACATTTTTATCCTAAAGCTCTCATTTCCTTCTTCTTCTTCACTGATCAACACCATAAATATGGATATAATAGGTTCTTCTAGACATATATAAGGTTGTGATATCTCTCCATGGAAGATAACTGTAGGTTTTATATTCCAAACAACTTAGATTCCCTTACTTCTGCGTTTAATCTTAGCATTATACTTTGAGTTCCATTACATCCCTAATGTATAATTCCAACATGGGAATGACCAATAGTTTTGTGATAATATTGTTATTGATAATGTAAATAATAGATTTCCTAAACATTGAAGTTTCTTGGATAATCCCACCAGGAGTCTTGACAGATAACTCTACTCTTATCAACTCAGGGGTTGATTCTAAATTTTTTGAAAACATGGAAGAAATAATGGAATGCGTAGAACCAGAATCAAAAAAAAGTAATTTCATGATTTGATAGAACAATACGATTACTATCCAACACATCATTTGGTGCTTCATCATTAGTATAAGTGACTGCTAAAGTACAACCTTGTTCTCATGGTTGTTGCTGAGGCAGATGGTGATTCCCTTCCACCGCCCTCAGATTTGGACAATTATTGGAAAATTGACCATGTTGTCCACACATATAGAATTGGAAATCAGGTAGGTCCTGTACCATCTTCCCTTTATCGTTAGTGTTGGGATGTTTTTGCTTCACCTCACTATGAGAATTCCACGCAATGTGGCCATCTCTACCACACATTTAGCACTTCCCACTCCCGAGAATGCACGTCCCTGAATATATCTTCCAACATTTATTACATGTGGGAAGTTGAACTTTCATGCTTCCTATTCCCTAATAAAAGCTCCTCCCTATTAATGGATCCATCGATCTTTCCTTGTCATTGGATTTATGAGACCATTGCGTCTCACCAAACTCTAGTTCGACATTCATCGCACTTCTCACAATCTCCTCGTAGCTATCATAATCTTAGTTGGCTAGATTCTTCAGCAGATGAGGTCTCATTCCATTGAAGAGTCTATCAACCATACCATTTTGATCTAGGACCAAGATAGTGGGGTAATGTGAAACCATTGGGAATTTCATCTCGTAGCTTTACATAGATTATTTCTCATTCTTCTTCAGCTTGAGAAACTATTTCTCCATTCTTGTTATCATCAATCGAGGGAAATACTAGTTCAAGAATATCACTATGAACATTTCCCACTCCATAACATCAACATCCACCCTTGTCCTTGGGTTTTTAATCAGTTCCCACTAATTATAATCTTCTCCCTCTAAACTATAAAGATACAAGGTAACCTTCTCTTGTTCAGAACAACAGAGCAGAGAAAAGATCTTCTCGACAGAGCTGATCCATTCTTCAGCTGTCAATGGGTCGGTATATCCACTATTGTTTAATGGTTTTTGATGGATAAAGGATTCAACTAAAAGTTGTTCCCTTCATGGTAAGACTGGTCTCTTAGCTTGATTCAAGTTATTTCCCATAACATGAGTCAATTGGTTCATCATTCGCATGAATGTTTTCATTCCAGCTTCCATCATAGGGTCGTCAGTGTATGATCAATTTCGATCACTATTTGCATGGTTTCTCCTGCTACCCTCTATTTTATAATATAGTAATACCTTTGTGAGAAGATAATTTCATTTATTAATCTTTTAACTATAGAGTATTTTGTGTCTTAAAACTTCATTCTTTAAAGAATTACATTTCTCTATAAATCCTTTGTAATTATTCATAAAAAGCTGATGATTAACCAAACATATCCCCTGGGAGTATTCTAACCAAGAGTGTATAAATAACCATTGTTTTGTACCAGGATACCCTGGGTCAATCCAAGAACTTATTTTCATAGTTTTCACTCCTAGGAACATCTGTTTTAGGGCCCCCTCTACCTGCTCGTATCCAGAGAGGGATGTATTTTCTTGATAATCCACTTACTCAATACTAACCAATATATCAGGAAGTATTACCATATCGAGAATTTTCTATAATGTTTATCCTAAAGTTTTAATAGACTAATTTCTATAAATAACTAATCTTTCCTTTGATACCAACTATGGAATCCCTCCTTTTATTACATAACTTTTCATCACATTTTACAAACATAGGATCTTTAAAGTCTACTATCATGGAAATCAGGAATATAAAACAATAAAATATAAAACATTAATCTAATACACTTTTAGGGATTCATCATAAGTTATTTATAAGTACAATTATTTGTTCTCATAACCAGGAGATATACATCAAATTAATGGGTTAGAAGAAGGCCCAGTAAGGAAATCAATGGAATCTGTTTACTTGTGAAATCAATAGGTATATGATAAAAAACAAAAAGACATGTGTAAAGGAAGTATAGAAATATCATATTGAAAAGATATTGAACCAAAACATGATTATGTGGCTACAAAATTTCATTTATACATTCATTAACATATCACCAAAGTTCATCCATAAGGTTTCATAATTATTACGAAGGTTATTCACCAAGGTATCCTAAAACATGGCATCTCTACAGATTAAATTATTTACCCAATGCATTGGAGAAGTATCATGGTTCACTATTAATATGTCATAATATTCATGTGATCCACATATATAATAATTAAAATTTTCATTAATAAACTATATACAGTTAAATTAATGGGTTTTATTTCAAAATCGTGATGTTTTAAAAGTTCATTGAAACATTATCATTATGTCTTTTTTAACCCTTGGAAAAGGAAAGAGGGTTTAATGTATGTATGTTACATAATAAAATAGATAAATGTCATTTCATGATAAATACCTCTATAAATGAAAATATATATGGGTATTCATATGAATAAAACTATAAAAATTTTAGAGAAAAAGAGAGAACAATTTTGAGACAAAAGTACTGTTGCATAATGGCTATATAACATGGTTTTAGAAAATAATGAAAATAGAGGGGAAAATGGTCTCCCGTAAATAAATGAATCGTTTATAGTATTGGTACATAATAAAAATAAATAACATCATGGTGTGGAATTACACACCACATTAATAAATCATGAAAGAAAAGTGAGAATGCGATTTATTTTACGAAAATTCCGATGCCTAATAGTATAACATATAATTCAGAAAAAAAAGTTGATCGGACTAGAAAGGGGCTCTAATAAATTGGAAATGAAATGTATAGAAATAAATATATATAAGAACATACACCAATATAACGAAATAGAAACTTGAATACATAACATAATGGAAGTCCTAACTTAAAAGAGGAGGGTGAAAGGTTCCCTTACCTTGAAGAGTAACTTTGAAAGCCTGAAGGTTGTGACATTGGGGGGCTTTAGGGAACCTTAAGAGGACCCCATGGGACGTAAAAATACTAGAACATCGTTTATGAGGATTTTTGAGTGAAATGAATGAGATAATGACTTGGTATTTATAGGGAATGAGAGGGAATATTTAATTAATTTCCAAGGGACACCTCATCGATGGTATTGGCAATACCATGGGCTTGACCCTGGTATTTTCCCATGGTATTTTCCACATGGGACACCTCATTACATATCATATTGTTTATAAGCCGACCTGATTTTGTTCTTCATGATAACATCATCAATGATGTCATTCAACACCTCGAAACTCAAAACAATATTTTTTACTTTTCCCCGAAAATTCCACTTTTTTAGAAAAATCACAAAAAATTACCATTACTAGATATCAAAGCTATGAATTCAAAAATGAACTCAATATTATGAAAATAATTTTTTATTTAATTTTTAATTTAATTTTTTAATGAAATAATTATTTATAAAAAAAACTCTAAAACTATAACTTAATTTGCAACACCATGAAAAAGTAACCATGGTCCCATAAAAGTATCACTTAACCATAATACGATAATGTGAAAATTTGTGAATAAATTTTATGAAAATACATTTTTATTTCAATGTATTAAATTAATTATAAAATAATATATAAAATATTTATGACCTACAAAAATTAAAAAACATATACTATGATCGTTTTTAACTTTTTAGATGTCTAAATTGTATTTATACATTCATGGGTAAGGTTTCTATTGTTTTGGCCGATCTAATATTAATTACTATTCATTACTATTCATAAGGGTATGGTACTATTAACACTTTAATATTCACTAAATCATGTTGATCTTATTATACTCTAAATTTCTTACTGATCACAACTTAGAAGACCATTTTTTTCAAAATCATTTCACTATATTAATTATTAAAAGTTTACATAAATATTTTAATATATCCTTTCCCAAGATTCATAAATAATATTCATCCTATATTTATCTAAACATTTGAAAATCACAAATTTTACCTCAACAATATATATATGTTTTATTTATTCCATGGAATTACCAAATATATATATGGCTTAGTTACATTGTCCCTAATAACACATGGATAAGACCTAAGTGTATGGTGTGCAATGCTGATGGAATCTCGGGGCAGGTCGGACAACATTGCCCGAGAGGTGGTTTCTTTCATCTTGATCTTTTCTCTTAGGAGATTGAGTTCAAGCATCCCATGTTGAAGATCAGCTTGGGCATGTTCTAGAGAAATTCCCAGAGATGCTACCTCCTTCCTAAAATCTGACTGATGAGCTTCATATGGACCGAGTCAATTGGATGAGGCCATCGACTCCTCATTCTGTTTTAATTAACAAAGATCACTTGTATTTATAAACAATAATTATAATTTTAAGAGTTTAGTTTCCAATGTTCATATTGACCATCAGTCATTTAATTGTCGAAACCCAATTATATCACTTCATTAATAAAAGGATATAGTTTTGTGGAGTATAAAATTAAATAACACAAAAATTATGGAAACAAATATTATTAAAATGTTCTAGTCATTACAGATAATAAATCATTTTTAATAATTATTTATGTGATATCAATATAATGAAAACAAATATTTTACCACTAAATATTCAAATTGTACTAATGAATGGATTAAGATATATTATTAGATAATCATCATATGTTTTCAAATTAAGTCATAATTTGATGCATGGGATGAAATTAATACTAAACTAGGTGTGTTTTTTTATATCTCTATGAATAGGTATAAAGGATGGGATTAAATAGCTTTAACACACTATCATGATATAAATAAATGATTTTAACCTTATTCAAATGAATATTTCCCAATCCAAGATTTTGTAGTTTGTATCCTTTTCATTGCTTATTTTTTCTTCACTTTAGCTTGGTTAATGGAATAAGATTTCTCTTACCCCATAATATTCATAGGATGACAATGTTGATTATCCTTGGGTTACATAAGTGAAATCAATAGTGATAATGTTTTCATAATTTGAAACACTAGTCAATGTATTTTTTTGTGCTTGTATTTCCACCGTTATAATAATTTAAATAATTATTTTCCTTGAATATTCATAATATTTACTTATTTTTGAACACTTGAATAATTTTGTTATTCCCTTGAGGAAAATTAATTTTTTGAATTTTCAACATTATCAACATGTTGGTGTCTTGATATCCTTTCATTTTTATAATGTGTTACTTCCTCATGAAAACACATCCTTTTTTGTCTCCATTTCCATTCTTATCTTTTCAAAGCATCATTTCATCATTGGAAATGAACCAAACCACTTTTTTATAGATCCGAAATTTATATTATTCTTTTTTGATTTTTATTGTTGTGGATTTAAAAAAATAAATAATGAATCTATGTTGATATCACGATTGATAATAAAATTGTAGAATTACATTGAATTACATCGAGAATTTTCATATTAACTGGAAAAAAATTATTTATTTTTTTTCGTAATCACTTAAATGACATCTCCATCATGGTGTGAATGTTTTAGGGTAAATTGTTTTAATTAATATTTTCATTACATCCTCCCAATATATTTCTTCATCTTCATCATTTCAATTCATATTTTCACCATTGATCATCATTTAATTCCAAACAGATTATTACCAATGTAACATTAACCTTCTAAGAACAATGCTCCATAAAAAAATTATTTTCTTTATAGGTGTCCCACAACTACAAAATAATTGAAGGAAATGTTCAATTAAATTTTAGTATTCATAGATTCATGATTTATTCAGTATATTATTTTTTAAAAACTAAAGATTTAAATTTATATATTTTCCTTCAAGACATAATCAGTTTGATATCTTTCTTCACATGAAACACTATACAAAACAAACCATGGAACTATATATAACAATAATATAATTAAAATATAATTAAAGGAAAGAAATATTGTTATCCTAATTATGAACAATATATATAAATAAATAATAAAAGTCAAGAGTAATACTTTTTAAATTATAAAAATCAATAATTTTAGCTAAATAACAAAAAATAATAATTTATAATTTCATACGTTCCCTTTATAAAATTGAATTTTATATAATTTGTTTTAAGTTATTATTTATATTATAGATTGAACATTTATTTCATAGGAGTAATAAATTATAATCAGTTAATATTTGATAGGATGCAAAACTAAAAATATTTATTATTTAAAAACTGTATGTTTTCTCTAAAAACATGTAATATAATATTTGTTTATATTAAAAAACTCACATCCCAATGTTTTCAATTTTAATTTGAATATTAGAAATTATTTTCTAATTCAATGTTTTTAAATTTTAATATGATTTATTTTTTATTTTTTGGGAAATAATTTATTATTTAGTGAACAACGAAAAATACTGTTTTTTTGAAATAGTATATTTTTTTTAAAATTATCATTATGTAAGTATTAAAAAGATCTTAAAAAAATTTAATACCAAAAAATATTTGTGGTGTAAAATTATAGAATTAAAATAGATTATTTCATTTTTTATATCCATGTTTTATGTAATGGAAATATGACTAATATTTAACCCAAAAAACAAATTTTATACTCTTTATGTGAAATTTTTTAATCACTTTTAAAATATAAATATAAAAAATGTTTTTCATATTTTATACCAATATTTTATTATTATGTACTAATTTAAATTTCATATTTAATCATAAATTCATTACAAACATAATTATTTTTTTTAAAAAATTACATTTGTTAAATGGTTAATTTGGAAGAATAATTTTATCAACGATATGTAATTATTATGTAATAAATTAAATTGATATATTTAACGTAATTATATTTACATAATTTTCCCATCAATGTGAAAATTTATTATCATAGATTAATTTTTAATTAAATTTATATTTAGATTGAATTTATGTTAAAAAAATAAAAATATAAAAATAGGGGATACTCTGGATTGTTATAAAAATATAATTTATTCATGTAAAAACTAGTTACATGGGTAAAAATAATTATTTAAAATAAAAAACCATTATGGTAAGGTTCATAAAAAACGTTTTAATATATTTGTAAAAATTAATAATATATGATTTATCAAACATATGTCACCAAACAATAGTATAACAATGTCATGAACAATTGAATGGGGATTGAGAAAAATGAATTTTTATTCGTTTGTAAAAGTAGATAATTTATTTCACAATTATAAATCTATTGAAAATATTATATTAAAAAAACGCAACTTTATTATCTCCACAACCTTGTCACAATGTCTTAAAAAAAATTCCTTTCAAAAAGGACATGCTACATAGGGTTATATTGTAACCCTCGGGAGAACGACCCTAGGGATAAGAGATGTTATCAATTTATCTCACTTAATTATATAATTATTAGATAACTAAAACATATTATATAAATTAAATTATAAATAAAGTTAGTATTAATCATATTATTCTATCCTTATATTATAATTTAATATTCATTTTTCAAATCCTATAAAACCACTCTTAAAATGAATACTTCCTCATGCATATGTGCAAAAAATAGACTCTATAGATGGTGTTCTTTCTTTTTCATAAAATCTTCACATGAATAGTTACAAAGATTAATTTAATAAAAAAATATTTATATTAAGATTAACATTATTAAATAATAATATATTATTTTTTCTACATCCCTCAAAATAACATGTAAAATGACCACCTCATCCGTGTGTAGGTGCATACTTCCACCTCCACAAAATGGTGTATTTTTTTCTCCATTAATACCTATAATAATTGACATAATCTATATATTTAAGCTATAAAAATTATATTTCAATCATAATTACTATTCAACTGGGATAATATTGGATATTCTATTAGTGAATTTATCAAAAAGAAATCATAATAATCATAACTACTGAAAATGAGAAAATAAAGTCACTATTGTTAATTTGAGTTCAATTTGTGAATATATAAGAAGAAATATGAATTTTTTTATATTGGAATTATGAATTAAATAAAGTAAATACAACCATTTATATTATTCATATTATTAAAAACACATTTTACCACGGTGAATATACTGACGAATTTTCACTGAATTGGTCGATCAACCTCATGTAACTATCATTGGAAACAACTATGTAATAATATAACACAAAATATATTTTAAATATACCACTGGAAACGAAAATGTTTAGAAACATTTTCATAAGAATGTTTTTAATAAACTTAATTACACTATTTCGTAAATTAGGTTCATGCGTATGGAAAATAATGGCTACCGTAAGGGTTTTTTCATCTCAATTATTAATCATTGAGGTAAAATGAAAAGCCATAATTTTTTTCATTTTTCAGTAATTATTTTCCATATATTTAATTTATCATAATATTTCCAGAAATATATGAAATTTCTAAATTTAACACATTTTATACCTTTCATAGTGCCTCAATTCTAAAGATAATGATGACGTATGTGTTATTTAGTCTCCAATATGAATCATTGTTACAGTTTATAATATAGGAGACCTTTTTTCTTACATATTTGTATATTTTTATTTATTTCAAAATAATTTATTGTAATATAATTTTCATGTAATTTATCTCATTTAAAAACATAAATTGAATTCCTTTCATCATTAATCATTCGATTTAGATGTCACCTAAGCCATACGGGTTCTTTCTCAGAACATCTAATCATTGAGATATATTTGTTATTAAATAACTAATTTTTTATTAAGATTTAATAAAATAAAAATTTAATACTCTTATCATCATAAAGGATACATAAATGGGATGTATAATTCTATATTATTATCCACATATGTATTCTTATGATTCAGAGTTTACCCAATTTGTAATGGTGTTTATTAAATCCATACACATTGATTGAGTTATAGTGACACTTATTTATTTATTATTCTTAAAATCATTATTTAATACACTCTATGATTTTATATTTTTATGTATTCTCTTCCACATTGTGAATTTTTATTTTTATTTCAAATATTTTACCTTGATGTATTTATTCATTAAAAACTATATCATTATTTATAATAATTCCAATATTTTTTAATGATGAGTTCCCCTCCTAATACAAATTTTACATTCCCTATAATACTTTCCTATTTATATGGAAACCCAATTATGTATTAATTCATATGTTATTTATATATATGTCTTTAAAATTTAAAAATGAATCATTTTCATATTTTTTATAAGGTTGTGTTTTAGAAATTTATTATAAATTATCAAAAATATTTTGGCATGCAAGATTACATTAAAATGTCTTTTTAATGTAGTTATTAATTTACTACAAAGGAATGTTAGTTATTTATTTTATATTTTATAAACTCAACCATATGATGTATTTATTTTACATAATCCAGGATGTGTGGTTCAGTAATGTCCCCTAAATTCATTTCATTGCCTCTTGAGTAAGAAACTACGATATTAATAAATTCTAGTCAATTTATTTAAAATTCATGATTTATGTCTTTATCGAAAATTGATTCCTTGAAGAAAGGCCTTGATGGTATATAATTTATTCAAAGAAGGCCACAAAAATTCTATCATTAGTGATTAGATCACTATGAAACAACTTTTTATTAACCATGTGATTCTTTTTATTATTATTCCTTCTATGAATTTTTATCAAGGTCAAATTATTAGTTATATGGAATTTTGTTATTAATATATAATTCATTCCACATTATTGAAGCCATGTATATATTATGATAGATTTGGGTATATTATTTCATTTAATAATCATTTTAGACACCCCTTATTATTCATCCATTTACCCATGTTATATATAGATATATATCATATGTTATTTATATAATAATATCGTGTGTATATAATTTATGGGTAATGTTGAATTATTTTTATGTAATAAATTGTATTGTAAATTGTGAGAAATATTACTACTAGTTGAGAAAAAATAGACTTTATTTGTTAATGGGGTGTTATAATCATCTAGAATATTTAATATAAAAGATTACTGTAAAGTGTGCAAATAAATATTTGTTTTAATTCATGTAATTATAATATAGTAATTTTAGGGGTATCACATAATGTCTATCACTTGGGGTGAAGGTGAACATTCTATAAAGTCCCATTTATTGTTCGTAACCTTATTTTTTTAATTACCTCCAAATTATTCTAAATTATATCTTCTGTTAAACTAGAAGTTTCATTCAATGATTCATTTCACTATCTATCACATTTTTTTGTTATTTTGGTTTCTGTTCGGATTCACTAATTTTAAATACAAAAAATTAAATTATAATTCGTATACCAACAAAGAATTGAAAAATAACATTTTAAAACATGAAAATAAATTTTAAGGAGTAAAGTTATGAATTTCCTATGGATAAAATAGTTTATCCACTAAAGAAATTCTAAAATTAACAAAACAGTTATATGAACCAACTATTATTCATCATAATTTCAATACATTATTATTCCATCATTTTTAATATAAAATTCATAATTATACAACAATTAAAATAATTTTTTTTCCTTTATAAAGAAATGATTTTATTAAAATATAAATATATATTAAACAATTAAATTTATTTAAATCCATCAGTTAGTACAATGATATTCCTTCATGAACATTTTAGTTCATTTTTTCACCTGAGAACATAAATAAAGGATTTTGGGTTCTAGAAGTCTAGTAAAGACTGGGATAATTGTGAAGAAATATGATTTGGGAAACAATATATTACATGGGTAAGGATAATTATCGGAATCATATTATATGAATAAGCCCATATCCAAAGGTATGAGGAAATAATGTTAAAAAAATTAATAATTCACATACATATCAATCATGTGTCACAACATTTTGGAAAACAATAGTAATGGCTTGAGAGTTTACTATTCCCTAATTTTTTAGGAATTTTATGTTCTTTTTTAGGTATTAGTACATGGGAATGTTTAATAATTATGATTTTAATTGGGGTTTTGATTCTTGGAATATATTATGGAAATATTTCTGGATGTATTTAGATCCCTGAGAGGTGTTTCTTATTTCAAATGAAATTACAGAGTAGGCTCTGCATGGTTTTGTTTATTAATATTCACTGTAGGTGGGTTTTTTTGTCATAAAAAGGAGTCCTACTTTATAATGAGAGAATACCCTAGTATTATTTCAATGGAATGGTAGACACCATAGAGTCAATGAATTGGGATACACTGTATAATTTTTAAGATGTGGATTAGTTTTGAAGGTTTTCTGATAAGATAAATTACCATAAATATGATTCATCTATGGTGATGTATTCATTATGTAATAGTTTAAGTAAAATGATATTTTATTTAAATATTATTTATTAAAATTTTAAAATTACATGATGTAGATTTTTCACTTTTGGATGCCTAGGGCCATGTTGTGAAGAGGGCTGTGGGGATGTGTTCTATCCCATTGTGTAGGGTGGAACCATGAATATTAGCCACAAAGAATCAGCATAGTGTGTATGGATAAGTATACTCTGTGATGGGAGAAAACAATGTTGTGAATGGTTGGGTAAATAGAAATGAGGTTGGGGCTCATCTTATTTTTGTTTCATTATATGTGTATTCTATAAAATAACTGGATAAATCACTTAATAGTGTAGTGATTAAATGGGGAGTGACACATAGTAGAGATTGGTCATCGGGTTTAATTAGGACACAAAATTTTATTTAATGACATGAACATAAGCTTGGTGCTATTACATAATTCTTAGAGTGACATCATAGTGTTACCTATCTATTTATTTTAAAAACATTGGTGGGACCTTCATTCTAGGTCATCCCCTTCATTTTTTTGAGGGAGAAGTGGTACATAAAGATACATTTTACTAGGATCCTCTATCTCCAAAACCCACATTAGATATATCCAAGTGATTGGGGATTCATTAATGTTTTAACAATATATTAATTTCAATTTGTAAATATAAATCTTTATTGTTATTTAACTTATTTATCCAAATATTTCACCATTTTCAACTTGTACTACATGCATGATTTCAATAGAGAATGGTAGAAATCATCTCAAACATAGGTTATTTTTCTCACATTGTCTAGATAATTATTCACAAGGGTGAAAAAACCTGGTTATATGGCGTTTAAGTGATCTATGATTTCCTTAGTAGTTTCTACACAATTTTGTCTTCTTAAATTAAATTATATAATTGATTATAAATTTTCAAAATTATTTATTTATATGTTTTAGATTAATACATGGGTTGGATATTTTTATGGGCATAGATGAGGCATGGATGAGGCATGGATGGGCAATTCATTGAATTAGTCAAGAATTATGGGGATAATAACTCCATGATAGAGTTAGGGGGTCCATTTAATATGAAACCATATTATTATTTGGAAATCATTATGATTCCATTATTAATTTATCTATTTAATTTGAATTCATAATAAATAAGAGTGAATTATATAAATAGATAGGAGGGAATTGATCATTATTGAGAGGGAGTAAGTTCACTTTAGAAAATTGTGTGATTTTAGAACTTTGACATGAATATATATATATATATATGAGAAAAATGAACCATTTTAATGATAAAAACCCTTGGATAGACCGCAAGAGCCAACATTACATAAAAATTTACATAGATGATATTTTATAACTAATTTTGTAAGCATTAGGGGATTAGTTCTTGTAGTGATTGAAAAGATAGTAAGAATTCAAATATATGATGATGAAAACCCTCTTGGGGTTTTATTGTTGTCATAGTGTGTTCTATTAGAAGTATTATTCATTGATGAATTGATATGGAGTTCCATGGGATATTACTTCATTATGACTTTCTAGGGTGATATATATAAAAGGACATTCCATAAAACCTAAGTGGTAGATGAGGGATTTTTCTAGAAGAAATAGAATTGGAATGATAAGAGGCTTAGCGTGGTCTAGGATGAGATAGTTGGTTGATATACGAATGTATTTTCAATGCAGAATATGGAAGAGTATTGAATCATCTAGTTCTGGTCATGATCAAATTGGGGTAAAATATATAAGGACACGATGTGGTGAGGAGTTCATGGTAGTAAAAATGCTCAACAATATTTTTTGGTTTGGAGGATCTAGTTAGTGTTCTTATGGGGGAGATAATATTTATATATTTTCGACATGTTGTGACTATATGAATAAGATTACATTTATAATATTAGGCTATATAGATAGATATAGGATAAAATGTTTCTCAAGATATGGGTAGTGTTCTGGAATGACTAGCACGTTGGTGATGTGATAATGATCTTGTGGGATGGACTGTATGGACCTACGTGTTATCCCATCATTGTATTCACCCTTTGTATGTTGGATAATGAGAATATCATGATGGTATAACATGAGTATGATAATGGTGAAAATACCTTACCACGAGTTAAAAGGTAGTTGTCAGTTTATTGATTTGTGAAATTCCTCAGATGAGAGGGAATTATTTGGGAACATAATGCATGTCTTTTTGGAGTGAGAAGGAATGGTTTACGTATATAATGTAAATCCTCTATTGAGTATATGTGTTTTTTGAAATGTGATATGTAATTTATTCAAAGTGAGAGAGGATGGTTTTTGATTTTATATTTTACTTACACTAACTGAGAGGGTATGGGATTAAATGTTACTATGGGACGCGACCCTAAAATGATATTAGTTGTCAGAAAGTTGCCTGGATACCCCTGTAGCATGACACTCGAGATGGAACTAACATGGATTGAATATAATCCCTAATCCCCATGGTTTGGAGACTAACATTATGAATCATTCAATAAAAAATAATCATCAAAAATTACACAAAATAAAAGAATATAAATGATACAAGTCATTGTGTTGAAAACCAAATAAGGATAACGTAAAAAAATAAAAATTCAAAAAAACCCAAAATAGTACATCTTCAAAGTACTCTTCATCTTAAAAGATAAAATGAAAAATCCAAAATGATACATAACTCCAAACCCAATAGATAAAGAACACCCATCTCTTCCAAGAGGTGGTTTCACTTTTCTAAGAACTTCATGAAGAAAATATACAAAAAACTAATAGAAAAGTTATGGTGTGAGCTATTATCCTAGTAGTGTCTCACCAAGGGTACAAAAACAGATTCAATAATAAAAAAAATATCTTTAATTCTATAAATACCTGTAAATTTCAAGGAATCTGTTTTTCATAATTTTAGTTTGAATTTTACAAGAACGCAGTTTCCGACGGCACCTGATTATGAGGCCCGGTGTGCTCGGAATCATTTTCTAAAGTTTGGCATGGGTACATTCAATGAACGAATGAGCGGGCTTTTCTAACTTTTGAACCGTTGCTCGGAATCGAATTCTGAGGGCATCGATGGAATCACCGCGCCTTTATTTTCCTAGAAACGCCTTTTCCTGGGTTCTGTTTGCTCGGGTGTGGTTTTTAATTTCTGGGGTTAAGTTAAGAAATAAAATAAAGTTGTGCGACACCTTTTTTTTTATTTAACATAATGCCACTTAAAACCACTTAAATCCACTTATTCTAAGTTGAAGCGGATTTGGTGGAACCCAAAATATCCTACCCTCTTGGTAGGATATTTGTGAGGTGGGGCCCGTACGAGCCCCACCATTTCTTTTCCCCTAAGTAACGT
Organism: Viscum album; assembly: GCA_963277665.1. NCBI lineage: Eukaryota > Viridiplantae > Streptophyta > Magnoliopsida > Santalales > Viscaceae > Viscum > Viscum album. The sequence goes on from OY728123.1 coordinate 350,193,443, forward strand.
ACCCAAGAATACTCCTCTTTAATGAAAGTCAACTGGTAATTTTCCTAAACTCTTAACGGTCATATTAAATGGATAGTTAAGTCATTACCATTAATTCACCGAATTAATGTTTCGTTTCTTAACTTGTTTTTCAAATGGTTTGCATGTAATAAGAAAAGACAAACATACATTCTTCTTGGGTGCGGTTTGTTGAGAGGATTTGGAGAAACTGTATCTTCATCCTCCTTCACGAAGAACGCGAAGAACATGAAGAATCCAAAGAACGTCGGCCTTTGAAGAAAGGTGACGAAGAATGCTAAACCCTCAGAGATCGACGACGTGATGTCGTGTACCGCGACGCCGACGATTCTCCTCCCCCGACGTTCTTCTGCGACGATCCTTCCCCGCGACAATCATCGATCAAAACCGATTGAGGTAGGGGATTACAGATCTTTTAAATTTCCTTTATAGATTCTATCCTTAAAATGGATTTAATTCATGAAATTAAATCTGTGTGTTTTCTTTAACACTCGAAGATCATCGACGTGATGCCGTATACTGCGACGACATGACGCCCTTCTGCGACACGACTATCCTCTTCTTCCGCGACGGTCAATTCCGCGAAGAACTCTCGTTCGACGACTATGACGAGTTATGTGTCTATTTTATTTAAATATTTGTGATTTATACTTGCAACATATGATTAAAAATTGGTTGTGAGACTTTTAAAACCGCTAACACGGTGGGTGCGGACTAACGAACAAGCCCGAACCCACCGCCCCTTTCGTTCTAGGTGTGTGAAATGGCGGACATCAACAAGCAGGCTGGATGGGCGACGCGGGGTCCTCGCATTGGAAAACGGACCCCAGTAGGACGTTTGGCGAAGACGGCGAAAATTTCCAACCACCAGAACTTGTCTGGTGGCCCGCAGAATAGCCCGTCGGCGCGCCACATCGGCACGACGCCGCCGACGGCAGATGGCGGTGACGCCCGGCGTGCCGTCGGAGAAAGCTGTCACGGTAGCTGTGCGGTCCCGCGGCCGCACATGACCGAGGGAGCACGGGACGCGGCTGATTGTCGTGCCCGCTGGTAAAGGCGGCCCCAAGCGGGGCCGCGGTTCCCTCACGTGGGGGCAGCACGCCCCCGCCCGTGGCTCGACCGTAACAGCTGAGCCGACCCGCCAGCCTGGCCGGGTCGCACCCAGGCCGGGTCGGGCCACCCGGGCCGGGCCGGGTCATGCCATCCTGGTCGGACCCGGACCTGTTTCTGGTCGACCCAGTTCGGGCCGACCCAGGGGGGTTGAGCCGCGTCGGTCCGGGCCTAGACCCCCCCGTTTTTGGACCTTTTCGGTCTTTTTCTCATAAGATGATCTACGGGCCTTCGAACCACGCGACGTCAGCGGTGAGGCAATCGTTGGATCGAGATGGTCGTTTTGGTATATCACACTCAAGGTTTTGTAGTACATGGGGTTTGGCCGAGTTGGTTCGTACACGAAACCAACCGGGCCCTCGGAGCGGAAATGCTTATATCATAAACTCCGGATTTCCGATTGACATGCTGTCAACATTGATGGATTACTCTAAATGAGACGGCTATTTTGGCTTACTCCTCCTGAGGTTTGGACGCAGGTGGAGTACGGTCGGGTCGGTTTTTCCTTAAAAACCAACCGGGCACCTGGGACGAAAAGGCCAATAACTCTCAGACCGGGCATCCGATTGACGCGCCGTCTGTGACGTTGAGTTCCTGTTGATGATACATAACATTTGGATACATCAACTCTGGACTATGTGTCAGTTGATGTATCAGCCTCTTGGATCATGGAGCGGACCCTCCCAAACGAGCGTGTTGTGTGCGGGAACCCTAGAGCTGGCTGCGACTGTGACTGCGACGATGTCAACTCAGCAAAGTTCCTCAGTGGATACGACGACGATGACTACAACACTCAGCGATCCTACGTGGGTCAGTGCTACAGATCATGTTTGGGTCCGATCCTTTGAGAGTCAGCGCTCAACGGTCCTGTGTGGGCCAGTGCCTACAGATCCTGTGTGGGTCTTTGTGGGGGTTAGTTACATATCTATCATGTGTGGGTCAGATCCTTTTTGGGTCATTGCGGGGATTAGTTACCTATCGATCCTGTGTGGGTTAGATCCTTTGTGGGTCATTGCGGGGGTTAGTTACCTATCGATCCTTTGTGGGTCAGATCCTTTGTGGGTCATTGCGGGGGTTAGTACCTATCGATCCATTGTGTGTCCAACGACTTAGATGATTTAGTGGAAATATCTGATCATCTCTATCGTCATACAAAGAATTATTCTTGTGTGAGCTGAATCCTGTTTTGCTTTCCTTTGTGTATTGTGTTATTCTATCCTGTGTGGATTTACATTTTGCTTTCCTGTGTGGATTGGGTTGAACTTGGGTTTGGATGTTGGAGCCGAACGAGAATTGATGACTTAGATATATGTATGGGCCTATACTTAAGAATTTTCAGATGTTACTTCCTGATTGTATCATTCCTTTGTGGATTATCCTTTGTTGATTCTAGGAGACCTTCAGGAGTCTTGGGGTCCCTACTGAGTAGCTTATACTCACCCCTACATGGGATATGCCCACACTACGATGTGTTGATTGCAGACGACGGACAACGCTGATTGTGGTTAAGGCTTGCGAAGCAGGACAGTACCTGGAGGTGGACCACTGGGCGGGACATTCTCGGAGCGGTCGGTTGGACCCGTGGAGCAGTGGCAGCTATCTGCACCCACCCGTTAGGTGGGATTTCCAGTGGACAGCTCGATGTTGCAACTTTACTTTTCAGTTGTTGTTTTCCCTTTCCATTTGTACTTTACTTTCAGTTTGGGTTTGTATAATGGCCCACTTACTTTTCTGCACTTACTTTTGTACTCAGTTTTTACTTACTGTTTACTTTTACCTGTTTTCTCTATGGTGTTTGTGGTTTACATTACAAAGGAAATGCCATCCCTTTTTACCGGGATTTACGCCTTGGTGCTAGTCGCCAGCCCCTGGCCTATGGAAGGCGGGGGTGGGGTAGTCACGACACGGGCCCCGAGGATGGGTCGTGATAAATTGGTATCAAAGGAGTTCGATTCTATCGTAGAACATGGTACTCTGATAATTTTCTAAGTGAAGCAATAAGGTTTAGAGTATTGGGTGTGGTTATCAGTTCAGGGAGTCCAGTGATGGGGCGGCGGCCGACGTATCCATACACTAGGACCCTGACTTCTGATTTCCAACTTAATGCACGAAAACATTGATTGCATGTGTGTTAAAGATTTCTTTGTGATTGCTTTGTGTCAGATCCCCAGGTATACTGTTCTGACCATGGTGCAACTGTTTCTTTTCAGGATGGCCCCATGATGGCAGCCAGCTACACTTCCGAGAGTTGAGCGTGACGATAGCCCACCGAGCAACGAGGCCTCAGTACAAGGCCCTTTGACAGCAGAGGGACCGGCGGTACCTCTACCCGCCGAGCTACCGAGGATATTCAAATATTTTTTGGATAAGAAATAGATGATGCTCTTGTAGTTAGAATACACAGTAAAAATTTCACAGAAACAGAAATTCCAGAAACTTTTAAGTGAATGCATCACAACTACATGTTCATAGTCATGGTTCAAATATATATTCTCTTGTTTACTGAGATTATGAGGGACATAGGCTACCATAGGATCACACCATATAAGAAAAAGTCCTAATCATAAACAAAATGAATCAATGAAAAAAAATTACATACTTGGCCTATAGAAGATCCAATGCTAGTGCAAGAAGTCAGAATACATTTGATCCAAATGAAAAAACTCTATCATTTATCATACAAAACATAATTTATCCACTTTTAGATAAGATCAGTCATTAGAGAAGCCAAATTCATGAAATACATTATGAATCAGTGAAAATATTTTTGCCTTACCCAAGAAGCTCAGAATATTAAAAACATTACATGGTTGATCATATGTCATAAAAACTTTCAAATTATTATGGTCAAATGAGATATCATGTTCTGAGACCACATGTCCCCTGAATATCACATCAAGAATTTAGAAAAAAAATTAGAGAGATTAGCATAAATTCAATGATTTATCCACCATTACAGATCTACTCCTAGATAATTCACTTGAACATCCCCATACCTAGAGTCCGAAACACTTGAAATGTTTTATTAAATATTTCTCTTTAAATCATTTAAATTCATCAATGGATTCCATGGCCCAAAACAGTTAGTTTAAATGAACTAAAATACACAATTTTTATAACCTACTTATTAAATAGGTGGGAATAAATATTAATAAATAATTTTGGAAATAAATTTATATCTCTTACTCAATATGAATGTATTGGTGAGTGATTAGACAATAATCAAACAATTTAGTAAAATCAGTTTATTCTTAAAAAATTCACATTCGTCAAAAATGATATTCTCTTCTTTTCAAGAATGAATATTAATTATAATATGTACTAGAAAATTAGTTTGATAAAAATAATTTCATCATGTAATAATCATTTTAAAATTATTCTATAATTAAAAAAAGGAATAATGAAAATAATTATTTTTATTCAAAACATATATTTTATAATATTGTTTTTATATTGTAATATTATGTTTGGGATTAGTTTTAAAATTTAACGTCTTCATTATAATTTAAAATAATAAAGTTGTGGTTTTTGAAAAATATTTTATACACAGATTCATTATAATAACATTTACAATTTTAAAATTGGGCATTTTTATTTCTGGAAAACGATTTTTCAAGGAGTTTTATCATATTGATTTTTTATTAAAATTCGTAACTTATGTGTTATGAATTTTGAAAAATGGATTTCAGATTCTATTTCAGATGGTCCAAATTTAGTTAATATCACCCTTTTATTTTTTTCCAATATAAATAGTAACCTTGGTAAATGTTTTTATAATGTAAAAGGTTAAATGTGGTAATTTAGGTTAAAATAAAAATGGTAAAGACTATAAAATGACCCTAAAACGTGAATTAATTTTATGGGATGAAAATAATATATCCCTTAACATATAAGGATCAAAATTAATCTGTTTAATAGAAATTTTACATGAAAATTAATTATATTATGTTTTAACAAATAAATTCAAAATATGTAACTTTATTTATACTAAATATACATTATGTTTCTACATGGGAAATATATATGTTATGAATGATTATAACTGTAAAAGTTTATCATAATAACCATATTTTCATGACAAAAATTTATTTTTGACTTTTTGGGTCACTTAGATGATATTATGATATTTATAATATTTTCTTAATAAATATTCAATGATGTAAAATTATTGTTTTAAATACTATATCATTTTCAATATATGGTTACCATAAATATATATTTGACAATAAATATTATTATTAAGTATATGATATTTAACGAACAGGTTTAAGAGGGTAGTGAAATCTTGTTAATAAAAAATTTGTTATAAAATTATTAAAGCTATAGTAGAGAAGAAGATGGGATAGGTCAAAGTCCTCATCTATAAAAGAAATCTTCAAATAAGAACATTTCAATCATCATGATGAGACTCACCATCATTATAAGTAGTTCCCCACTCTGATTATGAGTTTTCTGGATTTATGAGCAGATATTAAATTTCCTTAAAATTTTAATGCTCTTGGGTGAGATGGATCTTAGATTCCATGGAAGAAGACCTGGTAGAAATAATTTGGAAACACCCTCATGTAGAAACCCAATCAACACAGCCACACTCTCACCCTTTTAGATGATGAAATTATCTTCATGATTTTTATTGATGCCAAATCTCTTCAGGATCTTCATTGAGCTTTCCTTTATCCATGGAAGTATACTCTAACTTTTTAGGTTGACAATGTAAATAGCTTGTTTATCCCCATTTACAGTAGGGTAATGTGTAGTGTGAGTACCACTTCCACCTTTCCTTGAATCCTCATATCCACCATTATCCTTGCACAGAGAAACAAGATCACTTCCATCACACTAATCTAGGGGACATACCATGTATAAGGTCTACAATAGAAAAATACTTTTAGGAATTATTGGATTTTACTTGATCTGGCCGAGCAGTTGGAGGAGAAAATGAAATAGGATTATATGTTTTGGGAAATTCCAATCCCTCACCATCCAAAAATTTGTTTTTACACATTCGATTGGTAGAAAAAATTAAATCATGTCTTATATAAAAATTAATATTTTCATGTATATCATCCTCATAATCATATAGATTCTCATACACCTCATTTCATGATGTTACCAGATCACCAATACAATCAGTTGATCCCACAACAGCCCTATTATTTTCCATGATACCCCTAGAAATGTCAAAATCTTTGAAATTCTGAAATTCATTATATTCATTACCTTGCATATGTTGATATGTGTCCATTTGAGTATTCAGAAGAATACCTTCTTTTGGTGGACTTGTTTTCATATAGGGAAAATGTAAGCACTCTTTTCTTAATAGCATCAATGAATTTGGATCTCCAAAAAGAAAAATTTTTATTATTAGGGGAACCACCAGCATTTGGCCTAATCATTGACCTATAATCTGGCTGCTTTAATTTTCACAAATCTGAGGAATGGATTGTTTTTCATACAAAGAAAACATTGTAACATCCTATGAAATTTTTCAAGGTACTAACCAATGCATATAAATGTACCAAAAAAGTAGGGAATCCACTAAAATAGTATGGATGATTCCAGTTTGAAGTCACCTGAAACAAAGAAGATAGTTTTAATTAGCTCATAAGCTAGATCAATATCAACTAAAACACGAGTGGAAGGGAAATATCGGGATCAATCTATCTCATTGTCCATTATTTAAAGCCTCCACTATAGAGTAAACTCCCACAAGATTTACGTTTACTGTAAATATCATTTTAGACCAACGATCCATGTCATGTTTTTCATGGATAACCTCATGGATGTGAATTGGTTTGAGTGAGCATCCCAATAATGTAATGAACAAAAACTAAGTTTCAATGGGAATAGTATAAAGATCCAATAGAAGTATTTAAGGTCCCTACAGGGAAGAACAATGTGATATAAACCCTTACTAATTGAGAAAATACAAAAATCAATAAATCTACAACATTGATTAATCTAGATTTTTAGATCATACAGAATCCATGTGAAATCCTTCTTTGAAACTGATATCTAGGAAAGTAGGGAAAAATTTCATTTTTCATGGTATTTAAAAAGATTCCGTTGATTCACTTGAACATATGTAACAAATACATTTTTTTAATCTCTTTGTGTACCAAATCAAATGCATCATGGGAATAAAGAAACATATTTTGTGATGCAATATTATTCAAGGCATCACAACTTGTCATAGGATTATGAAAATTGTGATATCCAACATCATCAAAATATGTTGAGGCCTTATTTTCCTAACCAACGTCATCTCCTATAACCACCATCTTTGAAGGGGGAATGATCACATCCTTTGGGTCGAAATAGCAGTCCTATCGATTTTCCGTGGATCTTCAACATCGATCACTCGAGCATCACCATAAATTTATTGAGTGAGTTCCTCCTAATGTATGTAATTTTTATATTATATTTAACTTAACCATGGTATTTTATTTTTTAAATTTTTGTAATGATATAATTTTATAAAATAAATACACAACATTGATTTAGTAATTATTTCATTAATGGAAATATAAATTAAAATTTATTAAAAATATTCCAATAAATATAATATGAGATAATTAATGTTATAATCTAAATTTGTAGATTTTATAGTCCTCCTAAAGAAATAATACAATATTTAATTCTAATTTAAATTATTATCTTGATTTTTTTAAATGTCAAAAAACTGAATAGTGTCCAAGTTGACATTAATGATATTGTATCAATGAAAAACATAATTAAATAATTTTAATACCATAAAACATACTTAAATGTAAAAAAACATTTATCATATGACCTTAAAAGTGATAAATTTTTCATTTGTGGTCTAATTGAAATCACATAAGTAAAAATTTCAATATTTTAATGTTGAAAATTTTGTTACCCTAGTTAAAATAAAAATTAGTTACCTAAGGTTAATCCAAATGATAAAGCAAAAAATAATTTCAAATCATTTATAAAATATTTTTTTTGATTATATTGGAACCATATCTCTTTTTTTATTTGAATCAATAGCCTTTTGTAGATATTGTTTTTTAGATTTAATTTATTATAAGTTAACAGTCTGAGAAATTTCAAAATCCCCACTCAAATCAATTATAAAATGGAACATAATCCTTCACTTATTCACATCACATTAATCATTAATGTTGAACAATAACTTGATAATTTATTTTATTAAATCATGTGTAATCATTCTATAGGCTCCAGTCTTCTTAATATAGCAATCCTAGTGTCTCTCTAAAGAGATCAACAAGAAGTTTCCAAGGAAGAAGTAATCATTTTTACCGACGCATTCAATATTATTTTTTATTAAACATAATCATCATGTATTGATTTATTTAAAAAGAAATAAATCCCATATCCCCTTTATTATTAGATTTTTTCTGATTAAGGAACAACCATATTCCACTCTTAATCTATTCTATTAAAAAAACATCGTTCATGTGTACATATTACTTATCATCTCCACGCTGTGGTGTAATATGACATCCATACCCATTATATTTGGATGGGTATAACGATGATGATATATATATATATAATAATTATAAAAATTTAATTATTATGGAAAAAATACTCCATCCACTTATATACCCATTCACCATTAAGGAAATGATACTATCGCTTGTGCGTACGTACGACCCACCATCTTCATGATGTGATGTGATTCATTTCCAATGTTTACTATTCATGAATATGTATATAAATATATATAATGAATAAATATGATATATATTACCTTAATATCATTTTTTAGATAAAATAAATGCATTATATGTAGAAAAAGTGGGACTTACATGAAAAACATGTATAGGAAAATGAAGCAGTCCACACCCATAAGAAGGGGTTCAGTAGAATATTATAAACAAATAGGTGATAATATGATATAAGAGGATCATATATGATATAATAAGTATGAATATTATTATATTATTAATTAATAACATTATCTAAACCATTACATAGGTGGTTTAGATATGTTTGATGGAAATCTAATTAATGTGTGGGTTAATTTCCCCATCTCATTATTATTCAAGATTGTTTATACATAAGTATCTACTGAGGAATATTTATCTTCAATGTGCATGTTTCATAATAATGTTTTCAAAAATATTTTTAATATCCTTATACAATTGTTAAGGTAATTTTTACACATGTGTGAATATATACTAAATAGTTTGAAAATAACTTTTTTTTCATTTTCCAAACGAGGTAATTTATGACTTTTCCAAAAAAATTACAGGAGGAATGTTTTTTTAACTTTAATGGATTGAACGAATCATGATTCTTCCATGATGAAATAATTAACTAAATCCTACCTTACAAATATAGATTAATATTTTTAATGAAAATTTTTTCTTTTTAAAATTTCATGGAATTTTTGAAAAATAAATCATTATAAAAAAAGGATATTTACCCAAGAATAAATTATAAATTTTTAATTTTTATAATAGAATGACATTTTTGAAACCTATTCCTTTTCCATGGGATATGTTATACTGGAATGATGTTTATGAACCAAATATTTTATGGGTTCTGATATAATGATTGAAATATTTTCCTATAGAATATATTTATATGGTTTTCATTTTGTAATGGGTGAGAAATAAATCTCCCTCCAATTCAATGGGTATTTATTTATATATAATGATATATATTGGACTAGAATAGGGGGAAAACTATTTTATAATACATAGATGTAATGAGGAGTGAACTTGGTTCAGTAAGATACATTTTCCACTATGATATTCTTACAATTTATCCTTGACCAATACAAAAAAAATTCCTAGGATTATGGTTATTCCAAAATTCCATGATTTATTTTATTCTCTCATGGAATATGTTGTCCGAAAATTTATGAACCTCTATGGTTTCTTCCATGACCTTATATCCTGATCCATTATATGCAGGATATAATTTTCAAAAGTAATTTTCATGTTCTTATTCTTATATGCTTATGTTATCACACTTGATTACCCTTAACAAGATTTTTTTCACCTAATTATTATATTTCTTTTCTCATGGATATAAAGAAATATATTAAGTAATATGTGTCAAAAAGGATTCTAGTTATGAACAAATAAGTGGGAGATGATATAGATGTTTTGTAAATAATTTTTTTATTTTAAAATGTTTCCAAAGACACTAAACCAATATGGTTCTTGTTTGAATTTGTTAGGTTTTTTAGTAAATAATATTATAATTAAATTTATTATATTTTTTTACAAGATATGGGCTGTTTTTGTATGATTCAGATTAATGTTTATTTAATATTTGGAAAATTGAATGATAAAACCATAAATATATCTCTAAGGTTATGTGTAAGTATATGATAAAATCATAGTGTTTCAGTAATGATCTTGAATAACATAGGATTAAACTCATGGTGCGCATAATTGAAATTTTATAATTAATTTCAATTGATTATGTGGTTTTACTAGTGTTTCATGCAATATATATATTTTGGTTTTATTCTATTGATGGAACCCAAAGGAACTATTGTAATGATGGATTTGATGGGAAATAAAATGATTATCTTCATGAGAAACCAAATGTTATGGGATATAGAATAAAAAATCATGTTTCAATGAACACAAAACATGCTAAATCTATGAAACATGGATTAATTCCAAATAAAAAACAAAGGTATAAATATTCTATGGAATCTTTCATGAGTCATCCTCCACCTTATTTCAGATGGTTTTTTGATCAACTATTTGTTGAAAAATATATTAGTTACATTGAGATGATATTTTTGGTTTTGCAATGTTCAAAAAATGAGAAATTGATTTTGGTAGTCTCTCATTTTGATGGTGAAATATGTAAATGTTGTAATAGTACCTATAATACCAATAAAAATATGAAATCGACTCCATGGAATGGGAAAATTTAAAGAACAAATTTTTAAATAACTAAATTAATTTTATTCATAGAATATAGATGAATAAGTTGCTTCTTGAGCTTTAGAAAAAAGATGATGTATCTTTTGTAACCTATAGAAAAATGTATTTGAATAATTTCCTGGTACACTTATGGAATAATCATTCATTCATAAATGTATGGTCGAATGATTTTTCAGTGGATTAAAACAGAGTCTCTTAAGGAAATTATCCATAAGGTAATTTAGTAGCTGAGAAGAAATAATTTGATGTGCTATATTTGTTGAGATGGAGATTTTAATTACACATAAATTTTATGGGTTGGATAAGAATAGAAAAATTTAATGAAAATTAAAATCTGAAAAACATTTTAAAAGGAAGACAAGGTAATCTTGATGATAAATTTGTGGAAATAAACATGGGGGAACTATCATAAGGGGAATAATAAATACATTATGTTTTGGAAAGAAGATCATCGTGAAAGATACTACCTATGTGATGATAAAAATAAATATAATGATGTGAATAGAGAAAACGATACACAAAATGCACCTCCCAAGGTTCAATGCTTCAAGTGTAAGGAAAATGGGAATAATCTAACCAATGCACAAATCTGAGGGTTATTGATGACGATCAATGTCTATAACCTCTTAAGGAAAAAGATAGAGTCAAATCACATATGATCACTTCATGAAATGTTTAATATGATAATGAAGTGGTGAATGGTACATTTATTATCCACTATAATGAAGATAATGTTTTATTTGATTTTGGATCCACCCACTCATTCATTTATAATTAATTTTATAAGTGTATCCTCGTATAACCACAAAAATTAGATGTTGAGTGTAACACCTCAAGAGTTTACAAATTGATTTAATAAATAATTCTTGAAACACTGTGTCTCTACAAAACACCACTTTGTTATAACATAGCAATGTAAACATAATTTTTCCACCTCTGTGATTTGAATTTTGAAAACTGACATACACTATTGTGTTCGGTATAGTATTTAGAGTTTGATAAGATAAACTTAATTTTCGGTGATTAGTAACGATCCCTTATGAATATAAATGAATAGTAATGAATATTAAATCTTCCAAAACATTGAAACTTCACCAATGAATGTATAAAAACAATTAAGACATATTAAATGTGAAAAAATAATCGTAGAATAAGTATTCATATTTTTTATGTCATAAATATTTGAATTAAATTTTAATTATTATTTGATAATTTAAAATGTAAATCTTTCTTTAATAAAATTTAATCATAAATTATTAATTTATAGTCTTATGGTTATAATTTAATTTAATGGGTCCTTGATTAATTTCTCAATGTGTGATAAAATGAGTATAAGTTTCAATATTGTTTGTATGGAAAAAAATTATTTTATTTAAAAATTATTTTAAAAATATTTAGAAAATTAATTTTGAAAAATAGATTTCATTTTCTAATCTACATGTCAGAAAATGGTTGGGGTAGTGTTTTGGGATTTTTTTTGAAATACTCGAATTTTTTAGGAATAGTTATATACGGTAAAATACAATTTATACATATTATCAGCTAAATACACTATTTATTACATCATGAGTGATGTAAAGACACTTTTTTGAACCCAAATGAAATTATCACTATTATGGGTCTCATGAAACAACAGTATTGGTTGTCTTGATGGAAATAATAAAATAGTAAATAAAATATTCAAAATACACTCTTCTCCTCAATTACCCCTCCCCCAATCCCTCTTCTTAACACTCCTCTATTCCTTGAATATTTTAACATTTCTTCCCAAATACCCCCCTAGTACCTCCACACATCCACTTATCTCATCGTCTTTAACAAGGGTTTAAACCCCTTCCCTTTAAGAGATTCTAAAGGAGGTCTATTCAAGAGGTAAATTCCTCTTTTCATTTCTTTTATTTCATTTTATCTACTATGTTTTATAAATTTCATGTTTTCATACAATGTTTTTATTTTCATTTATTTCTGTACCACTACTATTTTATGAGCCTTCAATGAATGGGTGACCTTTTTCCCCTCTGTTTTTAATTTTTTCTAAAACCATGTTTCATAGCCGTTATGCTGGAAAATTTGTTCCCCAAAATCTCTCTCTTTTTGAAGCACTATTATTATGTTGTTATCTTTTAATTTCCATTATATTAAGTTTAGATACATAATTACATATCCAAAATACTTTATATGTTATTTAATAATGATTATATATGTTTTTATCTCATAAATATATTTAATGAATTTGTAAGTGAAGATGTTAAGTTGCCAGATTTTTGTAAGGGATTTATCTACTTTTCTTTGGGTTCCTATCTTTTTTCATTCCACAAATAATTTCTTCCAAATGTTTTTATTAATATAGTATCCTTCATGTACTAGAATATCTTCATGATAAATGAATTATTCTTTATCATCTCTCCTTTTCCATTATTTTATACTAAAAAGGAAAACACCATCCGAGATGTACTAATTTAACACATTTAGGAACGATGGGTTTTGGATTACTGTTACCATATTTAATTATAGTCATGAAAACATTATTATGGTTGATCCAGAATATAATATATGTATTATTTCACATATATGGTTCTGGAATCTTTTTTCACACATGGTTTTGATTTATATAGAAAGATAAGTTTGATGTGTTCAAAAATTTCCAATTAACCCAAATGGTTTTCCTTAAAAATTTATATATTGATTTATCTTCACTCCGAGAAACCAAATTAAATTTAAAACCATGAAACCCTCTTTATATTCACTAATTAAAATATAACTTCAATTCTATATAACCATCCTCATTTTACATGATTCCCGATTCAAGAATATATGTTTATTGTTCAAGAAAAAATGCTCCAAAACAATACAAGTGAACCTCTTAAACCCATCAATAATGCCATGAATGAACTTATTATGAATATAATAAATAAATTAAATAAATAATTGGTTCTTTAAATATTAATTAATTAATTTATATGTGTTTTCACAGACACTAAGATCATGTGAAGAACACCATCAGATAAAAACTAAGGGGTTTCTTTATCTCACTTCCATTGTTGTGAGATATAATGTATTCACTACTACTACTTGTTTGTGGTTTATTTATACGACCCATTAACCTTCAAAATCATGAATATATTTTTTTATTGATATTGAATTTATCATTTATTTTTTATTAATTTTGTGGCATATGATCAATTGATTACAATTTTTACTGTATTTTCCACATGATCCTCCATTTTCATTCGATGTACTTTTATTATCTACATACTTCTATTAAATTATTATTTACACATATTAAATACTAATATATTATTCTATAATGATAAATATATATTTACAATTGAGGATAATGATTTCACTTATTGGTAATTATATGTTTTAGAATGATATTTTAAAAATGCTTCCTGAAATACCAGCTCGATTCAATGAACTTCTCGAATTATTACCTATTTTCAAGGTCCCAAAATAATAGTTTCTATTCTAGATTTATCTTTATAAAATATAATATTTTAAAATGATAAATGTATTTTGGTACATTTCTGGTTTTATGAAAGAAGACACAACATTGGGGTTTATAATCCTTTAATATTTCTATTAAACCGCACTAAAATGTTCTTTTTCGAAAGCTTCATTAACAAAATATTTTTAAATGATTTCAGCTCATTAAGAATTTATGTAAGCCTAAAAATAATTTCAAAGGCCTTAATTTTTATTTTTATGGTATGTACATGTTTACAATTTGATTTCCTGAGAGATAAAAATAATTTTACAAAAAAACTTTTCTTTCAAAAGTAAAAATGATTTTTCTCATCTCACTTTTACGTTATTGAGATATATGCCTTGTTCACAAATTATTTATTTATTTTTGTGTATTTTATACCATTTCTTATATCATATAAATATTCTCTTTATTCTCATGATATCATCATGGATTATTATTTGAATTTTTCAAGGAGGTATGGGACACTTTCGAATGTTTAAGGATTATTTCCTCAAGGATTTTTTCAATTGTCCCATTTAAAAGTATATTCATCTATGTCAAATTCCTTGGTTAAATATTGTACATAATTGAATTTTATCTCCTAATATATCATCTATCATATTTAATTGAATGATTAATGACTAGTTTGACTTTATCTGTGATATCTTAAAACCATTCACCAATTTACTCAGAATAGTTAGAGTTTTTGTTTAATGTTCTGGAAACGTTATTTACATTTCATATGTCAGTTTCAATATCAAAGTGTATATTTTTAATGTTTATCCCTATTAATATAAGGAATTAATTGGACTTGGTTACTGTCAGTTTGGCCCAGCTATAGCCCCTTGGTGCATCGGTAGGTCAAATGAGACAAACTACGGTCATGGAACAAGGCCTTCACAAAATGATTATTTATTATCATGGAATGAGGCCTTGACGGTATGGTTATGATGTCCAGAATTATGTATTACATCATTATGAATATATTATTGATGTTTATGTGGTTATTAGACTAGTATTGTACCCACGAAGATGTTTTACTATGGAATTATTTAATCAGCTAACATTCTTTCTATAATGTGTTCAAGTTTATTATTTGTAGAGGCTATTGTTTTCAATTATTTACCATGATTGTTATATATTTTTATGATATATTTTTATTATTTATTACCCTTACTGAGAATTTGAGAACACCCCTTTCTTATGTTTCATTTTCATAGTACATGAAGATGTTTTTTATGATTGAACTACAAGGATAATCATAGAGTGATGGATGATCCAAATAAAACTAATATGTTGTATTTTTTTTCAATTTTTAATGTTTAACATATGTATGTATCAAGATTTTACTAGAGTACTATAATCGTGTAAGTAAATAGATTATGTGGATCTTTCTAAAAAATACATCCCTATCTAGAAACAAGTAGGTAGTGGTGGCTCTGTCACAGATGTACCTTGGAGTGAAAACTCTAACAAGAAGTTTCAGGCTTGACCTGGGGTATCCTGATACAGGATAATGGGCCTTACTGCACTCTAGGATTTGAATCTCTTGGAGGATATTCTTATGATA
Organism: Viscum album; assembly: GCA_963277665.1. Lineage (NCBI taxonomy): Eukaryota > Viridiplantae > Streptophyta > Magnoliopsida > Santalales > Viscaceae > Viscum > Viscum album. The sequence continues at coordinate 350,209,512 of OY728123.1, forward strand.
AATCACATTTTCTTTATGACCATTATGAAGTATTTATTACTGCAATGTAACAAAAGTATATGGTTCAAGTATTTACTATATATAAATTTATGCTATGTGCTATACCATGTTTAGAGTCATAGAAAGTTCATAATGTTACTAACTAATATATAATATGGAATTGAAAATAAATGGAACCTAGAAGAAGAAATTAGAGCTTCACTAATGCATGATATGTGAAGAGAAAGAAGGATCATATCTCTGACGGTCTTAAGCGATCATTCCAAAAGAATATTGACTCCCAAGAGTCCTTATAATATGAGGAAATAGTATAATGTGTTGAAAAGGTATGTACTGACATTCTATGTCCTATGGATTTGAAGGGATGAAAAAGAATAAGAGGATGGAAATGTGAAATATGTATAAAGGGATTAAAAGAATGATGTATTTTCCCACATGTGATAATTGTGGAAGGATTCACCTAGGTATATACTTGCGAGGAAAAGGATTTTTCATTGGGTGTGGAGAAAAAGGCCATCATGTTCATAATTTTATGACAAAGAATGAATTTCACTAGTTTTAATTCTTCAACTACAATGAGATTGGACACTATGTGAATCATTATCCCAAGGATCAAAGGAATATACCCCAAATGATGTTTTTGGATAATGATCAAGTTATGATGCTACCGCGGATGAAGTATAATGATTAATATTACTAATCAAGATTTGTGTAATTTGAATATTTTTTCAGTAATGCAATAGTGGTAATAATTATGAGATATATAAGGATTGTACTGCATCACTATTTCATTAAGGAATTGAGGTCATATGGTGAATGGTATAATGGAAAAGTTATTCAGTAAAAACTTAAACATTTTAGAAAACCCATGATTGAGGAAAATACATCCCTTATATATATATATGATGTTGATATAATGATGATGAAATGATTGATTCAGTTAAATAATAACTACCACGAACTGATTATTGAATTTTCGAGAAGTGGTATATCATATAATCATTGGTGATTAAAACACTTTGATATTTAATTAACATATCCAATAACATATATCTTACTTATGGAATATGGAAGAATGAATGTTTCCAATATTTTTTTTACAATAATTAATTTTATTATCATATTTCAAGAGGACACATGGTGAAGTTAGTCACATGTTTGGAATTTGAATTTTAGAGCTGATTCTAGTTTATTAAGGGTTAATGATATGTTCTTCATGAAAATTTAGATACCTTCATTATAATGTGTTGAATAATTATATTTCTTAAATTTAAGCATTTATGAAATGGTTTATGTTGATAATTGTATGTGGTTTTAGTGTTTAATGTGACTACCTGATGGTTAGATTCTTCATCCAAGATAATGTTTTCCAATTTGAATTGTTTTTTAAGTAACTTATGCTTTTACCTTTCCACTTATTAATAGGATATTTTAACCATATTCTTGATCTGGGATTCCCACAAAAGAATATTCATGTATCAACTATTCGCTTTTGATGTTAAATTTCAAATTTTTCTGATGATTTTTTTCTATGTAGCAGATAATATAAAAGAAAAAGAATTTATAAATAGATTTAATAGAAAATTCATCAAACCATGAGTCTCTAAAATTCTGAAATTTTTATAACCTATCTATTTAAACAAAATATTTCAAACTCTGTTATTTGATTTCTGAAAAACAGTCATACATGGTTGCATTCAGTTAAATATTGAGAGTCTGATAAGAAAAATATAATATTTTTTGAATAGTAACATACCCTTATGAAATGTGAGGAATAGTAAATCTAACAAAAAATAGAAACTTCACCCATAAATATATTAAAAATATTTAGACAACTTAAAAGTGTATAACAATCAGAAAATAAGTATCTGTTTTTTAGGTCATAAATATTTTCATTACAATTTTATGATTAATTTAATTGTTTAAAATAGAAATGTATTTTCCTGAAATGTAATCATAAATTTTAACTTTATTGTCTTATGGTTATAAGATAAATGTATGGGTCATTGATTACATTCTCAATGTGTTATAAAATGAATTATAGTTTTAATGTTGTGTTTTTTGGAATTAATTTTAATTTCATTTAAAAATTAAATTAAACATAATTATAAAATTAATTCCAAAAAATAGATTTCATTGTACAACTATTCATGTTGTAAATTGGTGTGGGGGAATTTTAGGGATTTCTAGGAAATACTCAAATTCTTTAGGAATTGTGAAATATAGTAAAATACTATATATACAAACTATGAGTTAAATACACTATTTATGACATCATGAGTGATTTAAGGTCACATGTTTCATACTCACATGCATGTATTACTATTAGGGGTTCCATGAAACAATATTATTGGTTGTCTTGATGGAAATAAATTCCAAGTTTACTCCTCTACTGCAATATAACCCCCCCCCCCCCCCCCCCCTCACTCCCTCTTCTCGTCACTCTTATTAGCCGTTAATATCAAAAGAATTCTCTAAAATACCATATTTTAGTCACTCCTCATGTCCAAGAAGATCTTGTTCATTCCAAAAGACTAAAACCACTTCCTCTAAAGAGATTATCAAGGATGTGGATTCAAGAGGTAAATTCAACTTTTAATTTCTTTAATATCATGTTCTCTTTTATGTGGTATGTATTTAAAGTGTTCATACCATGTTATTATTTAAATTTTACTCTATCCCACTACATGTTTATGAGTATTAAATGACTAGGTTACCCCTTTACCCTCTATTTTTAATGTTTTCTAATCCCATGTTGCAAAGTCGTTATGCTGCAGTATTATGATCTAAAAATCTCTCTATTTTTCAAGAACCCTTTTTATTTTATTATCGTTTAATTTCAATTGTATTTTGTTCATATATTTAATTCCATATCCCCTTACCATTATATATTATTTAATAGTGATTAGATACTAATTTTCTCTCATAAATATATTTTATAAATTATTAAGTGATGATGTTAGGCTGCCAGATTTCCATAAGGAATTCCTCAACTTTTCTTTTATTATGAGTTCCTTATTTTCTTTCCTCTCTTACTTTCATCCAAATGATGTGATGAATACTATATCATATATTTAATATAATTTTTTAATGGTAACATAATATTTCTTTATCACCTCTCTTTTCCAATCCATTAATATGAAAAATGAATAAACCATCCATAATGTGCTAATTTACCACATTCATGAATAGTGGGGTTTCGATTTCTGTTATCGTATTCAATTTTGTTCATTAAACCATTGTTATATTTGAACTAGAGTACTATATATATAAATATATTATGTATCATATATGGTTATGGAATATTTTTGTACACATGTTTTTTACTTAAAAATCAAAATGAGTTTATTGTGTTCAAAAACCACCAATTAACCCAAACAGTTGTCATTAAACATTTATAAAAATATTTATCTTCACTCCAGGAAAGATAATTTAATTTAAAACCATGTAACATTTTGTATATTCATTAAATAACATATGATATTAATTCTGGATAACCATACTCATTTTACATTATTCCCCGTTCTTGTATATAAGTATACCAATCATGAAAAAAATACTCCCAAATAATAAAATTGAACCTCTTAAACCCATCAAGAAGGCCGTAAATGAACTTAATAAGTCTATATAAAAAATAAATAAATAATAAGTTCACTAAATATTAATTAATTTATTTATTTTAGTTATCCAGGACACTAAGATAAAGTTAATAACACCATCAGACTTATGTTATGGGGTTTCTTCATCTCACTTCCATTTTTGTGAGATATTCGTTATTCACTACTACTATATTTGTATGTCCTATGTATACTACCAAATACAATTTCAAATAATGAATCTATTCATTTTATATATATTCAATTTATCATTTAATTATTATTAATTTTGGGGAATACTATATAATTTATTACAAATATTAAATACTTTCCACCTGAACACCCATTTTCATTCGTGTTACATTTATTGCCTACATACTTAAATTAAAATCATATTTATTTATATTTAATACTAATATATTTTAGTATAATGTTCAATATATATGTTCCATCCAGAATAATACTTTCAATTATTGGTATTTATAGGTTTTAAAAGGATCTTTCAAAAAATCTTCCCGAAATACAGGCTCGATTCAAGGAACTTCTCGAATTATTACCAATTTTGATGTTCAATATATAATAGGTTATATGTTATATTTATCTATATAAAATCACAAATATTAACATGGAAAAGGTATTTTGGTTCATTCCTAGTTTTATTAAAGTAAAAATTTATTTGTTCTTTAAAATCATTTAATATTTTCCTTAAACCCGCACTAAAAGGCATTATTTCTAAAACTTCTTCAAAAAAATTTACTTTAAATGATTTAACCTAAATAAAAATCTGTTTAATCCTCAAATATAATTTAATATAACATTTCTTTTATTATCTGGTATTTTCATGTATAGAAACATATTTCATGCCAAATAAAAATGATTGTCCAAATGAACTCTTCTTTTCCAAAATGAAAATGATTTTTCTCATCTCACTTTAACTTTATTGAGATATATGCCCTGTTTAGCAATTTTTTCTTTATTTTGGTGTATGTGATTCCATTTTGTATATAAAATAAATAGTATCCTTTTTGTCATGATATTCTAAGGGATTATGATTTGAATTTTTCAAGTTGGTATGGGACATTTTTGAATGTTTAAGGATTATTTACTCAAGGATTTTTCAATTTCCTTATTTAAATGTATCTTCTTCTATGTCAACTTCATTTGATTAAAAATGTTTTTAATTTTTTATTATCACCTATGATATCATTTTGCATATTTAATTGAATTTTTTCTAATTAGTTTGACTGTGGTTGTGCTATCATAAAACCATTAACTAATTTACTTCAAATGGTTAGTGTTTAGGCTTAATGTTCGAGGAAAGTACTTTAAATTTGATATGATGGTTTAAATATGAATGTGTATTTTGTTTATGTTTAACCACATTAACATTAGTAATGCATTGGACTTAGTGTTGGGTGTTGTCTGTTATAGCCCCTCTGTGCATTAGTAGGTCTCATGAGACAAGTTACGGTCTTGGCACACGACCTTTACAAAATGATTATTTATGGTCTTAGAATGAGGTCTTGATGGTATGGTCATGATCTACCTCAATATGTTTTCCCTCTTTATGAAAATATTGTTTATGGTTTATGATGTTATTTGACTAGTAGAATTCCCATGGTTATGTTTAATTATGGAATTATGTAATCAACTAATATTCCTTCTTAAATGTTTTAATGTTTATTACTTTTAGAGGCACATGTTTTCTATTATTCACCATGCATATTGTTGGTATTTATGATATATTATATTGTATTAATTACCCTTACTGAGCATTTGATCTCACCCCTTTCTTATGATTCATTTTCATAGGACATGAAGATGTTTTTTATGATTGACCTATAAGGATAATCTTATATTTGAAGATGTTCCCAATAAAAACATATAAGTTTTATTCATTTTCTGGTTGTAATGTTCAACATAGGAATGTATCTAGTTTCTTCAAGACTATAAAATGGATGGTCCTTGATGATTTTATTTCTTGTAATCAAGTTAGTGTATTAAAAATAAATAATCGGCTCCACGTTTCTAGTGTCGGGGTCCTTACATTGAGTTAAGCATGAAATCTCCTAATAGAAAAATTTTCAAATCACATGTTTATAATTATTATTCTGTTGAATTTTATGGGAATGTGCTTCTTGGAAATCATGTGATACTTATTTTAGATAAATTATTCTTCATTCACCTAATGGATTGATTTTCACTATATAGAGATCATATGAATTTATCAGGAAGGGATGTAAAATATTATATTCTGAATGAATATATGAACATATATCTATGAAAGGATGAATATGAAAATTTAGTATAAATTAATTCTATATTTTGGTTCTTATTTAGTATAAATTATGGTTATCCATATCACCTAGTTAGTGAGAAACACTAAATTAAATATAAACCTACAATGTGGGAGTTTGATGATGTTTTTCTTGAATAATTTTCAAGTCATCCACTAAATTGTGTAGCCGAGTTTTCAATAGAACTCATATCAAGTGGTATTCCTATTTCAAAGAATTCTTATATAATGGACATAATTTTGTTTCTAAAACTATAGAAGAAAATATTTGATAATCATGAGAAGGGATTCATAAACCCAAGTGAATCACCATGGGGTGAACCTTTTCTGTTTTTTGTGTAGAAATATGGATCAATGAGATTCTAAATTGTTTATCTAGAACATACCAAGATCACTTAGAAAAACAAATATCCTCTCCCCCATATAGTTATTTTTTTTAATCACAAATGAGGAGGTAAAAAATCTTCTACGATTGAGCTTCATTCTAGATATCATCAATTAAGATTCATGAAGGGTGAAATACACAAGATGAAATACCTTACTAGGTATGGAAACTATGAATTTATTGTTATACCTTTTTATCATACTAATTACTAGACCGTATTCATTGATTTAATGAATATATTTTTGGGGGGTATATTAATTATTTGTTGGTAGTATTTATAGAAGAAGTTATTTTATATTCAACAATAATTTATGAACATGATTATCACCTGAGTATTGTACTAATGCCCTTGATTTAATAAGTGATTTATTAAAATGTTATAATGTTTGGGGTTTTGATTTAGGAAGATTCATCTTTTGTTTTATATAATCTCAAGAGAATAGATATTTATGGATCCCTCACTGATAGAAGTTATTAATCCTTGGCCCATACAAAGAATATTAATTGAGATATTAATTTTTTTTGGTTTTTGATGGATTTTATCTATGATTTTTTTGAATAAATGTCATGATTATATAATCCACTCACCAATTTGTCTATGAAAGAATTTAAGTTCATATGAATGGAGGAATTTGAATAAAATTTAAATCTGTTGAAAAGATGGTTAGTATGTGCACTTGTGCTCACATTACTATGTAATAGATAATGTTTTGTGACCAATTATGATACATAAAATAAGTGTATGAGATGTGTTCCCATGAAAAATGAGATCATGAGAGATTATGCCTCACAGAAATTGAAAATAAATTTCAAAAATTACCCAGCTCATTATTCAGAGTTAGTTATGGTAATTTTTTCATCAATGATATCGAGGAATATTCTTTATGGTGAAAGGTGTGACATATATTCTGATCAAAAAAATTTAATGTATATTTTACACTAAAAATTATCAATATAAGAATCAAATAAGATGGATGGATTTGATTAATGATTATGAATTCTCAATACATTATCACCCTGGGAAATCAAAAAAGGTGAAAAATGATTTAAGTCAAAAATACTATGCTTACCTATATATGAATATGATAAAAATGATCAAATATTAATGGATTTAAAATTTATTGATATTGATATTAAAAATTAAGGGGGAAAATATTATATTTCTCAATTGAATTTTCAACCATATATAGAAGTAAATATTATGGGGATGTAAAAGCAAGATGCAGAGTTGAAAAAGAAAGTGATAAATGTTATAGAGTTCAAATATTATTTCGATGGAATAATAAGGTTTTGGAACTATGTTTCTATCCCTCCCACACCAAATTTAAAAAAGGATCTATTGGATTATGATCATAGTTCATCATTATCTATTTATCCTTGAAGCAGAAATATATATAGACATGAAGAGTGTTTTCAGTGGAATAAAATTAAGGGATATATTGGAAAATTTGATTCCCAGTGCATTGTTTTTTAGAATGTTAGGGTTGATAAAAAAAATAAAAGGGATTTTTATAACAATTACCCACATTTGTATAGAAATGGTAAGACAACGCAATGTGTTTTTTCATCATAATTCAGAAAAAAAAATGATAAAACCCAAAAAGCTATGTGGGTTATATTTGAACGCATTAGGAATTCATCACAGTTAAGTGTATAAGAGAAGATTTATATCATGATCAACTTCATAGAATACATTTTATTTAATTGTTTAGATTATATGAAGTTCCACTTTACATTATATATAATAGGGATTCGTGGTATACCTCAATGTTTTTATCAAGTATTCAACATGATTTGGATGTAGAGTCATGTTTTAACACTTCATATCATCCACAGATTAATGGTCAATTGTAATGGATAATTAAAACTCTATAATACTATTTAATATATTTTCTATGGATTTCAAGGGGTTTTGGGATCAACACCTACCTTTGGTATAATTTTTAAACAAACGTATATTCCCCTCAAGTTTTCAAATAGATCCTTATAAAGACCCCTTTGGTAAGAGGGGATGAACTAAAAGAAGAATGGATGTTATGGGAGAAATAGTATTATTAATACTTGATCTAGTTAGAGATATGATAGAGAAGGTCATATCTATTGAACATAATATAAGAGTAGTTGAGCGTCGATAGAAAATTATGATCATAGTCGATGAAATGACCTAGATTAGAATGTGGGTGAAAAGTTGTTTCAATGAATATCTCCCAAGAAGAGAGTAATCAGATTTGATAATAATTGGAAGATAATCCCTAGGTATATTAGGCCTTTTGAAGTTTAATAACATGTTGGGACAGTATCTTCATGGTTGGTGCAACCACCAAATATCACTCAAGTTGATGATGTGTTCCATGCATCATCCTAAGAAGTAAATACATGATCCTTCTCATATACTAAACTAATATGCCATACTATTGGTGAATGATAATTCTTATGAAGAATAACCATTATAGAATCTGGATCACATTGAAAAAATTAATTGAAACAATACCACTCTCTTGGTTAATGTTTTATGGAGAAAAAACCAATTTGGGGAAGCTATGTGCAAACTTGGGGATTTCATGCGACAGAGTTAGCATCATCTATTTGAAACCAAGTCAAAAAAATAATACAAAAATCATTTTAATGTGTGAATAATTTAACTCCCATATATTTTAATGTAATATATTTCTTTAAGTAAATTTAATTGTTCAATTTCTTACGTTGCACAAAACAGTGTGTTTCAAAAAACCATGATGCAATATTAATATAAAATACACATTAAATTGGTGTGAATAAATATGGATAACTTATTCTTAAAATAAATATAAGTATCCAAATCAATATGAATTTATGTGAGAGTGCTTATTAAATAATCTCACAATTTTCATAAAATAACTTTAGTTTCCGAAAATATTTTTCCCTTAATAACTAGTTACTTATCTTTTTATCAATGAATATTATTTTTTAAAATCTATTTTAAATGTATTTGGAAAAAATAATTTCATCATGTAAAATTATCTTAATATTATTTTATAATTTCCTAAAAGCAGTTTTTTGAGGAATAATAAAAATTATAATTTTTATTGAAAACTGTATTATCTTTTAAATTATTTATAATTTCATATTATGTTTTGGATTGGTTTTAAATTTTCATAAGTTATTTTTTATTTAAAATTATATAATTATGGTTTTTAATGGATTTTAAACATGGATTTATAATAAAATAATACCATGTTTAAAAAGGGTCATTTTTTCAAAATATGTTTTTCATGGAGTTTTCTATTTTTATTTTAGATTATATTATACAACAAGTGTGTTTTGAATTTTGAAAAATTTGTTACAAATTTTTATTTAGATGGAAAAAATTTAGTTAATATTTTCCTTTTAATTTTGGCCAATATGAATAGTAACCTTGGTAATCATTATTACCATAGTGAAGTTCAAATTGGACAAATTAGAGTTAAAATTAAAACAATAAAAACTATAAAATGAAACTTACACGTGATAAAATTATGTTAGATGAGTATAATCCTAAAAATAACACATAAAGATCTAAATAACGTTTTTTAATGGACATTTTTTCATAAAAGGGAATAATATGTCATTTAAATCAAGGAACATTATAAAATGTCACTTTTATATTTTAAATAACCCTTACATATCTATATGGGGGAAATGGTAGGATGTGATCGAATCAAAATGTACTTTTTTTACATAATATTTTTTTTTCATGATATATAATTATTTTTGACTTTTTAGTCTTTTTAGATGATATTATGATATTTATAATATATTATTTAAAAAAAATCCAAAATTTGATATTCTAGTTATAAATACAATATCAGTATTAATATAGGGTTAAAAAATATATATTGGAATATAAATATTTTTCTAAAATCTAGATGATGTATCTCAGTCATGGTAATTTATTTTTATTTTTTAAAAAAAAATAAGTTGATCAAATAATTACGCAATGATGATATATTAATTAATTTATTAATACAAATAAGAAAAAATTGATATTATTAATATAAAAATAAAAATAATTTTAGAAAATTAATGTGATCAACAATTTTAATAGATGATTGTGACATATTAATAATTCAATAAATTTTTTAAATGTTAACTTATCATCATGATATTTTTAAAAGTCAAATAATAAATTGCTTCAAAATTTATAGTAATAACGTTTTATCAAACTAAAAATATATTAAATTATTTAAAAATCATTAAAAATAATTAAAATTACATAATATTTATAATATGGTATAATATCTTATAAAATTTTCTTTCATTTTCTAAATGAAATCATAAGAAAAATTAACATCCTTCTAATATTGTAAAATTTGTTACATTAGTTAAAATTAAAAGAGGTTATCTTTGGGTAAATGAAAATGATAATGTTTAAAATAATAATTTTGTACTAAAAAATCAATTGGATGATGATATGACAACATTTTCCAATTTTTATATAAAAATACATGGTCATTTGGTTGTATTTATATTGATATGGAATTTATTACAATTTAGTATTACAGGAAATTTTAAAAGTTCACTTCAACTCAATTATAAAAAGGAACCACCTACCTCACTTATTTACATCACATTGAGCCTTAAATCATTACTATAACTTGAAAATTTATCTTACAAAAATTAATAGAATCATTATATATGTTCTTTTCATCTCAAAATTATAACTCTATTTTCCCTAAGAGAATATCTAAAGGAAGTTTTCCAAAGTAGAGGTAATCATCTTTACCCACTCTTTATAGATTGTTTCTTATTATATTTACAATTAATGAGTTGTTTAGATTATAAATTATTTAATTAAATATGAAAAATATTATTATATGTAATTATTATTATAGTGAAAACATATTCCATACATTATCTATCTAATGAAAATAAAAAAACAACGCCTGCATATGTATGACATTCTGTTTTCACACCGCAGTGCAATCTATATTTCATAACCAAATTATATGTATAGGTAAAATAATGGAAATAATATATTTATATGATAATTATAAAATATACTTGATTATGTAAAATATATACCATTTTATTCCTTAAACTTTCACCATTAAGGAAATTATATGGTTGCCTATGCGTATGTACGGCCAACTGTATCAACCACGCGATGTGGTTCATTTTCCATGTTCACCATTCTTGAATGATTATATAAAAATATTTAATATAAAAATATGAAATATATTACCTTTATGAACTTTTTATATGATATAATTGCATCCTATGGAAGACAACTTGGGCTTATTCAACAAAATATGCATAGGAAAATGAAGGAGTCAACACATGAATGAAGGGTAATAATAGAATGTTGTTAATAATATGGTGATAAGATGATATAAGAGGATCATATAAGAAATCATAAGCATGAATATGATTATGTTATAAAATAATATCATTATTTATATGATTATAATATATGTTTTAGTTATGTATGGAGGAAAGAAAACCTAAGGTATGGTTAATTTCAAAAATCTCATTATTATTCGGGATTATTACATATGTATTTGCTAGGAAGTTTTATCTTCCATGAAATTTTTCCTAAAAAATGTTTTCTAAAAAGTTTTTTATATTTTTATATAATTGTTAACTTTATTTTTACCCATGTCAATATTTTAAATAAATGCTTTTAGAGGAGTCTGTTTTTCATTTTCCTTACAAGGTACATTGTGACTATTCCAGAAAAAGTATGAGAGTAATCTATTTTATCTTGTATGGAATGAAAGAATTTTTATACTTTAATTATTCTATAATACCATAATGCTTAACTTACATGATTATAATTTTATTTTCCGATATTTTTTTTTAACTTTTATAATTGAACGATATTTAAAAAACATAGAAGATATGATATTTTCCCCGAAAATTATTTTCATGGGATCTCTACAAATTATCCTCCATTTTTTATAACATTATATGATTTTAATTATTATTTAATAGGGATATTTTTTAATATAATATCATTATTAGTTTTATGATAGTTTTATGTTTATTTTTTAATGATATTTAGGAAACCCATTTATTTTACATGGGTTATGTTATGATGGAATGATTTTTATGGAACCAGTTTTTTAATGGGTTCTGATATGATGAATTAATTTTTTCCCTTATAGAGAACATATATATGGTTTTAATTATTTTAAGTGTTGGGCCAATATCTCCCTACTATTTATTGGGTAAAATATTATATCTTATGAGATAGATAGTACTAGAACATGAGTAAACATGGTTCAATAGTACATGACTAGCACAAGTAGTTAACTGGGTTCAATAAGATACATTTTCTATTATGATTCATATTTAAGTGATCCATGAAAAATATGAAAATGATTTTCTATTATTATGTAGATGGTACACTTATATGTATTATGTTATACTTTAATTGAATATATTTTTTGAAATGTTATGAGAATATATGATTTATTCCCTGACAACATATCATGATATTTGATATGAAAAATAGAGATTTCAAATGTTATTTTCATGTTATTATTCCCTTATGCTTATGTCATATCCCATGATTCCCCTTACCAATTTTCAATTCACACCAACTTCTTATTTTCCCATTCCCTATGATAGTAATAAATTTTTCAAGTATGATGTTTTAAAAGGGGTTCTAATTATGAAGGAGTAATTGGAAGATGATGTTGTTGTATTATGAATAATTTGTTTTGTTTCAAAGATTACAAAGACACTAAAACAATTTTGTTGTATCATGTTTTTTATATAATATAATGAATAATTTTCTCTTTAGATGTAATAATAGTTTATGACAAGTTTGGAATGTTATTACGTAAACTTTAATGTCTTACTCAAAGACCACCAATAATGATTATAGATATTAATGGAAAATCCTATTAATCAATGTTATAAAGACCTTATGAGCATTGGTTAGGCCAAATGTGATTAAAAGATGATCAAAATTTACATACCTTTTCTACAATTTTGTTGTCTATAGTTCAAATTCTTTTTTTCTCAATTAGTGATAAACATATCGATGATAAGTATTTTATCACCACTTTACCCCATTCAATAGGTCACAGATATCATAAATCATGTGAAATAAATACCATTTCATTATAATAACTTGATTGATTTTCCAGTAATCAACAGATTGTTGAAATGTTTATTTATATTTATTAATAAATATACTATACTCCACTCAAGGTGACACACATAGGAATATAATGACATTCTCTAAAAGATCATCCAATAGACAGTCCAAATAATTCATTTCAGCTAGAGACATATGATTAGTGGGTATAAATACTAATTGAGTACTAGGGAATAAATCCATAAAAAATACACCTCTCTTACTGGTTTTAAAACAGATAAATTAAAAAGGTAAGACATCAAGAAACTCCAAAAAAACTAGAGTTATATTTACTCTCATGTATTCCATCCTTAGAAAAAATGAAAACACTCTTATTACATTCCCCACATATTGATATGTATTTCTGGGACTACTCGACCGTAGGTTCCATTCTCCTTGAATGATACAAATCTCCACATTGGGCATAATAAATGAGAACTTTTCAAGATAAAAATCCATTTGGGATTTTTTAGAAATATGAAAATACATCCCTAAAATGACATCAATAGGTTTCCTATCAAGACATTCAAAATCTCAAGCGAGATCAATATCTGATAAAGGGAAAACATAAGTAGTACAATAGATACCATGATCTCTCTTCTTCTCAAGGGGTGTAGTAATTGACATCACATAAGATAAAATATTCAATGAAATATTTAGTAGATTCAAAATATGATATGAAAATAACGAGTGATATGCACCAATATAAAATAATGTACCCCTAATGATTATTCAATAGTGATGTTACCTGTCAAGATCACATGACCTATATCTTTTTCGTTTGGATTTTGTTTCCCTATATATAGAAGATTCATTCTAGATACATGTTTCTAGAACCCCTTAGATCTTGATGAATCTTGATTTCACAATAGTAATTTTTTCGTAATGATGACCTTGTTCAACTACATGGAGTATAATGGATCTATTAGAACTTCTATAGTTGTCTTAAGAGACTATCAGATCAACATATCTTGGGGTTCCTTAATAAATAAACATGTTCAATACCAAGGTTTTCCACACTAGATGAAAGTGAAAGTGTCATTTCTTGGAACCAAGAGATCTCTATAAGAACCACACTATCACAATTCCCCATCAGACACATAACAATTTCACATCCATTTTTGTGAACTTATAGCACTTCCATTAGGAGAAAAAGGTACCCCTACAAACTGCGACTTACGAACCATATCATGCTCAACACTCAATTCCCTGTCCAACACATCAACATAATTGGTGATCTTAGGCCATAATACCTCAGTACATATACTAAATATAATACCCCTATCTAATTTTTGAGACATAATCTTCTAAATTGATTAAAATAATTGTGAAAACAACAAAAACTCAGCAATGTGGTGTTCATTCTCCAACATGGTCTTGTAAGCCTTCCTGAGTTTGAAAAAATCCATAGCCTTAGGCATTAACATATACTATAGGAATATCGAATGATTGAATGGAATATTATATTCCCATCAATATAAACCCTCATACTTATTCTATATCACCATCAAGTCCCACCATCTCCTTCTTATTCCTTCTACCTAGAAGGTTGGGAATTTCACCTTGATCAAATCAGGAATTTTGGAGAACTCTAAAAAATCTATATCTTCGTAAATTAATACTCACACTCTTACGGATATTTTGAGCCATGGAATGATGTTTTATACTAGAGAAGAAACAAATGATCATGGTATTGATATTAATCACTATGGGGTTCAAAAACTAGTGCTGGTATAGGAATGTGATTAGTTTCTTTTCCCAGTGCATTGAAGAGGCACATAATAAACTTAACCACATTCTAGATTATTAGTGGATTAAAATACCATGGACCACTAGAAGAATTGTCTCATGTCCTGTTCACTCATATTATTAGAGACATTATTCCACACATCATTTAAAAAAAATTCAATACAATATAATAATACATAGATGGACACCTTAATAAGAGAAATAGTAAAATTAATCCCATAAAATAAGATATCAATGTTTGTATTTCAACCTATCCCAATCAAAATCATAGAAACATATATAATTAGATCAAATCAATCCTCCATAGTCCTTTCCTCTACCACTCATGGTGACATATGGATCATTATGATGAGATTTGGACGAGAACTCACTCAAAAATACTTCTTATGTTATAAAAATATATTCACAAATACATTCGGAAATTATAGAATGATTCTAAACCTATACCATTGAAAGAAATTTAAAATGTACCCTTCTAGATACCTTGGCACACTAGTACACAATACAACACTGAAATGGCCTTAATGGTGCTTTGGAAACACATAGTATGGACAATAACAACTTGAATCGTTCAAGATAAAATATTGAACAAATAATCATGAAAACAATGAAAACATAAAATATACAAGTTAGTATTATGAAAAATCCACACAGATAAACTAATAGAAACCAAACAACTGAAAAAATATAAAATAGTACGTCCTTGAAGTAGTCAACAACTTAGAAGATAAAATCAAACATATTAAAGGATACATCACTCTAAGCCCAAAGTATCAAGAACATTCACCACCTCCAAGAGGTGATTTACCTTTTTCATAGAACTATTAGATAAAAATAAATGAAAAATAAAAGGAAAAGGTATGATGTTAAATAATATCTCATTAGGGTGTAACCAATTTTTCCATTATAGATTCCATAATATTAAACCAAATTATGATTTAAATTTTAAAAAATAAATTGTGAATTTGAATTAATTTTTATAATTAAAAAGAATTATTTCATTTAAAATTGATGTAAAATATTTCAAACATTGCTTAAAAACATTATATATAATAATTTATCTAAATTAATAGTCATGATTAAAAAAGTTCTAAATCGATGTAATTTATAATAAAACAAATAACCACATGAACGTTGGTCATATACCCTAAGGTATGATAGTTTCTAGTTATATGATCCTCAAACATCTCATTTTTGTGGTCATGGAAATATGTGTACTCACGTACCTCAGGCTCATGCTAAATATTCCTCATAAAAATTCCATAATTGATACGATCATCCTAACAATATTTCTGTTAGTGTTTGAAAAATTAATCCATTTCTAGGGAATAATAAACCTAGAGTTCTTGTCGAAAATAACCCGGTAACTACATATACTATCATGTTCTAAATTAGTATTTTAATAATGGGAAATTAAACTATTGTGAAATTTTAGTTTCAAAGTAAAAATTAAAATTCAATAATATTACATGTCTTTTTTATAAATGTATTTCTTTTTAAAACAAAACTGAATATATATTTTTAGTAATAAAATTTAAGCCATTCACATAAATTAGTTCTTAAATAATTTTATATCTTCCTTCAATTTTAAAATATTCCACAAATTACAATTCCAAAAGAATTCGCTCGGTTTCCCAAAATTCCATAAAAATTCATATCAAAATTATAATTATATAAATTATTTTTTTATTAGAAAATTGAAATATATTTCAAAAATTACGAAAATAAGGGATTAATTATTTGAAAAATCCCAAATATAACCACCTAATTTAATCAAAAGGATCAGAAATCAATGATTGAAACCCATAGTGGGATTTTAAAATGAAAAATGTTGAAAGGAGAGATAAAAATTGAATTAATAGATATTTAAATTGAGTGCATATCCATCCAGTTTGTGATGATCTATCAAACTCAAAGGAGTCAAAAAAATTGATATTAGAAGAAATCGATTAAGAGATGTTTATATAAAAATATGATATTAAACATGATAAATCATGCATTAATCCTTAAATAAAAGGGGATTTTGGTGCCAAAAACAACATCAAGAGAGCATTCACATGCCTAGAAAATGAAATAGGATGATTTAGGGTAGAGCATGGGATAAAACATGGGTTTGGAAATTTTTTATCAATTTTCAGAATAAAATTATCCCACACGCACGGTTTGTTGGGAAGGGCCACATGGTTAGAAAAACCATTCAACCCTATATTGGGGTTCATGCTTTCTACTAGTTATGTGCATAAATTATAAAAAAATTCTCCTGTCGTGAAAAACCACAACTATTAATGGTTTCGTGATTTTGACTGGGAGGGAGATTAGTATAAGAAAAACCTTGTGCCAACTATACACAACCCAAAGAGCCTCCATGATTTTCCAAATTTCACCAGATTCCCTACTAATTAGAACCAACCATGTAATGATCAAATAGAGAGTCTAGGTGTTCCTAAATCCCATTAAAATGATGTAATAGTGCGTGATGATATATGGTACGACGTGATAGTGGTTTTTCATGAGACACCACCACTGTGGTTATAAATAGTAAAACATCATGCCAAATATATTTTCGTCTGTTTTAGTAAATGATATGAAATACTACCCAATATTTTCAATTTTTTATTTGGCTTGTCAATATTCCATACCAATCTCTTTGAGAAAAGTTTTTTATTTTAGGGAAAAGACGAGGTGTTCCAATCAATAAATAGAAAAATATTACATCATTTTATATGAATATTCATACGTCCCATAAATATACACTCCTATAACTATAAATGTTATTTTTTCATTGTATCCATGATACATAAACATCTTATTTCATTTAATATCTCTTTCATCATTGATAAAATTGCTATCAAAGTTTATATATCATAGAGATACACAAATAGTAAAAATCTAGGTATACTGATGAGTTGAAAATATTATAAATCATGACCATAGAAATTGTATAAGTTCAAAAATTCTTGAAATTAATCAATAATCATATTTATGAATATTTTGAGAATATTTTTTTTGGACCAAGAGTTTAAAATTTGAAGATTATACAAAAAAATCTTAAATTATTATCACAGAAAAATGATTTGGAAGTTCAAGAGACATGAATCTTAGAATGATCTTAATTCAGGATCCATGAGATCATATAATTATCATAAGAACATTTCAGAGATATTATAATAACATGTGCGGAATAATCCTAATAATATAATTCATGTATCAAGGATACCCAAAATGAAATTCACCACTTGTTACGGTTTGGATGACTACCAGTGTAACCTTTTATGGGCTTTGTATAACCTCCCATGAAATATGTGAACTTAGAAGACATTAATAATTAATAAATAAATGATATCTATAGTTTATAAGCATCCATAAAATAGTAATAATATGTTCACATATAAGCCATAATATCATGGAATAATTTATAATTTTTTTCATATCGTAACGCATGAAAAATAAATTGGGGTTCAACAGCATATCATCATCAAAGTCAACAAACATATTGTGGAAGAATAAAGATGATAAATTTATATCACATCCACTATAAATGATAATATAAATCAATATATATTTTTATATATGATAACACCATTAATAGAACACATGAACATTTCTTAAGGAAAATACACTTCTTATTTTGTAATCACATATTTAAAATGAATGGAAAAATGAAAATTTTAGAAATAAAAAGTGGATAGTAAATGATTTTATTTATGTATATTTTTCATAAAATTTAAACATTGGAAATTTAATCATACATAATCCCGATAAAAAATGAGATTATCAAATAAAATCTTCAAATTATGTATGAAATTAATAATAATTTATCTAACCTCATTTATAATAAATAAAAAATATTATAATTAGATAAAATAACCATATTAAAACAGATAATACAATTAATACTTCACTTGTCACATATTTGTAGTCATTCATTAAAAATCATTCAACATCCTAATCATTTCACGTGTTAAATAAATTTAATTTTTTATTTGGTTTATTTATATAGTTATAACCCTTCAGTATTGATTGTGGTTTCCTCAATAAAATAATTTCATTAATTATGTTAATATCCTATATGTTAATTTTATGTATATTTATAACCATACATAAATGTCATATATAAAAAATGAACTACCCATTTTATGAAAATGATAGTCTATAGGTACCCATGAACATTATTTTAATTTTGAAATAAAAATATAGAAAATACATCATAATAATTATTTATCATTATAGAATAATAAATAAATATATACACATATCATATATATTTATTAAATCCATCATTATTTCCATCAATTATGGGTGGTAATAGAAAATGTATCATATCTCTTTGTAGAGGTTGTATTCACCACAGATGCACAAATGATACCTTAATTTCCCATTTTATGTAAAGGAGGTGTAAAATAGTTTTCCCATAATCATAATAAAGGTTAATTATTTTTATTATAGTTTTTTAATTATCATAGGATTTATTTAATAGATTTACATTAATTTAATTAATAAATTATCTTTGATAGAATCTAGTAATATGATTACACATTCTTTGAGAGACATTCTTTAGACACGCATTAAATATTCATTGGATTGTATATAAAGAATAAAATAATATCATAAATTATAAGTAGGAATCTAGAAATTTGTTTGTGTTGGAAATGAATTATTGATAGGGATCAATGATTGCAAATTGGGGGGGGGGGGTTCTCTTTTATAAGTTAGGGGAGGGACACACATGGAAATATTTAAAAAATTTTAAAAAAATAAAATTTCTAATTAGGATGTAATATAATGGAAAAAATATCATAAATAATATAATATATTGTTTAAATTCTATCAAAAAATAACATTTAGAAAATATTGTGTGTCTTTTATAACCATATCTCTTATTTTATACCCCTAGTTAACCCATATTAAACCTAACCATGCAAATTTTTTTCTATTTTTAATATACATTATATACAAAAATGAAAGTGGAATCAATAAATTTTTTAAAGGACACATTAAAATATGGATTTACTTTATCAATTTCAATTACTATAATTTGTATAATTTTTTAAAAAACACACCAAATGAAAAAAATAATTTTTTACAAAAAAAGCAATTTTTGAGGGAAAATAAGTTAAGATTCATTCGATACCATGAAAAAATGAATAATGGAATGAAAAAATAATTTAATAAATATATATTAAATAAATATAGTTTACATAATTAAGAAATAGTTAATTTTAAAAAAAAATTAAAAAAAAAGTGCAAGCAAAAAATAGTATTATGCAAAATAACTCTTTTAGTGATAAATGATATTTTCATCATTATTTATAATCAAATAACTAATAAGTGAATGAGTATAATGTAACCGAAAATTAAATATTTTATAAATATTGTTAAATATATACATATAATTTTTATGTAAAAAATATAATTCTTCCAAAATCTCTCATTTAATCATTAAATGGGTATAAAATATAATATAATGATTATTTTCTGGGAATTAACTAATACATTAACATTTAGGATGAAATTTATATATTTATTTTAATAAAATTGTTAATCCTATTAATAAACATTAATTTAATGTATGAGTTATTAATTTTATAATAAAACATTTTTCTTTTAGATGTGGGGATGGATATAACAAAAGAAATAAGAAAAGTGACTTATATAATATTAAAATCAATGAAAGTAAGAAAATGTCACTTTATTTTTTTTAAATATCACTCTTATGTTCGTTTGGCGGGAAATGTAGGTTATGAATCAATCTTAATGAACATTTTTTAATTAATAACCTTATTTTAATGATTTATAATTATTTTTGACTTTTTGGTCCACTTAGATGATATTATGATATTTACAATATCTTAGTTAATAAAAATTCAAGGATTTAAAATTCTTTTTTATTTAATATATCATCATTAATATAGGGTTAAAACATATATTTGACTCTTAGTATTATTATTAAATCTAGTAGTTGTATGTAATTCATGGTATTTTATTTTAATATTATACCAAATAAATAATTCTATGAAATAATTACACAATAATGATTTATTAATTATTTTATTAACAGAAATAAAAAATAACTGTGATTAAACTAAAAAATATTAACAAAAATTAGATACTTAATGTGGTCAAAAAAATCATATATTTTATTGAAATATTAAGGATATAATAATTTTTTTAAAAGTTAACTTTTCCTCAAGAGATTTTTAAAAGTAATGTAATAAATAGTTTTAAAATTTATAATAATGATATTTAATCAAAATAATATTTTATTAAATTGTTAAAAATCATAAAAAATTACTAAAAATAAAAAAAATAATTTTTATATGGAATAATATCATATAATGTTATTATTTATTTTCTAATTGAAATCACAAGAAAATAATACATGCTTTTAATATTGAATTTTATTTACCTTACATAAAATGAAAATTTGTTTACTAAGTGTTAATAAAAATGATAAGGTTAAAATTAATAATTTTTTTAAAATAAACTATTTTATGTACATATTTAAATTTTATCCAATATTATATTTGAATACAAGGAATTTTGGTGATATTTATATTAATATGGAATTTATTATAAAGTAGAATTCTGAGAAATTCTAAAAGTGACCCTCCCCTCAATTATAATAGGGAACCACCTACCTCACTTATTCACTTCACATTGAGAATTCAACAAGTACTATAACATAAAACGTTATCTTACAAACTTCTCTAAAAACAATATATATCTTCCTTTATACTCAAAATTATAACTCTAGTTTCACTAATAGGTTATCTAAATGACGTTTTCCAAGGAATATGTAATCATATTAACCAAATATTTAATTGTTTTTTCTTATTCTAATTCATATTATAGTGTTTTTTAGATTATAAATTAATGAATTAGATTTTAGATATATTTTTATATTTCATTATGATTGTGGATCAACCATATTCGACCATTTATCAAGATAATAAAAAAACCATCACATGTGTATACATATGACCTTTTGTCTCCACGCCATGGTGTAATCTATTTTTCATCACCACATTATTTGGATAGGTGAAATGATTCAAAATTATATATATTATAATTATAAAATAGATTTTATTAAGAAAAAAAAATACCATTTAATTTCTTATTATTTCACCATTAATTAAATGATACCACAACTCTTAAATATGTACGACCAACCATATCCAAATTGCGATGGAGTTAATTTTCCATGTTCATTATTAATGAATGATTACATAAATATATATAACAATAAATGTGACATATATTACATATATTACATTAATTTCATTAATTACATTTTTTATATGATAGAACAATATCATATTAAAATGAACTAGGGCTTATTCGACAGAACATGCAATGGGAAATATAGCAGCTAACATACAAAATGAAGGATAATGATGGAATATTATTAATAAATAGGTGATAAGATGATATAAGAGGATCAAATATGAAATCATAAGTACGAATATGTTATGGAATAAATTAATATCATTCTTTAAACAATCATAATTTATGTTTAGTTATGTATAAAGTAAATCAAAACTAAGGTATGGGTTAATTTAACAATCTAATTATTATACAATATTATTTATACATAAGTATCTACCACGAATATTTATCTTCTTTGTCCGTGATTCTGAAAAATTATTCATAAATATTTTTTATATTTTTATACAATTGTTAATTTTATTTTTACATATTTCTATATATTTACTAAATGGTTTTAAAAGAAATTAGTTTGTCATTTTCCTATCATGGAACTTTGTGAATTTTCCATAAAAATTATGATATGAATGTATTTCAACTTATATGTAATGAACATATTTTAACACTTTTATGATTCTGTATTACCATGAAGATACCCTTTCAATCTTATAAGGTTATTTTGGAATAAAAGTTTTACTCTTATAATTGAATGAAACTTTAAGAAAATATAATTTAAAAGAAGAAAGGATATTTTCCTCAATAATTATTCTCCAGAGGTCGACCAAAATTATAGTCATTTTTTATAACAATATTTGATGATAATTATGATTTAATAGGGATATTTTTCAAGGATAATATCATTATTCTTTCCATGATTATTTAGTTTTTATGATGTAATGAAAATTAAGAAGCCTATTTGTTTTCAATGGATTATGTTATGAGGGAATGATTTTTATTGGAAACCAATTTTAATGGGTTCTAATATGATGAATTAATTTTTTTCCTTATAGAACATATATATATGGTTATAATTATTTTATGGGTAGAAACTTTATATCCCTCCAATTAATTGGCTATAGGATTATTTCTTATTAGAAAGATAAGAATGTTATAAGAGTAGTAATTGTTTAGTAGTACAAGGCTAGAATGAGGAGTGAAATCGGTCTAGTAAGAGACTATTTAATCTATGATGGTCTTCCAAGTGATAATTAACTAATATGAAAATGATTTTATATTCATATGTGCATGGGACACTTACATGAATTATGTGATGCTTTAATGGAATATTTTTTTAATCATTAGGAACTTACATTATTTATTCCATGAAAAAAATCATGATTTTTTATATGCATGATATAATTTTCAAAAGTTATTTTCATTTTATTATACCCTTATTCTTATGTCACCTCCATTGATTACCCTTACTAATTATCTGAGTTCACCCATTTCTTATGTTTCCTTTCCCTATGAAAAGAATAAATTTATTATGTAAGATGTGTCGAGAGGGGTTTCTGTTATGAAGAAATAAGTGGAAGATGATGTTGATATTTTAGAAATAAGTTGTTTCTATTTTCAAGCTTCCAAATACACCAAACCAATTCTATTATATTACGTTTCATATGAAATTTAATGAATATTATTCTATTTAGATGTAATAACTATGTATGAAATGTTTGGGATGTTATAGAGTAAATTAGGATGACTTAAAAAAGACAACCACTTACATTTCAAGATAATAATGGAAAATACTATTAATCAATGCCATAATGACTGTATGAGAATTGGTTAGACTGAATGGGTTGAAAAAATGATCAAATTTTTCCTACCAACTACAGAAAGTTGTTTTCTAAATGTTAGATTCATTTTGTTATCAACTTGTGGTAAATATATCAAAGATCGGTATTTTAAAACCACTTCACCCCATTCAATAAGTCACACAGAACATCACTATTTGGAAATAGATTCCAATTTTTTATTATAAGTAGATTTATTTTATATAAATCCACAAATAGTCAAAGGTTTCCTTTATATTTGATATCAAATTGAATAGACTCCACCCATGGTGACACACTCAGGAATATAAAGGATATCTCTAATAGATCATCCAACAGACTCTCCAAACCATTCATTTCAGAAAGTGCCTTTTGATAAGAGGGATAAAAACTGCTGGGCTTCCAATGAATAAATCCATATAAAAATAAAACACTTTGGCATGTTTTAAAACATTGAAAACAAAATGAAAAACATCGGGAAACTGAAAGAAATATAGAGGATGATTTCCTCTCATGTATTCCCACCATAAATAAAACAAAAACACTAATATTACATTCCCTCACAATAGATAAGAACGTCTAGCTCTATTCAACATCTAATTCCATTCTCCATGAGGGATACTATACGGACCCAGAAATTCCATGTAATTTTTTTTAATATTGTTTATGATTATTTACAAGTCTGTGAAAATTGATGGTGCATAATTCTGAGGCCTTGTTTTCCCAAAATGAATTTTTAAACAATTCTTTGAATACGTTCAGTTAGCGTGAGGGAGGTGTTTTTTATCATTCTACTAATGGATCAGAACAAAAATATGAGAGAACCGTTGAATCTAGAAGGCCATTAATTTCCTAGAAATGAGTTATCTTATGCCGATGAGGGCCTATTGGAAAAGATAAATTTTTGGACTTTTCAAGAAAAATAATAAAATAATTTTAAAAGTATTATTTTATTCTTTTCAGTTCATTGTGTGCTGGATGGAAATGGTGCATAGTAGTGACGATGAGGCAAAGTGGAACATTAAATGAAACACACTGATGAAATTTTTTTTGCAATGTAACAGTGAAGTAAATGGTTCAATACATCGACATTGTTTCATAAATTTAACATTGTAACGACATGACATCACATCATTATGTGAACACTACATCATGGTTTAATAAATAGTTCAACATCCTGGAGAAAATAAGGAGGAAGGATTTGGAGTATTCTTGGGAAAAGATTTTATTCACATTCTCCCCCAATGAAGAATGATGAACGATGAAGAACACCTTGCAAAGGCTGGATCTAGGAAGCATCATCGACGATGTAAACCCTCGGGGATAAATGTGTGGCTATGATCATCATAAAAGGTAGCGGGTTTATGTTCTTTGTTTTTCCCTCTCTTTTCGTTCGTGAAATTTATAATGAAATTGGACTAACTGACTAATGGTTTTATCCACATCTCATTTAATCATGTAGATAGTTGTTGCATGATATTAAAATCGAGGATTATTCATCAATTTTTAATTATTAACGATTCATCATGCATAAAATACTAATGTAGAGGGTGAAAGCTGAAACCATCAAGGCCCAGAACGTACAATAATCTATTATATGGTGAGTTCTTCGGAGTGGAGCAATGAACACGGTGAAAAAGGGTTTGAGGGCTACAAAATGTTGGTAGCATTCCGGTGGTCAGCAAAAACAACCTTCGTCGCTCCAAAACAACGATGACTGATGGTGGTCGAAGGAGACTTATAGAAACTGGCCACAGGATGTATAAGGTGGCACGCCATTTAGCGCTACATTGGCCAGAGGAGGCCAGCACAATCCAGCTGTGTGGGAGAAGCACAACAGCCATCGGCATTGCTGGTGACAGTAGCTACGACCAATAGGTTGGGGTAGGAGGAGGTGAAATGCAGAACATGCGCTGCACCGTGCCGGACGAAACAACCCCTCATCCTCGGGGATAGCTGGGTGAAGGGATCTGCCATCTCAGGGACTAGGCAAGATGTGGGCCGAGTGGGACCGACATCCCAGCAGGCCAATGCCGGTGGGCCGAGCCCCACCTAGCGGGCTAGCACAGGTTGGACGATCCCCACACGGGGGGTTGGCCGACCTACATCCTGGGCCCACGAACCTACTAGGCCATCCCTAATGGGACAATCCCAGGGAACCAGGATGACCCTTAACGGGCCGGTCATGGGCGGTGTCATGTAGACCCTGGGACCCGTTGCGTCGGGCCGACCGGACCTAGTCAGACAAGGCCCAAACCCCACTGTCCCCCAAACAAAGAGACTCCGTTAATTGATGAACCATGTGTCCACTTGACAAGTCATTAGTGGAGTTGGGAAACCCTTTGGGAAGTGAACCCTTTGAAAAATTCTGGTCAGCCCGACTGAGTCGGGTCGGACTGAGATGTGACCAATCCCATTTCCCGGAAAGCGGTGTAACTAACAAACCGGGCTCCTGATCGACAAGTAATTTGTGTTATAAATACCCTTGTGAAAAGGAAACATATTAGTGTTTCTCTAAGTGATTTTTTATGTATTTTGACTTGCGACCTGGGTTAGATTAGACATTGATCCATCCAGGCTATTTTTACAAAAGTGCCCATATCTCACAGACCGAGCATCTAATCGAGGTCCCTTCTATCACGTTGGGACCCCTATGACCGGTTAGTCCATTCGAAATTATTTTTGCGGGACATTGTACAGGTTTATAATGGACCGATGGCTTTAGTTGCATAGTCTTCCATAGATCAGACATGCTTCATACGGGAATCCAGTGGCTGGCTATGACATAAAGAAGAAGATCGACCAATGCGAGTCAGCATCAAAAACACTGGAGTGGGATGATCGAGTTACATGACTAATCATCCCTACCTCTGCATCAGTGACCAAGGAGGGTCTTCACCAACGACAAATATGGGTTAACAATGGCGACCAATATGTGTCAACACAGTGACCAATAAGGGTCATCACTAGTGGCTACTCTGGGTCAGCACCAGGGACCAATATGTGTTTGCATTTAGCAACTAATACGGGTCAGCATGCAATGACATATATGGGTCATTAGTAGAGTTACTATAGATAAGATGATTTGTCATTACGACTTTTCATCCATATCCTAGTAACATTGAAGTTATACAGATAGAGTGAGCTATCTCTTTTGTTGTATGCTTCATGATCTAGGTCATGGTTGTGATATTACCTTTGTCGTATTTCTTATGATGTTTTCCTTTGTGGGTTACTAAGAGACCATTGAGGGTCGCGGTTTATGTACTAGGTATTGTCATACTCATCCCTGTATGGGCTTTTCCCACACCTTTTTGTGTCCATTGCAGGCTATTGACACTCTGAGGTAGACATTGGAGGTTTGTGACATGGTGGTGCTTGGTGTGATGGGAGTAGTCGAGGTCCACTTCTTCGACTTCCAACTTATAGCTACTACCCTTTAGGTAGAGCTCCAGGTAAGATGTGATGGTTTTTTACATTCATTTCTATTTATAGGGCTACTATTGTGTCCTACTATTTGTAGTTTATAGTTCTACATGGTGTTGTATTTTACCATTTTGTTAATACCTAATTTTCTTCGTCATTTACTTTAGTATCCCTTTTGTGTGTGTGTACAAATATATAAGGTAATGCCTTCCCTGTTCTGGAAAATCCTTCAGGTGCTAGTCACCAACCCCTAACCCATGGAAGCAGGTCTTGGGCTAGTCACGTCCAGGCCCTATGGGACTGGTCTTGACAAAGAGGTATTATTTGTAGGTTGGTTCTACTAGAAGAACTACGAGTCTACTTTTACTTAGGAAATGGTGAAAGTGTATTGAGTTTGGTTTTATTTTCAGGGACTCAAGTTTTGTTGCGGCGTACGACATATCTATACACTAGAACCCTGAATTCGGTTTTCCGACTCCGTATATGAAAACACTGGTTACTAGACTGTGGAAAATTTTTCATGATCTTTCTTGAGTTAGCTCACCAGGTCTAACTAATTGACTGTGGAACATCAGTTTTTATAGGAATTATCCACAAAGACAGCTAGAGAGGATTCTATTTAGAGATCGTGATAGTGTCCCACTATGATAGAATGTTTCAGTATTGGGACAACTCACAATGATAGAGCCATCAGGTGGTGTAGCATCACCACCACCACCCATTGATCATCTGATGCTTCCAGGGGATTATGAATCCTGTATGAGTTTGTTACATGAGTTCCAGAGAATGAAGCCTCTGAGGATTCAAGGAATTACATACCCCCACACAACAGAGGACTGACTTGAGGCAGTATCATATGTCTTTCTCTTAGTAGAGACAACCTCTGTGCAGATGGTGACCTTGTCCGTTAGCATTCATCTGTGCTCCGCAGGACAATGGTGGAGCACGACACTCCAAGTCATAATGAGACGACCCTCACATGGAAGGACGTTCATAGCCTTTTCGGGGCGGAGTTTGTGCCAGTGACACTATGCTCTATTCTTTTTTAAGAGCTACTACAACTGCAATAGGAAATCCAGAGTGTGTCTTAGTAATCGACATGATTTACTAACATTTTCTGATACTCCAATGACATGGTATGGGGACATTACTTAAGGGCCCAGACCTCTGAGAAAGGGCTCGAACAACAGATCAGTTTTTCAACTGTTTCTCATAGTATCCTGACATAGAATGGGTGATAGAGAAATCTTTTCAGATGGAGAGATTCCTTGCTGAGAAGGCACCAATTGTTAGATCCCCTACGGATGTATGGGATGAAGAGTCATATGAAACTAGCAGTAGACAGATGACGTAGATGCCCAAGCAGGCTTCACCATCTCGAGGGCTACCTCGGGGTGCAGGGTATGAGGTGTGATGCTCGATAGGCAAAGAGAGCCACTAGTGTGGTATGATATTTTTTTCATGGGGGTAGATGTTCAAATAGCTACGGACTATCCAAATCCCCATGAAGATTATCAGAAGAAGGTGTGGGTGCCATCGAGGCAATGACATCAGAAGGATCATAATTGTCAGCCAAGAGGTGGATGGGGTAGAAGAGCAGGACTTGCAGTGGGAGGTGGTGGGGGTCACCATGCACTACCACCACCACCCCAGGAGGTCCACCATGTGCTCAGGGAGTAGATGGATGAGGACATTCCCAACTACAGGTAGTAGAGTCTTACGATCCTAACGTCCTTGAGATAATATGAGGTACGATCTATATCTTCTCAACTTTAGTAGCATTTTATATCCACTAGGGTGTTATCCAATCATTCCTTCCCATAAAAAAAAGTTTGGTGATATGATTTTTCGACTGAGATTTTAGTTCGATCATTCCATTTGAAGACTCCTACGGGAGGAGATTATACAGCCACACACTAGTTCCAATTGTGTGATCTTACTCTCGGAGGTGAGATTTTTAAATATGATATTTTAGTATTTTCACTGAAGCCCTACGACTTCATTCTAAGAATGGACTGGATATTAGCAATTCATGCACATATTGACTGTTTAGACATACAGATCGATGTACACATAGAAATGCAGGCAATTTTTCCTTTGTTCGTGAGAAGGAAAATAGAGAAGCACCAAACAAACCATCGAACAATAGGTGGAAATTGATTTCCTATAAGCTAGATTACATGAACTTTTACATAGTATATGAGGTGAGTCCATAGTTACCAACGGTGGTGCATGGGTATGAGGAAGTCATTCAAAAAGATATCCTAGGACTAACTCTTTATAGAGAGGTAGACTTCTGAATTGACTTGTACACTAGAACATCATCGATATCTGCACCATAATATCAAGTGTCCCCTGTGGATCTTCGAGAGCAGATGGAACAGTTGGAGGACATACAGAGTTAGGAATTAGTAAGGCCCGGTCTTTTTCCATGGGCATCCCCAGGGTTATTTTCCATGAATGTGGACCAGTGTTTAAGGCTATGCATGGACTTCCGGTGCCTAAAAGGGGACAATGAAGAAAAAGTATCATATACTGAAGATCAGAGATCACTTCGACCATATGAATAGAGCTCTTTGGTTTTGAAAGATAGACCTCAGATCAAGCTATCCCCAACTCTGGTTACAAGAGGAGGATGCACCTAAGACATCCTTTAGATGTCGGTATGGCCATTACATGTACTGGGGGATGCCTTTCGGCATGACGAACACTCTAAAAGTTTTCATAGTTCTCTTGAATAAGATATTTAGACCATACCATGATCACTTTTTGGTGGTCTTCATCAACGACATCTTTGTGTATTGGGAATCTGAGGAAGAGCACACTGTACTCTTGAGTATTGTTCTGGAAACACACAAGGAGCACCAGTTATAAGGGAAGATCTCGATGTGTGAGTTCAGGATAAGGAAGTTCCACTTCTTGGTACATGTAATCTCAGTGGCTGGAGTTGTAGTGAATCATGTGAAGATCGAGGTAGTATTTTCTTGGGAGCCACCCTGGAGTGTTACTGAGGTGTAGAGCTTCCTTGGATTAGTAGGCTACCATCAAAGGTCTGTACCCAATTTCTCTAGAGTATCAGCACCTATGAATAACTTGATGAATAATGGGATACCCTTCCTATGGTCAGAGACATGTCATCAGAGCTTTCCAAAGATAAGGTAGAGCTTGACCACTACTACCATCCTATGGTTTCTGGAGGAGTGCACTGACTGATCAGATTATTGAAATTCATCAGGGACAGTACATAGTTGCATCCAGATGTAGGGTGATGAAGTGATTACATATGGTTCACGACAACTAAGGGAACATGAGTAGAAATATGCGACTCATGACATGGACTGGGTAGCATTAGTATTCTCACTTATGATGTGGCGACACTAAATTATTGGCGAGCAGTTCATTGTTCACGCAGACCAGATGTGTCTCATATGTATCCTCAAATAGATATATATGAATCAGAGACATCGATGTTGGATAGATTTTTCAAAGACTATAACATTGAGATATTCTATAATCCTAGGATGGAGAAAATTGTGGCAGATGCACTTAGCTGGAGATCACATTTGTAGCTACTGAACCAGGATTTAGAGAACATAGTCTCGCTTCAAATATCCTATATCGATAGAGATGAGACATTCGACCTCTAGATCATGGTAGTTTCTCTCCACTCCATTAGTGAGTCAGGGAGGCGCAACTCGGAGACAGCAACTATGAGACAGGATGTTCTTAGATATCCACAGGCCTTGCACTTGGTGAATATTCTAAAGCTGGGGAGCAAGCTATCATTTTTAGAGTACATACAGTAGTTAAAGTGATGCTATGAGAGAAGGTGATGGGGGAGTTCAATACACCCACCTTGGTAGTGCTTCTAGGTGTGATGAAGATGTATCAGGACCTCCAGTTTCAGTATTGGTGGATAGGGATGAACAAAGCAATGGCGGAGTTTGTTTTTAGATATCTCACTAGAAAAAAATTGAAGTCTGGGAACCAGGTACCAGTAGGCTTGACACAACCACTCAAGATACGAGAGTGGAACTAGGAAGGGATATCAATGGAATACAGGAAGGGTTTACCATGTACGTCCAGAGGGAATGATAACATCTGTGTGATTATTGGCCCACTCACCAAGTCATCCCACTTTCTTGATATTCGAGAGAAGGATTTAGTAGATTGCAAGGGATGTCTCTATGTTCCAGATATTGTGAAACTACATGGGGTTCCTTCGATGATAGTCTCAGACCGTGATGAACGCTTCACACTCCGGTTGTGGAAATGATTGAAGGAGTCTTTTTGGACTCTTCTTCCCTTGACCATAGATTTTCACTGGCAGACATATGCTCAGACTGATCAGACGATCCAAACCATAGAGGAAATTATTTTTTGCATGTGTCCAATATTTTGGTCTCATTTGAGAGGACCACCTACCCTTGGTGGAGTTTACATACTATGATATCTATCACTCCACCATTTGTATGGACCCATTTGAGGCATTGTACGGACGACCGTTCAAATATCCCTTATGCTGGACAGATCCAGGAGAGCCTGTACTCATGGGCCTAGAGATGGTACATTTATGAACATGGAGCTTCTTTTAAGGTATGTTTTTCTTTTTATGGTATTTTTTTGAGGAAAATGGATATTCAAGAAATTTTCTAAGTACACTCCATGTACTAACTTGCCACAGGAGGTCGTGTGTTGGCCATGAAGTAGCCATACACACGGCCATGTTGGAGTGACTTGGAGGCCACTTATAGTAGAGTACTGAAAAGGTGAGTACATGACTTGTACTTCAAAAGTACATACAGTGTACTTTATTTTTTCATTAAACTCACTAGGGTCACATCTAATTGCTAGAATACTCTTCTTTTAGGTCTCATTTGACCGAGAGAACCGGTACAACCACAGATCTTTGACAAACCCCTGAGCCTTCGTTTTTCCTCCAAATCAAACACTGTTGGTTGTGTTGGAATCGCATCAGTGAGTTCTCTCTTCTCCATGAGCCTCATTTTGTGATTTCTCTTCTCTCATGAGATATTGTGGGTTGAACATTTTAGATTTTTTTTTTGATTTAGGACATTCAAAGGTGATTCAATCCTTGAGGTTCACGTATAGAGATCTATTAACGTAGAGGTAGGTGGTTTATCCCTTTCCATTCAATGTAATTGTGTGTTATGAGAAAATGCATCCAATACCCTTGAATAGGCTATTATGTGTTTACCATTTTACCCATTTGTTTTCCTTCCATGCATATATGCCTGTGTAGATGTAAATTGGTTATGAATAGGGATAATTTCAATTCATTGTATATATTACCATGGCATGTTCTTTTACGACCGATTGATCATATTTAGCCAGTTTGGCTGCCTTGCCAGTTTTCCATTCCTATTGCTGTAGGATGGAGATTATGTATTCTGACATGATTGATATGTTGTACACTATTTATCCAAGTAGTTTTGTAGGTTTTCATTTTCCATATTACATTTCTATGCTCGTTGACCTACACAGAGTCATGAGAAACTGGTGTTGTAGACTATAAGGGTAATTGACTGCATGAGCTTCCTAAGAGAGTTTTCAGCACTTTAGGCTATAAATGGGATTGACCGTGTGAGCATCCTCATAGAGCCTAGTACCACTTGGGTATATATGGGTAATTGACTCAGGGATCTTCCATAGATATTCTATGATTACGTTACACTAAATTGTATTGACCGCGTGAGATTCCTTAGAGAGTCTTTGTTTTAATTGTACGACCTTGGCTATAAGGGGAATTGACCAAGTGAGATTCTTCATAAAATCATAGACCTTGGAGAAATAAGAGTAATTTACTATGTCAGATTCCTTAGAGAGTCATTGACATCCCTAGAATATATGGGGAATGGACTTTGTGAGCCTCCTCAGAGAGTCTTTCTTTACCTTTGACTATAAGGGGAATTGACTGTGAGCACTTCCTCAGAGGGTCATATTATAATCTTATGACTAAACTAGAGGGGTTAGGTTGAGTGCACTTCCTAGAGGGTAGCTTGTACTTCTTATGTGGGACCAGAGGGGATGGCTATGAGTAATTCCCAGAAGTTTACCTATTTGAGGTTAAGTTGTTTGTTTCACTATTCCTGGATATTGAAACTATGGATTGTTTACTACTGAGCACTTTTTTGTTTACTGTTTTCTATACATTTACCTGGTATATATTCACGGAATGTTAGGAACTATTTCTTCAAGTGGTTTCCAAATGGGATTTAGTCTGACACCCTATATAGGCCTTGCTTTTGGGCCCAAATTAAATGATTGGACCAAGAATAGATAAGGGAATGCGCCCTTCTAATTTAGGTACTTGATTTTCTGTGGAGCTGGAGAGCATGGGACCAAGCTATGGCATGAGATACTGAGGAGTTTATCTACTTTATTTTCACATTGTTTTAGCACTGTTGTATTCTATCATGGTGATATGTTTGGATATTTCCTAGACATATCTATCATGCATCATTTTATATGTGTTCTCCTGTTTATACTATCAGTTTTCTAATATTTTTATTTTATATCCTTATTATGACATCAACTCTTGTTTGTATTTGTTTACATCCACTGTGTACTCTTCCAATGAGGGTATAGGTTCCCCATTATCACACTCAATGCCCTCACTGCTATTCGCTAGCCTCTGGCGTTCGGGGAAATGCAATTGAGGCTATGTGACCAACTATGTATGGGGCACCTCTAGGTGGCTTCCTGAACCGAGACACTACAAAGTGGTAATAGAGGAATTCTTTTGTCATGATTTACTATTTGGAAACATTATCCGGGTATATGAAGGAATAGGTACTATGAAATAAGCTATTACCAGGGGTTGCTAACCAATGTACAGGGGAAATCCAATCTACCTCGTTAATTGAAATTTTTATTCTTTTGTATTATTAAAATTGATTTAATTTCACCTAGAGTGATTTGCATGATTTTTGATGTTTTTGATAATGTTATTAAGGTTCTATTTCTGCTGCATCATGATGAGATGAGGGTATTCCATCTCATGCATCATATAGTCTCTTGATAGAAATCAAATGTCATGCATTTTTCCCATGAAATCTAGGATGCATTAGTGATTTCATGTGGTTTTGATATATGTTTTGTAAAATATTAATGTTGTTGTGATAGTTTCCTGGATAAAAATAAACTTTGTTTGAGAGGGTATTGTTTTTTTTAATGTTTTGCTTGAATGGACAACAAAATTTGGTTCTTGAGGTGTTATGGGCCCCCATGGACCGTTATTTGGGGGTTTATTTCTCCGTTTTCCTTGTTATAATGTGTACAAGATGCCAGACATTGATTCGTGGGGAATATGGTCCCTCACGGATCAGAAATTGGAACTTTCAATATTCATTTCAGTGTTTTCTAGGTTACGGAGTAGTTTCTAAGGCTTACTGTCTGGAAAAACCTAAAATACACACCGTGTAATGTTAAGTACATGCCATGTGATCATCTATTCGAGAAGAAACTATTTTTATTATGTACATAATGTGTAATTTATGTACAGGCCATGTAGTCTTTAACCGTGTCATAGGCTGTGTGGGCAGTGACACGGGATTAGGAAAGTCTGGTGGGAACACATAGTGTACCAGATGAACATGCCTTGTAGTGTCGACCCTATGTCTGCCCGTGTAACAAACAACATGGATGGATAAGACCTTAAGATACACACGTCGTTTCCATGTTGAACATGCTGTGTAGTCTGACCCAGGTACTCATCCGTGTCACGAACAACAGAAGTTGGTTTTACCCTTTCATGTACACATCGCGTCTGCCTTTATCATGCCATGTAGGCTGACCCAGGTACCCAGTAGTGTCACAAAAAACACGGGTCAGTGTTATCCCTTCAGGATCACACTGTGTCCATTCGGAACACGCAATATAGTGTGATTCGTGTGTCAGGCCATGTCACTAACAATACGTGCCAGGTGCAGCTTGTCAAGTACACGCCGTGTAGGAATTGTACATGCCATGTAGTCCAGCCTTAGGAGAGCCGTGTGGCCAAACTGTGTAGATGGACTTAGATAGGTGAATAGGATTCGGTACACGCGATGTGTTATGAAAACATGTTTTTTATTTTTGGTGTTACACAACCGGTTTAGGCAGGAGTACACGCCCATGTAAATGACATAAGGGAACATGCCATGTAGGAAAAGTACACACCTTGTAGTCATGTTTTGTTAAACATGAGGGGTTTGTTTCTCTTTTTCCCTTCTTTAACTCCTTGTTTTCAGCCCTTGATAATCTTGATCTATGGTGTGTGCTTGAACATATAGATTCATGCAACTAAGATGTCCTCTGGTTGTGTTCCAGTTTCTAGATGGTGATCAGACACCAGACATGGCTGATCAGGGACTACCTGCAGATCAACCTATTGTGCTAGCCTTGGCACTTGATGTTGTACCAGACATAGGTGTTGATGCATAGTTCAGGGAGGGATTTTTTAGAATGATTCATACCTTTCACAGAGAACCATCTCATTCCCCATCGATGGATAATTTGATGCGGGTCTTTCAGCATCAGCATCCTCCAACTTTCTCCAAGTATGGAGGACCCCATGATTCAGAGTCATGGGAAGAATCCACGCTGACAATTTTAGAGCATCTAGTTATACCTCCAGAGAAGTGGTTGAAACTCACAAACTACATGCTCTGAGACTTCGTGAAGTGGTGGTGGTATGTGATCTCACAAGAGGGTTGCCACCATATTATGTCTTGGGAAGAGTTTAGGTGCATCTTCTATGATTACATCTATCCAGAGACCTTGTAGGACAATATAGCACGAGAGATTATGATTCTAGAGCAGGGTAATCTTACAGTTATGGAGTATTCATATCGCTTCATAGAGCTGCATCATTTCACACCTATTCTAGAAGGTCATGAGTTTTTCCTTGCTTGAAATATTGTAGATGGTCTGAGGAACAACATCCTATCTCAGGTGAAAATCTTCAGGTTGACTTTGATATCCTATATGGTCAACCAGGCTCTGATCTCAGAGCGCAATCAAAAGGATTCTGGAGCTATGAGCCCAGGCGGTTTGATATCCAGAGTTAGTGCTACGCCAGCTGATAGCAGGAATCACCATAGGGAGACTGCACGAGTAGATCAAAGTAGGAAGAATGAATCATTCGGTAGCCAGGTGGTGTGCTACAAGTGTGGGAGAAGCGGGAATTCGAGGCCATGTTTCCTGAGATACCCAGTGGAGTGTTGATCCTACGACAATATGGGTCACCATTATAACTTTCATCAGTTCCTCTCACTAGTATATGGAGAAATGGGTTCTTCTATGACTCCACATTCAGGACCAGCGCCACTAGTTTCTCACCAGACTGGGAACTGGAGTTCTTACAGCCATTTAGGCGGAGGTGGAGGTCATGGTTGTGGCAGCCAGTCACCCATTTTGCAGCGACACCAGTGTGGATCATCTCAATGTGGCCAGGTAGGGTCACAGGGTCATGGTACAGGCCTGACTCGTCATCTTTTCTTCTTATAATATCTTGATTCTAGACACTCCATTGGGTACTAGAACGACTTGTGTACATTAGTTCAAGGAGTTCCCTTTTTAGGTTGGTGGGTGTCACTTTTTATTGGACCACTATGTCCTAGAGATGACAGGCTATGATGTCATTATCGGAATGGACTTCCTAGTTCCCTTCCAGGTATTCGACGACTGTTATTGCCACTGGTATGGATTCATATCACCGGAGGGTGGATCCATTCTTCATAGGGGTGAGTGGGATGTCCAGGTGAGTGGAGAGGGTCCCAAGCATCGTGGATTGGGAGGAGTTACATGCCAGATTGCTAGTCTATATCTAGATGACTAGGGGACATCACGGTTAGACTTTCCTCCAGTGGTGGATCATTTCAAATATTTCTTTCCGTAAGACTTTTCAGGTTTACCTCTGGAGTGTTAGGTAGAAATCTCGATTGTTCTTATACCAGGAGTTGCATCAGTGTCCATTCCTCCTTATAGGATGGCTACACCAGAGTTGTAGTAGCTCAAGAAGTAGTTGGAGGAGTTGTAGAAAAAGGGTTTCATCTGACCTAGTACTTATATTTGGGGTTCTCTTATCCTGTTTGTAAAGAATGAAGATAGTACCCTCAGTCTTTGTGTGGAAAATCCAAAGTTGAACCATTTGACGGTCAAGAACCGATATCCCTTTCCCAGGATTGATGATATCTTTGATCAGCTTCGAGGATCCCGAGTGTTCTTGAAGATTGACTTGAGATCCATTTCTCATCAGTTGCACATTAGACCATCTGATATACCTCTTACAGCCTTCCGGAGTAGGTACAGTCTATTCATGTACATGGTTATGTCGTTTGGTATCACAAATGAGCCTACATTTTTAATTGCACTATTGAACCATGTATTCCATCGATACGTGGATTCCTTCGTGGTTGTCTTCGTGGAAGATATCTTGGTGTATTTTCACACTATACAAGACCATGCTACCCATATTGAGATCATTTTGAGTAAACTAAGGGAGCATCAGTTATATGTTATGCTCTTGAAGTTCCACTTTTGGATGGATCAGACTAACTTATTGGGTCATGATATCTCAGAGGAAGGAGTATTAGTTAACCTCGAGAAAGTAAGAGATGCAATTTCTCGAGGATAGCCGAAGAACATCTTCAAGGTGCCGAGTTTTCTAAGACTGGCTGGATACTATAGATGTTTCAAACAGGACATTTCACACATAGTATGACCGCTTAATGGTCTAACCAAGAAGGGTGCAAAGTTCATGTGGTCAGATTCTTTTGAGTCATCCTTTCAAGAGCTGAAAGGGAGGTTGAATTCAGCACCAATACTAGTCTTTCCAGGGTCAGGAATGATCTATATTATTTAATTTTATGCATCAAGTATCGGGCTCAGAGATGTGCATATGAATGGGGATGGAGTCAGTGCAAATGTTTCTTGGATGTTGAGGTCACGTGAGAGGAATTACCTGACACACGATCTGATGTTGGTAGCTGTTGTTCATGACATATGTTGTTGGAGAATTTATATTCTGGGAGGGAATTTTGTTGTTTTCACTGACCATAAGAGTATCATGTAAATCTTCACTCAGCGTGATTTGAATCTGAGACAGTGCAGGTGGGTTGAGTACCTACAATCCTTTGACTTTGATCTTGCTTACATGCTTGGGAAAGGAAACATAGTGGCTGATGCGTTGAGCCAGAGGACATAGATACATGAAGTTTATGAGGCCAACAGTGAGTGGAAGCTTATGGATATGTTCTTTGAGATAAATTTGGATTTTTATGATCGATATGGGAAGACATTTCTATCATCTGTATCTGTTACCACTACGCTTCTTGATCATGTTCGAATGAGGCAGATAACATATTTTAATGGCCTTATCCTAAGGGATATTGTGTCAGGAGAGGACCCTATTCCTGGATGGACCATAGGTGAAGATGAGATGTTGAATTTCTAAGGGCGTGTATGGGTGCTAGAAGATATAAGTGAGGATCTATGGAAAGATTTTCATTCCTCAATTTATGCAGTTCATCCTGGTATCACCATGATGTACCGTGATCTACACTATCAGTATTGGTGGCCAGGTACGAATAGAGAAATTGTTGGTTTCTTCATGAGATGTTCCACTTGTCAGCATGTGAAGGCGGAGCATCAGTGACCAGTAGGGCTTTTATAGCATTTACCCATTCACGAGTGGAAGTGGAAGGATGTTGTGATGGACTTCGTGACAGGTTTTTTGAGGTCTCCTTGAGGGAATGATCCAGTTTGGGTAGTCATTGACATACTCACAAAGGTTTCCAAATTCTTTCCAATTAAGGAGACCTTTTGTGTTGATGAGCTGGGATGGTTATACATCCCTGAGATTGTATGTCTACATGGATTTACACACTCTATCATCTCATAAATGGATGGATGGTTTACTTCTTGGGTCCAACAGGGTCTTCAGAAGGCTTTGGGTATATAGGTACTTTTGAGTATAGCTTACCATCCCTAGACAGATGGCCAGTCCGATTGAAAGATTTAGGTGCATGATGATATTCTCTGAGCATGAATTATTGATTTTAGAGGTTCTTGGGAGAATGATATACCTCTTTTGGAGTTTTCCTACAACAACAGTTTTCAAGAAACTATTCAGATGGAACCTTATGTGGCTTTGTATGGTAGGCCATGTCAAATCCCCTTATGTTGGAAGGAGGCAAGAGAGGTAGAATTGCTGGGACCACATCTTGTTCAGGAGACCACTGAGCAAAAAGAGTTTATTCAGAAGATGATGGTTACAGAACAGTCTCCACAGAAGTCTCATGCTGATCAATGAAAATGACCTCTGGAGTTTGAGGTTGGGGATCGAGACATCCTACATGTCACACCAAGGTTGGGACACAAGAGGATTAGGAGACATGGTATGCATTCACTGAGGTACGTCAGGACGTTTGAGGTGTTGGATAGAGTTGGGCATGTTGCTTATCGGTTGCAGTTACATAAGAGGCACTGGGCTATGCATTACATCTTCCATGTTTTTTAGCTTCGACATTACTTTTCAGACCTGTCTCATTTCTTTCAACTTGAGGAGGTTGAGCTTGACATGGATGTGTTATTTTAGGAGAATCCAATCCAGATTGTGGATCATAGTACAAAGGTTCTCTATGGCTAGTCTGTTCCTCTGGTACGAGTGCTATGGAAGCACGCGCGGGTGTATGATGAGACTGTAGAGGTGGGAGGCTGATGTACGAGCTTAGTGGATGGGACTGTTCGGGGTTTCTCCATCTACACCATGAATGGAAAATTTGGGGCCAAAATTCTTTTTGGGGGATGTTAGTAAAAACATGGATCTTATTTTTTGGTATGTTTTTCCATTTCTGGTCATTTATGAGGAAGAAGGAAAATATGGAAAATATTTATGTACACAATGTGTACTTTATGAGTACACACCGTGTATTACCTTTTCGTAGGAGGCTGTGTGGTGGCCGTGTAGTAGCCACACACACGGCCGTGAGGGAGTGACTTTGAGGCCACTAAATGTGGAGTACAAAAAATTAGAGTACACGCTATGTACTTAAAAAGTACACACCGTGGACTTTATTTTTTTCATTAAAGGAACTGGGGTCACGTCTAATCTCTAGAAGACTCTTCCTTTAGATCCTATTCAATAAACATTACCCATAAAGCTACGGATCTTCGATGAACCCCCATGACTCCATCCATCCTCCGAATAAAATATCATTGGTTGCGTTGGAATTGTATCAGTGAGTTCTCTCATCTTCTTGAGCCTCGTTTCATGATTTCTCTGCTCTCATGAGATATTGTGAGTTGAACATTTTAGATATTTTGGAGGTCATTGATGTTCCAAGGCGATTTGAGCATCGAGGTTCATTTATAGCGATCGCCTAACGCTGAGGTAGGTGGTTTGTGCCTTTCCATTCAATGTCTCTGAGTATTATGTGCAAATTCCAACAATAACTATCAACGAGGTATTTTGTGTTTACCATTTTACCCATGTTGTTTTCATTCCATGAATGTATGTCTTTGAAGAGGTAAATTGGTTATGAATAGGGATAATTGCTATGCCATGGATGTATTTCCCTTATATGTTCTGTTACGACCAATTGGTCCTGTTTTGCTAGTTTGGATTCCTTGCCTATTTTTCATGCCTATTGCTATAGGATGAAGTGTTTTTATTCTAACATACTTGATATATTGTAGAATTTTTGGCCATGTAGTTCTGTAGGTTTACATTGTACATATTACACTTCTATGATCGTGTACATACTAAGGGCTGTGAGAACATGGTGTAGTAGACTATAAGGGGAATTGACCGAGTGATCTTCTTCGGGCTGTCTTTGAGCACTTTAGGTTGTAAGGTGGGTTGACTGAGCGAGCCTCCTCAGAGTGCCTTGGGCCACATGGGGCTATAAGGGGAATTGAACGAGTGAGCTTCCTTAGAGTTTCCATGATTTCTTTTGAATATAAGGGGATTTACCACGTGAGCTTCCTCAGATAGTATTTGTTTAAATTTTATGACCTCGGCTATAGGGTAATTGTCTGACTATGATTACTCAGAGAGTCCTAGACCTTGGGCCTATAAGGGGAATTTACCATTTGAGATTCCTCAGATATCCATTGACTACCCTAGACTATAACAGTAATGGACTGTGTGAGATTCCATAGAGAGTCATTCTTTGCCATTGACTATAAGGGGAATTGACTATGAGTGCTTCCTCAGAGAGTCATATTGTAATATTATGACTGAACCAGAGTGGTTAGGCTGAGTACACTTTCCCCAGAGGGTTTATTGTACTTACTAGGTGGGACAAGAGGGGATGGATATGAGTAATTCCTAGAAGGTTACCAGTTTTAGTTTTAGCTGTTTGTTTCACTGTTGCTTGATATTGAAACTTTGGATTGTTTTGCGACTGAGCACTATCCTGTTTACTATTTTCTATACTTTTACCTTCCACATATTTACTGACTGTTAGGAATTGATCTTCAGGTGGTTCCTTATTGGGATATAGTCTCACAACCTATTTTGGAAATGCTTTTGGGCCCAAAAATATTATATTGTTGTAGGTATAGATAAGGGAAATAGCCCTTCTACTTTAGGTACTTGATCTGTGGTGGAGATGGAGAGAATGGGGCCATGCAATGACTTGTGAGGATGAGGAGTTTATCTACTAGTATTTAGACTCTAGCATTTGGGGAAATGTGATTGAGGTCATGTGACCAACCGGGTTTCGGGTGCCTCTATGTGGATTCTGAAATCGGGACGTTACAGTAAAGGGTACCACTGAGAAGGTGATGGTCATCCAAGAGCAGATGAATTCAGAAAAGAGCATACAGAAGACATATGATGATAGGAGATGCATACCACTGGAGTTATAGGAGGAGGACCAAATATTATTGTGAGTCTCCCCTTGATGAGGAATACAGATATTTGGACGTGGTGGAAAACTCTCAATGAGGTTTATCAAACCATTATGGATACATTAGAGGATTGGCGAGGGGGAATACCACTGGGCACTGCCACCACAGTTGGAGAGGGTACATGATGTATTCCATGTATCCCATCAAAGAAGATACATGCATGAACCATCTCACGTCATCGACCATGTTGAGATAGAGAATGATTATTGGGAAACATTTGCGGTGTACCCTGTGGAGATAGAGGATCAACATGATCAGGTCCATCATGGTTGGTTGATACCTCTGGTGCGCATTCTATGGTATCACAAGAATCTCAACGAGGGCACATGCGAGAGAGAGGCTCATATGTGTGCCCAACACCACATTGTATTTGTGTAGCCTTTTTTGGAT
The DNA here is from genome assembly GCA_963277665.1 of Viscum album. Classification (NCBI taxonomy): domain Eukaryota; kingdom Viridiplantae; phylum Streptophyta; class Magnoliopsida; order Santalales; family Viscaceae; genus Viscum; species Viscum album. The sequence goes on from OY728123.1 coordinate 350,252,350, forward strand.
TTCAGTGACATAAATAGCCAATGTTGGGGAGAATGTAAAGACCCTAAAATTCCTTGTATATTTTTTTAAATTATTTGGGAATTTTACAAGTCTCCAAAAATTATCAGAGCATAATACTGAGGCCTAGTGTGCCCAAAATGACTTTCTAAACAATTTTTTCGGTACATTAAGTAAACACATGAGAGGAGTTCTCTATCATTTGACTCATTGCTCGGATCAAAAATCCTATGGCACTGTTGAATCCGGAATACTGGGATTCTCTTAGAAACAACATAACTTCAACTGGGGATGGATGAGGTAAAAAGTTATTTTTTGGACATTTGATGAAAAATAATAATATAGTTTAAAATAAATATTTTAAACTTTTAACTTCATTTCATGGTCGATAGCGATGCTGCGAGGCAGTGAAAAAGCAGCGATAGGGCACAATAAATGAAATACAATAATGAATTATATTATGAAACATAATAATTTATTTATTGGTGCATAACATAGATGATGTTTCACAAATGAAACAATGTAACGACACGACATCACATCATTATGGAAACGTAGAAGCATAGTTCTATCAATTTTTTTCATGATAGGAAAAATAAACAGGTAGGATATGGGGGATTCTCAGGTGAAGATTTGATGCACATCCACTGTAGAGAAGAATGAAAAACAAGGAAGAATGCCTTTCAAATGTCATAACTGGGAAGCGTCGTCGATGCTGTAAACCCCCGAGGACGAACGTGCAACAACAAATGACATAAAAGGTTGGAGATTTATGTGCCTTGATGTTACCTATCTTACAGTTCAGGAAAATTATAACGAACGTAGACCAATCGACTAATGGGTTTATCTACATCTCATCTAATAATGTTGATGGTTGTTACGAGATCTTAAACTCGGGGATTATTCCTCCATATGTTTTTTTAATTTTTCATCAGGTTTAAAATTCTAACACAGAGGGTGAGGCGGAAACTAACAAAACTCAAACCCTGGGCAAAACAATTTCTTACTGTGTTATTTGGGAAAGATAAATGAAAGAGGTGACATAGCATTTGATGGAACAAAAATGAAGACGACATTCTGACGGCCCACGTAAACAACTGTTGGCATGCCATGCTAGTGGCAGCTGGCGGTGGTCGGAGGAGACTCGTGACAACTGGCCTAGAGTGGTGGAAGTTGACGCCCCATCGCACGCCATGGTGGTCCGAGGTTATCAGCCCGAGCCTGCCGCATGGGAGAAGGGTGGTGCCACCGACAGTAGTAGTCACGGCCAGCGGGCCATAGAAGGAGAAAGGAGACACAGACACTACATCCTGCAACATCATGTCACGTCACGCTATGTCACGTAGGATGAAATAGTCTTTCATCTGCTGGGCTAGCATGGTGATGCGGTACACCTTCTGGTAGACCAGGCTAGACGTGGACTGGTCGAATGGGCTAGACACGTAGCCCAGCGAGCGAGCACGGGTGGGCCGAGCCCCATCCGGCGGGCTAGGCCAAACAAGACCCAGGCCTACAAACCAACTGGGATGAGCTGATGGGCCGGACCAAGAAAACCAGGCCAACCCTTAATGGACCAGACATGGGTGGGGTTAGGTAGACCCTAGGGCAAGATGCATCGGGCCGACCTAACCAAGTCAGACCGTGCCCAGACATAAACATCCCCCGAATATAGAATCGCATGTAACCGACGAACCATGTGTTCATTTGAAATTTCATCAGTGGTTGTTGGACCCCTTTTTAGAAGTGGTACCATTGGAATATTTTTGTGGGCCCGATTGAGTTGGGGAAAACTAAGGAGTGATCACCCCTGTTTCACAAAAAAGGAGTCTAAATAATATATTGGGCATCCGATTGACGCGTTGTCAATGACAAAAGACCCTTGTAATAGGGAAGTCCATTAGAGATGCTCTAAGTGAGTTTTGATGTAGTTTAATTTGAGACATGGGTTGGATTAGAGTGGAATCCTACCATGAACTTTTAACAAAAGTGCCCATACCACACAGACTGAGTATCTGATCGATGCGTCATCTGTCACATTGGTAACCCTAAAACGACATGGTCCCTTGGTTTTATTTTTTCGGGACATCGTGATGGTTGAGAAAGGTCTGATGACATGAGGAGAAGAGTCTTCTTGGGATTATGTGTTCTTCGTGAGGGAATCCAGTGGCTGGATGTGACATGATGAAGAAGAGCTACCAATGTTGTTTAGCATCAGAAACTCAAGAGTGGGATGATCTAGTTGTACGATTGGTCATCCCTACCTATGCATCAGTGACAATGATGGGTCCAAAATAGAAACCAATACATTTCAGCACCAGTGACCAATACGGGTCAGCACCAGCGACCAATATCGGTCAGTACCAACAACAATTACAGGTGATCACCAACGACCAATACGGTCCAGCATCTAGTGACCTATACGGGTTAGCATCTAGTGACCTATACTAGTCATCTATATTCCAGTAACCTTGAAGTTATACAGTTAGAGTGAGTTGTCTTTTTTATTTTGTGCTTCATGATCTAGATCATTCTTGTGATAATACCATTGTGGAATTTCTGGTGATGTTTTCCTTTGTGTATTACTAGGAGTCCTTTGGGGGTAACTCAGTCCCTATTGGGTATTTTTATACTCAAACCTCCATGGGATTCGCCCACAACTTGTTGTGTCTGATGCAGAGTACTGTCGCTATGAGGCAGACTTTGGAGGTTTGGTATTTGTTGGAGCTTGGTGCGATTGGATTAGTCGAGATCCTCTTCTTTGAATTCAGACGTACATCTACTACCCTCTCGGTAGAGCTCTAGGTCATATGCAATAGTTGTTTACTTTCTTTTCAGTTTCTAGGGCATGTATTCCGACCCATTGTGTTCAATTTTTTGTTGTACTTGTGGTTGTAATTTACCCTCGTGGTTATACCTTACTTTTGTTGGTTGTCTAATTCAATTTCCCTTTTTCTAATGTAACACCCCAACCCCAGAATCCAGGATAGAGTGGATTAATTTAATACATTGGAATGATTGCAAGGAATCACATACATGAGGACCGACCAGTTTAGTAGTCTTGGAAAAAAGAGACATACATAAGTTTAGCACTACAACTTGAATGAAAAAACAACACTAATTTATTCAATTTGAAACATCCCAAATTCCATGATTATTCCAACATGTCACTCATAACTAACTTCTTCATATCCTGGTAAAATGAAACATGTGAATTTGGTGAGCTCAAATGCTCAGTAAGAGTAAGAAATAAATCAAAAGATAATATAAACATTATTCATGGTGAATAATTAAAAACAAATGAATTTACAAATAACAAACATGAACACTTTATTTCAGGAATATGAGTTGAGTAAATAATGTCATAATATAATATAGTAATGGTTATTCTACTAGTCAAATAACCACATGAAAAATAAATATCTAATCTCATAACGATTCAATGCATTATGCTATACATCATAACCACATTTTCAAAGCCTTGTCCCAAGACTACAAATTAGATTTTGTGAAGGCCTTGTGCCAAGAAAATATTTTGTCTCATGAGATCTACTGATGCATCGATAAGCTATAGCGGGATAAACCCGTCACATACTAAGTACAATTAATTCCTTAAATGAATAGTTTGAAACAAAACATAATCATTCATATTAAAACTAGCACTCTAAATGTCAATACATTATCCACAAACCATGAATGATATAAAAATAGCACATCCACAGTCAAACAAAAATCACTCAATACAATATGAAATATTGTATTGTAAAAGATTAACCCACATCGGGAATAATGAAAGTTATTGACATAGATGAAAATAATCATAAAAAATATTTGAGTTAATTACCCCCTTTTACATGCAAACATTTAAATGTCTCACTAATCGTCAATAAGCCGTTTAACATATATTTTTGAATCGAAGTGTACCATACCACATTGAAATTTTTAAAATGAATTTTAATTTTAAAAATTTAATGTCCATATAAATAAATCCTTAAAACCAATTTTAAAACATGGATATTAATGTGAAATATTTAGAATAATAAATCATTAAAACATTTAAAATGATATTTTAGTTAGGGTTCCTAACCAAAAGAGAGACACTAGAATAAAAATAATTGAAGTAATAAAAACTATATAATATCATGAGATTAATTGAATTCATGATATAATATGTGAAATTACATTAAATACAGCATCTAAAAGTGAATTGGTGTATAAAATCAAATATGTCTCACTGGAATGTAAATTAAGATGAAATCTCTTATAAAGACCATATCTGTAGGTTAAGGATAAATCAACGATATAATTATGTTTGAAAAATATAAATATACTCAATATGAATAGATATTATTTTTAAATTAATTAGAGGAAATTCACACATATTCTTGTAAAAACAAAACCAATGAATTGGATGTTTAACTCAATAAATGGAAATTGAGTTAAAATTACTCTTATCAAGCTCATATCGAAGACTAGAAAATTTAACAATGTTGTGATTATGTGTATCAAATATATATCAATAAAAAGGGTAGCGGAAATTAGAACACAAATAATAAATAGTGATTCCCCATGTAATCATGGAGTAAAATAATCAATGAAGTATGCGTAATGCCCAATGAGTGGAAATTGAAATTTGGAATTCCCTTACCGATTTGGGAACTTATGAAACCCACAGCCCATGAAAGAAGTATCATACAGTGAAGATGTAAATACCCATACATAAATTTATATTAAAAAATGAATACAATTAGGGGCAGTAAATACTCCACACAAAAAGTAAATAGTCACCAATATAGCATGAATCTCACGGGAATAAAAGTGAGATGAAAAACCCTTACTTTGTTGTAATCAATCGAGTCATATTAAAAAAATGTTATTAACCACAAAATGAATCATATAATACCATGAATATAAAAATAATCTTGATAATATTTATCAAATGGAAGAACACAATACACCACATGAAAAAATATTTGGCGAACAATGGAAATCTCACAAAATTAAAAGTGAGATAAGAAACTCCTTACCTCATGTCCGACATGTGTTGGTTTTCCATTGTTCTTCCGGAATATTAATCATAAGATAATTTCTACTTTATTGATAAAAAAAATTCAATTTTATTATTCCTTTTATATCATATAATACTTCAAACATTCAAATCCTTTAACTAGTATTTATGTGCAAATACTTGGAAGGTATTGGTTTTACAAATTTTCACATAGGCTTATTGAATATGTGGCATGTTTTCTTCCGCTTCTCCTCGGAGAAGTATTTTTACCGATTCTGGACACACGGTTCTCGGTCTTTTGGGGGATCTCTTATGTATGTCTTAAAATTGTCTCCAAAGATTGATGTTGGTTCAGAACCCCCATTGTTCCTATCTTGATTGGTTCCCCAGGATTACCTCTCAATCTATTCAAGCAGAGTTCTTTGATCTCCATTGCTGGACTCTTTGAACATCTGATCAAGCTTGACCCTGATACTTGGAAACTATCAGGACCTTCAGTTTCTAGGATTTATACTAATGTTGACATATCTCATGAATTTTCATCACTGTTTTGGATACAAACTAGAGATTATAGGTTTATATAGAATATTGTTTTTGAATATGTTCCATCCTACTATAATAAATGTTCCATAATTTTCCATCTTATGAATGAATGTGGGACTCCAAGAGATGTCCCTCCACTCCCACATTTCTAGATAATTTAGATGGAAATGAATGCCATAAAGAAGAACTATTTAATTCCGACACATAAACTGGTAGACAACATCAATGCCTTATGCTCCATTGATGCCCCTAAACCTTTTTTGGACCCATAAATTCATGATGGAAATGAGAGTAATAGTGAGGCAAATGAGATTGTCCCTATATAGGGTGAACACTCAAAAGTTAACATTGAAGTTCTTTCTCAATCTTTCCAAGACCCTTTTATTTCTGAGACACAATGCATATTCCTACTGGATGCTGATGATAATGCTGCACAAATTGTGGATGAATTCCTAAAATCATGCAGTAGAAAAGAAAAAATCAAATAGTGGATGCTGATGGATTCATTACTCCAAATCCAAAAAAATGAGGAAACATAGGGAATATTCTCAACATGAATGACCAATTGTTACAAGATCACCTGATTCTTCTCAAAAATACAACATTTCTTTTACAGCTACAATGAATGAGGATTATAATCAAGTTTCACCTTCTAATGAAAGCCTGAGTGAAACCTCTGACTCGAATGTGAAATATAAAAACCAGCATATTGAGGAGATGAGTGTAAATTGAGAATCAGAACAGTGGGTCACGTATCAAAGGCTTATAGATGGAGATATCTCTACGGAATCATATCTTGAAATCAAAAACCAAATGTTCAATATGAGGTTGGTGCAAGAGTATAATCCAACTCCTTGATTCATGACTAGTGTGGCTTTTTTTCTTCTAGTCAGAAGGTGCACTTCCTTCTACTTTTTCAACAGTCTTTACTGCCTCATGCACACTGCAACCTCAAAGTGTAGTAGATTCAACCACTTTGGGTAGGATATTTCAATTTTCATTCCTCTTGAAAATGAAAAATCTAGAGGAATTAGCTTTCTCAGAGTTTTTTCACTCTTGGTTTGATGTGATGGACCTTCTCTGTTATATCATCATGTTTCGCTCTCATTTTTTATGGTGTAAAATCATTACACCGCATGCATGTATCGTAACACTTTTAATTTAGTAAATCATATTGGGTCCAGAATTCGGTGACCAATTCATGTCTCCTTTTGTGTTAAAAAATAAAAAAAAATTATTTAAAAATTATTCTACAATTTATAATTAATATTTAACATTATTTTTTTATGCCGTTAAGAAAACGGAAACACCGATCATGCATACGTTTCACCTACCATATTAAATAACATTTTAATTCATTTCTATACTTAAAAATTTCAAAGATAAATATAAATATATATATATATATATTGAATATATATTATATTATATCATTATTAAAATTATTTATATAATTAAAACATGATGAATTTTCAAGGAACTAAAAAAACCAAACCAAAACATACAAGAAAAATACAAGTGATGTTATCTTAAATAACTATTTGAATGTTGAATTGTTAATAAATGGGTAATAAAAGGTCATATGTAAATCATAAATGGTATAATATATTTTATTATGTTCCAAATTTTTTTTTATAATAATGATATTTTGATTATAAATTATTTCATAATGTGTACCAAAAATTAGAGGCTTGATATAAGGGAATTTCGAATCACTATTAATTTTGGGAGACATATGCCATATTAACTAAAAATTTATTTTGTTTGATGACTACTATTTTTAATGTTATATCCTAAAGAATATTCTTTTAATGAAATTTAATTTTCCATTTATGTGTTTTATGCTATGATTATTGTTTTCTGATCTAGGATAACATATATAAATTATTTTTTTAATAGGTTTCCTTAGAATTATTTATACCTCTAATTAATTAGGTAATTATTAATGATATTTGACCTCAATGGTTACATGATAGTTTATATAAAACCCCAAAGAGCATGGATGAGAAGTTATAATTGTAACAACCCGAAAATTCATTAATTGAAATTTCTCTTGATCTAATTAAATGTCTTCTTATGGTTTTATAAAATGTGAACTTCATTGGTATTAGGTTTCTAGAATTTAAGATACAATTATGAATTGTAAATATTACTAATATAGTCGTCGAATTGTGATCACATTATTAGTATAAATATATGGATTTAACAAATTCAATTTACTCGGACAAAGGAAGTAATGGTCTCATCTAGTAGACTTTCCCCATAAGAAGCCCTTTTATCGGAGCTTGGAATTCAGGTGGTGTCATTGGGCATCCCTCTTGACCAAGACCAAGATTATCTTGAACACATTAATCTTTAGCAGGACCTACTATGAGAGAAGTGCAAGTTAATAGAGATTACCACCTGAGCAATGTTATCCGAGCAACCCCAAGATTCTGTCACCATCGCACACCATACCCTTCGGTCATATATGGATGTTATTAGGTGTTATGTAACAATACCACCTCATTTTTACTATGTACATTATTTGTTTATAAATAATGTGCATTCATTTTATTATTGCTACTTGGTGAATAGTTTTTTAAATAGAAATGGTATTTTGAGTTAATATTCAACTATGAAATCTATTTTGATGAATTAATGGAATTTTCAATTAAATAATATTTTAATAAAATATTATTATTATTTATAGATTATTTATTTTAAATATAAATGATCGTATAATTTTATGAATGAAATTGTTATTTTTATTAAGGTTTGAAAGCAGTTTTGGTCAAAACCAATGAATTTTCGATAAATGCTGGTGTTTATTTTAAAAGTAAAAATTAGCATATATAGAAATTTATTTTGATAAAATTAATATTATTTTTGAAATAAGGATGTTGAAATTATCCAACGGTGGATTTTTCATAATTTTCAGTGACATTTGAATTTTTGGGTAAAAATTAAATATCGTTTAAGTATATAATATGTTTTATAACATCATAATTACCAAATAGTGATGTAATAAAATACTATGAACATTATGTTCAGACCATATATGTTTTAACAATAAAATAATGTGATTTTGGGTTTGTTTGATTTATTTTAAAATGCTATAGTGCACCCTTCAAGGCTTATAAAACATTTTTTCTTTTTAAATTATTTTCCTTTAGAGTGGGACTCACCTCCATATATGCGACACAATTATTTTAAGAATTTAGGCCATTAGACTTACAAAAAATTATTTTTAATACCCTTTGGAAAAATACATGTGAAAAAACTATGGGCTGGTTTGTGGTATTGATTAGTTTAATGTGAGGCATCCAAAACCTAAATAATAATGAATTCCATATCCATTCCTATATACACCCACCCAATATCCCACATCCTATTAACTAAAAGACTTCGGAGTTCAGACAAACCCTTCTATAATCTCTATTTAATCCTCCCAAGGTTCCCCAAGCTCCCAAGTATCCACTCCCAAGCCTCTCCCAAGATTCTAGGATCCTACTTCCAAGTAAGGGATTTATTCATTTCACATTTGTTTCCTGTTTTATTTAAGTTGTTATGCCATTTTGTTTACCATTTAAAATGTTTGGGTATGATTTTTAACATCCCCCATACTTCCCTGTTTATTTTTGGATGATGGGAGACCACTTTACCTCTCATTAATTCCACCCATGGAAACCACTTGCCATGCCAAAATTCCAAGAGATATTTTTCTCTCCTCTTTTACATCCTTGTAATTCTTTTGTATTATGCATCTGAATTCCATTACGTATGTTGGGACATGTATCTATATGACCCCCATACTGTAACAACCCGATATATTATATGATATATTCATTTTAATTTCTTTCATATCTTTTGTATCACACTGCACCATGATTATCTTGTGCTATACGCAACACTGAATTAGCTTGTAGTATACGCAACACCAATCATGGATTGTGTTGCACACAATTTCAAGTTCGTTTGATAGTAGTTATTCTATGAAACATTGAGTGTGTATATATATATATTCAATGTATAAATGAAATATGGTTGGATTTTGTTATACGCAAAAACAAAGGAGTCTTGCACTACACTTAACCCTGACTTGGCTTGCATTACACGCAATCGCAACCTTCCTCGATAGAGTCTGTTGTACGCAATACCAGGTTTCACTAAAAAATAATATATGGCTATAATATTATTATAAACTAGTCGTTATGAATATTAGTAAATAAAATTTGAATATTATGACATTTTAATTCATCATAATAATTTTATAGAACATAGTATGAGAACAAAATAAATATTTCGGGTAAAATAAGTATTTTTTTTAAATGCAGTTTTGCCGCCTTTTGATGGCGCACCCATTATAAATATAATTTTTGACAATTTTATAAGTTGAATTTTACAAAATAAACTTCTACTTTTGAATCAGGAAATAAAAATCTATATTAGATAAAGTTTTGATATTTTTCTGATAACTTGCATATTTTAATGAATAGTAAAAACACGCTATATTTTAATTAAAAACAACTTTTTTCATCGTAATAGTTTATATGGTTAAATTATAATATTTAATGGTTTTAAAGTATAAATATAATATATTTTTACCATTTAATATATTTTATATCATTATCATTGATTTTACATTGAATTCATATGTAAAATCATTTCAATATTTTGTAATGTTTTAACTTTTAAAACTTGTTTTCATAACAATGGGATTAATTTTATATTAATTTCTGAAACTTTTTTGTATTTAATTTTGGAAAATGGATTCCATATTTGGAATTAGTGGGTCCAAATTATATTAATAGGATAATTTTTATTTTTGGGCATTATGAATAGCAACTACAGTAAATTTTATTTACCATAGTAAATGGTAAATCGGGTAGTTAAGGGTAAATATATTATTATAAAATTACCCTAACACTTGTATTAATATAATTGGATGCTTACATTTCGTCCTAAGGCATATTTGGGTCGAAATGAAATCTATTATAACCCACATGGAGGTGATTAAGGCCTTTAGTTTATTTTATTTAAAGGAAAGTGAAATATGTCTCACTCAATTTTAATAATTAAAGTGTTTTTAATATAAGTTTATACAGAATATAAATTCGGTTATAAATACTAATATGAAATATAACATTTTTTTCTTTATCATAGTAATTTATTTATAATTTTTAAGAGATATTTAATTATCTGAATAGCTTATTCATTAATGATGCAGAAACTATTTATTTAGTGAAAAATAAGTAATATAGTTTTTATTGCAATAATAATACCCATTAAAAGGCTCACAAACCTGAAAAAACTTATTTGTATTGTATATATAGACCAAAATAATCCAATGACCGAATATATGACCGTTTAGAGTCTTATAAAAGTGATTATGATACTTATATTATTTTATTTTAAATGATGTCAAGGTTGTCAGCTTCATAGTTTAATAAATATCACATTTTAAAAGATGACTGTTTTGGAGTATAAATCAGAATAAAATTATTCATATGAAATATAAGATTTATCTTCATCCTAGTATTTTATTTTTAATTTTTATGCAACAAATAAGTATATTTAATAACTGTACAAAAATGTTGTAGAAATTATTTTATTAAGAGAAGTATCAAATAAATGGTTTAAAAAATATTAAAATAAATATTATATGAACTATTTAATGTTCTCCACTAATTTTATAGATTAATATGAAATGTTAGGGACCTATTGAAAATTTTATTTTGAATATATACTCTGTGTGTAGTTTATTTAAATTCATATAAATGAATAGTGTCAAAATTGACACTATTATTATTTTATAAAAATAACATATTATTAAATTATTTAAAAATCACAAAAATATTTCAAAATTATAAATTTAAATTTATATAGTCTAAAAGATCATAAATTATCTAATTATAGAAAATTAACAACACATAAGTGATTATTTATAACCATTTATAATTTTTAATTTTATTTCCAAAAATAAAATTAAATATATTAAATAAGGATAAATCAAAATGATAAGGTTTAAAATAAGATCGAAACATGTATAAATTTGATTGGTTTATGAGATTACAACCATATCTTATATAATATTCTAATTGAGTCATTTTTGGAGGTTTTTATGTGGGGTTTTAATTTATATTAAACTAGTATTTTTTAGGATTCCAATGGTGCCCCTCTCCTCCCATATAAAAGGGAACCTCCTCCCTCTCATCTTTACACAACATTGAACCTTCATGCTCGGACAAGCCCTACCCATATCCCTTATCAACTTCCCTAGAAATATTATATAGGTCCTGGTTTTCTTCAAAGACATATTTTATAGCCCTAAGAGGAGGTTTCAAAGAGGCGTGTTGAAGAAGAGGTAATATCTGTTACCGATTATTTCAAATGTATTTATTCTTCTACATATTCTTATTTATTTGTTTCATCATAAATTAATAACATCAGTATCACTAATACACTGATATGTCATTATAAATATGAAACAACCCAATTTCATCTTCTATCCATCCTACGGAAATGAAATCACCGCGCGTGCGTACGTTTAGAATACCATCTCCACGCCGTGGTGTAATCTGTTTTCCACCACCACCTTACATGGATGGGTATAATGGTGTAAATAAATAATTATAAATGATTATTTTAAATTTATATTGTTTCTAAAATATTATACATACACTTCAATACAATTCCACAATCATGGGAATGATATAATCTCTCATGCGTACGTACGAACTACCGTCTCCACAAACGTGATGAGATTCATTTTCCATGATTAACCATTAAAGTATGATTATAAAGTATATATAATAAATAATCATGAAATATATTACATAATAATTATACTGGATTTATGTACATATATATTTCATTTACTTAATTCCATTCAATTCAAGAAGGAAACGAAAACAACATTCAAGCGTACGTACAAACTACTGTCTCCATAAACGGTGTATTTCATTCCATTTATCGATCTATCATATATATATATGTATATTATGAATATGTAATATATATAAATCATGTTTTACATTCTGTAATTAAGTAAATCAGGATATAAGTAATAATATCAAGAACAACAAGTCGAAACACGTACAATAAATGAAACTATTTTACCCAAATCACTGCTTTTACATGGAATTTACAAACAAATGGGTAATATAAATCATCAGTAAACCATATATGATATGGAAACAATGAATATGATTCTGTAATAAGTTAATTACATTATTTAAATAATTATACCGGAGGTTCGGATACATACAAATCATATCACAGATAAGGTAAGGGATAACTATTCCAATCTTGTTCTTATCCGAGATTTTTATTCGTAAGTATTTACTGGGGTTATTGCTATCATCCATTACCATGTTTTATAAAAATGTTTTCATATATTTTGAATGTCCTTTTTACCCATTTTTTAAATTTACCACATGTTATGAAAGTAATCTTACTTTTGTTTACCACTCGGGGAACTTTTTGACTTTTTTGACAAAAGTATGAAAAGATTGTTATTCTTAACTTATACGTCAGGAATGGATTTTAACGGTTTCATAACACCTCATTTTCATGAAGATTACTCTACAATATTTTATGACTATTTTCAACAAAATAATTTTCTTCTAAAATTTCATGTAATTTTGTGGAATGAAAATGATTCTGAAGAAGAAAGAATATTTTCCTCAAGAATTCTTTTCAAGTGTTTTATCAAAACCATTTTCCATATAAGATGAAATTGTTTCATATGTATATGTTTCAATTATAATGTCTCTATGATTTACATGGTGTCACTTTTCTTATGATGAAATATCCATTTGTTTTATATGGATTATGTTATTATGGGATGATGTTTATGAAACCCATTTTATTCTTTGGGATTTGATGAATGTTTTAACATTATTTTGTGGCCCAAGTAAGAATGATTTCATTATGAGATTGGTGGGACCTATATATCCTACCAATTAATTGGGTAAAGATTTATATCTCATGATATAGACATGGCTGGAATGGTAAGTTAATCCAATTCAGAAATACAGGACTGGAATGAGGAGTGAACTCGATTCAGAAAGGGACTTTGTCCACTAAGATGGTCTTGGCAGGAATGACTTGGCTACTATAGAAATCATATCATGTGCTTAATGGTTTTCAACAAATAAATCATTTTTTCACATGCTATTACTTTATGATATATTCCTTATGTACTTCCAAGATTTATGTATTTTCTCAAGATTTTGATGTTTATATTTTATGTTCATGTTTTTGCATTCAAATTTTTATGGATTGTTTAATGTTTACCCTTAATAAGCATTTGAGCTCACCCTTTTTATGTTTTCATTTCCCCAGGATTTAAAGAATGGTTTTAGGTAATAAAACAAAAGGGGAATATCTTTTCAGGAGATGTTGAAGATCATTCACCATGATTAGAGGATTATATTCCGAGTTTCCAAAGACACTAAACTTTTATGGTCCTTCTGTGTCTGTTTTTGTTATGTATTACGTATTCTACAAAAAAAGTAATGTTATTTCTGTGTACGTCGAGATTTGTGCATCCTGTACATGATGGAGAGAAACATGCGGGCCATATGATTTTCAAGATCAGAACATGGAAAAATGTCAAATGGAAGATAGTCGCGCAAGTGTTGGGTTGGTCGCGCAAGTGACCTGCGCGCTGTGAAGAGACTTGTGCACCAGTGCCTAGAAGGATCGGAATCTTTCACGCCTATAATTTCTCAAGAACAAAACTTCAAAATGTGGAAAAGGAAAGAAGGTCATGCAAGTATTGGTTGGGTCGCGCTAGTGTGTTGCGCGACAGAGGCCAGGGGTGATGAGATGTGTGATGAGACTTGCGCGCTGAGGGGTGACTTGTGAGCCGCTGCACATTTTGACCAGTTTGCCTATAAATAGAGGACCACCCCTCCACATTCCCCCCGATCTCAAACCTTAGAGAACATCAGAGCTCTCGTCGCATAGGTGTAGGAGTCGTGCAAGTGGTGAGTGGCCGCGCAAGTTGTTTGGAGAGACTTGCACACCATCTTTTAGAAGTTGTGCGCCAGTTGATGGCTGTGTGACCAAGGTGATTTGGGCGATAAAGGAAGTGAGTCGCGCAGGTATGATGTTCAAGAAGGTAGTGTCGCACAGGTTCTACGGTGACACTTGCGTGCCAGTTGGGACTTGCGCGCCATATTGAGACTAGCGCACCAGGCATGAAAATGAGTGCCAGGTGTTGTTGGAGCACGCCCAACTTTCTAGAGCTGCATGAGAGCTAAAATATTTCCGGATTATTTTGGTGAAAATTGAGATTAAAGAGAAAATCTAAATGATAAATGCATGATCTCATGAATACATGGAGAAATGATTCTTACAATTACATGTAATATGAGCTTCACTTATTGAGTAATCACATCTGTGGTTGTGATTCAGGAAAAATTTGTCATGAGGATCTAGTGTATTAGTCATTGCACTATAGAAGAAGGTTTGAACAGAAAGGAGCATCTACTCTGAACCCTGATGCAAGAAAAGTCTCATGGTGAACCGGAGACAAAGATGTCAATGCCAATATTTTGAATATACCTTCATGTTTATAAATTGAGCGGGACTTCACCAATGGCAGAGAGCCAGGGGGAGTCAATGGGAGTGACCCGAGGGATGCAGTGAGCTATCCCAGAACCTTTGTAAAGGCAGTGAGCCTGGGACAGAGTGACTGTTTCCGAACCATTGTAATACAAAACTAGTGAAGATTAGTGGAATTTGGTATGACTAGAAGCTTTTCGGTGTATTCTCCTTCTATGTAGCCCTTAGTGGTGAACCAAGTCAAATTGTTGTGTTATCTCTTTGAATGTGAATGTTTCATTGATGATCATATCTATCATACAGGTTTAAGTAGTTCCTACCAACGTGGGAACAAGATCCCCAACATTAAGAAAAACAAGTTGAAACCCTGATTCACCACTCCCCTCTCAGGGTGTCCTGGGGTCCTACACCAATTACCAAATATATGACCATTTGGAGTCTTATAAAATTGATTATGACAGATATATTATTTTATTTTAAATGATGTCAAAGTTTTCACCTTCATAATTTAAAATATATAACATTTTAAAAAATGGGCGTTTTATAATATAAATCTGGGTAAATTTATTTCTATGAAATATATAATATTCATCATCATCATAGTATATTATTTTTAATTTTTATGAAACAAATAAGTATATTTTAAAATTATACAAAAATGTTGTGGAAATTATTTTATTAAGAGAAGTATCAAATAAATATTTTTAGAAATAGTAAAATAAATATTATATAAACTATTTAATGTGTTCCACTAATTTTATAGATGAATATGACATTTTAGAAACCTATTAAATATTTTATTTTGAACATATCCTCTCTGTGGATTTTATTTAAATTCAAGAAGTTGAATAGTGTCAAAATAGACACTATTGTTATTTTTTAAAAATAAAATATTATTAAATTGTTTTAAAATCAACAAAATATTTCAAAATTATAAATTCAAATTTATATAGTCAACAATGTCATAATGTATACAATTAAGGAATATTAACAACACATAAGGGATTATTTATAACCATTTATAATTTATAATGTTATTACCACAAATAAAATTAAATAGATTAAATAAGGATAAATCAAAATGATAAGGTTTAAAATAAGATTAAAAAATGTATAAATTTTATTGGTTGATTTGATTACAACCCTATATCATATAATACTAGAATTGAGTCATTTTTTGAGGTTTTTATGTGGGGTTTGAATTTATATTAAACTAATATTTTTGAGGATTCCAAAGGTTCCTCTCTCCTCCATTATAAAAGGGCACCTCCGCCCTCTCATCGTTACAAAACATTAAGCCTCATGCTCAGCCAAACACTAACAATTTACCTTCTCAACTTCCATATAAATATGATAGAGGTCCTGGTATTCTTCAAAGACCTATATTAGTGCCCTAATAGGAGGTTTCAAATAGGCGTGTCAAAGAAGAGGTAATATCCGTTACCGATTCATTCAATTGTATTTCTTCTTCTACTTCTTCTTATTTATTTGTTTCATCATAAATTAATAACATAAGTATCAATAAAATAATTATATGTTATTTTAAATATGAAACAACCAAATTTCATCTTCTATCCATCATACAGAAACAAAATCACCGGGAGTGAATAGGTTAAGAATACCGTGTCCACACCGTGGTGTAATTTGTTTTCCACCACTACCTTACTTGGATGGGTATAATGGTGAAAATAAATAACTATATAGTATTATTGTAATATTATATTGATTTTGAAATATTAAACAAACACTTCAACACAATTCCACGATAATTTGAATGATATCATACCTCATGCGTACGTACGGACTACCGTCTCCACGAACGCGATGAGATTCATTTTCCATGATTAACCATTCAAGTATGATTATAAAATATATACAATAAATAATCATGAAATATATTACCTAATAATGATAACATATTTATATACATATATGTTTCATTTGAATAATTCCATTCAATTCACTAAGGAAACGAAAACAGTGTTCATGCGTATGTACGGCCTACCGTCTCCAAGAACGGTGTATTTCATTACATTTATCGATCTATCATATATATATATATATATGTATATGATGAATATGTATTATATATAAATCATGTTTTACATTCAGGAATTAATTAAATCAGGATATATGTAATAATATCAAGAACAACAAGTCGAAACAAGTACAATAAATGAAACGATTTTACCCAAATCGCTGCTTTTACATCGAATTTAGAAATGAACGGGTAATATAAAGTCATAAGTTAACCATATATGATATCATAGAAATGAATATGATTCAGTGATAGGTTAATGACATTATTTATATAATTATATAGGAGGTTTGGATACATATGAAGCATATCAGACATAAGGTAAGGGATAACTATTCCAATCTCGTTCTTATCCGAGATTGTTATTCATAAGTATTTACTGGGGTTACTGTTATCATCAATGTCAATGTTTTCTATAAATGTTTTCATGTATTTTCAAGGTCCTTTTTACCCATTTTTGAAATTTACCACACGTTATGAATGAAATCGTACTTTTTTTACCACTCGGACAACTTTTTGACTTTTCTGATAAAAGTATGAGAAGAATGTTATTTTTAACTTATACGGCGTGAAATTTTTTTTACAGTTTCATAAAGCCTAATTTTCATGAAGCTTACTCTACATGATTTTATGAATATTTTCAAAAAAATAATTTTTTTTAAAATTGCATGGAATTTTGTGAAAAGAAAAAGAATTTGAAGAAGAAAAGATATTTTTCCCAAGAATTTATTTCAAGTGTTTTATCAAAACCATTTTCCTTCTAAGATGAAATTATTTCATATGTTTATGTTTCAAGTATAATGTCTCTATGATTTACATGGTTTCACTTTTCTTATGATGAAATATCCATTTGTTTTATATGGATTATGAGATGATGGGGTGATGTTTATGAAACCCATTTTATTCATTGGGTTATGATGAATGTTTTAAGTTTATTTTGTGGCACAAGTAAGAATGATTTCATTATGAGACGGGTGGGCCCTAAATCTCCCTCCAATGAATTGGTTAAGTATTTATATCTCATGAGATAGACATGGCTGGAATGGTAAGTTAATCCCGTTCAGTAACATAGGACCGGAACGAGAAGTGAACTCGATTCAGAAAGGGACTTTGTCCACTAAGATGGTCTTGGCAGCAATGCCTTGGATAATATGGAAATCATATAATATGATTAATTGTTTTCCACAAATACATGTTTTATTCCCATGATATTACTTTATGATATATTCATTATGTACTTCCATGATTTATGTATTTGCTCATGAATTTGATGTTTAGATTTTATGTACATTTTTTTGAATTCAAATGTTTATGGAATGTTTTATGTTTACCCTTTCTGAGAATTTGAGCTCATCCTTTTTATGTTCTCTTTTCCCCAGGATTTAAAGATAGGTTATAGGTAATAAAACAAAAGGGGAAGATCTTTACGAGAGATGTTTAAGATCATTCACCACGATTAGAAGATTACACTAGTGCAGAAAACGTTTTTTACGTTGGTTAATTTTAATTTTTTACATCGGTTTCTAGCCGACGTTAACACGTGAGATGTTATAAATAAGGTTTTTGACGTCTGTTATTTAAAAATCAATGTCAAAAACATAAAATCGCGATGTTTATCTTGACGGTTATTTTAGAACCGACATGATAAAGGGCCAGTAGAATGGTTTATCACGTCGGTTATTGAATAACCGACGTGATAAATGGCCTGGACAATGGTTTATCACATCGGTTCTTAAACAACCGATGTGATAAATAGGGGAGAGGTGGTTTATCATGTCGGTTCATATAGAACCGATGTGATAAACTGGGGTGATGGGGGTTTATCACGTCAGTTCTATAACAACCGATGTGATAAACCGGGGTGAGCGTGGTTTATCACGTCAGTTCATATAAAACCGACGTGAAAAACCAGGGGAGGGGGTTTTATCACGTTGGTTATTATATAACCGCCATGATAAACCAGGGGAGGGGGGTTCATCACGTTGGTTATTGAATAACCGACGTGATAAACCATTCTCCAGGCCATTTATCACGTCGGTTATTCATTAAACGACGTGATAAACCATTCTCCAGGCCCTTTATCATGTCAGTTATTTAATAACCGACATGATAAACCATTCTCCAGGCCTTTTATCACGTCGGTTATTAAATAACCAACGTGATTAACCATTCTGCAGGCCTTTTATCACGTCGGTTATTAAATAACTGACGTGATAAACTATTTTCCAGGCATTTTAACACATCATTTATTAAATAACCGACGTGATAATCTATTTTCCAGGCATTTTATCACGTCGGTTATAAAATAACCGACGTGATAAACCCAATGTTTTTTTAAATAGAATGCAGTCATCTTCTCTCCAACAGAATTAACCAGAAAACAAATCAAGAAATCGTACCACAAAAATAGAAGTACATCAAAATTAAGCATGTACATAGATTACAGATAAAACTTACCCCCTAGAAAGCATCCACCCTCATTTATACCCCATGGAAAGCCCTCCCCCACCATGTTGGAGCCCTCACCATCATGTATACCCCCCGGACAGCCCTCCCCCACCCCATTGGAGCTCCCACCCTCATGTATACCCCTTGGACAACCCTCCCCCACCCCATTGGAACCCCCACCACACTCCTGGACTACCCCCCGACCCTTGGACACCCCCAAACACCCCTCGACAACCCCACCCGCCTGAACAGCACCTCCTCACCCCCTCACCCCACTTGATAGACCCAAACACCCCTAGACAACCCCCCCCCCCCCACCCCTGGACAGCACTCCCACACCCCTGGACCGGCTTCCCACACCCCTGGACATCCCTGCCACCCCCCAGGATTGTCCCCCCACCCCACCGGACAGCCCTCCGAGACCGCTGGACACCCCCCAACCCCACTGAACACACCCCCACACCCTTGGAACCCCTCCCCCACATACCCAAATCCATACCAGAAAAACCATCAAAATTAGACCAAAAAAAGAAGTAGAGAAAAATTAAACATTCACTTATATAACATTAAAAACTTACACTGTCAACTTCAAAAAAAAACTAAATCCAACCTAAACAACTACCAAATACACAATTAAAACGACAATATTCAAAATTACAATTTACATTACAAACAACTAAAATTCAGTCAAACTTGTAAAATAATTTGACCACTCCACTTGTACGTGTTTGATGTCTTCAACAGTATAGGGTTGAGGGTCATCAAAAAGATACAAATGAAAAAGAAGATAGTTAACGTGTATAATGAATAAATCAAATTGAAATATTATGGCAATGTTTAAGAGGAAATCGTACCAGGTCAAAATTCACAACTGTCCCAGTTGTTATTATTTCATACATAAATATTAAAATATAATTTCTGTGTACGTTATGATTTGGGTCTCTACACATACTTTCCAGTTCATTTAAATATTATGAAACACCCATTTATCTCTTATGAACCATTTTTTTGAGTTCTTATTTCACGATGTTATGCTTCTGAAATTGCACTACGAATTTCCAAGCCAATGTCACTGTGTAGTGAATACCATGACCATTTATCTAACATGGGAATTTTCATTTATGGACATATATTTATTTATTATAAAGATTCATGTATTTATTCCACATTTCATTATCATGGAATAAATTATTATGATTGATTCCACGTTGTATGATCCATATGGCACACTTATGCATGAAATGAAATGTTTAAGAAGGTTGTTCCCTGATAGCGCTCCAAAGCATTGGGTAAAGTATAGTATCATGATATTTCATGTGAAATGAGTGTTGATTCATGATAATTAATGTGCAATGAGGGATTATTCGTGCTTCATGTGAAATGAGTGTTTACACATGCACCATGTGCAATGAGCCTTGGCTCATGCTACTTCTATGTTAAGTGTGGATTCCACATTTCCATGTTATGATTATCATTCTTTACCGGGTCTTTATGATCATGTTTCTTTTGTGATCCACTGATATTCCTATTGTTAATATGTAATGTATTCATCATTTTCTTCCATTTTATTCCCTTACTGGGTATTATAGTTTACCCTTTTCTTATGCATGTATCCAGGTTATTCCATGAAACACTAAGTATGAGGTATTGTAGTGGTCATGTAAAGAAAATTTTCAATAAATATGTTGTATTTCATGTTTTAATCAATTTTGTAATGATTCTAAGCCCCCAAGAAACAAGACCTCTTGATCTTCAATGTTATATCAATTGAAGAGTCTATAAAATAAATCATGATTTTCTGTGTAATAAAGAGAAATGTTGTTATAATACTACCATAAAAAGTGGGCATATGGGAGTTTATCAAAAGAAAAATGAATGGAAATGAGTTTTTTTCAAGGGAGTGAAATGTTATGAATATTTTTAGCCTTGACATATGATTTTCGATTCTCATCAGTATGTCATACATATGGGACTTATTCCAATGTTATGTTATCATCGATCATATTCCTTTATTCCATTGTGATAAATGTCTTATTAAATTCCAATATTTTTTCCATTTATCTATATTATAATCACTGACATGTATGTTATGTTTTTTAAATGTTATTCTCATTTTCTCATACCTTTATTCCTATGTTATTCATTTATAATCATTGATACCTCCATTATTTACCCTTGTTAAGAATCAGAGATCACCCTCTTTCTATGTTTACCTCTGAAAATAATTAAGAAAGTTATTATGTATGATATGTCTAATAAGGGTTCTTGTTTTTTTGGAAATAGTTGGAGAAGATGTTTTTTACATATGAACCAAAAAATTATGTATCCATGTTTCGAAATATGCTGAACCATTATATTAGTTACACATGTTTTTGTGAAATGAATTGAATATTAATCTATTAGTACGTAATATATATGTATGAAAATATCAGATCTATAGTTTTTACTGAATGAAAATTTTAGGTAACATTGGGAACTATGGTGAGAAAAAATATTGACAAATCTAGGTATAAGTCTAAGGATAATTATATGTACAAAAAAGCATCCTAGAATTGTTTTGAATGATAAAGTTATTGGATTCTAATAAATTAAATCCCTATCTTGATAATAAAAGTTGAAGTGGATATTGAAAAATGTATCTATAGTTAATAAATATGAAATGTGTGCATTTGGATTTGACATAATCATAACCTGGTGAATTAAAAAGGCCCTTTTTACACGCTACGTCTGACACTCTCAGGGGATATGTTTTTGAAATTAAAAAAATATTTATGTACCAACATAAATGATTTATGTAATATGATTAATGAAGTTGAAAAAACAGAAATTTTCCAAGGTTAAAATGAAGGGGTCATGATTTAGGAATGATATTTACAATTGGCCACTCTGGTAAAAGATTCCTGACAGTCATGAAGACTTTTTTGATTGAATATATAAAAATGATGTTTTGGTGGTGATAAGGTTATAAAAAATTAGATTATCTTCATTGAGTACAGTTATATATGTTTCCTGACATCATGAATTGTATTTTGGAATGCTAATTCCGATCCTCAATTATTATATGTTTTATAATAATTCAACACACCCTAATCTAATGATGATCTCATCTAAAGCCTATAATTATTCTTCGGTTGATGTTTTTTGGATTGTTATTCTTCAAAATATTATTATTATCCATCTTATGGAGTTTGACATTTTTGTAGGAATGGATAATGCATCTCAACCTAAATCCCACATCAATTGTTGTTGAATATAATTCCCTTTTATATTCCAAAACAATCTAGGATACTTTATCAGTGTGACAATAAGTATTAATATACAATATGAACTACATAATAGTATGATAATATTTTTTTCAAAATGGGTGATTATCTCATATGGTTAGGGAGAAACCTAACATAGATAATATTTCAATTATATAGGGTTTTTGATTTATTTCTAGAAGAGGTGGCTATTCTTATACCAAATCATGATGTTGAGTTGTTAAAGTAGCTTATACCTAGTGCTAATCCTATTCCATAGACTCCTTATAGAATGGCCTCAATTGATTTACATGAATTGAATAAGAATCTAAAGATGAATCATGAATGTGGATTTACTCAGCCATGTGTGATAAAATGAGGTGAACATATAATATTAATTAAGAAGAAAGGGGTGAACCTATTCATTTTATTAAGAAGAAAATTAATCAATGAATCATTAAATTTTTTATTATGAACATAACAAGATTACAATCAATAAGAAGTATCATTAGCATACGATTGATTTCTTATTCGATCAACTGAGTAATGTTTAATATTTTTTTATGAATGATCATTAATAATGGTATCATTAATTTATGGTAAATAAGATGGATATACCCAAGACAACATTTCATAAATTTTATAGAAACTAGGAATATTTAGTGATTCTATTTGGTCATAAAATGTTCCCCATTATAATCATAGATTTAATTAATATAGTCTTTCAAGGATACATTGATCATTATTTGGTAGTGTTTATAGACGATAATCGTCTATATTCAATGGTCATGTAAGGGAATTAAGATCACTTGAACATTATGTTAAAAACCATGTGGAAGAATAATTTTTACTAAAAATTATACAAATTTTAAATTTTGTTACAAAAGGATTCATTTTCAGTCATATAATCTATTGAGAAATTCTATGAGATGATCAATAAATGGTAGAGGCTATTTAATTTTGTCCCAACAAATCCATGTTGACTGAGATCCATAGTTTTCTAGATTTGGATGGATACTGTAAATGATTTATATAAAATTTATAATGAAAATCAAATCCACTAACAATATTAACTTGTAAGGGATCCAAGTTCCATTGGACAATTGAATGTGAGGAAAATTTCAAGGAATTTTAGAGAAGGATAGTTAGTGGAGATGATTTTAAATTACCAATTAGTAGAAAAGGTTGGAAATATATAATGATGTATCGAATAGGGGTTTGGGATGCATCCTCATGAAAAATAATATGGTTATAGATTATGTGTCATGGAAATTTATAGTCCTTGATAAACATTTCCCCCCACACAATTTGAATATTGGGGCATTGAATTTTTATTAATGATATAGAGGTATTATCAATATGGTGAAGGATTTGATATATGAATATAATGATCATAAACAATGAAAGTATAAATTTACATATAAAGAGTTCAATATGAATCTAAATGTTTTTTTTAAATGACTAATTATAATGAGAACCCAATACATTACCACCTAGGGAATGAGAACAAGTTGTATGATGTATTGAGTAAAATAGATAATTCTAGGTCATC
The DNA here is from genome assembly GCA_963277665.1 of Viscum album. Classification (NCBI taxonomy): domain Eukaryota; kingdom Viridiplantae; phylum Streptophyta; class Magnoliopsida; order Santalales; family Viscaceae; genus Viscum; species Viscum album. The sequence continues at coordinate 350,276,730 of OY728123.1, forward strand.
TTCTCTATGGTAGAAAATATCAAATATTTCATGATTTCCAACATATAGATATGAAGATCAAAATGGAAGGTGAAAATAATTTGTTTCTTAATTTAGTTTCCAACCATCAATCTTATTGATGATTAATGTTGAACAAAAAGTTGATGTAGAGATGCAGATGAATGTTAGAAATATTCTTGTGTTTAACCTTGATTATGATGGAATGATAGGGTTTAGGAATTGTTGATGTTTTTTATCCATATATGAATTGAAGAAATAATAATTACTGAAATATCATTGTACAAAATTCTATCTTCATCATGGGAGATAAATCATATATAAAAATTTGAATGAAAATTTTTGGGGGGATGACACAAAGAGGGATATTGTAGAGTTTGTATACTGGTGCTTGGTATGTAAACAAGTCAACTATGAGAGGCCAAAATCTAAGAGGATATTACAAAAATTACCCATACAATAATTGGAATATGAACACATGACCGTAGAATTTGTTGTATGATAACCCAAAAAATCTAGGGGGAATAAGTATTTATGGGTTGTAGTCTATCACCTTTTGAAGTTAGAAAAATTCATTTCTATCATAGAATACATATCTAAAAATGTTTTTATAGGAAATACATCAAAGAAGTTGTAATGTTTTATGGAGTATCAAATTGTAATATAATATATGATGATATAAATATTATCTGGATGATCTGGTGAAATCATTGTCTCGTTCTAGAAAAAAAGTTGAAATTCATCACATTATGTCATACTCGGAAAAAATGGGTTTTCTTTAAAACCCATTAAAACATTGTAGGTTATGATGTGATCTTTTTTCTATGTATTTACAGTGTTTTTTAGGGTTAACATTATCCAATAGTCTTGTTCTAGTTCAAAAATATCTTCATATAAATAATTAATATAGATACAAATGAAGAACAATTGTCCTGAACCAACTCCTATACCCTAGTAACTTGACAACTAAGATAGTCCTGACATATCTTGTTGGGTGTTCTCGGTCCCCATGGGTTAGAAACAATAATCTGGAAACATAAATACTCAATGTAGGAACAATTATTCCTTAGAAATTGTGAGTGTAAAAGAGATAATACATTATGAATATCAAACAATACTCCACTAGGAGTGATGTACCCAATGTCAATATGCATTAAATCCCAAAGTACATATACAAAAGTACCAAAACAGAGAAAAACAACCATGTCCTAAAGGATACTACTCACCAAGTCCAAGGTTCATTAACTTGATCCACCTCTAAGAGATCCCATTCCCATACTCAAAACTAGAAGGAGATAATATACAAACACCTAAAGGTACAAGTAGGATGTGATACAAATCCATGTATGAGTTTACAAATGATTTCATAACACGATTACATTATCAATTTAACTATGAAATATCATTAAATTGTCCAATAAATAGCTTCAGTAATTCGAAATAATATTTAAAAATATGATTCTTTACAATTTAAATGATGGAAATAATGTAGAAATTCAGGCTTCACATTTCATATAATGGTAAATTTTTTAAAATTATGGAATTTACCTTTAATCAAAGTGTTCTTTTCAAAAATATATCTTTTCCAAAAAATAGATTAAATAAACACATTTATATAAATAAATATATTTAAATTCTCTAAACATGTCAAATATTTTATAACAATAGAATATATATTTGAAAAAAAATTGATCAAAATGGTCATAATACAAATAGGTATTATAGTTCTCGGATATAGGGACCCAATATTATTAAATAAAAAGTATATACATGTGCCCCTTTGGGCATAAGGAAAAGGGGACTCAACACCATCTCATAATGAATGATTATGTGAAGATCTAAGGTTTGAGAAAATTATAAGTCATATTGTGTTGTACAACATAACACACTAACTACCTAATTATTTAATTTTCTTAAAAATAATATGAAATTTATTTCAAGCCTACTTAAAATAGAATTTAATCCAATCCCTCATTTCTAATATGCCAATTTCCTCTTCAACAGCACACATTTTTTTATAAAAACATGTGTTTTATTCATGTTGAAAACCTATGGATTAAATAAATCATTTAAATTAATTATTTTATAAACAATGATTTGAAACCAATTCATGAAATTTCATAATCCATTTCACAATTAAATCCTATAATTTATTTTTCATAAAATTCCATAAATTTCATCAGAAATCCCCAATTCAATGGAATTGGTGTGTTTCAAAAATTTCCATAAAAAAATCCACACTTAAATCCAACAATTTAATTTATTTAATTTACATAAAAACCAAAATATATAATAAATAATTAAAGATTCACTAATTTCCAATTCCATGCAAAAAATCCATTTTTTCATAAAAACCACAATTAACCAGAATCAGGATTTTTCCAGCAACCAAATGAAATCCATATAATCAAAATCAAAATAATTTTCTTTATAATTTTAATGTATATAAATTATAAATAACTCATTTGGTTTAATATAAAATGGTCATCATAACAGAACCACCAACTTCGTAATAAACAGAACATGAATCACCAAACCCCAGCTAGGATTCCTCAATGAATAATGGTGATTATAGAATCTTCTAAAAATTGATAAAACCAAGGTTTATTGACCAAAAAAGAGGGAATTAGATAATTAAATCAAAACAGTAATCCATTTAACCGTAATGATAAATATAGAGATCAATCATAATTGAGAGAAAGAAACTAATTGGAATAGGAGCAACTAGCATTTTCCTATATTTACATCACTTCGTGGAAGGGTATGTGGGGCCAAGTATACTCCATGGCAGCACTACAGTTGGTATATAATTATTTGGTTCAATGTTGGTCTATTGACGACCTGTAATATGGGTTTTTAAAGTTTTTATTAAATTTTAGATCTCCTAAAATCCAATAATTATTGTTTCCTTGGTAGGCCCGCATGGTTAGACCAAACCATGAAACCTGGTAGTGAATCCATTTAAACCCATCTAAATAATTTCATCTAAGAGGGAAGATAGATTTTCTAACCATGTTCCAACCGTGAATACTACCACTTCCTTGGATTGTATGGTTTTCATTGATAGGGTGGTCAGTTTGGAAAAACTGTGCAAAAATCGTACACTAGGCCAGAAAATTCCAAACAATTAAATTTTCAACTTGGAACAACCCAAAATGATACCCAACCTAATATTGGTAATAAGTGGGGTTTGAAAATACATGTAAATATTAATGAGATATTAAAAACTCCCATCCATAGAAACATTCAATCCCAAAAAATCCTACAAAGTAGCTTCCATGCCATAAAGATGAGGTCATTGCTCTATCATTAGTTCCTCCCTCTCCCACATCTCATGATAATCAGAACGATTATTCCATAGAACATGAACCAAAGGTTTCCCCCTTCCATGAAGTACATTAGTCTCTTAATCAATGTTCTTGATTGTCCATTCAGTAACAGATAAATCAGGTTCAACTTCAAGATCCTGCCAACTCAGAACACGGGATTGATCAGATAGATACTTTTGTAGCTAAGATACATGAAATGTGTTCTATATCGAGGTCAACTACTATGGATGTGATAAATTGTATGAAAATTTCCCCCACATATTCAGAAACATTGAATAGTCCCCCAAAATGAGGGGCAATCATCCCTTACCTCCAAATCCAACGATGAACCAACCAGGGTAAATCATTCAAGGACACCTGATCATCAACTGATAACTCCAATGGAATACAAAGACGATCAGTATAAGACTTATATCAGCTTTGGTGTATAAAAATTTCCTAATGAATCAACATCATCATTTTTATAATCTCTTTCACCCAACGTGGTCCAACCAATTAACTTCCACCAATCTCCAACCAACACAGCATATATTTCCATTTTCATCCATAATAGGCCCCAAAAGGATCCATCATGATACTGGAATAGTAACTAAAATTATAAGAAAACACATCCACACACAAATGATCTTCCCAAGCCCCACTAAATTCGATAACATATGTGCTTAGCATATACTAAAGAATCTGTATTTCTATTTCTGTTGGGCCTTCTCCCTCTAGATTGTGTGTCATACACAAATGGAAATGAAATCCCCATGACTACTAAAGTCCTCTCCAAAAGAAATAAGTAAAATGATGATCCATTTAAGGGATTATAGAAATACTAAATCCATACATACTAATGATCTATATCATATAAAAATTTCCCAAATAAGACCTGGCTTTATAACAACCTTTTATAAAGACGGACGACATTGTCAACCTTTCTATCACAACCCATGTCGCGTTCTTCTTTCTAGGTGTATAAGTAAACCCAATAACAAAGTCCATAGATATCTCATCCAACATCCATGTAGGGGATATCCAGCAGGCTTCTGGTGATTGAACTTCACCTTCTAGCATCTATAGAAATGGGAGACAATCTTAGAAATACCATGTCTCAAACCTGGACACTAAAACTACCGCTACATATCATAGAACATCTTACTGGTAGCTAGGATCACTACACAGTAGGAATTATGAAAACCCTTGATCGAAATATTCATTGACAAAAATTGAACAACATAGAGATTCTGATAATAGAAAACAACCTCTTTGGAGAATGACTATTGTGAAACCGACTCCACACTATAATGTGAGTAACTGATTATACAGAACTCCTCATCAAGATTCTGATCCTGGAAATCATTTCATTAAGATCAGATGTTAACTGAATGTTGTCCTAGGAAATATTGAACCCTTTCTCCGGAACTCCAATATGTATCTTTTCAAAGAGACCTATCAATTTATACACTCTCAAATATTCATTCATGATCTAGGTCAGCAGTTCCTACATAATGAATATGTGACAACATTCCCTTTACTGAAGGTACATTAGGTGTCAAAGTCAAAATACTACATGTATTCCACCAAATGCCTCTGGAAGTGGTTCAAATATTTTTGGGAGAAGATATTACTCAATATTTTGTGGTCTAAAACATGGATACAATTTCTTCATAATGTTAATTCTTCCTGCTCCTAAGAGTGTGCATCAAAGATACATGTTCAAGGTCATTGGTTGGATAATTCTTCTCATATAGAATCACATAATAAGATCCTCATGAAACATCATGATTAACTTGATTATGAACACAACCATAACCTGAACCCAGTGCATCACAGAAGACCAAATATCCCTACACAACCTCTAGAAGAGTCAAAACTAGTGTGTTAGTTAAAAAAATATTATCTCGACAAAATAACTCTCACATCTTTCATTCCAAGAAAACATTACTTCTTTCTAAGTTAGTGCAGCCCTCAAAGAATCTGACTTTTAGAATTCCCTAATGATCTATTGATAATAACCATTTAGACCTAAGATGTTTTGAATCTCAAAAACATGTTGTGGTTGTTCCCATGTCATAACACTATTCACATCATCGTGATCAAATTATATACATTTTTTTAAAACCAAATTTCCTAATAATTTTACTTATGAAATTAATAAATCACACCAGAAAGTTTAGAATTGAGTCTGTGATTTATCAACAATATTAGAACAGTTCTCAGATGTCGCACATGATAATATTAATACATATATTAAATGAGGATTTCATAAAAAATGACTACCAAAATGTTATCTAGATACTCTTGGAAAATCCTGTTCATAAATTCGATGAAAACATCAAGGTAATTAGTTATACCAAATTGCATGAAAAGGTACTCACAATGACCACAATTACTCAAAAAAGGGTTTTTTCTAAATGTTAGATTCCCTTATTCTCAACTGACGGTATCAAGAGAGAAGATCAATATTTTAGAAAATCATTTCCACTTTCAACTGATCAAAAATATCATCAATACATGGAAATTGATACTTTTCTTCTCATAACTCGGTTGATCTTTCAATAATAAAAAATAGGAGAAGTGAACCATCATCATTCTTGGAAAACAAAAATAGCACCACCCAAGGGAAAAAACATAGGAATATTAATCCTTTCCTAAGAAGATCCTCTAACAAGGACTTCATCTATTTCAACTCCTATTATTCCATGCAAAACAAAGGGATGGAAACTAGTGGTATACTATGTATTAAATTAATATAAAACTCAATGTCCCTTATGGGTTGAAAACCGTAGAAGTATGAAGGAAACACATAGGGAAAATCGAAAAAATATGGAGTGATATCCCCACACAAATATTCTCCCTATATATCATTGGAAAACACCGATATTATATTCCCAAACTGTGAATAAGAAGGCCATAACATGCACGACCTTGGATCCCATTATCTTTGAACAAACATGAGACATGATACTAGTTGTGGTAATGGAGACTCATTAAAGATAAAAATCATCCTGATAATTATAGTAAGTGATCAAATCTCTATACAATACAATGTCTATAGGGTTAATGTAGAGAACCAAAAAGGTTCATGAAATCTCAACATCTAATAGAGAGAATACACAAGTGGGAATATGGATTCTCTACTCTCTCATTATACCAAGGGGTGTGGTAATATCCATTGCACAAGATAAAAGCTCCATAGGATGGATTAACAGTTTAAAAATAATGGTTGAAATAAATGAATGAGATGCACTATTTTTTAAAAATGTAGTCACTAATCAGGAAGATTTAGTGATGGTGCCTCTCATGGTTGTTGGACCCATATTTTCTTCCTCTAGATTCTCTTGCACTATGTAATGTAACATAATACTTGATTCCTATGGATGAAACCATTTTTCACATTATGTACCTGATTGTGTCATAGTTTTAGAAGGTGATGATAAAACCATTACAATAAATGGACTATAATATATACGAATGAACCAATATAAGTTCCTCGAGCATCTACATGAGCCACAGTTCTTGGGTGCCTTAGTGAACCCCCACTTTGAATTTCCTAGATTCCCATAATAGAAACAGACTAAAGGAACTCTACCAGATTCTGTAGGAGGTCTATAAATAACTTGTTGTTGAGAAACTCCATGAGAATCATCATGATTCCACATTACCTTAGAAGAATGAACCCTACAACTGATAAAGAATTAAACTCCTAAAAACCCTAATATACCATCCAGGTCCATCTCGACGATCATCACTCAATTTAGTATGACAATATAAGATATTAATTTCAGCTAGAAAAACAAATAATGAATATATTGTGGAAGTCCCAAATTGTACTTTTGAGTCATAATCATCTCATTCAATACAATCTCTGGTTTAGAATTCATGAGATCAGTAAAACAGTTTTCATACTCTATCACTAACTTATAAGCGGGTACAAGAATGAAGAAATCAGATGACTTGGCCAAAAGCCTTAATTTTGGATAGAAGTAGTCGGTGAAAATAATAATTAATTAATTCCACTATAATACCTCTGGCTAATTTTACATCAACATAGTGTCCCACCATCTTCTGTTCAGTCCTTAAAACACGAAGGTGGAACACATTACATTGATCTCATGAGGTGTGTCGAAGATTTCACACAAGCCTTCCAAAACACCTAACCATTACTAAACCTCATGAGGATCATTGATACATTTAATGGCATTGGATTCTAGAGAAATAACTATTGAGAACTATCTTTGAGAATGTCCCTATGAGGTTCCACAACTAGAGCCTAAATGGGAACAAGAGGTAGTGCCTTTCCCAGACATGGACATTACACAGAACAAACCTCAACCAGATTCAGATCGACAACTAGATTCACTCACTGATGTTCAAAAATAGAATCCTCCTTAATAATATTCACACAACTTTTTGGTGGCATGATGCTACCCAACATCAACAAACAATAAGGAAGACATTATATAACACTAAAATAGAGAAATTAGAGAAATTAATACCAACTATTGATCAAAAAATATTTGGATATCAGTCTATATAAATAAAATCTGTGAAAATAATGGAAGTAATCTACAATAAGACTTTACCTAACTAACCCAGGTGATATAAGGTTAATTATGGTGAGATCTATCTAGGCACTCAATCGCAACAACCTCTTATGTCCTGAGAAGATTTCAATAATGATTATTAACATCAACGAAAATCATAACCTACATCTGATACCATGTTTTCATGATCCAACCCTAGAACCCAACTAACTCGATAACCGAGATGGTCTTCCGAGAGCCCGAAGGGAATTATCCATCAATATGGGTTAGCTACTAGAACCTAACAACAAACAAAGTGAATGTGCGAAAAAAATTTCATCAATAATTACAGGCGTAAAAGAGACAAGTTATCATGAATTCATAACGAATGTAACTTGGGGGTATCTTACCTGATGTTGAATGGATATTAATTCCCATATAACTATATCATATGTACTGAAATTGGGAATACAACCAATTTCCTAAAGGAAATAAGTCACCAATTCCAATGTTCAACAGCTGGATCCACCTATAAGAGATCACATTCCCATGATAAAACCCAGAATGAGATAATAAAAAAATTATAGAAGGCGCACATTGGGTATGATAAAAATTCCTTTAGTACTTAACCAATGATTCTCAAACAAAATACCAATTTCAATTTTACCCAGAAAGTGGTTTCAATTTTCAAATAAACTACTTTGGAATTTCAAAATAACTTTTAAAAATCATGCTTCACTATTAAAAAGATGTATGTACTTTATAAATTCATGATTAATATTTCAAATGAAATAAATAATTGTAATATTATTAATTTTACCTATAAAAAATATTTTATTTAGACAGATGAAACTTTTCACAAGATTGCTAAAATAAACACATTTATAAAAAAAGCGTATATAAAATCTCAAATAATGTAAAGAAGTTTATTACCACGAAATATAAATTTTTAATAAAAAAAGAAAGAAACATAGTCATGAGATAAATAGGAAAGATAGTTTCATGATGTAGGGACAGAACACTATGTAATAGAGAGTATGTAAATTCACACCTATAGGCCTATGGCAAAGAAGACTCATTACTATCGTCTTAGGAATGACGATGTGTAAATATTAGGTTATAGAATGTGCTAATTCATATTATGTTTTCCAATATAACAAACTAACTACCCAAGGCATGCATGTTCTCATGAACAATCCATTATTGGAAATTTATTTCAAAACATCTTAAAATACAGTTAAATTCATTCTCCTTTTTCCAATATTCCAATTTCAATATAAAAAACAATGGGTTTTGAATCCAAAACATGGATTTTCACCAAGATGAAACCTAAAGGTATCCATAAAAACATTTTAATCCATTATTTTAAAAAACAAGGATCTGAAACTAATTTATATTATTTAAAAAACATATTTCACAACTAAGTCCTATAATTTAATTGTCATACAATTTCATCAATATCAAAACAAACATCCAATTAAATGGAATTAGGGGTTTTTTACAATAATATATCAAAAAAATTCCAAAATTAAATAAATATATTAATTTAATTCAATTTCCATAAAAACCAAAACATAAATTAAAATTTTAAATCTTAGTAAATTCCAATTCCCTGAAACAATTATATATTTTTTCAACAATGCCAATTAATCAGAAATTGGTTTTTCTATAAACCAATTTAAATCCATATAATCAAAATAAATATAACTAAATTTCAATTAAAACAATTGAAATTTAAAAAATGAAATTACAGTCAACATAATTTTGTCATCGTAACGTGACCACCCACCTCGAGATCGATAGATCTCAAATCACCAAATAGTAGATGATATTTATCAATGATGAACAATGATCACATATTATAGGAAAAAAGGATCACACTATGGTTTATTAACCCAGAATATATGGTATTATATCTATAAATCAACATAAGAATCAATAGATCCCTAAGAAGAAAGAGAGATATCTTCTTAGATCATGAACGAATGAAGGAAACTAATCAAAAGAGGATCACCCATTGTTTACCTATATTTGGATTTCTTTTGGGAGGTGATAGAGGGGCCCAGAATCCTCATTGGGTGATCTAGGTTGGGAGAAAATGATTTTGGATGAAGTATTTATATCGATGATATATAAAAATGGTTCATTTTTTTAAATAAATTTTTGATATCCTAAAATCTCAAACGCGTGAATTTCTATACAGACCTGCATGGTTAGTCCAAACCCTGAAACCTATCCATGCACCTATTTTAAATGAACCATATCATTTTTACTAATAGGGAACATAGATTGAATATTAATGCCCCATCCATTCAAAATCTCACAATATAGGTTTTAATGGATTACATTGATAGGGATCACAATTTTGGAAAATCGTGTGCCATCCATCCACTGGAATATAAAATTTAAAGCTTTTAAATTTTCAACATGGTACAACATCAAATGAAATCCAATCAAAGATCAGTAAAAAGAGTGATTTTGAAATATTTAAAAATATTAATGGGATGTTACACCTATATGGAAATAATTTTATATCTCCAATTAACTAGTATAATATTGTGAAAATAAATCTATTGGGATGATATTTTTCAAAGTAAATTGAAGAGAAATTCATTTCCATTCAATATTACATTAAGATATTTTCGAGTTCACAAGAAAGATATGATGAAAGTCATCAGTTTGATATTTAGTTTCTTGTTAGTGATAATATTTTTCTATGAATTCTAATATGGAAAAAGGTAATGAGGATTTAAACTAATTGAAAATTAATCCCAAAATATATTGGTCCGTTTGTGATTTTTCATTGAGTATAGATATAATATTCTCAATTCTCCATTCCTCGAAACCACTTTCATATCCACGATGTGTTACATTTATATCCCATGATGATCTACATACCAAAAAATTCACATGTACTAATCATAGAGGTCATGCAACTATTTCATGATCACCAATATAAGTAACAATTTAAATAGATTCATGATTATAAAGAGAGATTGATATGAAAAAAGTCGGCTCATGTGAAACCACCAATTTGAAGAAGATATATAGGAACCTAAGAAAATGTTGAGATGTAAATATTTTCATATTTTTATTGATTTGAATGAAGTTATAGGGTGAAATTCATTTTATGGGTGGTAAAATTTAACACCATAATATTTAATGAAGTCTCTTTTCTAAATAAACTTAATTTCCTAGATAGATTACATTACACATAACACAATGTTTTAAAAAAGAAAATATACTATTAAATTTTTGGTATGGATATCAATAACCACATTTTAAAAATAATTATATTTAATTTATGTAATTATAATAAACAAATATATATAAATGAGATCATAATTTTTTGGGATGCTTTTATATAATATGAAAATACATTTTCTAAAAAACAAATTTTTGTGAATGAATAAGATAGTTACTTTTATTTCAAATTTTGAACATGTATATGAAAAGTTATATATAAATTTATAAGTAAAATCATAATCATTATATTAGACTAAATGTTTATTTATTTTCTAAAAATATTTTTTTATCAATAGTGAAAATATACGTTTTTAGTAAAAATTGTTTTTTCAATTTATGAATTAAAAAAAGCTATTTTGTTTTAAATGGTTTAAAATAAATAAATTACATACTTATTAATCCAATATCATTCATTAAAATAAATATTATTTTTTGGTATAATATATTAACATTTTCTAAATATGGAAACTATTTATTTGGAAAAACACAAATTCAACATACTTTTGGGTGTACTTTTTAATTAAATTATACCACATATTTTGATTGAATATGATAAAATGGATTAAATATTTGGATGGATATTTTTTTTTTATATTCACTAATTAATTTTTTGTCATAATTATTAGTGATAAAAAAAATAATTATCACTCTCCAGGTCAAAACAGGTTTATAGGGGGTGTTAAACAGAAAGATAATTGTAATTTTTCCATTGAAACATTTGAAAACCCAATTTAATCACCATAGGTAGCCAATATATTATCCCACTATTGATTATATGTACATCTGGATGAATTTATCTAAGGAATTAATTTATAATTTTCTATTATTTAGGTAGAATTCCATGTTGTTTCCAAGAAGGTCCAATCCCCCAAAAGGAAACCCCTCTCCTCTCATATTTATGATTCATAGGAATCCTTTTTCACCAATAATTGACCAAATTAACATAATAAATCAATCCAAAAACACTAAATGATATATATTTAATAGAAAAATATCTTAAGATTATATTAGGTATAAATCACAAGAGTTTATTTGAAGAAGTGGTATAGTTCTAAACCGTGCATTTTCATTTTAATTATTATGTCAAATCCAATAAAAATTCATCAAATATGATGAAATTATAACACTAATATCTAAAATATACTAATATGTTATCCCATTAGATTAAAACCCTACATCCATCTCATATTTAATCATATGGTAAAAGAAATTGTTGATTGTGTTCACGGTGGACTGCCAGCTCATGAACCGGTATAATTCATTTTCCATAAAAACCTATGAAAGATGAATATAATATTGGATATAAACTATTTTTTAAATATTTATGTAAAAAAATTATTTTAATAATTATTACATCAAAATAACTTTTTACCTTCAAATCTGCTATAAAATGATATCATCACATATAGGTACCTATACAATACCACTTCCACAAAGCGATGTGATACATTTTTCAATTTATATTTTACATAAAGGATAATAATCATATATTTAATTTATATATATATATATGATACATATAATATATATGATAAAATAATTCTTCATTAAAGGTGAATTAATATTAATACAATCATTCATTAGATTTATCGAGAAAATAAAAAACAACATTCATGCATATGTATGACCTACCATCCACCAGAACAGTTTAATTCATTTTCTATCTATAAAATTTGTGAACCTATATAAATATATATAAAACTAAATAATTTTATATTTAAATAATTTTTAAAATTCATTATATGATGGAACCATGATTTAACTACAAGGACCAAAACTGCCAAACCAAAAAATTCAGGAAAAATAATGCAGTTATTACAAAAAATATTGATTTTAACCAAGAATTGAAATAATAGTGTAACATATAGTTATATGTTGATAATATATGGTATTAAATATTTTATTATTATTATTTAACATATCTATAAGAAACATATATTAATTATACTGGACATTTTAATGTGTATTATGAATGCCAAGACATTATGTAAGGTATTTCCAGTTCACTTCTACTTCTAGGAGAAATATGCCATATTCACCACTCATTTATGTTTTGTGGTGTATATACTATAATTTTTAATTGATATATCACTAATATCATTTACAATATTATTTTTAATGTTTAGATATATGTTACACATTAATGGTTCTTACAATTACAAATTTTTGCACTTTTTTAAGGGTTTAACATTACAATCTTATTGTTTAACAATATTGTTTATGGATATGTTTCCAGTGGGGAAATTATGTGATATATCTCTCAATAAAATCATTTATTTTCTTATCTTATTTTAGTTTCAAGAAATTAGTTTTTTTTTCATTCAACTTCATCTATTTATGTTATCAAAAATCCAAAAGTATTTTTAATGAAAACTAGCTTTATTTACCAATCAGTAAAAATCCATTTCACTACCTTGAACAAGATTATAATTTTTATATTAAAAGTGTTTTTACAAGTATCTAAATAGTTTATATGAAATTTTTTATCAATTTCCCAACCATTTTAATTTTTACTTTTAAATTGTTTTTAAAAGAATATTTTGTTTAACATATATGAAAAGAACTATATTTTATATAACGATGAATGATAAATGATTTAATTATTAGAATAAAACAATCCAAGTATATTTGGAATGATATTTTTTTCATTCATATTTTGGAATTGATTATATTTCATAGATGAATTTTTAAAATGGAGAGGATATTTTCATCAAAAATGTTTTAAGGATGCCATAATGGTAATAATAATTCACTAAAATATAAACCTTATATGTTCAAATATTATTTAATGGGGAGATAATATAATTATTACATTTTTATCATTTATTTGTATTGTTTATGATTATGATGGGAAGATGTTTATGAATCCCATTCATTTTTTTGAGATATTCTTATGAATCCTATTTCCATTCCATGTGTAATTAAATGATTAAATGTCTATAAAATTCACTTTCACTTCTATTGGTTTTTAAATGATGAATACTTTATGATATTTGGGAACATATATAAATTAGTTTCTTTTTGTTTTGGGTGGGAAAAGAATTATATAACCCTCAAATGCATTAGGTAATGACTAATATTTTATGTTATCCAAAGGTACATAGTAGGTTATCCTAATCCCAAAAGATATTACACATGAGGTTGTCCTAATTCTAAACAAGGGCCCACCTGAGGTTTTGAAATGGTCAAAGTAGGTACATGGGTGATAATCCTAGTACGAAAATGTTATGAAGGTGTTAGTGGGTATCCTTGAAATATTGTTTTATAAGCATATGTGTATTCTACAAATATATATTATACTAAATATATATTATCATCTATCATCTTTTTTCATTACAAGATGATTCGTGACTTATAAATTATTAGGATTTATTCCACGTGTATATATTATGATCATTCATATATAGGGAATAATTTTCAAATGGTAATCTCATGTTCTCGTACCTTTATTCCCTTGTTATGATTATGTGATCATTGATATCTTCAAAGTATACCCTTAGTAAGAATAAGAGCTCAACCATTTTTATTTTTCCATCCCCATGTAAGGAAGTAAGGTATTATTTATGATATTTCTAACAAGGAATTATATGAATAACATAATAGGAGAAGATGTAGTTCACTTATATAGTTTTAGTTTATATTTCCACATTTCCCAAGATACTGAACTGTTATTATCTTAACACATTTATTTTTGAAATGAATTGAAAATTATATTACTAATATTTATTATATATTTATATAAATATAGGGAAACTATAAATTTATTGATTGAAAAAAAAAATTATTACAATAAAATTAAAAAATAGGAAGATATTGATCCTAACAACCTTTTACCTCAAGAGAATATAATATTTTAATATATTATTCAATTTGAATTTACATCTAAGTTTGATCATTAGTATAATAATGATATTCCATACCAAAACACACACACACACACATATATATATCTAAGTAAAAAAGGAGACATCCCCATAACATCATTATACACATAATTTGATAATATGGGAAAACATGCCACTTCTTTCATACATAACCAAAAAAATTGATCACGAGAGAAATATTCTGTGATTTGAATAATACATACAAACAAATCATGGTGAATGAATATAATAAAAATATAAATATTCAATTTAAATATATTAGTGATTATTTTGTTGAAATCCATTGTGAAAATTTAAAATTTCATTTTATGTATATATAAATATTAGGAAATCCACTAAGACTTTTTCCACTCAGTGTTAACTATTTTTAATTCAACGCACCAATATAAATAATAAATAAGATATAACTTTCTATTTTACCACCATAAATTCTACTTGTGATCTCTATACATATTCACACATCAAAGATGAATATTTAAGGGATATAAATGGGCATCATTCAATAGCTCCATAAATTCTGGAATAACAATGACACCTTTTATGTTCTCAAACCATACCATTCTATCAAAATCTAGGTTGAATGGAAGAATCATTTTCACAATTTTTTTCAACTAGACATCTTACGTCTTCCCCTCATTAATAACCACAATAACATATTATTTAATAAATATTCATGTGAGATAATATTTATATTCTTCCTTAAATATTTCAAGGACTATACATTGAAAATCCATTAATAAAGTATATTTTTTTTATCATCTAGTAAGATATTATATCTTGTCCCTATCGACTAAAGTATCAGCAAAATTTTTTAATTTCCTAGGGTATTAATGTATTCTAAAATCATAAACACTAATAAACTCCCAAAATATTATATGACTCATATTAAGTTATTTTTGGGTGAATATAAATATTAAAAATAAATGATGCATATATATATATATCTAAAAATTCACCACAAAGGTCAGTCATACATATCATTGATGAAACAATTGTAATTGTGATATCCAAATAATTAGTCTTGTAATAATTTTAATGAATATTAAATTTAAATGAGGCATATAGTATCCTTATATAATTATTGATAAAAAAATCCCAACCCCTTATCTAATTCAACACTACAAATAACAAAACCATGTCCACTGTAGGGTAGGGTTAGAATTGGTGGGATAATCGATATTCTCCTCAAATCCATGAATTGTTTATCACATTTATATTTCAAATGGAACATTAATCAAATTAATGTTAACATGGTGATTGGAATACATATCCATGATAAATATTACACAAATCAATGATAATATAAATCTATCCTTTGAAAATAATGAATATCATTCATAGTTGTGTGTATAGAAATAACAAAACCATGTCTATTGTAGGGTCATGTTAGAATAGATTGGACAATCATTATTCTCTACAAATCCATGAACTTTTTTCACATTTATACTTCCAATGGAACATGACACACAATAATATTAACATGGTGATCAGATTACATATCCATAATAAATCCTACATAAATCGAGGATAATATATATCCATCCTATAAAAACTATGAACATCATTAATAGTTGTATATAAAGGGTAATGTTTATTGATATCATTCTAAGAAATATCTACTGATATACATTATCGGGGGATCACATATACTTGGAATGATATTTTTCCTAGAAGAATTCACACATGAAAATTTTGGCTTATAATTTCGACTTCAATGGGGGGGGTGTATTCAATAGAATTCAGAAGTGATTAAAACATATTATTTTCTGATAGAGTATATATGAATATCTTATATATAGACAAGAAAATATTTATTGAAATAATATATTAATACTATATTCTTAAATTGATAATGATTTAAAGGGAATTTGAAAGCCCAAATAGAATAAATAGAATTTTAATTTGTCTATACATGGTATATAATTATATATTTAGGTTCTCCTCACTTTTGACTATCAAATGATAGTTTCTAGAATTATGTTCAATATGTTCAAAATATTGATCTCCTCACAGTTGAACAAAAAATCATGAATTCAATGAATAAAAGGATTATTCTTGATCCTAAACTTCTAGGTTCCCAGTATTAGTTGTAGAGTTGCATTGATCCTACTATTTTCATGAAAAAATAATTGGTTCACAATATGTTGACATGGTAGGACGAATAAATAATTCATCATGATTCTCCTAAAATTTCTTCCTGAATTCCTAAAACTCATTTAATAAATTATATATAGAGTTTTTGAAATATTGTTAGCACCAGGTATGAGTTTTAATGAAAGCTCAACCTCACGATTATGATTGAGACTATTCCAGAGGTTATCAATGAATAAAAAAAATATAACATCATTTTAGAAGGATATTGAAGAATATTACCATTAAAAATGCTTTAGCAAAATACAGTGTTAGTGTATTTAGGGAGTATATACATAACCAACATATTTCTTAAAATATCTTCAACATCCCGCACAATGATATTTGTAAAGACAATCATATGTGTATAATAAAGTTATTGTTTGTATATTCCCAATATAATAGATTCATAAAAAAATCAAAGATCAGAAACTCCGAAATATTGTTATATATAAAGGAATGATTAATATAGGAATAAAAGTGGAAATTATTAGTAAATAATCATAACATAGGCATTTAGATTAATAAAATTATGGTATCATAGTCTTTTGAACATAACTATTCATAATAATGTCCACAAATAATCATGTGACCATAAGAAAAATGTTATCATACTCACACATCATAATGTGAACATATCAATTCAAAATCACGTGCAAGAATAATTTAATTAGCATAACTATAAGTTATCATACTAAATAACAAAAAGTGAACATTTATATTCAAAATAGTTTTCACAATTATAATTATCATTGTATAATCAATATATATCTAATTACCCATTGCATTATAGGGAAGTAACATACCTAACAATCACATAATCATAATTCATTCATATTTATTCCATATGATCATGAAAACATTTTTCATTTCATTATAACATATCCTATGTGTAAATAAAATGTGATTAATTAGGATTTCATCATATTATTTATTTGACATCTAGATATTTATATGGATGATATCGCTAGATCATCTCATGATTAAAGTATATGTAAAATCATTGGATGTTTCTGGGATGAAAATCCATTTAAAAGGCCATAATAACAATTATTGAAGAAAATATGATTTTGTTTTTGAATTAACTTCATTAAAATATATAAATTACTAGTAAATTAAGAAAAAAATTTATTTAGAAATAAAAAAAATTATCATTATTTAAATAAAAGTGTATTCCTAATGGTGGGAAGATCTTTTTGTGAGGTAAAGTTAAAACAATTATTCTATTAAAACCATTTTTAAAAATACCACATTTCAAAAAGGAGAAGAATATTCTTTATAAGATTTTCTATAAATATTAAATACCTATATAAATGAAATTAATTATTCATTTGGGAATATTAAAAACATTCAGTATTTTTTAAGAGAATATAGACATCGAAGGACAATATTTCTGACCAAAGTGGAAATAAAATAGATGGTGTAAGTATTCTGAATGATAAATAGGAAGGTTGGGATAAGTAATGTAAATGTGAATGGGTGAATGGGTCATGGATTGTGATTTGATTGATGGGTTATATGTTATAATAAATTGATATTTTAAAATATACTAAATGGGTTAATTGAATTAATGTGAACATGCAAAATGGATTATGAATTGTATATGGAATTCATAAGTGGACTATTTCAGGTGAAAGGAATGATGGGTTAAATGGGATAACATATGGGAATTATTGAATATGATAAATGGTATAATATATGTGAATTATTTAATATTCACAGTGATTTAGGAATAATAATGGGAAATGAGATATGTAATGTAATTGGAAAATGTGTTAATGGGTTTTGGCATGATAATAATTCCCATGATTATTATTATAGATTTTGATTTTTAACTATAGTGTTTGGAGTATGGTTTTTTATTGGTATATGTGTAGTGATTGGATTTATAAGAGTTTGAACTTGACTTGCTTGTGTGGGGTATTGACTTGAGGATCTATACCCAAGGGTCTAGCGAGGCTTAGGCTCTAACAACTACCCTATAATGAATGGGTGAGGGAAGGGGAAAAGGATTTATTCCCTTAATTGTTTCAATCGATGAGACAACCCAGATAGATCTTTTTAAGTGAGTGAAATGTATTTTTGTGATGTGTTAACCCCTTCTGAGATGGGGAAATAATTTATTTCCCATATGAATAGTGATTGGTTTTCTTAGATACTTTTATAGATTATATATATTCCTAACATTTAGAACACATGATTAATGTGGATTGTGTAATTAATATGTTATAAGTAATGAAAATGGGAATGATGATAAAAAGGTTTTAATAAAATGATGCTTAACTAAAAGAACCCAAGTTATAATTTGATTACTTGTCTATTATTTACTATTTTCGTGCACTACATGTTTAGACTGGATATTTTGTAGACAATGTCGGTGGTCGCATACTGATTTGTACTCACACCATGCTCATTCCACCATTGGGTACCAAAGAAGACGTCATTATTGTATGATTAAATAAGGGGAAAGGATTGGTGTTAAGGAGTTGAGTAGGGATTGGGATATGTGTAGAGGAGGATTTGAACATTAAATCACAGATTTTTTTGGATGAAAATATTTTTCATTATTTTGGTTATCCTTTACGGATTTCACTATTATCATGATAGTACATGATTACTGTTTTTTTGGGACTAGTTTTGGCATAATCATAATTATGCATGTTTATTTATTATTATATGTTTTCCTAATATTTATATTCTTAATTATTGATTATTACTTTGATAAAGAGGGTATATTTGTAACACCCTGAGATTTTATGAAAAATATTCTTTTTAATTTCATTAAATTCTGGTGTTGTACACTACACCAATAGAAGCTTGCTCAACATGCATCCTTTACTTGCCTTTCATTACACGCAATCGCGACCTTCCTCGATAGCATGTGTCGTACGCATTATCGAGTTTCACTAACCAACGATATGCTATTAAAATATTATTAAAACTAGCTATTATGAATAGTAATAACCACTTTTTGAAATTTTAAAAATTTTATTTTTTAAAATGGACTTCATTTTTGGATTCGTAATATTGAAATTATCCTAGGTTGAAATTTTGGTATTTTTTTTAAAACATTCAATTTTTGATGAATAGTGAAACCACTAAGTGGTAGTAAAAAAATGAATTTTTCATAAAACTTAATTTTACCGCTTCTGTAGGTGGAATTTCTAAAATCCGAGAGACACGATTAATATCAAGGACAAAAATGTGGTTCAATGAGATGAAAATAATTTTTGGTGAATAGTAACTTTTTTCTTTTTTTACCACGGTTAAAAGTAAACAGGGTAATTATGGGTAAAAATGATATTATTACTACACTAAGACATGTTATAATTCTATTGGACAAGTGTAATTCGACCTAAAACAACCTTAGGAATAAAATATGACCATTTAGGCCCACTTGGATTAGATTAGGACATTTATTATTAATTTATTTAAAGAAGGGTTAAAATAGTTAAAATCAAAGTTTAATAAGTAAATCATTTTTAATATGGGTATATACATAAGATAAATTCGACTATAAATATTCATTAGAAAGCTCAAAATATTTCCTATATAATCGTATTTTATTTGTAATTTTTTGACATTAAATAAGTTAATTTAGTTATAACACAACGATGATGCCGTAATTATCTTATTAATGAAATACTGACATAATTGATATTATAAATACTTAAATAAGTATAATTTGAGACTTTTTATGAATTAAACTAATTACTTAGGTTAATATGACATGTTAGTATTATGTTAATTAATGTTGGTCGAATGAATCATTCTGTTATGAGTTTCAAAAAAATCAACTATTGAATAGTGTCAAAATTGATATAAAATAGTTTTTTAAAAAATATTATATTATTAATTGTTATTTTATTCCTAAAAATCTGAGGTTCGTCCAAATGACTTAGATAAGGTTATACATATTAATAAAACACATCTTGGGGTTCTCTTGGATGTAAATGGTAAGTTTATTAACTATATACTATAAAAATACAATGTGACATGGTAAATGTCAATCTAATTAACTAAGAGTTAAAACAAAATGATAAGGTTAATATAGGTACCTAAACTTCTCTAAATTCTATTGGATGAGAGTATTTCGACCCATCCCCACCTTAGCTTCAAAATAAATCAATTTTAAGCTATTTAAAACCGAATTTGACTTTATAATAAAATAATATTTTTAGTTATTCCAAAGGTACCCCTCTCCTCCCTTATAAAAGGGCACCTCCTCCCTCTCTTCCTCACACAACTTTGAGCCTTCAAGCTCGTCCAACCCCTGACAAATTCTCTTCTCCACTTCCCTAGAAATATCCTAGAGGTTATGGTCTTCCTCAAAGACCAATTTTAGTGCCCTAAAGGGAGATCTCAAAGAGGCGCTTCAAAGAAGAGGTAATGTCCATTACCGATTCTTTTATCATTATTTATTCTTCCACTTCTTCTTCTTAGGTTGTTTCAATATGAAGTAATAGATTCAGTATCATACAAATACTGATATGTTATTATATGTATGAAACAACCCTATTTCACAATCTATCCATCCTACGGAAAACGAAATCACCGCGCGTGCGTACGTACGGAATACCGTCTCCACGCCGTGGTGAAATCTATTTTCCACCACCACCTTACATGGATGGGTATAATGGTGTAAATAATGACTATATATGACTATTATAACGTGATACTGATTCTGAAATTGTATACATACACTCCAATACAATTCGACGATCATAGGAACGATATCATCACTCATACGTACGTACGGAATACCGTCTCCACGATGTGATGCGACTCGTTCTGCATGATCTTCATTTCATAATGATTATATAAATGAATTTAATGAATGAATATGATATATATTACACTAATAAAATTCTGTAAATGAGGTATCTATAACCTAAAGATAAGAATAAGAATTTATTCGACAAAACACGCATAAGAACAAAATGTAATAAACACCCGAATAACAAGTAGTAATGAAATATTACTAATAATAAGTTAAGAATATGACCATATATGATATCATAAATATAATTATGATTATTTAATTAGTCAATAACATTATTTAAATCATTATATAGGAGGTTTAGACACATAAAAGCATATCAGACCAAAGGTAAGGGTAATATCACAATCACATTTTTATCCGAGATTGTTTATACTTTAGTATTTACAGGGTTGTATTTTATCATCCACATCCATGTTTTCTCAATATGTAATATTATTTCAATCCACCTACAATTGTTTAAATCCAATTTTACCCTTCGGTGAGTTATTAGTAAAGGGTATGAAAGAAATCTTTTGTCGTTTTTTGTATGAGGTACTTTTTGACTTTTCCGTCAAAAGTATGAAGAATGTTTTTTTAACTTATATGGAATGAATGGATTTTTAAAACATTATTTCCAAGAAGCTTCCTTTACAAGTTTTCAAGTTTATTTTTAATCCAGTTATTTTAGTTTAAAATTGTATGACATGTTAAATAAAGGAAAATTGTTTTGAAGTAGAAAGGATATTTTCCTCAAGAATGGTGTTCAAGTGATTTATCAAAATTATTTTCTATATAAGATAATATAGGGTTCTGTTTCTATCCCTATTATTAAATTCATTTTATAATGTTGTGATGGAATTATTTTTATGAGTTCCTTTATCTTATATGAATTGTTTTATGATGTCACAATGTTAAAGATTCCCATTTTTATTACATGGGTTATGCTATGATGTATGGTTTTCGGATTTTGTGGCACACAAAACAATGGTATCATTATGAGATGGGTGGGACATATATCTACCTCCAATGCATTGTGTAATGATTTTATATCTCATGAGATAGACATGTCTGGAATGGTAGGTTATACCGGTTCAGTGAAACAGGACTGAAACGAGGGTGACTTGGTTCAGAAATGGACTTTGTCCACTAAGATAGTCTTGGCAATGAGTCTTGACTAATAAGATATGATTCTCTATGATTACGTGTGTATGCCACAATGTTTCATTTTTTAAGTTATGATTATTGGGACATCATTTCACTACTATGATTTATCCCATGTTATGAAATTATGCTCTCTTTTGTAGGTTAAGATTTCCAAAATGTTATATTCTTATGAAAATGATGTGATTGATATTTCTTTTGTTTACCCTTACTGATCATTTTAGCTCACCCTTTTATGTTTTCTTTTCCCTTGGATATAATGAAAGGTTTTAGGTAAAAAAAGGAAGATCTTTATGGGAGATGTTGAAGATCTTTCACCACGATTAGATGATTATATTCCGAGTTTCCAAAGACACTAAACTATTACGATCCTTGTGTGTGTGTTTTTGTTATGTACTAAGTATTCCAAAAAACTAATGTAATGTCCATGTACGTCAAGATTCGGGTCACTATAGTTGGTATCATAGGAACAGTTTAGTCAAACTTTGGATACTAGGATGCGAAAACGTTGGTGAGATCCCTAGAGATATTTTTAAGGTATGTATAGGGATGTCCCTAAGGATAAGTATACGTATAGGATATAGTCCTAGAACTATGGTAACAATATTAGATTAAACCAAAGATGTTAGATATTGAATTTACTCCCTATTTATTATGATTTTTGCGTCTCACACTATTCATTTTGGGTTTTAGACGATGGATGGAACCCGAAGGAACCATGTTGATCAATGTAATGGACAATGCAATGATTGTCCTCCTGAACAAACAAATGTTATGGGAGATGGTGTGAAAAATCTTATTACTATACTAACACAAGCTATGAATCATTCTGGACTTCCAAATGAGCAGATAAGGGAACAATATTCTATTAAGTCCTTCATGAGGCAACATCCACCTTCTTTTAGTGGGTCATCTGATCCACTTGTTGCTGAATAATGGATCAGTACTACTGAAAAGATATTTTCAGTTCTTCAATGTTCTGAACATGATAATCTCATCTTAGCAGTATATCGTTTGGAAAGTGAAGCTGATCAATAGTGGAATCTTATCAAGAATACGAGGCAAAGAGATGAAATTGAATCCATGGAATGGAACGAGTTCAAGAACTTATTTTTCAATAAGTACTTATCTTTTATTCTTCGAAAAAAGATGGAGAAAGAGTTTCTTAAACTAAAGCAAAATGATGATGAATCTGTTGGTATATACGAAGCGAATTCTACAAGGATTGCAAGGTATGCATCTGGATTTATCATCCAACCTGAAAGTAAATTTGATCGATTCTTCAGTGGCTTAAAAACAAATCTTCGAAGGGCATTAGCTATAAGAGACTTCAGTAGCTATGAAGAAATTGTGCGTTGAGCTATCAAGGTAGAAATGGATGTTGGTGTTACTTATCCATCTCATAGTTTTGAAAAGAAACGAAAGATGGAGTTTAAGGAGAAATCTCATAATAATGGTGAAAAGAAGATGAATTTTTCCTTATGCTCAAAGTGTGGAAAGAAGCATGGTGGAGATTGTCTTAAAGGAACAAGTAAATGTTTCAAATGTGGAAAGGAAGGTCATCAGGCATTTGAATGCCGCAATGATGGGAAGAAGATGTATAATGATGCAAACAAAGGAAGGGATACACAGAATGACCCAACAACACTTCAATACTTCAAGTGCAAGGAAATGGGGCATTATGCTAATAAATTCCCTAATCCAAGGGTTAGTGATGATCGACATGAGAAACCACATAAGGCAAAGGACAAAGGAAAGTCACATGCGATCACCATTGGTGATGTTGAATATGACAATGATGTGGTGGAATGATTAAGTTTTTATGTAATGGGATTCCAAAATAATATGGAGTATTGGAATATTTATGTATTTGTCTATTGTGGCTTTTAATAATTTTATGGTACCAGTAACTATGGAAAGTGATTGAGATATTTTTGGAAAAAAGATGGTATGCACATAATGCAGGGAAAACGAGAAAATGATATATTTGACAGTATTCATGAGCTCATGATTGATATAAGGACTAAGTGATATCATGGTTTGAGTATATAGATTTTTTAGGATTTTCGTATATGGAAATTGTTAACTTTTAACTACATTAATGTTTTCATTAAGGTTCAATGGGCATTCATTTTTGAATAGAATATATGATTAGGGACTTTGAATGTTTGGAATGTTACCAAAAAGGCATATCTCATGATATACGGGGATCAACGATGGTATTAACATGCTTATTATATGAACTCTTTGGTAATCGTTTTCACTATAATATGAGATTAGACAGCAGTATTATGGATAAGCCTAAAGATTGGAATGGACTATGTTGGACATAAGTTAGTATTGTTTAAGGATAAAAGTTTTTTTCGATATTATTGATGGGATGTTATAGTAATGTAGTTTTAGAAAAAGGACAACCTGCAGGACGGGAGACAACCCATTGCGTCAGACAAGGCTGTGGGAATCGAACCCACAACCGAAGTGCGACTGGCCTTTATCGTCTACCACTGGCCTACAGGAAGTCCCTGTTTAGTAGAAACTAGTTTTGTTATATTATGCAGTATGATATATGAAGTATAAGTACATTTTAGGAACCATATATGATTAGTCTCACTATAGATGGACTTATGTATTTTTTTATCACTTTTCTAACCTTATGTTTGAGACAGATGGATTGACCCATCATGCTATCACATTATCTGCTAACACATCACGAATGACAAATTCAACATCATTTATTTAAGAGATGAAGTGGAAATTTTCCAAAGAACGACAAACAGTGAGACTATACCAAAATCACCAAAGTATTTCTTCTAATTCCAATTTCACCAACATTAGGGAAATGATCTTGAAAACCAAAAATGTTTTCCTAGTGCTCTTATATCTGATTAACCAGATGGTATCATAGATCGTCACAAATTTATGGCTTTGTGATTGCTCGCTTTCCCATATCCATGTTCTCTACCACTCTCCATCAGAACAAGATGGTTATATTTCTCTTCCATATCGATATTTTCACCTATGTGGAAACCCAGTGATTAGTTTATTAGGGTAAAGTTACATTTCATAAATTAGTTTTTAAAGCCATGTTTTGGTATTCCTTTTTACGATGTGGTTTTCTTTTAAAGAAACTTTCGAGTAGTAAACCATTTATAACCCCGACGAATTTCAGGGGCAAAATTCATTTTAAGGGGGTAGAATGTAACACCCCGAGATTTTATGAAAAATATTCTTTTTAATTTCATTAATTTCTTGTGTTGTACGCCACACCAATTGGAGCTTGCTCAACACGCATCTTTGACTTGCCTTGCATTACACGCAATTGCGACCTTCCTCGATAGCATGTGTCGTACGCAATACCGAGTTTCACTAAACAACGATATACTATTATAATATTATTAAAACTAGCCATTATGAATAGTAGTAACCAATTTTTGAAATTTTATAAATTTTATTTTTCAAAATGGAATTCATTTTTGGATTCGTATTATTGAAATTATCCTAGGGTAAACTTTTGGTATTTTTCTGAAAACATTCAATTTTTGATGAATAGTGAAACCACTAAGTGGTAGTAAAAAAATGAATTTTTCATAAAACATAATTTTACCACTTTTGTGAGTAGAATTTAGAAAATACGAGAGACACAGTTAATATCAAGGACTAAAATGTGGTTCAATGAGATGAAAATAATTTTTGGTGAATAATAACTTTTTACTTTTTTTACCACGGTTAAAAGTAAATAGGGTAATTAAGGGTAAAAATGATATTATTATTATGCTATGACATGTACTAATTCTATTGGACAAGTGTAATTCGACCGAAAACAACCTTAGGAATAAAATATGACCATTTAGGCCCACTTGGATTAGATTAGGACATTTATTATTAATTTATTTAAAGAAGGGTTAAAATAGTTAAAATTAAAGATTAATAAGTAAATCATTTTTAATATGGGGATATACATAAGATAAATTAGACTATAATTATTCATTAGAAATCTAAAAAACTTTCCTACATAATGGTATTTTTTTTGTAATTTTTAGACATTAAATATTTTAATTTATTTATAAAACAAAGATGATGCAGTAATTATCTTATTAATGATATACTGACATATTTGATATTATAAATACCTAAATATGTTTAATTTGAGACTTTTTATGAATTAAACTAATTTTATAGGTTCATATTACATGTTAGGAATATGTTAATTAACGTTTTTCTAAGTAATCATTCTGTTATGAGTTTCAAATAAATCAACTATTGAATAGTGTCAAAATTGACATAAAATAGTTTTTAAAACAAATATTATATTATTAATTGTTATTTTATTCCTAAAAATCTAAGGTTCGGCCAAATGACTTAGATAAGGTTATATATATTAATAAAACACAACTTGGGAGGTCTCTTGGATGTATATGGTATGTTTATTAACTATATAATATAAAAATACAAAGTGACATGGTAAATGTCAATCTAATTAACTAAGAGTTAAAACTAAAAGATAAGGTTAATATAGGAACCTAAACTTGTCTAAATTCTATTGGATGAGAGGATTTCGACCCATCACCACCTTATCTTCGAAATAAATCAATATGGGGATATTTAAAAACTGAATTTGAATTTATAATAAAATAATAGTTTTAGTTATTCCAAAGGTTCCCCTCTCCTCCCTTATAAAAGGGCATCTCCTCCCTCTCTTCCTCACACAACTTTGAGCCTTCATGCTCAGCCAAACCCTACCAAATTATCTTATCCACTTCCATAGAAATATTCTAGAGGTTCTCGTCTTCCTCAAAGTCCAATTTTAGTGCCCTAAATGGAGATCTCAAAGAGGCGCTTCAAAGAAGAGTTAATGTCCATTACTGATTCTTTTATCTTTATTTCTTCTTCCACTTCTTATTCTTAGGTTGTTTCATTATTAAGTAATAGCATCAGTATCACTCAAATAATGATATGTTATTATAATTATGAAACAACCCTATTTCATCATCTATCCATCCTACGGAAAACGAAATCACCGGACGTGCGTACGTACGGAATACCTTCTCCACGCCGTGGTGAAATCTATTTTCCACCACCACCTTACATGGATGGGTATAATGGTGTAAATAATGACTATATATTACTATTATAATGTGATATGGATTCTGAAACTGTATAAATACACTCAAATACAATTCCACGATCATAGGAACGATATCGTCACTCGTGCGTACGTACAGAATACCGTTTCCACGATGTGATGCGACTCGTTCTGCATGATATTCATTTCATAATGATTATATAAATGAATTGAATGAATTAATATGATATATATTGCACTAATACCATTCTGGAAATTAGGCATCTATAACCTAAAGTGATTAATAAGAATTTATTCGACAAAACACGCATAAGAACAAAAAGTAATAAACACCCGAATAACAAGTAGTAATGAAATATTACTAATAATAAGCTACGAATATGACCATATATGACATCATGATAATAAGTATGATTATGTAATAAGTAAATAACATTATTTAAATAATTATACTGGAGGTTCGGACACATACAAAGCATATCAGACCAAAGGTAAGGGAAATATCACAATCTCATTTTTATCCGAGATTGTTTATACTTTAGTATTTACTGGGGTGTATTTTATCATACACATCCATGTTTACTCAATATGTCATATTTTTTCCATCCACATACAATTGTTTAAATCAAATTTTACCCTTCGGTGAGTTTTTAGTAAAGGGTATGAAAGGAATCTTTTGTCTTATTTCATACTAGGTACTTTTTGACTTTTCCGACAAAAGTACGAAGAATGTTTTTTTAACTTATATGGCATGAATGGATTTTTAAAACATTATTTCCAAGAAGATTATTTTACAAGTTTTCAAGTTTATTTTTAATCAACTTCTTTTAGATTAAAATTATATTACATGTTAATGAAAGGAAAATGTTTTTGAAGTAGAAAGGATATTTTCCTCATGAATGGAGTTCAAATGCTTTATCAAAATTATTTTCCATCTATGATAATATAGGGTTCTGTTTCTATCCCTATTATTAAATTGATTTGATTATGTTGTGATGGAATTATTTTTATGTGTTCCTT
The DNA here is from genome assembly GCA_963277665.1 of Viscum album. Taxonomy (NCBI): domain Eukaryota; kingdom Viridiplantae; phylum Streptophyta; class Magnoliopsida; order Santalales; family Viscaceae; genus Viscum; species Viscum album. The sequence goes on from OY728123.1 coordinate 350,305,853, forward strand.
TATCATATATGAATTTTTTTATGATGTCACGATGTTTAAGATTCCCATTTTTATTACATGGGTTATGCTATGATGTATGGTTTTCGGATTTTGTGGCACACATAATAATGGTATCATTATGAGATGGGTGGGACCTATATCTCCCTCCAATTCATTGGTTAAAGATTTTATATCTCATGAGATAGACATGGCTGGCACGGTAGGTTATACCGGTTCAGTGAAACAGGACTGAAACGAAGGTGACTCAGTTCAGAAATGGACTTCGTCCACTAAGATAGTCTTGGCAATGAGTCTTCACTAATAAGATATTATTCTATATGATTATGTGTGTATGCCACAAAGTTTCATGTTTTAAGTTATGATTATTGGGATTTCATTTCACTACTATGATTTATCCCATGATATGAAATTATGCTCTCTTTTGCGGGTTAATATTTCCAAAATGTTATGTTCTTTTGAAAATGATGTGATTGATATTTCTTTTGTTTACCCTTACTGAGCATTTGAGCTCACCATTTTATGTTTTCTTTTCCCCAGGATATAAAGAAAGGTTTTAGGTAAAAAAAGGAAGATCATTATGGGAGATGTTGAAGATCATTCACCACAATTAGAAGATTATATTCCGAGTTTCCAAAGACACTAAACTATTACGATCCTTGTGTGTGTGTTTTTGTTATGTACTAAGTATTCCTCAAAAGTAATGTAATGTCCATGTACGTCAAACTTCGTGTCTCTACAATATTATCCACACATGACCCCTTATGCCCTCACTACTAGTCAATAACATTTGTCTTATAGAGTGTCACGCTTTAGTTCTTGTATCAAACCATCCCAAATCATTGGTTTAGTGACTTCTTGGTCAAGGATGTTATAAAGTGGTTTCAGGGTGCTTACCTTTTGTGGACTTATTATTAGTGATGTTCGATTATAGAATAGGATTTCTCAGGTCTTATCAATGATATCATGCTTGGGAGTATCTAACCCATGTATGAGGGAATGCCCATTTATCAGGGGTGGTAATTGTTGTTCAGATTGTTTGTTGTTACAATTGAATGATATTTCACCATTGGTTGATGGGATTATTGTGTGATGAGACTATTTTATGATATTTTACATGTTTCGAAAATGGATGTGGTTCTTCATTCATGAATAATTTAGGCACCTTGGAATATTGGTGGCATGCATTATGATAGGAACACTTGGGATGGGTGGGTGGGATATGACTGTAGAAATGTATTTTATTTTCTAGATAAATTTAATGAAAATGGTGTCAAATTAAAATTATGAAAATTTGTACAAATTGAGGAATGCTAGAGAATGGTTAAATATTTTCCCTTTAATAAGGGATTAAATGAGTTAAAATGTGGGTTGTAAGAAGATATGAGTAGGTAAATATGACTAAGAGGAAGGATTTGTGTTATTTATGAAGAAGTTGTTTTAAGAAGGTACCATGTGAATGATTGTGACAATGTAATTTTTTTTACCCCTATTAACCATGAACCTTGTTAGGTATGGTAATGGGTAGTAATAAAAGTGTGTTGATATTCATTTGGATTGTGTATGTTAATGGTTTTCTAGGACTAGTGAAGAGTCTTCATCTGGGTAAATTGTAGATGATTTATTTTATGAGTTCTAAATATTGTGTTTGGAATTGAGTGAAAATTACATCATGATGATGTGTGACAGACAGGAGACAAGTGTATGTTGCTGAGAATTCTCCCTAGGTAGTGGAATAAGAAGACCAAGTGACTCCGAGTAATAGAGAAGAGTAGTTTGTGGAGAACTTAACTGAATTTATGTAGATATGGAAATGGTATACATGCCAGGTTGTACTGTGTATTTTCTTGTAACAAACAAACCTCGGTTATCCAAAAACATTGAACCCTAACTAATCTGTTACATACCTCATGTGAATTCTGGATCCCCACAGGCTGACAAAATGCACTTGGGAACCAGAGAACAAAACTAGGGAATAATTTATCACAACTAAATTAAAGAGTATGGAAATATATATATACTCAAAGAAGAATGAAACAACAAAAGATTAATGTATATTGGTTCCATTTTTATAAGAAGATAGTGGAAATAAAACAATACCTAATGTAAATAAAAACACAAAGAGAGAAGCCTAAATAAAAAGGACAATGAATTTAAAAAACATAATCATGTGATAGCATGGGAAATCTCCACCATCTCACAACTAGCTACCCAAACCAGCTGACATGAAAAAACACCTCCCCACTGTGGCTCCTTTCCTTTCCATTCATTGAATAACATATAAAGGTCTACGCACCGCCCAAGTGGTGCATAGGGTGTGATATAACACGATTTGAAGGATCTCACCAACATACTCAATAAAATGTATATATTTAAAAATTCTCGTATTCTAATTTAAAATAAAACATTTCCGGAGAAGCAATAAAGAAGTTATATAGAAAACATGGTAAGATTTTAACTTTTTTCGGTTTTAAAATGAAAGAAGGTATATAAATCTCAAAGAAAACTTTTTAAATCATAATTCACTAGAATCAAAATGATTATCTATTGTAAAATTGTAAAAATAAATAAAGTACAAAAAATAGTAGAAACAAAAGTATTGTAACACCAAGGAATACAACAGGTCATGAAGCAGACAACTCATACCCAAAAATTTATGTACAGTGCACTACAATATCTAAGGCCAATTATCCACACTCCAGGACTAGGGAGACCCCCCAATGCGTGAAACCCCAACATCATATACATACATAGAGCCAATAATCTAAATCTAGGACAGTAGTAACAAATAGAAATTGAACCCCCAAAATGGATGATGGACTTAGGATAAACCATTCACATAGTACCCAAGGAAACCCATGTGCTCATTTTCACAATCCTATCAATGTTTTGGAAACCATTTCATAACCATTAATGATCTTCAAAATTTAATAGAGCAAACATGCCCTCCTCCTTTTGAAAAATTCTACAATGCTTTGAAAATACCATTTCACCTTCCATTTATGAAACACAAAGAATTATTTTTTCTTAAAATCCCTTTCATAAACAAAAAACAGTCATGCCAATTTCATGACAATTTATTTATAAGAAATTTTTTAAAAATACAACAATATTGTTTATCAAACATAGGCTTGGGATAGAACCACCTACTTCAAAAATCGAGCCACACATGCCCGCAACTGGATCCACAATCATCAAAACCCAAAAAATGTAAATGGAAACCCTAGAATCCCATCCAAAAATCAAGATATATTCAATTTAGAAAAATGGGTTTGCAGAATGGATTAAATCCACATACCTCAGGAATGTTCACCAAATGCACCAAACCCAATAATGAACGATTGGAACTAGAATAAATCGCCGAACAAAAAGACACATAGGGGTCATAGGGATCCCAAAATATTCTAGGGATGGATCTAAGTTGAGAGTAAAGAAGTACAGATGAAGAAAAAAATAGAAATCATCTAGGATATCTACTTTAACCCTGTATTAAGACTTTACACAACATTTGACCCAATTAGACATCATGTAAATATCAAGTCCAATTATCAGAGAGAAATACAACTATATTTGATTAAAGATGTATTTTATATCATTTTTGAGTTACATAACATTTAACCCAATTACACTTCATGTAATCCTACAATAGGATTTAGAATTAGTAGGTTTCCTGCCATAAAATCAATCAAATATCAGACTACAACATTATTGGTTTCCAATAATTTCCATCTCTCCACGACGCAGACAATAAAAATGGAAAACAAAGAGAAGTTTAAAAACATACCTATCAGAAGAGTAATAGGATCCTACAACCTCCCCACAATAGAAAATTTCTTTCCCCACAAAGCCAATGTAAAAGCCTCCATCATAAAAAGATGAGGGCAGTGCTCTCTCATTCATTCCTCACACACCCACATCTCATGAGAATTATAACCATGATTCCATAGCACTCAAACTAATGGAATCATTCTCCCATGAAGTAACCTGGTTTCAGAGTTGACTATTATTAATGGACACTCAGTCACAGATAAGTTAGCCTCAACTTCAAGATCACGTTATCTTAGAACATGAGATGGATCAGAAAAATACATTCAGAGTTGAGATACATAAAACGAATTATGTGTCTTTGTCAGCGATAGTGGATTTTCTAAGTTATAAGAAACCTCCCCTACAATATTCCCAACCCTGAAGGGTCCCAAAAAAATGGGGAGAAATTTTCCCTTGACTACTAAGCTGTCGATGTCCCTAACATAGTGAGCCATTCAAGAACACTTAGTCATCAATTAAAAAATATAACCACATATGATGATGATCATCCTTATATTTATACCTTCTTTATGCCATCAACATCCTCTAATGAATCAATAGAATCATTACTGTTGTCTCTTGAACCATTCTCGGTATAATCATGGAACTTTCATCAATCTCTAGCCAATACAAAAAATATTTACATGGACAACCATATAAGGCATTTTAAGGAGACATTCTAATTATGGACTAGTAAATATTGTTATAGGAAAACTCAACCATCCCCATGTGATCATCCTAATCCCCACAAATTACCAGAATATAAGTGAAAAGAATATCCAAGTGAATTTTTATATCTCTTTCTATATGTCTATCTGATTGTAGATGTTATGTCATAATCAAAAGAACCTGAGATCCCAATGCCTCTTGAAGGCCTTTCCAAAAGAAATAAGTGAACCAGGGATCTCTATTACATATTATAACATAATGAACATTATAAAACCGAATAATATCTTTCACATAGATATTTCCAAACTCTTAAACATGGATGTATTTGGAATTGGTATAAATTGAGTCGATATCTTCCATATATAGATCCCAACCCATATCACATTTTTCTAATCCTAGTATGTGGTTAACCAACCATGAAGTCCATAGAGATCTCATATCACTTCCAAGTATAAACTAGAAGTTTATAAATAAAAACTAAAGGTTTTTGATGCTCAACATTAAAAAGTTGGGAAGTATAGAAAAGAGATGAAAACTCATCAATGTCCCATATCATATGAGGAAACCATAATTTCCGCTACATGTCATAAAACATAGTCATGGTTCCTTGGTTCACTAACCACTAAGAACTATATAAATCCATAAAAATATATATTCTTATCGACTATGGTTAAAAAAATTATTCTATAAGTAAAGAAAATTTTATTTTTAGAAAAACCACTCAGCAAAGATCTCCCATCCTTTTAGAGATTCAATAATTCCACTGAACTCATTGTTAGGATGTTTCTCCCAAAGAATCATCTTGATAAGAGATGAGTTCAACTGAAAAATTGTCAAATTTGTATCATTAATTTATTCATTGACTCTAATGTGAAACTGTGCAGAACATTCCCTCATGTTCAACTCTTTCGATCATTCTTTCACTATCCAGTTTGGAAGTTTCCTTGTCAAACAATCAACAATGACATTCTACGTTCTTGATTGTTTATAAAATATTGATGTCAAACATATGAAGGTATTATAACCATCATCTATATCTAAAATTCAACTATTTTGGGAAAAGTTATATCTCATAATCTTATGATCATAAAAGAATGTGAATCTCTCCCCAAAAAGTTATTGTCACTAACTCATAAGAACATGCATATCCATAGATTGATCTATGATAGGAGATGGGAAATTATTATAATGCGGTCAAAGCTGAAGAGATCCATAATCCATCACATCATCATCTTATATTAGAAAAAAACCCATAAAATCACTACAACGATCACAGAGCAACACATATCCCTTACTGGGACCACATAAGATCATGATAGGGTTCAATTTGATAAATAATTTTGTTTCATCGAATGTAAATTGGAATTCACTTCCCATGTGAATTTTGGAACTTTCCATGTAATGGTATTAAAATGTGACACCAGTTTAGAGAAATATTTAAAAAACCCATCAGTTATATCCTTGAAAACCAAGGAAAATTAGAATCTAAAACACATTATGTTGTTTATTCCATGAAAATATAGCCTTCACCTTTTTAGAATCAACTCATAAACAATGTTTAAAACCATGTTCCCTAATAAGATCTCTTCCAAAGTTCCAAAACATCATTTTGAAATCACAACATATAAATGAAACCTCTTATAATTTTCAGAACCAAACTCATATGGTGCTCATTCTCACAATTGGATTTTGAGTAAATAAAAATATTGGCCACAAATAATATAAAAAGTTTCATGATATTTATGGAATATGAAATTCATCGAAGCAATAAAAAACATTTGTGCATTAGTCAAACCAAAAGGCATCACAAGATATTCATTGTAGCTAAACATTCATCTAATAGCCATCTTTGGTATATCTAAATCCTGAACTTTGAGATAATGACAACTCGAACGCATATCAATTTTTGAAAACCTCTTTTCACCATTTAAGTGATCCAACATATAATTCACATGTGGAAAATGATACTTGTTCCTAACTGTTACCCATTTCAACTTTTGATACCCCACACACAATTGAAGTAAACCATCATCATTTTTGGAAATTATCACATCGGATTCCCACCGGGAAACACTATGGAAAAAAAAGGTTTTAACAACTTTTTGTCCAAATTAATTTTAAGACCATTCATATCTACTAGTTCCATATTATATGAAGTTATCAATATTTAATGCTACCTTAGAATCAATTAAACCTTAAACACTTCCTCTCTCTAGAGGAATACATTAGAAGTCTTATAGGAAAAAATCATAAAAGTCCCAAAATAAAATTAGAAGATTTACAATAGAAGAAATGTTATGGGGATCAATCATAATATCAGACAAAAAACTCTTTTTCTTTGGGCTAGAAGGCCCTATACGTCCATAACATGGGATTCACTCCCCTTGAAACACATGAAATCTCCCATCGACAACATGAAACAAAACATGCTGATGATAACATTCAACCTCATCTTGATGATCGAATAGCCAATCCCTATTGATGATGACTTCAAACATATCCAAATACAAAACGATAAAATCACAGACCAAATCTATATTATCTATTGTTAATGAATATAAAGGATGCCAAAACCCCTTCACATTACTCTCACATAGGGGTATCACTAACTCCATAATAAATGAACTAAATTATGATGGTAGTTTAAGAAGATGGAAAATCTTATGGATATCAATGAGTGGGAGGATCCATTATCAAATAAAAAAATTGATATGGAAGATGAAATAAAGATAGTACCTCTCACAATCACTAGAAATGCATTTAATTCCATTGGAATCTCACATACTATGTGAAATAAATTCACTCTTGAATAATGGGGATGGATCATTGTGATATTCAAATCATCTGAGTTCCCCATAATAGACTTTGGAGCCAAATAAACATAGATATAATGAATTATTAACATAACTTGACAGAAGTGTTGTAATGGACCAAGACATCCACTACTATTCCATGTCTTCAGGGGAATTGGAAAAGAAAATTATAGTGTTTCCCACATTGGCACATTGATAGAAAGTCCTAGGTACACTACTCGCTGTTTCATATCATGTAGAGGAGTATTACTACTAAGACCCACCTCCACCACTCCTATAATGATCTTTCCACTTCCTCTTACTCCCATACATGACACTAAAGCCACCAATGGATGAAAAAAGGGTTCAAAAATCCAATGATACCTGGCTTATACATCTCTTCCATCATATCTCTATCAACAATATATACATATATAATTAAATCCTTAACATAAATACCCACAATATGATATTCAATCATAAACCATGTAAGCACTTCTGAAAATTCAAATATATATTCTTTTCCACATCCAGATAAAAAATGAACAAACTCATCAAACTGGTTATTGTATGATGACACCAAATACTCTCTCTACAACAAATATAGGAACTCCAATGATTCGGTTTGCATCGATGAATTTGGAAAAATTGATTTTAGGAACATGGTTTTGAAACCCTTACAATTAGAACCGACATGTCTATATTCCTGGACTATAGAATCCTACCCTTTATAACTAGAATCCACAATCATGAATTCTACACACTTCACCATGATATTTTCAGTTGTTGAAATATATTCTAATATTTGATCGACCATATCTAATCCGTCCTTTTCCCATTGAGGTTCTAATCTATTACGGGATTCCCATGAGTAGCATCAATAGCACCCTCCTAAGGAACTTGTGGAAGAAATCTCAGAGGCATACTTCTACACACAAAAATTAGAAGGAACAATCTTAAAACAAAGTAAATATTAGTTTAAAGCATAAAACCCATAAGTAAAAACTGATATTTAAAGTCGAACCCAACAATAAAAGCACATATCCCAATATCCCATGGAAACATAAGTCTCATAAGGAAAATATCTAGCCATGAACATATCTCAACATACCTATCATGTCCCGAAAATCCTATATCCAGTCTAGCACACATCCCAATACAGTGACTATTAAGGTCAAACCCCCTCTGATACCACTTTATAATGAATCAACATGGGTTACCCTCAAAACTAGCACCTGAACTGAATCCTTGCTTACCTAAAGGGTGTTATCGATACCCAATGACTATTGAAAAGAACAAGGGCATTGAAAAAGACACCAAGAGAATTATTTTCCCTACCTAAGCAAAGAAAATGTATGAATATACAAACTTAAAGAAAAATAAATAGCATAATGTTCATGTATAAATTATCCATATCATTATGAAGATAGTGGAAACTAATCTTCCACTAAAGATTCTACACACTCAAGGAGACAATTACAACTATAATGGAAAATGAAAACAAGAAACCACTCCATTTGATAGTGTGGGAAACCCCCAACTATCTCACCACCGCCAACCCAAGTCATTTGGAATGAAAACCTACCACCTCACTACTATAACATTCCTTCACCTACATCAAATGAAATACAAAGTTCTACACACCGCCAAAGGGGTGAATAGTGTGTGATCCAATAGGCTCAATAGTATTCCACCTAGGTGATCTATAAAAATTATTGGAAAAAAATTCTTGTATTCTCATGTCCAGTAAAACATAGAATGAACAAAGTAAATATGTTTTAAAGGAAACATAGTAAACAATTCCATTTTGCAATGTTCTAAATATAGAAAGAATATCAATTTCAAAGAGAATTTTCCATATATACATTGACAAGAATCAATAGGAATATCATGTCTAAAATATGAAAAATCCAATAAGTACAAAAACATCAATAACATCATAAGTATGAAAACACCATGGAATATAACAGGTCATACAACAGACTACTCATAACAAAAAATCTATGAACAATTCACTTTGATACATGAGGCTAATTATCTACAATCCATGACTAGAGAGACACCCAAACACTTGAAACCCCAACATCATATATATACCAAGATCAAATATTCTACACTCAAGAATAGGAGGACCATCCATAAAGTGAACCCCCACAATGGATGATGAACTCAGTCTAATCCATCAAACTAATACTCAAGGTTACCTATGATCTTATTTTCATAATCATATCAATGTTTTGAAAACCATTTCAAAACCATTTATTCAATTAATCATTTAATAGGGTGACCATTCCCTTTTAGTTTTTTAATATCATTCAACGCATTAAATATATCACTTTTCATTCCATTTATTAGAAACCAATGAAAAACCAATTTTCGTAAAATCCATTTCCAATATAGACAAACAGTCATTCCGATTTCATACCAAATTATTTAAAAATAAAGTAATAAAAATGTAAAAATACAATTTATTAGCCATAGGTTAGAGAAAAAACACCTACCTCCAAACGTGGGTCGCACATGCACGCAACATGATCCACCAACAATGAAACCCAAAAACATCAAAGGGTAATCTATAATCCAATTCACATGTCAATATTGATTCAATATAGAAAAAGGGTCCATCAAAAAGGATAAAAGACTTATACCCCAACAATTTACACCCTCCACATAAAAACAAATGAATAATGATCAAAAGTAGTACCAATCACTAAACAAAAAGACACATAGTGGTTAGAGGGATCCAAACGTTTCATAGGGATGAATCTATGTCAAGAGAAAGGAATCATCAAAGAAGAAGAAAATAGAAATAATCATTAATCCCCACATAAAAATAGTCATCAATACAATACACAATGTGTAATGAAATTACAAATTCTGTATTTGTGAAGTCCAATAATTGTCGAGGTGTCTGTATCCTTTCAATTAAAAACATATATAATTTTATTTATGAGTTATATGTCATGTAACCATATTACACATTGTATAATCCTCTAACATGCTATAAAATAAGTAGGTTTCTTGAAAAATATTCCAACAAATCTCTGACTTCACCATAACAAGTATATTTTAATTTCTTTCTCACCCCTACCCATCTAATTAAAAAGGAAAACCATGATATGTTAAAAAAATAATTGGTAGAAAAGTAATTTTAAGTTACTATTTGATTTGACTAGATTGTTTTATCTACCAAACCCATCGACCAATACCAGAGAGGGTGGTATATAAGAAACCACATTCTAAATGAGACTATCCATATGATTCTACACCATTTAGAGAATCATCTTGAGAATAAAACCTATTTGGTGGCCAAAAGGTTTTCTGTCCATGAAAATAGTTAATGAGACATCATGGTTTAGACTAAGTAGACCATAGGAAATATATGGAAGGAATTCTAGGAGAAGTTTCTTAAATGATTCTTTCTAGAAACCCTGAGGTAGTATATGGCTATGTAGTTTATTATTTTGAAATAAGGGGTCATTTCAGTGATGAACTATGATAGCCATTTTAGTTACTAGAGATGCTTTGTTCTAGGATTTGATAGAGGATTATCCAACTAGGGTGAAATGTTTCTAGGTTGAGATTATAAATGATATCAGATCCCTATTGAATATTTTTTATTTGAAGAGGTTGGTAGATGTAGTGGACCAATCCCAAATCTTAGAAAGGAACATGAAGGGGGATTCATTTTGTGGACAATTGGTGCCTTCATGGTGGACTGATAGTGTGTCTTGTATGTATATTAAGTGTCATTTTGGGAGTTTAAAATAGTATGGAAGTGTTCCATGTAATCAAAAGATAGGATAATCCTCTCAGGGATGTGATCATATGTTCTATTGTGAACATGGTTTGTTGGGTTGCAAGGGGGTCATTGTCCTTGACCAACAGTTGAATGCCGATTTTTCAGTAGGGTGGGGCATGTGCAAAGGTAATGTAGGAATAAAAAAAATCTTAGTGTAGATAGGGGATCTTGGGAAATTATGGGAGAAGGAATGGGGTCAAATACTCAAATATCAGGAAGGAAGAGGGAGCATGATTGGTTATACTGGTCGCAGTGGTGGGTGTGGTACACTGGGATGAGAGCATCCAAATCAGTATGTTAGTGCAACATTGGGGACATAGGTTAGAGGCCAAGGAAGAGGGTATGGTTAGATTCATAAATTTCATTCTACACATTTAGGTGGTGAGGCTAGACCATTATTTGTTTGAGGTTTGATCCTTGTAGCATCCGCCCTTTTGGTTTGTACACATGATTATGCGTTTTGACAGGATTTTTTTCATAGCTTGATAGGAATTATACCATGCCCATATCAACTACTACCATCTGTGAGTAATGTTCATGACTCTTGAGGGAGACAATTATGTCCGTTGTGGTGAGTGGGTTATTTGATAAAGAAGTGTAGGGCCAGTTTTCCAGCATTTGGTAGAATTCATAGCTCAAGTGGCTTTCCTTTCACATCATGATTCAGGTATATAAAAACAAGTATTTCCTACCATTGTGGATAAATTGTAGGATGTGTTTCTTAAGGAATTCATAAGGATACCACACAAAATAGATTTTGATTTTACAATAGTGTTGATGCTATGGTACAAAAAAATTTACATACTACCACATATAAGAAATCAGGTAAAACTCCAAGAGCATAAGGCTCACTTGGAGGAGTTAGAGAGGAAAGGCTTCATCTATATGAGTACGTCACCATGGGGATCTACTGTGTTTTTTTACAAGAAATATGGTGGGTCTTTGAGGAAATTTTTCTATTACATAATGTTTAATAAAATAATTGTTGAGAATTGATACCCACGTATGTGGGTCAATGACAATTTTTGACAAGTAGATAGGTGTGACCGTTTTACCCGTGATTTCATTAAGGTAAGGGTTTCATCAGCTGTGGGTGAGACCTTAAGATGTTCCACATACTACTTTTATGGGAAGGTATGAGTTGTTTGAGTATTTGGTGATTCCATTCAAGATAACCGGTGCACTAGACATTTTCACAAATCTAATAAATCAAATATTTCACCCTTAACATGATCAGTTTGTTGTTGTCTTTTTGGATGACATATTGGTGAACTTGAAGAATCATGACAATCATTCCAAAGATAAAGACATCATCTTGAGTACATTAATAGAAAATAATCTATACAACAATCTATCCAAATGTAATTTTGACATAAAAGGGTTTATTGTATAGGTCACATAATCTCTAAGGAAGGTGAGGCCATGGTCCCAGAGATATTGTTGGATGTTGTGTCATGGTATATTCCCAAGAATTTTCATGATATTAAATGTTTGTGGGGTTATGTGTGATACTATCAAAGGTTTATGGAGCAATTTTCATGGTTGGTGTCACCATGTAAAAGTTTAACAAATAAAGGAATTTTATTTGAATGGTAAAAATCATGTGATAATTCTTTCCAAGAGTTAAATAAGTACTTGACTACCTCACCAATCCTGATATTACCCAATCCATGAATGAAGTATACCTTGTCTTGTGATGTTTCTAGTGTCATAATGTGTGTAGTATTGATTTATCATGACCGGGTTATTGCATATGGTTCATGACAGTGGAGGACTCATTAATGATGTTATCCTTCATATAATATAATGTTGGCTATAGTGGTGCATGCCTTAATATGTAGTTGGAATTACTTATTAGGAAAGAATTTTATAGTTTATACCAATTGTAAAAGTCATATTTTCATCTTCTCTCTGTATTATTTGAGTATAAGGTATCATAGATGGGTTTAGTACATGAAATAAATTTAATTTGAAATGGTTTACACTCATATAAAGGGAAATTGTGTTGCAGAATTTTTGAGTGAGAAAAATCAATGTCACGTAGTTACGGAGTCCAATTTGGTGTGGAAGATGATGAATTTGTTCTCAAAAATGCATATTGAGATATATGATGACCAAGGGTAGATGAAACATGTATTATTGGAATTATAGTACACATATATAAGGAGGATTATGGAGTAATAGTGTTAGTACATGTAATGTGTGTCTATGAGGGAAAATATTAAATGTGGGGAGTCACATTCTTGTTGGTCCGTTGGAGGGGATGAGATCATTTGTGCTTGTGGTAGTGTTTTTGTGCTAACTTGTCTTCATGAATATTTTTTGCACTAATTTTCTGTATCGAAATGGTCTACACATCTTTTTTTGAATATGATGCATCATGATCTTCATTGGTAGTATTTGTGTAAATGAATAAAGAAAGAGGTTGTGGGATTTGTGGCGTGATGCCTTACCTGTCACAAGGTGAAGCTCAGGCATCTAGGCCCAAATGATTAATTGAAACCATTTCCCTTTCCAAAAAATTGATGGGATTATCTAATGATGGACTTTCGTGTATGTATTCTATGGATGACATAGAAGAATTATTCGTTATGGGAAGTTGTCGATAGGTTGACTAAGGTGGCCCATTTCATGCCAATTCAAGATATTTTCACAATGTATTAGTATGGTGAATTGAATGTTTGATAGGTAGTGCAGTTGCATGGGGTACCATGGTCTATAGTCTTGGATTATGACTGTTTTTTACATCAAATTTCATTTAGGGATTATAGAAGGTTCTTGGTACCCAAGATTTCTAGAGTTTGACTTTCCACTCACAAGTGGATTGGAATTTAGAGAATTCAGTTTGGGAACTAGACGTCCGTTTTAGGGATTGTGTCCAAGATTTTTGTAGATCATGGGAAAATAATTTGTCCCTTGTTGAGTTCTAATACATTAATAGTTAAAAAAGATACAATATAGAGGAAACTATTTGAGTAAATTCATGGTAGACCAAATAGATCTTAGTTATGTTAGATGGAATATGGAAAGTCAGAGTTGATTAGAATGAGTATCGTGGAAGAGATGTCAAAGAAGGTTTAGTAGATCCAATAGAGGATGGAAATGAATCAATGTTGGAAAAAGTTGTTTGTGGATAGGAGACATATACCTCTTGAGTTTTATGTGGGTGATCATGTGTTCCCTCATTTGTCTCCAAGATTGGGTCACCGTCAGATTCATAAGAAGGGTATCTTAGTACCCAAATATATGGGGAAATTTGATATTATAGAGAGGATTGGAATAGTAGAGTACTAATTGGTTATTATAAAATTTCACAGTGGATTGTATAGTGATTTTCATTTGTGAAATCTTTGATAGTATCACCCATATCCATCTAACGTGATTGAAATTGAGGATGTAGAGCATGGGGGAGACGTATCCATTGTGGATCATCTAGTTTTTATTGTGGATCATATTGGGAATGTATTATGTGGAATGATAGTGATTTTCTTTTAAATAATATGGAATCATGTTAATGATGAGGAAGAAACATAGAATATGGAGTCAAAAGAGTTGGCTTATTTCCCTAATATTTTTACCCTGTAAGCTCGGTGATTCTCGAGGAGAGTGGTTTGAGGACGAGCTGTTATAAGGTTGGAAGGTTTTAATATCCTTACACTGAAGAGTTATGTACTTTTTAATTTTTTTATCGAATCTATTTTTCATTGTTCATTAAATGTTCACTAGGTGTATGTGGGACCTCCTGGGTGTTATGTTGGATTAGAACACAAAATATATGAAAAATTTGGCCAACCTAGTCAAGGATAATGGTTTTTGAATTTTCAAGTAAAATGTACAGCCTTACCATGAAATCCATGAGTCCTTGGATAGTTTTATTATGAATGGTTGGTGTATGGTTCATAAAACTATGTAGAGATCCCCTGGAAACCATGAGACCTCACTCCCCTTGGGCAGTGCTGTGCGCACAGTTTTCACATGGATTTACAATATTTTAGGGTAAACCTTTCACCCCCTTAATTTTTTTAAAACATATTGTTTTTAAATCTCATGATATTTAGGTTCTACACAAATTTTACTCTCATTCATCCCCTATCAATCCTAGGGATTAACTCAAGATACCATATATTCCTAATGGTGTCTCTCCTTTGATTCTTATCCATGTAGAGAGTTGTTTATTTTGGATCGATGCAAAGAGTTAGTATAATATCCCTTTTATGTATAGTTTCAAAATTATACCTTTTCTCTCGTGTTATATTCTTCCAAATCCTAAAACCTGCTTTTTACAGTGCATTATAGTTTATGTCTAAATGAGGAGCTTGAATCTAGATCTAAGGCAATGATTATGAGTCTGTTCATAAATGGATTCATGTTAGGTAGTCTACATGTTGTATCCCATGGTTGTTGAGTTCATTTTTGAGTATTGGTTTTTATTGGTTATTTATTGTTTTTTGCTTGTTTACTTTTTCAATATTTGGTAAATGGAGTATTTGAATGATAGATTTAACCCCAAATGATTCCCATGGGTAACATTTAGGATGATTAGATTGTTCTAGGGCCACTCATTGGGTGTGCCTACATTCCCAAAACATGAAATTTGGTTGTGTTAAACATGGAATGGACATGTGATAAAATAGATTCGTTGAAGAACCTATTAATATGTTAATTTGAGATGAAGGAGGAATATTGATATATGTTTATAGACTTGGAAAATGGAATGATGGGTCTTTTGGATAAATTTTAATGGGTTATGTGAGATATGAAATGAAAAAGGTTATTGGTTGACGATCAATGGGTTATGAATGATAAATGTGATAGTTAGGCTAATATATGTAAATTAGAGTGGGTGAATGGGTCAAGGGTCATAATTTAATAGATGTATTAAATGGGATAAAAAATGGGGATCGTTAAATATACTGAATGTGTTAATTGTATTAATGTGATCGTGCTAAATTTCTTTTGAATTATACATAGAAAGCATAAGGGTGTTTCTAAAAGTGAAATGAGGAATGTGTAAAATAAGTAAATATATGGGAATTGCTGAGTATGGAAAATGGGATAATTTCTTTGAAATTTCTATTATTCCTTGAGATTTAGTAACATGAAATGGATATGGGAAATGTAATATAATTGGAAAATGTGTTAATGGGTTATTTAATGATATTAATTCCCATGTTTATTATTATGGTTTGTGATTATTAGTTGTATTGTTTTCAGTATGGTTGGTGATTGGAATGTGTTTGGGGACTGGATATATAAGCATGAGAAGATGGCTCATTAGAGTGGGGTATTTACTTAGGTTCTACAACCACAGGTCGGGTTAGACAGAGGCTCTAAACTCCACCCCTATAATGTTCGAGTTATGGAAGGGGACAAAGTTGTATTACCATAATAGATGCGTTCAATGGGAACTCTTATACCGAGGCATAGAGGTGAGAGATATGTTTTTTTTATTTTTTAATCCCTAGTGATATAGGTTTATGATTTATTTCCCTTATAAATAGTGATTGGTTTCCTTATAACCTTGTGTAGAATATGTAAATTCCTAACCCAAAATGCACGTGATGAATATAGATTGTGTAATAAAGATTGTATAAGTAAGGAAAATGTTAATAATTAAAGAAAAGGGTTAAATTAATGATTATTATCTAATGGAACCCAATTTTTCTTGTTTTTAGTTGTCTTTTATTTTTAATTTTCAAACAGTATCATGTTTAGAGTTTATATTTCTTAAAAATCATTGGTGTTGCATTACTGAGTTGTGCCCAAACCCAACTCGGGCTACCGTTGGGCACCTGAGCATACTTCGTTGTTACATTTTCAGATAATGGAAAAGGGTCATTGTTAGGGAGTTAACATGGGCATGGAATGTGCATGGGGGATGATTCATATACAGACTAAGGATTGTTTTAGGCATTTAACTATTTTCCATTTTTTTGAGTTTATTTCACTCTACACTATTTTCGTGGCATTACGTGGTTATTATTGATTTTTGGTTTGTACCTAGTTTTGTGAGATTCTTAATTATGCATTTTTGGGTTATTACATGTTGTTTCCTCTATTTATATTCTTACTTGATATGGATTTCTCTGATAAATAGGTTATAGTCCCCCCCACTTGACTCATTACACCCTAAATACTAGTTAGCAACCTTTGTAATAAGGGGAGGCACGCTTGAGGTCATGTAACCACCTAGCTTAGAGCACTAGTTTAGTGGATTCTGGGATGGGGAAATTACAAATATTGGTGAAATTGAATTAATAATATTTAATTTTATGTAATATATTTTTATATTTGTATGAATAATTAAACTATTAAAGAGTCATGTAAGATAATTATATCTTCTTTGAGAGGCCACCATTGGCATTAACCATAACCAATCAATGGATTCTCTTAATGTAATAAATAAAGATCATGAATTATTTTAAGTCATATAATTATTTATTTAGGAAGATATTGGATAATATTCAAGGATTAAATTAGTTTAATAATAGAGGATAATATGTTTCCTTTTTGTAATTGTGGGGATGTACAAAAATTGAATTAAAAAAATATTTAAAAAATATTTATTCTCTTTCATATTAATGTGGATCCAAGTGTCTAGAACATAATAATTTGAATATTATATGGTCAAAATATCAGTTAGAATTAATATTATAACAATATTATGATAAATTTTATCATTATCTATTGTTTTAACCCCCTAGTAATCTAGTATTTATCCTCACAATGAAAAAAATTCTTTTTTTTATACAATTAAATATGAAAAAAATATTAATTTAACCATATTAAATTATTTATATTCTATTTATTCTTAAACTAGAAACAATATTGATATATTAAATTAGTATATTTATAGATAATTATTGCAAAATAAGTGTGAAAAATGAATGAAATGGTTCTTTAGGAAATTTATTTTTTATGCATAAAAATGGATTCAACTAAACTATCTTCCTTGTCATAATTGTATGATGAATAATAAATGTTTGTTTTCATATATTAAATACACCTATAATTAAAATCATTATAAAATAATGGAAAATTTATTTTATTAAAACTGAAATAAATCATTCCAATAAATTGTTTTTATGAAAAACATATCTTTTTTACCATAAAATTATTTAATTTTAATCTCTTTGTAATTGAAAAAAAAATTTTTTTAATAATATATAAAAAATAATCAGTCGTAATTTATTTTCATTTATTATAGCCATATATTCTAATATTTAAGAAGAGAAAACCAAAATTAAATAATAATATTTCAATTGTATAAGGGGGTTCAATTGTATTTTATGTTTCATGTATAGAAAGCTTTCAAAGAAAGATAATTCATTTAAGTAAGGTTTTATCATTAAATATTAGGGTTTCATATTCATCCGCCTTGTAGGAATTTATCTTATAAAACCATATCACTCAAAAATAAATAATTATCGATTGTTCTACCTCATCATATCTGCATATTCATTTATTGTTTCCACAAACTTATAGTATATACACAAAGAGAAATAATATATTGGGTGGTATTACACTATAATTAGTTATCTCTATGACTTAGAATATCCACAATTTGATCATCATAAGGGATATCATGATCTTGTGGTATTAATTTTATGGTTAGTACATGTGATGAGTAAGGCATGTACTTCGTCATGTTAAATACATAAAACAGATCATGAACATTAGGGTGATTTTTTGGAAAGCCCATGGGATAAGAATAAATAAAGATATGATCAATAATTTATAAGAGATTGATATATTAATCGGGATCAACAATAACCTCATTCCAAATCACATAACCGTATTCTGAGGAGATATTCATATGAATACATTTTCCCCACTTTCTAACTCTAAACTAAAATGATATTTTTTAGCATAAATATCTTACCAACTATGAGAATACATGTTGTTTTGCTGGATAGACGTAAAAGTTTCTTGCATTTTCTCATCTTTGTAATTTCAAAAAATCATTTATTATCTGTCATCACTCCAACATATAGGAGTTCTACACTTCATTAAATAAATGTCATTACAGGGATCCATCTGAATGCTTGAGTTAAAGCTATTATTGTATGGAAATTATGCAAAATGAAGTTGTTGAACATATGAAATATATAAATATATATAATATAATCATAGAATATCCTATATGGTTTTAATAGTCCTGTTAAAGTGACAATACTGTTAATTATGATATGTATTACTGAAGTTTAACTCTATATTCAAACCTAATCGAATACTTTTCCCAAAAGTTTAGCTAAAATGTTGATCCCAATAAGTTACAATAAATTTTTTTACTCCATGATAACTTACCACTTTTTTATGATATATACTAGAAAGATGGTGAAGGTAAATATCCAATAATATTGAAATGATATGTGCTAAATTTATATGTTGGTCAACTACATCAAAAATAATGTTATTCCTTGTAGATATTTTGGGATATTTGATGAAAAGATACATGGTACTGCTTCCCCAAATAATTTCTAGTATGGTTCATGGTTATGACATACCCTTAGACTTCTATCTCTCAACACCAACTTTCAAAAATACTAGGAACTGCTATATATATTCTGGTGTATTCAATTTCATGTTATCACATAAGAAACACTCTTTCATATCTCTATAAATCTTCAAAATTATATGATGAATAGAGAATGAAAAATTGTGAGACTTATCCAAAATCCCATTCCAAATGTAAGGATTTTATGTGACACATACGCAATTCAAGAACATTATTGTTCCTCCCTAATCATGTTTAAGCTCTGAAATAATTATCACATTATTCTATAGTCCCTCATCTCCCTTTTATGCCACTTCAACTCTCAAATAGATGAATGGTTTATCATTCATTTAAAAAGGATATTAATTTCCCCTTTACACATAATTTCAAGATCCACCTTCTATAAATCAATAAATATTATATCTCATTCTATACATACCATGATGAAACTATGAAAATAATTATACATAAGAGCATATGCCATCTTTTTACCTTTCAAGGGTTGTATTTTATTTTGTATTCATAGTCATTAATAAATTAAAATCATCTCTTTAGGAACATATTCAACTCTTTTTGTGTGAATATACACATTCATATTTTATGATTCTTATATATAAAAAGTCATTGACCGTAATGATAATTCCTCTTTATTTTAAAGGAATGAATTAAATCTTCCATCTCTAAATCTTATGTCAGGTGATTTGTTTCATGGATTTTTAATTGGCGTGAGCTATAGGCTGTGTTCATATAATTATTCATGAGAAAAAATCCTAGTCCATTATTATATTAATCACTATAGATTAGAAACCCTTATCTCCTATAGAGAAGTGTGGTCATATTTGAAAAGAGAAATATTATTTTTAGATCCCTAAATTATTCAATACCATCATAAATCAATAAAACATTTCTTCCTTATATCTCAAAATGGTGAGTGGATTAGATTTGAGTGAGAAATTATTCACCATGAATCAAAAATGTCAATCATTTCTAAGAAAAAAATTATATGATTCATAGTGATTGGTCCTGACCATCTTTCAATGATATATGACATTTAAATATCAAATAATATACCATCTCCTAAGACTACATGAGGAAATATCAAAAACTTTTTTTAGAAAAAATTATATCTTATTAAATTTTGTATAAAACTTTCACCTTGTTAAGGGTCTTAATCACAATATTACAATAATATTTATTCTCATCTTTTTTTTCTGGTAATATTTATGAATATAAAATAAATAGACAACCAAAAAGTGATCAAAGTAATCAATAAAGACTCCAATCGATAGATTTATGAATACAATGGGAGAATTGGTGAGTCCAAATGGAATTACATTAAATTTATAATGACCATTCTGTATAATGAATTTTTTCTTATGTATATCTTCCTTCCCAAGCCATAGTTTAAAATATCTTGAAGAAAGATAAATCATTAAAAGGAATTGAGCTCCATATATTTGATCAAACAAGACACCAATATGGGGTAAATGAATTTTTTGTTGAATGATATACTATTAATATATCGATAATTTACTCAATGTTTCATTAACCCATATTTTAACTTTAATGGAATGAATTATTTCACCCCATGCCGATGCTTTAAAAATATAAAACCATTTTCATGATTTTTATAGAGTTTCTTCATATATTCATAAAACTAAAATTTTGATTAATATATAAAAGATATTTAAAATATTTAGGTCACATGGAAGGAATTATATTAAAGAAAACTTCATTAATCAAGGGAATACATGGATTGTATTCAAATAATACATCATTATAAGCTATAGAAAAACTCATATCATCAATGTTAGGTTTCTCCCCAACCATTTGGGATAAATATCCCTTATAAATACGATGTAAAACCAATAAAATGGTTGTAATTCCCAATATAAGTTAAAATTTATCATCACATATATAGAAAATAGTATGGTGATTTAAAAAATCAATTGTTTCCTACTGAACAAAATAACTGATATATTATCTATATTACTAAATCTGTTCCAATAAAATAAAATAATAATACATATAAATAGAAGAATAAAATTCCCCAAAACTATTATTGAAGATGATAAACAAATTGTATAGTATATCATCCTGTCATTTTAAATTTTTACTACCAAATCAACATATAATCATTGTGGTGGAGTTTTGGTAATATTAGATAATTAATCAAATAAAAATAATTTGGGAAAAACTATAGTCCAATAATACATTTTTCAGTTATATAATGGAATTTATTTTTTCCTTTTACTAGTTAATTCTCATATCCCACTTTAGTTATGATAAAAAATAAATTCTCTTTAAAATTTTTCTTTGAGGGGTTTTTATTCTTATTGTCCTCATTAATTATTTTATTTTTGAGAATTATCACATAATTCCAAATATTTTTGAATCTAAAAAAATTAACATTAATAATTGAATCCTTTTTCTACTTTGTTACATTTTAGATCATTTTCATCGACTATTGACTATTAATATCTTAATTCATATATTTTCAATAATGGATTAATTTCCATATTCCATTTAGAATATTTACTTATTGCATTATAAAATATTTTTAGTAAATGGGTTGTTGGATTTACATTCATCAATGCTATTTTATATTCATATTTCCGTAAGCTACATTTTTCAATAATTATCACTAAAACCCGATGAATAATTGGTGTTCCTCTTTTATATTTCGACCACTAGAATTCAATGAATTGTTTATTTATAGTTACAAAATACTCTTATCGATAATGAATTTCAATTATTTGGTTTCATGGTGTTATGGACTTCATAAAATTTTCTCACATGGTTCATGATAAATTTAATAAGCACACCAGGAATGTATATTAATGTTTGATTCATAAGTAATATGGGCTAATTAATATTCTATTTAATCTCTATATAGTCCCTTTAAATATTAGTATAAAGAGTTCGAGGGATGTATTTTTTAAGGAATACATTATAAAATTTATCCCAATCCAAGGGTTTCACATCATCCTTTAGCATTATTTCATTAATAAGACTCCACCATTCATAAAAATTTCCATTCAAGAGATATAATGAAAAGTTCATCTCATCTCACTATAGATTATAGTCAGTTTTCATCGGATTTATCTTCTAAACAATCATAATGGTTCATAAATAAAATGAAAATTAACTAAAGTATTTCCCCTATAAGTGTATATCAATGTTTGAATCATATATCCACTCATCATGTAATAGTGTTGATTGAATTAATAGAAAATATTCCCTTTTATAGATTTTTTCCCACTAGGTGCATCATTTCCATAGCCGCATCCACATACTAGTATCTAGAAATGGAATCATTTACCAGGGAAGATATAATCCTTGATTTATTATAAAATTATATTATATCACACATATAAAATTATAGTTATTATTATAAATATTTTTCAAATACTAATATTTATTTTTTCCCATTCACTGATACCATTTTAATTCAATTGAGCATTAAGGAACAGAAATATTAAATTAATGACGATAGTTTTTTTAAAAATTTAATATTAATACACACTATTGGACCATAATTTTATTGTATTTAGAGACTAGGTATGTAGTCATGTTATTTCTAAAATAGACCTTCACATCCAACAAAAATAAATTCATATTAGTTCCCTTATATACATATCATTGATAAAACCACCCATTATAACCATGGGATTGAAATGAAGTCAGGTAAAATAAGAAGGATATCAGTCATAAGAGAGAATTAGATAATCATAATTATATGATAATGATATTAATTACATTGAATAAAAATAAAACATTAATTCTATGAAAATAGTATATAATAAACTCTAAAATCATGTCATATAAAATATATTATGGTTTCAAATGCAATCCTCATCATTATAGAGTCATATCTCAGGCATGAGGAATTATAAGTATATGAAATCATAATCATTTGAATATATATATTAAAAATATTTTCCAATCATAATCTTTAGAGAATTGCTTAAAGATATCATATTCGTATATAAAAATGTGAACAAAACTATTCCAAATCATGTCCATGCATAATCTTGTGGGAATAGATATAAGAAATAATGATAACACATCAAAATATGGATATATTTTATTAAAACCATGTCTATGATTATCATCATCATATCATGAGCTTAATACTAATTCACTAGAGGTCTCTGAAGAACCTGTCATCAAGTAATCATAATTCATTTAAATGTATTCCACAATAACATGACAATTTTTATTATTATTTTATCATAACCCATAGAGAATAAAAAAATTTACTGATAAGGATTTGAGCATCATAATCAATAACCTTCCCTAAAAATAAGGATGGTACTATTGGATCATCTCCCCAATGAATGATAAGTAACATAAATGGATGTTTTTAGTAGTTCAAGGTACCATTTAAATATCATTGGGAAATTTATTGAAGAAAATACACTATTAATTTTAGTATCACATTTTAAAAATATAAATATATCTAAAAAATTAGGAAAAATATTTCTTAAATGAAGCTTTTAATCTAGAGATGGAATATTAAAACTACATTATTTACCTAGAGACTAGATTATCCACATTTGTTGTATATGATATTTTTTTACTCCTTTGGAAAAAAGTACCACATTTACAAAATTTCTAGATGATCATATTTAAAATAATTTTAAAAAATCTATATATGAGAAAAGATATATCTAATCACCAACTGTATAATAGTAAATATATTTTGAAAAAACATATCAATGTAAAATTTTAAATGGGAGAAAAAATTCCAAACTAGAGACGATGTAAATTATACATTTCATAAAAACACTTAAGAGTGGATAATGGATGGAAATGATGAAAAAATTAAAAATAACAACAGGGAAATATAATATATTGGTCATAGAGTACATTGATCATTGAATTTTCCCTACTGTATATTTTACATAAAAATTCTCAATGAAAGATAATGTAACATAAATCCCTTCCAATATATCTCATATTACTTCGAATGTTTTGAAAATTTATTTGTAATAAATAAATATTTAATATAAATCTGTTAATAAACATATACATAACTAGAAACTAGGTATGATTTGTTTATAATATCAAATTATCATTTTATAAACAATTTCATTATTAATAAAAAAATTAGAGAAAACTAATCTATTTTCTAGGAATGAATCAATTGGATTATTACATAAAATTACACCTTGGTTGTGTTGTTCTAGCCTGAGTGTCACACAATAGTTCCTCATGCTAGTGGATCAGAAGATCTTAGGTGTGACTCCCCTTAAGCAAGCGGCTACTGACCAAAAGTGAGGATATAATTTTGATTATGGGGAGACCATACCCCCTTTATCTGAGTAATTCACAAGTGGAAATGTATAAGAAATAATAAAATGATACAATATGACCATAAATAATACTAGTTTTCCAAAATTAACAAGACAATTAATACAATATCATAACTAATAGATAAATATTACATGCTAAAATATATAGCAACTGTCAATATGAAAAACACAAAAGCAATAAACACACATACTACTCCAATGAGAGTCCCAAACAATGAATTGTTCTCTCATCAATGTTCAATACCAAATCATCCATCTGACTCAGGATATTTATCCTTATACTTTCCAAAAACCATGAATTCTATTCAGGTACTGATCAAGAAGACTGATTTAGTTGTGTGTACAACTCAGTAGGCCAACACCAATGAAATTTAATAAAAATACAGTAAATAATATTTTATGCAGTGTTATTGATAATAAAATACAAGAAAAAAATAAAAAATTTACATTTATTCATATGTCTTTTATTTAACTACACAATCCACTAGGTTCCTTAGGACACCTGATCCATAATACCTTCTTCGACCCATGTTTGAGTCTGAGTCTAAACCATATCACATAATCAATTCATATAACATCCAATTGTGTCTATAGTCTAGTTCTAACTAATGGGTTTATAGAATCACATCCCAAACCCTATGGTTATTTGTAGAATTTGTCCTGATCCCACACCACATAGGTATTGGCAGCATCAGTCCTTGTCCCATACAACAATATTCTCATGCGTACAGTTGGTTATAGAACACCATGTCTATCATCCCTATGGGTATTTGGAGTATCATTCTAGGTCCCACACCCTATTTTCAATCAATCACCTATAAAAAACATTAAAGGATAATAAAAATTGACCCTCTATCACATTCCCCAAACACATATGTATCCTTCCAATAACTAATTCAACCATTAGTTATTCAATAAAAAACTGATATTTCAACAATTAAGTCAAAAATTAATTATTCTGATTCCAAATTCAAAGTACTTTAAGTAATCTAATAATTAATTATGAAAATTTACAATCTCAACATCCAATAATTTATTCAAAAATTAATTAATCAATTTTATTCTCTCTATATATCATAATAAATTTAGCAATTTATTTATCCCCAATTTCACAATCCCTGAATTTATTAATTTACTAAACTAATTAATTAAATATGAAATTCAATTGGAAAACAATCCCTAGAAATTCTACAATTGTATAGACATAATTTAAATTATGACTATGGGATTTGAATACTTAACCTCCAACCTAAATTCATTAAAAAATTCTCGCCAATGGAAGAATCCCCAATTTGAAGGCGATTAATCTAGAATAGGAGGAAGAACAAAATTTATATCTAATACCTAGATCCACAATTAAAAAAATTATGATCTAATAAAATAAAATCTAGATCTAGAACCAATAGCACTTAGAAGTCCCGCTTTTACTATGGAAGAGGAATATATAATTGAGGCATATATCTAAATGAAAATAAATCACATACCTATGGTGGTAAAGATTTTAAATCTTCCATTCAATTAACCATGAATGGACATTGGGAATGACTTCAATTTCATTGGGAGAATAAAAAAAAATTTATTATATTTTAGTGTCGAGTGGGGGTTAAATTGGGGTTAAAATGGGGCCATGAAAAATTTGAAAACAAAATGTTGTATTAACATAAATATTGTGCACAGTTTTTTAAAATGTGCACCTCAACCATGCACTTATTTTAGGGTGGAACATGATTTCTTCTTTTAGGGTGCACAATTTGACAAACTATGCATCAGCCATGCAAACCCACTCAATTCGTGATTGAAGGGTATGTTGGGCTTGGATGCACGGTTAGGGAAAACCATGCAAGACGTGTACTACACTCTTTCTTCCATTTTACTCAAATTTCCCCCCAAACACACCCTAAGGTAAAACACAGACAACATGTATTCTAAAACTGAAAAAGTACCTTAAAAGTCTATGAAATCCCTAGAAATGGTCAGGATCATACAAACTACACACCTTATAACAACTCCTTTGTTATATGTAATCCCAAGAATCATTAAGACTATAATTAAAAATTATTGGGCCACTACGTCCTCATATCTATCAATCTCCACCCAAGTGTCACCTGAAACACTTCCATGATTTTATAATACATGAATTTTCAACACGATCTTCTCCAACAAAAGTTTCTCACAATGATCCAACACGTGTATCGAATGATCCTCAGAGTATGCATCTATCTGAAGTTCAAAATCATCCTCATTGATCACATGAGAAGGGATTGGGTGATACCACTGTTGTTGTGATAGATGAAAAACATCAAGCCTATCATTATGTCTCTATGGAAGAGACAATCATAACAATATCTGACCAATTCACTCCAAAACCTCAAATTATCTAACTATGGTATGTTCCAACTTACATTGTCTTCATATCCTAAGGTTACCCAACCATGGTGTCTCCTAGCGGTATAAAATAACATCATTTTTAAACACTATGGGTCCTCGACATCTATCTGTATAAGACTTAAATTAACTTTTAGCGATAACCATACATTTTCGAATAAGTTGTACCTGCTTCGACATCTCTGACATGAGTCTTGTTAAAAAATACTCCAACTCACCTCTCTCCAGCAATCATATATATGATCTATATTAACCAATATAAAGATACTCATATGGTTCCATATGTAAAGTTTCCTAAAAAATATTATTATAAGAAAAAATTATATCTTCCAAGTGATTCTCCTAGGGACAATGATGTCCAGAACACATGCTCATATCATTTGCTCAAGAACATTTAGAGTATACCCTAACTACCCATATTTATTTGGGGGAATGCATTACTCAAGAAAAAATACATAACATGTTCCTTCTATAATAAATAGAAGAAGATCAAAGTAAAACATGAGTCCCAAGATGAATCTATAATTTGTGTCACCCAATGAAGATGAACAATCTCTTGAACATATAACTCTCCCAACTAATCCACTAATGATGTGTCCCGCAATTGAATCAAAATTTTACCGTTATCATGTGGTCCACAATAAACCATATAGTTCCATTCTATAGAGGAATTCTTAGAGACCCACCAAAAATTCCTTAGTCACCTCATTCCACTTCCATTATGAACTTGGAAACTACTAAGTTAAACCACCATGTCATTGATGTAATATCTTCACCTACCGATAGGTGGAACATCATTTCATGAACCATGATATCTCATTTTTCAATCCGACGCCCTAATTTTCATCATAGGTAATGTAAAGATTTGGTCTCACCTAGATGCACCACCCACTTTGAGGAATGAAATTTTCATATCATCTCCTCATGTATGCTCCTAGGAACAGCAATCAAATTCCTAATATAGATGATCTCATCCTCATATATGATCTAATATGAAGGTGAATCTCCACCTTCATAGATTTATTTCAAGGTTAAATTCTCTAGATCCTCATACTATCTATCTTTATTCAATTTCAATAGTATAGAATCTGTTTGAACTGATATGAGAGTAATGCTATCTTAACTCACCTGAACCACAACATATATCTAATCTAGTAAAGTTATCAACTTCTGTTCAGTAATAGACTCCAGAACAATGCGATTATGAGTATTCCTACATAAAGAATTAGAAAAACTATTTTTGTCACCAAGAATATATGAAATATCAAAATCTAATGATTTTATACACTCACTCCACCTCCGCTAAAGAAGAATCAAATCTTGTTGGGAAAATATATACTTTATGATGTTGTGGTCGGTGTTGACAGTAATGTTTTTCCCAATAGATAATGTATCCAAGACATCAAAACATAAAAAATTGTGGCCATCCAAAAATCATGAATAGGGTAGTTTCATTCTTGTGTCCTTAACTACCGAGACCCAAAGACCATAACTCGATCCCTCTACATTAACCCAACTCAATTTTTGATCCCAGAAGAATTAAAAACCTTGGTATAATCCTCACATAGATCTGGAAGCATCAAAATCAGTGCCAATGTAAAATTATTCTTTATCTATTGGAAGGAATTCTCATAATCTTATGTCTTTTCAATCATTATACCCTCCTCGGTCAAACCCATAACAGTCTTCAAGACAAGAAAATTACTATATAAATCTCTGATAATATCAAGCTAACCCTATTAATCTATGGATATCAAAAACATTCATGGGTTTCTACCAAGAAAAAACTACTTAAACCATCTCTAGGTCCACTGAAATACCTTTCTCTAAGATGGTGTGACCCAAGAAGTGTATCTGATCAATCCAAAACAAAAACATAGATAGATTAGTTTATAAATGATTCTCACTTGGGGTAATAAGATCTATGTTATATTGTTGGGAATGATCATCAAGAGTCATGAAGTACACCGATATTTCATTAAGAACATAAAATTTGATATATGTATAGATAAATGTATTTATTCATCAGATCCCCAAAAACTATAGGCGTATTCATCCAACCAAATGACAATACAATGAAATCATATAGGTTGAATCTTCTTGGAAATGTATTTTATGGAATACCAGAAAGAAAAAATATAAATAGATGATACCTTGATCTTAATTCTATATTGGTGAAAATAAAATATCATCTCAACATGTCAAACAGATCGTCGATATGCATAAGAGGATACTCATTCAACACTATCATTCAGTTAAAATTATAGTAATCAACACATAAGCTCAATATCCCTTAATCCTTCTCAAAAAACTATTAAACCACAAAGAATGGTACTCATATTTATAAACCCCATATCCTCCAACTCCACTTTCTGAGTCTTAAGCTCTTGAATCTCTTTCAGTTCCATTCTATATAGTGGAATTGAAACTAGTTCGACCCCTTATATGCGATCAACAATTAACTCTACATATCTCACATGTGGAAGCCCCGATAAATCACTTTTAAACACATCAGGGATGTTTTCCACAATGGGTTGAATGGAATCATACTTTACACCTCCATCATATAGAAAACGGATAGAAACCTATGTGGTATGCTCTACTAATTTCCAGTGAACATGCTCTACATTACACACCTGGATATCCCACCCTCCACGGTTAATAAACATACCACCCATAGTAGACGTAAAAAGTCACTCTACTACTATAATAGTATATGTTTTCTTGTTATGAAAAAATCCAGTACGTACCCATATTTATTTTAAATCCTATCGTGAAAATTATGTAAAGATCCCATAGAAAGTTATACTAACTTTCTTCAAGAGAAAATCCTTCTTAAAAATAGATGTCTCTCAACCATACTCCCAACGGTTTATCTATCATCATCCAAAAACACAAATACTGCACCACCAATCTCAAACCATTCATAAGTAGTGCATAAATAAAGGATTGAGAGGCTCCAATATCAAATATTATACTATCTAATAAGAATATTCATTAATAGTACCTCTCTCTATCAATGGTCCAGCCTCGCTATCCACAAGTGTTTGCTACAATACATGAAACTATCCTACCCCACTTCCCTGTGATATAGTCTATGTCCCCTGTGTTTCGCCAATAATATAATATGGTCACTATTTCATAGAAGAACAACATCCATTTCCTCTACTGACAGGACCATTATAACTCCAGCTATCTCGCTAATACAATGTAGAAGATCCCCGTTCATCCCTATGGATATCTTCATCTACTCCATCACCACATATCTCTTATGGGTTTCTATAGAACCACTTTAGACGTCCCATATTTCCACAATATCATCACCCACTAATATTCAAACACAATGGAAATTATAGTGGCTCGACCAACCACACTGGTGGAAAATCACTCCGGTAAGTTATTGCTTAACCAACCCCTCTGTCTACCCACATTACATTCTACTACCATAGCTAAAATTCTTATAGTGAAAATTCTGACTATTATATGTCATACCAAATGGTCATTTGGATAAAATCACCCATCCACCACTCGGATCCTCCTTTAGGTTCCCCTTAGATACAAGATTCATATTCACCCCCACTGAAATATTCTTCAGCCTTACGATATTCACATTAGACTTAATGTCACATTTTAGCCAATCATGAAACCTATTTATTGTAATAGCTTCATCTCCAACCAATTCTAGAATGATGCACTATAAATCTATAAAACACTCACTATAGTCTATCACTAACATTATATCTTTAGTCGATCTCATGAACACATATACTCTCTCTTACCTAAATGTTTTTGAATAAATGTTTTATAATAAATTTTCCTGAAATTCTTCCCATAACATGTTATCCTGTTGTATATCCCTTTTATGGATGTCCAAGAAATGCTAATCATGACCACTTGAAATGTAAGAATAAAATTTGACTATCCTCTAAGTAGGAGCCTCCAAATGGTCATGTATAGTATGGATGGACCCGATGCAGAACTCAGCTACCTTGGGTCCACCAACTCCAATAAAAGTCAGCGGATGTTGTAACCGGAACTCACACATAGAGTCATACATGATCATCACATCCCAAATTGGCTATCTTTCAATAAACTACATGAAGATATAAATGTTTTCTTAGAACATCTATAGTGCTTCCTAAACTGGCACTACATGTGCCTGGGGTTCCAATACTGGTAGGAAAACACCATCCATATATTTCCTTCTTCCTATCAATATGGGTAATTATGGAGTCATATCTCAATAATTAAAAACACATGTATTAGCAAACATAATTCCACATTTTCACATTTTACACAAGAGTAAATCACAACAAGGTACAACTAGTCATTTTCTCTAAACACTTCCGCATAGTCAAAAACTGAGATGCTATCACTACCCTTAACAATCCTACATTTAGGTAATGTTCAACAAAGGGTAATCTCATTTACTATATACAAATTTCTTATATAGAAAAAAATTATTCACATTTTTCATTATTTTACATCTTTATATTTCTTATTTGGAAATATTTTCTACTAAATTACATAAGAATGGAAAACCAGTTCTACAACTTACCCAAAACCTGTTTTACTATGAATGCCTAAAATGATGCATGCCAAAAAAATCAAGAGTGCATACAATGATACACACCTACACATCTATCATACTATAGTAATCCATAAATCAAATAATAGAAAATATTAACAACAATTACTGCATCCCATAATAATTGTATCACCCAAGGTGAAAATAACATCAAAATATTACATCAAATACCAAAAACAATATTCAAACATAGGTACATGGGTTTCCCCCATACATTGGTTTGAAACTCCCTACACGAGCTCATGTCCATGGAATAACTCGTCCTACTCTATTATATACCTTTCCAAAATTTTAAGAAAAATGAAAATAAAATAAATCCCCTCTGAGACAACTTTGTGACTTCTCGGCCT
This sequence comes from Viscum album, assembly GCA_963277665.1. Taxonomy (NCBI): domain Eukaryota; kingdom Viridiplantae; phylum Streptophyta; class Magnoliopsida; order Santalales; family Viscaceae; genus Viscum; species Viscum album. The sequence goes on from OY728123.1 coordinate 350,338,058, forward strand.
AGGTTCCAAACACCGGTTCTATGAGCCGGTGGGCCACATGACCTCTGGCACACCTCCGTATACATATGAGGCTTCTGAATAGCAGAGATGGTCTGATTTTGAAAAAGGGGAGATTATACCCCCTTTATCAGAGTAATACACAAGTGGAAATAAATATGAAATAACAACATGATATAAAAAAGCAAAAATAATACCAGTATCACAAGGTGACCAAATATAGAAATAAAATATCAAAATTAAAAAGAATATATTCCATGCTAAAATATATTCCTAGTGTAAATATGAAACACCCAAAAGAAATAAATTCCCTAAATACTACTAATAAGGTCTCAAACCACATCTAGATCTTTCATCAATGCCCAATAGATAATCCACTATCTAATAAAAGGACTTTATGATTATCCCATCTCGCAACCATGAAATTTATTCATGTACTGATCAGGATGCCCAAGTATTGTGTGAGTATAACTCAGTCGGCCACCACCAACTACATCTAAAACAAATACAACCAATAAGAGTGTATTGAACTTTGTTAAGAAAAAAATGAAAGTAATAAAGAAATTTTTTTACGTTTATTCAATTATCCTGTTTTTAACCATACAAAAAATGTGTTCCCTAGGACACCAAAACAACAATACATGATATGACCTGTGCAACAGTTTGAACCATATCAAATAATCAATTCAAATAACTACGAAATGGGTCCACAATCCAATCTAAACTAATGGGTGTAGAATATCATGTTTAGAACCATTTTTGTATTTGGGGGAATCAATCTCTATCCCACATCACATGGGTTTTTAGAGCATTTGTCCCTATCCTATATAATAATATTTTAATTCATGCATTTGGGTCTAAAATGAAATATCTACCACCCTATAGGTTTTATCAGCATCATTCAATATTCCTAACCCATTATCAATCAAACACATATATCACAACATTCAAGGTTAATGAATATTTATCCCATATCACATTCCCCATGCATATACCAATGATTACATTAATAAATTCATGATTAAATTAATCAATTCACAAACTGAACTACCAATAACAAATTCAAAAATTAATTATTCTCATTCACAATTAAATAGTTCATAATTAATACAGTAGTTAATTATCCAAATTTATAATCTCTATATTCAAAATTTAATTCAAAAATAAATTATTAAATTTCAGAATCTCAACAACCCTTAATTAATTCTATAATTTTATTATTTAATTTCAAAATATCAATATCCTTAAATTAATTTATGAATATAATTATCCACAATTTCAAAATCATTTAAATAATTATTGATCCAAATTAATTAATTCAAAGAGAAAATTGAATTTCTATAACCCAAAAAAATTCATAAAATTCATACACGTAGTTGAAATCATGACTATATGATTTGAATAATCAACCACCTACCTCCACTTGTTGGAAAATGATCACCAATGGAAGAATCCACAATTTAATGCAGATTAATCAACAACTAGATAAATAACACAATCTAAATCTGAAACCTAGATCCATAATTAAATAATCAAGATATAATAAATGAAAACCATGATCTAGAATACAAAATGGATAAACGTCTATTTTTATCAGCAAAGATGAGTTGGATAGATAGATAGGGTTCTAATCTAGAAGAAATCACATACCCGTAAAGGTGTAGATCTTTTATATTCATGAATATTCACCATGAATGGGGGTTGGGGAGGCTTGTTATCTATCTGAGAGCCTCAAAAATCATGAATGAAGTTATGGTCAAGTGGGTGTCAAATTCATGTTAAAATTGGGACTCTAGAAATTTTAAATCAAAATTTATGATTAAGAAAAATCTTATGTGTTGAATTCATTGTAGATTCACATGATTTTCACAATAGTGTCCATATATTAAATAGGTACATAATTTTTCCTTTTACAGTGCACAATTTAACGAACCATGGACCATCCATGAAAAACCTCTCATTCTAGGCTTGTAAGGTTTTCTAGGACATGGTGCGTGATTACGGAAAATCTTATGCCAACATTACACTTCCCTATTTCTTCAATGTCATTAAATTTTCAACTAAACACTTCCCAAGGAAAAACCAAAGGAAAATTACTCATCCAAATGAAAATGAGTTCCTATAAATGAGCCCAAGTAATCTCTATAGAGGGTTATGATATTACATTGTTTATGTTATTATCATCTCTAAAAAAATAAAAATGGATTAATAATCATATTTATTTTTTATATTGAATTTTATCACTGAGCATATAACAATGTGATGGAAAAATAACCACATCACATCATGGATATTGAAATATTTATATACACATGTATAATGGTTTCACATATCAATGGATGAGAAAAAATTAAGTACATTTATATATCAAAATTCAAGAAACATTCATATATGATCAATATAATAAATATTTGTTAAATATATCTTTATTATAATTTCTGTATAGTGGAAATGAAAATCACATCACATCACTTTGTTGAGGTTGTAGTTAATATTTAAACATGATGAACATTATCAATTTAAAATATATTGGAAGGAAAAGATGATTATGAAAAATGATGTTGGAAAATGAATCATATTTTTATTTTGAAGTGGTAGTCTAACCATATGAATGGTTGAAACATTCAATTATCATTGATATAAATGAGGTGGAAATTGGGTTTAACATAATCATAATAACATATAATTATAATGTTGACACTATAATCAGTATTTTTGGATAGATAAAATATATTTAGTTGGTGTATTGAAATAAATAATCATAGAAATCATTGGGTAAGACCATTACCTATTCTTTGAGGGAATTCCTTTGGTATACAATATAATCCTTTACAAAATTATATTGGGGTAAGAAAAAATACTGAATAATGAATGTAATGAATTTATATAGTTTTATGGAATGAATTTTCTAAGATAGAAATATCAAATTTTCTAAATCTGGCAGAAAATAGGTTCCCTTTTATAAGTTATTGGAGGGACACACATGGATTTAAACAAAATATTTTAATAATGTATGGAATATTTTTTATGCATGTGGAACCAAAGGGATTTTCATTATATTCTATTATATGATAAATTTTAAATTCATTAAAAAAGAATATTTATATGTTTTTAAGAGGAAGTTTTACTCTTTTCAATTAGTTAATCCCATGATAAAGCCATTTTAACACTAACCATGGTGTTTTTTAAATGATTTTACATTCAGTAGGGTAAAATCATTTTTAGGCCCAATTAAATTAAATAAATTGAAATAAATAAAATTATATAGTATATTTTAATGGTCCAATTTTCTTTAATTAGCGTAAATGTATTTTAAAATTATTACGCAAAATAATGAAAAACTCATTTGTGAAAAAAGAATTTTTATAAGATGTACTGAATATATCATTATTCATTATCATGTAAAATCTATTTGATAAATATAAAAATATTATATTTAACATATTATATAAATATATAATTTAAATCCATAATTAATGTAGATTACGTAATTTCATTCTAATAAATACATAATGTGTGTATAATTTTTTTTGAAATGCTACTATTTTTACCATCAAATTCTGTTTTTAAATTTCTGAATATGTGGAAACTTATTTGTTCATTGTATAAAAATATAAAAAAATTATAACCTATATTTTCCAATTGATACCCTCCAAAATAATATTTATGCAACAATTACCGCATAAAATAAATGAATTTCAATAGGATATAACAGTTCGTTTGAAATTAGGGTTTCTTGTAAGGAAATATATCAAGGTAATTAAATTGGTTTAGAGAGAAATATTCCCTAAAATCATCTAGTGTTATAGTGAAAATCTCTGAGAAATACATCCACAAATGATCACATAATTGATATTGATTCTATATTGAATTTCATCCTAACTTTCAATGATAAATAACACTTATGAATGATAAACAAGACATATCCAATGGATGTAATTTCCATTATGAATACATATTCACCCTCAGAATGATAAATGATAATAGGTTTATTCATAATATGATATGTGGCCACCCTTTCCTATAAATCTGATATGATATTTGTATAAATAGAGAAAATATATGTCCTAAATCATATCAAATTCTACCTAATAGTGAATTATATGATGTAAAGAAGTAGAATTCCCAAAAACAATAATCAGTGAAGAACCGTGTTTTTGTGATGTAACATCATTTAATTTGGATTTTTAATTTAAAAATAACCATTTAATGTTTGAGTTTGTAATTTGATACCACTAATTCTTCTTTAAACTAATTCCATAGATAGAATAAAAAAATACTTGTATAAAATATCATTAAAAATTCATCATGCTCAAATTATTAAATTTATTCCTATTACCTCGTGTATTTTATAATATACCACCATTGTTTTTTTCTCATTCAAAATGATAAACAATGGAAAATTTTTTTCATGCTCTGAGAACTGCAGAACATATAAAATCAGTTCAATGGTACTGATCGAACTATCAACAATTAGTATATAAAAAACCCAATAACATATAGTGTAAATATCTTCATAATGGAATATAAAATAAATTATTCAATGATTTTTTAATTTTAAAACTGAACATGATTAATAGATTTGTAATGTTTTGTAATAGAAATATGATATTTAAATTCAGTACTGGTAACATTTAATTTCGCATGTGGAATATAATTTCATTATCCCTCAAATTTAGAATTTTAAGAATTCCCCAAGTGAAAAATATTTTTTAAAATCTAATGGAGAATGTGAGAAGTAATAATCATTATGATTAATCATTTAATTAGGAAAAATTGCTGATATGGTGTGTAAATAAGAACATATCCTTTTCATTCTATGAAATTGTTGGTTTAAATAAGGTCATTCGGGGTCATTATCTATTCAAATCCAATATAATAGCTCATAAATAAAATGGAAATTACCCCTAGGTTTCCCCCTTGAGTGATAACTATGTTCTATAAAATTGATTCCACTCATCATGCATTGATGATAATCTAGTTAATACCCAACCCACCATATTTAGAGTTGTTGTCACAAGGTACATCTGTGCCATAATGTCATATAATTTACAATATTCATACCATGAAATATTAGGTTGGAAAATAAAAAAAAATCATTACCACAAAATTGTATATACTCCTAACCATAGGCTTATAGTAAGGGTTATCACATATGTTTTCTAATACAATTTCCTAAAATAACAAAACCCAACAATATTACCAACTACGGTTTCTAAAAATCACAATTATAATTAACACATCATTTTAGAGGAATAAGAAATAAATCCCATAACAGTATATTTGAAAACCCATAAGGTTTTAGTTTCATTTAAGTGTAGTGGAAAAAATTATTATTTCATGAAATATCATTAACATATCCGACAATATTTTTCTCACATTATACATTTCTTAAACACAACCTACATAAACCATTTCCTCACTTAGTGAGGAAATGAACACATATGAAAGTGAGATATCATATAATAATTTAGGGTAAACATGGGTAAAATCAATCACTAAATTTTTTAAAAATATAATTATAATATGTTTATTAAAATTGAGCCAATATTTTTTAAATCAACACACACAAATTTACAAATTAATATCATAGAAAAGGGATTTAAATGATCATAATACATAACCCATAAACTAATCATAGATCATTTCCTATGAGATAATATCATAATAATATTACAATGTAATATATATTATAATCACATGTTTGGCATGATCATAATCATATAATTCAAATTTAATTTAATTAATACAGACATTCATCCCATACAAGCCTTGTGATAACTACAATTATACCTACATTGTGCTTTGGAAAACCACCCATGTACCACCATTTGGGATTGGATTTATTGAAATTATAACCATTTATATAATAATGAATTATTTTTTATCAAATATATTATAAAATAAAAACATACACACTTGTTATGTAATTATAATCCATTTTTATGAATGACACAATATCATAAATTTGTTGAATAATTTATCATTGTTTAACCAATGGTAATGTAAGCATGTTTCTTCAAGATTTATTCATCATAGTAAATAACCATAAAAATAATGAAAAAAATAACAATAATATTAGATCATATCATTTTTAAATCCATAGAAACATCAAATGATGTTGTTATCTATTTAAATAAAATTAAAATTGTACATGAACAATACTTAATAAAAATATCCTTTTATATTTGAAATAAATTATTTAAAATATATGAATATATAGAATATTAAGATAATTTTTTTGAATTAATCCATGGTAACATATGAAGAAAATATCAATGAAAAGTTTAGTCATGATGGTTTGAATAGATTCTTGTGTGGTATATAGTAAAATATTTATTCCACTACAATTCTTGTTAAACAGTAACTTGTTTGTAAAAGGAAAAGAATATTCATTTCATAAAAATTTATATTAATTAATAAATGGGTAAATATTAAAATATTCATTCATGGGATAATATTGAAAATAATATGGAATATATTTTGAAGAAAATATTTACATGAAAGATATTGCTTTATGTGTAAAGAGGAAAACAACATCAACATACCTAAAAATTATTTTTTGGACTTTTGATTTCATAAATATAGAAAAATGAATTTTATATTCATACCATACCTAAATCATAGGTGTATAAAACAATAAATATGATTCCTGAGATATATATCATATAATTTCTTCACTGGAAATTTAATAACTGACATTCTCCATAAAAAGGATATTGTAACAAAAAACAATTAACTCAAGTCAAAATTAAATTTTAAGTAATATAAACACTTATACAATAATTATAAATTTTTTTGTAACCTTAAAACGATATATTAATACTAATTTTTTCCTACATGGTTTTATTATTGCATCATATCACTCGTTTTTAATAATCATTCATTATCTTCATTGTTGGGATGTTAACATCTACAATTTTCATGTGTCTTTTATTTTGGTAGTTATGTTACAAACAACATGATAATAGAACAATTTCATACCTCATTTTAATAATTAAATAAATATTATTTAAATTAATTTTATAAATATTTATAAAATTCCATAAAATTACGATTTTGAAAAATAAATTACATTGTTGTTAGGGACGGTAGTCTGTACCGATGCAAGAACATTGTTTTAATTTTATAATGGAAATAAATATATAATTGTAAATGAAATTTAATAATTATAGAATCATAATAATTAAATAAATATGTTCTATATTAAATATATATATCATTACCACTAGGTATGAGATTCAGTGATGGGAAATGAATCATATCTCTATGTTGAAGAGGTTCTCCACATGAACATGCGAGCAATACATTTATTTATAATTTTATGAGAAGATGGGGAAATTTTTTTTCCCATAATAATAACAACATATCAATATGTTTCATACTATATTAATTATTTTAGTACATATATATTACTTTTCTTAGTCATTATACGGAGAAATAAACTTTGAAAGTTCCACGGATAACAATTACCTCTTCTTTTGGTGTCCTTCTTTGGATTTATCATTATGCCTTATAAGCATAGTCTAAGGAGAATAAATGAAGCTAAAAATAATATTATTAATATATTATTGGTTTTTATTTTTTATTTTTAAGCTGGATGGTTCAATGTTTGGTAATAAGGAAAGAGAATATGTTCCCCTTTAAATTCGAGGGGAGGGATACACATGTAATTTAATAAAATATCTAAATAATATAATGTTACTTTATTGTAAAAGAGGTAAAAAATAGAAAATAATTTGAAGATAATATTTTTAAATATCAAAATCACTTCAAAAATAATATATGTATAGGTTTATTTGAATTATTTACCCTTATCCATTAGTTTAACACCTAAGTAGGCCAATTTAATCCTGACTATTATTGTAAATTTTTATCATTTTTACTATTAATTATGAAAATATTTAATCATTTTATGATTTGGATATAATGATCCAATTATTTAATAAATTTTATCAAGTTTATATAATCAAATAGGAAGAAATTTATTTTAATAAATCATCCAAAAGGCAATAAAACCCATTTTTATGCACAAAAAAATACTCAAAATCCTATTTCTACCATGTAGTGACTACTAGATGATTTCAAATTTCTTTATTCAATATATATTTTACACAGTCATAAAACACCATTGATCAACTCTGGGTTATATAATTTATAATATCAATAACACATTATAAAGGGAAATAATTGTTTTATAAAAAATTCCCCATTTTGCCTTTAAATGGATTTATCAGAATTCGTAACTATTATATAAATAATATATGAAAAATTATTGATACATTATAAATATATTACATTTAATTAATTCTTAAATTCTTATTAATATATAAAAAATACATGATATTAATAAAATTACAATTCTTTGAAAATATATGTCTTTTATGAATGAATATACTTTATTCAAAAAAATTAAATATTATCTATCAGGAAGTAATAGTTAAATTTGAATTCAGGGAAAATTATATATATATATTCTTATGTATTGATAATTTTATTCCTATAAGTGAACACATTAGTTAGGTTATAAATTTTATGTAACAACCTCGGTATTTATAGAATGATAATTTTTCATTTCTATTAATATTTATGAATAAAATATTATTTTTTCATTAAATTTGATCCTTTTTCCGATTGTATAATCTACACATAAAAAAGGGTTTCATTCAAATCATAAATTTAATACAACATGGAGTTATACCAAAAAATAAAAAAAAATTATTATTTTGTTAACTGGTTGTTGACGCCTACCTGTTATATTTGTTGGAATGAAGTTTTTTCTATATTATGATTTTCTATATTTGTTAAATATTATTATATTTATCCCAAAAAAATTAGAGAAATAAAATTAGAATAAATATAATTTTAAACATAAATTACTCTAACATTTTTTATAGGTCGTTTCCCTGCCTTTTGCTGAGGATCCATTTTTAAATAATTTTTTTCACTTATATATGTTATATTTAAAAAAAATCTTAATTAAATTAATTATGGAAAATTATTTTTCTTGAATTTGGAGAAATTGATTCCATATTTGGAATCATAAGTTTCTAATTGTTTGTATAAGTACCTTTTTATTTTTGGTCATTATGAATAGTAAGTTTATTAATTATTTAATACACCATGGTTAAAGACGAAATCATGTAAATAAGGGTAAATAAATAATATTATAATAATATTAAACTATAAAAAACATCTCATAATCCTATTGTATGAGACAGTTATGACCATGGGAGTCCTTAGGTCTATTTTGGGACCCCATGGAGCCACATGGATGGGAAATTGACATTTTAAAAGAATTAATTTAATGTAAAGGGAAATTCAACATAAACATGAATATTTTACTAAAAAATAATATGGGTATATATAAGTGATATATTCGACTCTAAATAGTCATTATAAATATATAAATATTTACAACATCCTGATATTTGTTTTTTATAATTTTTAGACATTAAATAAATTAATTTAATTATGACACAATGATGATGAAGTGACTGCTTCATTAATAAATGATTCAAATAAATGATATTATAAATATTAAAATAAATTTAATTCAAATAAATTTAATTCATCAAAAAAATTTATGGATTTTATTGGAATATTATATTTGACTTAATGCCTTTTGTTTTAAGTAATTGGGTTTTAATGAATTTGAAAAAAGTCATGTATGAATAGTGCCCAAATTGACATCATTCAGAACATAAAACATAAAATAGTTTATTAATTGATATTAAATTCATAAAAATCATTGAATTATAAAAATGGTTAATAACATTCCAAATCATCCAAAAATTACTTTTTGTTGGGAATTTTTGCATGATATGGTAATTAAAATAACCGACAATGCTTAAATAATAAGATATCACTATAATATTAAATAGGGTAAAATAATGGTTTTACCAAATAGATAATGGTAATAAAATATATAAAAATTGTCTATAAATTCGTAGATGATTTTTAATAGAACCAAAATTTTATTATATTAGAATTAAATGAGTCTTAGACCATTTTTAATCTTAATTGAATTTATAATAAATTTATATATTAAAACTTTCCTAAAGTTCCCATGCTCCCTATTATAAAATGACACCACCTTTACCCACATTCTCACAACTCTCAAGCAAATTTGATCATCTAAATCTGGCATAAATAATCTCGCAAAATACTTCCCATCATCATAGAATCCTTACCTTGGAAATAAGGAAATTCATGAAACCCTTTTGGGCCAAATCACAGGGAGTAAGCATTTTATAGGTAGATTCTTCTATGAAGTTACATTTCATTATTTTTAACTTCAACTCCTTATGTTTTTATTATTCCTTGATTAAATTAAAACAACAGTATCCACAATATACTAGGTTGTTTTTTTGAGAATTATTCTAACAGAAATTACACACACCTACATCTAATGGATACAATCATACTATTTTTGTGTACGAAAAACTATTGTCTCAAAAAACCATGATGGTTCAATTTTCTCCTACCACCTCTCATGGTTTTCTTTATGTTGGAACTGTATTTTTATATGATAAATATTATATTTATATTTTGTATATATTTTTTCATTTTGATTTACAATATATTTATATGCTTTCTATAATGTCTAAATATGGTAATTTCATTTGAGGGAGTGAAAACTAACACCCTCTCAAAGTTATATGACTCGTTTCTGAAATACATGTAATGTATAAAGTATATAGTTAATGAACTTGTGTATCATATATAACATATGATATTATGATAGATTTATAATATACCTATGCATCGTTCGGTTTTTATTTCTTTATTATGACAAATAAATTAAGGTAGTGTTCACACGTATGTACGACCAACCATCTCCATGAATGGAGAATTTCATTTATAATATCAAAATGATATGGAATATTATAAAAACATATATATACTTGATATATATTAAATCTAAATCATGAATATTATTCTTGAGATAATGTACTTTTGACCACATGGAAGATTTTTAATTATATCATGATCATTTTTGACTCAAGTATTGAATATCAAAAAAATGACCGATATGGAATTGAATAATTATATTATTGTTATAAAAAGGATATAAGTGATATAGAAGGAATTATAGACATAAAAATGGTTCTGAGGAAAGTATAAATTTACTTACATTTATTATTTTTGGAGATAATGAACTAACAAGACATGTCGGGCTGAAGGTAAGGGACTTCGCCTTAGTCTCATTCCATTGAGGCATGTTTTGATATACAAAAAATTATTTTATATGGTTTATAATGATAACCTTTTTAATTATATTTAATTAAATGGTTTTCAAAAGGAATCTATTTTATAGGAATCATTTTACAAAATGACAAAAAGAGTGTTTCTTTTAAACAAACACATTGACAGTAAAATTTCCGCCACCATGGGAATTTTTTAATACTTACATTCCATAACAAGAAGTATTTTATTTCAACATAAAATAAAAAACATATACACTTTTTAAATATTTTGTTTTTGTAAATAGTTTTGGGAAATAATGGAACATGTCAATATCATGAAATGATATATTTTGATTATAATGTGGAAATTTTATCATTACATTATGCTTGGTTTATGTGTTATGATTATGTTATTATTAATGGGAATTGTTTATGGATATGGGTGGTTCCCTGATCAAACAAGGGAGGGTGTGCCCGAGATAGATCTCAAATTTATTGGGTATCTTGGTAGAGGTAAAATTAATGTTTCTCCTTAGATATTTAGGGAATATAGAGTTATAGGAATTCCAATATTAACTCCCTAGGTGGGTGTTAAAGCTACAATGCCAGTATTTTATAGATGACACAAGTTACCTTTATGATTTATTATTTCTATGTGGTATAGGTCAGTCATATGATTAAATGAGGTATGTTAAATATATTAGCTTTTATGATTGAAATGTATGATTTTTTTGATTTTTGTATATTCATGGAATAATGTTCCCTTTCCTTATTTTGTATCCCATATTGAGGTTTCTAAGCTCATCCCATGTTTTTGAAAATATTTTCATAGGTTATAAAGAATGGTAAGATGAAGTAAGAATTCATGAATATTTTTATCAAGAAAATAATTCGTGTTTTATTTATGGATTTTTATTATTCTGAAATAAAATTGGTTACATTATAAGTGTCTACATTTTAATTTTTTATATGTAATGTAATATTTATGGCCTAATTCTATAAAAATCTAAAACTGAAAAGATCCTCATTGTCGAATTTTTGGCATAACTCAATATTATGTAATTTTTAATGCTGGGGCCTTATTGTTTTTATCAGAGGTCGGTTTAGATAAAATTAGGAGTTAGGATTTTGTTAAATGAATATCAATAAATTATTTTTGATTTATGATAATTTTGAAATGGCAGAGAATATGAATATTAACATATTTATTGGACTATGATATGTTATTGTTTGTAAAGGTTATCGATTGAGGAAACATGGAATCTGTGATGGGATGACATTAAGAGGAAAAAAACCATCCAAATCACCAACCATAAATTATCAGAATCGGTATAGAAATGTTTGTTGTATTGATGAAACCATTGACTCATGATATAAATTTTATTGGTATCCACATATGAGATCACCCTGATAAACCACAAATAACATGTCCTTAGTAGATCATTTCATGAGGAAACATCCCACATCATTCAAAGTATTATCTGACCTTGTTCTAGATTAATAGTGGATTAAATCACAAAAAAAACTATTTTTGATGTCATGGAGTTTGTTAGAAAATTACAAGGTTAGTCTTAATTGTCACCATTTTTTTGGTGAATCTGATTAGTAGTGGTTGATGGTTAAAAAATCAGGGATAGTGAGGAGACTAATGATCTTGATTTGGATGAATTCAAAGGTATGCTTCTTGAGAAATATTTTTCATATGCAGTTAGACTTATGATGGAAATTCAATTCTTGGAACTGAGGTAGGATGATTACTCTGTGGAAACTTATGATGAAAAATTCACTTGACTGTTAAGGTATACTCCAAATTTCATATGGGATATTGATAGTAAAATCTATCGTTCATAAAAATGATGAAATCTAATGTATCAATGGAAATTTGCCTCTCATGAGTTCAGAAGTTAAAAAAACTTGTTCGGTGTGCAGATACAGTGGAAATTCAGTTTTTTGATGATTTGGTGTTCTTTTAGAAATAATATAGTAAGAGTCTGAGTTGAAAAAATAATGTTATGAACTCTTAAAAAGAAGTATGATGGTAAGAAACATATGATTACAGTTTGTGAAAATTATGGTAAATATTACACTAGGGAATACCTATTGAATTACGGGAAGTTCTTCTGATGTGGTTAAATGTGACAGAAGCTTTATAATTTCATAGAAATAGATTAGGATAATGGTAGAAACTCTGATTTACATTCAGTAAAATAATTTATATGTAATGAAATGGGTCATTATGATAATATGTGGCCAATGAAGAACTCAGATGATGGATACAAGCTGGAAGACAAGCATAAAGGGTTGGTGCAATCTTTTTCAACTACTTTAGAAGAAGTTGGGCCATCAAATTAAGTAGTATCAGGTACACTATTCTATAATTTAGATTATGTCAATTTGTTTTTTGGATTATAAGTATACAAATTATTTCATCTATGACAAATGTTTTACTAAATTTGGAATTCCATCTCAAGATATGAATCTAGAACTTGTGGTAAAAACACCTAGAAGAAATTCTAAGACAGAAAGAAATTATAATAAAACTTATGTCCTTGTGTGTGAAAATAATCTACAAGAAACCCTTATTGTTTGGTCTCTAGAAGAGTTTGATTTTATTTTGGGAATGTATAGTCTTTCCATTTACCATGCAAAGATTGAATGCATAGCTAAATTGGATTCATTTGAGAAAGAATTTCAGTTTGTGTACTAGAATGAACCCTTACTTTTGATAACTTATCAGGATGATGATAAACTAGTAAAATATATAATTTAATGTTTCCTTGAACATATTATTGAAAACAAATAAAATTTTCATATTAATAATGTGTCTGTTGTAAATTAGTATCTTGTTGTTTTTCCTGATGAGTTCCATATTATAATACCTAATCTAGAAGTTTAATTTACTATTGAATTAGTTCCTGATTCTAAGAAAATATGAAAACCCAAATATCAAATGGATAAAATTGAACATTTAGAGTTAAAGATGAAATTATATGTGTTATTATATAAAGGTATCATTTGACCTAGCACATCACTATGAGGTGCTTCTGTGTTGTTTGTTAAAATGAAAGACGATTTTACGAGACTTTACATTGATTATAGATCCTTACATAACATCATTGGCATGAACATGTAATATTTTCCTCATATAGATGATTTGTTTGTTTAGATCTTGGGAGATCTGTATTTTTAGAAGATTGGAATGTGGTTGGGGTACCATCAGTTGAATGTAATGTATGTAGAAATTATGTAGACTGTGTTTTTTACTAGATATGGCCATTATGAATTTTTAGTAATTCCTTTTTTGTTAACCAATGCCCGGTTATATTCATGGATCTTATGAATAGAATGTTTAGCATGTTCTTTGATAATTTTGTGTTTGTGTTTACTGATGTTATTTTAGTATATTATAAAAGTAAATAACTGTATGAATTCCATTTAATGTTTGACTTTCAATCCCTAAATGAAAATAAAATGTATGGTAAATTTTACAAGTGTGAGTTTTGGATACAAATAATTTCATTCAATGGTCACATTGTTTATAAGGATGGAATAACTATTAATCCTTCTAAAACAAATGTTGTTAAAGAATGGCCAAGACCCAAAAATATAACCAATATTTGTACTTTTCTTGGTTCAATAGGATATTACAGGAGTATTGTTGATAATTGTTCATGGTTATCTAATCCACTGAATAAGTTAACTCAATAGCTATTAAGTTCATCTAGGAAAAATAATTTGTTGAAAATTTTCAGGAATTTAAAAGATTATTGGTGAATGCTATAGTTTGGGAACTACCATCTAGAAATTGTAAATTTTTTATCTACAATGATGCATCATTGAAAGTAATTGGTTGTTTCCTAATTTATAATGATCAGGTAGTTACTTATGCTTCAAATATATTGAAAAGTACTGAGTTATATTACCTGACACATTATTTGAATTAGCTAAAACAAATTGTATAAAAATCAGAAGGCATCATTTGTATGGTGTAAAGTGTGATATATATACTGATCAAAAAAGTATGAAGTATTTACTCACCCAAAAAGACTAAAAATGAGACAAAGGAAATGGTTGGAATTGATCAAGGATTTTTATTGCATAAATCATTACAGTCTAGAAAAGTAAAATATTTTGGATGACTCATTGAGTTGGAAGAGTAATGCTATATTAACCACACTATGATTGGAATGATATCCTTTGGTTTTTTATTTGATGAACATTGGATTGGAATTTGTTGGTGATGGGAATTCCTCTATTTTGTTTGAAGTGGTAGTGAAATTATCTCAATCATATAGAATTATGAATGGGCACAATGAATACAGTGGGTTGTAGAAAATTGTATAATTTGATCAGAAGCGTAAGTTACCAAAATTTAACATCGATAACGACTGTGTTTTTGTTGTTGTAATGAAATAATGATTTCATTGTGTTTCATAGTTGAAGAAATAGTTATTATGTGAAGCTCATATTTCTCCATTTTTAGTTCATCATGGAAGATCTATGATGTACAGGGATCTTCAAGAGAGTTAATGTTGGGATGGGACGAATAGAGATATGGTTGAAATTACCTTGATATTTTTGACTTGTCAACAGGTTAATGAAGAGGGGAAGTTAAAAAATGGGTTTATTCATCATTTTCCTGTACTAGTGTTGAAATGGGAATATATTTCAATGGATATCGTAGTGGGATTACCAAAGAATTCTAGAGGTAACAATGAAATCAGAGTTATTGTTGATGGATTGATTAAAAATTATAATTTTTTTCCTATTCGACTTACTCTGTCATTAGATCAACTTTCTCAATTTTTTATTAAAGAGATAATCAGGTTAAATAGAGTTCCTATATCCATTGTTTCTGATCAAGATCCTAGGAAAACATTTAACTTTTGGAAAGTCCTTTAAAAGTCATTAGGTACTGAAATAAATTATAGTTTATATTTTCATCCAAAATCACAAGGGAAGTCAGATTGAACTATTATGACATATGAATATATGCTAACTGCTTGTTCAGTTGACTACCAGAGATTTTGGGACCAACAACTTTCTTGGGTTGAGTTTTCATATAATATCCATTTTTATTCAAGTATATAGATTACTCCATTTGATGTTTTATATGGAAATTGGTTTCAAAATACATATTTTTGGAATGAAGTAGGTTAAAGAAATTTGATGGGGCTTGAATTGGAAGAAGAGATCGTAGAAGAAGATCTGTTGATTCAGAAGGACATGAGAACATCTCAAAGTAGGTAGAAACGTTATGTGGATAATCGAAGGAGGGATCTATCTTTTGAGGCATGTGATCATGTATTTCTCAATGTTTCTCCATGGAAACATGTGATGTGTTTTGGTAAAAAGGGAAAGTTGGGACCACGGTTTATTTAACCCTATGAAATTCAATAGAAAGTTTATTATTTCCCATTGAGGGGATTTACATCTAATTTTATATTAGGTACACAATTATTTTCATGATTCAATGTTGAGAATGTATAAGCTAGATCAATCTCATGTTTTGCGTCCAGAGATAGTTTAGGTTGAAGAGAATCTTTCTTCTCAAAAAGGACCATTCCATGTTCTTGACTGTAGAGAGAATGTGTTGTAGAATATGGTAATTATTTAGGTAAATGATTTGTAAAAAAATAATATGGATGTAGAGGAAATATGGTAATCTAAAAATTCTATGAGGGATAAATACCCCCACTTATATAATAAGTGAATAGAATTTATGAGGACATAATTCCCAAAAGGGGGTAATGGTGTAACAGCCCAGGTATTTATGGAATAATAATTTTTTAATTATGATAATATTTATAAATAGGATATTATTTTTACAATAAAGTGGATTCTTTTTCTGAAAGTGTACTCAAAATGCAATAACAGGTTTCTTTGAAATATTACGTTTCACTCAACATTGATTTATACAAAAAAATAATAAAATAAAGTTATTATTATTTTTAATTATAGTTAAAACCTAGTTGTTTTATAGTAGGTAATGTGAATAATTAAATATATTATGATTTTATATATTTTTGTTAAATGATTTTAA
The DNA here is from genome assembly GCA_963277665.1 of Viscum album. Taxonomy (NCBI): domain Eukaryota; kingdom Viridiplantae; phylum Streptophyta; class Magnoliopsida; order Santalales; family Viscaceae; genus Viscum; species Viscum album. The sequence goes on from OY728123.1 coordinate 350,355,287, forward strand.
ATTTAACTAATAAATATTAGAGGATTAGAATGTGAATAAATCCAATTTTTAAGAAAAAAATACACTAATATTTTTAAAAGTTCGGTTTAACATGTCATGATGGAGAACAATTTTTAAATATAAATTTTTAACAATTATATATTCTATTTGAAAAAATGAAATTATTCTCTAGAAACAGGAAATAAATATTTACATTGGATAATTTTTTTGAAATTTTCTACTAAAGTTCATTTTTAATGAATATGGAAAAATACTGCATTTTAATTCAAAAATGTATTTTCAAGTAATTTATTTTTATAGTTATATTATATTTTTAATTATTTTATAGTGTATTTCGATTATGTTTTTATTATTTTATCTAATGATTTTAATTTTACATAATTTCACATTTTATTTGGACATAAACAGAAGTCATACTTTTGATAGATTTTACTTCTTAGAACCCCACTTTTTTGTTTTTACAATGAGAAATAATTTTAAATTAATTTCTGAAAATTATGTGTTTTGAATTTGAAAAAATGGATTAAATATTTTGAATCAAAAGGTCAAATTTTGTGAATATGTAGCTTTGTATTTTTGGATATTATGAATTGTAACCTTAGTAATTATTTTATTTACCATGGTTGAAGGGTAAATCTAGTAAATATGTGTAAACAATTAATATTATAATAATATTAAACAATATAAACACATGTAATAATCTTATTTTATGATATAATTTTTACCATGGGATTTCATTGGTCTATTTTGGGACCCCGTGAAGCCACTTGGGTGTGAACATGACATTTTATAAGAATTTATTTAATGTATAGAGTAATATAACATAAACATGTTTCTTTTTCTTAAACAATTTTTATATAGGGTTATATAAGTGATATCTTAAACTATAAAAAGTCATTAGAAATATAAAAATATTTCTTACATCATGATATTTTATTCATAATTTTTAGACATTTAATAAATATATTTAATTATGTCAAAATGATGATGTAGTGACAGCTTCATTAGTAAATGATTCAAATATATGATATTATAAATATTAAAATAAATATCATTGTTTATTTTCTTTCCATCCATGAATTTTTTGGATGTTTTAGACATATTATATTTGAGTTAATTCATTTGGTTTGAAGGAATTGGGTTGTTATGAATTTGTAAAAAAGTCAGGTTTGAATATTGTCCGAAATTGACAAAATTAATAACTTAAAACATAACATAGTATATGAAATTATATTAAATTCCTAAAAATCTAAAATTTATAAAAATGGTTTAGTGAAGTCCAAATATGTAATAGATTACTTTTTTGTGGGTCGTTTAACATGATATGGAAATTAAAATAACCTACAATGTGCAAATAACAAGATATCACACTAAGAAGAAAAATGGTTAAATAAGGGTAAAAAAAGATAAGGATGAAATATATATATATTGTCAAATAAATATTGAATGATTTTTATTCTAACAAAAACCCTCTTATATTTGAATTAAGAAAATTTTATATCATTTTTAATCAAAAACGAATTTATAATATATTAATATTTTAAGACATTCCTAAGGTGCTCGTCCTCCCTCTTATAAAAGGCCACCACATCTACCCAAGTATTCACACCTCTAAATCACCTTTTATCATCCAAATTATAAACCAATAATATCCGAGAATCATTAAATACCTCCTAAAATAATTATGTTGGGCATAACCAATTCAAGAAAACATTTTGGCTCAAATCAAAGGTAGTTACTTATTTTAGAGGTTGCATCTTCTCTAACATTCTTTTCATTTATTTTCCTTCTCCAATACCTATGATTTTCTTATTATTTAATTAAATAGAAACAAAAATATCATTAATATACTTTGATGATGTAATTTGAAGGATTATAACTTCATGTAAACACACATCCATCTAATGGATTTGAACATATTGTTTGTGTGTGTGGCAAACTACTGCCTCACAATACGATGATTGTTCAATTTTCTCCCACCACCTCTAATGTTCACCATTATGATGGAACATTATTTATATATGATAAATGTTATATATATATTGTCTCTAAGGTAATATATTTTTATTTTCAAAATACCTTTATTCTTTCCATAATATGTAGATACAATAATTTTATTTGAGGAATTACGGACTACTGCCCACTCAAGGTGATAAGACTCGTTAATTTCATACATGGAATGTTTAAATGATGGAGTTAATGAACTTATTTACCATGTATAGAATATTATATTATACTTGAATTATAATATACCAATGTATCATTATGTTTTAATTTCATTAATATGAAAAATAAATGAATGTAGTCTTCATGCATACGCACGCACTTCCATCTCCATGAATGGTGAATTTCATTTATTATCGCCAAATTTTATGGAATATCATAAATAGATATTTACAAAGGATGTATATTATATTTAAATCAATAATATTATTCTATATATAATTTAATTTTGACCACATGGAAGATTTTTAATTATATCAAGTCCATTTTCAACTCAAGTAATAAATATCAACAAAATGACAGATATTAACATAAATAATTATATGATATTTATTCCAATGTAATAAGTGATATTAATATAATATTAAACAAGAACATGGTTTTTAATAAAGTAAAAATTAACATAATTTTTTAATTTTTGGAGATAAAGAACTAATAAGAAAAATCAGACTCAATGTAAGGGACTTTATTCAATCTCCTTCCACCGAAGAATATTTTGAAACACATGACCTTATTTTATATAGTGAATAATTATACCCTTTGTCATTTATTTTAATTCAATGGTATTCAAAAAGAATATTTTTTCAAAGAAGTGTTTTTAAAAATTAAAAAAATTAATGTCTCTTTCTAACGTACGTGGGGACAATGACATTTCCGATTCCATGAGCATTATTTGATAGTTGGCTTCCATAACAAGATATAATGTTTTTAAAAGGAAAATAAATACAGTATACCCTTTTTATTTATATTTTTATTCAATTTTTTTTTGAAAAAGCATTTATTAATTAAATTTATTGAAATGAAATATTGTGATTGCATTGTGGAAATATTATCATTCCTTTATGCTTGTTTTGTGTGTTATGATTGTGTTGTGGATGTTGGAAATTGTTTACATATACAGGTGGTTTCATGGTAAACCAAGGATGGGAGAGCCCAAGATAGCTCTCCAATGCATTGGGTAATGTGAAAGAGGTAAAGTTTAATGCTTCTCTTAAGAGATATTGTCAATATACTATGATGGGTATTCTAACGTAACTCAATATATATCTATGAAAGAAATCATGCTATTATGTTATGGATGCCACAAGTTAGCTTCATCATTTATAATTACTATCTGTTATTTATAATTCTTATTATTTCATAAGGTATGTTAAGGGGATTATCTTTTATGATTAAATGATATTATTTAATTGATTTTTATGTATTCATGGACTAATGTTTTATTTCCTTATTTTATAAAACTTACTGAGCATTTTATTCTCATCCCATGTTTTTGAAATTTTATTCATAAATATTATTATTCTCCCAATATTTTATCAAAATCTAATATACCTCACCATTGACTTAGAAATATTTGGTTTCCTAAATATGTTAGATATATGGATCGATATTGTTATTCGAATTACCCCAAATTGTATTGGTCAAGCTACTTGAAGGGTTTTATGTAGGCATTAAAAATGCCATCTACAATATCTGACAGTTCCTGGATCTGTAGAGTGGACTCCCCAATCCTGAAATCCTTTTATTTTGGATTTCCTCATCCTTTTCCTCTTTGGTCAAACTAAGTCCTACTACGGTAGTCAACCTAAGATTTTAACCAATCCATGTCAACCAAAACTCCTGAATTAGAATTCCCTGATATTTGAAAGCACCCTAACTAATGTTGGTAAAGCCCTTTGAACTATGGTTCGATTTCAACTAAGATTATAGAAGGCTATACTGAATTAATATTTCACTGATATATTTTATCCTCATACATAAATTGAAATTTTATTAAATTTATTTCAGGCTTGTAATTATTATGTGGGATATCCTTAGGTGATTTACTATGTTTATAATAATATTTATGCATAAGACAATCTTATATTAGTTATGTCTTGAATGTTTGTTTAATTTATTAACTATGTGATCATGACAATACATCCACGATAAATAAACCATGCAACTGACCGAAATAAAATAAATTGTACGATCAGGATCATGGTATATTAGTTGGTTGATCTATCATTTTGTAAACATACCCAATACCTATTGGAGAAAAACCTTGAACCTTTTGGGTTTGTGTTAACAGTTTTCCCCTTGTCCACATTTTTATCTCCTTGGATTGGATTTACCTTGGCTCTTATCTAGAGCCACCACCACAATCATGGGAGATCTATCCCTTAAAAATGCTTTTATCTCACTTGTAGTAGAATTGAAAATGGTGTTTCAAATAAAATAAACCTTAGGCACATATGCCTTACAGATTAATGAGGAAAAGGCTTAGAGGAAATCCAATTTAATTTAAATAAATAAATTAAAAAAAACCATCCACATACAAAAGTCGTGGTCTATCTTCTGATCCACCATGTATGCAACGACATTTATGCACAAATAAAACTAGCATTAAATTTTTTAATCATTCTTGTTTAATATATGTCATGCTCTAGTATATTAATTATCATTAATTAATCAGTCCTTTTATCATAATCCTTTTTATAATTTTCTTTGAAATTATTATCCATCATAATTCTAATTAAATAAATTCATTTAAAATTTTCACTATAAATGACTTGTACCTTGGAGGAAACATGGTTAATTCATGTTCATAACTACCCAATGACATGAGATGAACATTTCACAGATGTTAAATTACACACATATATATAAAACACTAATCACATGTTGTGACTTAGCTTTACAGGAGCACCATGGTACACATATCAAGGGTTGGTATAATATAATAATAAATTTTTATAAATAAGTGTAATTTGGATGAGTGAAAGAAAATTAGTTCCAAATTCTTCGTGTGTACTATCATTCAATATCCCTCTGAAGTACATGCCTGGGGACATGGCGTGTAGATGTACTTTGGAAAACTTCGAAGAACAGGGCGTGTCCATTGGTCCACACACTGTGTCGTGTCTGCGTTTCACGGTCTCTACCCAGGCACGCTGTATACGGGGACATGGTCCTACACTAGCCCGAAGAGACTAAATGCCATGTCTAGAGAGACAAATAGTGTTTAATATAGAAACTATGTGCCACATGTTCCTGTTCAAAACACGGACACATTAAAGACCAAGAAAGACACCAACACATGTCTTGGTTTGGAAGACTGGTCGGATGAATCAAATATTGACTACATAGCGTGTGCTGTAGAATACACACCTTGTGTTCTGGTTTTGTACGTCTATGATGATTCTGCACATCCAAATTGGATCCTCTATTTTATTTTATTCAAAATTAAATGCAAAAATATTGTTTTTGTATGTTGAATGAGTAAATAAAGAGGAGGAACATATCTCGATATACACATTTGTAGAATGAATAACCTAAACTGAAATAACTAAATTATTAAATTTGAAAATCATCAATGAGAAAATAATAATTATAATCAATTATATAACCCCTATGATACCACTTGTAGGTTCCGGAAGTAGTGGAAGCGCATGGATGGGTGTACCCAACATTTATTTTTTATGTTAATGACGTTTAATCCGTGATCTGTCACAATGAACAAAAGATAGATATGCAAAATAGAACGATGAACAAAAGGAAATATAGGAGTCCCAAAACCACAGATAGGATCATCATATGTTGGTTATAACTAATTTAATCAAAATAAAACAATTACCTTGAATGAATACTCTCTTCGTTGATGTTTCCCATCACGATTCGACGTGATCCATCATTGTGTCATAGAAGCCATGTGTAGTCTTCCTCTATCGGGGATCCACAAGTGCTCTATGTATCTTTGGACGTCGCCGATGGGATATTCATGTTTTATTACAGAAGAACATTATCTTGCATTGTTCACCTTTGATCCCATTTATAACCACCTCCAAAGTTATCTCCTTGATCCAGTGGTGGAGGATATCTCTCATAACATGATAGAGTTCTTGTTGGAAATGAATTACCTCTTCCCTTGAGAGATTTTTCAAGATCTGGTGTGCACCACCACAATGGATTTCTATATTAATGAGAATACTATAATTCATATTTTTTTACAATGAATATCAAAAAGAATTTATTATCCAAAATAATTTATTCATTTTGTTTATTTCTTAGCAAAACCCAATGTCTAATAATAACAATTGACAATTATTATTACTTGACATGCACCTAGTGAATTAAACCTAATATTATTAAATTAAATAAATATTATTATTTCTCACAAATCTCCAAAAAACATAACTACATGTATTTTAATATACATGATGTGTACTTTTGTTTTTTCATTTTCTTTATTTCCTCAACAACATTTATTAGAATGTGAATAATCACTTTTTATTTTGAATATAAATATCACTATATTACTCAATATGAAAATATATTACTTCACCCTTAATATATTCTACTGAATAACTAGTGTTGAAATAAATGCTATTAGACAACATTGAATAATTATAAAACCATAATATATAATAATATTTATTCAAATTTTTCAATGAATATATGACTGAGCTACTCGGACACACAGAGTGTGTGACCCAACATGCCTCTTTCCCAGTGGCATTAGGAAGTGACTACATATAGTCCAAGGATAGATTCTAGAAACATGTTAAGAGACCCAGAGAGAGTGGAGATAATGTCACAATGACATGTAACATCCTATGAATGCTTGTCTTGTAATATAATCCCTTTGTCTCAATATCTCTAATCAAGTAGGTTTCATGTTGAAGCCATCAACCCTTGTGCTTGAATATTCTTTCTTTTACTCCCAAAAATTGAAATTTACCATTCCTCACCATGTATATTGATTTATATAAGATATATCAATTCCATCAAGGGGCATGATATACCAACTTCTTTTAGGGAACATAGGGGACAAATATTTTCTCACATTATCTATTAAAGCAATATTACTCGTGATGCACCCAACATATCCTACATCACTGCGAATAGTTTTTGATAACAGTTTTCTTCAATAAATCTTATTTCATGAGTTTTAATACCCATTAATAATAAAAATATTTTCTATGTATCAATACACATGTCTATAGGTAGAAACATCCAATGAAACTATGAAATGTAGACTTCCTATGGGTGGGCCTTGGTTTCATAATATCCTTCTAGATATTACCAGGGGCACAGACCATGCGAATGTAGCTCAATGATTTTTAAGTCTTCACCCCTAATGGACTATACTATTTGTGTCCCTCAAATAACATCATTCAGACATAGATCATAAGTTCAAGAATAGTGTGATGGAACTTATGGGTTCCCATCACAGGAGGGATCCTCTATGACCATTTTATGCATCTACTATCCTTAGGACACCATCACTTTAATTTTCATGAATAAGAACAATCAAAATGTGTTAAAGTATTTATTAATGAGTAATATAAAAATTATTTGGTTCTAGGCCACCAAATAAAATAGAATTCGTCCATATAGAGAAGAACCCAGAAAAACATTTCTAGTGTTATCTTGCGTAGTTTTCTTTTTCAATATCATTATTCATACTAACAAATTATATCTTAAAGAAAGAGAGATATAGATATATATATATAAATATAATCAATGAATATGTAAGGATTTGATAAGGGTATAAAATAAAAATTGGATTAAAATCCATCGAAAACTAATTCACCACCTCTCAATGTGATCATATCCTTATGTGTTTTTTCAGTAATATTGATGACCAAAGTTGTTTATTCAGGGTTTAAACATTTTTTTCTTTATTACGAATAACATTTTCTGATAATTTTATAATGGATTAATAATAATATAGAGTTCATTAAACTTGAATCCTATTTCTGTATTATTCATTTCCACTAAATAGGAATCACAAAACTGAATAAAATTAAATTATCATATGCATCTTCCAGGTAAGGATGGTAAAGCTTGTGTTGAGGGAGACTGTCAAATATTTATAACCTGATATTCCATATATATCTAGATTACCCTTATTTATATGAATTTACAATTTTACTTGAACATCAATTATATATTATCCATATGCTTATGTATTTAATAGTGATTTCCTTAGAAGGAATTTTTGTAATATTCCACCATCAATCTCAAATGCATACCAAAATTAATTACACATGTCAAAACATATCAAATTACATTAAATGGTATTTAAATTGAAAAAAACACAAATTCGACTACATGTGGTTTCTATATTATACCTTTTTTATATTATTCGTCTATTACTCAATGATTATTCATTATATTTTTTGTCCTTTACATATGTATTTTTACATTCATTCATTATCCCACATTGATTTCAAAATTAAATTGATACATCCATTTTTAGAACATATATTTTCAAAGAATTTTGAAACCGCCAGCATACAAAAAAACAAAATGAATATCCATTATTTTTTTCTAATCATACAAGAGTCAATTATCATTATGCGAAACATAAATAATAAATAAAAATATTTAATGTATTCCAATTTTCATTGGAATTTTTATTATATATGTAATTACCCATGGATTTTGCCATATAATTTTTAAACCAAAGAGAAAGAGAATTCATTAATGAACACAAAATACCATTAAATAAAAAAATAAAATTGGGATAAGGAATATCAAACCATTATAGTTTGAGAATTTTTATTAATGTATCGGTTCCACCAATTCCATTCAAAGATAATTGTGACCAATATTTTGTTAAATATATAAACTACTTGATTTGTTGTTAATTAAAACTATTATTTCACATTTTTTCCACATATTCATCATAATGTTATAATATATCACAATCTATTTTATGTGAGCATGTTATATTGAGATTTTTGTTAACATGTTTGAACTCTTGTCTTTATACATAATCTATATCAATTTCTATGACACACAAAAAAGCACCTCTGATTTTTTCATTATCCATATAAACTTTTTCCAGTTCTTGGTAACTGAATTATTTATTGACACATTTGGGATCACAAATACATTATACTACTTCTTATTTATATATCCATTGTAATTTATTTTGATTGAATAATATATAAAACATTTTTATTTTTAGTTAAATAAATTATATCTTGTTTCACTTCTTAATAAGCCAAATAGTTGAGTTATACTACTAATTTGAAAATTTACTCACAAGTTATAAATACTTAAATGTACCTCACTATCCTATTTACTACTGATACATGTTCATCCATTGAAAAAATAATAAAAACATGTAACATGTTTGAAGAATAAATTTTAGATTCTCTTTTCTCGATGAGATATTATAGACCCCAATAATTTTAATATTTAATTTTTATTCCGCCCCCATATTTGTATCATTCAATATAAGTTATATTTCCACAGTTATCAATAATAGAATTGGATTTTAATCTTCTATATTGAACATCACTAAAAAATCACCAATATTTTTGTCTTATGACATAAATGTGTTTCCATTAATATGAAGAACCATTATAAAAATTATGTATGATCTCCAATCATTGACATATAAAATTATAAACACATAAATTAAGACAATATGTCAATAGAATTTTATTTGTTTTCCATGAATATGATATTATCCACATAAACCATGATCATTGGACACTTTTCCTCTAATTCAATTTTAGAATCATCATCAATCTGGGATTTTTTGGTTTTTCTAAATCCACATACATCTATTCCTTTTTATTTTATATCTTTTTAAGGGGAAATTATCAATATTTATAATTATTTTCTTATTGGACAACATTTACATTATAAGATTCACATGTTTTTAAACCATTAACATCATTACCCATTTATGAGTTTTTAAAAAGATATATAATTTCAAATTCAATCACTAGAATTTTAATTTATATCTAATTAATAATTTAAATTTAAATACTCTAAAAATTATAAATGAGTGTTTCATACAATAAAATATTTATATTGTGGAACCTCTTTTATATTAATGAGAAATGATAATTTCTGTGTATACTGATCCAGTTAAAGATATTCTCTCATGTAATGGACAGATATTCCACTTTTAATTCAAAATGTATTAGAAATTTTATTTGAAATATTGTTTTTTAACAACTCCATTCTGTTATAGAGTCTCACTGCTGACCATTTATGTTGAATTAAATGTTTTCCATATATTTTTCAACATCAATTAATTTTTCTTCAATTCCACTATCATACCATAGAATCATTATTGTATTTAAAATTATATCCCTAAGAACCTTTTGATTTTTTTAAGTAATAGTAAAATTCCCTCTTGTATTGCACAATAATTGGATATCTTATCCCACTATTGTCATAAAAAAATAAAATGATGTATTTCACTGTATAAGTTATGGATTAACAAATTAGACCATATAAATTAGTGTATACTTGAATATATAGATTTTTTCCTTCTATCGTCATTTTAGGGTAAGGGTTTCTCAAAATAATTCCCTCATACATGAATCAAAAATCATTTCACTACTCCAATTCCATGTTGGAATGTCAACAATTGAATTAATATTTTATAAAATTGACACATTCTTCTAATGATTGTGACAAATCCTATAATAAAAAAAACTAACTATTTTTAATAATGTAAATACATATTGATAAATATATACCTATAATATAAGATATAATTTAGGAACTATTTCTAAAATGGATTTTTGAATCCCAACCATAGATATTATAACCTTATATCTGGAATGTAACAAAAAAATCAAATGTAATATAACATACTTGGACTAAATTGTTTTTGATACTATCAATGAAAATTATAATATTATTAATATTTACATATTTGAAAAAATAATTTCTTCCACATCCTTTAACTATTAGAGTCCATAATTTCAATATTTAATTATTCCATTAGATATGTATTTTCATTTTTTATATTATTCTAGGTAACTATTTTTTTTGGACGAGAACCCATTACCAATAATATAATTTCTTATTTGACTAATAGTCACTAAATCTATTTGAACAATTTTTTTTATTCTTCTCCATCCTCTTCTCATTCAAAAACTAATAATTGAATTTGTTGAGGCATATGATTGTTTCATATAATTTTATTTAATAAAATAAATCATATTTAGTTTCATTCTTCCATTTGGGAGAATATTTTTCTAATATTAATTGAATTAGAATGAATTTTATCCACTCATATTTTCCTTAGAAAAAAACTGATTTCCTTTCCAACAATCTATATCCTTATTCTATTTTTTTCAAATTTGAATAACTATCTCTAAGATGATTATATATTTTCATAGGAAATATATGATTAAATTATTTATTGTTGATTTACAATTTATTTTAATTTTATATGAATCTAATCTTCATCATAAAAGGACACTTTGTGGAATATACATCTAAATAATTTTCATTTCCTCAACATAAAAATCTCTTGATTTCCATGAATATACATATTCATTATTTTTAATTATGTAACATTTTAATAGAATGTTCTTTATTATTGTGAAAAATTACATATGCCAAAATTATATATATATATATATTCTTTTATTCTTATGTTTCAACATAATGTCACAGAACTATTTTAGAAATGAAATTTGGACTTTGAAGTCTTTTCAAATACCTAAGAAATGTTATTCCTCATTATTTCTTTTTTTGTATAATACTTCTTCAAGAAAATTAAAAATTTATTTTTCTCCCTAGATCCATATAATTAATTAAGTATTGATATTTAATTATATAAGTTAAAACAACCTATTTGAGTGTATAAATCATATTTTTGTTCTACATGATATAAATTCTAGGATAATCAACATTCTTATCTTATTCCCAAAAAATTATCATACTATTCCACACTAATTCATGTTTCACAAAAATATTTATATGTTCATACTGAATATTATCTTGGTTGTAAATTTAGAAATCATTATCATCAATAAAATATGAAAATATATTTTTGTTATCCATTTATATTTTATTTCTCCGTTATTTATAGATTATGCTCTATAAATTCCATTACAATTCTAATATTAAATTGTCAAATACCTCTTGTTAATTATCATATTCTACAATATTGTTTGTTTCATCCACCCTAGTTATAATGTTATCAAATATTAATTAGATAAATATTGTTTCAACTCCATTTAAATTGTACTCTCTAGTATAATCAAACAATTATCACTATAATGTTTCACTAACACATTATTAAACGTTGATTTCATGAAATAACATTCGATAATTGGGAGAAAGTTTTTCTTTGATTTTTTTTGTGAATTCAAAATCACTCTACTCTCAATAAATAAATTTTGGAATACTATTTTCAATATTCCAAAAAATATCCTCAATGAAAACACAATACAATACATTACATTTGAATCATCATTTATCACACATAAACTTTCATAATAAAGTATAAAATAAATATTCACTAATGTAATCATTAATTTTCATATCATTAATTTTCTATTCTCTACAACATTTAATTTCATTTCATTGGAATACTATAATAATGAAATTTATATCTCCAATCACATTTCATTATCAAAAAAATTTCTATATTTTTAATCGAGATACTATTTAAAAATATTTATTTCATCAAGTTCTAAACCATTGGGACAATAAATTTAGCCTAATATTAATATATCATTCATCACATTACCACAATCATTCATCAAATGAACATTTTTATGAATATATCTATACACATAAATATGATGGTTCAATAATATATTAGATAATCTATAAAGAATGATATCTAAACCGTCAAATATATTTTTATAAACCATATTATTTACCCCTTTCAGTTTTCTATTAAAATCAAAAATAATATAACCCATGTCCCAAATTCCATTTTTAGTTTTTTAATTCATCACTTTCATGTATGTCTGATTGGATTATTATTACGAAAAAGATCATACAAATTTTTATTATCATTCAATGATTTCATATCATCATCCTTTTTTAAAATTTCTAAAGATTGACTTACTTGAAATCGCTAAACAACATATAACTACACATAATTTCCAAGAGATTGTAATTGTGATCTCATTATATTATAATTAAACTAATAAGTTATGTAATAAATAAATGGAAATCCATTTACATTTACAAACAACCATTATTACACTGACATCCTCCGATAGATTCATGATGAAATTAATTTTGGATCTATAAAATCCTATTATAACATATAGTCCCAATATGAAATAATGAATTACAAAATGTAGAAAAATAAATATGCATAAAAAAATTATATGGTTCACATTAAATTGGATATGTATTATAAGTACATATTAATGAAGTTTTCATATACTGAATCTGTCACAACCTGCCTTCCCCAAAAGGATGTAAGGGTCATTAGATTTCCATGCCCTTCCTTCTTTACGTTGAAAGATAGATAATGACCCTCAAAACAAACCATTAATAGGTCCCAAAGTGGTGACCAGCACCAATGGTATAGAATCTCACACAAAATGGAAGTCATTGAGCTTTTTATTTTTATAAGATCGAGAGACAAGATAGAAACACCAACAATACTGAAGCTGAATGTAAAGGTAAAGCCCAAAGTAAAACATTCGCATATGCATGTTCAAAAGTAAAATATACAAGACACAAAAACACCAAAGGCAATGTACCATGAAAAAGGAAAACGACCAGGAAGAACCCCAAGGTCCGAGCTAGTATGGTCCCACACAATCCCTGATGTCCTCTGGGAAACCTATAAACAGTTTTATATAATTTGGGTGAGCATACAAGTACACTCAGGCAGGAAAACCAGAGACTCTAATGCAAAAGTGGAGGACCATTCTAATGACCAAGGAGAAAAGAAAAACCAAATCACCTGGAAAGGAAAAAAACTATCCACCCAAGCCTCACCATGTAACACTCCCCAAATAACACAAGTCAAGTAATGTATAGTAATAACAGATCGATATTTAGGAACCCTGCACCATATTCCCACTGGTTATTGAAGACATCCTATGCATCGAACCAATCCCACTATTCTCACCGCAGTCTCCCTTCCAAACCCCGCCCACACACACCTGGCCCATAACCTCACCGCAGTCCCACTGCCAACCCCCCCTGCACACAACTGGGCCACAATCACTATGCGTAACCACACCCACAAACACCTGGGTCAGAACAACTACTGCCACACCCGAAGACACCTGAACCTAATCCCGAAGAAACATTGGAAACATCCTACCCGCAAACACCTGGTCCAACCACCAAAACTAACCTTCCCAAAGATTCTTGGGATAATAATGGACTTCAGGCCACCACAGCCTTCTCGAGGAGTCTTGGGATATTCCAGAAAGGGAGTGGAAAAGGAGATAATAACCATCCACTTATTGGAGTGTTGGAAAAAACACCCTCCCCATGAAATAGGGTGTTCGACACTAAGTTCTCAACTTGGATGGGGCACAAATAACAAACATAAAAGCTACAGATATAAGTATTTGTATAAAACACTCATCCCTACCTAGGGGTTCCAAAACCTAAGCACAACACCCTTATTACTATTCATTCACAAATGAAGCTATAACACTCACGGCCATGTCACAACTCAATCCCAAACTAATTCCCCACTCAGTCATTCTTGTTTTCATGTTCATGTGATCTCATTAGGGTGAATTCTGCACTACAAGGAAACTAACAGGCATAAACACAAGCCATGAAAAAAAAGAAATAGGCAAAAAAAATCCAGCATTCACACCCAGTTCTCATGTGAAGTCACAACAACAAACGGATATGTGAGATCCCTCAATGTACTGGAAACAATGAAAACCTCACCAAAGGGATATGTGTGATCCATATAAGTACTGGAAACAAAGAAAACCCTGCGACACAGCACTATGTCCCTAAAACTAGGAACCCACCATTTCTCAACGATAGAGGATTCCACCAGAGTTCGTGTCACATCAGAGCAACCACAAATATTAAAATTCACAACCAACTACCATGCCACAACAGAGGATCCCATCCCAGTTCACATCTTCCTATAAGCACAGGCAGAACAAAATACCCACCACCAAATAGAGTGGAAAACATCCAGGTTCAAGTACAACATTCATTAGGTTCTTCTTTTTGTTTGTTAACTGGGGTGGTCACATCGAGATTCTTTTTTTACTGAGATTCCATTTAAACAAACTGAGATTACATCATTAACCAATTTCTAGGTTAATTAATGTAATCATAGAAGACAAAGATTCATTAGTGCGCAAGGAAAGACCACCAACCCCCATGATTTTCAGTGAGCATTGGCCCGCACAATTCAAAACACATACAACATAGAAGTAGTACAGCAGAAACATTGATCACACCCACCCTTCATTCATTGAAATTCCATTCATTATCTTCATTAGGTTTGGTTTCATCAATTACCACCGATCCAAAAGCATACCCACCCCACATGATACACAGAAAAGAGAGACAAAGGAAATTCCTACTAGATTGATCAAAGATTGATGTTCTTCTACACACACCAAAGAAGGCACGACTTGTAGTGGAGGGACGTCGGGAACTCCAAATTCACTACGAAGAAAAGGAATCCAGCAAAATGGAAGAAGAAGGAAGATAAATTCCCGTGAGATATATAGATAAGATCTTGTTGTTATGGGATATTGGGATTTGAATATCTTTAAAGTCGTATCATGGTTCCCCACACGGTTTTGTGGTTACACACAATGGGATTAATTGTTATTTAATTATCCCCATCGGAATAGGTGGTAAAATATGTGATTATAGATGATTTTATATAAACAGATGGGCACGATACAAGGACACAAAGCTGGGTCTGTTGGGGGTCGCCCCACCCTTAAGAATTTAATCATCGATTAAGGGCTTAAAAATAGTCATGAACCACTTCTAAAAGGGTAAGGTGGCCTAAAAGTGGCATTACGGGAAAAATTGCAGAAGTAAAACCCAACAAGTCTGGGTGACACCGATCAGTCGCCCCGACCAGTTGTGCTGATCCGTCACGCCTATCGGTCATGCTGATCGGTCGTCCTGATCGATCACGCAGATTGGTCGCCCAGATTGGTCGTGCCGATCGGTCACCCCGATCGGTCGTACTGATTGGTCTGGCCGAAATGAAGTCCTTCCACTTAGAGGTCACCCCTAGGATCCGGAATTCGGAAAATGGATGGAACCTACTGGTCCAGGTCATCACATCAGATACCTCTCAAAGAATTATCGCACTCGATAATTGAAAACCAGACTTGAAGAAATGAGCGGGGGTCCGAACAACCGCCCTAGAAGATTCCTCTCAACAATGAACCTGATCAATTACAATCACTGTAAAACAAAAGATTAAACCGGCAGGTCATGTGGTGAGGGGTTTCCCTTCCTCCATGTTATCATAATATCAACTTTGGGTGGCTCTTACTCGCCCGCACGGGTTTAGGTGTATCCACTCTAATGCATATTAACTAGGGATTAGGTCCTCCCCTCCCCACATCTCAGGATACTTCACAGAATTCCACAGATAAGGGAAACCACACATTCCATAGTTAACAAGGTAAAGTGTTCCGTCACAACAATTATAGAATAGAACAACACAAAACACAAAACAACTCTGGGTACTAAGCACAAATCTATGCTTCCCGTTCCTAGGTACATTCCTCAAGCACACTATGCCTCCACAACACACGAACCAAAGGAATGGTTTTTCTATGAAGCACCTTTTCCTCACGATCCTCGATCATCAGTGGTCGCTCCATAAACATTGCATTGTCTTCAATATCTGGCTCTCCCTAGTCTAGGATGTGTGAATCGTCCTGTACATACTGACAGTGTTGGGACACTTGGAAGACGTCATGTATCATCAGTAGTGGTGGTGGTAATGCTAGTTGATGTCCACTTCTCTGAACCGCCACAACACCTCTAAGGGTCTGATGAATCTGGGAGAGAGATTTCTCCCCCTACCGAAACTCTGTTTTCCATGCCGAGGGGAGACCTAAAGAACATGTGTTCCCTGACCCCAAACTCCAAGGTTCTCCACCTATTATTGGCATATGACTTCTATCAGTCCTGTGCCACCATAATCCTTTACTGTATAGGCTGAACCTTCCCTGTCCTGCTTTGACTTCTTCCGGGCCAAGAACACTCACTTCCCCAAGCTCAGTCTAGCACATGGGTGAGCGATATGGCCTCCCGTACAAGGCTTCGAACGGAGTGTTTCCAATGGTGTAGTGATAGCTATTATTGTAGGAAAACTCTACCAGAGAGAAGTGTTGCACCCACGATCCCCCAAAATCTAGAATACATGCCTGTAGCATGTCCTCCAACATCCGGATGGTGCGCTCTGTCTGTTCATCTTTGTGGGGATGGAATGTAGTGCTAAGACGTAGCTGGGTGCCAAAAGCATGCTGCAATCCCCTTGAGACTCACGAGGTAAATGAATAATCTCTATCTAAGACTATGGATCTCTGAACACTATCCAATCGCACCACCTCATCCATGCAACATCATGTTAAAGCAACCACTACACTCGACTCCTTGATTTCCAGAAAGTGGGACAAATTCGTCAACTGGTCTACCACTACCAAGATATCATTGTATCCCCCTTGAACCTTGGGTATTCCCATGACTAAATCCTTTAATATGTTCTTCCACTTCAACTCGGGGACATCTAGAGACTGAAGAAAACCTCCTGGAACTCGGTGTTTGGCATTCACCTGCTGACACACGAGGAAGTTTGATATGAACTCTTCTACTGCTCGTTTCATCTCGGGCCACAGAAACTGTCTTCTCAGTCCCTGGTACATTATGGAAACTCCTGGGTGCACATCTAGGGGTGATTTGTGGAACTCACTAATAACTTTTCAATGCATTTCCTCTGTAACAAACAACATTTCTAGCAATGGCATCCGGTTCTGACTATACTTCCTCCACCCTTCCGAAGCATTTCTCTAGTCAACTCGGTCACACATCACTTCGCATTCTATGTCTCCCCATTGGGACTCATCTACTTACTGCAACAGAGAATATTGCACTGTCATATGATACGTGAAACCACTACCACCTTCCATCCTAGCATCCAGGTGCAGGGCAGCCAAATCCTCCATCACCTTCCAAGTATCTTCCGACTCTCAGACTGCATCCTTCCTGACTTCCTTCTCAAATCATCAGCCACCACATTCCCCATTCCCAAGGTGTATGAAATCGTGAAGTCATAGTATTGAAGGAATTCCATCCACCATCACTATCATAAGTTCAGGTCCCACTAGGAGAATACATACTTCAAGATCTTATGGTCGGTGAAGACCACGACGCGCTCCCCAACAAGGTAGTGCTGCCACAAATTTAGTGAGAACACGACCGCCACAAGCTCCAGATCATGGGTGGAATAGTTATGCTCATGGGGACGTATCTTCCTAGACCCATAGAAGATCACCCCTTTCTGCTGCATCAACACACATCTGAGGCCTTTCCCTAAAGCATCACAGAACACCTCAGATGCTGCACCTTCATCCGGAAACCTCAGCACTAGGGCACTAACCATCTTCTCCTTCAGAGAGCTGAAGGCTGCCACGCACTGCTCATCCCATATGAATGTCTGGTCTTTCTTGGTTAAGGTTTTCAAGGGTGCTGGAACTCTGCAGAAGTTGGGTACGAACCTATGGAAGTTACCTGCCAGCCCGATGAAACTATGATCCTCCACCACGTTTTTGGGTACTTCGCAAGAAACAACCGCCTCGACCTTTGATGGGTCCACTACTATCCCATACTCAGACACCACGTGACCATGTAAAAGAACTTCTCGCATCAATAACATGCACTTGGAAAACTTCCCATAGAGCTGGTGCTGTCAAAGGACCTCTAAAAATGTTCTTAGATGCTCCGCGTGATCCTCCTTTGATCTTGAGTAGATCAGGATGTCGTCAATAAACACAACTATGAACTGGTCCAGATATTCCCAGAATACGGAGTTTATGAGCCCCATGATCATATCTAGTGCATTTTTAATGCCGAACAAAATGACTAAAAACTCAAAGTGACCATATCTTCACCTGAAGGCAGTCTTTGAGATGTTTCCCTCCTTCACCGTCACATGGTGATATCCAGACCAAAGGTCGATCTCCGAGAACCAACCTGATCTTCTCAGCTGGTCAAAGAGATTGTCTATCCTTGGGAGAGGGTAGTGATTCTTGGCTGTGACATAATTCAACCTCATGTAGTCTATTCACAACATTATACCACCATCTTCCTACTTTGGAAACAAAACAGGAGCACCCCACTGTGACGCACTTGGCTGAACAAAACCCTTCTTCATCAGATCGTCAATCCGGATCCCCATCTCCCGCAACTCCGAAGGTTCCATCCGATAGGGAGCAATTGAAATCGGATGAGCACCCAGTTGCAAGTCTATCCAGATATCAAAATAACATTGAGGGGGAAGAGTTTCCACCTCCTCCTGGAACACGTCCATAAAATCAGTGACGACCCCTGGAACATCCACCATCTCTGCATCCACCAACACCAATGATAGCTCAGCCAGCAAGGGGAGGAGTGGTTCCCCTTGCTTGCTTCTTCCCTGGATACTCCGCTCACCGATGAAACACACCCGTTGGCCACCCAATTCTGAAAACAAAAACGCTTCCTCAGAAGCATTCAATGACGTCACATACAGAGAACAGTCAGTCAATGCTTAGGATGACATCGTATGGCTGTATCTGCAACATTAGAAGTTCCCTAACTCACCGATGTTTCCCTATCATCTGTCTGCATCCTCAAAAAACATACAACAAGTCGGCTAACCTCCGACTAGTGTGTTCAGCACCAGGATCACTAGAAGTCTCACAGCATCTAAACCTAGATCATGGGCTAGAATGGGTGTAACAAAGGAGTGCGAAGCTCTTGTATCGAACAAGGAATACACAAGGGTACTAAACAAGCTGATCGTACCTCGAACGACCTCTAGACCTACTAGAACTGCTGCCTCCGTGGTGTAAAACTGCCCACACCCAACTCCTCTGCCTCTCGGATGTCGGCCACCTCCCCAACCACGCCCGAGTCGAGGTCTCTGAGGAGCGCCTTGAGGTTAGCCTTCTCTTGTAACGTCGGCCCTCGGTGGAGCGAGAGCCCATTGCACCTACTGCTACTACTGAAAGGGCCTAGTCGGGAACTACTGCTGCTGAGGTGGGTGCCAGACCTACCCACCCCCAACATAATGTACTCTGTCCGGGCACTAGTTTCAAAGGTTTCCATGGATTCCATAGATGAATCACCTCAGTTACCAGGCCCAAAGCGAAATGGTGTGGACCAGCAGACCAGAATTAGAACTGCTGCAGCCTACTCCCTGTTGTTCGGAACCTAGGGGGCCCTGATGCTGAAGGCCTACTGCTGACGACCTTCCCATTTGACGAGCACAATTGGATCCCCTCTCGTGACACACCTCCCAGCATGTGCATCCTCTCCACCACTTCATCCTTTTTTCACCTATAATTATGTCGGTAGGGTGAAGGGAGTAACAGTGTATTGAATAGAAATTAGGAGTTCCTCCTCTAAAAATCTCACCCGAGACTCCTAATCCAGAAAGAGGATCGGAGCAAAGAGAAGGATATCCTTGAACTTGATCCCCAATTCTCTCACTGGCATTCTCCCCTGCTAGAGAGAAATTAGCTCTTACCTCTTCTCGGCCTTCATCATGGAAGAGAGGAATTCTACCCGGAACACCTTCTCGATGTCAGCCCATGCAACCTCAGTTTCCCTATTATCTACAAGATAAAGCGTCCATCACTAACGTGCTTCTACACGCATCTGGATGGCGGCCAGAGGAACCCATTACTCTATCAGATCCTGAATTAGGCTGAAATATATCACTAGTTCCTTAAGATAGCTCTCCATCTCCATATCTGAGGAGCTGCCCTTGTACTTCCAGAGGGTCTGTTGCTGAAAGGATTGAAGTGTCTTCTTCTAGTAATCATCCTCCTCCTCACGGTCAGCCATCTACCGATCATCCAAGTCAACCTCCTAGGCCTCGATCACCTGTACTATTCATGGTCGCCTCCCAAGTTTCGTAGCTTCAATGTAAATAAGGAATTCCTATGTCCGAGTAGTTTCGAATACTGTACTTAAATTTTCTTAGAAACCTTTATTTATTGGAATCCCCAAGACACCCATGAAACACAAGAACACAATTCATTATGATTCATGTACCTTCCCTTGGGTCTCTACCCTATAAGAAGTGTATCTTAACCTGGCCATTCGGATGGTCCAGTGTCCTCACATCGGATCACGGGGGCCCCTAAAATCCCACGACCTAGCCGGTCTTCCTTGGTCTATTTCAAGCACAATGATCACCCAACACAGTTGCCCTACCATCTCATGCAATCTTCACTGTGCCTAACTCCAAACTCCATCCTATCTCTCAACCTCCCTCTGATACCATTCTATCATGACCCTCTGTCACCAAAAGGAGGTAAGGGTCAGTATATTTCCATGTACTTCCTTCTCTAAGTTGAAGGAGAGATAATGACCCCTGAAACCCACCTTCAATAGGTCCTGAAGTGGCGACCAGCACCAAGGGTATATAATCTCACAAAAAATGGAAGGCATTAACCTTTTTATTTTTATAGGATCGAGAGATAAGATAGGAACCACAATAATACTGAAGCTCAATGTAAAGGTAAAGCCAAAAGTAAAACATTCCAATATGTATGTTCAAAAGTAAAAGATACAAGCCACAAAAACAACAAAGGTAATGTACCATGAAAAATTAAAATGATAGAAACGTCCCTATGGTCCGAGCTAGTACGGCCCTGCACAATCCTAGAAGTCATCTTGGAAACCTGAATACAGTTTTATATACTTTGGGTGAGCATTCAAGTACACTCAGTATGGAAAACCAGAGACTCTCATGCAGAAATGGAGAGGAATTCTAATGCCCTGTGGGAAAAGAAAAACTAAAGCAACTAGCAAGGAAAAATAACTATCCACCCAAGCCTCACCAAGACAAACTCCCCAAATTAAGAAAGGCATGTAATGTATAGTAATATCACATCGATATTTGGGTACCCGGTGCCACTTTCCCACTGGTTATTGATGGAATCCTACGCATCGAACCAATCCCTCCATTCTCACTATAGTCCCACTGCCAAACCCTGCCCGAACACACCGGTTCCATAACCTCACTATAGTCCCACTGCCAAACCCCACCCGCACACTCCTGGACCACAAACACCATGCGTAACCATGCCCGCAAACACCTAGGTCCGAACATCTACTTCCATGCCCGAAGACACCTGGGCCTCATACCAAAGTCACATGGGAAACAACCTTCCTGCAAACACCTAGGCCAACCTCAACAACAGCCCTGCCCAAAGATTCATGGGCAAATAATGGACTTTAGTCCATCACATCCTTCCCGATGAGTCATGGGCTATTCGGGAAAGGGAGTAGAAAATGAGCTAATAACCGGCCACTCATGGGAGTGTTGGGAAAAAAACCCTCCCCGTGAAATGGGGTGTTCGGCACTAAGTGAACATCTTGGATGGGGAATTAATAAGAAACATAAAAGCTACAGATATTAGAATAGGTAGGAAACACTCATCCCAACCTAGGGGTTCCAAAACCAATTCACAACACCCTTATTACTATTCATTCACGAAGAAAGCCATGACACTCACATCCAAGTCACAACTGATTCCCAAACTAATTACCCACTCATTCAATCTTGTTTTCATGTTTAAGTGATCCCATTAGGGTGAATTCTGCACTACCAGGCAACTAACATGCATAAAAATAGGCTAGGGAAAAAAAGAAACAGCCAAACAACAATTTAAGCATTCACACCCGGTTCTGTTGTAAAGTCACAACATCAAAGGGATAAGTGAGATCCCTCAATGTACTGGAAACAAAGAAACCCTAACAAAATGGGTAAGTGAGATCCCTCGATGTACTAGAAACAATGAATACCCTGATACACAGCCCCATGTCCCCAAAACTAGTATCCCACAATTTCTCAATGATAGAGGATTCCACCCGAGTTCGTGTCATAGCAGAGCAACCACACATCATAAAATTCACAACCAACAACTGTACCACAACAGAGGATCCCATACCCATTCACATCTTCCCATAATCACCAGCATAACAACACACCCACCGCCAAACAGAGTGGAAAACTTCCTGGTTCAAGCACAACATTCATTTGGTTCTTATTTCTGTTTATTAACCGGTGTGGTCACACAGAGATTATTGTTTTACGGAACATCCATTTTAACCAACTAAGTTTACATTATTAACCAATTTCCAAGTTAATTCATTTATTCGTATAAGACAAAGATTCATTAGTGTGCAAGGAAAGACAACCAAGAACCAGGATTTTCAGTGAGCATAGGCCCGCACAATTCACAACACATACAACATAACAGTAGTACAACAGAAACATCGATCACACCATCCTTCATTATTTAATTGTATATTCATTATCTTCATTATGTTTGGTTGTATCAATTCCCACAGAGACAAAAGTGTACCCACCCCACATTATACATAGAAAAGAGAGGCGAAGGAATACCCTACTTGATTGATCAAAGATCAAAGTTCTTCTCCACATTCCAAGGATGGTGTGACATGCAGGGGAGGGACGTCGGGAACTCCAAACGCACTAAGAAGAAAATGATGCCAGCCAAGAGGAAGAATAAGGAAGAAGAAATTCCCGTGTGATATATAGATAAGATCCCGTTGTTATGGGATATGGGGATTTGACGTCTTTAATGTCCGATCGTGGTTCCCCACGCGGTAGGGTGGTTACACATGAGGAGGTTATTTGTTATTTAATGATCCCTGTTGGAAAAGGTGGTAACAGCTGTGATTTTGAAGGATTTTAAATAAATGGAGGGGCATGATATGCAAACACACAACTGGGACCATTGGGGGTTTCCCACCTTTATGAATTTAAACATTGATTAAGGGCATAAAAATGGACTTGAACCACTTCCTAATGTTTAAGGAGGCCTAAAAGTGGTGTTAGGGAAAAAACTACAGAAGAAAATCCGGACAAGGCCGGGTGACACTGATCGGTCGGGCTGATCGGTCGCCCCGATTGGTCACCCCGATCGGTCGTGTCGACAGGTCGTGATGATTAGTTGCCCCGATTGGTCGCGCCGATCGGTCGCCTCGATAGGTCTTGCCAATCGGTCTCCCCGATCGGTAGTGCCGATCAGTCGCCCCAATCGCTCTCGTCGATCGGTCTCCCCAATCGGTCATGCTAATCAGTCGTGCCGAAATGACGTACTACCACCGAGACATCACCCCTAGGATCCAGAGTTCAGTAAAGGGATGGACCGTGAGGGTCCGGGTCACAACAGAATCACTAGTACATCAATTTATTATTATTAAAATCATTGGTAGAATCGGACTAATCAGACCTGGTCCATATCATATTCCATGATTCTAATCCCTACTTCCCAAGATGAATAAAAATGATAAATATGGACTTCTAGTCAAATTTATGATGACAAATATTTAATGCATTATACCAAATAGATATGAGTGTTCTTGATAATTATATAATATTAACTTTATAATTATCTCTAATATAGACTAATACTCTCAAACTCAACACCCTATCTTCAATTGAATTGAATCTAATCCTAGATTAATATAGAATAACCCATTTTCAACAAAGTACACAGGGGTTACCTATATATTCCTTTTTCCTGATGTCTATTTTTCTATTTTATTTTTTTTATATTAAAAATGATTCAAAATTTCATATGATTTATTAAAATTGAATTGGATATTCATATTTCAAAATATTTTCCCTTCCCACAACTTAGAAACCTCAAATGTATTTATTGGATATTAATATTAACAAATTAAATTCAAATTGCAAGTTAATTGAAATTAAAAAAATGAAAATTCCTAATAAGATTGTCATATAGTCAAATAAATTCAAAATATCAACATTTTAATAGTCATTATGTGTCTATGTATATTATGTCCTGGACTGTTTCTTCATTCATCCAATTTTAGATGAATTGAATTGTGAAAGAGTGTTTCATGATGTTATCTCGACTTTTTTTAAATATATATAATTAAAACACTCATGGACATAACACTTTCATTATAATATAATTTTATTTTATTTTTTCCATTAACCACAAAATAACATGTATATTTTTATATGATCAAATTAATTATACTCTAGATCTATAATGCTTTTGTGGTGTTTCTCACCTCCATGAGTTTTGTGTCACCTGATAGGAAGAACAAATAAAATTACAATAACCATGTATACAGATTTTTGATATTTAATAGTGTGATAGAGTGTATAAATAATGTTAAATGTTAGAAATATTTCCTATTAGGAACCCTAAAAATATTAATTTTTGATTTTTATACATATCTAATCAAGTAATGGTCATTTTTCCTACACCATAAAAAAATCGATCATAAATCATAACATTCATGTTTATCCATAGTAATTTCAACGCAATTCCAAAATATACTTCCATATTATAATCTATATTAAATTAAATATAATGGAAATATAATTGAAATATGAAATACTATTACCTATGGTTTTAAATCAATATTAATTAAAATTCATTTAAGTAACTAATTTTTTTGTTAAAATTATTTAGATTAGGTTACTTTTATAATTTTTTGGACTATATTCTAATGGGAATATTTATATTACAATGTTTATTGTTCCTTTATAAATACCTTAAATATCAACCATATTGCTAACTCAAAATTTAATTAGTTTTTTCTCAAGGATCTATATAATTAAAAATTCAATTCATATTATTAATGTTTGATTTTAATGTTTTTTTCTATATTTTCTAATTCAAGGAGACAAATTTATTCCATAGTCTCAAATTATAAAAATATTATTTATTATTTTAATTTTCTAAATGTTCTATTTTTTTATTTTGATGATGAATATAATTTCGGTGAAAGGAATGAATCGTATAGATTTATTAAACTATCATTTTCATTTTATTATATAGTCCATGTGTTTATAATATAAAATTTAATTATATATGAAAAACAATATATTTAGAAGGAAAAATACACGTATAATTTTTTTTGTTTCACAATGGTGCTTGGTAACAATATTCATTTTTCATCATGGGAACCAATGTTCAAAACATAAAAAGGGAGTGTGGTACTATAGATAGAGAAGAAGGGAACACCAAACATCACAAGGGAGTGAAATTGTAGAGAACATGGGTGTCAATAAAAATACTGGACAAAACATACCTAGTAAAAATACTATGGTTAGAGTAGATTATAAATTTCTATCCCAGATCTCGTTCAGATTCAAGAAAATAATCAGTTTAATTTTCCTCATTCTAGGTGCTCAAGATCTCAAGTTCTTTTAGAATTAGTCCAATCCATTCCCAGATGATATTAGAAATGTGCTGGTGGACTAGGCATAAGGACCCAATACTTTTAAAAATATCAATACACGATTTTGAAGATAAATATCAATAAAAATACCAAAAATGGATTGAGAATTATATTGCCTGTGGAAGACTAGGTACATAAGACATCATCAAGAAAGTAAAATGTTTTAATTTTATTCTCTATAATCATATCCTAAATACCTTAAGCTCCAAATATTCCATGGAATAACCTCAAAGATACATATACAAATTAG
The DNA here is from genome assembly GCA_963277665.1 of Viscum album. NCBI lineage: Eukaryota > Viridiplantae > Streptophyta > Magnoliopsida > Santalales > Viscaceae > Viscum > Viscum album. Next base: position 350,381,970 of record OY728123.1, read on the forward strand.
GTGATCTAAATATTATATTTATGAAAAAAACATGCTAAAGAAGCATAATGTTGAAGTCAATTATATAAAATGATATCATACAAAAATAGGATCCCAATTAATTAATTTTTTGTAAAAGATATGAAAAATAGTATAATAAGATCCTGTAAATGTAGAAAATCTTGAAGGAAAAATTCATGAAATATAAACAAGTCAAGGATAACTTCCGTGATAACCTCATATAGTAAAAAAAAGCCCCATTGTGTATTAGGTGTACTCCTTACTCACATACACATGGTATCATGAGAAAATGAATTTCTTAATACTTTAGAGTACTATATTGGTGAACCCATTATAAAATGTTCATTTTAAAAAAAAATTAAATGAATCCAAATGAATAATCATAATAACTACCATTGGAATGAATTTTTTTGTATAATCTTAACTCATAACACATTAAAAAAGATTTCATAATGAATGAATTTGAGAAATTAATAGAAGAGATTTATTACACCATTAATGAATGGAGAATATGATAGATATATTTTTTATAGTTATGTATATATAATTTAGACTAATACTATGATAATAAATATAGATATAATTCTATCTATAGATAGTAAGGTTGTAACCCAATGAAAATGGTCCTTTAGAGAGATCCAATGCCTTATGTCTCATCTTTTTCAAATGTGTTAGAAACTATATTAAAATAAATAATGTTTTATTATACATGTCTTCCAAAACCATAATAATATATTTTAAACAATATATTATTTTTCGTATAAAATCCTCCCACCTAACTATAACTTTTCATTCATGTTTTTGTATGGACATATCAATATTTATAATTTATCACGTTTCCATAACATCTATAACATTAACCATGATATATATATAATAATAATTCACTACATATATATATCCATAATAAGTATAGATAAAAATGAATTTCACCTTTCATAGAGACGGTAGTCTGTACTTATGCATGAATGTTGTTTATATATTTAATGGTTAGAAAAATTGAAAAGCGAATTATAAAAAAATTACTAGAATCATAAAAATATAATAAAAATAATTATATATATATATAACGTATGATTATAACTATTCATTATAAGTGATGAGGGAAAAAGAATTACATAAGTTCACAAGGAAGTCATCTGTTGTATAGAGGAAAAACAATTTCATTTCACATTTGATGGAAAAAGGATATGGATGTAAGTTATTAAATTAACATAACTATATCTAATTATATGTAATATTTTATAGTTATATTATTATTATTTTATAAGATTTTAATAAGGTATAATAATAAATAAAAATAAAATACTTGGTTAAAAATTAAGCTTCTTAACCAGGAAACATCATTTTCATCACACCTTAATCCTTATAAAGATGGTATTATTCCAATAGAAGGTGTTTGAAACATGAGTGTGGATTCTAGGATGATATTTTAGTTGTTTTTTCCAATGAAAAAGGATTTTTATCAATTATTAAAAACGAGACATGTCACCCCTTTATAAGTGAGGGGAGGGGCACTCTAGGAATTCAAAAACATTTAAATTTATATAAATTAATTCTTAGGGGAAAACACTGAAAAATAATATAATTATATGATTATGTCGGTTCTTTTGGCTTACCATTTAGTAGGCAAAATTTGGAAATGTTTATATTATGATTCATCCCTTACTACTTTTTTTCTTGTGTTGGCCTTTATTTAAATATACCATTATAAAGTTGAGTTTAAACATTAGGGGTCCACATATATTCAATTAAATGTAAACTATTATATAAATATAATAAATATGATATTTTATATATTATAAAAATTACTTGGTTAAATATATCATTTTCACGATTTTTAAATCATTTTGTAAAATATTATTTATTGTAAAATTACATTTATGTCAATTTAAGAATTATTCATTTGATATGGCATTAAAAACCATGAAAAAATAAAATTAGAATAATATCCATTATCAGGTGTCTAATATGTAATTATTATCTATAAAATAAATGGTGCACATAAATTAATTAAAATTATATTATTTTATCATGTTACAAATCATTTATTTTATTTTCCTACTTATTTAATAAATACTCTATTAACATTGAATAAGTATTTAATGAAATATTTTCTACAGTAAAAACAATAAATAAATTATAATGATGAAAACATTAATTTATATTTCCAAAAATAAATTTTTAATGGTATATTGAATTTTTTTATATTGATGTTGAATCTTTTTATATCGATGTGAAAAATTTAGATACAATAACAAAAAGAGAAATACATTTCTGGCTATTTATTAAATAACATAATATAAAGGTACATATCAAATAAATGTCGACCAAAATTCCATATTTTTTAAAATATTAGAGTAATTAATGACATATACTCATCTAATTAGACAGTTGGATGTGATTGGGTCATTTTTTGGTTCATATCATACTATTTTTATCTATTTTTACTTGTTATTTCCCTTACTTTGGAGACAATTATTTAATATGGTTATCGTTCATAATGACATAAAATTAAAGGGTACAATTTAAAAAATTTGGAAATCCAAATTATAAATAATTATTTCATATTCAGGGTTTTATTTCTACAAATTACTCAAATTTATATATGAATAAAACAAAAAATGTATCCAGAAAAAATGTATTCAGAAACATTCCTTTTGAGACAGAAGAATGTTTTTATGCAGCGTCAAAATGTAAAATTCAAAACAAATAATATAATTGTATTTTTTAAATAAAATAAAACTAATTAAATTTTATTACTAATAATTAATATAATTTTACTAGATAAATACATGAAAAAAATATTTCATCTAAAAAGGTTTTTTTTCAATTCATTAAGAAAACATTATTTTCCAAAATAATATCAAATTTAACTCTTAAAAAAATATTTATATGTTTATAAAAAATAATATTATTTATATCAAAAAATATTTATAAAATTTCTATAAATTAATTATAATATTTTCTTACAAAAACTAAAAAGGATATGTTTTTGAATGAAATAAATTTTTGAAGAATAAAATGAATTTTCTAAAAATGGAGTTATTATTTACTATATGTCTATCAATTACATTATACTGATTTGTAAATTTTGATATATAATTGATAATTCATTGTATCATAATATTTCCCTCTTATTCATTGGCTAGGTTGTAAGAGTCCTAATTATTTAATAATATTTTATAGAATATCCCAATTTTCATAATGTTTTTTGTTGTAAGTTAGGAAATATAACTAGAATATTATTCATTTAAAGATATTATGTGTCACATTCTTACCCATTAATTTATTTTCCACTTGAAATTTATTATTTCATACTAATATGAATGTGGGTTAGGGTAACTCATCTTCATTTCTTCAGCCAGTTCCCATATTCCCTCTTTATATTTATGGTTTTACCATACTAAATTGATTAGGTGAGTTTTATCATTGCATAAGACATTATCTATATAGTCCAAGACATTCACTAGATACCCCTCCATGTGATTTCATATAAAAACTATACCAGATCATAATTTATAACACGTGTTGGATCTAGAAGGTATGTCCTCAAGAGGGGTATCTTCAACACATGTTGTACTTGAGACTACGTTGATGAGAGTGTTAGTCGATAGATGACAACTCAATTTCAATCAAGAATATAATAAGGGATGATGTAACATGGTAATAAATTCCACTTTTACCTAAATATAATGAATCCATTATATGGAAATATGTGTAAAAGGACTTTATCTTCAACCTCATAATACATTTTTTGGAAATGACTATCAGCGTAGAGATTCTATCTTTTTTTAGTATCCTTGTGGCATTGTTAAATTTTCCTCATCTTTTATACCATTTCCTCATCCATTAGTGGTACAAAAATATCATGTTAAAAACATCATACAAACATTCAGTTATTCTACATCTCTCCACATAAATGTCTTCATTATGTAATATATTCCTGAGTGTGAGTTATTAGTGTACTATAACTCAACCATAGAAAGATGTTGATACCATAATCATATAGAGACCATCTATTATTATCTTATGATGAATTCTATTGTCTATAGAGTATTCTTAGAATAGTCATATCATTGGGGGTGAAAAGTTATAACGATTTGATATTCCATATTTATAGAATATTGGAGACACTGACAGAACATGGATGTAAATAACCTATGGTAGTTTGGTATAATCAGTAGTAGTTGTCCATATAGCCTCTCCCAATATCTAATATATATTCATTCAAGTTGATCAAGTGATATGTTCTCTGAAATTTTAATAGTATGAATAGTTATCATAAGATGGTACAACACAACCTAGATAACATTATTTCCACATGATTTATATTAAAGAAACATGAGAAAGTCCTGGTTGTTTTCACCCCATTTACATTTAATGATGGTTAATGTTTTCATAATCTGATTAAAATATTCATATTCAACCATCACTTACAAACATACCATACACATTTGGTTATTTAAATATTTCTGTATTTTTATTGTATGCATTTTCATGGCCAAAATATTATTACCTGTTTATCAATTTTTAACTCCATATATTTACATTTTTTATATCTTCATCCATATTTTGATTATCAATATCAAATATTTGAGAATAATTTTGATTATATAGAAGGGATGGTAGAGAAATCATTGGATAAATAAATGATGACATATGTTTCTTTATGATTCTCATTTCCATCCTTATAAATTCTATGAAAATTAGATCCTTCTAAATTCTGATTATTGATATTCTTGTTGGATCCTTTTAACATAATGAATCATCCACTTTTTTTTTGAAATGATGGAAATGGATTTTGAAGTTATAATATTTTATTAGATCTAGCAATATTTTCTAGCAAATATTAGGCTCCTTCTATATGAATATATATTTCAGGTTCTCATGTTTTGATATATTTCTTGCACTTCCATATATAGACAATTCCACCAATTTTTTAATAAAAAGATTACTACAACCAACTCTAGATAAATTTTTGTAGAGTTCAGCTCATAAACAGTAATCTACCACGATAAATTAGTTATCACTTTTTCATTTTCCAATATTTTAGAACCCATATACCACTTTGTAATTTTTCTTAATACCATTAATGTTTCTTCCCATTATGTATGTCTGGTGAATGGTGCAAACTACTTTTCAATTAGTTAAAACTCTCATCTAATTTAGTAGCATATAAACACTTTAATCCTTTCTATTTCAACCGAGTTTTTTTGTTTTAAAATCATGATTTGATTCTAAAAAATCCATAGTAAAACCACTTTAGTCTATATAAAATATGGATAATTATTATAGATGTTGGCCAGACCACTCCAATATTTATTTTTTCTTATATGATTATTCCAAAATATCCTTATAGTTGAAAAAAAGACCTTAATATTTTTCATCATTTTAAAAAACCCATATCTAATGAAAATTTTAAAGAAATTATACTTTCATTATAAATTTTTATAACAATATAATTATTCTCAAACACCTCCTATAATTTTGTGTATATTTCAACATAATCAATAAATACGAAAATAGATTTTTTAAGGTTATATATAAATTAGCTATTCATTATGACCATAATTATTATTAGTAAACTTGTTATTTTGAAGTGAATCACTTTAAAATCATAGTTTTTTTAACATGTTATAATGGAAGTTGGTGTAATATCATCCTTCTCCACCATTATTTGGTGATATACTTATTGAAGGTCCTCCTTAGAGAATGAACAGTCCCCATGTATTCGACTAGACAAGTCATCTGTCCATGGAAGGGGACTCATATTATATATCAAGATTTTATAGAGTTCTTGGTAATAAATATGGATTGTTATTAACCCATCCATATACTTTAGGAAGAGTATTGGTGTACACCAGAGTGAAGAACTAAATAGTATAAAACCAGTTTTCAAGATTCTATATAATTTTTTTAATTCTTTCAACTAAAAAACGTCTATTATTTCAGTTGTCCTATACATTGGTGTATGTCTAGGTATATATTCGATTGAGAAATGAGCCTCCCAATCAAGAGTAATATCATGAAACTATTTTGGGAAAACACTGGTATAATCACTCAAAATGGGCATGTGTTTATGGATTACAATCATATTTATTTCAATAATTTTAGCACGATATGGTTTATTAAAAGGAAATAATATCTATGATTTATTACAATATTCCCAAGGAGAATCATACTCCTCCTAATAAATTTAGAGATTATAAGAATGACTTTGGATGTGAAGAGTTATTAAAATAGCTAGTCTTTTTATGTTGTCTCCAAAATAAGATAACCATTACCTATCAAATATAGAATCAAAATTATCCAATGGAAGTAATATTATTATTATGATATATTCTGTCTAAAAGCATTGAGTGTGGTGGAGTTTTATACTTGGTATTGAAAAATTTATCCATTTTTTGTTCACACTCATAGATCGACACCCATGTTTTGAGGTGCTACTTCAATAGATCATATAAAAAGGTGAGATAAAAAATAATTCATTGAACCAAAATAGAAAATAATGTTTACTATTTTTGAGTGATTAACCAATTCACTTATCAATTAACCATTATTGGGATCCAACAATATAGTAGAGATAGAATATTACCTTCGTTATTCTATGTTGTTTGGAGGCTTTTTTCATTGATTGTATACAACAACCATTAACTATGGGAACATGTTTCATACTTCCCAAGTTTTTATAGTTGAAAAGATGTACCATAGGCTATATTTTGATCTTAACCTTATATTAATATATGGATTTTAAGGGTTTCTTAATAGAAATTATCTGTTTATTATCTATATTCCCTTAATTTCCAAACATTATTCGTCTCCTATTTACCTTCAAACAGTTGTGAGGATTACTCTATATACAATTTTTTCAAATAGTATATTGTATGATCATTACTTTATAATATATTTTTATTTACCCCTAAATAAAACATTGTTTTAGGTTTTTATCTGTAATAACATGATACCACTGAGGGTCTCTAATCTCCATCATGATAATGAGGTCACAATGAACAATCTATTCAGAAATATAGAATATTAAATTCTGAAAATATATACATAGACATATATTTAATCAACTAAATAACATTTCATGATTACTTTCAGAATTGATGATGTAGTTGGAGATGTAATGAGCATTCCTTGTGTAGTTTTCACCACAATCTACGATCAACGCAATTTCCTTTTTTGTTATGAGGAAACCCATCTAGATTTTAGGATATAAAATTAAGGTAAAATATTTGTTGAAATATATTTCCCTGATTTTATCCCATTCCGTTGAATAAATATCTTATATAGGAATCATGTTCTTGATTTATGTCTTTCACATACTAGTTTCCCCCATCATACAATTAAATACTACGTAAAGTTTCTATTGTTTTGAGAAATTTAATACATATAATATCATATCAATAGAGTTAATACATTATTTATATATGATGGGATCATAAGATTCACTAATGTTAGAGGCCATTGTAACAAAAAATAATTAACCACAACTTCATCTTTTATAGGAATGAAGTGAATATCGATTTATCCGTGTTACTATTTGTTAGATATGTCATCTATGATAGTACAACCTTGATATTACAAGACAATAGTAATATAATTATAGCCATATAATTAGGGAAATAATTGAAATACCCATCATTTTGTTTTTTGGAACGTTCTATCTTATTTACATCTGTTAACAAAAAAAATAATTTACAATACTTTAACTAAAAAATAAAGGGTTTATTAATAAAAATAAATGGAATAATTTATAAATGATGCATGAATCATAACATTACTTATCTATTATTAAATCTTAGTTATCCATGTTAATTTTTTGATTGTTTTTCATATTATAACAAACTATTCATTTCATTCATAATGATTTGTAATGTGATTGTTATTTTTTCCAAGTGTATCCGTCAGGAGTGTCTAGCTAGGTGTATAACATTTCCTCTTTATCAGGAACTAGGGGATGATTAAGTTAATACCCATTGCACCATTTTTATGTTTATTACCTATTGGAAAAACTAATCCATTGATATATCCACATGTTTTATCTAGATCGAGATGTAATTTTAGGTAAACCACTCGATTTATGCTGCACAAAAGTTCCTTGATATTTTATGGTACTTAATCCTTTCCAAAGTGATCTCTAAAAATTATTCAACAACCAATCTCCAAGAAAATATAATTTTACTCTAATACCATCTATAGATACCCAATATATTTACATGAATTATTACATGATTTTTAATGTATATATATATATCCATCAAAATAAAACAAAATTATTGAAAATCTTAGTTTCATTGGAAGACCAGTTAATTAAAACATTTACATTAAAATAAATCATTTTATATAAGTATCTATAATGTGAACCTAAATAAATTTGATCTCCCAATGATTCATTGGATAATTGGATTACATAGAAAAAATGTGTGATACAAAAACCCCACTATGGAAATAAACATGGTAATGAATCATAACATGTGAGTTAAACATATAACATGATATCATAACAAGGAACGATCATGAGAAACCAAATGTAAAATAATATTAAGAACATGGTATCATAATAACATGGAAACATATGAAATATTAGTTGAATAGAAAACATGAAATTATCATAAGACATGATAACTACAAAGACAACATCACATGGGGAACTTAATCTCATCATATATTTTTTTACTCTCTAATATCAGGCATAAAATATCTTGATACCAAAATGTTACCCAACGAATTGGATATTTATATTTATGCACCCACAATAAATTGTTCATGATTATGTGTTCAAAAAAGAAAATAAATCCGGAATAATAATCATATGACTAACCCATAGATTGAAATGTGTTGTATACTCTTGCATCATATCTTATTCAAAGGTGATTTCATAACGAATTAATTTTAGAAATGAGCGTAATGAATGTATTAACTAAAAATGGAAACGATAACATAAATGATATATATTTAGGATACATTTATACAAAATTAATTGGAATTACATAACATTAATCAGTGTGATAATGTGACTTAAAGAAGGATAGGTCACAACCAAAAAAATCAGTTTAAAGAGATCTCATACATTAAGACTCATATTTTTTATTAGACCATAAAAATGACAGTAAAATATTTTTTTTAATAATTGTTTTCCATAACCATACAAATTAAAATCATACCATAGAATATTTTTCTTATAAAATCTTAGCGTCATTTTATCAACAATTCATTATTATAATCATTATTCTAGATCACATATTCATTATTTTTCATGTATGTTTTGTTTTGGAAGTCTCATTTTTTATTATTTGTTAATAGTTCAATAATATATAGAATTGTATCCATGAATATAATATCATATATATTATTTATATATCTATTTATAGAATTCCATAAAATTTACACATAGAAAATGATTTACATAGCTCATGGAGAAAGTGGGTCGTACATACACTAAAACACTCTATCAATTTTTTATAGATGGAACAAAAGAAAGGTAAATAAAAATTCACGATAATAGAATAATAATTATATACTAAAAAACTTATATTTTTAATAAATACATTATTATTAAAATAATTGGTATCATTAGATTTAAAATGAATGAAATTTATTCGCATGGTAGTCCTCTACCCTACACACTAATGATGATTGTGTTTCCCATTTGATGGAAAATGATATGGATGTAAATTATTACATTAACATAATAAAATTAAAACATTTTTATTATTAATTTTTTATTTTTTCATAATGATTGAAGAATAATTTAATGAGGTGTAATAAAAAATAAAACCAAAACATTCAGTTAAACACTATATAACTTCTTCGGACAACATCCTTTTCTTTACATATTAAACACTATATGGACGGTATAATTCCTAGTAAAATATCTCAATATTTTTTGGAGGAATGTATGAAATGTATTTTCATAATTAATTTTCTAATTTAAATGGCTTTTAAACTATGATGAAAATAAGAGGGGATGATCTTTTTTATAATCTAGGGGAGGGGAACTCTTAGAATTAGATAAAATATTAAATTAATATAAATTATTTTTATTTTAAGAAGGGTAGAAAATGATATAATTATAAGATAGGATGAGGATGGGTTTATATCCTATCACCTATCAAAATGTTGACATATTTAGATTTGTTTTCACCCCAATCTCATTGTTTAACCAAAATTAATTGTTTTTTATAATTACTATGATAGTAGTGTTTTTACAATTTATGGATCAATATAGTAACTATGAAAGGAATATTGAATAATAAATGCACTATAGATTATATTTCCAATCATATACCAATAAATTGGCATAATATCATATTTTAAAAATTTTAAATCATTTAATAGATTATTAGTTATTATAGAATTTAATTAATTTATTTTTTCCAACAAATCAATGAATTTGATCTTGAAAACAAAATGAAACAAAATGAAATTTTATTATAATATATTAAGTCCTTAATATTATATATTTTTTAAAATTAAATATTTAGACGAAATATTTCATTCAAATTGAGTTACTAATATTATTTTTAATATCATTTATTTTATTTTCATTTTCATTTTATAATTATTGTGTCAAAGTTGAGTAGGTATTTAAGAATGTTATTTAACTAATAAAAATAAAAAATAAATAACCAGGTTAAAATAATCATTTATATTTCAAATAAATCTTATAGAACTTATCATAGACTCCTTTTATCCCATTTTCAAAAGTATAGAGATAACAAAAAATGAATTTTTTTTCACATTTCAGAAATAAATTATTATAAGGGTAAATATAAATGAAATATGGAATAATGGTTCAATATTTTATAATATTGGTTGTACATAGTGAAATTCAACTCATCTAATTTAATTATTTCATTTTTTAGGGTCACTTTTTAGTCTATATTAAATCATATTTGACCATATTAACCCAGCATACCCTTATAGTGGTGGCAATTTTTTTCTATGGTTACTACTATTAATGAAAAAGGGACATATTTACCAAATTTTTATATCCTAATTAAAAATATTTAATCATTTATCAATATCCAAATGCTCAAACTCACAAGAATAAAATTTTGATTAATATTCTAAACACATTGAAAAGCGATTTTTCATAAAAATGCCTAATTTTGTGTAAAAATGTTTTTATACCAAATGGAAGTATAGAATTATTAATAATGAAAATAATTTTTCTATTTTTAATATAATGGAACTAACTAAATTATAAATTTAATACCAAACTGAATTTTACTAAGTTAATACTTTAATAGAAAATATAGTTTATAAATTTTTTATTTTTTTAATAGTTATTGAAAACTAAATCCTTTCATAAATATATAAAACTACTGCAGATGATAATTTTATTCCCATAATATGATATATGATATCATTTTTATAAAATTGTATTTCTAAATTTTTGAGAATATAAATAAAATATTTTCTCGGAAAATGAAATAAAAATTATTTTGGATGAAAAGGTATTTATGAACAAATAAAATACCATATTAAAAATGAGTGATTTTTTATAATAAGGAATCAATATATTTATATTTATTAGAATATTATTATGTTTCCATAAATTTGTTAATCTTATTAATACATTTCAATTCAAAGGAAAGGTTATAATTTTGAAATTTAAATAATACTATTTTCATAGAATATCCGAATTTTTATAAAACTCATTGTCGAATTTCAAGAATCTTATTGAGTATAGTATTGTGTTAAAAACAGGGGGTGTTACATCAATAATGTGGAAAAATATATATTCACAACTAGATTATAAATTGAATCAATTTCTAACAGATATAGATTATTTGGGGTTAAAAGGAAAAAACTAGATATCATTGCTTGAGTTTTGGTATCATGAGAATTGTAATCACAATTAAAAACATTAAAATATAAATAAGTAAAACCACATTAATCATGATTAATATATCTACCACGCAACACCAACTGATTAAAAGATCAAATTGTTTAGACAATTAACCCATCAAATAGTGCAATCCATTTCTCCCCATGACCATGATACTCTATGGATGCTCATACAATCAGACAGATGATGGTGAAGAGAAGATTTTATGTTAAGGGAGACTATATAGGTTCTGAAAAAATGGGTACATGGAGATTCTAGGAGCCATAAATTTTTATTTGATATAACATTATGATATAATAAATATATTATTTGGAGTCTCATTGAACCTCTCCTAGATCAACAAAATATTGTATATTGAAATGAAGTTCTAGGAAACAATGTTTGAGGAAGTATTATAATTAAACATTATATAAGTGTTGATGAAATGGTAAATCGAGCTAAACATAATATGATCTATCGAACATCCCCAATCAAGAATCATATATACCTCACTAACCTCCATTTTACATAATATATTGGAAAAAATATTACCATCAATAAACACAACAATAGAATTTAGATGCAAGTGGAATACTAATATTTTATGGAGAAATATCAAGAGAGATGACCTATCTCTGATCTCTCCCCACAATAATGTCGAACTTGATAGAATGAAAAGTACACTAAATTTTGTTTCTTAGCCATAAAAAACATACATAATACAAGTTATTTTATGATAATTTATAAAAGAAAACAATCATAATTGGTTTGGGGTAAATACAATGAATCTGGACAATTAAATAGTTATATAGTGGAATCAAGGGATTTCTAGAATTTGTTCAAAATATCTATGAGAAAATATAGATGATATATTTTTACGATTACAATTATGTAGTAAAAAATTCTTTAGATAAGGAGATTATTCCTTGAAAAAATTATTTGCAAAATATATATCCCCCGATCCTAAAAATGCATCATGAATTATTCCAAATGATTCTTATAAAATCTTGTATGTTGTTCCATGGAATAATTCCCATGATATCCATATCCATATAGAACACGGGAGAAGATTCATATTTCTTCTTGATATAACTATGATTCAGTGTATGTAGTACAATATCTACCACGGTATGATTTTATTTTTATATTCTTTATGTTTTCATTAATATTTATAATGTTAATGACCCCCATCAATAATGGTAAAATTCAGCCCTACCCTGCTGGAATAGTTGGTACTACTAGTTTGATTTCAGTCCCATAAGAAACTATTGAAATCATTTTCTATCCTTCCAATGTTCAATTTTGGTCTTGTATATTGGGTAAAAATTTATAGTAATAAATAGCAATGAATTTTCACTAGATAAATCCTTCGATCAAAAGACCGGATTATGCTCCTATTGTTTATGATCCTACATGTTAACATAATATAATGTCTAAAGAATATATGAAGATATATATTTTTTAAAGGAAATTCATTGATATTCCATGGATATGTTAATCCTTTATATAATTATATAATAATTAATGGGAATAGAGTGCCTTCATTATGATTATCCATAAATGAAAATACTTCTCTAAGAAACATTGATACTTTTTACAGTTATATTATTATACTATCTCAATGTCACTTTAAAATTCATAATGATTTTTCTTCTCCCTTTATTAAAAATATAATTCCATCCACCAAAAAATTGGGAGACTCATATGAAGAGGAATGTACATTTGAACTAATAGACCATCCCTCATAAAACTCCAAAATTTATATTCCTACAGTGGCCATACTTGTATAATAGTTACATTATCGATGAGAGGGGATCGCCATGGATAAGGCCACTAGCCATTTAAATGATGACGAATATGCTGCCTATAATATAGATAATAAACTGGGGGATTAATTTGATATAAATGATTACATATAAAAAAATATAAAAAATCTTTATTTCCTAATAACCATTATAATGGATCCCCACTCCATTATATCATTTTATTTATCCTTGTCAATCATGATGAAAATTTTGGGGCCAAAATTAAAGTGACTCTATTTTTTATTATCATAACAAGCATAAAATAATTACAAAAATAGGATCCAAAATTTTAGTTTCTTTTGAATGTTAAGATCATACAGAAAATTTATATAATAAAACATAATCGTTTAATTAATTCCTTATTCTCTATCTTCATTCTAGCCCTTTAATTCTACTTAATACATGTAATTACCTGAGGATATAAATCTATGAAAGGGGTAAGCTAAAATCCTATAAAGGGGATATATATTAAAATTAAGCAATATAACATAGGGTGAGTATAAACACTACATCATCATCATAATATATTTATAAGATCATAATCATGATAGGAAGCTTTAAGGTAAGGATTTGACTGTCAAAATTCATAAAAATAAAACATCAGGTCTTAGTGGTAAAATACCACAAATATTTTTGAAATAATATAGCATCATATTCAGGAATATTTCACTTTTTATGAGATAGATTACATTACACAATTCAATGGAGTGCTATATAATTCTTGACACATCCGTGACATCATAACATTTACATTATGATGTGTGACACATATAATATATATCAATATTTAGAATAAAATAACCCATCGAATTGAATGGGTTTCATTTAAAAATGTATAAACTAATAAACATTTGGTTCATAAATTATTTAGCGAATAACATATTTTATATATGAATTGTCAACCTTGAGTAATGAATAAACAGTATCACAAAGTAAAAGATGTGTTTTTTATAGACATGTTCCTTTGGAAAATAGTGTGTTTTTCATAAAATCAAGTATGAAACATATATATTCCATAAAAAATAACTTAATGATGATAAAATTTTATTTATGGATTATTCATTATAAAAATTGTTTTAATGAGGTATTAACCAAAGAAAGAGAGCTGGGTTTGAGAATTCCCACTACATTATGTCTGAATTATTCCTTGATATTAATATCCTATATAATCCCATTATATCAGTTAATTTAATATATAGAAACATTTATACATGAATTGGATAGATTTTGTTTTTATTTAATTCATTTATGGGATTTCATATGAGTTATAGAGTTTAATTGCATCATTTGACTATGTTCATTTTCTAGATTTTCATGATTCGTTAACTTTAATTTATGAATGGATGTTTGTGTAAAATGTGGATAAATATCCTGAATTTTTTCCGTAGGTTATTGATGATTTTCCGTAATTTTAATTTATTTTATAAATAATTTTTCTTTATTTTATGGGGATGAATCATTTGATCAATGTTAATGATGATTATTTCTTGTATATTTTGGCGTTTTTTCAATCATAACTGACTATTTATGTTTTATCGTTTATTATGTGTATAATATATTTATATTATAAAAATCTTATAAAATGAAAATTTGAAATATATTTCAACCATAATAATGGTTTTAATATCATAGTTGATGTAATTATATAAAAATAAAAGTACATCACCCATAATGTCAGTTAATTGATACATCATGGGCATCGATTGGATTTTATGAATAAGAGAGAGAGGGAAGATTTTAATGATGGATATTCAATTAAAATTATATAACTATAGTCTACGAAACATTGAAGAGTTATAATTCCATTTGGATAATGTCAGGAGAGGAGAGAATAAAAAAATAAATGAAATCAAAATGAAATTAAATGAAAAAGAGAGAGGATTTACCTGTTGAATTCTCCTATGGTGATCCTCTACATAGAACATATGATTCGTATTTTGATGGGAAAAAGAGAATATATATTTGGGTGAGGGACTATGAAAAATATATTGTATATAATTAAAAAGTGTCGCAAAGCATGATAGGTGTGAGTAAAAGAGGGGGTTTGGGTGGTATTTGTAGTGGAAAAGAGGAGTGTTTCCTCATTATAATATTCATTAGATTATCATTTAGGCTCAATAATATGAATAAGTTTAGAATAATATCAAAATATATTAATATAAATTAGGATAGCTCATGATTTTGGGTTTAGATAAGCCTAACATCATCTATGACACCGTAATTGACGTATTTAGCATTTATTATAAATTATCCTCTTTTACAACTCAAAAAAGTTCAATTACTATTGAAAAATCACAAAACATTAACCCAAACCATTTTTCAATATGTTGAATTAAAATAATGAACTCGATTTTATAAAACATATCTTCTAAATATGATTAAGTTAATTTTTAATTAAATTTATCATTTACATGGAAAATACAGATTTTTAATTTATAACTATTTTTATAACAATTTGGAAAATTAATTAAGGTCTAATAAAAATATATTAAAATAATATGAAATAAAAGTATTTTTTTGATTATATTTTATGAATATATATATATATATATATATTAAATTATATAATAAAAAAACTTATAATTACATATTGTTGACATAAAATATTTTCACACATAACTATATATTTTTTTAAACATTTAATAACACAGAATATCATGTAAATATATCATTCTTTAATTTATAAGGTTCCTAAATTTTTTTAACACTTTCATGGGTATTATTACAATTAATTTCTCTTTTTTAATATTAATAATGGACATATTTGTATTCCTATTGTTATGTTATTATTTAATCATTATTGGTTTCTTAACTTATATAAATTCTTTTTTTCATTAATTATTCATTTATAAATAATTTATTATGATCTAAATGTAATTTTATGTGCTTTATCCTATATGAAATTAGTATAATTAGGGAAAAATTATATTGATAAATTTTTGGTCATTAGTTTCTTCCCCCATTTTGATTTTTTCCCTTGAAATTCCATTTTACCTAAATTGGTTAGTGGACTTCACCTTCATCGCATATTATAGTTCCCATGTTTCTTATTCATACATATGGATACTGAAAAAACTTTTCCAAGTTGGTTTTTTTTCATAGAAACATATCTCTATGATCCCAAATTTTCACAAGATGGTATTCATAAGATAAATTGTCTTCTAGCGGTACCTCCTTTGAGTTCTGAACATGTGAGGTATCAAGTATGTACTTCCTCAGGAATGATACATGGATGACATCATGGCATTGAGCTATATTTGGTGAATGTGAAATCTAATAGGCCTTGACTCCTAAATGATCAAGGATCTAAAAGGGGCCAATGTACCTTATACTTAGCTTCCCTTTCATTCCCAACCATATGAATCTCTTCCATGGTGATATTCAAAGGAAGAAATTATCCCCAATTTAGAACTCCAAGTCCCTTCATGGGTCATTAACATAGATTTATTTCCAAATATGAGTATCTTTGATATGTTTATGGATGTCTTGAACCATCTATATAATCTCTTGAACAATATCAGGACCATGTAGCTTTAGTTTTCCAACGTCATCCCTACATGTTGTACTTATACACATCGTTCCATATAGAGCTTTATATGGATCCCTCTCAATAATCGAGTGGAATCTATTTTTTTATGATAACTCAACCAATGGGAGATGCTGATATCATCCATATTTTAATTCTTAAGAGAATTATCTTAGCATATCTTCAAGGATATGAATAATCCTTTTATATTGGATGTTAGTTTGGGGGTGACAAGACATGCTAATGTTTAAGTATGTTTTCAAAGAATGTTAAATAATCCTCCAAAATTTATATCTGAACCAAGGATTATGATTTGAAACAATAAATAGTGGAAATTCATATAGTCTCACCACAACATTCATATATATCATTGAAATTTGTTCAAGTGAGAGATCATTCAGAATAGTGATAAAGTGGGTAGTCATGATGAGTGGGTCCACCACAACCCATATCACATTATTTCCTTTGGAGGTTTTTTGGATAGCTATGACAAATTCCATAGTGAAAATTTTCCATTTCCACATCGTTATAGGCAATGGTTTCATCATCCCTTTGGACATATATTGCTGGGATTTGACATGCTTCATCTAAAAGTAACACTTGTAGAACATGGGAAACATCTTTTTTTTCCTTAATGTTGCCAAAAAAACCATATATGTTACTCATGCTCTTAATTAATCATAGAGTAGATGAGTATATCATCTACAGAAACTAATATAAATATTTCATGGAAATATCTAATGACTCTATTAATAAAATCCATGAAGATTAGAGGGGCATTAGTAAGTCAAAAGAGCATCACCAAAAACTCATAGTTTCCATAACTTGTATGCATGGAAGTCATCTAAATATCTTTATTCTTCTCAATGAGCTGATGATATCTATAATGGATATCCACCATTGAGAATTATTGAGTTCCTCACAACTGATTAAAAAAGTTATCATTCCTTGGAAGAGTATACTTACTCTTTATGGTGATCACGTTGAGTTATCAATTATTAATAAAAAGCCTAACTGATCCATATTTATTCTTGATAAAAAGCAGTGGTGCAACCCAAGGTGATGCACTAGGGAATATGAACCATTTTCCTAAATTCATCTTATAGCTGGTTCTTTAACTCCTCTAGTTCAAAAGGGGCCATACTACAGGAATATATTGAGATCAGAGTATCTATGGGTATGAATTATATTAATAACAATGCCTCACAATCCAGGGTATGTACAGATAACTATTTAGGAAATACAACACTATATTATATCACAATGTACATTTCCCCTAGTTTAATAAAAAAAATTACTAAAACATTTGAGCGAGTTATTCTTATTAATATAAAATCAACACCCACACCATTGAAGTGTTTTTCAAATAAGATTCACGATCATGCATGAACTTGTAAAGGATAATGGGATAGATCATAATTTGAAATGATAGGTCCATTTACTAAAAGTTAATATGTGGTCTATGTAATGAGATCAAATCCATTCCAAGTATAGCATTGAATTCAACCAAGGGAACTATCATGAGATTTTCTAGAAGAGTCATACCACATACACAAATAAGAGAAGATACCACACTTGGATAATAATGATTAAACCACTTTGGTATTTTTTAGATATCTATACTTATAGATTTCATAGTTTCAATTAAATAGTTCTAGAAAACATTCACAATATAAAGGAATGTGTATAACTTGAATAACATAATACATTTTCAATTATTGAGTGAACAGGATGTGTGAATTGTACAACATCATTTTCTTTCTCTATTTCTATAGTAGTGATGGAATAAGACTTCCCATTAAATTTTTTATTTTGTTGTTGATTACATTGATTAAACATGAGAACATTTGGTTTAGTGCAATGTATTTCATAGTGTTGTTGCACCCAACAGTTGTACCAATGGACAATGGGTGGGGCACTACATTCCAACCCCACACATTCTTCATTACTCACATTTTTCAAATTTCTAGAGTTTGGAGCCTTATCTCCGACACATGAAGCATTTACCCATCCCTTTTATGTAATTCCCAAGCTGGATATTCCCACAATGTTTTATGTCGGTGGTTGATTTTTCTTTACACCCCTACCATTAGATCCACATTCTTGATACTCTGTCATTTTTTCTCATCACCATAGAGATGAGACCATTCTCAAAACTATATATCCACATTTAGAGCACACTGGACACCTTAATTGTAACTCCCAAAGTCTAAAGTTCAAAGTTCCTTTTGATCCTGTGGTTTTAAACCAGAAAATAATATATCAATTTTTCTTATCATATTTTTATCAAAACCGAAATCATACCTCGAAAGATTTGTGAAATTTGATTCATTTGATATGGAAGATTCAATTTAATTTTTTAGCAATAGGAATTGTCTCTCCATGTTTCTTTGATGAGTTATAAGGAAATACTTGTTAAGAAACATTATCTTAACGTGTTCCCAATCAATATGTTCAATTGTATCCTAATTATTGGTGTTCTTAACCAAATCCTAGTCTTGATCGACCTATTCATATAAATGGTAAACGTCTAGAGTCACATTATACATGTTAGAATAGTGAAGAACAAAAAATATCTTCTCTATCGTGTTTAGACCCTATTCCACAACTAGTGGATTGGAAGATCAACTAAACATCAGTGGTCGTTTCCATATAAAACAAATAATGGAATGTTTCTCCCTCTTAGGTGAAGATGGATGTTCCACATTATTTATGATACTGTTCATTTCCTGAGATAGCTCAATATGAATTTCCATGAAATTTTGAACTCCACCATCCAATTCCATGGGGATTTTGTTCGGGAAATCATTGAATTTTCCCTCACACAGGTTTTTAACATGATCTCTCTTGGTTCACATCTTTTTCTAAAATTGAAAAAGTTAGAATAATACATAACTCAACAATTAATTAATAAATAATTTAATTTTTTTTGTGAATATAAGTTTGAATTCATATATTGTGGGATCCATATGATTAAAATTTTATAATACAAAGCTTATTGTGTGCTTACTAATTTATAGTCACCTACTAGGGGATTTTACATAGATTTTGTAATCCCTATTACCAAATTAATTGAACTTTCCTCTGATACCAACTGTAGATACCCTAGTTTTTCGTTCCATAAACAACATAAAATCACTACAAAAATAAGGATCTAATGGGTTAGTGTCTTGGAAAAATTATGATTATACATATCATTTAAAAAGTAAAACATAATCATTTTATTAATTTCATTTTATCTTGCTTATTATTATCCCTTTAGTTCTCCATAGTACATGTAATCACCTGAGGTTATACATCCATGAAAGGGTGATCTAAAATCCCATCCAGAGGATTGAAATGAACACAATACAATATAATATGGTTTGATTATAAACATAACATCATCATCATAACATAATCATAGGGCATAATAATGAGTGGAAGCATTAAGATAAGGTTTGGAATGTGGAAATGCCTAAAAACGAAACATTATAACATAGTGGTTGACTACCATGCAATGTTTAGAACAATTTAGAATCATGTTCATGAATATTTCACTTTTCTCATGAGATATATATCATATTACCCAATTCATTAGAGGTCTATATAATTCTATTCTCACTCGTCACATCCAATCATTTATATTATCATGCATGCCACATAGGACATATATAAATCATAAACATAAATTAACCCCTGTAAAGGAATCTGTTTCATTTTATAAATTTTAAATTAATAACATTTTTGTTCCTAAATGATAAATTCAATAACATACATTATATATGAGTCATCATCCTTGAGTATAGAAGAAACAATCTTGAGATGTAAATTGTGTATTTTTTCTGAAAGAAGAGTTATTTTGGAAAACCTAGTGCTTTTATTAAACTCAAGTAAAAACAATGTATTTACTAGGAAAGATATGATAATGATGAATAAATTATATATAAGTAATATCCATAATGAAAATTTTGTTATAGAGCGAAAACCCAAAGAATGATATTTGAGTTTGATAATTCCCCTTACCTTTTGTCTGATTGCTTCTTATACATTAATATACTATTTAATTAGATTATATAAATTAATTACAAATAAAAAACCTTTTATATGATAATATGATTTATTATGTCTTTATTAAGTTTATTTATGAGTTTTTTTGATGAGTTATAGAGTTTAATTTCATAGTTTAGGGGTGTTTGTTTTCTGGATTTTCATAATTGGTTTACTTATATTCATGAATAGAAGTTCATGTAAAATGTATAAAAATGGCAAGAATTGTTATCATATGATATTAATGATACTAAATAAGTTTTAACGATCTAATAAATAATTTTATATATGATATGATGATAAATCATTAGTTGAATTTTAATAATGATAATTTTATGTTGATTTTGGTGGTTTTTTGATTACAACGAACTTGTTTTATTTTATCATTTAGTATTATCTGTGTAAGTTATTTCCAAAACAAAACAATTGTAATAACATAAAATTTAAAATATTTTCCAGAACTTATAATGGTTTTATTAATATCTTTTTAGGAACTTATGTAAAATTAAGGTGCAACGACCATGATGTCGGTAAATTGACACAACACATGTAAAAATTATATTTTTTGAATAAAAGAGGGAGAGGAAAAATTTTAGTGATATAATTTCCATTTACGTGATATAAGTTTAGTGTATATAAAATACCGGAGTTATCATGACATTTTTATATTGTTATGTGATGATTGAATACAAAAATGAATGAAATTTAAAAAGAAAATAATAGAAAAAATTATTGGATTTACCTATAGAATTCTCCTATTGAGATCCTTTAAAATGTAACTCCCCAACCCTAGTTACCCAGAGTCAGTGCCTTATTTTAATACATTATCATGATTACAAGGAATCAAGTCCCGAAGGACCGATCAGCTTAGCAGTCTTGGAAAATTTATTACATACATTAACATTACATTAAAATTTCAAACATAGAACACATCATAATTAGTTCTTTGATAATGTCATTATTCCATTTAGCATAACCCTTCATATCAATCATAATACAATTCTTGGAATCCAGGGAAAAATAAAACATATAAAGGGGTGATCTCAGATGCTCAGTAAGGATAACAATATATAGGAAACTTTAATAAATAATCATAAACATTTAAGGCAATTTAAAAATAAAAAACAAGCCTTTTAAACTTGAAATTAAACATAATGTGGAAAAAATAAAATAATTCCATTTACTTATTCACATGGATATTCTACTAGTTGAATAATCTCATGAAATAACACTAACCACTTTCATAATGATGGAATACATAATGCCAGACTATCATAACCTTGTAGCCAAGGACCCATGCCAAGACTGCAAATAAGATTTTGTCAAAGCCTTGTGCCAAGACACTAGTTTGTCTCTTGAGACCTACCAATGCATCGAGGAGCTATAGCGGGCACCACCCGTCACTTAATAAATCCAATGCATTCCTCATATGAATAGGTTTAAACATAACATAAACATTCATATTAAACCTAGAATACGAAATGTTAATACTTTCTCTATAAACTATGAATGGTATAAAAATAACAATCCACAATCAACCATATCACAAAACCTTCAACAAAATATGGATGATTTGCCTCATGATAAATCATCTTCAAAACAAGTTTAAAATCCATTAATGAATTTTGACATAGATGAAAATGATTTTTAAAACTCTTTTGAGAGAAATATCCCTTCTTCCTAAAAACATTTAAATGTCACACAATTTAAAAAATAAGTTATTTAAAGACATTTTTGAATCAAAGTGTCCCATACCACTTTGAAACTTTTGAAAGCAATTAACATTTTAAAAACATTCAGGTACATATAAATAAATCCATAAAAACATTTTGAAGACATGGACATTAAAGAGAAATATTTAGAAGAATAAATATTTAAAACATTTGAAATGATGTTTTAGTAAAAAGTCCCTAAAAATATTTCCTTTGAAAACTCTTTCACAAAACATGGACATGGATAATAAATATGTCCCAGTAGATACTTATGTAAAAACAACCTCGGATAATAAAGAGATTGTAAAATTAAACTTTACCAATTTGGTAACTTATGAATCATACACCCCATGAAAGAGGTATCATAAAATGAATATGTAAATACACATAAATTAAATTTTATTACACATAGAATATAATTATAGGAAGTACATACGCCACACCAAAGGTAATAGTGGCTATATGGCATGAATCTCACCGGAATAAGGAGTGAGATGAAAACACCTTACCTTATACTTTTCATTTGTCGAGGGTAGGGTAATATCCTGTATAATGGTTAAATTATTGCTATTAAATTATACAATAATAATATACATTAATATGATATGATATGTGATCTTTCAATATTTCTTTGTTAAAAATATCTTAGTGTTATCTTCGTTTTAGGTGTTAACTTACTCATTTTATTTTATATGTTTTGTTACATGATCCGTGTTTGTTATGGATAGGTTGTCTCTTACACATATCCATAATGATATCAAGTCCTTAAACATTAATTTTAATCCTCAAGTGATAATTAGTCTTTAATTTATATTATGGGGAAATTAATCTCATCGTGTTCGTGGAGACTGTAGTCCGTACGTATGCACAACGCTACTTTCATTTCATTTTTTATTTTAAAAGGAATAAATACCAAATAATAAATAGGTATATTATTATTTCAGTATATTATAATATCTTATATGTGTTACTTATGTTCATCAATACTATCCTTTATATGTTCCATGTATGGTATAAACGAGTCATATCACATTGAGGGTGCGGTAGTCCGCACTTCCTCAAATAAAATTATCATATATATATACAATATGGAACAAATAATGGTATGATATAAAATGGAAATAAATAAGCATATATATAAAATAAATATCATAAATATCATATTTAATTATATTGCCTTCATAATGGCCCCCCTGAGAGGTGATAGGAGATAATTGAACAATCATCGCTTCGTGAGGAGTTTGGTTGCCATCCACAGAAACATTATGTTCTTCACCGATTATATGGAGGTTTGTGTAAGTGTAGATCGAATAATTCTAATAAAAATATCATAGTATGTCTAGGATAGATTTTTTTTTACAAAATAAGAGAATAAGAAGTGTTTAGGGGTTAGAGAAGTAAAATAAACGAAAAGAAGCTAAGAGAAATCGTTAAATTTAATTTGGGCAACTTCCTTTGGTTTGATCTAAAAAGGACTCTTGAAGTGCCTTCTGCCTAAGGTAAGGCATCTAGGAGGAGTAGGTTCATGTAGGGAGCTTAATTGGGAAGAGGATGGATGATAAAAAAGGCTTGATAGGTGTGACTAATTGGATAGAAGTGGTGTCTTTTTATAATCGGGAGGAGGGGCTCTTTAGGAAAAACTTAAAATATTATTTTATAATAAATTCATATTCGGTTCCTAATGGATTCAAAGTGGATTATTAAATGACTAAGTTGGGGATGGGCTTAAATCCATTCAAAAAATATATTTTAGACAGGTTTGGGTCACTTTGTTAACCTTATATTTTTGTTTTAACGCTTAGTTACATAGTTTGACATTTACCATGTCTCTTTGTATTTTTATATTATATGGTTAATAAACATACAATAAAATTTCAAGAGACCCCCCAAGTTGTCAATTAATGATGAACCTATCATGAAATAAGTCATTTGGCTGATCCTTATATTTTGAGGAATATAATATCAATTAATCATATAATATTTGTTTTAAATATTAATTTATGTCAATTTTGACACTGCTTGGTATATTATTTTTGTGAAAGTCATAAAACATGATTACTTTGAACAAGATACGTTGAATCATCCCTAACATGTCATAGTCACCTTTAAAATTATTGGATTTCATAAAATCATTGAAATTATATTTATTTAATATTTATATTACAATTTCTTTGATTCTTCCATTAATAAGGTAATTATTGTATCATAATTATGTCATTAATAACTGTAATTACTTAATGTCTAAAAATTATAATTAAAATACCATTATGTAGGTAATATTGTTTTCTTTATAATGAATATTTATAATCTAATATATCTTATGTACATCCCTATATTAAAAATGTTTTAGTTATTAAACATTGATTTTATCTCTTTTAACTTTTCTTCTAATTAAATAATAATAAATGCCCTAATATAATCCAAGAGGACATAAAGGGTCATATTTTAAAAAAAATATTTGGTCGAATTAAACATATCCAATAGAATTAGGACATGTCTTAGGGTAATAATAATATCATTTTTACCCTTAATTACACTATTTACTTTTTACCGTGGTAAATAAAAAAAAGTTACTATTCACCGAAAATTATTTTTATCTTATTGAACCACATTTTACTCATTGATATTAACCGTGTCTCCCAGATTTTTGAAATTTCACTCACAGAAGAGGTAAAATTATGTTTTATGTGAATTTACAAATTCTCCTATGAGGCGGGAAAAAGACGGTGAAAAGGTTCAATGAAATTTTTATATATCTGAAATTATTATAAACTGACTCTAATTAATTACACTGAATTTATATAGGTATTATGTATCAATTTTGATCTAAATAAATTTAAATAATATAAATAATTATTTAAATAAAAATCTATTTTTAAAGAGTAACTGAGTGTTTTTCACTATTGATTAAAAATTGAATGTTTCCAGAAAAATAACAAAAATTTACCATAAGATAATTTTGATATTAGGAATTTAATAATGAAGTCTATTTTACCAAATTCAAAACATAGAAGTTTCATTTATTTATTTAAAATTAATTCCCGCTATTAAAACAAAATGTGTGTTTTTAAGAAAAAATAACTATCAAAAGATTGACAATTGTTTATATTCTGTTTAAATGTGAAATTATGTCGAATGAAAAACATTTGATTAAATGGTAGAAATATATTCTAAATAAAATTTAAAACCATTCAAATTCATTATTTATCACTATTAATTATTTCGATTAAAAAAGTTGTTTTTAATTAAAATTTAGTAATTTTCAATATTCATCAAAATATGAATGTTATCCGAAAAGTTCCAAAATTTCACCCTTGGATAAATTAGATATTCCAAATCAAAAAATGAAGTCATTTTTGTGAGATAAAATTTATTAAATTTAAAAAATTGGGTATTACTATTCATAATGGCTACTTTGATTGGTCATCGTGTGTATTAGAACTCGAAGTTGCGTTCAACACACGCTATTGTATTATTCAAAGAGAATCGTACTGTGGAATCTTGGGGTGTTACATAAAAGGAATGTAGTCTTGGTCTATTGATTAGAAGAAGAGATACATGAAATAGGGTTTGGACTAGGTAATAGTATTAGAATTTATTTTTGGAAGGATAAATGTTTGAGATTTTTTGGGAGAATGTTGTGTGAGGGCTGGTATTTATAGTGGAGGAGAGGGGTGTTTTCTCATTATTATATTCATTAGATTATTAGTTTGTATCAAGAATATGAAAAATTAAATAAATATCTCTAAATATATTAAAATAATGAATAATATATCTATATTTTATGCTTACATCATCATTACATCATATATGACATGATAATTCATGAACTTAGCTTTTTTTGAGAATTATCATATTTTATTATTCATCCAAAATATATGTTCTTTAAAAAAATTCATAAAATTCACCCTAATAATTTTTTAATGTGAATAATTAAGAAACTAATACCATTTTATGAAAATAATTTTCTAAATATGAGTAATTTAATTTTAAATTAAAATAATCATTAACTTGGAAAATACTGATTTGACAATTACAATTGATTTTATTATAGTTTGAAAATTGAATTATGGTATAAAAACATATATTAACATAATAAGACATAAAAATTGGTAAAATTACAATAATAAATTTTAAATTATTCATATTTCTTATTTTTATGAAAAAAATTATAAATTTCATCATATGATTATGTTGAGATTGTATGATAAAGTCTGAAAATTCATAAAATTAAATTGTGATTATTGTGATATAATTTACTAAAATACATATTAGTTGTCGATTAATTAAAACAAAATTGTCTCTACCTATAATTGAGGCTCAAATGATACACACATGCATCATAGTCATGTATCATGGTTGACATACATTAATTAAACATTCTTCAAAAATCATACTAAAAATTAAAAAAATATAAATTCGATACTTAAATGGCCAATGCATTAAAATATATATTTTTTTTATTTTTTAATTAATATTATAAAATATTCATAAAATAATCTATGATAGTGTATTTAAATTTATGATGAGTTAAAACCATGTATTCTTGTATCTCATTGTATGTATATAAATTAATGAAAAAATATCCTCATAATAAATTCAGAACGCATGAACATAAATCATCATGATTTAATGTTAAAACATATTATAAAAAAGTAAATAACAATATGAATTCAGTTATCTATGGGACCAATTTTTAAAAATAATTCAAAAAATATAAAATATATTTAGGGTAATTACTATTCTGAGGGATTTCAAAATTACAGAACATTTACACCCAATGAAAAAATTATCACCATATAATTACATTAATATTTCAAATAGAAAAATTTAAATAAGTGAATTTAATTTATGAGGTAAAAATATTTTTAGATAATTATATCTTTTACAAACCTGACCTAGATTACCTCTCAAACTTGTACCCGTCCTAACTTACAACTTACCACAAGGGAATTCCCAACCCCACGACTGGTCTCAAGAACATGGGAAAAACCAGAAATGGGGGTAACAATTTCTCGCAGCCTAAAAAATAAAACCTGACATCTATATAAATGAACATAAGGGAGTAGTGTAGAAAAACAAGAATGAAAATTTCAAAATTGAAAGAGAACAATAGAATCCAAAAAATATATAAAAAGGACTCAAAAATATCTATGATAAATGTCCAACTATAATGAAAAACAAATGATAATTGTAGACTCAATAAATATCCCTTTGATCATTTTAGAAAATCACACCATCTAAGTATCCTGCTACCCAAAACAAGATTAAGAAAAATATTTCCGCCTCATAACATTTTATTTCCTTTCCATTCATCAAAATACATATCCAGGTCTATGAACCATCAAAGGTGTTTGAATGGTGTGAACTAACTGGTTTAGTAGTTCCCCACCTTGGTGGTACATATCATATCTCTGAATAATAATCCAAGAATTATCAAATTTAATTGAAACATGGGATTAAATACATTTTAGTAGTTTTTATCTCAAAATAATTGCTAAATAATCAATTTCCCCTTTTCCCACATCTTGAAATAAAACATGATAATAAGTTTTAAAGTATTTATAATAAATATATAAATTCATATATTTAAAATAAATCCAAAATTTTCATTACATATCGTATCAAATCCATGGATGTACAATGAAAACATTTCAAGCCAAATAGCCTAAATCAACTGAAAAGCATAGGTAACATCACACCAAGTATCGAACTATGTTTGTATAGATAGAAAACTAATAACATACAAAACAAATTGTGTGTACATTAAGCCTTTAGATATATGAATCATTTCTAATTTGAAAAGTAACACCCCAAAAAGTGACCTCCCTAATAGGTCTAACATGTACTTAGAAGAAAAATATTTGGGAGTAGAGGAATACCCCATGTGAAAACCCATTGAATGAGGAGGATGAATATTAATAAACCTTCCACCTAACTAAAAAAGGGTTCCCATGTTTCCTCTTTTACTAAATATTTCATAAAACCCTTTCATCATATCATTCATTGAATACCATTTCATAAAACCATTCTGCATTTATTTGAAAATCCATTTTCATTTACCAAAACCTAGGGAACAATATTTTATTAAAAAACCATTTCCACACACATAAACATAAACAATAAATCATTAAACTTCATTTAGAAACTAATTTATCAAACAAAATAAATGTTGTTCACAAACCCATACCAGGGAAAACATCACCTACCTCAAAACTTAGGTCTGACATTCCTGCAATAGGAACAACCAACAGGAAGAACACTATAACAACAATAGTGGTCAAAGTATCATCTTACACACCCACGAATTGATTCAATTTTACAAAAGGGTCAATCAATAAGAAATTTCAAAGCAGACAAAAGGAGAGAACATCAATTTCCCTATAATTAAAAAGGATTAGTCCCTTGAATAATATCACAAAATGGATCTATAAAAGAATCAATATAATTACTAACATATATTAGTGGATGAAATAATAGAATTTCATTGTGATTCCATGATCAAATTAAATGAATAATAAAAAGGGATTACTCACATGAGGAATGAAATAATATTACCAACAGTGATAAAACATTGAACGAAACATTCCAAAAGGGTTTGAGGTTCGTAATGTCATTGGAGATGAGATCAATGTTTATAATGATGATGGATGAAAACAAAATGAATGAAATATTTGCTGTGAAGTTCTCTAGAATCCCAAATCCCAAAGTTTTCATAGGATTTAATCAATTTACTTTTCATTTAATCGATGGGGTCCATACATTTGAGAAACCTCATTAGCTTTTTTATTTAAAACCTGGTCATTAATGTTACACAGAGTTTAATCAATACATGATGTGAGAAAATTCGTACTATGTACTCAATTCATGATATTAGCCTATAAAACATTTCATGATTTGTAATCCAATTGTATGAAGTGAAAATTTTCAATGTACCACAAAAAATATCCCCTTACATGAAAATAAATACCACCTCAAGCATTCTCCAAACATAGGAAGAACCCCTATAATCAATTTCGGTTTTATTACGAGACTCCATTAATTCAAATAAACACACTTCTCGGAGCATTATGTTATTTTCTCTAAAAATATATATATGTGTGTGAATCCCAAGAAACACGCAATTATATATGAAAATAAGTAAATATAAGGTAATTACATAAAAATAGTTAACATGATTTTATAAACTTCTCACCACAAAACATTATATTCGTGGGAAGTCATGGGGAATAAATAAGATCGGTATAGAAGTGAATCCAATCCTACCTCTCCAATTGATCATTATCCCAATTCTAATTAAAATATTATCCTTTCATACATAACACTCTTACCAATAGAATTGACTTCCCATAAAATTATGTTTTCTTGAGATTCATCGATCTCTATTGGATACTCAAAAAATGTGACATCTAGAACAGACTGAGTCTATTCCCAAATAAAAACATGAGAAATATCATGTTGGTATTTACATTTCTTTGGTATATGGAAAGACCTGTGAATATCATTAAACTTCACTATAAATTCATATTGATAAGAAACCTACCCAATCACTCAGTGACCTCAAATAGTCTAACATTTCGTGGAGCCAACATTCCATGTTTCCCAAACTGAGGGTGACCTAGATGATAAGAATCCTTTATGAAAAACTAGTCACCTCTAGAAATATATAAATGTTAAAACCATTTATATGTATAATATTCTTATTTACTCTACTCTGTAACAAGATGATAACATATATCTTGAATACTCATTAAAATATAATGACCCAAAAATTCTCAATCCGAAGAATATTTTCCCACCTATGCACAACAAATATGTGATCTACATGGGAGATCAAATATATCCTCAAAAATATTTCTTCTAATAAATATCTAATTACTAAACTTATAAGATAACTAAACTTACCCTAGATATATATCCCATGATTCACAAAAATCAAATTCACATGCCTGGACAATATCATCCAGGATCTGAATATAATGCTTTGTGTGGCCTTCGATTCATGGATGGTAAATTGTACATAACCTAACAAGATTTATACCACCAATTGATAGACCTATAGAACCCCAATATAAATATATGATACATATCTTAAGAAATTGTAAAAACAAACAACATATAATTGTTGCACACATAATATGAAATTTCATTCTTCATAACTGACCAATATAATAACCATCTCATCTTATAATACATGTTCACAGTTCCCAGATGAAAAGACAACAAAAAAAATTACAACAAAAAAAATTAGATCCTTACTGACAAATGAATTATGAAAACCTAGAATACTAACTGATGATATGGAGAATTAATAAATAGTCTCCCTAGCATATAGGATTCCATTAATTATTCTAAATTCATCATCCAATTGTTTACTCTTCAGAATATACCCACATAGATATACTGATAATAGAACACTGGTTATAACCATGATAGAAACATCCTATTGGAAATATATATTCAACTGAGAAAAAATGCCTATACAATTCCACTATTCCTTCAATTTTAAAACAAAATGTTATGGAACTTTTAACCAAAATTGTATGTTACAACATTCCACTACTCAAATGTGTATGTGATGTCAATGTATAATGAATAATCCTATTTCATGATCAACCACTATCGGGGATTCAGGTTTATCTTAGATAAGATATATCTAAAAAATTTAATGGTCGTAAAAGATAGTGGAACTCTCCAAAAAAGATAGTTCCTCCAAAAATTAATCACATGAATAACTATAAAAATGTATTAATAATTGTTGGGGGTAATTCTTCCCATGAGATAAATGTTGGTGAGAGCCAGAAGATACCACATGATTATACTACTTGAGAACACTACCCCAGAAAATGCCAAATCAATAAAAGAAAACTGTATACCCATTAATGGGATCAGGTTAGATCATAATAAGAGTTGATGTTTGAACTCATTTCAGTGAATGGAATGAAGACTGACACGTTTTATCACATGTCAATGTCACCCATTTTTCAAAGATAAATGTTAAAGAACAAACATCCCCCCATAAATGCTTAAATAGATCATCGGAAATAGGTAATGTATATATATTCATAACTGTTACTCTCCTCATCTTCTGACAGACCATAAACAGTTGAAGTAAATCATCCACCTTATAGAAAAATACAACTGGGGATTCCAAAGTTAAAACACTAGGAAATACAATTCCCTTTCCATCATTTTATTCAGATAAATCTTGATCTCCATGAGATCTAATGGTTCCATATGATATGATGTTATTGAAAAGGGATACATACCTAGAAACAGGTCAATTGAAAACCCTACCAACATCTCTAGAAGATTCCAAGAGAAACAATAAAGGAAGAATAGAAATATACTCTAAAAATATGATAAGATCAATAATAAAACAAAAAAAATTAGATTAACTTCTATAACATTTAATAAACACTTGAGATCTGGTTTGGAAGGATATATACACCTAGACCTCAAATCCGAGTCTCCATCAAACAACTATGAAATTCCATATTCCAAAAGAAATGAAAAATTATGATGATAAAAATAATCCCAATCATGAAGATATATAATCTAATAAATTCAATTGATGATGTATAATACATCCTGAACAACAATGTGAAAATACTATACTAACTTATCTTCCTCTATAAATATCACATAAAAAGGATACCAAACCCCTGTTTATTTCCTCTTTCCAAGATCAATCCCTAACTACATAATAAATTACATGGTATATATTCTACATTTAAATATGTAAAAAAATGTAATAAAGATGTGGGAAGGACTAATATCAAAAAATCAGTCACTAATAAAGATGAAATGAATATTTTACCTCTCACGGTTTCTTGACACACATCTACATCCACTAGAAACTCATCTACATCATGGAGGTGACTCACAACCATGTCATGTGTCTGGATCCCAATAGTCATTGATGAATCCAGATACACCATTGTATCCTTTTGAGACTGTTATCCCTAGACATATTTAGGTGTTGACATAGCCTCCGAGATACACTATAGATGACCAAAATATTCATAACTGTAACTCATATTATAAGGTAAAGGAAATGAAAGCCTTGTGTGTATAGAATTTTCACATGCATTTCGACTATCATAAGCCTATAAACTATTAATAAATAGGTTGAAAGATTCAACCATAATAACGATGATTTGATATATAGATTTAAAGAATAAACAAACTTCTGTTTTTTTATGTAGTAATTTTTTATAACCATATGTGAAAAAATAATAACTCTCATCAAACCGATTTGGGTATGCTAACACAAAATGTTCTCCGTATTGAAAAGAGAAGAAATCCAATGACTTCCCTATCATAAGTGAATGTAGAAAAGAATAATGGAATAATATATTTTTAATGTGTTTCCAGTCCAAGAACACAAGCATATCCACCTGTATCGTGGTATCCCACAGTTGATTTCTAGGATCCTCCAGTCGGAGCACTCTTCACTTCACCATGATACTCATAGTTTTTTCTAGGATGAAGATGATCTCATAAATAATTTATATCCTCTCATATTCCACATGATGTTCATTAATAACTATAAAAGATGGGATATTATCATGAAATAAATCTTATGATCGATCCCTATCATCCATATCTCCATGTTGTACCACAATGGTTACTTTAAAAACATACGGCACATTCTAGTCAATATAACAATTTGAACACATGATAGCTTATGTATAATCATTATCCATAGAAGTATTATCTTGAGGAGAATCATTTGAACCTTACTAGAGTTCCCGAAAAACACATCTTCGAGTAATATAGTAATATAAAAATACAAATGGAATGATATGATAATGGAATAATCTTCGTAAAAACCATAAATCCCAAAAGAAAAATCTAAAGTAACATTAACGAACTAAATATAGGGGTAAATACCATAACATCCTTTGGTAACATGAGTCTCCTATAAGAATGGGTTGGACCTACACACTCTAAATATACATCTTAAGTCCCTAAAATCCGATATCTAATCTACCAAACATCCCATTACAATGAATCTTAAGGAAAAACCATCCTCTAACACCAAACTATGTCAAAACTGACATGAATACACTCTCAAACCAGTACCCATCCCAAATTTATATATACCCTAGTGGCGTTCTAGACCCCAAAAGAATAATGTCTAGTACATGAGAAACAACAAATAAAGAAGGAATGATTTTTCGAAACATGGAAAACGTAACATGAAAGATATTTACATGTAGTGAAATTAATATCATAAGAATAAAATAATTGTATGATATTATATTGAGACCAAAAGAATCCAAAAAAACTAAAAAGGTAGAAACAATTATAGAGTCATTTCAAACTAAAATGGATGAGAAATATAAACAACTACTCCAATAATCTCTATTTTATATAAATGGATAACCCCCCACCCCCCCACACACACACACTATATCATTATCTAGCTACCATAACCCAGCTGATAAAACCTCTCATACTCATAGTATGGCCTTGAAATTTTCTGAATTAAAAGAAAAAACAAGGACTATGAACTACGAGAGGTGAATATAGGCTTGGAGCTAACATTCTTAGGAGGATCCCCCTAGGTGTTCCAAATCATATATCTTAACAAATGTTTATGAATTCTCAAATTTATGGAAAAATGGAATGATAAATAGTTTAGAAGGTTTATATATAAAATAGATAGTAAAAAATTACATTTTCCCCTATTCCGCATTTTAAATTAAATCAGTTAAATATATTTCAAATCAATTTATGTAAATATACCAAATAAACATATCAAATCAAAAGAAAGAATAAATCAAATATCATATCAAATACATGGAAGTAAAATAAAAATTTCACAATCTAAAACACTCCAAATTGGACAAACAAATAGGTGACATCACGACAGGGATCACTCTAGGTAAGGATATCTTGGACTATAATACCCAAGATATAAAATTACACACACATCAAGCATCTCGACATATTTTTCGAGTCTAAAGTTCAATAGAACACCACATAATGTTAACTCCCATTAGGTATAACATGTCCCTATAATAAAATGCCTTGTTAATAGAGGAAATCCCTAATGTAACTCTCCCTGAGAGCGAAAAAGGCATATTACTACACCATGAACATAAATACCAAATTCTTTATGTGTTCATTATTTTCATAAAAATATCATCAAATCATTTAATGATATAATTCTACGAAAACCATTTCATAAAATGATTCCATAATTCCATGAAAAAAAAATTTGATTTACAAAAACCATGGTAATCCCATCATTTATCAAAAAAATCCAAAACCCAAAATAAAAAAATTATATTTAAATAAAAAAAATTGTAAAATTATAAAAATATAGTTCCCCAATAATGTCTAGAGATGGAACCACCTACCTCAAAACATGGGTTCCACATGCCCGTAACAGAAATAATTAGTAGGAAGAATAGGAACACAGTAAGGGAGGAACTAGAATCAATCTACAAATCTATTGATTGGCTCAATTTTAAAAAATGATTAGAAAAGAAGAATGATAAAAAAATACCTTAATAACTCAAAACAGCCATAATAAATCAAAAAATGGATCACCCCAAAATAAAATCACACAATAGTTATACAAAAGAATTATGTGAATCCCCAAGAATGATCAATAGATCAGAGAACACAATGTTACGACCCTACCCTGATTTAAGGTAATGAACAAAAATAAGGGGTTACTAACCATGAGAAATTAACCAAAACAAAAATAATGATCAATAGTTGAATGAAATTTTCCTGATAAATTAGAGGTCTCCAAAATTATGAGAGGCGATATCCAGGTTGAGAGGGAATATGGATTTAGAAATTGAGCATGAGAAAAATAATATATCATGTACTCCTAATATATGGAATGTCAATTCCCTAAAGACTCAAGAAACAGCTGATTATGACATGAAAACTCAAAGAAACTCAAGAATTCTTGAAACATGTACAAAACCCTACTAACACATTACACGTTTATAATTATACTTTATTAATTAAAATAATCATACAACCCTGAAAATTATTCCATTTTCGTGGTAGAATGTCCTCCATCTCTAGGAGTCCAACGACACACCAAATTAAGGAGGAAAATAAGTAAAGAGAAAGAAATCACAAAAAAGTGTGATATGATACGTTACAATATCAATAACTATTATATGAATTTAAAAATAAATAAATTATTGGATGTTCATACATATAAACTTTTCAATCTTTCAATTGATATCACCTTCATATACATATACGATCATAAAATGAATTGAATAATAATTTATTTATAAATATATTATAATTATTTAAATTTATAAATTAATTCTCATGATTCCCCTTTAGTGTATTATAAATAAAATATAATAACAAATCATGGAAAAACATTAATTCATGACATTTATAACTTATTATTCATTACACGGAATGAAAATTATGCTACACAAGTTAGAACACCTAAATATATAGTTTTTATAGTTTTCATTAATAATGTTCAGTACATTATTTGGAAATTGAATTCAAAATTCATTAATTAAAATTTAAAAAAAATATTTATCAGGAAACAATTTTAAATCCCAAAAATACTCTGACTCTAATAATCATCAATTAAAAATTATTAGCATTATCTCTAATTAAATTAATAACAATAAAAACAAAAATATTATTCTATTGAATTAATTATTGCACATGGGGTGACATTTAAAAAAATGAACCTAAAATTAAGAATCATTTCACACAACAATGAAATTTAAAATTATAAATTAACAATAATAAATAAATATAATTGAAAAAATATTGTAGAAAATATTATCATGGAATTTATTATCATTTTAGAATGAAAATTTTTGGTTTATAAGTAAAAATACTATAAATCCAAATCCATTAGACTATTTTAACAAATAAAACAAATCTTCTCATCATCTCAAAATATTTAGGTTTTATGTTTTTTACTATTATTATCAAATTTATGGTGAATTACTTATAATTATAAGTATATATCATATAAATACACATTAGTATAAGTAAACACAATAATCTTTTTGTGAAATAAATTCCCAAATTCAAATATGAAAATTATTATAGAAACCATTAGAATTTTAATCATTTAATTAATGGTTAAATAGACCATGAAAATAATAATAATTAAAAACATGATAACTCTCCAATTGAACCAAAACCTAAAAAACATTATAGGTAACCAAAAGAATTTTTATAGTTGACTATTAAAATATATTTATTGTTTCTAATGTCTAAAACATTTCAATAAAACCATGGGGAGAAAGTATATTTTACAGAACAATGTAAATTGATTTTATAAATTATTAAAAGAAACAAATAACATATTAATAATAAAATGTTAATTTAATCTAAATATAGAAAATTTGTCATTTATAAATATTTTTATCTACCATATATTAGCATGTAAATCATGGTATTAATAGTTCATCGATAACTATATAAAAACATTAATCATTCTATTATTATCATTTTTCATTAAAATATTATAGTATAATCATTTTAGTTTTCATGATCATATCAATATTGACGACTTTATAAATAGACATTAAAAAACCACACCTGAAATTCGTAAAAAAAATGTTTTAAAAAAATTACATTAAGATATTTATTGATTATCATGGGAATCCAACAACTGAACAATAATATTGTCTACTTTTGGATACCTTCACTCCCACAAGTGGCTATAAAACTAGTCAATAAATTACTGTGTCTTGATGGGGGAGGTTTCCGAAATCTTCAATACCCAAATAGATATTATATGTCACCAACACTAGTTAAATTCACAATCCATATTGTAACGCCTAGACCCCAGTATCCCAGAGTCCGTCCATTATTACATAACATTGTCATGATCACAAAAGATCATGTCTTGAATGTCTAATCAGATTAGTATCCTTGGAAACACTAGATAAATTCATAATTATTACATTACATAATAAACTAAAAAACTACAACAACATCTTGTCTCCAAAGACCACACTCATATCCCCTCATAATATCCCTTTAGGTCATTCTTAAAATAGTTCATCACATCCAGGGAACAATAAAACATAGGAAGGGGTGAGCTTAGATGCCCAGTAAGGATAACAATATAGAGGAAACTTTAATTAATAATAATAAACATTTAAATCAATGTATAACTAAAACAAAAGCCTTTTAAACATGATCTTTAGTATAATGTGGTAGAAATAAAATTAAATAATTCCATTTACTTATTCACATGGATATTCTACCAGTCGAATAATAACATGCAATATCAATAACCACTTTTATAATGATGGAATGCATAATTCTAGACAATCAAAACCAAATAGTCACAGCATTGTGCCAAGACTACAAATAAGATTTTGTCAAGGCCTTGTTCCAAGACACTAGATTGTCTCGTGATACCTAACTATGCATCGAGGAGCTATAGCGGGCTCTACTCGTCACTTACTGAGTCTAATGAATTCCTCTTATGAACAGGTTTAAACCTAACAGAATCATTCATATTAAAACTAGTATATGAAATTTCAATACATTAACCATAAATCATGAATGTTATAAAAAAACATCCACATTCAATCATATTAGAACACCTTCAATACTATATGGATGTTTTTTTATCAAAATAAATCAACTTCAAATAACCATAAAATCCAACAAAGGATGTTGACATCGATGAAATCAAACCTATTTTAGAGAAATATCTCTTTTATTAAAATCATTCAAAAGTCACCTAATTGTAAAATAAATAATCTACTTTTATAAAATTATTATAAGCTTGTATGTTAATCTTAGACGATTTTATAATGGTGAAAAATAGCCGCACCTTCCGTATAAGATTAAAAAAAGACATTCTTACCTTAATTTTGTCAAAAAGGATAAAATGACCTTGATGGGAAAACAACAGAACGTTTCCTTTATAAAATTTTTATAAAAATTAAAAAAAGTCTATAAAAACTTTAACCCATAGTATCTAAAATATTAAGAATGTTTTAAAATACATTTTTATGAAACATGGATGTGGTTGAAAAAGAGGTCCTAGTAGATACCTACCTAAAAATAACCTCGGATAATAAATAGAATGTGAAATTAAACCTTACCTTGTAAATTTCCTTGTTCGAGGGTAGTTTAACCTCATGTATAATGGTGAAATAAATGTTATTAAATTATACAAGAATCATATATGATCTTTTAACATTGATTTGTTAATAATATCGTAGTATTATCGCCATTTCGAGTGTTAAATTACTCGTCTTCTTTTATATGTTTTGTTACATAAGTCGTGTTTCTTATGGATAGGTTGTATCTTATTCATATCTAGAATGTTATAAAGTACTTAAACATTATTTTTAATCTTCAAATGAGAATTATACTTGAATGGATGTGATGGGGAATGAATCTCATCGCGTTCGTGGAGACGGTAGTCCATACAAACTCAAGATCAACAATATCATTATTTTGATATTAAAATAATATATAATTTGATGGTATATCATATATAAAGAATAATTATAATGTTATATTTATTATTTACTTCCGTCACACATCATTATATCACCTATCCAAATAATAATTTTTTGAATAACAATTACACCACAACGTGGAGACGGTAAGTTGTACGTACGCACGTATGGTGACATGTCATTCAAAGTATGGATAGAATAATGAATATGGTTGTTCAATATTTATAATAACATCACAGTATATATAATATACTAGAGTTATTATTTTATAATGTAAATACAAAATAAAGAAGAAGTGGATGAAGAAAGGAACATGAAAGAGGGTGGTGAAATTATTACCTCCTCTTCAGGTTCTTCCTTTTGATTTGATCAAAAGAGCTCCAAAGGATGGATTTATGATCAAACAAAGGCCTCTAAGATGAATTGAGAAAAGTTGAGAGAATATTTGGGTAGTTGTTGGCTGATCCAAATGGCTTTGAAGGTGCGAATTAGAGAGAAGGGGGAGTGACCTTTTATAAGTGGGGTGAGGGGAGCTTAGGAAAAACTAAAAATATTATTTCATAATAAATTAATATTCTGTTTCTAATGGATCTGAAATGGATTATTTAAATTTTAAGGTGGGGATAGGTTGAAAACCTATCAACCAATAGGTTTTAGAATGGTTTGGGTCACTATATTACCTTTATCTTTTTTATTTAACTCTTAGTTAAATAGTTTTACATTTACCCTGTCTCTTTGTATTTTTATATTATATAGTTAATAAACATTCTATATACTACCAAGAGACCCCCAAGTGGTCCATTAGTAATAAAACTATCATTATATAAGTCCTTGAGATGCAATAAGAGGGAGATGCGGGAGTCGGCGACGAAGACTCTGTTGAACCTTCGACTTTGCTGATCTGGTGATGGCGAATCCCCTGGAGTGTTACTTCGATCCGAAGGAGGTATTCATTCCCCCTTCGAAAGCGGTGTCTACAAGTGGAGGGAAGGGGAACACTATAGATTCGTTGATGAATGATGCAGTAAACCCTATGAAAAAGACTGATGGATCGGCTTCCCGGAACCTGTTCTTCTGTGATTCCAGGTATGAATCTTCTTCTCTTTGCAAAAGGATTACGAAAAATGCATCGATTGCATTTATCAAAGTAAACCCGAAGATATTGGAAGATTGACTGGAAGAATTCCGATTTTACCTTCTTGCCAGACTATCTGGAACTCGAAATGATGCACCTGTCAGGGCTGAGGATGTGTGATTGCTGCTCTCTCAGAGCTGGGGATTTACGGAATGGCGTCTAATTTATACTGGAAGAGGTACCTTTCACATTGTTTTCCCTTCGAAAGAAATGCATAATGCATCCTGGATCTTCAGACCAGTGTCGATGAAACCTGGATATATCATGGTTCAACAATGGGATCCTATTTCATGTCCTCTGGCAATTAGGAACTCTTGTACCCAGACTTGGGCCCAGATCAGAGGCTTAAACTGGTTTTTTTGGCATCCATCTGTCCTGGTGGAAGTTTCCTCTACCATTGTTTCCCAAATTAAAGTAGACAATGAAACTGAACATCCTAGGTATGTCCATTTTTCTCGTGTCCTAGTTGAAATTGATTTTCCAAATGTGTTGTTAGATACAGTATTTCTGGTTTCTGGTGAAATCAAGATGGAACTCTCAATCCAGTATGAGTGGTTGCCTTGTTTTTGTAAGTCCTGCCTATGCATTGTTCATGCTCCTACTCAATGTGGTCCGAATTTAAAATGTTCCCTATGTAAATCACTTGGTCACTCCCAGGATCAGTGTAAGAGGAAAGGTGTAGA
This sequence comes from Viscum album, assembly GCA_963277665.1. NCBI lineage: Eukaryota > Viridiplantae > Streptophyta > Magnoliopsida > Santalales > Viscaceae > Viscum > Viscum album. The sequence goes on from OY728123.1 coordinate 350,423,153, forward strand.
TGGCAGTAAACATGGCTCCAAAACAAAGGATCCTCACAAGGAAACTCCAACTTTTGCTGAAGCTTCTCAGCATGGTTTGCAAAAGGCTGATGTGGCACATCATACAAATGCTGCTGTTGCTATTGAGATTGTTAAAACTTTGGTGCAGATGCAATCTGGAATCAATGGTGAGATGGGAAATATGAATAAGTCATGGGATGATGTTTCTGAGGATGAAGAGCATCAAGAAGAACATTTAATTGAGGTTCAATAAATAGTAAATAAGGAGATTGATCATGCTGAAATGGACCCTATTTGTGGTAAGGGGAAGATGAAGATTATTGATGATGAAGGTTTCCAAATGGTGCTGCACAAGAAACCGAGGGCCTGCTCAACATCTAAAGAAAAGCCGCATGAATATAATGTGGTGGATGATGGTGATTTGTTGGATAAGCTGGGAATTCAGGAAGGTATAACTGAGAATACTGTTTAATGTGATAGCTTGCATATTGCTCAAGGTGAGGTTTGTCTACATGAGGCAGAGCCCGCTGATTATGTCAAGCAGGTTAGGAAAGGGAAACTGGAGCAACAAGGAAATCAAGCAATCTTCATTGCTGCTGAATCCGTTAACTCAAAAGGAGATGCAGGGGAGGACTGTCTCCATAGGACAGATTCTTCCCTGGATAATGTGGAGCAGGATAATTTAAGAAATCTGGAGCTGGACCCCTCAGCGGTGGTGGAACAAAAGGATTCAGTGGCTGCATATAAACCAGTTGCTAATTTCTTCTCCATGTTAGAGAACATTAATAATCTTGAATTTGATTTACTTAATATAGATGGTTTGAAGAGTGTAGGATGCAATAATAGATGGTGTACTAGGATATCTGATGCTGAGGATGTAGCTGATGCCTTGGACAAGGATGTGCATGTAACAAAAGGGGTCCAAGCAGGGCCTCATGAATTGAAGGAGCATCAATCCACTTTTCTTCAGGATGCAAAACCTGAAGATACAATGTACGGGGACTCCTCTTCTAAGATACCTGTGATGGGGAATCAAAGGGGGGGAGGTCGACATCATACTGATCGGGGTGGAGCCAGGGGTCATGGTCGGCCTCGGAAAAGGTAACTTCTGGATGTGCACTTGTGTTTTGTTTATGATGTGGCTTACTGTATGTTAACTGCTCCTAAACTCTTGTGTTGTGTTTCATTTTTCTTTTCAATATAGTTTGGAGCCATGGGTGCTACACCCTTGTCTGAACTTTCTTGGTATAAGTCCTTTTGACGAACCTTAGATATTTAGGAATAGAATATCAATTAATAATATAATGTTTTCTTTAAAAACAAATTTAGGTCAATTTTGATACTATTTAATAATTTATTTTTATTAAAGTCATAAAAACTTTATTAGTTGGAAAAAAATTCATTTATGTAATCCTAAAATGTCATATTAACCAATTATATTCTTGGATTTCATCCAAACATTCAAATTATATTTATTTTTCCATTTATAATACCAATTATTTGATTCATTCATTAATAAGGAAACTACTGAAACATTATTCTGTCATTAATAAATTTAATTATTCAATGTCTAAAAATTATAAATAAAATACCATTATGTAATAAATTTTTTTACATTTCTAATTAATACTTATAGTAAAAAATATAACATATATAAGCCTATTTATATTTTTTTATCTCAAAGATATATATTTATGTCATTTTTGCATTTACTTCAACTTAATTAATATAATGAGTAATTATCACATGCATGTGGCTCCATGGGGTCCCCAAATCGACCCAAAGATTCCCATGGTCGGAAATGTATCAACCTATAGGGTTAGGACACGTTTTAGGGTAATTCAATATTATTAAAATATTAGTTTGTTTACCCTTATTTATCAGATTTACCCTTTAACCATGGAAAATAAAATATTTACTGAAGTAATTATTCAAAATGTCTAAAAATAAAAGTTTCTTATTTACAAAATTTAGACCTCATTATTCTAAATATATAATCCATTTTCTACATTAAAAAAACAGAAGTGGCAGAAATTAATTTAATATTAATTCCTGTTGTCAAAACAAAAAGCGTGTTTTCAAGAAATAATAACTATAAAAATATTGGCACTTGATTTTGTTCAGTTTAAATGTGAAATTGTGTCTAATGACCAAGAGTGTATTAAATGAAAAATATATAATCTAATTATACTTTAAAATCACCCAAATTCATAATTTATCACTGTTAATTATTTCGATTAAAAAAGTTGTTTTTAAATAAAATTTAGTAATTTTCACTATTAATCAAAATATGAATGTTATTAGAAAAGTTCAAAAAATTCACCCTAAGTTAATTTCGATATTCTGAATCCAAAAATGACGTCCATTTTGAAATATAAAATTTATATAATTTCAAAAGGTGGGTATTACTATTCATAATGGCTAGTTTGATTGGTTGTGGTTTGTTAGAACTCGAAGTTGCGTACAACACACGCTACTGTATTATTCAAAGAGAAGCATACTCTGGAAGCTTGTGGTGTTACATTCTCCCCTCCTTCAAATAATTTCATCCTAGAAATTTCTAGAATGTTACTACATGAAAAGACTCGGGTGTTTCTTCAAAATAATTTTCTTGGGTTCCCACATTGCCTCTTATATCTTATGGTTTTTCCATCGAACATTTAACGGAAAAGTCATAAATTTACTCAACACATGTTATCTAGTATCATGAATCTTGACGGGTTCTTCACAATAAGACAGATTGGGTTCCAGTTCTAATTCCTCATAGGTGAGTAAATGTGTTGGGGCAGGCATGTATTTTCTCAACAGTGATACGTGGAACACATCATGAACTTTGGAGAGACAAGGTAGCATAGCCAAACGATAAGCTACAACCCCAATTCATTCTAAAATTCTTAAAGGTTATATATACCTGGGACTCAATTTACCCTTCTTACTGAAAAGAATAACACCCTTCCATGGAGATACCTTAAGGAAAACATAATCTCATACCTGAAATTCCAAATCCTTCCTTCAGTTATTGTCATAGCTCTTCTGCCTACTTTGAGCTACTTTGATGTGGTTTTGGATTACCTTCACCTTTTCCATCATTTCCCATGACAAATTCCATCGTTATATTATACCATTTCCACTCAGGTATGGGAATATGTTGCATGACTTTTCCAGGCTATTTCCTTCCAGTGTTCACTTGTTGAAAAACCATACATCTTGACACAAAATTAACAATCTCCCTCTTCATGTTTTCCCACTAATAATGTTCCTTCAAATCTTTATACATTTTTGTGTTCCCAGGGTGTATAGAGAAAGTGGAACTATAAGAATCATCCAAGAATTCCCTTCTTAGATCAGCTATAACGAGAACACAAATTCTCTTCCCAAATTTCAAAATTCCTTCTTCATACAAAAAGTCACTCAATCTCCCATCATTCACAGCTTTAATATTCATTTGAAATTCATCATCATCAGTCTGATAACTCTTAATCCTTTCATGTAAAGATAGTTTGGCAAGCATTTGAAAAAGTATTGATGTTTCACCTTCCATGGTTATTCCCATATCCAAAATTACTAAATTGATGAAAATTGGATCACTTTCAACTCTCATTTTGTTCAAAAATCCATGATCCTTTCTGCTCAAAGCATCTACCACCTTATTTTCCTTCCCTGGGTGGTACTGTATCATGCAATAATAATCCTTGGGTAGTTCAAGCCATCAACTTTTCCTCAAGTAGAGTTCGTTCTTTGAGAAAATAAACTTCAAACTCTTTTGATCGGTATATATCTCACATTTTTCGCCATATAGATAATGTATCTATATCTTCAAAGCAATGATTACAGCAGCTGACTCATGATCTTGAGTAGGATAGTTTTTCTCATGAATGTTTAGCTGTCATGAATCATATGCAATAACAATATCATTCTTCATAAGGACACAACCAAGTCCTTTCTTGGAATAATCACTATAAATAACAAACCCATCATTCCTTGATGGTAGAATCAATATAGGATCATTTACTACTCTTCTTCAGTTCTTCAAAATATTCTTCACAATATTTTTTCCAAAAAAATTTAACCCCTTTACATGTGAACTTTGTTAACGGGTTAGCCAATCGGGCAAAATTCTGGACGAAACATTGACAATAACCTACTAAACCAATAAAACTGTGTACCACAGTTATACTCATCGGTGATGGCCATTCTTGGATTGATCTTGTATTAGAAGGATCAAAAAATATTTCATCTTTAGAGACAATATGACCAAGAAAAGAAATCTCATGAAGCCAGAATTCACACTTGCTAATCTTCCCATAAAATTCATGTCTTTAAAGAGACTTTAGAATACTACGCAACTGATTGCACGATCCTTGTAGATTTTGGAGTATAGCACGATATCATCAACAAATACCACTACAAAGTCATCAAGCTATTCCTTGAAAACAATGTTCAATAGATCCATGAAAACAGAGGGTGCATTAGTGAGCCCAAAAGGCATTACTGTGAACTAATAATACTCGTACTTGGTTAGAAATGCTATCTTTGGAATGTAATCCTTATTCAAACACAACATATGGTATCCAGATCAAAGTTCAATCATTTAAAAGTATTGGGATCCATGAAGTTGGTCAAATAAATCATCAATACGAGGTATGGGATACTTGTTTGTTATTGTTACGTCATTGATTTCCCTGTATTCGATACATAACATCATAGATTCATCTTTCTTCATAAAAAAAGGATAGGGGTTCCCCATGGAGAAACACTAGGGAAAAATTCCAATATTACTCAATTCCTCTAGTTTTTTATTTAGTTCAACTAATTCTACAGTTTCCATTCTATAATGGTTATTCAATATGGTCCTTGAACGTGGAATTAAATCAATGGAAAACTCAATATCTCAATCTGGAGGATGTTTAGGTAAATCATCCGTAAACACATCTACATATTCATTCACAATAGGTACATCTTCTATTAAAACATTCCATTCCACAACCATAGTTATTTTATTATCTTCCTCGCCAATAATTTAATTTAGTTGAGATACTGTGGGTGGATCTAGATAAGAATCAGGTGGTGATGATACTGCTCAAAAGATAAGGTTTTCTTTATAATCATCATCCAAAATCATATCCTCCTTCTTACAAAATATCTTCGTATCATGGTCCGAAAGCTAATCCACACCAAGGATTATATCAAATTCAATAACAGGTATGACGATGAGATTAACATTCAAAGAACATTTATGTTCTCTAATGCGGATGGATTCACAAAACATTATTGCAATGATACCTACATTAGAAGTTTTTACTGACAACTCCCTTGTTAAATAAAATTTGAAATATCTAATTTTCATAGAAAATTGGGAAGATATGAAACAACGCGATCTCCTAGAATCCAATAATTAATTTTCTAAAAATGGGGAAACCATTAAATTACCTGCCACCATGTCTTTCAGAGCCTCTACCTTAGTATTAGTGATTGCATTAGAATGGCCTTGATCCCATGGAATTTTCTGAGGTATGTTCCCCTAACGTTTAGGACATTAATTTTCATAATGTTCCATATCCCTGCAATTGTACCACTGAACATAGATATCTTCATTCATTACCATGAAATCACAAGCTTGGTGGCATTCTTCACCACACTTCCAATAGATTCCAATTCCCTTCCATCTTTTCCTTTCTTCCCATTATTTCTATTCCCATAGTGATTAGGAGATATCTTCTTCCCTTGCTTTAATTTAATGTCGTATGACATAGAGAGTTATTTTTCTGTCTTGATAGAACATAAGACAATATCTTCATATGATGAGAAGGATTGTGAGACTAATGCCTGATTGAGATACAGTTTTAACCCATCAAAGAAATGATCAATCATACTTCTTGGGTTACGTATATAATCTGCAGCATGTCTTGCTATCCTTGTAATGTTAGCCCCATTATTTGTGACATTCTCATCCTCATTTTTCCTCAGACATAGAAATTGCATTTCCATATCTGCTCGATGGTCACGAGAAAAGTATTTTTCTATGAAAATATATTTAAATTCCCTCCATTCCATAATTGAACTTCATCATCTTCCTTCGTGTTTTGAATCAATGACCACCATTGATCAGTATCTCCAATGAGGTGGTAAACATCCATCATAAATTTTTCCCTTTCACTACTCCCCAAGGCATGGAATATTTTATCTATGGAATTTATCCATTGCTCAACTAATAGTGAATTTGATCCACAATTTAATGTTTGTGGTTGTTTCCTCCTGATGTGATGTAACATTGATCCTCTACACTGCGGATCATGGTTCTCTATATGGGTAAGGTTATTATTCATAACCTGAGTGAGTTGTCCCAGTATGGTGATAAGCTGATTTGCACCAGTTGCATCACCAGCTCCACTATAATTATCATAAGTAGGAGGGCAGTCCCTACATAGAGTGGGTGCATTGATATGGTTTCCATTTCTTCCACTAGGAGTAATTTATAAACAATGGCATACCCTAGATTAGTTTATGAATCGCAATACATAAATCCAACCTTGTAAAACACTTAAAATTAATTGAATAGTTTATGGAAATAATCCATAATCATGAAAATGTTTTATTTGAGGATTTATATACTCAAAAACCCTTCATAAATGTTTTTATAGAAAATGAAAATTATCTTAAGCATATCCCATGTGAGTGTCGTAACAAAGAGTGCATCAAGGCTTGTTGTTGTGCACAAGTTCCCATTTGAGTCTAGCTCAAAGCGGTGTTTTTAGGTTTTACCTCGAGTTACATCTGTACTAGAGCTGCCTCTAACTTCTCATATCATTACATAGATGTATTTCATAGACAACTCACAAAATCTCTACAATATGAATATTTTACGATGTTCTTCTATACTATCCTCAAATTCTATCTTTAGTCTATGTGCTCTAATCAGAGTTTATCTAAATCAAGCTTCCATGGTTTGTACTAAAATTCCTATGATACCTACTATAATGCCTCATCCCTAAATACCAGAGTTGGTTCATTATTACATAAAATTGTAATTATCACAAAAGGTCATGTATCGAAAGGCCAATTAGTTTAGTAGCCTTGGAAACACTAGATAGATTCATAAGTCTTTCATTACATCAAAATGTGAAAAACTACAACAATATCATTTCTCCATAAACCACACTCATATCCCCTCACACAATAACTGTAGGTCATTCATAAAATAATTCTTCACATCCTGGGAAAAATGAAACATAGAAAGGGGTGAGCTCAGATTCCCAGTAAGGATAACAATATAGCTGAAACTTTCATAAATACGCATAAATATTTAAGGCAATGTATAAATAAATCAAAATCATTTTAAACTTGAATTTCATCATAATATGGAAGAAATAAAATTAAAATAATACCATTTACTTATTCACATGGATATTCTACTAGTCGAATAATCAAATTCAATATCAATAACCACATTCATAATGATGGAATGCAGAATGCCAGACTATCATATCCACATACTCAAGGCCTTGTTCCAAGACAACAAATATGATTTTGTCAATTCCTTGTGACATGATACTAGTTTGTCTCATGAGACCTATCAATGCATCGAGGAGATATAGTGGGTTCCACCCGTCACTTCTTAAATCCAATTCATTTTTCATATGAATAGGTTTAAACATAGCATAAACATTCATATTAAAACTATCATACGAAATTTCAATAATTTAACCATAAACCATGAATGGTATAAAAATAACACATCCCCAGGAAAAAAAATCAAAAAACCTTCAATACTATATTGAAGTTTTGTATCATAAAAAATCAACTTCAAATAAGCTTAAAATCCAACAAAGGATATTGACATATATGAAATCAAAACTATTTGGAGAATTATCTGTAATTTTTTGAAATCATATAAAAGTCACATAATTTTAAAATAAAACATTTACTTTGAAAATATTCTTATTAGCTTGTAAGGTAAGATTTGATGATTTTTTAATGGTAGAAAATAGCCGCACCCACCATTTAAGATTAAAAAAGACATTATTACCTTAATTTTGTCGAAAAGGATAAAATAGATCTTGTTTGGAAAACAATGAAAATATTCCTTTATAAACATATTATAAAAACTAAAAATATTATATAAATGACTTTAACCCATATTATATAAAATAGTATGAATTTTTTGAAATAAAATTTTAAGAAACATGGATGTGGATGACAAAGAGGTCCTAGAAGATACTTGTGTAAAAACAACCTCAGATAATAAAGAGAATGTGAAATTAACCCTTAATTTGTACTTTTCCTTGGTCGAGGGTAGTTTAACCTCCTGTATAATGGTGAAATAAATTTTATAAAATTATACAAGAATCATATACATTAATATGATACCATATATGATCTTCTAACATTTCTTTCGTTAATAATATCTTAGTATTATCGTCATATCAGGTGTTAACTTACTCGTTCTCTTTTATATGTTTTGTTAAAAAAGACATGTTATTATGGATAGGTTTTATCTTACTCATATACAGAATGATATCATGTCCTTACACGTTGTTTTTAATATTCAAATGTGAATTAGACATGAATGGATACAATGGGGAATGAATCTCTTCACGTTTGTGGATATGGTAGTCTGTACGTATGCACGAGTGACAATATCATTCTTTTGATATTAAAATAATATATAATTGGATGGTATATCATATATATAGAATAATTATAATTTTATATTTATTATTTTCTTCAATTACTCATCATTATCATACCCATCCAAATAATAATGTTATGAATAACAATTACACCACGACGTAGAGACGGTAAGCCGTACGTACGCATGTATGGTGACATTGTATTCCAAGGATGCATAGAATAATGAATATGGTTATACAATATTTATAATAACAACACAATATATATAATATACTGGAGTTTTTATTTTATAATGGAAATAAAAAAGAATGAATAAGTGGAAGAAGAAAGGAACTTTAAAGAGGGTGGTGAAATTGTTACCTCTTATTCGGGTTCTCCCTTTTGATTTGATCAAAAGGTCTATGATCAAAATAAGGCCTCTAGGTTTAATTGAGGGAAGTTGGGAGAATATTTAGTTAGAGGTTTTCTGATCCAAATGGCTTTGAAGGTGTGAATTATAAAGAAGAGGGTGTTCTCTTTTCAAGAGGTGTGAGGGGGACCTTAGGAAAAGCTTGACATATTATTTTATAATAAATTCATATTCGGTTTCAAATTGCTAGAAAGTGGATTATTTAAAGTTTAAGGGTGTTATTTGTCGAAAACCACTCAACCAATAAGTTTTATATAGGTTTGGGTCACTATATTAACTTTATCTTTTTTATTTAACTCTTAGTAAAATAGTTTGACATTTACAATGTCTCTTTGTATTTTTATATTATATATTAAATAAACTTACTATATAATTTAAAGTGACCCCAAGTGGTCCATTAATGATACACCTGTCATTATATAAATCCTTTGTCTGATCCTTCGATTTTTATGAATAGAATATCAATTAATAATATAATATTTTCTTAAACAACTATTTTATGTCAATTATGACACTACATAATAATTGTTTTTAAGTCGTAAAAACATTATTAATTCGAACTAATTTCATTTTTGTAATCATAAAATTTAAAATGAACCAATATAATTCGTTTATGTCATCAAAAGCATCATATTATATTTATTTTAAAATTTATAATACGAATTTTTTGATTCATTCAATAATATGAAAAATACTGCATCATTATTGTGTCATTAATAAATTTAATTATTCAATGTATAAAAATATAAATAAAATACCATTATGTAGGAAATATTTTTATCTCTCTAATTAATATTTATAGTCTATCATATAATATATATAACCCTTTGTAAAAAATTGTTTTCCTAAATGATATATGATTATGTCATTTTCTTATTTACTTTAACATAATTAATATAAAGTGTCATTATCACTTACAAGTGGCTCCATGGGGTCCCAAAATCACCACAAAGATACCCATGGTCGGACATGTATCAGCTAATAGGGTTAGTACACATTTTAGGGTAATTTAATTTTATTATAATATTATCTGTTTACCATTATTTAACAGATTTACCATTTAACCATGGTAAATAAAATATTTACTGAAGTAATTTTTCAAAATGTCTAAAAAAAGTTACCTATTTACAAAATTTGGAAAATCTGATTCTAAATATGGAATCCATTTCTCTAAATTAAAAACACATAAGTGGCATAAATTAACATAAAATTAATTCCCGTTGACAAAACAAAAAGCATGTTTTTATGAAATAATAACTATCAAAAGATTTGAACTTTCTTATGTCCAGTTTAAATGTGAAATTATGTCTAGTGACCAAAATTGGATTAAATGGTAAAAATATAATCTAATTATACTTTAAATTAACTCAAATTCATAATTTATCTCTATTAATTATTTCCATTAAAAAAGTTATTTTTAATTAAAATTTAGTAATTTTCACTATTCATCAAAATATGAAAGTTATCAGAAAAGTACCGAAAATTCACCATAAGTTCATTTTGATAATCCTAATCAAAAAATGATGTCCATTTTTATAGATAAAATTTATAAATTTTTAAAAAGTGGGTATTATTAATCACAACGGGTAGTTTGATTAGTTGTGGTGTGTTAGAACTCGATGTTGCGTACAACACACACTACTGTATTATTCAATGAGAAGCGTACCGTGGAATCTTGGGGTGTTACACCTATAGTAGATACTTTATTAAATTTTTTTATATTGGTTCATTTATTTCCTAAAATAACCCCATTGAATCAATAATAACAAAACCAATGAAATTATTACATTTCTAAAGGTCTCTACAATATTGGAAGCACCACATCACCATGGTATCTCATAAAAACAATATTCTTACATCAAATCCTGGGGGCCATAAAATATAATGTCATAGCCTTTATCATATGACATTGTCATATAGTATTCTTAGATTTTAGAACTGACTTACATACCCATGAAATCCTCACCATGCCTTACTCTAATATCTATAGTATCTCTGAAATATCAGCTTCAATACAACTATGCCTCGAGCCCCCATCAACTTGTACATGTCCTCAGTTGTCATTAAAGATAAGGAGTGATGCTTTATTCCTCCCTCTAATTTTCCCCAGGTAGGATACTAGAACTGAGGAATAATAAATATAATTGGAGAACCACATTTATAATATCAAACTAAGATAAATTATAGTATTATAACTACTAATCAACTCCATAACATATAAATTCAATGAATATCACATAGAATAATGTCACACAATGAAATTTATGTAATAAAAAAGGGTTTTGAAAATTAAATGTAATGATATGTTTCTCCTAGTTCATTAATTTTCGAGTTTTGGTGGATGGAAATGTTTGGTGGTGTCTCAAAAGAAGTTTAGAGTGGTTTATTTGCTAAAGGATAGAAAAATGAGGGATTTAAAACTATGAAACTATATTACAAAATGTGAAAATATATTTCATGGAATTTCTTGGTGTTTTTAAGGAATGAATTATTTTGGGTTTTGAAAAATAAAATAATATCAAGAGGTGAAAAATTTTTCTGTGGAAACAAACCCCATGGTAATACACGACGTGAAAGGGTATTACATGTTGTGTAATACCCTTATAATGTTCAGTTTTAATAATTATTTTTTGCTGAAGCATTATTCATTCAGCCATGGTTTTTATTTTCCTCTCATTCCAGGGAACCCTAGGCACAATGTGCAGTCATTAGAGTCCTAATCCTCCAACCTTGATCTATTAATCCAGGTAGTTGTTTATTGGAAATCTTCGATTGATATGTGGTGTGTTTTTTGCACATTCTCTTCTACTTATTATTCTTCATTCCACAGAATTCACTTTCATCGTATGGGTCACCTTTATGTGGAATTTTTCACATCGTTTTGATAATAGTCTAGTGTGGAATAGTTTCATCCACATTTATAGCATTTCATTTTTCTCTTTCGGGCATTATTATTCACCCTACGATGCATTGACAAGTTTTAAAACATCCTCAAGATAGGGTATTTCTTTATTTAGAAATGATTGTTCATCCTGTGTAAGGGATCTACTTTTTTTCCTATGAATATAGTTATGCCACCCTAACCAGGATATGAAACCATTAAATTAATTGAAATGGGTAAAGGGATCTGATGCACATGTTTTTATGGATATGCTATTAGTAAGATGTAGTGAAATTTACTGGCTAATTGCAATAATGAAAATTGTGGTCGTTGTGGTAAATAGTTGTGCACTAAACAATTATCATGTTAGTTGAATCCTTTTGAACACACATATATCTGTAAATTTGTAACTCATGTACACTTGGATAATAAATGGATCCCCTAGTAATACCTAGTTTCTATGAAAACCCAAGAATTAATAAGTGGAATTAAAAAAGGGATTCCTAGATAATACTAAAATTGGCGAATTCTTTGGTATGTGGGGTGATGTGTTGCTTGGAATATTGTGGTTGTGTATATGGTATAGATGTAATGTGAAGTTAATATGTTTTGGTGTCTCGATACCCTATGGTTTGTGATGTAATATGTTTATGAAGAACAATTTGTGTTGTTGATAGGTTTAGTCATTATGGAGGATGTAGTTGTATATGACACATCAAAAAAACCAAGTAATGTAATATCAAGTTGAGATATTGATTTATGTTATTATGGATGAGAAGTGTTTCACAGTAGGACTATGACCGGGATATGTGGTGTTGTGTTGTTGTGTTTCTTGTGGTGTGTTGTGCGTGGTAGTTTTCTACATAGAAGTGGAATAAATAAATTAATAATTGTTTATAAATGTTTTTAATATGCTTGTGTTTGTTTTTTTAATGTAAAAAATAAATGATTTATAAAATTTCAATGGATAATCAAGTTGGATGGAAATTAAAATTTGGTTGAGGCATTTCGTCTATTGTTGTGTATTTAGGTTTAGCAACAATGTTGGAAGGGTTATGAGCTGGTTATTTGTTGAGAACCCATAGGTTGGGATTGAGTGTCTAGTATCATGTTTATATATATATTCTGGTTTTTCCCTTGTAACTTATATAGGAAAGCCAAAATAGCTGATCACTACGTGACTAACACCCCCATCATCTTGGGGAAGGGTATAATTCCCAAAAATCTCAATTGTAGAATGGATGGATGACCATCCGCTCTTCCCTGTTCCATCTTCCATGTAGTGATAGACCATGATTCATAAGAAAGGTCGTTTTTTGTGTGCCCCAAATTTGTGCAGGTGAGTTGGTATTTCCATGTTATCTTTGGGATGAGATGTGGAATGTGGCCTAGGTGTCTCGGGGTGGGATGCCATCTGTACGTGTCCATGGTGTCTATAAGAGGGATGTGATCTGGGATGTGGAAAACATGTATGAAGGACGGATGTGATGTTGTATGTGGTTTTGGTGTCTGTGGGTGGGATATGATTTGGTATATAGACCAGGTGTCTACTGGCGGGATGTGAGGCTCGTGGCCTAGGTTCCAGGACAATGTGTGGTTGTGCGGTCCAATTGTGTGTAACTGGTATGTGACATGGTTCTTTCCAAAGACGTGGGAACATGAGGATGTTTTTTATTAGGTAAAAGTTTCTAAACTAGTGGTAAGTTGTGTGGTTTACTGAAATCATAAATATTCTTACAATATTACTTTATATCACTTGTTTTACTTGTTGAGAATGCCTTTCTGAGAATGCGATGGCATCAATACATTGTTAGGTGCTATTTGGTTCTGTTGTTTTCTCTCACGGGAATTAGTATGTTCCTTTTCAGGTTTTCATAAGAGACTTTTATTTTACTGTAGAGTGTATTTTTATACACACCCTATGTGTATAAAACTACATAAAAGTTTCTATGAAAAATTTGTGGACCGTTCTATAACATACTAGCTTGGATCTTGACTATTGATGTGTTGCTATTTAGCTTTAATTTTTGTATTTACATGGAATTTTTATTTCACTTGTAACAATATAAGCTTAAACATTCAAATGGGATAGATTTTATTCTTTTTCCTTTATATATATATCTTTTCAATTTTTGGGATGAACCGTCTTATCTCACGATCATGTTTTTCTAAAAAGAGAAATGCATCTCATTTTGTGATATTTTATAACCTTTTTTGGTAGTCTCCACCCTGGGGCCTACTGTGGTATGAATTGGGGTTCATTATCTCATTTTCATCATTACCATCATTAGAGGGGTATCATTGGAGGGATGGGTGATGATAGAATGGTATCGGAGGTGATGGTTAAATTTGGGGATAATTATTTGAGTTAGGAATAATGAGGATTTCATATATTAGTAGGGAAACATTGTACGACAATATTTGTGTGTGAAGTAGGAAACAAATGACTTCTAGGACATGTAATATTTGGGCCCCAGTGATTTAGCCTAATGAAGGACATAGTGAGGCTGCACTAGTTGATGAGTATAAACCATAAGGAAGTTACATTCATCATAATTACCTAATATTTTTCAGAATTCATTATTTTAAGATGTTAATAATGAATTAAATTGAATAATTTACGATGAGTTATGATGGGTTAAATCTCAAAAAATATTCCATATTATTTAGGATTAGGAATTCCTTATTAACCTTTTTGTTATGGCACCTGGTCATCGCCTACATGTGGCTTGGGTGGTTGAGGATTAGTGGGCTGATACAGTTGATCGGTAGAGGGTTAATCTAGTGGAATATGATGAAAACATGTAGATAATGATACTTTCTTTATAGTGTCAGGCTATGGTAATGTATAATAGAATCATTTTAGGCAAGGAGATAGACACTACCACAAAAACAGTTTTTCACAGCACCCCCCCCCCCCCACGTTATCAGCGCTAACAAAAAAGTGCTGATAAAGGGGGGGGGGTCCCTTTAGGAGGGCTCAAAAAAGCGCTGATAAAGGGTGCCTTTATCAGCGCTGATAAAAGCACCCATTTATGAGCGATTTTTTTGTAGCGCTGATAAAGGGGGGGCCTCTATCAGTGCTTTTTTTAAAATCACTGATAAAGGGTCGACTTCAAAAATAAATTAAAGAAAATATATATTAATATATTAATATATAAATATTTCTATATTGATATAAATGTAATATATAATTTTTAAATATATTTTAGATAAGTATAAATGTACATTTACACATATAATATACTCAATATATAAGATATTTAGTGAAAATGGCTTATAAAAAAAGTATAACAAAATTTTTATTTAATAATTTGATAATTATTATAGAGTAATAGTCATTTAATAACAATTTGAAGACTAAAAAAATTAAAAAAATTAAAAAAGATCTAAAATATGTTGAAAACGCAACTCAAACATCAAACAACCATAACATTTGATCCAGGTGATCATTTGAGCTCTACCATATATCAAATCGAAGCCTGCGATGAGCTCTAAGTCACTATGACTGGGGGGCATTCAAGTGATTTTCGAGGCCAAAAGAGGCCCAGAAGGCCTCCAAAATTGAGTTTTTTGTCGGGGTACCCTGATTTTTTTAACATTATGTGGATTTTCAGCCTCATTTGTGGGGGTATTATTGGATTTTTTTGGGGACTGAATTTATTCCAAGGTATTACATTCATATTGATATTATGTATTTGAAATTTCATCCTTTTTGATAATTCACTGCTATTTATAATGAAATATATAACAATATATACATATTTTTTATATATTCACAACTAAAAATTTAATTATAAATATAAATAATAAAATATATTAGCTTTATCTAAATAATAACTAACATCCATTTTATTTAAGATACAAATATATTAATATTTATATTCCTATATATTAATGTAAATATATATAAATATTAATCTCGCTATATATATATTAATCTAGTAACTATATATATATATTAATATAACTGCATATATATATATATATTAATATTACTATAAACATATATATTAATATAACTATATATATATTAATATAACTATATATATGTTAATAATATATATATATATATTAATATAAATATATATTACTATACGAATAAATATAACTAAATATATATATATATATATATATTAATATTACTATATATATTAATATTACTATATATATATTATAATATAACTATATATATATATATTAATATAACTATATATTACTATACGAATAAATATAACTAAATATATAAATATAAATAAATATATATATATCATTAATTGGAAACAAGTCAAATTAGAGTAGTGGTAAAGGCTTAGGCGCGCATGGGGGAGGTCTCGAGTTCAAATCCTGGTGAAGGAAGGGGAGCACGCACATGGGGGAATATGGGAGAAAGTGCTATTAAAGTGTGTAGGGGGTGAGAGGGCCGCTGTACAGGGTTAGAAAAGTACTGTGAAAGGGGGGGGGGTGCTCAAGCACTATAAAATCCCCCATATTGGAAGTATTTTTTTTCAGTTTAAAAAAAAATTAAAATATTTTTAATTTTTAATTTTTTTTAACTTTCACCACCACATTTATAAATGCAGTAATAAAAGGGGTACATTATCAGTGCTAAAACAAAAGCAATGATAAAGGATGCGTTAATATAGTGGTCTTTTATCAGCCCTACAAAAAGCGCTGATAAAGGAACCTTTTATCAGCGCTTTGTTTTAGCGCTGATAAAATCCCCTTTTATCAACGCTTTTTTTAGTGCTGATAAAATGGGTCTTTATCATTACTTCTCAATGTGCTAATAAATGGGACCCCCCCTTTATATTTTCTGGCTTTATCAGTGCTTTTCTAGCACTGATAAAGGACTTATTTTTAGTACTGAGAGAGCTGGCCCGAGGAACTTCAGATCACCTTCAACATGATCATGGCCTTTAAGGTGTACACGTTTCAATTAGAGGTTAATATGAATTGATGTGTTTCTCATTAGTGATGTATGTTTTACTTGGGGGAGCGGAAGGAGTATCACTTTTTGTGGGATAATTTCAAGAATGAGTTCTATGTAGAATTCTTTTCATCGACCATAATGGTTTTGAAGAGGTGGGAGTTACTATCACTCCAGTAGGGGAGTATGTCAGTAAGAGAGCATGGGATCATGTTTATGGATCTCCTCTATATTTCCCCATATCTCTTTCCAAATGAGGATTCTCATGCGATATGTCTAGGGGAGGTGCTTCTTCTTTTGACATAGCATGTTGTTACTCAATTTACTTTTCCAGAATAACTAAAGGTCTAGAAAAATTTGGATAATTTGGAGTGTATTCCCTATTGAAGAGGTTCATTATGATATTGGATACAATAGGGTTGTTCTAGAAGTATTTACGAGTGGAAGGTCTCATGCTCCAAGACCTTCAATAATTCAACCGATAGAGAGTTCATCAAGACAGCTTCCTTTTTGACAATCTAGTCTTCATGGCTATTCTATGTTCTTGGGGTCAATTTGATTCTTCTATAGAGACTGTAGACATATCTATAATTATTATATAGTTATTTTTTTAGCTTCGTATGGTGGAGGTGGACATGTTCAGTAGCATCCGTATCAGTAGTTTCTAGTTATGATGTTTCAGTAGTAGGGAAAATATGCTCAAGCTCCACCAAAGGGAGATGAAACAGGTTGGGACTGACCTGAGGATGTCTGACATAGACCCCAACCTAGACATGTTCATGGAGGTGGTCATTAATATAAGGGATGTAGGGTTGGGAATTGTCTTTATCACATACTAGAGGATATATCTCAGTTAGGACAACAGATTTTCGTAGGTATGATTAGTTTCTCCAGTACCATTTCTTGTTCTCTGTTTGATTCACGATCTTTGCACTCTTTTGTTGCACCCGCTCTAGTATATGCTCTAGGGATATACATATAGAGTCTTCCATTGATCATAGTGTTGAGTGTGACTATTTGATGTAATACCACCTTGTATGGTGTGTTCTAGGGATGTATACTGATGATGGGACCATATCAGTACTGTGGGGATCTTTTTTCTGCTATAGATGAAGTTGTATGATGTCATTATCAGCATTGAATGGTAAAATACCATGAATATAATTATCAACTGCTTCTAGATTAGAGTTTCATTGTTATATATGGATGATCAACGTGTGATTCTCATTTGTAATAAAAGATGTCCGGTGTGAAGTCGGTATATAGGTCTCTTCTTTTTTTTGGCAGAGCTATCAGTGGAATCAACAGATGATGGGTTAGCGGACGTTCCTAGAGTTTATGGGGAGTTCTTAGATGTTTTTCTTGAGAAGGATGTGATGCTACCCACTTGACGTGGAATTCATATTGTGATAGACATCTATCCCAATGCATCTACGATTTTTATTGATCCTTATCGGATGACTCCTTTTGAGTTGTAGGAGTTTTGTATTCAGATGTATGATCTGATGTATACGGGATTTATCTCTATAAGTGTGGCATCATTGTGTGCTGAAATTTTGTTTTTAAAGATGTAGTATGCTGGTATAATATTTTGGAATGACTAGTGGAGGTTGAATCAGATGACAATAAATAACCACTACCCACTCACAAGGATAGATGGTCTTTTAGATATGATGGGTGGGTAATGTTCATTTTCTAAGATCAATCTACGGATTGGATACCAACTGTTGAGGGAGAAGGAGGCTGATATCCTGAACACTGCTTTCAGGTTAAGGTTTAGAAACTTAAATCTTATATTCATGCCATTCTATGTTATGAAAGAACCAGTCATGTTCATGGGTATTATGAAATCCATTTTCGTAGAGTTTCTAGACTAGTTAATGATAATTTTAATCGATGGCATCTCGATTTACCTGATGTTATAGAATGAGTATGTTGTGCTTCTTAGAATAGTTTTAAAGGTTCTTCTACACCACCAACTCAAAGGAATCTTGTGCAAGTGTATGTTTTAGATAGGGGAGGAATAGATCCTAAGTTGGGTTGTGTCTCAGTAGGGTGTGGCAATCGACCCATTGATGGTTGAAACATTTTTTTCTATACAATCACCAAGGAATTTGGTGGATGATATTGGATTTCACTGTTGTTCATGCTATTATCGGAGTATTGTGCCTGGTTTTTCTCTGGATTAATCTGTATTGACATTTTTGACCAAGAAAGACAAATATTTTGATTAAAGTGACTAGTTATAGATAGTGTTAATCTATCTGAAGGGGATGTTTGTTAGGGCTCTAGTTCTCCAATTTCCATATTAAGGGTTGATGTTTGAGATTTGTTTGATGATTCCTGTTTATCATGGGATGCAACATGATGTATTAATGAGTATGATCTCTTATGGGTCTAGTAAATTATTTTCCATTGAATGTACCTATAACACCAACAATCTAGAGATTGTAGTAGTCGAATTCACACTTTTGTTTTGGCACCATTACTTTAGTGGGGTCATCTATGTGGTCTTTATAGATCAAAATATCTTGAGGTATATATTTTTCCATCATGAATTAATCAGTATAATGTGATGGTGTATGGATTTTCTTATGGACTATGATTTTGAGATCTCCTATACATCGAGTTAGGGGAAAATTTTGGCTAATGAATTGATCAGGAAGTCACAAATGCATAATTTTCAGGAGTCTTCTGTCGATTAGAAGGCGATGGAGAAGTTGGCAGTAATTCACATAGATAGAAAAGTGGAAGGTGGAAGAGTATATTGTTTTCAAATGATTTTGCAGTATTGTCTCATGTAGTAGGTGATGTTTTTACAATTGGAGACCAGTTGGAAGAGGTATTTCATGATTTTGTTGGCCATCAGGATGCTCTATAGGAATATTAACAGAATGGTTAGAACCATATATTATTCCAAATAATTTTTTTATTTCAGTAGTAGTTGGAGACGGGGTCCTTCGTGGGTTTTATAGCTCACCTTTAGTAGTACATACAGTATATTAAAATATTTATTGTGGATTTAGAATGTCGTTTTGGAGGTCTGGAGGAGATTTCATGGTTATGGGAAACACAAATGTGTGTGCATTACTTGAAACGAGTTGTTGTGGTCACATTC
This sequence comes from Viscum album, assembly GCA_963277665.1. NCBI lineage: Eukaryota > Viridiplantae > Streptophyta > Magnoliopsida > Santalales > Viscaceae > Viscum > Viscum album. Next base: position 350,443,122 of record OY728123.1, read on the forward strand.
AAATGATGTTTGGTTTCATGTTACATCAGTGCAATATAGTGGCTGACCATGGTCCTCTTTCAAAGGAAGTAGTAAATTAAAAAAACCTCATAAATATATTATAAAAATAAAATAAAAGAGAATAAAAACCCTAAATTCATGGATGTGTGGGTTGTTTATCATTTATAATACTAAAAGAATATAGTTGTAAGGAGATTTTATTTTTTTGTTTTTAATTATTAAATGAAACTCGATGCAACAAGAAGATGTTTTTTAGAAACTTTTTTCAAATGCATAATCGATCTAAATCAACCACATTACATATTTATTTATCATTATTAATTAAATTTACACACAATAAATTATAATACCCTAATTTTTTAACCCTCCAACCCTACGGGAGTTAACTTAACCACAAACACGAAATTATATAAACCTCTGGCTAGCTTCAATTCATGCAATCGTAACATCATGATTAAATTGATGTTATTAGGTGATCAATTGTTTAGATGTTAATTAGGGAACATACCCACTCTGTAAATGATGGTTAATTGTGTTTATTGATTATATTTTAACTCTACAAATTTGTCATGCGTGGGCTTGTATTACCGATAAAGATCGCACTCTCCCAATTTACACAAACCTCGACCGCACCTATTTTCATGTCGATTATTCAGTTGCTTTCTTATATTCATTTATCTTGAAAACAAATTTAATATATCATATTAAGTGAATTAATGTAGTGAATTATTCAAACAAATTAATGAAGAAGGTAATAGTTAGATCAATTTATAAAAAGACAACCCTTCTATTGGTGATGTAACCACCGTTGATGTGAATTGCATTTGCAAAGGTTTATAATGGGAATAACTAAATCATTATTCTACTCAAGAATTCCATACAAAAGAGAAAGAGTAATAGAAGAATAAATTTGAAAAAATTTGAAGAAAATTGAAGAAATAAAAGAAGAAAAAATAATTTTATTATGAAAACACAACCATTTCAACATGAGGAAGAAGAAGAGGTCTTCGAAAAATGGATCCTTTCTTCACGAGCATACATAATTGAAATGATTGGAAATTGGAGTGGAACTAATTTTCATTTTCCCTAAACATCCTAATTCACGTCCCCACATTTACAATTTATAAAAATACATATTTATAAAGTGGAGGGGAGGCTTGGTTAATAGTGGTTTCAAGTATGAATGAGAAAATTCTGCCAAATATTTTAATCCCACTTGCATTGACATCTTGACCACCAAATTTCGTGGATTAGATGCCCCTAAAAATAGATAATATCTTTAAAATTAGGTTTTCAATCCCCTCTAAATATTTTGGATCGAATCCATGTACATGTATAGAAGATATGGAAAAAATACAAATAAGATGTCCAATCTCGCTTGTCCGGACCAACATTGACTTAATGGTCTGTTTACTCCATAAAAATGAACTCTTTAGATATAGTGTCCTGTGTAAGAGATGTATAAAATTATGTGGTGAAAACTATTACAAAATTTATGTTCAAATAATTCATATTAGAATATTTATTTTCAAATTACTATAGTGAATTTTAAATAGTTAAAAGTGGAATTTTCATCAAATTTTCAAATGAATGATCGAATCCAAAATATTTCATAAAAAAGATATTTAGAAAATTGCAATGAAATTATATCATTTATTATTAATAAAATATTCAAAAAATAGCATTTTATCATGTCCCCTACAGTTACCAGTTTTCACTCCTGGGAAAACCCTCATTTCAATTAAACATCAATATCAATTCCAAACATATTTAAAAAAAACATATCCTTGAGATCTAACAATTCCACACCCAAAAACCAAAGATATCATGCCTCATAAAAAACAATTATTTCAAGTTCCCCATTTATCTCATTCAATATATTTCCACTTCATTTATCCCCCCATGCACAAAACACTTACCTCACATGAATTTTCTCTTATCACACAAATATCAATTTTTAGCAATGTCTTTCTCATCCACAATCATACAAGGGTCACCATAGACTTAAAAAAATCCTACATCGCCACCTGATGTGAGACAAGGACATATGATTATGATGAGGAAATTTTAGGTTTTTTCTATGTCTTTTGGTTGGTAGGATTTAAATGTAAAAATTTTAGAGGCTGAATGAAGGGGACTTGGCTCTTTTTTATGAAATATTGCATTAATATAATTTTCTCCTAAATATGGTATCCTCCTCAATCCACTTTTCATAAAATGTTTTTCATCATCATGATAAAATAATGTACACACCATTAAACATTTTATCATTACAAATGTCAATCCTCAAACAAGGTTTTCTTGAAATCTCCCAATTGGCACATGTTTCTCCCTCTATTAGACGCTCTAGAAAGGCACAACGACATTTATCATGAAAGCTCAAGAAAATTCACACCTTTCAATATAATTATTTTATTTAGAAGAAAACATGTAACTTCAGATTTTAATTTTATACACAAATTATCAATGAATTTGGTAGCACAACACACTACTACTTCCCCCATACACATGTTAAACTAGAATGTGAAATTTCACATGAAGAGTTGGTTGGATAGAAAAAATTGTCTTGTAATGTGGCTGACCAAATAGGATGTTCATTCCATATATGGTATATAAGGATTAAATGTTCATGGTAGGCCACTATAAAATGTATTCATTGAAAAAAGGGCTTTAATACCAAACAAATTCCTCAATCAATTAAAAATAAGTACCTAGAACCCATTAGTTTTGACAGGAATAAAACAAATTTTGGTTCAATAAAGCCTAGATTGGTTCTATCAAGAAATGAGTTAAATTTAATGAATAAAAAAATGGTTTAGAAGCCTCAAAGGAAAGTTATTTCAACGAAAAATATAGTGAGATGTGTCCTATGATTCAAAATTTAGAATACTTTTTAGGAAATTACTAAAGATTTGACAATGAAACAAAGTCATTTCCAACATTCATTTAAGCTCACTTTCAAGGGAAAATTTGTTTCACATAATGATATAGATTTAAAAATTGTGATGACAGTTTCCAAAAACACACAAAATTTAAAAATAAGCACTCAAAATTTAAAAAATATATAACTTTTTTTTAAATTATTGAAAAATAGTAAAATAGTGGAAATTACTAAACTAAAAGGTTCCCTCCCACACACATAAAATATTTAATTTTCCTCCATGTGAACACATGAGATGATATATGCACATGAATTGTATAAATTTTAATTGGAAAAATAATATAAAAATTAAAGTGTTAGGAAAAACTAGCTATGATCATGTGATAATGTGGTTATAAAGTGTGATGAAATCCACTGCATCTGTAGGAAGTACCTCAATGTATTTCATCAATCATTTATCATTTATTTGAAATCTCCTTCCAATGTCCTCTAGTACGATCGCCTCTAAACCATATGAAAAATCATTAGTTACAATATAAGAACCTAACCCCATACAATGTAACATACCAGCCATTAAATTCAGTCGCAAACTATAGAGCGAGAAATTTTATCCAACATGAAATTATTTTTTACGTATCATTTTTTTATGAGCTCATTTTGATATTTCAATATGGATCCTTGAGTTATCATAAGAATAAAATCTAAAATCCTCAAGCTATTGAATTTGATGCTTCTTTTGGATTCCATCTTGGGAAAAATCTATTTTTCTTTTCATTATATCCCAATAAGCCTGATTCTCAGCTCCAATGTGGAGATGACAGGACTTCCTAAAGGCAATCTGAAATGGGGACATATGAATGGGAGTCTTATATGCTATCCTATAATCCCACAATGCATCATCCAACTACTTTCTCCAATCCTTACTATTTGGTTTCATGGTTTTCGCAAAAATTGGTTTCAAATAATGATTTGGAACCTCAACATGGCCATTTGTTTTGGGGTATTATGGTGTTGATGTTTTCTATTTCACCCCATACTTCTTATGAAGGGAATCAAGATTCTGATTGTAGATGTGTTTACCTTGGTAACTGATGATGGCCTTTGGTACTAAAAACCTGCAAAAAATATATGCTTTGACAAAGTCCACTACTACATGAGAATCATATGTCCTGGTGGCCTTAGATTCCACCCATTTACTCACATAATCAACAATAACCAAAATGTACAAAAAACCAAAGGAACTAGGAATAACACCATTATTATTGATGCCATATTCCTCAAAAATCTCTCAGAATAGTATTGTTAGTTGCGGAATCTCATGTCTCCTATAAATATTCCTAGTGTGTGGGCATTGAGAGCATGACATACCAAACAAATGGGCATCATGGAAAAAGCTTGGCCAATATAATCCATAGTACAAAAACATTATTAGCAATTCGTTGGGGTCCAAAATGTCCACCCCAAGAAAGTGTATGACAAAAATGTAAAACAGACTCCAAATCATGATCAGGAACACACCTCATAATTACATGGACACTAAACTTGCGTCATAGGTATGGATCATCCCAAACATGAAATCATGACTAACTCTTTAACTTTGGGTCTTGATTTTTCATTAAATTTGCAGGGATTTCAGAAGAAACAAGGTAGTTAACTAAATCATCATACCAAGGATATGTACCTAAGATGGAGTAAATATGCTCATCGGGGAAAGTGTCCAGAAGTGGTACCTGATCCATGGTGTCATCCTCATGTGCATGAGTAAGCCTACACATTTGTTATTCCATAAGGTTTTCTGACCCCTTCTTGTCTTTTATCTCAATATCATATTCCTAAATTAGGAGAATCCATCAAATAAGTCTAGGTTTTGTGTCTGGATTCTTGAAGAGGCACCACCTATCCTCATGGTAAAAAAAATACTTCAGAGCCTAATAAATAATAATGGAATTTATCTAAATCAAATATGAAAGCAATAATCACCTTTTTGTGGTTGTGTAGTTCGATTGGGATAATTCCAGTGTCCTCGATGAATATGATATCCCATTTGAACGTCCCTCCACCCTCTGAGAGAAGTAATATCCATTTGCAACGTTGGTGGTGTCACTCATAAGTTGAAAAGTAATATCCCACCATGGGGGATGTATGATCTGTGGAGTGGTACGAAGCGTCCTTAGATCATCAACTAAAGTCCGACAAGAATCATCAAACACAAAATCAGAATCCTTTTTCAGGTAATTGAGACATATGAAGAGAAATATAACTAAAATAATTGATGAAGCACCGATAAAGTAATAAGTGATCAGGGAATGATCTAACATCATGAACACATGCAGAATATCATAAGGATGAAATAATGTCTATCATAGATCAATCATATTATATCCCATGTTTTGATGCTACATTCCCTTAGACAATGCCATGCTCTTCCATGAAGTGACACTTTTCAATGTTCATGACCAGATTCGTATCAATTCAATGATTCAACTCCTTTCCCTAACTACTTATACATTCATCAAATGAGGATACATTCATAGTAAAATTATCCATCAATACCTCCTTGTAGGTCTCAGTAAAATTAAATAAAAACTCACCATGCATCTCTGGAAAGTACAGGGGGTGTTGCAAGGTCCAAATGGAATCATTTGATAGGCAAACGTATCGATTTTATTTGTGAATTTTGTCTTCTATATATCCTTTGGAGCAATAGGATCCTAAAAATATCTAGAAATTCCATCCAATAAAAAATAGTGTGTTTTACAAACTAGTCTCTCATGAATCTGATAAATAAATGCGAGGGGAAATAGTCCTTGTGAGTAGATTGATTTAGTTTCCTAATCAATACATTAAAACCAACTATTTTATACAATAATTGGAACTAACTCATCATTGCCATTTTTTACAACAATAAAAACACTTCTCATAGACAAAACTAGAATAGTGCTCACATACTAAGAATCTGAAATACAGTAGACTATATCATCCTCAAAAAAATTATCTACTTTTTTAACAACCAAAAAAATTGTTGGATTGAGCCTCTTTTGTGGATCCCTAATAGGTTTATCCCCATCCTCCAAAAGAATCCTATGCATGAAAATGGAGGGGATAATAACTGATATGTCAGCCAAAAGGGAGATTGTTGGAAATGATAAACATGTAATCTTTCTTCAATCACCACCTATGAGTATTTGAGATTAGGTGTCAATGGATTGAGTTCTAAATTTGGGGGGTTCTGTATGGATGGAGAGAGTGATGGAACTGAAACATGTGTACTAGAAACATTAGTATCAGATTAGACATCATCCAAATCAGATAATAGTTCATCAAATCAATTAGTGTACTCAACGACTATTCCATAATAAGAGTTCACATAATGAAGATCAGATTATGAATCCATTTCAAAATCAAATCTTAGAGAGTCATGGTCATTAGAAAGAGTTTTGGAAGTTCTCTTAGACAATAAAATAGAACCAATAATCATAATATCCCTAAAAATATGAAAATAAAATTCCATGGAGTTTTTATTTGGTGGATCAAAATAGAGATAACAAATACAGAATGGTCCTCTGAGGGGTACTTCATGGATTCCATGACATTAAATATCACAACTTCTTCTCCAAGTTCAAGGGAAATTATACCCTATTTGACATTTGTGATAGTTATTTCAGTTTTAGGAGGGTTCTACCAACGAAAATTGGAGCACGAGAACTTTCCTGATCATCCTCTATGTTAAGCACTTATAAATATATTAGAATGATCATGTCTCTTAGCTGAACAAGTACATCCTCAAGGACACCCTCTGGATATATTATAGCCCTATTCATTAATTTCACCCCTACTCTTGTGGGTTTCAACTCACCATCCTGTAATGTAGAAAAAACAAAGTGAGTCATTACATTTATGGAAGCTCCTAAATCACATAAAGTGTTTGAAATGCATTACTCTCTCATGGTGCATGGTATAGTGAATGTCCTTGGATCCTTGGTTATTTTTGGCATTACTAGAGTTGTTGTAAGGAGTGCTAACACATTCCTTCCAAGAATGATCCTCTCATTTCCAATGAGCACTCTTATATTGGTAGAATTTTCTTTTAAGAATTTGGCATACCTTGGAATTTTCATGATGGCTTCAAGTAAAGGGACGTTGATCTCCACATGCTTGAATGTGACCAAAACATCTTTTTTCATTGTCTCTTCATCCATATTCTTAGTTTAAACAACCATGATTTGAAAAGGTAGGTGTTTGAGAGGAACATCATTACCCTTTATCTTACCATTATCATTCTCCTTGGGTTCCCCATCAAGTGGGTTTTTAATGGTGCCTCTACGGAGTTGAGGTGAATCCTATTGAAACGATAGGTGAAGATGTGTTAGATTTTTTTCCCACTTCTATATGTGGTGGAACTAACATTCCCCTTAGTATTAGGAGTAGGTAGGGAATGAATATTTATAGAGTTCTAACTTACCAGTTCATGGAGGGTAGAGGAAATCTAGTACATATGTGTCTTCAACTCCCATAGTTACAAACCATGACTCTTCAGCTCATTATGTTGATTAAGAATAATTTTCCTCCAAAGGTCATCAGTGTTAGAGTCTACCTTGATTGGGGGATTCCCATATTGTTGGCATGTATACTCATGGGCTTCAAATCTCATTGGTGGTTGTTGGAAACCCTATTGGGAAGGTGGAGCCTACTAGAAGATTTTTTGAAAAGGGGGCCTTTTGTTGTCCAGTGCCATACCTCATGTCCAATTGATCCTTCCACACTTGTTTTATATGATGGTGAAAAATAATCAAGCTAATTCTAGGGATTTGTCTATTGATGCGGAAAATCTGGTCACCTAGTAAACAACACTTCACAATCCTTTGTTTCTTGATGTTGGGGGGAAACATTCTTTTGGGTGTCTTGTATCAGTGAAAATGACACAAAGCATTGGAGGAGGGGTTAGGATGTATTTTGTTCCAAATAAATCTTCCTAACCATAATGGTCATTTCTTTAAACATAGTTTCAATCAAATGATTTTCAAGAGAAGAAGGACTTACCTGATATACTCCACTAATATGTGGTGTACCTTGATCACCAATTGATGGGTGTCTTGGGCCATTTTGTCAATAAATGAACGTGCATCTGTAGGTGTCTTATCCACCAATTCACTTCTAGCCACAACATCCACGATTCTTATCTCCATAGGTTTGAGTCCTTCATAAGAGTATTGGATGAGGAGTTTCTCACTAATTTGATGATGCAGAATGCTTGCACAAAACATCTTGAATCGCTCCTAGTACTAATAAATTAACTCCCCTTGGGATTTCATGGTCCCTGAGATCTTCTTATATATGGAAGTGGCCTTTCATTCTTGACAAAATCTCTATATGAAAAGTGGTTTTGAATCATTCCCACTACTTACATATCTGGGTTTTAAATAATACATCCAATCTATTGCAGCTCCGTCAAGTGAGAATAGGAATGTTCATAGTTTGATTTTATCCTAATAATAATTTCATGGTTTTAGGGTTGAGAAAACCAAATTAAATAATTTTAAATATTTATTTGGATCCTCAACAGATAATCTATGAAATTTTTGATGAAGGTGAATTAATCTACATTTCTGTTCAGAGTCGATTCGAGATTTTGGTATGCAATACAATTTGGTTGATATTTAATATCTGGTGTAGCCATCTCCCATATGGTTCTATTAAGTTTATTTTTATTGTTCTATGCCATTGGATCTTAATTTAGTTTCGATAAATAAGTGATTCCAAACTCAATGATCTTGGAGTGGAAGAATTATCCTACTGATTAAATGTCGAAACTTCTCATATACTGAGAATGTTTGATTTGAGCCCTAAGGCTGCATTAAATCTCAAGGTCAAGATCTAAGAGATCTTCAGGAATATTTCATGTTATAAATAAATGAAAGATAAAAATTGAATAATGAAATGTGGACTATAATAAAATTAAAATAATTTTGAGTTTTTCTGATAAATATAAAAGAAGAGATTAACAGAAGAAAAACATGAGAAAGGGGAAAGTAGAAAGTAAGAGGAGAATAAAATAATGAAACAAAATATAAAATAAATACATATAATTGGTTGAATAAATTATTTCTATCCCTATAAATGGAAAAAATATGAAAGGTATTATCTTGGTCTCTTTCAAATGATGTTCAGTTTCGAGTAACTTAGGTGCAGCGGAGTGGCTCACCAAGGTCATCTCTCAAAGGAGGAAGTAAATTAAAACAACTTCGTAAAGATAATATAAAAATAAATTAAAATATAATATAAACAATAATTAAAATTATGAGTGTTGTTTTTCATTTATATAACCAGAAGAAATTTTTCAGAAAAAGATTGCATTTTTTTTAATTTTTTAAATGAAATTCGACGTAAGAAGAATATGTTTTTAGAACATATTTTTAAAGGTGTAATAAATCTAACTATACCAATTCACATAATTACTTATAGTTATAATTTAATTTAACACCCACTTAATTATAATCCCTTAATTTTTTAACCCTCGAACCCTACTGGAGTTAACTTAATCACATATATGAAATTACATAATGCCTAGGCTAGGTTCGGAACTTGCAATCCTAACACCCTGCTGAAATTGATGTTCTTAGGATAGCTTCTGGTGAGTTGTTAAATAGGGAAAATATACACTATAAATAAGGATTAATTGAGTTTAGGGGTTATATTTTAACTCTAAAAAATTATCTCATGTGGTCTTGTATTACCGATTAAGATCTCAGTCTCACAATTTACACAAACCTTGACCTCTGTGTTTTTATGTCAATTTTTCAATTACATGATTAGTTTCAATTATCATGAAAAATAAATTAATAGATTATCATATATAAACTATTTTATCTCATTGATTAAAAATGAATGACTGAAAAAGGTATTAGAATGATCAATTACTGAAAATACTACTCTTTCATGGGAGATGTAATCCTCGTAGAAGCGAATTACATTTTCAACAGTTTTTATTGGGTATAACCCTATAATGATTCTAATCAATAATTATAGACCAAATAGGAATATTAAGAGAAGAATGAATTGGAAGAAAAGATAATAAAATTTAATAAATAAAAGAATAACAATGATGTTTATTATGAAAACACAAACATTACAACACGAGGAAGAAGAATAGGTATTCGACAAAGGGATATTAACTTCAAGAGCTACCCATATATAATTGCATGGGGAATTAGAGTGGAACCTCTTCTCCCCTGAAATAATCATTCTAATGCACGTCCCCACCCTTAAAAATGAGAAAAATACATATTTATAAAGTGGAGGTGAGGCTAGGTTAAAAGATTTTACAAGTGTGATTTAGATGATTCTGCAAAATATTTTAATTCCAACTGCACCACCTTCTTGACCACCAAAACTCATTAATTATCTATCCTTATAGAAAGATAATATGTGAAGAATTGGGTTTTTGTTCCCCTCTCAATATTGGGGCTCAATCCAGGCACATATGTAGAAGATATGTGACAATCAATAAAATGATGTCCAATCTCGCGTGTCCGGCCCACCATTGATAGAATGACCCATTAACATCATCCAAAGGCACTCTTTAGATATATTGTCCGAAATAATATATGTATAAAACTATGTTTGGAAGGATTTTACAAAATTTTATGTTCAAATAATTCATATTAAAATATTTATGTTTGGAATACTATAGTTATTTTAAAAGGGTAAAACTTGAATTTTCATCAAATTTTCAAATGAATGATCTAATCCCAAATATTTCATAAATGGTCATATTTATCACAATGTGTGAAAATTATTTAATTTATTATTAATAAAATATTCAACAAAAGGGTGTTTTATCAGTACCCAAAGTTTTTTTGAGTTTTGATTTATTCTTTTTTTTGTATTTAAATGTCATATTTAAACTTGTTTTATGATATGAGTTATTTTCCCTTCAGTTGAGATGTGTGTGGTGAAATGTGTGATAAATTTATGACATGTGAAAATGGGAAGACCATATTATTAATTCATATCCATTAAATGCAATGTAATTAATCCCATGTGGGCGAGTTAGTTCCCTCTACAGTGGATAATATCTACAAATTGAGGATGCAATTCTGTGATTCTAATGTTCGGACAATGTTGTTTTTTAGCTTTTTTGGTATTATTTTTTGTCATTGGGTAGTAGATATTGGAGGTGGTTTTGTGGATGTGGTGGTGGGGGAGGCCTAATATGGATTTCAAACACCACATGAGGTTTTATCATTGAATTTTATTGTGTTTTGTGTTGGTATTTCATGCGTAGAATGATCATTGAGAGTTATCTTGTGAGATGGTTGTTCTGGAACCTCTTTCATCTGGGCATAGTTTTGGATTATTAAGGGTGAAAATTATTTGACAGGTATATAATATAATTTTTTAGGTCCTCTTGGTTTGTTAAATTGCATCTTTTGGTGGTTGTAAGTGTTTAATGGAGGCTTCTAAGGATTTTAGAGAGGTTTGGTTTATAATATATTAAAAATTGTGGTATTTAACATAGTATAAATGTATTACATGACATGAAACTCCGATTCCTGGATTTCATGGAGTTTTTACAAAATTTATTATTTTTGGGTCTGAAAATAAATTCAAATTGAGAGGTGACATGTTTTTTGACTGAAACTGAACCTTAGTTTTTTCAGGTCATGGAAAAGAATTAGACAACATGTAATACCATGATCATGTGATATTTAAATAATTATTTTCGGATGAACCATTATTCATTTGGCCTTGTTTTTCTTTTCCGCTCATTCCATATGTACCCTAGGTGTCTGTTATAGTCCTCTGAGCTCCACTCCCCCCTCCTGGATCTATCAATCATGCGGGTTGTTTTATAGTGACTCGTGATCGATCTATGGTGTGATTTACCCACTTTCCAAAATGTTTCCTCTTATTTAGTCCCAGTGAGTCTTTTTTTGGATGGGTTGGATTGGTTTCGATGTTTTGGAAGTGTTTTGATAATATTCCAGAGTAGAATAGGTTGATCCTCATTTATAGTGGTACAATAGTCACTTGTAGGAAATCTTCTTCACCCTACAGTGCAGAGACAAGTTGAAAATAATATTTAAGGTACGTTATTCCATAGTATCTATTATATTTTCTGTCATGTAGGAGGGGCAAATTATTTTATCATAGTATCATAGTTCTTCCACGAAAACAAAGATAAGAACTAGGTGAATGAATTGAAAGGGGGAGAGGGAACTGATGTGATTGTTTTTCTTGATTTGATGTTATTATGACAATGTGAACTATATAGGATAAATAACCCATTAAAAAACATCTTTGTTTAAGTTACATGGTTGAGAACAAAATAAGTTTCATGTTGGTTGATTACTATTGAGAATTTGTATATGGAAATTTGAAAATCCCATTAACATGTCTAGTAAATAGATTCCCCAAGATTACCCAATTTCTTTGAAAACCAATGAATTAACAAGTGGAATTAAATAAGGGATTCCTCATTAAATATAGAATTGTATTTTTCATTGGTATGTGGGATGATGTGTTGGGTGGGATAGTGTGGTAGTGTGTGTAGAAAATATGGAATTTGAAGTGTCTATGTTGTGATGTGTGGATATAGTCTGGTCTGTGTTATAGAACATTTGTGAGTAACTAGTGTGTGTTATGGGTTGGATTGTTTGGCGTGGTGGATTAACTTATATGCAATATATTATCTTGACCATGTAATGGAATCTCAGGCTGAGAGATTGATTGATGTATAATATATGTGAGGTGTCTCATAGTGGGCATGTGATCGATATCTTTGGTGATATGTTTCTATTTTTATTGTTATGTACTGTGCTCAGTAGTTTCAAGGATAGTAGTTGAATAAAATAATAGATATTTATTTATTAAATATTTTATCCTTCATCTATTTTTTTGCTAAAAGGAATGAATAAATTAATTGTAAAATTTTATAATTTATTCTGGTTAGATGGAATGTGAATGGTTGTGGTGGCTTGTTGTGTGGTATTATTCATTTAGAAGTTGTAGCAATGTTGGAAGTTTTATAAACTGGTTGTTTGTTGTGAACCCATAATTTGGGAATTGAGTTTTTAGTATCATATATGTATATACTTGAATTTTATTGTCTCTTTCTTAAATTCACCCACCCTAGTTCAAAAAAACATACGGAACACCCCCATCGTTATGGGGGAGGGTGTCTCTCCCAAACATCCCTATGGGAGGATGGATAATAGGATACCCACACATCTCTGCTCACTCTTTTAGGAAGTGACATCCAATGATTCTTTAAACATGGTGTGGTTTGTGAGGACTAGTTGTGTGTGGGATAGTCATGTTTTCTCAAGTTCCTTCGGGGTGATAAATTCTAGGTGGATCAGGGTTTTGTGGGTGGGATGTGGTTTGGTTTGTGGCTGAGGTGTCTGTGGGTGACATGTGATGTGGTATGTGTCCTAGGTGTCTGTAGGTGGGATATGATGTGGCCTATGGACCATGTGATAGGGTGAGGTGTGGTTGTGTGGCCTAGTTGTGTACATTAGGTTCTAACAGGGTTCTTCTGGAAGATGTGGGAGCGCAATGAAATTTTCCATTAGAAAGGAGAAACTAAACCAGTTAGATGTTTTGAAGGTTACACAAATTATGTATTTTCCTTTTATTTTACATTAATTGAGTTACATTACTCGAGGAGTTTTCCTTGGTGTGGATGTGATGGCTAGTATACCTTGTAAGGAGTTCTCTAGATCTAGTATTTTCTCATAGGGGAATTAGTATGTTACCATTAACACGTACACGATATAATTTGGTTTTCGTAGTGAGTATATATGTATACTCACCCTACATATATAAAAAATAATTTATGATTCTAGGAGGACTTCATGGACTTTTCTGGACCTTAATATCTTGGATCTAGACTATATATGTGTCACTGATTATGTTTCCTATGGGTATTTACATTTATTTTTTATTAAACTCGTAATAGATTCATTTTTAACATTCATGTGGGAGGGATTTTTGTTTCTTTTATACATATAACATGGATTTCTTTTGTGATGAAACCGATTATCTGGTGATCTAATTTTCCAAAAAAGGGAAATGCCTCCCACATTGTGAAATGGTATACCCTTGGAGTTAGTCTCTACCCTGGGGCCTACTGGAGTTAGGACTCAATGGGAACTATCTCACTTTCTTCATTTCCGTCCTAGGGGGTATCATTAGAGGGAGGGGGCATGACATGAAATATATGAACAATCCTTTTGGATAAAATATGTTAAAAACTCATTTATCTATAATAGCATGTTCCAAATCTATCACCAAAGATATCATAACAACCAAAATATTAATTTATTTGTTCGTAATATTTGTATAACAAGTATACTCATTAGGATCCTCCTCATAACCTATCCTAAAATTATGAAAAATAATAATAAATTTATAGTTAATAAATATTTGTATCAACACACAACAACAAGGTCTGCTAAAAATAACCACCCTTTCTGATGTTTACTCGTGTTATACGTCATTCAATAGAGGAATGAAATATCCTAATAAGAAATAATCATTGGCTCCTCAAAAAAATTTCCCAATTTATTTCTAATCTCACAGACAAGTAAAAAAAAATTCTACCTTCCATTTTATATAGGATATACACTGGACCATAAGCCTAGAAAAATCAACTATACCCTAAGGTTATAAATATACTTATTATTGTCAAGAATTATATCACATTTGTCACCTCCCCTAACATGAACATCCCAGATGATGAAATATCTTCACCAGGTATAACTAAATTTAAGTAATTATCAACAAGAGTTTCTACACACTTTTCAATACTTATGTATGGCAAATTTCACTCCCGCTACTTGAATGATCAATAATATAATTAATATAATTGGAGTGGGGTTAGTCTGTTATAATACTTCTCTATCCAAAAAGATAGTGTAAACTCCCTCAATGAATTTTTTATTAATATTATCTACCCTAATCAATTGGGATGAATTTATAAATAAAATTAATATACTGGACTACATTATTAAACAAAATTAAAATCATTGCGTTCACACAAAATATCCTATCACAACATATTAACCCCAATATTTCCTCACAAATACACATCAATGTGTATTACTACCACTATAATAAAAATAACCATTTGATACATTGATAAATATATATTAAAACACAAAACTAATATTTAAATATTCATTTTCTAAATCAAGATATATAATTTTCAACCTATATTATCTTCTTAATCCATTAAATTCTATATCATGGTGAAATCCACTCTCAAACATCACCCATATGTCTTCCATACATTTTTCATTACTTCCATGAATTATTATTTCAATTTAAAACTCAATTTATGGGATTTAAATACATATTTTATTCACATATATTAATTAGTTAGATCTCATTCCATTGAGAATAGATAATAAAACCCACATCAAAAACATGAATTCAACACTAGCCTACTCAAAATGTCATCCATGAAACCAAAATAATCCCCCGGTTAAAATAAAATAACATAAATTTCACACCAATTTTATGGACACAATATTTTCATACATAATTACTCCATTACAAAATAATATTCATTAGAAAACATAGTGAACAATTTAGGAATGATTCTGGCATATATCCATCGAAAATGTTGACACATAATCAATTGATCCATAAGTGAGCTATGTAATCCCCAATTATGTTCTTAATAGCTATCAAAATCAATATATATATATATACCACATATAATAACTTCAATAACTAACTAGGTAATTTAATCATAATTACGGATGAGCTTAGGTGCCCAACAAGGGTAAATAATGGATATATCAGCATATCTTGAGCAAAAGTGTATGTGAACATGATAAAACCATATGAAAACCGTAATTTTCATATCATATATCATTAAATTGAGTCATGTAACAAATCATATACGTTTATAAAACATGAATCCTAATGGAATAAATGAATATATGAATTTTAGGATGTGCCATTATAATAAAAAATTTATTTTTGGCATACAGATAATCATTTAAAATATTATGTAATGGAAAACCATCAAGGCCTTTGTAACATGTCAATATTGGATTGACCACCCATGTACCAACATAAGGTTTTGTATATCCTCATATATACCCTCCATTAATCATGGGATATCCTCTTATGTATCCTCTTTTCAGCTTGGGAAATCCTCTCGTCTAACCTATTTTGGGTTTGGGATAACCTCACATGTACCCCTTGATCTCATATAACATTAATTGTTACCCAATTTATGGGAGGAATATATTGGTCCCAAACATTACATAATGATAAGAATACATATTTTCACAATATCATAATATATTCATCATATCATAACACTTTTAATTAAATGGGTCACATAAGAAACATTTCATTGAACAACTGTTGGAAAATAATTAAGATTTATAATCATTTTATCATTTATTCATAGCATAAATATTTATGGATATAGTGGGGTTCATAAAAATATTATCTTGGTAAAACCAATTTAAGAGAAATAGTTTTCATAATAATCCATTCATAAATATAATAAAATATTTAGTGAACGAATAAGAATGGTATCCTTAGACCACATATCCAATAAATCATAAGAAACATAAACAGATGTCACCATAGATATAAAAGGAATTTGAATGATCACTTGGAATATTTCAAGAAGAAAATAAACATTCATTAAAAAAATTAAATATATATATATATAAAAGAAATCAATTTATTTTATTTAAAAAAATAATGCAAAACTCAAAATCATTTATCAATTTCTTGAAGAAAATATCATTTTCACTTAATAAACACTTTTTATAACCCAAAAAAAATTAAAATCATTTTCATTGAATCTATCCATGGAAATATATTATTTTAACATTAAATTAATCAAATAAATTTATTGGGTAATATCTAATTTCCAATTTCAATAACCAATTTTATACCTTAAATCATTTTTAAAAAACATTTCATTGAAAATATCACTAGAAACATATAAAGGAAGATTTAAAAATATTTTTATATTTATCTTGGGGGAAAAATAATTACAGAATTTTAAATACTTTCAAAACATAGAAAAATATTTAAAAATAGTTTTATTTTAATAGAACCTTTGAAAAATAAAACAAATCATTAAATATTTGAGTTTTGATGATGACCGTAATATTTCTAGATTTTAAAAAATATCCCTTTAAAATTTTTCTTAAAATATAAATAATAATTTTTATTAAAAATAATATAATATTACAAATAAAACACATTAAAATTAAATATTTTTCAATATTAATTAATATAGACTTTGTTTAATGTTAAAAAATATTAAAATATTTTTATAAAACATGGATATTTGGTGAAAAGGGGTTTTAGCTGAAGGGGGAAATAATGTCAGATTAATTTGAAACCATTCATTATTAATATTTATTAAATAAGAGTGAAAAATGAAGGGAAACTTTTATTTACATAATTTAACCATTAAATAAAAAATTGATGAGTCTTTTAGATATATATTATAATATTTTATCATTATAATCATAATAATAAATAGTCCAAATAAAAGACAAGATTGTATCATAAAACTACTACAAATTTGGAAGTGTTTAATCACAATCTCTTTTAAGGAATAAAATTAAATAAAAATATAATATCATTAGATGAAATTAATTCATTAAATTAAATTCCTTTTGTTATTTATATAATCCTCCACAAATATTGTTTCATAACATAACGTATATATGAAAAAGGGAAAATTCAAAAAAAATACCTTACCAAATTAGTATCTTTCGAACCGTAAACCCCATGAAAGTGATAAACATAAAAAGATACATAAATCCAAATAATAATCAAGATATTATAAATAAAATACATTCTTATATATATATATATATATTAAATAGGTGATAAATATATCAAATATCTCATTGATATAAAACTGAGACAACAAATATTCCATATTTAATATTGAATTCATTCATAGACATTAAATCCACCAATGTAATACATATATGTTTGATATAAATATTTTAAAAATCCATAATTATATATATATATATATATAATAATAAAAAATATAATTTACCTATAACATATCATTACCTTTTTATTAATAATTCCATGACAAAGTCACATTTTATGAAATAACTACTCTGTGTTTGGTGTAGATTTTGATGTGATATTTTTCAGTCCTATTAATTTGATCAGAGATACATAATAAAATTATTTTATCTAAGATATAAATTTCATATATTCTCATTATATATGTATCTAGGGTGATCGATAAATTTTATAGATAGAAACTGAAATACACCAATTATGGAGATGGTATGCCATATGAACACTTGAGCTTTGTTTCCAGTTTCTCAAATGACTCAAAGAAACAAATATAAAAAAAATTAACATTATTTAATAATTTTTATTTCATGTATATCACATATATTTATTTAAATCATTCCTTATTACATTCCATATAAAATGTATGTGAATAACGATTTGTGTCACTTCACGAGGAGGCATTCCACTAAACACATGGATGACGTTATTGTATTCACATGTTAAATAATGTAAGATGAAATATGTGACATCATGATTACATAAAAATTATAATATGATAAATATAATATATAAATTATAAATCCATCATTATATCTTGTTGTTAGAATTGATTATAAAAAAACAAATAACATCCGTTCACGAGGAATTAGTCTACTATACAGACCAAGGACAATATCATAACTCATATGATAGAAGGGTACATTAGTGTTGTTAGTTAAAAACATCTATGTATATTTAATATATTTATTTTATTATATAATTAGAGTTTAATAATTCTTTAGGAATTTTTGGAAAAAATAAAATAAATCTCCCAATTATGAGGGTTACCTCTTCTAAGAAAAACATTATTTGTATGTAACCAAAGACATCATAAGATGGATTTTTTTTGAAAGAATGAGTCTCTATGGTGAGAATATGGAATTAAGGAATTGATTTTGTAAATTATTTTAGGTTCAAATTGGTTTAGATGTGAGAAGAGGAGAGGAGAAGTGTTTCCTTTTATAAGTGAGGTGAGTGGCCCAAATGTAATTTTTTAAAATAAGATGGTGTAACCATGATTTTAAAAAGCCAAAAGCTCCAAAATGGTTAATTATAGACCATTTAAGAGATAATTTGGAATTATTTCCAAAAATTGGGTTTTCTAAATGTTTTTGGTCATTCATAAATATGATATTTCTAGTTTAAACCCCTGGTAAACCAATTATTTTCCTTTACATTCATAATTTGTTTACTGTTTTTATTATTTATTATCGTCCAT
Organism: Viscum album; assembly: GCA_963277665.1. NCBI lineage: Eukaryota > Viridiplantae > Streptophyta > Magnoliopsida > Santalales > Viscaceae > Viscum > Viscum album. The sequence continues at coordinate 350,462,291 of OY728123.1, forward strand.
AATTTATCTAAAATATATCATATAATAAATAGTATCCTGATTAAAAATATGAAATATCTTTTCAAAAATATACTCATATAATTCTAATATTTTTATTTAAAATAAATCACCTAGACACAATGTCAATGCAGGTTATGAAAGTTAAACTATTCAAAAGATTAAAATCATTTTATAAATAAATTCAACACTAAAATTATTAAATGTGGCCTTAATATGATTAATACATATATAATTTAACTAATATTAGGTTTATAACCATATTAACAGATTTTTTTGTTTTCAAATTCTTTTAAATAGGTGGATGTTGTTAATTAAAACCTGCATTTTCTATTATCCATCTAAAAACATATCTATTTAGAAAATTTTAAATAATTCAACCTATGATAATGTTGAAATAAAGATATAAAAATAATTTTATTTCTACAAAATCTATGTATAAAATTTATAAAAATTACATTTATTATTTTTTTAGAAAAAATTATTTTTTTAAATAGCATTTTCAAAACATATAATGAAATTTGAAAAAATTATTTTATTTCATAAAAATATATATTTTTTATATAATGACATTATAATTCATATTTAAAAATTACTTATTAAAATTATTGTCATTGTGTTTAATGGAAAGGCTATAATCGTCACATTTGAATAATAATATCAGTAATATATTAGGGTCCATTAAAACTATGTGTGGTATGTAATATGAGCTAAATCATACTTCCAGATATGAAAAGATAAAATCAGTGTTTTCTAGAGTGAAAGATATCAAATAAAATTAATTTAATCCAATGTAATAAAAATGGTATTAAAAAATGGGTGTTACATTCTACCCCAATTAATATGAATTACACCCTCAAAATTCACCAATACAATATAATCAAATGATAATACATCAACATAATTTCTCTAGAGGCTCCCATATACCTTTATCAAACTAGAGGTTTCACTAAAAGAATATTTAAAAGTTTAGTGGTATATTTTAATAATAAATTCTTGAATGATCCACAATCTCTAATGGGTATTCATCAGAATACGTATCATGCTCTAGTTGTAAGAACTCTGAGTTTAGTACATGTGATGGATCAGATATGTACTTCCTCCGGATAGATACATTTGCGAGATTGTGAACCCAGGAGAGGTTTTTTGGAAGAACCAATTGATAAGATACATTCAAGATATGATCAATAATATATAAGGGAATGATACAAAATTTCGTTAGATTTCACTTATCTCTTCCATATAGATATTTATTACAAAAAAAATCTCAATAACATCAAGTTCATAAATATTTTGACTATTATCAGTATAAAATTCATGTAATACAATTATTCATATACAATTTATGAATGATTTTAACAGTCTGTACCATTTGAATATGTATCTAAGGTCCCTATAGCTTTGTTTACATGGATTCATTATAGTAAATTTGATTCATACACACCATTACATAAAGGATTATTATAGAGCCATCTGAATGCTCAACTGAAACCTATTTTCATATGAATGTCCAACTAGAGGAAGGTGTTGTTCTGAAGCACATTTTAAATCCATAGTGAATGCTCATTGAAAATCCTCTATGGTTTTAATTTTTCATTCATACTAATCAACTTTTCAAGGATGATACATAGTTTTGAAACTCAAGTTCTTATCTAGATATTGGTGATGACTTTAGAAAAACACAATTGTAATATTAGAATCCTATCTAGATTCAATTAAATATGGTAATCAATGTAATTGAAACAAATCCTTAATTTATATTAAGTAAATTTTATCCATAGATAAATCTTCATGTATGTAATGGCTTTGTGATTATATCATAAGGTGATCAGCTACAACCCATAACTACATAAACAGTAAATAAAACATAAATCCAAAAGTTACCAGTAACAATAATCATATTTCCACAATGTGTGGTGTAATTCCTTCTCATGTAACTTATTCAATAAAACATAAATAAAACCCAAGTGTTTTATTTCTAGAAAAGTCTGTCAAAATATCCTATTTCATGATAAGATCACTTCACATAAAACATAAAATTGGTTATCAATGACATTGAACATCATATCAATAATAAAATAATAACCAATGTTGGTATCCATAACTCATAATTTAATTTTACCTGTAGAAATATACAATTACAAATTTTAATTAGGCCTATAGTCCTTTTAAAATATCTAATATAAAAAATCTCTATTGGAATCTTGTGTTTATCCATGTACTGATAGAATATCAATTGTGGTTTCACTACTCTAAAATCCATGTCAAGGAAGATAATAAAGGATAAAAATAACTTGAAATTTAAGTAAAGGATGATTATTTATATTTTTTTATTTCATATTCATAGAAAATAAAACATTAAATTTATAAATTAGTAGGAAATTATAATGTTCTATAATCATCAAGATTCACTTAATCCAGCATGACTATATAATAATTTCCTTTTTCCTTTTGGTTTTTGGAGTTCTTCGTGTCTTATCATCTAAACTAGAGCTTGTATTAGTACATTTATTCGAATAATTCCCAAAATCCTTTCAATTAAAACATTGGAATGTCAGTGGCTCATTCTGTTGAGATCTCTCTGAATTTATTTTATTGATGAGACTCTTCACATCACTTAATAATTCATTTTTTAGGAATCCAATACAAGTCACTCCATCATCTTCCTCAAAATAGTTTTCATATGTTTTTACTGAAAAATTTACTCCATTTAGGTGATAGATATTTATTCTCAACATGTGATTTATTCATGTTGTCATGAGACTCAATATTCCTTTTACTATGGGGAAAATGTGAAGGGGAGGAATCAATAATTTACTTTTTATCTTTAGTTCACATATAATGACTTCATTGTATCTATTAAACTCTCTTACAGACAATTATTTTTGATTAAATGGTCTTAACACACTATGTAATCAATCAATTTTACTTTATATATTGATTATTCAAGAGGATATGTGCCATGAAATTCATGTCAAATTAGATTTTTGGGCATCAAAATATTCACCATCATTTAATTAGAGTCCTTAACTATAATTATTCATCAAATAAGGGTGATGTACTTACTAAATGATATCCTATTAAACTCCTCCCTTATTATGGATTGAATTACTGCCTTCATGATGGTTCATAGAGAGTTTATGAATTTCAAATGCATGTCCCTAAAGAGTTTCTAACCTAATGTGTTGCATGGCTTGTTGTAGTTCACTATGTGATGATTAATTTTAACTTAATGCATAATTTTTGAAGATATTAAAGAAAGGTACCTCTATACTAGATCTGCATCAAATTTTGGTTTCTAGGAATTAATGAAAATTTATGAATACCACCTCCACAATCAATTACCAAAATTGCATGAAATTTTTCTATAATTTTATTCATCCTTAATCTTATACTGGTAACATTACATAGTTATCTCACTAATGTTTTTTCATGATAGTTTCAAATATAAAGAAAATTCTCTGATACAAACTCTAATGTCCCAATCCATTCAACCAAAAATATTACATATTAATAGATAAAAATCCATCATATAAAATAATGATCTATACAAAAATCATTTTCATATAGTTATTTTGGAATCATGGGAACATAAACCACTAATATATATGTGATATGTTTCATCAACCACTATATTCTTCAAAACTATAACCCTTTCTTAGACATTTCATATGTAATAACATTATTCATAACATGGGGAAATGAATCCTAAAAAAGGGGGTTAATGGATTATTAGTATGGGAAAACAAGGTAGATATCAGAATATCATAAAAATAAGGCTAGGATAACATGAGAATAAAATTGGAAAATGCATCATGTATTTCATATATCATAAACATGAGTCATGTAATATGTCTATATAGTTTATAAGATATGAATATAAATGTAATTAGGGAACTAGATCAATGATAATCAAACATTTGCATAAGATGTGGATATGTAGAATTTGTAAAAGCACATAAAATATTATATCAACACTACCTTCAAATAAATTCAAGTAATTTATTTATAGGATAACCACCCATTTTCCGAATTCGGGAGGGGGGTAACCTCCTGTTTACCCTCTAACATGCTTTGTATAACCACTCATATACCCTTGTTTAAGAATCATATTATCTATCATGTACCCAATCTTGGGATTTTCATAACCTCTAATGTACCATCTATTGGGCTCGATAAAACAGCTTCTATAACATCAGATATCATAAAACATTAATCATTATCTAATGCATTGGATAAAGGTATATGTCCCATCCATCACATTTTGAAAATCAATAATACTTGTGCAATAATATCATAAAAAATTCATCATCTGATAACACATGAGAAAATATTATTTTTTATAAAAGATTAATCAATTATTAACATTGGGAATGGAAATAGGATTCGTAATAATTTCATAATAGCATAACTCATGAAAAATAATGTTAGTTTAAAAATAAATTTATCATGTTACAAACCTTGGAAGTGATATGTTATTGAAAAAAATCATGTCATAATAAATATAAAACATAAAATTAAACAATATGAATGGTGTCCTTAAATAATTACCATGTAAATTTTAAGTAAGAATAAATTATTTAATCTTTAATGAAAAATTATTCTGAAATATCAATTAGAACATTTCATGTGGAAAATAAATTTATTTTAAAATAAATACTAAAAGATTAATATAATAAATTATCTTGAAAATCCATTTCTATTGAAATAAATATTGAAAATTTATAATGTAATTAATAATAATAATTTTAAACATCTCATGATGATGGTATAATTATCACTTGGATAAAAAATTAGAAATTAAACATTTGAAAATTTATTTTCTAAGAAAATATCCTTTAAAACGTATACAATAATATCATAAAAAATTTTATACATTTATTGAGGAAAATAGAATTTCCACATTAATTTTATCAAAAAACAAAAAACATTTTCATTATTATTTTCATGGAATATATTCTACGAAACATTTCAAAAAAGCAATGAAATTATTTTTATTATTTTCATGAGGAAAATATCATTTCCTCTATGAAGAAAAATTTTTAAAAATGAAAGACATTTTCAAAATAAGTTTTTTTGAAAATGAAAAATAAATGGTAATATTTAAAAAATTGAGTCATTATTATATTGTGAAATACTATACATGTTAAAAATAATGATTCCATTCCCATTTTCAGTAAAAGTTAAACGAGAGATTTATTGAAAATGACATGAAAATTAATTTTAAAACATTTCTCACATTTAACGATTGTGTATTTTTTTAATAAATTCATTTTGGAAATGATTAATAAATGAATACATATTTAGATAAATATTAATATTGATTAAAAAAAAATTTTTGAATGAATTTATAAAAACATTCAGGGTAATTTAAAAACCTTATTTATGAATCATCAGTACATAAAGAGTGAACAAATTTGGGAAATTGAGTGTTATCATGAAAAAATACTAGGAGAGGAAAATTATAGAGTTTTTTGATATATATATATCATGTTATTAAATCAATGGAATAATAATCATAAAATATATTGATAAATTATTATACTATATTATAAAACTAATACAACTTCGTTAAAATTGAGGGATAAGAACCTTTAAATAATAACATAAAATAAGCAATATAGTATCATGATAATAAATAAATTCATTATTTTAATTATAAAATGGGATTTATATAGACATTTAAAATGAAAATAAGTTCATAATGTAATGTATGTCTCAGAGAAGGTAAATTTAGACAATAAACCCTTACGACTTTGGCATATTTTGAATAATAAACCTCCTGAAATAGAGAACAAAAAATGCATATAAAAATAACTAAAAATTTTATGGGATGAAATATAAATTATATTATTTGATTTTACAGACACCACATATATGAAACAAGTTGTCAATGTGGAATATATCTCATAGATATGAAAGTGAGACGAAATATCCATTACCATTACTCATGAATTCTTTCATATATGTTCACACCTACAGTATAATAAAAACAAGATGATTAAAAATGTATTATTGGGGTATTATTATATATAATAAGACTTATAATTTACCTAATACCCTATATTACCCATTAAATTCAATTCTATTACAAAGTCATGTTTTGGGCAATAAGTGATATGTTTTTCATGTGGGTTCTGGTTATTTATATTCATTGAACTCATACATAGATAATATTTCAATAACATCAAGAGTGTAATTGAAGATATATATCATATAGATATATAATATTTTAATTTATATTGATCAATAAAATTTGAAGATAGAAAATGAATTACATTGTTTATAAGGACGACCGACAATAATATGTATGATCATTATTTCCGTTATCTTATTTGATGGATTGAGACAAAGATAAATAATATATTAGAAATAAATAAATACTTTTCTTTAGTATATATAAAATATATTAATTTACACCTCTCCTTATTAATTTACACATAAAACTTATGTGATGCACAAATCATATCACATCGTTATGTAGGACTCTGTCGTATGAACAAACGATGTTATCGTATTTCCACAAATTAGTAAGTATTAAGTAATATGCGATAAAATGATTATATAAGAATATTAATATCAGAAATATAGTTTATCTGAAATAAATCAATCATTGTATCCATATATTTGTGGCGATAATGAAAAACTAATAAAATCAGTTTATAAGGTTGCAATATTTCAGAGAAGTGAAAGATGACTTTTTAACCCATTGGTTGGAATAAGATATTGATATATATTATTAAATTATCACAAAAACATATTATTATGTGAAATATTATGATTTAGTTATATCTTCATTATTTAATAATAATTTTATTAGTTTTTGGAAGAAATAAAATAAAAAACTCAGTTTGAGATGTTATCTTTTCCTCAAACAACGTCTTTTGTTTTCCTCCAAAATCCGTTATAGTATTGATTTATGACCAAAATATAGATTATAGGAATATTAGATTTAATTTAGGAATTTATTTCGTATGATATTTTCCAAATCAATTTGTTTTTAATGTTTAAATATGTGGTGAGAATGTGTGAATTTTTATAAGTGAGATGAGTGAACCACTTGTATTTTTTTTACAAATGGTTTCCCAACATTTTTCAAAATACAAAATACTCAAAATATATTAAATTATCTAATTAAATAGATATAAGGTCTAAATTTATCCATATAATTTTGTTTAGAAAAGATTTGTGTAACATTAACCCTTAATATGTTACCTTAATCCCCAGTAATCACATTTTTACCATAAACATGGTAAATAATATTATCTAGTTTTATATTCATAAAGTTAAAAATTAAGATAATCATATTAGATGATATAAATTATTCTAATTCCAAATAGGGAATCCATTCTCACAAATTTTATTCACAACACTCTAAAATTTTAATTTTAAATCATTCATAGAGAAGTGACGAAAATCTGAGTTTTAAGGGAAAAATGGTCAAAATATTATAACGTTTTTACATATAATCCTAATAGGATAATAATACCATTGAACTAAATTATATTAATATATATATAATTTAAAATATTTTATTTTTGTAACATTTTAAATTTTTTTTGACACTTGTAAAATCTTAATAATAAATGATAATTATAAATAAAAACCCAATAATTTCACTATTCATAAAAAATTTACCATATCAAGAAAATCCCAAGTATTAAACCTTAGATAATTTTTAAATTTTCATTTAGATAAATATGATTATTATTTAAAATATACTTCTAAAATATTTCAAAAATAATATTTATTATGTTTTAAAAAAAATTAATAAAATATTTTTTTTAGAAAATGGTATTTTTGAAACATATCAATTCTTTTCCAAAAAGTAATCATTTTTGTCGACTATGTTATACTGATAACTTTTAAATAATAATATTAACAATTTTTGTGTTTTATTTTTACTTAACATCATGTGTAACATAAGATAAACTCATAAATGAATGTAATAAAAGTAAACCTCTATTTTTCATTTAATTCAAGCTGTCAATGATATTTAATTTAATCAAAAAATTGATAAATCATAAAAATGTTGTAGTTACAAAAATATCTAGCCATGAAAAAAACATTTATCACAACCATAGCCGCACAAGGATAAGAAATGGTTATATATTCATAAATATAATATTTTGGAGAACAATTAAACATCATTCATAAATAAATTATTCATACAAACCATTTAATTACCTGCATCAATTATTAATTCATAATCTAATTTAATTTTTATTTAATGATAGAAATTGGAAGTAATTCAATGGAAATCAATAAAAAGTAATAAAGACTTGATCATATCAATAATCACAAAAAAATGAACTTCATAAATTCAATATTTACGAAAATCCTATAAAATTACGTGATTTTATGTTTCATTATCTTTTTTATTGTAGATAAAATAATAATAGTAAAAAACATAAATTAATATAGATATATAGATAACATATAAGAACACCACATTCCTTGGTTAGATATAATTTTCCAGTTTAGTTTATCATTCATAAGAAAATTAATGCTAATTGCCTTATTGAAGAAAAATATTTCATGGTATCCAAATTTTTAAAAATAAGGATTAGTTATCGAGTATCATATATCTTGGAAAATGTATCATGATTTTCTACACCCAAATAGAGAGTTAGGGAGAGAGATAGATAAATCACATATGCGAGCATATATAAGAAGGATCCCAAAATATCAAAGGAAATCCATTTAAATATATATTAAAAGGTATTTCACATAGATAAGAGTGATGGGACATAAATCAACTAAATGAAATAAAGGGTTTTTAGAAACCATATAATATTTTACTTGGAAATTATCTAAAGGCTAGAAAAAATACTAAGGTATTAATTAACTTTAATTAATTTCCATTTAATTTCCATGAATTTCCAATTTAAAACACCATACAAATTTAGTATTGATAAATATTAATCCCATAATTTTTTAACAAATTTAGTATCCATGTATTTAAGTTATTATTTCCTATTTATTTATAAAACATAAAATTTGAATAATTGTATGTTAAAAATAGATTATCTATAAAAATAGTAACATTTCAATTATTGTGGATTTTAATATAAATGTATGTTCATATAAAGTATTTATTGTGATATCACCACACAAAAAGGCATTTAAAAATTTCTAATTATCAAATATACAAAAAAACCACCTTGACAAGAGATGGATTTTTTATAACACAAAAACTAACATAATTGAATTTTAAAAAATACAAAGTCACCCTTTAGTGATGATAAAATGATCTACATGTAACTATCAAATCCATTTCTACCATTATATAGAATTATGAAATCTCAAAATTCCATTACATGAATCTAAAGCAACCCTTGACCACCAACACTCCCTAAACATTGATGTGATTACTCCTCACTCACCATTTTCAATCTCCCCCATAAAATAAAATGCACATGACACCATGTAGAACATTGAATTTCACCTAAAAAATTTTAGGCTAATATTTTATGAAATGGGGAAATAATAGTAGAAAAAAATTATAAAATTTCCACCCATTCAATTTCAGTCATTGGGTTTAACCCCAAAACACTAAATCAAACTAAAATTCCAAAATATAATATATTTCCAAGTCGTAGTTTTTTATACTCAAACATGGCTCCAAGTAAATTTAACAGTAGAAAACACACTTTATTTTATGATATGCTGACCCTAGAATTGGTGATTACTATTATATTACTTCTCTAATACATTTACACTCTCATATAACACCACATTGCTGAATAGAATTGCATTATAATTGGATGATAGTATCTATTTCATTATTTTAACAATTTATTTGAAAAAATTACGTAATTAACTTCCATCATAACTGGATTATTGGTTTAATAAGAGTCAATATTTTATTCTAAATACTTCAATAAATCAAAACATGAATAAGGAAGCTATATATCTGAATTATTATTGTTTGATATGTAAAATCCTCTATAGTCATTGTTTTTGTACAATAAACTGATATTCCATGACTAGTTTTACATGCAATAAAAATGAAAATAATCACATCCAAAACTCAGATATAATAATTTTTTGTGAAATATGTATTTTTTAGAGATTTTAGTACATTATATAAGATATTTAAATTTTCTTAAAAACTTTTTAGGAATATCCTAACCCCAAAAATAATGATTTCAAATAAATTTCCATTGTAATAGTTAGTCTCAAAATTCATTGAAAATATAATATTCTTACAGGGATTAGAAAATACAAGGGTCTATTAAAAAAATGTAAAAAATCAATTTGAAATTATATCTTAATAATGTAGATTTATTTTCATCTTTATGTGTTTCTACTCGAAAAAAATTAAATTTTTGAGAAAAATCATGTACTGCTAAGTTGACCAGGAAAATAAAGAATCCATATATATATATATATATATATACTTATTTATCATTATGATTATATTTAAGACTATATTATTTATTCAAAGCCTCAAAGATCCATTCTTAATGATGATAAATAAGGAAATTGTGCCTTGATGATATATAATAGTATATATAAAAACCTTTTCCAAGTGTATATTTAATTTATACTTTATTTCTTTTCAATCTACATTATCCATCATTTAGAAAAAAAATATGTTATTTTAAATAAAATGATTTGATTTTTTTATAAAACACATCTCTGTGGGGGATATCTAAGTTGGTCCCATGGTATTACTAACACAAATTTCAAAACTGGGGATATATGTTTGGTATCTATATCAAAACATTAATTCATTTTCTCAGTAATTATCTTCAAAAATTAAAATGTGTTTTTATCAATATAATATGAACGTGGGTATATTTATCCTTATAAAATTATTGTTGGTTAATTTTTTGGATAACAATTTGTTCATTATATCTAAAATCGATTTTGGCTTCATGCTCATAGAATCAATGTATTCCTTTCATTATGTAAGTACTAATCATTATAATAAAACCTGGGATTAAGATAACATTGAACCAATAGAATTAATAAATGGAATTGATAACCCCACCTATTAAATTCATATACCATGTGTGAGTTTAACAAATAATTCTACATATAAATTAAGATGTAATGACATTATGTTATTCCAAAAATGCATAAAATAATGTTTTACCTAGAGACTGATTATGAAAACATAATAAAAAGTACTAACATTCATGAATTAGTATTTTTTCTACATGTTATATATATTTATAATAATGAATAGTTTTGAAAAATATTATTTTTTTCATTTTTTAGACAAATAATAAAAATAATATTACTTTTATAAAATTATATATTTTGATATTAATTTAGAAAAAATAAAAATTTACTAAAAATTATATCAATGTGTTATCATATTAATAGGAGAAATAATGTAACCAAAAGTAGAATTTATTTTTAATTATTAAAAATTCAATGAAATATATTTACATTAATAATATATGTTGTAATAAATTATTTAATTTTAAATTTAATTTTATCAAAAATGAATATATCACCTGTCAATAAGAATATATAATTCTTATATTAAATTGATAATAGATATTAATAAATATTTAATAATGTTTTCAATGAATAATTAAAAATAATATGATTATTAATTTCATCACAATATTAAAGATATTATTAATTTGATAATTATTTTTTAATTTTTCATCAATTAATTAATTTAACATATTATATTAAATTCGTCAATTAATGTTTTATATATTTAAAAAATTTCATAAATTATATTTATATGACCCTATAAAATTATATTTTGTTAGATGCCTAAAATTCATCCGAAAAATATATTCTATTGCTAACATGCCATACCCCAAAAACTAGTCTATTCCACATTATATTGCTATTCACCTCCATTTCCCATAAACCCGATTTTCCTCACCAAATCCCCCATGTAATTTACTACCACTAAACCATCATTACCTATAGATCTAGAAATGTATTATAATGATGATTTTTTCCCATATTATTTTAATGGAAATGGTATTATATATTAGCTTACAAAATAATTGTTATTAAGTAATTTTTGGGTCTTGTTCATTATTTGGTTCTAAGACCACAATTATTTTTAAATTCATCATAAATTGTTAATTTTAATTTTCAAAATTTTCTATTTTACCAATTATCTCAACACCTCTAGTATTCTTAGACATTTTTTATTTTTTGGTTTATTTTTTAGGTATATATGTTAATAAAATCATGTAAGCATTTTATTGAATTTTGATAAAATCTATTTGATTTCATTTTGAGGTATTTCTAAGAATTATTATGTTTCTATTAGTTTTCCGTTTTATAAATGATGTGAACTCCAAGAAATATAACATGAAGCATGATGTTCATGATCATATTTTTATTTTTCTGTATAGGTTTTATAAATTTTGTTAAATTTAAATGTTTGTGTTGGTTTAATTTCCATGTGTGAGGAGATATTTTCCAAATATGCATTGAATAAATCTCTTAACCCCCTCACATTAATCAACGCATTGGTTTAATAGTTGTGTTACCTTCCCTTAGTTAGGTTATATCCATTAGTAGAGGTATAATTTAATAGGGTTTTTACTATATTCTAGTGGTTATATAAGTGAGTTATTCTATTTCACACAAAAGTTTTCGTCCTTCTATGCCAAATTACAAAATATTCCTATTTCAAAATATGAGTGTTTTTATATACTCTTATTCTTTATGATGTTATTACACACCCAAGTTTATTCAATTTTTTCACATTTGAAGGAATCATAAGAGTAATGTTTTCATTAGAAATAGTATTTTATTCTTTTTTATATTTCATTTTAACATTATGGATTGTGTTCAATAACTCCCCAATCTATGATTTGAAACTAAAAATCAATATAGAAATAATGGTGAGTCACAATGATAATTTCATGAATGGTATTGTTATATGATTTAAGATATAATCATTAAAAATCATCTATAATTGATTCAATTCTTAATGAAATATCCAATAAACTTATATGAATGTTTATTGGTTTATTATACTTAGGGATTACTTATTGAAAATATAGTATAATTTTTTGATCACTAACCGAATAGTCACTCATATGAATTAGTAAATAATATGTATAAAATAATGTTCATTAACATAAAGTTATTATGGTATTTATCTGCATAAATAAAATTACTAAATTCAGTAGCTTATATTTCAAAAACATTGAGCTTATTAAAAACATAATATACTATTAAATATCAAGATGTCCAAGGGAGCTGTAGTATGAGTAATAATATTGTTAATATAACCATTATAAAAATAACCTCACATATGAAACATTGAATAAAATTTATGTATATCATAAATGAAAATATGATATATTTATATGATATAATAATTAAATAAATTTTTTAAAGGAAATAAATTAAGTGTTGGTATTTTTTATTAAAGGTAAATGTTAATATACTACATTATAATTAATATAATGGTTAAAATGAAAAATTATTTTCATAAAATAGATTCGTAAATTAATATTTTATTTTACTATAATAATATTCTAATTTTATGAGGCCATTAATAATTTTAAAAAGTGGCATAAAATTCTATATAATATAAAAATAGATATTTTTTTGAATAAATTATGATTTTATTTAGAAATTATATTATTCATATTGATAAAATTATTTACATAAAATGGATACTAAATTTGATATATTTACATCGAAAAATGTTTAGGTTGATTTTTTGGTTTTCTCTAAAATAGATGACTTTTTGTCGAGTGGTGAAATACAATAATTTAGGGTATTTTAAATTATAAGTTAAAACATGAATTTTTGAGTCATTTAGGATATATGAAAACCTTATTTATAAATCCCATTCACATGTTACTATACAGAGTCACATTAATCAATTGTATTGATAGTATTGAGAAAAAATAATAAACTAGAGAATAAAATATTCCAATGAAACCACTCTCCTCCCCTATAAATACAACCACTTACCCTCCCATCATAAAATCCTTGAATCTTTTGAAAATATTTACCAATTTTCTGAACATGCCTATCTCCCAATAGAAGTCCAACTTGTCTAAGAGAAAAGGAAAATCCATGTGTCATAAAGAGGATCCAGATGAGACTATATTGAAGAGGTAAAATCCTTATTCTTTCCCTTTTATTTAGTTTCATTTTATTATTCAATGATAAAATATTATTTTCCAAAGTGGCTTGATATTTCTTATATCATATATATAAATTAATTTTTTTAATCTAGTATCCATAATTAAGTCTTTTTTCACCTAATTTAATCAAAAAATGAACACATCATCAGTGACGTGTCGATTCAAAACCTTTGTGGACTATGAGTTTCATTTCCCTTTAACTCTTCAAGGCTAGTTATAAAACTATTATTGTGTATAAATCTGATGTCAATATAGATATTATAAGTTATATATTGTTATATAATAGACAAATAAACAAAATATTACTTAAAATGACACATGTTCACTGTGTTGATTAAAACCTACAAAAAAATTAAAACTTTTTCATCAATGTTTTATCTAATGAATCATACTAATAAAACATAAAAATGTTATTTGGCACCAATTAAATATAAGGATTTTTATTAAAACTAAATATGTTTGATTCTATTTTTTTCATTCATTTGAAAACAACTTCTACAATTATACACAATGTAACCTACTATAAAACCCTGAAATTAATTCTATGGGAACAATGAAAATAATAATTAAAACGCGTTAAAATGTATATAAATGAACATAATAAATCAATAATAAATAGAATATATGTTTAATTGGTTCATAATTATGTAATTAAATAATCTATTTGGATTATCCAAGGAACTAAATACAATAGAAGAATTATTTTGGACATAAGGTTAGGGTTTATCAACCCACATTAATTTATGTTGGAAATATGAAATATTCATAACTTATTTACATTGTGTACATCCCCTATTATTTATAATCAACAAAAAGTAATGATTTATATAAATATTGATATTTATTATATTATAGTTGTAGTTATTGTCATATCCATATACCATTTCTATGTAGGATGTTTACTTTGAATTTTTTAATTGGGTAAACAATGATAAGTATTTATCACATATGCAATATAAATACATTGATAGGGAATATTTTTTATGAATTAAATATAGGTATGTGGATTTATTTTTATGTTTTTAATGTATGGGTCTCTATATTATATATCCCCTTGATGCATTGCCATGTCTCATGAGATAATAAGTTGGTGGAAACCCCTTAATATTTTTTTCAAATAAGAATAACTTGGGTTTCAACCTACATACATAAATAATCCTGGGAGTGGGGGTGCTAGTATAGAATCATCTGAAAAAAATAGTCCAATAATTAGGTATATCATTCATTAAATATTCATTTATTAAAATCTATCATATTTTCACAATGAAAAAATGTATAATGTCATTTTCATTATAAGTTTATTGATTAAATGGAATCATTTTTTTTTTTGTTTTTTAACTCGACTGATTGATTCTTCCTTATATATCATTATTATCATATTATTGATTCATATTTCTAATGTATGTAACTATTACATAGAATTTGAGGTCACATTTTTAATTTTTTCATTCCTCATGTCATGAAGCTGAAATCATTTAATATGTTTCAAGTAAGCGGTTTATTTTCCTTTGTTATGTTATATGTATAATTTCTATTGTAATAAGGGAACCATGTATGTTTCCAATTCTTATTGACTAATAAACTGATCAATCCTTTTTAATGTGATCTCTTGTATCCATTACATAGTAATAAAATAACCACTGACCCTATGCAACTGGTGTTGGGGTTGTTATAGTTGGCATCAAAGTAGGTGTAATATAAAGCATTGGAATTGGATGTTAAATATACATTAGAATTATAATAAATAATTATAGTTAATTTTTGGATCAACAATTATTATTATTATGAGGTAACCTAGTGTTATCCATTTTTTTGTGATGGTGTGAAGTCAAATAAAGGGAATCAATATCTATAGACAATGTATGGATTTCCCCACTGAGAATGCTAGAACATTTGATGTTGAAACTGATCTGATCTTGATAATATTTAGGAAACATACCCAGGTTTTGGAGAATAACCATATAGAACCTTTATTGGAACATTTCCTGTGTGGTAAGAAAATGTAATTTAGTGGGACTACTAATCCTATGGTAGCTGATAAATGGATCAAGTCCCGTGAAATGATATTTCTATCATTTGGATAGAAGAATGAATCTATAGTATTGGAAGTATATTATATCAATGAATAAGATGATCAATTGGGGTAAAATATATAAAATACTAGAGAGGAATGCGATATATAACACATGGAATGAAAATATTTGAATGAAACATTCATTGACAAATATTCTCATCACGATAAATGAACTGAAATGAAGAGAAAGTTACAAAATTAAAGAAGAAAGAAATGAAGATTATTTTATAGTATGAAGTTATCTTCACATGATTTCTATGGTTCTTTACTGATTACATATGTCATTTAGAAAAAAAATATTGACCATTTATTTGATGGTCTCAAGCCATCACTCCAAAGGGAACTGGCTTATCCAACATTTTCATCATATGGTGAAACAGTAATAAGTTGCGTCAAAATGAAGAAGGAATTTAGTAATTCCAATATTTTTAACTGATATCAAGTGAATAACACATATTCTAATAACCATGAAATATGTATATAATTAAATAATAATAGTTCAAAAAATTATTTACCATTTTCATAAAATTGAGGAAATAATCATCCCAATAAATCTATGAATATCAATGGAGTTTATTATAAGTGAAAAGAAAAGGATCATAGAGAAACTGAATGTAAATGGAAGAAAAAAATAAATGATGATCAATGCTTCAACTATTTTGAAATAGGAAAATTGTCCAATCAATGAAGCAAAACTTGAGGGAATCTAACATAGAAGATCACGAGGGGAGATGGCCAAGCATATGCAATCATCACTACTAATGAAGAAGTACCTAATAATGTGGTGGTATGTACATTAACCCTATCATCAAATTTAGCCAATAAATTATTTGATTTATCATCCCCACAATATTTTATATCTACAAATTTTTCCATGAAAATAAGATAGTTCACATTACATTTCATATTGGTTTAATCAGTCAAAAATCTAATGGGAAGTCTTAGTGAAATTATGATTTGTGAGGAAGATGTAAAATTCCATGTCATTAGAGTAGAAACATAATCATCGGATTCTTATCTATATCCACACCCTATAGCTCTTCTGAGTTAAATTCCTTGGTAGTAATAAAAAACAACATCATGGAATGCATAATTTAATTTTAAAATTTAGTATTTGTAAATTTCATTGTAATTCATTGATTTATTTAATGAGGAATTTCATAGACACCCCCAGAGTATGGATTTGAGTTGTATATTGACTTATTCCATGATTAAAGACCGATATCAAAGTCTATTAATATAATATAAAATGTATAATATTTGGTGGAAAATATAAAACAAGGGGAGTTGATTAAAATGGGTTTTAACCTCCCTAGAGTTTTTATATGGGGATCCATGTTTTCACTATTAAAAAAATGATGGATCCATAAGGTTGAGCGTTGTTTACAAAGAAATAAATTCCATGACAATACAGAAAATGTATCATCTACCTTATATTGGTTTTTATTTGATCAACATGATGGAGATCAATATTTATTAAATATTTAATTTCATTCTGGGAATCATCAATTGTGATTAAATATAGAATATAATCTGCATAATTCTTTTCAGAAAAGGCATGGACATTAAGAGTTTATAATAATATCATTTTAAATGAATAATGAACCGTTAGATTTAATGGGTATAATAAATACATTATTAAAATATCTTGAATATTTTTTGTATTGCGAATTTATTATATTATAGTGTATTCTAAAATACAGGAAGACAATGGGAATCACTTGATGATGATTATCTAGACCCTTAGATAGAAAGAGTTATATGATAAATTTATAAAGTGTGTATTATTTTGATAAGAAATTTGTTTTCTTTGATAAATGTTCTATAATAATGAAATATCAGTGGATCCTGTAAAGACAAATTCAATCATAGAATTTCATAATACAAAAACCATTACCATGGTATATTGTGTCATGGGTTTTGTTAGTTACTATCAGAGTTTCATTTAAAACTTTTCTCATTTGGAAAACCCGTTGACTAGGCTCACAGGTAAAGGGTCATGTTTTTATGGAAAATAAATGTGTATAATGTTTTTGAATAATTAATGATAATATTAGTTAGTTCATTAATTTTTACTCTACCATATAAAAATGATGGGGTTTTAATATAAAATGACATATCAATAAAGGAATCGGTTGTCTCCATATTAATAACTGAAATCTAATTTCATATGTACGAATGAATTTGAATATTCATGAAAACAATTACCAAACTCATGATCTTGAGTTAGAAGTAGTAATCATTTTTCTGAATATATGGATACACTCTCTCTATAGTGAAATATGTGAGATATATACAGATCACAAGAGTTTGAAATAAATTTATACATATAAAGTACTGAACATGAAGAAAATATGACATCCCATTTTACTAAAATTTTATGAATACTGAAAAACACTACTATCCAAAAAAGTAAAATAATTATATAGAGGTATTATATAGGAATGACCACAGAATGATAACAAAAATTTGGATTGATAAAGATATAATGTTCATGAATTTAGTAAATATGTATATTATAATTTTTATGTAAGAGGAAACATCACTAATTTTACAAATTATTGGGAAACAATATTTATTATAAAAGATAAAAATCTCTCAATATATTGATGAGAATTTTAAAAAGAAAATTAATACTATTAAGGATGGAAGATTAAAGGCATTTCTGTGTGATGATTTAATTTTAAAATATGGAAATAGGATATATCATCCATAAATACATGAGCTAATTATGGAACTATTAGGTGATGCTCACTATTCGAATCTCACTGTACACCATGGATGTACCAAAATGTATAGGGATCTGAAAGAATAATTATTGTGGGATAATATGAGGTGAAAAATTTCTAACTATGTGTCAAGATGTCTAGTTTTTAAAAAAGTGAAGGCTAAGAGGTAACATCCTACATGGATTATCATGCTATACCTATTCCTATACAAATACGTGATGACATTACTATGCAGTTTTAA
Organism: Viscum album; assembly: GCA_963277665.1. NCBI lineage: Eukaryota > Viridiplantae > Streptophyta > Magnoliopsida > Santalales > Viscaceae > Viscum > Viscum album. The sequence goes on from OY728123.1 coordinate 350,481,431, forward strand.
CTAGATTTCCATATACCCATAAAAAGAAAAATAGGATATGAGTTATTGGTGACAACCTTATAAATTCTGGTCATTTTATTATTGTAATTGAAAATTTACCACTTGATCACCCAGCATTTTCATATATTAATTATTTTTATATACATAATGGTGCACCTATATTTATTGTGTCTAATTGAGATATGTTTTTTAAATTAATATTATAGAAGAGTCTTCATTTTGATTGGGATAAAATGACTAACTTTAGCAATTCCTATCACCATTAAATCAAATGAATTCCTAAAAGGGATATTCAAATCATGTAAGACATGTTGAGATGATGATCAAAAAATAATCAAGGTATCTGGGATCATTATTTTCTCATGGATGAGATTAAAATCTATAATAGTTTTTATTCTAGTATTCAAACGATGCAATACGAAACATTATATGGAAAGTGATTCCATAGTCCAACATTATGGGATGAAGTTGATGAGTGGAAAATTATTGGTGAAAATAAAATTAAAGTGACAATGAAAAGGTTAAAGGCTCTTAAATATTATATTACAACATCTCAAATTAGGAAAATTATTTATGCTGATTACTTGGTCACAGGATATAGAATTTCATGTTGGAGATATTAAATTTCTGAATGTATCTCCATTGAAGGGTTTTATATGGTTTGGTAAGAAAGGGAAATTGAGCCCTTGGTATATAAAACCATTTGGAATTATGGAATGAATTGAAGTTATTTATTATTGGTTATCAATTTCACCAAGTCTATCCAATCATAATCATACGTTACACATATTACCATTAAAGAAATAAATTCTATCCCTGAGGCATGTACTCACCTTTGAAGAAATATAATGAAAACCTGATTTTTATTTTGATGAAGTGACAACATATATTCATAACACTATATAGAATGTATTGAGTAATTATATGACAGAACTTGTAAATATTCTTTAGAGAAACCATAAAATTAAAGAAGAAACAAGGGAACCTGAGGATGTTATGATGAAGAAAAAATCTCATTTTTTGGATAGAAAAATTCATTATACATTTGTAGGATGAGAGAATATAGTACCCCAATATTTTATACTATTGGTCTTATTAAATAGATTCCATTTATTTAATTTCTTACATTGAATGAAAAATCGAGATTAAATGAATTGTGATATTGTATTTTATATTAACGTGATAGTTGGAATACTAATGGAACTGTTTGGAATTGTAATGTATCCTTTTTAATAATAAACACAAATATGAAAGTGTAAATAAATTCCAGGTATCGCTCAATTGAGAATATGATATGTTTTTATCATAGAATAATTAAATAAATGTTTCAAAAATGATAAATTATGTTTTGGTATTTTTTTTGAAAAGTAAATGTTTATTTAAAATTTTCAAAAGAATATATTTATTTAGAAAATATATATTTTCATAAAATAGATCAATGCATAAATATTTTGTTGTACTATAATTATATGATAATTTTATGTGACAGTAATCTATTTTACATAATCATAAAATTACACAAAATATTTAAATCGGTATTTTTCAGATAAATGATTATTTTAGTTAAAATTAAATTTCTCATATTGGAAATTTATTTTCATAAAATTCATTCCATTTTTTAAATTGACATCTAGAAAATTTTTATGGTGAATTATTTTATTTTTCAGGCATAGTAGAATTTTTGATGAATAGTGAAATACTGTAATTTACGATATTTAACGTTATAAGTTAAATACATGAATTTATGTGTCATTTTTGTTGTAATTATATATTACATATATGTCGGATGCCTTAGTTAATGTACTTAGTCACATTAAAAAAACAGAATTTATAGTTTTGAACAAAAATAGTAATCTAATGAAGAACATAATAAACCCCCTATAAACAACACAACTTCTCCTTACACCCTATAATCCTGTAAGATTATCTAAATTATTCCCAATTTCATTCCAAAGACTCTTCCACATGTCTAATGCCAACTATTCTTACCAAAAGTCAAAATCTATGTATCTTAAGGAGGTTCCTAAGGAGATGATATTCAAGAGGTAAAATCCTCCCCCTTTCTCTTTACATTATTTTAATTTATTATTATCTCATCACCTACCCTTTTCCAAAGTGTCATAATAACTCTAGTATCATATATATACTAGAATTTTATTGTGTAAAAGTAATATACATCATCAAATATCTTCTTTACTCCTTTTATTCGAAAAGGAAAACACTGCCCATGACATTTCAATTCCCCATATTGGTCCACAATGAGTTTTTATTTTCCATAAAAACGTTAAATATTGTGATAAAAAACTTATTATGGTTAAATATGATCTTAAAATACTTATTGAAGTATATATAATATTTTAAAACAAACATAAAAAAAATAATAAATATATTTTTATGCGTTAATGATGGTCATAAAATCCGAAAAAAATTAAGATATTTTGGTCATAATTTTATATAATTTGTATTCCTCATACCATATAACTAAATGATATATTAGGTTATTTAAATATATGGGAGTTAATTAATACTAAATAATTTTACTACATTATATTTTCAAAAAATTTGAAATAAATCCAATAGTTATACCCAAGGGAACATACCTTAAAACCATGAATTGAATGCTCCTAGAATAATGTAATTAAATATTAGAAATAATTATAGTGATATTATTGAATACTAATAAAATTATAATAAATCAAATATGTGATGAATACATTTGAAATAATATACATAATGAATCTAATTTGATTATACATGGAATTAACTCTAAGTGTATAATTATTTCAAACGTATGTTAAGAGATTTTTGTCTCACAATAATTTATGTGGGACATATACAATATTCATCAATAATTTATTATGTTCACTAACACTGTTATTTTTTATCATCAATCATTCATTATTTCATTAAATATAAATATTTATTGTATCATGAATATGGTAATATTCTATGATGTGTACCATTATAATATATGGTGTTTTCTTTGAATTTCATTATAACTGAGGACATTATGATAAATCTATATCCTATACCCAATATGTATACAGTGATAAGAAATATTTTGGTATCCCGACCTTTTATTTCATTACTATTACATAATTTAAAAGATAAACAACAAAATAGTATTACACATAGAGGATCCAAAGGTTTAGTGTCTTGGGAAAACTAGGACCACAGATAACAAATACAACATCGACCATAAACATTTATTTAATTTCTTATTCACTAGATTCTTAGTGGCACTTGTCCTCAACATAGTACATATAGCCACCTGAGGATATACATCAAAAGGGGTGAGCTAGAAGCACAGTAAGAGGATAGATAAGAACAATATATCATGGGGTGACCATAATCATAACATAGGCAAAAAAACATGAACATGAGAGGAGAATAATGTGGAAATGATTAAAAATGAAACATCATGTCTTAGTGGTTAACTACCACACATACTTGTGAACCAAGCTAGCATATTTTTCACACATCATTTCAAATTTACTCATGAGATTCATCACTTTACCCAATGCATTGGATCGCTATATAATTCCGGGTGCACCCGTCCCATCATAACATTATCATTTATCATGAATTCCACAATGAACATATAACATAGATGATCATAACTAACACATGAAAAGGAATGGGTTTCATATCATTATAAAACATTCATAAACATTGGGTTCCCAAAATAAAGAGGGAACAATATACTTGATACAAGAATCATCAACCTTGAATGAGAGGTAAACGTTGAGTTCTTAAGGGAAGAGTTCTTTGGGAAAACATTTGGATTGACATAAAAATCAGTATAAAACATGTATATCAAAGAAAATGAAAGAAAAAGATGAAAAATGATATTTAAGGACTGACCATATCAAAAATTGAGTGAAAGAGGTAGAACCCGAAGGATGAATGTTGGGTTCGAGAATTTCCCCTTAACTTGTACTCGAATGCCTCATTCTCTATAATGTCCTGTATAATGAAATTATATTCATTAATTTAGAAATTCCAGAACATTTTATACTTTAATTGGATTCATTATGGTTTCATTATTTCTTATTATGTTCCTTTGGATGACTTATAGAGTTTAAAAACATTGTTCGGGGATGTTCGTTTTCATGGTTTTCTTGAGTGGTTCACTTGTATTCTTAAATTGATGTTTGGGTAGATCATGAGTAAACATCCAGTACTGATATTACATGTTATTATTGATATTACAAGAGATTTAATGATTTTATAATGAATTGTACTCGATCCATGTGGACGAATCGTTAGATAATTATTAAATGATGATTATTTGGGTTAATTTGAGCGGTTTTTGGATCACAATACCTGTTTTAACTTTTCACTTAGTAATATGGCCATAGGTTATTTCCATAACTTAAAATAAAACAAAATAAATATAACATATTCTTGTTTAACCATAAAAATGGTTTCATTACCATATCTGAAGGTAGAAATGGAAGGAGAGAGCATGTCGTTTTTGAAGGTGATAAATTAACACCTAATGAACAACGTTCTCTTTAATAAAATAAATTTAACAGGGAAATGGTGTGGGTGATATAATATCACATTAGAATCATAAAATTACATTATATGTAAAATACTATTGTTACAAAACAATTTGGATGAATATAGGTGGGGAGAGATCCAGAAAGTAACTTGAACTTCAAGGAAATTAAAGGAGAAGAGGGAAGGAAATTACCTTTAGAATCCTCCTCTTGAGAACATACTTAAGGGCCTAAGAGTGGTCTTTTTATGATTCCATAAGCTCTTGGACGTGGTGGAGGGTCTAAGGAAGGTGTTTGGGTAGAGTTTAGAGGATTCTTGGAGCTTGATAGGTGTTAAAAAAAGAGGGAGTGAAGGGTGGCTTTTATAGTGGAGGGGAGAGGGGTTTCCTTAATATAAAATTCATTAGTTTATTATTTTCCCCTAAGACAAGGAATAGTGAGTATTTAATGAAAAAGAATAGTAATTTTATAATGTAATCCCGAACCAATTGGGATTACATCAGCATAACATCACACATGACCCTATAATTATCTTATTTAACTTATTTTGTAAATTACGGTATTTCACTATTTATAAAAAATTCAAGTATCTCAGAAAAATACCAAAAATTTACACCAACCATTTTTTGACATGTATAATCCAAAATGGAAGTCCATTTTTCAAAATTAATTTTCTAAAAATTATTAATTTAATATTTAATTAAAATCATTATTTACTTAAAAAACAGTTTTTAAGTTTAAAACTGATTTTATGGTGCTTTCAAAAATTATGTAGGGTCTTAATATATAAAATCTATGGGACATTGATTCAATAATTTATGAATACATATCAGAGAAATTAATTTTAATTTATTAGTTATAATTATTTATTTATGACTTACAAAATACCAAAACGTTTACTAAGGTCAAATTGTCACTTTTTAAGCTGTCTAAATTTATTTTATTATTCATAGGTAATGTAACTCTTATTTTGGATGATTTAATATTCATAAGGGTAGTATTACTATTCATATGGGTATATTACTATTCTTAAGGGTACGTTACTATTCATCAAAAAATATTTTTTTTCATTAAACTCCAAAAATCATCTTGAACACAACCGTGTATGTTAGATTTTCAAAATTCCAAACATAGGAGTGAAAAAATTATGTTGATAGGTCACTTATCACTTAGTAGTTAATAATGTTGTGATTTCATGTTATTTTTTGACATAAATATAATATGGGAAATTTTCATTGAAATACTTTTGTTGGTTACATTCTTCCCCCCTTAAGAAATTTTTCCCCCGAAATTTCACTTTACACAAATAGGTGAGGGTACTTCTCCTTCATTTCCTTTTCTTGTTCCTAAGTTGCATCCTAAAACTTATGGTTCCTCCACAACAATTTGAGAAGATGGGTTTTCTTGTTGCGTAGAACCTTATCACTTCGGTCTAGAATCTTTATTGGCTACTCCTCATAGGAGAGATCATCTTCCAGAGGCACCACCTCTGAGTTCGGTATATGTGGGGGGTCTGGTATGTATATCCTCAGTAGTGATACATGAAACACATCATAAACTTGATCCATATTAGGTGGAAGTGCTAGACGATAGGCCACAACTCCTATGCGGTCAAGGATCTCAAAGGGGCCAATATACCTTGGACATAACTTCCCTTTCTTCCCAAATTGTATGACTCTCTTCCATGGAGATATTCGAGGGAAGACTTTATCTCCAACGTCGAACTCCAAGTCCCTTCGACAGTTGTCAACATAGCTCTTTTTCTGACTTTGAGAAGATTTGATTTATTTCTGGATGACTTGAACCTTATCTGTCATCTCCTGAACAAGATCGGGTCCAAACAGCTTTCTTTCTCCAACTTCATCCCAATAGGTTGGAGTTCGACATCGCTTCTCATAAAGTGCTTCATACGAAGCCATCTGAACACTCGAGTGGAAGATATTATTGTATGAGAACTCAACCAATGGAAGATGTTGATCCCAACCACCTTTGAATTCAAGAGATCAGGCTCTTAGCATATCTTCAAGCGTCTGAATTTTTCTTTCAGAGTGGCCATCGGTTTGGGGGTGATAGGCCATGATGAAATTTAATTCAGTACTCAAAGCATGTTGAAGGATCCTCCAGAATATAGATGTGAACCTTGGATCATGGTCAGAGACAATTGAGAGTGGAACACCGTGCAGTCTCACCACTTCCTTCACATATATTCTTGCAAGTTGATCAAGTGAGAGATCTTCCCAAATAGCGATAAAACGGGAAGTCGTGTTGAGTCCGTCAACCAAAACCCATATCTCATTATTTCCCTTTGATGTCTTCAGGAGACCCGTGAAAAATTACAAAGTAACATTTTCCCATTTCCACATGGGTATAGGCAATGGATGCATCATACCTTTGGACTTTTGCCGCTCAGTATTAACTTGCTAACATACCAAGCACCTTGATATATATTCCGCAATATCCTTCTTCATGTTATCCCACCAGAATTGTTCTCGAAGATCACGATATATCTTGGTACTCCCTAGATGGATAGAGAAAGTTGAGCTGTGTGCATTATCAAATAGCTCCTTCTTGATCCCGGGTGATGAAGGCACATAAAGCCACATTCCAAACCGAATCACACCATTATCATTGATATGGAACTCTTGCAGCTTTCCTTCCTTTACTGCATTCACCCTCTTTTGTATCTCCACATTATCCCTTTATGCTTCCTTAATCATCTCTTGGATGGATGGTTGCGCAATCATTTGGGCAATGTAGGATGTATCCCCTGCCAGTATGATGTCCAAATCCATCATTTGCTTATCCAAGAAGATAGGGTCTTTCTCAATCCGCAGCATGGAAAGAGTAGTAGGTTCTTTTATGCTTAGAGAAATAGCTACCTTGTTCGCCTTTCCAGGATGATAGTGAATAAATTAATCATAATCCTTGATTAGCTCTAACCATCTACATTTTCGCATGTTGAGCTCCTTTTGTGTTAATATATATATTAGGCTCTTGTGGTCGGTGTATATGTCACACTTCTCACCATAAAGGTAGTTCCGCCAGATTTTCAAGGAAAAAATCATGGATGCCAGCTCTAGATCATGTGTCGAGTATTTTTTCTCATGGATCATCAACTTTCGTGAGGCGTAGGCTATCACATTATCATTTTTCATGAGTACACAACCCAAGCCTTTCTTTGAAGCATCACTGTATATCACAAAACTATCTCCAATTTTCGGTAGTGTGAGTACAGGTGTAGTGATCAGGCTTCTATTTTACTCTTTGAAGCTTCCCTCACATTCTTCTGTCCATACATACTTTACCCCATTCCTTGTTATCTTATTTAGCGGGCGTTACAATCGTGATAAGTTTCTCACAAAACGTCGGTATTACCCAACTTATCCAAGAAAACTACAGATTTCTGTGACACTGGAGGGAATGAGCCATTCCTCAATCTCCTTTGTCTTTGAAGGATCCATAGAAATTCCTTCACTTGTAATCACATGTCCCAAGAACATGACTTGATTCATCAAAAAGTCACACTTTCTGAACTTGGTGTATAACTTCTCCATTCTCAATGTTTCCAACACAAGTCTTAGATGTTCTTCATGTTCCTCCTTTCACTTGAAGTAAATGAGAATATCATCGAAAAAAACTACAAAAAATTTGTCGAGGCAATTTCTAAAGACTCTATTCATCAAATCCATGAAGATTGTAGGGGAATTAGTAAGTCCTAAGGGCATCACCAAAAACTCATAGTGCCCATACCTTTTACAGAAGGAAGTCTTCTGAATATCTTCCTTCTTCACCTTAACTTGATGAAATCTAGAACGAAGACCACCTTTGAGAAGTAGTGTGCTCATCTTAACTGATCGAACAAGTCATCAGTCCTTGGGAGAGGATACTTGTCCTCTATGGTGATCTTGTTGAGTTCACGATAATCGATATGTAGCCGCATTGTTCCATCCTTCATCTTCACAAATAGCAGTGGCGCACCCCAAGGTGATGCACTAGAGCGAATGAACCCTTTGTCCAGATGCCCTTGCAGATACTTCATTAACTCCTCCAGTTCAATAGGATCCCTACTATATGGGCAAATTGAGATAGGAGTAGCTCCGAGTATGAGTTAATTTGAGAACTCTACCTCACGATCAGGGGAAATTCTGGGTATCTCTTCGGGAAAAACATCGTTGTATTCCCTCACGATGGGAATTTCCTCAAAGTTGGAACTTTCCTTCGACTCAACCATTTGGGAGAGGTATGCTTCTTCATAGGGAATCAAGACCCACACCATTGAAGGGTTTTTCAAAGGAGATTCATGATCTTCCTTGCATTTGTAAAGGATCATGGGATGGTAAGGAATATGAAAAGATATTTCATTTTCCTGACATTTGATATGTGATCTATATAATGAGAGCCAGTGCATTCCCATTATAGTATAGAATTCAACCAAGGGAAGTATTATGAGATTTTCCAGAAGAATATTCCCACATACACAATCAGGAGAAGAGTCCAACACTTTGGTTGAAATTATTGCACCAATTGGTGTTTTTACAGATATCTATACATCAAGGTTTCGAGGCTGCGATTCTATAGTTCATGAAAACTTGCAAGATATAAAGGAATGCGTAGAACCAGAATCAAAAAATACTTTTTTCCATTCTTGAGTGAATAGGAAGTGTACCTTGTACGATATCATTATCATGCTCCACCTCTGCAGTAGTGATGGAATAAGCCTTCCCTTGATCCTTTTGTTTGGTGGTTGCTGACACTGATTATCCTCGAGAGCTCGACGTTTAGTACACTGGTTTTCATAGTTCCCTAGCCCCCTACAGTTGTAGCATTGAACCAGGAGTGGTTTACTCCTTTCATCGGAAAAATTATCCTTCCTTTTCATGTCTTTTTGACACTCTTGAGCATGGTGCCATTCTTTCCCATACTTGAATCATTTCCCCATCCCATTGAGGCAGTTCACATGATGCAACTTCCCACATTTTTGGAATGTGGGTCATTGATGTTTCTTCTCACCATTATCATTCGATCCACCAAATTGAAACTCCATCTTTCTTTTCTTATCACCATATCCATGGGACCATTCTCCAAACTCCATCTCCACTTTGAGAGCACACCAAACAACTTTTTCATAACTCACAAAGTCTCTAATTGCACGATCCTTTCGTAGGTGTGGTTTTAATCCAATAAAGAATCTATCATTTTTTCTATAACTAATGATAACAAAACCCGAAGCATACCTTGCAAGCCTTGTGAAATTCGCTTCATAGGTTGTGACAGATTCTCCTTCTTTTTTCTTGAGCTCTATGAATTCTCTCTTCATTTTCGTGCGAAGAGTTCGTGGGAAGTACTTATTAAGAAACATTACCTTAATTTATTCCCATTCCATCTCTTTAATTTACTCCCTTGGCTTGGTGTTCTTAATCAAAGACCACCATTTATCAGCTTCTCCATCTAGAAGGCAAATGGCAAGAGTCACCTTCTCTGTCTCAGAACAGTATAGAACAGAAAAGATATTCTCTTTGGAGTTGACCCACTATTCCAAAAATAGTGGATCGGAAGATCCACTAAACTTTGGTGGTAATTGCTGCATAAAACATTCGATAGCTAGTTGCTCCCTCTTTGGTGAATGAGGATTGTTGAACCCTCTGGGAATTAAGTGGCTTTATTGTGTTTTGATAATCCCAACCATTCTTTATTTATATCGTGATTATGCTTAATACATTCCAAATATACTTTAATATATGTTGTTTCTTTCATTATGCTTAAATTGAGTCTTTGGAATTATCAGATATATGTTTACTATGACTTAAATCATTCTTCCAAGTGAATGATCAAACAGTTCTCAGCTACCGTTACAAGATAAGCAACCATTACAGCTCACATTGACCGATACAGTTAAGTCTACTTATATATTGGAGCTACTGCTATAAGAGAGCTACCATCAGAACATAGAGCTACCGATACAATGAAGTCGACAGTTACCGCTACAGCAATGTTGACAGCTTCCGATATGCTGAAGTCCACCGTTATGCAAAGTCTACCGATAGAGAGCTACTGCTACCGATACAAGGCAGAGCCACAGCTACCGATAGAGAGCCACCACTACTGATACAAGGCAGAGCCACAACTACCATTACAAGTCCACAACTACTAATGTGATCAAGTCTACAGTTGCAGCTACCAAGACAATTCTACCGTTACAAATGCCTACCGATACTCAGACCTACCGTAACACAAATCTACCGATATCAAGAGATACCGTTCCAGAGACAGAACCTGACACTACTTTAATTTCTTAATCATTGTTTAATCTAACCAACAGTCATATCCGGTATATTTAATATACTGACATTTATTTAATGTGTGTTGTTGGATGTCAGGGAACCGTACCTCGTACCTGAAAAATTAAATCATCTTTTGCCGGAGCACGTGGTTTAACTAAAGTAAGAATGATCCTACAAAAGAGTATGAATATACGAACACAATATATAGAACACAGGCTGTGCGAGAGACATGTAGACGAATACACGAGACATAAAAAATACAAGGTATGCTGGAAGAACACAGAGTTTGAATGAAAAGAGTCGACGAAACCTATACGACGAACTCATTACTACATACCAGTGAAGAGCTAAGAACGAGAACATAACACAAGAGCTTCATCGACTGTCTCTACACCAGGAAGTCAAGGAAACAGACGATACTCTATTTTCCAGAAAAAAACCAGAAGAGGACTCAGAGTGAATTCTGATCAATCAAAGGAGTCCAGAACTGCATGCTAATCACAAGAGCCATTTCTAAACTCAATATATTTTCTCTATGATTTATCTTTTTATGTTTCGAGATGTGTGTGTTATATGCTGTATTTTACACACACACTATCTCCTGTACTCTAACTGGATGATTTTTAAATCCTCACAAAACTCACTTGCATTTTGTTTTCCCCACTGGGATAGTGGTAGAGGACGTGTGACCTAAACAGCTGGTTGCTATTGTGTTTGTTCCCATGTATAACTGTGGTAGAGGTCTTAGACCTGGACAGCTGGTTGCTGTTGTTATCCCCGATCCAGGGTGTGGATCATCTTTTTATAAAAGCTTTTTGAGAGGACTAAGTCTCAGCTTGAGACTGAACCTCTTGGTTAGATTTGATGTGTGATATCTTTCAAATTGATTCTTTTATTCCTCTGCTAATACTTTAAAACCAAAATTGTCTTAAAGGTACTTTGATAATTAAACTCGCAAGTGTTTATATTAGTTGTAAACCATTAATTTAGTTTCAAAAGTCAATCAAGTATACTTATTTGATTAACTGGGAACTAATCAATCCCGTGAGAACCTAACAGAACATTTACTGTGATATGAATTCATTACAGTTTAATTCTGTATTCTTTTTGGGGGATTTTTATCTCAATGATTTTAAACAGAAATTTTAATTGGAACTCAATTCACCCCCCTCTTGAGTTTCCACTCCGACCAACATTTGGTATCAGAGGTTGTTTAAAATATTTTGTACTCTATTTTTCAACTATGATTTTTGTTGTATTTTAAAGTTCCTAAAATTTCTGTTATTTCTAAATTTTTATCTCTTTAAAATCTTTGCTTATAGTTAGATATCATGGATAATAGACATAAAGGTGTTGCTACCAATAGACCACCATTTTTCAATGGCACTAAGTATGCTCAGTGGAAAATCAAGATGAAAATTCATTTAGAGAGCATGGGTTTTGATATTTGGACTGCTATAAAATCTGAATACAAAATACCAACTACTGTAAGAACTACTTGGAATGAAGATACTAAGACAGCCTACAATAATAATTGTAAAGCTATGAATGCTATGTACTATGATTTAGGAGATGAATAATTTAATATAATATCTTCCTGTAAAACTGCTTATGAAATTTGGGATACCTTAGTTGTTTCTCATAAAGGAACAACTAAAGTTAAGCAGATGCGATTGAATACCTATACTATTATGTATGATAATTTTAAGATGAAGCCTGATGAACCCATTTTTTATATGTATCTCAGGTTCAATGAAATTTTCAACACAATGACTTCTCTGGGAAAGGATGTTCCATCAAAGGAACAGATCATGAGAATTTTGAGATGTCTACCAGAAAGATGGAGAGGAACCTCTATCTCTATTAGAGAATCAGGTGACATTGGTGAACTACCAGTCGAGGAACTAATTGGAAAGTTGATGATGTATTAATAAGAACTCAAAGTGAACAAATAAGAAGATGATGATCCTAGAAGGAAGTATGTTGCCTTCAAAACTACAACCTCAAAGAATAAGGATAAGGAAAGGCTTCAAGCTATCAATGAATGTTCAAGATGTGAAGACAGTGAGAGTGACTCTAATAGTGATGCTGAGATGGCTCACATTGCTAGAAGGTTTATGAAATTTTATAGGAAGAATATTTTTTTTAGAAATACAAAATACAAAGGTAAGTATGACAACAAGGGACATTGGAAAAAGGATTGGAAGAAATCTGACAAATCAGATGAAGTTGTCTGTTATGAGTGCAAAAGGAAGGGACACATAAAAGCAGACTGTCCAAAGCTGAAATACAAGAAGAAGTATGAATACAAGGATAACAAGTATAAGAAAGCCATGAAGGCTACCTAGAGTGCTTCTGAGGACAGTTCTAGTGAATATGAAGTTTCTGAAACTGAACAGAGAAACAAGGCAAACATGTGCTTTATGACAAACGCTACTGATGTAACTTCAGAAACTCTTGCTTCAAATTCATATTATTCTAGAGATGATTCTGAATGTGATAACATGTCTAAATCTAAACTGTTTTAATATTGTGATATTTTAGAAGAGACTTGTAATGAGCTGAAAGACAAATACAAAGGTTTAATGAAACATTATGCTTTAACTGTTAAACATAAATCTGATCTTGATATTGAAATGGAAATGAATGCTCTTTTTCTTAAAGAGAACACTATACTAAAATTATCTAATGAGAAACTCAAGAAATACTTAGATAAATTTACCAACGGAAAATATACTCTTACTCAGATGCTAGGTAAGAAAATAGCACCTAGATACACTACTGGTATAAGTTACCAACCTGGAAAAAGGAAAATTACCCAAACTAGATTCATTCCTAAATCTAGACAGAATGTAGCTAACTCTGGAACATCACATGCTTCAATGAGTTATATTCATAGTTATGGATCTAATAAGGTTTATCTTTCAAAATCTGTTGATTCTAGAAATTTTATGAGACCCATTAGACAAATATGGGTACCTAAAGTGTTATTGGTTAACCTGTCTGGACCCAAGAAAATCTGGGTACCAAAATCATTTCCTGTTTAAATCTATTTTGTAGGAAACCTACTTAAGGAGCTCTTGTAAAATGACCTGGTACATGGACAACGAATGTTCAAGACATATGTCACGAGACTTCTCATGCTTTAAAAGCTTTGTCAGTGTTGATGGAGGTTTTTTCACCTTCAGTGATAACTCAGAAGGAAAAATCATCGGATTAGGCCAGATTGGTAACACTGACTCAATATTAATTTCTAAAGTTTTATTTGTTGATGGACTTAAATACAATTTGTTAAGTATTTCTCAGTTATGTGATGATGGTTTTTACGTTAAATTTTAAAATTATTCTTGCAATGTTTTTAATTCTAAAAATGTTTTAGTGTTTGCTTCTTTGAGAAATGAAATTGTTTATGCTGTTGATTTAAATTCTTTAGCTAAGCAAAATATTACTTGTTTAAATTCTTTTCATAAAGAGTCTTGGCTTTAGCACATAATTTTAGGACACTGCAATGTGCATTCACATAGAAAACTGACTAGGAAGAACTTAGTTAGAGACCTACCCAAACTTGAATTTCTAGCAGACAACGTTTGTAATCCCTGTCAAAAGGGAAAGCAACATAAATTTTCTTTTAAATCAAAGAAAGAAGTGTCAACTTCTCAACCAGACGAGTTTGTTCACAGGGATTTGTTTGGACCTTCTAGAGTTTCTAGTTTAAATGGGAAGAATTATGTATATGTTCTTATAGATTTCTATTCTAGATATACATGGGTATATTTTATAGCTCACAAAAGTGAAGCTTGTTCTTTCTTTGTAAAATACTCCAAGTCTGTAGAGAACCTTAGTGGACTTAAGATTAAAACCATGAGAAGTGATCATGGTCATGAGTTTGAAAATCATGAGTTTGAATCTTACTGCTCACGCAGTGGCTATAGTCACAATTTATCTACCCCTAGGACACCTCAACAGAATGGTGTAGTAGAAAGGAGGAATAGAACCCTGCAATAAAATGCTAGAACTATGCTTATTGAGTATGACCTACCTGTTTACTTTTGGGCTGCAGCTATAAATACAGCTTGTTATGTTATTAATAGAGTCTTGATCAGACCTGTTCTTAAGAGGACCCCTTATGTGTTATGGAACCATAGGAAACCTAAGGTTAACTACTTCAATGTTTTTGGCTGCAAAGTCTTTATTCTTAACACTAAAGATAATCATGATATGTTTTCATCAAAGAGTGATGAAGGAATTCTTCTAGGTTACTCAACTTCCAGTAAAGCCTATAGAGTTTTTAATAAGAGAACAAAATGTGTGCAAGAATCTATTCACATCATATTTGATGAAACTGATCCACATGAACCTAAGTCCTCTCTTTAAAATCTTGAAGATGATCTCTCTGGTTTGAAACTTAATGATAAAAACAATGGACCTGTAGTTAAAACATCCAGTTCTGGAAATTTTCCAGACCCTGCTTCTGTTGATCCTCAACCTGTAGATGAACCTGAAATCTCTAGCCCTACCTTTTCAAGACCAACTAGGACTCTAAAGTACCATCCTTTAGATGCTGTTGTAGGAAATCTTGATAGAGGGTCACATACTAAAGATTCTCAAAGAAATCAGGTTGAACATCAAGCCTTCTTGACAGAGGTAGTACCTAAAAATATCAATGATTCTATCAATGATGAATTTTGGGTAATGGCTATGCAATAGGAACTAAATCAATTTGAAAGAAACAAAGTCTGGAAATTAGTAGAAAGACCTAAGGACACTATTACCATAGGCAAAAAATGGGTGTTTAGAAACAAAGTTGATGAATCTGGAAAGATCATTAGAAACAAAGCTAGGCTAGATGCACAAGGTTACATTGTCCTTTGCACCTGTAGCTAGATTAGAAGCTATTAGGATCTTACTTGCTTATGCATCACATCTGAATTTCAAGTTATATCAAATGGATGTGAAAAGTGCTTTTCTAAATGTTTTTATTGTTGAAGATGTTTTTGTAGAACAACCACCTGGTTTTTAAAATCCTCATTTTCAAAATCATGTTTTTAATCTTTCTAAATCTTTATATGGTTTAAAACATGCTCCAAGAGCTTGGTATGAAAGAAGTTCAAACATTCGTATCTCACAAGGATTTTCAAATGGAATTGGTGGTCCCACTCTTTTTATAAAATGTATTTCAGAAGATGTATTAATAGTACAAATATATATTGATGATATCATTTTTGGATCTTCGAAAAATTCTTTATGTACTGATTTTTCAAAGGTTATGCAAAATTAATTTGAAATGATCTTAATGGTAGAGCTTAGGTATTTTCTTGGATTTCAAATTTTTCAAACTAAATATGGAATTATTTTAAATCAAAGTAAATATACTATGGATTTGTTAAATCATTTTGGTTTAGATAGTATTAAGGAAAGTGATATACCTATAAGTACCACCTATAAATTGGATATTGATGAAACTGGTAAACCAGTTGATCAAACTAATTATAGGGGTATGATTGGGTGTTTACTTTATCTTACTACTAGTCGACCAGATATTATGTTCAGTGTATGTATGTGTGCTAGATTTCTAGATAATTCTAAAGAATCATACTTTCTTGCTGTTAAAAGGATTTTTAAATATCTTAAGTATACTGCAAATTTAGGTTTGTTTTATCCAAAAGGACAATCATTAGACTTAACATGTTATTCAGATGCTGATTTTTCTAGCTGTAAGTTAGATAGGAAGAGCACATTTGAAACATGTAACTGACTTGGAAAATCACTAGTATCATGGTGCAGTAAAAAATAGAACTTTGTTGCGTTGTCTACTTCTGAAGCAGAATATATCACTACTAGTAGTTGCTGTGCACAGATTCTGTGGATGAAACACACACTACTGGACTATGGATTTGACTTTAAACATGTATCAATCATCTGTGAGAACACTAGTGCGATTAATATCTCTAAGAATCCCGTTTCTCACTATAGAACTAAACATATTGGTGTTAGACATCACTTTTTAAGAGATCACTATCAAAGAGGTGATATAACACTTGAGTTTATAGGAACTGAACATCAATTAGCTGATATTTTCACTAAACCTTTAAGTTCAGAAAGATTAAGTTTCATTAGACACAAATTAGGAATGATAACTTATCCTTAAACCGTTAGAGAAACCTCACCATTAGATAAACCTCACCATTAGGGAAACCTCACCGTTAGAGAAACCTCACCGTTAGATAAACCTCACCGTTAGAGAAACCTCACCGTTAGATAAACCTCACCTTTAGAGAAACCTCACCTTTAGAGAAACCTCACCGTTAGAGAAACCTCACCGTTAGAAAAACCTCACCGATAGAATTCCTCACCGTTAAGAGACTTTACCAATACATCTCGTGCTGTTTTAAAATTCTGTAAAGCCGAGTCATCGAAACATTATTTATTTTATTTATGATTTATGTGATTTATGAATTCTAAATGATATTAAAACTCGAACTAGACTCACTCAATCTCACTGCGAACCTGCCTGCTCGAATCCCCTAAACCTAAACCTCTCATCCTTCAGAACCCTAGCCACAAATCCGCAATGGCCTGCGTCAAGAGACCCCAAGTCACAGATGGAAGTGATGATCTGCAAGTGAAATGACAGAAAGTATCGAATGCCAGTGGAAGTGGAAGTGGACGTGTAGCTCGAAGGAATCCAATAAACCCATATCACTCAAGGAGAGTGATTGCTGTTGAAAAATAAGTGTGTGCAGAATGGCTGATGGAATTAAAATCGTTAGTTCATAGAGTACTAGAAGAACAAGGTTGGCTAGAATGCTTCGTGAACAACAACTGACCTTATTATCCCAGACTGGTGAAAAAATTCTACAAATTCGTTCGTTTTGAAAATTCTGAAGAAGAAAGCAGAATGGTTTCTGTGGTAAATTGTCTGGAAGTATCTTTTACTTCAGAGGAATGGGCTAGGAACTTAAGAGTTCCACTTGAAGGAGATTGTGAATTCTTCTCAAAGTCTGTACTGTCAACCAGTTATGTGTTTCAATATGAAGATGCTCTGCTGGAACTCATAGGGAATGGGACCCCTAGAAAGGTGATTGTTGCAGAGGTGGTAGGAGAAGCCAAACTGTTGTTTAAGTTTATTCAGCATGTTGTTAGTCCGAGAAGAGGAGACTTTACCACTTTGAGATTCCAAGACATATATCTATTACATTTGCGGAAGCATAGTGTGAGAATTAATCTATGTAGATTGATTATGGTTCAAGTGGAAGAGATGACTAGACCAAAGTGAAAATCAAATGCCTTGTTTTTCTCAAAACTAATTTCTGTGATGCTGAAAGTGAAGGAGATAGCCGGACCTCAGGATGAGCTGGTAGTGGTCAAGGATAACTTCTGTATTACAAGAACTGTCTTTAAATACATGAAGGTCAGCTGGAATCCTTGAGAGAAATCATGGGTGAATGATGAAGGAAAAATTTATGACAAGAATACTCATATGGATCATCCTTCTAGACCAAAGGATATGAGGCATCCTGGTCTTGGACCAGATGATCCAGAACCGGTCTACAGTGACGATGAAGCTGAGGAGGAAGAGACATCAGTAGAGGAAGGAGGATATCCAGACTTTCCCCCTAGTCTTCTGCATCAAGTTATTTCTTATGGAGCAGCCAACCCTCCAGCAGAACTACCAAAAAGAGAAATTGTCTTAAAGGACAATGATACAGAGACTACAAAAGAAGAGGAAGAAGCCTGCCAGTATGTTTTCAAGGACACCTCTGAGGAGGATGAGACAACCAAATCTGATCAAAATGTTAATGGAGAAAAAGAGTCTAATGGCGAAGCAAATGATGAAGAAAATATTGAGAAAGAGCTCAGTTTGAGTCCTCTAATAGTCAGTACAGTCAAGACTTTGGCTGATCAGGAAGACATAACATCAGCACCTGTTAATTAGAGAGTCATTAATGACTCAGAACAAGTGGCTATTGAATCTGCTGTGGTTTTAGAGGAAATTGCAGATTTACCTCAGGAAGAACAGTTGGAAGAGATACCTCAGGAGAATGTTCCAAGTGAGGAGGAGAATCTTGGCTCAGAATCAGTGTTAAATGACATTGAAGGTTAGACATCAGATCCTAGATATATGATTCTTGGACTTTCCTATGGAGATTCTGACGAGGAAGTCCAACCCCAAAAGGAATCAGTTACCTTACCCACTGTAGCTGAACATGTGGCAACCAAAGATGACCTTAAGTCTTTAAAAGCCGAATTGATAGAAGCAATAAGAGAATCAGTGGCAGATATGAAGAAAAGTATGTTTGAAGAGATGAAAAGCGTGGAGAAATCCCTTGAGTTATCCATTGGATGTAGTGTGTCCAGTCCTGTGAAAGAAATGGTGGATGAACTTAAGGTGGGCCACACGCAGATTGAGAGTTGGAAAGGAGCTGTAGTTGCTCTAAGACAATCCATTTCTTCATTGACTGGTTTGAACAGTTCTCAAACCCAAGTGCACACTGACATTCGATATATCAACGAAGTGGTCAAACAATTTGTGGAAGTGTTTGAGGCCTTTCAGAAGTCTTCCAAAGAACATCTGAACAGTCAGGAGAACTTGTTCAGAAGGTAGTTAGTAGTCTGACTCAATCTTTCAAGGAGAAAGTGGCCTTCTCAATGAAACCTCTTCCCTAAAATAGCTCCAGTGTGAACCTTGACCTGATCCGGACTATTATTCAGGAAGAATTAGCTAAGGCTAGTCCTAGTGGTGCATCCGATACTCAGATTCTTTCTACCACTAGAGAAGTTAGTAGTTTTGTTCGTGATCACCTGCAGGCAGCTACTACTTCTCAAGAGGCAATCAAAAATAAGGTGTATGCTTATTTTGAAAAGATTTATACCAAGCACCAAATGACAAACCATTTCAATCTTTTGATGGAGAATATGAAATTACCTCCAGTTACCCAAGCCATCAGAGAACAGGTTACTAAGCTCAGAGAGCTTACTCCGGCCATAGACAAATTTATTGAGAAAAGAGATGATTTTGTCTCTACTATGGAGAGAGGTGGAAGCATCATCATGGATTTCAAGAATATCTTGCTGCCTTTACTACATGTGGATTCTCGGTCAGTTATTGTACCACTTGCCCTTCCACCATCTGCCTCTGGGAGTACTACTCAACTGACTCCCATTCAAGCTATCAGGAGCCTGACACCAATGATCACTCAGAGGGGCTCAGATTACAGCTCTGGTACTATATCAGTTTCTGATCCACCAGTAGTTCTTTCTGGAATTCCCAAGCCTGCTGACTCTACCTCTTAACCCTCTGCTGATCCCAAGGGAAACACACCTGTTCAAAAGGATTATTGAGTGCTTATAGCTTCATTTTTGATGGGATTCATTGTATTTTTGTACTTTTCTGATTTTCCCACTGTATCTTTTGGCTTATCAATCACATACTTCATTCCTCTCTTCACTGTCTATTTTACTCTGTCTATTTTCTTTCCTTGTCCTTCTCTTTTCTCTCTGATACCCTCCTTTTCGTTAATCACAAAGGGGGAGAAATTATTGAGAGATGTACCCAGAGAGAGAGAGAGAGAGAGAGAGAGAATGTTGTTCACCTAAGGGGATAGAGGGGGAGAAAATCACTACTTTGGAGGAGAATCCTATAGTTAAATTGATAGGGGGAGGAATATGTGAATCTTCTCAAACTAAAGAGTCTTGTTTGTGTTTTTCATTCTCCTCTGATACTATTTTATTGTTTGATATCAATTGATAATATTTTTTTTCTTTCTCTGATCCTATACTGGTGATATCATACTTCGATATATTTTTTTGCATAAGTTGTGATTATCAAAAAGGGGGAGATTGTTGAACCCTCTTGGAATTAAGTGGCTTTATTGTGTTTTGATAATCCCAACCATTCATTATTTATATCTGGATTATGCTTAATAAATTCAAAATATACTATAATATATGTTATTGCTTTCATTATGCTTAAATTAAGTCCTTGGAATTATCATATATATGTTTACTATGACTTAACACATTCTGCCAAGTGAATGATCAAACAGTTCTCAGCTACCGTTACAAGCTAATCAACCGTTATAGCTCACAGCGACCGATACAGTTAAGTCTACTGATATATTGGAGCTACCACTATAAGAGAGCTACCGTCAGAACATAGAGCTACCGATACAATGAAGTTGACAGTTACTGCTACAGCAAAGTTGACAGCTACCGATATGATGAAGTCCACCGTTATGCAAATTCTACCAATAGAGAGCTACCGCTACCGATACAAGGCAGATCCATAACTACCGATAGAGATCCACTGCTACCGATACAAGGAAGATCCACAGCTACCATTACAAGTCCACAGCTACTGATGTGATCAAGTCTACAGTTGCAGCTACCGAGACAAGTCTACCGTTACAAATGCCTACCGATACTCAGACCTGCCGTAACACAAATCTACCGATATCAAGAGCTACCATTCCAGAGACAGAACCTGACACTGATTTAATTTCTTACTAATTGTTAAATCTAACCAACCGTCATATCCGGTATATTTAATATACTGACATTTATTTAATGTGTGTTATTAGATGTCAGGGAACCGTACCTCGTACCTGCAAAAAGTAAATCATCATTTGCCGGAGCACGTGGTTTAACTAAAGGAAGGATTCCCCTATAAAAGAGTATGAATAGACAAAAACAATATATAGAACACAGGCTCTGCGAGATAAATTTAGACGAATACACGAGACATACAAAATAAAAGGTGTGCTGGAAGAACATAGAGTGTTAATGCAAAGAGACGACGGAACCTACATGACGAACTCATTACTGCATACCAGTGAAGAGCTAAGAACGAGAACATAACACAAAAGCTTCATCGACTGTCACTACACCTGGAAGTCAAGGAAACAGACGATACTCTATTTTCCAGACAAAAACCAGAAAAGGACTCAGAGCGAATTATGATCAATCAAAGGAGTCCAGAACTGCATGCTAATCACAAGAGCCATTTCGAAACTCAATATATTTACTCTGTGATTTATCTTTTTATGTTTCAAGCAGTGTGTGTTATATGCTGTATTTTAGAAACACACTGTCTCCTGTACTCTAACTAGAGGATTTGTAAATCCTCACTAAACTCACTTGCATTTTTTTTCCCACTGGGATAGTGGTAGAGGTCATGTGACCTGAACAGCTGGTTGCTGTTGTGTTTGTTCCCACGAATAACTATGGTAGAGGTCTTGGACCTAGACAGCTGGTTGCTGTTGTTATCCCCGATCGAGGGTGTGGATAATATTTTTATAAAATCTTTTTAGAGGACTAAGTTTCAGCTTGAGACTGAACCTCTTGGTTAGATTTGTTGTGTTATATCTTTAAAAGTGATTCTTTTATTCCGCTTCTAATACTTTAAAACCAAAACTGTTTTAAAGCTACTTTGATAATTGAACTCGCAAGTGTTTATATTAGCTGTAAACCAGTAAGTTAGTTCAAAAGTTAATCATGTCTACTGATTTGATTAACTAGGAACTAATCAATCCCTTGAGAACCTAACAGAACATTTTATGTGATATAAATTCACTACATTTTAATTCTGTATTCTTTTTGGGGGATTTTTAACTCAAAGTTTTTAAACAGAAATTTTTATGGGAACTCAATTCACCCCCCTCTTGAGTATCCACTCCGACCAACAAAGATGTTCCCCATTATTATGGTTATTATTCATAACCTGAGATAATTGGGTAAGCATTTCCATGATGTTTTGAACTCCACCTCCAAAATCATTGGGGATGTCGTTCGCGCAATCGTTGCATTGGCCCTCGCATGAGTTGTTGGCCTGATTTCTCCTAGTTCGGACCATTTTCTAAAATAGAAAACCTTAGAAAAAAATATAATTAAACAAGTCATGAAAACATAAATTATTCATTTGAACAATTTTTAATAAAAGCATAACATATGGGATCCCTAGGAAAATATTATTGTGTGCATATTTTTATTTTGTCTCACAGTAGAGGTTTTCTCTAGGGTTCACTAATCCAAATTCCCAAATTAACTAAACCTTTACTCGGATACCAACTATAGAATCCTGAACGTTTCATTCATTACAATTAAATCATTTCAAAGATAAACAAAATAATAGTATTACACAAATAGGATCCAAAGGTTTAGTGTCTTGGGCAAACTAGGACCACACATAACAAATACAACATCAACAATAAAAATTTATTTAATTTCTTCTTCACTAGCTTCTTAGTGGCACTTTTCCTATCCTTAGTACATGATGCCACCACAGGATATACATAAAAAGGGGTGAGATAGAATCCTAGTAAGAGGATATATAAGAACAATATATCATGGGGTGAGCAAAATCATAACATAGGAAAAAAATCATGAACATGAGAGGAGCATAATGTGTCAATGCATAAAAATGAAACATCATGTCTTAGTGGTTAACTACCACACATACTTGTGAACCATTCTAGAATCTTGTTCACACATCATTTCACATTTACTCATGAGATTAATCACTTTACCCAATGCATTGGAGCACTATATAATTCTGGGCGCACCTGTCACGTTTAAACATTCATATTGCGCTATATAATTCTGGGCGCACCCGTCACATAATAACATTATCATTTATCATGCATGCCACAATGAACATGTAACATAAACTAACATAACGAACCCATGAAAAATAATGGGTTTCATATCATAATAACACATTCATAAACATTGGGTCCCCAAAATAAAGAGGGAACAACATACTTGATACAAGAATCATCAACATTGAATGAGAGGTAAACGTTGAGTTCTTAAGAGAAGAGTTCTTTCGGAAAACATTTGGATTGACATAAAGGTCAGAATAAAACATATATATCCCAAAAAAGCAAATTCAAAGATGAAAAAATTATCTTTAAGGAGTGACCATATCAAAAATGGAGAGAAAGAGGTAGAACCCGAAGGATAAAAGTTGGGTTCGAGAATTTCCCCTTACCTTGTACTCGAATGCCTCCTTCTCTTTAATGTCCTATATAATGACATTATATTCATTAATTTTGAAATTCCAGAACCTTTTATACATTAATAGGGATAATTATGGTTTCATTATTTCATATTGTGTTCCATTTTATGAATTATAGAGTTTAAAAACTTTGTTCGGTGATGTTCGTTTTCATGGTTTTCTTGAGTGGTTCAGTTGTATTCTTAAATTGATGTTTGTGTAGATCATGGGTAAACTTCCAGAACTGATATTACATTTTATTAATGATATTACAGGATATTTAATTATTTTATAATGAATTATATTATATCCATGTGGATGAATCATTAGATAAGAATTAAATTATGATTATTTTGGTTAATTTGAGCAGTTTTTGGATCACAATGAACTTGTTTTAACTTTTTTACTTAGTAATATGGACATCAGTTATTTCCAGAACATAAAATAGAAAATAATACATATAAAATATTCTAGTTCAACCCTAAAAATGGTTTCATTACCATATATGAAGATATAAATGGAAGAAGAGAACATGTCGTTGTTAAAGGTGATAAATTAACACCTCATGAACAATGTTCTCTTTAGTAAAATAAAATTTAGAGGGAAAGGGTGTGGGGTGATATAATATCCCATTAGAATCATAAAATTACAGTATATGTATAATATTGGAGTTAAAAAACAATTTGTATGAATATATGTGGGGAGAGATCAAGAAAGTAACTTGAACATGAAAGAAAATTAAAGGAGATGAGGGAGGGAAATTACCTTTAGAATCGTCCTCTTGAGAACCTCCTTAAGGGACTAAGCATGATCATTTGATGAGACCATCATCTCTTGGAAATGGGGGAGGGGATAGGGAAGGTTTTTGGGTAGATTTTAGTGCTATCTTAAAGCTTGAGAGGTGTGAAGAAAATAGGGAGTGAAGGGTGGCTTTTATAGGGGAGGGGAGAGGGGTTTCCTTAATATAAAATTCATTATTTTATTATTTTCCCCTAAGACAAGGAATAGTGTGTCTTAAATGACCAATAATAGTAATTTTATAATGTAATCCAGAACCAAGTGGACTTACATCAGCAGAACATCACACATGACCTTATAATTAACTTATTTAGCTTATTTTGTAAATTACAGTATTTCACTATTCATCAAAAATTCAAGTATCTCAGAAAAATCTCAAAATTTTACCCCTACCATTTTTCAACGTGTAGAATCCAAAAATGATTTAAATTTTTCAAAAATAATTTTCTAAATATTATTAATTTAATCTTTAACTAAAATCATTATTTACTTAAAAAACAGTTTTTAAGATTAAAACTGATTTTATGGTGCTTTAAAAAATTATATAGTGTCTTATTATCTAAAAACTATGAGACATTGATTCAATAATTTATGAATACATTTCAGAAAAATAAATATTAATTATTTATTTATGACTTACAAAATAGCAAAACGTTTAATATGGTCAAATTGTCACTTTCTAAGATGTCTAAATTTTATTTTATTATTCACAGGTAATGTTACTCTTATTTTGGATGATTTACTATTTATCAGGGTCATATTAATATTCATAAGGGTATGTTACTATTCCTAAGGGTACATTACTATTTACCAAAAATTATTTTTGTTTCATTAGTCTCCAAAAATCATCTTTAACACAACCATGTATGTCGAATTTTCAAAATTCCATACATAGGAGTGAAAAACTTATGTTGATAGGTCACTTATCACTTAGTAGTTCATTATGTGGTGATTTCATGTTATTTTATGACATAAATATAAGATGGGAAATTTTCATTGAAAAACATTGTGTCATTGAAAATATTGTTTTGGGACCTACTATATCTACTAAACCTAGGTTTTCCTCTGCATATGTGTCATCTCTACAATGCTCCACAACACCAATTTTATTTTTGCTATTCCCAAGTTTCCCTCCACTTTTCAATCGAAGCCCCGCAATACCAATCGAAAATCGACTTCAAGAAATGCATTACCGTCGCCCACCACAGTTCCTATTCAATCTCACCATCCTGCTCGTGATTTTCCACTTCCAATCCTAGGGTTACCACTAAAAATTGATTCCTTCGTTCTGTCCTACAGAACTAGGGTTTTTTCCTCCACTGTTGGCTCCCTCTACCTCTCGAACTAGACTCAGTACCTAAAGCTTCTCCAACTCCATGACTGCGTGCTCCACCACCGCGTGCTCTACCACCTCCAACTCCACATACTCCACCTTCGGCTCCTCAGCCTCCGACACCTATGCCTCCTCCAATTCTACAGCGGAAGCAATGACTTATAGTGGACTTAAATACACATATAGAATCTATTGTTGGCATCTACTCAGGGTACATTGATAAACATGGTTGTTGGTGTCTCTAAATCAAAAGGCGATGAAATCTACATCCTGTAAGGGCTGGTCTCACTGACCCATTTTTTGTTGTCAAAATTTTTATCTAATTTTATCTTCAGGTTAGGTTTTAGTTTGGAAATAATTATCAACCCTCAAATGACAGTCTCTAGATCCCGTCTTCGATGGAGGGGATTCAATTATTTGATAATCTTCATTGATCTCTATTGAGATGGAGAACTTAATCGGTGTTCCGTGATTCAAGGTATTCCTCTTCAATTGAAGATCATCCGTGTTATATATAGACACAGAACACCTATAGCAATTCAAAATCTAAGCATGGTCAACCCCACATTCATCACCATAAAAGGATACTTGGGTGACTCTTAATTCTGGTTGCGGATGAAATCAAATTATTCAATGAACTTCGACTTAGTCTGTCATAATCATTGGTGATTATTTAGATCAACTAGATTGTAGAAATTTTAATCAGCTAGTTATCTGAGCTATTTTGATTTATTTGTTCATCAAGAGATTGGTTCGCATCTAATTACATTTGTTTGAAAGGTAAAGTGATGCTTTAGTTTAATTTGTTACCTAACAATCTTGGAATTCTTTTTCTGTAGGGTCATCCAATATTCCAGAGAAAAAAATTTGAATAACAGAATCAGTTATTTTTTATCTTCTATTAAAAGTTTCATATTTATATTTCTTTATAGTTTTTTTCATCCATCATAATTTCCAATCAAATGATTACTACCTTCCATTTTTATATCATCTTAGTTCACTTATTATGCTTAGATTTGTTGAATTCAGGTTGACATGAATCATAATCATGTTTCAATGACGGTATCTCAGTTGATAAATAGTTCATTTAGTTTTTAATACAACTTTAATCATTTCTGAAATGCTAATTTTTTATGTATAGTGATTTTTATTTAATCATTCATATTCCCATTGTATAATTTTCATCATTCATCATTATATACACAAACAAAAACAATTTTTTGAGATTTAGTTATTTATTATCTTATATTATTTTTTTATCATATATTAATTTTTTAGTATTTATTTTTAGCTTATTATTTTCTCTCATGTCATTAAAATTGATATGCTCTTCCATTTCATAAATTGAAACAACTATTTCATTCATTAAGATGACATTTATTCATCTATTATTTTTTAGGGTTCAGAATCTTTTCGACCTCTTCAATGAAAATGTGGCGATTTAGTTGATGCTGTAACATAAAAATCATAGACTACATTATATGTAGGATTATCTAATCTGCAATATAAAAATATTTTTATTACAGATTTAGTTATTTTATCTCCTCTATTATGTTTTTAAAATTAAATTGGCTTAATAGTTTTTTTCTTCTATCATTTTTTCAAACCAAATGATAACATCCTTCCATTATTCTATCATCTTTGATCATTGATTCTTCTCAGTTTTATTTATTTTAGGTTAACAGGATTCGTAATCATGTTCCAATGACTGTATTAATGTGGTTAAATGGTTTATTTAATTTTTACTACAGTTTTATTAATTTATTAAATTTTATTTTATAATTTATTTCGCTAGTGGTTTTCATTTATTCTTTCATATTACATTCGTAATATTATCATCATTATTCATTATATACACTAACACAGAAATTTTTATGAGAGAATTAGTTATTTTTTCTCTTATATTTGATTTTTAGTCTTTCCTTTTTCTTATGAATTTTTCTAATGTCATTACAATAGATGTGTTCTTCAATATCATCAATTGAAACATCTATTTCATTTAGTATGATGATATTTATTCATATATTCATTATTTTAGGGATCCGAATTTGTTCAACCGCATTAAAATGATTCGCAATTTAGGTATTCCTAACATACATTATTTACTAGATGATATATTACCTTATGTCTCCTATTAATTGAATGTACTCTTGATTATTGATTTTTATAAATGTATTATAATATATGCATATTGTAATTTCTATCTGATGTTAAAAATTATATTATAGGTTTTATAATCAATAGTTTATCTCTTGCATAATTTTTCCAATCAAATGATTATTTCCTTCCAATATTCTATTATCTTAGTTCATTGATTTTCCATAGTTCTTTTGATTTCAGGTGAACAAGAATCATCACTTCATTTGTGTATTCATGTTCCAATAATGAAAATTACGGGAATAAAAAGGTTCATAAAAATTTTACAATTACATTAATGATTTATGAAACCTATTTTATTTATTTGTTCAGTAATTTTCATTTAATATTTCAAATTATCTATTTGTAATAATCATCATTCATCATTATATAGACAAAGAAAAACATTTCAATCAGTCATTTGGATTTAATAACATTCCATAGACTTTAATGAATTTAAGGTAAATATGATACATGATGACTAGCCATAGGATAACCAATAAATTATTACCCCTCAGGCCTCCATTATTTAACTATTTGGATTTCTAACATATAAATTGAAATTTATTTTACTTCAAGAACCACTGAATATAGAGGTATACCATTTTGATTAAACCTTATAAATTTCATAATTATTATCCAGATATATTGAATAATATTACTACAATAAGATATTAATTGATAAAATATTTGATAAGAACCATACATTGGCTTTTATAATTAATTATCTTTATCAATGTTTCTATTTATACTACTATATATGATTTTCAAAAAATCTAGAAGATCATCATCATGGATTTTCAAAACATAAATAACCAATGATTAAAATTCTTCAAATATGGTATAATTTTTTATGAATTTAAGTGACCAAAATATTAGATGAGGTGTACCAATGATTCCTCAAAATACTAGAAAACATGGATGGCCATGAGGTGGTAATGGATTAATCAATTTGGATCAAAAAAATATGGGGAAGCTTCTTGGAAACATCTACTGACGATGTTTCACTACAGGGTTTACATATTTATTTAATGATGTAGAAAACTTCCAAGGATTTTCATTAAGAAAATGTTATTCTTATATAGTTTATGAATGTGTTCTTCCATAGTGATTATTCTTCTTTTAGAAGTATGGGTGAGACTAATTGGTAGTACTATTCATTGGTTTATCACATTCCACTATCTATGGTGATGTTCTTATTTGTTTAGCTTTGTGTGGCTTCGTGTTTGGTGTTTTGTTATCATGTTGGTGGTGGTTATGTGTTAGGTACGAATAAGAGTGATGTTGAGATTTTTTGGATGTGTTTGGTCAGTGATGTGAATGATGTTTACTAAAATGTATCTGATATAATGGGACAAGATTCTACATGTCAAACATAAAGAACAATGGGTCCTGCAAATTAGAATTGACACAATGCATTTGGAAAATCATTCATTCATAAAACTCATGTTAGGTATGCCATTCAACCATTTATCCAGGAGTTTTTCACTTCTAATAAGCTCTTCTCCATAATTTTATTAAATTCTTAATAATATTTATTCTTATTTGTAAACATTATAATTTCCAGAAAAATGTTTTGGATTCTTTTAAAGATGAAGATTCAGTACAATGTGGAAACAAAATTTTTTCATTCTACAACCAAGTGACTGTCAATGATAGATAATTTCATAAATTGAGTTATTAAAAGTAATAAATTTACATTCAAAAAAACCTTTTATCAGTAACTTGTAGGATCATTATAACATTAAATAATCACGAGTATGTATTACCATTTACCATAAGAATTTACTATTTTTTATCTTTTCCATTTTAATTTATTACAAAAATACCACTTCATTGTATTATTCATTTTATCCTTGAATGATAGGGATATCAAGGAACTGGAACTTTAGGATTCTTTTGCAACCATTTTACTATAAGGTTTTATTTTTTTCAAACAATTCCTTTTTCGTTTCCATTCACAATAAAAGTA
Source organism: Viscum album (assembly GCA_963277665.1). NCBI lineage: Eukaryota > Viridiplantae > Streptophyta > Magnoliopsida > Santalales > Viscaceae > Viscum > Viscum album. The sequence goes on from OY728123.1 coordinate 350,511,450, forward strand.
CTAAATCAAAATTCAGTTTTGAATTCACTTCATTTTATGAAATTTTTCAAAAAAAGATTCTAGAACAACAATTAATATAATAATTTCATAACCAATACATTTTTTCAAATTATATGATTATTCAAGACATGTTTACTACCAGTTTTAAACACAAATACAGGTTCCACGACATAGACATGAGTTTGATCATTTCATGTATCATATAATATAGTTTCAGTTGATAATATCTTCATAATGTTTTATTGTTTTTCAAATTATTTTTAATTTTTTTTTAAATTTTTATAGAAAATACTAGACATCTTCTTCTTTCATACCCGATAATTGGGACTATCAACCAAAACATCCAAAACAGTATGAGGACGAGAGGTTAGTAATCTTGTATTCTAACTCCAATTGATTGAAATATTACAATTAACAATAATGTTTTTGTATTTTCTTACAGACACTTACGAATTAACTGCAGCATATACAGATAGTATTCCAACATAATGACACAATAATTGGAATCCAACAACGACTCCTCTATGGGTACTTATAATGCAATAAGTCGAAGAAAAGAGATTGAGATGTATGATGTTTAGGTAACTATATATTGAAATTTCATAAATTACATTAATAAAATCATTGTATGGTTAGGAGTCAGTTGCAATAATAAAATTGGATTTCTTACAATAAATATCTCATCTAATTTAGTAGATGTTTTTTTATTCATTATCCTTTATTTTCACTACATCATTTGAGTAGAAAATACTTACGGTTTTTAAGTTTTATTTACAATGTTTTTATTATTAAAACACATTGCATTTGATGTTCTTATATGACAATAGGTAAACTTAAGAATTTTTCTTCAGTATTTTTCCTTTCAGATGAGTATATAGTGTACACTGAACAAATTTCCCCGTTTTTTTTTTCTCACATTTTGTTAATTGTTATTTGGATTGAAGTTACTACCAACCAACATTCAAAAGTGTTGTTCCACTGCTGAAAAGTCACACAACGTTCCCAATAAGATATTACTGACATGGATGTATGATCAAATATTTCATCCGAAGATCAACACATATGATGTTAAAAATTATGGCTATTTGTTATAGTTTTCACACTTTTTCTAAGTAAACCAACTTTTGTAAACATATTATTATATTTCCTTGAAATGAAAACAATCTCTACAATATTACCTTCACGATTTCTATTTTTTATTAAACATGAACTATTTGATACCAATTTTCATTTCTTATTCATGTTTTTATCCTATACATATAAAAACAATTAGTATGACATACTAATACTTACTTTTTGTATACACATAACATTTTCATTCATTGTTAGCATGTTTCATTTGTTGGTCCATTTTCTCTGTTTAACTGTTAAGATGTAGGAAATGATGTGGGTATAATCTATTCCAAAAATATGTTTTGTAGAAAAAAAATGTAAAATAGATTATATTTTTTTATTTCATTCTATCTAATAGTTAGTTTTTTTATACACATATTTTTGTCCTTCATTATTAGCATATTTCATTTTTTGGTCCATTATTTCTGTTTAAAAATTAATATGTCTGAAATGATGTGGGTATTATCTATTCCAAATATCAGTTTTCTCTAACAATAAATATAAAATTAATGACTGTTTTTTCTATTATTCTATCTAACTCTACTTTTTACATTCTTTATATTAGAGGTACTATAAAAATTCCATGTTATATATGAATTTTTGATTATTTTTATTTTAACTATACTTCCCAAAATACACCCTCATTGATAAAATATAAGAAATTGACAGAATAGACAGTATAATAACATCCAAATGTATGTTTTTTTATATTTTCTTATATATTCCTGACATAAAAAATGTATTCACATATGAATTATTACACAATATATTTCAATCCTATTATCCCAATACATTGTATTTCTATAACATTCATTTATATTACTACAACCATATTATGTTTACCTGTTATATTGGATTTTCATATTTAAATATTCATTACATTTTATTAATGTATATAACAGTATTTCCATCTGCAAGATGCATTTTATGGACATTAAAGAATCTCAAGACATATTGTTTCAACCACAATATGTTCCTGAAGACTGTGTAACTTCAGTTATCTGTAGAACTTCTTCAAACATGAACTTCATAAAATATTGTTCAATTAGAAGATTGGATTTTATCATTCTATATTAAAATTAATCCTTTGTGTTATTCACAATTTTTATTATTGTAAGGACTAATATAGTGATTGTGTCTTTAAGTTTTATTAACACTAAATTAATTACTTTGTATGACATGATTTTTAATGAAATAAAATAATTACTTTATCCTCTAGACCCACTATGTCTGAAAAGAAATACATGAATGCTAATGCAATGAAAATTAAATTTCCCTACAATATCAGTATTTACTTTGTATATTTATATCCATTATTCAAGTATTCTATCGGTGTGTCAATAATCAATCGACTATTATACCATTATATTGTATCAATACATTGTGATTATAAATTTAAAAACATTACTATTATCAGGTAACTATTACAAATAATATTGTCTTTAGTATACACCATTAATTCAATATGACGTGCGTACGCACGGGTGTGTACTAGTTATATATATATATATGAATAATTATTTTAACTTGATGTTATAAGTGGGTCCTGAACTTATATATCCTCTCGATATATACATAGGTCTCATGAGTCAAATTAGAGGGGGGGAAACTCTTTATATCAATTTCTAAGAAGATATTTATGGGTTTATACCCATATACTAAAATATTCTTGTGAAAGGACTAGATGGTAGTGTTGAATATTCTAGAGACATGAAATCCAATAATTAACAATTTCAATCATTCAGAATTCATTTATTACTAACCATGGGATTTCTATTAGGTCAAAATATATTGATGAGTATTCATTCTCATTTATGGATTAAATGAAATGTTTTTTCAGTTATTTACATTTCCATTTTTATTATTCTTTATATATTATAATTTACTTATTATTTATTTTAGTTTATGATTTGTGTAACACTTACATAGAATTCAATCTGAACCTTTTTTCCATTCCTTATGTTATGCAGATGAAATAATTAAATAACTCTCAATGAATTAGTTTATTTTTATTTATTATGTTCTATGTTTAATTAAAAAGTAATAAGGGAACCATGTATGTATCTAGTTCGTAAAGACAACTAAACAAATTGATCCTTGGTAATGGGATCTCTTGTATCAATGCAATTGTAATAAAATTTCCACTAACTCTGGGTAATTGAGGTTGGGGATGTTAGAAATATTATATTATATAGTTCAAATTCATATGTATATTATCTATAATATATTTTTCCAACTCCATTACATTAGTAATAGAAGATTAAATGTAAATCAATTCCAATGGTGAATGAAGGGGAAAATTTTGTAATTCCAAATATTATATTGTCCATAATATTTTATTTTAAGGATATAAAATATTTTTAATATGGTGATGATATATAATATGATGAATATAGATAATAATAATTTTTATAAAAGTGTTTATATATATTTAATACATGATTCAATTATTGTATAGTGCTGATAGATTTCATATTGTATAACAGAGTTCCAATAAATATTAATTTTCCTTAATGGTAAAAAATTTGAAGTCAGGATCCATACCAACATATTTTATAAAGGAAAATTTATTCCCCTAGTTATATGTAATTTATTGTAATTATTTTAAATAGTTAATCTATATAATATTTAATATTGAATAGTTTATGGAAATCATTACATTAAAATTTAATTAAAAATATCATCAACATGAAATCCGATTTAAACTATTTTGAGTGCATCTTATTGTTATCGTGTTGTGGATTATGACATGAATTCTTTATGGGTAATATTTTAATAATGATTAATTCCATTCTTTTTCATTTTATTTGGATATATAATAATTATATGTTTATAAGAGATTATTAATTTTTCCTTCCATCCCACAATTTTAATGTTATTCACCTACTTTGAGATACAATGTAATATCCATAATCAAATCAATATATTGTAACTAGATATGAGGAAATTATGACCTTAGGCACACCTCCTAGTATAGTATATATATGTATATATGATATTTTACCCATCCATCTTTTATCAAGCCTTTTCCATATCTAGGTGAGTAGTCGAAAAAATTGTGTTTGTACTAATGTCCTATGGTCACCCATGAATTCTCAGGATATGAGTCATCAAGAAACAATAAACATTTTACATTGTTTAACTATTATATATAGTTCATTTAAAATTTAACATACTATAGGTAATATAGTTACTAGTAATAAACACATTGCCTATAATAAAAATAGTTACTATCCTTGTTTTTCATCTATGACCATACTTACTTCAACCTCTTCATATGAGTCTCCATACTTGTTATAAATCATTAGGAAGGGGTATAGTTTCCCTTAACTATATATCAACAATAAAAAAAATCCATTGCTTCATATATGTACCCTCCCAATATACCATCACATATCATCATCACCCCTTAAGAGGATCTGTAGAAACCATGGATACCATAATATCTCTTAATGAACTGTTATGGTGTTATTATTCCACCCTATATTAAGCTATATATCATATTGAACCATTATAGGTATTATATCATATACCATATAATAATACATCTCATCCTGAACACTCTTGTGGTATTGAAACCACAATTAGAACAACTATATATAATCCTAAAAACTAGAGGGGATAACCACCCACTCCAAATAAAAATATTACTCATCATCAACTATCATAAGGAAAAGAACCCACCCCAAACATCACAATATAAAATAATAAATATGTAACCCACCTTTTTATTACATAACGTTTCATTATATTTTACAAATAGAGGATCTTTAAAGTGTAATGCCATGGAAATCAGGAACCTAATATATGAAAACAACATAAAAAATTCTTTTAAACCACTCGTATATCTTCATCATAGGTTTATCCAATGTACAATTACTGCATCTCATATCCTGGAGAATTACATCAAAGGAAAGGGTTAGCAGAAGGCCCAGTAAGGGTAAACAGTGGATTCAATTTACTTGTGCTATCAATAAGAACTGGAATAAAAACGTAAGGAAATATGGAATAGAAGTATAATAATATCATAATGAAATGAACATGACATATAAATTCAATATGTGGCTTCAAAATTTAATTTATGCATTAATGAACATATCACCGACGTCCATCCAAAATGTTTCATAAAAATTACAAAGGTTATTCACCAAGGTATCATGAAACTTTTCATCTTGAGAGAATAATTCTTTACCCAATGCATTGGAGCGCAATTAAGGTGAACCATTAATATGACTTTATATTCATGTGATACAAGTAGATCATAATCAAAATTTCATAAATAACCCAAAGAGTGTAGAAGAAATGGGTTTCACTTCAAAATTGCGACGTTTTAAAAGTTATTAAAATTTAGATTGTTATGTCATTTAGAACCCATGGAAATGGAGTGAGGGTTACATGTATATAAATTCCAGAATCAAATATATCATTTTTTGTGTATCTATGAACAACCATATTAACGAAATATGTCTGGGTATTAATATAATTAAAACAAGAGAATTCCTTGAGAAGAAGAGAGTAAAATTTTGAGACGAAATTTCTTCAGCACAACAAGTATATAACAATGTTTTAGAAAATAATATAAATTGAGAAGAAAATGATATAAAATCCATAAATCAACCATTTTTAATTATAGGGACATAATAAAAAAAATAGTATCATGGTGTGGACATTTGAATGACACACCACATAAAAAGGAAACTTGAATTGAAAGAGAAGGCGCGATTTCTTTTATGAAAATTCGGAAGCCTAACGTCATCACAAAAAAATTCAGATAATCAATTAATGAGAGAAAAAACCATCACTCATCATTTGGAAATGAAATGGAAAGTATTAATGATATTTAAGAACAAGAACCATTATAATAAAATGGAACTATAATACGTAACATAATGGATGGCTTGACTTAAAAGAGGAGGTTGGCAGGTTCCTTTACCATGAAGAGTAACTTTGAATGCTTGAAGTTCAAGACCTTGGGAGGCATGAAGGAACCATTGGAGGACTCCTTGGGAGGTAAGGAGACCAGAAAAACATTGAATATGATTTTTTAGTTAATTAGATGAGGTAATGACTTGGTATTTAAAGGGGAAGTGAGGGGGAAATCATTAATTTCCAAGAGACACCTCATCGGTGGTATTGGCAAAACCATGTGCCTGTCCATGGTACTTTCGCATGATATTGGCCACATGGGACATCAAAAAATTTATATTACTATTAATAAGTAGGCCAAAATGATTACATAAATATTACATCCTTAATGATGTCATTAAACTCCCAAAACAAAAAAACTATATTTTCACTATTCACTGAAAATTCAACATTTTCAGAAAAATCCACAAAAATTCAACCAAACCTAATATCATTTCTATGAATTCAAAAATTAAGTCTATTTTATGAAAATAATTTTCAAAATATTTTAATTTAATTTTTAAATTAAAACACAATTCACCAGAAAAAACTAATACTTAACCAATAATTTCTGAAACAGCTATTTACCAATTTTATTGAATCACATTACTTAATAAAGGTGCCTAAATTATAATAATACTTTATAAGGAGATGTTACTAATCCATTTGGTCACATTAACAATCATAAGTGTAAAGCTAGTATTCATAATTTACTATTTGCCAAAAATAATGTTGATCTTATTAGAGTCTAAATTTGAAAAACAGAACATAATTGTAGAAGACCAATTTTATAAAATAATTACACAATATTAATTATTTAAGGTTTATATAAATATTTTAAACTATTATTTTTCCCAAATTCATCAATAATATACATCCTATACCTATTTCGACATTTGAGATTCTCAAACATCACCATAAGAAGAAATAATTTTTTTATTTATATCAAAGGATTACATAAAGTAGATAATATCTCGTTACATATCCCCTTAAAACACCAATATATGACCTAAGTGTAAGGTGTCCTAAAGGGATAGAATCTTGGGGTGGCTCAGTCAACATTGCCCAAGTGGTAATTTCTATCAGCTTGGACTTCTCCTGAAGGTGATTCCGTTCACACTACCCATAATGATGTTCAGCTTGGGATTGGTCCAGAGCAAAGCCCAGTGGTGATACATCTATAATATGATCTATTATATGGGCTTAAAATGGCCTGAGTCTACAGGATGAGACCATCATATCATTTTTTATTAGTTAACCAAGAGCACCTATATTTATAAACAATAATTATAATGATAAGCGATTAGTTTCCAAAGGTCATATTAACCAACCATCACATAACAGTCGAAACCCAATAGTCTCATTTAATTATACTCACTTCATCAGTTAATGAATATAGTCTTTTTGAGAATAATTTAAAATAACACAAAATAATAAGAAAGAAAAATTATTCAATATTTTTGGGTTGTTAGATTCTCCCACCCTTAAGAAATTTCTTCCCTAATATTTTAACTCATACCCTCAGAAAATAAATAGTGTGGGTACATCTGATTTATAGACTACTCTACTTCCCACGTGGTTTCTTCACATTTGTGGTTTATCCACAACACCATAACAAGGTGGGTATTCTTGTTACGTAGAACATTGTATCTATGATCTAAGATCTCCATCGGCCACTCCTCATATGAGATGTCATGTTCCACGTGTACCATCTCTGGTTTAGTACAAGTGAAGGGTCAGGTATTTACTTCCTCAAGATGGATACGTGGACGAAATCATGAACATGTGCTAGATTTGGAGGAATTGCAAGCTGATAGGCCACTGCTCTTACACGATCAAGAATTTCATAGGGGACAATGTACCAAGGGCTGAGAATCCCTTTCTTCCCTAACCTCATGTCTCTCTTCCAAGGTGAAATTCGAATAAAGGATTTGTCTCTAACATCAAACTTCAAGTCCCTTTGACGGTTTTCAAAAAAGATCTTTTTCCGACATTGAGCAGCCTTAATGTGTTGTTAGATGACATGGACCTTTTCTTTCATCTCTAGCACAAGATCAGGCCCAAGATGCTTTCTATCAATAGCTTTATCCCAACAAGTAGGAGTTTTAAATCGCATACCATATAGAGGTTCGTAGGGTGCCATTTGAATGCTCGATAGTAAGTTGTTGTGTTAAGAAAACTCAACTAAAGGGAGATGTTGATCCCATCAACCTTTAAATTACATTGAGAATTTTCATAGCATGTATTCAAGTGATTTAATAGTCTTTTTAGATTGGCCTTCAGTTTGGGGTGGCATGCCACACTGAAATACAATTTAGTTCTCAGAGCATGTTGAATACTTTTCCAGAATTTTGATGTGAACCTTGGATCATTATCAGATACGATAGAATGTGGAACTCTATCGATCCTTACCACTTCCTTCACGTTAATCCTGGAATGTTAATCAAAATATTAATCTTCCCTAATAGAGATAAAATGACATGTCTTGGTGAGATGGTCCATAATTACCCATATTGCATTGATTCCTTTGGAAGTTCATAGAGGGCTTGTAACGAAGTCCATAGTGATATTTTCCCTCTTCCATACTGGTATGGGTAGTGGTTGCAATACACCTTTAGGATTTTGTCGATCTGCCTTCACATACTGACATACCTTGCACCATGATGTTTAGTCAGTAATCTCCGTATTCATATAATCCCACCAATAATGATTATGAAGGTCCCTATACATTTTCATGCTAGCAGGATGTATAGAGAAAGTAGAGCTATGAACATTATCCTTTACATCCTTATTTATTTCAAGAATAGATGGAACACATATCCTTGTATGAAATTTCAGAACACATTCCTGATCTGTATTCAATTCATGATGCTTCCCATCCTTCCCAGCCTCAAACTTCTTCTATAACAAAGGATCATCTTTCTGAGATTTATTGATCTTCTTTGTTTGTGATAGCGGAGAAATACATTGGGTTAGGTTTGATGATGTCCCTTACATTATAATCCTCAAGTCCAGTATTACTAGGTCATTGATCAAACTATATCTTTGATTCCTCATAATGGGCTGGACAATTGGGTCTTTACTGCTTAATGAATAAGTGACTTTTTTTGCACTTCCAGGATTATAAGTAATTGAAAAATCATAGTCTTTAAGGAGTTACCAACATCTCATTTTTCTCATGTTCAATTACTTTTGTGTGAAAATATACTTCAACCTTTTATGGTCTCTGTATATATAACATTTCTCCCCATAATGATAGTGCCTCCGTATCATCAGAGAAAAAACAACTGTAGCCAGCTCCAGATCGTTCCAAGTATTGTTCTACTCATGTTTCTTCAACCACTAAGATGCATAGGAAATGACGTTTTCATTTTTCCTAAGGATGCACCCAATCCCATTTAGAGATGCATCTTTAAAAATAACGAATCATTCTCCACTTGAGGGCAGATTTAACACAGGTGGAGTAAACAATCTATTCTTCAGCTCATGGTAACATTCCTCACACTGTTTTTTCCAGATGAACATGACCCATTTTCGAGTTAACCTAGTTAATGGCTTATAATGTGGTGAAAAGATTTTCACAAACCTCCTATAATATCTCTCTAATCGAAGGAATCTACGAATCCCAGTTGTTGTTGTTGGCTGAGACCACTCCTCTACAACTTTTTCCGTAGCCGAGTAATCTATGATTCCTTCATTGGTAACAATGTGCCTCAAGAAATGAAGTTTTTGTAACCAGAATTCACATTTACTAAACATTCCTAAATGTCTATCCTTCTATAGAGTTTTCAAAATAACCATTAGAATATCCTCATGCTCGTCATGAGTTTAGGAATATATCATAATATCATCAATAAAAACTACCAAAATGTTATCAAGGTTGACTTTAAAGACTCTATTAATCAAATCCATAAAAATAATTGTGCATTAGTCAGTGTAAAAGGCATAGAAACAACTCATAATGCCAATATCATGATAAGAAGTCAGTTTTTGGAATATATTCTTTCTTCACCCTTATTTGATGGTAACCAGATCAAAAATCAATCTTAGAGAATAATTGAGCCCCATAAATATGGTCAAATTAGTCATCAATTCTTTGAAGAGGGTATTTTCTCTTTACTATGATCCCATTCAGTTCTCTATAGTCAATTAATAGCCGCATCAATACATATATTATCTTCACAAAGAGAACATGTGCTCCACAAGGAGACATAATCGGTTTGTCACGACCCATCCTCGGGAACCGTGCCATGACTACCCCAAGCCCACCTTCCATAGGCCAGGGGATGGCGACGAGCACCAAAGGCGTAAATCCCGATAACTGGGAAGGCATTGCCTTTATAAAAGTAACAAAACACTACAGAGTACAAGCGGAAGTAAAACACTAAATACAAAGAGAAGTGATGAAAGGTAAATGGCCCAGAATACAAACCCAAATGAAAGTACAACTATAACTGAACAAAGTACAAGAAGAAAAGATAACAGCTGGAAGAACGAAAGCAGCTCCTGGGTCATCCTCCTCAGATACTACCTGAAGTGTAGGTACAGATGGCACAACTCTTTGATCATCCACTACGGATCCTACCTGAAGGGTAGGTACAGATAGCATCCACAGTGCTCTCACCTGTCAACATCCTCCGAGTGTCGTCTCACTGTGAGGTCCTCCTCCAGATACTGACTTGTCGTGTAGTCCACCTCCGGGTATTGACTCGTCGTGTAGTCCACCTCCGGGTACCATCCAGTCCTCGAAAACTCGGCCTCCGTCAGCACTGCCCGTCGTCTGCAACCAACACAACGAGGTGCGGGCATAGCCGGTGCATGGGTGAGTATAACGATACTTAGTAGAGACCACGATACCCTCAAGGAATCACTAAAACCAACAAGTATAACCACAAAGAAGATCTCAACAGATAACCTCTACTTAGGTATATGACCATACATATACCTAAGTTATCAAGTAACCCATCTCAATCATGAGGAAAAACAAAGATTGTGAAATCAACGGATAACCACTACCCAGGTATATGCCCATACATATACCTAAGTTATCATGTAAACCAACTCAATCATGAGGAAACACAAAGGTCATAGACTCATCTCAAACCAGGATTTTCATTATCGAAACCGTAACTGCTGAAGAGTCCCATCTCTGGAGTTACAGTGGTCCTGTCATGAATCCGAGGTGCTGCTCACTAACCTAAGACTGCTGAGGTACTCCTGCTGTCGAGTACCATTGGCAGACCACCCAAACACAGTAGTGCTTCCCGCCGGGGTATGCCACCCAAACATAGTAGTGTACACCCCATAGTAGCCTGCTGAGGTACTCTCCGAACGAGTATCGTGGGTCTGCACTTTCACATAGGTAGTGCTCCGTCCGCCATGGGTCTACGCCTCACAATGTAGTGCTCCATCCACTGGGCTAGTCGACTCACTCCAAGTCGAGTCGGTCAAGCAGTCGTCAGGTCTCAGTCGGCTACACGGTCTCCGTACTCCGCACACTCATCTATGGGAGGGTCTGCTCCATGAGATAGAAGTAGATACTCCAGGTATCTCAAAGTCCAATGAAGAAGTATCTCAAAGGACCGCCTCGTCATAAGGGTCTCAACGCAACAGACGGCGCGTCAATCGGATGCCCAGTCTGTGAGTTACTAGCCTTTTCGTCCTAGGGGCCCGGTTAGTTTCGTGAGCGAACCAATCCCGGATGTATCTCAACTGTACCCCGAACTCTCATAGGTTATACTCATAGGGACCATTTCTCAACGTGATCATCAACTCCGCTGACGGTTCGTCAAACGGACGTCCTGTCTGAATGATATCAGCTTTCCCGATCTAGGGGCCCGGTTGGATTTCGGGTACAATCCAACCTGTCCACTATCCAACTGTATCCAAAACTCGGGCGAAGTATGCCAAAAAAATCCGCCTCAATAAGAGGAAAATCAATGAGACAGATGGAACGTCAATCGGACGCCCCGTCTCTGAGTTATTGACTTTTTCGTTCCAGGGGCCCGGTTGGATTTCGTGAATTAACCAACCCGACCGCACTCCGACGGCATCCAAACCTCGAGCGGAGTAAGCCAAAAGATCCGTCTCACATAGATGAATCCATCAAAGTCGACGGCACGTCAATTGGATATCTGGAGATCAAGATATAAGCGTTTCTGCTCTGAGGGCCCGGTTGGTTTCGTGTACGAACCAACCCGGCCGAACCCAAAGTTCTCTGAAACCTTGAGTGTAAAATACCTAAACGACTGTATCGTTCCATGGATCGCTATGCAACTGAAGGTGCATCGAATCGGAGGTCCGTAGCCCATGATGTGGGCATTTGACTGAAAGTGGTCCGAAAACGCAAGGTCTGGGCCCGGACTGAACCGGGCCGACCCCCCCTGGGTCGGCCCGAACAGGGTCCGACCCGACTGGACCCGGCCCGGCATGGCCGGCGCGGCACGGCCTGGCCGAGCTGAAGTCAGGGAGCGGGGGGTGCGTACGGCCCGCCCCTTGCCGTTAATTGAGGGTGGCGGTGCAACCGCCACCGCCAATTCTTCCGGCGGCGCGCTCGGGCGCCGACGCTGCTTGGCGGCCGGATGACTCCGGCCACGGCCTCCGGTCGCCGGCGGCACCGCGTCGGCAACCCGCGCCTCCGAGAGTTTCCACGGGCCACCAGAGTTTCTTCGGTGGTCCGTTTTCAAAACCGTCTGAGCTGGTGTTCATCTCGGGTCTCGTACATTATTGCGCAAGCTTCAAAAATACTTTTCAGCCTCGTTTTGTCATCGCTCGTCAATCCGCACGACAATTAATAAAACGCGTCGTCTTCATGGTTCTCTGGCGTGACGCGTTGGTGCTGCCCCCCTTCGTCGTGGCCCGACTCCGTCCACGGATTTCTTCGGGTTTCTCCGACGTGGCGTGACGGTGTCGCGCCCTTGTTTGTTTTTCACGACGCGGCGCGACGGCGCCGTGCATTTCCTTGTCGCATGATTCCGCGTGGTGCGACGGCAGCACTCCTTCCCGTACCAAACCACGAAGAAATCCAACATGGAAAAAGGAGGTGGGTTGGCCGTGTTTGGGCGGTCTGACCCCCTCTCGTTAAACAATAGCAGTTGGACATATTCACGAAGAATAAAAAACAAGGGAGTAATCTCTAACAAAATAAAGTAAAGACAATCCCCTACAACCTCTTAAATAAAAAGAATCATAACAATAATCCCAACCCGCAAAATAATCTTCGCGGATCAACTTAATATTTATTTGAACCGCGTTCTTAGATTTAGAAGGGAGTAAACAAGGGTTCACCAACAATCACAATTTAAATTCCCTACCTCGTAATTTTCGTTCGTTGATGATCTCGGAAAAAGGTCGGATATTGATTCCTCGATTGTCATGTTCGTCACACACTCCCAATTCTCATGCTCATGCATCGGAAAGGAAAAAGGGTACTCATCGTTGGTGGACGAGCGTTTGGTGCTGAAATCGTTGTTGACGACGTTCATCGCGGGCGACGTCTTCTCCTTTGATGCGGATGAAGGTCGTTGGAGATGTCGTGGGCGTCGCTTCCCTTTCCTTCCCTCGGTTGAAGAATGATGAAGAAGATGGCGTCGTCGCGCTTCAGTGGCGGACGAGTCGTTCTTCATGTTCTTCGTCGTAGTGAAAGAAGAAACTCAAGACTTCCTAAGCTTTTTATCCAAAGGCTCCCAATCAACTAAACTCCAACGAAAAAAAATACGTTCTTAACTTCTTTTATTAACACAACAAATCTTATGAATTTCAAGAGTTTGAAAATAAATTAACTCACATAATTAAAAATCTCATGTTGTCAAATTTAATGAGAGGGAGGTGGAGAGACTCATTTAATGAGAGAGAGTTTCATCCACATAAATGGAGAGTTCAAGAGTTAAGGGGGGTTAAGGGGGTTTGATACTAATGTGGGCCCCACCTTATAACATCCACCCAATGGAGGTTATGTGCTGGTGGGCCCCTCCACTAACCTCCCCTTGGAGGTTCTAACTACCACCTCAAATAAAAAATATGCCAAACACATATTTTTATTCATTTTAATTAAAAACCTCCAAAAACTAACTTCCAAACTCGATAAAACGCAATTTCGGAATAGGTGTTCCTAAGAAAATACCGGCGTTGCAGTTCAATTAGTGCCCTCAGAATTTGATTCTGAGCACCAGTTCAAAAGTTTGAAATTCCCTCTCATTCGTTCACTGAACGTACACGAGCCAACATCGAAAAAAGATTCTGGGCACATCGGGCCTCGGATTCAGGCGCCGTCAGAAACTGCGTTCTTGTAAAATTTCAAAGAAAATTAAGAAAAAAATTTCTTTGAAATTTCCGGGTCTTTACTTTACTCCCACCTCAGGGCTTTATGTCCACGTAAAGTTTCAACACAAACTAGGGTCACAAAAGCGGTACAGAGCACGCATCTGATGCTTTCACTCCCATGTGCTTACCTGAAAGTTTCCATGCTGCCTACGAAAACGCACAAGAGGAATCGACCGTCCTCATAGGACCTGCTCCTGTCGATCCTCGATCCCCACTGGAATCTCCGTGCATGATGCCCTTTCATCGACATCCAACTCCCTGAGGTCGATGATGTGTGAAGGATCAAGCACGTATCTCCTCAGTTGAGATATGTGGAAGACGTCGTGCATCTGGTGCAACTGAGGTGGATGGGTCAAGCGTTAAACCACCTCACCTACCCAGATGAGGACCTAGAAATGTCCGTTGAACCTCGGAGATAACTTTCCGCCTTGACCAAATCTCCGTAAACCTCATCGAGGTGAGACCCGTATAAGGATATGATTGTCATCCTCGAACTCCAGAGGTTTCCAATTCCTGTTAGAACTGGAACTCAAACGACTGCTTCCACGAGGGTAAGGTTGACCGACTCAAGAGTGATCGGTCACACCCTCCTATGCACGAGTTTAGCTTGTGCTGCCCAAGGTTTCCTTTTCGCCGACCAAGGAAAAACCATCCCGATGTTCGCCTAATACTGTCAATTTGAGTATGAGCAGTGATTGCCAAATCCATACTCAAACTAACGTCATAAGGCCTCGACGCTGCCACCAAGAGGTCCCAACCGAGACTCTCAACTCAAGGTTCAGATCACACCGTCAGCGTAAGTGTGACTATCGAGTCTCCTCCCAAAGGTATCTCCGGACGTGAGTGTCAAGTCAAGGGATCAACCGGAAACTCTATGTCTGAGACTAGATTCATGGAAGGAAGGGATGATTCATTTCGATGTCTTTGGCTATGGATGCTAGTAGAAGACAAATTTTTCACTTCGAATCATCCTTAGAGCCCTTTTAGTCGCACTCCATGACCGCAATCAGCTACTCTCTTCCCCTGCTCTCCAACTCCCTGAGCCTAGCGGGGACTACAAAGGCGGGTAATGGTAACATGTTGAAATGTACACCACCACAAACTGCTCTCCTAGCTCTCAATCCATGTCCGCTTCTCTTTAGATTCATCTGTCCTTAACATTTCCTCTTCTTGAAACATTTTACACGTCCAAGCCTCTATGACTGATGCCAGTTCGCATCTTCCCACTGCTAATATACACTGGCAATATTCGTTCAGCCAAAGAACATTCAACCACAAAGGTTCTCTCTAGAACCCTAACATAAGTAGGAATGCATAGAGGAAAGAGTGCTTACTAGGTTATCCTTTTAAACACACCTCGCTCTGAGATCCAAGATCTAAATCACTGATCATATTGTAGTCATCAAGTACCATGAACGATTGGTATGCCCTGATGAATTCTCAGCTACCGACATGTCATCCCGTCAAAGCTGTATAAGCTCTAGAAAACTCTCTGCTACCTCCTCATGCCAATCCCCAGCAGCATGTGAGTCAGGTTCGCCTCGGAACTTGAGGGTATCTGAAGTTAGAACACGTATAAGGCAGTAAGCCTACATATGTCACCTACCAGTACCACTAGTTGTAACTGCTGACTAACAGGTAGTGATGTATAGCTGACACACTACCCAAAGGTATTATCTCAGGCATCGGTCCACGTACCGAAGCCTCATCACTATGCGGACCATCCTCATGGTCATTCACTGGAAAACACTAGTGGCCATGTCCATAATCCACTCTACTAATGTCTTAGCTAGGCGGAAAACTCTAGCAATCGCCTCCATCCACTTCTCTGCTATCTGGGAATCTGTCTCGCCTCATAACCTCAGAGGCCGCTGTTGCTGGAACTCGTGCAACGTGCTCTGCCAGTGTGCACAATTTTCTAGTATAGTTATTGGCATCTGCTGCCCAACAGGTGGTGGTGCTGCTGGTACACCACCCGAGGGTGCCAACATAGTAAAAAGGGCCATGTATCAGAGCATCGTCGCTCGGTGAGCCATAATCGAGTACTCTCTCGGAACTCCAACTGAGTGTCTGCATGGAGACATCCTGAACAGATGCGACACTGTCAACGTTATACCTGGTGAGTTGACCTGGTTTGAGCTGACTTTAATACTTTAGAAACACACACGCAATCAATGTTTTCGTGTACAAAGTCAGAAATTAGTAGTCAGGGTCCTAGTGTACGGATATGTCGGCTGCCGCACTAACACTGGAATCCCTGAACTGAAGACCACACTCGGTACCCTTAACAATATTGCTTCACATAGAAAATGATCAGAGTCCTGAGTTCTGCATTAGAACCAATTTCCTCCGATACCAATTTGTCACGACCTGTCCTCGGGAACCGTGCCGTGACTACCACAAGCCCGCCTTCCATAGGCCAGGGGCTGGCGACTAGCACCAAATGCGTAAATCCCGATAACTGGGAAGGAATTTTCTTTATAAAAGTAACAAAAAACTACAGAGTACAAGTGGAAGTAAAACACTAAATACAAAGAGAAGTGCTGAAAGGTAAATGGGCCAGAATACAAACCCAAATGAAAGTAAAACTACAACTGAACAAAGTACAACAGGAAAAGACAACAGCTGGAAGAACGAATGTGGCTCCTGGGTCGTCCTCCTCGGATCCTACCTGAAGGGTAGGTACAGATGGCGTAGCTCCTAGATCGTCCACCACGGATCCTACCTGAAGGGTAGGTAGAGATAGCCTCCACAACGCTCTCGCCCATCAACCTCCTCCGAGTGTCGTCTCACTGTGAAGTCCACCTCCAAATACTGACTCGTTGTGTAGTCCAACTTCGGGAACTGACTCGTCTTGTAGTCCACCTCTGGGTACCGTCCAGCCCTCGAACACTCGGCCTCCATCAGCACTGCCTGTTGTCTGCAACCAACATAATGAGGTGCGGGCATAGACCGTGCAGGGGTGAGTATAACGATACATAGAAGGGACCCAGAGACCCTCAAGGTATCACAAAAACCAACAAGGATAACCACAAATAAGATCTCAACAGATAACCTCTAATTAGGTATATGCCCATACATATACCTATGTTATCAAGTAACCCATCTCAATCATGAGGAAAAACAAGGATTGTGAAATCAACGGATAACCACTACCCAGGTATATTCCCATACATATACCTAAGTTATCAAGTAACCCATCTCAATCATGAGGAAACACAAAGGTTATAAACTCAGCTCAAACCAGGATTTTCATTATCGAAACCGTAACTACTGAAGAGTCCCGTATCTGGAGTGTACAGTGGTCTGGTAACGACTCATAGGTACTTCTCACTAACCTAAGACGGCTGAGGTACTCCTCCTGTCGAGTACCGTGGTCCATCCATCCAAACACAGTAGTGCTTCCCGCTGGGGTATGCCACCAAAACACAGTAGTGCACACCCCCTAGTAGCCTGCTGAGGTACTCTCTGAACGAGCACCACGGGTCTGCACTGTCACACAGGTAGTGCTCTGTCCTCCATGGGTCTGCAACTCACAAAGTAGTGCTCCGTCCACTGGGATAGTCCACTCACTCCAAGTCGAGTCGGTCAAGCAGTCGTCAGGTCTCAGACAGGTACACGGTCTCCCTACTCAGCATGGTCGTCTCTGGGAGGGTCCGCTCCATGAGCTACAAGTCAATAATCCAAGTATCTCAAAGTCCCATGAAGAAGTATATCAATGGACCGCCTCGTCATAGGGGTCTCAACGCAACAGACAGCGCGTCCACCGGACGCCCGGTCTGTGAGTTACTAGCCTTTTCGTCCTAAGGGCCCGGTTGATTTCGTGAGTGAACCAATCCTGGCCATATCTCAACTGTACCCCAAAATCTCATAGGGTATACTCATAGGGACCGTTTCTCAATGTGATCATCAACGCCGCTGACGGTTCGTCAAACGGACGTCCTGTCTGAAAGATATCAGCTTTCCCGATCTAGGGGCCCGGTTGGATTTCGGGTACAATCCAACCCGTCCACTATCGAACTGTATCCAAAACTAGGGAAAAGTATGCCAAAAAAATCTGTCTCAACAAGAGGAAAATCAATGAGACAGATGGCATGTCAATCGGACGCCCCGTCTCTGAGTTATTGACTTTTTCGTTCCAGGGGCCCGGTTGGATTTCGTGAATGAACCAACCCGACCGCACTCCGACGACATCCAATCCTCGAGCGGAGTAAGCCAAAAGATCCGTCTCACATAGATGAATCCATAAAAGTCGATGGCACGTCAATTGGATATCCGGAGCTCAAGATATAAGCGTTTCTGCTCCGAGGGCCCGGTTGGTTTCGTGTATGAAGCAACCCGGCCGAACCCAAAGTTCTCTGAAACCTTGAGTGTAAAATACCTAAACGACTGTATCGTTCCATGGATCGCTATGCAACTGAAGGTGCATCGAATCGGAGGTCCGTAGCCCATGATGTGGGCATTTGACTGAAAGTGGTCCGAAAACGCGAGGTCTGGGCCCGGACTGACCTGGCCCGACCCCCCCTGGGTCGGCCCGAACCGGGTCCGACCCGACTGGACCCGGCCCGGCATGGCCGGAGCGGCACGGCCTGGCCGAGCCGAAGTCAGGGAGCGGGGGGTGCGCACGGCCCGCCCCTCGCCGTTAATTGAGGGTGGTGGAGCAACCGCCACCGCCAATTCTTCCGGCGGCGCGCTCGGGCGCCTACGCTGCTTGGCGGCCGGATGACTCCGGCCACGGCCTCCGGTCGCCGGCAGTGCCGCGCCGGCAACCCGCACCTCCGGGTGTTTCCGCGGGCCACCAGAGTTGCTTCGGGCGAAGTATGCCAAAAGTTCCATCTCAACAAGATGAAAATCAACGAGACAGACAACACGTCAATCGGATTCCCGGTCTGTGAGTTATTGACTTTTTCGTTCCAGGGGCCCGGTTGGATTTTGTGAGCAAACCAACCCGACCTCACTCCGACAGCATCCAAACCTCGAGCGTAGTAACCCAAAAGATCCATTTCACATAGAGGAATCCATCAATGTCGAAGGCACGTCAATCGGACGTCCGGAGCTCAAGATATTAGTGTTTCCACTTCGAGGGCCCGGTTGGTTTTGTGTACGAACCAACCCGGCCGAACCCAAAGTTCTCCGAAACCTTGAGTGTAAAATACCGAAAAGAACGTCTCGTTCCAAGGATCGCTATGCAACGGACAGTGCGTCGATCGGAGTTTCGTAGCCCAAGATATGGGCATTTGACTGAAAGTGGTCCGAAAATGGGGGGTCTGGGCCCGGACCGACCCGGACCGACCCCCTTGGGTCGGCCCGAACTGGGTCCGACCCGACTGGACCCGGCACGGCCCGGCCTGTGCGGCCCGGCCCGGCCGGCTCGGCGTGGCCAAGCTGAAGTCGGGGAGCGGGGGGTGCGCGCGGCGCACTCGGGCACCGCCGCCGCCTGGCTGCCGGATGGCTCCGGCTGCCGCCTCCGGTCGCCGGCTGCGCCGCGCTGGTGACCCACGCCTCAGGGTGTTTCTGCGGGCCACCAGAGTTGCTTCGGTGGTCCGTTTTCAAAACCGTCTGAGCCGGTGTTCATCTTGGGTCTCGTACTTTACAGCACAAGATTCAAAAATACTTTACGGCCCTATTTTGTCATCTCTCGTCAATCCGCACGTCAATTAACAAAACGTACCATATTCATGGTTCTCCGGCACGACGCGTTGGTGCCGCGCCCCTTCGCGGTGGACCGACTCCGTCCGCGGATTTCTTCGGGTTTCTCCAATGCGCCGTGACGGTGTCGCACCCTTGTTTGTTTTTCACGACGCGGCACGACGGCGCCGTTCATTTCCTTGTCGCATGATTCCGCATGGTGCGACTGCCCCACGCCGTCCCATACCAGACCAAAAAGATATCCTACATGGAAAAAGGGGTTGGGTTGGCCGTGTTTGTGCGGTCCGACCCCCTCTCGTTAAACGATAGCAGTTGGACATATTCACAAAGAATAAAAAAAAGGGAGTAATCTCGAACAAAATAAAGTAAAGACAATCCCCTACAACCTCTTAAATAAAAAGAATCATAACAATAATCCCAACCCACAAAATAATCCTCGTGGATCAACTTAATATATATTTGAACCGCATTCCTAGATTTAGAAGGGAGTAAACGAGGGTTCACCAACAATCACAATTTAAATTCCCTACCTCGTAATTTTCGTTCATTGATGATCTCGGAAAAAGGGCGGATATCGATTCCTCGATTGTCGTGTTCATCACACACTCCCAATTCTCATGCTCATGCGTCAAAAAGGAATAAGGGTACTCATCATTGGTGGAAGAGTGTTCGGAGGCGACGTCGTTGTTGACGACGTTCTTCGCGGGCGACGTCTTCTCCTTTGACGCGGATGAAGGTTGTTGGAGATTTCGTGGGCGTTGCTTCCCATTCCTCACCTCGGTTGAAGAATGATGAAGAAGATGGCGTCGTCATGCTTCAGTGGCGGAGGAGACGTTCTTCATGTTCTTCATCATAGAGAAAGAAGAAACTCAAGACTTCCTAATATTTTTCTCCAAAGGCTACCAATCAACTAAAATCCAACCCAAATATAATATGTTCTTAACTTGTTTTATTAACACAACAAAGCTTATGAATTTCAAGAGTTTGAAATTAAAATAACTCACATAATTAAATATCTCATGTTGTCAAATTTTAATGAGAGGGAGGTGGAGAGACTCATTTAATGAGAGAGAGTTTCATCCACATAAATGGAGAGTTCAAGAGTTAAGGGGGGTTAAGGGGGTTTGATACTCATGTGGGCCCCACCTTATAACATCCACCCAAGGGAGGTTATGTGCGGGTGGGACCCTCCACTAACCTCCCCTTGGAGGTTCTAACTACCACCTCAAATAAAAAATATGGAAAACATATATTTTTATTCAGTTTAATTAAAAACCCCCGAAAACTAACTTCCAAACTCGATAAAACGCAACTGCGGAATAGGTGTTCCTAAGAAAATACTGGCGCTGCGGTTCCATCGGTGCCCTCAGAATTTGATTCCGAGCACCGGCTCAAAAGTTGTAAATTCCCGATCGTTCGTTCACTGAACATACACAAGCCAAACTTCGGAAAAAGATTCCAGGGACACCGGGCCTCGGATTCAGGCACCATCAGAAACTGCGTTCTTGTAAAATTCCATAGAAAATTATGAAAAAAAATTCCTTGAAATTTCCAGGTCTTTACACAGTTAGATAAACCCCTTATCCAAAAGTTCATGGAATTTTTTCTTTAATTC
This sequence comes from Viscum album, assembly GCA_963277665.1. Classification (NCBI taxonomy): domain Eukaryota; kingdom Viridiplantae; phylum Streptophyta; class Magnoliopsida; order Santalales; family Viscaceae; genus Viscum; species Viscum album. The sequence continues at coordinate 350,533,054 of OY728123.1, forward strand.
CTCCAGCTCCACATTTTCCATCCTATACGAGGCCTTTGATATCAGATGAGATCCATGTATGAGTTCAATGGAGAACTCTAACTCTCTTTCTGGAGGAGTTCCATACTACACCTCATGAAAAATGTCAATGTATTCCTGCACAAAGGGTGCATTTTCTATCCTCAATCTCTCATTTCCTTCTTCTTCTTCACCGATAAATTCCATAAAGAAAAATGTAAGAGGTTCTTCTAGACAATGAAAAGGTTGAGATATCTCTCCATGAAAGATAACTGTAGGTTTTCTATTCAAGACGGCTAAGATTTCCTTACTTCTATATTTGATCTTACCATTATACTTTGAGAGCTACTCTATCCCTAGTATAATGTCGAATTCTAACATGGGAATGGCTTCCAGATTGGTGATACTATTGGACTCTCCAAAGTAAATACTAGAGTTTCTATACACTGATGATTCTTGGATAATCCTTAAAAGAGTATTGACTGATAACTCTACTTTAAGCAAAATGTGGGTTGATTCTAAATTCTTTTCAAACATGGAGGATATAAATGAATGTTTAGAACTAGAATAAAAAAAGTACTTGATAGATTTTAGAGAACATCGTGAGTACCTACTACCACACCATTTGGGGCTTCATCATCAGCTGTCGTGATAGAAAAAGCACGACCATTCTACCATGGACTTTATTAATGATGATGGTGGTTCCCCTCCACTGCCCTCAGATTTGGACAATGATTGGAAAAGTGCCCAAGTGGTCCACACATAATGCCCAGGACATCAGGAAGGGATATCACCATCTTTCACTTATTGTTAGTGTTTGGTAGTTGGTGTTTCACATCACTACGACAATTCCTTGAAATATGGCCATCTCTTCCACAATTCTAGCATTTCCTTCTCCAAGGCAGGAAGTTCCACAAATTCTTCTTCCCACATTTATTACACATGCGATGTTGCACATTCTTTCCTCCTCTTCCTTGATCACATATCCTCCCTAAGAATGGATCCATTGATCTGTTCTTGTTGTTGGATTTATGAGACCAATGAGTCTCAACAATCTCCAGTTCAACTTTCATCACAATTCGCACGATCTCCTCATAGCTATCAAAATCTCGGTTGGCTATATTCTTCCACAGGTGAGGTCTCAGTTGACTGAAGAATCTTTCAAGATTTCCATATGGATCAAAAAATGATATTGGCATAACATGAAATCCTTGTCATGTTCATCTCGTAAATTCCAACAAATTCATTCTCATTCTACTTCGTCTTGAGAAAATATTCTCCATTATTGTTATCATTAAACGAGGGAAATTCTTACTGAAGAAGATCCCTATGAACTCTTCCCAGTATATAGCTTTAACCTCCACTCTATTCCAAATGTTTTTAAATACCTCCCACCACTGATCAGCTTCTCCTTCTAAGCGATAGACAGTCAAGGTGACCTTCACTTTCTCTGAACAGCGGAGCACAGAAAAGATCTTCTTGATAGAGCTAATCCACTAACCAGCAGTCAATGGGATAGTAGATACACTGATGGATGGTGGTTTGTGACACATAAATGACTCAAAAAAATGTTGTTCCCTCCGTGCTGAGATTGGTCTCCTAGAATGATTCGTTTATTTCACATAACTTGACCTAGTTGGTTCATCATTCACATAAATGTTTCCATTCCAGATTCTATCGGAGGGTCGTCAGACCATTGTCAATTATAGTAACCATTTGCACAATAACTCATATTAATCTCCATTTTCTAAAATAACAAAACCATTGTGAGAAGCTTATTTGATTTAGAAATATTTTAATTATTAAGGAGTTTTTGTCTTAAACTCATTGCTTCAAACAATTACATTTCTCTATAAATCCTACATAATGATTCATAAAAACCTTATGATTAACCAAAAATATCCCTCAGTTGTGTCATAACCAAGATAGAATCACGACCCATTGTCATGCACTAGATCCCATTCGAGTCTAGCTGAAATCAGTGTTTTGGGTTTTACCACTATGTACATCTGTTTCGGAGCCGCCTCTACCTGCTCATATCTAGACAGGGATGTATTTGTTTGAAAAACCACTTACTAAATACTCAGAAAAATATCAAGAAGTTTTCCTATATTAAATTTTCTATAGGTTTATTCGAAAAGTTTTCATATCCTAATTTGAATAAATAACTAAACAATCCTTTGATACCAACTATGGAATCCCACCTTTCTATTACATAACATTTCATTTCATTTTACAAACAAATGAACTTTAAATTCTAGTGTCTTGGAAATCAGGAACATAATACCAGAAAACAAAAAAAAAACCTTCTTCTAAACCACTCATAGGGCTTCATCATAGTTTCATCCTATTTAAAATTACTTCATCTCATAACCTGGAGACATACATCAAAGGAAAGGGTGAGCAGAAGGCCTAGTAAGTGTAAACAAGGGAATCAGTTTACTAGTTATATCAATAAGAACTTGAATAAAAACATAACGACATGAGGAATTAAAGTATAAGAATATAATAATGAAAATAACATGAAACATAACCTGAATAAGTGTCTTAAACATTTCATTTAGACATTCTGGAACATATTACCAAGGTCCAAACCCAATGTGTCATAAAAATTACAAAGGTTATTCAACATGGTATCATGATACTTTTCATCAATAGAGATTAATTCTTTACCCAATGCATTGGATCGCTACTAGGGAACACCCTTAATATGTTTTTATTTTCATGTGAAACACATATATCATAATCAAACATTTCATCAATAACCCAAAGAGAGTATAAGAAATGGGGTTCACTTCAAAATCATGGCATTTTAAATGTACGTTAAAATAAGATCATTATGTCATTTATAACCCATGGAAAGGGAGTAAAGGTTACATGTATGTCAATTCTAGAATCAAATATATCATTTTTTTTGTATATACGAACAGCCATAGAAATGAAATAGGTTTGGGTATTCACATAAATAAAACAATATAATTCTGTGAGAAAAAGGTAGAGAATGTTTGAGATGAAATTTCTACAGCATAACGACTCTAGAACATGGTTTAATAAAATAATGATAAGAGTGGGGGAAGGATATAACATCAATATATAAACCATTTTTAATTTTAGGAACCTAATAAAAATAAATAAGATCATAGTCTGGAAATCTAGATGACACACCACCTGAAAATGAAACATGAAAGGAAAGAGAAAGTGAAATTTCTTTTACAAAAAATCGGCAGCCTAACGGCGTGACATAAAAATTTAGAATATCAATTGACAAGAGAGAAAACAGTCTCTCATCATTTGGAAATGAAATTTAAAATATTAAATATTGATAAGAACAATCCCCCTCATAATAAAACGGAACTATAAGACAAATCATAAAAGAAGTCGTGAATTAAAAGAGGAGGGTGACAGGTTCCCTTACCTTGAAGAATAACTTCAAAATCTTGATGGTTGGGACATTGGGAGGCTTCGGGGAACCATTGGAGGACACATTGGGAGGTAAGGGGTCCCAAAATTCGTTGAGGAGGATTTTGTAATGAAATAGATGAGGTAATGTCTGGTATTTGTAGGGGAAGTGAGGGAACAAATCATCAATTTCCAAGTGACACCTCATCGGTGGTATTGGAAAAACCATTGACTTGGCCATGGTATTTTCCCATGGTATTGAAAACTAAGACATCTCATACTTTATAGTACTATTCATAAGTCGAACAGATTGATTACATTATTATTACTTCCTTAATGATTCAATTAAACACCCAAAACTAAAAACTGCATTTTCACTATTCACCGAAAATTCAACTCTTTCATAAAAATCCCCAAAACTTTACCCTAAACTAACATCGATGCTCTGATTTCAAAAATGAATTCTATTTTATGAAAATAATTTTCTAAATATTTTTAATTTAATTTTTAAATAAACTAACTGTTCATGTGAAAAAAACTAATACTTAACCAATAATTTCTGAAATAGTATTTGAAAAATATTATTGAATCATATTACTTACTCAAGGTTCCTAAATTATATTAATCCCTTATTAGGTGAGGTTACTAATCCATTTGGTCACATTAATAATCATATGCGTAAAACCACTATTCATATTTTACTATTCATCAAAAATTATGTTTATCTTATTAGACTCTAAATTTCAAACACAACATAACTGTAGAAGACAATTTTTTGGAAATCCTTACAAATTATTAATTATTTAAGGTTTACATAAATATTTAAAAATACTATTTTTTCAAAATTCATCAATACTATAAATCGTATACTTATTAAAGCATTTTAGATTCACAAACATTACCCTAAGAAGAAATAACTATTTTAATTTATATCAAAGGATTACATAAAGAAGCTAAGGTCTCATTAGACATCCCCTTATAACACCTCCAAAGGACCTAAGAGTAAGGTGTGCTAAGGTGATAGAATCTTGGGGAATCTCGACCAACATTGCCCGAGTGGTAATTTCTTTCAGATTGAACTTCTCTCGATGGCGATTCTGTTCCAGCTTCACATGATGAAGTTCGGTTTGGGTTTGGTCTAGAGTAAAGACCAGTGGTGCAACCTCCTTCCAATGTTTTGTTAGATGGGTTTCAAATAGACAGAGTCTACATGATGAGGCCATCAAATCTTCTTTCTATATTAATTAACCATGATCACTTGTATTTATAAACCATAATTGTAATGTCAAGAGTTTAGTTTCTAATAGTCATACTGACCAACAATCATATAATAGTTGAAACCCAATAGTATGATTTAATTATACTCACTTAGTTAATTGAATAATATAGTTTTGTTGAGTATAAATTAAAATAACACAAAAAATTAGTAAAGAAAAATTATTCAAAATTTCAGGTCATTACAATAAAACCTCAAGGGATATGTTCTTACCCCGAACTATATAATGCAGGTATCCCATTAGGGGATAAATTTTTTCCCTAGATAACTTTATATTTAATCGACAACCATTTGGGTGACAATAGGATACCTATATTGCACTATATGTCATCATTGAACCTCTTTGGGATATGAACTGAGAGTTTGTTTTATTTCAAAATTTCATCATTAGTCTATACTAGATGGATAATCTCCCACACATAGTTTGATATCACACCCTAATCATATATCATATCCAGCCAGAAAAGTTTTTTCCACATGAACAATGTCACATCATTAAAACTCTTAGATAAGTATATTCCACACAAATTACAATCTTATATCATCTATATTCATAGGTAAAAATGAAACTCCCATAGTTAAATCATCAATAAAATTTAAATATTATATCTTGAGTTAAAAATTAATGTACCATCAGAAAGTAGTTAAAAACACTCATATTTCATGAGGATCACCATGCTTGAAAAAAAATACAATGTCGGTATTCACATAAAAAGCATGTTAATAAAGGAAAAAAAACTTCATTACCATTTAACAATCGAATACAACCCTATTGACCCATCATTCTAGTAAAATTTAGATTCTATAAAAAATTAGGTCTCAAAGAATGCTTCATAGGTTTCATCAAGTTTAATCAACAACAATGGGTTCCATTATATCACTCTAAAAATTTATTATTTTCCCTAAAAGATCATATCATATACAATTATATCCTCAATCACATTATTGTCTAATTTGTAGAACATTAAATTATGATTAATAAAAATACATTGGTGAGTTCTTATAAATTAAAACACATACATGGAAAAACTAGATCATTCCCCTCAGACCAATCAGATAGATAGAACATATCAATTTTTTACCCTCATGGATTCAAATATAACAATCAAGGAGGAAGACTTCCCCCCACACTCTAATAATGTTCTTTCGAGGATATAGGGTGAAAAAATGTTATGTAATTCTTACTATTAGGAAAAAACATTCAAATTCCATGCCCCTACCCCACATAGAAATAGAGTACATATTCTATATTTTTTTCATTATATTTAGTTTCTTAAATTCATACACCTTTTAAGATCTTATGTTACAATACACACATAGATGTTCATGCCTATGAATATTAATGAATAATGATTAGCGTAAAGGTTCCAATGTTCAATCATGTACCATGAGAGATCAATTCTAATAATATAAATTAAAAAAATACATTCATTTATTATTTTTATTTTATTTCATTTATGTGGAGAGACCATATATCACATGGTAAATATCTTATCATATTATTCAATTGGAGAGGATTATGTTTCACCAACATATTACTATAGTAATTATCATAATTTAAATCTTCACCCCATCCATCATCCATGAACTAGAATCCACTATCAATCAACATGAAGTACAAAATCTAGGAGTAGATGCACAAATAAATAAATAAATACAATACTAAATTAACCCCCAAATGCCATACTAAATATTTTATGCCAAATAATTGAATAACTCATGAGATGGTGTAATGACATTATAACATCAAGCAATATAGTGACCATAAACCCAGTATCGACCTGAATCTCTAGAAAAACATTTCTAAAAATTCAAGTTACAGAATATCCCACAATTTCACCTAGAAAAATAAAATAACCAAAATTGAAATTTAGATATATACCATAATGGATCTGATAATATTCTTATGTACTCATCCCCATTAAACCTAATATATGTAAACCACAAGTAGTATCTACCACCATGTATCATTTCCCACATTCACTAGTGGGATCAATTAAAAATACTTAAAAGATAAATTTGTAATTAGTGTTCTAAAAGTACAAGTATGAGAAGTTATATAATAGAGTGAAATTTACCATAATAAATATTGAAATATCACCTATTTTCAAATTAAGAATGGAGTTTATGGAGTGGAATGGAATAGATGATGAGTTTAGTCTCCCTCATTTTGAAAAGACTAAAAAGGAAGAATCATAAAGGGTGTATTTAATATAAAATACCAAAATACCATCATATATTTCTAATAAAAATGGTACATGAGTCCCATTTCAGTATAACCCTTTATCTCAAAGAATAAGGACTTGGATTTTTTATCCCCTCCTTAGAAATCCCACAAGTTCATACTGCAAAAAACAACTTTTATATATTTTAAAATGGTACCTCTTATGGACACTCCACATTATTCCAACATATAAGTGAATAAAGTGTATGAATCATGAAATTGTGATGATATAGCCTAAGGTGTAACGATAGTAATATCCACCAGTAGAGAAGGGATTTAACCACATAAGGAATAAGAGTATAGTCGTTAAATAATTCATAGTTAGTTCTATGGAATTAATTTTACACAGAATTCACTATATCATAGGCCTCCTATTTTGTGAAATGATATCCCCCAACATATCACCATCCATTAATGAAAAAACACCATTACGATGTCATTCACTTCCATATAGATAGTTAACATTAAATTAAAATTTATTATTCTTACAAAAATCCCATCAATCCATAGTGTCCTTAGTAACATCATATAAGGTTGATTCCATAAAAATACATTCTCATGTAACTACATTTAATTTTGTAGTCCCATTAATCTATTTCATGAATAATATTGTTCCCTAAGAATTAACATCCCACACAAAGGTATTGCATTGGTATCCTTATATGTCACATTGATATCAACATCAACCATTCAACTATTTCAGTATCTTGAGAGACAATCTCTTCTATAACACCACATAATTGTGGTTTGATATACATCCTATTGTATAAATATAATTTTGAGTAACATATACCATAATTAATAAATCACCTAGTCACCTCATATATATTTTTTATAAAAACAAACAAACACATATTTGATATAATCAAATTCCTTTTATAAAAATATATTTTTTAATTCTCTTAATTTCTCAACATTGGGAAATAAATTCAGATTATTTTCGTAGACCTATAATTATATGAGAAATAACAACCTCACCATTTAGATTCCTAAATCAAAAAAAAATTATCAGCATGTATCATTAGGGATCCTTCAAAGTCATGAAACACAAGGCATGACCCAATTTATGTTTTTCTCACAATAGTTATGGTAATGATAACAAACAACTCGAAACCTTACAACAATATAACACTGATGAAACATATTGATGGGACCCAAAATAAAAAATACTATTCCTTAAATTATTCATTTTCAATTTCTATAATCAAACACATTTTAAAAAAAAAACATTAAATCTCCCCTCACAACTGAACATTCATGGAATCCAATATATCTAAAAACACAAAATGATTACACAGAATACCAAAAAATGACACCCCACTCCATAGAAATAATGAATACATAATTGACTTACATCATTGATGAGTGGAATTCATTGTTTGAAACAAAACCCCTGATATAGTGTTGTTACACATAAGGATTAAAAATATATTACAAAGAATACCCATAACCACACTCTACAGAATATATCCCAAACATAATTCCTCTCCAAATTATATGACTCAATATTGAAATGACATAAACTATCAATCTTGAGTTCTTAAACCTATTAATATATTTCCCTAAACATACAATTAGTTGATCGCACTAATATATTAACCCCAACAACTAATTAAAATTAATCTTATTGTGTGAAAAATACTTCAAAAATCCATTAGGTGCTCCACACCAAAGGATTTCCTTTATCACCAATCTATAAGGAAGATACGACATGAAAATAAACGTTAGTCATTCAAAAAATACACATGATCCATAATCATTTTAATTAATAGGGCCTCATCTCTAGCCCCATTCTAGGGTATAATGATACCAAGATGACCCCAAATTTTTTATATCCAAATATGTATATAATTCATCATCATACACCTAATAACAAGGATTTAACTCAAGGATCATGGCCATGATAATTACAAAGTGGAACTTATGTCACTTCTTGCTAGGATCCCCATTATTCTCTTAAGGAAAACCATATTATTTTAATTTACAAACTCATCATAGTTTTGGAGATATTATAATCACATATCCATTTAGATAAGACCCTTAAAACCTATATATTTTATTGGACTAAAATAGTCATGTTACTATAACAAAAAAGAGTCTATATCATATTTTACGTGTGATGACCAGATTCATCACTCTCCAAGGTATTGTTATAAAAAACCATTCCACTACGAATCATTTTTCCCACTACTAATCAAATATAGTTCATGGATTTCAATCCCATTCCATTTCCTACCTGGAGATACTTTATCGACATAATTAAGCTATCATATGAAAGTAGTCATTATTGATGTGTAATTTCACATCGAATACCCTATAAACCCCATTACATTACTCTTTGTAGTCAAGGAAATACGAATTATTAGAACACATTACAAATTATGGTCACCCTTCGAGGAAATTTATTTACTATATATTTGAATGGATTGACCAAACAACAGAACAAAAAATTCACAAACCAAAAATCCCCATATATAATCACTGTATATAGTAATTTATCATCATGAGAACATTATAATGTGAAGTGATCAAATTTACTAAATCACCCGATCATTGTGACATTATTATGTCCATCCACAGATATTCCAGAAAATCCCCAAAATCAAGGTAAAATATAAATAGAAACAATGGTTTCTTTATTCAGTCAATTATTTGGTGGCATAAATCCTCCATCTATGCATGATTGGAAATAACTAAATCTATTAACCCATGGTAAGAGAGTATCTTTCAAATAAATCTCTAATTGGTTATAAATTTCCTTCATTAAGAAAAAAAGAATACACAAATATTAATATACCCTAGTGAAAACCCCAACATATAATTTATTTCATTCCATATGAACATTTATCCCAATATTCCAAGGCATATGCACATTGTAAAAAAATCAACATGCCTGTTAGGCTTTTAAAATTCATCCTATACAAAATGTATCCATAGTTATCATTATCCTATCATCAAAACTAATGAATCTACTTAATTATTATTAAATATAATAAATTAAAACTCTGATAGATAAATCTAAAAAAATCATCTTCCCATGCTTATTATCTCTCATGAAACATTGAGGCCTACTCTTTAAATCTCTCAGGATACTCACATTCATCAAAACTCAACAAAATAATAATGGAAAAACATAATTCTATAAAATTATCAAAACAAATAAAAATTATTAAGACACATATCAAAAATAATATGATCTCTAAACTATCTATATACAATACTATTATTGGATATCACTCACAGTTCAATTTCTACACTACAATTTTTGACACTCAAAGGAAACACACAAGTAATAAATGTCAACTCAATGGTTATCTAGTCCAAATATTATGTGTCTTACACAAAATAAAATTAAAAATTATAGTGTATGAATAATAAGGAAATCTCCATCTACCCAAATACCCCATTAAAGATAGGGATATTTTTCACTGTATATGTTTATAAAACTATAATGATCCATATCGACAATATCTATACCACTTGATTACATTATGAAAATTACTCCAATTATTAATTTTTGAAAATAACTAATATGTTATAACTGATAGTTCAAAGAACCATAGAATAAAATAATTTATTAAACTATTATAAAAGTCAAAAATAATAATTTCTTAACTATCTGAGACTATGAATAGATTAATTACTTTTACCTCTTTATAGAAACATAAAAACAAAAAACATAATCATTTCAAAATAGTATTCATGGTATGAATCAATTTAACTAAAATTTCAAAAAACAAAAACAAATAAAATACATAGTAAAATATAAATTAAATTTTATAGGTTATTCTCATCCACACAACATGGCTTCTATAGCATTTTAGGAATAAAATAAACTTTGATCTTTTATATACAGTGTATTAAAAAAAATTAGTTGATGATGAAAAGAAATATTCTTGTGTAAGGGAGATTATTAAGAGAATGGGGATCAGGTGAGGTTAAATCTAAAAATGATTAAAATCGTATAAAAGATGTTATGGTTCCAATTAATCCTGATTTCATTAGACAAAAACATTTATTTCATCTCTGGAAACCTAGAAATAAATAACCTACATATGATTCGATTCCATTAGAATCATCAGGCCTCAAGAGAAACTTTACCAGTCATATTAATTCATTGATGACCCTATCTTTCTAAATTTTTATCTACCCCTATACTAGAATGATTATAAATAAATAATGGGTTATTATAATAATGATAATCATGAATCCATTGAAGAGATAATCAATCTCTACAAATATTCCACTATTGCTTGGGTCCTCACTCCAAAAGTGAGAAAATGGGGCAATTCAATGATATTGTTAATATGATTTAAGTTAAATTATGATTTTAGGAGTATAGAATGACCTCTTCCATGAGATGAGGGTATTTCCACATTATATTCCCCTCTGATGAGTATAAAGCTAAGGAGTGTAGTTATGGATCCTTTCAATTGAGACTTAGAATTTTAGGGATTAATGAGTAGAACCAAAATTTTGATCCCTTCATTGTATGGAATACCCACACATTGTTATAGATTCACATATGTATAATTAATTATTTCTATTAGAATCCTTATATACTATAATATACTATTTCATCATTTGAGAATCATATTTTTGTTGATAGATAGATTTTTAATTTAAGGATTTATTCAATAGTCTTGGTTATAGTTGACACAACCTCCACACATGTTGAAGAGATGGGACTCACTATAAGTTATGTCAAAATTAATTTGGAACTTCTATAGAATAGGGAGATGTTTAGTAGGTACCACATAATATTTGGTCATATTGAATTTGAATGTAACGAGTCTAAATTCTATTGCATTTGCAAAATTAGGTACCTGATACCCCCTCCTATAGAAGGTCCAATAACAAAGGGATGGGGGGAACATCCCACATACAATTATAATGTTTCTAGGTGGATTGACCTTGGAAATATCCCTCCTTCAAAAAATATGGGTTCCATTTGTAACTTATCTCTTAATGAAGAATAACATTGATCTGGCATCCTTGATTGGAATGGTTATAGTAGAGGAAGATATGAAAGCCCTATATGTTCAAAAAAAATTCAACCCCATGGTTTTGGTTGACAATAATTCAATATAAAACATGTGGAAAACTATTTTTTTAAATTCACACACCACTTCTAGAGGGTAATGGTTATGTGATTATTAATTTATAGTAGTCCTATGATCCTAACCCCCTATTCATATGATTGTACATCCATATTTAAAGGTTTTTTATTTGATCTTACAAGAGCTAGGAATGTAGGAAGTCCATGATCAGATTATCTAAGACATAGTGTCATCAGACTCTAGAAATATAAAAAAAATCACATATTGGAGTAGCTTCATGAAAAGTCTATTATGAATTAACTTAATGGTTTGAAGGATAATTCCTACCTAAGTATCACTCCTTCATATGATGTTTATGCTCCTTTTACTAGGAAGAATAATTGGGGATATAAATATATTTTGTTAAAGAAACAGGTCGACATGCAATCCAATCCAATGTGTATACTCACTGGGATGGATGAAAATGTGATTATCATCAAGGAATGTCATGAGATAGATTAGGATGGTGGATGAAATGTGATTGATATACAAGTTGAAGTTAAATCTATGGGGATGCCTCAACATGGTTCCTCTAGTCTTATTGCCTCCTTGATGTTGTTGGGAAAATCCACTAATGTAGTTGATCATTATATTTTGGAAACATCTGTTATTTAATATACTAAGGGTGATGTACATGGAATGTTCTAAGAGAATTCCCTTTACAATATTGATGACCTGGATATGAAATTATACCATTGCGAATAGAGGGAAGAGCCTTTCTATAAAATTCCGTAAGGAAAATTTATAGGGGAAGACCATCACAAACATGTCATTCTGAATTGAATATTCTCTCAAAAATATCACTCATCTTAGTTTTAGGTTATGGGATAGTGATAGTGAGGTCCTTCCCCTCTCATATTCTTCCACTAACCCCCCTGAAAGGACGAATGAATATTTGCTGGGTGGTGTTGATAAGAGAAATTGAAAAGAAGGGGGATGAAAAATAATATGTTTTTACTAGAGAAGACAGGGAATAAAACTAGGTTCGTGAAATATCTTACTAAATTATGATAACTTATTGGGACATTTATAGATTTATTGCACCCACGGTCACAATACATAGGCATTTCATAATGGAAAATAAACCATTGATGGTTAGTCCTGCTGGACCAAAATTGAAATTTTTCAATTATATTACCTTTATGTGGGATTCCCTTGGACACTCTTCTATCTCACAGAATTCAAATAAAATTTATGCTGAGAATTTATAGGTCTGTAAGCATGGTAGTATTTTCATTGACTCTTGTACAACAAATTAGAAGGTTGTATCATTTGAGATTGGAATTCAAGGAACTATTATATCTCTATCAATTGTATATGCCAACAAATTTTACCTTAAAATAATGTAATTTTTGAAAGATATTGAAGTGGTAATATTGATCATATGTCCTACAACTAGGCGATTTTGGGTGATTTCAACACTATTTTTATTCATGATGACAAAACAAGTTGTTATTTTTGTAGGATGGAAGAATCTATGTTCTATTATTATATTGATAAATGTAATTCTTTTTAAGTATCCATTGTGGGAATGAGTTACCCATGGATAAAATAATAACTCAATGGGGGGGGGATCCATCAATACGGATAGATGTGTATTCTTGGTGTATGAAATAAATAAGGGAATTGATAACTATGGTTTCATCCTTCCATAATTACGCCTTCTTCGCAATCTTATTTTGATGGACATTTGCACAAGAAAATTATGTTCAAATCATATATCATTTAAATTCAACAAATCATGGATTTTTGAACCTTAATGTAGGGAAATTTCGAAAAATTATTGGAAATTCAAATCTATTGGTAGCCCCCATTCATGTTTGTCCAATGTGATTATGTATTACAAAAAAAGATCAGATAATAGAGCACTAATTATTTTTCCAATATTAGAAAAATTTATGTGTGCTATGTAACAACCTCCTGTAAATTTTATAATATGAAAATTAGAATCATGATTCCCATTATGTAGATTATATCCTAGAACACTCTGATCTTCATGATAGTGTTTTTATCAAGGAAATATTTTCCCAGAAGAAATTCAATATCAAATAGCCATAAGAGAAAGATATAAATTACAAATAATATCATTTCATGCATAGGGAGATGAAAATTAGTAGATGTGTCACGAGACGGGGAATTAATAGGGCAATCATCCCTTCAAAAAATGATATTCCCAATGTTTTGGTTACTCGTATTGACAGTAATTACTTAGAAAAATAAGATGATTGCACAAACTTGATGATTGATAATGTTTTTCCAAATATTAATACTTCGAAAATGAGGAGTTTAATTGTGACTACCGATGAGTGGTAAATCAAGGGTACCCTCTATTCTAGGAACATTGACTGTGTGGAAGGACCAGAAAGTATCTCAAATAAAATATTATATTCAATTGGGACATCATACATCATTATTTCATGAATATCATGACAAAGTTCTATTATCATAATTCAATTTATTATGTTGTTAATGACAAATTAGTTTCTATAATTCCAAAAAAACATAAAATTCTCTTGATATTATAAACATTAGGCCATTTACCATTAGAAACACAATCCCAATAATTATGAGCAAAGTCACTGCCTAATGATTGGTGGTTGTTACAAGATCCTGATAATATCAAAATTCATTAGATTTTTCCCTAGAAGGATCATTGACAATATTATATTTTCTATATCTAAATGTGTGAACATCCGGAATAAAAAGGTCTAATATGAGATATTTTCTCTCAAAATTTAAATGTTAATGGATTTTTGATACTATGAAATATATAATTATATTTGAAATTCTTACAAAGCATAGTTTTTCAAATTCAGTCATCCAGGTTTTCAATACAATTATCAAAAGATATAGTCTATCCATTCTTATTAATGGATCCACTAGAGGATATTTTTCAATGCTCATGTAGAGATAAAAATGGGATCCTCAATCTGGCCCTATTTTTTCTATAGATGATGACTACTATTGTTATTATCTTAATGAACTTCTTTAGGCAGGACTATAAAAGTAAATCATGGATAGAAGGGAACTATTAACCTCTTCACAACATTTTTATGCTTGTGATATTATCAATTTTTTCTATATGATAAAAAAATCACTTCCATTAAACTTATTTTTTCTCAGAATGAATAAATATCAGGACAAATAATAAGTTGGAATATGAGCATTATAGTGTCTATTATTGCAATTCTAATCTCCATACAGAACATGGTTTCTAGAATACTAGGAGTAAAAAATGGATATTTTCCTTTAATATATCATTGGGTGACACAACTTTAGGGATTATTTAGAATATTTATTCTTCAAAATATTTTCTCCAACATCATTTCTATGATTTCCAAATTTAAGCGGAAAATAATGTCTCAGGAGATGAGATTTTGGATCGTGAAATTGGATATAAAAAGTATGTTTTTTTATTCATTATTTATTAGTATATGTCCTAGAAGTATTCTTATTGGGATTCATATTTTAATTAGGGAACTTTTTTAACACTGGATCCATTTATGAATTGAATATTATTACATTGTCTTAGAAGTAATGTGTGAAGATAACCGATATGGGTTGAATGGGACTCAATGATATGAGTCAATTTAAGGAGTCCCCTCTCAAAATATTATCCAATAATTTAATGCCCTCTAGTGACCCCACTTTGGATACTGTTTCTGACATATTTATTTCAAATATTTTGAATTGATTTTCCATGTCTATATCATATTTTATATAGACTTCCATTAAACTCTATTATCATGAGATTATGCGATGCTAGAAGTAGATGGTTTGTAAAATGTTCCCACTCAATATATTTAATGAAACTCTACTAGACATTCCAATATGTGAATACATGACTCCACCTCACTTAATGAATAATTTAACTATTTTCGATGTTCATAGTAGTGGTGAATTTTAGGGGTCACTACCTTCCAATATCAGGATGGGTGTCTGGAGTTACCATTATATTGGTACTAATTTTTTGATATGGACCAACAATTCAAATGAAATTATCACCACTAGAGACTTTTACATGTGAATTTGTGAAGATATATGTGAACCACCATATTGGAGACATGCATTTAGGATGGCCATCATCCTCCCATTGTATATGTTCATACTATAGAAAATGATGAAGAATATGAAGCATGTTATGAATATTCTAGAGAAAACAGGACTCTATATTTCCCATTATTGAAAATATTCTTGGAAAATGGATATTCAATAAATAAAACATTTGTTAAATACATATTCTCATGTAGTTTTTTTGGAGTGTATCCAAGTTATGTTTGGAATTATGCTAATAATTGGAAACTTTAATCGTATTATTACATCTATCCCTAAATACATAACGAGTGAGAACAATGAATTGGTTTTTCATTATATTGTCGATATAATCTTTGATTATAGTTGGAGAGATAGAAATAGACTTGATTTTCTTAATAAGAATCCCTCCATCGAACCTCGAATGAAGAATTTGTAAATTTAATTTGTGCCTTCTCTCATAACACAAACAAGTTTTAGGAAAAATTATTTCCAAAATCGTGTTATTTTAAATAAATTTTGTTTCATTGGTATGGTCAATAATCCCCTAGTTATAAATTTCATTAGAAATATTCCATCAATTACATTATGGCTGAATGTGAGTATTTATGGGGTGTATTTAGGTACATAAAGTCCCTCGGGATGGGGTGGTGTATTCCTCACCCATCGGGGATTCCTAAAATTTTGTTTCATTTGTTTCATCAATAGTAGATTTGAAATTGAAGGTGAATTGTGAGAGATTGTTAATGCAGTTATGTATGCTTCCTATTATGGATGTAGGCACCTATGGGTGGAATATGAATCTATTATTGTGGCTCATACATTGAATAATAGATCTAGGAATGTTCCATGTATAATTATTATTGAATGGATTGATTTTCTTTGACATTGTGGGAAACATGAATTGGATGTTACTCAGGTTATATGGATTCAAACCATGTTTCTTATGCTCTATCCAAAAGACCCATTGGAGAGGCTAGTTTGAGTAGTTCATTTTAAACTATGGATTTCTATTCATATATTTCTCACTCGGATGGGCTTGGTGTATTTCATTCTTATCTTTTTAAGACACCGTACCATACCAATACACTATTTTACAATATGTTTTTTGGAATAATCTTTCTAGGCTACTGATATTATTTGATTAGTAATGAAAACAAATTCATCAATACCATTTATTTTTTTCCCGACTAAACTCATTATATAGTAATAGGTTTAGATTAGAAATGGATTTAAGGAAAATTTCCTTATGTTTTATTGACTAGAAATAAGGGCCTTAGATGATATCCGGGGATGATAATTCAATATATTTTTGCTAAAAATAATGAAAATTTGAAACAATATTTAAAATTTTATCAAAAAATTTAACTGAAAAAATGAATTTTATGGTTGCCCAAATAAAAGAAACAATATATGGGATATTATAACATAATAAATAATATAACATATCAACTCGATTTATAATAAACTAACCAAATATAGATTGAAAGATAAAATACATTATAGATAAAATCTAATAAACTGAAACATAAGCCATGTCTCTAGTATAACATGGTTTCATCTCTTGAATCCATACAAGTTATCAATCACAAAAATAAATTCCCATTATTCATTCAATCCTAATAATGCAATCATGAGGTATCCCTATGTACTAATTTTCTATGTCCATTTGATTTGGGTCTGACCATATATCCACAATCACCATAGATTGTGTTTATAAAATAAAAATAATTTATTTTGAATTTACATTTTCACAAAAACTGGGGTTTCACTTATGAATTTATAAATATAATTGTTTTTAGTTCCCCATGTATTATGCATGTAACCTGGGTTTAACTATACATATATTTTATATTACATAGTTATCAATTAATGTGTAACAAATTAATGCTAATGGTTAGATATATACCCGATTTTATATAATCAAAATCATAAATACATGTTTTCATATAAGGAACCACCTTGGATATTATCATTTATAATCATCCCTACTCTATGTGGAAAAAAATCCACTAAACATTGAAATTTATCTCATCATTGTCCCTTGAGATAATATGGTATCGTACAGGATGCCACTATGACTCTTCTAAAACACTAATGCTGAAAAATAACTACTCCATATTCTTCTATACATTAACATCATTAATTGAGGGGATTGGATTCCTCCATGGATTTCTATATATCTTATTCCCATGACTTATGTTGAAAAGAATCCACTCCTGATAAAACTATATATAATCATCTATAATTGTGGGGATAATCACCTTCCTCTAATACCACTATATCTCAACATCAACAGTATAAGTATATGTTTTAGCCCTATATACCATTATATGTCATCAATAACTATCAAGGGGATAATAAACCACCCAATATATAACTACATAACATCCTTAATGCTCAATGGATTATATTTCATCATAGATAACATTATATCACATTATCTTCTTCTAGGGGATTTACTGACATGCCAAATATAGTAATAACGCATCCTCATGCCTCTACCGAAGACTACAATATATATAACTATATATCATCTTCAACCATTTAGGTAATATGAAACTACCCATTATTCCAGAATATATCATTAACACATCTTAGACATTATTTCAACTAACATTTGGATTCAACGGGTTTTTACAATGTTTTCCATGGTTTTTTTGTAAATTAAAGATGAAAAATTAGGAATTGGTGTTTCAAGGAAGGGTGTTAAATTAGGAAATAAATTGTTATAACTAGATAGAAAACTAGGTGAAATAAATCGGTATTTATGAAATATATTTTGTAAATATGGTGCATTAATTCCCCATGAATGTGATTGAACTGCCCCACTCTACACATATTTCCAGTGAGGTGGCATGGTTAGAACACTAATTTATAAATTGTTCAGTCAGACTTTTTGTCATTCCCAGTTTCATTAATATTTTTAAATTCTATATGTACCACAATTAATAATGACAAAAAATTTCTTCCCATTATATTTACTCAGATGACAAGACAAAATATATTCATTGGTGAATTTATTAGGGATTATAAGTTCAATTTTATGGTTCTTATCTTTGTAATTCATGTGTTTCATACAGAGTAAAGATTTTTCTTCTTCTCCCATTAAACTTTAACATGTTTAACTAATATTCAATAATATAATAATTTCATAAAAAAATATTCTAGTGGTTGGCCTAAATGTGATGTGATCATTATATTAGGTTGTTAAGTTCATATTTTGGATTCATCTCCTTCCATATTTATTTTTTTTCTCACCACCCACACTCTTTCAATGTAAATTTCTCTATTCATAATATTTTCACAAAATAAATAGGTATACTTGATCTCCCTAAAACATCTTCCCTGTAAAATATATTTATTTTTGAAATCCATGACAGGATTATAAAACTTATTTTACATAGTTTATACATTGATTAATATTTAAAAATATTTATTTTAGAAGTAATGTATAAAATTATTTTCAATAATATTTTCAATGTATGATTATTGATTTTTACCTTCATATGTTTTCATGAGTTTTTAAGTGAGGGAATGTTATACTTTCAGACATGAGTATTTTTGGTTAGGGATTTAAACTAATTTTATATTGAAAATAAATACATTTTCTTAAGTGACATAGTTAGTGATTATTTATTGAATGTGTCTTAGTGTGTAGTTGATAGGTAAGACTAGTGATTTGAATTCTGACATATCTTTTAGTTCTATAAAAACAGATAAATGATTTAAGAGTATAATTGGTTATAAATATTTCTTTGAAAACAATTTTTTAACGATATTTCCATGAACAAAATATCAAGATCGGTTTATCACTTTGAAAAATTTATTTCAATGTGACAACTATTTTTGGGTGTTTTTAATTTTTATTTTTTAAATTTATCTATTATTTGAAAATTTATCCCATTTTTGTTCTATGTAAATGGTTTTCTATTTATTTATATAAAACCAATTAAATCCCTATGATTCCATTTGATCATGGTGCTGAAATGTTCATATATAGGACTCACATTTTATGGGAATGGTGGTGAGATGAAGAGATGCAACATTTTTTTGTTATATGATTGATGCATGTTTGATGGGCCTCACCTCCAATCACTATTATCATGAGGATACTGGGTTTCTATGTAATTGATTGAGATTTGGAAAATATCTAGTCAAGATGACAGAATCCTGATTCCCCTTTATATAGGACAAGCCATAGACATGATGGTGTTACAACAATAAGGCTTGGTATAAACTTATATTTTCTTATAAATAGGTTATTCCTTGATAGTTTGAAATATAGTTCATCAAAAGTATATGTAGGATAACCACAACTATCCCTTATGAATAAAATATGATTATCATTATTTTGTGGTTTCTATCTTACCTCACATATTTTCATTAATATTTTACATTATTAATATTTTCTCAATATATGGTCTACTAGATCAACTTCTATGTTATATTCCTTTAATAAATCAGTGTAACCATTTCTTCCACTATCATATTAATTTCCTAGAAAATAGAATGTTCTATTTTTATATTTCATCTTCTATGGATTCATTTCACTTATTTAGATTATTTAGACTATTTTGATCAAGATTTATTTTTATATTTTTATGATGTTTTAAAAAAAATTTACATATTTGTTTTAAAATGGATTTTAATTAATGATTTATAAATGATACATCAAACCTAATTTTTAGTTTCTATATGTAATATTTAATAATGTTGATGGTCTATTTTCCTTAAAAAAATTATTTTCCGACATATAGTTTGAAGTAGAATGTACGTATTGTGTTGATAAAGGGTATCTATAGACTATATTGTTAATATATATTTGTTTGTTTTTTTTAATAAAAGCCTATACAAATCATCTTTGAGAGAAATATATTTTTTAGATCATGTTCAATCTTGAGATCAGTCATAGAGTTGTTTAGTATGGTCAATAGAGTGTTTCTACGATGTTATATTGAGGTCGGGTCATGTATTTTGGGGTTTTTTCCTTTGAACATACCAGCCATGTAATCACATCTAATTTTCTTTAGTTCGTGTAAATTTAAGTATAGTTTTATTTTTTATGTTAACATTGTTCATTTTTCATTGGTCTTGTTTGGCCTTTTGTTGTTTTGTATATGTTTTTAATTGGGAATGGGTATTTTATTAATAGATAGGTGATATCAGTCTCATAGTTGCATTCTATGAATATAATAATATTAATTATTTAAAACAATTCTCAGTTTTTATATTTGATGTAATTGAATTTATTTTTATACTATTAATATTGATAATTCTCCTCAAGCCTTACCAAATGATGGCTCGGGTTCTTGGTTTATAATATCAATGTTTGGATGAAAAAAAATTATTTCAATAAAACATTTGACTTTTTTCTAATATTTTAGATTTAATATAGTCCAAACATGATAGGTAAGTGTTGAAAGAGTCTAGAAAATATTATACATCCCCATTACCAAAATTTCAATGGGTTTAGGTTTATGCCCGAATGGCCTAGAGGCCTTCTTTTTAATTTTTTTTGCTAATTAGCATTTTTAGGCTTAATGGGAACCCTTACAAGACCAAAAATACCAAGGCACCAGTCCCATTCATAACCCAAATACATGACCTTAAATTCTGATGAGTAGACACACATGAAATATTCCCTCCCTAGAATCATCATCTTGAAGGATCCTTGGTCACCACATTGGATAGCTGATTCAATAGCATTTAGTTGTGTATAGAATCATGGTTCCTAGACTTGCACGAAGATTCCATAAGCTCTAATTCTTCCAATATGGTTTTCTATGCCCTATTAATTTCTATTTTTTTCTCTAAATCCTTACCTAGGCCTTCTCATATGTGGTCCTCCCATGTTCCATGTTTTTTTCAGTGTCTTGGAAGCTATGGGGCCCAATGGCCATTGGTGGATTGAAGGTCCTATATCCGGAAGACTCTGTGCCTCGAAGTTCTTTGGTGGCCTTAAGTCCTTGAGAACCTTAGGTCCAAACTGGTTGCTCAAAGGCCCAAATCAGGTGAGTAGTTTAGACCCCTACATTACTGAAACTTATCTACTGCATAAAATGATACAATACTATTACAATAACCTCCAAATTCACTCACACCCAAATTTTATTCTAGGTCTCTTGGATTCATTATAGGAGCCTCTTCCACTCAGGTCTAGGCTTTTTGGCCATTGGGAAGGTTTTTGTTTCAACGAATATGATCCTTATTTATTTTTCTTATTTATATTATTATTTATGGTGTTGGGGATTATATTGATATTACATGCCTTTTTCAATGGTTTTAAATGCTTGAGGGTCTAATGGGTAGAAGATCCTCAGGAACATATTAATCTCTCATTATCTCTATTACTATACGTATCCGATATTATATTTTCCTTTTATCTACCAGTGTAATATTCTATGGTAGGGGCACTATCTTCCAAACAATGTGGTTAAACTATTTATAGCCACTAGCCCCTTTAATGTATTTTGGTTTAGAAAAATTTGATGAATATTTCTTGATATTATGTATGTTATCTAGTTTGAATGATTTAAAAGGTATATTTGTGATATATTGGGGTTATATGGATTGATACCCAAAACATTTCAAATAGAAACAATGAAATAAAATATTTTGGTCTTCATAAAACTTGTAAGGGTGTTTTCTAAAATGAAATGAAAAAAACATAATGGATAGGTCCCATGTGTGTTTAAATAAAGTGAATGGGTGGATTTACAATATTTTTTATAATATTATTTAAAAATAATATATTGTCTGTGAAGTGGGAAATATTTTTAATGATAAACGCTTTGATAATTAAATAGGTTTTGAGTTTATGTTTAGAAAATTTAGAATTTTTTTGGCCATTTATAATTAAAAAATATATCAATTGAGCATTGTTATATGTCTACATGTCAATTTTTTTGAATTATGTATTTTATAGTATCTTAATTAAAAATAATGTTTTTTTGAAGCTGATTCTGACTCAATATTTTATTTTTTATTGATTACATTTTTTTCATGAAAGAGTTATCAAATTTCAATCTTATTTAGAGTATACCTTAAGTAATGTGTTTGATTAAAAATATTTAATTTTTATCTAAGGGTTTTAATGTATTATTATCATTTTGGAACTCCTTGTTGACTCATGATGGAGTGGTAGAGATTTTATTTTTTCCCTACCGTTAAGAGTGATCGAAGTCCTCTACATGATATATATTATATTTGAAAGGTTGAAGAGTTTGTTAAATAAAATTTAAATCGTAATAATTGAGAGTGAATGGGTCACATCATATGATTTTATGAAAACAATCAGATATATTTTTATTTCATTGAATTTATTACTCACAACACCGAGTCTTGCTTTAGATATAGGAAACAATGAGTTTTGAAATACCATGATATTCTATCAATTTAAAACTGTGATATGAATAATAAGAATAGATTTTTAATTATTAATTAAAATTTTTTAAACAATGAAACAATGTTGATATAAAAGTAGATAATTTTAGGGAAAGTCTTTATAGTATTTGAAAATACTATTTTCTAAAAAATATGGTTCTTAATTTCTTTTTGTGAACATTTGTAAAATTAATTATGGAATAGTTTTTTACAATTAATTTCATTAAATAAAAATCACTTTTGGAATCATCTTTCAAAAAAATATAATGGTGACTGTTTTGTATTTTTCTCTAAATATTCAATTTTTGTTGAATACTGAAATATATTTTTATTTATTGAAAAAAATAATTTCATTTAACGAATTTATAAGTTTCTATTTGTTTTAAAATGGTTATAAAAAGCAAAGTTAGTTCAGTAATTTTACTATTAATTAAATTTAGGTCACTGGTATCATTTTAATTCTAAATATTTATTAAAAAACTTCTAAAACATGGGAAAACTATTTCTTTTGGAAAAAATATTTTCTAATCGCATCCCCAGGAATAATTTTAAATAAAATATTTCCCATAATATAAGTGAATTTTTTTATAAATGATTCAATAATTTTAATTATAAGAATTTATATTGTCATGTACGACTAACATAATCAAAATAATTAATATTAAAAACCTCAAAATTATTTTTTACCGTGATGGAAAAAATTGGTTATTCCAGTGGATGAAATAAAATGATAAGGGATATAAAGGATCAAAAACATGTCCAAAATAGATTTTCTGAAAAAAATCTAACCTTATATATTCTAATATCAATAATGTTCCCATTTTTATCCCTTTATCAACATAAAAACCTGGTTATACACGTTAAATTTTAAAAAAAACAAGTGTTCCACTCACCTCACGTATGAAAGAAAACCCCCACTCCTCTAATATTCACACATCCTAATCACATTATGTTGGTTGTTACATATAAAAATAACTTCCCTATTTACCTCCTATCATCATAGTAGTCTTATTCATTTTTTAATTAAAACATAGGAAGGGTTTTTATGGGCAAAAAAAAAATTATTTGGTAATGTCCCACACATATATTTTCATATTATTTCTTCCACCACATCCTTAGACTGTTAGTAGAATATGAGGATATAATAACCTCAGTATCATAAATATAATTATATAATTTATATATAGTTTGTGACCTATATATATTTATCCAATCCCATCAAATGCAATACAAAATCATCAATAATATGTATGAACGACTAAATCCTCATGAACTGATGTTATTCAGTTTCCATAAACCCATATAATAGATATATTTTATGATGGATTTTTTATTTATATATGATTTTTATTAAATTAATATTCTTCTAGAATTATTATATCACATATTCAATATATCTTTAATTTCCATGAGAATATGTTAAAATTTTCATGTGTTAGATGGACTTCCACCTCGTGAAGCGAAGTGATTTGTTCTGCACATAAGATTTACATAGAAGGAAATAAGGAACATGTGAACTAAAAACATGTAATATGTATTACATACAAATTATTCAACAATTTTAATATATTATCTATACATATTTCTTTCATGTTTTTGTGGAAATGGAAACAACATTCTAGTGTATATATGATCAAATGTCTCCTTAAAAGGGGTATTTTACTTTATATGTCTACATTTTATGAATTAATATAAATAAATATTTACAAATTATATATGGTATTGAAATAGTGGTCATAATTTTGAATATTATTGGAGCATCATCAAGGTATTATAACCTATAATACCAATGAAAAACAAACAAGAAAAATGAAATTATTAAACAGAATAAGACGTTGAGAAGAAATTGTTAATAAATTGGTAATAAAATGAAATAAGGTATTAATATATGGTTTGAAATATATAATCATGGTGATCTAATATATGAATGAAAAATATATGAATATTATACAAGATGTTTGGAAGTCTATAAATTATATAGAGATTTATTGTAAGGGGTTTCCAGCTCACCTTTATTTTTAATGATAGAAATTACAAATCCACCATGTCTTTCATTTATGTGTTGTATATTATACCATGGAATGTATTTAATGGTTTTTAATATTAAATTTATTTTAATTTTTATATGCAATTTATAATGTCTCTTTCAAGGGAGTTATGGTACAATAGTTACCTATTCTTAAGTGATTTTAGTCTCAATATTTATTCATTGAGACATATGTTGTGTTATATACCAATAATATTTTATGAGGTGTATATACAAGCCTTTTTGGAAATTAATTTCATGTTTATTTATTCTCATCATATATTATTTTTAGATATGTTTGTTTTCATTATTGGGACCTACAATTCAATTTTTCTGATGTTTTAAGTGTTTTACGTTACAATCTCATCACTTATGAGGAATAATAATGATTATGTTTCCAATGATGAATTATTATGGTATATATCTAAATAATCCCACCAATTATAATATCCTATGTTTATTTCATGGGAATACATTTTTTTCATCACTTTTATCTTATTTGTTTCTCAACTGGTTGATTTTTTTTTAAATAAAAAACCTCTATATTTTTCACTTCGGTCGAATGATGTTTTTCTCCCCAAAACATGTTTTAGAAAGAATATTTTTTCAAAATTCCCCAAATAATTTTCAAAATATAATTTTATACATTTTTAATTTTTTAATAATTTTTTTGAAAGTAATATTGTTTCCATTTTTGAAATATTCCCTATATTGATTGAACTAAAAATATTAATGTGTGATTTGTTTTAATGTTTATATCATGAAAGGACTCTTCACAATATTATGACTATTATTTTCGGTGAAGATTAAATTATATCATTCCATTGATATTTTAAAAAACTATTATAATTTTTGATTTAATAATGTATTTTTTATAAATTTGTTATGAAATTTTCATCACAAAATTATTTAAAAAAATTTAACGCTTCCTTTATTTGTTTTCAAGTTTTTTAAATGAAATTTATATTCATAATATTTTATATTTGGAAAAAATCATATGGAATGAATATCTTCATCATGAAATGACATAATTGATTTTTAATTATTCCTTTATAATCATTAAATGATTATTTTTAAATATTTATTTCCAAATTATTTTATAATGACTAGTTAGAAGAAGTTATATTTAATGAAATTTTATTTTCCTCAAGAAATGTTTCAAGTGGGCTTTCAAAATAATTTTCCATATAAGATAAAATTCATTGATTTAAATTATTCCTTGTAGGTTATATGATCCATGGATACCATTATTATTCTTTACAGAGCTGGATTATGCTTATAATGAAAATATTTTTGTGGTACTCATTTCCATTTAATTGTTTTATACAATGATTAAATTTTTATAAAACCCACTTACTCTTACAAATTTTATTCTTTGATGAAATTTCAAAATTATTATGAATCCTATTTCTTTTCGACATGTGATATTATAATAAAATTTTTATTAAATCCAATTCATTTCAAGGGTTATAATATGATTAATGTTTTATGATCTTGTTTCCAAAATATATATGGTTTTTTTATGTAACTGGTCATACCTATATCTTCCTATAAATAAATTTCGATACAATTAATGGTTTATGAACTCAAATGGTGCATGGGAGGGTATCCTATTCAAAAATGAGGGTACAAGGGAGGTCACCCCAAGATTAAAAGATGGTATAAGGGTGGTTTTATGAATCACTATAGGGGGTAATTGGGAGGTTATACAAAGTCAAAAGAATGTACATGGATAGTTAGACGATTCCAATAATAATATAAATGTATTGGTGGGTAGCCTCAACAGATGATTTTCTGTGCATATGATTATGCGTTAAACTATGTCTTATGTTAATGATATTTTTTCATTATTCATTATCATGGATATCCCTATGATATGTTTCTTATAAAAAATCTATATTTATGTTAGGAAAAATGTTTTTGATATATGATATATAAGGTAAGGATTCAAATGTTATTGTATTGTAATCATAAACTTATTCTAATGATATATTGATATCTGACATTTTTTACACTCACTGAGAATTCGATCTCACCATTTTTATGTTTTCACTCCATAGATATGATTAATGTTATTATGTATTATATTTCTAATAATGTTTCATGTCATAAATAATATATTGGGAAAGGATGTACTCACATATAGATAAATGTTTTATGTATCTATGTTTCCAAATGAACTAGAACGACACAATTTTGGTGTCAAACATAATGTTTTGTAATGTGTATTCATAATTTCCTATGTAAAATTTATGTATGAGATTATTTGTTCCTTTTTACTTTGAATTATAGAAAATTCTAATTATCATTTGGAAACTAGGGATAGAAAAAATTAGTGAGATCTGTAAAGATATTTATAAGGAAATACCAACGGTGTTTCCCATGGAAATATTTATCGATGAGTCAATATCTAAGAAAATGTCCAAGAATTTTTGTAACCATTCAAAGTAATTAAATGCCTATCTGTATGATATATGTTGACGTGGATCTGGGAAAGAGGTATGCATGGGTAACAACTACAAAAATGGAAAATTTCGAAAGAATCGACTATCATCTAATGCACGACAATGGACCATGCTTGATAGATATATTGACTCTCCATAAAGAAATGTTTTGGAAATTTAAAAAAAATATACAAAATATCAAGAAGGATTTAAATAGATTATGAATATGAATTAAATATGTTTTATATACAGTTGTATATATTGAAAAAAAATATTTCATATTTTAGATATCCTATAAGTGTTCTTTCATGATTATGTAATTGTACACTATGATTACTATTTTCATAGTATTATTTCTAGTTTTAGTTAATGGCCAGAACCCAAATGTGCCATTTTAATACTAAAGGACCTAAAAAATTCAATGATTTTACTATAGATAAATTGATTCTTATTAAATTTAGAATAGAAAACCCCATTTCCATTCTCACAAAACAATATCAAGTTAATAATCATGATGAACATAAAAATGAGAGGAGGGAAATACCGGAAGTTGAGATATTTATTAATAAATGCCAACCGAATTTTAGTGGGTCAAATAATACACTAGTCCCTGCAAAATGGATAAGTACAACTGAAATGATAATTTATTTTCCCCATTGTTCAATGATAGAAAAAGAAATTTTAGATGTCTCTTTTTTAGAATCAGATGTTAATCTGTAGTGGGAACTAATTAATAATGTGATTCAATGGTTAGAAATTATCTCAATGGAATGGGATGAGTTTAATAGGATAATATTTTGTAATTATTTCCCTCATATTATACAAACAAATATGGAGAAGGAATTTCTCAATATTAAGTAGAAGGATGGTGAAGGTTTTTATTTTTATGAAGAGTGTTTTACAAGATATTCATTGTATGCCTATGGTTTTGTAATCAGTCTAGAATAAACAATTATCGATTATTTAGTGGGTTAAGACAATTTCTTCAAAAGAAACTAGAAATTATATAATTACGTATGAATAAATATTTCATTTTATGTGAACTAAATGAAGAAATGGAAAATGTATATTCCAAAAATTCCAAAGGTTTTGAAAAGAAAAGGAATATAGATCTTCATGGGAAGTCAAATAATTCACATGGTAGAAATAAATTTCAATCCCATACATGACGTAAATATTGAATGATAAACTTAGGTTACATCTTAAAATGAAAAATAGGGTGTTATATGTGTTCAAATCCTAGAGATCTAGTAAACAAAACTCAGTGATGTTTAGAGTCCAGTCAATGAAATAAAAGAGAGAGATCCCAAATTAATTCAACACCCATAATGTAGTGTTTCATGTGCATGAATATTGGTAAATATGTTAATGAATTCCATAATCTAATGGATAAAAATGATGATAATCCATGATAACCCTTGAAATAATGGGAAAAGGAAAATCTCATGTAATATCTATGGATGAATTGAATCATGGAAATTAGGGAAAATTAGCACCCGCTCCTTTTTTTGGAAATATAATGACGAATTTGGTATGAATGATCCCTATGAAAATATTATTGTTCACACTTTAGTAAATTTTATTTTTATTTTGGGAATTTATTATCACCCTCTTTATTGATTTTATAGTTAATTCAGATTTCATATTCTATTGGTACAAGTTTGAACACATGATTCCAATGTATTATTATTATATATGATAAGAGCTTATATAATGAATAAGTGATGAATCATCATTTTCATGTTTATATGTCTCCATGTATAGTAAAATGATTATTTATAGATACCATCATTGCTTTATGAATTTATGGTTGATTATAAGTTCAAAGTCATTAAATTTTTTTTGAGGATTTATTTGATGGGTGTTTATTAGGAATAAGTAATTTTAAACATTAAATTATTCAAATGAGACCATTTGGATTTGAATATTTTTTATTAAAAATATTATTTATGGAGCATCTCCTTTACACTTTCTGGAAATATGATTAATGGTACTACTATCATTTAGTAATTATCTTCTATTTAATTTTTATCTTATTATTAGTTGTAGTTGATCATATTATGAATCCCGAACACTTTAATTCTATTAGAGAATATTCCTATCTACATATAGTTGCCAAAATATACATTAAGGATATGGTATGGTTTCCCAGACGACCAAACTCAATTTAATAAGATCGAGATCTAAATCATTCCTTAATGTTTGTACAATGATTTTTGTGTGATCTCAAAATGAAGATGAGTTTTATTAATGCATAACATCCTCAAATTGATGGCCATTCTTAGACAAGAACAAAAACCCTTGAGGTTATGATAATATATATTATATGGACCTAAACAGTTATGGGGATCAATGCCTTCCTCTAGTTGAACTTCCATATGATGATAATTTTCACAAAATATTTAATTTATATCCTTAGGAATCTATTTATTCTTAGAAGTGAAAAGATAAAATATACTGGAATGAAGTAGTGGAAATAAATCTATTGGGACCTAAACATTCCGATGTAATGATAGAGAATGTTAGATCCATACTACAAAAATTAATGATGTCATAATTTTGAAAAAAGGTTATTTAGACAATAATTGATGCAATATATAATTTGATATTGGATAGAAGGTTTGTTCATGAATTTCTCTATAGAAGAATGAAGGGAATAATAAGCCATTGGGGTATATGTCCCATTGATATTATTGATTGTATTGGGATTGTAGCATGTCGCTTTGTGATTCCACATGACCTCTCTAATATTAATCATGAGTTCTGTATATATGTCTTGTAGAATTATATACATGGTCTATCAAATATACTGAACTAAATGGTTATATAACTAGAGAATGATATTTATAATGATAAAAAAGAAGTGGGAATTCTTTATAACATAGGGAATTTAAAAGAAATACCACTCACATGGAAAACATTTGTGGGGAAAACACAGGTTTTAGGATTATACATGAGAACGTGAGGATTTAATGTGGAACAAGAATCATTAGTTTGTAAAAAAGTGATGAATTTTTAAGGAGAAAATCATTTTAATGGGTGTAGAATGCAACACCCTAAGAATTTTTGAAATATTCTTTTAATAATTTAAAATTTTTATATATATTTTTCTTAATGAAAAAATGAGTTTGTCTCATATTATATATGAAACTATGTTTTAAAAAATCCATAATAAATTTGTAGTATTATTATGTAAATGTTACCATGATAACATTGATATTAAAAAAATCTATATGGATAGACATGAATAATTTTATATTATTATGAATAATGGTTTTATTTAATCGAAATATATCAAATATAATGTTATTTATTTTCGGTAACTTCTTAATATGTTTTAAAAATACTAATTTCTCAAAAAAAAAATTAAATTTCTTTTTCAAAAAAATAAAACAATTAATTATCAAAATTTTTATAAAATTAATTTTATAAAATATTATTAATCTTTCAAAACAAAATTTAAAAATATTCTTAGGATTAAGGTTTTTTCTTTTCAAAAAAAAATAATTTTTGCACAAATAGTGAAAAAATACATGTTTTTATTAATAAATATATTTTGACTAAAGAATTTGTGAGGTAACTTTTGGTTATAAAATGGGTTTAGAAGTGAAATTAGATAAAAAATATATATCTATCAATCAAATTTAGTTAATTGGAATCAATTTCATGATGATGTTTTATATAATGTTTTTTAATCATTTGAAAACTCATATTTTTGAAACCATCGTTTCCCATCATATATGTGTGGTTAATATAAAATTAAATGTATAAAATTATATGAATATAATTTGATAAAAGATATCACATTTTTACAACTATAATTATTTATTTTTTATAAAATGTTTAAGTTATTTTTATTCTATAAGAATAAATAAAAATAGAAATAATTATATAAAGTGGGTAAGGTAATAATTGGTTTATTATGGGTTAAACTAAAATGAAAATGGATAAAAATCACAGAACACACAAAACCTATTATCAATCCATATTTTTAGTTAATTTACTCTATATAAGAGAATGTACTATCTTTGAACCTTGTGGCATTTGAAAATCATGTATACAATGATGTGTCTTTTAAATTCATGATTTTACACGCCTTTTATTTAAGTATTTACTGATTAATGTATTTAATTTCATTCTTTTTTTACAATAATTTATGATTTTAAATTTATAATAAAATTTAGTTTTTAATTTTTTTTAAACTTATTTTTTTATCCATTTAAATTATTATTATTTTATTTCTTTTTAGGACATTTATTTTCTGTTTATAATATTATCTTCTACATGCCATAATAATATTATGTTTTTATTGAAAATTTAATAAATTTTTTTTATTAACTAATTAATTAATATAATATTTAGTGATCAACTTTTATATTTTAAATTAGTCTGACATTAATTGGTTTTATTAATTATTTTGGTTATAATAATTAATTTAATTATATGATTTGAATATTTAATTTCAATTAAATAATCCAATATCTTTTTATATATTTCCTTATATTAGTTTTTAGTTTTAAGTTATCAATTTTTTAGTTCTGCAGTTAATCAATTATTCATTAGTTTTAAATTTATGGTTATTGTAGTTTCGTTAATTTGATTTATTATTGTAGAATTTTTTTACTTTATTTCTTAAATGAATTAATTTATTTTTAATATTAACTGATTATTTTTTTGACTTTATATGATAATAATTGAGATACCATCAATGGAGTCACCATTAGAAAATTTCTAATGGTGTCTTATCCTTCACCATTTTTTCCATATTTATTTCCACACAATAGCATCTCACTAAGACACCATTAATCCCTTTATCAATTTTTCAAGTCATCGTTGGGTATACCCGATAGTGACTCCCTTCCTAGGAAACACTGATGCCAATAGGGAATCCCATTCACCACTAGAATCTCACTACTCTTGTGCCTCTCTTACCACCATTCCATTTCATCCACCGCCATTACCTCTCTCTATTTAATGGTAGCTCTGAGTCCCTATTACACCCATAATCACAATCATTTTCTAGTGATCCAATTTTAAAACCTCATTCCACCAATACATTTCAATTGTTTACACCTCTGCTAACTAATGGGGTCCCAACACACCCTTCACCTCCCTAACACTGTTGGTTTCTTACCCTCACCACACCCATGAATACACCTTCCCTAAAAAATCATACCAAAAATAATACAAAATTAACTATTTTACAAATTTTATCTCATATACACACACACATATCCCTCTGCTTCCCATTCATTGATTCAACTATATATCTACGATTTCATTATTGATGAAAACTAATGCCAAAACCCCGAAAGATGATCCCATTCCTAAAAATATAGAATTCAAAACTAAGAAGTAGCCTCTTGGAGTACACCACTAATATAATCACTCATATAATTCTTCATCATTGTCATGGGATGTTGAGGAATCAGGGAGGGCCATTACCAGTGGACTGAAAACGCCACCATGATACTTCTCCTCTGATTTAGTTCCACTGATATGGAGGAACCCATATCCGAAGCTATGACAAGATCCTCTACAATCCTTCACCACATTCCTTCTAGGGGTGTGATGTCTTTGTGCTGCTATGAGGGAGCTGAATAAGGCGTAAGACCTAGCTTCGTGGAAAATCTAGAAGACCCTCCCCTACCATGAGAAGATAAGGGAGAATGGAAGAGAGAGTATAAAAAAAATAAAATAAACATACAATTAAATATTAATTAACTAATTAATTAACAAAAATAATATTTAAAATATAATGATAAATTAATAATTGAGTTATTTATTTAAATTAATTAATTTTATTAATAAATATTAATTATTAACATTAATAAAAAATTAATAATAAATTTTTTTTAAATTAATTATATTAATAATAATAATAATATTTTATAAAATAATAAATTTACATATTAAAATTTAATAATTTACAATTAATAATTAAAATATTTATTTATAAATTCATAAAACAATAAACATTAATAAAATAATAAAATAAATATTTAAAATAAACAACTATTTAAAATTATTAAACATTAATAATAACTAATAAAAAATTATAAATTAATTGTTATAATTGCTAATAAATTAAATATACTTATATTTTAAAAAATGTAATTACTTTTTGTTTTATTTTTTCCTTTTCTATTCTTTTTAGATTCAAACGAGGGCCAAAAACACCTGAAGGATCCACCCAATTACCTGGCTAGATAGATATAGACATTTTCATATAGTCATGAGGACTATAGAAGAAAAAAGCACATGTTCAGTGGAATGAATAGAAACAAAGATAAGTCAGTGCATGTAGTATTGACAAAGAGAGTAAGACAATAGAATTTTAAAAGAGGTGAAGGCATTAGTAGTGGGGTGCTAACCATTCACATCACAATCATTCATTAATTCTTGACATGAGATATGAAGGAAGACCTAACATCCATGACATAACACTACTAACCCAGGAGGATTGGTCTTTGACCAGGAGTGCAAGAAAACTAGGGGTTCAAACACCTCTTCAAATGAGAGTTATTTCCCCAACTTATTCCTCAAATACATCTATTTTCTGTACATCATATATGTGATGTGTATTATATTTTTCTATGAATTCAATAATGTAGTTTGAGTAAATTTTACATGGGTGTTTCTTTTTCCTAGTTTAATATTTTATCTTCTTTGTTTTATTCCTTTCATGGAATCAAAATTGATTAGTGAGATCAATTCTAATTTAAATTTTTATTTTTTTCACTTATTGTGACTTTATTGAAAACCCCATGATTCTTCGGCGGGATTGATTGTGGTTTTCATTATTTAATTCTATTTTATTAAACTAAGGAAACTATTTTAGAGATTGTTTATAATTTTAATTAATTCATTTCCATTTCATAATAATATTTCATGAAGTGAAGAACTTAAATATTTATTAACATGTGTGTTTATTCTCATGGTGGGAGAGGTAATTTGAACCAACTTATTTAAATGTGTAAATTCAATAATTTTTTAAAAAAGAATAAATATCTTTTTTTCTAGTAGATAGAACTACACTAGCGAGTAGCAAATTCTATTTTTTCAACTCCTTAAAGCAATTTCCTGACTCTTCTAAACATCATATCCTTAAAAAATTTTGTACCACTTTCTCTTGGTTTAAGAAATTTTCTATTCTTTACATTAGTTTAGAGAAAAAATAAATCCTAAAAAATTTACTTGTCTTCCCAGTGGTTCAATCATTCTCTGATATACTAGTGTATGTTTATAAATTTATTTTTGGGGGCCATAATGGCCTCTATATCATATCAAAATTTGGTTTCATTTATGAGGAAGGCATGAGCTGATTGTCCTAGGGTTAGAATTTTATTTTTTAAAAAAAATATACATGAGAAATATTCTATGAAAAAACTACTCTTTGATCTGATTTATAAATTTTAATCCCTATTGTTGTGCGTCGAACATGAAAATAATTTGTGATACTATTTAATATTTTTAGTTTTCACACATATGATTGTTTTTTTTGTAATTATCATATAGTGTTTTTTACTGAATGAGATTTTTTTTTTGTTTTTTTAGTTATTGATTCCTATAGAAAAATTGAATATCATAGGGCTTAGGGTCACCAAAATGAGGTTTCCTATGTTTGTTGAGCCCACTATTGGCACAATTCATTGATGAGTTTCAATAATGTTCCACAAGAACCTTTTAAATATGAATAAAACATTGAGTTACATAACCCAAATATTGATTATTTTTCGAAACTGGGACAAATAACATAAAAAATAATTGAAAAATTTATTTAATTTGATGAAGCACACAGTGTTGGTGTTGAAACATTACAAAATGAAACATGGTATTCCGAGGAAAATATTAAAAATAAAAAACATTTTGAATTTAGTGGCGAAGAAAGTGATCCTGGATGATTTTATCATGATATTATGGATCACTAGGTGTGTAACAAAATAAGAAACATTTTATTTTGAAGATACTAAATATTATTAGGTACATAATATTTAATTTTCCAACTCACTAGATAAAAAAACATTACTGATGAAGATTTTAAGAACTTAAATGGAGTCGAGTCATAAAATATTCATAAATAACTAAATGATATTAAATAATAATGCCCAATAATTTATATGGTTCCAAGATTTAAAAATGTTCACTATTTTAGGATCATTGAAAATGTAATCCCACTGTTTGAAGAGAATCTGAATTATGTAAACATTAATGTTAATAAAATGTCACCGAATTTTTCTAAATTTTGTAATAGTGAACCAAAAATTGATATTAAGAATATTTTAAAAGATTACAATAACATGTAAATCATTAATTATAAAAAAATATTATCCTGAATTGAAAAACACTCTTCCCTATTTTTAAACATTAATCCCAAAAATTACTGAAATGTTGAGTGATGACAAATATGAAGGATTTAACATTGAAGAAAGGTAGAATGATGAACATTTATTGCATGGTTCTCATAGTAATATTCATTCTGAACCCATGTTTAATCAAATGGATAATTATATAGTAATTCTTGGTGATTTTACTTTAAATCTGTATATTATATAATATGAATTTTTTGTATATAAACTTTAAAATTCTCCCCCTAAACTAAACATTCTAGAACACCTCACAATCATTTTTTTTTGAAAAGGGGTCTTTTTATTGTAAAATACATGTTGCGTATTAAATCACATATATTTACTTAATATGAATAATTTTTTTTGAATTATTTGATGATAATATTTTATTTTCAAATGATGAAAATTAGGAAGAAATTTTTAGTATTATCAAACTAGAATATTTTGATGAATAAAAATTAACTCTTACATGTTGTTCATATCAAACATTAATAGAGCAGGGTGATGAACCTTTTTTTGGAACATTGAGTCAATTTAATGAGGAATCCATTTTTAGTGTTAATTTCCAAATGGAATCTATTCCTCCTGAAAAATCACTTCATAAACCTTTAGTACATAACTCATCCCTTATCATATCTATTCATGAAATTGATATGAATTTTAATGAGTTGGAGAAATGTAAATATAATGAATCCCCTTTCAGGTCACCTATTTCACTGCTTCCCATTTGGAAAATATATTTTTTTTTAATATGAACATAACATTGAAGTGGACACCACTAATTCCAATATGGAATTTGATGTGTCTAAATATAAAATATTATTGGAAGAGATTGAGCTAGTTCATTCATTTCAACGAGAAAATTATTTACTTAAAAATATTGAAATGATATATTTGGGTGATTATTTTTCTTTTCAATTTATTAACTCCCTTGAGAAGTTCCTTAATGATAAAGGGTGTTTATTAGGGATTTTTGTTCGTGATAAGGGAATACATTTTTTCCTTAGTTTTCTAATAACCAACAAATTTCATTCTTTTATTAAAATTAACTTTCAAAAACACATGTGGTGGTTCTTAGATACGAAACCACACCCACCTAGTGACCATGGTCAGATTCTAGGGGAGTCTAACTGAGGACATTAAAACATGGTCTACATTGGAGTTAATCCATGATTTATTTTTCATTCAATAATCATAGTTTTTATTGGTTTTTATAACATTAATAAAGTCTAATAAGGGACATAAATATTAGTACTTCATGGGAGTCAACCCATGGTCCATGGTTTATCATTATCTATACTGTTGATCTTGTTTTTCTTTTGAATAATGTGTTTCAGGTTGTTATTATTATCTTTTTTGTTTCTTTTATACAGTTTTTATTTGTATTGATGGTTCATATTCATCAAAATAAAATAATTTTTCTATTTTTATAAATGAGGAGACGAACATCCTTTTTTCATTAATACATATGAAGTATCATGGCTAAGTATTTTTTTTAAAATAAATTCTAGAAAGTAGTTTATTTTAATTAATGAAATATTTTCTTCTACTCCATATTAGATAGAAAATAATCAATAATGTATAATTATTCCTCTATTAAATGGGTTTTCCCTAATTCATCCTTGAAGTTGATCCACCATTACACTATAAGCGCTGAATCACCATAATTGTGACTCACCAGTATGTTACTTTTTGTGGGTCAAAGATTTTCTACTATTAATTTGTAATTTATAGGAATTTTTTATTAGTAGAAATTTTACATCATGTGTGGGTGTTTTTGAAAAAAAAATTTCAATAGTTTACGACCCTTACAGAGTGAAACTATATGGGGTTGGGAAAATATAGGCTACCAAGTTATTTTTAATTGAATTTTCATTAATTTAATTGTTTTTAGCATTAATATTTTCTTTACTCTTCAATATTTATTTGAATAA
This sequence comes from Viscum album, assembly GCA_963277665.1. NCBI lineage: Eukaryota > Viridiplantae > Streptophyta > Magnoliopsida > Santalales > Viscaceae > Viscum > Viscum album. Next base: position 350,571,219 of record OY728123.1, read on the forward strand.
TATTTTTTAAACATACCACACCTAATTCACTGTTTGTTAATTATTTTCAAATTCGACTTCTTGAGTTTAAAAGAAAAATTATATTCACTGGATTTAATATAAAATCATGTGAACTTGTTGTAATACAAACAGTTTCATGTGGAAAATATTTTTTTTGTAATATAATGTGACCCTTAATAATTTAATTAATCTACTAAATTGGAAATCATCATTTATCTTTAACAATTAAATTTTATTCTTAATATTTAAATTCAATTATGGTGACAATGTTTGTTTTTACATGTGGGGGATGTGGAATAGTTAATTTTAGATAATCTTTTCTTTATTGTAATCTCATCAAATTCCACTACCTTTTAAAATTTTCTTGTAAACAATGGTTATATTATTTTAAATTAATTCTCAATTTTTTTATATATAGGATTTATTCTTCACTTCAAATATATATTTCCTAATGAAAATTACTTGATGGTTGTTAAGAGTTTCCTTGAATCTATATATCTAGAAGATGAATTATTTCGGATTAAATGTACTTATTGAATTTATGAATTTTATTTTTATAAACTATGTTTGAGAGTCATATATATGAAATATTTTTTGTAGATTTGTGATCATTCCTTTAAGAACTAGATTCTTGACCTCTATCATAGAGGAAACATTTTTTAATTATTAAAAAAATATTCTCTTTAGTGATCCGGTTTAAGAATATTCATTTTAATATTTTAAAACTAGTGACAAATGGGAATTTGAGAACCCACAGTGATCCTATGAGACTCTAGAATCATGGTGAGTTTAAGTTAAAAAAACCCATTTTAAAATTGAATACTTTTCATGCACAATGTTTATCAACTGAAAAATGGCTAGGGAAAAATAAAAAAATTTATAGTTGTCAAAAACTAGTTCATTAAGGTGAGCGGAATGGTGAATTCCATATGAAGAAGGGGGGATTTTTTTTATGGCATCATTTAAATTGTATCAATAAGGTAATTCAAACAAATAGTAATTTTTTCTAGTTATAACTTAAGAGATATTCAATGAAAAAAATGCTTTTATTATGTTCATAATTCAACTTATTTTTACCTTGTTATCACTCTCGGATTTAGAATACAGAGATGATTTGATATAATTCTTCATGCAGATTTATACATGAGTCATGATATCCTCATCGATAGATAACTATTCACCTTCCTTTATTACTTAAAGGAAAATTAAATTTTTTAACACTTATTTTTGAAATTTTAATTCCAGAAGCCTATTACATTGTTTTTGGTCCTCTAATTCTAAACAGTTCTACAGGCTTCGATTTGATCTTCAAAATAAAATAATTTTTCTTTCAATGAAAATAAAGCATATTATCGATCAATTAAAAATCAATACATAAGTGTGGGGGAATTTGATGTTTCTTTTAAATTAATTATTTCGTTCACATATTTCATTTGTGCTTTCAATGATTTAATTAATTAACTTTTTATATTTGATTAAAGATTATTTTTATAATTAAATTTATTATTTAATTACTCTTTATATTAATTTTATTGTTTTGATCCAATTAAATTTTTATGTTCATCATTATTGGTTTTCAGATTCATTATTTTCCCTTTTTAATTTTATTTTCCCCATGTCATTATAATTTTAGGTTATTATTGATCATATAATCAATTTATATAATTAAATGATTCATTAATTTAATTTTTTCTATTTTTTTTTCAGTTACATTACCTTTAATATAATTTATTATTTAATGTGTTTACGATTAATAATTTAATTCTATGATTTGAATGTTTAATTTCAATTCAAAAATGCAGTTTCTTATTAATTATTTTCTCTTCGTAGTACCTAATTTTAGTTTTTGTTTTAAATTTTTAGTTCGTTATTAAATCTAGTTATCATTTGTTTTCAATTGATATTTGATAACGTTTCGTTAGTTAAATTTATTTTACTAGCCATTAGTTACTTTATTTAATAAATTATTTGATTAATTTCCAATATTAATTAATTTTTATTTTCACATTCCTGGTAAAATATGTGATACCATCAAATGAGTCACCGTTGGAAAATTTCCAATGATGTCTTGTACTTTTCAAATTTTTTCCATATTTCTTTCAACACAAATGTGTCTCACTAAGACATCATCTAGCCCATGTTCGATTTTTTGGGCCATCATTGGGTCTAACCAATGGAGACACCCTTCCTTGGAGACTTCCACGATAATGGAGAATCTAACCCATAACTATATTCTCAGAGATCCCTTGCCACTCCTGCCACCATTCACTTCAAACCACCATTATTTTCTCTCTCCCTAAAATGGCGACTCATAGTAACCATTCCACCCTCAGTCATGGTCACTGTCCTATGATCCATTTCCAAAACATCGTACAACCACTCACTTTACATTTCTTTCACCACCACCAACCATAAATGTCCCAACACACCATTGAGCTCCCAGACACTGTGTGTTTTATACCATCATACCACCCATGAATTAACCTTACACCACAAATATAACCATAAACGATACAAATTTACTTGTTTTAATTATTTTCTCTCATAATACACACACATATATCACAGTCACCCATTAACTGATTCAGTTGCAGATATTATTTTCGGTGAGGAGGAAAACTAATGTTGGAACCACCAAAGCTGATCCCATGCTACAAAATTATGAATCTAATACCAATCCACATCCATTTTTAGTCAGTCATTGATCAAATTACTATGATAATTCACTAGCTTTTACACGGGAGGCTTAAGAATTGAGGAGGGCCATTTCCACTTGAAAGTGTATATTGTCGCGATGCGTCACCTCTTTTTTCAATTGTGGCCATGGAAGAACTGAGATTTAATGCTAAGTCGAGATCCACTACAATCCATAACTACATTCATTAAAGGGACGTGGCTCCGCCGTGCCACCAGGGTTGACATGAATAATGCCAAATTCATTACGTCATGGCGAAATGGAAAGACCCCTTAAAATGATGCATACTTATAAGAGAGAAGGGAAATGAAAATATAAATAACATAAAAATAAAAATATATAAACAATAATAATAATAATACTTAATTTATAATAATAATTAAAATATAATGATAAATAATTAATTAATATAATTAGGAAAATAAATTAATTGAATTATAAATATTAATTAAAATCCATTCAATTTTAATAGTAATTATAATAATTTCTTGAAAAAATTAAAAAATTATAATTATAATAATAAAAATATTTAATAAACTAATAAATTAACATATTATAAATTTAATAATATATAAATAATAATAATTATTACTATTTATTAAATCATAAAACATATTTCCTCTATATAATAACTTAATAATTGTTTTGATTAAATAATTTATAAATATTACAAAACATTACTAAAAAAAATTTATAAATAATTATAAAATATTTGTGAAAATAATTACGTAATAAATATGATTATATTTCAAAAAATTTAATAGAATTTTATTTCTTCTTTTTTTCCTCTTTACTGATTCAAACGAGAACCAAAAACACATGTTGCATTAACTGTGCTATCTAGATAGTTAGTTAGAGAAGTTTTGATATAGTCACATGGAATGTAGAAGAAAAAACTTGTTTTGGGGGGAATGAAGAGAAAAAAATGACAATTTGGTGCATATAGTGGGGAGAAAAAGAGATTTCCCATATATTATTAAAATTAGAGAACTAAGAAGAAGCATGGTAATAACCATTCACGTCTCATTCATTCCTAAATTATCTGTAGGAGAGAATAAGAATGACCTAAATTTTGAGACTTACCACTACTATCCAAGGATCTCTAGAGTTCGAGTAGGAGTGTCAGCATACTATAGGGTTCAAGAACCACATCAAAGGGGATTTCATTCCTCATATGATTCTCTCAATACCTTTATTTAATGTAATTTAAATATATGTTGTCAAATTTGATTTTCTATGAATTTTAAAATAATGTTTGAGTAATTTTTATTTAGTGTATTCTTTTTTACTGTTTATTATATTATCATATTAACATATTTATTCATTTGGAATAAAAATTATTTGTGAGATAGAATCAAATATAATTTTTTTTTTATTTTTCACTTCATTCAAAATTTTTGAAAAACCAAATGATTATACAGGGAGTTTGATGGTGGTTGTGCTTCATGACTTCTAATTTCATTATGTATAGAAAAAATCGACGATATTTTTTTCTTTTCAATTACATCATTATCAATTCTTATTAATCATTCATGAATTGAAAAGATTTATTATTGATAAACAAGTGAATTTAATCTCCTGATGAGGGAGGTTATTCAATCAAATTTGTTGACGAGCATAAATTCAAAAAAAAATGAAAGAATAAATCAATATTTAATCTGGTAGATAGTATTCCTCTATCCAAAAGAACCTTATATTTTTACAACTCTATAACACCATTAATTAACACCTTTAAAACATAAAAAACACCTGTAAAAATATAAGTACCTCTCTCTCTCTCTCAGTTGATGAATATTTCTATTGTTTACATTAGTTTAGAGAATAAATAAGTCATAAATCATTAACCTTTATTCCCTATGCTTCTACCATTCACTGATATAATTGTGAAGATTTATAAATTAAATTTTTATGGTTGTGATGTCCTCCGGCTCATATCATACACCGTTTTATTTTCAATCATTAAAAGGCTTCCACTGACCACACTTCAAAATAGCCACAACCTATCATCTAGAATTTAGACCACAAAAACCAATTTTTTTGTCCAATACCTATCAATATGACTGAATTTCATTCATTCTCTCATCCAATAAGACTTATTTTGGTCACAATTCAAATCTAATATGGCTTGCGGGGAAAACCAGAAGAAGTTTTCCAACAAAAATGTAACACTCCAAACAGAGAATTTATTTTTATATCTACTTATGTACCATAAAATTATTATTAAATAATTATGATATATTATTTTCAGTATATTATGTTTTATGATGTTTTTTATATTAAGGAAATTCAATAGATCAATATCATCTTCATTCAAATGGGTTATTAAATCATGATTTTTGTGTTCAACATACTACTGCCTCACAAACTGATTTTATTTGCATTCGATCACAACCTCTCAAAATAATATAAAATGATAGATTTTTGGTTTATAAAATTTTCATGATATTAATATTATTATTTAATCATAACATCACATATTACATATTAATTTCCATTACAGCAGAATATGATTACATCATTTGTGTGTACATCGAACTACTGTCTTATGAAGAAATGTGATTCTTTCTTCACATACTATTTATAATAAAGATATTAAGGACATGTGTAAGTAGAATTATGTTATATATATCAAAAAAAATTAATTCTAAAAAATAATTTTCCATTATTTCATTCAATTCATTTAGATAATGGAAACAACTTTAATGTGTATATAAAATATATATTGTCTCTATAAATGGGGTGTTTCAAAAAATATATCTATATTTTAAAACTATGTTAAATACATATAAAATGTTTATACATTATATTTATAAAATTTTAAAATTTATATAAATGATTTAACCCTGATCAATGAAATCTAATCGAAAATACTAAATAAAAAAATACTATAAAAACAATCACTGCCTAAAATATGACTTTTAAAAGAAATTATTATTAAATGGGAAATAAAATTTCAAAATTAAATCATATATGAAATTATCTAAATATTTATAGTTATAAAATATATTTATACTTAACTTATTATTATTATATATGAGGTTCTAATATTTATGATGGAGGTTTACCCTTATTTTAAGGGATTCACTCCTAACTTTTATTTTCTATAAAAAACTACATCCACAAAGTGCTTCATTTTATGTGTTGTATATAATAAAAATTATTTTATTTCATGGCTAATATCTTTATAATTATAGTTACTTATATATCTATTTTAGTATGTCCCTTTCAAGGGTTTTACAGTTGAAAATTTTCCAAAGTGGTTGGGGATTTGTTTCTCAATTTTCATTCTTTAAAAAAAATGATTTATTGCGTTCCTATATTCTTTTACAACATTTATATACATCCCAATTTTCATGTAATATTGTAAGTGTATTAATTGTGATCATTTTATTTTATATTTTTAATGTTATTATTTCACTAGGATAAAGATTCAGTGTTACTAATGTGGTAGGTGATTCATTTTACAATCTCGTCATTTTTATGGATATCTCCAGATTACGATTCAAATGTTCAAATTTTGTAATCTATATCTCAGGAAAATCATTTATTTTCTTCTATTTTCATTATTCATAAATAATTAATTTTTTAATAAAAAATTACTTTATTTATGTAGTGAGGAGTTCGAAATTATTTTTTTAATAAAATTATCATCATTTCTCTCTTTGATCGTAAACATTTTTTCTATTCAAATGATGTTTTGAAAAAAAATTCCAAGAACTATTTTTAAAATTACATTTTTGAATTATTTATTTTATTTTTACCCATTTCAATGAATTTTAAAATTTCCTTTTGAAGGAATCATTATTCTTTCTCTGAATAATGAACTTTCGGATTCTCCTGAGAATGTGAAAGGAATATTCTTTTAAACATGTATGTCTTGAATTGAAATTTAAAAAAGTAATGAACATTATTTTCATTGAACCGTTTTTTATATATTAATGATGTTTATTCTAGAAAGAAATGATTTTCTTATTTTTATATGTTATAAAAATTATAATCATCAAAGTGTAAATGATATTTTTATGAAGAAATGTTTTAAATGATTTTCAAATATTAATTTAGTAGTTTCAATTGCTATTTTTATAGAATAATTTTTTTTAAATAAGTATTTTATTCATATTATAATAGAAATTTTCCAAATGATTTTTTTGATATTTAATACTTCCTTTTTATTTTTTGGAGGTTCATTTTCAATGTGATTTATTTTGAAAATATATTGTAATATTTAGTTTTAAAAAGTTATTTTTGATGAAATATTATTTACCTCATAATATTTTCCAAGTCATCATTCAAATTAGTTTTCCATCTAATATGTCATCATTGTGATTAAAATTAAACATTACGAGAGATATGATATAGTGATACCTTTTTATTATTTTCTAATTTGGTTTATTTTTTGGACAACAATATGATTATGAAACCTATTTCTATTCAATGGGATATACCATGCTATAATAATATGGAAACAATTTATTTTTCCATATCTTATAATTTTATGGAATTATTATATGATAACAGATCCTATTTATTTTCAATAGGTTATGTGATGATGAGATGTTTCTGGAACATATTTCTTTTCATCAGTTCTACTATGATGATTACATTATGATCTTATAGAGTAAAAATGAATGATTTTTATTATGTTATTAGTGTGACTCCTATCACCATATAATGTATTCGATAATTATTAATATTATATGAGCTCAAAATGGTACATGATAGGGTATCACATCCTATAATGAGGGTATGTGGAAGGTTATCCCTTTCCTAAATGTGGTAACACATGAAGATATCCCAAGATCAAATTATTATACATAACATGGGATCCCAATTCTCATATTGGCACACTGGTGGTTATCCAATACTAACATGTTACGAACTTCTTGTTCGGTAGCCTAGACATAACAGTTTCTACAATAATGTTTTTTCCTGAATATTTTTCTTACACTGGCAGTATATTCTCATGATTCATGTTCTTTGAATCCATTATGAACCATGAATTCTGAAGAACAAAAATCAATACTAGGACTCATGTTTATTGAATATTATATATAGGATGTTGTTTTGAAATGTTATTTTTTAGTTCTCATGGCCTTATATTCTTGGTATTTTGATATCTCCCTTTTTCCCTTACCATGCATCTGAGCTCACCCATAATTCTTCTTATATTCCCTAGGTTATAATGAATGTAATTATGCATGATCTATTTGAGAATGGTTCTAGTTATGTAGAACATAATTAGAGATGAACTCGGTGACTTCTGTATTAGTTTTTTATGTTTACATGTTTCTAAAGAAATTATAGATAAATAACTCTAGTATGGATTGTTATGTTATATAATGAATATTCTATTATTAATATTTAATATTTATCTATGATAAGTATTGTTCTTTTCAAAATATTTCCTGGGATATATTTATTCCTTATGATCAACAATAGTGGATGTTTGAGGTTCTATCCCTATTAAAAATTTAGGTGATGTGGGAATTCAATATGATGATGGTCAATCAGTATTTTTTCTATGAGAAATTTAATGGGTGGAAGATGATTGAACTTATTATTCGATAGTATGGTAATTATATGGTGAATGAGTATGATAACCATTTCATCCAATTTTTTTCATTCTCTCTTGATGTTGTGATTGAAAAATAATTAAACCACATCTTTTTGAAGGGTATTCATCATGATATTATATCCAATTAACTTTTAACTAGATAAAAAATATTAATTTATATAGTTGAAGAATTTATTGTACCTTGGTTAGTGACTCTTTGGTGACATATATTGGTTGTAGTCCCCCCTTATCTAGATGTTATAAAAGGATCCCCACCTGATAAAAATCCATGGTTAAAGGAACATGAGTCTCATAATATAGATTTTTTAAAAATGTCATTTAATATAGATTTCTTTTCTAATGGGAACCGATCCATGGTATAGTTTTTATGTAACTATATTTCGATAACTATGCCATTTTAATAAAAAAAATTAATACTTATTTCTAGTGAGGTTTCTTTGGAAACAAAAAATGTTTTTTCAAGGTAAATATTTTTTTGGGGAGTTAATTATTATTGAAATAAGAATCATTTTATTTTTAATACACAAAATTTTAATTTATTATATCATACTCAATGAATTTTTAGATTCATGTTATTCAATTTTTCATTAGTTTGTATCTATGATAATGTTTTTTGGTTTATTCCATACAATATATCTATTTAGGAAAAAAAATGTTCGTGGTGTGAGGTTCTAGATATCCCAAAAGTTGAATTTATCATTTCTAATAGTTGGGATAGAATTTAGATTGTGTTTCAAAATGATTTTTTGAATATGATTCAATCCATAGTCACACTATGATATAGAAATCATAAAATTATGGGGATTCAAAATTTAGATCTCAACTTTTGGGTATTTAGAGAACACATCAAAAATAATATGATGTGAATAATGGTTATTGATAATTTTTTTGATATTTTATATTGATCACATGTTGAGTGATTATAATTTATTAATTCCTATGATTTATATACATTTTTTCCTCCGTATAAGACTATCTTCCTTATAGCCAATGAAATTATATTGGATAACATATTTTACATGGAGTAATTGGAACACCATGTAATATATACTGTATATTATTTCAGTTTTTTAATTACATTGGATATTTTCCATGAACAATAAGATAAATTTTAATGTATTATTAATAATTTTGAACTTTATTTTATATAATAAGGATTGTATGAAGTTAATGATAAAATATTTATACATGTTTTTAAGTATATGTTTTATGAAATATACATTTTATATGAATGTATAATAGTTTCCCAATCCATATGGTATGAGTCTCTAATCTTTTTCATATTGGGGTCCTAGTTAGAACATTATTCTTTAAACATTGTGGACAAGAACAATAACATTAAAATATCATTCAAATGTTTTATTTACTAATATACCCTTCCAAAAATAAAATTGAAATTGTCTACCCCTACTCCCAAATAAATTGATACACACAAATAAATTCCTTTGTGGATTACAAATGATATCCAATAAGGATATTAGATTTATTATTTTTTTTATGTGATTCTTTTAAACTATGGAGTTTTTATCTACTACACTTTAATTACGCCTTATTTTTCTTCATTTCATTACCCTTGTCCCATATTTGAGATACACTTAGTCAATTTTTCTCCCTATAGTGTTATGATTCTTGATGTTAGGGTCTTAATTTATTTTGAGTTCATTAACAAACATATTTGTTATTATCACACCATCCACAATTATTTTGAGGTTTATGATTTTATATATTTGACATTTTTAAAAAAATTATATATTTAGGAATTTATATAAAATATTATCTCAACATATTTGATGTTATGAAAATCTAGGAGGGATTTATGTAATGTATGTGTGATTATATTAAATTGTTTTAGAAAATATGCATATTTTAGTTTTTGAATAAAATAAAAATTATTGTTACGAATAATTTTATAAATTGGATTGGTTTTTTGGACATTTATATGTTTCTATGAGATTTTATTTGAGTGATTGGGGTATTTTATAACTTTTTTTGTATTGGTTATATATTATTATGTATTTAGATTTAAAATTTAATCGAGTTTTTAAGAGGATATTTTGTTTTTAAAATATATTTTGAAAATAAGATTTAAATGAAATTTAAATGGATGAATTTTAATGAATATTTGGAAATTTAAACATAATTATTTTATATGAAATTTGTTTTGAGATGATTTAAAAAGGTATTATTAAAACATATTTCTTTCTATTAAAACTAAGGACATGTAATAACTATATGATGGAATTATATAATGAGAAACATCTTGATTGGAAACACATATTTATTTTTGATCATTATTATTATTTGTTCATAGAGAGAATTTATGATATTGAGGTAAAGGAATACAGATAAAAAAATCTACATTAACTTTTATGGAAAAATTATTAATGGTTTATTGATGTACCTAACCTCTAATATCTATTTTAAATGGGATAATATCTGTTCTTGTGATGGACTACGACTTGTTAATTAACTATTAATGATGATAATATCTATTTACCCCATGCTATATGACTATCCATGTCCTTGATGGTATTCCAATGGTGATGATTTATTATATAATATAATTTTTTATAGATAAGGGTTGGATTTAAATTATATTAAATGGTTTGACCTGATTAAATCTTAGAGCAACTCATGGGATGTTTAGGTGTTGGAAACCATTTTCTCTTTCTTAAGGATTACAAAATATATCTCTTATTTTAATTATTGATCAACTTTATTGTTGTTGTATTATGACATGATCTAATTACTCTACTACTAAAATAATTTCTTTCCATTATTTAACCATTTACATTATTTCCCCATTTTCATTATTTTTGTAGAATAGTATATATTTTATTATTACATTGTATCTTTTACAATTTGGTTTATTAATTCATATGATTATTCTTTATTTGTGGATTTTATATTCCTTTGGTATATTATTTTGGTCATTAAATGAAATATCGATTAAAGGATACGTATTAAAAAGTAACATTTATGTACATATTTAAATAATTTTGACAAAAAAAAATTTTGTTTTAACATTTGGTTTCTTGGAAATCAAATGGATAATTTTCATTAAATGATAAAAACTTTTTTTATACATATATGTAATACATGTAATTATGGTTTTGTTTTGAAAAAGGAAGTGTTTGGACTTTTTTTTATTATCAACTATGTTATTTTGGTAAAAATCATTCTGTTTAGGTATATTAGAGTATATTTAAAAGGTTATTGATTAGTCTTATTATTGATCAAGGAGTTTGATTGTTTCAATAATGGAGGATGACTAGGATTTGACATAGAGATTTTGTTTTCTATTAATTTATATATATATCGATGTGTTATAAAAGAAAAATATCCTATTTTCCTGGATATTATTTTTGTTTTTATAAATTGTTGTAGTTATTTTTAATTTTTCAAGGATGTAACATTTTTATACTTAATTTTTTTAATTGTGTTTAAAATGTAATTTTTTTGTTAAATGAATTTTTGATGATGAAAGTAGTTATTACAGAATCTTCAGTAGAAACTCTATTCTAAATTATATATATTTGGAAAAATCATTCATTACTTATATACAATGATTAGCTAGAATTGGTTTCCTCTCCTTAGAGATAATAAATAACACTTGGGTAGTTCCACTGGTTGGTTTGGGTGCTAATTTCATGGGAGACACATTTTCATTAATGAAAAATATTTATTCATAATCCCAAAAAGGTTATAAGGACTCTCTATAGATAAAACTATTTTTTCTTCATCAATCCATGGTGGTGTAAGTACCCCCCATATATGAAAATATCGATTCATCACATATTTTTGGGACAAGAGACCTCCACAGATACCACTATATCTAATTATCAAGCCTCTTAATAATTAAATTAAATTTGAGATACCAAACATTATCATAATTAACCCTATGTGGGATATTCACATGCCCCAAATACCATTATATCTTATCCTCAAACTATTAGTAGATAATATCAATCAAGATATAGAACTATCATTCATCACCAAACATCAAGGGGACAAAAACCCATCAATGATACAAAATATCTCATGATCAATCCTCAGGATAATAATATCCTACACAAGATACCTAGATATCTCATATATTACCCTTAATGTGATAACTCTCCCTAAAGAACAAAATACCTTTTCACAATTTCGAGGGGGGATAAGAACCTACCACAGATTCCACTACATCTCATAATCATGCCTCAATGGGGTAGTATCCCACCATGGTAATCATATAAAACATTTATCATCATTAATAATTTACAAAAATATAACCCTCCATTAGTACCAAATGATAACATAATCATATCCAATCCTTCATGTTGAATAAGTGATCACAATGGGAAATATTTCAATTTATTATAATAAATTACCATAAATTAAATAAACTCCTAAATCATGTAATAGATCACATATTCCACTATATTTTTTTTATATTTCTGAACCCTTGGAATGAACTCATATCTTCTTCAAGAACATAGGGGAAGTGATCCCACCAATAGTTAATTCACCACACGTATTCACATAATATTAATATTTTCATTAATTAAGTACACTATGGATCAATAGATAAATAATCTAATGTATATCATGAGGATCACATAACATAGAATCTATCTAACCCAACATTTACTTCGTAGGTTTAGATATTAATTCAAAATACTATATACATCAACACATTTATAATTTGTTATAAAATTATTTCTTCCAGTAATTTAGTCCATTCGTTATTCAAAACAACACTAGGGAAACCAATATGGTTCCAAATATTATAAAAAGATACTATCACCCACAATTCTCCTTTATCTCAATCCTAAACTCTAATTTAAATGTTATTTTATAAATGGGAATAGTGTTCTTTATCATATCCGTAATCAGATCAAGGCCCAATTTTCTATATTTCAGATAAAATATAAGAACAATATTGAGGGGATGGAAAATTTCCATGTCAATTATATAACATGATAGGTAAAACCTATCACACACAACCAATACATACTTCTCCTCAATAGATTATCCATTATGACTGACAAACACATGTGGGTGGGGATTAATTTCCCCATACTCTACTCTACTAACCGAAATGAGATATTATAATTGATTTTTCAAATTTAATGAGTCCTAATACAACAATTTCTAATGCATCACACTTATATAATTTGTGTTATGTAATATATTTTATTAGAAGGTCATCTATATTTCATTTGTTAATTTCATACAACATATGGGTAATTATTTTCCCAAAAATATATATACCACCAATGATGGGTTTCAGAATCATTATCAACGTTTTAGAAAACATATTTCACTTTATTTTAACACCTATAAATTTGGTAATTTTTTATCCTATGAAAATAATAACTATAACCCACTTATATGAAAATAAAAATATATAATTCAATGATGATATGTCTAAAAATGTTTCCCCAAATGTGGGTGCTTATTACTTTTGATGTTACCTTAAATAGATCTATGTTTATCAATTTTCTAATTAAGTGAAAATGAAATATCCAACTCCAATAAATCTTTATTCATATATTGATAGAATATTATGTTGGATAACAATAATTTAAAATATTTCATATTATTTTAATCCAAAAAAACTACATAACAATGGATTTATCTCACATAAAATATCTTACCATCTCTCTACAGTACATCTTCATTCAGTATCTATTTAATTAGTACAAATCTATTTGTTTCCCCAATTTATAGTATTTATATGTATTGGACACCATTATTTGGAAAACAATTTTCCAACGAACATGTTTCATGTAAACTTATTTGGGTTTCTTCTTCTTTAACTAGTATATATCATTATTTGTAACAGAGAATTATATCTAAAAAATTTCAACATTTCAAATACCATTTTATAAAAAGAGATTTAACTCACAATTACTAATATGAAATTTATATAGGAAAGTATCTAATTAAACTAGATGAATAATTTGGTTCAAAAACATTTAATTTTACTATTAACTCATAATTCATTTGACCAACATCAATTATTCCTAAGCTTTTGACTCATCATTTTTAATATGATATTCATCAAATTTTTTTGTCAATGAACCGCTTAAAAACGTCATCAAAACTTCTTAAAATATAACCTAAATATATAAATATTTAGGGAAAACCTAATCCTAATTAAAATGAATAACATTACAAAATATTATTACAACGTTTTATAAACCAAATTATCTTGAACAAATTCTCTTTCTATTCCAATATATATGATCATCTGAGTCAAATAAATTAAGGGTTTCCATATATGTTAATGTTAAAAAGTATTAAGCCAATAATAAACATTGTATCATATATCATTTATTAGATCACCTTATTCTGGAATCACTGGTCAAATAAACTCAATCTTAGGGACTATAAATAGATATTTTGATCCATCAAATAACATCCCAATTCATCGCATGATGAGTTTACATATATCCATTAATTTAATTTCAATTTCTCCTTCCTATGATCTAAATATTTCTCCATATTATGGATTCAAGAATTTGTTTCATCTGTATTCAGAAGTCATCCACCTTATGATCATCTCTATACCACTAGATTTTGTCTAATTTATACAATTAAGGTCCATCTAATATAAATGATATTATACATAAGGTTCTTTTATATCTAATGATCAGTCAATAGTGTGTCCATTAGAAAATTATTTATATATGTTCTTTATATATGAAATTTATTATTCATCTTATTTGGTGGGCTTATGTACACTTCAGCAGAATGATTTAAAAATCCTCTATGAAATTATCCATTCTCTGATCACAAATTCTATATTAATCTTCATATGGAGAAAAATATATGTATTCATTACCTTATGAATTTTATAGTCTGCAAAATTCTTATTTTTTTAATTTTATCATTATAAAATCAATGTCAATTTGAAAACATCATAATCCCATACCAAGATAATTTTTTTGTAATTGTGATATATGAAACGTTTTATCCCCACAACACCATACAAATTTGAAATAAATGTAATTGAAACATAATTTTTTTTAAAAACTTTTACCTAAAACAAAAAATCATTTGAAAATATTTTGGACAAAAAAATATTTGATATCTACAAATTCAAAAATATGTATCATTAATATATGTGTTTTATTTTTTGGAAACTTTGTCTAAATATATTTTAGAAAATATCATCAAACAAGAAAAAATTTCATATTGAGAATCTGGACACCACATTTGCATTTTATGTAATGTTTTTAAAATAAATCCATATATCAATGAAAATAAATAGGGTTTGTATGATATAGATATTCTCCACCATAATCATCACAAATTATCATATTTTAACTTATATATATTTTACTCCACCTTTATGTGATAACACTAGTTGTAATTTTTTAAAATATAGAGTATATAGTAGTACATTTTTCCCCAAGAGTGATCATATTTTATTGGAAAAGGGGGAAATTACTTATGAACATTATTACGTGTGTAGTGGAGTATGATAATGTAGTTTCCTCATCAACTACTTATATCTTTCTTCTTGAAAAACATTAGTGAATATGAGTAAAATGATATTTCATTTCCACATACTCAAGAATAAATCCTCTAAGAGAAACATTATCCTTAATGGACTTATGATTAATATCTATATTCCTTAATCTAGTTTGTTGTATTAGATTTTTCAAGAGATATATCTTAATCTAAATATCATAATTAATTGTTATTTTTTCATTATTCATCCAAAAATCTTCATTCTAAACTTTGATTAATAAAATTTTCATTCATTTCTGGGTTTAGTAACATGTTTTTATTATGTTTAACTAAATGTAATAGAACATTTTATATTATGTGTCCATGTTACACTGCTTTCTAAAATTAATAATTTGCGCCAGATTCTGATTTTATATTATTTCAATCTATATTCATCTATGAAATAATAAATTTTCATCTCAATAATCTATCATACATAAAGGAATAATATTCAATTTATTTAAGAATCCCCAAGATTATTTTATATTACAAAATGTGTGATTACATTAGATTCCTATAAAATAATTCTCAATATATTAAAACATACGGATTTAGTTAAGTTAATTTAGTAAGTTAATGTAAAATTCTTATCAACTTATAGAAGCCCTTTTAATTTATATATTTTCTACATTCATCTAAATTTATCATTATTCCAATTCAAATAGGAATAGATACTACCATTGAATCTTGGATGGATATTTCTTTTTCAAACTCCTTTGAATATTTTTCTTATGGTGAAGAGATGTATATTCACTTTTGTGGAACATGGCATCCTTGAAATAATTTCAACTCTGCAAGAACTAAAATCTGAAATTTAGTAATCGTTTGTTAAAAAACTCTACATATGAGTTTTCACTATCCCCAAAAAATTTATTTTATGAATTTATAGAAAGATAAAAATGGTACATACACTCATCCCCTTCACATTACACTATTTTTTAAATTTTCCTTTAGAAGATATCATCAACTTAAAGAATATATAAATTTTTTCATTCCAAATAAAATTACACTATTTCCACAAATACAATTAACTATTTAGTTTACACAAAATGGTTTTATATTTATCAAGTGTGGACCCACATGGTCACTCAATAGAGAAATTTTCATTAATTAATTGTTTCAATAGTTTAATATTATAATACATAATATATACATTGTCATTTTGATGGTCAAAAAATAAAAAAGAATTATACTAATCTAAGGCCATTAAAAGGGTCAAACTTTTCATAAGAAAAAATACATTTTATCTGTTAGTATACTTTACCAACAATTAATTCATTATTCAATTAATCTCCTCCCAATTTTATGAGATTATTTATTAAGGAAAAATTTCAACATCTTTCATGATTTTAAATTTTATTCATGGAATAATATTAATGGATTCATTTTTATCGACATGACCTTTTCACTTTAATCGTCACATTATCAATTATTTTTGGAATGTTTTTACAAAAACCTAATTTTTGGTCCACATAAAATATTGGTGAAATTATTTTCTCAAATCAAAATTTCAGTCTATTCGGAAATAGTGCTTCCATATTTCTAATAATATAACTAGATTAAAAATATTTTAAAATTTTCTATATTTTTTAATAGTTTTCACTTATTTTTTTAATCATCACTACTCTAGTATGAATCAAACTGTACAATATTAGATAAATAGTCATCTTATTTCTTATTAAAATATTCTATTTTCATATTTAAATCATTAATTATTCCATCATTATCAATTTAAGAAACTTATTTCATGGTATACTACATTTCAATAAAATTTATATTAATGGAATCAACAAAATCGGATGGTCATTTATTCCAAAACATGTAACTTTTTTTATTAGATTAATATCCTTGGGAAAAAAATTATTCCACTTATGAATTTATCATTACTATATCAAAAATCATTACAAAGAAAGGAATCCAAAAAATATGGAAGAATTTAAAAAAAATAATGTTCTTATACAAATCTTATCAGGACACATTTTTTACTCTAACAAAAGAAGAAATCTATTTTTAAATTTTAAATATGTAATTACATATTCTCAATAGAATAATATGTAATGTGTATATTCAATAATAATGATTCATCCAATATCAACTAATAGAATATTTTCTTCGGGGACTATATAAGAAAATGTGTTGATATTTATTTATATGTCTCTTATGGTATGACTGGAATGAGATAATTTTGTACTCCTTTTTATTCTCTATTTTATATTCAATATATATAATCAAAGGATATTATTAACTTTCCTTATAAACCATCATAATATTTTTACAACCTATTATTTATATTTTGGGAACACTATATAAAAATTTGAATTAAATCATCGATGTAACTAGTAATGGAAAATTAAAACTTTCTCGATTGATACCTCATCATTTGACATAGACTAGTGTGTATGATCTTCATAGGTTTGGTATATTTAATTTCAATTTTTTTATTTCTACCAAAAACCACCCTTACCTTCATGAATGTATTACAAATATAATTATGATTTTTATTAGTCATATTTACAATATTACAATATCTTCCTTTTAAACTATTATCACAATATTATAACTATAACTCCAAAGTCATAAATTCCAAAACATGTATTATTCCATATAAAATAAATAACAATAATTAAGAAATACATTGGATATGGAATATATTTTTACTAGTGTTTTCTCTATCAGTAACAATATTTATATCATTCAATAATCATATTATTAAGGAATAATTTATAAACATGACTTCCTTATCATCATTAAAGATATAAATAACACTCAATAAGTTCTGATTAATCACATAAAAAACATAACTTCATTTGAATTCAGTTTCTGAGCTTTAAAATTAGACAACCAAATTACTCCAATTTATGGAACCATCATTTTCAAAAGTGAATAATCCTTTTCTATCTTTTTTAAAAATAATAATATTTCCAAATGAAATATCATATGTTATGAATAACCACTCTCTTGAGTTTATGATTTATTCCATTCAAATTATTTTATTGAAGTATTCATGAAATTAATTTTCTTAATCTAAATTAAAATGAATATTATTCATTTCTAGAGTGTGTAATTTTTAAAACATTTATTGTAACATAATCAATAAAATTGGCTTGGTTGGCCATAGATTCCTGAAGATTAATATAAGATATTAAATAAGTATTTTCTTTATAACCATGCAAATTCAAATATAATTTAATTTTTTATTATTTTGACATTAAAAATTTTCTTCATTTTATTCCATTATTTACCTCCACAACTTCATGCATACTCCTCTGAAAAAATATAATGTTTCATCAATTATACTCTTTATTCCATTAAATCAATTTTTTGATTAACATTGATCATTTGTAAAAGTATAGTATTTCGATAGGATATTTTTTTTACATTACATTATAGAAACTGATATCACATTACGTAGGGAATCACTCTTTTGGTAGTTACTTATAACATGAATTTATTTGAAGTATTTTTTAGATTACTTATCGTCTATAGATTTCCTATTGTTTATTCCCAAATCGTCGTCATTTCTAAAATATAATGAACCTCAATGATTATTGGGTGTAGATTTCACTTTACTCATGGGTTTAAATCTTTTAGAAACATGATATTTTTAATATTTTATCTATGATTCCTTTTGTAAGTTAGTTTCCATCTTGTTAGAGGTGTTTTTAATTTCATGGAATATTAAATTTTTTCATAGATCTTCTTTAATAGTTATGTTTTTTCATCAAAATATTTCAGCATTTTTCCTTGTTCAGTTACCTAAATTCTGAGATTATAATTTATTTTATGTACACATATTTCTTTTTAGAAGTTATTCATTTACTTCACTATTCTTATAACTTTCCCACTAAAATATTATATCTTCCCTCGTGATATGTTTTCTCATGACACTACAAATATTTGGATCCAAGGTAAGATTTCCAAAATATATCTTTAACTTATTATTCTGAATTATTTAATTTATTCTTATTTTGTTCCAATTGATACCTCAATGTCATGATATTGTATGGATTTTCATGATTTTATGGACTATTGTATGCATATTCATACACATCCCTCTAAATCAACATAATTATTTTTTTTCTTCTGGTGAACAATTTTATTTCTCATAGTGGATTAGTGTTCTTATAAATATGTTTTGACCTGGTTCTTCACGTAGTTTCTTTCATTGTTGTGACCATAATTATATTCTCTATATTTCGTATTTTGACATTTAATGGAAAAATTTCAAATGACCCTACACTCAAAAAAATTCATGCGAGACATTGAAATTATACCAACCATTATGTTTCCAGTAAATTTAGAGATAAGGGACTATATTATATCATTTACTATTGTATCTTCCTCTTTATATTATTGGTGATTTATTATAATAACCTCATACTCCAGTTCCAAAATTTTCATTTTTCTCATATATTCCAATGAAATACATTCACTAATAATCTTTATAAATGTTGGAAATTCCATCAATTCATATGTAATGTGAATGATACATAATTAATGAAGAGATAAAAATTTGCATATAATAATAAAGAGGCACTTGGATGAAATAAATTTATGTAGTTCCTCATAATTTCAATAATAATAAAATAATAATTGAATACATTGATTAGTCTTTTGAGTATGATGAAAATTAAATTTAATCTTGTAAAATAGTATTTAGTAGATTCGTTATTTTACATCCTATTATCTTCAATCACAATTCTAAATATTTGAATAATTATTTCCTCATTTATTATATTTCTATTTATGATGATTTCATTTTCTTCCCATTTTCCCTGTATTTTGGTTATAACTGTGACCTTTATATAATAATATTATAATAATTAAATAAGAATCTAATTCTGAATTTTTCCATTAAAATCAAGATTCCTAATGAAATCAAAAATCATTAAAGTGTCATTTTTTATAGGTGGGAACCTTTCAGTTTATTCATCAATCACATCGCGGATAACAATAATTAGATAGGGTAGGTTTTCAGTTTTCCATCAATGATTTCTTTCTATGATCGGTAGGAATACCAACTGTATTAATATAGTTTATATTGTATATGACTGGTGAAATATGGATCATATAGAGGGAAGCTATAAGCTTTTATAAAACATGATATTGATATGAATGTGTATACCACTAAGAGGAGGGTGTTTAATCTGTTGTTTTATTTTAATGTATCCTTTTTCTTAAATTTAAAAACTATATGTTGTAAAATATTTGTTCCTATACTATTTAGAACTAAACCTTAATATTATGAAAATATATACAAATAATAAAAAAGACACATTTTTACATGGATCGACATGAATGTGAGTAATAATTAATTTTCTTAATTAGTAAAATTGATCCAATGATATCCACCATGTAAATTATTCAATATAAATGAGAAAAATCTCATCCATATCCTTATATCTCCCGGTATGAAATTATTCTAGTTCCCACAAATAAAATGTCTTTCTTATTCTCTTAAGCCAACACAATAATTCATAATTAAATGTATCTCAAAAACATTTATTGGGAATCCCTAACTAGTAACTTTGAATAGTGAATATCTATATATGATACAACTCTTTGTTTTAATACACAGTCCTATAAGAATCTATCTGGAACACATAAATATGATAATACTCTATCATATACACATGTTTCTGATACACAATCTATCTAATGATTTTTATTCTCCCAGTATAATTTACAGTTGGAAACTCATGATTAACTCTAAGAAGAATCATCACTTATAATTACATTTTTTTAATAATAAAGTTAACTAACCATGAAAATTAATCCATTTATATATAAAAACTTCCTCTAAAAATCCACAAGAAATAGTATTCACCAAATTTAAATTTCTATCATAACATGTCCTTCATTTTACCAACTTGAAATATTATAAAACATTATAGTTTGAATATTTCAAATCAAATTCCCTATATATTGAAAACAATGAACCTCTTGACAACTTCCACAAATAATTTCCAAATTTATGAATGTTGAAATAATAACTAAGAATGATCACAATGAATGGATTTGAATTATTTTAGTATTTTATAAAACACCAATCTAGTGTAAAACATATCTATATGATACAATTTGTATGATCATAATGTCCAAGTAAACTCATTATTTCTCCAATAAATTATCTATTTTAGTCTTCCTCATCCTAGTAACATTCCATTTGATGATACTTGTTTTGTATCACATCTATTTGTTAGGCTTTTATGATGATAAATTCCTTATAAAATAAAAATATAAATACTGGCCTATATAATGATATAAAATTTAATCTCCCAATGAAATTTAAATATTTTCTTTATTTACTTCTTATTTCCACATCCAATAATCTCATATATTCTATATTTGATGAATTAATTAAATTTTCATATATTTTTAGAATCCTTACTCATTCCTGACCATCTCCATCACCTAAAGTCAATATGTTGTACTTCACAAAAGGCTACATGATATAAATTATATAGTATTATTTTTTCCTGAATTTCTTAATATATATCGAGAGTTTCATTTTGAAATATCATTGCTAAGAAAATATATTCATTCTATAGATTTCATAACTGTATAATTGATTTATGAATGACTTATTTAACTATATAAGTTACCGAGTGTAATGTTGACCTTCTTTTCTTATATTTCAACATTAATGGTCAAAACCCATATTACATTAACTATACATCTTCATAACATCAAACATGTATTGTCTATAAATTTATTATTTTACAACCTAAACATTGTAAAAACAGTCACTATTTGGAAATATCAAAATCTTGAATAGTGATATTTTTTATGTCATTGATATAGAATCATAGAGGAACTAAAATTTATCATCTATATTTAAAAGGAAAGTAACTCAAGCATATTATGTTAAATAATAACACAGTTTCCCATAAAACATATATAAATTCTAAAAAACGTTCTAAAAAACCAAAATCTTTAGAAAATGATCCCAATGTCTATTCAGGATGCTATATAACATAACTCTAAATGATTTTAATAAAAATCATCACCCTTTAATAATAAGTCAATGTTTGGGTTAAAGGTCCTATCATTACCCACAACTCAACCATTATATTCATAAATATTATTGTGTAAAAAAATTCATAATTCGTATTTGACTATGGAAAATTGGAGAGACCGTATATCCCATGTCATATAACATATTATATAATACCTAGTGAGATGTTTATAGACAACCTATATAAAACTGAAGCCTTCCATTCGAAGTAACACTAGGAAACCAGTATAGACTAGGATCAACCAATCAACATCTCTAAACAGGAGGTTATAACTCAATAAATAACTAAATTAATCAATTAAAGAAATTAATATTTTTTATCGCATCAAGAAAATTAAAAATTATATAGGGAAAATAATTATTTATATCATTGGAAAAAATAGGGGGTTTAAATCCTCAAGAAATTGGGTGAACACCACTAGCTATGTCAAATTATATCTCTATAAAAAATAACATTAAATTTATTTTTTATCAAATCCCTCAATTTCAACCATTTTTCTTTAAATCCTCATGTGACTCTATTTAGTGACATACTATTGTAACCCGGTCATCACATACATAAATATTACATCATTGTAGTTGAATAGGGAATATATCTTATAATTATACACTCCCAAAAATTGTTATGGTTTAGATTATTTTGATATTAGGTACAAAATAAACACCTTTCATGAGAGATATTCAATACTTCCCTCAATATTTTTCTAACATAGTACCCTTTTTAGATGTTTCGTACTTTAAATCATTATTTATAACCAAGTTAAATGTAATTATAACAATGTGTGTGATATAATACTCAATAAGGGAAAACGTGTATGAAAATAATCAATGATCATATGTAAGAATAAGATAACATTTAAGGTATGATAACATTAGCATAAATTTCAGGATCATACACAAAAATTCAGAAACCATAAAATAAATATTATAAAATAAGACTCTATAATAAAAAATTACATGAGTCCTAATTATGTGGAATCATTAATAATAAATCAGGATCCATCATAGAATATCATAATAAAAATCATATGGTTTTTGTATGAACTTATGAATGTAAATAATTTTCCATGGATTAACACTATGAAATTCGTCACATAAAAGGACTAGGATAACCAACCATTTACCTCTCTGGGATTGGTCTAACTACATGTATACCCATTTAGGATTGGGATATTTTTTTTATAGTATTATTCTATGTTTAATCATCTTTATACTCTCTTGTGCTTTGTATCATCACCCACATTTTCACTTCATCATCGCCTCACTCCCCTTGAACTCTCTCGGGCTTGTGATAGATGAACATGAACCCTTGGAGATCATTAGGAAAAATATATTGGACAACTAATTAAAGGGTTATAAGTGAACCAACACTCAAAATTTTACAAACCATTATTACACATTCCACAAAAATATAAGATTTGTTTCATTACATTATTAATTAATTAATCCATGATACCAAATGGGATCCATGAAACAAAATTAAAATATATCCACAAATATATATATATGTATATAAGGACACTTATCGGTTCATAAGATCACATTATTAGTTAATGACAATAATAAATTGAGTTTTTTAACATTTATGAAATATATTTTTATCTTGGAATTTGAAAAATGATTTTAAAAATAATAATAAAATCATTTCCATTTTATAACATTTAAAAATTAATAACTTATCAAGGAATAATAAAATTTCATTTTTTGTTCAACTAAGGAAATACATAAAAAATGTTTCATCATATGTAAAGGACATGATGGATAAAAATCCACTCATCCAATATACATTTAAAAAAATCCACATTCAGTATTGTGAAAATGATGGAAATTTACTATTAAGATAATGTTAAGAGTATTCCATTCGAAAATATCCAAAGAATGTAAAATTGAGAATAAAAATAACTTCAGAGCATTTTAAACGTTTATAATATAATTAAAAAAGGATGTTGAGGGAAAATATTCTAGATAAAAAATGGGGAAATAAGTTTGGAATATCATAAAAACAATCCTTCCACCTATTAGAATATCATAGAGCATGATACAATAATTAATACATGTGAATTAAAAAAATAACTGGATTTTAAGAAAATATTTGGGGAATATTCTAGATTAAACCATCAATTCCCCACAAATGAAATTAAATCATAAATAATCTTTCTAAATATGATTTATTATAAAACAAAAGATTACCCAAATTACCAACATGTACATACATTCAATATAAAATATGTAATAAAATTTTAAATATTAAATATCAATATATGAAAAATAGTATTATCAATCGTACAATATCCCTTTCCTTCGCATTTTCCATTTTAATATTTGTTAACAAATATTCATTAAAGTCAATATTCAGGTGAAAACTATCATATTTTCCACATATATTTTTGTTCGACAATTTTAGTACATGAAAAATGAAAATTTATATCCAATATAATGAAAATTACACGTTATATAACCATTAAATTAATTCATTACATACTATCTTAGATCCTTTGGATATTGTATTGTTGATAAATCTAATTGCATCACTTCATAGAGGTTATAATCCATGTGAACACCCATGTGATGTTATGATTTTTAAATAAATGGAATAAAATTTGTGTGAATATCATTTTATCATTCCAAAAAAATTAATATATTTTAAATAGAATACATGTTATTAAAATAAACATATATAAACATCCCTGTGAGGAACTAATAAATAACAAAATAGATGCATTTTTTGATGTCATATTCTGCATGTCCGCACAAGAAACATCTTTATCATCAAATGGATTGAAAAGAGTTATAAAATAGATGTTATATAGAAAAAAAATTCATTATAATAATGATAAATATTTCATTATATTATATTGGTTATAGAGGATTTGATGGAGGTATAAGAAGACATATTCATTAAATTATTTCATTAAGTGTTATTTATCTAATCGGAATTTATTCGTCATTCTTACAACTTATATGATATATTATTAGAATTATTATATGACCAAGACCTATAGAATTAGTTTAGGAGAGTGAGGAAGTTATTTATAAGAACATTTATTGAGCTATGTTGTAAAATATATTATGATAATAGTAGATATGGTGTTCCCTTTAATAAATGAGTTGAGTGGAACCCTTATAAAAACACTAATAATTAAAATAATATAAAATCACTATTAAGATAAATTGAAAAAATTAATCACATTTTTAAGGATAAGATAATGGGTGGTCATAACACACTAAACCATTCATATATGGACATGATATTTTTTATATTTGAAGAAATATCCCTAATTTTAACCTATTTTATCCCATTTTATCCAAAAAGGTTATTACATTTATTTTAAACATAGTAACTGGTTTTAGGGAAAAAATTGAAATGAACATATAATGAATTTAAATTATGATTAAAATCTAAAATATGATATATTATATAAAATTTTCAATTTTTTATAAATTAATTAATATGTTCATAGTGAAACGTATAAAATCAATTTTTAACTCATATTTTTGAGTGAAATGATTATATTATTAATAAAAGAATATTAAAAACTGTTATATTACTATAACATTATTTTATTTTTAATATTTTTATTCAATTTCACAAAATCAATTATATATAGTGATTAAATTTGTTTATTACGTTAAATTACATTGAACACATAAAAACTATTTTTTAAAATATATCATTTTCATTCATATCATTTTTTATTTATTTGAAACCAATAGATAATAAATTTATGAACCATCCGTAATTCTTTTATATGTATTAAAAATATGTTTACATAATTTTATTACTATAAATATGTATTATTTACATCTATATAAATATATATAATAAAAATAATGTATTAAAATCAAACATATTTATTTGACCAAGAATAGATAAAAATTTATTTGTTATAATTATATAAATATCTAATAGAAATACTAAATTTATTTTATTAACTATTACATTAATTTATGACTCTACTATATTGATATCATTCAAAAAAATAGATAAATTAAACAAAAATGAATACAGCTACAAAAAGGTATAATGAATTTTCACATGAGTGAATGATATTTCCATAACATCATTTTAGCCTTATTTTTTTATATTTTAAAATTAATGTTGAATATATAACAATTTATACCATTATATAATTTAATATATCATTATTAACTATTTTTTAGTGTTTCATGCATTAATAATTATCGATCACATTGAATTCAAAAAAAAAATTACAAAACCCCTATGCGTTATATTTTAACTTGCTTAAAAATAAATTTAAATATAAATAGTCGAGGAAAAATCAAACATGTTGAATATTTTGGTTCTCAAGTGGCATATTCAAATTATTTATTCCACTATAAAACATTTTCCATGCTTTTTTTATTATTCTACAACACATTATTTCTTTGACCCATATTCCCTACCAATATATTACAAATGAAATTTCAAACTCTAATTGTAAAAATTATTTGTTCTATACATATGAAATTCTTTATTTGTACTTAGTAAAATATAATATAAAAAACACATCATGAACATGAGAGAGGTTCTGCGGAAGTACATAATGATAATGTTCCATCCTCATATGATCCATAGTCTTTTAAAGAATTAAATATCATGAGCACAACATCCCCTTCTATAAATATTTGATAAATATATACTATTGAGTTATTAATAAAAAAATATTTACTCAATCATCAATAAATTTATCTATATATTGATTTTTATTTCCAATTTTCCATAAAAATTGAATGGATCTAATGTGTTGTTGAGTATCTATAACTTTTTATTCCATTTATAGAACTATCTCATGTATATATATATATTTTTCATTATCTACATCCAATAATGTTACTATTTTTCTCTTATTTTACTATAATTATTTTTAATAAGCTAACTTAAAGCATTACATAAATCAATTATTATTTTTTAACTCAACTAAAGGGTGGTCTTTTTCCAAACCACCATCGAAATTCATAGTGAAATATATATGAATATCTTATTAGGATTGAAAAATTATTTCTTAATGGAAAAATATATTAGGATGTTTTTCAATGATAATGTTCAACTCTATATTTAAATTTTTATGAATACTTCTCATGGAGATTTAGTTAAACAATAAATTTTAATTATATTAAATTTTGAGTAGTAATCCATGCAAACCAACTACTTCGTTAATTCTTATAATGGAATGTTGAACAAGTGGTAAATATTACCAAGTATTAATGAAATCTATTGATATTATAAGGTTATAATTTATAGCCCTAATGATATTAAGTTGTGTTTATTTTTTTTTCAAAAAGTTAGTAAGTGAGTATGTACATAATTTCTATATGAATTTTTTAAATAACAAAATCATGGTTGAGTATTGGTGTTCATAATAATATTTCCAAAATATTGATGTCAACATCCCATGAATGTTATACATTGTGTTTAGAATTACTTTTTGATACATAGAGATTGATTAAAGAATTTTGAAATATATATTGGTACTACCAATGAGTTTTCTCATATTATATAATTATGTTTCCAAAATGAAATATTTAATATGGTATATCTTTCAGAGAGTATCTATACAAAAGAAGCTAAAATGATATATGATACAAATTTAGATGATGTGGATTTCAGTATAAATATTGATGAAATTATCCTCAAAATAATTATAGGAGTTTTTAGATGGATAAAAGAGTGAGGTATACAATATATTCAGAGAATTATAAGTATAAAGGCCATAAAAATAAATTTATATTTTATATAAAGTAATGTTTAATAACTCAAGGTGTAACAACCCGACTTGGGTGACACATGTCAGTTCCCTGAGCTAGTTTGTCACATGACCTTACGTGCACCTCCATATATTCTATATACAGCAGAATTGAAGTGAGGGTTTGATAACAGTCATAGGGAGACTATAAACTCTTTTATTTGAGTAAACAACTAGAATAATAGAAAATAAATAGTAAAAATATATATAACCATAACCATATGGATCCCAATATCAGAAGATGACCCAAACTGGAATTAAAATACAAAAATTAAATAGTAGATATATGATGCTAATGTATGTTCCATGTTTCAAAATTAAAACTAAAAATTAAAGGCATGAACAACTCCCAAGAAGGTCCTAAAGAAAAACTGATTCCCTCATACATGCTCAATCGCCAAAAATATCCATCTAACATATGGATTTTTCTCTTATACAATCTTGAAATCATGTACTCTATTAAGGTGAAGATCAGGAAACCCATATAGACTGTGAGTAAAACTCAGTAGTCCACCACCAAAGACATCTAAAACAAATTTAGTAAATACCAGTTTATATGGTTTTAAAAACAATAACATTAATGTAATAATGTAAACAATTATCACATTATCAATTAATCATTATTTGACAACATAAACTATTAGGTCATCGAAGACACCCGACCCACAATACCTTATTCAACCATACTAGAGTCTGAACTGTTTCACATTATCAATTCAACATTAATTTCACAAATGAGATTTAATTATCCATTTAATTTAAATTCACTATCATGGACAATTGAACCATGGTCCAATTCCAATATTATTGGTGAAATATATCATGTCTATCACCCTGTGGCAATTTGTAGCATCAGTCCATGTCCCAAATACCATGGGTATTTGGAGCCTCAGTCACTATACATTAAAACTATTCACAATCATGCACTTTGACACTATGTGTATTTGGATCATTAGTCTATGTCACACAATCGTATATCAATCGATCAAACATGAGGATTTTTAGCATATGTATGTGTCCCATACTCATACATTAATCATTCTCATGTTTCGTAATATCACATGTATCACTATGTCATATCAATCAATATTAATCATCATTAATCCATGATGTTATTAATATTTTCATGACTTATTATATTCCCCCTTTACTTATTTTATATGAAATGTGCATAATTTGTGTGAAATATTAATGTTTTAATATTAAGTATAATATTTGAGCATTTTTAGAAGTAGTCAAATTGAGTCAGTTTAATGTTTTAATTATAAATATCACTATACTGATCCAAATTGTGTGGTTATTGTTTTTTAGGATTCTCCTTTCAATATACAACATTTCATTAGAAGGAACCATGATCCAATTCTGCCATTTGAAGGGTCATATGGTCCTCACAAACAAGACCAAAGAATCTGTGAAGAAACTGGACTATTCATGAAGATTGATTTACTGGGCTCAATCCAGAAGTTAAAAAACCTTAACTCTCCACCATAATTCGGGGGACATTACATGTCATCTTGGATAAAAATATCATGGCCCAAATCCAAGTACAAGGGGCCCAAATTAATCTTTTAATTCCAGACCACCATTCTGGCCGAGAATGAAAATCAGTATAGTATGCATGACATATCTCCTGATGTAATAATCCAAGCGAGCTGAGATTTTGCAGTGTGAAAGAGGGTATGTAGGTGGCAGAGTTTGTTGAATAAACCATTCTGATTTGAAGGCATCTTAATATTCAAAAACCCTTTCACATTATGGACTTCAAAAAGAATGGATTGAAATGGACAGTTTAAGTTTGTTTATTCAATCGGCCATAACTTTTTATCCTTACGTCCAAATGACTCCAAATATTGAGAGTAGTCGGAAAATATATTTGTATACAACTTTGAAGAAGGAGATAGTTTAAGAGTCTGCTATCTGAATTGCCAAATTGGCGATGCAAGTGGAGGGACAGATTGGGAATGCAAACAGTCCACTCCTTGGGCTATAAATACTCTTCCCTTCTCTCCTTGAGAGGAGTTGGCATTTCAGAAGAGCGAAGATCATATTGGCACGACCAAATATTTGCCAAAGGCTTGGGAGGACCTTACAAACTCAAGTTTTCACTTGAGAGACCTTTACTCCTCTCTTTCTTTTCACTTACTTTTGTGTTCTTCATTTTTTTAATCTTGTAATTCTCTTTCTTTGTAATTCTATTTTAATGCAAGTTACTTCTTCAATATCTATTATTCTCTTCCACCTTCTGTATTTTAATATTAATGTTCGTAAAATAGTTTAAATTCAGTTCAATCCCCTTCCCTTCTTTATCTTCCTCATTCAATCGAAAGTTCGTTTTTAATTATCATCATTGTTCGTGTGTGTGTGTGTCGACGTACCACTCTTTTCTTATCCGTTTCTTTTTCTTCTCTTATTAATTTATAATCATAATAATTATAACCAGATTATTAATCACCCAAATGGCTGAGTAAATCTCTCATTGGGGTGAGTTATAATTTAGGCATGTTAAGTGATTGAGAGCTTCTGCTCGATGAATATTCTTTGAATTAACATTGTGTATGTTGGACTTAACATGTCATGGACTAATGACTTGTTTTGTTTAACATGTGGTTTCCATGGATTATTGGAACCATAAATACATAACCATAAATAAGATCTGATTGAGATTATAACCTTATGTTATGTTAAGTCTTGGTTTAAAGCCTTAACACTTAAGAATTCTAATCAACATCATCTTGTGACATGGGTCTTAATTTAAATGCAATATAAAGCAAAGCTCGAGGATATCACAAGCTTAACTAACCTAATGATGAACTCACCCCAATCTTTATCAATTTGGTAAATCAAACATCATCCATAAATCATTTCAATTAAGCTCTGCAAACATACCCCCCTAATCAAAATACAATCAACTAAGAACAAACGACTACAACAAAGTATCATCGTCGAGGATTCGACCCGAGTGCTACTATAAACATTAGCAGAGCACCGGAACCTTGAACGGTCGATAGGCGACAATCGGCCGCACTTTCAAATGGCGTCGTTGCCGGGGATGGTGCTTTAAGTAGTTATTAGTTTCTGGTTATTGTAAAAAAACCCAAAAAAAATATACAAAAGTTTAAAAAAATTGAAAAAAAAAACACAAAGAAAAACCCGTCTTCCTCTTAAAAATCATAAACTGAAAAAAAAAATACAAAGAAAAACCCGTATTCCTCTTTCTTCCAAAATTTCTCTGAATGCCCCGTAGCCTTCCAAACAATCCCTCGGATTTGTTTGACCCTGAAGTTGATAGAACTCTTCGTCGAATTAGGAGGACCATTAGGGATAACCATATCACCCAAGAACCAATCATTGCCCTACCAATTGAATTAGATATGGCCAATCCTAGGGAACAAACATTGAAAGAACTTGCTGCCCCTGATATGAATTACCAACCTCTTGGAATTCAATATCCAAACATAAAGGCTGACTTCGAACTCAATTTGGGTTTGATTCATCTTCTTCCTCATTTCCATGGTCTAGCTGGTGAGGATCCTCATCTTCACCTCAAAGAGTTCCAAGTGGTCTGCTCAACCATGAAACCTCAAGGGGTTTCTGAAGAACAAATCAAGCTTAGAGCTTTCCCCTTTTCCCTAGCGGATTCTGCCAAGTCTTGGCTCTACTACCTCCCACCTGGTTCCATAAACTCATGGGTTGACATGAAGAGACTTTTCCTTGAGAAGTTCTTTCCTGCTTCCTGAACAGCTTCTATCCGAAAGGAAATAAGTGGCATCCGTCAATTCCCTAATGAATCACTCCATGAGTATTGGGAGAGGTTCAAAAGGCTTGTGGAAACTTGTCCACACCATCAAATCCCTGACCAACTCCTGATCCAATACTTCTATGAGGGGTTATTGGCTATGGAGCGAACTCTCATTGATGCCGCAAGTGGCGGTGCTCTTGTTGATAAAACTCCTGCAGCTGCAAGAGAACTCATAAGCAACATGGCTGCAAACACGCATCAATTCCATACTCGAGCACATGCTCAAGTGAAACAAGTCCAAGAGAATCAATCCATAGAGCCCAACAAGATGACTGAGTGGATGAGTGAACTTACAGGTCTTGTGCGTCAACTAGCGGTGGCTACCAAAGCCCCAACCTCATCTTCTCCACAGTCACTATTCCCTGGACCTATCAAGAATTGTGGAATCTGCAACTCTCCATCTCATCTGACTGACACATGTCCACAACTTCAAGATGATCCATCTGATTCATCTAGTCCAATGGAGCTCAATGCGGCATATGCTCAGCGAAACTTCAACCCTCAACAATCAGGTCAGTTTGTTAGAAACTTCAACCAACCCCACTCTGAGCCCTTCTCTTCTACCTTTAACCCACCTCTGAGGTATGGTAATCCCATTTCTAATCCTCCTCAATTCCCTCCTCAAAACCAAAACCAATTCCAATATGGTCAAGGTGGTGGTAACTTCCATCAACCTTATCCTTTTGTTCCTCAACCTCAAAGGAACAATCCTCCTCCTGGATTCCACTATCCTAACGAGCCTTCCCAATTCCCCACCCAATACAATCGCTTTCCCAAGAACCAAAATCAAGGCCACCCCAATTTGGGACAAGCCTCTTCTTCTAAACAACCATGGGAAAGTGCTGTAGAGGATCTTTCTTCCTTCACCCGTTCTAGCCTCAAGAACATTGAAACCCAAATAGGTCAACTTGCATCCCACCTTAGCCAGCAACAACCATCCAATTCATCCCAACTCCCAGCTCAACCATTACCCAACCCTAAGGGTAATGTAAGTGCAATTCCACTTAGATCGGGAAAGCAAATTGCTATGCCCCATGATGATTGCTCTACCTCCCCTTTCGATGTTGATCTAGAAAATGAAAAGAACAAAAAGCTGGAAAAGGAACTTGAATCCACTCCTTCACCTCCTTCCATTCCTCTAAGGAAACCAATTCCTTTTCCTCAAGCCATCTCCAAGCCTAAGAAGTCCTTTGAACCTGATCCTGAAATGCTTGACATGTTTAGACGTGTTGAAGTGAACATCCCCCTCTTAGATGCCATAAAAAAAATCCCTAATTATGCCAAGTTTCTTAAGGAATTGTGCACCCATAAGAGGCAACTTAGGAACATTGAAAATGTTTCAACTCAACAGTCCATTCCCATGAAGTGCAAAGATCCAGGGACCTTCACGGTTACATGTCAAATAGGGAGTTCCAACTTTGATGATGCACTCATAGACCTTGGATCCTCAATAAATGTCATGCCCAAATCCATTTTCTCCAACCTTGGTCTAGGTCCCTTGCACCCAACAGGTATTGTAATTCAATTAGCCAATCGAAGCACTGCCAGTCCTGAGGGGATAATTGAGGATGTTCTTGTTCGGGTCAATGATCTTATCTTCCCAGCTGATTTCTATGTCCTTGACATGGAAGGTGAGACGACCTCTTCTCGATCTCCCCTAATTCTAGGAAGACCATTCCTCATGACTGCGAGAACCAAGATTTATGTCCACTCAGGGATCTTATCCTTGGAATTCGGTGACCAACTAGTCAAGTTCAACATTTTCCAAGCCATGCGATACCCATCTGAGGATCACTCTGCATTCTCAATCCATGCTTTTGAGGACACTTCTAAGATTCAATCGAACCCCAATCCACCATGTTCTTCATGTTCTAATGATAAAGGATCTTGTGAAATCTGCACCATGATTAACAAAGTCATAAATGGTGAAGTTGATGTGGACCTCTCATTCATAGACTCCATCAATCTAGAGGAACTTGAAAACTCTCTTGAATCCCACATCAACTCTGATCTCTACTGCTCCACCTTGGACAGTGTTGAGGAAAATGATCCAAACCCATCTGGAATTCCTTCTCCTACTCCTAACCTGTCTATCTCTCCAATCAAGGATGAAACTGATCTAAAACCACTTCATTCACACCTCAAGTATGCATTCCTTTTCCATGATCCCTCCTACCCTGTCATTATCTCTGCTTCACTTTCTAAAACTGAGGAGTCCCAACTTGTTCAAGTGCTAGAGGAAAAAAAAAATGCCTTAGGTTGGACCCTAGAGGATATTCCAAGAATCAACCCTGCCCTTTGCATGCATCACATCCATCTAGAGGAATCATCCAAACCAATTAGGCAACCTCAAAGAAGACTCAATCCACTCATACTTGAGGTAGTTAGGGAAGAGATTACCAAGCTTCTTCAAGCTGGTATTATCTACCCAATTTCTGATAGTGAATGGGTTAGTCCAATTCAAGTCGTTCCTAAGAAGGGCGGGATAACAGTTGTCACAAATGAACATGGAGAAGTGGTCACAACTCGAGTGAAAAACAAATGGCGTGTGTGCATCGATTATCGCAAATTGAATGCTGAAACACGAAAAGATCACTACCCACTTCCTTTCCTTGACCAAATGCTTGAGAGATTGGCCGGAAAGTCACGCTATTGCTTTCTTGATGGTTACACCGGCTACTTCCAAATTCCAATCGCACCTCAAGACCATGAAAAGACCACATTCACTTTCCCCTTTGGAACCTATACCTATAGGTGAATGCCTTTTGGACTTTGTAATGCTCCTGCAACATTCCAGCGGTGTATGATGAGTATCTTTTCTGAATTCATTGAGAATTGCATGGAGGTCTTCATGGATGAATTTACCATTTATGGCAAGTCCTTTGAATCTTGCTTACATTCACTCTCTTTGGTCCTTCAAAAGTGTCTCAAGTGCAACCTTGTGCTGAATTTTGAAAAATGTCACTTCATGGTTTCAAATGGGATTGTTCTAGGGCACATAATTTCTCAAGAGGGTATCCAAGTTGATCTAGCCAAAATTGAGGTGATCCAAACACTTCCTGAACCCAAATCAGTTCGAGACATTCAGTCCTTCCTTGGTCATGCCGGTTTCTATCGGCGATTCATTCAGAACTTCAGCAACATTTCCCTCCCACTCACTCGTTTACTTCAAAATGATGTCACATTCAATTTTGATGAGGCTTGCAAGAGAGCCTTCATTGAACTCAAATCTTCTCTCACATATGCTCTAATAATCCAACCCCCAGATTGGTCCTTACCATTTGAATTGATGTGTGATGCTTCTGATAGGGCCATTGGGGCTGTTCTTGGTCAAAGAAGAGAAAACATTCCTCATGTCATCTTTTATGCCTAAAAAACATTGGATGAAACTCAATCACACTACACTGTGACTGAAAAAGAACTTTTAGCTGTGGTTTTTGCCTTGGATAAATTCCGGCCCTATCTCTTAGGTTCCAAAATCATCATCTTCACGGACCACTCAGCATTAAAGTTCTTACTTAAGAAAAGTGATTCCAAACCAAGGATTATAAGATGGATTTTAATGCTCCAAGAGTTTGACCTTGTGATAAAAGATAAACCTGGAAAAGAAAACCCTGTGGCTGACCACCTGAGTAGAATTTCTAATTCTTTTCATTCTGAAATAATTGATCCTGAATTTCCAACTAAATACCTCTCATCTCTCACTCCAAAGTTACCATGGTATGCCCCAATTGTCAATTACTTGGTTTCTGGTGTTTTCCCTGAATATTTTTCAAAAGAACAAAAAGAAAAGATGAAAAGTGATTCAAATCATTATTTTTGGGACGATAATAAACTTTGGAAAACTGGGGCTGACATGGTAATTAGGAGATGTGTTGATGAAACTGAACAATCCTCCATCTTGGAATTCTGCCACTCAATGCCTGGAGGTGGCCACTTTGGACCACAAAGGACTTCTCGAAAGGTCCTAGATTCTGGATTCTTTTGGCTTTCACTCTTCAAGGACTCACACGAGTTCTGTCAATCATGTCCCACTTGCCAAAAGTTTGGCACAATTTCTAAAAGAAACGAAATGCCTCAAAAGCCATTAATCTTCTGTGAGCTTTTCGATGTTTAGGGCATCGATTTCATGGGACCTTTTCCCCCTTCCAATGGATTATCCTACATTCTCCTTGCTGTTGACTATGTTTCTAGGTGGGTCGAGGCCAAACCCACTACGAAAGACGATGCTCAAACTGTGAGTGAGTTCCTCAAAACCCATATCTTCCATCGATTCGGAACACCACGTGCTTTGATAAGTGACATAGGAACTCATTTCTGTAATAGAACCATGGAGCCACTTTTGAAAAAGAATGTGGTTGTACATAAAACATCCACTGCATATCACCCTCAAACAAATGGAATGGATGAACTTTCTAACAGAGAAGTGAAAATAGTGTTTGAAAGAATTGTTAAGCCCACAAGAAAAGACTGGCCCGATAGACTTGGTGAAGCACTCTGGGCCTATCGAACAGCCTATAAGACACCCATTGGGATGTCTCCATTTAGGCTAGTTTTTGGTAAAGCCTGTCATTTACTAGTTGAAATCCAACATAAGTCATTTTGGGCTGTCAAAACTTGTAATTTTGATTGTGAAAAATCTGGTGAAGAAAGATTGTTGCAGTTGACTGAATTGGAGGAGCTTCGACTCGATTCGTATGAGAACTCCATTCTCTACAAAGAAAAGGCAAAGTCACTCCATGACAAGCACATTATTCGAATGGTATTTCATGAAGGTGAAAAAGTAATGCTCTTCAATTCTCGATTTAGACTTCACCCAGGTAAGCTCAATTCTCGTTGGGACGGACCTTTTATTATTACTAATGTTTACCCATTTGGTGCAGTGCAAGTCGAAGACCCTTCTTCAAAAAGAACATTAACGGTAAATGGACACCGGTTAAAGGATCACCATGAGAGGCCATTCACTTCAGGTTCCACATCGACTTCCATTGACCCACCACTAGATGGAAATGGCGACCCACCAAATCCAAACTAGGGGGCACCTCTTTCCCTTTAACTCTCTCTCTATCTCTTCCTCTCTCTACCTCTTTCTTCTTCTTCCTCTCTCTTTCATTTTGTTACCACTTTATTCATCAAACCATTTCTTTTATCTTTCTTGTGTGGGTGTGTATTTTAAAAAAAACCTTAAAAACTAAAAAAACCAAAAAACACAATTACTCAAAATAAATTACAAAAAAAGAGTCATGCTTACTCACCATCTAGTTTTGAAATTTTTTCCCACCATTTTGGGGAGTCAAAAGGCTTGTTTTAAACTCAAATATAATTAATTTTTATCTCAAACTTGGGTAAACAATTTTGTGTCAATAACAAACATTTTGAATGAACAATTTTTGGTAGAAAATGATTCTCCCCTACCGTGAGGAATAACATTAGCCTTCATGCCAAGGTCATCTATGGCCATCTTTTTCATTGTGTGTCTTCACCACTGATTGTGAGTCTTGAGTTTGTGGACCTTCGAGCTGAATTTCCATCTTTTGTGTGCATTAATATGATAGAGGCATTTTCTAAGCCACATGAGAATCAGAATAGCCAAATAGCCTCTCGTTACCCTTACATTGATCCTACTTTTGAAAGCCCCTTTGAGCCTATGAAAACCTTTCTTTTGATAGCCACATTACAAGCCTAATACCTTGTCCCACCCAACATCTTCATGGATTTTCATTGTACAATTTATTGAAATTTATGTGTGGGGGAAATGGACTTCATTTTTGGGCGTACTTTCATTGATTTTCAATGTGTCATCATATGCTTGAGGGCAAGAATCCATTCCAGTGCGGGGGAGAGGATGTAATTCTGTGAGCTTTGGGGTGTATATGTGTAATTGTCATTTGTACAAAAGTCATTGAAAAGTGTTCAAAAAAAATGAAAAAAATTTATATTAAAAAAATGATGAAAAAAAGGAATGGGTTGTGTCTTGGGTGGGTCAAAAATCATTCATCATCAACCTTTGATCGTGTTATAACTACTTAAATTAGTTCCATGAGAAGATCAAACATGGGTTGGGAGATGACTGTGAGACTTTTTTCAAGCACAACTTTCGAAAAAAAAGAGCAAAAAAGAAAAAGAAAAAAAAGAACACTTGAATCATATTGTATTGTGTCATTATTGGAAGTATTCCATGTTGTACATATTCCATCATCTCACCCTATTCCATTTTCTATCTCCCTCACTTTTCATTCATCACACATTCATGCCCTTGTAAATATGTGTTTCTATTTCCTTTCAAATCAAATTTCAAAAAAATGTGCATTGATTTTTCCATGTTGGTGTTTTTAACCCCTCTTTTCCTTTGGACATTATATACCTACTGTCCCATAGCTACTGAAAAACCCTTAAAAGACCTCTTGAATCTTGTACACATTAGATTTTGGGAATGGAAGCTGAGAGCTCTTACAAACTCTTGATTTTCACTTTTTGTTGGTGAATGAGTGAACCTCCTAAAATACATTTTTATCATCTTGAGAGGAGTAAGTTTTGAGTGCCTACATTTTCTAATTCAAACCTTGAACATGAAAAAATGAATTGTTTCTGATGCATTATTGTGAACCAAATTTGTGATGGAATTCAATATGGATGAGTGAAATAGTCTAAACCTCCCCTGATTGGAGAAAACAAAATTTTAATATTTGTTGGTGAGTGAAAATGATTTTGTCATGTTTTTATATTTGTTGCACATGAGGACACGCACAAATCTAAGTGTGGGGGAGTTGATGTTATTAATATTTTCATTACTTATTATATTCCTCCTTTACTTATTTTATATGAAATGTGCATAATTTGTGTGAAATATTAATGTTTTAATATTAAGTATAATATTTGAGCATTTTTAGAAGTAGTCAAATTGAGTCAGTTTAATGTTTTAATTATAACTATCACTATACTGATCCAAATTGTGTGGTTCTTGTTTTTTAGGATTCTCCTTTCAATATACAACATTTCATTAGAAGTAACCATGATCCAATTCCGCCATTTGAAGGGTCATATGGTCCTCATAAACAAGACCAAAGAATCTGTGAAGAAACTGGACTATTCATGAAGATTGATTCACTGGGCTCAATCCAGAAGTTCAAAAACCTTAACTCTCCACCATAATTCGGGGGACACTACATGTAATCTGGGATAAAAATTTCATGGCCCAAATCGAAGTACAAGGGGCCCAAATGAATCTTTGAAGTCCAGCCCACCATTCTGGACGAGAATGAAAATCAGTATAGTATGCATGACATATCTCCTGATGTAATCATCCAAGCGAGCTGAGATTTTGCAGTGTGAAATAGGGGATGTAGGTGGCCGACTTTGTTGAAGAAACCATTCGTATTTGAAGGCATCATAATATTCAAAAACCCTTTCACATTATGGACTTCAAAAAGACTGGATTGAAATGGACAGTTTAAGTTTGTTTATTAAACCGGCCATAACATTTTATACTTACGTCCAAATGACTCCAAAATTTGAGAGTAGTCGGCCAATATTATTATCTACAACTTTGAAGAAGGAGATAGGTGACGATTAGGCTGTCTGAATTTCCAAATTGGCGATGCAAGTGGAGGGACAGATTGAGAATGCAAACAGTCCACTCCTTGGGCTATAAATACTCTTCCCTTCTCTCCTTGAGAGGAGTTGGCATCTCAGAAGAGAGGAGATCATATTGGCACGACCAAAGCTTTGCAAAAGGCTTGGGAGGACCTGCCAAACTCAAGTTTTCACTTGAGAGACCTTTCCTCCTCTCTTTCTTTTCACTTACTTTTGTGTTCTTCATTTTTGTAATCTTGTAATTCTCTTTCTTTGTAATTCTGTTTTAATGCAAGTTACTTCTTCAATATCTCTTATTCTCTTCCACCTTCTGTATTTTAATATTAATGTTCTTAAAATAGTTTAAATTCAGTTCAATCCCCTTCCCTTATTTAGCTTCCTCATTCAATCGAAAGTTCGTTTTTAATTATCATCATTGTTCGTGTGTGTGTGTCGACGTACCACTCTTTTCTTATCCCTTTCTTTTTCTTCTCTTATTAATTTATAATCATAATCATTATAACCAGATTATTAATCAACCAAATGGCTGAGTAAATCTCTCATTGGGGTGAGTTATAATTTAGGTATGTTAAGTGATTGAGAGCTTCTGCTCGATGAATATTCTTTGAATTAACATTGTGTATGTTGGACTTAACATGTCATGGATTAATGACTTGTTTTGTTTAACATGTGGTTTCCATGGATTATTGGAACCATAAATACACAACCATAAATAAGATCTGATTGAGATTATAACCTTAAGTTAAGTTAAGTCTTGGTTTAAAGCCTTAACACTTAAGAATTATAATCAACATCATCTTGTGACATGGGTGTTAATTTAAATGCAATATAAAGAAAAGCTCGAGGATATCACAAGCTTAACTAACCTAATGATGAACTCACCCCAATCTTTATCAATTTGGTAAATAAAACATCATTCATAAATCATTTCAATTAAGCTCTGCAAACAAACCTCCCTAATCAAAATACAATCAATTAAAAACAAACGACTACTACAAAGTATCATCGTCGAGGATTCGACCCGAGTGCTGCTATACACATTAGCAGAGCACTGGAACCTTGAACGGTCGATAGGCGACAATCGGCCGCACTTTCAATCCACTTATCCCATTTCACCATAAAAATATTCCATTAATTAATTCAAACACAATTGAATCACATCCATCTCATTAATTAATTCAAAAATTAATTAGTCACAAAATTTTCATTAATTAAATATAAAATTAATAAATTGTGTTAATCACATTAATTAGAACAACAATTAATTAATCACATAAATAAAATTAATTAATTCAATAGTTAATTAATCACATCAATTCCATCATTTTATTCCAAAATTCTATAATCATATAAAATACATTATTTAACTAAAAAATTTGTTAATATCATATATTCTATGATTCAATTCAATAATCAACTAATAACACCAATTTAATTATTAGAAAAACAATTATTTTATCAAATAAATCCACATTTTTAATTCCCTAACTAATTAATTAAATCAATCCCACTAATTAACTCATAAATTAATTAATAAAAATCCACAACTCAAAATCCCATAATTAATTCCACAATTAATTATCTCATTGATTATATCAATATCAAATAATTAATTATAAAATTTATTATCTCAAATCATTTATCTCATTAACTCAAAATTAACTCAAAAACTATCTATCTAAAGTCACGAGTCTCTATATCACATAATTAATTAAATAATTAATTATCCATATCGACAATCTAAATATCTCATAATTAACTCAACAGTTAACTATCCAATTCAATTAATTACATATCCAAAAAATCTAGAATAATTGATTCACAAATTAATATATCTAATTCATTCAATTTTACCATAAAAACACTATTAATTAATTAATCAATTAATTAATCAAAATCATTAAATTTTATTATCAATGAAATCTATATTTATTAAATAACCAATTAAATAATTTAGCACATTCTGTTGCGTTAACACAATAATTCCTATTACTTACATCACTAATTAATTAATCCAAATCCAAAATCATAACATTGAAACCATTAATTAATTCACCAATTAATAAATAATAATAATTTCCATTAACTAATTAAAAACATAATTAATCAATTTAAATCCCTTCATAGAACCTCATTCTCTAGGGTCTTTCATAGGCTGTCACCTTGTCTAGACATCTTCCTCATCCTCGATTACCACCCTCCCTCGTGATATTGTTTCTTCTTCTTATTTGTTTTCCTTTCTCTCCTTTGTTTGTTTCAGTCTCCCCTCCATAGCTCCATAAAATATTCCTCCAGCCGCCATTCTATGCACTGGCCTCGAGCTACATCATTTATCTCTTGGTCAGATCTGGACAGATCTATACACTGAGGCTCTAGGATTGCGATTTG
This sequence comes from Viscum album, assembly GCA_963277665.1. Classification (NCBI taxonomy): domain Eukaryota; kingdom Viridiplantae; phylum Streptophyta; class Magnoliopsida; order Santalales; family Viscaceae; genus Viscum; species Viscum album. Next base: position 350,613,534 of record OY728123.1, read on the forward strand.
GTGGGTGATGGTCTTCTCGGAATCCCTTTTCTATATATTTTGTGGTTCCAACCCCTAAGTTGGTTTTTGGGTTCAATTGCCTCAGATTTGAGTATTTTTGTTTAATTTAAATTTCCATTAATAATGCTTTTCATTGTTCTTATTGAAGTTTAATTCCTATTTATTCATCATCTTTCTCAATTGTTGGGTTGTATATTGATTTAGTTCTGTTGTGATGAGGATAACTGCAGAGGTTGTGAAACGAATATATGATGGCGCCTAGTCAGTCTCTTCTTCGATCTGGCATCTTCAATGGGTCTATTTTTGTGGAATCTATTATTATCATTTTCTCAAGAGTATTCCTCAAGAAATTGGTAGGTTTCGGTTGATTCCAATTGGATTTCACCTATGGGTATGTGTCTTGGGATTGGATTCGATGGGCTCATCAGCTTGCTCTTTGAGGAGGTCATTCCTAAGGTCTGATTTATTCACGTATTTGTTATGTAGCTTGTGGATATTTGGTTCATGTTTTCTCTATTCAACACTGCTATTGGTCCTCTTCGGCGATGAAAATGGTGTGGAAATTGGTAATGCAGTGTTCGTGATTCATATTGATTGGCCGCAATGAGATAGTGATGAAGGATGTGTAGTTGAGTTGACAGATGTATCAAGGATGATTGGTGTCACGAAGTTGTATCATGTCATGACTGGTGAAGGTTTTTGAATTTTAAATGTTTTGGTTTTCATGATGGTGGCTTGGCGGTACAGTAATTCGCGTTGTGTAAGATTTTGAAATTTGAATTTTCGGTCTTACAATATTATTGATTCGTTTTTTATAGTAATTGTTTATTAGGGTTCACACATACACATTAAAAATGACAGTAAATAATAAAAAAATATGGATGGTGGTCATTAAATATAATAAATTATTTCCCCAATAAATTTCTCACATTAATTAAATTAATTAATTTCACAATTAATTAATATAACATGACCCCTTTAATTAATTCACCAATTAATTTTTCACATCAATTCCATAAATTAATTAATCACATGGAACACCTTCAATTAATTCACAAATTATTTTTTCACAACATGTATATTATAAAATTCCCCTAATTAATTAATTATATATTTAATAGCTTTAGTTGATTTTCAAATTAATTTTACAAGTCATACCAATAAATTAATTCAATTAATTACCCCCCTCATTCCCATTATTTAATTCATAAATTAAATAATCTCATTACTCCCATTAATTAATTAATCAAATAATTAATCCCATCAATCTAGTTATATAATTTAACAATGAAGTAATTACATTAGTCCATTAATTAAATACTCAATTTATTAATCCCACTATAAAATTTAAATAAAGCTAATTTAATCATCAATTAATTTTTCCATATTAATCAATTCAATATCCCTAATTAATTCATCAGTTAATTATTATTAATAATATATTCAATATTCCCAATTAATTCATCAATTAACTATTCTATCTTAATTTTTTCAATATCCCCAGTTAATTCATAAATTAATTCTTCAATCCTAATCAATTCAATATCCACATCAAATTCCAAATGTTATTGTTCAATCTCAATCACATTAGATATTTAATAATAATTTTATAACATTAATCAACTTAATTTATTCCCCAATTAATTAAGTACACAAAACCAATTAATGATTTTTCCAATTAATTAATTAGTATCTACAAACTTAGTATCATATAATTTATTGTACAATTAATTAGATGGTTCAATCCTAATATTTCATAATTATTTAATCAATTAATTATCTCATTAAACAATAAAATATTTTGATAAATTACACAAAAATTAAAAATCCCCAAATCAAAAATCTCAATTTCCTCATAAATAATTTTACAATTAATTATTCTTGGTCTATAATCCCAATATCTTTAGTTCAAAATTCCCACAAAAATTTAATTCACCAAATTAATTATTCTAATAAAAAATTAAATTGCTAAACAACTAATAAAAATATTATAATATCATACACATAATTGTAATGAAAACTGTAGGAATTTAATTTTACACCACCTACCTCAAGAACAGTGATAAACACTTGCCGATATACTATCCCCAATTTCAATTGGATAAATCAATAATGGGATGAAGAACACATTATAAATATGAATCCTAAATCCATGGTTAAAAAACATATCTCTAAAATATAGATATAGATCCAACAATACTAGATATTTATTCAAAAAATATTGATCAATATCCAAAAAAATAGGATAACTACCTACCAAAAGAATAGCAAAATAATAGGAGAGAGACATGAAATCAAACAGGAATAAAAAAATATCAGGAGAGACCCAGGTCTATGAACACATATTTTAACCATGCACAACCCATGTGACAAGGCTGAACACATTGTTTATCCTAGCGCAAACCATGAAACAAGATGCACACATTGATTAACCATGTTCAAACCGTGTGAAAACAACACAACACATGTTTCACACATTTATTGACCATGAAAATCCCTAGAAATCCTCTCCTCCTTCCAAAATTCTTCAACATTCATACAAATGATCCCAAATCATGAACCAACTTTGTTATACTAGAAAAATTGAAAAATAATACCTGTAAATAATCATGATATATCTCCAAAAAGGTTCGGGATCATAAAATCTACCCACATTATAAAATATCATCATTGAGTTAGAATCCCGTGTATTAATAATATTTTTAGTTAAATGATAGGGAAATTATACCCTCTTATATGACTCCCTTTCCCAAGTTGTTTCCTGAACCCGCCCATGTTTCCACATTACACAAACTATCTGTAGTTTCCTTCCCTGCAACATTTTGTAACTGTAATTTAACACAATTATCCAATTTTTCTCAAAATACTCATCATAATCAAGCACATAATCATCAACATACCCATGAAATATCCCAATTCAACATTTTTCATAGCCTTTCCATCAAAAACTTCTTGGAAATGATGTACATATACCACCTCCAAGGACCACTTAGCCTTCACCCATAGAATTTTAACATTATCCTTAAATGCTCATCATTTAATTTTTTTTATGTCATACCTTCCACCAAATATCTCATCAAACCCCGCATCATAAGAATACCCTCTATAGGGTCCCAAATCCAACAATAACACATTCGAGTACCATAGTGTAAATCCATAGAGCTCTGAGTATACCCCCGAGTGATGTTAATGTGGGGACATGATCATAACTAATTTAATGTATTCTTAGAAGCCAATAGTGAGCACCAGTATAAATTATCAATCACTCATTTTACCTCCCAATATGGAAAATCCTTAACCAGAAAAATGTATAAGGTTTCCCTACACAACAATATATCACCATGCAATCCAAAACCTGATGGTCCATCGTACAACCTACAAAAGAGTTTTCTAACTAGGGCATTGTCACTACCAAACCACACACATCACATTTCATATAAATAATTAAAATTATAATAATATCACATAAATAACTCAGTTAATATGAGGGGAATACAAAAAACCCTAATAAGTAATTTCCACAACCCTAGACAAATGATTAAAACTGAGGCATTGTCACTATCCTTAACCATCATACACCCCGGTCCTCATTAATAAGGGTAAACACATTCTCATTTCTCATGTTTTTCATTATATGCCTATTTACTCTCTTATTTAACCATTCTACCAATATTTGTAATATTCATGTTAGCCAACATTTTTAGTTCAATTTTACAATCCTGTAAAAATTCTTCATGTCTAGCATCCTTAACCATAACCTATGTTTTATGCATGCCTAAAATGATGCATGTGACAATATTACTGAGTTCTTTGAATGATGAATGAAAACTCGAATCTTATTCCATATAGGACCTCAAGTCAAATATCTTAACAAATATTTGAAACAATTATCACAGCATGACATAATAGTGTCACCGAAGGATAAAAAATATTCAACTATAACCGAAAACATCAAAAAAAAATCCACACCATCGATACTTGGGTAATCCACAATACATGGTTAAACTATTCACATGAAGAAGATTATAAATAATTATAGAGTCTTCCAATTCATCTATATATCATGCCGAGACAATAGGAAAAAATAAATAAAATAGGGCATCTGATACCACTTTGTAATGTCCCAGACTAAGTAAAACATGTTAGTGTGCCAAGCCGGTCAGTCACATGACCACAAGCATGCCACACCATATTCCAGTGGTTACCGAGTAGCATAGAGGGTCAAATATTAGTCATGTGGAGACTATACCGTCTATTATTAGAATAAATCACAATGAAAAAATAAAATAAACAATAACCAAATATATATGCATAACCCATAGGATGCCAATATCAAAAGATAACCCAGACTGGAAATACAATATCAAAACTGAATGGTAGTTATTCCATTTTAAATTACAGAACATGTTTCAATGTGAAACATAAATATAAAGACACTGATAACTCCAAACAAGGTCCCAAACCACATCTGGTTCCCTCATCAATGCTCCATCACAAAATCTGTCATTGAATACAGTGATATCTTATATTTAATTACAAACATGTAATCTATTTGGGTGCCGATTCAGAATACCAGTTACAGTGTGAGTAAAACATAGTAAGATCCCACAAATAGGGTCTAAAATAAATCCATCCAATAAATGTATATGTAGTTACCTAAATAAAAATTGAAATTATTCAATTAATCCTTTATCACATTATCAATTATTCTTTATTTCAGCACATAAACACTCAGTTTACTGAGGACCCCCAAAACATAGTACCTTTTATGGCCCATTCCAGAGTCTGAAATATTTCACATTATTGATTCTTAATTAATTTATCAAATGGGATTTCATTATCCATTTCATTTTAATTTACTATCACTACTAATTAGAACCACAGTCCAATGCCAATCTCATAGGTGTAGAACGTCATGTCTCGCATACCATGGGTCTTGGGTGTGTCAGCCTGTGTCCCACACCCATTGGGTATTTGTAGCATCAATCCATATCCCATAGAAATATACTCATTCACACACTCTTATACTCTATCTATTTTCGGTGTGTCATTTCATATCAAACACTCATATATCAACCAATCACACATGGTTATTTGGATCATCAACCTATTTCCCATACTGATACATTAATCATTCTCTCGTATCACCATATCACATCAATCAATATTAATCATTATTATTACTCATATCACATTTCACCATCACAATATTCCATTAACTAATTATATAATTTTTTTAGTCTGATTCGATTAATTAATTCAAAAATTAATTAATAACATACATCTTAGTAATTAATTCAAAAGTTATTTAATCAAAATAATTTCATTAATTAATTTAACAATTATTTATTCACGGAAATACCATCAATTAATTCAAAAATAAATTAATCCCATCAATAACATTAATTAATTAAATGACAAATTAACCACATCAATACCTCTAGTTAGCTCGATAATTAACTTATAATAGAAAATACTTTAATTAATTCAACATTTAATTAAAAAATTCAATTTCATTATTAAATTAAACATTCATATAATCACACCAATTTCATTATAATTTCAATAATTAGTTTCTCACATAAATCCCCATAATTAATTCCCTAATTAATTAAGTATGCTAATCCAATTAATTATCACATCAATTAATTAATCTATTTCCACAACTCAAAATCCCATAATTAATTAAAAAATTAATTATCTCATTCACTATCTCAATATCTCATAATTAATTATAAAATTAATTTTCTTTGATTATCTCTCACAATACCTCATAATTAACTCATCAATTCATTATCTAAAATAAAAAATCTCAATATCTCATAATTAATTCAATAATTAATTATCCAAATCAACTCTCTCAATATCTCATAATTAATTAAACAATTATTTATGATATTATATACATTCAATATCCCAACAATCCAAATTAATTACATAACCAGAAAATTATCCATCGAATTCAATTACACAATCATAAAAATTCAAAATAATTAATTCACAAATTAATTCATCTAGCTCATTCTATTTAATTCACACAACAATACCCATGAAATAATTCACTAACTAATTAATCTGACTCATTTAATTTCAATAACACACCAATTCCCATTAATTAATCAATATATTAATTAATCCAACTTAATAAAATTGACATTACTTCAATTAATTAATTAACCTATTAATTGATCCAAATCATTTCCATTAATTAACTACATAAGTAATTAATCAAATTAAATGCCATAAATTAATTCACTAATTAATTTTTCTCAAAATATATTCTAATTAAATCCACAATTAACTAATATAACCCAATCATTGAAATTAATTCATGAAATAAGTGTTCACAACAGTTTTATTAATCAATTTCACTATAATTTAACTACATTAAATCCCTTGAATTAGTTTACCAATTAATTATTGAAAAAAATTCCATTTATTAATTCCACTATTTGTTAATCACATGCAACATCATAAATTAATTCACCAATTAATTGTACATATCAATAAAATTAATTAATAAAATTAATTAATCCCATCAATCCCATTATTTAATTAATTTAATAAATCCTTTCAATCTCATTATCTTAATTACAAAAATTAAATAATCAGATTATTGTTTTAAATAAATTCATCAATTAATTAATCTCACTAATCCCAATATTTAATTCAATAATTAAATAATTACATCACACCATCAATTAACTAATTTTTTAACTAATCCCACTTAAAAAATTCAAATCCCACAATTAATTCATCAATTAATTATTCCATCACAATCAATTCAATATCTCCAATTAATTCCTCAATTAATTATTCTATCCTAGACAATTCAATAACCATAATCAATTCACCAATTAATTCAAAACTCAATTAAATTAATATCATGGATTAATTCATCAATTAATTATTCAAAATCAATCACATTACTAATTTAGTAATTAGTTTATCCCATCAATCTCTTTAATTAATTCCACAATTAACCATGCAGACCAAACCGGTTAATTAATTTTCCAACTAATTTATCATTATCAAAAAACTCAGAGTCTTATAATTAATTCACTGATTAATTATCTAATTCAATACCATTATATAATAAATAATTAAATAATTAAATATCCCATAAAAATTCAATATTTTCTTAAACAACTCCCTACCTAATTATCCCCAAAATCAACAATATAAATTTCCTAATAATTAATTTATCAATTACATATTCTCGATCTAAAATTATGATATCAAAATTTAAATTTTCCCTTAATAAATAAATTCACCAAATTTATTAATTTAATATTGAATGGAATTTATAAACATCTAATAAAAATTGTATAATTACATACATGTAATTTTAATCAAGGCTATATGATTTGAATTTTAGACCACCTACCGCAATAACAGTGACAAGCACTTGCCAATAGATAATTCCCAAATTCGAGAAGATCAATGAAGAATGTGATAAATAAATTAATCTGGATCTGAAACCAAATTCCATGATCAAATGAAAAAAGATCTCAAAAATCATGATCTAGATCCAACAATAATTGTTCAATATTCAAAAAATCTTTAACAAATACATATAAAAATGATTACAACTACACACTAAATGCATTGGTAAATAATTAGAGAGAGATAGGAAATCAATATTGAATAAAACACACATCCAGAGAGATTAAAATAATAGAACTATGATTCAAATTGCCATGAATAGTGGTTGGGAGCCTTATAAAACCCTCTGGGAGCCTTAAAATGAGTGAATTTTATATGGGATGAGGTAGTGCCAATTTTTGGATTCATATATGTTTTTTTGGATTTCTAAATCTAAAATTCATAACAATATTTTTTCATTCATGGATTCATGGGTCAATTCACACGATTAGTACTAACTATGCATCTTAACTGTGCTATGTTAGATACTTAGGCATTACACATAGTTTGACTGTGTGCAAACATTGTGACCAAGTCAAACACTTATTGTAACAATGCATAAACCATGTGAAAACCATTCAATTGGTTCCACACTTTTTTTACCCATGGGAAAACCATATGCAAAACATGAGACCCATGTTGCATACATCATTTAATAATTCTTAAACCATGAATAACATCTCCTACTTTTAATGTTTTTCCATTTTCACTCGTAGTCACCCAAATCCAGACCTAAACATGATAGACAGAAAACAAGGCAATAGAATACCATTAAACAGGCTCATGGAATCTCTAAAAAGTGTATGGATATAACACCATGAAGTCAGTTGAAGAGGATCTAGATTGATTATTGTGAATTTAACAACTTCAAGATCAATTTGACTGATTTATCCTCAATTACTATTCAAATTGACGATTCAAGGGCATAGTAGATTTATGCATCCAATTAACCCATGTAGTTAATTCACGTAGCCGATTAAGATATGTTACTGATTCACATTGTCTTTTAAGTGATGTAACTAATTAGGGGACTACCTGGATGATTGATATATACTAAATAACAACATGGATATTTTATGGACATTGTAAATGTTCATTGTGAACCATATAGAAACTTTCAATATAATAAATATCTATAAAGATTATTTCTACTTATCCATTTTAGTGAAATTTTAAGTACAAGAACCTACGCTTCGAGATTAATTATTCAAAACATTATGTGTATATTTTTTATAAAAAATAACTAAAAATACACAGTTCATTATATAATCCAAGGAAATTTCCCATAAGGGTTCCGGAGAAATATAGAAAACCTATAAAATTTATAGTATTTTTAAAAAATTAAATAAAAATATTTTATTCACCTCATGTTAACTGATTATTTAAAAGAATATATCAATTTTTGAACATTTATATATCCGTGAAATACATTTTAAAATCATGGGTTGGGAACAAATTTCACTTTAAGTTGTTTTAAAACCATTGTAAACTGTTTTTATAATTATTTAATATAAAATTCATTAATAAAATTTATATCAAATATAAAATTATATTTGAAATATATAAAATACATTTCAAAACATTGAAAAATACAAATATATTTAAAATTAATTTCCAAACTAATCTTTGGAAAAACATTTGATATCTCCTTCAATGTTATTTGAAAATAATAATATTTTTACATATTTAAATGATACTTGACATATCTTGTAGAAAACTATTGGACACTATGTAGTTTCAATAGAATGATAGTGTTCCATTGAGGTTTTGGGTTCAAACTTATTTCCTCATGTTCTCATTTGATATGAAAGCATGAAAATTATGTTCAATAATTATTTTGATGATCCATCTTTCTCACAAATAACCCCTAAAAACTTTTTATGTTTTTTATAAAATATTTTCATAAAATAAAATTATTCTATACTATCTAACATTGATAAATAACTTTTTTAGAAAATACATAAGTGAAATCCATATTTTTGTAAAATATAATGGACAAATACATTGAAAATTTTAGTTAAAAAATTTATTTAAAAAAACTAAAAATTTAAAAATTTCATTAAATAATGATTAAAATAATAATTTTCATTAAAAAATACAAAACACGTCTTATGAATATTCATTCGATGATATTTTGAATTTATATGACTTTTTTAAATACAACAACTGAAATCTCAATTCACTTAAAAGGAAAATATCAAATATGATTATATTTCATTACACAATTAATTGGAAATAAATCCAACGAGCGTGTGCCCTAGTGGTACAGGCTCCTGCTTGGCATCCAAAAGACCCTGGATTGAATCTGGGCAGGGGAGAATTTCCCAGGAACTGTAGCAATACTGTAGCATGTACTGTAGCAGCAGTGACACTATAGTAGCGGCAGCACTGTAGTGGTGGAGGGACTGTAGTAGATACTGTAGCGGTGGCATTACTGTAGCAGGTACTGTGGCAGCGAGAGTACTGTAGCAGTACTGTTCACCGAGGAGTCCTTTGGGCCAAAAAAATGGGCTTTCAAGCCTTGTATTCAGGCCACATGGCCTTGGGCCTTCGGGCTATGTAATGGGTCTCCCTATACCCAGTCTAAAGAGGTCTTTGATTTCAAATAATAAATTGAGGCTTCAGCCCCAAACTTTAAAAAAAATTAAAAAAAATTAATAAAACGAATAAAGTAATATTTATAAGATAATTTTTTTAAAAATTATATTATTAAATATAATAATATAATAATTAGCCTTATTACATTATGTTTTTAGCAAATTATACAAAATGGATTGACCTCTAAATTGAAAAAAAAATTATTTGAAGAAATAATTAATTAAAAAAAATTATTCTATGATCATTGGAGTTTAAAAAGAAAATAATCATATAGAAAAATAAGAAATCAAATTATCAGCCCCATTATATTAAATAACAAATTTATAAATACAAAAATCATAGAATAATTTTATATAAAATTGGCACCCATAAGGTATTCTAAATTAAAATAATATTTGATAACGTTGAATAATTGAAAATATTATCTTCCATTAAAACAATATAATTTAAACGATATAATTATTCCCCTTAATATAAATTTGAAATATTTTTTACACAACTACAAATTATTAAAATAAAACCCCTTACAAAGAGAGTTGAAAAAAATATAGATTTTAGAAGTCAAAATAGAAACGTCAACTAGGTAGACTTTTTTTAAAGAAAAATGATAGAATAATTTTTAAAACTTTGTATCCATAAATAATTATAAAATTTAAAATCATAATTTGATAATAACTAATTTAAAATTTTATATTTCCTAAAAATGGAAATTAATTCATGCCACTTAATGCCTACATTGTATGATTGGACATGCCCAAAATAAGAGAAACAAATCCTTTATAAGTTGTTTAGTTTTTCATAGAATGACTATTTTACACTCACAAGTTGGTTTTGATTTCCACACAGTGAAGATATTACCCTTAGACACATAGTGAATCCTTACCCTGGATGTGTCAAGGAGCCATGGATTTATATAGAATAATATACTTTCAGAAAAACAAATATATAATTTTATATAGGTAAGAGAGGAATTGAGAGAAATCTAAATTACTAAAAACATGTGGTATTGGATTAATAATTTGTGTGCAAGAATAAATTAATATGAATATAAAAACCAATCTTGTCCATGTCCGACTGATCAAAAATAAATCAACAGAAAGATATTATTCTAGATAGTAACCTATCATTATTAATCTAATTTTTTAATTTTGGTTTAGTAAATGCATATTCATTATGCTTCAATTATTCAAGACAAACCCAATATAAATTTTTTTATTAAGGATTAATATATCATTTAAGCAATTGAATTTATATTGTATCAAATTGAGACATCAGGTAGTAGAAAACTAAAAGACATATAGATAAGGACTGCAATCGTCTGCCATGTTGGAAAATTAAAGAAGATGAAAAATAGGGCAATCAATACATCATACACTATTCATTAGATAATATATCTGTAAATATTATGGAAAAAAATACAAATAGCTCTTTTATGTTAAATGATCCACCTACTCCATTAAATCATCATTGGTGTTGGTTTGTATGCTCGAATAGTTTTCCTCAATTGATACCTCCTTTCCACCATATGATTCCCCTATCCATGGTCAAATCTCGATGTTAAACCCAACATGTGACTAAATCTCCTAAATTCTATGATCAAAATTGAAGATGGTTCCATCATCGATAGTAAAACGTTGTTTATACACACCTATGGATCCTCCTCAAAATGCATCTAGCTCGATCCCGAACCCCACAACACTAGAGAATTGATCTGGAACTGAACACCCGATGATCATGTTAATACCTTTGACTGAGTTTGACCCCCCCAGTTTGACAGGGACCTAATTTCACTTGAATCCCCCACTATGCCTCACAAATCCCATAGAAAATATTGAATCTTTAAAACCTACTTATCAAAAATCCTCTTTTATATAGTTGTTATATTAATTTTTTTGAATATTTATTTCATATTTATTAAATTTTATATTAAAAAACATAAAATTTTCCATATAAGATATTATAAATTAATCATAATTAATATTTTAAAAACAAAATATAATCAAAATCATATTTGAATAATTTATTTTATAAATATTTTAAATATTTAATTAATTAATAATGAATTACATTATCTTGAATTTCTTTATTTTTTAAATATTATACAATTTCTCAAATTTAAATATTTATATGTATAATTTCATCAATTTATTTATTTTTTCTGAAACAAATTTTATATTCTTAAATATTATTATTTCAATAATAATTAGTTTTATAAATTACTGTGTTAACTAATACATAAAATTGATAATCATTTTAGTTTCAATGATATTTTATTATATTAAAACATTTTTTATTCTATGTAATTTCATATAATGATGTATAATAATTTCATTATAACATATTATTTTATTATATTAATCATATAATTTGAAAAAAAATAGGCAAATTAATATATACATATTAAAATTTATTTTTATAAAATTGTCAGCTATTTTAAAAAAACTTAATATTTATATTTAAATTTACTTATTTCGTAAAATCAAACATTATTTTTATAAAATCCCATAATATTATTTTTAATATTTTTAAAACCTATTTTTTAAATATATAAAATGTTATTACCATTTAAATGTATTTAGGATGTTAAATTCTCCAACCCTAAATTAAATTGTGCCATAGTAAGTTTTTCATCAGACTTGATTTCTTTTATTATTCATCTTCATAATTAAAACAATTAGACTTCTAATCTCTTATGTGTATTTACATACCTAAAAGTTTTAATGAAAATTCTATCGCTTATATTCTTCTCTCAAAAAAAAACATCTAATCTATAATTTTTTCTAGACCATTCATCGAATAAAATTTATAAATACCTGAACTCGTGCTTCCAGATATAGTGCTAAAATATTCTATGTATATTTTTAATATAAAATAACTGAAAACTATACAGTACATTATGAAATATAGGACCATATCTGGTATTGTTTTTTGAGAATTTGATAAGACTATACAATTTTTTAGAATATTACAAATAACAAATAAAATATCTACTTATTTGTTTCCTAACCCCATAAGTGAAGAAGTTTATTTTAGAGATTCTAATACACCAATGAATATCATTTTGAAAACATAGGGTGAGAATAAATTTCTTAGTATGGGGTTTTAAAACAAGTGAGAGATAAATTAATAAATATATATTTTAAAAATAATTAAAACATTTAATGTTGAATATAACTATATATGTGATATAGATAAAATATTGATCAAAAAATTATAAAATTTAAATTCAATCTGGAAATTTATTTTAAAATTAATCTTAAAAATAGTTGGATTTTTAATTGAATAAAATTTGAATATAATAATACTTATATGGATTAAAATTATACTTAAAAGATCTTATAAAACCCATGTGGCCACATAACCTTATTAATAATAATAAATCTTAATGTTCATGTCATGGTTTTACTCTACAGTCCTTCATTTCTTTTATTATAAGTATCCATGAAATTTAATATTTAGAAAACTTTTTTTTAAAGTTCAACATTTCTCATAAATAACCCATAAAAATTATAAATCATATATAAATTATTTTCATTAAAGAAAATTACATTATATATTTTAATCATTAATAAATACTTTAGTCAAAAAAATCATAAGAGAAATCCATATATTTTTTAAATTAAAATGGACAGATACATGGAAACTTTCACTAAAAACAAACTTGTATAAATAATTTACAAATTTTAAAAATTATATAAGTAATTTTTTAAAAATAAATATCTATAAAAAACCTAGAACACATTTCTTATAATATTCCACAAACGATATAGTGTATGACCATGTTTGTATGAAAAAGAATCATTCATAATTTCACATCACGTTAAATGCTAATATAAAATATTATTAACATTCTATGAAAAATATTGAAGATATAAAACATACAAATAATGTAATATTTAAAAGATAAATTTTTTATTATAATAAAAATAAAAATAAAAATAATAATAATATTATTTTATATTGTTTTTAAAAAATTATACATAAATTGTTGATTTCTAGATTGAGAAATCAATTTTCCCTGGTAAAATAATGAATTTAAAAAATATTGATTTATAATATTAAAAGAAAAATAATATTATAAATAAATAATATTTCAAAATATAAATCCCTTTCCAAAAAATATAAAATTATATTAAACATAAAATCATAGAAGTATTTTCAATAAAATTAAATCCCTATAGAATTTTAAATAAAAATTTGATAAACATGATTAATTAAAAATATTATCACCAATTATTATAATATAACTTGATAAATTAATTATTTCATTCTTTATAAATATGATGAATTACTTATAGATCTAAAAATTATTAAATAAAATAATGTTATATAGTGAGATTAAATAAATAAAAAAATTACAAGTTGAAATTAAAACTGTAGTTCGGTAGTGTTTTTTATTTAAAAATGAACATCATAGAGGAATTTCTAAAACATAGCATCCCTTAATAATTTAGGAATCAACAATAATAATTTTAAAATATATAATTCAAATATTTCCAATTCCAGAAATAGTAATTTATTTAGACCTACGACTTCCTACTTCGCAAGCATGGAAAACCCATATAGAAGAGTCGAAAGAGTGAATAATTTGTTTTGATTTTTATAGAATGAAGATATAAACCTCTTATAGGGAGTACATCTATCCTATGGAAGTGTACATGAGTCCTGATTTTATATATAAAAATATACTATTATAAAAATAAATATATAATTATATACACAGAATAGGGGAATCTAGAGAAATATTGATTACTCAAAACAATTGGTCTTGGTTTAATTCTTTATAAAAAACCATAACATTATTTGAACAAATAAATAATTTATGTCTAATTTTTATATATAAAAATTTATAAAAATTTATTTGTGTATTTATATCAAATTATAAATATTTTTATTTTTTTATTTATTTAGATATTAATCGTAAAGTTTCAACTATTAAAGACATTCCCTATTGATGGATTTTATGAAGGATATAAAAATAATTTAATAAATTTAATTTATATTATGTCAAAAGAGACATAGATTGAATGAAATTTCAATTTCGAAGATAGAAAAAGAATAAAATCATTAACCAAGAAAGAAAAATTGGACAAGATGAAAAAAAGGAAATTATTTCATGGAAAATTATCCTACAGATAATATCATTATAATGAGTCAGAAAAAATTAAACCTATATGTAATATGTCATATGATCTTCTATTAGAATTTAATCCCTATCAGTACTTTTTCTTGTAATGAACCCCCTATCTTCACTTGTTACAACCTCTCAAGTGTTTGATACCCCAAACTGTGGTTGAACCTCGATGATTGACCATGCTAGCTCTTATTTCCCTCATCTTCTTTAGTCGAAATTAAATCTTCTTCCATCATTATCATTCGATGCTCAACCATGATCTTATTCTTGTTCCTCCAAAAAATGCATATGTCTTGAGGATGGGCACTATTACACTCTAGAAATCATTTGAAACTAGTCCCCCTAATATGCAGTTGAGCCCTTCGATTATGAATGACCCCCCTTTGTCCGATTGAGATATAGTTTCTCTGGAATCCCTCACTATGCCTCCAGAATACTATTCCAAAAAATGGACCCTCAAATCCCCAATTATAAAAAATATTATTATTTTTAATTTAATCAATTTTGTCATTATATTTTTTTTATTTGAAAACATGATCATATTTATTAAATTTAATATTTTCAAATAGAATATATTCCTTACAATATTTTAAAAATTATTCATATTTGAGATTTTTTTAAAAAAAACTATTCATAATAATCATATTTTCAGAATTTAATATGATAATATTTTCCTAATTTCATCACTTAACAACAAATTTTATTACTATTAATTTCATAATTTTATAAATATATATTAAATTATCCAAATTTATACATTTATATGTATAATTCTTATAACTTACTTGTTTATTTTAAAATAGTTTTTATGATCTTTTAAATTATTATTTCATGAAAAAAAATTTGTAGACAAATGTGTCAACTAATACTTATCATTGATAATCATATTAGTTTCAAAAAACATTTTTTTTGTTTGAAAATATTTTTTTTATATTAATTCAGTATAATTATTTAGAATAATATCATAATAACTTTTTATTTGTTATTTAAAAAAAATATTTGTATAAAAATGATACAATAAAAATGTTTATATTAAAGCATTATTTTTTTAAAAATGATACCGTATTTTTAAAATGTAGTATTGGTTTTCAATTTTTAATATTTCATAAAATATAATCTTATTTAATTAAATTTATTAAGTTTATTTTTATTATTTTTAAGAACGTATTTTATTTAAATAAATAAACATTAATCTCTATTCTAAAATATATATTATATTATAGACATTGGCAAAGTTTTCTATTAAACATATAGCTGATTTACGTATAAATAATTGTGACATAATAAATTTTTATAGCATAGATGATTTCATATAACACAAGGATATATTATGTATTTCATAATAATAGAGACTTTATGGATGGATATATTAATATATCACATGGATTATTAAAGTTAGTGTCCCCATAGGGTTTAAATAATGATTTGAAAGAAAATTTAGGTGATTTTTAATGGTAGATAGTCAAGTATGAGATATAAGAAGGAATTTGTTTTCATGAATGAAAAATGGAGTTGTAGAAGGGCATTCAAATATTTTACAGGATTGGTGAGATCATGTTAATGTATTTTATATGATAATCATCACATGCATGTGTGTCCAAATTGATAAATGGAAATGAATGCAATTAGCAATAAAATTCTATAATATTCATCATCGTGTTATATCAACCAATTATGAAGGAATCCATTGTTGAAATTTTCTGATATTACAATTCTCATTTCCTTTTTGAATTCATCTAGGAAGAGTAATGTTAAGAGGACATATTTATATATAAATATATATCCTACAGTTGGCTTAAAATTTTGAGTATATTTTGTGATTTTTCATCCACAAATATGGAGTGACTGAGTTGAGTTAATGATGATTAATTTTTTTAGTGAAATCACTTCTATAGAAAATATTAGGTCATCTAGAAAGCCCATTTCCCATGTAAAATAATATGTTTAATGCACAACATTAATGATAAAGAAGAACTGTTGTTTCACGAGGAAATTACATGTGAAACACTTTTGTGTTTAAAAACATAAATTTGTGTACATATAGTAGTGTACTTAATAAATAGAATATTTTTTTGGGGTAACCATAATATGAAATGAAAATGGTGAGGCTTGAAACTATAATTTTATATAATTTTATTATTATTTTTTTTCAAAATATATAGATTAGAATAGAAAATCCTATTTTTCGTTGATTATTATTTGGATCGGAAAAAAGGTTGGAGATATCTAGGCCACATTATATTCAAATTATTGTGACTCAATATGAAGGAAAGTCATCTAAATATATCGATATAAATCTATGATAGACCATTTATTAATTATTTCAGATTAACCCATCTAGTTACTATAGGATAGAAATAAGATCAACTATAATAGTCAATTAAGGAATCAAGTCAGAACATGTGATCATGCTTCAAGGTTGTATAATCCCAATATATCATTCAATTATATTTTATTCTCACTCATTATTTTTACATTATTGGTTTCAGGAGAATATATTCAAGAATATACCCGTGAAATTGATTTTATATATATTAAATGGAAAGTGTTGTGTATGTTGGAAAATAACCAATGTAAATTGGTCACATAGTCATCCAGAATGGAAGACAATTTCATTAAAAATTCCAATTACACTTTGTTTTTTTATGGATGTTCTATCTAATTGTATGAGACGAATAAAATAAAAAACTTCACTAAATAATTCACAGATCATTAAAAATAGGCAAGAAATTTGACGATATATATAGTCTCCCCCAATGATTCACCCCCCTTCTCAGTGTGGTCATCCCAAAGTGATCCTATTAATTTTTATCAAAGGGAGGTTTATCCTCTGTTTTGATTATATTATTTAGATATCTTCAAATATTTGATATATCTATTATAAATTCATAATTAATTGAAACCTTGTTGGAGTTTTATCTATAGTAGATCAAAATTATAACTCAAAAATTATTTCTATGAATTAAATAAATAGGATTTAAGGAAGAAGAAGATTGAATCCCTCTTATAGAAAGAGGAGGATGTTTTTTATCCCATTTCATTATTTATTAAAAAAATAATTCATTTGTGGGATTGAATGATATTGATGTTAATTACACTACCATGGATATAGAAAATTTTTATTTCATAAATGATGGTAAATATGAATTAGATTTTTTAAAATATGTTACTCCAAAGAAACAAGAACAAGTGCTAAATACTACTCCAAAAAAAATAATGTATATATTTAAGGAAGGCCTTGCAATATAAGATCATTCATCGTTATGTATAATCTAATAAGAGATATTATAATAATCAAAAGGGGTGATGACATGCATGGATATCCATAGAAAATGTAATTCCAAAAGTGTAAGAATATGTGATCTTAAAGAATCTTTTTATATATTTGGGATGTTTTTCTCTAATCCAATCTAGGGGAAATATAATTTAATTGAGAGGATTTAAGATAATTACTATTTATTATAGGAAAAATTGAAATCCATAATAGATGTCCTGACTTCTAAACATTAGATTAAAATAAATAAGATCAAAACACTTAACACTTTTCTACAGGGGATGAATATAATGACTGATGAATAAGATTTAAATATTTAAAGGGAATATGTGGACTGATTTATATTTCTGGAAGATATTAAATTCATCCACAATATGATGTTTCTTGAACATGTTTTCATGCATGGAAATTTAGAAAATATTAATGATGGGTTTCCACACAAAAAAATATAATATATTACTTTCTGAGATGAAGTCATATAATATTTTATTGAGATAAATTATTATAAAATTCTTCTATATATTATTGATAATAAATTAAAACCATATGTCGATCAATAAATAGTTTTCTCTATAATAAAGTTACAATCCACCTCTATAAATAATGTTTCTAGTAATTTTTCATCAATCCATATTTCATGTCAGAAATGAAAAATGTTGAAAAACATTTTAATGATAGTTGATGATGTGCTTACCACTGAATATATATGTCAGAACCCCCTCCCTCTAGTGATACACTTCAAGGGATTGTATTGATGAAAATTATATAATGAACTTGAGTCCCGCTTCCATTAGTCCCTCATGTGACGACCAACACTAGTGGTATAAAAATATAATAAAATGATTTGAATTACACTTTTATAGTAAACAAGATTGGGAGATAACATGTATCAACCCCGAAACAACTAAAAGAAATATATGATAGAAAAAAATTCCATGCCACATGATTTTTTGAAAAATAAAACAGTCAAAAATAAAAACAAACTTCAATGTAAGGATCAAAATTAATGCTAAGAAGCAACACATCAATTTTACCAATCTATGAGCTGGTAATGCCCAACACGGTCCCTGTAGTGCTTCTAGAAACCTGAAATAGGATTTATAATTTAGGTTGAGGATTAAATTATACTCAGTAGGAAATTCAAAGTAACTTATGCACAAGTAATGGAAGCATACAAATTTTACCATGAGAAAACAACCAATACAACAACACCTAACAAGGTATACTAACTATCCCCACCACACCAAGGCACACTCACCATGTAATTAAAGTCAGGTAAAGTAATATTGTAAGTACATTGATGATAGGGTACCCATCACCACTTTACCACTAATTATCTACTCTCACACCCTAATGGAAAACAACATGGAAATCCATCCTCATCCAAAATAACCATGTCACAACCCGCACACACATAGCTGGGCCACATACCACATTGCATCTAGCCGACACATAGCAGGTCCACATACCACATCACATCCCACCTAGACAAACCTGGGACACATACCACATCAAATCCCACCAACCCACACCCAGGACACATACCACATCACATACTACCCACACACACATGGGCCACAACACATCTCATATCATCTCAATGAAAACTGGGAAGAACAAAAAATATCGCCCAGATGACACCGAGGAAACAAAAAATTTCTGAACACACCTCAGCCTCTTGAACCACAACTCACCGAAAAGAAACATGGTATTTCACTACTTGGATGAAGGGGAAGGAATGATTTGGCGTCTAGACGTCCATTTATCCATTGGAATTTTTTGGTAAGACACCCTCCCCCTGAAAATGGAGGTGTTTGGAACATAACTCTTAATTAGGGTGGGGTGAATATCGAAATAAAAAAGGATAAATACATTTATATATATAATACAAAATACTCAAGACGAACCTATTGAGTTTTATAAAAATAACAAACTCATGATTCATCCTCTACTTATAACTCTAAATTCATTCATTAGTATTAGAAACAATCACTTCGGATGTTGATAATTTAATGAGGCCTCACAAAGATCTTTCTCTTAAAAAAATTCATTTCTTTATTTAGCTTCTAGAAAATTCTCATCTTTATTAACAATTAATTTTATCATTCCATCACTACCCAGACAACTACTAAATGCATGATAGAATAGGAAACAAAACTAAAGTAATATTACAGGGATAAGATCCACACAAACTAAAGGATCTTTCACATTCCTCTCTATTTAACAAACATTCATAAAATAACATAAATCAATCCTAAGACGGAAGGTGAATCTTTCTGCATGATAATCACAGAGAAACCCTTAGATAATTATACGTAAAAACTTTTTCCATTAGCATTCTTCAATGTCATTTTTCCCAATCCATCATCTAAATCATGTAAAACCCCCAACTCAATGCAGCAGACAACAACATGTCTCACCAAAACCATTCTTGGTATCCCTGCTACATATCCACACCACACCCATAACATCTCGCAACATAATTATCTCACAACCTAAGGGAATCCCTACTACACAATTCTACAAACCCATTACACAATCAATCAATTCCTCAACCAATTTTTTCATTACACCACCCATACCACCCCATAACACACAACCCAGCCCCCCAACCCTGCTATATAAAATTCCGAACAAACCCAAACACACCACACCACCTCACAGACATGGAAGAGAATATTCATATTTAATAAGGAATTCAACATTCAATAATCCTTTGTTAATTCATTGGTTATTATTGATATAGATTTATTAGGGGATATTTATTTATTAGTCGAGTGTGTGCATTTAACATGTTTTTTTATAATGGATGTTCAATAGTAAAAGGACAACATGTAACCTATAATATATTAGGATCCCAAAAAAGACACCAATTTCTATGATTTTCAGTAGGCTATAGTCCATAAAATTCACAAAAACAACAAAACAAAAATAACAATCATATCATGAATCACTTTCATATAGCCACTACATATTGAACATAGCTATTTCAATTATCTCTTTTAATCAAAATCACTTGTGTTCTCATGAAACATTGATACATCCAGTCCACATGATTCATAGATAAAATAGAGGCATAGGGACCTATACATGGAATAATAAACGAGCATCACTTCCTTAATGCACTAAAGATGGGACTGAACATGTAGTAAAAAATTACTCCAGGGAAAATTATATACAAAGGCTATTAAAAAATCACACAGCACAAAAAATAATTAAATATGGTATTAAATTCATTTTCTGTCGAATTAAGTGATAAAGGGTTAAAATAAGAAACACTGGTGAATTCTATAATTTTGAATAACATTTAAAAAAGATTCACCAATGGATAAATTACCAATGAAAGATACTGACGACGAGCTACCTATGTGAGTCAATAGTGCAACTCAACGGAGGAGGAGTTACAGGTGGATGATTCACTGGTGCAAGCAATCAATGGATGAGTAATTAGTGGATGAGTCATTGGTGCGAGATACCATTGATATGCTTTTAGTGCGGTTCAATGTTGTGAGATTCAGGAGTGAGCTACCGATGTGGGACACCGATGCGAGCTTCCATCATGACCTATAAGTTTGAGTCACCATCCCGACTCACCGATGTGACTCACCACTATGACTCCCCACTGTGAGATACAATTTCAACCTACCACGGAAAAAACATGATATTTATGAAAACTCTTGATAGGAGTCATTGTGACCTACTAGAATACTTCAACTACAAGTTTTTCACAATATAATGGATTGGAGAGGTCTGATCCATTGCATCAGAGAAACTATCAAACTATTCTCACCATCGATAATCTAAGACATCCTAGATGAAATAGGGGTCTGAACAACCACCCTGTGGTATATCTCTCAAGGACCATGATTTACTTGAAAACCCACTACCAATTAAACATATAAAAGTATAATGATAAACCACCGTGTGTTTTTCGAATGATAAAGTTGAATTCCTCCACATCTATGAACACCTCCTCCAATATCTACTAACCCAATGACCATTACAGTCACCATACAAGCACAAAAACATGGCTATCCCAAGCATAGGAATAAAAGAATTTCATCCTCCTTGTCAATATACTATCCTCTTTGGATGGCATTGATTCACCCTCATGGGATTAATCGTATCATAACTAATGTGTCTCAATTACGAATTGGGAGCTCCCCTATTCCCTTGTTAGGACTTTTATCACACATTATGGAATAAGGAGACAACTAATCTCATTGAAAACAATGATCAATAATTACATTAAAATATACAAAAAATAATGAGAAACTCAAAATACCCATGGGTACTGGGCACAAATCATTTCTTATTCCTCCAAAGTACCCTCCTCTTGGTTACCATGCCTCAACAACACATGAACCAAACAAATATTCCATCCATGAGGCATCTTCTCCCAACTATCATGGAAATATATTTTCTACTCCATGTACATTGTGTTATCCTCGATATCCAACTATCCTCAGTCGATGAAATGAGAGTCATCATGAAGTTACCATCGATATTGAGAGGCATGAAAGAAAACATGGATCCTCTCCCGCAATGGTGGCCGCACTAACTAGTATTCCACCTTGATAACTTTTCCCAACACCTCTAATGGCCCAAAAATACTAAGAGAATGCTTTCATCCTATAATAAATATTATATACCCACATCTAGGGGAAACCATCAATAACATGTGCTCCCCAAAATTGAATTCCAAGGGCCTCCTCTTGTGATAGATAAAAAAATTCTATAAATTCCTTGCTTCTGTTATCCTCTCACAAAATAATCTGAAACATCTTTGTCATGATAATCACTACCTTGAGGCCAAGAGAAGATATATCCCCAACCACAATCCTTCACAAAGGGGAGTGACATGGTCTTTCATATAAATATTTAAATGGAGCTATGTCAATGGAATATTGATAGATATTATTGTAAGAAAACATGAAAAAGGGAAAGTGTCACACCCAAGATCCACCATTGTGCAAGAGAGAAGTTCAAAAAATATCCTCTAGTGTATGGGTATTCCGTTATATTTTGAATCTATTTTATGGTAGAAATTAGTGTTGAGGTGAAACTGAGTTCTAAAATCATGCTACAATCCACTCGAGAATCCTGAGGTAAAATGGTTATCTCAAATTGATTCAATTGATCAGATAACCCCATAGAGCCACACCACCTCATCCAAATACCTCCTTACCTGGAATCCATTTCTCCTAACTCTTTAATCATTATTAAGTGTGCCAATTTCATCATATCATCCACCACTACATAGACTGCATCATATCCTCACTGAGTACTGGGTAACCAAATGATGAAATCCATTGATATGTCATCCCACTTCCACTTGGGGACAGCTAAGGGCTAAAAAACCATAGGGAACATGGTACTAATCCTTCACTTACTAGAACATAAGTCATTTTCCGATACACCATTCAACTACTTGTTTCATCCCGTGCCACCAAAACTATTCTATCAAGCAATTGTACATCTTCAAAATTCCTAGGTTTACCATAGAGTTTGATATATGA
Source organism: Viscum album (assembly GCA_963277665.1). Classification (NCBI taxonomy): domain Eukaryota; kingdom Viridiplantae; phylum Streptophyta; class Magnoliopsida; order Santalales; family Viscaceae; genus Viscum; species Viscum album. The sequence continues at coordinate 350,637,484 of OY728123.1, forward strand.
AACTCATGTAGGACTCCCTCATGCATCTCCACTAGAACATATATTATTCCAATAACATCATTTGATTCTTACAATGCTCATGCCATCCCTCCAGAACACATTCATTTTCAACATTATCTCACATCACCTCTACCACTGAGTCTCCCCACTAAGACTCCTCCACCTGATACAATAGGGAATACTGCTATGTCATCTAGAACAAAAACCTCTACCACCATCCATTATTGCACCTATGTGTAGGGATTTCAACTCCTCTATCTTCTTATAGGCATTTGCAGATTGTCGAACTACCTCATTATATGACTTAATGATCATGGAATTGGTGAAGAAATGTTCCTTTCTTAAGGTTTAAGTGATCTATAAATCATTGTACTGAAGAAAAATTATCCACCTCCATAGTCACAATTTCATATCTCCCTAGGAGAATATATACCTCAATCTATTGTATTTTTTGAACACCACTAAGAGATCCCCAATGAGGTAATGTCGTCGTATATTCCAAGAAAACATGAATACTACTAGCTCTGGATCATGGGTGTAATAGAGACATTCGTGGGGATATAACTATCCAAAACCATATGAGATAACTGCCCATTTCTTCCTCATGATTCATCCCAAGCCCATATGTGAAGCATTAAAAAACACCTCGAACATCCTCCCATCCTTTGTCAACATGAGAAATAACCAACCTATCCTTCATATAGTTGATGTTTGACTAGAACAACACTATCCAAAAAACAAACCTGTTCTTTCATAGTACTATCATTCAATGGAGCTAACAGTTGAGGGAAATAGGTTAAAAATTTCTTGTAATAGCTTGAAAAATCCAAAAATATGTGATCCACATCCACATTCTTAGGTGATGACCAAGAAACAGTAATTATGTCATTCAGCACGTCCACTACTACACCTTGTTGGGACATCACATTACAAATGAAATTCACATCTCTTTCCCAGAACATACACTTAGACAACTCTCTGTAGATTTGGTGACATGGAAATTCCTCCAAGATAGTCCTGAGATTCTTGGTATGCTCCTATTCCACTTCAAGTTGATCTTGATGTCATCAATGAATATGATGACGTACTGGTACTGAAGTTAATGAAATATTGAGTTCATAATCTCCATAAACACAACTTGTGTATTCATAGAACCAAACGACATGATTAAACACTCCATATTCCCATAACTGCATCTAAAAGAAATCTTCAGTATATCACCCACCTTCACCATCAAATAGTGATATCCAATAAAAAATCGATATTATAAAACCAACTCACAAATCCAAACTAATTGAAAAGATCAACTATCCTCTGTACAAGGTAATGGTTCTTGAACATCACATGATTCCACCCCTGCTAGTCTATGTACAATCTCATATCACCATCCACCTGCGTTTCGAACAACAGTGAAGCACCCCATGGTGACACACTAGTCATGATAATGACCATCTTCATGAGGTCATTTATTTGAATACTCAACTCCTGCTACTCAAAAGGTTCCATCAGATAAGGATCCATTGAAAGAAAAGATGCACATGTCTGAAGATCTACCTCAAAATCCCCATCACATAAAGGTGGTAGAATCATAACCTCCAAAGTAAAAATATTGAAGAACTCCCTAACAACACTATGGAATTATGTTCCCACTACATCAACTGACAGCTCAACCAGTAAGGAAAGAAGCATCTCCACATGCCGAATTCCCACCAAATAGCTCTGCACACTGATCCAAGATAAATGTTGAGAATCCAAGTCTGAATAACCAAATCTACTGTGAAAGAATTTGAGAATGGAATGATCAAAATATACCAAGTTCATGACTTGAATTTATTTGTATGGATGCATCTATAACAATGAAATATACCCACGGGAATGATGTGGTCCAATCATCCGTCTACATCCTCATTACACATCAAAAAAGTTGGTATGGACTCTTACTAGAATACTCAACACCAGGAGACTGAGAACCTCCCTTTGTCTAGTCTACAAAAATGGACTAGACTTGGTGAGAAAAGTATTGCGAAGATCTTGAATCAAAAAAAAGAAAAATAATTGGTAACAAACAAGTTGACAATATCTCAAAGGATATGTAGACCTTCTGGTACAACATCCTCTGTTGTTGTTAGTGGCCATAACTAGATTCTCATCCCATATACTGAAGACCACCTCCATGACCATGCCCGGGTCGAGATCCCTGAGGAACACCATGAGGTCTGCCTCTACCTGCTTCATCTCCCCTTGGTAGGGAATGATCTTGGTGGCCCTACTATTTAATCATAAAAAATGGAATCTACTTCTAAGGTCAGCACAAAATTGGTGCACCTCTACCATACCGAGCTCAAATTGACATAGTGCATTGAATATGATGATGTCCACATACTCCATGTTTTATGAAAGTAATTATTCTCAGAACTCCTTCTCGAAATCAACCCACTAAACATTAACCACCTTCCTCTCACCCAAGTACAACATACACCATTGACAAGTAAGTCCCCATATCTGGCACAGTTCAAAAAGAACCCATTACACCATGAGTGTACATATCAAATTGAAGGTATTCTACTGCTCCTCAAGCCAGTTCTCCATCTCCATGTCTGAAACACTACACGTGTACATTCCCAAGGCCTCTCACTGAAATGAACGTACTGTTTTCTTCCACTTGTCATCCTGCATTACTAGATTAGCCCTCCATTGTTCAAACAGATTAACCTAATGAACATCATATGTGAGATCCACACACGGAATATGTCCTGGTTCTAATGATGAAACGATAACCAAATAATTCATATTCCCAAGTAGTATGAAATTTATAAAAAAAATTCATTTTAACTAATTTATCTCATTCTGTTATCTATTTAAAATTCACCAAAAACAACGCAAATCCAACAGGTACACAATTCATAATGATTGATGAACCCTTCCTAGGGTCTATACGCTACAAATTGTGTAGCCTCACATGGTCATTTATTAAACTTAGATTCCTTTCATCACATCATGAGGTCCCCTATTATAATGTTTCTTAACTGGTCTTCCCTGGCCCTTTTCGTTATACAAGATCACCTAACATTGTTTTCCCAACAACCCATGAAATCCTCACTATACCTAAATCCCAACCCCATCAAATCTCTCAATAGTAAACTTTTATAATATTCTACCTCCACTCCCTCCTTCCAATGGTAACCCTTCATTCCTAGCAATGAAGATAGGATGATAATGACCCTCAAGTCTTTCCTCCAATAGTTCTGCAGGTGGAGACCAACACCAAGGGTAAATAAATCCCATAAAAGGGGAGGTATTACACATTTATAGTAAACAATAGTGGGAGATAAGATTTTTCATTCCCAAAACAAATCCAAGAAATAAATAAAAGAAAACCAAAATACATTCCACATGGATGTTTAAAAAATAAAGCTATTAAAAATAAAAATAAACACCAAAGTAAGTACCAAATGTAATGATAAGAAGAGGCACAACAACTTCCCAATGTCTGGCCTATTGTAACCCACCATAATCCCAATAGTGCTCTTGGAAACATGGAAGGAATTATATAACATGGGTGTGTATAAAAGTATACATATTAGGAAAACTAATGTCTTTCATGCATAAGTGAGTTTGGCATACTAAAGCTCCATTGAGAATATAGAAGAACCCATGACACCTATCTAGGTATACTAATCATCCCTACCTCCCCATGGCATCATTTCTATGTTATGAAAATCAAGTAAAGTAATATAGTTAGCACCTCTATGGTGGCGTACCCTACACCCCTTTCCCACTAATTAGCCACTCCCACACTCTACTGAAAAACATTCTTTCAGTCCCACATCTTCCAAAATTACAACTTAAGAACCCGGATTCACACACCTAGGCCACATGCCACACCGCATTCTGTCCATACACACACGGGACATACCCTTTATCATATCCCAACTGCATACACCTGGACCATAACAAATATCATATCATCCTAAAGATACCTGATAAGTACAACACATCTCATCTCGAGGACACATGGGAAACACAACTCACCCACTCACACATGGGCTTCAAAAACAACGACCTACACAGAGAAACATCAGCTATCCCCACCTAGATGATGGATAAAGGAAGGGAGGGTGGCCATACATCCATCATCCAATAGGGTAATTTTGTAAAGTCAACCTTCCATAAGATAATGGGGTGTATATCTTATATTAATCAACTAGGGTGGGTTACATATACAAATCACAAAGGAGAAATAAATTTATATATATAATACCAAACACTCATTCCCATCCTATGGTTCTTCCACCAAAAAATGACCCATGATACCCCCATTGATGTTACCTATAAATGTATGTATTTTTATCAGTAACAGTGACTTCATAAGTTGAAAAATAATAGCAGCCTCACAGAGCTCTTTTTCTTAAAACCCATTCATTTCGTTATTTAGAGTTGACCAAAATCAAATTCTCTATTAACATTTCATTAATTCATTCCACTATCACCTTGGAATATACTAAACAATATCTACAATAGGAAACACAACAAAAGACATCTCTAAAAGATAATATCCATATAACATAAAGTGGATTTTCATTTCTCTCCATTTTGCACCCATTCATAACATTACATACATCGATCTAAAGAAATTGGGTGAATAATTATACATGATAATCATAGATAAACCTCATGAAAATAAACTATTCCAACCACTTACTTCATCATTTTTCAAAGTAATTCGGTCAAATCCATCATCTTGACCACAAAAAACCCCAACAATAAGGTGTATATAGCAACAAATCTCACCAGAACCATTCTCAACTACCACACCACACCCATCAAGTCTAGCAATATAATCCTAGAAAAACTCAATAGTATACACACATCCCAACACACCCCACCAATTTCACAATCAATCAATCTCTCAACCTGAGAATCCATTAAAACACCCATACCACCCCATATCAAACAGCTAATACCACAGCCATATAGAAACACAATCCAGAACCAACCCACACACAAGACACCACCAAACAATCAATGGATGACAATATTTAGATTCAACTAGGCATTACTCATTCATTTCCCTCTTATTAATTCATGGGTAATCACAGAAAATGTTTGATCTTGCGAAATCAAGTTATTAGCCATGTTTTTGTTGTTAATAGGTTTTTTATAATGGTGGTTCAATAGTAAACAAACAAAAAGTAACACACAATCTATTAGGTGAACACATAATAACCCCAAATGGACATGATTTTATATAGGCATATAGGACATACAATTCTCAACAACAACAAAAAATAAATAACAAAAATATCATATATCACTTTTCCCCAACCACTACATATTTATCTCACCTAGTTTAATTATAATTGTTAATACATAATAAATTGTGGTCTCAATAAAATTTATACACCCACAAAACATGATTCCCAGATAAGCGAGAGAAGTATGTAAACATTCTTGGAAGAATATGTGATTAGAACATCCTTAATACTCTAAGGAAGGGGGTTCACATGCTACAGGAAAAGCCTCCCAGGAAAACGTTATCTAAAGTATACCACACAAACACATAGATAATAAATAAATTAAATATTATATTATATTAAATTTGTGTAAAATAAAACATAAATAGGGTGAAATTGAAAAAACTATTGAATTCTGGAATTTGGAAAAACTGATGAAAAATAATCGTTGTTGGACGAGTAACCTATGGATGACTCACCAGTGGATGATTAACTAGTGGATGAGTTACCAGTGGATGTGTCATAGGTGCGAGGTACTTGTGATGGGCTACCTATGTGAGTCACTAGTAGAGACATTATACTCGCAACAATCAAACAAAATTCACTTAGAATGGAACATTTAATGAAGCTCTATCAGATATAGAAGTTTTTTGTCATCCCCAAGAGGAATTAAGTTTAAATCGTTTAGGAATTATGAAAACAATTAAAATATAATACCATATGATCGTAATATATGTAGGTCTAAAATTCTTGGAATTTATAAGAAACATTATACTCGCAACAATAAAAAAAATCACTTAGAGTTCTAGAAAAAATTGAATTGGCTCAATATTCTTTTCAAACTAGTTTTAAACATGGATCATTCTAATCATGTCCTGGATATAATTTTATAAGGAGTAAAGATCATATTACTAATAAAATGAACATCCCACGAACAAAATAAAATAAATAATGTTTTATAGGGTTGTTGGGAGATGTCATGTGGATCAAATAAGAATGTTGTTCACATTACAAATGATATACATATAATTCACATAGTTGGTTTGGAAGGAGATATATAATTTGATGAATAAGATAAGAGATATGATAATAATTTAAAACATAATATTAAACATTATGAATTTAAAATTTACGAGATATTGAAAATAAATGATTAAAAAACATAGAATTCATTTTTAGAAGGTGAAAGAAGGCTGGAAATCACTATGATTATTGTTTCTTAACCCCATCTCTAGATGTTAAATGGAAAACGGTGTATAAATCCTATAGTGATTAATGTTCCATGTCGTAAAATGTTTACAATAAAATTACAACAAAATGTTACTTGAAACAATTAGTATATTACATGTTTCCAGAAAAAACTATGAAATTTAGAGAAGTCATCATGATGAATTTACCCTAAAATAGAGGAAGAAATAATGGATTTTCATTGATGATAACCAATTCTATGAAATAATTATATCAATAAAGTTGAAGGAGATCCACCTTATTTCCATTTACTCCATTTTTATTCATTATATGCTTTTCATTTAAGGTGTAAAGCATACTCATGGGGAAAACTAAGTTGAATTATATATTAATATATCATTGATATTGATTATTCATTCCATGATGTATGGAATTCATCATCCTAGGATGATCTATCATTTGATATCGTGATGATTATTTTAAAAAACATCAAAGATCAAACTTGATGAACATTGTCATCTACCATAGCTGATTAATATACATGAAGTCTCTATCATGGCTAAGATCACATTAATTGCAATTGATATATATAACCATTCCTAAAAACAATTGTTGAAAATATTCACCTTGACAAATTGAAAATGGATATCATCAATTGAGGAGGAGTATATAAATATTTTCCCAAAGAATTGTATATCATTAAATAATATTATCTCTTGAAGTTAGTTGTTGAATAAAAAATTGATACGTTATGTTAAAACACCATCAAATATGTATCAACCCAAGGTATATGTTACCTTTCTTTTAAAATAATTATATATCTTGTGAAACACACAACACTGAGTTCGAGCACACTACGATCTCCCAAACTAGCCCATCAAAAAGAGGTTATGAATAGTACTAACCAAAGTGTGAAATTTATTAAAATTATTTTCCAAAATAGATCAAACTTTTGAATTTGGAATGTAAAAAATATCTTAGGGTGAATTTTTTTATCAAATTATTCAATATTTGATTAATATTGAAAAAATGAATTAATATTAAAAAACATATTTTTAATTTAAATAGATATTTTGATTTAATATTATATTAAATTAATATTGATATTAATCCAATTTTGGTCATTAAAATCATTTTTATAATATAATTAGATATAAAAAATTATTGAACTTTTTAACATATATTTACCAGCTTTCCCACCACATCTACATAATTTTCATTAAACATAATTTTATCACTTTTATGAATGGAATTTATAAAAACCGATGTACATGGTTTTAATTATTATTAAATTTTTGATCTAATAGGATCAACATTATTTTTTGGTTAATTGTAACTTTAATAATTTTTATTTATTTACCAAGGTTGAGGGTAAATCAGGTAATTAAAGGAAAAAATTATATTATAAAATTATTGTAACACATGTAAAAATAATATCGATTGACTAAATTAGACCCTTATCACTTAAGGTTCTATATTTAATCATTTAATGGAATTTTTTCCGAATATTTCATTGATATTATAAAATTCAATGAATGTGAAAAAATCTCACACTCTCACATTACATAAATATATTAAATTTAATATACAGATAACCAGGTGATAAAATCAATTAGAAATCATATCTAAAAAGATAAAAATGCATAAATAATAGAAATTCATTTATTATTTTAGAGATTAAATAATTTCTATTAACATTGACAATATAGTGATGCATGTATTTTTTTATTAATAGAAATATAACATATATTGTTATATATATATATATTAAAAAAATATTTTTAATTAATTATTGTTCTATTCAAATTTTTTAAATGACTTTGACATGTTAGGAGTATATTAAATAGTTTGGTTCAGAGTTATATTTCTGTTTGAATTTTTACTTTTTTCAGTGTAATGAATATTTGTAAAATTGACACAATTTATATTTTATAAAAACAACATTTTTTAAATTATTTAAAAATCATAAATGTTTTTAAAATTTAAAATATTTTAATTATAAATAATAAAATATAATATAAGGTAAATTTATGGATAATTGGAAGAATATAAGTAAATATTTATAAACTTTTAATATAAGAATATTATTACCTACCTTAAAATTTGATAGATTAATTTAAGGTAAATACAAATGATAAGGTTCAAAATAAAATCCAAGAATTTATAAATTTTATTGGTTGAGGTTATTTTGACCAATACTCATCATATATTATATATAACTCAATCTGGATCTATTTTAAATCTAAAATAAATTTATATTAAATTAATTGTTTTGGAGTTTCCAAAAGTACCACTCTAATCTCTTATAAAAGCGTACATATCACTCTCTATTATTGAAACCACTAAATCACTTTGTCTCATCCAAACCATGATCATTTATCCTATAAACAATACTATCATCTCATAGAGGCCATATTGTGTCCATAAATCCAAACTAAAAAGTCCTTTTGTGTAAATCAAAAGGAGACACTCAGAGAAGAAGTAATTGTTTTACCAACTCTCTCGAATATCTTTTCTTCTTCTAATTTCTTTTCCAAAGTTGTTTCCATAATAAATTAATAAATAAATATTATAAAATATTATGATTTTATTTATGATTATCGAAAAACCAAATTCCTCATTTTACCTATCCCATGGAAAAAATATATGACCATGCATGTGTATGTAGGACTTTCCGTCTCCACCCCATGGTGTAAACTATTTTTCATCTATAAATTATTATTATGGGTATAATGGTAAATATAAATTATTTACATAATAAATATGACATGATATTGTAAATTTATAATTCATAATCCATCCAACTCTTTTCCCTTTACCATTACATAATTATACCATCGCTCGTGTGTACGTACCACCTACCGTCTCCACGATGCGATGAGATTCACCATCCAATACAACGGATGAAGAATTATAATGAAAATGTATATAGTGATTGAATATAACATTTATAAACTTGATACCATTCTAAATATGAATAATATCTATCCTATACATAATAAATAATACTTACATGACAAAATAAATATAATAAAATGAAGTAGTTCACACTCAAAATAAGGATATTAATGAAATATTTTTAAGAAAACAATATAAGAGAATCATATATGATATCCTAAGTATTGGATATAGCTTTGGTATGACATACTGAAATTATTTAACCATTATAAAAAAAATTAATTCACTATAAAATAAAGGATAGTACGAGGTAAGGATTAATTTTACAATCTCTTTATTATTTGAGAATACATTTATGTATGAATTTACCTGGAAATACATATCATTATTCTCCATGTTTCTTAAGAATTTATTTCAAAATATTCTTACTACTATATTAAAAAAATTAAATACATTTTACCAATGTTCTATTTTTTATAATGGACCTTTTTCATTCTCCAAGCGAGGTACTTTGATTGACTTTTTTTAATAAAGTACGAGAAGATTGTTTTTTAACACATACAGTTTGAGTGGATTTTTCCACCGTTGAGATGAATTAAAATATTTATGCTTCATTTTTTGGATTAAAAGATTATTATAAATGAAAATATTTTCCATTTAATTTTTATGTCATTTTAAATAAATATTTTAATAAAAGGTGTATTTCTCAAAATGAGTTTCTAAAGATTTTTTTTAAACAATTTCATCTCCTTCAACATCATTTATTGGATCATATGTTTAATGGATGTGGATTTCATATGATAAAAACTATCATATTGTATTAAAGTTTTTATGATTAGTTTGAATGTGTACATGCTTATATTATACCATTCATTGTTTATGGATAATGTATTAACATTTCATATGCTAGTTGTAATAATAATGCTTATGTTTGTTATGTAATAACCCTTTCATAAGAGGAATAAATAGGACATAGTAAATGGAAGGTGGGGCCTGCGATATCACCTCAATGAATCAGTAGGTATCATGATACACACTAGTATACGTTTTACCCATTTTTTATAGTCCTGGCATGAGGCCTTGATGGTAAATTAATGATATCTGATGTTATGAATTCATTATTTATGGAATTATTTCTTGATATAACATGTGATTATTCAACTTCTAAATATCCTTGTGAATGTTTAAAAGTAATTATTTCTATAATTATTCCCATATTATGCTCATGGTTAAGTTTAAATGGCCTGAATTTCAATTTAATACATTTCCTTAAAAGTTTTTTCTTATTTATCATATCTTTGGATATATTTTTTATCATTACTAAACATTTGATTGCACCCATTTCGTATGATTCTTTTTCTTACAGGATGCGAAGAGTTGTATAATGAATGACTCCTAGGGAGAGTTTAATAGATATGATAACTTTCAATTGATCTATATTATTACTTTTTATTTCATTATTTAATGTAAAACTTATGTTTGTATATAGATTTTCCAAGGATACTAAACTGATCATTACATTGGGATTTTTTTTCTTATGATCATGCCGATATAATAAAATAATGCACCAGATCTGGGTATCTAGTGTTTGAGCATAATAGTTGGTATCAATGAAAGTTTAGTACAATCCTGGGAAACTAGATTTCCAAAAGGCAATAATTAGGGAAAACTACCATATGATCAACATTGACGATAAGTATAGGAGAATATCCTAATTTTTTTGTAAAGATGATATTATGTGGGTATTCCTATAAAATAGATCCTTTTAAGGATACTACAAGTGGAAATGGTTCACCAATAGATATACCTATGAGTAATAAGTCTAAAAAGGTGTTTTGGGCGAGACCTAGGGTAACATGGTACACGACAATGAGCCTTACTACGCTTCAGGTTTGACACTCTTGGGGGATATGCTTATCATAATTCACATTTACTTATAAAACAATTATGAATGATTTAAAATTAAATATGTCTCAATGAAACATTATTTCTAATTATGAGATTATATATAGATAAACCTTTCAATATATTTAATTTAATTTGAATTTACTCATTATGATTCACATCCTAATCTGGTGAATGACATTTTCTTGGAAAGGTGAGTAGTGGATGGAATGGAAATTGTATTAATTCATGTGATACATGTATTTATTTCTCTATTATGCAATATAATGATGTCATATAAGGATCTACAGCTGGTGAAGATCAACTCATTACTATATTGGGAAAACTGGATTAGGTTAAAAATAATAACCTTACATGTATAGAGTAGTCTGATCCGTAATGTGGAGGACCAATAATAGACTAATTTATGAGATAGAAACCCACAGTATTAAATGGGACTAAAAATCCAATTTTAGATGGAAAATGGATAAGTTATTTTGAAAAACTATTTCAGTATTTTGGTGCTAATGAAAGAGAATATATTTTCAAGGAAGTTTATCATGTCTTAGGAGATGCTGGTCAATGGTGTTCATTAATTAAAAACACTATTGACGATGAATAATTAGAAATTATTGAATGGTCGTAATTTAATAACACTTACTAGAAAAATAATTTCCTCATGATCAGTGAGTGGATATAGGGAGGAAATTTTTTATTCTGATCTAGAAGGAGGATGAGAATGTTTCAAAGTATGAATTGAATATCATAAGGTTACCAAGGAAAGATTTAGACTGCATATGTAACCCAAGAATTAATATTGATCAATTATTTGATGGGTCAAAACCAATCTTGTGACTGTTACTGGTCTCAAAATCATTCTCAATGTATGAAGATATAGTGTCATGTGCTTTCAAGACATAAATGTATTTCTGTAAGTCTTATGACTTTAAAGGAAATCAATTGAAGAATAGGGCTACCAAAAACTCTATAAATGAAAATAATGAAATGGGGAAGAAAGGAAGACCTAGATTTCAATTTCTTATTACATGGGGAAAGAAACAACATAGAAGAAGCCTATTCGGGATGTTTGTTTGTTACATGTGTGGAGAAAAATTCCACCAAACCCATGATTTTAAGGGAATGAAAGAAGAAACTGATGTTCAAGGATTAAATTTAAAAGAGATGTGGTATTATGAAAATTATTATCCTAAGAATCAAGGATACTTTTTCTAGGAAAGTCGTGGGAGAAAGGACATGCTTTTGGGGTCATAATAAGTGAGGATGATGTTCCTAATGAAGTATTAGATACGTTAATTGTCTCCTCAAATTTATCTATAGCATTATTTGATTCTGGATCATCCAATTAACCTATATCATCATAGTTTTCATTAGAAATTATATATTTCCAATTCAAATTAAAAAGCAATTTTTCGATCAAAACCCCTTTGTGATGTCTCGTTGCAATAAAGATGTTTCGGGAAGCTCCCATTATGGTATATAAACATCTTTATCTATTTAATTTATCACCATAGCTATGGTATACTTTAATATAATCCTTGGTAAGGACTATAAATTAAAATATGAAGTTAATATTTATAATATAAAGAATGATGTTATGATTTTTGATGAATATGTCAAAACCCTTATCTCTAGTGAAGAAACATTATCCTATTATTATTATCTACATCCACCTCATATTTCTCTTCTAAATATAATTCTTATGTAATTAAAGGAGATAAAAACTACTAAACTTCAAACTAAGGATGTAACTATTGATCTATAGTACATTTATATATTTCTAGAGGGCTTACCTGGAAATCCTCCAAAGTTTGAAGTTGATTTTTCAATTAACTTAATACCTGATGCAAGACCAATATCAAATAATCATTATATAATGGACACTATTGAATTCGAATAGATGAAAAAACAAGAGGAGTCGAGTAATAGGGTATTTATATTCTCAAATGATTCTCCATGGGAGACACTATTATTTCTGTTAATAAAAAAGATGGATCAATGAATCTTTTAATTGACTATAGAAAAATCAATGTGATTAAAATAAAGAATAAGTATCATATTACTCTCATTGTTGATTTATGTGGTCAACATCATGGAGATTATAATTTATTTAAAATTGAACATTGTTTTGGATAAAATTAATTCTATGTAAGGATAGAAGATATTCCAAATACAGATTTTGAACAAGGTGCAGAGATTATGAGTTTACTGTAATGTAATTTGGACTAACTAATGAACCCTTTGTCTTCATGTATCTAGTGAAAATATTGATCAAGAAATATGTTGTTGTTTTTGTTGTATTTATTAATTCTATCAGGGTATAATCTAAAATCTATGAATTCCATGACAAACACATTCGGAATATTCTAATGGCTATTCAATGAAATGAGCTATATGAGAAATTTCGAATGTGTGACTTCTGTCTTCTATAAATTTCGTTTCATGCATATATTTTATAGAAATATGTAATATTTGTTGATCGTACAAAGAAAATGGAAATCCACGAATGACCTACATCGTCGAGAATTACTAACGTATGCATATTTATGGGTTTATCATGTTATTATCGGTGCTTCACCCATAATTTTTTTCATTTTTATGAGTCGGTAACTAAGATCACACGTAATGGGGTTAAATTCAATTGTATAAATTTGTGTAGAGACTATTCTGATTTATTTAATTAAAGTTTTGTAAATTCTCTTATCTATATAGAAAAATATTTGTGATGGGTTTTTGAATTATAGAGATACATCAAGGAAAGGAATCAGCTGTGTTGTTATGAAAAATGATAGAGTTATAGATTATGCATCAAGGAAATTAGATATTCATGTATAAAACTACACAACTCAAGATACAGAGTTAGCTATAGTAATATTTTCTATTACTATATGGATACACTATCTCTATGGTGAAAGATGTGAGATATATACTGATAACAAGAGTGTGAAATTTATTTTCTCACAGAAAGAATTGAACATGAGAAAAAGAAGACATCTTAAGCTACTCTAGGGTTATGATTACAGAATGCACTACCAGTATGGTATGTTAAATAAGGTGGTATATTATTTAACTAGGAAGGACCATGGTGTTATATAAAAAATGATAATTTTAACAGATCTTATGTTAATGCATCTAGTAAAAATAAAAATGTAAATTTCCATGTATGTTGAAAGAACACAACTTTTTCAAATTGCTTCCAAACCATATTTACTTGAGAAGATAAAAAGTTATCAGTTTTTTGATGAGGATATTGAAAATAAAATTAATTTTGTTAATTATGGGAGATTGATTAAATTCTTATATGAGGTGCTTAATTTGAAATTTGGGTAGAGGCTTTCTGTTCTCTCTATACCTATGTCAAAAGGTGAATTATTGGAAGATGCGCTTATCTGTAATTTCACTATACACCATGGTAGCACTAAGATGTATAGATATTTCACATACAAATTTTTGTGGTACAATATAAAGAAAAAATATAATTATTTATGTCTCAAGATGCTAGGATTATTGAAATGTAAAGGCCAGAAGAAAATATCATTGAGGTGCCATAAACCTCTACCAAATCGTGTGTGGAAAAAAATTAAATTACAATGTAATTTTTCATGGGGATACCAAATTCTCCTAGAAAACATTATTTGATAAGGGTTATTTTTTACTGACATTCCAAATTAGAACATTTTCTTTCCATAAGATATGATTTAACACATAAAAGATTAATTAAAATTTACATTAATGATGTTGTAAGACTTCAGGGCGTACCCCTGTTGATTGTTTCCAAGCACAATCCCCATTTTATATCAATATTATATAAGAAGTCATTAGATGATCTTAGATATGGAGCATCGTTTGAGACTTGTTTAAAAACCTCAAACATTTGGGAAATCAGAATGGACTATTCAAACTTTATAAGACATGTTGATATCTTTTCCACTTCACAATTTATGATTGTGGGTTATGGATTTATCACTAGTAGAATTTTCTTATAATAATAAATTCCATTCATATTTTTATATAGAACCATTTGAAAAAATTTATGGAATGAGATACAATATAATTACTTGTTGGGATGATGTTTTTCAATTAAAATTCATAGGCTCAAACATGAGTAGGAAATAACAAAAATGGATAACATTATTAAAAACCATTACAAAGTAGATTTAAGTATGAAAAATATTTATGATAATTACCAAATGAAGAATTTTGAGTTTAAAGTTTAAGATCATGTTTTCATTAAGGTATCTTCATGGAAGGATTTTATATGATTATGAAATAAGGGTATGTAAATACCATGGTATATTTGACCTTTTGAAATTTTAGAACAAATTAGAGTTGTATCTTACCATTTAGTAATGCGAGAATGTATCTCAAATGTTCATGGTATTTTACAAGTATCATTGTTATGGATATACATGACAGACCCAAAAAATTTACACACTAATGAGTAAGTTGAATTGGAACCAGATCTATTATTCTGTGAAGAGTTTATCAAGATACTAAACACTAGAGAATAACTGTTGAGGAATCGGACGACATGCCTTGTAATTTTTCTCTAAAGAATCTATAAAATGGAGGAGAAAATGTGGAAACCTGATGAAGTTATGTTGAAGTACCACCCATTCCATGTTATTAAGTGATAATATGGAAATGTAGAGGGTAAAATTTTTGATGGAGGAATGAATTTAACACCCTAATATTCTACTATACATTTATTTTTAAAGAATTCAATATCTTGTGTTGCAGGAAACACTTTGTTCAACAACACTATAATATATCAATATAGATATTTAAAACGTGGTTAGGAATTTTTTATGCACATTATGAAATTTATGAATTTTTTCAAAATATACTTCATTTTTTAATTCTGAATGGTATAATTATCCAATGGTGAACTTTTGGTATTTTCTGAAATGTTTTAATTTTTTATGAATATTAAAAAATACTACATTATGGTTAACAAATAAAAATAATTAATTTAATTTATTATTTTACATAAAGTTGATATTAAATTCAAATTTACATTAATCCATTTTCGGTCATTAGACTTACTTTTATAATATAATTAGATATAAAATTTATTGGAATTTTTAACAATTTTTTACTTTCTTTCCTACCATATTTTCATGGTTAAAATTAAACATAATATTCATGCTTTTGAGAATTTAATTTAGAAAAAACAAAAATATGTGGTTTTAATTTTTATTAAAATTTTGATCTAATAAGATCAACATAATTTTTGGTGAATAGTAACTTTAGTTATATTTTATTTATATACCACGGTTTTGGGTAATTCAGGTAATTAATGGTACAAATTATATTATAAAATACCCATAACACAAGTAAAAAAATAAATTTGACGACTAAATTACATTATTGTCACCTATGATTCAAAATGGAGTCATTTACTAAACACTAGTCCGTGAATCTGACATTGATATTATATAAATCCAAGAATGATAGAAATTGTCACATTCTGATTTTATATAAGTATATTAATTTTCATATAGGGATAACTAGAAGATAAAATATATTTTAAATAGTATCTATAATTATGAAAGAATTAAATAAAACATATATATATATATAATTTTTAGAGATTAAATAATTATCATTATTGATGACACAATAGTGATGTAGAAATTATTTTATTAATATAAATATCAAAAATTTGGTTTCAAAAACACTAAAATAAATATAATATGATTTAATTAATGTGATACATGTGTTTTAAATGTGACTATGATATGTTTGGAGTATGTTAAATTCCTTTTTTCTATGTTATATTTCTATTTGGATTTGAATATAATTCAAACTAATAAATTGTGTCAAATTTTTCACTATTGATATTTTGAAAAAATAAAATCTTATTAATGTATTTATATTTCATAAAATTCAGTAAAAGTGAATGATTGATAATTTTAAAGTCTAATATATCATAAAGAGTAAATTTATGATCAATTTACACCGTATAAATAAATATTTATTATATTTTTATTTTATGAAAATTATTTCCAAAAGCTAAACTGTAATAGATTAATTAAGGATAAATCAAAATGATAACATTCAAAATAAAATCCAAGAATTTATAAATTTTTTTAGTTTGAGACTATATTGACCAATCCTCATCTTATACTCAAATTAACTCACTTTTGAGGTATTTTAAATCCAAATTCTATTTTATTAAATTAATTGTTTTGGAGTTAAAAAATTACTAATCTACTCTCTTATAAAAGGGAGATTCTCATTCTCTATTATTCACAGATCAAAATCTATTTATATCAGAAAAACCCTATCCATTTATCCTCCCAAATCCATTCTATTTATCCTAGAGGTAATAATTTGGTCTGAATGAGAACCAAAGGATATATTTTGTGAATATAAAATGGAGACACTCAAATAAGATGTAATTGTTTTACAGACTATTTCAATGTTCTTTTCTTTAACTACTAACTTTTCAAAAGTTGTTTCCATATCAAAGTAATAAACCCTGAATCTAATAATTTTTTAGATGTTTTTATGATTATCCTTGAACCAAATACCTCATTTTACTCTTTCTAAAAAAACAATATCACTATGTTTGGGTATGTGTGACTTACTGTCTCGACACTATGGTGCAACTACTTGTCATCAATTCATTATTTTGATTGGTATGAAAATAGATATAAAGGATTTTATTAATAAATATTACATTATATTTTTTCGTTATAATTCATATTCTCTCCAACTTCATACCCTTTACCATTATAGAATGATACCATCAATCGTGCGTACGTGTGGCCAACCGTCTCCACAACGTGATGCGAATCACCCTCCACTAAAACCAGTTAAGATTGATTTTGAATATTTTTTAGAATTAATCCAAATAATATTTATGAACAGAATAACATTATTTATATAATTAATATATATACTATGAATTATAAAAAAGACTTAAGTGAATAAATTAACATAATAAAATGATGCATCTCATGCCTAGAATAAAAATAATAATGAAGAATTATAAAAAAATGATTTTTGAGGATCGTATATAATATCATAAATAATGGATATGGTTATTGTATAAGTTAATAACATTATTTATCCATTATACCAGAGGTTAAGGTATCCTCAACTAAAGGTGAGTAGAAGTTAAGGGTTACTTTTTCAATCTCTTTGTTATCGTGGGTTGCATCTATGGAAGAATTTATTGGGACATATTTATCATCATTACCTACTCTTCATAACATTTTATTTAAAATTTTCTTAAATTTTTTTAAAACTACATAAGTGAATTTTTACCCATGTTTGATTTTATAAATGTAAACTTTTTATCATTTTCCTTATGAGGTACATTGTTTATCTTTTTCAACAAACTAAGAGTGTAGAGACCCAATGATTTACGTACATGGAAATTACATTACTTTTGAGGAATAATTAATACATAACAAAAATAGACACCAAAGGACTGTAATACTTTAGTGCCTTTGGAAACTTGGAACATAATCTTCTAATCATGGTGAAAGATCGTCAACATCTCCCATAAAGATCTTAACCCTTTTTTCTTAACTAAAACCTTTCTTTATATCCTTGGGAAATGAAAAAATAAAAATGTTGAGCTCAAATGCTCAGTAAGGGAAAACATATTGAACATAAAACAATCCATAAACATTTGAAAGGAAAAAAAAAACATGAACATGAAATTTAAACATCAAAATGTTGAGCAAAGACATAAATCGTGGAAGTACGTAAGGCATATATCATAATGGGACATGAATCATGATAAAATATAATGGGAATAAAACATGTAATTGTGGAATCCATTCAGCACATGTCATGATTTCCATAGTAGCCAAGGCATTGCTGCCAAGACCGTCTTAGTGGACAAAGTCCCTTTCTGAATCGAGTACTATCCCCGTTTCAGTCCTGTAACACTGAACTAGATTAACTTACCGTTCCAGCCATGTCTGTCTCATGAGATATAGATCTTTACCCAATTAATTGGAGGGCAATATAGGTCTCACCCATCCATTATGAAATCATTCTTACTTGTGCCACAAAATCATAAATCATACATTATAGCATAACCCATGTAATAAATTGGTATTCTTAAACATCATTCCATCATAACATAATCTATATAAAATAAATACATATCATATCATCATAAGAAGAATCATACCAAGTAAATAATAGAGGCATTATACTCGAAAAATACACATATGAAATAATGTCATCTTAGATGGAAAATGGTTTTAATAAAACAGTTGAAATGAATTCTTGAGGAAAATATCCTTTCTTCTTCAAAGTCATTTTTTTCACAAAATGTCATGCCATTTTAAAAGAAAAAGATTTTTTTTAAATAGTAATGAAATATTTTGGAGGAATCATCATTAAAATAAGTCTTTATAAAACCGTAAAAATCCTTTCATACCGTATAAGTTAAAAATAACATTCTTCTTGTACTTTGGCCAGAAAAAATCAAAAGGTACCTCATATGAAAAACGACAAAAGATTCCTTTCATATCTTTTACTAAAAACTGACCGAAGGGTAAAATTGGATTTAAAAAATTGTAATAGGATATAAATAATATTAAATATTGAATAAACATGGATTTGGATGATAAAATACACCCCATTAAATACAATAGTATAAACAATCTCGGATAAAAAATGAGATTGTGAGATTTTCCCTTACCTTAGGACCGATATGATTCGTACGTATCTGAACCACCTATATAATTATTTAAATAATGTAATTGACTTATTAAAGAATCATATAAATTGTTATGATATCATATATGGACCACTTATGACTTTATATGACCCATTCTTTTTTAAATTCCATGATAAAGAGCGTTTTGGGTAAAATCGTTTCATTTGTCGTCCGTGTTTTGACTTGTAATTATTCATATGATTACTTAGATTATTACTTAATTACATAATATAAAACATGATTTATATATTATATATATTCAGAATATACATATATATAATAGATTGATAAATTGAAATAAATACACCATTTATGGAGACGGTAGGCCGTATGTATGCATGAACGTTGTCTTCGTTTCCTCATTTAATTGAATGGAATTAATTGGATGACATACATATATATATACATAAATACAGTATCATTATTATGTCATATATTTCATGATTACTTATTATATATACTTTATAATCATTCATGAATGGTTAATCGTTGAGAATGAATCACATCGCGTCGTGGAGATGGTAGTTCGTACGTACGCACGAGCGTTGATATCATTCCCATAATTATTGAATTGAATTAGACTGGATGAAAAAATATAATAGAATAATTATGATGTTATAATAACTATTTATAGTTATTATTTACACCATTATACCCATCCAAGTAAGGTGGTGTTGGAAAAACAGATTACACCATGGCGTGGAGACGGTATTCCGTACGTACGCACGCACGGTGATTTCATTTTTCATAGGATGGATAGAAGGTAAAATGGGGTTGTTTCATATTTATAATAACATATCAGTATATTAGTGATACTGATGTTATTACTTTATAATGAAATAACTAAATAAGAAGATGATGAATAATAAATAAGCTTGAAATAATCGGTTGAAGAGATTACCTCTTCTTCGACGCACCTCCTTTAAACATCTTCTTAGGGCCCTAGGGTTGGACTTTTGAGAAGACCAGTACCTCTATAAGGTTTCGAGGGAGGTGGGGAAGTGAAATGGGCAGAGTTTTTCCGAGCATCAAGGCTCAAAATGTTGTGACGAATAGAGGGAGGAGGTGCCCTTTTATAAGGGAGAGAGGGGCACCTTTGGAATCCTCAAAAATATTAGTTTAATATAAATTAAAACGCCACATAAAAACCTCCAAAAATGAATCAATTCTAAGATTAGATGATATAGGGTTGTAATATTATCAACAAATAAAATTTAGACATGTTTTGACCTTATTTTAAACCTTATCATTTTGATTTATCCTTATTTAATCTATTTAAGTTTATTTTTGGAAATAAAATTCTAAATTTTAAATGGTTAAAAATAATCACTTATGTGTTGTTAATTTTCCATAATTGGATAATTTATGACATTTTAGACTATTTTAATTTCAATTTATAATTTTTAAAATTTTTTTGTGATTTTTGAACAATTTAATAATAAGTTATTTTTATAAAATAACAATAGTGTCAATTTTGATATTATTCATTTATTTGAATTTAAATAAAATCTACACAGAGGATACATTCGAACTAAAATACTTAATAAATTCCTAACATGTCAAATTTGTCTAGAAAATTCGTGTATAACATTAAATATTTCATATAATATTTATTTAAATATTTTTAAAACCATTTATTTGGTATATCTCTTAATAAAATAATTAGTACACAATTTTTTATAATTATTTAATATACTTATTTTTGCATAAAAATTAAAAATAAAATCATTTTATGAAGATAAATATCAAATATTTTATAATAATAATTTTACTCAAATTTATCATCTCAAAATAACAACATGTAAATTGTTATCTTTATTAAATTATGAAGGTGACATCTTTAGAATCATTTAAAATAAAATATTATAAGTGACATAATATCCATAATAAGGATCCCATTGGTCAAAAATTCGGCCGGCGGATGATTAGGGTTTATATATATACACTAATAATAATTTTTTTAGATTTTAGGGCCTTTTGATATGTATTACTATTTCAATAAAAACTATATTATTGATTTTTCACAAAATAAATAATTTCTGCATCCTTAATGTATAAGATAATAAGGTAATTAAATAACTCTTAAAAATTACAAATAAATTACCATGTTAAAGAAAACCATTTTATATTTCAAATTATTATTTATAACCTAATTTATATTGGGTATAAACATATATTAAAATTACTTTAATTATTAAAGTTGAGTGAGACATATTTCACTTTCCATTAAATAAAATAAACTAAAGGTCTTAATCACCTCCAAGTGGGTTCTAATGGATTCCATTTCGACCAAAATATTACTTAGGACGAAATATAATCATCCAATTGTATTATGAAAAGTATTAGGATAATTTTATAATATTATATTTACCCTTAATTAACCAATTTACATTTTAATATGGTAAATAAAATTTAAATTTGTTACTATTCATAAAGCCCAAAAATAAAAAGTAGTCTATTAAAAATTTTTGGACCCATTGATTATAAATATGGAATCAATTTTTCCAAATTCAATATACAGAAGTTTCAGAAATTAAATTAAATCTAATCCCGTTGTCGAAATAAAACCGATTTTTTGTTTAAAACATTGCAAAAGATTGAATTTATTTAAACTAAGAATTTAGTGTAAAATCAATTATAATGATATAAATTATATTAAATGGTAAAAATATATTATATTTATACTTTAAAACCATTGAATATTATAATTTAACCAAATAAGTTATTACGATGAAAAAAGTTGTTTTTAATTAAAATATAGCATGTTTTTACTATTCATTAAAATATGAAAGTTATCAGAATAATATGAAAATTTTATCCAAGGTAAAATTTTATATCCCGATTCCAAATAACAATTTTATTTTGTAAAATTGAACTTATAAAATGTCAAAAACTAGATTTAAAGTGGGTGCGCCATCAAAAGGCGGCAAAACTGCATTTTTTTAAAAATAGTTATTTTACCGAAAAAATTTATTTTGTTCTAATACCATGTTCTAAAAAATGTGTAAGATGAATAATAATGTTATAAAATTCAATATTTATTTAATATTATTCATAAATTCTAGTTTAGAACAATATTATAATATTATATTGTTGTTTATTACAACCCAGTATTGCGTACAACACACGCTATCGAGGAAGGTCGTGATTGCGTGTAATGCAAGCCAAATCAGTGTTGTGTGTAGTGAACGACTCCTTTATTGTTGTATATAAAAAAATAAATTTAATATATATATATATATATACTCAAACTAACATGGAATTGTGTGTAAAACGATCCAAGATTAGTGTTGTGTATACTGCAACCTAATACGGTGTTGCGTATAGTGCATGATAATCTTAGTGTAGAATACAACAGAAGATATGAAAGAAATTAAAATTAATATATCATATAAAATCTCAAGTTTTTATATTCTACCCCCCTTAAAATGAATTTCTCCCTCGAAATTCGTGGGGGTTATAAATCGTTTACTATTCATAGAAACCCACATCATAAAAAGGAATACTAAAACATAATTTTAAAAACTAAAGAATGAAATGTAATGATTACCCAAAATAGCTCATCATTGGGTTTCCATATAGGAGAAATCTAAACATAAAGTTCTAATGCAGAGTGGTAGAGAACATGGATATGTAAAAGCCAACAATCACAAAGCCATAAATATGTGATGATCCAAGGTACCATCTGATTCATCAGATATAAGGACACTAGGACAAAATTTTATTCTTATTAAAGATCATTTCCCTAAAGTTGAAAATTTTAATTAGAAGAAATACTTGCATGATATTGGTGCAGTATCACTGTTGTTCATTTCTTGAAAAATTTCCAGTTCATCTCTTAAGGAAATTAAGTTGAATTTGTTATTCGTGAAGTGTTAACAGATCATGTGATAGAATGATGGGTCATTCCATCTATTTCAAACAAAAGTATAGCAAAAGTTATTAGATATAAATAATTATATTTATGGTGAAGTTAATTATATAAGATTCGAAAAATGAACTTATACATCATATATCATACCGCTTAATAAAATAAAACTATTTCCTAATAACCAGGGACTTCCTGTTGGGCAGTGGTAGGCGATAAAGGCCAGTCGTACTTCAGTTGTCGGTTTGATTCCCACTTCCTTGTCTGATGCGTTGTGCTTTCTCCCATCCCATAGGTTGTCCTTTTTCTAAAACTACATTTCTATAACATCCCATTAATAATATCAAAAAAAGTTCTATCCTCAAACAATACTAACTTATTTCAAACATAATCCATTTCAATCTTTAAGTTTATCTAAAATACTTCCGTCCAAGCTCATTGTATAAAGAAAATGATTACGTGAAATATCATATAACAATCACGTGAATGCCATCTTTTATCCCCCATATATCATAAGATATATCTTGTTGGTCAAATTACAAACACGTGAATACCTTAATCAGGTATTCTCTTGAAGAATGAATACCCATTGAACCTTAGTGAAAACATGAATGTTGTTAGATTTTAACACTTTAGACAATCAAAAATCCCAAAAAATTTATATACTCAAACCATAATATCACTTAGCCCTTATATCAATCATGAGCTCATGAATACAATCAAACACCTCATTATCTTCTTATCCCTTCATTATGCCCATATCAACTACTTTCCAAAAATATCTAAATAACCTTTCATGGTTACCAGTATCATTCAACATATACTTTCAAATACATTAGGAAAAACAATACTGTAACAATACACAGAGGATTCTTTATTCCGTAGTACCATTAACTATACAACATAACTCTTGTTAAACATAAAATCATTCCACTAACTTCTTAAACAAATGAATGAGCTTCAACACTTCATTCATCTCATATAACATTTGTAGTCTCCCCATCATCATCCACATAAATACTACCCATATGACCATGCTAATTCTATTCATGAGATTTTCCCATAGGGCATTGGTTTGTATAATTCCCATACATTCCACATTTAAAACATCTAGTCATTGTTGATGTTGTAGTAATACCATTATCCTTGTCCATGGTATTAAATGAACATTTTACATTGACCATACTAGCTTTGTGTCCTTCTTTTCCACACCCAAATCATCTTCTAGTTCCTTTGAACCAATCTCCTTGATGCCTCTTCCCACATGATTTACATGAGGGAAATTGAACTTTCTTTCCTCTATGATCATCACAAAACTCCATCATTCTCTTATTATCTGATTCAGGAAACTTACCAAAGTAGGGATTATTGATCATATTATGAGATTACTGGTTAGGAATAATAACTATGTTTTGACTTCTAAATCCCGTTCCATTTGGTTTCTCATGAATAATATCATTCCATTGTCCGTCATATCCACCATTTTCGTGAATCTTCTTGTTTCCAGCCATTTTCTATAACCCAAAAAGAATAGTGTGAGAGGAAAAAATCATGCTAGGGAAAACAACATAGTAAAGGGGGGAGTATCCTCAATATCTAACATCTTAGGTTAAATTCGATGATCATTACCATAGTTCTAGGACTATATCCTACACGGATACTCATCCTTAGGGACATCCCTAGACATAAGTTAGAAATATCTATAGGGATCTCACAATAGTTTTCGCATCGTAGCTTCCAAAGGTTGATTAATCCTTTCCTCTGATACAAACTGTAGGGACCCAAAGCTTGACGTACATGGACATTAAATTACTTTTGCGGAATACTTAATACATAACAAAAACAAACACCAAAGGACAGTAATAGTTTTGTGCCTTTGGAAACATGGAACATAATCTTCTAATCTTGGTGAAAGGTCTTCAACATCTACCATAATGATCTTACCCATTTTTTTATTACCTAAAACCTTCCTTATATCATGGGGAAAAGAAAACATAAAATGTGTGAGCTCAAATGCCGAGTAAGGGATAATATAGTGAACATAAAACAACCCATAAACATTTGAAAGCAAAAAAATACATGAACATGAAATTTAAACATCAAAATCTTGAGCAAAGAGATAAATTGTGGAAGTACGTAAGGAATATATCATAATGGAACATCAATCATGATAAAATATAATGGGGATAAAACATGTAATTGTGGAAACCGATCAGAATATGTCATGATTTCCATAGTATCATGGGCATTGCTGCCAAGACCATCTTAGTGGACAAAGTCCCTTTCTGAATCGAGTTTACTCCTCATTTCAGTCCTGTAACACTGAACTGGAATAACTTACCATTCTAGCCATGTATATCTCTTGAGATATAAATCTTTACCCAATTCATTGTAGGGATATATTGTTCCCACCCATCTCATAATGAAATCATTCTTACTTGTGCCACAAAATCATAAATCATACAACATAGCATAACCCATGTAATAAATTGGGATTCTTAAACATCATTCTATCATAACATAATCCATATAAAACAAATGGATATCATTTCTTCATAAGAATAATCATACCATGTAAATAATAGAGACATTATACTTGAAACATAAAAATATGAAATAATGTCATCTTAGATGTAAAATGGTTTTAATAAAACAGTTGAAATGAATTCTTGAGGAAAATATCTTTTCTTCGTCAAAATAATTTTCTTTTCACAAAATTTCATGCAATATTAAAAGAAAATGATTTTGTTGAAAATAGTCAAGAAATATTTTGGAGGAAGCTTCATGAAAATAAGGCTTTATAAAACCATAAAAATCCTTTCATGCCGTACAAGTTAAAAATAACATTCTTCTCGTACTTTAGCCAGAAAAGTAAAAAAGTACCTCGTACCAAAAACGACAAAAGATTCCTTTCATATCTTTTTCTAAAAACTGATCGAAGGGTAAACTTGGATTTAAACAATTGTAGGAGGATATAAATAATATTACATATTGAAGAAACATGGATTTGGATGATAAAATACACCATAGTAAATACAATAGTATAAACAATCTCGGATAAAAAATGAGATTGTGAGATTTTCCCTTACCTTAGGTCTGATATGCTCCCTACATATCCGAAACTCCTGTATAATGATTTAAATAATGTTATTTACTTATTACAGAATCATATTAATTGTTATGATATAATATATGGTTCACTTATGACTTTATATTACCCGTTTTTTGTAAATTCCATGTTAAAGAGCGTTTTGGGTAAAATCCTTTCATTTGTCGTCCGTGTTTTGACTTGTAATTATTCATATGATTACATAGATTATGATTAAATAATTCCAGAATATAAAACATGATTTATATATTATATATATGCATAATTTACATATATATAATAGATCAATAAATGGAACGAAATAAAATGTTCATGGAGACGGTAGGACGTACGTACGCATGAACATTGTTTTCGTTTCCTCATTGAATTGAATAGAATTAATTGAATGACATAAATATATATATACATAAATCTAGTATCACTATTATGTCATATATTTCATTATTTCTTATTATATATACTTTATAATCATTCATGAATGCTTAATCATTGAGAATGAATCTCATCGCATCGTGGAGACGGTAGTCCGTACGTACGCACGAGCGATGACATCGTTCCCATAATTAATGAATTGAATTGGAGATGATGATACAATATATCAGAATCAGTATGATGTTATAATAACTATTCATATTTATTATTTACACCATTATACCCATCGATGTATGGTTGTGTTGGAAAAACAGATTACACCACTGCGTGGAGACTGTATTCCGTACGTACGCACACGCGGTGATTTTGTTTTCCATAGGATGGATAGAAGGAGAAATGGGGTTTTTTAATATTTATAATAACATATCAGTATATTAGTGAAAATTATGTTATTACTTTATAATGAAACAGATAATGAAAAAGAATTTGAAGAAGAAATAACCTTGAAATACTCGGTAGAAGAGATTAACTCTTCTTTGACGCACCTCCTTTAATCTTCTTCTTAGGGAACGAGGGTTGGTCTTTTGAGAAGACCACTAACTATATAAGGTTTTTAGGGAATTGGGGAATGGAAAGGGGTAGAGTTTTTCCAATATTAAAGGCTCAAAATGGTGTGAGAAAGAGATGGAGGAGGTTCCCTTTTATAAGGGAGGAGAGGGGCACCTTTGGAATCCTCAAAAATATTACTTTAATATGAATTTATGCCCCACATAAAAACCACCAAAAATGACTCAATTAGAATTTTAGATGATATACAGTTGTAATCGCATCATCCAATAAAATTTAGACATGTTTTGATCTTATTTTAAATCTTATCATTTTGATTTATCCTTATTTAATCTATTTATGTTTATTTATGGTAATAAAATTCTAAATTGTAAATGGTTATAAATAATAACTTATGTGTGGTTATTTTTCCATTATTGGATAATTTAAGACATTTTAGACTATATAAATTTCAATTTATAATTTTTAAAAATTTTTGTGATTTTTAAACAATTTAATAATATGTTATTTTTATAATATAAAAATAGTGTCATTTTTAACACTATTCAATTATTTGAATTTAAATAAAATCTACACAGGGGATATATTCGAAAAAAAATATTTAATAAATTCCTAACATGTAAAATTTGTCATGAAAATTCTTTGAGCACATTAAATAGTTCATATAATATTTACTGTAATATTTTTAAAACAATTTATTTGGTATATCTCCTAATAAAATAATTAGTACAACATTTTTTTATAATTATTTAATATACATATTTTTTGCATAAAAAATAAAAATAAAATCCATTTATGAAGCTAAATATCAAAGATTATAGAATAATTATTTTACATGAATTTATCATCTCAAAATAATGATATGTAAATTTTTATCTTTATTAAATTTTGAAGGTGACAAATTTGGAATCATTTAAAATAAAATATTATAAGTGTCACAATCACCATAATAAGGATCTAAATGGTCAAAAATTCGTCCAGTGGATGATTATGGTTTATATATACACTAATAATAAGTTTTGTGCAGATTTTTTGGCCTTTTGATATGTATTACTATTTCAATAAAAACTATATTATTGATTTTTCACTAAATAAATAATTTCTGCGTCATTAATGTATAAGATAATAAGGTAATTAAATAACACTTAAAAATTCCAAATAAAATACAATGATAAAGAACAAAATTTTTTCTTTGAAATGAGTATTTATAACCGAATTTATATTCTATATGATCTTATATTAAAAATACTTTAATTATTAAAGTTGAGTGAGACATATTTCACTTTCCTTTAAATAAAATAAACTAAGGGTCTTAATCACCTACAAGTGGGTTCTAATGGATTCCATTTCGACCCAAATATGAATTAGGACGAAATATAATCAAAAACTTATATTAAGACATGTATTAGGATCATTCTATAATAATTTATTTACCGTTAATTACCAAATTTACCTTTTTCTATGGTAAAAAAAATTTACCGTTGTTACTATTCATAAAGCCCAAAAATAAAAAAGTATTCTATTAACATAATTTGGACCCACTGATTCCAAATATGGAATCCATTTTTTCAAATTCAATAAACATAACTTGCATAAATAAAATTAAAATTTATCCCGTTGTCAAAAGAAAACATGTTTTTTGTTTAAAACATTGCCAAATATTGAATTTATTTAACCTTCAAATTCACTGTAAAATCAATGCTAATGATATACATTATAATAAATGATAAAAATATATTCTATTTATACTTTAAAACCATTTAATATAATAATTTTACCACATATGTTATTACGATGAAAAAAGTTTTTTTAAATTAAAATATAGCATGTTTTTACTATTCATTAAAATATGAAAGTTAACAGAATAACATGAAAAATTTATCCAAGGTAAAATTTTATATCCTGATTCCAAAGAGTAATTTTCTTTTGTAAAATTTTTACTTATAAACATGTCAAAACTATATTTAAAGTGGGTGATCCATCAAAAGGCGGCAAAACTGCATTTTTTGTAAAATACTTATTTTACTCGATTAAATTATTTTGTTCTTATACCATGTTCTAGAAAATGTGTAAGATGAATAATAATGTTATAAAATTCCAAATATAGTTAATTCTATTCATAACAGCTAGTTTGTAATAATATTATAATAATATATCGTTGTTTAGATAAACCTGGTATTGCGTACAACACACGCTATCGAGGAAGGTCACGATTGCAAGTAATGCAAGCCAAGTCAGGGTTGTGTGTAGTGCACGACACCTTTGTTGTTTCGTATAACACAATACATTGAATATATATATATATACTCAAACAAACATGAAATTGTGTGTAACACGATCCAATATTAGTGATGTGTATACTGAAAGCTAATACGATGGTGCGTATAGTGCAAGATAATATTGGTGTAGCATACAACAGAAGATATGAAAGAAATTAAAACGAATATATCATATAAAATCTAGGGTTGTTACAAAGAGAGGACCGTTTCTTAAACCTATATGTCGTGATTGGATTTTTTTTAGACGTCATGATGCCCTATCATTTTTTATGACTCCTTTACAATCATACAATATTACTTTTAGGGAAAATAATTTCTTTTTAATTTTTAGGGAATTATAAATAACTATTTTCGATAAAAATGTATATTTCTCTAAATATGTCTCTATTGATTTTATAAAAAAAATTTCATCTATATCAATATAATTTATTGGATCATATGTTTAACTGAGGTTGATTTCATATGATACAACCTATTATATTGTATTGAAGGGTTTACGAATAGTTTGAATGTGGTGGTTCTTCTTGTAAACCGTTCATGATTTATACATAATGTATTAAGATTTTGTATGATAATTTTAATAAAATGATTATGTTTGTTCTGTTTGACCCATTTCATAATTATAATGCATTGGACTTATTATGTGATGGTTTGGGTCCAATATGGCCCCTCGATGCATCGATAGGTCTCATAATAAAATCTAGTTTGGGTTTTTACCCATTTATGAATGGTGTTGGCATGAGGTCTTGATTTTATGATTATGAAGTTTGGAATTTTGAATTCCCTCATTATGATATTTGTTATTGATATTACATGTGATTATCAGGCCTGTAGAATATCAATGTGAAGGTTTAAATTATATTACTTGATTAATTCTATCCATATTATTCTCATTATTATTTTAAATGCCATGTGTCTCAATTTTATACCATTCCATAAAAGTTTATGCTTGTGTGTAATATATCCCTCTATATTGTTCATCCATACTGAGCATCTAAGCTCACCGCTTTATTATGATTCATTTTTTCAAGGATACAAATATGTATATTTTGACTGACATTTGGGGATAGTATAATAGATATCAGTGTTCTCATCGGAAATACTATAAATTTTCAATTCATGATGTAATGTAAAAAATCAATTTTTTATATTGTAAATTCAAGGCTACTAAAATAATTAGTCTTTCATGATTTTATTTTTTATTATGATTCTTGTGTTATAAAATAATCCTCTGGATCTAAGAATATCGGGACATAAAATTACAATATACACAATCATAGAATATTTAAATGGAATCCAACTCTATGGGGGGTCACATAAATTAATCAATTAATTGATCAAAATAACATTGAGGATATTCTAGTATTGAATTTTGTAAAATACCCCTCCAATTGAAAATGAATATTATAAATTGGATTCATTAAATTAGTGTACTAATTTCACATTCAATATGAATTTAGAATATTTTTCTCAAAATGACAAATGAAAAAATTTATACATGCATTGTATCAATTGGTTTAAAAATTTCAATCAAGATGGAAACATTTGAATATTAATTTAGTTAATAAAATAGTAATCCTATATTGGATAATATCATATTTTGAATTGAGAATGGATTCCATTGATGCCAACATTAGTTCCTTGTGTCTTATAAACTGGGTTATACAATATAGTATTAGTGAAAAAATAATCAATAGAACATTTCATAAGAAATCAATGGTATTTTCCTCCCTGATGTTGTTTTTAATTTATATAAATAAATTGGAGAGAAGAAATTAAAAATGGTGATAAAATGTGAATAAAACATATTGACATTATTTTTTCTACATCATAATTGAAAACAAATAAAAAGGTTATTTTGATGATCATAAATAGTTTTCTTATTGTACTTATTTTAAATATGTTACAAAGTTATGAAGCACTTGATGAAAATATGAACATATTAATGAATAATAGTTTTTATGATCATTAGTGTTCCTAAGAATGATTTTTGAATATTGAATTGTTGATCCCAATCGTTATTGTGGATTAAATTTTTTCATTACTTTTTGAAACATAATGGTTTATTTAATAACAATTGATGTGATTATTGGTACATCCAAACAGTATTCTTATAAGATATATTTTTATTTTGAATAAAAATATTTTATTTTATTGTGATTTTAATGATGATCCATCCAAAAATAGTTTAAATGATACATGTAACTCATTTGGATGAAGTGGATTCAGGTATGACTATCGATGATGTAATATGAAAAATATTCAAATACATGAGTTGGTGGATGATTGATCGTTGTCTAAAATATTTTTTTAGATGTTGAAGTAAAATTTCCAGGAAATTTTTTTTATATTCCTCATCAATGAATGTTAAATTGTAATGAATGTTATATGAATAGGATTGTCATTTAATTGAGTGATGACATGAATTTTATAGATCCAAAGAGATGATTTATCCACATAGCTATTTCACATAGGTTATTCAGTAATGTATCTAGTTTATATAGATGATTCATACAAATAGAAATTTTACATAGCCTATTTAGCCAAACAAACCATTCATATTCTCATTTTAATGAAATAGAATATTAAGGAACAACATATCCAATTTCTATGAAACTGATTTCCATATAGCCATTTCTGAATTGTAGCTTTATTTATTATTGAACATCTTATCTAATTTAAACATAACCAATTTTTATATTTCCAGTTTCAACATATCTATTTCATTAAATTATATGAAGTTTATTTTGAACCACAAAGCTGATTTTTATGTAAGGGATAATATATATATATTTTAAAAGGAACCATCCATACAACATTACATAATCTTGAGTTTTATTAATGAATTTACATTATTTCTCATCAGAGTTCTTTTTAGGATTATATTTTTGGTAAATTAGGTCATAAAACCTAAATAACATACCAGAGTCATATAATGTGTATAATACTATTACAGAATCCAATTCATGAATAAAAAAATTTAAACAAATCATCATTTGATCAAAAAATATTTATAAAATTCAAATTTAATTACTCTTTTCTATTACCCATAATTATACCCTCTTAAAATATTATAATAGATTGTTTTATCATAAAAATATCAGTAACGAACATAATCAAAGAAAATTATTAGTCCAATTAAATTATGAAAAACCCATTAGAAAGAACATTTTCCATAAATCATTAGAATGCAAAGAAATATCAGGTATTAGACTTGGGATATATTTAAGATATCACTCTTACATTCATACAAACCAAAGTAATAAACGATCAGTTAACTTCTGTATCTGGAGTACCCAATGAATTGGAGAGCTATAATGGGTCCCACCCATTATATATTGAGCAGTAATAAGGATACACTATTTATATATTGAGCTACATGGGTCTCAACAATCTTATATTCACCTATAATGGGATACAACCATAAGAAATAATTTTCATAGAACCTAACATGAATAAACCCCCTGATAACTTTTTTAAACCCATGTGAAGAACACATTTTGATAAAAATACATTATTCTATTAAAAATCACATTCACTTTATATAAAATGGGAAAATTATAATGAAGACATATTGTTAAAAAAATTATAGAGGAATAATTATTGTAATAAAGAATCATGAATGGGGGTGAAGCTACTCATGTCGTGTAAAAAAGAATAATATTTTTTAATTTCCTAGAAAATACTTTTAAAATGATTTTATAAAGAAAGTATCTTACCTTCAATTTCAATTCGATTAAATGTTTAAAAACCTTATATATAATTGTTAGAATTTTTTCATTTGTTTTTAAAAAAAATTAAACATGTTATTAATACATTTCCTTGTCTTTTTTTAACATTTCCACCCATTTATTAACAATATTTTGTTATTTCAATTTGTTGGATGCGTTCTTATCATGGATTCCAAGGTCGATTTATTTTGGACATCCATTTAAAATTGAAATAATATTACATAAGTGATATCATATAAATATTTAGCAAATTTTAAAAAATTATAAGTTAATTTAATCTTTCAACTATTACTGTTAAGGGAATAAAAATATCATCTTCCATGAAGGAAATGAATTGATACACCTTGGATGATGATTTCATTATTTAAGAATAAAAGGATAAGATAATAGATTTTAAGATGAATATACAATAAAAACTAAATTATAGTATATATATTATACTATAATTATCATAAAACATTCGATATGATATGAGGATAAGGTATAAGTGGGAATGAATTTAAAATATAAAATGTAGTAATTTAATTCTTGAAAAGTTCTCATTGATAATCACTTTAAGCCCTTAAAAGTTGTATTTATTAAGACAAGAAGCACTAGAATATATAAAGTTATGATGATAATGGTATTTAGGAAAATATAGTCTGGAAACAAAGTTCAAGGTGATCAAATATTTTGAAGGTATGGGCCCCCTTTTATAATTGAGGTGAGGGGAAAATTAAGAATTACATAAAATATTAAAATATCATTAGTCTAATACATGGTTAGAGTCATTAAAAATTCCAAAACCACATAGGAGATCACGATTTTTATGTAATATTATCATTTTTTAAATTATGAATATTTTTTAATTTTAAAATAATTTAATACATTATTTTAAACATAAAAAATAATTAATGTCAAATTGAAGACTAATAATAACTATGGCTTCAAAACATCAAAAAGGATTCTAATTAAAATCATTATTTTATTATATACATGAAATATTGTAGCAATCTAGGAAAAATTTTAATTAACATTACAATCTCAACATTCATTGTAATATAATTACCATGATTTATTTTAAATATAATTAATTTGATTTATCCCTTAATTAAATAATTACAACATATTTAGTGTAAAATCCCTTAGGGTATTTATATATTTCATAAAAATTAAAATTATTATTCTAAAAAATATATAATTTTATTAACTTTAAAAATACTATATATTTTTGAAAAAATACTTCTCGAAGCCCATATATTAGAATATTATAAAAACTAAATAATATAGTGTGAACAAGTTGACTTATTTTAAATAAAATATTATAAAGGTCTTAAACTAATTATTTTGGGTCCAAAATTTCCCAAATTAAAATTTAATTAAAAATTGATGAAAATTTATTATATAAAAATTTTTATTCATTTTTTTGGGTCATTTAGGGGTTCTTATATTTTTAAATTATAAAAAATATTAATATTTTTATTCTTCTTGCTCATTCACTACATTAGTGTTTCATAAAATATAATATAAATTATTTTATATAAAAAATTAAAAATTAATTAGTATTGTAAAATTAAACTAATTAGGGTGAAAAGAAAATTCCAGATTTTTTCATAATTCATACTCACTCATAAGCATGTCAAGTCAACTTAAAATTGTTATTTTTTCCTTTTCTTACCATTTGCATGAATTGCACAAACATTTTAGCCAGATTAATGTTATATAATTCTAAAATTATAAATTAACATCCAAAAAAATTAATAGTACATAATAATTGATGATTTATTATTTTATTTAATTTCTATCATTCAATTATTATATATGAAGAATTAAATTTGACTTTTTTATTGCTGCGCAAACACTGCGTTTGCACGGAAATTGAATTTAACACTTATCATTAAATAAATTATAACATAAATTTTATGAATTATTTATGTACACAATTTCTCTTACAAAATAATAATATAGTCATTCCATAAATTTTATATATTTTATATCAGAATTATGTATTGATGATATTACAATAAATAAATTATTTTATAAATAGACTTTTTTTTCATAACCACAATAACCTAAAATTTTTAGGAAATTAAAAACAATTTCAGATAAGATAATTTCAACATTTTAAATTCATAATTGAAATTTTTTTCTCAAATTAAAATTGTATAATTGAAAAATAAATTCATTAAATAAATAAACATATAAAAAATTTTATTTTTAAGAATTAATTAATATAATGAATATAACTATTAAATTCCAGAATGCTGAAAATGTATAATATTTATACTTGGGTTATCAAATTATACCCCCTTTTTGGAAGTGTTCCCCACAATTTTATTCACTTGTTATTCAAATGGGAATACCTTTCCCCCATACAATTTTCAGAATCACATGTTTCTCTTTCACCCATATTTTTTATATACAAAACCATAACCTAGTGAATTTCCTAGTTCTGCAAAACCATAACATGGTGAATTTCCATGCAGTTAGTTTTAGGAAAACAGGATCACATACCTTGAATAAAAGTGTATTCATCCAATTATCTACATAACAGTTCATCATGTTCTGAGTTGTCCTCATATGTTTCAGGATCATCTGAACTTTCTTAGCAACTTCCTCTACTAATTAGGGTCCCATAAACATCGTCTCATTGAACTTTTTCCAAAATACTAGAGATGCACTCTGCATTCCATATAATACCTCAAATTTCTCAGTCTATATACCAGTATGAAAACTGGTGTGATCAGAAAAGTCATCTAACCTAGTTGTTGATCCCAAATTCATTGGTAATCCATTGAATAAGTTCAAAACATTTCATCAAATTTCAGAATTGATCACTTTAATTGTCCATCATCTTGAGTATGAATGGTTGTGCTGAAATTTAATTTTTTACCTAGTGAATTCTTAAGATCTTTTCAAAAGATATATGTACACCTAAAAAATAGTACGAAATAATTTAGAGGGACACTCCA
This sequence comes from Viscum album, assembly GCA_963277665.1. Taxonomy (NCBI): domain Eukaryota; kingdom Viridiplantae; phylum Streptophyta; class Magnoliopsida; order Santalales; family Viscaceae; genus Viscum; species Viscum album. The sequence goes on from OY728123.1 coordinate 350,674,272, forward strand.
TGTAACCAAAAAATATACATTAGAAACAACTGAGAAAGTTAACCTATCCTGTAGTGTGTATCAAATATGAATAAAATTTACATATTTAGTAAAACAATTAAGAATAACCCAAATTATATTTTTACCTAAAATTTTCCTAGGTATTCCCACTACAAAATCCATGGAAATTGGTTCCTATTTATACTCTTGCAGTAGAAACTATTTATTGATATCCTTCAGTAACTATCATTTTTCCTTAAAATTCTAACATTTAAAACACATAATTATAAAATTAATGATATTTATTTTCATTATATCCCACCAATAACAAACATGATGATCCTTTTACATCATAGTGCTTCCTGTATGAACAGAAAATGGACAATTACAAGCTTTAATTAACAATTCATTCTTCTTGTCAAAATCACCATGCATACATAATCAATTCCAAAATATAAAAACACAATCTAGATCAATGTTTGATTCAAGAAACATTCTTTCCTTAATAAATTATACCTTTTTTATAACTCATGTTCATCCATATGTGCTTTCATGATTATGTATGATAGAGATGACTGCACTAACACCTCATCATTTGGTAAAAGTACTCAACCATGTCATTTTTTAAAGAAGCGCTATTGATGAAAAGATCACCACTTTTGGATGGAAGGGCCAGAACTGGAGTATATAGTAATCTTCTTCTCAATTCAATAAAAATCCATCATAGTATTTTATCCAGATAAACATAACAACTTTTCATGTTAAATTAGCCCGTGGGATAGAGAAATGAGAGATGTTTTCAATAATCGTCTAGTAACGGTCTGATATACAATAAAAAATGTGAATCTTGGTATTATTTCTTGGTCCTGAACATTTTTTTCAATTTTTATTTTAGAATGATCAATAGTTTTTCCATCATTGGAAACAATGTGACCGCGGAATGAAATTTTTTACAACCAAAATTAACACATACTAAATATTCTATACTTTTTTTCGTTTAAGATTTTCAAAACAATCCTTAGATATCTTTCAACATTCTATATACTTTTTTAAAATATCAAAATGTTATCAAAAAAATGAACTGAATTCATTTTCAATAACTCAAAGAATATTGTATTCATAAGATCAATGAATACAAATGGTGTATTAGATAACCTAAAAAGAATAAATACATATACGTAATTCCCATATATAAATCAAAATTTAGTCTTCAACAGATACAGTTCCTTTAATTTCAATTGATGGTACCCCTGACCATAGTTTAGGAATTGAAAAATATTTTTCTCCCTTGAGCTGATAAAAAAATCATCGAAAGAAGGAAAATGAAATGTGTTCTTAACTATGATGTTATTCAAGTATCTAAAATCAATGAAAAGCCTCATTGAATGGATTTTTACTTCAATAAACAAGGTACTATCACCCCATGGTGAAGGGAAAGGTAGGATTAAACCTTTATCTAAAAATTCCTACAACTTATTTTCCAAATATAGAAGATCTACTTATGATATTTGATATGGGGGTTTTCAAATTATCATATAATTAGGAACTATGAAAATGGAATACTCAATCTATTGATCTAGAAGAACATTCCAAAAAAAAATTCGTGAAAACATAAAGATACACATTTACCACTAGCACATCACTAATATAAACAATTACTTAATATTCAACAATGTGTGAATGATAACATTTATCTTTGTCTTTTAACATCTTTTAATATTTCTAATTTTTTATCAATGATATGGGTTCATTCTTGTAAAAAAACTATAACTATAACTAAATAGAAACTTCATTATATAAAAAACTGTAATAACATGTTAAAAATAAATAAAATCCATAACAAATATCACATCTTGAAATACAAAAGTCAAAACAGAAAAATTTTCAAGTAAAGTACTTCCATTGAAAATTGTTGGATGGTACTTATTATTCTTTTTTCCTTAATATTTCCAGCAGTTGGTTTTTTTCATTAATTCATAGATTCATTTCATGCGGTGGAATTTCAACTTTACCAGAAAATTTCATTGTAATTAATGAGTGTGTAGATATAGAATTAAATAACACATTTATATATTATTTTAATAAAGGAAATTTACCGGACACCACTTAATTTTTTAGATCAAAATCTACTAGCGTAGCATCAAAGAAATTTTCACCCCCTTTTATTTCAAATCTTGATGATTTCCAACCCATGTTAATAAATTTTAATGAAATTTTGAAAAATTACCCAACATCTTATATTTAATGAATCACCTCTTCAACTTCCCCTTATTATTTTTAAGATTTACATTTAAACATGAGTCATGTTCCTAAACATTCCACATTAGTAAAACATTTCATAATTTATAATAAATTCTCCATGATGATTTTTACAAAACACTTCACCAAAAGGGAATATGGATTTCTTATATCCAAATTTCATTGATTAATTCTTCCCCAAATCCTGCCATCCAGGCCGCTTCTTATTTTTGTCATCACGAGGTACACAAATGTCAGCAAACTCAAGTTTATACTTTTCAACACAATGAGAAACATTCTAAAAGACATTAAATTCTATTGTGGCCAAACCACTTCCTAAACCATGTTTTAATCTGGGGAAAACCCAATTAATTCTGATATTACTTTATCAAAAAAAATTTGGAACATACGTAGACAATCTTGTGATGTTTTGTTCTTATATAGATAGGAAAAATTCATCTTTTTTCCATAATTCCATAAAACAATTTCCAATCAATATTGGATAACATTTAGTATGTATTTATCAAGGAATATATCCTTCAATTTTTCTCATTCGATGGATTAAATGTCTTCATTATCTATGGTATTCTTAACCAAATACCACCATCAATTAGCTTCACATTTAGAATAATAAATAATAACTTTTACCTTTTGATGCTCAGAAAATCCCATGACATAATATACAATTTCTATAGCATTGATACTACCTTTTTCACGAAAGGGTCATATAATCCACTGAATGATGATGGATGTTTCCTCATTAAATGATCTATATAGGATAAGATCAATCATGGCATATTATGATCCTCTCTTGCATGGATACCACCAAAATGTATCGCCTGAGTAAACTGATCCAATCCTTTCACAAATTGCTCTATTCCAATTTCCACCATTTTAGGATGTAGATTGAGAAGAATGTCATTATTTCAGTACCTTTCAACTTCAATCTCCCTATTTTATCTATGAAAACTATTTTGAACAAATATAAATCAGAAACAGAAACATAGAAATCTTCAAAATCTCTATCATTTTAAATTAACTATTAATTAAAAAATCATTTATCATTTTTTATTAACGTCATAACCTATAAAGTTATCTAGAACATACTTTGATACAATCTATAAGGACTTAGCCATAAAACATGACATAATATTGAGTTTTAGTCATGATTTTTCCTTCATTCACATTTAGGATCATTTTTGTTTTAATTTTTAATAGAATGAGGTTATAAAACATAAAAAACAACCCACAAGAATTCAAAGAGTATACTAATATAATAATATCCAATTATTCAATGAAACGCAAAATCATAAAATAAAAATCTCTCTCATTGAGAAATATTTATAACATTAAACTTGACTTCCTATTTTATCTTACCAATCCCTATACCCAATGAAAAAATATTTAATTCATTGGATGAGAATAAAAAGAACAGTAAAGAATATATTGAAATAAAATAGTTAGTCCTGTGAAAATGTGATAACCGATTAAAATTGTTTTTCTTGAAGCTAATTTGAATACAAGATAATATATTGAAATATCATTAGGATATAGTTATGATATCTCTCATACATTCACCATAAGTAATGGAGAATATTTTCACTCAAATTCGATCCCTAGAGTACCCAATGCATTAGAGATCTATAATGGGGCTAACCCATTATATCTTGAGCTATAATGAGTCCTAACCAATCATATATTTATCTATAATGGGGTTCATCCCATAATATCATGAGATATAATAGCCTCGACCCCTAATGAAAATTGTACACAGAACATATCATTAATTGAACCCTTGATAACACATTCAAACCCATGAGAAAAACATATTCAAATGTAAAAATAATGTTTCCTCATTAAATCCATTTTAAAATATATAAAACATGAACATAATATTGAAATAATATTATTATTAAATAACTATAAAAATTAAAAATGAAACATTATGGCAATAATGTATAATGAAATTTTGAGAAACTACTCCTTCCGTTTAAAAAAACTTCCTTTTTAAATTTGATAAAAGAGATATTTAAAATGGTTTTAAAAGGAATGTATCTTACCTCTAGTTTGATATCATTAAAAATTATTTAAAACATGAGTATAATAGTTTGATGATTGTTATCAATTTAGTATATATAAATAATGATGTTTACAATAACATTAAATAACATCTTATAATATTTTGCACCAATTTGTGGTTGATATTTTATTATTCCCATTGTCTCATGTGCGTTCTTTTCAAGGTTTCAAAAGTCAAATTATTACAGAATTCATTGTAAAATATAAATAATACTCTATAAATGAGACCATGTATATATTTTGGTAATTTAAGATAATTATAGGTAAATTTAATCTGTCCATGATTGTGGTAAATGGAATGAAAAAATCATTATTTATGAAGTTAGTGAATCGACACACCATGGATGATGATTTCATTATTTAAGAATAAAATCATAAGAAAAGATATTTTATGAAAAATATTATGTAAAAAACAAAATTCTAGTATATATGTGAAACTCTAGTTATCATGATTCATTTTATAGAAGATTAGTATAAGGAATAATTGAGAAAGAATATAAAAGTTGAAATGAACAAATTATCCTCTAATGATTTTCTCCTTGAGAACCTCCGCAGGTTCCAAGAAGTGGTCTTTTTGTGAGATTAAAAACTCTAAAATATCTAATGGGATGATAATAATACGAATATTTCAAAATATAGTAGATAAGGAAGGCGCATGGTGATGAAATTTGAAAATTGGATGAGTCTCCTTTTATTGTTTTGGGAAGGGGGGATTATGAATTACCTAAAATTCTAAAATATAATTAGTCTACTATATTGTTAAGGACTTTAAAGAGGCATAAAAATTAGAGGAGATCACATTTTAGAAGGAATATTATAATATTTTTGGATTATTCATGATTTTTGGGACTTTAAAATAATTTAACAAATTATTTTATACATGAAGTCAATTTAGTCAAATTCAAAACTATTAATATCTATGACAATGAAACAAAAAAAACTTAAATTTTGAATCATAATTTATATTATATCCTTGAAATATCATGTTAATATTTTCAAAACACTTATTAACATAAAATTATGAAATTAATTTCTTTAATTTTTAATGTCATTAAATTGATGTGATCATTAATTAAAAACTTATATAATCAACTTCGTACAAGCTGTTAAGGTAATTTTTTATTCCATAACAATTTAAAATAATATTGAAGGAAAATATATAATTTTACTATCATTAAAAAAATATTTATTTTTGAAAAAATCATCTGAGAAACCATATAATAAAATATTATATAGATTTAAAACAATAGTGTGAACACGTCGAATTACTTTTAAAAAAAATATTATAATGGGATTAAAGTGATTCACATGGGTAAATAATGTCTCAGATTAGAATAAAAGAAAGATAATAGTTGATAATTTCTTATAGAAAAATAATTATTCACGTTTCAGGTCATTTAAGGGTTCATATATTTTTAATTAAAATTATTTGACTTCTTTTTTCTTTTTCTTGAACATAGAGAACAAAAATATTTCATATGTATTAATGTTATCTATTTCATATAAAAAATTAAAAATAAATTTTTTTCATAAAAATAAATTAATTAGGTTCAAAATAAAACACTGTATTAGTTGATTTTGAATTCCTCGCATATACTTGTCAAGATAACTTCTTAAATTTGGTATTTTGTCTGTTCATTCCCCTCCACGACATAGCATATAAATTTCGATAATATTAACGCTATATAACTCAAATATTATATATTAACATAAAAAAACATTAATTTTACTTAATAATTAATACTTTATTTATTTAGATAAATTTATCACTCAATTATTTTTTAGAACGATAAAAATCTGACATTTTCACATTATGCAGGAACTATGTCCGCACAGAAAATTATTTTTATACTTATCATGAAATAAATTATAACATAATTCATATGAGTTATTTCAATACACAATTTCTCTTATAAAATCATAATTTAGTTATTAAATAAATTTAATAAATTTAATATCATAATTATATCTTTAGGATGTCTCAAAAAATAATGTATTTTATAAAAAGATAAATATTTTTATGAATCACCAAAAACTAATGATTTTTTGAAAATTATAAAAAATTTATACTAAGACAATTTCAAAATTATTTATTCCAAAATGAAATTATATTGTCAAATTAAAATTATATAACAGAAAAATGAATGTTTTAAATAAATAACCATATAATAAAATTATTTATTTTTTTATTCACATAACATAATGAATATAATTATTTAATTCAATAACACTGTAAAATTATTCAATTTGTACTTGGGATATTACCTGATTACTACAATTTAATGTTTTCCTTAATTTTTTTAAAAATATTCATGTTATTATTGAATTAATGTGTGAGAAAATTGATATTTATATTTCCCATGGATTATTGCTCCCCAAGTCTCTATGGGGTTTTAATTTAGATTGGAATAGGAATTCAGAAAAATTTAAATGATACAAATTGATTCATGAGATAATGTGAAAAATAACATTCTTCTGAATAGAAAATGATTTCATAGAATGTAATTTGAATACCTGATATAATTTTTGGGTTTTGGTTATGAATTTGCATTCAATTTTTCTCAAATCTTGATGAGTCAAAACACTATAATAAAGAAGATGTTGAATATTGTGAAGACACCCTAATATTCAGTGATTTATTATGTTGAAAATATATAATTGAAACTAGTATTCTAAATTTTTATATATATCAAAGATCAATATCTATTTTAATGGTTCATTGACTTGTTTTTTAATAAGAGATATGTATAACGATAATTTTATCAGAATAAAAGAGAGATGAAATTTGATTGATTCTATTCTAAAAATACCATATTATAGTGGTGAGATAAATTTGGTGAAATTTTTTTATATTGCTTGTTTCTATTGAAAATAAATATTGCACCGGTAAAGACCCTTTTACAAATGGAAAAATTTTCTCTATAAGAAACTCTTGTTATGAGAAGAACCATTTTCCATCTTGGTAATGTGAATAAAATATACATTAAACTACATTGTGTTTATGAATAAAAAACCACATAGACACTATAGTTTACATGTTTATGGTAGGGTTTTCATGGGATAGAATAGTAAAAATAATGAAATGTTAGGTTCGATAATTTAATATGATATCTTATATTCCATTGAAAAGATCAAAAGAAGAAGTATATATTGGACAATCTTGATTTCAATTTTTTAACTTTTATTCAATATAATTATATAAAATATTGAGTCCTTGTTAAATTTTTATTACTATGACTGATGAAGAAAAACTGGGAGCCTAATAGATTTCTTGATATTGGATACATCCCATTAATAATTGATTTTCAGTAATCCCATCGTTTGATACGTGGTAAGAAATATATCAAGTGAAAAATCATTAGTCTGACTCAAATATAAACATGAAATATTTCATCAATGTGGTACAAGTCCTATCTATTATAAAAAGAAAAAATACCATTATTTCATTGTATATTATCTGTGCCAAGGGAATAGGTTCCCGATCACACCATTTCTTGTCCATTAATTGATAATAAAAGAAAAATTTTATGCAAGGGGGATAATATAAACCATACAACAATGAAATATTCATCCATTATAGAGGATCCCATTGGTAAAAAATCATGGTTTTCCTTGTACGTTTTTAATGTGTGATATTGTACACAAAATCTGTAGTATAAAAGTAAACCATTAACGGAATAAGTGAATGAGGTATGAAAAGGGATAAATTATTTAATGTGATAAATTTTCATCCCATACTAATTCACCACAACCTCCTACAATGTCCATCCTAAGGTGATCATATCACACCCATATGGTGTAATGACATTTTGGTGTTAAGGGATGTCCTATATTGAAATCCATAGTTGTTTTTCCCATTTCCAAATAGTTAAGTGTAATAGTTGAACTATCCCCAAATATTTTTGACATTCACCTTTAATGTACTAACATACTATACATTGAGATATGTACAATGAAAGTTTATTTATCATTCCATCACAACAGAAATGACCATTTAAAAATGTGTACATATTTTAACTTATTGGATGGATAGAGAATGTGGATCAATTTTCTTAATCATATAGATCTTTCAATTCATGTTATAAGGTTATGTATATCTAGTGTCATAATCATTTTTATTCACTAACAGTATCAACTAATCATTTTAACATTCGGTACTATAACACCCCTGAATCCAAAGCTCTCTCATATGGCAAAAAATGGTAGGTTACTAGAAATTAAGCGCACCTTCCCATATTCCCGAGGCTGGTGACTAGAAGTGGGGGAGAAAACTTTATAGTGGGGAGACAATAACTCATTATATGTATTGTTATAGCAGTAGAGAATAAACCATATAAATAAAATAATAGAAAGTAAAGACATTGTGGAAGAAAAAAATACAGTGAAATGAATAATACAATAAATTATAAAGTTATAATGTAGTGTCATTATGGAATGTAACTAAATGAAATGATATAAAAATAAAATTAAAATCCAAGAAGAATCAAATAAGGACTCTAAATTCCTATGTTTTAAACCCCAAATAATTCCCTCCTCTAAACTGTAGGCCATCCATCAAGTAAAAAATCATCTACAAGGTCATTTTTTCTTTATCCAATCTAGTATCCATGTAATCTTCCCAAGGACTAAAACACATCCTAGATATAGGGTGAGCATATCTTAGTAGGTTTAAACAACTATTTCTAAACTATAAAGTCAAATAATAAGCGTATTCAATAAATTTATTACTAGGTGTATGAATTAATTCAAAAATTAATAAAATACAACAAATTTCTTTGGCTTCATGCAAGAATATCTCTGAACATGTCTTGCATCCATTCTAACAACAACCACATGACTGGTGTAAAATAACCTATTACATCACCATGATGTAACTGCTCAGAGAATTTCATATAACCATATCAACCACCACCAAAGAACCATGTTATTTTCAGAATAATAAATGTCAAATCCCAATTAGAATTTCAATAATTTGGTCAAATACCTATAGTAATTAAAACTTGGAACGGGGAAATTCCCACACACTATTATCATTGTAGCATGAGGAATGGTTTAGGCCACTCAATATTACCATTATAATATATAATGGTGCATGTTCAAGGATAAAATTTAATATATAATAATTTCATCATGGAAGAGAAGTCCTATCATAAAGCATGGATATCACCATATCACATCATAAATCTCATTGTCTAATTATTTCAATTACCAATTATATTTCATATAACCATATCAATTAAATTAAAATTCATTACTGGTTTTATCTAAATTTAATAATCCACAACATACTTGTTTTATTTCAATAAATCATATAAGGTCTTTTTTCATGCTAAACACGCTTTAAATAATTATCATATTCAATTATATTCATGGTCTGATCACCTCATAAAAACCCATGATAGAGGTCAGAATCCAATTCAAGCCAACAGACATCAAAAAATTAACCCATCCAATTTTAATTCGTTTAGGAGAAGGCTATTTTAGACAAAAGAAAATATTTAATAAACATGGCAATTGTCAAACCAGAGGCTTAAGATTTCTACCCCCTACCATTAACTAACATTCAAAAATAACATGCAATGGAAAATACAATGAGAAAGAAGGTGTGGATGATCTACAAGAGAAAAAAAATAAAAATTTATCATGATAAATACAAATGAAAAAGGTACAAGGATTTCACCGCTATAGTTGAACGAAGATGGAAGAGAAATAAGCACATCATAAAACCACATACTAGGCATCAAAGGTGTTATAATGACATTCAAAAGGGAGTTTTTTAATCCAAAGTTACCTATAGGATTCCCTAGGGATTATAAGAGAATAGATAATGAGAATTAGAAGAAGATACAGTTTCACATTAAACATTAAAATAGAATGTTCTAGATTTACATTTCATGTAATGAACTTACACATCGTGTAAATATTTATAATGGGATATGCTGAAAATCTCATCATCTAATATTTATTTTTTAAAAATCCACAAAACAATTAAATGATGTGTAATCCATTTACATAACGTGTAAAGGTTCTGCTAATGGGTTTTCAGCTCCATTTTCTTTAAAAAAGACCTCATACTCCTTTAAATATTCTCAACACACTGAGAACCCAGGATTACACTAATCTCATTTAAAACTGGACACTATTACTTCAAACTAGAATAAATCTCTAAAAATAAATTAATTTTCATTATAACAGTCTCTCCATGTGGACCCTCCATAACATCCTCAAGATTACTCACAAACCCATAATTCATTTACTAAAATTAAAGAAAAATCTACTGGAATCATAACTAAAATAAAATTTAATGAAAACCATACAGAGAGACATGTCTGGAAGAAGATTAGATCATATATCCTCCCCAAAATTTGACATTTCATCCCCAAGATGCTCTAAGAGTCACTATGAGGTCATACTGAAACATTCTAGCCATTGTATTCATATATCATACTCCCTCTCCAAGGTCTCCACCTAAACTCTCACATGCATCCACTACACTCAAACCAATAGTGTTGTCCTTCCAAGAAGATATTTCTCACAACAATAAAAAACCCATATCAGATTCTCCTCAAAGGATGAATCAACACAATGATTGATGTAATATATATATATATATATATATCATGGGAAGGGTCTAGATAATATCTCTATATCAATGACATGTAGAACCCATCATGTATGGAATTGTATAAATTTGGAAGGGCTAAAAGTTATGAAATTAGGTTGGCCATTACCACAATCTAAAAACACCTGTCAATATTGGGTTCAAGATTTTCTATTTCCTAATGTGGATCTACCCCTACCAAGGGGACCCTTGAAGGAAAATGTAGTGACCAAACCTAAATTATATAGGTCATCTCTGATGGAAATCAAATGATTTATTCTTTGTTTGTGCCGTTTCCAACCACAGTCTGATCAATTAAACATGCTCATATGTCTCCTATAACAGTCTAGGCCCAAAAACTATTGACTCACATGCACCAACAATGAAATAGGTGAAATATGTGGACATTCATTCAATGCATTAAAATTTTCCATTTGAATCTATAACCGGAGTCAATTATCATATGAAAACTCAGAAAGTACCATAGGTTTCCCTAATAAAACAGAAAAATCCAAAATGAATCCCCATAACATATCCTATAAAACCTGAATAGTCTTCTCTTATTGACCATCAGTCTCTGTATGATAGTTTATGCATAAAATAACCCTTGATTCTAGAGCCATATTAATACTATTCATGAAATACAATTTTAATGTGAAGATCATTATCTAAAATGATAATCATGAGGACACCATGCAAACAAACCACTTCATGCACATAAAGACTGCTCATAAAAACAGCTGTGAAGGTTTCCAAATTTATAATAACTACTATAGAATAGTCTTGGGATCCATGATATCCGATATCATGTCATTTTTATGGGTAGTATTGAGTAATCCTGTCACAAAATCCACTATTATGTCAACACATTTCCACATAGAAATTGTAAAAGGATAAAAAACTGAGTTAGATTATGATGTTTAGACTTCACCTACAAGAAAATGAAGCTTCTAGCGCAAAAACATTTCACCTCCTTCTTCATTCCTAAACACCAGTATTTTATATACAAATTATGATACATAATTGTTCAACTAGGATTCATCTCCAGTTAAGAAGTATGAATCTTCCTTATAAGATCCTCATATAAGCCTGAAAAAACCCATACATGGCCATGGGAAGGAATAGAATTCCATCTAGTGAGGGAAAATATGGATGGTGCCACACTATCATGTAATATTCCTCTCAGAAATGCACTATCTGGATCATATAAATTTGTGGTCATAATTTTGACCAAATGAATAATTATAAAAGATGTTCATGTCAGAGTGACCCAACTCAGAGACTCTTGAACATCCAAATGCATGTCTTTATAGAGGGACATTATCCTCCCCTCATCAAAATCCTCCCTTTATTCATTTATTTGTATCTATAGAATCAATTAATGGTATATAACATTTCATTTTCCAATTGAATAATCCAATTCAATTTACAAATCTTAAATATACTCGACCCACCTCATCTACTGATGTTTTTGGTCTTGCTACGAAAAGATATACTTTAGGGTTCTATGGTACATGAATTCCAAAAAACACTCAACCATAATACATCATCTCGAACATATCTAGGCATGTATCCCTTATACTAACTCCATATCATTAGTAGAAAAATTCCCCACATGTTTTCTCTGTTGGTTGGAGTCATAGGAAACCACTCAACGCACCATTACAAGAAATACTCTATGTCCAAATAAGGATGTGTAATATTAAATGACATATACTTTTCTGAAACATGTAAAATGAGGATAGGTGATGAGTTTAGACAACCACTTAGCTCCTAAAAAATATAAATCACTAGCATTAGACTAAAAAAATATCACCCCTATCTTGGTTATCCCAATTATCGATTTTTCCAAAAGGGAAAATCTTTGACAATGAGATAAAAATAACCTGATAAACCATCAAATCTCTAAATCTCGAAAATATTATTTCAACATTCCCATGATTCTGTGGATGTGAATTTATCTAGGTAAACCGACACAAATTCCTTTGAAATTACATGGATCAATATGTGTAATTTATTAGTCACGAACATTAATTTGGTAATCTTGGCGTAAATAGGATGCTCTCTCAATTAACTTATGATGATGTCAAGATGTAATGAATTATGTTCTACAAATTGGGATTACAGAAAGATTTCATCAGAAAAAGCAACCACAAACTGGTCTAGGAAAAGATGAAAGGTCCAAATTATCATGTCCATGAATTTTTCAAGGGCATTAGTCAACAAAAATGACGTCACTATGAATTCATACAAGCAATACCAACTTCTAAAACTATTCTGAGGTTTTTTATAGTATCTATCATAACTAGTGGTAACCTTATCTCAAATAATTATTATAAAATATCTTATCACCTCTCAGCCGATTAAAAAGATCATAAATGTGTTATAGAGAATACCAGTTCTTGACTATCATCTAGTCCAACCTCTGATAATCCACACATATGATTTAATATACATCAGACATCAAAACATAAAGAACTAGAGAACCCCAAGGTGATATTTTAGGTCATATGAAGCCATTACATCCTATATCTTCCAATTGAAAATTGAACTCCTAAAAATATGATGCCACCATTTTCTAAGGTGAGATAAAAAAATGTACCTGATTCTAGAACCAACTAGATCATGAAATCAACCACTCTCTTGGGTGGTAACATGAATAAATCATCATGAAACATTTTTCAAAAATGATCAACCACTGGAGGAAAGGGATCATGATGCATTCCAATTTCATCTAGAGAAAGAAGAGCTTGCTGATCCATGATACAATCTAATCTACACTAAATTGGTCCTTCATGACCAGACTAAAGTTTCCACACACCTTGGTGAAAATATCGGCCTCCTTATAGAGATAAAATAGAAGCGCTCCACCTATAAAAGTTTATATAATCCTTGTATATAACTAACTAATCCATACCATGAATCTTGAAATGTCTATCATCTTTATCATGAACGGTTCCCAAAAGATATGTTAACCACTAATATCTAGATAATATTCATTTCATCTTTTGATATTCATAGAGTGTGCTCTAAATAGTGTCTTGATGGTCAAAGAACCATTCCATATTTCCACATCCAAGACAGAAATGTTCTCAAAAATTGATGATTGAAAATAATGTGATGCCCATGTATGAACAAAAAAGAATATATATATATGTGATTCAAGAATAATGAACTTGATAGTATATTGTTATGCATCATTGATAGTTAGAGTGGTCTTCATAATGTGAAACTGACTTCTCCACCTATCATGGGCTCTAGTATGAAAACCCTATGTTATTTACCTTCATGCCTATACTACTCTAGTATTGGTGTACCATGTCTGCTACCTCGGCCACAATGACCAGTGGAACTACAAAAAGCAACCTCCTGGGGGGTTGTTAAGCCCCATTAAATTTCAGGTTCATGTCATGAGGGCCTTTCACTTATATTATAGGTAATGTTCCCAAAAAACCACAAATGATGACCGATTCATCCACAGATACAAAACTCATCTATGGGAAATGAATTATGCCAGATTCTATGGCCAAAATTCCCACCCTAATAGAACTAGAATGGATCATAGTCCTGATATAGTTGTCCATATCTCTGACTTCTCTTTCCACTACTACCTTTTTGAAAATTGTCGAAGTGGTGCATGTTTCCACATATTGAAATCACACCATATCACCCAAATAAAATAACATAGTATCTACTTGGGGCCTCTATCTAATTCCCTAATGTGAATAGTGGTTGTTTGATCTTGTCCTCATAGCTAATAATGTGAAAATTATTTACCTACAACCTGATATCATCAAAACAACCCACCATAAATCATCTCACCTTGGAGATCTCAACAACTTCCAAATATGGCACAAATAGATGCAAGTCAATGGATGACATGACATCCTATATCAGATGCATAACCTCATGATATTCTCCAACACTCAATGTTTTTTTATATAAGTGGATCTATAACATTTTCATCAATTTGTTTTGATGATAGACCATCATGCAATCCAAATTATTCTACAATATCACATAAATCCTTGGTATTTATATGAAGCATATTAGACATAATATTTACCCTTATATATTCATGTGACTCTAGAAGGTTGTAGATTTCTTAGACAAACTCAATCTAGAACATGGCTTCCTGGAGTCCTCTTTCCCTAGTAAACATTACAGGATGTTGTAGCTGAAATACTGTTATTAGCTAAGACATCAATGGAATAGTATAATCAGTCTCCCTTCCCTTGGATCACATGACCCTTTAGAATATTTTTTAGATCTAAACATCTCAAGCATGACTGATTTTCTTCTGTCAACAGTACAATGGTGTGGTGCTCTACTAATGTGTATAGTGGGACTCAGGTTGAATCCTTAATGATGGTACAAATTTTAGGGTCGATTGTTTTTAACTAGTTATATTTTGATTTAGGGTGCGGGGTTGTTTTTAGAGATTTGATGAAATGATTGATTAATGAAGATTTATTTCATATTTAAACAATTATTCGGGTGAGTTCATTATTGGTTTTTGCATCTTATGATATCCATGATCATTTCTTTTTATTTCATTTAATTAACACCCACTTCATGGGATGACATCGATCTGAATTCCCATGTGTCAAGGATTTAACCCATGCCTTAACAAAACATATGGTTATAATAAGAATAAGAACTTATTTTTGGTAGTGTATTTTTGGTCCCAATAATCCATGTAATCCACGTGTTGACATGATAGATTGTGTTCAAAAGAAATAATTATAACATGAAGAATACTCAAAGGGAAAAATCCCTTATTTACTTTGAATCCCCGAATAATGACTCATAAAAATAGTAGATTTATTCAACCAATGATATGTATATTAATACTGTTTAAGGTTTTTAGGATGATGAGTTAAAATATAATGAAAATAATGAGATAAGAAATGAGTTGAGCATCAATCACACACACGAATAGTGATGAAATTTAGAAATGGAATTTTTATTGAACTTGAAAGAATAAGAGAGGAAGGGGGTTAACCTTGATTTAACCTATTTTAAGAGAATTAATATTTAAGAAAATATGATGGATTATTAAATGAGATGGGGAATAATAATAATTATTTAAAATATTACTGAAATAAAAACAAACTTACATGACCAAAAATAAGAAGAAAACAAAAGAACCTGAAAATAATTATATGGGGAATGGTATCTCATGTGAAAACATGATTTTGGATGATCCTTCCAAGCCTTTTTTAGGGCCATGGCCATGCCAATATATCCTACTATTCCCTAAAATTTAAATTCAATTCTAGGACAAGAGGGGATGCATTTATCGCTAATGGTGGTGGACTATTTTCATTCAAAATATTCCCCTCCACGTGGATCACTAATTTTCCCATAGAGATAGATAAATATATAGATATATTATTATTAAAAGTTTTAGATATTGATTATTCATGTGAACTCAAAAAATTTGGTGTTAATTGAACTTTTGTATCAAAATTTATGGGTTTTTTACTAAATATTAGGAAACATTCTATTTTTATCAACATGTTTTCTAAGGCTCAATTTTGATTGTATTTTTGAATATAAAGATGCCATAAAATCCAAAAATAAATAGTCTACAATGTTGACCACATACATATTTGATTTCACAATGGAAAACCTCAGATATAATTGATCTATATTATGATAAAATACAATAATTTTGTGCGTGTTTTGATTTTTGGATGGAATGATGGGAAAGATTTCATCGAATCATTTGGGACCCTTTTGTGGATTTGGTATTTGAAATTTTTATCAAAGATTAATTATATTTTCGATATAATTTTGGTAGAGAATAAATGATCTTGGACTCCTATATTGATCCTATATATTCAATATTTATGTATGGTCTAACTTCCTCACAAATTCCTTTGGCCTTCTTTTGTGGGTCATATGGAAATTCAAACGGCCTAATTGGCCAAATATCACTTATAATTATATGTTGGAAATGGAATAAAGAACCCTAACAATAAATAATGACAAAATTTAGATAATTAATAAAATATTTATAACAAAATAGTAAACTTACTCCATTATATTAATTCAAATAATGCTCAAAAATAATATTTGGTATTAAACCATGATTATCTCACACGAATTAGGCACTTTTACATGAAATTTACTAAAGGTAGTACAAAAAAACTTACAAATAAATGAATAAAAAACAATTCCCCATACTTATTCATGTTTTTACATAAAATGAAACAAATATAAAAACATATCAAAATCATTATTACTCACCAACAAATATTAAAATTATGTTTTCCTCGATTATGGGATGTTTAGACCAATATACTCATCAATATTTAATTCAACAAGAAATTTATATAGAAACAATGTTCCAATGAAAATCCATTTTAAATTCTTAAATTTATAAATGGAAAATGTGGACACTCAAAGCATAGTTCTCTAAATATGATTACAATTAATTTATTGAGGTTCACTCATTTACCAACCAAAAGTGAAAATCATCTAATTTGAAAGAGCACTCAGTTGCATTTCACTATCCAAAAGTGTGCATGAATCATTAGATATTTTTATGAGTTATTCTATGGATATGGTATGGTAGGGATTTAATTTCCAAATGAGTGTAAAAGAGGGGTAAAACACTGCCATGGGTAAAACAATTAAAAATTTCTTTTGAAATAAAAGTGGAAGGAAATGGAAACACATATCAACAAGGGAAATATTGTGTGATGGAAGACACAAAGGATGATTTTTTTTAAAGGGTCGTGTTGATAAAATATATACAAAAAACAAAACTCCTCCCAATGACATAAGGGTTTTATTATTTTCTTTTATTTTTTTAATTTTTTTTCCAAATTTAGAACTTTAAATAGGTATCACACTCATCTGCAAACCCTTTTTTGATTTCCTCACGACACTAATTGTAAATGATATAACAAGGTCAAAGGTTGAGAAAGTGTGATGTTTGACCTACTCAATAAAATATAACTTGTTTTTTCTTATAAATTTTGTTTGAACACTTTTAAATTTCATGTTGAAAATTACAAACATGAAAACCCATTCTGAAAACTCACTAAATTAAAACCTCTCCTAAACACTTAAATATATTTTTTCCCTCAAAAATATGATAGCATGTGGAAAATAATAAAATGGATACCAAAAATTAAATCCATTACCCCCAAACATAAATTTGAATATAACATGTAATGCAAATCAATTTATATATTGGATGGGACAAGGTATTGGGCGTGTAATGTGGCTATCAATGAAATGGTTTTTATAGGCTTGAAGGCGCTTTCGAAAGGAGGATTAATATAAGGTAATGGGAGGATATTTTTATTTTATAATTATAATGTGGTTTAGAAATTTTCATTATCATATTAATAAATTATATTCTAGGAAATTTAACTTGAAGGTACACAAACATCAGACTCACAATCTAGGGTGAAAAAACACATTTTGAAATGATGGTCATAGGTGACCTTAGCTTGAAAGATAATTTTCTTTATTCACAATTCAGAATGAATCATTTTCGAAAACCCAAATTATGAAATCAACATTTTTTTGTTCCTAAACACGATTACTTATCCAAATTTATGATGAAAATACAAAATTGATATGAAAACATGTCTTTTGACTCGAAAAAATGGCTAGACAACATTTCAAAAGATGGTTATGAGTAATTATGGATATTTTTTTCTATTATTTTTTAGTTTTTATATATAGAAATGATCGTATGAATGTCATAGAGTAATTAATAATTTTTATGACAAATGGGGTAAAAACAAATTATAAGAGATAAAGGGGAATAAATAGAGAAAGAGAGAAAGAGAGTGAGAGTGAGAGAAGTTAAACGGAAATAGGTGCCCCTTGGTTTGGATTTAGTGCATCACTCTCTCCATACAATGGTGGTTAAACTATAAAAGTTTGTGATCCAATGGAATTCTCCGAGGATCCCAGGTTATGTGTCTCCTTTCTTGATGAATTACAGAAATTTCATTACCAACAAGAGAGTAAAAAACAAAAGTCATTAATTCATTATTTAAAAAATATAATGAAATTAAAATTACATAAATGGAAAAAACAAAAACATGATTTTCCTCTGAATAATTTATACATATATTTTTTCTACAATTAGAAATTTTTATTAAACTTCCAATACTTTGATGTTGGCCACCATATATTCTCAATTCCAGTGTTCTTCTATAGAAATTTCTCATTTGGGAGGATTAGTTGTTCATTGTATAATTTCATCCATTCCATGAAATTTAATAGAGGTTGAAGAAGAATAATACTATACTACCTTTGGTTTACATCCGGATAAATGATAATATCCATTATTTTCTGGGTTTCATTGATTTCAAATTCAGGAATATGTTTAAATTCTGATGTTATATTTTTATATGAATAAAAGAACAACAAACCATAGTAGAGTTCCCAATTTCTTAACTCATTTATTTCATCACATACTGATGTTAAATAATGATTATTATTGGATTCATAGTACTGAACAAAATTATCAATATTTTTATATCAATTTGTTTTCAAATAATGGACAATTTCAAACTCACCAGTGATCAATTTATTAATTAGGGAACAAATATCACAAAAATAATTATCATCTCGACACTATAAACACATTGGTTAATGGTTCACCTCATATATAATAGAGTTTTCATAATCATGTATAAAAAATGATGAATCTTGGATAATATGATCTAAATAAAAAATGTGAATGTTGGTTCATTTTTACCATTATCATCCAAGCTTGTGAAATGGTGGTCATAGACTAGATGATATTTCAAAGAGTTTTCAATATCATTTATATAAATAGAGTCTAAATTTTTAATGCCAACATCAACATTTCAGTTGATGACTTGGTTAATGAGGATGAAAATTTCACAAACATTTTTATCATTTGAAAATGAAGAACATAACATATTAGGGTTCAAAACACTCTTAGATATACATTCATATGAATGTATTGAGAATAAAAATTTATTTTCGGATGGCTATTTCATGGAAAATAAAATATTAAACATGACTAGTTGGTCACAAAATTTCATGGATAAGAAGTCAACATAGACATAAATTTTGGTTTTAGATTACTTGAGGAAATGACTTCCTTAAATCAGAAGATATTGTCGAAAAATTGTGTCATCTTCGATGGCGTGGACATAGACATTTGTTCGGCAGATAAGACCATTGAATTGGACTAGGTTGTCCTCAATTATTCCACCAAAATTAGATGTGCCTCGATTAGATAATTGGATGACAAAACTAATTGGGTGAATGGTTCCTAGATCATGGATATAGAATATAGAATTGGTCATAAACATTATTGATCCTCCTAGGTCAATGAGTTTATCATAGATGTTGTAACTCCCTATTTGGAATGGAACAATAAATATCCCGATATATTTTCACTTTATTTATATGGATAGCTAATTTGAAACATTCACATTGGTCCTATGTTATCTTTTATGGGTTTACATATCCTTATGAGAATTTTCATACAAAGAGATTTTTGAAATGTAATCTAAGAGGGTGATGTTCAATATAACACATCTAAACATTTTGAGCATTTTAGGATTAGATTCAAAAGACTTCGTTGGCTTAGAGATTTTTTTAGGAAAAGGAATTGGGGGTTTTAGGGGAATAAAAGGCAGTGATTGAGTGAAATTAGGAACCTTTTTTAGACAATTTTTTTTTCATTTTCCAAATTACAATTTAATGATTAATGGGATGAATCATTTAGAGGCATGAAAATTTTCATTCCCCATCTAATTGAAATTCCATTTAAATTACCCTTAATGATGGGAAATAGTTTAGTTGAGGGTTGGGAAGAATATTGTTGTTTTTTCTGGCTTAGGTAGGATGTAAGTTAATCTATTTGGGTTTCAATGTTTTTGATGATAGAATGGGTGAAGGAGGGTTGATCGTATAAAGTTCTTTCTTCTGATTTCTCAGATGAATAGGAATGTCCCGCATTGGGATTACCTTGACATAGGTTCTGAGGAAGGTTTTTATATTGGGTTGAGAGTTGTGAAGGATCATTAGGATAGTGGAATATAGGTGGAGAAATATGAGGATTGATCCTTTATGTTTGAGGAAAAAGGATAATAATGTTTGAAATTACCACCATATTTACCTTATTGGAATTGTTTTGGATTTTGAGAAGGGAACTTAAGGGGATGAGAAATGGGATTACCATTCTTCAATATCGAGTTAAAGGTTGAAGGTAATGGCTCAGAGTGGGGTCGGTAAAATTATATAATGAACTGACCTAATTGTTGAGGGTGGTTGATCCTCTAAACCTATTTTGAATTGATACCCATTAGTCTAGATGAATCATATGTATCCTCTTGAAGATGTGGAAATGTATCAGTTGGATGAGCTGGTGAGCTATAGATTCCACAATTCGTGATAGATCCAAGGAATATAGATTGTGTATAATATGAGTTTGGGGCTATAATAGCAACAAAAGTTTTTTTCAATAAGAGCACCATAACTTGCACCATCAAAGAGAGTTCTATCCACAACCGATAACCCCACATATATGTATTAGATCAAGAGTGGGACATGATTTTGGTGTTTTGAGAATATTGCGATAATATTTTTGAATCTATCCAAGTACTCAAGGAGTGATTCATCAGGGAATAGATAGATACCACTTATTTCCTTTCAGGTAGAAGAGGTTTGAGAAGTGGGAATTAATTTTCCCAAAAATTGATGCTCCATCTCAATCCATGATTTTACTAAACCAGGAAGTTGGTAGTAGGTCCATGACTTGGAAGAGTCGGCTAATGAGAGTGGTATTTCTCAGAGTTTTATTTTTTCTTCCAAAACCCCTTGAGGCTTCATGGAAGAGCACACCACATGGAACTATTTGGGATGAAGATACAGATCATCACCTGCTAGCTCCTAGAAATGAGGTAGAAAATGAATCAATCCAAATATGAGTTCAAAATCAGCCTCAATATTTTGATATTGAATACCAAGTTGGTTTTAATTCATATTAGGGGAATAATGTTATTTAAGGGATCTTTCCCTTGGAATGGACATATATACTTTATTTTGTAGGAAAATGATTATCTCTTGAGTGATTTGTTTATCCCTAATGTTTATCCTATGTGGGGAAAAAATCTATCGATTTCCATGTCTAAAAAATAATATGAATTTATTGGTAGTCTATATGGGAATATTGAGATGTTTGGATAAGAGTAAGGATATGGGGTTTTATTGTGGTTTTCCATTTAGGAATTTTATGAGAAGGTGGGTTTTTATTTGTTTTTTTCTTCAATTTTTTTGGTCTTTTTAATTTTTTGTATACGAGGTCCAAAAAACTACCAAAAACCAAACGCACCATCCCCATCAATAGATCCATATGAAGAATGACTGATTCTTTTATGTTGACCTATCAAAGGATCGATGATCAGTTAATCTGTAAAATGGAACTCATGTTGAATACTCAGTGATAGTAGATATATTAGAGTCAGTTGTTTTTAACTGATTGTATTTTTATTGGATGGGGGGTTGTTTGCTGCATAGATGATATGATTTATTAATGAATATTAATGAAACTATTTTATAACATTTGGGATGATTTAATTATTTGATATTTAAGCTTACGATATCTTTGATTTTTTGCTTTATATTTCATTAAATTAAAACATACTTTACAAGAATACTTTGATTGAAATTCCCAAGTGTTTAGGTTTTAACCAAAGCCATAACATATCATATGGTTCTATTAAAAATTAGTACCAATTTTAGTTTATGTATTTTTCATTCCTATATTCCCTGGAATCCACATGTTCATCCAAACATGTGATGATTCAATGACAATTTATGTTCAACATACAAAATGATAACATAGAGAATACTAAATATGAAAATGCCCTAGGTTACATAGTGTAACCAAATAATAGCACACCCGAATGGTAGAATTACTCAGTCATTAATATGGATATTAATATGGTTAATGATGTTTAGGTTTATGAATTAAAAATATAGTGAAAATAATAGGATAATAATGTAGTTTTTCATCGAACAGACACAAAAGGTGGTGATAAATGAAAAAAATTCTTTCTATTTAAGGAGATATCAAAAGAAGAGAATTGTTTAAAACTTGGTTTAAACTATTTTAAAAACATTATTATTACATAATATATTGTGGATAAAAATTATAAATTATGAATAAGAAACATGATTTAATATTTAATTTATATAGAATAAATCTTACATGATTACAATTGAAAAAATGACAAAAGAACATGAAAATATAAGTGGATGAGAGGAATATATTGTTGAAACATGATTAAGAAATGTCCTCACATTCCCTTTGAAAGGATTTAGAATTTCCCAATATTTTCCTTATGTTCCAATATTCCAACTATACGAATGTATAAGTGGGGGATGTATTTATAGCCCAAGGTTGTGGAATCATTGCATTCGAAATCATCCACTTCAATTGGATCTCCAATTTTGGCTTCCATACTGCTAATTCATGAGATATAATATTCTCAAAAGATATATATTTTATTGATTTATATCTACTATAAAAATTTGGTGTTCATTGTACTTTTTTATCCAATTTTATGGGTTCTTTACTAAACAATGTGCAGTTGTTAATGTTTATCAACTATTATTCAAATGCCAGAATGTGAATGGGTTTTGGAATAGTAAGACTCCATTAAATCCAAGAAATTTCTTCTAAAATTTCTTCTCATGTAAATGTGATTAAACACTATAAAATTTCATCTCATGTTGGTATCTGTATCATGATAAAAGGTCGTAATTTTGTTCGATTTTTAATTAACATACAGAATAGAGGGTTAGACTTCATATAATAATTTGATCCCATTTTTTGTGCATTTGAGAGTTTAATGATTATGGATACTATCCCCTGACTATTGGTGGAGAATAATTGATTTTAGACATCTGAATTGATCCCAGAAATTCAATCACCACAGATTGTATAGTTTCTTCATATATATTTTGGTCTTTCTTTTGTGGACTGCATGCCCATTAAAATGGATAAATTGAAAAAATCATCCCAAAAATGATATGTCATAAATTCAATAAGGAGCCCTAAAAATAACAATCATACAATTTGGTAAAGAAGACTGAGAAATTAAAATAGTAAACTAACTCAAATGGATGAATTCATATAATGCTAAAAATTATATTTAGTATTAAAACATGAGATTCTCATTGAAATTATGAAATTTTACATGAAATTTACTATAGTAAGTAGTGAAAATGATAGTAATTAATAAACAAAATCAACATCATTACGCCCCTCAATAACATTAGGATCCTTTAGTTTGGATTTGTTAGTAACCTTATGATTTCCACTCTCTTTACGATGAATTTGAATAGGACAAGGAGGAATTTTCATTGTAAGAGAAATGCCTGTCTAAAAGCCATTGATATCAACACAATAAACCTTATTAAGTGACTAAAATTTAGAACCAATAAGTCATGGTCTCTCAAAACATAGGATACAAGCGTATTATCATTAAACATAACCTTATTTACTTTATCAAGTGAATCAAATATCTCATGTCAAGCTCAACATGAAAGTATATATCACATGAAAAAATGATATCTACCTATCCTAGAAATTTATAACGATATATCCATATGTTCCTATTATGATGAATTTATTCTCAAGATAAATTAACATAACAAAATGACACCAAAAAACATGTTAATCAGTCAATGTGAAATAATATAGACTTTAACAAGAATACAACAAAAATAGAAATCCCAACCATGGGCAATTGGATTTTCCCCTATATATGGGTTAGCTTCTCCCATGAACAAAATCATTACCATATCCCGTCTATTCCTAGTTTCATTTCTACCTTTCCCAAATATTAATGTAGACGAAAAGGAAACATATACCTCAGATACTAAATATTAATGTCCCCTTATTTTGCAATCTCGTACAATACCAAAAGAGGTCGGTTACGATTCCTCAAGTGTTCCTTCCCAGATGGAAGAGGTTGGCAACTCGCAGTGGGACTGTGAAATGTATAATGTGAAGAATAAACCCCCAGTATAATTTTTTTTACAAGTAAAAATAAACCATATAAGTGAAACAAATCAAATTATATAAATACTAGAAGACCAAAAATAAATCCAACTGAATAATTAAATAAATAATAATGGATTAATGTAATGATGTACTAGAATTTAACTATACATAATTAAATAAAAAATACAATTAAAATATTAGTAGACATAAATTGTTTCTTAAAATTCAATGCTTTCACCCCACACAATAGTCCCTCCTCCATTCACCAGCCCATCCAACAAGTAAACAATAAACACAATGGTCCTTTTCTCTTGTCTAATCCTGCATCTATGTAATCTGCTCATATAGCGAACAGATGCCCAAATGGGGTCTAAGTATGACATAGTAGGTCTAATACACTATTTATAAAATATCCATTCTGATATTATGTTACACAATAATGTGATAAACATGTTTAACAATTACTTAAATAACTAATAAAATAAAACAAAAACCTCATTCAGGTCATTGTTGGAATATCGTTGAGCTTGTCTTATAACTTTTACAACCACAACCATATAACCATAGTAAAATAAACATCTTAAAAACCCAGTTGGAATATCTATTATCAAGTCTTATGACCATGTCAACAACCAACATAAAACCATGGTACAGTTACAACAATATAGGTCCCTAACCTATAATAATTGTGGCATCCAGTCAAATCCTAATAAGCATTACATCAACGGACTATCAAATGCCATCTATTTATAATCATTAAACAATTTGAGTATGTTGATCCCTCTCAATATCATCATTATAGCATAAAAGTGTGAATGTTTTAGGGCAAACATTTATATATAATCATTTCTTCAGGGAACAAAATTCCTTTTATACACAATATATATCACATTATGAAATCATATATCTCAATGTTTAATTATGTATATACCACATTGAATTAAATAAAAATTGTTTAAATGTCAAATAAATAAGAAATAACCCACAACATAGTAATTCTATATCCAGAAATAACCAAACATGGTCTCTTGTATTTTCCAAACACACCTTAATCCATTATTCATTTCAATTTTATTTGTGGTTTTTTCACCCCATGTGAATCCACAATCCTGGTCAAACTTGAATTGAAGCCAATGGACTTCAATGAATAATATCAATCATTATTTAATTTATCTGGTCACACTATAAAATGGAACAATGATAATACTATATTTTTTTGAATGTTTTATAAATAATAAATGATATAACATTCTCACATTATTCTAGATTTGTTCAATTATGGAATATTTGGTATTAGATCATTCAATTGAATATTTGATGAAAAATCCATTTTTACCCTTTTAAAATTAACTGTAGTATTTTGGGGATAAATATTTTCTAGTAAATTATTTTGAATTAAAATTTTTTAATTGTGTTCCTGATTGAATAGGCTACAAATTCTATTCAGTACGTTCAAGTTAGATCGTGCATATGGGTTGAATAAATGGGCCATGAAGACAATTCTAGACTAAACTATCCAGATTGGACATCACTTCCCCATTTGGGTCGTATCTTCTTAATTCAGGCTTGGATTGAGCCCAAATATGAGGAAAGGTCGGGGAAAATATTTGAAACAAATAATACCTCTATAAGGTCAGCCAATGCATGTGTTTGGAGGTCAAAAATGTGGTGAAAGTTGGAATAAAATATTAGGCTGAGTTTTCATTTCACACATAAAAAGTTATGTAACCCTAGCCCTCAAAACCACTATTTAAAGGAGGTTTTCACTCTTTGGGAGGGCTGGGAGAGGCTTTGAGAAGGTGTGTCTAAAAGGGTGTCTCTTGGGAGCCCCTCACAACTCTTGGAAAAAGTAAGGCTATGTGAAATACACTCTTCCAAAAATTCTCTCCTCTCCCACCTACTCTTTGTATTTCTTTTCTTTTATGTTGATATCTCAAATTTTTCTTCAAATAATCTCCTGGGTTCTTCCCTTTTCTTCTTCACTTAATATTCCTAATTGGGATGGAATCAAGAGTGGATATGAGACTAGGTACCACACTTTCTATCCTTTGCTCATGAAAAACGTCTCCATGATGACCACACCGCCCAAGGAAGAGTAGTTTTTTAGTGATCGATCTATCTTCTACCCTCTTAATTTAATTATTTTAAATCATTGAGCTACGGTAATTCAATTAATATGATCCATGAATTGTGTTTTATATTTATAAAAACTATGCAAGAAATTGACCAATTAACACAAAAACACGTGAGCTCGAAATTTCTTGTAAATTATGAGAGCATGATCTTAATCGGTATTACAAGACCACACAGTATTAATTTTTATAGTTCAAATATAATCCCTAAAAAAATCATCCTCATATCCAAAATGGATATGTGCTCTAATGAACCACTGACCATAATCTAACATTAGATGAACAATCAAATCGGGGTGATGTGATTGCGTGTTCCTATGCTAGCCTAGGGTTTAAGTAATTTCATCATTGTGGTTAAGTTAACTCTCAAAGGGTTCGAGGGTTAAACATTTAGGGGATCATAATTATATGGATATTTATTTAAATGATAATGATTAATATTTAAAAGAAGAGGTAGAGTTAGATATATTTGGACTTTTAAAATATTTTCTAAAAAACATCTTCTTGTTGTGTATTTTTAATCAGACATTATTTCAAAATTTAAAACAAAAAAATTGAATTATTCTTCCATAAAACATCACTATGTTTTATAAATGATAAACAGCCACCCCCATCCTTTCAAGTAGTGTTTTAATTATATTCTATTTTACTTTTAGAAAACCTTAAAATTGTTGTTTTAATTTACTTCCTCCTTTGATAGACGACCTGGGTTAGCCACTCTAGTGCACCTAAGTGCCCAAAAACCACTAATCATTTGAGGGGTCCCATGACAGCATTCTTTCAAATTGGTGACGTTTCTTGGGAGCCATGTAATTATTCCATCCAATTAGAGTTATTTATTTTATTTTACATTTTATTAACTTCATATCTTCTTTCTTCTTTATTTACCCAATCATAATTCTTTTTCTTCTTTTATTTTCTTCTACTTCTTTTTGGACCATCAAATAAAACATCTTATTTCTATTTTACTCAGGTCTACTTTCCTACTTTTATTTTTTTATTTATGACACGAAATAGTCCCGATGATCTCTTAGATCCTGACCTCGAGATTGAACGCAGCCTTAGGGGACGAATCAGACATTCTCATTCTATGGGAAGTTTTAGTATTCAACCAGTTATAAAATTACAATAATACCCAAACATTGAAATTGGATGAAATTCAAATTCAACCATAAAACAAGAAACAATGTCTAAATATAATGGATATGAACTTAATATAACCATTCGAGAATTGGTTTTACCTGATATTAATTATCAACCAAATTGCATTGCATATCCAAATCTTGAATCTGACATTGAACTGAATCTATATTAATTCACCTACTTCCAAAATTTCACGACCTCTCTGGTGAGGATCTCAATAATCACCTTAAATAATTTAATTTTGTTTTCCCAACCTTAAAACCAAGAAATGTTTCTGAAGATCAAATCAAACTAAGATCATTCCCATTCTCACATGATGGAGATAAAAATGAATGGATGTATTATTTACAACCCGATGATGTAACTTGTTTGGTTGATTTGAAAAGTCTTTTATTATAATGATATTTTACAACATCAAGGACCACTTCCATTAGTAAAGAGATATCTAGGATCAAGAAAGATAAATAAGTGTCAATTTATGAGTATTGGGAGTGATTCATTAAGTTGTGTGCTAGCTGCCCACATCACCAAATCAGTGAGAATCTAATCATCCAGTACTTCTTTGAAGAACTCACACCTATGGAGAGAATCATGGTGGATGTTGTAGCTGGAGGAGCAGTGGTGGGCAAGACACCAGTTGCTGCATGTGCGTTGATCAAAAAAATGACTCAAAACTACCAACATTTTGGTGGTCGAGGTACACCACATGTTAGGGGAGTACATTAGGTAAGTCTTTCTTTTAATGAGAGTCATTTGATTGATACCATGTTATCATAATTGAAAACTATGGTGAGAAAGCTTTCATTGGCTCAAAAGATATCCCAATCCCCTCCATCAAGGCCTTGTGGCATTTTCAATGAGACAAGCCACACAACAGACTGTTTCCCACAACTACAAGAGATAGAGGATTGTGCATCGGTATTCCCAAGTATCCCTTATCAGCAGCAACAACCATATCTCCAAAATAAGCTTGATTCCTTTGCACCAACATACAACCAAGGGTGGAAGGATCAATTTGACATGAGTTATGGCTTTAGAAAACAATAAAGTCCACCCTTTCAACAAAACATACAACAGCCTCTGCCTTACCAGCAGGGATTCCTACAACCCTAATGAAGATTTGAAGCCCAAATGTCCACAATCCAGCATCATGGGAATCCGCCACAAAATGTAGATTCTAATACTGATGATCTTTTGAAACAAATTATTTTTAATCAACAGAATAAGATGAAGAGTCATGGTTCGGAGCTGAGGGAGTTGAAGACTCAAATGAGCCAGATTGCCACAGCCGTCCATGAATATGTAAGTAATAATTCCAGAAATATATCTTCCCAACCAACTCTAAATCCAAAGGGGAATGTTAGTGCCATCACATTGAGATTTGAGAAGCAAAAAAACTGATTCTTATCCCCCTAACATTCCACCAGGATTCACCTCAACTCCAAAAATCCCAATTCCACATCAAATGATGAGCAACCCACGGAGAAAGATAAAGTTATGAAAAATATTGATGATGTTCCTTTTAAACCCCTTCCATTTCCGAACAGGGTTCTTCAAACCAAGAGGCTAGCTAAAGACGAAATGAAAAAGGAGGTTTTGGAAACATTCAAGCGTTTGGAGATCAAAATTCCGCTACATGAAGCCATTAAGAAAATTCCAAGCTATGAGAAAATCAAAAAAGAACATTGTACCAATTGAAGATGGATCCAAGGAAATGAAAGGATCAATCATGGAAGGAACATGTCAGCACTCATTACACCAACTCTTTCAATGCCGACAAAGTTCAAGGATCCAAAGACATTAACCATCCCATGCTCCATAGGGGAGTTGCACATTTCAGATGCACTTTGTGATTTAGGACCTTCCATAAATTTGATGCCTCACTCTGTATTCTCTTCATTGCAGGTTGGTGAGATAAAACCAATGAGAGTAGTGTTGTAGTTGGATAATAGAGATACGACATATTCGGCGCGAATCCTTGAGGATGTACATCTCTGGGTAAGATAAATTATATTTCCTACTAATTTCTACGTTCTTAACATGTAGGATGATCAAGTATGTTCTCATGTCCCAATTATCTTAGATAGACCATTCCTCAAAACTGCAAAAACTATCATAAATGTCAATTATGGTACACTTTCCATGGTATTTGGGGATGAATTTGTGATATTTAATGTTATGGATTTCATGAAGTACCCCTCATAGGATCATTATACATTATTTATATCCCATTTTGAACCACCATGTAAAACCCCCATTGATTTTATTGTCCTATTCTTAGAGATATTATTAGTATTGGTTCCAGTTTGATGTCTAAGAGTACATCCACACCTATTTCTAATGCAAAATACTCTCTTAGAATTGATTTGTAAATGGAATCATATTCTGATTTTGATCATGTGAACATTAATTATGACATGGATGTTGAGTGTGCTAATGGATTTGATTCTTTATTCTCTCATTTTAATGATGTATATCATGATACTGATTTTAATTTTGGACATTTTTTAGTTCCTTTAATGTCTCCATCCATACACCACCCCCCTACACCAGAACTCAATCCATTTCCACCAAATCTCTAATACTCATACTTTTTGAGTGGTGAGAAATTACCTATTACCATTGCCAACAATCTCATTCTGAACATGAAAAAAAAACTTTTGAATATTTTGAGGGAGAACATCAGGGAAACTGGGTGGATGTTGGCTATCATATCAGGTATTATCCCCTATATTTTAATGCATAGGATTCTTTTGGAGGATGGGGCTAAACCAGTTAGACAGCCACAAAGGAGACTCAATCCAACACTTTTGGATGTTGTTAAAAATGAAGTTGAAAAATTGCATGAGGTAGGTATAATATATCCAATTTCAGATTCCTAGTGGGTGATTCCCTTTCAGGTTGTGCCTAAGAAAAGTGGTGTTACTATTTGTAAAAACGAGAATGATGAGTTAGTTAAAATGAGTGTGCAAAATAGTTTGTGTGTGTGTATTGATTATATGAAATTAAATCAATCTACTCACAAGGACCGTTTCCCCATCCCATTAATTTGATCAGATGGTTGAGAGACTTGCTGGTAAAACACATTATTTTTTCTTGGATGGATTTTATGGATATTTTCAGGTTCATATTACTCCATAGGATCAGGAAAAGACAACATTCTCTTGTCCTTTTGGGACGTTTTCCCCATAAGGATAACAGGATTTTCACACTTCATATCATTGTCCACTTGGAGTATGAGGATAAGAGGATTAGATTGAGACTTCTAGATTTTGTTCCTGTTGAAATTTACAACAATGTTAGAGAAGCTATTAGGTATTGATGCAATAATGAGATCGGTACCCAGTTCTTCAGGGAGTTTAAACCCTAGAACATCCAAGTGTTCAATGTAGCCAATGATCTGGACTACATGAAGCCAAGCTTGTGCACCCTCTCCAAGCATGCTCTGAAATAGAACCTTGGGGACCTCAAACCTTTCCTATCTTTCTCTAACTTGGTATAGACCATGGAGGTTCTCGATCATATTGTAGGAATCCATGTCTTCGTGAGACTTCATGAGCTCATGTGACATTGATTATAGCATCAAATGTTTAATGTCATGTGCATCGCTCAAAGGATGATCATAGACCAGGAAATATTCATCACTCGCCCCTTGGGCTAGCGAATTAGGAATTGTGGATTCCAGTATGTAAAACTTTCGTTCATGGCGTAGGATAACCTGAAGGAACCAATACCATTCCTGAAAGTTACTGCTGGTGAGGATATTATCATTATTGATAATTGATCACAGAGAAAATTTGGTTGACAAGTTTGTCATATTCATTCTACAAATTAAAAGATCTGATTTATCAGTAAATTCATAATTACATTTAATGTCAGATAATAAATTTTATTAAGTCTCAAACTATTTTATGAAGTCCCAAAGGCCCTAACCATTGAACTCGGAATGTCCATTTTCTTTGAAATTCTAGTGGAAAGGACCCATATTCCCATTCTCATATCCCCAAGAAAGGTTGGTCAAGCTATTAGATGGTATTTAGGTTGGAAGTTCTTTTCCAACTGTGATCATACAGTTCCTTGATCTGTTGAGTGGACTCCCCAATCCTGAAATCTTGACTTGGATTTCCTCAACACTTGCCTCCATTTTACAACATGTCTAGCAAGGGATGCTACTCTTAATGAAAAATGATTAAGTCAACACAAAACATTCATAAGAGCTTCCTTTATAAAAGTAAGTGTCCCAGAAAGGGTTGCTCAAACACATAGTATTATTGAGTCTTTTCTTTATTCAAGTAACGGAAGCCATGGTCTGACTTAATATTGTATTTAAGGGATTTCCTTATTTACACATAGTTTTTCATTACAACATGAAAGTTGATATTAAATGATGCTTTCTTAAGTGATTAAACATGTTTTGATAAGTTTTACTCATAGTCCTGTTTTTATTTTATTCCATCGTTGGATGCTTGTTTATTTCATTATCCATGTGATCGTGACAACACATACATAAAAAATAAACCATGAAATCTGATAGAAAGAAGATGTCATGATCATGAGATTTTATTGTTTAGCTTATCTATAACTGTTGATAAGTTAACCCTTACATAGGAAAAAACACCTTAAACCCGATGGTTCATGTTTTGCAGCTCCCACATGTCCACCTTTGTTTCTTCTTTTGTTGGTTTTCGCCTTAGCATCAGGTTTTGAACTGTCTCCTCTAGCTTGGGAGATCCTCCATTACATGGGTTTTAAATTAAAGATTCCATTGGCACGTAGGACCTACATTTTATTGGAAGAAGGCTCTTAGGAAAATGAATTTGAATTAAATTAATTTAAATGAAACCACACACAAAAAGGGTCTTTGGTCAAGCTCATGATCATCCATATCATGAATCGACATTTATGCATATTTAGTATTCAAATTATTTTAACCATTATTTCATTAATGATATGTCACAGTTTAATTTATTTAATTATGATATTATAATTATTTATTTATTTATCTTAAATTCTTTTTTGAATGTCCTTTAGATTCTTCTCATTCGTATTCCTTGTATGGGTCTTTGTACATTGGAGGAAACCTGGTGAAATTACATTGTTGGAAAGGTACATGGCATGTAGGATATATTACACGGTGTGTATTTGATTTCACCCTTTATCCAGAGTACACTCCAGCTGCTTTGGCATGTTTTCTGTACTTTGGAAATTTTGGAGTACATGGTAGGTATATTAATATAACACAGCATGTACTTCTTTGTTACGCGGTTACCGGCCTGGAAATCCCATGTAAGTGATACATGGATTCTCTTTGTATATGGTTTCACCTGGTCCGGATCCAACTACATGGCATGTTGATTCAACTTAGACACCATTTATTACGTTTTGCACATGCCATTATGTTCAGGTCAACATGGTGTAATAAATACTTAGGCATGCTCAATACAGACGGTGTGGATTGGCGGACCAGTACCAGTTTGTTGAACCTAAGTACAAGGCGTGTAGTTTCCACTAAACAATGTGTATTCTTATGTTGTATAGACAGAAAGATCAGCTTCTCTGGATGAGTTCCTCGTTTTTTAATCAAAATCAAAATTAAAAGGTCATTTCTGTGATGTGAATCATGAAACGAAGGAGGAAGAACATATCTCATTCATTATGTTTTATAGAATGATTTATCTTGAATTGAATCATATATAGTGGCATAAATTATCAACAAAAATTATATAACTATAATCAACATTTTAACCTCCCTCTGATACCATTTGATGGTTCTGGGCGCAGCAGATGTCCATGGGTGGATGTGCACCCTTGGCTTTTTTGTCATTAACAAGGATCAATCTGGGATCAACATGACCAAAAATGCTAGACTCTATAGATCAAATCATATAAATAGACAAATAAGAAAAATAGTCTTGGAACCACAAACGAGGAAAGTCATAGGTTGATTATAATTAATTTAATTAATTGACCAAAATTACCATCTATGGTGTTCTGTCCTTGTTGATATTTCTGATCACGTTCTAATGTGATTCGTCGTAGCGTCGTAGAAGCCAAGTGTAGACTTCCTCCAATGGTGATCCACATGAACACCATGTATATCTAGACGTTTCCAAAGTAATATCTAGGTACTAGCATGGAGAATCCTTTACTTGAGTTGTTCACCTTTGATTGTCTTGATATGATGGAGGAGGATCTCTTTCAGTCATTCGAGTGTTTTTTGATAGAGGATTTCTTTCGGCCTTGAAATAATTCTCCATAATTGTTGTGCACAACGATTTGGAAAAGTGTTGGTGTGTGAATATATTTATAATCAGGTTTGAGGTTATAGAGTTATAAAAATAAATAAATGCATTACACATTTTATTTATTTCATTACCTCTTACTGAAAACCCCCATGTCGAATAATTAATTACTTGACATGGGCCCATGCATATTATAAAAAATATCATTTAATAAAATGATATTATTTACTCAAAATCCTGATTAGATAAACTACACGGCATGTAATCTTTAATACACAGAATGTACATGTTTTTCCTAAAACTACATGGCATGTAATAATTAGTACACGTCGTGTACTTTTGTTTCATTTCCATTCCAAAATAAAAACTACACAACATCTAATTATTAATACATAGCGTCTATTTGGTTTCATTTTATTCTTCCTCCAACATTAATATGATTTAGGCGTCTTTGAATAATTATTAAACCACATAAGGGAATAATCTTTATTCTACTTGAGATACTTGGATACACTTAGTTTGGGACTCTCGAGGCCTCTTTCTCATTGATATTTGGCGGGCTTGCCTATATTCCAAGATTATTGTCTAGAAACGGGTCAAGGAACCCAATAGAATGATGTTGACGCCGCATTGATGTGTAACCTCATACGAATGATTACCGTGTAATTTAATCCCTTTTTCTCAATATCTCATCAAGTAGGTTTCATGGCTGTGTCATAAACCTATATGCTTGATCATTCATTCATTGACTTCTAGAAATAAACTCATCGTTACACCATGGCCATGGAATTTGGGCGAAAGTTCTATTTCAATCAAAGGTCTTGAGATATCTACATCCATAAATATGGAAGATACAAATCCTTCCTAGACTTATCCATTAACAACATGTCATTCATGATGCTCCAAACGTACCCCACATCCCACCAACTGTCTTCATGATGATATTTTTCATAAAATCTTAGTGTGTGAGTCACGACATGAGTTATGATAATATTCCAGTCTAAGGACCATTACATGCGCTCGTAGATAGAAATGTCTAATGACACCAAGACATGAAGAATTGCAACTGGTGGGCCTATTCTCTTAATATCCCATCTTTGATATTACTAAGCATGAACTCCATGAGGGGGAGTATCGTCTTCTAATGAGTACTCACACATAGAGGTCTGTATACCATGTGTCCTTTCATAGTATGTCATCCAACCGTATAACTTTATTTAATAATATTGTTATATAATTTCATGGTTCTCATCATAGAGGGGATCTTCCATAAACTTATTAATGAAAAAAATATTCTATGCCATTATTATATTATAGTATTTCAGAACAATGAACAATATATAATAAGGGTAACTTCATATAATCAATGTACAAACAGTTGGTTCTAAGGACGCCAACTCTAATAGAGGGTATCGAAAGAGGGAGTTGGGTATTTATTTTACTATGATGCATCAGGGACTAGACTAGGGAGTGCCCTGATGTAGTAGGTAGTAGTGATTTCTTATAGCTCACGACAACAGAGGCAACATGAGAAGAACTAGGCTACACATGACCTGGAGTTAGAAGTAGTGGTCTTCGCCTTGAATGTGTGGTGACATTTCTTGATGGGAGACCATTTTACTGCCTACTCTGATAACAAGAGTCTCATGTATATCATCTCTCACAAGGAACTGATCTTGAGACAATGGCGATGGCTAGAGTTCCTCCATGACTATAACTATGAGATAGTCTATAATTTTGGGAAGGGGAACATGGTAGCAGATGCACTCAGCATGAGGTTTGGTATGCAGTTCCAGAGTGAGGCGATATAGAAGCTAGCTACGATGAAGATATCTTTCATTGGTAGAGATAGAGAATATTACCACCAGTATATGATAGTCACTCCCCCAATCTATCAATGATTCAGGGAGGTGAAGTTTTGGGACTCTGACCACGAGACTCGACATGCTCAAATATGATCCGGATAGGAACCTGATGGATTTTATGAATGTGGGGAGAATGCCATCCTCTTCCAAAGACTTACCATGGTACCGATGGATCTACAAGAAGAGGTTTTGATGGAGTTAGATAAATCCCCTCTGGTGGTACATCCTGGTGTGGTGAAGACATACCAAGACCTCTGGCATCAACTCTGGTGGCCAGGGATGAAGAAGGCAGTGGCAGAGTTTGTTTCACAATGCCTCACTTGTCACTATGTGAAGGTCGAGAAACATGTTCCAGATAGCCTAGCTCAGCCACTAGAGGTGCCGGAGTGGAAGGGGTATTGAGTCTCCATGGACATCGTGACAGGGTCTCCATGTACATCCAAGGGACATGATTCCATCTGGGTGATCATTGACTAACTCACAATGTCAGCCCACTTCCTACCATTTTGAGAGAAGGGATCAATAGAGGGCCTGACATGTCTCTATGTATAGAAGAAAATAAGACTTCAGGTGGATCCATCGACAATTTTCTCTCACTGTGACACACATTTTACATCCCGGTTTTGGAAGGAATTATTAGAGGCGTTCGATACTCAGCTGCGTTATAGCCCCACCTTTCATCCTCAGAGAGATTTTTTGATAGATCGGATCAAACATACAATGGCAGACATGCTTTGTGCCTGCATCCTAGATTTTGGTGGTAAATGGGAGAATCACATTCACTTTGTGGAGTTTTCATAAAATAATATTTATAACTCCACCATCGGTATGGCACCATTTGAGGCCCTATACGGTCGACCTTGCAGATCACCTCTATGCTAGACAGACCCCGGGGAGTCTACACTAATGGGTCCAGAGTTGTTATGAGCTACCACTAAGAAAGTTCTGATCATCCAGGAGCCGATGAAGAATACACACAGTAGAGAGAAGTGTTATGCTGACAGGAGACGAAGATCATTGGAGTTCCAGGATGTGGACCATGTATTCTTACAAGTCACTCCTCGATGGGGAC
Organism: Viscum album; assembly: GCA_963277665.1. Lineage (NCBI taxonomy): Eukaryota > Viridiplantae > Streptophyta > Magnoliopsida > Santalales > Viscaceae > Viscum > Viscum album. Next base: position 350,711,649 of record OY728123.1, read on the forward strand.
TATAGAGATTTGGCTGATGTGGAAAGTTATCAATGTGGTTTGTCGAATATTTTCTGATATATTCTATGATAGGTGAGGTATCATACTGCTTGTAACTTTCACTAAAGTAGGGGAGGGTGCATGTTAGGTCCACTAAGCGAGATACCCTATGAGGGGGGGTGAATCAGGGTATGACAGTTCAAAACAACTACCCCTTATGATCTTGATTTGCTCTTAGAAAAAACCCTCTTCTCTCTCTTTTTGGATGAATATAATGAATGAATATTAAATCATCCATAGGACACATCGATTATTACTTGGTTCACCCTCACTAGGCTACATCCAAGGAGCATACATTGGAAGTGTGCCGATGTACCAATTCCACTATAAGCGCACTTATGTTTACATGTTCTAAGTGGACTCACTATTCCTCTTGGTTTACAACCAGTCACAATTTGAGAACTCACTGCTCTCTAAATTGAAGTGAGCTCACTGCTTCTTGAGAAGATCCACTCACAGTTTATAGACATGTCGGTCTCTTCATTATCACTAATGAATACATCCTCCAATATATGTAGATGCTCCATTAAAGTCCAAATTTCATCCACTGATGAATACCTCTTTACCAAAGATGTTCTGGGAAATTTCTATCTTTCATGCAACCCTATGGTCACTTTTGTGCCCTTTAAATAGCGCAAAACCTCTACCTTCATTGTGGGAAATCCAATCTGCACACCACACCTGCGTGCCACACTAGCGCGCCAAACTTGCTCACCTAACAGCTTGTATGGCACATCTTCACAGTACACTTGCACAATAAATTTGCGCGACACAGTTTTGTGGTACACTTGGGTAGTAAACTTGCATGGTCCACTTGCACGGTACACTTGTGTGTCCAACTTGTGCACCCCACTTGCGTGCCCACTGAATAATGCACGTCACTTTCACTTGCACGTTCAGAGCCCAGATTTTCCTTATGTGTTGAGCTCGTTAATAAATGAGGAGAGTAGCCATCTATTTATATGATTTTTTATGATTTTCATGCCATACTAGTTCACCACTTTAGGACTTTCATGCCTCTTTTAATCCATTTTCATATTTTGATATGATGATCTTGAAATTTGACATGTGAACCACACTTGCGGGCCATACTTGTGCGTCATACTTTCATGCCACACTTGTGTGACAGTTTTGGACTTGCGCGCCACACTTGCGTGCCACTTTTGGACTTGCATACCACACTTGAGTGCCACATTTGGACATACCCTCCACAATTACACCGCAGTTTTGGACTTGTGCACCACTTTTCCTTTGCAAAATTTTTGATGTTCTAAATTCGAATAATTCCTGGCGTACAACATTAGAAACCTCCTTAAAATAAGAGCACAACACCTTTTTCCAAAAACCTATTTCCTCATTATCCAGGAAACCCCCTTTGTCAATAGTATGAGTCATTGAGACTATATTTGGCAAGAAACACAACACGGAGTCCTTCATTGTAAACAAAAACAATCATCTCAAAAATGATTCAATGATACCTTTAGGGATTTTTTTCCAACAGTCTCCCCTTTGTGTTTTTTGACAACTCTTCTCAAAATAATTCCCTATTCATTGATACCACATTAAGGATTCATTCATCTTTAGCCACTATTCACCGCTTGCGATACAGATAGCGGTCAAAGATTTACTCTACACATATTCTAAGCACACATGAGAAATGCTCGGTGAGAGAAACAATAGTATCATGAAAATTTCATCTATCAGTCACTTCGTTTCTAACACCACTGTTGATACCAACCTGATACCAATTGAAATTTCTGCTTTTATCATGATCCTCAGCTATCATGATATCTATTATTTGATCGATCACATCTAGCATCATATAATTTAATTTTATCCCCCTATATCATTGCTCCCCCTATCTTTCTGCTCCACCTGTCAGCTTCTCCCTATATCGTTCATGATTTGTCAAATATCCACATAGTCATAATGTCTCCCCATTGAACAATCACAGTTTTCTCCCACTTTTTCAACAAAACCAGAGGGAATCCCTCTGCAGTCTGTAACTAGGTAAAACACATATTAGTACATTAGGGTAAAACACATCCTACCTTGGGGAGTGGGGGGTCCACATCCACAATGTTTTAAGTATGGGGAGTTGACTAAACTACCAGAGAAATTCGATGCCTTTCAAACTATTCCTTGGGTAATGCCTTTGTTAGAATGTCTGCAATCTATAGTTCTATAGGCACATTCTACAACCTCAAAATTCCTTGCTCAACCATCTACTTGATAAAATGATACTATATCTCAATGTGATTGTTCCTTGAGTGATGGACATGATTTTTTCTGAGATTTATATAACTTGAGTTATTGCATTAGATTCTGATCGGAGTCTTCACTTCAATGCCCATATCATTAAGCTACTTCTTTGTCCACAATAAATGCATGCATTCTTGAGTGGCGGAAATATATTCGTCTACTATGTTGCTCAATTAAATGCAACCTTGCTTCTTTCATAGCCAAGAAACACACAAGTCACCAAGATAAAATGCACCTCCTGATGTTGATTTCCTATCATTTGTTGAACCATCCAAATATACATCAGTATATCCCAATAACTCTATCTGAGATGTTCCATTATACATCAATCCAATATCCCTCATTCCCATGATATACCGAAGTATTCTTTTCACTGAAAGAGTGTGGCCATTCTTGGGATTAATTTTATATCGTGCTTCTTGGCAGGTGGTGAAAACAATAGCTAGTATCGTCGATGTCAGGTATAGTAAACTCCCAATAATCTCCCTATATTCTATGATATTAATTTCCTTTCCATTATCATATTTCAATAAATTCATCTGGGTAGCAACCGGAGTCTTCATATCCTTGGAATTTTCCATTCCAAATCTTATCAAAACATCCTTGGCATATTTGGATTGAGAAATGAATGTTCCATTCATTCCTTGTGTCACCTGTAGACTAAGGAAAAATGTTATCTCTCCAATAATTGACACTTCGAACTCACTTTTCATGAATTCAGAAAACTGTCTGCCCTGAGCTGTATCTGTTCCAACAAATATTGTGTCTTTGACATAAACCAGGACCATCATCCTTTTATTACAATTACTATTGAAATAGATATTTCAATAAACTCCACCATACTAGAAATAAAGTTTCTTCAAGTAATGATCAAGCCTTGAGTGCCAGGCCCTTGGTGGTTGTTTCAACCCATAAAATGCCTTCTTCATTCTACAAACCTTGTTCTCATCCTGATGAATTAGAAAACCATCTGGATGCTCAATATACACCTCTTCCTCTAGAACACAATTTGGAAATGAAGATTTTACATCCATCTGGAAATCATTGAACTTATGTTGCACTGCAATGGCTAGAAATAATCTTCTTGTCTCTAGTCTCACAATTGGTACAAATGTCTCATAAACGTCTATTAACTCTATCTGGGAGAATACCTTGAAAACTAGTCATGCTTTGTTTTGAATCACTGTGTCATATTCATTCATCTTATTGTGTAGACCCATTTAGTCCGAATGATATTCTTATCTGCTGGCCTTGAAACCATCTCCCACGTCTAATTCTTCCCAATCTAATCTAGATCTCCATTCATTTCCTAAATCCAATTATCATCTTCAAGTGCATCATTAAATCATTTAATCACAACTTATGATAGAGAAGATTCATACTACAGTTATTTCATTCTTCTTGTATGAACTAGTGCTGATTGATCACCAATGATATTTTACCTGTCAATTTTAGCTCGACTCCTTGGATTTTATGAAGATACATATTTTACTTGCTCATACACATCATTAGTATATTCTTCTGAATCAACATCATCCACTTCTGTGCCCCCTGAATTTCATTCTTCCTTATCACTATCATAAAGAAATTGTCCAATGCGCAGTTGAATGATCTCCTAATTCTCTACTACAGTGACATCATTTCACTCAACTACATTTTCCAGCCTTTTGTTAAAGCATTTATATTCCTTACTTTTTCCTGAGTAGCCAAGGAATATCCCTTCATCACCTCATGACTCATATTTCCTATGTTTTTCCTTGTTGAAGATAAAGCACTTATTTCGAAATATTCGAAAGTATTTCACCATTGCCTTCTTTATATACCACATCTCATACGAAGTCTTTCCTTCCTTCAGACATAACAAATCCCTATATGAAATATAGGCCGATGTCAAAACAGCGTCCTTCCAAAATTTCTCTGGTAGGTATTTCTCAATGAGCATCATTCTTTCCATGTTATAGATGATCTGATTTCACTTTTCAACCACTCCATTCTGTTGGGGAGTTCTTACTGAGGAAACTTGATTGCTTATCCCATGTTTCTCAAGATAGCCTTCCACTTCATAGTTTGTGAATTTCGTACCGTTGTCAGTACGAAGATTCAAAATTTTCTATCCAACAATCCATTCAAACTCCCTCTGGTAACTTTTAAGCAGCTAAACACATCCGACATATGGGAAATAACAAATATCGCTACCATTCTGCTATATTAATTAATGAAAATAACATAGTACCTCTTTTTGTCAATTTCCCTTGGTGTGATAGGACTACAAACATCATCATGCACCAATTAAAGAACTCTTGTTGACTACTTCACAATTGCCTTATATATCTTTCTAATAAGCTTACCTTTTTGGCATGCATCACAAATGTGAGTATGATCACGTGATAGATTAGGGAGGACTCTTGCTGCATCACACTTTACTAGATCTTCCAGGGATGGTTGGCAATGATGACCAAGTCGTTTATACTATAACTTCTTTTCTTCCTCTTTAAACAGAAAACACATATCTTCTTTTCCACTTAATTGGTAGAGATTTACCTTTGTTCTTTATCCCTTTAGAACTAATGTACCATCTATTCCTTCGGAGACACACATCTCTTTAGTAAACCTTATAGTATTTCTTGAGTCACATAAATGATTGATGCTGTGAAAATTGTGACTGAGGCCTTCTACTAATAAGACATCAGCACGTCTCATCTCTTTTCCCCCAAACTGGTCCTTTCCTGCGCCAATAATCTGCAGGCCTTCATCATTTCCAAACATGAAATCTTCTTCTTTATATTATTTTACTCATTTAACATTATCCTTATTACCTGTGTTGTGATATGTGTAACCACTATCAAGAATCCACACACCAGAGCGATCTGATGCTTCAAGGGAAATTCCTGCCACCACGGGCTACTCATCCTTATTTTTTTGGTATAAATTTTTGCCTTCATACTCAGTATGGATTTACACATCTTTTCTTTCTTAGAGTATGGTGGACTTGATTCATCTTGCAAAGATGAAAATCTATTTTTAATTTTTAACTCACATGTTGGTTTATTGATCTGCTACTTGCGAACATTTTGATTCTGAAGTGGCACATTCCTCTTTATGCTCAAAGTGATGTACCTAGCCATGTTCCCAAATCCTCCGCACTGAAAATAGTTTCCTTTGAAATATTTTCTAGAGAATCGTTTTCTATTTGGCTACCATCTTTGTTCTTGTTCCCTTCAATATCTCTTGGCTATGGAACATAAAAACTATGAATATACCATCTTTCCACAGAAATAACACATGATATAAAGTTCATTACTTTGTGTTACTTATGCACAATGAGCTTCCCCATGAGATATTTAAATATTCTGATTCTTCTTTGTGCCAAAATCAACCTTCAATACCAAGATGGGTGCTTGCGGTCTGACTTCAATTTTCACAGATTTTTGTTTCTGATCAAGCCTTGAATCAGCATTAATGTCTTAGCTCAATTGCTACTTCTTTCCTGGGGAACTACTACGCTACTCAATCATCTTTTCTATCTTTATAATGACATACTTTCCTAAGAATGTGTTGGTAATCAATGGTTTTTCCCTATCTTTATCTTTTCTCCGTAGACCGACAACTTCATCTTCAAGCTCTTCGATACGCTTGACATGATCTTTCCTTGTGTTTTTCAATCCATCAACCTCCCTTTTCTGTTCATGAATCTTGATTTTATATTCACTAAATGACTTTGAGTTCTCTGGTGTTGATGACTTCAGTTTCTCAATTTCTTCCATAAACTCAGACTTCTCTTCTCCCTACTACTGCATATAGAGTTTGGAGTCAGGAACAACTTTGTTATATTTCATTGATTTGGCTCTCCAAACATCGATCTCCTCAAGAGTAGCCTCTAACTCAGCCTGCATATCTATTCATCCTTCATATTCTTCTACTTTATCATAACCTTTATTTTAATTATTCTATTAAGAACTACCGACAACATCCACCATAGCATTTTCTCCTTGATCATTGTATTTCTCTCTCTCTTCAACCTCCTCAACCTCAGACTTGTCTGAACTATCACATTCTTTTGAAAAGAGATTTTTCTTCTTAAAGAAATTACTCTTGAACTGTTTCTTGCCTTTCCCATAGGCTGATGACTTCTTCTTGGGAATTTTTACTTCGTCGACATCATCATCTTCTTGGAACATTTTGGGACACCTTGCTACAATATGACCATCCTTTCCACATCAAAAACAGGCCAGATAATGTTTCCCTTTAATATTTCATTTTCTTTTTTGATTATTTGTGGAGAGGAATGACATCACCTCATCTATCTTTTCTACTTCCGGGGAACCATCAATGGTGAGCTTCTTCATGGCCTTGATTTCCACTACTTTATATTTCCCCTTTTCCACATCCTTGTTATCATCCTTTCAGATTTCATATGAAACCAAGGTACTATGCAAATTATCCAATGTTATATACTTTGGATCTTTATCTTCTAGTACTAAAACCGTCAGATTGAATAGAGGTGGAAGTTTCCTCATGATATGCTTTACGATCTTTATGTCATTAATGACTTCTCCTAGACCTCGCATATCTTCCTCAGCAACATTTACCCTATCAAAGAATCCATCAACAGTCTCATTCGGGTTCATTCTTAGATCTTTATACTTTTTCCATAATACTTGCAGCTTCGCTTCTATGAGATTTTTATATCCTTCATATATGTTCAACATCATTTCCCACAGTGCATGAGATGTTTTTAATGACATCACCTTGGTATATATAGAATTGGATAGGGATCCTCCCAAATCATTGTTTACCTTTGCGTCAGCATCCAATTTCTCATCGCTTAACTTCTGATAGAGCTCCACTATTAATATAAACTATGATATGATGCATTGATGTTGTAAACACATCCATTCCTAATGATCAGAAATAGTTATTCATCCGATTCTTCAATAGATAAAAATTGTTCCTGTCGAAGAGAGGAATCCCTTTATGATTAGTGACCTCCATTTAAGGGAGAAACACTGATATCCCCTTTCACTCTAATACCAATTGTTTGGTCTACTAGGCTAGATACCCTGAGAGGGGTGGGGGTGAATCTGGGTATGATAGATTAAAACAACTTCCCCTTTTGATCTTGTTTTGCTTTTAAAAAAAGAATATTCTCTCTCCTTTCCGATGTAGAGTATGAATAAAACATAAAGCATGCAAAGGACACAACGATTTTTACTTGGTTCACCCTCGCTGTTCTATGTCCAAGGATCATACACCGATAGTGTGCCGATGTACCAATTCCACTATAAGAGCACTTGTGTTTAAAAGTTCTAAGTGGACTCACATTCCCTCCTGGTTTACAACCACACACAATTTGTGAACTCACAAGTCTCTCAACAATAGTGAGCCCACTGCTTCTTCAGAAGATCCCCTCACAGTTTATAGACCTGCAGGTATCTTCATTATCTCTAATGAATACATCCTCTACTATATGTAGATGCTATATTGAATATCAAATTTCATCCACTGATGAATACCGCTTTACCACAGATGATCTGGGGGATTTCTAACATTCATGCAACCCAATGGAGAATTGTGTGCACCATTAACTAGTGCACCACCTCTACCTTGATTGTAGAAAAACCAACTTGTGCGCCACACTTGAGCTCCACACTTGAACACCAAACATGCGTTCCAAACAGCTTGTGTGGCACACATTCGTGGTACACTTTCATGGTACACTTGTGTGGCACACTTTCATGGTACACATGCACGGTACAGTTGTGCAGTCCACTTGCGCGGTACACTTGTGCAGCCCACTTGTGTACCCCAGATGTGCGCCCACTAGACATTTCACGTCACATTCACTTACGCATTTAGAGGTCGTATTTTCTCTAAGTGTTGAGATCGTTAATAAATTAGATGAGTAGCCATCTATTTATAGGAATTTTGAGGACTTGCGCGCCACACTTGCGCGCCAAACTTGCGTGCCAAATTAAGACTTGTGCCCATCTTTATTTTCTTTGTAATATTTTGATATGATGATCTTGATGTATGAATTGTGCACCAAACTTGTGCGCCAAACATTTGTGTCATACTTGAGTGCCATTTTAGGCCTTGCACCCAACACCTGCACGCCGCACTTTTGCACCGGTTTTGGACTTTCCTGCCAGTTTTGGACTTGGAAGACACACTTGTGAACCACTTTTGGAATTGTGTGCCACACTTTGGTGCAACTTTGGGACTTTCCCGCCACACTTGCGCCCCACTTTTGGACTTCTACGACACTTTTCCTTTGCCAAATTTTGGATGTTCTGAATTCGAAAAATTCCAGGCGTATAACAATAGAAACCTCATTAACATAAGAGAACAACTCCTTTTTCCAATAACACTACTCCCCATTCTCTAGGAAAACCTCCTTTGTTAGTAGTTTGAGTCATTGAGACTCTCTTTTTCATAAAACATGGAATCCTGCATTGTCAACATGGAATCCTGCATTGTCAACAAACACAATCATCTAAAAAATGTTTCAATGATACCGTGAGGGATTAGTTCCCAATAGTGAAAAACATCTTCCATGTATCCCAGCTGATTAGATTCATGAATGACCCATCTCACATCATCGAACATGGTGAGCTAGACTTCTATGATCTGGTGACATTTATAGATGCTCTAGTGGAGATTGAGTATTGGTAGGAGCATATCCTTCATTGGCATCCAATACCTATATTGCATGTTTGTTGGCATCACAGGAACCTCCAAGATAGAACATGGGAGCAGGATACTCAGATTCATGCTCTGTACCCTCTTTTGTTTCCTAAGTCTATATTGTGGCTTTTAGGAATGAAAGGCCATAAGGAGTGGAGAATGTAAAAACCCTGATTTTCCATGTAATTTTTTTATTTATATGATATTATTACGAGTTTGAGAATATTGAAGGTTCTTGATTCCGATGCCCAGTGTGCCCGAAATGAATTTCTGAAATTTTTTACTGTCCATTCAGTAAATGCACGAATGACGTTTTCTAACTTTCAAACCATTCCTCAAATTAATAATCTGAGGGAACCGTTGAATCCGTAGCACCCAGATTCAGTTAAGGGAGACAATACATTGACCATAGTAGGTCTGGTGGAAAATTACATTTAGTGAATTTTTAAAAGAAATGATATAAAATAATTTTATTATTTTATTTTATTTCTTAACCTCTAATGAATAAGCGGTGTGAGGGTCCAGTAGTGTGTCTTGGCATTAAATGGCTTGAACCTACAGTCTATATTACAGAAACATTATGGAAATTAGGAAGCTTCCTAATTAATGATCCCCATTAATTCCCAATTTCATTACATACCCTCCACCTCTCCTATATATATGGAGCTTGGGGGAATGTACCGGTAGAACTTCTCCTAGTAATGAAGAGCTGAAGGAGTATCGCGACGCCAAACCTTTGGAGGAAGGAGCCGGTTTTGGAATGTGGTGACAAGCGACACTGAAACCCCGAGCTGAAGATCAAAGATCAATCGATGTTGTAGGAAACCTATAGCGAGAACGAAGAACACTGACCCACCTTCAATCATGGGTGTTTCTCCAACGATTCGAGGTAGGGGTTTTGATTTCTTATTTTGAATTAATGTGAGTTTATTGAACCCCTTTATCCTCCCTCATGTCCCGAGCTAACATGGCTATCATGGGCCTAACAAACTCGAGTCGGACCCTTAGCAACATTGCTAATCCCATACGTTCTCTGTTGAATACAGCCAATGCGGCGATGTCAACCGGCTACGAAGAATGCATTGCACCGACAAGTGCCAAAAAAAGGACGTGTGGCATAAATCCGTAGATTTCATAAGAATATATGGCATCGGCCAGCTATGGAGGGGGTGTGAAATGCCGCCATGAACCTCTGAGGAGCTAGAGGTTGCGGCTCGTCAGCCGTGATGAACGGTGGTGGCGATCGCCTCATCGGTCGGCCGCGAAATGGAATGTGGGGCAACCATTGTGCCTCCTGCGTGTAGGGATGCAACATGACCAGCCTACCACCGATGAACAGAAGTTGCGTCCCAAGATTTGGTAGAGGTATAACCTGCACCACTAACTAGTTCAATGAAGATAGGGAGGCGCCCACATTGCACCACCATTTCCCAAAACTGAACGGCCCTGGGCCATTTGGGCTAATGGGGGGAACGTTTTCCCCCCTTTCCAACGTGGGTTGCTCTCCACCATGACTGGGTTGTTTCCCTAGCGGGTCATAGCCCATGCGTGCTAGGTCGGGCCTCAGCCCAGCAAGCCAAATCAGCCATGGTCATGCCCAGACCAGGTTGAGCTGAGTCAGTCCGACCGGGTCGGACCGGACCCCATCCCAAGTGGGCCCCGAAACTTTTAATGGTACAAAACTTGTGAACCAGATGTCTGTTTGAAAACATTTCTATGGTTTTGGGCCCCTTGGTTCTAGGAAATTATTTTTTTTATACTCCAATTGTGTTTTGGAGACAGTTGGAGTAATGCCGGGTTGGATCGAACCCAAATCCAACCGAGCCTCCGGAACTAAAACGCTTATAACTCACAGAATGGGCGTCCGATTGTCACTCCGTCTGTCATGTTGGAACCCTTATGACATGGTGGTTCTTTTGGTTTCTAGTTTGAGGAGAATAGTAGTGGTCATGGTATGACTGATATATAGAGGGCAGATTCAACAGAATCGAGCACACCAGGTGCAAGGAATCCAGTAGCTGGTAGTAAGGCGGGGGATGGAGACAGACCATACGGAGGTTTGTACCGAGTGATCCGGTGTGGGACAGCACCTAGAAGTATTGTGTGGTTCATAACCTAACAGTCTTTTGTGGATCATCACCTCGTGAACTGACATGAACCAGCCTTAGAGCGTCCTATCGTGGTTCAATGATATACGGATCCTAGATGGATCAAATCCTGTGTGGGTCATTGCAAGGGTTAGTTTCGTATCGATCCTGGGTGGATCAGATCATATGTGGGTCATTACGGGGGATAGTTACATATTGATCTTCTATGGGTCAGACTCTGTATGGTCTGCAGCAGTGCCTCTTGATAGAGTAATATGATCCACCTTCACGACTAATCTTCTGTACTTCTCTACTTCACAGAAAACCAGGTTTTAGCTGAGACTCTAATTGAGTTGTGTCTATTTCTTGTGTTTTGTGATTGATATCATGCTTTGTTTTTTTTTTCTTTTGTAGAATTATGAGAGACCTTCTGGGGTCTCGGGGACCCTATTGGGTATTATTATACTTTCCCCTACACGAGCTTCGCCCCCACTTTTTTGTGTCTTGTGCAGAAGATGAACAGCTAGGCTGAGGCTTGAGGGAGCCTAGACCAGGTGGTCCGTGAAGGAGACCAGCAAACATGGTGTGATATGGAGGAGATATATACCTAGCCTACCTTTTGGATTCTCAGTGGACAATCCAATAGATTCTTTCTCTTTTCAGTTTTACATATACTTTTCAATTGGTCTTGTATTCCGGCCCCTTTACTTCTAGCAATATTTTTACTATATTAGTTTACATCAGAGTTTCATCTCATTTCATTCTAGTCTGTGGATTTTTACAGGTTTTAACGCAACGCCTTCCTATTTTAGGGAGTATGTCTTTCCGTTGCTAGTCTCTAGCCCCTGGCCTATAGAAGGCGGGCTTGTGGTAGTCAGGAACGGGCCCCGGCAGAGAGGTCATGACATCACTATTTTTTAATCATTCATGCATCAAAAGGTTAACAAAACCATTAAAATGATACCAAATATAGTGACCCATAACATTTTACACATTATCATAAAATTAAATTTTCAAAATACTTAAACATTATCCAAATAAACCCCAAAGACTGTACTTGTGTATTTCTTTTGGAAACAAGGCAACATAAACACTAATACAAAAGTGAGATACATTATCTCAAAGTAAGTTCTTCTTGACTATCAGCCTTTTAGACCCATAAAACATAAAATAAATATTCATAAATTGGGTAAAGAAACAAAAAAAGTCATGAGGTAAAATGATTAGTAAGGATAAACAAGAGAGAAACTTAAGAATAATCATGAGCATAAGGGTATGAGAACATGATCATGAAAATAGAATATAATACTCATCATATCAAAGATTACAAACATGAATCATGGAATAAATCATTGATGTTCATAATTAATGAATCATATTTAAATAAAGAACATAATCCATGAAATCATACAATATTAATAAAACAGGGAATTGTGGAAGACCCATAAGTAAATATAATTTAATTTCCATATTAGTAAATATGTCGCTACCAAGACCATATTTCAAGTATAGGTTCACTCCCTATACCATTATGGTCATAATAATTCACCCCCTTGGCCATCATATTTGCATGAGTTCATTCCTCATACAATTTGTGTATTCATGGTTCATTCCGATGTCTATATAATTAGTCATGAGATATAAATCATTACCCAATGCATTAGAGGAAGATATCGGTCCCACCCATCTCATAGTGAATTCATACATAAATGTTTTACAAGATCATAAATAATTACATCGTAAAACATGAAATGGAATTGGTATTATAAATATGTAATCATTTAATAAAATTTCGTATGTGATGGGTTTCATAATCATTTCATAATAAAAATTACATTTTAAAAGATGCATGTTTCAAAAGACTATAACTCCTGAATGATAAATGGTTTTCATAATCACCATGCCATCCAAACATAATCCATTGTTGGGAAAAATAATAATCGAAATATTTAATAATTTTCTAATAAAGAAATGAGTAACTTAAAAGGATGTTATCATGCATGGGATATGATTTTGAATGATATTTTTAATACATTTCATGAGAAAAATATCTTTTCTACCCTGAAAAACACTTTATAAAACAAAAAAAACTATTAAAACCATTTTTATTTGAAAATTGATTTAAAATATTATATTGAAATTTCTGAAATACTTTAATCTTTTCAAAAATAATTTTTCTTTGAAAATGGTCTTCAATTACATTTTGAAATCATTTTTTAATTTTTTTTTGAAAACATGGATTTTGAATTCAATAGATTTATGACTGAAGAGTGAGATTGTTTAATTTAACTTAAGAACATTATATTAAGTACCAGTGAGTGAAAAAATTCTACTAATAATTGAGGTTATCATTAATAAAAAGATGAGAATAAAATTAATTAGATTTATTGGGATATGGATCATGATATTTCATTAATTGAAGCATAATAAAAAAGAATCTCTAAAAGAAATGAGATTATTTCAATAAACTCTATCCACTTTGTATCTTCGGATCATACACTCCAAATATGAAAATAAAATTACATGATTCTAAAAAATGATTAAAATAATGATATTAATGATATAAAATTTAAAATGGAAATATATACACCTCGATAAATAATTTAGTTGAATAATAATACATGAGTCTCAAAGATAGAAAATTGAGACAAAACTATTTTACTGATTGAGTATCTTTTTAAAAATAAACCCCATGAAAGAAATGTCATAAAATGGAAACATTAATACCTTTAAATTTAATTATATTAATCTTTGAGAAACCCATGGGCAGTATCAACACTATACAATAGTAATGGTTGTTTACTAAATCATGTATGTCACGGAAATAAAAATTGATATGAAATACCATTACTTTGTGTCTTGTCTCTCATTGTACTCGTTCAAAACACCTGTATAATAAATATAAATTTATTTTAAATATTTTTAAAAACCATATTATTATAAATAATACCATATATGTTTTGATCATGAAATTTTATTACCCACTAGTTACCAATCCTATACTAAGGTTTCACTTCATATAATAACCGATTTTTTCTTATCATGTGTCTTAATATGCTATATCATTGTTCCTTAAAAATATATCATCATTAAAAAAATAAAAACCATGATATAAATATCATTTCTATTTATTATATTTTTATTATAATAATCTATATCATATATAATTATGAGATAAAATACATCTTTCATGAACATGGTATCTCGTACGTATGCATTAACATTATGTATATTTAACTATCATATTGAAAGAAAGAAAATAAAATAATTATATGTATATATATGTGTGTGTGTGTGTGTATCATTATTATATGATATTTAAAATACCAGATATAATATATATATTCCCTAAATCAATCCTTAATAAATTTCTTGTACTGTATGATCAAATCACATCTTTTGTATGAGGACGTACTCCACACTTCCTCAATAAAAATTATCATATTTACACCCAATGGAATTTAAAAAAACTATTTTCTATAAAATTAATAAATAATCTTAAAGATGTTTTAAATATCATATATTAAATATATAAATATAAAATTTTTCTCAATTTTAACCATGAGATGTGGTAATGGATAAATCAACAATCGTCGTTTAGTCAGGTGGTAGTTCACCATACTCATAAACAATATTTTTATTTCCCATTAGATAGAGTTATGTTTAGGTAAAACAATCAGTATAAAAAAATATTGTATATTTTTTATTATGTTTTAGTTATAAAAATATTTGAATAAATAGAGATGATTGGTGGAAAAAGTAAATAAAATAAAGGATCTTGAGAAAATACGATACACCTTAATTTTTTAACTCCATTGGGTTTGTTCCAAAAGGATTCCATGGATAGATTTCTATAAAAGGGAATGATTGAAGAATTAAGGGAGGTATTTTGGGATTTTAAATTAGAATATCTTGTCCAAATATAAGTTTTTGGAGATGTTTGTTGAAGAGGGATAGAAAGATCCCTTTTATTGGGAAGGGAAATGACACATATGACATTTTTTAAAACATGTTAGGTATACCAACGTTTTTAGCTAGAAAATGTTACCAAAAACCAAATATACACAATAATGGTAGGTTATTGGGAAAATAAAGGAAAACCATTCAGTGTTGGGAAAAAAATTATGTCTTTTTTGGTCATCAATTTACAGTTTTGTTATTTACTAACAAAATTGTTCTGTTAAACGTCATAACTAATTTTAATCACATTCAATAATATTTTTGGGGAAAAAATTTATACATATTAAACATTATAAATTATTTTTATTACAAATACATATTATATATTTTGATATTATAATGACATAAGTTATATAAATTAATTTAAAATTAATCACGTTGATGGGACGATACGACATGTTTATAAAGTAAAAACAGAAATACTTTTCTTATTTTTTATACACAATTTAAAAGTGAAATTGTTATCAATGACCTAAATTTTATTAATTTATGAAAATAGTATCAAACAAACATTGAATCAATATTAAAATATATATTACCCACTTAAATAAATTAAAATTAAATGCAGTTTTGAATATAAATACATTATTTTTCACTATTCATCAAAACATGATGTTTCTCAAAGAAATCACCACACTTACCCAAAGATAATTGTGAAGTTATAAAGTAAAAATGATGTTTATATTGTAAAATTATTTTTATTAATGTATCAAAAATTAATTATATTATTTTTCTAATAATTACCTTAAAAGAAGTTCATTTGAGAAAATAGTATTTTTAAACATATAAGACTACCAAAATAATTAATCTTTCATTATTAATATGTTTGATTTATTAAAAATTATTATAACAATATTTGATAAGTAATTATTATAATTCAATTAAATATGTTTAATAAATAGGTTATAATTATCTCATTTAAATAATTATAATAGAAAAGCGGTGTTTCAATGAAATAACAATGTTGCATGTAATGTAAACCAAGTCAATGTTTTATGTAACTTACATCGAGTTTGTCTTCTGAAAAGTACTCTATGTCAGTTCCATGTGAATGGACTTTTTTTCATATTTTTTTAAAAGGCATAAATAAAAATTAATTTATTAAATAAAATGTCACTAAAAACTCATCATGATACAGAATGCTATGTTATCACCCATATCTGACAAAGATCTAATTAAAGTCATTGAGTGAATTTTTTTATTTTTATATCGATTATGCATTAAAATATTTATACTTTGATCAATATTTAAAAATATGATATATTACAAATAATTTCAAAATATTTTGAAGACAACCAGATATATGAGGATACACGTATTAATGAGTTTTCAATCCTTGGTAAATGTAGATGTACGAACTATTGAAGGATTTTGAGAAACATTATAATTATATAATATTATAATGAAAATATTTATTTTCATTATTAGTAACTTTGATTCAAATATATCATTTCCAAAATAAAGGGATATAAATGATATTATTATTTATTAATATTAGGGATGAAAAATATACTATGTCATGAAGAGAGGAACAAAACACAGTATAAAAGTGGAAACATAAAAGTAAATGTATTCTAAATTTATAAATTGTATGATGATGGTGGTGAAGGAATCCTATGATGACGGGAATTACCTAGAATATCATGTTGATACAACTTTTCCCATGTGAATAAAATTCACAAGGGGAAGATAATGTAAGTACAATGGTAAAACCCATTCGATGTTTTTTATTTCTAGAAACATTGGAATATTATCTGGTAAAATACTTATAAAACAAGGAAGAGAAATTTTTAATGATGAATATTCAAAAAATAATAACTTTTGTTGTTCAATCACATTTTCAATCAAAATTAATATTGAGGATTTATATATATTTATTATAGAATGATATTTATATTAGATGGATAAGGTGTGTTTGAACGTAAATAATTTTGGGATATGGAAGCTCATAATAATGTTTCTCAATTATTGTTCATGAACTAAGGGTATGGATAGGTTATCCACATAAAATAAGAATCTCAATATGAGGTTTAGTTTTTAGTAGTAGAATGATAGATTTAAAAATAGTATACAACATGAATAGGTATGAATATGTGTTTGAATGAAATTGGAATAATGGGATCAGAGACCATGTGATTGAAAATTGGGTATGAAAAATAAAATTCATCTTCGAAAAGTTGGATTCATTATTTAAAATCAAAATGAAATTTTCAATCATGATATTAAAAAAAGGAAAATATCATTGATGAAATAATGTAAAATATTATCATGGGAGATAAACTAATTGATACAGTTAGAAGATAGAATGATGAAATAGAAATTCATAATTAGAAAACTAAATTTAATAATACAATTATTTTTATAGAACAATGAGAATATCTTATAAAATTATCTGCAAGTATCTAATTGAAAGAAGAAGAAATACACAAAATTAGAATGTATTCTAAACATGTACTTAATATAGATATTGTTTTATTAATAGAAATGGATTATATATTGTTATCTTAAATAACCAAATTCATTGAATAATGACACAAATAAAATAAAATATATTTGTATTGAAAATATAATTACAGAATTTACATGGCACAAGAATAAAATAATTAGACAAGAAAATGACACAATGGGCACCACTAATTTAAGGCGTGAATAAAGTGGATCAAGACTACATTTTGAAAAGAATTTTTTTACAAAAAATTATTTATGGGGTATTGATGTCGTTGATGTATTTTTGGTTATAATTGTTATAACATAGTAGAAATATTATTCATCTATAAGTATGTTTACATCATCAATCATGATAGAGAGAACAAGAATATGTGATAATACACTAAATCCATCACCTAATTGAAATGAGGGATGATGTGAGAAACTATTTTCAATACACATAGTTGGTGTATATAAGTTAATTCTAAGAAAAAAACACTTCATATGTTTGTGTTATATTTATTCCATTATATTTAAGTATCTATCATATAATTGGAATTAATCGAAACCAATTACTTATTTGGAAATAAAAATATATAGTTGAAGTATTATTTAAAATTAAAAATCCTAAAAACTGTGGATTATATATGGTGGATGTTAATTTAACATTAAATTTTACCTATGAAACCAAAAACAATTATTAAATATTATGATTTATCTTTGAAATTTTACAATGTTATCTCACACAAATTCAGAGGAATTTGAAAACATAATATTGGTTGTTGTCAAAGGATCCAGCTTTCTTCTATATTATGGATTAAAATACAATCTAATGATTGTACCTAAAATATGAGATAATGGTAATGAGTTTATCTTTATGTAAAATGTTTTCATTATAAAATTATAAAAATATTCGGTTATTGTTATAACTGTATTGAGAACCCCAAGAAAACTATTTCATGTCAGATAGGAGAGTACCGACCATAAATTTTTTCGGCATATAGAATGAGTTTTATAGAATAGAATACATGTCCACCATCACCAAATGAGTATAATAAAACTTATTTAATTAGATGATATGATAAATATAACAATCATAAAATAAGATACTACTTCATTTTATAAAACATTCAATAAAGTAATTATGGTGAAAAATATCACAATGTAGGTGAAATTAAAACATAATTACAATTAGTGACAATCCTTTCTAATGTACGTTGATCTATGATAAAAAAATAGTAGAAAAAATATATTGTTTGATTCAGTAATTACATCACATAGACTAAATTCTTCTTGATTAGGTACAAAAAAATCTAATTCATTACAGAACATTAGATGTTTTATAAGAATTTAAATAACAAAAATGAGTTTTACCAAGAAAGTTTTGAGATAAAATAATAATTTTCAATATACCAAAAAAAAATTCCTGATTACCAAAATGAACATGGAATCACAAATTAGTTCAGTTCTCCACACACAACCCATCAAAATGGAGTGGTATAATGTAATGAATAGATTCTAGTAAACATATCTTGAGAAATTTTATTATGAACATGAAAAATCAAGATTTATTTCCTACAATTCATTACAATAGCTTGAATAAATCAATATTAATTTATATTGAGGCAAAAAATATTACATTACACCTTTTGAGATGTGGTTTAGAATGAATCCAAACTCTGAAAACATTATAGTATTTAGGATTCCATGTATTATCAGGAAAAATTATAAATGTATAGGAAAATTTGATTAAAGCGATAAGGATGTAAATTTCATTGGTTATAAACAAAAAATTAATTTCTAATTGGTGAAAAAAAATTATGTTAAAATTAAATCAATATGATGATGAAATATTACTTTATTAGGATAAAAATTTATTAATAGGAAAAATATTATAACACTGACTGGTCAATGCTGATACATCTTAACCTATAGCGAAATAATTATAAAAACTAAAACCTCTATTATTTAGAGAAATTATTCCAAATTATTATGAATATATTCGGGTATTAAATATATTTGATCTAGTAATAAAAAATTAGATTAGCTGAAAACTGATAAATTTTCAATAATAGTATCTTATTTAGATATTGTAAATTAATTGGTGGCCATATTAAATGACTGAATACTATGAAAAAATTAATATTTCCAATCCATGCTAGTTTTTTTCAATAGTTGGGATAATTTATATAGAATATGATTGGGTTAACAATGATTTAGTATATACCATGAATGAAGAACATGATCAGATAGTAAATAATGAGACATAGAAATGTCATTGAATACTGATTTAAAATCATTTTAATATAGAAAAATAGATCATTATAAAATAAGTTAGATGAAGTTTTTTAGGGAGATTGAAACAAAGGAAGACCATTATGAAAGGGGTAGTTAAAAATTTAACAGGTGGGGTTTTGGGAATTTTATTCCCCAGTGAATAGAAATGAGTCCATAAAATCATTTATAGTACTAAAATCTTTTCAAATCCATAAAATATTTCAAATGGATTTAAAATTTTCATTTCTGAATGGTATGATTGAGGAGGATGTGTATATGTAATAAATTAAAGGCTGTATGGTTAATTAAAATTTTAGAGGTACGTATCGGTGAATGAAATGTCTTTATGGCTTCAATCAGTAACCATGATTCTGTTATTTTAATCTTGAGTAATAAAATGGAATGAAATTTTATAAAGGGTATGTAGACAATAATATATAAGATAAAAAATACAACCCCAAATCACTATTTTGGAATGTTCTAGTTTATGATATAATATTTTTCTTTATTTAATAAAAATTATATATAGAGATATCGTAAAGTAAGAATGATTTTTTTCGAATGAAAATTCCTAGTGAAATGAGATTCTTCATTGTCCGAAAACTTACCCAACCATTGTGATATATTTTATTATAATAA
The DNA here is from genome assembly GCA_963277665.1 of Viscum album. Classification (NCBI taxonomy): domain Eukaryota; kingdom Viridiplantae; phylum Streptophyta; class Magnoliopsida; order Santalales; family Viscaceae; genus Viscum; species Viscum album. The sequence continues at coordinate 350,732,024 of OY728123.1, forward strand.
GAAGAAAATGTAAAGGGCCTCTAATAAAACTTGATATGGCGGATGATATAATAGTTTCATAAATATTTTTTATAAGAATAACAATATGTATGTTTTTTTTGGAAAACCTATTAGTGATAAGTAGTTCAAAATTTAGGATGGGTGCTTGGTGTACATGACAAGATCAACAACTATCCTTGTAAATATCATCACCCATTTTGATGGGAATTATTCAAATCCAAATGATTCCCATATTATGGAAACTAAATAGATATTTATATACATTCTAAATTTTTTTGATATAATATATAATAATAAAAGACTCTATGAACTAAAGGGTTTTAGTTATGTTAAGTTGGTGGGAATATGTGATGATAGGATATCCACATGTGGTGGTGTGTTTTTATTTTTATTAATTTATACATTTTACCATTCAATGAAAAAAATATTAGTTTCACTAAGATCAACTATGGAATAATATGTTTTTGTATCATAAAAAGATACATAATGTTAGGGATGATGACACTGTTAAATAATATGAGTGTTGATGTAACATTTCCCCTTATTATGGGTTGTAAAAATATGTGTTCTATAAATCTGTATAAAAATTACCTTAAAAACTCCATGGTAAATAACATAAAAATAATACAACATTTTCTGATGTATTTGTTGGAAAAGGGAATTTGAATGAAATAATTTAACTCATCTAAGAATAATATTGCTGACATTCCAACTAAACCACTCACAATTGAAATATTTATGACGTTATGGATGAAACATGGATAGAAACCCACCCCCTCTCATTGAGGTATTATTTCAGTTTTATCATGAATATTTTAAGGCTATTAATCATGGGTGGATATTTTTAGGGATGATGATGAATCTACCAGTAATGAATTATTTTCATATGTGTTCCATGTTATGAATGAATTATCGTGGGAAATGTTTTTCTATATATACAAGAAAAATATTAAATGGTTGAGTTGAGTAGTTTTGTGGATAAAATTTGGGATTGATTTAATCACTATTGTTTTCTATAAAAGGCAATCTCAAATAGAAATATAAATGATTTTCCCCGATTCCCTTGACAACATATTTTTAACATGATCCCTTATTATTGATCCACATTATTTTTTAGAAAGAAAGGAGAGTGAATATTTAGGTAATGTAATAATATCTCATGTTTCTAACTTTTGAATTTCCCTGTGAATGATGTTTTATATTATAAAGAAACATATGATGTTTGATGATTGTTCAACAAATATTAATGTAGTCCACCAACTTATCATCACTCTTGGTTATCACATTTTTACATCATAGTCAATGAGTTTTCTTATCGATTCAATCCATACTTGTATTCTATGTATACATTTGGTTAATTTAGATATAGTTTAGGGTATATAAATTTAGCTTAAAATAATAATGGTCCTATAGTTCTCTACATCATTCATAATAAAATAATAGAAAATCTGTATCCATTATTAAATTTAGTTCCACTAAAAAATTCTGTATCCTAGATTTTGTATAATTTTTATTAGTAAATAAATATGTTTTAATTACACTTAATTGTAATTATTATTAGTTCCAATGAAAGTTTATTTTTTGGGCCATATAATATTATATGAAATTATATGTGAAAATAAAAACACCACGTTTAAATATGTTTTCATGCGTTTGATTTTGAGAATTCTAGAAGTTATTGGGTGATTTTCAATATAGAGGTAAAAACATTTAATGATGGTAGAATAATGTACTTCTGCCCTAGAACATTTATATTTTCATATGGTGATTTTTTTATGTGGGATGATGTAAAGTAAATTATTTATGTGAATGTTGTCTTTCTTGGATGATTATATTCTAAGAATAAAAATTAGAAACTTATGAGTTACTGAGGATTCAGATCTAATTATGCATGTGAATTAAATTAAAGGATCATTGATCATTATAAGACATATGATCATGATTCTGGATTATATTAGTGGTTATATAATAGAATAAATATAATTGATCATTGAGCTTTCTCCTTACCATAGATTGAGATTCCACATCACTACGACCAAATGGAAATTTATTCTCCTAGGAATGATATAAAATGTTGGGTGCTCTAATATTAAATGATGAGCAAGATATCACAAATATAACATATAAGAATCAAATGGGTCATTATAAAATTTAATTTGAGGAAGTTGAATGAGTTTTATTGAGCTTCTAAGAATCATGAAGGATTTAAAAATAATTATTGATAAAAATATTTTCATGAATATAAATAACATAAAATGTAAAAACATATAGTAATGAATTTTTAAAATTGTGAATTTGTATAATAATATTTCTTAGAAGAAGAATAAATCACTAAGAATATCCATGAGTTGTTATTAATGAATTGTAGGAGGATCATAATGTGATGTTTCTATGATGGATCATATACTGATATGTGATCATTCCAAAGAATGAATGATTTTTGTTCTAATTAATTCATGATTTTTTCTATCTTTAATTGAAGTGGTATTAGTTTAAGGTCATACCATTTATTGAGTTTCGTTTTATAATAAGAAGGGAAATTTTCTCATAAGTTAATGACCACTTATTACTTGGGACATAGAAAATTATATGTAAGATAAACTTGTTAGAAAAAACTGATTGTTCTTATTTTTCTATATCCATGAGTAATATAAAGTAGAAGGGAAGAAAAAAAATAGTGATGGTATTTTGAATATCTATACAAACTACATTACCCACTTTGAGTGTGTATCACCCAACATATGATCCAACACCACTGCATGCATAGAGTATTAGTAAATTAATTATTATATATAATAATAATATTTTTATGAATAATATTTCCAAAAATATATATCTATGTTGAGATATAGACATGGGATGAATTCATTATAAAATTCATAGTTTTTTTGATAAATCAAAATATTACAGTGTTTGTGGTGATAAGATTCTCATAAAAAATCTTTAAATATAAGGATTGAGTAGAACTGTATATATGAAATTTATAAATCATAGATGAATAATAATCATATGTCTCCCCATTTTGTTATTGTTCATAACATTCATTAAATCCAAAAATGTTAGTTTGATTTTCAAAAAATATAATCAACGTATGGAATCACTTGATAAATAACAAAATTTCAAATATTTCCCTAAATTATTACATCTTCAGATAATGCAATTACATTATAGGTTCATTATATATTACATCAGTTTATCATTGTTTTTTAGATGTTTTGTAATCTCATTCCTCATTACATAATCTCAAAAATTCTAAACCCTACTTTGATAATAACTAAGGTGACCAGTGCATCACTTAAAAAACAATACAGAACTATATTTAATGATATAGTACATCTCAAAATATTTCACAAATGATAACCATAATCAGTTAATTTCATTATAGAATAAAGACATAATCAGGTTATTTGATGATTTATTTTCCACATCTCCCATAATTTTATTCTCACATTTTACCATTCATAGAAATTTCCTACTTAAACCTGTAATTTCAATCCAAGGAAAGTTGATACATAGAAATATATGGGCATAAATTGTCAATTTTTATAATAAATTGGATTATCAATCGATGATTAGATGCTGAAATAGAAAATTTATTTGTTTATAAGAACATATTCATAATGTATGAGATTCTATACAAGAAGTAAACAACAATAAAATTCGAGTCATGAAATAAAAAATTATGATAAAAAATGAAATAATTCATATGTCTGTAGAATAATAAATAATTATTTATCATATAACAGAGAATATCACAAGCATAAGGAATATATTTCTGTAATAAAATTATTCTTGGAATTAATATTTTAGGGGTACCCATATATGTATTCATCACATAATAGGCTAGGGTTAATAACTCATATACATTATTTGACACGAGATAACCACCCAACTATGCTTTTAGAAAAGGGATAATTACCCATTTAACCATTGGGATTAGTGAAATCTGTAATTAACCCTCATGGGTTAGAAAAAACCATGATGTACCCCCATGGGATTCTGTTTACATACCATATAATATCATCAAAAATACCAATATTCGTCCTAAACTATCACTCGACCCAAAATGACATTGGCCAGAGGAGATTCTTCAGCCACCATCGGATAATTTTAATAATCATAGGAATATAAAATTGATCATTTAGTATTATATAATCCAATAAATAAATATGAAACATCGTCTTACACCTGGATTCCAAATATGATTAACCAATAAATCATATATAAATACACAAAACCATTTGCAAAAAAATAAAAAATTAACAAGAATAGAATGTATCATAATTAATATATTGCTACTCATAAATGAAGTGAATTGTTTCAAGAATAAAAAAATATATTCTATGTTAACCTATACTAATGAAGTAAAAACTTAAAACAAAAATACCCTACACCATCTCTATATGAACTGCATCTCACCATCCATCCATAGTACAATCCCACCCCATGGATTATCTCTATATGAACGAAAACATTGAAACCAAAACTAGGTTTACCAATATTACATTACACAACTAGTGTGTGAGATAAAATTACAAGTAGGTAACATCTATAAATTTCATTCATTTACAATCTTAAAATAAAAATTAAGTAGTTATTTAAAAGAACACATAAATTGATGGTACTTAATATTTTTATTACATAACCATGTTATTTCCATGAAATTTATCTAAAAAGTTACACATATGTCTAAATAAAACAATATTTAAAATTTTTAGAACCATTCAATTTCAAAACTATAATCTATTTAAATATTATTTAAAGGGAAGTCATCCAAACCACATAAATAAACTCAAATAAATTGAATTATGAGTCCCATAAAAAATAATATTATGCCATAGATTATAAAATATGAAATATAAAATGAGGTAGTAATGAAATAAAAATATTTCGGTTGGAAATAATTAATTACGAATAATCATGTGAAATTTCTAAGAATTATGTGTGGAGATAAAGGATATACTAGGGTATGATCCATCTACTAGACTGTGGATGATGTATGAACGTATATTAAAACCATGATTCTAAATACTAGACTTGGTAATGGAACACCCCCTGTAGTAATTTATATCATATGTGATCATGTCTGCCTCATTTTGATATGTAATTAACATTTCATATCCCTCTCTATGATTCTTAGGATCCCATGGTTGTAATGAAATTGTGACCTGAAGGATCCCTCGGATCTATTATAAAATACAATAATTCCCCAGAGACAAGTACACATGTCTAGAAGAGAGAGCTTCACAGATCTATGGGTATGAAACAATGAGATTTCATGAGGTCCACATCATTATCCCTTATCATGTGATAGAGATGGAATGTGAGACGAGTTTTTGTTTAATCATGGTAGATTATATAACAATTGTTTTAAATAAAACTGAGAACTCAACATGGTTATGTCAGAAAATTTCCAAACTATGCACTAAATGATCACTATCCTTTGGATTTGAAAAACCACCATCCCTTGGTATGACTATAAGGTTTTGAAACAATACATGATCTCTGAAACATGGTTAAATTAAAAAATGGTTGACATATACATTGATTGTAGTATAGTTATTACAAAATCCATATAACCTATAAATCATTACCATTACGCACAAGAAAGTACCAAAGTTTCCCCTAATATTCCAATGATTTCAATAGAACTATTCAATTCACATATAGTCTAAACCAAATATGAACAGAATGAACTAAGATATCAATTTAATGAATTTTTTAACATAATTTACCCTAAACTACACATACCACCTGTGTAAAAAATTCATAAATTACCCAAAAACTAAAAAACATGAAATTTTTACTTTGAATCGGCCAAATATAATGGAGAACATCAATGAAAATAAATAAATAAGTTAATGTCATAAATTAAGTTTGGGATGTAAAATTACACCACACTATAATAATATCATCCATAACTTTTCAAAAAATAAATCAAATCACTCATCAAAATATGAACACTTAAATACAAATGAAAGAACACCAACCCCCCAACCTTCCATAAAAATACATCAAAAACCCATTAAAATAATAAACAACTAAAAAATGTTCTTTAATAATAAATTATACATTAGCCCCAAAATTTCATTAAAGAAAAAAAAACAAAAACAGAAGTTGGTCTCCCAACCATTTTGATATCTAACTAGACTAGTGGTTCAAAAAAAATGCATAATTATTATCAAGGAACACAACAAGATATTTAATTTAAAATAATACATTAATTCAACTTGATTGAAAGAAAACTAATAAATTTTTTTATGAAAACTAAGTCTCCAAATAAGAATGACATCTGAGATCCCCCAAAAGAAACTCAAATGTTAATGATGAGAAATATAATGTGAAAAACTAGTAAGATTGAGAATAATTTACTTGGGTAACGTAGAATGATAATGAAGGGATTATATCTTCATTATGATGATTAGGTGTACATTTAATTTTTTTTTCTAAATCTCAAACAAAAAAATTTATGAAGGTATCCTATTTGATCACAAAAATGAATGGGCATCATAGAAATATAGTATATTTTCTAGAAAAGACACAAACCAATATTCATCTATAATATGGCCCAAGGATATATTTTTTTCACTATATGGGGATCTTTGATTCACATAAAAAGAGATTGGTTTACCAACTTTTGTGGGTATCCCTCTCAAAACCATGTCATCTAGATAAGTCTCATTAACCAAATCCTTAATGGAAGACAGTCCAATTTTTATATAATGATAATTGGGATCTATTTAATGATGATTTTCGGTGACCTAAGATTAAAATAAATAAAATATTAATTAATTTTAGATTAATATTCATGACACATAACAATTATATATGCTTAATGATTGTATATGTTTAATGTATTTGGAGAACAGATTCATAATCTACTTATTATATAAAATATTGATAAAATCTATAATAAATATCTATAGAATTTTACATTTCTAGAAATATCATACATTTAAAATTCCATGAAAAAGGATAGAAGAAAAAAATAATGAGTCATATCAAATACATAGTTAGGGTAAACATGTGAGATATCAATAATAATAATGAATAAGCTAATCATAATAGTATCATAACGTAGTTATGAACATATTCCTAATACAATATATTAATTACATGGAATTATTAGATAATAAACATAAAATTAATATAATATCATGAAGAATAATTAATAATGGAGTTAATAATATAATCATAATTCAAGTGTCAAAACATATGCATATGTAATGATAAACATATGAAATAATAGTAATATTAAAATTGTTATTGGAAATAGTGTCCTTGAATAATATTGTGACCACATTTAGTATATATCATAGTCATGCCACAAAATTCAAAGATAAATATCTATATTCATGTACATGCACAATCTTATGATTATATATAGAAGAAATGATACTCCCATTTGAAAATTTGAATATAACTTTTTCCAATCATGTCCACACATATTATCATATTATCATGATATATCATTCTAAAAATTAAAAATTCATTATAGGGATATAATATACCCAGCTATTATATAATCTTAATTTCTTAATTTATATTCCCCAATGTTTTGAATAAACCTATCATCTCATCATAGCTTAACTCTATAAAAACAAAACACATTTTATCATGATTTCATCATAAAAATCAATAACCATCTAGATAAAGACTAGGATTTTTATAATTGTACGATGTCCCCAAAAATGAGTAACTAATATCAATTGGTGCTATTATTGATTAAATATCATTAAAAGTAAACCATAATATTTCTTCAGAAAAATTGAATTTTCATTTTGAAGTCACATATTTAAAAACATTTTATTTTCAAGATTTAAAATAACATTTTCATTGAAAGAAATATTTGAATTTTGTAAAATAAAATTCAATGAAATGAGTTGTCATGATGGTTGTAGAATCCATTTATGTACTATATACTAAAAAATATTCACTTCAAACATATTTTAAAATTTTATTCATCCTAAAAAATATATAAACCATATTATTTATCCATTTTATAGGGTGAAAAAAAATTAGAAATAAAATTTACTAAATCATTTGTTAATATTAAAAATAATACAAAATATTTTAAATAAAATACATACATGGAAGAAAATGTAACTTGACTATTGAGGAAATAAGGTAAATTATTCTTAAAAAACTCTATCATTTTATGTTCCAAATTGACGAATATGGTACTATTACATAAGAAATTCAACAATAAACCTATCAGATTACTAATACGTATTTAAAGGATAATTTAATATAAATTACATTAATTGATATTTTCATGTATAATTCCTATAATTAAGAAAATTATTACATGAATCCATTATTAGATATATTTTCTTACATCATAAATGTTAAAACAGACTCTATAAAAGTTTTATTTTTTTATAAATATATTTAAAACTCACACCACTCTATAAAATACTATTCACCATTCCTTTATAATTTTTAGCTATTATTTAATCAATTATTAATCCTTAAAATGGATATTTCAGTGAAAACTTGTCTAAATTTTATGCATATTTTTGTATGATGATTTTGGTACATGAACCTTGGTCAGGATATCATTATATAAAAATAGTTTTCATGATAGAAATATCATATTTAATCATTTAAAAATTTATAACTTTTCATATAAATTAGTCATAAAAAAGAATTACATCCTCACATATAGATGAATGTCCAAAATACACCTTAGTGATGTTTACAAATGTTGATGGATGAAAGAAATAAAAATTAATTATTAATTAACCATTACATAATAAATCTTATATGTTAATATCGTATGTATTCATCATATTTATCTATATTACCATCCAAGAAATACATAAATTCAAAACATGTAGCATCGATCTGTGGAGGTGGTAGATTACACATATTCATGAGTGAAGTTACCATTGTCCAATGGATATGGAGTTAATAAATAAGATAAGATCATATAATTAATGAATAATATTTTTTTCTTAAATATAATATATAATCATTAAATATATCTTAATAAATTTCTATGAAATATAGTGATGGAAATGGAATCATATTGCTTTATTAAGGTAATAGTCCACACGTACACACAAGCGATACCTTCATATCCCATATCATTGAAAAAGGTTGAAAAATAGTTTTCCTATAATCATAATTGTATATAAATATATTTATGATACTAAGTAATTTTTTTATAGGTACACTATATTAATAAAATTATAATAATAATGAAACATATAATGGTTTTGTATGAACACAGACAAATTATTCGAGAAACATCATTTGAATCCCATCATATGGACCAATAGGTTAGTATTTTTAGAATCTAGGAACACCTAGGGCATTTATAATGAATTAAATAGTAAATTTTTTTGTTTTTTATCCAAAGGTAATATTCTATCTTAGAAATAGGTGGATATGGGGTTCGCTTTTTATGTGATGGGAGAGGCACACTTGTAATTATTTAGAATATAATAATATAATAATTTGAGATGTATGGGAATGTGGCTCAAAATTGAATAAATTTAAAAGATAATAGGATAATTAAACGTAATATATTCATATAAACGAATTGTTTATTTTTCAGGTTCATTATCCAATATCTCATTAGTGATACCCCTTATTAACAACTTTTAACATTTTCCATACTAATGATTTTTTCCCCATTTATATTCATAATGACAATGAATTATCTAAAACATAATTAATAATGTTAAATATTATGATTCAAAATATTGAATACAATTTAAAATATTTATCTTCTAAAGTATATTGAAATCCATTTCAAATTATGACTGAAAAATTCATCCAAAACATCATTAATGTAATCATATTAATTTCTAGAAAAATTATAACCAATTATTTCGTCATATATATATATATAGTCAGTATAATTTTTTCCCTTTTAATACCCTAATAAAAAAATGTGATAGTTATGAAATTAAAAAATAATATTTCAAAAGTACATAGAAGTAATTTGAAACATGATGTTTCATGTAGAGGAAGAAATTAATGTAATAAAATATATTGGAATGGAAATATGTCAAAAAATATTAGGGTCTCAATCCCTTCACAAAAAATTAATCCATCAGTTAATCAATCAATATGATCTCAAAATAAAATTAAAAATGTATATTTATGTGTTGAACACATTAATTAACCAATAGTTCAAACTATAAACCTCCATAACCTATATCGCATTCCTCACAATTACCTCCTCATAAAAAACAAAGAGATGAATAATGTTTTTAAGAACCATTATATCATTATATATTTACATGGGAATTAAAATAATTATTTACTATTATATATACATGGAATCTCAAAAGAAAACCAAGACAGCCATTTCCATCAAGGATTCCAGAGATCAAAGAGACATGAAAATCAGATCAATTCCCTCTAGAAATTACACAACCACTAAAACCCATCAATCGTAATGAATGTTGTGTAGATGCTAAATTTAAACTTATTCTACCACTAAACTACGCATATGTTCAGAGATATCCACTGAAAAATATATCCTAAGATCCTTTTATGAAATTATTGAAAGAATAAATTAAAGTGAAAAAAATAATAAATTCTTTCAAGAATTATAAAACACAAATCATATTCCACCAAATACAAAATTAAATGTATAACCTCTGATACAAAATTACTTCACTAGTAAGGAAAACAATAAAAAATGGAATTTTTTAAACAATTATTCATTACAATTTAAAATTAAAAACCTCAATTAAAAACCATGTTCAAATTAAAAACATTACAAAATATAAAAACTATTATTTAAATTTATAAAATTATTTTAATCAGAAAATATTTTTAACATTTCTCTTTATGAATATTTATTTGCCCTAAAATAATTCCATGTTACTGTAAATATGACTAATAAAATCACATTATGAAAAGATCATTTATAATTGGCCAATTTTTTTATATTTCATGTCATAATAATTTAGTATAATATTGTCAAATCATGTTACTTTTAATAGATGTTATGATAAAACAAATATGATCTATATGGTTTCCTTGGCTAAATAATATAACATGGTAATTCTAGTTTAACCACATCCATTATCTCTAAAAATATATAAATCATTAATCAATCAAAAAAAATGAAAAGTAATTAAAAAAACCCGAAACCAACATATAAATCTCAAAATTCGATACAATATAAAAACACTATAGAAAATCAAGGGTCTGGGTATCTAAGATCTCGTGACACTCTTCTCTTCACCACCAATCATGTTTTCAAAGTGATAAAACCACTAATTATGATAACCCAACTAAAAATATTCATATTTAAAACCATGTAAATATCAAAAATGCTGAATATAATATTATTTTACCTGAACTAGGAAAATCATCCACCTGAGCCATTACCCAACCTGTCTCATCGCTAACCGAATGGGAATTTAAAATACCAATATACTAGTAAAAAAATTTCCAAATCACAACACCAAAATTTTGTATGATTCACCCTAATAAATAAAAAATAAATGGTTTTCCACTTATAATAATAGCATCATCAAACAATACATTTAGGATCCTTATAATGATATTGATATAAAAATGAAAATTAAAAGAACAAAAACGATTCTTTTAAAATAAATATTGAAATTACGCTAAATAAAAATAAAATGGAAAAAAGATATAATTATAGGAAAGATGATTTACAATTATGTCGTAATGAAAAACTAAATAAAAATATTCTTGGCATCATATCAATATTATTAATCACCATCACTCCATTATGGGACACTTATGAAATCAAACATATAAAAGTGAATTGGTTCTTCTGAAACCAATTAGAATAGATATAGTTTGATCATAAAAAATCTAATTTAGTAATCACTTTATATACTATAAAATTTCATTACCCTACTATTATAGAAATATTAGTTATAAAATACCATTAGAATAAGTACACTTCATTTTAAATGAACAACCACAATTATTTCATGACACATATCACTAGAACAAAAAATACGTTTAAACATTCCTTTATAATAAATATACAATCAAATATAAATAAACTCTTTAGAAATCCTATATGAAATAAAAACATTCAACCCACTCAATTTTGGTCAAATAATTCAATAATGGAATATAATCATAAAATGGATCTTATAGACACATTATAAAAGAACCAAAATAAGGAGATGTTGTAATTAAACCAAAAGAGGAAAATATGTAATAGTAAGGAATTTATATTCATGGGAAATTCAATAAAAATAGAGTGAGTAGAACCAAGATGTAATATATTTAAATCTGTATTCAATCCTATGAATGTAATTCCCAATATTATAATGAGTAAGATAATAAAAAATGGACATAAAGTGGAACTTTCGCTTATATAATCTGATACCATAGGGGATCTATTATGTAACATAATGAATAGACTAAAATGTTTTCCATCAATCTCTATGATGCCTTAGTATATTGAAAAGGTATATATATTCATTTATTTTTCAAAATTTCCAGAAGTTAATAAATATATGAAACACATATTCACATAATATTATGAATATAATTTTTAATATATTCATGGACCAATTATATAAGGAAAATAATTTAGTACTATTTTTAGTCATTATAAAAAAATGAGTGCCACTATATTTCCTCTTGTAATTATTATAAATTATACTCATTTTTTAAACTATGGGAAATTGAAGTATTTTAAAGGGGCTAGCTTAGATGCTTGGTATGGATATATAATAGATAAAATAGTCGAATACAGTAAGTGAAAATAATAATATCATATGGTTATGACCAATATACAAAAAATTACATGAATGAAAATTTGTGTGGAAATACGAGTAAATAAACATGATCCGTGAGAGCTCAACATAGTTTTGGGAATGTACTTAAAAAAATTGAAACATCATTCAACATTGGCACAAAAATTATATTAGGGAAAATTACATTCATGAGTCACAAAATCAAGCCCCATTCATAGAAGAAACTAAAATTTAATCATGTATACTTATTTTATTAGATATATAAAATAAACTAAGTAATTTAAGGGTGATAGGGGAACCCACCTGTCATTATAAAAACTTATTAGTGCTTATTGTAATAAATCAAATATCATGTCATAAGGAAATGATGATAACAAAATGGGTTTCAAATAAAAATGAAAATCACAATAATTTATTCTCATACCATGAAGAACCCATAAAATGAAAACGGGATTCATATATATTAAAATACGTTAATAAATGATAATTCTATCGAACACAATTACATGATAAAACCATAAGAAATAACAACATATTCAATGTGATCAAGAAACGTTCATTATAAATAATATTCAATAAAAATAATTAATCATATGGTATTTACCTCATAAATAAAACGGTTATAATGTTAATTCAGTAATTTCCAAATATCAATCAATTTATGGATCCATTATAAAAACCCTTAAATCAAATGAATCAACAATAAGGTGTAAATAAAGGGTTGAAAATGAGAGAAAACATAAGATCAGAGAAAGTGGATGATTTTGAATTTAAAATTCTTTGGTGTATCATTCCTAAACAAATATTGAAATTACATAGATGATACATATAAATAAGGGGTTTGGTTATATCAGAAGAATATACCAGATTAAACATAATGTTTTTCAATGGATGGAGGTTTATATTAAATAAATTTAAAAGATAATTATGATAAAATAGAATTAAAAATGAGAAACATCCATAATATTTATAAAACATTTTATTCTGAAACATATTTAATATAATTTAGCATATAAATTAATTATAGAATAAAATTAAATCATAGAAATTATGTATCATGGAAAATTACAAAGGTTCTAGAACAATTTTTTCATATAAAAAACATTATAAAATATATTCTTTATACACATTAATCACAATATCACTTAGATAAAACAATAAATATTAAATTAAATCCTTTATAATATGATAATGTATTATAAAATGCCTCACTCTTCTATTTTGATATATATAAGAACATATAGTTATTAAACCAATGAATTCGGAAATGAAAAAATGGTGGCTGTGGACCAAAAAGAGGACATGTTGTTGTTCCCAATTACAAGGAACATGTTTATAAAAATATTATTCAAGGGGAAATGAAGTTTTGAGGATACACATAATAACCCATTAAAATTAAGATAATAAATATATAGAAAAAAATCCCATTAAAGAAATAAATTTTAAAATTTATCATAATTTTAAAATAATAGTTTCTTGGAAACCCTTATAGTTTGAGTATCATTTTGATCAAAACATCATTCAATTGGGTATCCCTTATATTATTCCTCATTTAATGGACATTCATGATATATATTTTAATTACCCATGAATATGTTAATATAAATAATTATTCTTCTACAAAAATAATAACAATATAACCGTGATATTTTAGAAATAAGTCTTAAAGGGTTTAAATTTGAGGAAAAGAACCCATTACCTTATTTTCTCGAATTAGTAGCATGCAATTTAAGATCATATATTTAGAAAATAATGGAAACCTATTTCAAAAAATTCTCATGTCCTCTTATAAACATAATTTATAACTATCCTCTAATTTAATATTAGAATGCTATTAGATATTAATTATTTTTTATATTGGTGTTCTAGATCAATTAGATCAAGTTTCATAATATATTTATAATTATTATTCATTCATATAAAATATTTCACAATTTAATGTTCATTAATTTTACTATAATGTATTTATTATAAGATTTTATTAATTTTATATTTCATTTAATGGTTATTCTATTCTTTATAATATAATATGGTTTCGAAAAAAATTGGTGTTTTTCAACCTATGAGGGGTTTTTTCTAAATTAATGAGTTAAATAATGATGTATCTATTATTGAAACAAAAAGAATAACTATAAAAGTAATTATATCATATTATACCATTAATTATGTTTTCACACTAGTCCAAGATATAAATTTATAGTATTGTTCATGTAGCCGGTCAAACAAACCGAAACATGAGTATTCCACGATAATTTATGATTGTGAGTTGATTTATTTTAAATATCAATACACCAGTGTAATAATTTTAGGATTAGGTTTTTATAATTGTGATATACAAAAATTATATTGGTTTTATAAGAATAAGTAATGGATATAACAATATTACATAATTTGAATTAAATATTTCTCGATACTAAACAAGTTTAAAATGATTGAAATAAGGATAATAATTCATTTATGTTGTCATTTATAGGATCCTAATATGACATAAAATAACCAGAATGATGTTAAAAAATATTTTCTATCCATTATATCCATTACCATTACCAAAACTAAATGGGAGTGATGAAAAAAACTTAAATCAATCATCCCAAGGATGTTATAGTATATACTTATAAATGGTAGACAATTTTTTTCTTTAGAACATGAGATATGTATAAAATGTTTTTTCATTTAAGGATCTATGATAATTTGTTAATATCAAAATTTATTATTAAATTCAATAATTTTACCATCTAAATTTTTGTAACGGAAAATTAAACAATATTATTTATGGAGGCCGTAGGCTTCTCACAAAGAAATATTGTTTCTAAAAAAATTAGATATGGATGGGTATCCCACACCAGACCACAAAAATATTTATTGAAGAAAAAAATGGGAACATTTTAAACATGAGGTGTAGTGATCTTACACGAGGAAAAAATGTAATAAAAAATAATCATTATTACCAACATGAATAATAATCTAAATGTTGCACCTAAAATATTTTCATCAGCCTTCACTTTATCCTATTAGAACACCATTGAGAATTAAATTTATCATTCCAAAAGTCAACTATTATCTTATACTAGCATCTAATGAAAATTGTAAAATGATTATCCATTCATAGATTAACTGGCCAGAGTCTAGGTCAAATCCAATGTTTCTAGAATATGAAATCAACAATCCCCAAAGTTAATATTGTGAATTCAATGTAACAAATAGGAAGTAGAGGCATAAAATAAATTGAATAATCAATAAACCCCATCTATCTGATCCATATGGAATTATGGGGAGAAATAAATCATCACAAATGAATAACATTCTATATTTACTAACCCAAAATTGAAAAAATAGGGGTTGAGTAATATCTCTAAATTGATGAGACACAACCATAAAAGAGAGATATAATCCAATTAATGGTGAGTATTTAAGAGAAATACAACTGAATATTGAAGCATGAAGCTGTACTAGGTAAATTTATAAAACAAAACATGCCAACTTTGGACAAAAATTGAATCAAATGATGGAATAATATCAAAAAGAAAACATTAATGTGGATTCCATTCAATGCCAACAATGCTATACTCCTTCATTAAAGACAGAAACCAAGAAACACCAAAACTCATTGGATAAACCACTCACTAGTGAGAAAACCCCATCAAAATAAATCAATCTATAAATGATTTTGAGATGGTAAAAGTCAAATCTAAATGTATTTATTTAAGGTTGTTGATTGTAATTTTTTTGTATTCTTCCAACATCTTAATGAACATATGTTTTTTATTTCAATGTATTTATCTACTAAATTATCATTATTATTATTATGATATTATGGAATGTAATCACATATTTTATTACAATCCATGAATCAATCACTTACATATCCTCCACTTATTTCAAATATGAACATGTGTACACATTATGGTTTTATCTATCGTGATCATCCACATCTAAACCTAATATTTAAATTTGATTATAAAATAAAATTGGTAGTGTTGATGTTTTTGTGTTTTCATTCCTATAGGTATCTAAAGATCTTGTACAAATTGTTCTTTTCCGGTAAAAATAGTCCATACACTTCCTATTTTTTCTAGTATTTGGGGTGATGAATACCTAAACATCCAGTATTGGGTTTTCCCCTTCTTATAAATTGATTATAAGTAGTATTAACCAATTTTATTAGGTTTTCCATCATCATTCTGTAAATATTCACTAGAATCAGTGATTTCCCCATGGTCTGTATCTTGTATTTCTTGGGTTTCAATGTGTATCTGCTGATCCTTCACTTGGGTGGGAGGATCAGTAATGGAACATTTCGTAGTGAGAATATTATGAAAAAACCTAACATTCCATTCATATTAATAGAATTTCATCTAGTTTTTAAAATGTATTAACTATCTACCATAATCTCTTTATTCTCATCAGTCGTTTTCCCTCTAGTGGTTTTGTTATCTTCTGTGGGAAGCATCAACAGAGTGAGAAGCGATAATATGGTCTTTGAAAATTTTCATCTTTCAGTTTTCAACCCAAGTTACATTCCTAGCCTCATGACATGAAATATTATAGTCGCATTCCTTCAATGAATGTCAATGGGTAATGAAAAAATGACAATATTTTGGGTGTTTATCATACACAACATCCTGAAAGAATCCATAGTCACCATTCTGAATCCAAATTGGGGAAGGAAGTTCCTAAGAAACATCAATTAAAATATAAATTATCGGAACTAAGGGTCTTAACAGATTCATTGTTGATGAATCTACCTTAATTGGATTTCCAATGAGCATGGAAATCTGAATGTGGTTGATTATTTAAAATAAATGGATTTGTAGCCTAGGGAAGGTGATGCAAACATGAATAATGGTAGACTCTATGTTGGGAAAAAAATTTGGGGCCAATTTATGAACATTTATAGAAAACACCTAAAATCGTGATCATCTCATTCAAAATTTATAATAATGATCCTTATAGGAGAACCAAAAAAACAACATTGGAAGAGTTCAGTAAGCTGATTGGAAAACCTAAAAGGATTATGGATTCCCAATAAATATAGGTTATGAACATATACATCACTTCTCATATAATCTTTTTTTTGAATGAGTTAAAACATTTAATGATGGTCAAATGAAAATTATATATCCACCCCCTAAAGTGTCTAAATTTCTTAACAGACATTGGGAAATATTTTTGGCCAAAATAATGTGGTTTAGTATAATGGGATGTGATGGGAGTATAGGACCTTATATATATGAAAAGGGGTTAAATTTTTTAATTATCCAAAACCATTAAATAATTAAATATCACACTCAATGAAAATGAATGAAAATTATAAATAATATTTATTCAAAGAGGTAATAGTGGTATCTATTCTTTTTATTCCCAATATTAGAGATCCTAGATGTTTCTATGTATAAATATAGACATCCTTCATTAATATTTTAATTAATATCTATTGATTATATTCTTATCTATTATCCATGGATGAATAACAAATAATACATAAAACAATTTTCATATGCTGAATTCATATTCATATGACACTCTCAAATATGTGTTCCCTTAGGTACATAGTATAAGATACGTCCATTTAAAAACAAACAATGTACATAACCATAATATAATATTCAATCACTAATATATTTTCATTTATTATGCTAAAAAATCTATCTTTTTATCTATCTTTAATGTTATAGGTTAAAATTGTTTATTGAAAAAATATTCAAATCCCCCCATGTAAGGCCTTATTAAACTTTAGATTTGACTTATATATAAAACCATTAGTTTGAATGAGAAACCAACACATTGACTATTAACATGGGTTGTTACATACAAAACTAGGTAATACCATAACCTCAAACTGATTGGCCCACTAAAATTACCAAATAGAATTCTGATTCCCAGTTGGATGGAAACAAGAACCTTGGTGTGATAAAAGAGATTATTGGATTTATTTCACCCACAACAGAAATATGATATAAGAGAAATTTGGTAAATCAATGGTTAAAAAATACACTATAAATAATAAAAATTAATATAAAGGTAAAATCCATCATATAGTTTAAAAATACTAAAATTACGACCTGAATACCATCACGAACATAAAAACAATAGCCCATGGGTCCACATTTATATGATTTTTGGTCACCACCATTCCAAAAAAATTATATTCAATTAAATTAAGTAGATTTATACAATATATATTGAACATACCATTACCATTATCCTATAAAAAATTTCTACAAATTCCCAATGTCAAATTTATGTTGTGAGAAAAATTCAGATTAGGAAATCACTAAAAATCCATACAATTCCAAACACCATGAATCCATTTATTCTAATTTAATGAATATTTCTAAAACAAATTATTAGGATAATCCTTTAATAAAACAGTAATGGATGTATTTTCAAAATTATTTTCCCCACTCAAAATAATGAATTAATAAATAAGATGGATAAATTTTGATATATTAAATTTTCAACAGTCTAATTAGATAACTAAATATTTTATAATCATGAGCTAATATAATATAAACTTGTGGTAAAATAAGAATAAATACTCCTCATGCACGTAATGCAGTCTAAGAGAAACGAGGTGGGAGATACATGACATGAGGTCATACTCAATAGTTTTACTAATAACCTCTATGGAACATTAACTAGTATATGTGAATACTCTCATTTGGGAACCTTGGTCCCTCAAAAATTCTACACTATATATCCAAGACCATGATGTAACTACCCCTTGTGATAGACAAATCCATTAGGGATAGTTTTTATTGTTTTTTTCAGATTCTCTATGTTCTGATTAGTGTGCTATTAAATTTTCATTTTGTTATAGGAAAACTAATTATTTTCCCAAAACACGATCCAAGGAGTATTTCGAAAATAGTTTTTTGAAACATTTTTTAATGCATAATCCAACTGAAATACATGGAAAATATTTATAAAATATCTATATAATAATCTTGATAACATTCCATTCTCCAAACCCCATATCCAATTTTGAAAAAAACATTGAGTAAATTTAATAAACATGTAACATGTTTGAAGGGGATACCGTGAAAACCCCCTTTTGAAAATCAAGGATAGGACTTAAATTTCAATGCTTATTTCAATTAAAAAATAACATAATAGCACCCATTGTATATGATCAATAAACAAATGATTTTCTAATTGTTAAAGCATTGAATATATACAAACCACAATTTTTTTTAAAGTATTATTATTCTTTATGATTATAGTGGGTGTGGAGGAGATCAGATCCATGAGAACATAAATTCGATGAATACAACCTCAATTATCCATGATTCCACATGAACCAGTGATCTAGTTTCAATTTACATCAATAATATGGAGAAATTGAGTATAAGATGTATTAGGAGTCTAATAAAAATATTCTGAAGAACAAAGAGATGACCCTTCAAATCAAATAATGATTGGACATAAAATAGGGGTATACAAAACTCAACAAGTATAATCTATACTTTTAGGAAATTATATTTGATTCATAAGGTCCATATTAGGTTAATTATAAAATTAATTCAGCTAATAATTACATTTTAACCCTTACTAATTTTTGTCTTCAGGGATGCCACTGAATGGCTTGTCGGTGCTGGAAGAATTTTGGAACTAAAACATAGCCTACTGATATAATATTATTCATAATAAGAATTAGAATACATATATTTATTCTATGAGATGGTTAGTTGAAGCCCATGTACTAGTTTTTTTTGGATCCTACAATCAGGGTGTTGTTCGCTCCAACTTCATCAACTAGTCTGTGGTCCCAAGCTTCCACAAACCATCCAAAATAGTTCCCCTATGCAATGATTGAACCTAAAATGAAAATGAAAATGATTTAAATAGATTTATATATGGTTCCTTATACCTTTATGTGATAATTATCCAAAAATTATTATATTTATTTTCTAAAAAATTAATAATCACACAACCCATAAGAAAATATTTTTCCATTACTACGTCGTCAAGGCATCACTCTCTCATGACTCATGGATTTCCTTACCATGCTAAAATATCAACTGAACCAATCATTTCATGATTCAATTATTCCCTTTATCCTATCATTCATCTTTATGAATAGTCCCCTCAATCACTAGAAATATAGATTTGATCTCATTTACTTTTGACTCAATACAATTTCTCTTGTCCAGCCAATACATCTTCAACTGCAATACATGGAAGATGTCATAGATAGGTTTCAGATAGTAAGTCAATTATAGATGACTAAACACATGTCTATGTCTCTAAATAGTCTATAATTTTCATACATAATGAGGTTCCAAATTACCAAGCTTCCTCAATTGTATATGTCCCCATTGTGGTTAAACACTGATAAAAACATCATCACCAATATGACTAATCGTATATTTAATATGCATTTATACATGATTTATGAGATAATTTTTAACACAATATAACCCAAAATATCATGAAAAATATTATTTTTGGGATATAGGAACAAAACATAACATCATAAAACCTGGATTCGAGGAATTTGTTGAAAACATCATTAAAATGATCTTAAAATATATCATTCCTCTAAAACTAAATAGGGTAAACTATGGATGTACAAAATAAATGGGTGAGATATAAATCCAATTAAAGAAAATAAAAAACCATCGAATATGTCAAATAAATAATTTTTATCCAAGTGGCATTAAAATGTAACGTATGAGTTGAGAATCAAAATCAGTAGTAACTAGGAATGATATAACATGATAGAAAAAAGGCCACACGGGAATTTGGAAACAACTTAAATAATGGAATCATAATCATATTTAATATTTTAAAACCTTGGAATCATAATATTATGTTCTTCGGATAACCTCTCATGAACCTTACATGTCATATAAATAGATTTAAACATTAACCAGTGCATTATAATTTTATCATGGAGCACTCACCAAGATCATTTCATATACATGCGTGAGTGTGCAGATATATCATAAAACATAATAATATATTTGATCTCTATTTACACTATGAATTTTGAGTGTGGGATATGTAAATTTTAGTACGAAATAAACGAATTAATTGTATATATGGGTGAATACCCTTGAGAAGAAATGTGTGTGATAATTCACTACATAATCATTTGGCATAAAAATTTGTAGTAAAATATTTATAGCATAACGATTGCACATAAAGATTCATAAAATGAAATAATTAAATAAAAATGGGTATATTTTAATTTTTTAATTAAAATGAAGGTATTAATAATTTTTGAAAAGACGTCTCATCATTATGAATTATAAATAAAATATCTATAAATTAATGGATATGCAAGTATATAGGGAGAATGAGAGGAACCCTTACCTTAAGAGGGTGTATTGAAATGCTTGAGAGGAATATATTGATAAATTATGGGATTTTTAGAGGAATATAAAGAGTAAATAAATGTGTAAATAACTGATCTAACATTTTTATGTCAATTTAATTTTGTTATTGTTTGGGTTTATATAGGAAATGAGAGAGGGGTTCTTTATTATTTCCTAAACTATTGTATGTGGCTCTATTCCACAAATTTATAAAAACACAAAACCTTCCCATGGGTTTTCCAATGATTCCATTCAACAAAGAGTGGTTTTAATTACTTCATAGTTCTATGAAAATAACTCATTAATTTATTACCCTTAATAATAATCAATTGATTCATGTTCATAATGATTTTATTTTAACAATATAATACATATTATAGATTTCGTAATATTCATAAAGGATTTATAAAATTGAAAAATTACCAAGAAAAACACTATTTGAAAGGGAAAATATAGATTTGGTATTGAATAAATTTTACAAAATATAAAAAATAACCATTATTTCATTAGTTTATCATAATAGAAAATGTATATTTTACTATATTTTTTTACACAAAAAATCAACTTTATCAGGAAAGTTTGAAAATTTTACAATTGAATAATTTTGACATTATTAATTCATAAATATTATTTATTTTATAAAAATAAATATCTAAATATAAGAATTAAATTTTATAAAACAAAAACTCGTCTTCATGGGAGATACATGCTTATTTAATAGTTACAATATTTTAACACATCTAAAAAATGTTTTGTTAACATCAAAAAATTATATTTTCAATGATATATATTAAATATTATTTAATTATAATATACTATTTAAATATAACTTCTTTTTAATATTCATCAAAAATTATTTTCTTAATAGAAATTTCTTGTCACCCAAAAATATTATAAGGGTTTTCTGTATTAAAATCATTTTTAAAAAATTCATTATTCAATAATTTATAATATTACATAAATATGGTATAAATATAATAGTTATTCCATATAAAACAATATATAAATAATCATGCTATTTGGGAATAGATATGATGCTAATTATAACACTAGTGAATACCTATGTGTAAGGTGTTTGAGAGTTACATTTTTTTATGGGAGTTCAAAAAATAGGGTTTGGACCAAGTCTAATAAATGGGGTTCACTGGGTATGATACTACAGTTCGGGTCAATCACTTTCTTTGTATTTTTCAAATAGATTTGTCATAACCCGTAATATATACTATTCATATGATGATTTCTCGTGGGATATATTATTTAATATTTTTATTCTTAATAGCCATATAAATCCTATATGATATAATATTCCATAAAAAATGATTATAAGTGTTTTCTATAAAATATTACATAATATGTCTTCTAATTTTACCTCTATGTAAATTTTATTTATAATGTTTTTGGATATTACATTTTTTCACAATTGAAAAAATTATAACTAATTATTTTAATTTTTATAAGAAAATAAATTGTGGTAATTTGTCTTCATAAACACTTCTATTTTCCACATCTCTTCTTGAAACTCATGGTTCATCCATAAAACGTTGAAAAGGTGAGTTGTCTCATTTTGTATAAATTTGTATCTACAATCAATGATATTCACATGCTAATACATATTAGAATTTTTATTCTGCAATGATACCACCTCTAGATTTAGTACATGTGTGTAGAGACCCGAAGCCTGACGTACATGGACATGACATTACATTTGTGGAATACATGATACATAAATAAAACAAACACACAAGGGCCGTAATAGTTTAGTGTCTTTGGAAACGCAGAGAAATAATCTTCTAATCATGGTGAATGATCTTCAAAATCTCCCATAAAGATCTTCCCCTTTTGTTTTCTTACCTAACACCTAGATTTGAATCCTGGGGAAAAGAAAACATATAAAAGGGTGATCTCAATTGCTCAGTAAGGGTAAACAAAGAAATATCAATCACATCATATACATAAGCACATAACTTTTGGAAATATTAACCTGCAAAAGAGAGAATAATTTCATAACATGGGATAAATCATAGTAGTGAAATGAAATCCCAACAATCATAACATAAAATATGAAACTTTGTGTCATACAGACATAATCATAGAGAATCATATCTTATTAGTCAAGACTCATTTCCAAGACTATCTTAGTGGAAAAATTCCATTTCTGAACCGAGTCACCCTCGTTTCAGTCCTGTTTCCCTGAACCGGTATAACCTACCATTCCAGCCATGTCTATCTCATGAGATATAAAATCTTTACCCAATTCATTGGAGGGAGATATAGGTCCCACCCATCTCTTAATGATACCATTCTTATGTGTGCCACAAAATATTAAATCATACATAATTGCATAACCCATGTAATAAAAATGGGAATCATAAACAACGTGACATCATAAAACAATTCATATAAGATAATGGAACTCATAAAAATAATTACATCACAACATAATCAAATCAATGTAATAATAGGGATAGAAACAGAACCCTTTATTATATAAGATGGAAAATAATTTTGATAAAACACTTGAACACCATTCTTGAGGAAAATATCTTTTCTATTTCAAAAACATTTTCCTTTCTTAACATGTCATACAATTTTAAACTAAAAGAAGTTTATTAAAAATAAATGTGAAAACTTGAAAATAAAACTTCTTGGAAATAATGTTTTAAAAATCTATTCATGCCGTATAAGTTAAAAAAACATTCTTCTCGTACTTTTGTCAGAGAAGTCAAAAAGTACCTCGTACGAAAAACGACAAAATATTCCTTTCATATCTTTTACTAAAAACTCACCGAAGGGTAAAATAGGATTTAAAAAAAATTAGGTGAATGGAAATAATATTACATATCGAGGAATCATGGATTTGGATTATAAAATACACCCTAGTAAATGCCAAAGTATAAACAATCTCGGATAAAAATGAGATTGTGATATTTCCCTTACCTTTTGTCTGATATGCTTTGTATGTATCCGAACCTCCTGTATAATGCTTTAAATAATGTCATTAACTTATTACAGAATCATATTCATTGTTATGATATCATATATGGTTCACTTATGACTTTATATTACCCTTTCTTTTGTAAATTCCATGATAAATAATCGGTTTGGGTACAATCGTTTCATTTATCATAGGTGTTTGGACTTGTTGTTCTTGACATTATTATTACTTATAACATGATTTACTTACTTCCAGAATATAAAAAATGATATATATATCATATATATTCAGTATATATATATAGTAGATAGATAAATGAAATGAAACACACTGTTTATGGAGACGGTAGTCCGTACGTACGCATGAACGTTGTTTTCCTTTCCTTATTGTCTTCAATGGAAGTAAGTAGATGACAGAAATATATATATATATACATAAATACAGTAGATTTAAAATGTCATATATTTAATTGTTATTCATTATATATACTTTATAATCATTCATGAATGGTTAATGTGGAGAATGAATCTCATCGTGTCGTGGAGACGGTTTTTCTTACATACACACGCGCGGTGATTTCCTTTTTACGTAGGATGGATAGAAGGTTAATTAGAGTTGTTTAATATTTATAATAACATATCAGTATATAAGAAATACTGATGTTATTACTTTATCATGAAACAACTAAAGAAGAAGAAGTTGAAGAAGAAAAAATTTGAAAAAGATCGATAATGGATATTACATCTTTTTGACGCGCCATCACTTAACCTCCACTTAAAGAACTAAGGATGGTATTTGAAGAAGACCAGGACCTCTAGGATGATACTACGGAAGTGGAGAAGATATTTTGGTAGGGTTTGGCCGAGCTTGAATGCTCAAATTGGTGTGAGGAGGAGAGGGAGGAGGTGCCCTTTTTTAAGGGAGGAGAGAGGCACCTTAAGAAAATCTCAAAATATTATTTTATATTAAGGTCAAATTCGGTTTATAATGGTTAAAAAGGGTCTTATTTCGAAGATAAGGTTGGGATGGGTCTCAATCCTCTCATCCAATATGATTTAGACAAGTTTAGGTTATTATTTTAACCTTATCAATTAGATTTAACTCTAAGTTAAATAATTTAACTTTTACCGTGTCTTTTTGTATTCTTACACTATATGGTTAATAAACTTACCATAACAAGTCAAACGAACCCCAATTTGTTTATTATTAATATATCTATCCTTATCTAAGTCATTTGGCCGATCCTTAGATTTTTATGAATTAAATAACAATTAAAAATATAATATTTGTTTTAAAAACTAATTTATGTCAATTTTGACACTATTTGGTACATGATTTTTATGAAATTTATAACAGAATGATATGTTCGCAAAAAGTTACTTATATCAACAATAACATGTAATATTAACCTATAAAATTAATATAAGTCATAAAAAGTCTAAAATTACATTTATTTGGGAATTAATAACATCAATTATGTCAACATTTCATTAATAAGACAATTACTGCATCATCTTTGTATCATAATAAATTATAATTATTTAATCCCTAAAAATTCTAAATAAATTTCTATGATGTATATAATTGTATTATATTTCTGGAGACTATTCATTTTCGAAGTTTCATGAAGTTTATCACTAAATTAAAATTATTATACTTATAAGATTTAAGAAGGTGACAAGTTGCCACATTCTTTGGTTTTAATAATAATTAAATTATTTTCATGGACAAAAGTTCATAAAAGGAATCTAATCCGACCCTTAGGTTATATGGGTCTACTTTTAGCCATCCAATAGTTTTTTTCCAAGTGTTAGGGTAAGTATATAATCTTATATTTACCCTTAATTGCCCGATTTACCTTTAACTATAGTAAATAAAATTTACAGTAGTTACTATTCACAATGCCCAAAAATAAAAAGTAGCTTATTAACATAATTTGGACCCACTTATTTCAAATATGGAATCCATTTTTCCAAATTCAATACACAAAAGATGCAGAAATTATATTTAAATTAATCCGGTTGTCGAAAGAAAACGGGTTTTTCTTTAAAACATTACAAACGATTGAATTGATTAAACCTACGAATTCAAGGTAAAATCAATGCCAATGACCTACATTATATTAAATGGTAAAAATATATTATATTTATACTTTAAAACCATTCAATATTATAATTTAACCACATAAGATATTACGATGAAAAAAGTTGTTTTTAATTAAAATATATCGTGTTTTTACTATTCATTAAAATATGAAAATCATCAGAATAAAATGAAAAATTTATCCAAAGTAAATTTGTATTTCTTGATTCCAAAGAATAATTTTATTTTGTCAATTTGAACTTATAAACATGTCAAAAACTATATTTAATGTGGGTGCGCCATCAAAAGGCGGCAAAACTGCATATTTTGAAAAATGCTTATTTTACCCGAAAAAATTATTTTGTTCTTATACCATGTTCTAGAAAATGTGTAAGATGAATAATAATGTTATAAAATTCAAAATTCAGTTAATATTATTCATAAAAACTAGTTCATAATAATATTATAATAATATATCATTGTTTAGTAAAACCCGGTAATGCGTACAACACACGCTATCGAGGAAGGTCGCGATTGCGTGTAATGCATGCCAAGGCAGGGTTGCGTGCTGTGCAAGAATCCTTCGTCGTTTCATATAACACAATCCAACTATATTTCATTTATACATTGAATATATATATATATATATATACTCAATGTTGCGTAGAATAACTATTATCAATATTGTGTGTAACACGATCCAAGAATAGTGTTGTGTATACTGCAAGCTAATACGGTGTTGCCTATAATGCAAGGTAATCTTGGTGTAGCATACAACAGAAGACATTAATGAAATTAAAAAGAATATTTTTTTTATAAAATCTCTGGCTATTACATTCTACCCCCCTAAAAATGAATTTCTCCCTCGAAATTCGTCGGGGTTATAAATGGTCTACTACTCGAAAGTTTCTTTAATAGAAACCTGCATCGTAAAAAGGAATACCGAAACTTGGCTTTAAAAACTAAATTATGAAATGTAATGATTACCCAAATAAACTAATCATTGGGTTTCCACATAGGTGAAAATATGGATATGGAAGATAAAATATAACCATCATGTTCTGATGGAGAGTGGTAGAGAACCTGGTTATGGAAAAGCCAGCAATCACAAAGCCATAAATTTGTGATGATCTAAGGTACCATCTAATTCATCAGATATAAGAGCACTAGGAAAACATTTTTGGTTTTCAAGATCATTTCCCTAAAGTTAATGAAATTGTAATTAGAAGAAATACTTTCGTGATTTTGGTATTGTCTCACCATTTGTCATTCTTTAGACAATTTCCACTTCATCTCTTAAAGAAATGAAGTTGAATTTGTCATTCGTGATGTGTTAGCATATCATGTGATAGAATGATGGGTCATTCCATCTGTCTCAAACAAAAGGTTAGAAAAGTTATCAAAAAAATACATAAGTCCATCTATAGTGTGATTAATATTATATAGTTCCTAAAATGGACTTATACTTCTTAATATAATAAAACTAGTTTCTACTAAACAGGGACTTCCTGTAGGCCAGTGGTAGGCGAAAAAGGCCAGTCGCACTTCGTTTGTGGGTTCGATTCCCACAGCCTTGTCCGACGCGATGGGATGTCGCCCATCCTGCAGGTTGTACTTTTTCTAAAACTACATTACTATAAAATCCCATCAGTAATATAGAAAAAAATTATATCCTTAAACAATACTTAGAATATGTCCAACATAATCCATTCCAATATTTAGGCTTATCTAAAATACTTCGGTCCAAGCTCATAGTATAAAGAAAATGATTACATGAAATGTCATCAACCAAGCATGTGAATACCATCATTTATCCCCCATATATATATATTTTTGGTCACATTCCAGTCATGTGAATACCTTAATCATGTATTCTCTTGAAAAAATGAATACCCATTGAACCATAGTGAAAACTTGAATGCAGTTAAAAGTTAACACTTTCCACATACCAAAATCCCCAAAATTCTATATACTCAAACCATGATATCACTTTGTCCTTATATCAATCATGAGCTCATGAATACTGTTAAACATTTTGTTTTCTCGTTTTCCCTTCATTATGTGCATATCATCTTATTTCCAAAAATATCTCAATCACTTTGAATACCACAATAGACCAATACATAAATATTCCAATACTCCATGATACAACATTATTTTGGAATCCCATTACATAAAAACTTAATCATTCCACCACATCGTTTTCATATTTAACATCGCCAATAGTGATCGCATGTGACATCCCTTTGTCATTTGCCTTAAGCGGTTTCTCATGTCGATCCCCAGTAACCCTTAGATTAGGAAATTTATTAGCAAAAATGCCCCATTTCCATCCACTTGAAGCATTGAAGTGTTGGTGGTGCGTTATATGCAGTTTTTGCTTTATTCACATCATTAGAACCCCTTTTCCATTACTTCGACACTCAGCTGCTCGATGGCCTTCTTTTCCACACATAAAACATTTTCAAGTCCGTTTAAGAAAATCTCCACCATGCTTCTTTCCACACTTTGTTCATAAGGAAACATTCATCTTCTTTTCACCATTATTCTGAGATTTCTCCTTGAACTCCATCTTTCATTTTTTGTAAAAACCATGAGATGGATATGTATCACCAACTTCCATTTCAACCTTGATAGCACAACGCACAATTTTTTCATAGATACTGAAGTCTCTTATAGCTAATGCCCTTCGAAAACTTGGTTTTAAGCCACTGAAAAATCAATCAACTTTACTTTCAGGTTGGATGATAATGCCAGATGCATACCTTGCAAGTCTTGTAAAATTCGCTTCGTATATACCAACAGATTCATCATCCTTCTACTTCAGCTCAAGAAATTCCTTTTCCGTCTTTTTTCGAAGAATATGAGGGAAGTACTTACTGAAAAACATGATCTTGAACTCGTCCCATTCAATGGACTCAATTTCACCTCTTGGCCTCGTATTCTTGATAAGATTCCACCATTGATCAGCTTCACCTTCCAAACGATATACTGTTAAGATAAATTTATCATGTTCAGAACATTGAAGAACTGAAAATATCTTTTCAGTGGTACTGATCCATTGTTTAGCAACAAGTGGATCGGAAGACCCACTGAAAGAAGGTGGACGTTGCCTCATGAAGGACTCAATAGAATATTGTTCCCTTCTCTTCTCATTTGGAAGTCCAGAATGATTCATAGCTTGTGTAAGTATAGCAATAATATTTTTCACTCCATCTCCTATAATACTTGTTTTTTCAGGAGGACAATCATTGGATTGTCCATTATAGTGATCAACACGGTTCATTCGGGTTCCAGCCATCGTCTAAAACCCAAAAAGAATAGCGTGAGAGGCAAAAATAATTCTAGGGAAAACAACATAGTAAAGGGAGAGTACCCTTAATATCTAACATCTTAGGTTAAATTCTAAGATCGTTACCGTAGTTCTAGGACTATATCATATACGTATACTTATCCTTAGGGACATCCCTAGACATACCTTATTAATATCATTAGGGATCTCACTAACGTTTTCGCATCCTAGTTTCCAAAGGTTGACTAATCCTTTCCCCTAATACCAACTATAGAGACCCAAATCCAGACGTACATGGACATAACATTACATTTGCGAAATACTTGATACATAAATATAACAAACACACAAGGACCGTAATAGTTTAGTGTCTTTGGAAACTTGGAGAAATAATCTTCTAATCATGGGGAATGATCTTCAACATCTCCCATAAAGATTTTCCCCTTTTGTTTTCTTACCTAAAACAAAGCTTTAAATCCTGGGGAAAAGAAAACATATAAAAGGGTTAGCTCAAATGCTCAGTAAGGGTAAACAAAGAAATATCAATCACATCATATACATAAGAACATAACTTTTTGAAATCATAACCTCCAAAAGAGAGCATAATTTCATAACATGGGATAAATCATAATAGTGAAATGAAATCCCAATAATCATAACTTAAAACATGAAACTTTGTGGAATACACACATAATCATAGGGAATCATATCTTATTAGTCAATACTCATTTCCAAGACTATCTTAGTGGACAAAGTCCATTTCTGAACCAAGTCACCCTCGTTTTAGTCCTGTTTCATTGAACCGGTATAACCTACCATTCCAGCCATGTCTATCTCATGAGAGATAAAATCTTTACCCAATGAATTGGTGGTAGATATAGGTCCCACCCATCTCTTAATGATACCATTATTATGTGTGCCACAAAATATTAAATCGTACATCATTGCATAACCCATGTAATAAAAATGGAAATCATAAACATCGTGACATCATAAAACAATTCATATAAGATAAATGAATTCATAAAAATAATTCCATCACAATATAATCAAATAAATGTAATAATAGGGATAGAAACAGAACCCTTTATTATCTTATATGGCAAATAATTTTGATAAAACACTTGAACACCATTCTTGAGGAAAATATCCTTTCTATTCCAAAAACATTTTCCTTTCATAACATGTCATACAATTTGAAACTAAAAGAAGTTGATAAAAAATAAACTTGAAAGCTTTTAAATAAATCTTCTTGGAAATAATTTTTTAAAAATCCATTCATGCTGTATATGTTAAAAAAACATTCTTCTCGTACTTTTGTCAGAAAAGTCAAAAAGTACCTCGTACAAAAAATAACAAAAGATTCATTTCATATCTTTTACTAAAAACTCACCGAAGGGTAAAATAGGATTTAAACAATTGTAGGTGAATGGAAATAATATTACATATTGAGGAAACATGTATGTGGATGATAAAATACACCCCAGTAAATGCCAAAGTATAAACAATCTCGGATAAAAATGAGATTGTGATATTTCCCTTACCTTATGTCTGATATGATTTGTATGTATCAGAACCTCCTATATAATGATTTAAATAATGTCATTAACTTATTATAGAATCATATTCATTGTTATGATATCATATATGGTTCACCTATGACTTTATATTACCCATTCTTTTGTAAATTCCATGTTAAAGAATCTTTTTGGGTACAATCGTTTCATTTATCGTTGGTGTTTGGACTTGTTGTTCTTGACATTATTATTACTTATATAATGATCTACTTACTTAAAGAATATAAAAAATGATTTATATATAATATATATTCAGTATATATGTATATATATATAATAGATATAATAATGAAATGAAACACACCGTTCATGGAGAAGGTAGTCCGTACGTACGCATGAATGCTGTTTTCCTTTCCTTATTGTCTTGAATGGAAGTAAGTAGATGACATACATATATATATATATATATACATTAATACATTAGATTTAACATGTCATATATTTCATTATTATTCATTATATATACTTTATAATCATACATGAATGGTTAATGTGGATAACGAATCTCATCGCGTCCTGGAGACGGTATTCCGTACGTACGCACGCGCGGTGATTTCCTTTTTCCGTAGGATGGATAGAAGGTTAATTAGGGTTGTTTCATACTTATAATAACATATCAGTATATAATAAATACTTATGTTATTACTTTATCATGAAACAACTAAAGAAGAAGAAGTTGAAGAAGAAATAATTTAAAAAAGATCGGTAATTGATATTCCCTCTTTTTGACGTGCCCTCACTTAACCTCCACATAAAGAACTAAGGATGGTCTTTGAAGAAGCACAAGACCTCTAGGATGATACTAGGGAAGTGGAGAAGATAATTTGGCAGGGTTTGACGAGATTTAATGCTCAAATTTGTGTGAGGAGGAGAGGGAGGAGGTTCCCTTTTATAAGGGAGGAGAGGGGTACCTTAGGAAAATCTCAAAATATTATTTTATATTAAGGTCAAATTCAGTTTATAATGGTTCCAAAGGGTCTTATTTCGAAGCTAAAGTGGGGGTGGGTCTAAATCCTTTAATCCAATAGGATTTAGATATGTTTAGGTTATTATTTTAACCTTTTCAATTAGATTTAACTCTAAGTTAAATAATTTAACTTTTACCGTGTCTTTTTGTTTTCTTACACTATATGGTTAATAAACATACCATGGCAGCCAAAAGAACCCCAAGTTGTTTATTATTAATATATCTATCCTTATCTAAGTCATTTGGCAGATCCTTAGATTTTGAGGAATTAAATAACAATTAATAATATAATATTTGTTTTAAAAACTAATTTATGTCAATTTTGACACTATTTGGTACATGATTTTTATGAAATTCATAACAGAATGATAAGTTCGAACCAAGTTACTTATATCAACAATAACATGTAATATTAATCTATAAAATTAATTTAAGTCATATAAAGTCTCAGGTTACATATATTTGGGCATTTATAACATCAATTATGTCAATATTTCATTAATAAGACAATTTCTGCATCATCATTGTGTCATAATAAATGATACTTATTTAATCCCAAAAAATTCTAAATGAATTCATATGATGTAGATAATTTTATTATCTTTCTGGATACTATTCATGTTTGATGTTGCATGAATTTTATCACTAAATTAATTTTATTATACTTATAAGATTTAAGAAAGTGACATGTTGTCACATTCATTGGATTTAATAATAATAAAATTATTTTCATGGAAAAAGTCAATAAAATGAATCTAATCCGACCCTTAGGTTATATGGGTCTACTTTTAGCCATCCAATAGGATTTTTCCAAGTGTTAGGGTAATTTTATAATCTTATATTTACCCTTAATTACTCGATTTACCTTTAACTATAGTAAATAAAATTTACCGTATTTACTATTCACAATGCCCAAAAATAAAAAGTATCTTATTAAAATAATTTAGACCCACTGATTCCAAATATGGAATCCATTTCCCAAATTAAATACTCAAAAGATGCATAAATTAAATTAAAATTAATCACGTTGTCGAAAGAAAACGGGTTTTTCTTTAAAACATTACAAAAGATTGAATTGATTTAACCTACGAATTCAAGGTAAAATCAATGCCAATGACATAAATTATATTAAATGGGAAAAATATATTATATTTATACTTTAAACCCATTCAATATTATAATTTAACCACATAAGATATTACGATGAAAAAAGTTGTTTTTAATTAAAATATAGTGCGTTTTTACTATTCATTAAAATATTAAAGTCATCAGAATAAAATGAAAAATTTATCCAAAGTAAATTTTTATTTCATGATTCCAAAGAATAATTTTATTTTTTCAATTTGAACTTATAAACATGTCAAAAACTAGATTTAATGTGGGTGGGCCATTAAAAGGCGGCAAAACTTCATTTTTTGAAAAATAATTATTTTACACGAAAAATTTATTTTGTTCTTATACCATGTTCTAGAAAATGTGTAAGATGAATAATAAGGTTATAAAATTCAAAATTTATTTAATACTATTCATAACATATAGTTCATAATAATATTATAATAATATATCGTTGTTTAGTAAAACCTGGTATTACATACAACACATGCTATCGAGGAAAGTCGCGATTGAGTGTAATGCAAGCCATGTCAGGGTTGCGTGCTGTGCATTAATCCTTCGTTGTTTTGTATAACATAATCCAACCATATTTCATTTATACATTGAATATATATAAATATATATACTCAATGTTGTGTAGAATAACTATTATCAAAATTGTGTGTAACACTATCCAAGAATAGTGTTGTGTATACTGCATGCTAAAACAGTGTTGCGTATAACGCAAGGTAATCTTGGTGTAGCATACAAAAGAAGACATTAATGAAATTAAAAAGAATATTTTTTTTATAAAATCTCGGCCTGTTACAATGTGAGGCATCTGGATTGTACTTTTTCAAGATGGATAATGAATCACATCATGTAGATGAGATAGGTTATGTGTTGTTCTATTCTATTTCTATCATTTTGATGTGATGAAGGATCTCAATGGGGCCAATTTATATTAAAATAAGCGTTAACACATTCCAAAAACTCATATAGCCCAGATATTGTGATATATGAAGGAATATTTAATCAAAGAACTCTAACTATGGGTCACATAATCGACTTTATACATATATCTTCTACATAATTTGAGTGGATTTCATATAATTCTAAAATTATTTCACCTTCTCTATTATCTCTGGTATAAGATCATCTCTCATCCACTAATTATCTATTATATTATTCTAGAATATTGACGTTTGAAACCAACTTCCATAGGGATATTTATAAGGGTACATTTGAATTATCAATTGGGAATTACTGTTATATATGAAAATTATCTATGAAAATACATTCAACATGATTGCAGTATATATTACATAGTATAAATATTCTTTTTAGAAAAACCACCCATATCATCAAGATATGAAATTTTGAATCACAGTTCAATATTTGATTCTTGCAGAAAAAAGCTACAAAAACTTGAGATAAAAGAAAAATAATGATCAGATTCAATAGAAATTAGAACTCAAGGAATTCATACCAATTATCATATTTATATCTCCTTGAGTTGGTCAACTGAAACATGTTACATGATATAAATTAAATGTAATAACTTCATATGGTGATTTACTACCACACATATAGTTTTATTGGCTTTTCAGGTCTTGGGGAGTGCTACTAAAAAATTGTTATGTTTTCACATTTCAACATTAATATAAAAATTATTTTTTATAATACATTCAGTGATTTCTAATTCTAGAATTAATTTTTAGTATACCAATCATTGAGATACAGTCTCTGAAATCACTCCC
Source organism: Viscum album (assembly GCA_963277665.1). Lineage (NCBI taxonomy): Eukaryota > Viridiplantae > Streptophyta > Magnoliopsida > Santalales > Viscaceae > Viscum > Viscum album. The sequence continues at coordinate 350,767,762 of OY728123.1, forward strand.
TTCATGTTATCCAACTAGAATTTTTGCATCAAATACTATTAAATATTATTACATCCTATATGAGTAGAGATGGGAAAGACATATTCATCATCCAGAAGATCCCTATTCAATTATGGTATCAATTGGACACATATATGGGTTCCTAACCTAATTATTACATGTTCATAAATGTATAACTCCATAATATCCACTACTCACTTCGTTAGACACAGATCTTATTTCTAATATCCTTGTTCCTCTAGATAATTCATGATTATAAGTTACTTGATAAATGAAGGATGAATATCCTTTTAATATTATAATAATCATCATTACACGTTAAAAATTTTTGGATCCTTTGAAATCCTCATCATGGATAGATTTGCAGGATCCATTCTAATTAGATAATTTAACATATTTTTTTATTTCCCATGATGGTAATGAATTGAACAATATCAATCCTAGAACATATCTAACAAATTTGTTAGAGCCTATTAATATAATCTTGTGTGAATATATACTAATAGTTTTTATGGAATATATATATATATATAACTTCTTCAAATAAAGATAATTCCAACAATATTGTCATGAAAATATCACAATAATCAACTCTACATCATGAGATGAGAAGTTCTATTCATGGATCATTAGTTAGTTGGAGGCATATTCTATCTGTTTTTCATTTTTCCTAACTATAAAACTAATGACCTATTTATATGAATCACTATATATCAATAATTCTTCCCTAATTGTGAGTAATTTCAGCATAAATAATGTGATTAAGCTCTCCATTAGATCTAAAAAACATTCCTCATTATCATCACTCTAGAAAACATCTATATATTCACTTATATTGGTTAATGGTCTTGAAAATTGTGAGATGTTTGTCAACAATAATCTTTAATACTACATAATCCAAGGAAACTATGGTTTACCCTAATAGAGGTTAATCTTCGCCACCCTTAATTTGTATATTTTTTTGAGGGACCCACATATTTCCCTTTTCTAGTGATTTCATTCCTCCAGAAAATCACTTTGTCCAACCAGAACATTCATTTACTATACTAAAAATACAACATTTCATTAAACATGGTTCATGGTAAAATATTAAAATTCCCCTAATTTTCATCCTATATTTTTTATTAGATAGGAATGTCTTTAAAAATTCTAAAAAAATGGATAGGTCATTCCTAAAGACTCTATTCATCATATCCATTAAAATAAATAGAGAATTTTTTATTCATAATTTCATACCTATGAACTTTTATTGTCCATACCTTGTATGAAAATATTTCAATGGGATATCCACCCACCTCAACCACACACTATAATATTCTGACCAAATATCAATCATAGTGAAATATAATTCTACACACAGTTTATGTAACATATCACCAATCCATGGTAGATGATACTTATACATTATCTGGTACATGTTTAGAACATTATAATTTATGATGAGGCGTACTGACAAAACCTTCTTGATAATGATCTGGACTATTGTGCCCCATGGTAAAGCACAAAATCATATTAATACTTTATCCAAATACTCATGTAGTTGTTTCTTCAGTTACTTGAGTTTAATGACAACCATTTTATATGAATTATGACATGTTGGGAAAGGTATAATAATATTATTGACTTAAATTTTCACTTCTTAAAATGGATGAAGACCATGAAATTCATCAGAGGACACATCAATTAATTCCCTCACATTGGTAATGACTTCATGGAGGATCTTTTCTTTAGCCTCAACAATTTGGTCATGGTAATATTTCTCATTGGGAAATAATGTCCATGCATGTGTTGATGGTACCGAGGATGAATCAAAATTATCTAATAACATGTAAATAATCAGTGGGACATTTTTAATTTAAAGGTTGATTTCATTATATTTGTAATTTATATTACCTTTCGATGAGGATATCTAATGAATGTCCAAAATAACATCCAAATTTTTAGTCAAGATTTTGAAAATGATCATTGGAAGGTTCAACCCTCGTATGAGGATAGTAGAGGAGTTATATATTGGGGATAAAATAATTCCCCCATTTGTTGTTTACTCCAATAACTCTACTTCCATGCAATACAATGGTGATTGAATAGTAATACTAAACATTTGAGTTCTAAAAAATGAATTTATACGAAATCAAAAAGTACATTCAAAATTATTGAATGAAAAAATATATACCTTATAACACATATTTTTTAGTTGCCTACTCTATAACTGTGATAGAATATTCTCTCACATTCTTCCTAGAGTTTGCTGGTGATGATTATCATCGAAACGCCTTGTCATAGGGATGTGTCTAGAAAAGTTATATTATTTCATGTAGATGAGACATTAGAAAATAGGATGAGTGTTGAATGGATCAGTTGTCACCTACATCATATCAGTTGGTTTCTACCACAATAAACCAATAACTAGTTTCCCTTCCTTCCCAATTATAATGAACTTTTTAATCCTCTTCAAGAATTTTATAATTTGCTTCATGAAACACTTTTGAAATATAATATGTTTGAATATCTAGCCAGTATTAGAAATCTCCATCAAGCACCAAAATTAAACTCCCAATTTTTCTTCTCATAAATATTAGACCATTGAGATTCAAGGATCGTAATCTCAACTTTGTGGGAACATCATACAATTTCCTACTAACTGTCAAAGTCCTTAATTTTGAATGATTTTTATGAACTTTGTCTTAGACCACTAAAGAAGAATTCATAATTAAATTCAAGGGAAATGATAAATCTAGGGGTATATCATTAATGTCTTCTGAAATTTTCTACTTACACATAGACAGATCCCATATCCTTTTACACGTGACTATGTGATTCCCTCTCCATTTTTAGTAGGAGAGTGAGAAGAAAATATTTATCTAAAAATATTTTATGGTTTTCTTTCCATTCCATCACTTTTATCTTCTCCACAGTGGATTAATTCATGACCAACATAAAAAATTCTTCATCTCTTCCTTCCATATTATAAACATATTATTTGACCATATTTTACTCATATCATTGAGTGATGGAGAGTGTCATTCTATGGAGACAATCCAATGATCTGAAATTAAGGGTTTAAAAGTATCTGAGAATGGTATATTCATTTATTTCATGTCCTACTCAGTTGAATCTTGCTCATTCAGAGGGGGATTTGGGTGTACATAGAGATTTAGGTTATAGTTCAAATCCTGAGTCGGTTTAGAATGAATACTCAAAAGGTTCACAATCCCAAGTCACTTCAGGTTGTGTATCATGTTAGGGATTTCAAAAAATTTCCCATCACATTGGTAGTAAACTCAATTCCAGTTATTTCCTACCATTGTCTTGAATAAATCGATGTTTATGGATGATATTTTTAAAATAATTTAAAAATTATATATTTCAACAAAGAACAATAATGGGATAAATCATAACTAATATATGTTCTATAACCTATCAATTTCAAGGATTCAATCTATGTTATACATGATGAATTTCCTAACAGAAATTCCTACAGGATTCATTTTTTCCTATAATAATAGTTAGTAATTAGATTATGAATTTTCTAATGAATATCCTATGGGAGTCTCAACCGAGGTGTGGATCGAGGCCCATTTTCATTCACTTTTTTCTGATTAAATCTACGTTAATATGTTATTTTTGATGTTGTAAACCCTTGGTATGTTTTACCTTTTTCAATATTATCACTACATATTTTAATATAGTTCTATAATACTAATCCCAAAAATTAATCAACTTTATTTTGACACCAACTATGATATCCCTATTCATTATAATACTTTAATTCATGATTTATAAAATATTTTTTCATATAAAATAATCAATATGATCTAGATAACAAGTATATTTTTTGTATTATATACATAACACATCATCATAAAATAGTGGTAAAATGTAATATTTCAATACGTCATTAATATTATACTAAAATAAATTATTCCTCTAAAACTCTACGAGTAAACCAATGTAAGTACATAAAAAGGGATGACCCATAAATCCTAGTAAGAGAAAAAACAATTACATGGGTTAAATAAATACATGTCATCCAATATGAATAACATATCTTGTGCCATACATGGAACACATCACATTAAAACATTATCCAATATATTAGAGTGTTATATGAGAGAAAAAAAATAACTATATCATTTAAATAACTTAAGGTGACATATATATTATATAACTTCTGATTTTCATTCATTTATAATAACCCCATGACTAAGGATGGTGGGTTATAGAAATTTAATTCCCTTACCAAAGAATTATAATTACATATGGTTGAATACCCTTGAGTAAAAATGGTTATAGGAATTAATGTCACTATCCTTTGGCATGATAAATAGTGGTAAAATTTATATAGAATAATGGTTATATTTAAATATTAATTATATTTTAAAATGGAAGAGAAATGGGTATATAGAAATATGGACATCAAAAGTAATGTATTAGGGATTATTGAAAAACCTAATAATTTTAATTTTGATATTAAAGAAGGAATAAAATAAACATGGTGCTCGGATAGAGATGAGTATGAGATGATCCCTTAACTTAAAAGTGTATTTCCCTAAGTGTGGGAAGAGATATTGGATTTATGGGGGGATCCTTGGGTGTTAAATAGAGAGTTATTGGATGAGTAATGATGTGATCCATGGAATTATTGAGAACTAAAATCAAATCGTGAGTGTGGTTATATAGTAAAACACAGGGCAGTTGTTTAATATCACCTAAACAAATGATTTCGACACTATAGAATAATGTAATCCAAACCAATAAACAAGCCATGGAGTTTTACGTGGTATATTCCAAACAAAACTAGTTTCCATTATTCCATATGTCCAAAAATTGATATCATCAAATTTTTAACCATGGGGATGTGGAAGTGAATCAAGATCACACCGAATTGATTTTTAGACTCTAATATACAGTATAGGTTTTGGATAATTTATAAATCCATATAAAATTAATTAAACTTCCAAAAACAAATAATTTTAAAAGATAAATTATTATATGGTCATTTATACCTGTTATGGAATATATTAAATCCTTTTTTGAAAACTATGATTTCATAATTCCAAAAATATACTTATTCCATATTTAATTTTTACCCAAAAAATCAATAGTCATTGAAAATTATGAAAAATTAACTATTCCATTATTTCCACGTGATGAATACAAAAATTATTTTTTATCCAAATAAATACATAAATATTAGAATTTATATTTTGAAAGAAAAATCCCTATTTATTGAAAAAAGTATGGTTTTCTTACAATGACAGTTTTGTGAGACATATAAAAATTAATTTCCCAACTTCATAGAAATTTATTATCAATTATACCAGATAAATATTATTAAATAAAAATTGTGTATAAAAATTTGATTTTTTTAAAAAATTTATAAATTATTCAAAAAGGAATGTCTTAATTGAAATTTCATATTACCCAAAAACACAATTCATGTTTTTCCATATTGGATCCTAATAAGTATAATCTCAATGTTTAATATATTAAAAATTAAAACAAATAAGAAATAATTATAATAAATATTTGAAATATATATATATATATATATTAATTTTTTTAGGGTCAATATACATAGCCTTGCATTAAAAAAGAAAAATCAATAAGGTTAATGTGTGTAGTTGTCCGATTTTCTGAAGTTGGTTTGGTGAACATGGTTTGGGGTGTTATCATAATGAACTTTAACTTCTCATGTAAATAGTTTCGGTCATATATTATTTTTTGAGTAATGTATTGGCCTCGGTATAGTTAATATCTGAGAAAATATTTCGCCCAGAGAATCTATAATAAATTGCCTTTATATGGTAAAATCGTACTAGTTGAGGCCATCTCATCCTATGTCAGTTTTCTTTTGATTTTTTACAACCCTTAATATATACTAATCATAAGATAACTATTCAATGGAAATGTTACAAGGGATTATGATTCCTAAATATATTTTAAATCTGAGAGGATATAGTATTTCCAAAAAACCATTTAATTTCATCTACATTTATAAATTCATTAATTTATATGTAATTTAATTTAACCATAAAGATATATTTGTTTATAAATGTTTGGGTAATTGTGTTGACATCATATTCTAACAGAAGAAGGAACTAATTGACCTAAAATTTCTATAGAAGCTAATATATCATTAACCCTAACATGATAAATTTAATGATATCCATCATCAAATGAATTATTCTTTGTTAAACCAATTATCGTTATCCCACTTAGTGCCAATATAGAGGAGACCTATAAAGACACTAATAAAATGCCTCAAAGGATTTCTTATTGATAGAATCCTTATAAATATTGTTATAGGTTAAATATATTGAGAAATATATTTCTAAAAAATCAATTAGCGTCATGGAAACATTCCCAAATAATCTGTTAAATATTTGGGATGACCCTCACAGTCTACATATCCTTATAAGTATGATAATGCATGCTTAACATCAACTGAGTACCCTCTACAATTTTAAATCTACTCTAGAATGATAATTTAAATAAATGAAATATATTAAAAATGATTGTCAATGGAAAACCATTAAGTATAAAAACCTCCCCCATGTACAAGTGACCATGATCCTCATCCCTATATGACTCCATGATAGGTAATAAATTCTCCCATTTAGTGAGTGAATCAACAATCACCCATATCACATCCATACCACTGGGAGTCTAATTATTTCAAATCAAAAAATACACCATCATCTCAACCAATTTTATATTTCAAATGGTTTATATGTGTTTGAAACTTATATATATTTCATGTTCAACCGTTATTTTCTAAAATTTTATGGACCAAGATACAAGTACTAAAATTTAATTCCTCATATACAATTATATGTTTTGACATATAATATCATGGTACATCATGTAATATACAAGCTTCATAGACCAACATGGTAATTTTATACTATTGAAATCTCCTTCTACATGACTATTAGAAAAACCTAGCAATCGTTGTATAGAAAAATACATTAGGGAGACTGAAAACACTCACTTGAGGCCTCTCCACCATATTGATAACTGCTAAAATACTAACACTATAAATTCTTTTCCTTCCCAACTGGTATGTAATTATTATGGAGGGAATCATAAAACGTAAATTCTATTAATTATTTTTCTGTGAATCTCTCATAATACTATTGAATCATAGAAAATATTATCCTCATGACTCACTCATTCAATTATTCTTTCACTTATAAAGTCACTAGTTTCTTACTCAAGGAATGTGATTCCACATTCACATTGATGAGGATGTAATAAAATATTAAATCAGTGATATGAGGAAACTGCAACTGATATCAATGTACCAGGTTGTTATCAATTTGGTGAAAATATACTTCTAACTCTTATGGTATAAATAATCCATAATCCACTCCCCAATGTGGTAGTGTCATCATCGGTTTAGTTTACACATAACTACAACCAAGTCAAGACCATGATTGGGGTATTTCTTATCTTGAGGTAGTAACAAATATGAGTAGATAGCTACCACATTTATCAATGAATTAGATAAAACCCTAGAACCAAATCTAAGTAATTAAAGTATACAATATAACAATCTCCTAACATAGGAATTAAAAATATTGGGTCTTAATAAAATCTCAGTTTTTACCCCTCAAAGAATATCAAATATATCATTTCAAACATAAATTACATACATATTGGTCATATCTATTGTAGTATATTCTTTGTTTGATAAGTCATGTACAAAGCATCAGTAATAACAAGATAATATCAATAAACAATGGGTCTCAAAAACACTTCTTCGACACTCCTATGATATCACAACATTATTCTTTTTAGTATCCAATAAGACACCATTTTCATAAACCACATATAAAATAATTTTATGATTTTGGTTCGATAAAAAAATTATTTATTCATATAAAGTAGATAATTTTTAAGATTTTATTGATGAAAATCAGATGCTCAATATTATCATTATTCAGCATAGAATAAAAAATGATATCATCCAAAAAGACAATATGATCGGAATCTTAGAACAGATTAATGATTTAGTTCATCACCACTAAACAGAAATTAGGAGTGATAGTTATTCTGAATGAGATATCCAAATACCCATTATATCCATAAAATATACTAAACAACATCATTGAAATTTCCATCTCCTAGACCCTCTATGGATGGTACCCGGCTCTCATAACAAATATTCATAAGCCATAAACCCCCAATAATATTAGTAAAATGTTCAGTAATTTTAAATGAGGAATATTTGGTTTTTATCATTACCATATTTAGTTTTTGGTAATGAATGAAAATAACAATTCTTTTATCCAGAATATTTACAATGGGATGTAGTAAAACAGAAGGTGTAATGCCTAGATGTATATATCCCATTCCCAATTATCCCCAATATGAACCTTTAATTATTTTAATTATGTTTCTTTTCAGAAGGTGTGGTTTTTAAAAAAATTTGGCAGATCCCTAGAGATAGTTATATAGTGAACTCAACATCCTTATGGGGTGGTTACCAAGAAAAAAACAGCTAGAAAAAACAACATAATACTCACACAAAATAATATTAAATGGGTAACTAATATTTATTTTAATGGAATCATGGATAATATCTGGAAACTTTATTGACATCATACCTTCACTATGATAAATTTGAACTAATCTTCTGGATCATGGGTTTCACTTACTCGAGAACATATTATTAACCTCATAATGAGAGGGAATCAATACGTGATGATGATAAAGATCAATATTAAAATTATAGTTAATTATCCAATTTAGAAAATAATAAGGTAAACCATTTAATATGAAAGGAATAAATAGTCCCATAGGGATTTGTAGTCAGAAATCAATAATCAAAACTTTGTAGATTTAATTCCATTCTCCTACCTCTGTTTTAGAGTGGAATAATTCTTTAATAATGTAATAATATTTGAATATCATACCAATGTATTAATAATCATTGAAGAAATTAATGAATTTGGTGAACCTATTTCAATCCAAGGAACAATCATAAAATATTCTGTAAAAACTATACTTATCACGACAGTTGGTCCAACATCTGTATCCATTACTACAATTATTGTTTACTAGAGGATTCCATCCTCATACTACCAATTCTTTTCCTATAGAGAATCCCAATTAAAATTTTCATTACATCCTGACCCTCTATCAATTTAAGCTATAAATTGAGAGCCCATGGTGAAGGTGGACTCAACTCTATATCCTAGGCTAATGTCATAGAGTAAATATGTAGATGGATACATTTCAATGTATTTTCGAAAAGGTTGGGTGAAAAATAATAATTAAGTCTGAGGTTTCTATTATTCCCAAACTAATAATACACCATCTAAGTCTTCCTTGACATCAGTTGTGAACATCATAGTCCTCCTCAATGTTTTCCATACGAACTCCTTTCTTAATATGAAAGAGTACAATTGATACAGCAAGCTACACTAATGGCCAAATGATCCCTATCATCCCAGTTATGTCACCCTATAAAACATGTTCCTTTTCCATAACTCATTATATGTTTTCAGTCATATAAAAATAAACATAGATCACAAATATACCCTTACACCCATTTCAAAAATACACACCTAAGGATAGTGATGTGAAAAAATTTAATTATATATGTTTACGAACTCGAAAAACTATATATAATAATCTATGAATGAATGATCTCCTTACTCTGATGTAATAAAATAATATTCCTTTATCACACTTAGATTTTTGAAATAGAAACGTTCATTGAAGGATTTTATGAATGTAGTCTGCCTAAGAACATAATGAAAATTTTTGTTGAATGATTGATTCCTACCACGCCATCATCGATCCATTAATAATAGAAGTGGAAAAGACAACCTCTGAGTTGTATAGATTTATGATAAAGTGAAGAATCATGTTAAACATTTTTATCTATTCTTTATTATTTTATGGACCTTTATAAACATAAATTATCAAAGAAAAATCTTTAGTAAACTCTTAAGAATGATAAAATTTCATTTTAGTTAAAAATTTGTGTCCTATCTTATATACTTGATCATAAAAACTGTATTTTACACTAGTTTTGGATCAATAAGATGATTCCTTAGTTGACATTTCTCCATATCCTACCCTCATTATATACTAGGAAATCCGCTTGGAAGTAAAAAAACTATAATACATGAGAGAATAAAAATTTTGAATAATTTTTTTTCAATAAACATAAACCAAATTAAAATAAATAAATAAAAAATGGATAAAATGCTACATAATAACACTGAAAAACCATATAAATCCCGTGGTAACCCAAGAAATTTCATGATTGTGAGTTGTTAAGGATGACTCCCACACTAACTCTCTCGTACCAATAGTCAAATCTCATATATATCCATATTCATCTTATACATGAGGGTGATACAAAATAATGATCACAAGCTTCAACAAAACCAATGTATATAATAACATTTTCCAGGAGTAAAACTTTTGAACCCCGATAATTTCACATTGATGAGCCGAGTACCAAGCCCATATAGAATTTCTAATCACTATATTCTAGAGATAAGCACCTGGGTATTATAATAGAGAATATGAGAATTATTATTCAATAAAAATATATATTATATAAGATAAATGTAGATAAATAATGGATAACCAGAATATTTCATATTTCAAAACAATGAAGGAAGGTCACAACCAATATATGAATAGTTATTTTTTAATGCACAACATCAATAATAAAAAAAATAAAACTAGAAAAAACCCAAAAATCCATCTCCAAGTGGCCATGGGTCATATCCATCCCAACAAACCAATATAAAACATTATTAACATGGGTCATCCTATATATGATTCACATCAATTTACATGTATCCTATAAAACTATGTATAAAAAATTCCAATTGAAATTGTAATTTGTGATAAAAACTACATAGTAAAATTCCCAAAAAGATTTTATTCAATGTCTACTCAAGTTATAGATATTTTCATATTCAAAAACTATTTTCAATAGATATTATAGGATATAGTTTCCCATTTATTTAACTACTATTGGATTCTTTTCCAAATCAATCAACCCCTTTCAATATATGGACTTAGTGAAAAAGACATAGAATTATAAACCATTTCAATTTTAATGATATAAAAAAATAAACAATAATTTTCATGTATTAATTTATATGACATTAACAAGAGGAAATATAATAAATTCAAAATATGATACACGTAATGTAATCTCAAAGAGGCCACATTCGAAATAAAATAAAATAGCGCATATAGAACCAAAAAACAAATAATATCTAAGGAATACAAGATGAATTGAATTACCGTTATTGTTTAAGAATCTGAGTCCCCTATAAATGATACCCCTAGTCAAGATGAAATAAAGGAATCCTGTCCACATTTTATCTAACTTCACTATGATATTCATTGTCTGTAATTTCCTTGTTCCCCATTATATCCCTTATCTATTTTTATATTATAAAAAAATTACAGAAAACCAACATATTTTCATTATTAAATAACCAACGAATACTTAGAAAACTTATTTACCAAAAAAAATCAACGGATTATGAAATATCAAATCCATTCCCACGTAATAATAAAATATTTTTTTATGAATCAACATATTTTTTCAACCCTTAAAACCCATTTCTCGTTTAGAAACATTTTGTTAGAAATTCAAAAAACACAGAACTTGTCTAAAAAAGTTTCCATGAAATACCTTCTATTGGAAATAATATGATAACTCTTAAGGATTTATTATATATTAATTAATAAATTTCAAAACTCAATCCAAAGGAGAACACCATTGAACATAATTCTAAACATGTTTTTGATAATAGAATAGTGGAACCGACCCTGAAAATGATCAAACAATGTTGCCTCTTTAAGGCTTGTGAAGGGAAATGATAATATGAGATCCAATAGATCCTAGATCTATAGAAATATAGAAAATTTATATGTTATCATTCTAGATACTTTGATCTTGTCTCAATTTACATCTAACACATGATTAAATAGTGTAGAAAAAATGTTTGAAGGTGTCATTTAATCTAATTATAATGAATGGAGAACGAAGAATTTGATCTATACATTGAGTCACCAAAGTAAAGGGGAGAGAGAAATAATGTCACTATAGAGCATCTACAATAATAATATATTGAATTAGGATTATAAAGGTTGGATTAGTCGGATCCAGATATAATTTGGGTTAAAATTACATTTTAATCCTTAATAACCCACATCTCTAGTTACACCATCAGCTAAACATTGGGTGTTGGAATATTGAAAATACCCATTACAATCCAACCAATGGGTCACTAGAATCCTTCTAATGGGCTGATAGAATCCTATTAGGTGGCTGGTGGGTTGGTTCTGATTGTCTCCACATATATGAATCGCAGCAGTCATTTAGTGGAACCTATAGTCAAGTAGGTGTTCCTTATACAACTATGTACTTGTCTACGACCTCCTTCGTCTAGTATGGGGCCACCTACTAACACCAAAAATACAAAAAAAAAACATCCCCCCAAATAGGAAGAATTATTTTGTTGAAGTAAAAGAATCTAATTTCCCAAATACCTGTTTCCAAATACACAAGGGTGAAATGTCCTTTATATTAGTTGGGGATCCACATATATAAATGAACTAATTTTTTTTACATCATTAATCTACATTTTCAGGATTCAAATCCAACTAAAAAATTTTGGATTATATTTCTAAAACACCATAGAATGATTCTATTATCTTTTTTTATTGTTTTATTTTTCCTCAAAAACAACATAAAATATATTAAACAATACTCTAAATAATGTATTGGTTGCCATGTTCTTCTGATGAAACAACATACATTATTTCCTCCATTAAAGGATTCTATGTCATCAAAATGATGAAATTTCTAAATAATCTTAACGATACAAAACATAGTCATCCCTCATTTTGTAGTCTAAAGAAATAAAATATTATAATTCATCAATATTAATAATCATTATAACTAATTTCCAAAAATGAAGAAAATTTCAACAATGATTTCCTAGTGGGAGGTCTCATTAAAATGCCTAATATGATACTCACATCAGTTAAATCCATGATGATTAGATGAAAGCACTCTTATGGGTGTCTAAAATAACCATTTTAAACAACACAACCCTAGTAACATGAATATTGCTTCGTAGTTCCTTGAAACATGTGTTCTAATTTTAAGATTCACTATTTATAGGCAGTTTCCATTGGATTTATTTATAGAACAAGAATCTCACAACAGTTATTTATCCAAAGGGGGGATTCTTTAAAAAGGAAGGCATTCATTATGTTTCAACATTATGATACTTAAGAACATGCATTGGTGGATAGGATGAGAGGACGAACTCATCACACCCTTTTGGGGGAATTCTTGTCTACTCTGGGACTATATATTTAAATTTACGATATATTCATGAATCCTTATTTATTTCCCATGTATATCATAAGTATCCCTTGGAATTTAAAATCACTTATTGACATGTGTAAAATTTAGAATCATCATTATGCATTCAAGGTTCTTAATTAATGGAATCATATATATATATATTCAAGGTTCCCCATCAATGGAATACTATAATATACCAATTAGATATTCTTTACATCATCATTGTGATGATACTGGCTTTTAAACCACTCATTGGGGCACTCTGGAATTTATTGACATCCAGGGAGATGAAGGTTTGTTTTGATCTTGGGGCCATTTCCATAAAATGGGCTACCTATGTATCCTTGTCAATGGAATCAAAACCCGTATAGTTTGGTGTCTCTTAATAGGACACATAATACCTTTTGATGTAATGTGATAAGGACCTCTAAGAGAAAGGTGCTTGGTCAAAACCTAGTGTGGGACTTACATTGAAGCAGCCCACAAAACATGGAATGGTTATGAGATCCAAGTAGGACCAGGCCTTTTTGGGAATATGGCCCAAGGAGAATAGGGATGATTTGATGTTTTGGGTTTGAACCTCATTGAGGCTTCCTACATATCCCATATTAATGGGAATCAAATCCCACATAGTTCGATAAATTTCATAGGATAGTATGATCCTCTGAAAAAACGAGTTTTGGATTACTTCTTGAAAAGAATGCCTTGATGATTTGAAGATTGAATTTGGGGCTTATTTGATAAGGAGGATGCCCAGTGGTCTCAGGCCTTGAGATGGATTCCAACCTATCCTGGTTTGAATAGGAATCAAGGTTCTCATAGTTCCTTTGAGTGAGTGTTTGTGCACATGTTGTTACTATCACATACCTCTAAGAACATGTGATTCTTACTCGGTGTGATAAATAAGAGGATCTGAATAATTCAACAGTGACACTTAACATTGTCCCTCTTCAGTTAATTAAATTGGGTTTGTTGACCGTGGAAAAGGGCGAGGTGATGATCCTTCCCTCTATTCTATTTACATTGTACAAGGGTCCAATGTAAGGAGGAAGGGATGAAGGTTAGGGGATCAAACCTGTATGGTTGGCCTATTAAGAAATTGGTTGGGGCTTAATTCTAAGGAGGATTCCCTTTTGGAATTTAACTTGGCATAGGAGTCAAGTGATATGGTTTGAGTAGATTCTTGAGGAGTGTATTGACTCAAGGTACTCAAGTAATCCATAAGGAGAGTCAAAACTCGTAACACTTGAAATGAACCAAGTGAAGTAAGTCAACTCAAGTAACTTCATTGAGTTTTATGGAGTGTCTCAAATAATGGTATTCGAAGGTTGGATGTTGGGCCACATAAAGGGCTTAATGGAAAATTTACTCAACTGGATCCAATAAGTTCCCATTAATACTCTCTATTTTTTATGGTGGTGAGTAATGAAAGACAAGCAACCGACCCGAAGGTTCGAGACCGCAGCCCGACACTTACCTCGAGCAGGGGTGTGGTGGGGCAGACCCAGTGGTATGGGCCAGCAGGGCCGCATAGCTTCAGTGCATAGGTGCTCCACCATGGTGCGTCGCGCATGTGCTCCACCATGTGGTGTCGCACAGGTGCTCAGCGCTGTTGTGGCATGCAGGTGCATCGCAAAGGTGCTCTACGCAAGTTCGTCTCGTAGGTACTCCGTGAAGGTGCTTCGTGTAGGTGCTCTGTTCAACTCCATATGTTCTATACCTTGATGGTACTTTGAAACACATTTTCTCCTTTAATTCACACTTCTCTCATGTTTTATATATCTAAAATAGAACAATTGGGGGATCTTTGCCAAAGTGCTATGCAATGGGTGCTTTGGGACGTCTTCCATCTTTCTTTCATCTATGAAATGGGGAGCCCACGGGTTCAATTTATAGGAATTTATGGGACTATGTCCAATGGAATTTCATCATGTTGGACCTCTGTGTAGGTCTTCCGCATAGGTGTGTAAATAATTCTTTTGCTGGGTAGGACCTCTGTATAGGTCCTCCACGTAGATCCCTTTGTGAAAATTTAATTATCTTCCACGTGCCATAACTTTTTATATTTAAGCCTATTTGGGATCCATGAATAGTAAAATTTAAGGTCTAAAAGAGATCTACACTTCTTGAGATGGTAAATACATCGTTTTTTCAAGAAAGAAACTCTAAAATTATATTTAATGTGTCCAATCCATTTCATTATCGATCATGAGAATCCACTGCCTACTCAAGGATGGGGAATCATTCCACTTATCCATCAGAATGGAGTAGTATTTTGGCACATAGAAATCAATCTTACATCTACTTCCTTCATGGTTAAAACATATTTAATCATACTTGACATTTGTTTTCTATTCGAGAATCATATCTTTACTCTATGGAATGGTGCATGAAAACACATTTCATGGTGTCTACAAAATCCCCCCCCTAGAATTTTATTTGTTAGTAATGAAAAGAATCTTGTTATAAGGTAATATTAGGGCACTTTGATGCATTCCAACATCATTTGGTCAAATTTGGAGCTTTTTCATGTTTGGAAGGATGCCTGAATTTTTTCCTAAGACATGGGGCCTAGATAGCATAGTTTGAATATTTCTAGGGTCATATAAATAACCACAAAAAATTAATATCATTTGACTTGTTTTTATTTCTCTATATCACCTAAATCATATAAAAATGTGTGTTTATTAATTTGGGACTCGACTTTTGTTTAGAGTTCCCTTTGCGGGTTCTGAATCTAATGAGCACCAAGTCTTTTGTTATTGGTAGTTTAGAGTCATGCATGTTGGACTATAAATGGATAGTATTTAAGGTTGAATAGATTTGACCATAAATTTTGATTATAGATCCTAAAAAAACTCTGTGGCTAAGAATTTCTTTAATATTGTTTAAATATTTCCAAGCGGAATCATGAGCCATGATTGTTATGGTCACTAAAATTAAAACTCATGTCAACAAAAGGCATGTATTTTCTAACAACAAAATTAAAATTATTTTACAAACCCGTTACAGGGGCCTTGTTATATAGGGCTAACTAGGGAATTTTCTACATAGCCAAATAGTGGAATCTTTTGACTAAGAGGAATGCTATGTAGGCAACTTATGCAAGGATACCTAAGGGAATGTATTTCATTGTCAAACAAATGATAACATAGAAGTTTAACATTTTAATGTAGATAGATATGGGAAAATACCATTTGGGTTACTCAAGACCACAGGGGGTGGTTTTTTCATAGAATGAAATTTTAAGAATGAAAAAGGGCTATTTTATACAAACCTATCTCATGAATAGGAAAACCATGTCTATAAAATTTGGTGTTTGAGTAATGGTTAAAATTTATCCGAAAAGGGAATTTTGGATATCATATTTTGCTGATTTATGTCATACAGTAGGGACCTTTGTACTGTGCAGTTTTAAGTCATGCATTGAGGACATTGGTATGGTGCAGTTTTATGTCAGGTAGTGAGGACATTGGTACTGTGCAGTTTTTTGTCTTAAAGTGTGGACATAGGTACTCTGTATTTTTAAGTCATGAAGTGAGGGTATTGTAATGTGAAATATTATGTCAGGCATTGAGAACATTGACATTTGCAGTTTTAAGTCATGTAGTGAGGATATTGTACTCTGCAGTTTTAAGTCAAGCAGTAAGGACATTGGGTAGCTTTAATTTAAGGTCTTTAGATCATACCAAAGGTATGAGAAAACAGTCTCAATTTCGTGATAATTTTATTGGAAACATACTATCATATTCAGGTATGGAAGGGAAAAATGTGAACTATGATTTGGGAATATTTGTAACTGATGAATGATATGGGAAAAGGGCTTAAACAATTAGGGGATGTTTTTTTTCAGAATAATGTTACCATTATTTGAAAAACCATCATGGGTGTGTATTATGTATATCCAACTAGGGAATATACTACATATACAAATAGTGTAATCGTTTGATTGACATGCCACTTATGTAGGCCACTTATGCAAGGCCGCCTCAAGGAACATAATTCATTTTCAATCAAAAGAGCTCTTCGAAGTTTATCATTCTATTGCTAAAAGCCGAAGAAAGTTTAAGGAGATTCAAATATTCTGATTCATTGAGTTGATTTATGGAGAATGGTACCTGAATATGTAAAGGTAATTTCCAACCAAGATGTACAAAGAATCATTGTAATAATAATTTTACAAAAGGTCTGACCCAAACATAAGAGATATGTTGTCTATCGTTTTAGGTCATTAAATTAAGTCCAGAAATGGAAACAATATATACCATGTGGCCAATTTATTTCAAGGTTATTTCATAGTGCATCGAATACATGGTAAAGTAAATGCATAAACCATGTTCTTGAAGAATTTCAGATTGTGAGAAAGGTAATGGGACAGGTATACTTAAATGACTGTTTCAAAATACAAATTCTTGTATATTGTCATTAAAAATTAAAGGGGAAAAACACTATTACTATGAATGAAGTTACTATAATTAGAGAAATCTAGTTGTGGAGGTTTCATTATGAAGTTCCAACTAGGGCATATGTTGCATAGCCAAATAGTGTCATCTTTTAACTGACATGCCTATTATGTACGAAACATATGCAAAGCCGCCTAAGGGCATGTGCTGCATAGTAAGGCAAAATAGATCTCAGGTATTAGAAACTCTGTCACCAAAAATCATAAGAACGATTACGAGGATCTGGAAATATACAAGATTAAGATTTTGATGAATGTAAGGGGGTTATTCCCAATGCGTATGAGAAATATTTGAACCAATTTTGAACATAAATTTGAGGTCCTTTACGTAGATCTGACTCATATGTAAAATGGATACTTTCTTTGTTTACTCTCAATGTATATTATGATATGCAGTTTAAAGTCCTACAACAAGGACATTATACTGTGCATTTTTAAGTCATCTATTGAGGACATTGATACCCCCATAAGAAATTGAAAACACTTTATTTATATAAATAATCCATTTACCCAATTCCTAATCCCATGTGTGATATGTTTTGAGTGAGAAACAAGGATCAATAAGGGTTTCTTTTAAAATATAAAGGTGACACATGTGAACAATTGTGGTGTTAAATTTACATGGATTTTAACGTCATGCGGTAAGGATGACAATGAAACTATATAAAGGGAAACACATTGTTACTAGCTTAAGGGTTAAAACCCCAGTGTCACTATATGTTTTGTTGGTGAAAGAATCAAGTCATACATAGCCCTTAAAACATTTTCTATGTATATTTTACTCTTAAACAAGAAATAATGGGGTGGGGGGATTTTTATTGTGGCTGGGCCCATGATTGGAGATCTAGGAATCTATACATATCCCATTGAAAATGAGAATCATTCTATACAAAGTTCTTGAAACAATATGTCCTCTTTATAATGGGGATTGACATGAAGAATGGGGACTTTTTTCACGTTCTGAGAGAACGGAAAATATGAAAACATAAAATGGTATAAGGGACAAATCATATGACTTATGGAAATTATATGTATAGATATGATTCATATAAAATATATGGAAAAGGAAATAAGAAGATTTTTGGTATATGGAAAGGCCCAAAATTGGAGATTTTGGCATCTCTACACAACTCATAGAAAATGATAATTAAGCCATACGTAGTTCTTGAAAAATGGTATCTATGCAGATAAAACTCATACATAAGAAAGAGAGGGACACATGTACTACTAAGGAGTGGTGATTATTTCAATGATATTTTCTTATGGAATATTCTAACGTTAAATAGAGAAAACATTAGTTGTAAAAATGATTTCATGAAATTTAACGTCATGCGACAAGGATGAAGATTCTATGCATTTTAATATCATGCCTCATGGACGTTGATGGTATTTATATAGTTTAATGTCATGTAACAAGGACATATGGGCTCTGTAATTTTATGTCATATAGCAAGGACATGGTATTGTCCAATTTAAAGTCCATTTGTGAGGACTAGTCTGTTTAATTACACAAAGTATTTTTTCAAGAATCTCACATTGGTTGGAGTTGTAATGATCTCTCCATCCATTGATATTAAAGCATAGTCTCCTTTTAAATAAACCATTTTTATGGAAGAATGTAACGCCCCGACCCCAGCTACCCAGAGTCGGTGCATTACTTCGTAACATTGGCATGATCACAAAAGATCAAGTCTCGAAATACCGATTAGTTTAGTAGCCTTGGAAACACTAGATACATTCATAAATGTTACATTACATCATAAAGTGAGAAACTAATAACAAAGTATTCATAGTCCACACTATTATCCTCTTCTGACTATCCCTGTAGGTCATTCATAAAATACTTCTTCACATCCTGGAAAATATTAAAACATTGAAAGAGGTGAGCTCAGATGCTCAGTAAGGGTAACAATATTGCGGAAGCTTTCATAAATAAACATAAACATTTAAGGCAATGTATAACTAAAACAAAAGCCTTTTAAACTTTAAAATCAACATAATATGGAAAAGGTAAAATGAGAATAATCCCATTTACTTCTTTACATGGATATTCTACTGGTCGAATAATCACATGCAATATCAATAACCACTTTCATAATGATGGAATTCATAATGCCAGACTATCATAACCACGTAGCCAAGGCCTCGTGCCAAGACCACAAATAAGATTTTGTCAAGGCCTCGTGCCAAGACACTAGTTTGTCTCATGAGACCTGCCGATGCATCGAGGAGCTATAGCAGGCTCCACCCGTCACATATTAAGTCCAATGCATTCCCATATGAAAAGGTTTAAACATAACATAAACATTATTATTAAAACTAGCATACAAAATGTCAATAATTTCACCATAAACTATGAATGGTATAAAATAGCACATCCACAGTCAAACATATCACAAAACCTTCAATACAATTTAGAAGTTTTGTATTATAATAAATCAACTTCAAATAAGCGTAAAATCCATCAAATGATGTTGACATGGATGAAATCAAAACACTTTTTAGAGAAATATCTCTTTCTATTTTTAAATAATTTAAGAGCCATATAAAACAAAACATTTTCTTGAAAATATTCTTATAAGATTGTAAGGAATGCTTTGAAGATTTTATAACGGTGGAAAATAACCTCACCCGCCGTATAAGTTAAAAAAACATTCTTACCTCAATTCTGTCGAAAAGGTTAAAAAGGACCTTGTTTTGAAAAGGACGGAAAGATTCCTCTTATAAAAAGTCAAAAAGGGTATAAATGAATTTAAACCATATTCTTGTAAATAATAAAAATGTTTTGAAATACATTTTGAAGAAACATGGATGTGGATGATAACGAGGTCCCAGTAGATAGTTATGTATAAACAACCATGGATAATGAAGAGGTTGTGAAGTAAACCCTTACCTCGTGTCTGACTTCACTCAACTGTTATTTAACCTCATGAATAATAAACTAGAGTTAATATATACCTTATTAAGAACCATTTTCAATTTCATTATCCTTTTTATATCACTTATTACAATGTTATGAACTTTATGTAATTATTTAAGTTAATAACGGTCATTTTGTCGATCTTTGGTACTTGAGTCAACAATAAACGTCTTATAATTACAAGTTGTTTATGTGGTAGAATATCCATTATCTCCAGAATTATATTCATGATTTAGATGTCATATATATCATATATATTCGGTATATACATTCATTTATAATATTACGTAACATTTAGAGGTAAGAAATGAAATGCACCGTTCTTGGAGACAGTAAGCCGTACGTACTCATGAACGCTACTTTCATTTAAATTTCATATTTAATGTAACTAAATCATAATGATATAAATGTATAATATAATTCCAGTATAATATAGTGTATAATACCATTTACTCCATCCTTTATACATCCCACATATGGCATTAACGATTCAAATCACTTTGAGGGGTCTGTAGTCCGCACTTCCTAAAATGAAATTATCGCGTTTTACCCATAATGGAAATCATAAAGTATGCCATAAATGAGAAATACAGAAGCATAAGTAAAACATAAACATATTATATATCATATATAAAAATAGTGACATCTTAATGGCCACCTTTGAAGGTGTTATATGAGTGTTGAACAATCATCGTTTCGTGAGGCAGAAATTCTCCATCCACAGAAACCGTATGTTATTTAACCATTAGATGTAGGTGTGTGTAAGTGTATCTCGAATAATTCTTATAAAAACATCCTAGTATATTGAGGATACTGGTGTTGTTACAAAAGAAATGAATAAAAAGAGTTTAGGGGGTTGGAGAAGAAAAATAAAACAAAACAACACTAGAGAAGACATTACCTCAAAATCGGGTAACTCTTTTTGATTTGAGCCAAAGGCTTCCTCGTGAAGACTTCTGCCCAAAGTGAGGCTTCTAGGAGTAAGAGGGGGAAGTTGGAAGAGTATTTGGGCAGAGGTTGGCCGATCCAAATGGCTTGAATGTGTAAATGAGGTGGGAGAGGTGGGGGCCTTTTATAAGTGGAGAGGAGGGGCACTTTTGGAAAGATTGAAATGTTACATTATTTCACAATGATTTTCGGATTATAAAGGTCCCACACATATATAATTCGAGGCTAAGGTGATAAGGTTTCGAAATCTCCTCATCCAATAGGCTTTGGACAAGTGTAAGCCTTGTATTTTGCATTATCTTCTCATTTTATTTAAATCGTTAAATAATGAGGTAATCGCTGCATCATAATGATGTCATAAATAATTTAATTTATTTAATGTCTAAAAATTATACAAAAAATAATATTATGTATGAAATCTTTTTAGCTTTCTAATGAATCTTTATAGTCAAAATTTGGACTTGTGTAACCCCACTTAAAAACTGTTTTAGTAAAATAACTCATGTTTGTGTCAATTTAATTTTAACATTAAATAAATATATATTAATGTCATTTTCCAACTAAAGTGGCTCCATGGGGTCCCCAAGTTGACCCATGGGTTGTCTTGGTCGGCCATGACTCATAATATAGGAGTAGGACAAGTGTCATGCTCATCTCATATTATTAAAACATTATTTGTGCCTTAAACTACACTAATTACCTCTAATCGTGATTAAGAACTTAAAAGTTACTATTCACCAAAAAAAATATTTTAATCTCATTGAACCACATTTTACTTCTTAATGACAACCATGTATGTTGGATTTTTGAAAATCAAATCACAGAATTGGTAATATTTCATTTAAACGAAAAATCAGTTATTTAACTACCACTTAGTGGTTTCACTATTCATCAAAAATTGAAGTTTTTCAGAACAAGGCCAAAATTTCACCCTAAGCTATAATTGATATTCCGAATTCAAAAATGATGTCTATTTTACAAAATTCCAAACATATATGTTGCATTAATTAATTTTATAATTAATTCCCGCTGTTACGACAAATAGCGTGTTTTTAAGAAACAATTTATATCAAAAGATTGGCAATTGTTTATGTCCAATTTCAATGTTAAATTAATTCTAATGACCACCATTGGATAAAATGGTAAAAATATATTCTAATTATACTTTAAAACCACTAAATAGTATAATTTATCACTATAAATTATTTTGATTAAAAAAGTTGTTTTAAGTAATTTTCACTATTCATAAAAAATTAGAAGTTCTCAGAAAATTACAAAAAATTCAACTTTGGATAATTTCGATATTACGAATACAAAAATGAAGTCCATTTTGTAATATAAAATTTCTATAATTTTAAAAAGTGGTTATTACTATTCATAACGGCTACTTTGATTAGTTACACTGTGTTAGAACTCGATGTTGCGCACAATGCAAGCTATTACATTATTGAATTAGAAGCGTATCATGGAAGCTCGGGGTGTTATATTCTCCCCTCCTTCAATAAATTCCGTCCTCGCAATTTGAAATTTTTCTTTGTAAATAAAAGGTTGAAAAGAGAAAATACCTTTGTGGAAAACCCACATCTGAAATAAGATTAATAAAATTTAGCCTTAATAAGAGGGGAAGGGAAATGAAAAAGTCACCACCCAATTATGATCTCGATTAGGAGAACATTGGTGGCAATTAAAGACATATGATTGGAGGAAAAACGTAAATATTTGTAGGGAGTGATTGAGGTCATCAATCACAATCAACTGTCAAATTGAGGGCCTCAAAGACATCAATCTATGTTGATTTAAAATATCATCAGTTCAACAAGACATAAGGTATTAGGATAACACATTTTTTTGTTTTAATATCCCTTTTCTAAAGTTTAAGAATTAATTTATTCATTGAATAAGAGATAGGTATATATATATTTATGCTTGACAATTAGAGTTTCAACCTTCAACTCATCTTTCACTCAAAAGGGTAATAGAACTCAAAAATATTATACTTATCCTAATTGTAAAATGTTCCAAATGTTAACACATACCATTTAGATTAGTAAAATTATTTTGTAATAACCAGGGACTTCCTGTAGGCTAGTGGTACGAAATAAAGGCATGTCGCACTATGATTGTGGGTTCGATTCCTGCAGCTTTGTCCGACGCGACGGGTTATGCCCCACCCTGCAGGTTGTCCTTTTCCTAAAACTATAGTATCATAATATTCCAATAAAAAAAAAATTTAACCTTAAACAATACTATCAAAATATCAACTTAATCCACTCCAACCTTTATAGTTATCCAAAATACCTCTGTCCAGACTTTCTCTAAAAGGTATCTTAATTCCAAAATCAATTTATCAGACTCCCCAAACAAAGTAAAGTTTCTCTTATTGTCACATACTAAAAATATAATTACCTTCATCATATTAAAACCTTACTGAAATCAAAAAGTACTGCAGTACAATCCTTATATATATATCACATTATTCTAATAACCAGAATATAATACATGAATCCAAAAGCACCAATACATTAGTTATTCTGCTTCAACTGTAGTAACAGCATAAGATTGTCCTTGATCCCTTGGCCTTTTCTGAGGTAAGTTTCCCTGACGCTTAGGGAATTAATTTGCATAATGACCCATTTCTCTACAATTGTAGCATTCAACTTTGACAGCCTCTTTCTTTCCCTTGCAATCACGAGCCTGGTGACCCTTTTCTCCACATTTATAACAAACTCCCATTCCTTTTAGGCAAGTACCAGGGTGATTCTTCCCACAATTATCACATAATGGAAAATCCTTCTTTCCCTTTATCCCTTTATCTGTCTCTTGTTCCACCGTTCTCTTCTTCTCTTTCTTTACTTTGTTGTCATAAGACTTAGAGAATTCCTTTTCTGTCTTGATAGCACACGAGACAATATCTTCGTATGATGAGAAGGATTGTGATACTAAATCTCGATGGAGAAATGGTTTTAACCCATCAAAGAAATGATCAATCTTACTCCATGGGTTACGTATATAATCGGAAGCATGCCTCGCTAACCTTGTAAAGTTAGCCTCATACTTTGCGACATTCTCATCCTCCTTCTTCCTCAAACTCAGAAATCGCCTTCCCATATCTGCTCGATGGTCACGAGGAAAGTATTTTTCTAAGAAAAGCTCTTTGAACTCCCTCCATTCCATATTCGATACGTCATCATCTTCCTTTGTGTTTTGAATCAGCGACCACCACTGATCGGCATCTCCAGTGAGGCGGTAAACTGCCATGACAACCTTCTCCCTTTCACTACTCCCCAAGGCATGGAATATTTTCTCAAAGGAATTTATCCATTGCTCAGATACTATAGGATTTGTACTCCCATTGAAGGTTGGTGGTTGTTTCCTCATTAAACGGTCTATCATTGATCCTCCACGTTGCGGATCAGGGTGCTCCATACGAGTAAGGTTATTATTCATAACCTGAGTGAGTTGTCCCAGTATGGTAATAAGTTGATCAGCACCAGTTGTATCTCTAGATCCACAATAATTATCTTGAGCAGGAGGGCAATCCCTACACGGAGTTTGTGCATTGATACAGTTTCCATTCCTTCCACTAGGCGCCATTTCTAAACAATGGAATAAACTAGATTAGTTTATGAATCAAAATACACAATTCAATACTTGTTAAACACATTACATAAATTGAACTATTTATGGATATAATCCATAATCATAAAAAGAAATGTTTTCTTTGAGGAAGTATATACTCATAACCCTTCATAGTGGTTTGTAAATAAAATGAGAATTATCCTAAGAATATCCCCCGGGAGTGTCGTAACCAAGAGTGCAACAAGGCCCGTTGTTGTGCACCAGTTCCCGTTCGAGTCTAGCTCAAAGCGGTGTTTTCAGGTTTTACCCCTAGGTACATCTGTGCCAGAGCCGCCTCTACCTGCTCGTATCCAGACAGGGATGTATTGCTCGGAAAACTCATAACATCTCTATAATACCAAAATTCTAGGAAGTTCTTATATACTAATCCTCAAAGTCTATCTTTGGGCTATGTGCTCTAATCAGAGTTTATCTAAATCTAGCTTCCAAGGTTAGTACTAAACTGCCTCTGATACCAACTGTAACACCCCGACCCCAGCTACCCAGAGTCGGTGCATTACTTCGTAACATTGGCATGATCACAAAAGATCAAGTCTCGAAAGACCGATTAGTTTAGTAGCCTTGGAAACACTAGATACATTCATAAATGTTACATTACATCATAAAGTGAGAAACTAATAACAAAGTCTTCATAGTCCACACTAATATCCTCTTCTGACTATCCCTGCAGGTCATTCATAAAATACTTCTTCACATCCTGGAAAATATTAAAACATTGAAAGGGGTGAGCTCAGATGCTCAGTATGGGTAACAATATTGCGGAAGCTTTCAAAAATAAACATAAACATTTAAGGCAATGTATAACTAAAACAAAAGCCTTTTAAACATTAACATCAATATAATACGGAAAAGGTAAAATGAGAATAATGCCATTTACTTCTTTACATGGATATTCTACTGGTCGAATAATCACATGAAATATCAATAACCACTTTCATAATGATGGAATGCATAATGCCAGACTATCATAACCACGTAGCCAAGGCCTCGTGCCAAGACCACAAATAAGATTTTGTCAAGGCCTCGTGCCAAGACACTAGTTTGTCTCATGAGACCTGCCGATGCATCGAGGAGCTGTAGCGGGATCCACCCGTCACATATTATGTCCAATGCATTCCCATATGAAAAGGTTTAAACATAACATAAACATTAGTATTAAAACTAGCATACGAAATGTCAATAATTTAACCATAAACTATGAATGGTATAAAATAGCACATCCAAAGTCAAACATATCACAAAACCTTCAATACAATATAGAATTTTTGTATTATAATAAATCAACTTCAAATAAGCGTAAAATCCATCAAAGGATGTTGACATAGATGAAATCAAAACACTTTTTAGAGAAATATCTCTTTCTATTTTTGAAATCATTTAAGAGCCATATAAAACAAAACATTTTCATGAAAATAATCTTATAATCTTGTAAGAAAAGCATTGAAGATTTTATATTGGCGGAAAATAACCGCACCCGCCGTATAAGTTAAAAAAACATTCTTACCACAATTCTGTCGAAAAGGTTAAAAAGGACCTTGTTTTGAAAAGGACGGAAAGATTCCTCTCATAAAAAGTCAAAAAGGGTATAAATGACTTTAAACCATATTCTTGTAAATAATAAAAATGTTTTGAAATACATTTTGATGAAACATGGATGTGGATGATAACGAGGTCCCAGTAGATAATTATGTATAAACAACCTTGGATAATGAAGAGGTTGTGAAGTAAACCCTTACCTCGTGTCTGACTTGACTCAACCATTCTTTAACCTCCTGAATAATAAACTAGAGTTAATATATACCTTATTAAGAACCATTTTCAATTTCATTATCCTTTTTATATCACTTATTACAATGTTATGAACTTTATGTAATTATTTAAGTTAATAACGGTCGTTTTGTCGATCTTTGGTACTTGAGTCAACAATAAACTTCTTATAATTACAAGTTGTTTATGTGGTAGAATATCCATTATATCCAGAATTATATTCATGATTTAGATGTCATATATATCATATATATCCAGTATATACATTCATTTATAATATTACGTAACATTTAGAGGTAAGAAATGAAATGCACCGTTCATGGAGACGGTAAGGCGTACGTACACATGAACGATACATTCATTTAAATTTCATATTTAATGTAACTAAATCATAATGATATAAATGTATAATATAATTCCAGTATAATATATTGTATAATACCATTTACTCCATCCTTTATACATCCCACATATGGCACTAACGATTCAAATCACTTTGAGGGGGCGGTAGTCCGCACTTCCTAAAATGAAATTATCGCGTTTTACCCATAATGGAAATCATAATGTATGCCATAAATGAGAAATACAGAAGAATAAGTAAAACATAAACATATTATATATCATATATAAAAATAGTGACATCTTAATGGCCACCTGTGAAGGTGCTATATGAGTGTTGAACAATCATCATTTCGTGAGGCAGAAATTCGCCATCCCCCGAAACCGTATGTTCTTTAACCATTAGATGTAGGTTTGTGTAAGTGTAGCTCGAATCCTTCTTATAAAAACATCCTAGTATATTGAGGATACTGTTGTTGTTACAAAATAAATGAATAAAAAGAGTTTAGGGGGTTGGAGAAGAAAAATAAAACAAAACAACATTAGAGAAGACATTACCTCAAAATCGAGTAACTCTTTTTGATTTGATCCAAAGGCTTCCTTGGGAAGATTTCTGCCCAAAGTGAGGCTTCTAGGAGTAATAGGGGGAAGTTGGGAGAGTATTTGGGCAGAGTTTGGCCGAGCCAAATGGCTTGAAAGTGTAAATGATGTGGGAGAGGTGGGGGCCTTTTATAAGTGGAGAGGAGGGGCACTTTTGGAAAGATTGAAATGTTACATTATTTCACAATGCTTTTCGGATTCTAAAGGTCCCATACTTATATAATTAGAGGCTAAGGTGATAAGGTTTCTAAATATCCTCATCCAATAGGCTTTGGACAAGTTTAAACCTTGGATTTTGCATTATCATCTCATTTTATTTAAATCGTTAAATAATGAGGTAATCGCTGCATCATAATGATGTCATAAATAATTTAATTTATTTAATGTCTACAAATTATAAAAAAAATATTATTATATAGGAAATCTTTTTATCTTTCTAATGAATATTTATAGTCAAAATTTGGACTTGTGTAACCCCACTTAAAAACTGTTTTAGTAAAATAACTCATGTTTGTGTCAATTTAATTTTAACATTAAATAAATATATATTAATGTCATTTTCCAACTAAAGTGGCTCCATGGGGTCCCCAAGATGACCCATGGGTTGTCTTGGTCGGCCATGACTCATCAAATAGGAGTAGTACAAGTGTCATGCTCATCTCATATTATTAAAACATTATTTGTACCATAAACTACACTAATTACCTCTAATCGCGATTAAGAACTTAAAAGTTACTATTCACCAAAAAATATTTTAATCTCATTGAACCACATTTTACTTCTTAATGAAAACCATGTATGTCGTATTTTTGAAAATCAAATCACAGAAGTGGTAATATTTCATTTAAACGAAAAACCAGTTATTTAACTACCACTTAGTGGTTTCACTATTCATCAAAAATTGAAGTTTTTCAGAACAAGGCCAAAATTTCACCCTAAGATATAATTGATATTCCGAATTCAAAAATGATGTCTATTTTAAAAAATTCCAAACATATAAGTTGCATTAATTAATTTTATAATTAATTCCCGCTGTTACGACAAATAGCGTGTTTTTAAGAAACAATTTATATCAAAAGATTGACAATTGTTTATGTCCAATTTCAATGTTAAATTAATTCAAATGACCACCATTGGATAAAATGGTAAAAATATATTCTAATTATACTTTAAACCCACTAAATAGTATAATTTATCACTATAAATTATTTTGATTAAAAAAGTTGTTTTAAGTAATTTTCACTATTCATAAAAAATTGGAAGTTCTCAGAAAATTACAAAAAATTCAACTTTGGATAATTTCGATAATACGAATACAAAAATGAAGTCCATTTTGAAATATAAAATTTCTATAATTTTAAAAAGTGGTTAATACTATTCATAACGGCTACTTTGATTAGTTACAGTGTGTTAGAACTCGATGTTGCGCACAATGCAAGCTATTACATTATTGAATTTGAAGCGTATCATGGAAGCTCGGGGTGTTACAAAGAAGTTATTTCTTGTTTTGGTTCTAGGTTTGGAGGATTATTTACTGGTATCATTGCATTCTTAAGGACCAATACCAATTCTCCTTGAACGAATGAACAAAGGTGATCTTTCTTATTAAATGATTTTTCTATTCTGTTCTGATAGACTACTAAATGAGGAAATGTATGAAGACTTTTCTTGTCTAATAATTCCAACCCACTGAACTATTTCTAAGACCTCTCATTTATATAAAATTGATCATATATTGTATCTCTAATTGAAGGAAATTGTATTTCCATTTGAAAAAAAGGATTTGGTTCCATATACCAATTAATAAACAGTTGCTTGGGTAGCAGTACATGTAGTTGACTGATAAGACCATAAAGAATTCAAAAGTTTATCAGGCCATGCTTTCTTATCTTTATCCCCCATCTTCTGTAGTATATTTTATACGGTCCTGTTGAAAGCCTCTATCTATCTATTGGCCGCTACATGATAGCGAGATGAATGGTTTGACTTCATATTATGTTCCTAATATAACTTTTTTACATGAGCAGAACAAAAATTCAAGCCATTGTCCGTTAATATTGTATGAAGGATTCCAAATCTGGTGATTAGAGATTGGTATTCTACCTCATTATTGGTACCACCTTCCGATAATAAGAATGAATATGGAAATACTGAATTTTTTGGGGAAATAAGGACAATTCATATTCCAACATTGTTGATTTTTGGATTTTCCATTCTCTTATCTATTGGGATTCTAGAAGCCCCATCAAAATACATTTTCGAGGTTTGGGATTTATCTTGAATAGAGAAAACTTCTTCATCAGGATGTTTAGTATTAATTGATGTATCTTCTGCAGATGGGCGCTCAACATGGAAATCAGCCAGATCTTGCCCTTTTACTACCTTTTGAGGCATAAACTAGATATCAAACTATTACAAAATAACCTCCCGATGTGCTACATATCCTATAAGAATAGGGAGACTGAGGATAAATTTGAGCAAGTTATTGTGAGATACTAATCGGTCATCATGATGTTGCAAGTAGTGCCTCAATTTTTGAACTACAATGATTAATGCTAGTTAGCACTTATATGTACATGAATATAGAGTTTCCACAACATGCATAATGTGAAAGAGATAGTAAAGCCTGTTTCCATTCCCAGTGCCTTTCTTTTGGGTGATAAAGGCACCTAGTGATCGCTCTAAGTCATTCACGTAGAGAATAAGTGGCCTTCCTTCAGTAGGTGGCATCAATACTGGTATACTCAAGAAGTATTTCTTGACGGTATTAAATTTGTCTTGGAAATCATCAGTCCATTAGTAAATGACACCCTGCGTAATTAATATAGTGAAGGGTAAACACTTGCATGCCAAATTGGCGATAAAGCGCTTCATATAAGACAAGTTCCCATGGATTTATCATAATTATTTTATATTTCGAGGAGGTGACATACCAAGGATTGATTTTTTTTTTCTCGGGATCAACTTTGATAACACAATAGTTTACAATGAAGCCAATAATGTTTCCTAAGGTTTCCCCGAATGAACATTTCGAGGGGTTCATCTTCAAACCATTTTACCCAATATTATTGAATATGATTTCCAAATTAGCTAAATGATAGGAATATTGTCTGGATTTTACTACCAAATAATCCACAAAACATTTACCAAATTTCCCTAAGAAGGGTTTTATGATAAGGTTCATGGAACATTGGTGTGTTGCACCTACATTTTTAAGCCAAAGAGAATTACTAGACAATAGAACACACCTTTACGGGCTTTAAATTTTGTAGACTCTTCATCCTCTAGGGCCATTCGAATTTGATTATACCCAGTGTAACCATCCATAATGGAAAGAGCTTCATTGCTAGTTTTTGAATCAATTAGAAGTTTTGTAATCGGGACTGGAAAATCATCTTTAGAACAATGCGGGTTCAGATCTCTGAAATCATTGCAGACTCTAATTTTCCAATTCTTCTTTTTCACTGAGACAATATTGGCCTACCATTTGGGATACTGAACATCCCTGACACTGATATCATTTATAAGCTTAACCACTTCAACTTTAATTTTATAGGCATGTTTTGGGTGTTTCTTTCATGCTGCAGGCTTGAATCCAAGATGTTATTCTGGAAAACCAAAATGATTAGTGGATACATCAGGATTAAGACCTGTCATTTCAGTATAATTGAAAAAAATACCTCGATGTTGCTGTAAAAATGAAGTATACATCTCTTTCTCTTCATAGGCCATGGCCACTCTAATTAGAGTGGGGCGTGGATATTTTTATGTACACGGATTTATTTCTCTGCATTCATCCACAGTGGTGGAGACAGCTTCTTCAAATGATGGAGTAGCATCCTAGAGATTGTCCTATTCTTCTTCATTATGTTTTACCCCTTCTATTTATATTGGAATGGTAGATGACAAGGAACAACTCTCATAGTTAAGGGAGGATTCTGTATTAGAATATTTCGAATTAAAGGCCACTATATCTAACCATACTAATGATGAAGGGTCTTATTATGGTAATAAAGAGTGATTGATTTCTTAGTAATCAACATATTTTTCTTCGACTAGCATTGCTACAATTTCTTCTATTCTGATTGATGATGTAGAGGCTTGTTATAGGTCAGTAGATGAAATGAAAACATCTCCATTCAGGCATCCATCATTTCTTATTGTATCAATAATTTCTCCCATGTTGTCAGACTCAATTTCCACAATTGAAATTATGGAAAATACTGCATAAGCCTTGGGATTTGGTTTTACCCTTTCAATATGACTAATGGGTAGCACATGAAATGTACTCAAATGCATGAATGGATTTGATGAAATCTTTTCCATTCCATTTTAATCATTTAATCTTGTAATTTATTTCATCACGGACTTTGTTCGGTTTGTGTGATAAAATTATATCTCAATGTAATGAGATTCACATGTTTAGAACGGTGCCTTGTCACCATAAAATGTTCTTATTTGACAATTGAAATTGAATTTTAGAAATTGGTTGTATGACGAGGGTATTCTTGCATGTCGATGTTGCCAAGTCCTTCTGAGAAGAATATTCAAGGTTGTGTCCTATGAACAACCATGAAATTTGAATTGGAAATAAGATATCGAAACTTTGTTCTAAGTGTAATCACATCCCGAGGATCCTTTTCAATATTGTCATATCATTACATCAATAATGTCAAAGGAGATAAGCGAGATTCATTTATTCCCAATCGATGAAGTGTACAAATTGGAATGAGGTTGAACATTGAGCCATTATCAATGAAGGATCGTTGGATATCTATGTCATTGACCTTGCCATGTAGATACAATGTTCTAATATGACCATGTACCACATGGTCTTTATCTTCATCTTTAATAGTTATGACTGCATGACATGATACAGAATCATTCTCTATATGTTACACCTCAGTAGTAATAATTTTGGTTTCATACTCTTGAGGACTTGACAAAGCCTCATAGAGTGCCTTTCAAAGATCTGTTGATAGATTCAAAGCATCCAAAATTGAAAACATGGCTGGTACATGGGCCAATTGTTTCAATACATCATACTTTTGGTCCAAATGTCTGCATTTTCCATCATGGAGATGTGGTTTTTCTGGTGTTTTAGATGTTTATGGGTATAATGTAGTTGTATTCTATGTTGAAGCAGAAGTGGGAGATATTCGTGACTTTGGTAGATTTTACTGACTAGGTCTATTCACTTGTTGAGACGAAGATGGTGTTACTTCTAATAGGTCCCCCAAAATAATTGTGCCAAAACTAGACTTGTTTCGCATAGAATAAACTCCTTGTTCTTATGGAGCCCGAAAAAGGCCTCTTCCACGAGTTTCTGCTGCATATATGGTTTCAGAAGGTGTAGAATTTAAATGGTGGTTTCTGGAATTCCCATGTCTTCCCCCGAATCTTCGACCTTGACCCCTTCGTCTTGTTCCCCAATTAGGAACATGGAATTCTTGATCACTATAATCAGAATCCCCATTAGCATAAGGATACATTAAATGGATAACATTTACAGAACCAAAGATTAATTCTTCATCGAAGGAATATTCTTCTTGAAAAGTTAGTTCTGGTTGTACCGTTTGGAAGGGCAGTGCCTGAAATTTTGAAACAGATTGTATAAAATCTTCCAGGGTTAAGGAGAACATTATTCATGAAACAAGATCACCTTCTTCGGCTTGCCCTTTGACTTTATCATCACCTTGCTTCCTTGAGTAATCTATTTTTTATGAAGATGGTTTTTTTGTGGTAGGAGTGGTAGAAGACACAATTGGTTGTTTCAACTGGGTTCGTAATATAGCATGAGTCTGGTTGATCATTTTCATCATCATCCAATCATCATATTTTTGCACACATTTTCTATTAACTTCTTTCCATTCTCCCTATTTTTTTGGATTGGTATCAGTAACGCATGGTACTTGATTTGATGAACTTTTCAATTTCACTTGTCCAAATTCAACCATATTTTGGAGATGGTCTTTGAAAACATCTCACTCCTAAATGGGGTGTCCCAATGTCTGATAAAAGGGACAATAATTCAGATGATCTTCATCTCTATCATTATTTGGCTTATTAGGCCTTGGAAACTAAACCAAATTCTTTTCTACGGTTGAGATGAAGTGTCCAGGAACTTGCTCATTCCTGAAAAAATAAATATTATTTTTTAATAACTAAAACTGTAACATCCTTTGATCTCTTTGATCATCATGATGAGGTGGTCATTGCTGTTGATGCTTAGGAAGCAGAGCCCTTTGATTTGCTGATGTTCTTGAAGTAGAAGCATGTATAGGTGCATGTTTGAGTCTGATTGTATTACCTTCTTCCTATTTTATCCTCCTTCTTAGAGATGATGGAATTAGACAAGTTTTAGCCTTAGTTTCTAGAATATAGTCTTCTATCTGATGGGCGATTGAATCAAGGTCTCAAAACCCATTTGTGTATTTCACAAGGATCAATGGTGTGCATAATTCATCACACAGATTTTCCACAATGTTTGGACACAACTCTTCTTGAGGGAGTGGTAATCTTAACGAATATTTCAATCCCATCTATTGAGAAATGAAATATGAAACAAATTCATTCTCCCTTTTATTAAATTTTGTAAGATTCAAAACTGCCATCTTTGGTGGTGTGGAGCTAAATTGAAGACGGAATATCTGATTGTGATCTTCCCACCCAACAATTGATCAAGATTGAAAACATGTATAACAGACAAAATATAGTCCTTGTATTGACTATACAAAACACCTAAGTTTAACTGCTTCTCGTTGTTGAGAATTTCCCATAATAGGATCACAACGTGAAAAAAAAATGTGTTAAGTGTTGTTCCGGATCTCCCGAACAATTAAATATTGGGAATGTGGTATTCAATAAATTTGGTGGGGGAGGAATTGAATACACCCAATAAAGGTAGGATCTCTTTTTTGGATGAATCTGTGCACGTCGTTACACCATAGCTTCCAATCGAGTCATTGATGCCTCAATTGTGTTCATAAGTATTTGGGGAATATCCAGATGATCTTGATTTTATGAAGGTATAGAAACTGGAGTTTTAGCTAGTGCAACGACCAGTATGACCACTAAGGGTGATACTGATACATTCCTTGGTTGTTTAGCCAATTAAGGTAATTCATTATCCACATCTGTTGTTACTAAAAACCCCTTTTACTGAGGAGGTGCTACATGATTTCAAAGATGAGGACTTTCCATGGGAATATGTCTATCATAAATATTATTTCGAAGTAAATTTGTATTGAGTCTTTTCAACTACTATATTCCTCTTGATTCTATACAAATATATCTTCAAATGAAAGATATTGGCCTTCTACGGTGCAAAAGTGAGATGAAATATGTCTTTTTTCCTTTCCCCTTGTTAGATGCCTTTTGAAGATGGGGGTTATTTGAAGGCATACCTTGATTTTCGGTAAGCCTCTAATTTCGGGTACACAAACCTTCTCCATTTTCCATGGTGTGTACCGTATTATGTACAAGAACATAATCTTCTGATTCCCCTGAACTTGACTTATTTTCTAGAGGATCTTCTAAAAAGGTGTTAATAACATTCATAGACGCATAATGGATTGATGGAATTATTTTAGGGTTTATGCTAGATCATCTCCCATTGCGACTTTCACGAGACTTCATTCTCTTATAGGAAAAATTCCCTAGAACTACCAAGAAGATAATAACCCAAATGGAATCCATGGATAGTTCAGTTGTATTATTTCTTTGTGGCTTCTTCCCTAATTGGGAGAAAATTGACTTCCATTGAGGAGGGGATTATAGATGTGAAAAATCTCAAGCCTTGCAAGCTAGGGTTATTCTTGTTCTTCTTCTTCAAATCATTGAACATTTTTTAATGAATTTGAAGGTTGAAATAAATGAGCCTCTGCATGGAAATGTGGGGTGATTCTTGAACTACTATGGCTAAAATTTGTGCAACATGTCTTTTTATTATGCATATTTTGGTTTAGAAATTAGCTAGGTGCATCGTCTGACAATCACTTAAATCACCAGTTTTAGATTATTTTTGTTCTATTTCGGACATTTGCATCCTCTAATTCCTGAAATCCATTAAATGGGATGCATGTTCAATATTCTCATATGCTTGATTTATAATTAGCTCAAAAACTACTTTTCTTTGGGCCTGATTCTGATGAGAACTGGTTGAGGACTGCTCTTGAGTTTACATTTGATTACATACAAAACCTAGTGATCGGGGATAGCTGTGGGCCATAACATTTCGTGTAACCACCTTTGGTGGACTTTGCTGATTTTGGAGTGCAATGAAATTCAATTCTCTATATGCACCCATCCTCTGATTCAAACACTACATAGGGAATTATAAATTAATAGGCGTAGTCTCTTTAGGGCATTGAGACATGCACACTGAAGGGTTCTCCACCGTTTTTCAACTTTTGGATTTTGGGAAATTGAGAGTGATGTCATGTCAATTTGGAGTTTTAACCATTATATTACCTTCACATGGATTTGATACTAAACAGATGGTAAGGAATTGGTTTTCAAATGAAGAATAGTTTTCCAAAAGTTGAGAGGAATTTCAGTAATTCAATCTTCTTTTATCAATTATATAATATCATAATGATAATTTTCCAAAGGCTAAAACATTACTAGTATTTCACTTTTAGATAATTGTTTCATCATGTTAAGAACATATTCTTCTTATTTCATTAGAGTTTTATCCACTTGATCTAACCAGAGTGGATACTCTGTATTATAAGAAAAATGTCCTAAAGGAGGTTTGGAGAAGGACCGTTCACATAAGTCACCTTCTGGTTGAGAAAGTGTTTCAACTATAAATGACAAAGCACTAGACATGACTGGCTTTGTGTTTGCAAGTGCCTCATAATAGGTGGGCTTTCTCGTCACTACATAGACAATTATGGAATCATTTTGACAATGTGTAATACTAATACAGAGAAGACTTTCGTAGAAAATTCCATCATGGGGAGGATCACCAAAGTAGATTACAGCAAGGGATATATCTCATTGCTTCTTGGTCTTCTAGCCACACTAAAGGTTTTTGTGGCTCTCATTTGGAGATAGAAACTCTTTATTGACCAAATTTTTAGGATTAAAGACTTCATGATGAAGTGTCCAATAAGTAACTTTATAATTACAACTACCACTCCCACAATTTAGTAATGATAGGGTTGGATCTTGAGCTGCAAAAGATAAATGTTTGAGGGCTTCAAGAACTCCATCATTAAGAGGAGCTAAATCACTGCCTGACATTTGATTTTCCAGAGGTGTTTGGAGAGACATATTTTTGGATGTTATATAATATTTAGTTGGTGCCACCAGCACGGAGAAGTGGTTATAATGTGTAGGTGTCTGTTCCTTCCTTGGAGTAGTTACCGGAATTGACTGACTAAATCCAATTGGGAGGGGTGTTTTGTAACACCCCGAGATTTTATGAGAAGTATTATTTTTAATTTATATTGATATATTGGGTTGTATTCTACACCTAGATTATCTTGTGCTATACACAACACCGTTTTAGCTTCTTGTATACGCAACACTATTCTTGGATCGTGTTACAAACAATTTCAAGTTCGTTTGAAGTTATTGTACGCAACATTGAGTTTGTATATATATATATTCAATGTATAAATGCAATATGGTTGGATTATATTATACAAAACAACAAAGGAATCCTTCACTACACGCAACCCTGATTTGGATTGCATTACACACAATCACGACCTTCCTCGATAGCATGTTTTGTACACTATACTGAGTTTCACTAAACAACAATATGTTATATAAACTAGAAATTATGAATAGTAATACACAGTTTTTGATTTTTTTTTAATAATGGACTTCATTTTCGGATTCAGAATATCAAAATTACCCTAGTGTGAATTTTTGGTATTTTTCTGAAAACATTCAATTTTTGATGAATAGTGAAAACACTAGGTTACTATTTAAAATAGACTTTTTATATAAATAAATATTTATTTAATTTAAATTTATTTTAGGTCAAAATTGATACATAATACCTATATAATTTCAATTTAATTCATTGAAGTCATTTTATAATAATTGTAGACATATAAAAATTTTATTGAACTTTTCGCCGTCTTTTACCCACCTCCTAGGAGAGTTTGAAAAATTACATAAAATGTAATTTTACTGCTTCTATGAGTAAAATTTTGAAAATCCATGAGACGTGGTTAATATCAAGGAGTAAAATGTAGTTTAATGAGAAAATATTAATTTCTAGTGAATAGTAACTTTTTAATTTTATTTACCACGGTTAAAAGTAAATAGGTTAATTAACAGTAAAAATGATATTACTATTACCCTAACACATGTCGTAATTCTATTGGATAAGTGTAATTCGACCAAAAAAAACCTTAGGAATAAAATATTACCCTTTAGTTCCACTTGGATTAGATTAGGACATTTATTATTATTTTATTTAAAGAAGAGTTAAAATAGTTAAAATCAAAGTTTAATAACCGAAACATTTGTAATATAGGGTTATACATAAGATATATTCAACTATAAATATTCATTAGAAATATAATAATATTTCCTACCTAATGGTATTTTATTTATAATTTTTACACGTTAAATATTTTAATTTATTTATGACACAATGATGATGGACTAATTACCTTATTAATGAAATATTAACATAATTGATGTTACAAATAACCAAATAAATGTAATTTGAGACTTTATAAAAATTAAACTAATTTTTTTGGATAATATGACATTTTCAATTAACTTTTTTCTATCTAATCAGGCTGTTATGATTTCCAAAAAAATCAATTACCAAATAGTTTCAGAATTGACATAAAATAGTTTTTAAAAAAAATATTATATTATTAATTGTTACTTTATTACTAAAAATATAAGGTTGGCCCAAATGACATAGATAAGGTTATATATATTAATAATGAACCAATTGGGGTTTGTTTGGCTTGTTATAGTATGGTTATTAACCATATAGTGTAAGAAAACAAGAATACACGGTAAAAGTTAAATTATTTGACTTAGAATTAAATCTAAATGATAAGGTTAAAATAGTAACCTAAAATTTGCTATAACCTATTGGATGAGAGAATTGCGACCCATACCCACTTTATCATCTAAATAAGTCACTTTTAGCCATTATAAACTGAATATGACTTTATTATAAAATAATATTTTAGGTTTTTCCAAAGGTTCAACTCTCCTACCTTATAAAAAGGGTACCCCTTCCCTCTTCTCTTAACTCCCTTTTGAGCGTTGAAGCACAGAAAACCACTGAAAATTCATCTTCTAAACCTCTCTAGTTACATTATAGAGGTTATAGTCTTTCAAAATACCAACACCAATGCCCTAAGAAGATGTTTAAAGGAGGTGCGTCGAGGAAAAGGTAATCTCTTCTACCGACTCATTCAAGTTTCTTTATTCATCAACTTCCTCTTCTTTAGTTGTTTCAATATAAAGTAATAACATTAGTATTACTTATATACTGATATGTTATTAGAAATATTAAACAACCCCATTTCACACTCTATCCATCCTATGGAAAATGAAATCACCGCGCGTGCGTACGTATGGAATACTGTCTCCACGCTGTGGTGTAATCTGTTTTTCCACCACTACCCTACATGGATTTGTATAATGGTGTAAGGAACAACTATATATGATTATTATACTATGATAATTATTCTAAGATATTATATCATCCACTCCAATTCCATTCAGTAAATATGGGAACGATATCATCACTCGTGCGTATGTACGGATTACCGTCTCCACGACGCGAGGAGATTCATTTTCCAGGCTTACAATTCAAGAATGATTATAAAGTATATATATTAAGTAATCATGAAATATATGACATAATAAATCTACTGGATTTATTTATAAATATATATATTTATTTCATCTACTTAATTCCACTCGATTCAATAAGGAAAGGAAAACAGCATTCATGCGTACATACGGCCTACCGTATCCACGAACGGTGTATTTCATTTCATTTATCTATATTATATATATATATACTGAATATATATGATATATAAATAATGATTTACATTCTATAAGTAAGTAAATCATGATATAAGTGATAATAATATCAAGAACAACAAGTCCAAACAAGTACGATAAATAAAACGATTTTACCTAAAACGCTGCTTTAACATGGAATTTACAAAAGAACGGGTAATATAAAGTCATAAGTGAACCATATATGATATAATAACAATGAATATGATTCGTTAATAAGTAAATTACATTATTTAAATCATTATATAGGAGGTTCGGATACGTACGAAGCATATTAGACCTAAGGTAAGGGATAATTATTCCAATCTCATTCTTATCCGAGATTGTTTATTCATAAGTATTTACTAGGGTTTTGTTTATTATCCATGTCTATATGTTCTCAAAATGTTCTCATAAAATGTTTAATTTTCTTCCATTTATTCTTAAATTCATTTTTTACCTTTTTAATTTTACCACATTATTTGGAAGGAATCATTCTTTTGTTTACCATACGAGGTACTTTTTGACTTTTCCGACAAAAGTACCAAAAGAATGTTTTTTTAACTTATACAGAATGAACAGATTTTTATGGTTTCATAACGCCTCATTTTCATGATGATTTCTCTACAATATTTAATTACTTTTTCAAAAAAAATCCTTTACTTTTAAAATTTAATGTCATTTTGTGAAAAGAAAATTATTTTGAAGAAGAAAGGATATTTTTCTCAAGAATTCATTTCAAGTGTTTTATCAAAACCATTTTCCATATAAGATTTAATTATTTAATATTTTTATTTTTCAAGTATAATTTCTCTATGATTTACGTGGTTTCACTTTTCTTATGATGAAATGATGTCCATTTTTTGTATGGATTATGTTATGATAGGATGATGATTATGAAACCCATATTATAATTTCGGTAAGGATGAATGGTTAATGTTCATGTTGTTGCAAAAGTAATAAGGATTTCATTATGAGATGGGTGGGACCTATATATCCCTCCGATGCATTGGGTAAAGATTTATATCTCATGAGATAGACATGGCTGAAATGGTAAGTTAATCTGGTTCATTGTTACAGGACTGAAACGGGGAGTGAACTCGATTCAGAAGGGGAATTTGTCCACTAAGATGGTCTTGGCAGCAATGCCTTGGATACTATGGAAATCATATCATGTGCTTAATGGTTTTCCCCAATTACATGTTTTCTTTCCATGTTATTTTTCCATTATTGATGTTCCATTATGATATATTCCTTACATACTTCCATGATTAATGTCTTTTCTCGTGATTTTGATGTTTAGATTTTATGTTCAAGTTTTTGAAATCAAATGTTTATGGATTGTTTTATGTTCTCCATATTTACCCTTACTGGGCATTTGAGCTCACCCTTTTTTATGTTTTCATTTCCCCAGGATTTAACTAATGTTTTAAAGTATGAAAATAAAAGGCGAAGATCTTTATGGGCGATATTGAAGATATTTCACCCTGATTAGAATATTATGTTCCATGTTTCCAAAGACACTAAATAGGTATAGTCCTTGTGTTTCTGTTTTTGTTTTTTATTAAGTATTCCGCAAAAGTAAATTAATGTCCATGTACATCAAGCTATGGGTATCTACAGTTGGTATTAGAGGAATGGTTTAGTTAACCATTGGAATCTAGGATGTGAAATCTTTAGTGATATCCCTAGAGATATTTCTATGGTATGTCTAGGGATGTACCTAAGGTTAAGTATAAGTATATGTTATAGTCCTAGAATTTTGGTAATGATATTATAATTAAACCTAAGATGTTAGACATCAAAGGTAATTCCACTTTATTATGTTGTTTTCCATAGCATGATTTTTTCCTCACAAACTATTCATTTTGGGTTTTAGACGATGGATAGAAGCTAAAGGAACTGTGTTGATCAATGTAATGGATGATGAAATGATTGTCCTCCTGAACAAACCAACGTTATGGGAGATAGAGTGAAAAATATTATTTCTATACTTACACAAGATATGAATCATTCTGGACGTCCAAATGAGCCGAGAAGAGAACATTATTCTATTGAGTCATTCATAAGGAAACGTCCACATTCATTCAGTGGGTTTTCTAATCCACTTGTTCCTAAACAATGGATTAGTACCATTGAAAATATATTTTCCATAATTTGTTGTTCAGAACATGAAAAAGTCCTTCTGCTATTTACCGTTTAGATGGTGAAGCAGATCAAAGGTTGACTCTAATTATGAATACGAGGCCCCGAGATGAAATTGAATCCATGGAATGGGATGAGTTCAAGAACTTATTTTTCAATAAGTACTTCCTTCACATTATTCGAACGAAGATAGAAAAGGATTTCCTTGATCTTAAGAAAAAGGATGATGAATCTGTTGGCATATACAAAGTGAATTTTACAAGGCTTGTGAGTATGCATCTGGTTTTATCATCCAACCTGAAAGTAAAGATGATCGATTCTCCAGTGGCTTAAAACCAAGCCTTTGAAGGGCATTAGTTATAAGAGAATTCAGTAGCTATGAAGAAATTGGGTGTTGTGATATCAAGGTAGAAATGGAAGTTTGTGTTATATATCCATCTCATGGTTTTGACAAGAAACGAAAGATGGAGATCAAGGATAAATCTCAGAATAAGGGTGACAAGATGATAAATGTTTCTTTATGATCAATGTGTGGAAAGAAGCATGGTGGCGATTGACTTAAAGGTACTAGAAAATATTTTAAGTGTGGAAAAGAAGGTCATCGAGCACATGAGAGTTGGTGTAATGGAAAAAGGGTAGTTAATCATGTGAATAAAGAAAAAATTGTAGAGAATGCAACTCCAACACTTCAATGCTTCATGTTCAAGGAAATGGGGAATTATTCTAATCAATTCCCTAATACAAGGGTTAATAATTATCAACATGAGGAACCTCTTAAGGCAAAGGAAAAAAGGGATCTCACCTATGATCACTATTAGCATTGTTGAGTATGAAAATGATGTGGTGGATTGATTATGTCTTTATGTATAGGGATTCCAAAATAATGTTGTGGAATCTCTCTTATAGTATTGTGTAACATTAGAATTACTATGTAATGGTTTATTGTGGTTTTCGATAATTATATGGTACCGATAACCATGAATAGTGATTCAAATATTTTGGAAAGCAGATGATATGAGCATAATTAAGGGATAAAGGGAAAATTATATGTTTGATAGTATTCATGAGCTCATGACTAATATAAGGACATGGTTATATCATGGTTTGAGTATATAGAATATTTGGATTTTGATATGTGAAAAGCGTTAACTTTGGACATCATTCATGTTTTCACTAAGGTTATTGGGTATTCATTTTTTAAGAGAATACATGATTAAGGTATTCACATGATTGGAACGTGACCAACAAGTTATATGAGGGATAAATGATAGTATTCACGTTCTTGTTATATGACCTTTTTACTAATCGTTATCTATATACTATGAGTTTTGAAAGAAGTATTTTGGATAAGCCTAAAGATTGGAATGGATTATGTTGAACATAATTTAGTATTGTTGAAGGCTAGAAATTTTTTCGATATTATTGATAGAATGTTATAATAGTGTAGTTTAAGAAAAGGGACAACCTGCAGAATGGGCGACAACCTGTCGCGTGAGACAGGGTTTCGGGAAACGAACTGAAAACCGAAGTGCGACAGGCCTTTATCACCTACCACTGGCCTACAGGAAGTCCCTGGTTAGTAGAAAATAGTTTTATTTTAGTAATAGGTATGATACATGAAGTATACGTCCATTTTTGGAATCATATACGTTTAACCTCACCATAGATGGAATTATGTATATTTGATAATTTTTGGTAACCTTTTTTTTGAGACATATATAATGACCCATCATTCTGTCACATGATCTGCTAACACTTCACGAATGAAAAATTCAACTTCATTTCATTAAGAGATGAAGTGTAAATTGTTCATGTCATGAACAATAGTGAGATTATACTGAAATAAAGTTAGTATTTATTCAAATTAAAATTATTCAACTTTAGGGAAATAATCTTGAAAACCAAAAATGGTGTCCTAGTGCCTTTATATCCAATGAATCAGATGGCACCTTAGATCATCACAAATTTATGGCTTTGTGATTATTGGCTTTTTCATAGCCATGTTCTCTAAGACTCTCCATCAAAACTTGATGGTTAGAGTTTTCATCCATATCCATATTTTTACCTATGTTATAATATGTGGAAACCCAGTGATTTATTAATTTCGGTAACCGTTATGTTTCATACTTCATTTTTTTAAGATATGTTTTGGTATTACTTTTCACTATGTGGGTTTCTATTAAATTTTTCGAGTAGTAAACCATTTATAACCCCGACGAATGTCGAGGGGGAAATTCATTTTAAGGGGGGTAGAATATAACATCCCTAGATTTTATGAGAAGTTTTCTTTTTAATTTATTTGATGTCTTGTGTCATATTCTACACCATGATTATCTTGCACTATACGCAACACTGTTTTAGCTAGTAGTATACAAAACACTATTCTTGGATCGTGTTACACACAATTTCACATTCGTTTGAAGATATTGTACACAAAACTGAGTGTGTGTGTATATATATATATTTTCAATGTATAAATGCAATATGGTTGGATTCTATTATATGCAACAACAAAGGAATTTTGCACTACATGGAACCCAGACTTGGCTTGCATTGCACACAATCGTGACCTTCCCCGATAGAGTGTGTTGTACGAAAATCCGAGTTTCCCTAAACAATGATATGTTATATAAACTAGCCGTTATTAATATTAATATCGAGTTTTTGAAGAAAAAATCAAAATGGAATTCATTTTTGTATTCGGAATATCGAAATTAGCCTAAGGTGAACTTTTGATGAATAGTTAAAATACATGGTTACTATTTAAAAACCGACGTTTTATAAAAA
The DNA here is from genome assembly GCA_963277665.1 of Viscum album. Taxonomy (NCBI): domain Eukaryota; kingdom Viridiplantae; phylum Streptophyta; class Magnoliopsida; order Santalales; family Viscaceae; genus Viscum; species Viscum album. The sequence goes on from OY728123.1 coordinate 350,812,738, forward strand.
TAATTATTTATTTTATTTAAATTTATTTACAGTCAAAATTGATACATAATACCTATATAAGTTCAATGTAATTCATTGGAGTCATTTTATAATAATTTTAGACATATAAAAATTTTATTGAACTTTTCACCGTCTTTTAGCCACCTCTTAGGAGAGTTTAAAAATTTACATAAAAAATAATTTTACCACTTCTGTGAGTGGAATATTGAAAATCCGAGAGAAACTGTTAATATCAAGGAGTAAAATGTTGTACAATACGAATGAAATAATTTTTGGTGAATTGTAACGGTTTACTTTTATTTAACACAGTTAAAAGTAAATAGTATAATTAAGGGTAAAAATGATATTACTATTACCCTAAAACATGTCTTAATTCAATTGGATAAGTTTAATTCGACCGAAAACAACCTTAGGATTAAAATATTCCCCTTTAAGTCCACTTTGATTAGATTAGGACATTTATTATTATTTTATTTAAAGAAGAGTTTAAATAGTTAAAATCAATGTTTAATAACTAAAACATTTTTAGTATAGGGTTATACATAAGATAAATTAGACTATAAATATTCAGTATAAATATAAAAATATTTCCTACATAATGGTATTTTATTTATAATTTTTATAAATTAGATAATTTAATTTATTTATGACACAATGATGATGAAATAATTACCTTATTAATGAAATATAAAATAATTGATGTTATAAATACCCAAATAAATATAATTTTAGATTTTTTATAAATTAAACTAATTTTTTGGTTAATAGGACATGTTAAATTAACTTTTTTCAAACAAATCATGATGTTTTGAGTTTCACAAAAATCAATTGTCAAATAGTATCAAAATCCAAATAAAATAGTTTTTTAAACAAATATTATATTATTAATTGTTATTTTGTTCCTTAAAATCTACGGTTTGGCCAAATGACATATATAGGGTTATATATATTAATAATGAACCACTTGGGGTTCGTTTGGATTATTATAGTGATTTTATTAACCATATAGTGTAAGAAAACAATAAGACACGGTAAGAGTTAAGTTATTTAACTTATTGTTAAATCTAAATGATAAGGTTAATATATTAAGCTAAACATGTCTAAAACCTATTGGTTTAGAGGCTTTAGACCCATACAAACTTTATCTTAGAAATAAGTCGCATTGGATGTAACACCCGAGACTTTTATGTTATATAAATCATCAAAGGAATCTTTTTCTACACAACACTTTCTTGGCTTGCTTTACACGAAATCGCAACCTTCCTCGATAGCTTGCGTCGTACGCAATACCGAGTTTCACTAAACAACGATATGCTATTAAAATATTATTAAAACTAGCCGTTATGAATAGTAATAACCACTTTTTGAAATTTTATAAATTTTATTTTTCAAAATGGAATTCATTTTTTGATTCGGAATATCGAAATTAGCCTATGGTGAAATTTTGGTATTTTTCTGAAAACTTTCAATTTTGATGAATAGTGAAACCACTAAGTGGTAGTTAAAAAACTGAATTTTTCATAAAACTTAATTTTACCGCTTCTGTGAGTGGAATTTCAAAAATCCGAGAGACACGGTTAATATCAAGGACTAAAATGTGGTTCAATGTGATTAAAATAAATTTTTGGTGAATAGTAACTTTTTACTTTTTTTTACCACGGTTAAAAGTAAATAGGGTAATTAAGGGTAAAGATGATATTATTATTACCCTAACACATGTCCTAATTCTATTGGATAAGTGAAATTCGACCAAAAACAAACTTAGGAATAAAATATGACCATTTAGGCCCACTTGGCTTAGATTTGGACATTTATTATTAATTTATTTAAAGAAGGGTTAAAATAGTTAAAATCAAAGTTTAATAAGTAAATAACATTTAATATGGGGTTATACATAAGATAAATTAGACTATAAATATTCATTAGAAAGATAAAACGATTTCCTACATAATGGTATTTTATTTGTAATTTTTAGACATTAAATAATTTAATTTATTTATGACACAATGATGATGTAGTAATTATCTTATTAATGAAATATTGACATAATTGATGTTATAAACACAAAAATAAATGTAATTTGAGACTTTTTATGAATCCCACTAATTTTATAGGTTAATATGACATGTTAGTACCGATTTAATTAACTTGGTTCGAATTAATAATTCTGTAATGATTTTCACAAAAATCAATTACTAAATAGTGTCAAAATTGACATAAAATAGTTTTTAAAACAAATATTATATTGGTAATTGTCATTTTATTCGTAAAAATCTAAGGTTCGGCCAAGAGACTTAGATAAGGATATATACATTAATAATAAACAACTTGGGGTTCGTTTGGCTGCTTATAGTAAGTTTATTAACCTTATAGTATAAGAACACAAGAAGACACGGTAAAAGTACAATTATTTAACTTAATGTTAAATCTAAATGATAAGGATAAAACAGGAACCTAAACTTGTCTAAATTATATTGGATGAGAGTATTTCTACCCATCCCCACCTTAGCTTTGAAATATATCAATTTTGAGCTATTTAAAACCAAACCTGACTTTATAATAAAATAATATTTTTAGTATTCCAAAGGTACCCCTCTCCTCCCTTATAAAAGGGAACCTCCTCCCTCTCCTCCTCACACCAATTTGAGCATTCAAGCTCGGCCAACCCCTGAACAAATATCTTCTCCACTTCCCTAGTATCATCCTAGAGGTCTTGGTCTTCTTCAAAGACCATCCATTGTTTATTAAGTGGAGGTTAAGTGAAGGCGCGTCAAAAAGAGGTAATATCCATTACCGATCTTTTTCAATTTCATTCTTCTTAAACTTATTCTTCTTTAGTTGTTTCATGATAAAGTAATAACATAAGTATTTCTTATATACTATTATGTTATTATAAATATGAAACAATTCTAATTAACCTTCTATCCATCCTACGGAAAAAGAAAATCACCGCGCGTGCGTATGTACGGAATTCTGTCTCCACGCCGTGGTGTAATCTATTTTCTTCCACCACCTTAATTGGATGGGTATAATGGTGTAATGAGTAACTATATATTATTATTATAAAGTGATATTGATACTTAAATAGTATACATACACTTCAACACTAGTTCACGATCATGAGAACGATATCATCGCTCGTGCGTACGTACGGACTACCGTCTCCACGACGCGATGAGATTCATTCTCCATGTTAACCATTTTAGAATGATTATAAAGTATATATAAGCAATAATAATGAAATATATGACATTATAAATCTCCTGGCTTTATGTATATATGTATGTCATCTAATTATTTCCATTCAAGATAATAAGGAAAGGAAAACAACGTTCATGCGTACGTACGGACTACCGTCTCCATGAACGGTGTGTTTCATTTCATTTATCTATCTATTATATATATATATATACTGAATATATATGATATATAATTCATTTTATATATTCTGGAAGTAATTAAATCATGATATAAGTAATTATAATGTCAAGATCAACAAGTCCAAACACCTACGATAAATGAAACAATTTTACCCAAAACGCTCTTTAACATGGAATTTACAAAAGAACGGGTAAAATAAAGTCATAAGTGAACCATATATGATATCATAAAAATAAGTATGGTTCTGGAATAAGTCAATAAAATTATTTAAATCATTATACCGAAGGTTCGGACACTTACAAAGCAAGTCGGACCTAAGGTAAGGGAAATATCACAATCTCATTTTTATCCGATATTGTTTATACATTTGTATTTACTGGGGTGTATTTTATCATCCACATACACGTTTCCTCAATATGTAATATTATTACCATTCACCTACAAATGTTTAAATCCTATATTACCCTTCGGTGAGTTTTTAGTAAAAGATATTAAATGAATCTTTTGTCATTTTTCGTACGAGGTACTTTTTTGACTTTTCCGACAAAAGTACGCGAAGAATGTTTTTTTTAACTTATACGGCATGAATGGATTTTTAAAACATTATTTCCAAGAAGATTCCTTTACAAGTTTTCATGTTTATTTTTAATCAACTTCTTTTAGTTTAGAATTGTACGACATGTTAAGAAAGGAAAAGTGTTTTTGAAGCAGAAAGGATATTTTCCTCAGGAATGGAGTTCAAATGTTTTATCAATATTATTTTCCATCTAAGATAATAAAGTATTCTGTTTTTATCCCTATTATTACATTGATTTGATTGTGTTGTGATGGAATTATATTTTTATGAATTCCTTTATCTTATATGAATGTTTTTATGATGTCACGATGTTTAGGATTCCCATTTTTTATTACATGGGTTATGTAATGATGTATGATTTATGATTTAGTGGCACACATAAGAATGGTATCATTATGAGATGGGTGGGACCTATATCTCCCTCTAATTCATTGGGTAAAGATTTTATATCTCATGAGATAGACATGGCTGGAACGGTAGGTTATACCGGTTTAGTGAAACAGGACTGAAACGAGGGAGACTCGGTTCAAAAAGAGACTTTGTACACAAAGATAGTCTTGGCAATGAGTCTCGACTAACAAGAAATGATTCTCTATGATTATGTGTGTATGCCACAAAGTTTCATGTTTTATGTTATGATTATTGTGATTACATTTCACTGCCATGATTTATCCCATGTTATGAAATTTTGACCTCTTTTGCAGGTTAAGATTTCCAAAAGTTATGTGCTTATGTATATGATGTGATTGATATTTCTTTTGTTTACCCTTACTGAGCATTTGATGTCACCCTTTTGTATGTTTTCTTTCCCAGGTCACGAAGAAGGTTCTTAAGTATGATATGCCAAAAGGGACTATAGATATGATGAAATAAATGGGAGACAGTGTAGACGATTTATGAACCAGTTTTTTATGTTTCCCAGTTTCTAAAGACACTATACCTATACGGTCCATTCATGGTTTTGTTATATTTTGTAATAAGTATGCTTCAATTTTGAATTATTAACAATGTATGTAAATTATGGGTCGTTATAGTTGGTATTAGAGGAAAGGTATAGTCAACCTTTGGAAACTAGGATATGAAAGCCTTTGTAAGAACCCTAAGGATAAGTCTAATCGTAGAACACAATCTTAGTGTTTTAGAAATGGCCATGAATAGCCTAGGATAAGACCTTAAGTGTGAAATTTTATTCTTGATTTTGTGGTTTTCCTATTATAATTAGTGTTGCTCAAACTATTCTTCTTGGTTTTAGTCAATGGCTGGAACCCGAACGAACCGTTTTAATGCGGAATGCGACGGGCAATGCAATGATTGTCCCCCTGAGCAACCAAATGTTATGGGAGCTGGAATACAAAATCTTGTAGCCATGCTCACACAACATTCTCAAGATATGAATCATGTAGGACTTCCAAACGAGCAAAGGAAGGAGCAACATTCTGTTGAATCCTTCAGGAGGCAGCGTCCACCTTCTTTCAACGGGTCTACTGATCCATTAGTTGCTGAACAATGGATTAGTACTACTGAAAAGATATTTTCAGTTCTTCAATGTTCTGAACATGATAAAGTCATCCTAGCAGTGTATCGTTTGGAAGGAGATGCTGATCAGTGGTGGAATCTTATTAAGAATACGAGAAAAAGGGATGAAATTGAGTCCATAGAATGGGACGAGTTCAAGAACTTATTTTTCAATAAGTACTTCCCTCGTATTCTCCGAAAAAAGATGGAGAAAGAGTTTCTAAAACAGAAGAAAAAGGATGATGAATCTGTTGGTACCTTTGAAGAAAATTTTACAAGACTTGCAACGTACGCTTCTGGTATTATTATCCAACCTGAGAGTAAGATCGATCGATTCTTTAGTGGCTTAAAACCAAGTCTTCGAAGGGAGTTAGCCATAAGGGACTTCAATAGCTACGAGGAAATCGTTTGATGTTCTCTCAATGTCGAGATGGAGATTGGAGTAACCCATCAGTCATATGGGTTTGACAAGAAGAGAAAAATGGAATTCAATGGAAAATCTAAAGAGCACACTGAAAAGAAGATGAGCTTTCCCTTATGCTCAATGTGTGGAAAGAAACATGGAGGGAGTTGTCTTAAAGGGACAAGTAAATGTTTCAAATGTGTAAAGGAAGGTCATCAGGTATTTGAATTCTGCGATGATGGGAAGAAGATGTCTAATGATGCAAACAAAGGAAGGGATAAACAGAATGAACCTACTACACTTCAATGTTTCAAGTGCAAGGAGATGGGGCATTATGCCAATAAATTCCCTAATCCAAGGGTTGATGATGATGGTCGACGTGAACAAACTCTCAAGGCTAAATACAAAGGAAAGTCACAAGAAATTTCTATCAGTGATGTGGAGTACGATAACGATGTGGTGAAAGGCACACTTACCATCCATTCTAAAGTAGCAAATGTTTTATTTGATTCTGGATCCACCCACTCTATTATTTCTGATGAATTTTCTAAGGGTATCACCGTATTACCTCAAAAATTAGATGTTTAGTTAACTATGACAACACCTAATGGCACAAAAGTCGCATCAAAAGTTTATAATTCTTCTCCAATCGAAGTTTGTGGGAAAGTGCTTCCTGCAAATCTTTGGATCCTTCCTATAGTGGAATTTGATGTGATTCTTGGCATGGATTGGCTTTCTTTATATGGAGCTCATATCAATTGCCAAAGAAGGGAAGTCACATTTCATATTCCAGAACAATCTATGATCGTCTATCAATACAAGGATGAACATAACCTTCCAGTGGAAATTTCTTCCATCTTATGGGTCTTGATTCCACTAAATGAAGGTTATTTATCTCTAATGGTTGGTGAGAAACTCACGATTAAGAATATTCCCATTGTATGGGAGTTTGATGATTTCTTTCTGGAGGAATTACCAGGGCTTCCACCAAATCATGAAGTTGAGTTCTCAATAGAACTCGTACCGGGTGCTTTGCCTATTTCCAAGACACCTTATAGAATGGCCCCAATCGTGTTGCAGGAATTGAAGAAGCAACTCCAAGAGAATCTTGATAAAGGATTCATACGCCCTAGTGCGTCACCTTGGGGAGCACCTGTTCTATTTGTTAAGAAGAAAGATGGATCAATGAGACTCTACATTGATTATCGAGAACTTAACAAGATCACTATCAAGAACAAATATCCTCTCCCGCGCATTGATGACCTCTTTGACCAACTACGCGGAGCTCAATACTTTTCCAAGATTGATCTTCGTTCAGGGTATCATCAATTAAGGGTCAAACGGGAGGATATACCAAAGACGTCTTTCTGTACAAGGTATGGACACTATGAATTTATAGTGATGCCATTTGGTCTTACTAATGCCCCTGTTATCTTCATGGATCTGATGAATAGAGTCTTTAGAGACTATCTAGATCAATTTGTGATAGTCTTTATATATGATATTCTTGTCTATTCAAAGAGCAAGGAAGAACATGAAGATCACTTGAGAATTATATTGAAGACCCTGATAAAGGAGAAGATTTATGCCAAATTTACCCAGTGTGAATTTTGGCTTCAAAAAGTTGCATTTTTGGGTCACATAATCTCAAAAGAGGGGATATGTGTGGATCCAGCAAAAACAGAGGTTATCGAAAGATGGTCGAGACCAACAACAGTAACTGAGATCTGATGTTTTCTTGGTTTGGATGGATATTATCGATGTTTTGTGAAAGATTTTTCACGATTATCTAATCCACTCACCAAGTTGACTCGGAAAGGAGTTAAGATTGTCTGGACGGAAGAATGTGAAGAGAATTTCAAGGAGTTGAAAAGAAGGTTATCCAGTGCACCTCTGCTCACACTGCCTTTTAGTGGAGAAAGGATTGTGATCTATAGTGATGCATCCAAGAAGGGATTAGGGTGTATTCTTATGCAAACTGATATAGTGATAGCTTATTCCTCACGATAGTTGAAAATCCATGAGCAAAATTACCCAACACATGATTTGGAGTTGGCTGTGGTAATCTTTGCGTTAACGATTTGGAGGCATTACCTTTATGGTGAAAGGTGTGATATTTATACTGATCATAAAAGTTTAAAGTATATTTTCACACAAAAGGAGCTGAATATGCGTCAAAGAAGATGGTTGGAGCTGATTCAGGATTACGACTGCTCAATCCATTACCACCCTGGGAAAGAAAACAAGGTGGCAGATGCATTAAGTCGACAAGACCATGCTAGTTTATCCATGATGAGGATCACAAAAGATCCAATATTTATGGATTTACAAAGGATGGATCATGGAATTATAATGGAAGGGGAAAAATCTTATCTTTATCAAATGAATTTTCAACCATCTATACATGTGAAGATTAAAGAGGCACAGAAAGAATATGTCAAGTTACAAAAGAAGGTGAGAAATGTTCCTGAGTTCAACCTTTATTGTGATGGGATAATAAAGATCAGGAATCGGGTTTTTGTTCCTCCCATCCCCGAATTAAAGAAGGAGCTGCTGGATGAGGCTCATAGTTCTTCATTATCTATTCATCCTGGAAGCATGATGATGTATAGGGACCTGAAAGAGTACTTCTGGTGGGATGGAATGAAAAGAGATGTTGCTGAATATGTCTCTCGATGCTTGGTTTGTCAACAAGTTAAAGCCGAGAGACAGAAGTCTAAGGGGATGTTACAACCATTACCCATACCTGAATGGAAATGGGAAAACATTACTATGGACTTTGTCACAGAACTTCCTAAAACATCCAAAGGCAATAATGCTATCTGGGTCATAGTTGATCGTCTTACAAAGTCTGCACACTTCATTGCTATTAGAGAGGATTTCTCTCTGGATCATCTTGCCAGGATATATGTAAAGGAAGTGGTAAGATTTCATGGAGTACCACTTTATATTATATCTGATCGGGATCCGAGATTTACCTCGAAGTTCTGGAGAATTCTTCAGCATACTCTGGATACAGAGTTGAGTTTCAGCACAACTTATCATCCTCAGACAGACAGTCAGTCTGAGAGAACAATTCAAACCCTAGAAGATATGTTGAGAGCATGCTCTATGGATTTCAAAGGAGGTTGGGATCAACACCTACCTTTGTTGGAATTTTTTTATAATAATAGCTTTCACTCCAGTATTCAGATGGCTCCTTATGAAGCTCTCTATGGAAAGAAATGCAGGACTCCAACTTGTTGGGATGAAGTTGGGGAAAGAATGATATTAGGACCTGATCTCGTTGATGAAATGGCAGAAAAGGTAAGATCTATTCAACAACACATAAGAACAGCTCAGAGTCGATAGAAAAGTTATGCTGACAGCCGAAGAAAAGACCTAGAGTTTGAAGTGGGTGATAAAGTGTTCTTACGGATATCTCCCTGGAAGAATGTCATGAGATTTGGAAAGAAGGGGAAGTTAAGCCTTAGATATATCGATCCTTTAGAAATACTGGATCGTGTAGGGAAGGTAGCTTACCGATTGGCGCTTCCACTGAATCTCTCTCAATTTCACTATGTGTTCCATGTATCTCTCCTGAGAAAGTACATACCTGATCCTTCACATGTACTAAGCTTAGAAGTTGTACCGCTGAAAAAGATCTTTCTTATGAAGAACAACCGATAGAGATTCTGGATCGTAGCGAAAAAGTCCTACGAAACAAGACCACTCGATTGGTGAAACTTTTATGGAGGAACCACCAATTAGAAGAAGCTACATGGGAACTTGAGGATATGATGATGGAGAGGTATCCTCATCTGTTTGTTACAAAGTGACGAATTTCGTGGGCGAAATTCAATTTAAGGGGGTAGAATGTAACACCCGAGACTTTTATGTTATATAAATCATCAAAGGAATCTTTTTCTACACAAAAATTTCTTGGCTTGCTTTACACGAAATCGCGACCTTCCTCGATAGCTTGCGTCGTACGCAATACCGAGTTTCACTAAACAACGATATGCTATTAAAATATTATTAAAACAAGCCATTATGAATAGTAATAACCACTTTTTGAAATTTTATAAATTTAATTTTTCAAAATGGACTTCATTTTTGGATTCGGAATATCAAAATTAGCCTACGGTGAAATTTTGGTATTTTTCTGAAAACTTTCAATTTTTGATGAATAGTGAAACCACTAAGTGGTAGTTAAAAAACTGAGTTTTTCATAAAACATAATTTTACCGCTTCTGTGAGTGGAATTTCGAATGTCCGAGAGACACGGTTAATATCAAGGACTATAATGTGGTTCAATGAGATGAAAATAAATTTTTGGTGAATAGTAACTTTTACTTTTTTTACCACGGTTAAAAGTAAATAGGGTAACTAAGGGTATAGATGATATTATTATTACCCTAACTCATGTCCTAATTCTATTGGATAAGTGACATTCGACCAAAAACAAACTTAGGAATAAAATATGACCATTTAGGCCCACTTGGATTAGATTTGGTCATTTATTATTAATTTATTTAAAGAAGGGTTAAAATAGTTAAAATCTATGTTTAATAAGTAAAAAAAATTAATATGGGGTTATATATAAGATAAATTCGACTATAAATATTCATTAGAAATCTAAAACTATGTCCTACATAATGGTATTTTATTTGTAATTTTTAGACATTAAATAATTTAATTTATTTATGACATAATGATGATGTAGTAATTATCTTATTAAAGAAATATTGACATAATTGATGACATAAACATAAAAATAAATGTAATTTCAGACTTTTTATGAATAACACTAATTTTCTAGGTTAATATAACATGTTAGTATTGATTTAATTAACTTGTTTAGAACTAATAATTCTGTTAGGATTTTCACAAAAATCAATTACTAAATAGTGTCAAAATTGACATAAAATAGTTTTTAAAACAAATATTATATTGGTAATTGTTATTTTATTCCTAAAAATCTAAGGTTAGGCCAAGTGACTTAGATAAGGATATATATATTAATAATAAACAACATGGGGTTCGTTTGGCTTCTTATAGTATGTTTATTAACCTTATAGTATAAGAACACAAGAAGACACGGTAAAAGTACAATTATTTAACTTAATGTTAAATCTAAATGATAAGGTTAAACTAGGAACCTAAACATCTCTAAATTCTATTGGACGAGATGATTTCGACCCATCCCCACCTTAGCTTCGAAATATATCAATTTGGAGCTATTTAAAACCGAACTTGACTTTATAATAAAATAATATTTTTTGTTATTCCAAAGGTACCCCTCTCCTCCCTTATAAAAGGGCACCTCCTCCCTCTCCTCCTCAGACCAATTTGAGCATTAAAGCTCGGCCAAACCCTACCAAAATCTCTTCTCCACTTCCCTAGTATCATCCTAGAGGTAATGGTCTTCTTCAGAGACCATCCTTAGTTCTTTAAGTGGAGGTTAAGTGAAGGCGCACCAAAAAGAGGTAATATCCATTACCGATCTTTTTCAATTTTTTTCTTCTTCAAATTATTCTTCTTTATTTGTTTCATGATAAAGTAATAACATCAGTATTTCTTATATACTGATATGTTATTATAAATATGAAAAAACTCTAATTAACCTTCTATCCATCCTACGGAAAAAGGAAATCACCGCGCATGCGTACGTACGGAATACCGTCTCCACGCCGTGGTGTAATCTATTTATTTCCACCACCTTAATTGGATGGGTATAATGGTGTAATGAGTAAGTATATATGATTATTATAAAGTGATATTGATACTGAAATAGTATACATACACTTCAACACAAGTTCACGATCATGAGAAAGATATCATCGCTCGTGCGTACGTACGGACTACCGTCTCCACGACGCGATGAGATTCATTCTCCATGTTAACCATTTAAGAATGATTATAAAGTATATATAAGAAATAATAATTAAATATATGACATTATAAAGCTACTGGATTTATGTATATATTTATGTCATCTACTTACTTCCATTCAAGACAATAAGGAAAGGAAAACATCGTTCATGCGTACGTACGGACTACCGTCTCCATGAACGGTGTGTTTCATTTCATTTATCTATCTGTTATATATATATATACTGAATATATATGATATATAAATCATGTTTTATATTCTGGAAGTAATTAAATCATGAAATAAGTAATAATAAGGTTCATAACAACAAGTCCAAACACCTACGATAAATGAAACAATTTTACCCAAAACGCTCTTTAACATGATATTTACAAAAGAACGGGTAAAATAAAGTCATAAGTGAACCATATATGATATCATAAAAATAAGTATGATTCTTTAATAAGTCAATAACATTATTTAAATCATTATACAGAAGGTCCAGACACTTACAAAGCAAGTCGGACCTAAGGTAAGGGAAATATCACAATATCATTTTTATCCGAGATTGTTTATACTTTGGTATTTACTGGGGTGTATTTTATCATCCAAATCCATGTTTCCTCAATATTTAATATTATTTACATTCACCTACAAATGTTAAAATCCTATTTTACCCTTCGGTGAGTTTTTAGTAAAAGATATGAAAGGAATATTTTTTCGTTTTTCGTACGAGGTACTTTTTTGACTTTTCCGACAAAAGTACTCGAAGAATGTTTTTTAACTTATACGGAATGAATGTATTTTTTAAAAATTATTTCCAAGAAGCTTACTTTACAATTTTTCATGTTTATTTTTAATCAAATTCTTTTATTTTATAATTGTACGACATGTTAAGAAAGGAAAAGTGTTTTTGAAGCAGAAATGATATTTTCCTCAAGAATGGAGTTCCAATGTTTTATCAAAATTATTTTCCATCTATGATAATAAATGGTTCTGTTTTTATCCCTATTATTACATTGATTTGATTATGTTGTTATGGAATTATATTTTTATGAATTCCTTTATCTTATATGATTTGTTTTATGATGTCACGATGTTTAAGATTCCCATTTTTTATTACATGGGTTATGTAATGATGTATGATTTATGATTTTGTGGCACACATAATAATGGTATCATTATGAGATGGGTGGGAACTATATTTCCCTCCAATGAATTGGGTAAATATTTTATATCTCATGAGATAGACATGGCTGGAACAGTAGGTTATACCGGTTCAGTGAAACAGGACTTAAACGAGGGAGACTCGGTTCAGAAAGGGACTTTGTCCACTAAGATAGTCTTGGAAATGAGTCTTGACTAACAAGAAATGATTCTCTATGATTATGTGTGTATGACACAAAGTTTCATGTTTTAAGTTATGATTATTGTGATTACATTTCACTGCCATGATTTATCCCATGTTATGAAATTATGATCTCTTTTGCAGGTTAAGATTTCCAAAAGTTATGTGCTTATGTATATGATGTGATTGATATTTCTTTTGTTTACCCATACTGAGAATTTGAGCTCACCCTTTTGAATGTTTTCTTTCCCCAGGTCAGGAAGAAGGTTATTAAGTAAGATATTCCAAATGGGACTATAGATATGATGAAATAAATGGGAGACAGTGTAGACGCTTTATGAACCAGTTGTTTATGTTTCCCGGTTTCTAAAGACACTATACCTATATGGTCCTTTCGTGGTTTTGTTATATGTTGTAATAAGTATGCTTCAATTTTGAAGTATTAACAATGTATGTAAAGTATGGGTCATTATATTGGAACCATTATAATCCGAATATGACATTATTATAAAATAATATTTTATGTTTTTCCAAAGGTGCCCCTCTCCTCCCTTATAAAAAGGGCACCCCTTCCCTCTTCTCTTCAGACCCTTTTGAGCCTTGAAGCTCAGACAAGACCTAAAAATTCCTCTTCTCAAACTCCCTTTTTATATCATAGAGATTATGGTATTCTCAAAAGACCAACTGTAATGTACTATGAAGAAGTTTAAAGGGGGTGCGCCGAGGAAGAGGTAATCTCTTCTACCGACTCTTTCATGTTTCTTTCTTCTTCTACTTCCTCTTATTTAGTTGTTTCATTATAAAGTAAGAACATAAGTATTACTTATATACTGATATGTTATTATAAATATGAAACAACCCCATTTCACCTTCTATCCATCCTATGGAAAATTAAATCATCGCGCGTGCATACGTATAGAATATCGTCTCCACGCTGTGGTGTAATCTGTTTTTCCACTACCACCCTGCTTGGATGAGTAAAATGGTTTAAAGAATAACTATATATGATTATTATAAAATTATACTAATTCTTAGATTTATATCATCCACTTAAATTCCATTCAATAAATTTGGGAATGATATCATCGCTCGTGCGTACATACTGATTATCGTCTCCACGACGCGATGAGATTAATTTTCCAAGTTAAAAATTCAAGAATGATTATAAATTATATATAATATTTAATCAAGAAATATATTCCATAATAATTATACTGGATTTATGTATATATATATATGTATGTCATCTACTTAATTCAATTTATGTTAATAAGGAAAGGAAAACAGTGTTCATGCATAGGTACGGCCTACCGTCTCCAAGAAAGGTGTATTTCATTTCATTTATCTATCTATTATATGTATATATATATATATATACTGAATATATATGATATATAAATCATGATTTACATTTTGGAAGAAATTAAATCATGATATAAGTAATAATAATATCAAGAACAACAAGTCCAAAAAAGTACGATAAATTAAACGATTTTACCCAAAACACGGCTTTAACCTAGAATTTACAAAAGAATGGGTAATATAAAGTCATAAGTGATCCATATATGATATAATAACAATGAATATGATACTTAAATAAGTTAATGAAATTATTAAAATAATTATACAAGAGTTTCGGATACGTACGAAGCATATCGGACCTTGGGTAAAGGATAATTATTCCAATCTCATTCTTATCCAAGATTATTTATTCGTAAGTATTTACTGGGGTTACGTTTATTATAAAAGTCCATATGTTCTCAAAATGTTTTCATAAAATGTTTAACTTTCTTCCATTTATTCTTAAATTCATTTTTACCCTTTTTACTTTTACAACATCGTATGAAATTAATCATTCTTTTATTTACCATAAAAGGTACTTTTTTACTTTTCTGAAAAAAGTAAGAGAATAATGTTTTTTTAACTTATACGGCATTAACTAATTTTTACGGTTTCATAACACTTCATTTTAATGAAGCTTACTATAAATAATTTAATGACTATTTTCAACAAAATCCTTTTCTTTTAAAAATTTCATGGCATTTTGTGAAGAAAAAATGATTTTGAAGAAGAAAGGATATTTTCCTCAAGAATTCATTTAAACTATTTTAATTAAACGATTTTCCATATAAGATGGAATTATTTAATATCTGTATGTTTCAAGTATAATTTCTATATGATTTAATTGGTTTCAATTTTCTTATGATGAAATGATATCCATTTTTTGGTATGAATTATGTTATGATGGGATGATGTTTCTGAAACCCATTTTATAATTTTTGTAATGAGAAATGATTAATGTTCATGTTATGGAACATGTAAGAATGATTTCATTATGAGATAGGTGGGACCTATATCTCCCTCCAATGCATTGGGTAAAGATTTATATCTCATGAGATAAACATGGCTAGAATGGTTAGTTAATCTGGTTTAGTGTTACAGGACTGAAACGAGGACTGAACTCGATTCAGAAAGGGACTTTGTCCACTAAGATGGTCCTAGAAGAAATTCCTTGGCTACTATGGAAATAATATCATGTTCTTAATGGTTTTCCACAATTACATGTTTTCTTCCCATGCTATTTTATCATTATTTATGTTCCACTATGATATATGCCTTATGTACTTCCAAGATTTATATGTTTGCTCCAGATTTTGATGTTTAGATTTTATGTTCAATTTTTTGCATTTAAATGTTAATGGATTGTTTTATATTCTCTATGTTTACCCTTACTCGGCATTTGAGCTCAAACTTTTTATTTTTTCTTTTCCCCATGATTTAAAGAAAGGTTTTAGGTAAGAAAATAAAAGGGACAGATCATTATGGAAGATGTAGATGTCTTTCACCGTGATTATAAGATTATGTTCCAAGATTACAAAGACACTAAAAAATTACCGTCCTTGTGTGTCTATTTTTTATGTATTAATTATTCCACCAAAGTAATGTAATGTCTATGTATGTCAATATATGGGTCTCTACAAGTTTGTTCCTGGTCATTTTGCCTCTATGATATGGGGGAATATGCCCTATGACCCTCCTAGATAGGAACATAGTTGTGGATCTACTCTGGCATGGCATGCTGATGTGTCATCCCATGTGTGAGGACAAATTTATATGTATCATCCTGTGATACTATTGTAGTAGTTATTAAAATATACTGGAATGCTTCCAGAATATGGGCAGTGATATGCATCTTCCCTTTAAACATTGACAAGATGTGTTTGGTGACATCAGTAGTGGGGATGGTAAAATACATCCATTCCGTATCTGTATTAGGTGTATTTACCTTCTCCTATCCTACTTTTTCTATCAATGGATATTGACAGTAATCATGCATGGGGGAAGAGAGTCGGGTCTGCCCCAAATTTGTCATCGGAGCTTTCTAACTGACTTCTCAGGGTGCTACCAAACGAGACTGTTGGCAGGCTTGATGAACATTAGTATGTGTATGTTCCTGGGGGATATTTTTTGTCAAGTATGTTTGAAGGAATTATTTCCATACTGGCAGAAGAGAATGACGACCGAATTGGTGAGTGTAACCAATGTGTATGTTCCTGTTTACAAGTTTCCTCCATATTAGATTGGACGACCTCCTTAAATATAGTCAGATGAGCCTTCTGATTGGATTATAACTTATAAGAAGGTGTATATTCCTATTCACGATACATGACTGGGTTAATCTATTGTGATTGGTGGGTTTATGTCAGACGAGCATGTTGAGTAGCATAATTAGGACGGACGAGTGTATGTACCCTCTCATTTTTTCCATCAAGTTAGGTTAATGGACTTCTCCGAAAGGGGTAGAGGTTTGAACCTACTCACTATTGATTGGACGTTGTCCTTGGAGGTTCTTCATATGTGCCTGAGTCTGAGGACCTGGTATGAACGTCCAGAGGAAACACCCCCATCATGTTGTGGGTTTACTACTACATGATTCTGGTGGATATTTCTAGTGGGAGTCCTCAGGAAGGACTCTTGCATTCGTGAATTGAGGAATTGAGTTGACTTTTTATCCCCCTCCCTGTAGTATGGGAGGGATTGTTTGTTTTGTTCAGGGGATAAATACCTGAATCATCTGGAGAAAGTGGTTCAAACTGTTTGCTACTTGATCATTAATCGTCATTGTCTAGATGATCATGGATTGTTGTTGGCCTGGAGGGCTTGTAATGTAGCCTCCAAAGTCAGGATTGTACCATGCTAGCGATATTCAATTACCATCACATTAGATACCCAACATTAAAGATGGTGGGTTGGTGATAACATCCTTCCTATGGATGGAGATCCGATTTGAACAGCTGTGAAAAATCTCACAGATGTTTTCTTGGAGAATACCATTATTTAGATTGAGGGGAGTTATCGGGAAAAATGGAATACAACCACAAGATCTACTAAAACAACAACTTTCCAAATGGATACTTGCATGATTAATTCCACTGTCTGGATTTCCATTATCAATTGATCGGGGCCTAACATGTGGTTACCATTATTAACTTAGTTAAGGATCCACTTCGAGTTCACCATTTTTGTTTCCTAGCTCCTTGAAACATGTGTTCTAGTTTTAAGATTGAATATTTCTAGGGGGTTTCATTTGGATTTATTTATGGAACCTGAAACTCCCAATAGTTCCTTATCCAAATGGGACATGCATTCCAAAGGTAGGGATTCATTATGTTTGAATTTTAAGATACCTTAGAATGTGAATTGGTCGAGAGGATGGGTGGTCAGACTCATCACACCCTTTTGGGGGGAATTATTGTCTACTACAGGACTCTCTTTATAAATTTAATATATTTTCATGAATCATTATTAATTCACCATGTATATCATATGTATCCCCTAGAATTTAAAATCAATTATTAACATGTGTTAAATTTAGAATGATCAGTGTGAATTCAAGGTTCTTCATCAATGGAAGCATCTGTATGTATTCAAGGTTTTCCATAAATGGTGTCCTCTAATATACATATTAGATATTCCTTTAATCATCTTTGTGATGATACTGGTTTTTACAATACTCAGTGGGGCACTCTGGAATTTATTTCCATCCAGGTAGATGGAGGAATGTTTTGATCATGGGATTGTGCTGGTAAAATGGGCAACCTACGTATCCTTGTGAAAGGAATCAGAACACTCGTAGTTCGTTGTTTCTTAATAGGACACATCATACCTTTTAAGGTCAAGTTATAAGGACCTCTAATAAAAAGGTTCTTGGTCAATACATAGTTAGGGACTTTTTCTGAAGTATCTTGAGGAACATGGAAAGGTTATGAGTTTTCATATAAGATCAGACCCATCATGGAATATGGACCAAGGAGAACAAGGTTAAGTGGAAGGGTTGTGTTTGAACCTCAAGGAGGCTTCCAAAGTATATCATATTAATGGGAATCAAATCCCACGTAGTTCGATAAATCTCATATGTGAGTATGGTCCCCTGAGAAAGATGAGTTTGGGCTTACGTTGTGAAAATGATTCCTTAATGATTTGAAGATTAAATTTGGGGATTATTTCCTATAGAGGATGCCTAGTGAGCTCATACCCTGAGACGAATCCCTACGTATCCTGGTTTGAATAGGAATCTGATTTCTCATAGTTCCATTGAATGAGTGTTTGTGTACATGTTGTACCCATCACATATCTCTAATCCTCCGTGAGTCATGCTCGGTGTGAGAAACAAATGGATGTGAAAGATTCAACAATGACACTTCACATTATTCCTCATTCGCTGATGGAAGAGGGTGTGTCGACCATGGAAGAGGGTGAGGCGATGAGCCTTCCCTTTGATCTCTTTTCATTAGACAAGGTTCCAATGTATGGAGTAAGGGATGATGGTGAGGGGCTTACACCAGGATGGTTGCACTACATAGAAATTTGACGGGTCTTACCCCTAAGGGGGATGCCCATTTATAATTTAGTTGGGCATTGGAGTCAGGTGATAGGTTTGAGTAGTTTCTTGACGAGTGTATCGACTCAAGGTACTTGAGGAATCCATAAGGAGAGTCCAAAATCGTAATATCTGAAAGGAACCAAGAGGAGTAAGTCGACTCAAGAAACATCAATGACTGTGATGGAGTGTCTCAAATAATGGTATTCGAAGGTTGGAAGTTGGTCCACATAAAGGGTGCAATAGAAAATGTCCCCCAATGGATCTGAGAAGTTCGTGGCATGACTCTCCATTTTTCATGGGGTTTAGTGATGGAAGCAAAGGGACCGACCCGAAGGGTCGGAACCGTAACCCGAATTTGACCTCGATCAAGGGTGTGGGGCACACAGCCCCCACGGTATGGACTAGCAGGGCTGCATAGGTGTGTCGCATAGGTGATATGCCAAGGTGTGTCATGCAGGTGCTCCGCCAATGTGTGTCGTGTAGGTGCTCTGCCAAGGTGCGCCGCACTGGTTCTTTGACAAGGGGTGTCATGTAGGTGCTAAGTGTCGTAGCGGTGAGCAGGTGCATCAAGCAAGTTCTCCACACAGGTGCTCCGCACAAGCACATCATGTAGGTGCTCCACGAAGGTGCATCGTACAGGTTCCCTACACAGCTCTGTATGTTCTATACCCTGATGGGACTTTCAAAAACATTTTTCCATTTAATTCTATCTTTTCTCATATTTTAGAGAGCTACCTGAGAACAATTGGGGGATCTCGGAAAAAGTGCAATGCAATCGGAGCTTTGGGATGACTTCCAACATTTTTCGTCACTAAAATGGGGAGCCCAAGGGTTCTATTTATAGGCATGGAGGGGACCTGGTCTAAGGGAAGTTTTCCACTTAGGTCCTATGTTTAGATCCTCTACATAGTTTGTTCATGTAAGGGTTTAAAAAATCATTTGCTACATTGGTCCTCCACATAGGTCATTAGTGTAATTCCTCCATGTAGATCACTTCGTGAAATTTTATCCATCTTCCTTGTGCTATAACATTTTATTTTTAAGTCTATTTGGGCTCCATGACTAGTCAAATCAATGTCCTGGAATAGATCTACACTTCTTGAGATTGTATGTACACCATGTTTTCCGGAATGAAACTCAAAAATTATATTTCATGTGTCGACTACTTTTCATCCTCGATATTGTGAATCCACTGCCTACTCCTTGATGGGGAATCATTCCACTTATATATCGGTATGGAGTAGTATTTTGTTACATAGAAATCAAGCCGTATCTTCTTCCTTCATGGTGAAAACATATTTAATCATACAAGATATTCATTGTCTATTCAAGAATCATATCTTCACTCTACATAAATGGGCATGAAAACATATTTCATGGAGTCGATAAATGCCCCACCCCCTAGATTTTTATTCATTTGGAATGAAGCAATACTTGTTCTAAGGTAAAATTAGGGCACTATGGTGCATTCCAACATCATTTTGTCAGATTTGGAACTATTTCATGTTTGGAAGGTGCTCAAAATATTTCCTAAGCCATGGGGCCTATGTAGCATAATTTGAATATTTCAAGACTCATATGGATAACCCCACAAATTTCATATCTTTTGAATTTTTTTTATAGATCAATATTACCAAAATCATACAAAAAAGTATGTTTAGTGAGCTGTGACTCGACTTTTGTTTAGAGTTCCCTTCGTAGGTTCTCAATCTAATGTGAACCAAGTCATACATTATTAGCAGTTTAGAGTCATTCATGTTTGACTATGACGGGCTACTATTTAAGGTCTAATAGATTGGACCATAAATTTTGAAGGTAGATCCCAAACAAAACTCTGTGGATAATAATTTCTTTTATATTCATTATGTATTTCTATGGGGAATCTTGAGCCATGATTTTTATGGTCACCAAATTTAAAACCCATGTCAAGACAAGGGGGGTATTTTATAAGTACAATATAACCATTATTTGACAATCCTGTTATAAGGGCTTTGTTATGTATGGCCAATTGGGTAATTTTCTACAAATACAATAGTGGTATCTTTTGAATAATTGTCCTATAATGTGGGAAAATTATGCAAGGACACCTAAGGGTACGTAGTGCATAGTCAAACAAAAGAGCTCCTAGACGTTTAATATTTTACTCTTGATAGATTGGGGAAAGAAATATTTGGTTGACTCAAGACCACGGTGGGTGGTTTTTCCATGTAAAGATATTTTAATAATTAAAAAGGTATATTTTATTCAAACATATGTCATGAAAAGGAAAACCATTTCTATAAAATTTGGTGTCTGATTAATTGTTAAAATTTATCAGAAAAGGGAATTTCTGATATCATATTTTGCAGATTTATGTCATACGGTGAAGACATTTGTACTGTGCTGTTTTAAGTCATGTAGTGTGGACATTGGTACTGTGAGGTTTTATTTCATTCAGTGAGGACATTGGTATTGTGTTGTTTTAAGTCATTCAGTGAGGACCTTAGTACTGTGCAGTTTTAAGTAATGTAGTGTGGACAATGTACTATGTTGTTTTAAGTCATGTATTGAAGACATTGTACTGTGCAGTTTTAAGTCATGTAGTGAGAACTTTGTACTGTGTAGTTTTAAGTCCTGCAGTGAGGACATTGGGTGGCTTTAATTTAATGTCTTTAGCTCTGACAAAAGGTATGATAAAACTCCCCTAATTTCATGATAATTTGTTTGGAAACATGCTATAATATTCAGTTATTTAAGGGGAAAATGTAAACTGTGACTTGAGAATTATTGTAACCGATGAATGATATGGGAAAAGGGCATAAATCATTAAAGGATGTTTTTTTTAGAAAGACGATATCATTATTTCACAAACCCGTCATGGGGGATGTATTATGTAGGGCCAACCGGGGAATATGCAACATATCCAAAGAGTTTCATCTTTTGATTGATAGGCCTATTATGTAGGAAACATTTGCAAGGCCACCTAAGTGGACATACTACATAGTCAAGCAAAAGTTCTCTTAGATGTTTAACGTTATATTGATAAAAGGCGAATAATGTTTATAGAGATTCAAATTATCTTAAGCAGATATTTGGATTTATGGAGAAAGGTACCTGAATATGGAAAGGATATTTCCATCTAAGATGTCCAAAGAATTGGAGGAATAAGACTTTTACGAAGTTCTGACCCAAAAGTAAGAGATGTGGTGTCTATTGTTTTAGGTCATACAATTAGGACTAGAAATTGAAACAATATATTACATGTGGCCTAGTTATTTCAATTTTATTTTATAGTTCATCGAATACATGGTGAAGGAAATGCCTAAACCATGGTCTTGAAGACATTCAGATTGTGAGAAATATAATAGGGCAAGTATACTAAAATGACTATTTTAAAATATAGATTCTTGTATATTGTCATCAAGGATTTAAAAGGGAAAAAAATACTACAACCAAGAATGAATTTTCCATATTTTGGGAAACCCGATATGGGGGATATATTATGCAGGGCCAAATAGGGCATAAGATGCATATCCAAATAGTGTCATCTTTTGACTGCAAGGCCTGTTATGTAGGAAAATTATGCAAGGATGCCTAATGGAACGTGCTGTATAGTTAGGAAAAATAGCTCTCAGGCATTAGAAAATCTGTCAGCTAATACCATAAGAATGATTATGAGGATCTTGGAATATTAAATATTTATAGTGTGAAATATAGAAGGGGGTTATTCCTAATGCATATGAGAAATCTTTGAATCAATATTGAACATGAATTTTATGTCTTTTACATAGATCTGTCTCATATGTAAAATGGTGACTTACTTTGATTCCTCTAAATGAATATTATGATATGTTGTTTAATGTCATGCATCGAGGACATTATACTATGCAGTTTTAATTCAGGCAGTGAGGACATTGATATCCCCCTATGAAACTAAAAACACCATATTTTTATAAAGAATCCGTTTACTCAATTCCTAAGCCCATGTGAGCAATGCATGGTGTGAGAAAAAAGGAGTAGTAAGGGTTTATTTTACAATATAAAGGTGACCCATGTGAAGAAAAAGGGTTTTAAAACACTATGCAGTTTAACTTCAGGTGGGAAGGATGACAATGAACCAAAATTAAGGGAAAGAAATATTGTAACTGGATTAAGGGAAAAAACCCAAGTGTCACTATATGTATTTTTGGGGAAAGAATCAATTCATACTTCACTCTTAAAACATTTCCAATGTAGGTTTGTCTCTAAACCAAGAAATAAAGTGGGAGGGGTTTATCGTGGCTGGGCCCAATATTGGAGATTTAGGCATCCCTACGTATCTCATTGAAAAATAGATTCAAGCCATACAAAATTCTTGAAACAATCATTCCCCATTATAATGGATTTTGACATGAATAATGGGTTATTTTTCATGTTTAGAGGGAACGGTAAATATAAATACATAACATGGAATAAGGACCAAATCATATGTCTTAAAGAAATTCTCTCTATAGATCTTATTCATATACAGGAGGATAAAAAAGAAATAAGAAGATTTTGTGTATGAGGATTTTTCCACAATTGGAGTTTTAGTCCTCTCTACGTATCTCATTGAAAATGAGAATTAGGCCATACGTAGTTCTCGAAACATGGTCTCTATGCAGATCTGACTCAGACATAGGAAAGAGAAGGACTCATATACTACTATGATGTAGTGATGATGTCAATGATATTTTCTTATGGAATCATCTAACGTTAAATAGGGAAAAAGTTAGTTGTAAAAATGATGTCATGCCGTTTCAAGTCATGTGACAAAGAAGAAGCTGCTCTGCATTTTAACATTATGCTGCATGGATGCTGATGGTTGTTATGCAGTTTATTGTTATGTAACTAGGACATATGGGATATGTAGTTTTATGTCTTACCGCAAGGACATGGTACTGTGTAGTTTAAAGTCTTGCACTGCGGACTAGTCTGTATAATTACACAGTGTATTTCATCAATAATCTCACATTGGTTGGAGTTTTAATGAGCTCTTGATCTATTGAGATTAATGCATAGGTTCTATTTGAATAGACCATATGTATGGAATTAGATCCTTCGGATTTTGGTTCATGTTTTGGTGGTTTAGTTCCTGGTATCAATTTAGTCTTAAGGAGCAATACAAATTCTCCATGAAGGAATGAATGATGGTGAATTTTCTTATTAAAAGCTCATGCTTTTCTTTTTTGATAAACATTTAAATGATGCAAATTATGCAGTCTTTTCTAATTTAATCTTTCCATCTTATTGAACGATTTATGAGACCTCTCATTTGTAGACAATTGATCATAGATTGAATCTCTATGTGATGGAAATTTTATTTCAATTCGTAAAACTACTTCACTTATATATACCAATGAATAAGTAGTTGCAGGGGTAGTTTTATGGGTAGTTGTATGATAAGACCATAAATCATTCAAAGGTTTATTAAGTCATGAATTATTTTCATTATCCAACATATTCTAGAGTATAATTGATAGGGTCTTGTTGAAATCTTCTGTCTATCCATTAGACGTAGCATGATAGCGAGACGAATAGTTGGACATGATATTATGTTCTTGATGCTACTTTTTTACTTTAGTAGAGAACAAATTGGTGCCATTTTTCATCAAATTAGATTAAGGGATGCCAAATCTAGTTATGATATTAGTTTTGACAAAACTGACAATGATTTTGGCTCCGACATTCTTGAGAGGTATTTCCTCATCCCATTTGGTGAAGAAGTCACCAACAGTTAGAATCTAATTAAACTACGTAGCCATGGAGGGGTGATAAGGCCCTAATACATCCATTCCCCATGTGGAAAATGTCCTGGTGTATTTAGTTATATGTAGAGACTATGGGGTTGATGAATTCTGTTGTCAAGCACTTGGAATGGATGACATTTTTTAGTTAAATTTGTACAATCTTGTGTCTTTGAAGGAAAAAGGTATCCAAGCCTTCAGATATGATCGATGAGTCTGTGCCCAAATTGATAGGCACTACATGCTCTTAATTGTACTTCATTCAATACAGTTGTGGTCACTTATCCATAAACACAAATAAAGAGAATTCCATAAATTCATTGCTTGTAAAGAATATTTTGGTGGTCTAGACTATCACAACGAGTAAAATTGGTCGTTTTTCACCAGATCTGTTCTTTCTCAGGCTTGTATAGTGGAAGTATCCCAATTTGAAGATATTCTATGATGGATGTTCTCCATCCCGTGGTATGACCATACAGTTCTGAAATAGGGATAATTTCAATGATTTCCACCCTTCTGGTTTGAACAAAATGTGAGACCACACGGTGATGGGTTATGTTGATGACTATCTCATCCTGATTTAGATCTCCCAAGGTTGTAGCTGCATTTTCCAGTGCATCTTCATGTCCATTGTGTGACTGTGGAATATAAGATAATGCCTGATTTGAGGGAAATTTATCCATTAACCCTCGATCATAATCAAACAAAGGATTAACTCTTCTTTCCAGATAGAATATTCCCTATTCATTTGTTTGATTACCAATTCTGAATTGCCTTTTACCTTCAATGTATCCATTTTTACCTGAAGGGCCAATTCCAAACCTACGATGGGGTCTTGTTATTCTGCTTCATTTTTGGTACCACCTTCCCATAATAGAAATGAATAAGAAAATACAACCTTTTCTAGGAAATAAGAACCATTCCTTATCCAACCTTTTTGAGTTTATGATTTTATAGTCTCTTCCCTGTTGGACATCTAGAAGCACCATCAAAATACATTTCCCATGTTTGGGAATTACCTTGAATAGAGAAGGCTTCATCATTAAGAAGTTCAGTATTTAACAATGTATCTTCTGTAGATTGGTGATCATCAAGGAAATCAGCCAGAGCTTGGCCTTTTACTACCTCTTTGAGGAACAAACTATAAATTAAACTATTGAAAAATAAGTGCCTATTGTTCCAGACATCCTGTAAGCATAGGGCGACTGTGGATAAATTTGAGCGTGTTATTGTGAGATACTAATTGGACCTCATGATGTTGAAAGTAGTTCCTCAATTTCTGAACTGCAAAGATTAATTCCAGGAAACACTTTTCAATACTTGAAAACTGAGTTTCTGCATCATGCATAGTTCGACTGAGATAATGAAGGATTTTTTCCTTCCCATCATCTTTCTTTTGGGTGAGAAAGGAACCTAGTTACCTCTCTATGACTTTCACGTAGAGAATAAGTGGTCTTCCTTCAACAGTTGGCATCAATACTGGTGGAATCATGGGATATTTCATGATGGTATTAAATGATTCTGAGAAATCTTTAGTCCCTTGGTAAGTGGCTCCCTTCTTCATTAATTTGATGAATGGTAAAAACATACATTCAAAATTAGATATTAAGCGCCGAATATAATCCAATTATCCTTGTAGTCTTATTAATTATGTTAAATTTCGAGGAGGTGACACACCAAGGATTGATTTTGTTTTCTCCGGATCAACATCAATACCATGATGGCATACAACGAAGCAAAGGAATTTTCCTATGGTTACCCTGAAAGCACATTTCATGGGTTTCATCATTAAACTGTGGTGCCGAGGTTTACTGAATATGGTTTCTAAATTAGCCAAATTATTGGAATGTTGTCTGGATTTGACTACCAAATCATTCACATAATGTAACAACCCAAAGTATTTCAATGTAAAATTAACTTCTTATATTTATGTCATAAAAACACAAAATAATTAACTACTAAGTGATAAGTGACCTTTAAACATAATTTTGCCACCCCTATGTCTGGAATTTTGAAAATCCAACATACACGGTTGTGTTCAAGATGGTTTTTGGAGTCTAATGAAACAAAAATAATTTATGGTGAATAGTTACCTACCCTTATGAGTAGTAACCTACCATTATGAATAGTAACATGAACCTTATGAATAGTAAATAAGTGGATCATTACCTATTAATAATAAAATAATATTTAGACATCTTAGAAAGTGAAAATTTGACCTTAGTAAACGTTTTTGGTATTTTATATGTCATAAATAATTAATTATAATTAAATAATTTAAAAGAATATTTATTTTCCAATAATGTATTAAAAAATTATTGAATCAATGTCAAATAGTTTTTAAATAATTTTATAAGACCCTACATAATTTTTGAAAGAACTATAAAATCATTTTTAATCTTAAAAACTGTTTTTTAAGTAAATTATGATTTTAATGAAATATTAAATTAATAATATTTAGAAAATTATTTTTGAAAAAATGACTTCATTTTTGGATTCTACACGTTGAAAAATGGATGGGGTAAATTTTTGGGATTTTTCTGAGAAACTTGAATCTTCGGTGAATAGTAGAATACATTAATTTACCATATAAACACATTTTAATTAAAACCTACTATTACTGACATCACAAGTGATGTAAGCACCCAAATACCGAACTCACATGTCTTATTTACTATTCTTAGTCATCCAAGACTCACTATTCCTTGTCTTTGGTGAAATTAATAAACTAATCAATTTTATATTAAGGAAATCCCTCTCCCCTCCACTATAAAAGCCACCCTTCACTCCCTCTTTTCCTCACACATCTCAAGCTCCAAGACTTCCCTAAACTCTACCCAAACACCTTCCCTAGCCCCTCCCCCACGTCCAAAAGCTGCTGGTCTCATCAAAAGACCAAGCCTATCTTCATTAAGGAGGATCTCAAGAGGAAGATTCTAGAGGTAACTTCTCTCTCTCTTCTACGTTAATTTCCATTCAAGTTCATGTTCCTTTCCTGATCTCTCTCTACCTATCTTCATCCAAATTGTTTTGTAACTCCAGTATTATACATATAATGTAATATTATGATTCTAATGGTATATTATATCACCCCACACCCTTTCCCTCTTCCTTTTATTTTAATAAAGAGAACGTTGTTAATGTGGTGTTAATTTATCACCTTCAAAAACAACATGCTCTCTTCTTCCATTTATACCTTCAGATCTGGTCATGAAACCATTTTTATGGTTGAACCAGATTATTTTATATATATTATGTTCTATTTTATGTTCTTGAAATATTCTATGGCCAAAATACTAAGTAAAAGTTAAAAAGAGTTCATTGTGATCCAAAAACCGCTCAAATTAACCCAAATAATCTTCATTTAGTTCTTATCTAATGATTCGTCCACATGGATCTAATATAACACATTAGAAAATCATTCAAGCTTCTGTAATATCATTAATAACATTTAATATCAGTTTTGGATATTTACCCATGATCTACCCAAACATCAATTTAAGAATACAGGTGGACCACTCAAGAAAACCACGAAAACGAACATCCCCGATCAATGTTTTTAAACTCTATAAGTCATCCAAAGGAACATAATATGAAATAATAAATCCATAATGAACCCTATTAATGTACACATTATTTTTTAATTTCTAATTAATGGATATAATGTCATTATACAGGACATTAAATAGAAGGAAGCATTCGAGTACAAGGTAAGGGGAAATCTCGAACCAAATTTTTCTTCCTTCAGGTTCTCCCTCTTTCACTCCATTTTTGAAATGGTTACTCCTAAAAGATCATTTGTTCATCATTTCATTTACTTTTTTGTGATATAAATGTTAGTCACTGGTTTTTTTTCCATCAAAATGTTTTCCAAATGAACTCTTATTTCATGATCTCACCGTTTACCTCTCGTTCAAGGTTGACGGTTCTTGTATCAAGTATGTCGTTCCCTCTTTCTTTTGGGAACCCAAAGCTTATGATTCTGTTAGTATGAGATGAAACCCATTCCATTCCATGGGTTATTTATTTACATGTTTTATATGTTTTCCATGCGGCAATCATGATAATGACAATATTATGATGTGACGGGTGCGCCCGGAATTATATAGCGCAATATGAATGTTTAAATGTGACGGGTGCACCCAAAATTATATAGTGCTCCAATGCATTAGGTAAAGTGATGAATATCATTAGTAAATGTGAAATTATGTGTGAACAAGATTCTATCTTTTTTCACAAGTATGTGTGGAAGTTAACCACTAATACATGATGTTTCATTTTAATGCATTGCCACATTTCAAGTTTATTGTTTATGCTCCTATCATGTTCATGATCTTTTACCTATGTCATGATTATTATCACCCCATGATGTATTGTTCTTATCTATCCTCTTAATGGGCCTCTAGCTCAACCCTTTTGATGGATATCCTCAGGTGGCTACATGTACTAAGGAGAGGACAAGTGCCAATAAGAAGCTAGAGAAGATGAAATTAAATAAAAGTTTATGCTTGATGTTGTATATGTTATATGTGGTCCTAGTTTTCCAATGAAACTAAACCTTTGGATCCTCCATGTGTAATACTATTATTTTGTTTATCTTTGAAATGATGTAATAGTAATGTATGAAAAGTCTGGGTCGTTATACATAACAATCAACAAATTTTCCTAAGAAGGGTTCAAAGATATAGTGCATGGCACGTTGGTATATTGCGCCTACATTCTTTAATCCATTGGGAATTACCCTATAGCAAAACACCCCTTGATGGGATCTAATGGAAATATATTCTTCATATTATGGAGCCATTCTAATTAGATTATACCTAGAATAACCATCCATAATGTAAAGAGCTTCATATCCAGTCGTTTCATCAATTAGAAGTTCTGTAATCAGGACTGGAAATTCATCTTTAGGAAAATGCCTTTTAAGATATTTGAAAACAGTGCAGACTCTACTTTTACCATTCTTCTTTTTCACTAGGACAATATTGGCCAGAAATTTCGAATACAGAACTTCATTTACAATGTTATCCTTTATAAGCTTATCAACTTCAACTTCAATTTTAGAGGCATGAGTTGGGCGTGTCCTTCTTACTGGTTGCTAGAATCCGTGATGTTCTTATGGAAAAACCAAATGATGGGTGGATAAATAAAGATTAATACCAGATATTTATTTATAATTCCAATAAAATATATCTCGATGTCGCTTTTGAAAGGAATTATACACCTCTTGCTCTTCAGAAGTCATGGTCGCACTAATTAAAGAGGGGTGTGGATCTTCTTCTCTACCCAGATTTATTTCTATATGTTCATCCACGGTGGTAGAGACACCTTCTTCAAATTTCAGAGGAGCATCCCCAATATCTTCCACCTCTACTTCCTTATGTGTTACCTTTTATGTTTCCATTTTCATGGTATATGTCAAGGAAAAACTCCAAGAGTTAGGAGAGGAGTCACTATTTGAACATTTTGAAGAAGAGGCCACAATATCTGACCCTAATAATGATAAGGGGTCTTCTAGTGGTAATAAAGAGGGATTGATGGATTGATTATCAACATTACTGTCTTCCCATATCATTACTATAATTTCTTCTTCTCTGATTGATGAAGTGCATGCTTGTTGTAGTTCGGCTGATGAAACAAAAACATCTCAATTCCAGATTCCATCATTGCTTGGTGTATCAATAATTACTTCCATGTTTTCAGACACAATTTCAGAAATTATCATTATGGAAATTACTGGTTAAGTATTTGGATTTGGTTTGAGCCTTTCAATTGGATTGATGGGTAGGTCACAATCAGTACTCAAATGCATGAATGTATTAGCAGGAATCTTTTCTAGTCCAACACTAGTAATTTACTTCATCTTGGACTTTTTTCCTTTTGTGTGATAAAATTACACCTTAATGTATTGAGAATCACATTTTCTGAATGGATCCTTGTCACTATAAAATGTTCCGATTTGACCATTGAAATTGTATTTCAGAAATTGGTGGTATGACAAGGGTATGGTTTCATGTTGATGGAGCCAACACCTTCCAAGCAGAATATTGAAGGCTGTGTCTTGACGAACAACCATGAAATCTGAATTAGACACAAGATCTCCAAATTGAGTTCTGAGTGTAATCCCACTCAGAGTTTATAGTTCATTATTTTCATATCCTTGAAACATTAAATTCGAATGAGATATGTCAGATTCAGTCAGGCCCAATAGACGAAGTGTATGAATGTAAATGAGTTTAACCCCGAAGTCATTATCAATGAAGGCTCATTAGATATCTATTTCATTGACCATGCCACAATTATACAAGGTCTCATATTCCCATGTACCACATGGTATTCAAATTCATCTAAAGAAGATATGAATGCATGACATTCTGTAGAGACATTCTCATTGTTGTAAACCTCAGCAGTAGAAATTTTAGTTTCAAACTCTTCAGGACTTTACAAAGCCTCAATGAGTGCCTTTCGAAGATATTTTGATATATTCAAAGCATCTAGAATTGAATACATGGCCGGTACTTGGGCCAATTGTTTCAAGACATCACAAATTTAGTCCAAAGGTCTGTGTTTCCCATTATGGTGATGTGTTTTTGTTGGTGCTTAAATGTTTATGCGTCTGATGTAGTCATATTCAATGTTGATGGAAAAGTAGTAGAATTTCCTGACTATTGAAGATTAGACATACTAGGTCTATTCACATGTTGAGAGGAAGATGGTGTTAATTATAATCGGTCCTCCAAAATAATTATGCTAGAACTAGACTTGTTTTTCATGGTAGAAAATCCTTGTTCTTGTTGTTCCTGCAAAGGGTCTCTTCCGTGAGTTTTTGCGGAATATATGGTTCAAGTAGGTGTAGAATTAAAATGATTTTTTCTGGAATTCCCATGTCTTGCCCTGTATTATCGTCCTTGTCCCCTTCCTCTTATTCCTCAATTAGGCCCAAGGAATTATGGCTCACTACAATTAGAATCACTATAGTCATAAGGATCAGTTAAATGAATAACACCAGTAGAACCAAAGATTAATTTTTCATCTGATGAAGATTCATCATGATAGTTTAGTTCTGGTTTTACTACATGGCAGGGTGGTGCCCATGATTTTTAAAAAAATGGTATAAAATCGACTATGGTTAAAGAAAACTTTTCCCTCGACCCAATCTCTTATTCTTCTAATTTCTCTTTTTCATTATCATCACTTTACATCTTTGTGGAATGGGCTTTTTATGAAGATGGTTTTGTTATGGAAGGAGTGGTAGAAGACAAATTTGGTTGTTTCAACTGTGTTCATAAAATACTATGAGCTCTGTTGATTGTTTTCCTGATCATCCAATCATCATATTTTTTTCACACTTTTACTTTTATCCTCTTTCCATTCTCCCTCTTCCTTTGGATGGGTAGTAGTATCACTTGCTACTTGAGATGATTAAATTTTCAATTTCACTGGTCCAGAGTCTACCATCTTTTTCAAATGGTCTTTGAAAACAATGCACTCCTAAATGGGGTATCCCAATATCTAATGAAAGGGAGAATAATTTGAACGATCTTCATCTCCCACTTTATTTGGATTCTTCAGCCTTGGAAACTAAACCAAATTGTTCTCTAAGGATGATATGAAGTATCCAAGAACATTCTCATTCCTAAAATAATAAACATTATTCTTTAATTATTCAAACTCTTATCGCCTTTGATCTCTTTGATCATCTTGACGAGGTGGTCGTTAATGATGATGCTCAGGAAGAAAAGCCCTTCGGTATAATGAATGTCTTAAAGTTGATGAAGCTAAATGTGCCCGTTTGAGTGTGATTATCGATGATTATTCATATCCAATCCTACTTCTGGGATATAATGGAATTACACGAGTTTTAGACTTATTTTCTATAATATATTGTTCCATATTCTGAGTGATTGAAGTAAGTTCTCGAAACCCTCTTGGGTATTTCCCTGGGATCAATGGTATGCATAATTCAGCATGCAGATTTTCTACACATATTGGCAATAACTCATTTTGAGGGAGTTCCAAGCATAGGGAATATTTTTATCCTTTACATCAAGAAATTAAATATGAAACTGTTTCATTCTACGTGTTTTTACAAATTGTAGGATACAAAACTATTGTCTATGGTAGTGTTGAGAAAAATTGAAGGAAAAATTTCTGAAAAAGATCTTCCCACTAAGTAATAGATCGAGATTGCAAACTTGAATACTAGACAAAATCAGGTCCTTGTAATGACTACAGAAAACACCTAATGTTAATTGCTTATTTTTGTTGAGAAGTTCACATCATAGGATCACAACTAGAATCAAAATGTGTTCAGTGTTGTTTCAGATCTCCCGAACCATTATATAATGGTAATGTGGAACTCACAAAATTTGGTGGGGGAAGAATTGCATCAACCCATTCAGGGTAAGACATCCATTCTAGTAGAAATGATGCACCTCATTCCTCCATAGCTTCCAATTGAGTCATTGAGGCCTCAATTGTCTTTATAATTATTTATGGAATATTCAGATGAGCTAGATTTTGTGTAGGTATAGGCACTGGAGATTGAGCTGGTGCAATGACCAGTACGACCACTGATGATGAAGCTTATACCTACCTTGGTTGTATACCCAATGGAGGTAATTCATTATCTTCATCTGTAGTTACTAAAAATAACATTTTCTAAGGAGCTCATATAGTATTTCCATGTTGATGAATTTCCTAGGGAGTATGTCTTGCAGAAATGGTGTTTTGAAGTAACTCTATATTGAGTCATTTCAGCTCCTTCATTTCCTCTTATTTCTATGAAAATACATCTTCAAGGGAAAGAGATTGACATTCTCCAGTTGAAAAGTGAGATGAAATCTTAATTTTTTTCCTTTCCCCTTATTAGATTCCTTTCAAAGAAGGGGGAGTTGGTAATTTGAAGGCATGCCTAGATTATGGGTAAGCCTCTGATCTCAGGTACGCACACCTTCTCCATTATCCTCAGTGAATACCATATTATGGACAAGAACTTCATCTTCTAATTCCCCGGAACTAGAATTATATTATGGAGGATCTTCTATAATGGTGTTAATAATAGTCACTGACACATAATGCCTTGATGGTATTCTATCAGGATTTATGATAGATCGCCTCTCATTTCATCTTTAATGAGACTTTGTTCTCCTATATGTTGAATTCGATGGAACATTCTAGAGGATAGTAACCTAAATGGAATCCTTGGATAGTTCAGTTGTACGCTTTCCTTGTTGCTTCTTCCCTAATCGGGATAAAATGTCTTCCATTGAGGAGGGGATATTAGATGTGAAAAATCCCCCAGCCTTGCAGGCTAGGGATGTTCTTATTTTCTTTTTCAAATATTTGAACATTGTTTAATGAATTTGATATTTTAATTAAATGATCCCCTAGCCTAGAAATCTGTGGTGATTCTTGAACTGCTATAACAGAATTTCATGCAACTGCTCATTTGATTTTGCAGATTTTGGTTCAGACATTAGTTGGGAGAATCATCTGAAAATCACTTAAATCACCTGTTTCATAATATCATTGTGCTATTTCAGACATTTTCATCCTCAAATTCCTGACATCCCTTAAATGGGATGCATGTTCATGATTATAATATGCTTGATAAAAAATTATCTCAATAACATATTTTCTTTGGGCCTGATTCTGATGAGAACTGGTTGAGTCCTGCTATTGAGCTTACATTTTATTACATACAAAACCTAGTGATTGGGGCCGACCATGGGCAATAACATTGCATGATACCACTTTTGGTAGATGTAGAGACCCAAAACAGGACGTACATGGACATCACATTACTTTTGTGGAATACTTAACTCGTAACAAAAATAGACACCAATGGACCGTAATAGTTTAGTTCCTTTGGAAACATTGAACATAATATTCTAATATTGGTGAAAGATCCTCAACATCTCCCATAAAGATCTCTCCCCCCTTTTTTATTACCTAAAACCATTCCTTATATCATGGGGAAAATAAAAAATAAAAAGGGTGAGCTCAAATGCTTCGTAAAGGAAAACATAGTGAACATAAAACAATCCATACACATTTGAATGCAAAAAAACTTGTACATGAAATTTAAACATCAAATTCTTGAGAAAAGACATAAATCGTGGAAGTACGTAAGGAATATATCATAATGGAACATCAATCATGATAAAATATAATGGGAATAAAACTTGTAATTGTGGAAACCATTCAGCACATGTCATGATTTCCATAGTAGCCAAGGCATTGCTTCCAAGACCATCTTAGTGGACAAAGTCCCTTTCTGAATCAAGGTCACTCCTCATTTCAGTCCTATGACACTGAACTGTATTAACTTACCATTCCATCCATGTATATCTCACGAGATATAAATATTTACCAAATGCATTGGAGGGAGATATAGGTCCCACCAATATCATAATGAAATCATTCTTACTTGTGCCACAAAATCATAAATCATACATCACAACATAACCCATGTAATAAATTGGTATTCTTAAACATCATGGCATCATAACATAATCCATATAAAACAAATGGATATCATTTCATCATAAGAAGAATAATAAAAAGTACATAATAGAGACATTATACTTGAAACATAAACATATGAAATAATTTCATCTTATATGGAAAATGGTTTTAATAAAATAGTTGAAATGAATTCTTGAGGAAAATATCCTTTCTTCATCAAAATAATATTCTTTTCACAAAATGTCATGAAATTTTAAATGAAAAGGATTTTGTTGAAAATAGTCATGAAATATTTTTGAGAAAGCTTCATGAAAATATGGATTTATAAAACCGTAAAAATCCTTTCATGTCGTATAAGTTAAAAATAACATTTTTCTCATACTTTGGCCAGAAAAGTCTAACAGTACCTCGTACGAAAAATGACAAAAGATTCCTTTCATATCATTTACTAAAAACTGACAGAAGGGTAAAATTGGATTTATACTATTGTAGGAGGATAGAAATAATATTACATATTGAAGAAACATGTATGTGGATAATAAAATACACCCCAGTAAATACCAATGTATATACAATCTTGGATAAAAAATGAAATTGTGAGATTTTCCCTTACCATAGGTCTGATATGATTCGTACGTATCCGAATCTCCTGTATAATTATTTAAATAATTTCATTGACATATTAAATAATCATATTCATTGTCATGATATCATATATGGTTCACTAATGACTTTATATTACCCGTTCTTCTGTAAATTCCATGTTAAAGAGCGTTTTCGGTAAAATCGTTTCATTTGTCGTCCGTGTTTTCACTTGTAATTATTAATATGATTACATAGATTATGATTACTTAATTCCAGAATATAAAACATTATTTATATATAATATATATTCAGAATATAAATATATATAATAGATCTATAAATGGAAATAAATACACAGTTCAAGGAGACAGTAGGTCGTACGTATGCATGAACGTTGTTTTTGTTTCCTCATTGCATTGAATGGAATTAATTGAATGAAATAAATATATATATAAATAAATACAGTATCATTATTATTTCATATATTTCATGATTACTTATTATATATACTTTATAATCATTCATGAATGGTTAATCATAGATAATGAATCTCATCGCGTCGTGGAGACGGTAGTCCGTACATACGCATTAGCGATGATATCGTTCCCATAATCATTGAATTGAATTGTTGTGGATGATACAATATATAGGATTCAGTATGATTTTATAATAACTATGTATAGTTATTCTTTACACCATTATACCCATCCAAGTAAGGTGGTGTTGGAAAAATAGATTACACCACGGCGTGGAGACAGTATTTCGTACGTACGCACGCGCGGTGATTTCATTTTCCATAGGATGGATAGAAGGTGAAATGTGGTTGTTTCATATTTATAATAACATATAAGTATTTTATTGATACTTATTTTATTAATTTATAATGAAAAAATTAATGATGAAAAATTTGAAGAAGAAATAAGGTTGAAATAATCTGTAGAAGAGATTACCTCATCTTCGACGCACCTCCTTTAAACATCTTCATAGGGTACTAGGTTTGGTCTTTTGAGAAAACCAGTACCTCAATAAGGTTTATAGGGAAGTGGGGAATTGAAATGGGCAGATTTTTGATGAGTTTCAAGACTCAAAATGGTGTGAGGAAGAGAGGGAGGAGGTTCCCTTTTATAAAGGAGGAGAGGTGAACATTTAGAATCCTCAAAAATATTAGTTTAATATAAATTTAAACCCCACATAAAAACCTCCAAAAATGACTCAATTCGAATATTAGATGAGATAGTGTTGTAATATCATCAACCAATAAAATTTATACATGTTTTGATCTTATTTTAAACATTATCATTATTTATTTATCCTTATTTAATCTATTTATGTTTATTTGTGGTAATAAAATTCTAAATTTTAAATGGTTAAAAATAATCACTTATGTGTCGTTAATTTTCCATATTTGGATAATTTATGACATTTTAGACAATATAAATTCCAATTTATAATTTTTAAATATTTTTGTGATTTTTAAACAATGTCATAATATGTTATTTTTTTTAAAATAACAATAGTGTCAATTTTGACACTATTCATTTATTTGAATTTAAATAAAATATACACAGAGGATTTATATGAAATAAAATATTTAATTAATTCCTAACATTTCAAATGTGTCTATAACATTCATAGAGAACATTAAATAGTTTATATAATATTTATTTTAATATTTTTAAAACCATTTATTTGGTATATCTCTTAACAAAATAATCAGTACAACATTTTTGTACAATTATTTAATATACTTATTTGTCACACAAAGATTAAAAATAAAATTATTTTTATGAAGATAAATATCAAAGATTTTATAATAATAATTTAACTCGAATTTATCATTTCAAAATAACAACATGTAAATTGTTATCTTTATTAAATTATGAAGGTGACAACTTTGGAATTATTTAAAATAAAATATTATAAGTGTCATAATCTCCATAATAAGGGTCTGAATGGTCAAAAATTCGTCTAGTGGATGAATAGGGTTTATATATACACTAATAATAATTTTTGTGCTGATTTTTGGGCCTTTTGATATGTATTACTATTTCAATAAAAACCATATTATTGATTTTTCACTAAATAAATAATTTCTGCATCATTAATGTATAAGATAATAAGGTAATTAAATAACTCTTAAAAATTATAAATAAATTACCTTGATAACTAAAAAACAATTATCTTTCAAATGAGTATTTATAACCGAATTTATATTCTGTATAAACTTATATTAAAAATACTTTAATTATTAAAGTTGAGTGAGACATGTTTTACTTTCCTTTAAATTAAATAAACTAAAGGTCTTATTCACCTCCAAGTGGGTTCTAATGGATTCCATTTCGACCCAAATATGACTTAGGAAGAAATATAATCATCCAATTGTATTAAGACAAGTATTAGGATAATTTTATAATATGTTATTTAACCTTAATTACCCAATTTACCTTTTACAAGGGTAAATAAAATTTACCGTTGTTACTATTCATAAAGCTCAAAAATAAAA
Source organism: Viscum album (assembly GCA_963277665.1). Lineage (NCBI taxonomy): Eukaryota > Viridiplantae > Streptophyta > Magnoliopsida > Santalales > Viscaceae > Viscum > Viscum album. The sequence goes on from OY728123.1 coordinate 350,851,002, forward strand.
AGTAGTCTATAAATATAATTTGGACCCACTGATTTCAAATATGGAATCCAATTTTCCAAATTCAATACACAGAAATTTTAGAAATTAAATTAAAATTAATCCCATTGTCGAAAGAAAACAGGTTTTTTGTTTAAAACATTGCAAAAGATGGAATTTATTTAACCTACGAATTCAGTGTAAAATCAATGATAATGATATATATTATATTAAATGGTAAAAATATATTCTATTTATACTTTAAAACAATTGAATATTATAATTTAACCACATAAGTTATTATGATGAAAAAAGTTGTTTTTAATTAAAATATAGCATGTTTTTACTAGTCATTAAAATATTAATGTTATCAGAATAATATGAAAAATTTATCCAAGGTAACATTTTATATCCTGATTCCAAAGAAAAATTTATATTTTGTAAAATTGAACTTATAAACATGTAAAAAACTAGATTTAAAGTGGGTTCGTCATCAAAAGGTGGAAAAACTGCATTTTTTGAAAAATAATGATTTTACCCGAAAAAATTATTTTGTTCTTATACCATGTTCTAGAAAATGTTTAAGTTCAATAATAATGTTATAAAATTGAAAATTTAGTTAATATTATTCATCACAGATAGTTCATAATAATATTATAATAGTATATTTTTGTTTAGTAAACCCTGGTTTTGCGTACAACACACGCTATCGAGGAAGGTCGTGATTGCGTGTAATGCAAGCCAATTCATGGTTGCATGTAGTGCACGACTCCTTTGTTGTTGCATATAAAAATATACATTTAATATATATATATACTAAAACAAACATGAAATTGTGTGTAATACAATCCAAGATTACTGTTGCGTATACTGCAAGCTAATACGGTGTTGCGTATAGCGCAAGATAATCTTGGTGTAGCGTAAAACAGAAGATATGAAAGAAATTAAAACGAATATATCATATAAAATATCAGTTTGTTACATTCTACCCCCCTTAAATTGAATTTCACCCTCGAAATTCGTCGGGGTTATAAATAGTTTATTATTCATAGAAACCCACATCGTAAAAATGAATACTAAAACTTAATTTCAAAAACTAAAGTATAAAACGTAACGATTACCCAAAATAGCTCATCATTGGGTTTCCATATAGGAGAACATAGGTGAAAATATGGATATGGAAGAGAAATCTAAACATCACGTTCTGATGGATAGTGGTAGAGAACATGTCTTTGAAAAAGACAACAATCACAAAGCCATAAATTTTTGATGATCTGAGGTACCATCTGATTCATCAGATATAAGGACACTAGGACAACATTTTTTTCATATTCAAGATCATTTCCCTAATGTTGAAAATTTGAATTAGAATAAATACATGCTTGATTTTGGTACAATCTCATTTTTTTCATGCGTTGAACAATTTCCACTTCATCTCTTAATGAAATGAAGTTGAATTTGTTATTCGTGAAATATTAACAGATCATGTGATAGAATGATGGGCCATTCCATCTGTTTCTAACAAAAGGTAAGAAAAAGTTATCAGATATACATAAGTCCATTTATGGTGAGTTTAATCATATATGATTCAAAAAATGAACTTATACTTCATATATCATACCTCTTAATAAAATAAAACAAGTTTCTACTAACCAGGGACTTCCTATAGGCCAGTGGTAAGTGGTAAAGGCCAGTTGCACCTCAGTTGTGGGTTAGATTCCCACAGCCTTGTGCCACGCGATGGGTTGTCGCCCGCCCCACAGGTTGTCCTTTTTCTAAAACTATATTCCTATAAAATCCCATTAATAATATCGAAAAAAGTTCTATCCTTAAACAATACTAAATTATTTCCAACATAATCCATTCCAATCTTTAGGCTTATCTAAAATACTTCAGTCCAAGATCATAGTATAAAAAAAATGATTACTTGAAATGTCAAATAACAATCACATGAATGCCATAATTTATCCCCCATATTTCATAAGATATATCTTGTTGGTAAAATTACAAACATGTGAATACCTTAATCATGTATTCTCTTGAAGAATGAATACCCATTGAACATTCGTGAAAACATGAATGTTGTTAAATTTTAACACTTTCCACATACCAAAATCACAAAAATAATATATACTCAAACCATAATATCACTTAGCCCTTATATCAATCATGAGCTCATGAATCCAATCAAACATATCATTATCTTCTTATCCCTTCATTATGCGCATATCATCTACTTTCCAAATATATCTGAATAACATTTCATGGTTACCGGTATCATTCAAAATATTCATTAAAATAATTTAGGAAAAAAATAGTGTAACAATCCTTAGATGATTCTTTCTTCCATAGTACTATTAACTATACAACATAACTCTTGTTAAACATACAATCATTCCACTACCTTCTTAAACAACTGACTGAGCTTCAACACTTCTTTCATCTCATATATCATTTGTAGTCTCCTACTCATCATCCACATAGTTACTACCCATATGACCATGCTAATTCTCTTAATGAGATTTTCCCTTAGGGTATTGGTTTGCATAATTCCCATACATTCCACATTTAAAACATCTAATCATTGTTGACCATTATCCATGTCCATGGTGTTAACTGAACATTTTCCTTTTCACTTACTATCTTTGTGTCCTTCTATTCCACACCCAAAGCATCTTCCAGTTCCTTTGAAACAATCTCCCCGATGCCTCATCCCACATGATTTACATTAGGTAAATTGAACTTTCTTTCCTATATGATCGTCACAAAACTCCATCTTTCTCTTATTATCTGAGTCGGGAAACTTACCAAAGTTGAGATTATTGATCGTATTATGAGATTGATGGTTAGGCATAATAATGATTTTTTCACTTCCAAATCACATTTCATTTTGTTTATCATGAATAATATCATTCCATTGGCCATCATATCCTCCATTATCGTTAATCATCTTGTTTCCAGCCATTTTCTAAAACCCAAAAACAATAGTGTGAGAGGCAAAAATCATGCTAGGGAAAACAACATAGTAAATGGGGAGTATCCTCAATATCTAACATCTTAGGTTAAATTCTATGATCATTACCATAGTTATAGGACTATATCCTCTACGTATACATATCCTTAGGTACATCCCTAGACATACCTTAGAAATATCTCAAGGGATCTCACTATAGCTTTCCCATCCTAGTTTTCAAAGGTTGACTAAACCTTTCCTCTGATACAAAATGTAGAGACCCAAAGCTTTACGAACATGGACATTACATTACTTTTGCAGAATACTTAATAAATAACAAAAACAGACACCAAAGGATCGTAATAGTTTAGTTCCTTTGGAAACATGGAACATAATCTTCTAATCTTAGTGAAAGATCCTCAACATCTCCCATAAAGATCTTCCCCCCTTTTTTTCTTACCTAAAAACTTTCCTTATATCCTGGGGAAAAGAAAACATAAAAAGGGTGAGCTCAAATGCTCAGTAATGGAAAACATAGTGATCATAAAACAATCCATAAATATTTGAAAGCAAAAAAAACATGAACATGAAATTTAAACACCAAAATCTTGAGCAAAGACATAAATCGTGGAAGTATGTAAGTCATATATCATAATGGAACATCAATAATGATAAAATATAATGGGAATAAAACATGTGATTGTGAAAACTATTCAGCACATGTCATGATTTCCATAGTATCCAAGGCATTGCTTCAAAGACCATCTTAGTGGACAAAGTCTCTTTCTGAATCGAGTTCACTCCTCATTTCAGTCCTGTAACACTAAATTGGATTAACATACCGTTCCATCCATGTCTATCTCTTGAGATATAAATCATTACCCAATTAATTTGTGGGAGATATAGGTCACAACCATCTAATAATGAAATCATTCTTACTTTTTCCGCAAAAGCATAAAGCATACATCACAGCATAACCCATGTAATAAATTGGGATTCTTAAACATCATATCATCATAAAATAATACATATAAAACAAATGGATATAATTTCATCATAAGAATAATAATACCAAGTAAATAATTGAGAAATTATACTTGAAACATACACATATGAAATAATATCATCTTAGATAGAAAATGTTTTTAATAAAATAGTTGAAATGAATTATTGAGGAAAATATCATTTCTTCTCCAAAATCATTTTCTTTTAACAAAATGTCATGCAATTTTAAAAGAAAAGGATTTTGTTGAAAATATTCATGAAATCATTTGGAGGAAGCTTCATGAAAATAAGGCTTTATAAAACTGTAAAAATCGTTTCATGCCGTATAATTTAAAAATAACATTCTTCTCGTACTTTGGCCAGAAAAGTCAAAAAGTACCTCGTATGAAAAACGAAAAAATATTCCTTTCATGTCTTTTACTAAAAAATGAACGAAGGGTAAAATTTGTTATAAAAAATTATAGTAGGATAGAAATAATATTACATATTGAAGAAACATGGATGTGGATGATAAAATACACCCCAGAAAATACCAAAGTATAAACAATCTCGGATTAAAAATGAGATTGTGAGATTTTCCCTTACCTTAGGTCCGATATGCTTCGTAAATATCTGAAACCCATGTATAATTATTTAAATAATTCCATTGACTTATTGAAGAATAACATTCATTTTTATGATATCATATATCATACACTTATGACTTTATATTAACCGTTATTTTGTAAATTCCATGTTAAAGAGCGTTTTGGGAAAAATCATTTCATTTGTCGTCCGTGTTTTGACTTGTAATTATTCATATGATTAATTAGATTATGACTACTTAATTTCAGAATATAAAACATGATTTATATATAATATATATTCAGAATTTACATATATATAATATATCGATAAAGAGAAATAAATACATCGTTCATGGAGACGGTAGGCTGTACGTACGCATGCACGTTGTTTTCGTTTCTTCATTGAATTGAATGGAATTAATTGGATGACATAAATATATATATAAATAAATACAATATCATTATTATTTCATATATTTAATTATTACTTATTATATATACTTTATAATCATTCATGAATGGTTAAACGTTGAAAATTAATCTCATCGCGTCGTGGAGACGGTAGTCCGTACGTACGCACGAGCGATGATATCATTCTCATAATTATTGAATTGAATTGGAGTGGATGATACAATATATCAGAATCAGTATGATGTTATGATAACTATGTATTTTTATTCTTTACACCATTATACCCATCAAATTACGGTGGTGTTTGAAAAACGGATTACACCACGGTGAGGAGACGGTATTCCGTACGTACGCACGCGTGGTGATTTCATTGTCCATAGGATGGATAGAAGCTGAAATGGGGTTGTTTCATATTCATAATAACATATCAGTGTATTAGTGATAATGATGTCCTTACTTTATAATGAAAGAACTAAAGAAGAAGAAGTTGAAGAAGAAATAAGTTTGAAATAATCGGTAGAAGAGATTACCGCTTCTCCGACGCACCTCCTTTAAACATATTCTTATTACAATAGGGTTGATCTTTTGAGAAGACCAGTACCTCTATAAGGTTCCTAGGGAATTGGGGAAGTGAAATGGGTAGAGTTTTGACGAGCTTCAAGTCTCAAAATGGTGTGAGGAAGAGAGGGAGGAGGTTCCCTTTTATAAGGGAGGAGAGGGGCACCTTTGGAATCCTCAAAAATATCAGTTTAATATAAATTTAAACCCCAAATAAAAACCTCAAAAAATGCCTCAATTTGAATATTAGATGATATAGGGTGGTAATAGCATCAAAAAATAAAATTTAGACACGTTTTGATCTTATTTTATACCTTATCATTTTGATTTATCCTTATTTAATCTGTTTATGTTTATTTTTGGTAATAAAATTATAAATTTTATATGGTTATAAATAGTCAAATACGTGTTGTTAATTTTCCATAATTGGATAATTAATGACATTTCAGACTATATAAATTTCAATTTATAATTTTTAAATATTTTTTTTATTTTTAATTAATTTATTAATATGTTGTTTTTATAAAATAACAATAGTGTCAATATTGAAACTATTTAATTATTTGAATTTATATAAAATATAAACAGATGATATATTCTAAATAAAATATTTAATAAATTCATAACCTGTCAAATTTGTCTAGAAAATTCGTGGACCACATTAAATAGTTCATATAATATTTATTTTAAAATTTTTAAAACCATATATTTGAATATCTCTTAATAAAATAATTAGTACAACATTTTTGTATAATTATTTATTATACTTATTTGTTGCATAAAAATTAAAAATAAAATCCTCTCATGAAGATAAATATCAGAAATTTATAATAAAAATTTTACTCAAATTTATCTTCCAAAAATTACATCATGTAAATTGTTGTCTTTATTAAATTATGAAGGTGACAACTTTAGAATAATTTGGAATAAAATATTATAAGTGTCATAATCTCCATAATAAGGATCCAAATGGTCAAACATTCGTCCATTGGATGATTAGGGTTTATATATACACTAATAATAAGTTTTGTGCAGATTTTGGGGCCTTTTCATATGTATTACTATTTCAATAAGAACTATATTATTGATTTTTCACTAAATAAATAATTTCTGCATCATTAATGTATAGGATAATAAGGTAATTAAATAACTCTTAAAAATTACAAATAAATTACCATGATAAATAAAAACATTTTATCTTTCAAATGAGTATTTGTAACCAAATTTATGTTCTGTATAATCTTATATTAAAAACACTTTAATTATTAAAGTTGAGTGAGACATATTTCACTTTCCTTTAAATAAAATAAACTAAAGGTCTTAATCACCTCCAAGTTGGTTCTAATGGATTCCATTTCGACCCAAATATGACTTGAAACGAACTATAATCATCCAATTGTATTATGAAATGTATTAGGATAATTTTATAATATTATATTTACCCTTAATCACCCTATTTACCTTTTACTATGGTAAATAAAATTTACCGTTGTTACTATTCATAAAGCCCAAAAATAAAAAGTAATCTGTTAACATAATTTAGACCCACTGATTTCAAATATGGAATCCATTTTTCCAAAATCAATACAAAGAAGTTGCAGAAATTAAATTAAAATTAATCCCGTTGTCGAAAGAAAATGGGTTTTTTGTTTAAAATATTTCAAAATATTTATTTTATTTAACATATGAATTCAGTGTAAATTCAACGAAAAGGATATAAAATATATTAAATGGTAAAAATATATTCTATTTATACTTTAAAACCATTGAATATTAGAATTTAACCACATAAGTTATTACGCTGAAAATAGTTTTTTTTAATTAAAATATATCGTGTTTTTACTATTTATTAAAATATGAAATTTATGAGAATAATATGAAAAATTTATCCAAGGTATAATTTTAGATCCTGATTCCAAAGAATAATTTTTATTTTGTAAAATTGAACCTATAAACATTTCAAAAACTAGATTTAAAGTTGGTGCACCATCAAATGGCGGAAGAACTGCATTTTTTGAAAAACACTTATTTTACCAGAAAAATTTATTTTGTTCTTATACCATGTTCTAGAAAATGTGTAAGATGGATATTAATGTTATAAAATTCCAAATTTAGTTAATACTATTCATAACGGCTAGTTCATAATAATATTATAATAATATATCGTTGTTTAGTAAAACCCGGTATTGCATACAACAAATGCTATCGAGGAAGGTTGAGATTGCGTGAAATGCAAGCCAAGTCAGGGTTGCGTGTAGTGCATGACTCCTTTGTTGTTTTGTATAACAAAATACATTGAATATATATATATATATACTCAAACAAACATGAAATTATGTGTAACAGGATCCAAGATTAGTGTTGCGTATACTGCAAGCTAATACGATGTTGCGTATAGCGCAAGATAATCTCGGTGTAGCGTACAAAAGAAGACATTAAAAAAATTAAAATGAATATATCTTATAAAATCTCAGGTAGTTACAGTAGAAGTTTCTAATTTTGGAGTGAAGTGAAATAAAATGCTCCATATTCACCACATCCTCTGATGCATACACTAGACGAGGAATCAGAAATTAACTAGTGTAGTATCTTTAGAGCATTGAGACATCCCCACCAAATGGTTCCCTACAATTTTTCACCCTTTGGATGTTGGGAAACTGAGAGATATGACATGTCAATTTGGTGTTGTAACCCTTATATTTCCTTTACATGGTTTTGAGATTCAGCATATGGTAAGACTTTGGTTTTCAAATGATGGTGATCTTTCCCTATGTTGAGATGAATGTCATGAATGCAATCTTCTATTATCAATTCTAGAATATCAACCTAATAATTTTCCAAATTATAGAAGAAGAATGGTATGTCTCCAATAGCTAATCGTTTCCTCATGTTTAACACATGTTCTTCTTCATTCACAAGAGGTTTCTCGACTTGATCTGACTAGAGTGGATGCTCTGTATTAGAAGAATAATGACCTAAAGGAGGCTTGGAGAATGATTGTTCCCTTAATTCGTCTTCTGGTTGAGAAAGTGTTTCACCCATAAATGACAAAGCACAAGACCAGCATGACTTTGTGTTTGAATGTTCCTTGAGATTTGAGGGCCTTCTTGTCACTACATTATAAAATAGGGAATCATTTTGACAATGTGTAATAGTACTACAGAGAGGACTTTTGCAGTGAATTCCATCTTGCAGAGGATCACCATGTTTGATTATATCAAGGGATAAATCTTATTGATCCTTGGTCTTCTGGCCACACATAGGGTTTCCATGGCTCTCATCTAAATGTAGAAACTCTATATTGACCAAATATTCATGAAGAAAGCCTTCTGGAAGAAGTGTATCATGAGAAACGTCATAATTACAACTACCACTCCCAAAATTTATTAATGAGCAGGTAGGATCATGAGATGAAACAGATAAATGTCTAAGGGAATTAGGAACACAATCATTAAGAGGATATAAATCATAGCTTGAATCTTGATTTTACAAATGTCTTTGGAGAGACTTATTTTTTGGATGTTCTCTTGTACATAGTTGGGGCCACCAACTGGAAGAATTGGTTATAACGAGCAGGTTTATGTGCATGCCTTTGAGTAGTTACCACAACGAACTGATTAAATCTAATATGAAAGAGTGTATGTTCCCAATCCTATTTTCCTAATTATTTGAGGGAATATGCCCCATGACCCTCCTAGACTAGAACAGAGGTGTGTATCTTCTCGAGGATGGAAAGACGATGTGTCATCCCAAGTGTGGGGACCGATTTATATGTATGCTCCCCGAATACTGCTGAAGTAGTTGTTAAAAGATCCTTGCATGCTTCCAGAATATGGGTAGGGATATGCGTCTTCCCTTTCACAATTGAAAAGATATGTTTGGTGAGTTCAGCGGCCTGAATTGGAAAATACATCCATTTCGTATCTAGAGCAGTTGTATGTGCCTACTCCTATCCTCCTTTTCCTATTAATAGATATTGACAGCACTCAGGCATGGGGGAAGAGAGTTGGGTCTGTCCCAAATTTGATGTCGAAACTTTTCGGCTGACTTCTATGGGTTCTACCAAATGAGACTATTGGCAGGCTTGATGAACATTTGCAGGTGTATATTCTTACTGGCTATTTTCTATCAAGTATAGTTGATAGACTTCCTTAAATACTGGCAGACGATATTGCTGACAAAAATGGTGATTGTAAATAAGTATATGTTCATGATATCCAGTTTCCACCATATTAGATTGGTGGGCCTCTTTAAATGAAATCATATGAGCCTGGTTACTGGGTGATAACTTGTAAGCAAGTATATGTTCCTGTTCGAAATACTCAACTGATTTTATTTGGTGGGATTGGTGGGTTGCTATCAGAAGAACCTGTTGAGTAGAAAAATTAAGACAGATGGGTGTATGTACCCACTCATTGTTTTCCATCATGTTAGGTTGATAGACTTATTTGGATGGGGTATATGTAAGAACTAGCTCTCTATTGATCAGATGTTTTTTGTGACAATTTGTCTTGCATGCCTGAGTTTGAGAGACCTGGGCCAAACATCTAGAAGCAACACCCCCATCATGTTGGGGGCTCACTACCACATGATTCTGGTGGTGATTTCTGGTGGGAGTCCTCAGTAAGGACTCCTATATTCATGAATTGAGGCTTTGAGTGGCCTCTGGATCCACCTCCTTGTAGTATTGGAGGGATTGATTATTGTGTTCTTGGGATAAGGAACTAAAATGGTTTGAGATGGTGGTTGGCAGTGTTTTCTTCTTGATCATTGGTCATCATTGGCCAAATGATCAAGGATTTTTGTTAACAAGGAGGGCCTGTCGAGTAGCCTCCAAAGTTTGGATTGTACTGTGCTGGAGATATTCTTTTTCCATCACATTAGAGACCCAACATTGAAGACTCTGGTTTGGTGAAACGTCCTTCTCGTGGATGGAGATCCAGTTTGAGCAGCAGTTGGGAAGATCACAGATGTTGTCTTGGAGATGGTCATTCATTATATTGAAGGGAGTTATGTGTGAAATTGGAATACACCAACAAGATCTATTAAAACAACATGTTTCTAAATGGATACGTGGGTGATTAATTCCATTGGTCTAGCCTTGCATTGTCAATTTATAGTGGCCTAAAATGTGGATAACATTATTAACATGGTTAAGGATTTATGTCTAGTTCACCATTTGTTTTCGTTGTTCCTTGAAACATGTGTTCTAGTTTTAAGAAAAACTATTTCCCGACGGATTCCATTAGATTTGTTTATGGAACTGAAAACTCCTAACAGTTATTTATCCAAAGGGGACCAGATTTCCAAAGGCAGACGTTCATTATCATTGAACTTTACGATACTTAGGAACGTGCATTGGTTGAGAGGATGAGAGGTCAGACTCATCACACCCTTTCAAGGGGAAATTATTGTCAACTATGGGACTCTCTTTGTAAATTTAATTTATTTTCATGAATCCTTATTTATTTAGCAAGTATATCAAAAGTATCCATTGGGATTTACAATCACATATTAACATGTGTAATATTTAGAATCATAAGTATGCATTCATGGTTCTTTATCAATGGAAATATCTATATGTATTCATGATTTTACATCAATGGTATCCTCAAATATAGCTATTAGAGATTCATTTAATAATTATTGTGATGATGCTGTTTTTTAAGCCACTTAGTGGGGACACTGGAATTTATTGTCATCCAGGGAGATGAAGGTTTGTTTTGATCTTGGGATCGTGCCCGTAAAATTGGCTACCAATGTATACTTGTGAAAGTAATCAGAACCCAGGTAGTTTAGTGTCTCTTAATAGGGCACATGATACATTTTAAGATCATTTGATAAGGACCTATAAGCGAAAGGTGCTTGGTAAAAACATAGTATGGGACTTACGTTGATGCATCTCAAAGAACATGGACAAGATATGTGTTTCCTTGTAAGACTAGTCGCTTTTAGGAATATGGCCCATGAAAAACAGGGTTGATTGGAATTGTTGGGTTTGAACCTCAAGGAGGCTTCCTACATATCCCATATTAATGCGAATCAAATCCCACGTAGTTTGAAAAATCTCATAAGAGAGTATGGTCCTTTGAGAAAGATGATTTTGGGTTTAGTTCCTGAAAAGGATGCCATGATGATTTGAAGATTTAATTTAGTGATTATTTCCTAAGGAGGATTCCTAGTGAGCTCGAGCCAGGAGTTGACCTCCAAAATATCCTAGATTGAACAGAAATAAGAGTTCTCGTAGATCCATTGAATGAGTTTTTGTGCACATGTTGTAACCATAATGTATTACAAAGCCCACGTTAGTCATGCTCGGTGTGAGAAACAATAGGGTGTGAAAGATTCAACAATGACACTTCACACTTTTCCTCATCCACTTATGGAAGAGGATGAATCGACCGTGGAAGAGGGTGAGGTGATGAGTGTTCCATCTGTTCTGTTTACATTGGGAAAGGGTCCAATGTAAAGAGGAAGGGATGTTGGTGAGGGGCTTACACCAGGATGGTTTCCCTATTTAGATGTTTTTTGGGGCTTACTCTTATGGAGTATTCTCATTTGGAATTTAACTTGGCATTGGAGTCAGGTGATATGGTTTGAGTATTTTATTGAGGAGTTTATTGACTGAACGTACTCGAGGAATCCATAAGGAGAGTCCAAACTCGTAATATCTGAAAGGAACCAAAATGAGTATGTGGACTCAAATAAATTCTTTGAGTGTGATGGAGTGTCTCAAATCATGGTATTCGAAGGTTGGATATTAGGCCAAATAAAATGATTAATGGATAATGTACTTGACCGGATCTGAGAAGTTTGCGGGGTGACCCTCCATTTTTCTAGGGGGTTAGTGATGGAAGCAAAGGGAATGACCCGAAGGGCTGGAACCACAATCCGACACGTTCCACGAGCAAGGGTGTGGGGGTTTAGCTCCTGCGGTATGGACCAGCAGGGCCGCGTAGGTGCGGCACATAGGTTTCTAGCCATGGTGCATCACGTAGGGACTCCACCGAGGTGTATCACATAGGTTCTCTACCAATGTGTGGTGTATAGGTGCTCAGTGAAGCTACGTCGTGTCGGTCCTCAGCGCAGCTATGGCATGCAGGCGTGTCGCGTAGGTGCTCCACACAAGTGCTCGATGCAAGTTCATCGCACAGGTTCTCCATAAAGGTGCTTCATACAGGTGATTCGCGTTTCTCCATATGTTCTAAATCCTGACTGTACATTGAAACACATTTTTCCCTTTAATTATCTCTTCTCTCATGTTTTAGAGAGCTACATGGGAACAATTCAGGGTTATTTTCAAAAGTGCTACATAATGGGAGCATTGAGATGTCTTAAAAATTTTTCCATATCTCAAATGGGGAGCCTAATGGTTCGATTTATAGGCATGGAGAGGTCTCGATCGATGGGAAGTTTCTCGTGTAGGTCCTCCGAATAGATTATCCATGTAGGGGTGTAAAAAATTCATTTTCACATAGTTCCACCACATAGGTCCTCCGTATAGGTCATCCGCATAAGTCCTCTGCATAGATCCCTTCGTGAAATTTTTTCCATCCTCCATGTTCCATAAATTTTGATCTGTAAGTCTATTTGGGATCCACAACCAGTCAAATCGAAGTTCTTCAAGAGATCTACACTTCTTGAGATGTTAAATCCAACTTGTTTTCCAGAAATAACTTGGAAAATTTATTGAATGTGTCGAATCGTTTTCATCATCGATCATGAGAATCCACTTCCTACTCCTGGATGAGGAATCATTCCACTTATCCGTCTGTATGGAGTACTATTATGTCCCATAGAAGTCAAACATGCATATTCTTCCTTCACAGTGAAAACATATTTAATCATACTTGAAATTTGTTTTCTATTCTAGAATCATATCTTCAATCTAGAGAAAAGTGAATGAAAACACATTTCATGGTGGCTACAAAGAATAAAAATAAATATTTCATAAATTCCATTTGATGTTAAAATTTTCATATTAAAATATTTCCTATATCCTTACTACCATTCTAATAAGACATACCAACCAAATTTGTCACTATATGTAATATCCAAACCCTAACCATTGGCTTGGCAGGAGATAAGGTGACACTAAACATAAGTTACTTAAATATGAAACTAAAGTATGCAGATAAAATTTAAGGGATTACTAGAATTTAATTGGATGAATTTCCAATTTTACATCGATAACATGTGAATAAAAAATAAAAACAACCAAAAATTTATGATTATTAAATTGTAAACAATACAAACCAAAAAATATAAGTACCAACTATATAATTGTCAAAAAGGATTGAGTGAAATAAAAAACAAGGAATAAATTTAAATCATGACATGGTGACAATGGTGGAACAGATCTAGACTAGAGGGACATAACCAACTCCAACACTATTACCTTATATCATTTCATCAAGATATAACAGTAGAGAAATAAAAAATGTTATCCTTTACTGTATCATGGGTAAAATAATATACATATGAAATAATGTGAATATGTAGAGGGGAATAATCATACATTGTAGAAAATCAGCTAATGTATTCCCACACACGACAATAGGATAAGAAGAAGTTATATTTTAGGACAATGTGTTATTTAAAACATAATACAGGATCATCAAAGTATTATATCAATTTAAAAAAATAATATAAAACATTTAATATTTAATCAAGATGTCCTATTTGAAACCCAATTTTAGATTCAAACACACCAATGCCTATTCATTGATAGTCTCATACTCAATAGTTTTTATTCTTAGATCCACCAATTATCCTTCAGTGACTATTCTCTAGGTGCCTCTATAATGGCACATCAAGTCATGTACACAACATAAAAGGCCACATCCCATGAAATGCTAAACAAAAACTATTAATTTATTCCATATTCAGAAATTCTTGTATGAATAACTATTTTTATATTAATTAGTTAATCATCTTAAAAAAATGACCTCAAAATATATATTTTATACAGGGAACAAATGTTATTTTCCAAAAACATTATATCCATGATTTTTCATTTATCAAGAAAAGAGTTTTCCAATAAATAAATAAACACCACTTTCAATTAAAATTCATGAAAAATAATATAAATATCAAAAAACACATGTTGAATAACAATGTGAGGAGAGGGGGATGTCACATAACAAACCATGGGTGATAAAAATGGAAAATGGCACAATGAACCCACTAGAAATGGGATAAAAATTCCATTTCAAGAATATATCCAACAAGGATTTGATAAAAGACACATCGTATATCATATATATATCAATAAAATATCAAATTAAAATTTTTTTTCAACGTAAAATGATCATATCTCTAAAAAAGAGACAAATGAAGAGGGAAAAGGTATCTTACCATCAATCACCTTCATTAAATATACATTCTTACATTGAAATTAGGTTCTAGAAGGAGAGAAAATGCCAATAATACATAATGGCATACCCATGTTCAGGATTATAGTACGTTGGGGGAGAAATTATATATATTTTAGTTAAAAATAGAATAAAATTCATTGTTTTTATAAAATATTAATTTTAATTTAGTGTATAGGCTTCACAATTTTACAAACACTATATCAACCATGTTAGTGATACTAGAAAAGTCCTTTTTGGGAATGTGTTTATTTCCCAAGGGTTTAAAAACATGCACAATCTTTGAAAAATATATCTATCCCAAAAATGTATAGATGAAATGTTTGGGCACAAAATTTTTCAAAATTGTGTAACAATTGTGTGAAAAACTTGTTACTCTAGTAATATCATTCATGGTTTCCAAGAGTATATTCATGTTTTCTACAAACCATGGTCATGTAGTAGACCTATTAAAACAATTTTAAATCACACCAAACCGATCATGAAACTCTCTATACCAACCCAATCCTTATATAACATCGTTATACAAAATTTAAGTGTAAAGTACAACATAGTTATTGGGTTATGGAAAAGAAAACTATAATAATATTTAAACATTATCAATATTAAATGTATTTCTCATAAACCACCCAAATCAAAATAATCCATCATTAGATACACCACTAATGAGTTTTCTTTTAAAATTCTCATTATCCTTGGAATTGATGTTGTGTTTCAAAATAAATCAGTTCTAAGATAACATTATAAATAAATCAATATAAAATAATTAATTTTATCATCGTGATCATATTTAATAAACAATGGAAGATAATAGTAATTCACCACATATATGATGAAAATGCCTTATAGATATTATAGAAAATTATACTAATTAATAAAAAAATGATTTGAGTCTGTGAAATTGATCAAATATAACATCACAACACAAAAATTATTAGATTCTATAGAAAATATGGTTATGGAAAACATTGATATGTCTTTCCACTCCAATTAATTAATATGTAGTGGCTACAAGAAAACAATTAATACTCATTGATTAATATATATATATATATCTTCGTATGATATCCCTCTCTAAGAACAACAACTAATTTCATCACTCTCAGAGGATAAAAATTCTTATTCAATATATGATTTTTATTTAACATTTGAGTATAGAAAATAAAAAGTTATTTATAAAACTCATAAAAATTAACATCATGGAAAACCCTGGAAAAACACATAATGAAAAAATAATCCATGGTAGTCCCCACAATTCGACCTACCAGCAAAAATGTCATCATGAATTATACAACAATGTAATAACATTTTCCCAGTGTCACAATGATTAAATATTAAAACTCTTTAATAAATTAAATAAACAATTGACCTATTATGTAAAAAAACTTGTCACGAAACACCCCCGGGGCTTATGTCATGACTACACTAATCCCACATTCTATAGGCTAGGGACTGGAGACTAGCACCGGAAAGGTGTATCCCTAAAATGGGAAGGCATTTCTCTTAAACCTATACAAACACACAGAGTAGAACATAGAAATATGAAACCATGAAGTAAAATTTTGTAGTAAAGAATGATGAATGTGAAGGGGGGCGGAATACAAGCCCAACTAGAAAAATTAAAAGTGAAATTGTAATGTACATTACTGATCAACGATCATCCAAAGAGGATCTTAGTTGAAGGGTATGTTCATATCACCTCCACATCACTCCACGTCTGCATATCTCCTCTGCGTATCGCCTGGTCCTGGCCCCTCAAACCTCATCCCAGTTGCTCGTCGTCTGCACAAGACACCACAAGGTGTGGGCGAATCCTGAGCTAGAGTGAGTATAACAATTCATAGTAGGGACCCTGAGATTCCCAAAGGTCTCTCAAAATTACATAAAGAAAATCAACTAAGCATGATCTCAATCACAAAACACTAAGCAATAGAAACAACTCAAATAGAGTCCCACACTACTGGAAATAACACTTATACCCACACTTTAAAACTTTGGGTATAGCCCTTGAAACCGTGGGTATAGGGTATACCCAAGGTTTCAGTAACCATGCGCTGCAGTTCTATCAAAATAGGACTATACCCACGGTTCTCTGAAAACTATGGTTATAGACCAAGTAAAATTGTTATCACCCATGGTTTAATTAACCATGGGTATTGAGCTATACCTATGGTTTTCAAACCATAGGTATTGATGTATACCTACAGTTTTCAAACCGTAGGTATACTGATTTACAACAACCCATATTTACCCACATTTTACCAAACCGTGGGTATAGATAGTTTCCCCAGGTGAACAGCTGCACCTCCATTATGCACCTGTAATAGCACATATACATGGCATGTCAAACTGGCCGTTTGATAATCCAACCTAATTCCCAACTTCTAAACAGCTAAACTAGAAGTTTCAATCCATTCTATGGATGGTTAAATACATGATCCTCTCTATATAAAAATATCATACTTACCTCAAACATATGAAAATTAATGCACAATAGTATAAAAATATGATTTATAATGTTTAGTGAGAAGTCTACATTCCATGTTGGTTATAAGAGACAACATGGATACTCAAATAACAGCATTACTAATTCGTTATACACTGTGACAATAAAAAACCATCAAATGGTTATACACCCTATAAACTATTGAAAAATTGGTTATACACCACAATTTAAAACTCCTTCAGTGATTGGTTATATACCCCATATAAAATCCTCCTACTACTTATTATATACCCCATCAACAAGCTCCTTTTTAGAGTTGATCAGGTGTAGAAAAATAGACTTCTTTAAATGGTATTCATAAATAGGAATGTTGGATCACTATATCTTGTGTCTAACCAGTTGGAGATCATTAACATCTTTTGAGAAAGGTATAATCATCTTAAAACATCCTATGGATCAGGGATGATTTGGATCTACACAATTTTCAACATTATGGAACATCCAAAAAGTGTTTTTTGATGTAATTAATATGCTCATTTTGGTTCTTCATTTTCCTCAAGTTGAACATAAATACAGGTATTCATAACAGCCTTCAATTAAAACGACACATCAATTTACGAGAAACTACCCATCAATGAAATCCTCAAGAGTCCCCTAGACTCACATTAGTAGTATAATGGTACCCGACAGTAACCTCCATCAAAAAGAGTAATCCTTCCAAAACACTCCAATATATGTGGTCCCCAAACTCAAGAGTTATACCTAAATATCTCTAACCATGAACAATTAGTCCCAACACACAATGTAAAACAACAATCACATCGTAGAAACTACGTGATCTATCCTACAATGATCCATCCAATTGAAGATTAAACAACACTATTTGGCATCCAAAAGCCATTTATAAATAATGAGCTCACACCCTCCCCCTCCCCCTTCCCAACCCCCCCCCCCCCTCTCTCCCCACTACCTAGCCCTCCCACTACCTAGCCCACCCACTGCTTAACCTCTCCCCCTCCCTCCCCCATGCCCAACCCCTCCCCGTCCATCCCCACTGCCCAGCCCTCCCCCTGCCCAGCCCCTCCCTCTCCCTCCCCAATGCCCACCCCTCCCCTCCCCCTGCCCAGCCCCTCCCCCACCCTCTCCACTCCCCAACTCCTCCCCAAGCCCCCCCCCCCTCCCCCTGCCCAGCCCCTATCCCTCCCTCCCCACTACCCAACACTCCCACTGCCCAGCCCCTCCCCCTCCCTCCCCCATGCCCAGTCCCTCCCCCTCCCTCCTGATTTCCCAACCCTCCTTCCCAGCCCCTACCCCTCCCTCCCCACTGCCCAACCCTCCCCCTCCCCACTGCCCTGATCCTCCCCTCCCCTTCCCCCTCCCCCCTTCGCAGCCCTTGCCCCCTGCTCAGTCAAGTAGAATTACACATTCAGAGAATCTTTTGGATAAAAAACACAAGAAATAAAATACAGAAACATGTATTGAAATGTCATTAAAAATTCATATATATACAAAGAATACACCATAAGAAGAAAATGTTATCAATATTAAAGACTGGATCATGTTAAAAGATTAAAAAAATCAAGAAAAATCATAAGGGTGAATACCTCTTAAAAGTAAACGGAGATCCATGATTTCTAAATAACATACTGAGCCTTTTCATATGCGATTATAGTTCAATGTATCCAATACATACACAAATCTACAGCTGAATATTAAAATTAAAAATTTGGAGTAAAACCTGAATCAGGATTCCAATGAACATGATTTTTCTTTTGGTTTTGGATTCTTCCTAAAACATAAAAAACACATTAAAAAATTAGAGAAAGGAACGATGAAAACCAAAAACAGCATATGCAACATCTAGAAAATTAAATAACTATTTCAAGTACAATTTGATACATAATTTTTCATAAAATGATGTGTTTATACATATGGATTTTATCTTTAGGAAGTATGAAAAATGATAAAGTGTCAGAAGGTATGGTTTTTAATATACATATGGTTAACCCCAATGTTTTATAAAAAATCATCAAATTTTTTTCTATATTTTTATAAAATTATAATTAGATAAAAAATTGTTTAAAAAATTAGTAGGTTTTGACCATTTCATCTAGGATGTAGTGGATATTTCCTAAATATGTCTTTTGTTACCATCTTTGACTCTAATATGGATCTTAAATAGTTTTTATTTGATCTTCAATTGGTCGGAATCATGGAATAGCTAAGGGTATGGATAGATTCCCTAGGGTAATTATATCAATTTCCTCTCACTGTCTCCAGGTTTTCTACTAGTTATTCACTGTGTCATGTATTTATTTTCATATTATCATATTTTTATCAAGTAAATCCAAAATTAAATGTGTTTTCTATAAGTTGGTAGTGCCCAGCTTTTCATATGTTATATGTGTTACATATATTGTGCATTAAATGGGTGTGGGCAGGGTTGTTTATGTCAAACTGAGAACTGAACAACTTGCAGGTTCTATAGCTCATAAGATATAAATAGGGGTATTATCGTGTTTAAAATGTATAGTTTGGACTTATATACTCTGGATATTATAGGGTGTGTTTTAATGGATTGCTGAGAATGATATCACATGTTTTAATGTGGTGATTCTTGGGATGTTCTAATTGATTCACTTATTTGGTAACATAATGAGTGAAAATCCATCTTACTATGGGTGACATTTACCACTAGGATTCCAGATATGGAGGATAATTTGTATGATGTATATTATATTGGACATTATCAGAGGTGATGAAAAATGTGTGGAAATAGGCTATTAGCGATGATTCTCATTGTGGTTAATGAGGTCATTGAGGTCACATTTACAATGTTCAGGTCCCATAAATTTGTTTTGACCCCCATTTTTTGGCGTTATCCTCCAGATTTAAGTGACATAGGGTATATGATGATAATGTTAATTGATACAAAGGAGGATAAAATTTATTAGGCTATGATTTTAGTGTATGATATGACTATATTAGAGTAGTATTCTCACTGTATCTATGTTATTTTTTGCGGATGATTAGTCATTCATGGTAAGGAACATGAGTCACTGTGTATTGGGTTTTGTTAGGATATTGATCTAGTTGTTGGTAAAATGTTCTGAAACCTAGGGTTCTTGTGATATAATTCCTGGATGTGTCATTAGAGAATCATGATTTTTACATAATGGTGATAATATTTGAGTTGGAATGTGATTCAAAGTGAAATAAATGTATATGGAAGTTAGAGGGAACTTCTGGTGTGATATATTATGTATATATCTTCCCACATTAGTATTGTACATGGTAGGTATAGTCTCACATAGGGATAGTTACGATAAACTAGAGAAAGCATTGGGGAATTTTGATTGTTTTTGTGTCCATATCATACACTTGTATATGTATTTATTCTATCTAGGGATATAGATTGTGGAAACCTGCTAATTTTATAATCATATCCTACACATACCCACTTGGTTACAAATAAACTGTATATCTCAGGGTATAAGGGAAAAGACTTTTCATCTAGATCCTAGTGGAAATAAAGGTGTTGACAGTGTTTGATCTGGTTGATATGGTATTACCATAGGGTCGGGTGGTTCCTCAATGTCAAGGTAGTGATTTATTTTTAAAATATCAGCTCCTCCATCATGCCCAGCTCCCCCCTGCCCAACCCCTACCCCTCCCCCTCCTTCATTCCCACCTCACCCCTACCCACCCCCTCCTCCCCCTACCCCCTGCCCATCCCCTCTTACTACATATTTACAATATAGTAATCAACGATGAGATTCATTGACATTCCAAGGAATATAGTTTTTTTAGAAAAATAAATACACATGGAAAGTGTTTTATATTTTTGTGTCATGAATGAAGTGCGTAACAATATAATCATAAATCGATGACCGAAAGGGGATAGGGGAAATGACCGTAGGTTACATGCCGTTCCTTGTAGAGAAATAATAGTCCTGATCACATTAACACCACAATTTTGTGCCAAGGATTGAGGTATTTCCTCAAAAGAAACTACAATTGCTTCGTGAGGCCCCTGTTTAGAATGAAACCAAACACAAAAAATATGAATGACTCTAGGAAATAAAAATCAGTTACTTTATGTTTAAAGAAAAATATCAGAAGAAACTAAACCTTTTCAACGCCTTCAATAGATGAGATCTTTTGCTTCCATGTGGAGGACGCGTTCATAATCGCCTGATGAACATCCTCTGCATGCCGAGTATATGTAATATAGATTATGTCAATGCAGCCCCCTCCCCTACCACCCCTCCACTTCACCCCCTCCCAACCTTCCCCTCCCAACCCCTCTACTGCAGCCCCCCAACCCTCCACTACAGCACCCCTGCCCTCCACTACAGCCCCCCTCCCAACCTTCCCCTCCCAGCCCCCCATCCCTCCACTACAGCCCCCTAGCCCTACCAACCTTCCCCTCCCAGCCCCACCTCCAAGGCCTCCACTGCAGCCCCCCATCCCTCCACCGTAGCACCCCATCCCTCCACTGCAGCCCCCCTAGCCCTCCAATACACCCCCTCCCACCCTTCCCCTCCAACCCCCCCCCCCCACCCAGCCCTCCATTGTAGCCCCCCCCAGCACTCCACTATAGCCCCCATCCCTCCTAGCCCTCCCAGCCCCGCCCACCAGTCCTCCACTGTAGCCCCCCCTCCAAACCTTTCACTCCCATCCCCCCCAGCCCTCCACTATAGCCCCCAACCCAGGCCTCCCCTCCACAGCTAAGGCCAAGATTAGTTGTAGTTATAATAATAAACACACCAAACCATAAAAAATACCCGGAATGTGAAAATTACCCAAATAATTGACAAATAACACCTCTGATGTAAACATAATCCAAAATGAATTTCATTGCATAATGTAATTCACATACAAGCAGTCCACCAGTACAAAGAACATTAAACTCCAACACAAGGCTCTCTACTAATTCAAAAATGGAGGGGATTAATATCCCCCCCATAACCATCATCATCATACACATGTCCAGCATCATTATCAGTAGCAGCAACATCAATAGCAATATCATCAACAAAATCATCACCAACCACACTGTCAGAATCATCATCAGTAATCTCATCACCAATAACAGCATCAACAACATCCTCTCCAGCTCTATCGCCACCACCGTCATCGCCACTAGAAACTCCTGTGAATCACCCAAGGAATTATTTAAGGAGATCATTTATGCCACACATGAATGAAAAGTGGCAGCAACACTTGATGGTAGTGACTAAATCAAAACTAAAATATCATTCATAAAATTTCCATTCATTAGCTTACTTTTTTCACACTCCTCTAATACTATTTTCTTTGTCGTAGCTAATTCAGCACATGCTATTTCCATCTGAGAGGACTTAGAGAAGTCCCATGATTACCAAAACCTAGAGGGGACAATGTTTTTTCCAAGTCTACAACAGACTCTTCCTGGATTCTCCACACCTAACACCTGACTGAAATGATCATTTGGCCCTAAGTTGTTATCTTTCTTCTCATCCATGGCCTCCAAGGAAGACTATTGAAATTATAAACATATTAAATTATCAATTTCATATAAATGATTGGCATATAAATAAAAAAACTTAAAATTTTATCATGTGTTTGTGAATTAACTGCAGTTCCATCTTATGTTCCCTACCGAAGCAGAATAATTTGGCACGTGGTACAGGACCATCAATGCCCAATACAGTTTTTTTCATATGAGAAGTTCACAAATTTTGATTACAAACATATATGATAAATTTATAAAATTGTATTGAAGTGAGTTGAAACAAATACCTACAAAAATTGAGGTAAGTGGCCTTCATAACCAATTGGTGGTTTTCTAAAATGGTTTTCAGGAATAGTTTTCTGAAGTGGGTTTCAAGTAAATATACTACTTTTTTAGGAAAAATAGAAAATCTTTCTCCTAGTATAAGATGTGATTTCCAGGTGACATGGACTAACAAAGTGAAGGCATGAATAAGTTATGATGATATATTATAAATAAGAACATTATTTTAATTCAGATGAATGTACCAGCCGCTTCTCTTGGCCACGCATTGTTTTGAGCCCCAATGTGTGTAGATATGTCATTTAATCTTTGTTTTATTGTTTACTCTGACAATTCCTAAGAAAAAACAATACAAGTCATAATAATTTAATTTTATATAAAACCCATTAAAGATGGGTAGTACCTTATAATGATCAGTCTTCCAATGTGCGATCATTTTTTGATATTGACTTTTTGGACAGTCAGGGTCTGTGGGTACACCCTTTAACTCAGTAACCACTCTACTCCTCCAACCAATATGTAACTCATACTTGTATGACCGCCAATACTCTCCAAGATCACTCAACCTAGCAGCTTTCGTAGCTTCACCATTAGGAAAGTTAAATCGACTCTGCAATGAAAATGTTAAGTCGTATAAATAAATTACTAATATAAAAATAAATTTATAAAATTTCTGTACCCATATCTGCAACCATGCCCTATCCTTGATATCATCACTGATATGTCTCCATGAGACTGGTTCCACCAGAATGATATAATGATATTTGGTTAAAGTATCCATGAAACTTCTACACTCCTTATCATTTTTAACTGCAATTTCATTTTGAGAATTGTAATGCACCATAATCTGAGTTTCACGATTCAAAGCATCCTTCATTCGAGTGCGCCCATGTTTCCTACTAGAAGATCCCACTAAATAAGAAAAGAGGTGAAAATAGAAGAGTTAAGTGACAATACAATAGGAAAAAATTGAAATGATATAATTTGAAAAATTTATAATAAAAAACCTGATGCAGGCTCTTGAATAGCCTATAAGGAATCCCTGGACTATGCTGGATCAGCATTCTCCGACGGAAGTATCTGTTCCACAGCATGCTTCAGCTGATCTTCATGAACCGGAGTGGAAACTAATGGAACAGACTCAATATGTGTATGATGGATGGTAGGAAAAGGGGGTGGAATATACATGTCATAATATCCATAGTAGGCCTGGGGATACATGAATTGATAAGGAAATTGTGCAAGTGAGAACATCGGTCGAGTTGGCGTGGACATGGAATGGGAAAAAGAGGTTAAATGGGATGATGATGGCGTAATGTATGGGAACAACCCAGGGGTCTCAAGAGGAGGGAAACCATGTGTGGTAGATGGCATGTCCACTAATGGGTCAATGTGGGGAGTGGTAAGACGGGAGCTCCGCCCAGGTCTAGGAGGATCCCTGATCAGTCCCATACTGGGAAGATGGAACTATGGAGTAATATATACCAAAAATAATTTGATCAAAAATATGAACTTGATATTATATGTAATGCAGAAGATAAATATTAGAATTAATATACTCTCTGAAAACAACTCACACTCACATCTAATAGGATCATCATCAAATAAACTTTTCTTGCTAGCTTCTGTAGTTTTCTGCATAATATGCATAAGAATGAAATAAATATTTTTTAGCAACAATTTTTACAAATCATACATACAACTTAAAAAATGTCATAACATCATTATTAATGATAATTTACAACCAAGTTATACAATTTTAGAAACCAAATTTTAAACCCACTTTTCTGAATTGACATAAATATAATTAAATGAAATGCAACCAAACAATACTAGAAAAGACATATCATTTCAAACTAAAACTATATTAAAGTAATTACATTAGTACCAACATGAGAAACTCACGTCAAGGTAAACTAAATGAACTCCGAATATATATGGTTTCTTTTATATATTACCCTCAATTACCTCTAGTTCAACATCATCTCTCACAGTGGGACAATTTGTTTCATCAAATAAAATATTTTGGCTAACACCGATGGGGGCATCAATGGTGAAAATTTCATCCCCAACATCAGGGAAAATATGTCTTCATATTACTTCATTAATGACATAGTAATCAGGTTTCAGATTATCTTTCACATAAAACACATGTTTTTTCATTGATGTCACAATGAATGGTTCATCGGTATATAGGAATCGACTCATGTAAATAACTCTAAAACCACAATCATCAGTAAATGTACCATGTTGCGTCATTGAGTCAAACCGTTTACATTTCATCATAGTGACTTGACCTTGAGATTATTATTCCAATAACAATTTTTTCTCAACCATTACATAATAATACACAACTTCATATCGAGGTCGACTATCTAATGCACTAGCATAACAATCTGTTCTTTCAGTTAACATAACTCCATCATGTTTTGTTCTCATTTTCACCTCTTTATCAGTTGTAACAAATTTATATCCATTTATTATTAAAGATATGAAGTCATGAACTAATGAATTAGGACCAAAAGCCAATGCTCTTAATTGTTGAGAAATGAAGTCAGCAGGTAAACTCCATACCTGGAATACATATGAGTAATATAATTAAATATATATCTATATTTTAAGGTATTTAATGTAATGGTCATACCTTTTATTTCAACCATGCTGGGAACTCTTGGCTATGCATAGCCTCTCCCCTTCTCAACAACAAAGACTGATGAACTCTACATAAAATTTGTTTATATTCTCTACATAAAATGAAAATAAAAGTAAAAGGTATATGTGATATGATATCGTATGAGATAACATATATATATTAAAATTACTTACATGATATAGGCATAAAAACCCACAATTAAACAAGACTGTAAGATGTGCCATATTCCGCTCTTCAAAGCTTAATGTAACCAATGTATATGAACAAAAAATTCCACCTGTTTGGGGAAGAGATGGAAATGATGGCGGAATTTCCTCATACATCCCATATTCATTTTTCATTGGTCAATTATGTCTTGTGCTCACATCAGGAAAATACATTGAACAAAAATCCATACATTCTTGGGCCAGATAACTCTTCATAATGGAACGTTCAGGATAATTCTTATTTCAGACATATGATTTCATTGTGCACATATTTCTTTCAGTGGGATACATCCACCGAAATGAAACCGGTCCCCCATTTAGTGTCTCAGTTGGAAGACGAAATGTTAAATGAAGCATGCATTGAAAAGGATAGAGGAATTTTTTTTTCCAACTCACACAGATTTAACGGTGTCTTTGGCTGCATTTTTATCAACAATGATTTGGATAACCTTTTAGCATAAAGGTATCTAAAAAATGAAACAACTGAATCACTACCACCCTTACATTATTGGATAGAAAATTCTTAATTTCTATTGATATCAATTCATGAAAAAGTTTGTGATAATCATGACTTTATAAGGATTTCAATTTCAAATATCTTCTGTTTACTCATTTAGA
Organism: Viscum album; assembly: GCA_963277665.1. Taxonomy (NCBI): domain Eukaryota; kingdom Viridiplantae; phylum Streptophyta; class Magnoliopsida; order Santalales; family Viscaceae; genus Viscum; species Viscum album. Next base: position 350,877,547 of record OY728123.1, read on the forward strand.
TATGTTACTGGAATAACCATCTGGAACATTGATATTCTCCAATATTTCCATAAATTGATCTTTCTCTGTCAGTGTCATCACATAAGAAGCACATGGAACTTCCCATTTGTTTTAACCGATATGAACAAGATGTAGTTCTGGTTGACTACCTCAACCCAATAAATCCCGACGAGATCGTAGGTCTTCTTTGGTCTTCCCCTTAATAATCAAAATAATTGAAAGAAACATTTCACATAAATTATTCTCAATATGCATTATGTATAAATTGTGACGTAACAAATTAGTAGACCAATATGGAAATAAAAAAAATAATTTTTTTTCAATTGTAAGTGACTTCAGTATCAACATTCTTCTTCTTTCGAGATTTCAACTAACCATTCCCTAATGAAAAGCAGAAATCATTCAATTCATTAAGCACGTCACTTCTTGACAGACGTTGAGGTGGTTATTCAGTGTCAAAATTATTATCAAACCTTAGATGATTCTTCCTATATTTATTATCCGTTGTCAAGAATCAGTTTTGCCCCACGAAACTAAAATTACAACGAAATTTAAGCCTTTTTGATCGTGTATTCTTCATAAAAACGGGGCATGATAGTTTTCCCATCATGATCCACCCAGACATCATTGTATACGAAGGGAAATCATTTATGGTCTATTGATGGGAAGCACGCCTCTGAAATGTATTCTTTGAAGAAGAATCAAATGTCTGCACACCTAAATCCCAAAGTTGTGTCAACTCTTTTATTAAAGGCTGCAATTAGACATCTATATCATTACCAGGATCTAAAGTTCCAGATAACAGTATACACAAGAAAGTGAAAGGTCTTTTCATACACATCCACGAAGGAAGATTATAAACATGAATAAAAACATGCTACGTGCGATGAGTAGTAAGAATCTGACCAAATGGATTAAAACCATCACATGATAGGCCCAATTTGAAATTACGTACCTCAACTGCAAAATTAGGATATTGTGCATCAAATTTCCTCCATGCTAATCCATCTATAGGATGGACTAACTCATCATTACCTTTATTTCACTCAACATCGTGACATCACATATTTACTGAGAGTTCTATAGGAATGAATAGATTTTGAAGTCTGGGAATCAATGGAAAGTGCCACATTACTTTCTACGGCACACAAGATGGTGTTCCATCTGCATTTGACTTCCATTGAGATGTACCACATTATTTACAATCATTACGGTCATCTGTTTACTCCAAAAATAAACTACAATATTTTAGACAAGCATGGACTTTATTATTAGCAAATCTAAGCTACTTAATTAACTTCAATGTGATGTAATGATTTGTGGGAATATCTGCACCATTTGGAAGCATGTTCTTCAAAAATGTAAGAATATAATAAATGGTGGTATTATAAATCCCATACATGGTTTTCCTCTGATATAACCGCATTAAAAATTCAAACATGGCCATTTTAGTACATTCTGGATATACTTAGTTCTGGCATCATCCAATAAAATTTTCACTCTATCAACATCATCATCTTCAGAATTTTCATCATGTGTACTGATATCATTGTCTTCTTGTACCGGCATTTTATATCTCTCAGAATAATGTACATAGGGAACATATCAAATATCAAATTATCCATGTCACTTCGTTCATTTAGTTTATGAATAGTCGATTATTGACTTGTCTCTCCATGGTGAAACCAACAATTATAGTTTGCTTGAAATCCAAATTTCATTAAATGGTAGCTAAATTTTTCTCATCTTAACCAAGGTCTTCCAGCACAATTATAGTAGGGACACTGTATACAACCTCCATCTGACACATTGCTAAATGAAAAATCTAAAAAAATATCCATGTTATTTTCATAATCGGTTGATATCTGATTGGTACGATACATCCAGCTTCTATCCATTCTATAACTAGTAAAAAATTATCATTCAATCAAGAATGTAAATCATATTTAATAAATTCATTACAAACAATTTTATTATTAAATTAATCAAATAATATTAGTATCTAGAAAAAAAATTTAATGACAAGAGGAGTCCGTGATTGAATAAGTAGTAAAAAAGGGAAAAAGGTCTAACTTGAGATGTAAACTAATGAAACAAGTTATAAAAGAAACCCCCAAGTGGTCATTGATGGTGAATAAAAAAGTAAATTTTGATGTAAAATACACCTTTATATATATAGAGGCATTATACAAATGGGAAGAAAATTTCATTTTATTAATATGATTTTATAATTTTGTATATTGTTTGGTAGGGGTTATTTTATGGGGAATAAAACATTCAATGAAAATAGAGTAGTTATAACATTACTGTTTTGAAATTAATATTGAATTTTTTTTCAAGGTATCCTACAAATTATGTACTACATGATGCTTAAAAGATATAATTTTTATGGATTCTATTAGAACATTGGAATATTGGTTCTTATGGAAAAGAAATGATTTTTAAAATAGATATCATGATATACTTTGGAGTATTGAGAATAAATTTTAGGGTGTTTCAACCCCTTTAAAGGAATAAAATATAGATACGTATTGTAAATTCTATATAGAAATCACAGAACATGTTTGATATTCATGAATAAGTCTATGTAAGGTGTGACCATCCTATTCGTGATGAAACTTAATGCCTCTTCATTATACCACCCTGAAAAATTTTGATTTTTAGTACTCAAAATCCTCAAAAGAAGAATAGAAAAGTTAAGGAGAAAGATTTAGTTGTTGATGTTTCACCCAAAGTATCCAATGGGATAAGTACATGGATCTTGGATAGTGTATATTCTTCTCACATGATAAAATATTTACAATCATTGAAATAAATTGAAAATTGAAATGGATGCTTATTTACCTACATAAATTATGGGTCACAAAAGGTTAAAGGAGTTGGTTTAATTGTTATTGGGAAAGTGAAGCTTAAATAAAAAACACTCATTATGTTGATCGATTAAAACACAATCTATTAAGTTTTTCTCAACCTCATTATAAAGGAAATATATTTTTTTAGGAATTATGGGTTATTGATTGAGAACATTTAGGATGGAATAGTTATTAAATGAGGATAAGAGTTCTAGAGGAAATTTATTCCAAGTGGGTGATGTTGAAAATTAATGTTATCTAAGAATGAATGAACAAAATGAATTATTGTACCATAGCATTGGAGAATATAAATTTTATATTTTTTAAAAAGGATAAGGAATATTTTTATTTTTATAGGAGATGATAAATGGAGAATATAAAGAGAGTGTTCCTTATTGGGGATACATAGGGAGTTGGCAGTTGAAACATAGAGAGGAGTTCAAGTATTATTACCCATATATTTGGAAAATAAAAACGAGGCAATTGAAGAGCCCATGATGATCTGAAAACATTACATGTATTAGAGTCTAAGATCCCTCATTAAGTTATTTGATTAAGGTGGTAGGTGATTAGATCATAATTAAGACAATGCAAGTATAGTGTTGATCTTTACTCTGAGGGTTAGATAAATAGAATAACCATTATTCATTACTATAGTTTAGTGTTTGAAAAACTTTTTTAGTTTTTTATTGCTACAAAATTGTTATGGAATAAAATACATTCATGGATATTGAATGAAAGTTTTATGTTTTATTTACTGGAATCATACTCATTAATGGGTAATAAGTCAATTTGAGATATGTTTAAGAAAAATTAATAATGAAAATACATGAAATTCCATGTCTACATAATAGTTTCAACGACCCCTACTTTTTATATAGGTATTTACCATTGAAAAATTTATATTTCTGATATTTCAAAAAAATCAAAAGATTATAAGTAGTTCAGAACATTACATGTCCATAATATGATCATTTTACATTATAGACATTTGAGATGTAGTTGTTAGAATGTGATAATTAGAAATGGTGCATATTAAGGGTAATGATGAGAGATAATTTATATATAGGGGTAAATTATGGCCTCAACTAGTATCAAATAACATTTTTGAAACATATTAATCTGATCATTGGAGTGAAGTTTCATAAATGGGGTTTTATCCTGAAAAATTATAAGAACATTAAGAAGTGAGACTTGATCATAACAATCATGTGATGAGATGAAGGTGTTGAGATTATACAAGTTGGATAAGAAGATTAATCAATTTCAAGTGGTGAGGAACAATATAATTCATCTTATACGAGGCATAGAATATAAGTGAAGCTCCAAAATATCATTAAATACCAAATACAGTAAGTACAAAGTTGGAGAACATTAATGATAAAAAATCATACATCATTATTTTCTTAAGTAGAACCTAAAAATACTTTAGAAAATGAAAATTTAGTAACCTAAGAATATTACTATATCAAGACTATACATAATTATAGTCCCCCTCTATTACATCATACCATTTTTTTTGATCCATTTCCTATGAATCTTGGACCACATTATCCTTATAATACTAGTTTCACTTAATATAATTCTCACCAAAAACATGTCCATCTTGAAATGGAAGAGTTTCCAACTACCCATAACCTAACCATATCATCACCATCGGTTGTATCTTGAACCAATCCTATTCAAAATGATTGGACCCTCATGGAAATATCCTTCCCCTAACCTCGGTAGTCCTGAGCATCCTTAGTTGAGGTACCATATAACCTTAACTCACAACCTATGTCAATTATCCAATTCGAGTCAGCAACTATCAGAGACCTATCGCCATTCTTGTTCCTGAAATAGAATTTTATATCTTTTCACTTAGTAGAATAAAAATATCATGTTAAATCATTACAAAATTGATCCTTAATAGTCCTAGTGGATTGACACCCTGAAAAAAAGTGGGGTATCATCATATTCAATTTTCAAACCGAAATCATTATCTAGCATACAGAATGTTACCTTCTCAATGTAAAGGGGGATTAAGTTCACTTCGTCCAATATACAAGCATAGAAGCCAAACATGGATACCTCTGTTTCTTGTTCCATTATAATGGGAACACCCAAAGTAGCATCAATTTCATTGATATTTTTTTATGACTTTAAATCCTATAAATACCAAATATTTTCAAACAAACATAATCCCTCGAGTTCATCACCTCAAAAGGATTAAATCTATGATCCCACTCATACAAGAACACTATTCTCATAATTAATTCAATTTATCCAATTACTCATGCATTTTTCTTTAGATCGTGAGAATAAAATAGTATGCGAAAGTATCCACGCCCCATAGGGATAAATTTTATGTTTCTAAAACCCTAAAACATCGATAATTGATTGACTAATTTCTGTGTAGTCCTAAAATTATTTCCAAAAGGATGAACTAGACGAGAGATTACCAAATAACAATAGATCTTGAATCAATTCAAAATTACATCTGGATTCACAGTAAGATGTATAATATTACCTTGATTAAGAGGTGAAGCCTAGGATGTCGAGGCAGAGGCGAAGGCCATGAGGTCTAGGTTGGGAGCAGGGAGGTGGATCCGGGTGTCGGAGGCCAGGGAGGGGAGTCAGATAGGGGAGGAGAGGGCTGGGAGGTGGTGGTCAGGGAGGGGAGCACAGGGCTGAGAGTTGGGGGTCAGGGAGGTAGGGTTGAATCAGGGGAGCACGATGGATGTTTGAGGAGGAGCCCAATATTTAGGGTCGGATGGATGTATGAATAACCCCAGTTTTAATAAAACTGTGGGTCTACACAACTAAAAAAAATCTATCCCCATAGTTCTTTAAAAATGTGGGGATAGATGCGTTGGGATAAACCCCATTTCCAGTAGTGCCAGTACAAACCTGGTTTTCTATGAAGTGTAGAATTATAGATGATAAGTCGCAAAGCTATATCATCTTATTCTATTTGGAGGCACTGTTGCATACCATATAGAGTCAGACCGGTATAGGATCGATAGGTAACTAACCCCTGCAATGACCCAAACAAGATCTAATCTGCCTTGGATCAATAGGTAACTAACCCCCGCAATGACCCACATAGGATCTGATCATCCCAGGATCAGTATGTCGCTAAACCATGATGGGCCACTATAAGGATGGTCCTCATATTTTTAGGAGGAGTTGATAAACATAGTACTGGTAGGGGATAATCCATACAGGACCTCTAGTTGTTGATCCACATAAGACCGCATGGTACAATCCACACTGGACCGCTCGGTACTAACCTCCGTACGATTTTTCCTTATCCTCCGCCTCACTCTCATCCTCTGGATTCCTCGCACTCAGTGTGCTTGAGTTGTGTAGAGTCTGGCACTTGATTTATCATTCATACCTCAACCGCCACTTAGCTCCTCAAAGGAGTAACCCAAAGGTCCTCCATGTCTTAAGGTTTCCAACGTGATAGACAGTGCGTCCATCAGATGCACTGTCTATGAGTTATAAGGATTTTAGCTATGGGGCCCCGTTGGATTTGGGTTCGATCTACCCCAGCCATATTCCAACTATCTCTAAAACTCAATTGTATTATACCAAAAAGGATTTTCTCGATCCAAGGGTCCCAACACTATAGACGATTCATCATGAGGACACCTGGTTCCCATGTTATGTCCCTTCAAAGGTTTTTGTGCCTGGGTCTGGTCCAACCCTGTCGGACTGACCCGGCCCGTCCCGGTCTGGGCTACGCCACGACCGACTCGGCCCACTGGACTGAGGTCTGGATCATCCTATAAGCTAGCCTGACAAGGGCATACCGGCTGATATAGGATGTCCCGCAATGGGGCGGCCATGCCCGCAAGGGGGCGGTCCTCCATGGCAGCAACCCACTAAGGCAATGGCCCTGTCTGAGGGGGACCACGACTCGCAGTGGGGTCCACCCTATCCAGTGTGGGGTGTGTGATAACCGTGTCTCTAGAACTCCCGCACGGCTCATAGATAATTTAGTGTGGGAAGCAGCTGCGCTGCATGGGCACCGCTTGGTCATCGTGGAACCCACCAGAGGTGCAGGTTTAGCACCCATCGCGACATCGGTTGGTGCTTCTGTTCACCGGAGGCACACCAGTTTTGCATCCTCCTGCTCGCTGGCGGCATGTTGTTCTCTCCACCTACATTTCTGTGGATGATCATTTTGTTGGCCTCCTCCTTCATTCTCTATGGCTGACGAGAAGTGGGCCTTTGTTCATCGGCTATGCGCGATGGCCAACTGCACCACCTCCATGGCCAGCCTGTGCCAGCCGCTCTGATGACCACTGTGGCTCTGGGCCACAGCCTCCGCATGCGGCGTGTGTCGGCACACGACCTCCTACATAGCCATTCTGTTCCACCGTGGCGATGGTTTTCCATAGAGGGCATAAGATTATCAAAGAGTCAGAGGGTTCGGGCTGTGTTCGTTACACCCACTCCCTCCTCGTTAGCTTGTAAACAAGGGGGAGGATAACGACAGTACAATAAATTCACATGAGTTACAACTAAGAAATCAAAACCCATACCTCATAAACCAGTTGGGGAGAATCTACATCTTGAATGTGGGTTGGTGTACATCGTTACACACAATAGGCTTCCAACAACGCCACTCATACATCGTCCACCATTTTTGTGTCACCTCTCACCTCCTACTGGGATCAGCTCCATCCTATATGGTTTCGGCATCACGAAACTACTTCATCACTTTGTTTCATGGCGAAGCCATGCTGATATCCCTCCCCAAGCCCCTTATTTATAGGAGTGGCTGAGTGCAAGTAAAGACGTGGGGAATTAATGTGTGCTCATAAATTAGGAACCCTTTTAATTCACCAATAACGTCATTACTTAGGATCGACAGGTGAAGCCATATATTGGCTTCACACATTGCTGTCCCCGCACTCTTCTTATCTATTCGTTGAGAAGAAGGAAAAATAAAAAAAATATGTCATTTAATTTCTTTTAAAAAGTCACAAAACATAACTTTTTTCCTAGACCTACTACGGTCAATGTGAAGAGTCCCTTAAGCGAATCCATGTACTGTGGATTTAATGGTGACATTATATTTTTAATCTGATTACTGGATGAAAAGATATAAAGTTCCACTTGTACATTTATTAAACGTACATGAAAAAAGTTCAAAAAATTATTATCAGTTACCCTCAACATGCGCTGATCGAGGATATGATCTTCCTAAGGGAAACACACCACAACGAACTCAACGGTACACTCATATTTTCAATCTGAGTTACCATTTAGAAGGAATGGATTTTTACATTAAAATAAATTTCACTATATTATTTTATTTATGGCCAAAAACTAACATTCACTGGTGGCCCGCGTCGGATAATTTTGGTATCTTCCTAAAGAGAGTATACCCTCACGAGCTCATAGGTGGTCTCATATTTTTTATCTGATTCGTCGTTCGTGAGGTATAAGAATTTGAAAAATAAAATAACTATATTTAATTCTTATAATTATGTTTATTCTATTTTTGCTTTTTCTCACAGGAGGCCTACACCGACAAAACTTAAGTCCCACCAAGGGTAAAACAAACATCCGGAATGCAATGGTGCCCTCAGATTTTTGATTCGGGAAACCGTTTAAGAGTTATTCCTCCATTTTAGGAATACTGGTTACACATGCTAATTAATGAATAACAAAACTTCAACGGATCATTCAGGGCACTCCTGGCCACAGAATAATGTGCTGCCAGATTTCACTATCTCGAAATAATTACATATATTTAAAAATATATACAAAAATTATTGGACATTACATTCCCCCCCTTAGGGATTTACATCCTTGAAATTATAAAAAAAGCGAAATCAAATGAATTAGGGTACTGAGCAAGAATCTAAGTCTCCTTCTCCCATGTTCTCTCCTAGAGGTCCCCGTGCTACCACCAAACACATAGCAGATGGATGGACCTTCCATGTAGGACTCCATTCTATCAATCCTCTTTCTTCACTGGGAACTCCATAAAAGTTTCCCTGTAGATGATGTGAGATGGGTCATGCACATACCTACTCAGCGGGACACATGGAAAATGTCTTGTACCCTCTCCAATTGTAGTGGAAGTGCCAAGCAGTAATCCACCTCTCTTATCCTCCAAAGTATCCGAAATTTCAAGATAATATTTGGTGATAACATTCCACATTAGCCAAATCTCTATAGTTCCCACTAAGGGGAGACTCACAATTATACGCAATCCCCCTCCTATAACTCCAAATGTCTATGTCTCCTGAAAAAATAAGACTTTTGTCTACTCTACGTAGTCTTCATTAGCTCCTGCATAAGATTCACCTTCTTAGTGGTAGCCCATACCAACTATGGACCCATAATTATTTCTTCCCTGGGTCTGTCCAGCATAGTGGTGATCTACATGGTCGACCATTTAGGGCCAAGAACGGTACCATACCGAGGGGGTGTGATAACTATTGTTGTATTCCAACTCCACTAAGGGAAAGTGATCCTCCCAAATATTGCCAAAGTCTAGGACGCATGCACAAAGCATGTCCTCCAGTGTTTGAATAGTCTGATCCGTCTGACCGTCCATCTGAGGATAAAAGGTGGTGAAAAAAACATATTTTATTCCCGAACGTATCGTGTAATATCTTCCACCTCTAGGATGTAAAATGTGGGTCATGGTTAGACGATCGTCGATGGCACCCCATGAAGTTGTAGAATCACCTATATGTAGATGCATCCCTAGACCTCTACTGCTCCCTACATTCAGTTGGGTAGAAACTGGGATGACTTGGTGAGTGGGTCAAAGATCACCCAGATAGAATTTTGTCCCAGGGATTTACGTGGACTCCCTATCACAAAGACCATGGAGATCCCATCCCACACCTACTCTGAAACCTCTATTGGCTTTTCTATGACTGTTATAACCTGATGTTTTGCCTTCACTTATTGACATGTGAGGCATCATGAAACAAACTATGTCACTGCCTTCTTCATCCCTGACCACTTATGTTGACTTCAGAGGTCCTAGTACATCTTTTCCACACCAGGATGTACTGCCAGAGGGGACGTATGGAACACCATCAACACCACCTCCCAATGAATCACTGGTACTATGGTGCATCCTCTATATAGGATGACGTACTATATACCTTCATAAAATCTATTTGGAGACCATCCTGAGGATATTTGATCATGCCGGGCCATACAGTCAATGTTCCATGTTGCGCCTCCCGAACTCACCGAAGAATTGGGAAAGTAACAGTCATAGATTGGAGGTATGCTACTCCATCTCTATCCCTGAATGATATCGGCATAACATCTAGATACTCTGTCACCTCACTCAAAAAATGTAGACCATACCTCATGATGAGTGCATTTTCTACCATGTTACTCATCCCAGAAGTATAGAATATCTCAAATTCGTTGTCCTGGAGGAACTTTAGCCATCATAACTATCTCTACTTTTTAAAGCACTGTTGACACTTCTCTATCAACAAGAAAGGATCCCACTTCTTCGTCAAAGATGACCAAGGTGTCGTTACCCCTAGGAAGTCTGGTTCAGAACTCCTCTAGTACCCAACCAAGTAGAATTCCCTCTCCCTTCATAGATGTAATCCTAGAAACATCTTTTGGAAGGTTGTCCCCACACTCTACCACTCCTGTTGGGAACAAAAAACTGAAAACTCCTACTTCCACAAGGGTATTTATATCCAACTCAAGAGTGATCGGTTGTATCCTCCTATACATGAGTTTATCCTATGATTCCTAGGGTTCCCCCTTGTTTTTTCCAACATGGGAAAACCCATTTAAACATTTTAGATAAACCACAACCTTTTTTCCTAATACAATCAATATGAGTATGAACTGTGTATCCAGTCCATACCAAAACTAATTTCATAAGTCCTTGACGCTTCCACTAAGAGGTTACAAACAAAACTCTCACCTCAAGGGTCATACGACACATTCGGCATAAGATTTATTATCTAGTCTCCTCGGAAAGGTATCTCTAGATGTAAGGGTCAAGTCAACTATTTAACTAGAAACTCTAGGCCTTGAACAATATTCCTAGAAAAAAATAAATGAGTCATTCGTAAGTCTATTAATATTTCATCTAGTAGTAGACACATAACATACCTCAAATCATTCATAGAGCCTATAGTCACACTCATTTACCGCATGCAACTACTCCCTTCCCTCGATCTCTAGCTCTCTGAGCCTAGTGGGGAATTAACTGGGGTGGTGGTTGTAACATGTCAAAATATAAACCACCTCATGATTCTCTCCTGTCTTCACTTCCATGTCTGCTTCCTTGAAGATACATCTATCCCTAAAACATAATCTCCTAGGAACATTTTTCCCACCCGAGTCATCGAGACTAGAATCATTTTCTTTCTTTTATACTGCTTACATTCACCAGCTACATTCCCTCAGAAAAAGAACTATCATCCAAAAAGGTTCTCTCTAGAACCCTAACATAAGTAGGAATGCATAGAGAAATAGTTATAGCTTGAATGTCCCTAAACACACCTCACTAGGAGGTCCGAGCCCTGATTCACTGATCATATTGTATTTGTTGAGAACCTAGGATGGTTGGTATGCCTCAATGAATACTCAGCTACCGACATATCGTCCTGTCGAATCTGTAGAAGCACTTGGGGAATCTAATCCCATATATTTTTACGGAAATAAACCCCCTTCTTTGAGGAAGGTTATCATGATTGTCCACATAAAAGTCACCACTTTGCATGATCAGGGTAACCTAAACCATGTCATCATCCAGCTGAGCCACATAGAATGCTCTCTACGATGACCATCATCAGATCGAATGGTGTGGTGGAAAGATGGAAACATGGCCACCTCCTCAACCCAGTCCATAGCCACTGGTGAACTAGGCTCACCACAGAACATGGGTGTTATTGGATTATGAAATACATGTAAGAGACCAAGCCTACATGTGTCCTATACCGGTACCGCCGATTGTAAATCCTGACCAACAGGTAGTGATATAGCTAGGACACTACCTGAATGTACCATCTCGGGCATTGGTCCATGTACTGATGCCTCATCACCATGTGTACAATCCTCATGGTCATGAAATGATAAGGACTAGTAGATTTATCACAATCTCATCTACTGGTGTCCCAACTAGGTGGAAAAGTCAAGCCACACACTCTAGCTATCCCTCAGCTGTATAGGGATTTGTCTTGCCTCAAATCTTCATAGGCCTCTACCACTGAAACTCATGAAACACAGTCAGTCAATGTGCATTGTCTGTCATTGCGGAAAGTGGTAATTGCATCCCAAAAGGTGGGGGTATTACGGGTACACCACCCGAAGGTGACAACACTGTAAGAGGGACTTGCACTGAATCCTTCTTGCTTAGTGGTCCATCATCGTGTACTCTCACCTAAATCCTAGATGGCTGTCTATGCGACTACTTCCTGATAAGGAACAGGTGATACACAGTCATTATGTTGTACATAGTGATCTGACGCCAAGTTATCCAAAGAAAAAAAATACAAAACACACACAATGAATTTTTTTCGTGAATCGAGTCAGAAATCAGAATTTAGGGTCCTGGTGTATGGAAATGTCATCCACTACACCAACACTAGACTCTCCAAACTGAAAACAACACTCAAAACAAAAAACACTTTTCCACATAGAAAATTATAGAGTTCTACTTCTTCAGTAGAATCGACAACTCGGATACCACATTGTCAGGACCCGTCCCCCGGGGCCCGTGTCGTGACTACCCCATGCCCACCATCCATAGGCCAGGGGCCAGCGTCATGAATTGAAAATAAATATCCTCAAAACAGGAAGGCATTTCCTTTAATCCTATAAAAACACATAGAGTAGAACACAACAAGATGCAACCCCCTAGTAAATTATTGTAGTAAAGAGTGCTGAAAGTGAAGGGGGCCGGAATATAAGACCAATTAGAAAATTTAAAATTACAAATGAAAAGTACAAACCATCTCCAAGATCATCCACCGAGGATATTACCTGAAGGGTAGATACATATCGCCTCCATAGCACTCCACACAAGCCTGTACCCTCTGTGTACTGCCTGGTCCTTGCCACCTCAAACCTCAGCCCAACTACTCATCATCTACACAAGACACAAAAAGTTGCGGGTGAAGCCTATGGAGTGGTGAGTATTACAATACAAATTAGGGATCCCGATATCCCCTAAAGTCTCTAATAATTACACAAAGTAAAACCAGAAAGCATTATCTCAATCACAAAACACAAAGCAATTGACACAGCTCAAATCAAGTCTTCGCTCAAACTAGGTTTTCAGTGATTTATAGAAGTATAGATGATTTGTCATGAAGTTATATCATCTTATTCTATCAAAGGGCACCGATACAGACCATACAGAGTCTGACCGACACAAGATCGATACGTAACTGACCCCAGCAATGAGCCTCACAAGATCTAATCTTCATAGTATCAGTATATCATTAAACCACAATGGGACTCCCTAAGGCTGGTCTTCATTGGGTTTTGAGGTATTGATCCACACAGGACCTCTAGGTTCTAATGCACATAAGACCGCTCGGTACTGACCTCCATAGGATCTCCCTCCAACCTCTGCCTCACTATCGGCCACTAGATTCCCCGTACCTGGTGGGCTCGAGTTCCGTACTATCTTCCACTCAATATATTGGTCATAACTCGAATTCCACTAATATCCAAAAAGGATTATCGTAATGTACTGCCATTTTGCAAGGGTTCCCACATGAGAGACGGTGTGTCATTCAGACGATCGGTCTGTGAGTTATATGTGTTTTAGTTCTTGGGGCCCGATTGGATTCCAGTTCGATCCAACTCGGCCCTACTCCAAATGTCTCCAAAATTCATGTTGATTATACCAAAAAGGATCTTCTCAATCCAAGGTTCCTAGCACCAGAGACGGTTCGTCAAGCCGACACCCGGTTCCAATGTTATGGCCCTTTAAAACATTTATGGGTCTGATTGGTCCCAGGTTTGGTACGACCTTGTTAGACTCACACGCCCTGACCCGGTTAGGGCTAGGCTATGGAGGACTCAGTCCTACCCACAAGGGGGGACCTAGACAGCAAAGGGGCATCCCACAAAGGCGGGTACTCGATAGAGCGCCCGCCCAGAATGTTGGAATCCTGGTATGGCTGCGACCTGGTCTAAGGGGGATCACAGCCTGCTATGGGGTTTTCCCAAGCCAGCGTGGGGCGTGTTACCCCTCGTCTCCCGAACTCCAAAACATCCCACATGCCCTTCATTTTGTGAATCAGCGACACCGCGTTGGAGTGGCTCGGTCCCCGTGGAACCCAGCAGAGCCACAAAATCGACCTCAGTCGCGTCTTCTTCTGAAACTTCTGTTGGCCGACAACACACTCGTCACGCCGCATCCTGCGCGCCGGTAGTGCAATGGTTGCACCCCCTCCGTTTCCATGGTCATCAGTCATGACAACCTCCTCCTCCATTCACCACAGCTGAATATCCATGACCCTTTTCTCACCAGTAGCGCGTGACGGCGCACCGCACCACCTCCGCGGTCGTCCAGTTTCTACCAATCCGATGACCACCGTGACTCATTGCTTTGTCCTCCACTTATGGCGTGCATCGGCACATGGTCTCCTTCATATCCATTCAGTTCCACCACACCGACGGTCGTCCAAGGAGGGTTTAGGACTAGTAAAGTGGAAAAGGGTTCGGGCAGTGTTTTTTAGGCTCGCACCCTCTGCGTTAGCTCGTAAACAAGGGGGAGGGTAAAGGGGGTTCAATAAATTAACTAGAATTCAAAACAAGAAATCAAAGCCTCTACCTTGTAAACCCATTGGAGAGAGTCAGTGGCTTGATGGTGGGTTGGTGTTCTTCATTTTCGCAACAGGCTTCCAATGAAACCGCTCATACATTGTCCTCTGGTTTGGTGTCCCCCATCACCTCCCATTGAGATCAGATCTGTCCTCTAAGGGTTCGACATCATGGCACTCCTTCCACACTTATTTGCGTAGAAAAGTGGTTCCAATACCCCTCCCCAAGCTACATATATATAGCGGAGGGGAGAGTATGTAACGACGTGGGGAATTGGTGGTGGTTTATAAAATAGTAACCTTCCTAATTCCCCAACCACATAGTTACTTATGATCGATAGGTTGATCCGTTTTTTGGTTTGACACAGTGTTGGCCCCACACTCTACTTGTCTATTGGTGGCGATGATTGAAAAAAAATAAAAAATAAAAAAATATTATTTCATTTCTTTTAAGATGTCACAAAACATAACTTTTTTCCAGACCTACTACGTTCAATGTGGAGTATCTCTTAAGTGAATCCCATCACTACAGATTCAATAGTGCCCTCAGATTTGTAATATGAGCATCAGTTCAAAAGATAGAAAATGCTGCTCTCGTGTTTACTGAATGTACCCAATGAAAATGTTCAGAAAATTATTAACAGTCACCCTCAACACATGACGATCAAGGATAGGCTATGCCTAAGGGAAACACAGCCCAAAAAACTCAAAAAACTCTCAAATTCTCAATCTAAGTTACCATATACTTGTTATGGGTTTTTACAATAAAATAATTTTCACTTAATTATTTTATTTACATCCAAAAACTAACTTTCATGTGTGTCCCATGCAAGAAAATGTTAGTATCTTCCAAAAGAGAGAATACTCTCACGAGCTTAGTGCTGGTCGCTGATTTTTAATCTGAGTCACCGTTCCTGATTTATAAAAATTTGAAAAATAAAATTACTTTATGTAATTATTATATTTACAGTTATTCCATTTTTTGGTTTTCTCACAGGAGACCTGCGCCGACTAAACCTAAGTCGCACCTATGGTTATCTCGCCATCCTGAACGCAACGATGCCATCAAATTATTGATCCAGGAAACCATTTAAAATTAATTAATCTTTTTCTGGAAATTTGGTTACATGTGATAATTAAAGATTAACAAAACTTCAACGAATCATTATGGGCATTCCGGGCTTCAGAATCACGCGTCGTCAGATTTCACGGTCTTGAAATAATACCATATAATTAAAAAAATTCATAAATTCTAGGATATTACAAAGTAGGAGAATTTACAACTAATATATCAATATTAACAAATTTTATTAATTCCATTACATTCCATTCCACACATTCTTCTTTATCTACACCCCTATATATTATTTTAATAAATTAACTAAATTACACATTTCAATTTTCATTCAAAAATTAATCTTGAATTTATAATACTATTGAACCTCAAAATACCTTCCTTTAATAATTTTTAATCCCATAGAATCAATGAACATAATTGTTAGGAAATATGTCTATTTACATTCCTTTTTTATCCTTTTCTACATTACTCTAAATATATTTCAATATAATTATCAGAATAACTGTGTGGGATACTTTTTATGGTGGATATGTATATATTTCATTGAGATTAATTTGATGGGGTTTTCATTATGATTTGGGGACTAACCATGATATCATTCATTACTATATCATTTTTTAGATCTTATGATATAATAAATATATTAAACACAAAATGGATTTTTATTAGAGTATAAAAAATCATCATTACCATATCGAAAATATATTGTAAATTTTTTTTGTTAGGTGGTTGATGTGATAATTATCATAAATAAAACATATACCAACAAAACAGAACAATAGATGATGATTCATTCATTGCTCATACCTTTATCAAGATCTGACATTGAAATTTTGGAGGTGAATAGAAACATTGAATCTGTAAAGGGAAATTTCAACTGATATTATCATTTAATATAATAAAATATAGATTATAGAAAAACCTTCATTTTTTTAATTTATTTATTAACATGAATTTCCAAACTACCCTATTATTTAGACTCATTTAAACATCATTATAATCTCCCATTATTATATGTGATCTCTTTCTTTAAATATTAGATATGTTATATGTCATTAAATCCAATGGTATGTTACATGTTTTTTTCCTTCACTTATGAGAGGAAATATTTATTTTGAAGTATATTCCTAATGGAATTAATATTAATAATATTTTTCAGAATAATAAATTTATAAATTAAGAGGATTGGAAGTGTTGAAAGAGGAAATTAAAATACATGGTTGATTTGTTTCAATGATAAGTGAGGTGTTAAAGAATATTCATGTATGATGATTGAATATTAAATTTCTGATTAAATAAATCAATTTTATTTAATGAATTTAAAATAATGGTAACATAAATGTCCTATATATTATTTGGAGATTCAATTCTTGTTTAAATGTATGTATTTATGTGTTTTATGTTTTGATATGTGTATTTCATGAACACATTTTGGATATCTAAATACAATGACTTGGTTATAATAATTTTTTATGGTATGTGTATTTATTTTATATGAAATCCATTGATAGTGTAAGGTCATCAAATTTTTATGATTAATAAGAATCAAAATGACCAATAATTACTCATGAAGAATACTTCCCATGATATTGGATAATAATGTCATGCTTTTGAGTGTTGAAATCAAAGAATAGAGGTGAAATGGAATATCTGGAACTGGAAAATGAAATTCAAATTATGAAAAAATACATGTTGTGGAAATATTATTGGATTTGACAGTAATAAATTTTTTGAAGTGATGAAAAATAAATTTTTAAGTGGGTCGATAATTTCATGGTGTGACAAAAACATTACCCCAATAAAAGTTGTTGGACTAACCTAATAAATAATGCGTCGATGAGAATTATTAATGGATGGTCGGAAATTTTTTTTGGACAACAAATCAACTCCAAGAGTGAACCCAAGATTCACAACAGTCCCCAATAATGGTCAATTAAATGAAACATAATCCCACTAGAGTTTTAGGAAAATATATTTACTATTCTTTTACCTTGTATTGATTCTAATGAACCAATATTGGGGTGATAAACTACATTGTTCAAGGTCCTCAATAGTTTTATTCTATTCCTTTTATTACTATTTATTTATCATTAATCCTTCCTCCAAACTCCCTAATCCCTAGGATTAGTATGTAATACCCACCTGGTTCTATGTTAATGTAGCCAAATGGGGAAGGTGAATTTGGATTTTATTTTAAAACAAATTCTGGTATTAGGTTTCCCAAAATTCCTTTATCTAATTATAATCTCCTTATTTTATTATAATCATTAGAATTTATTAATAAATATAAAATGGACCTTAAAATTTTTAAAAAATTACCCTAAATCTTATATGACCATTATTATATTTATGGAAACCATATTTAAAAATAGTATCAAGGTAAAATTTATTTTCCAATTCCCTAAATAGATTGACCATGAGTAAAGTGGGATTCTCCATTGGGGATGGGATAACAATAACATATGATCCAACTCATCTCAAATACACATCAAAATATTAATTAATAAATTTAAATATTGAATTCAATTTTAGATTGACCAAAAAACCTATAATACCCTATCATGATTTCAAATAGATTATCAAATAAACCAATCTTTATTATTATCTCCTACAGTAATAAAATAGTTTTCAAAACCCAAATTTGTTCACTTCCAAAAATAAATTTTTATAAATAAGTAAATTAAATCATTTGTATTAATGTTCTAATAAATTATTTTCACCAGATTTTTGGATTCATCCTTATCTAACTACTTTCAATTCATTAATTATTTTACTATAGATTTTTGATTTTTTATACATTTTTATTTCGGTTATCCAGTTATGGAATTAATTATCCTCTCACAAGCTATCAGAATCCATGTGGTAGAATCTCTCAATTCACTCAAATATCATTGGGTGAAACATTATATATTGATAAATGTTCATTTTTATAATATAAGGGTACCAAAAAAATTAAGGGAACTAATATTACTATATTATTTATTTTGATGATAAAAGGATAAGAATTTGGATCACGAAAATATAGTAATGTGGATAATAGTTTTTTTAAGAACATGAAATGAGAAAATTAAATATTTTCTAATATGAAAGCTATGGGAGGGGATGTACTAATTTGTAGAAAGATATAATGATCAAAGTTTGGACATATTATATTCTATATCTATGTTGAATCAATAATATGTTATATAATTTTTTATAGTTTAATACACTATATTAAAACATAATAAAATTATGAGATGAGATATAATATAATAAATTATTCAATAATATTTATACCACTTATAATTCCTATAGAGTGTAGATATTGTTTTCAAATATTTATGAAAGTGAATATAATATATATACTTTACATAATCAATGACAATACACCATTCTATAGTGAGATTTAAGATGATATAATGATTCTAAATAAATGGTTTATATACTATAATCTATAAAAAATAATTGAACCATCTAGAAAAGGTCGATTGAATTACGTACCATAATATAAGACTATTTTTTCCAAATTCTATGGAATTATCAGCAATAAAAATCCAAAAAATATAGATTTTAACAAGTGATTGAATTTATAAAATTTGTAACTTTTGAGTTTCTAAATATAAAAAATTTATATACCCTTTATAGTAATAGTATTGGACAATATCAAATTGTGTATGTTTATTTTTATTTGTTAAAGTTGGTGTCTTGAGAATGATCTGTTTATACTTTGATTACATGAATGTACACATATTATATATTTTTCATTGTTCTTAATGACTATAATATAATAATGTCTTGGAATATTTGTTGCATTCATATAGTCATGGAAGAACCCCATTATGATGATAACCTAGAAATGCTATAACAATATTCTTAAATAACGTTTTATGGTTGGATGGAATACTTTGACAGGACACATAGTATACAGACTGTCATGTGTGTGTACTCGTATGACGATGAGAATCTCTCTCACGGAGTTCGCACTTCATAATCTCCAGGATGGAAGATTATGAGAATAGACCCGCTAGTAGTATTTTTTCATGTCTTGGTTTCATCAAAAATTGCTATCTACGTGCATTTGTAATGGTCCTTATACTGTAAGATTATCATTAACTCATGTCATGACCCGCGCTCTTAGATTTATTGACAAAAAAAGTCACGAAGTGAGCTGGCTAGAAGTAGGGTATGTTGGGTGCGTCACAAATGACATATTGTTAATGGAGATGTAGAGGAAGGATTTGTACCTTCCATATTTATAGAAGTAGATATCTCGGGCCCTTTTATTGAAATAGAACATTCACCCAAATTCCATGGACATGGTTTCAAGATGAGTTTATTTCTAGAAGTCAATGAATGGTGAATCAAGCATATAGGTTTATGACACTGCCATGAAACTTAGTTGATGAGATATTGAGACAAAGGGGTTAAATTACATGGTAAGAAATCATATGAGGTGACACGTCAATGAGGCGTCAAATTATTTCTCTTTGTTTCTTTGACCAATTGCTAGATAGTAATCTTGGACTTTAGGAAGGCCCTCCTAATGCCAATAAGAGAGTGGCCTAGAGGGTCACACACAATGTGTATCCAAGTATCTCAAGTAGAATAAAGATTATTCTTGTATGTGGTTTAATAATTATTCATGGAAGGCAAAATCATTTTTATGTTGGAGGAAGAATAAAATGAAAACAAGATATACTCACTGTGTACATTGAATCTACACACCATGTAGTTTCCATTTTGGAAAGTAAATGATATACAAGTACAAATCGTGTATTAATGATTAAACGCCATGTAGTTTTTCCAGTCGGAATTTTGAGGAAATAATATCATTTATTAAATGAGATTTATTATAATTAGCGTGGGCGTATGTCAATGAATTATTGTTTCGACATAGGGGTTTTCAATAAGAGTTAATGAAATAAATAAAACCTGTATTGCATTTATTTATTTTCATAACTCTATAATGTCAAACTAGATTACAAATATCCTCACAAACCAAACACTTTTACCTAATTATTATGCACAACAATTCAAGATAATTCTCTCATGTTAAAAATAACTCCTTCCTCTAAGAAAGATCTTAAGACCGAGAGAGATCCTCCTCCAATGGATGAAGGCTGTTTAACGAGGACAATACAAGCAAATGCTTCTCCACTCTAGCACCAGAAGATTCCTTTTCCATCGTCTAGAGATATGTGGTGAATATGCGGATCACGACTAGTGGAATTCTACATATGGATTTTATGAGAAAATGATGAATCACATTGGAACATGATCTGAAATATAAACAATGAAAGAACACCATAAAAGATAATTCTTGTCAATTAATAAAATTAATTATAATCCACTTATGATGATATTCCTTTTTTGTTGTGATCCTGATTTTTTATTTTTCTATTTTTTTGATTTGATATGTGGATTCTGGCATTTTTCCTCATATTGATCTCGGATTGATCATTGCTAATGAGAAAAAGTCAAGTGGGAACATCCACCCACAAGCCTCCAATGTGCCCGCGACCTATAGGTGGTATCAAAGGGGTCACAAAGTTGATTATAGTTATTTACTTTTCATTGATAATTTACATATTTTTATCATATTCAATTCAAGATAAATTGTTCTATAAAACTGAATGAAAAAGATTTGTTCTTCCTCTTTTGTTTCTCGATTCACATCACAGAAAAGACCTCTTAATTTTAATTTTGATTAAAATAAAAATGAGGAATTCATCTGGAGGATATGCTCATTCTGTATATACAAAATAGGAATACACAACATGAAGTGAAATCTACATTCCCTTTATATAGGATCAACGAATCGGTACTGGTCCGCCAAACCACACCGTGTGAATTAAGCATACCTACGTTTTTTAATACACCATGTTGAACATATCTGAACGGCATGTGGAAACCAGAATACAAGGCATTTATGTTGAATCCACACGCCTTATAGTCTGATTCGGCCTAGGTGAAACCATGTACAAGGAGAAGTGGTGTAACCGCATACATGGGATTAGCAGGTTGGTAACCATGTAACAAGTAAATTCCATGTTAGATTAATGTACATGTCATGTACTCCAAAATTTCCAAAGTACAAAAAACATGCCAAAGTCCCTAGCGTGTACATTGGAAAAAGGGTGAATACAAATACACACCATGTAATATATCGTACACGCCGTGTACTTTCCAAAAATGGAATTACACATCGTTTCCTCTAAATTACAAAGACCTATACAAGGAATATGGATGAAAATAATCTCAAGGAAATTCATAAAAGAATTTAATATAAATAATTGATTAATTATAAGATCACAATTAATTGAATTAATGTACAATTTATTTTCAAAAAAAATAATGATTAATAGAACATGAAGACTAAATATGCTTAAATGTCATCGCATGCTATGGATAATCATGAGCTAGACAAATAACCCATTGTGTTTGTATGGTTTCATTTAAATTTATTTAATTTAAATTCGTTGGCCTAAGAGCCTTCTTCCAATAAAATTTATGGCATGTGTGCCCAAGGTTTCATTAATTTAAACTCCATGTAATGGGGGATCTCCCTATCCATAGGAGACGATTACAAATCCAAATATTAGGCGAAACCAACCCAAGAAGATACAATGGTGGACAGATAGGATCTGAAAAACATGAACCATCGAGGTCAGGGTATTTTCCTGAGGATGGGGTCAGCTTATCAAAACCACTAAATAAGATAACCAATAGAAGGTCATGATCATGCCATCTTATTTTATTTCTGTCTTATTGCATGGTTTATTATCTATGTATGTGTTGTCGCGATCAAATAGTTAATGAAATATACAAGCATGGAATGATGGAATAAAATAAAAACCATACTATGCTTAAACATTATCAGAACATGGTTAATCACTTAAGAAAGAATCAATTAATATTAACAAGAATGTGATAATTCAAAAACTATGCATAATGGATAGAAATCTCTAAAATACAATATTAAGTCATTCTTAGCCTTTTGTTACTTGATTAAGGGAAAGACTCAATAAAACTATGTGTTTGACCAAACCGTGTTGGGACACATAGTTTTATAAATGAAGATCTTATGAATGTTTCGAGTTTACATAAACATTTTTCATCTAGAGATGTATCCCTTGCTAGACTTTTTGTAAAATGGAGGTATGTGTTATTGAAATCCATTTCAGCTTTTCACGATTGGGGAGTCCACTCAACAGATCAATGATCTATAATCTCACAGTTGGAAAAAAACATACCTACCTTAATATTGTTAAATAGATTGACCAAACCTTGTTGGGGTTATTCGAAGGGGAATATGGATCCTTGGCACTAGAATGTAATAGAAACTAGGAATTCAAAGTTCAATGGTGAGGGACATTGTGAGATGATAAAATTGTTGGAGAATTAATAAATTAATTTATTATTTTTCATAAAATGTAATCCAGAGGTACTGATAAATCTTATCTTTTAATTTTTAGAATCAATATGACAAACTCATAAACCTAATTTTCTCTATGATCAATTTTGGATAAATAAAATATCCTCACTGGTAGTAACATTTAATAATGGTTTAGGTGCTTTTGGGTCATCTTATGCCATGAACGAAATTTTTACATGCTGGAGTCCTCACTTCCAGATTCTCTTGCCCATGGGGTGAGTGATGAATATTCCCTGGTCTATAACCCACATTTGAACGATGCACTTGACGTTAAATGTTTGATGTTTTCATCAATGTCCAATGAGCTTATGAAGTCTCTTGATGAGATGTATTCCTAGAGCATGCATGATAACCTCTGTGGTCTATACTAGGAGAGATCAAGACAAGAATTGTTTGAGATCTCCAAGGCTCTATTTTAGAGAAATATGGGGGTTGGTACCATAGATGGGCATCATGTAGTCAATATCATTGTCTACATTGAGTGCTTAGAGGTTATAGGGTATAAAATCCCTGAGGAACTGGGTACCGATCTCATTCTTTCATCACTCCCCCAGAGCTTCTCTAAATTGTTTTGTAAATTTCATCATGAACAACATTTAGAAGTCTCTATCTTATCTTCTTATACTCATTCACGAAGTGGACAATAATATGAACTGTGAAAAGCACTTTTCCCTTATGGTGAATAAAAGGAAAGGTATGGGGAAGAGCTTTAATCCCAAAGCTTCTTCAAGGGCTTCCACTAAAATGAAGATCAAATGGGTGGCTAGAGAACATGAGGGTGTTTTTTTTTCATGTGGCAAGAAGGGCCACTGGAAGAAAAACAGCAGCAAGAAAAGGAAGGAAGGGGAAGCTTCAGGTGCGTTTGTTATCAATTGAAATCTATCTATTTCTACCAATTGGGTATTATATACTTTCTATCCTGATCACATTTGTATCCAAATACAAGAGCCATATAGATTTAAAATGATTGACCAAGGTGAGGTGGATCTGCGAGCAGCCAAAGGATCCAGACTTGCTGCTGTAGCTGTTCGAGACTACCACCTCACATTGCCTAGTGAGATGTTCTTTGTATTAAGTGGTTTTTATTACATACCATCTGTAACAAAAAACATTATTTCAGTATCTTGATTAGATACTAATGTATTCATCTTCACATTTGGAAATGAATGTTTTTATTTTACAGAGATAACGTTTTTTTTTCTAGGGAACCTTTGTATAACGACCTTTATATGTTAAACTTCCCAAAACAAGTAATGTATATCAAGGAAAAAGTAAATTCACATGACTCATACAACACCCGACTTTGGCATCACCAACTAGGTCATGTCAATGAGAAATGATTGACAAAATTAGATCAAGATGGGTATTTAGATTATTTCAAACTAAAACCACTTGGTGTATGTCATGGGTGTCTACAAGGAAAAATGACAAAATCCCCATTTAGTGGGAAAGGTGAAAGGGCTAAAGGGATTCAAGAATTAGTTCACATAGATGTGTGTGGACCATTTCTAGTTGATGAAAGGGGTGGGTTCTTGTATTTCATATGTTTTAATAATGATTTTAGTAGATAAGGATATATTTACTTAATTGGGTATAGGTTAGCTTCTTTTGATCAGTTCAATGAATACAATAATGAAGTTGAGAACCATCTTGGTATGAAGATTAAGAAACTCCACTCAGACAGAGAAGGAGAATATCTTAATCAGGACATCTTTTATTTCCTGTGGGAGTAAGGGATTTTATCTCAACTCACTCTTCCTTACACACCTTAGTGGAATGGTGTAAGTAAATGGAGGAATCACATCCTGTTGGACTTGGTGAGATCAATAATGAGTCATGTGAGTCTTACATTATCCTTTTGGGGATATTAATTACAAACAACAACACACATACTAAACCAAGTACCAACTAAATAGATAAATTGTATTCAATACGAGTTATGGAGTGGACGCAAATCCAGGTTATCAAATTTACATGTGTGGGGTAGTAGAACATTTGTTAAGGCCTCTTCAATTAATAAACATACACCCCGAGGCACAAAGTGTACCTTTATCGAATATCCCTAGGAAACAAGGGGATATTAAAGATACCTCCCCTCATATAAAAAGGATTCATTCGCAAGATACACCGTTTTCCTTTAGAGGGAGAACATCTCCAAAAGAAATTGTGGGAGTGAGATAGACTTCGATGAAGTTGAGGCTCAAGATACACAGGTGATTGTACAAGAACAGATTCCACAAAGCCTCGTGGAAGAACAATCTATTCCAGAGACACAAGAACTGTGTAGAGGAATGAGAGAGGTGAGAGAACTAGAATGATATGGTTTTCTTGTCACCGAAGATGGTGACTCATTATTGGATGACAATGATAATCCTCTTACCTATAAAGAATCAGTTGAATGCATAGACATTTCCAAGTGGAAAGAAGCCATGAAATCTAAATTGGATTCCATGTTCCAAAACCAAGTATGGATTTGGTAGATCCTCTATTTTATGTAAAGCATGTTGTTAATAAATGGGTATTCAATACGAAACTGGACATGGAGGGACAATTCAACACCTACGATGCATGACTAGTTTTCAAAGGTTTTAGACAGCGTTAAGGAATTGACTATGATGAAACATTTTTACCGGTTGTTATGCTAAAATCAATCAGAATCCTATTGGCCATTGCCACTTACCATGACTATGAAATCTGAAAAATGGATGTCAAAATAGCATTCTATAATGGGAACCTCCAGGAAGATTTCTACATGACACAACCTGAAAGGTTTGTGAATCCAAAGGATTCAAACAAAGTATGCAAGTTTTATAAATCCATTTATGGACTAGTGAAATCATCAAAGTCATGGAACATTCGTTTTGATGATTCCATTAAAAAAATTTCTTTGTTAAGAACAAATGTGTGCCTTGTATCTACAAAGGTTTTAGAGGATGTGTAGTCATTTTCTTAATAGTATATGATGATAACATATTACTGATTGTAATGAAGTACCTGTCTTACAATAAGTTAAGGAATTGTTGGATAAATGCTTCTCAATGAAATAATTATGCGAGGCATCATATATTCTTGATATCAAGATCCATCATGATAGATTCAAAATAATGTTGGGCCTGAGTCAAAGTATATACATTGACAAGATACTGAATAGATTCAGTATTGAACAGTCCAAGAGGGGATTGTTTACAGTGTCACTTGGCATTCATCCTTCCAAGAAAATATTTTCTCAGACACAGTAGGAAATAAAGAAAATGGAAAGGATCCCTTAGGCATCGACGATTGGCTCAGTCATGTATGATATGCTAATGTACACAGAAAGATGTTTCTTACGCATTATGTGCGGTAAGAAGATATCAAGCTTATCTAGGAGACCGCCACTGGATGACAGTCATGACTATCCTTATGTATCTGAGGTGTACTAAGGACATGATCCTAGTTTATGGAGGAGATGTGAAAACTAGTCATTAGAGGACATGTAGATGCTAGTTTCCAGACTTCTCAGGATGAAATGATTTCATAGACTGGATACATCTTCATTTTGAATAGAGTTGCAATGATCTATAAGACCTCAAAGAAAGGTGTGGTCACAGATTCTACAGTAGATTCTGATTATATCGTAGCTTCTGAGGAAGCTAAAAAAACATTATGGATGCGAATCCTCATCCAAGATTTGGTTGTTGTACCTAGATGTAAAGATCCTATCACACTCTATTGTGATAATACTGCAGCGGTGGAACATTCTAAAGAGGCAAGGTCACATGAGCACACAATTCAAATACATTTATGTATCATCTATTGAGGGGTTTTTCTCAGAGAGGTGAAGTTGCAGTGAGTAGTATTTCCACTGTAGACAACGTGGCAGACCCATTGACTAAAGCATTGACTCAGTAGAAACATGATCATCATGGGAGGTCTAGCGGACAAAAAGGTGTAGGCAGTTGGCTCTAGTACAAGTGTGAGTTTGTTAGAGTTGGTGTCTTTAGAACCAAATTTTTATACTTTGATTACATGAATTTACACTTATTATATATTGTTCATTATTCTGCATGACTATTATATAATAATGTCCTGGAATTTGTTTTGCATTAATATGGTCATGGAAGATCCCCGCAATGATGAGAACCATGAAATTCTATAACAATATTCATAAATAATATTTTAGGGTAGGATGACATACAATGATAGGAAACATAGTATAAAACCCATCATGTGCTAGTTCTTGTAAGAAGATGAGACTTTCTCTCATAAAGTTCACACATTGTAATCTCCAAGATGGGAGATTATGAGAAAATACCCCCAGTAGTAATTCTGCATGTCTTGGTGTCATCGGAAATTTCTATCTAAGAGCGGGTGTAATGGTCCTTATACTAGAAGATAATCATGAACTCATTTCATGACTTACACACTTAGATTTGTTGACAAAAACCGTTACAAAGACTATTGGCTGGAAGTAGGGTACATTGGGTGCATCACGAATGGCATTTTTTTAATGGATATGTCAATGAAGGATTTTCCCTTCCATATTTATGGAAGTACATATCTCGGGCCCTTTGATTGAAATAGAACTATCGCCCCAATACCATGGACATGGTATCATGATGAGTTTATTTCTCGAAGTCATTGAATGATGGATCACACATATAGGTTTATGACACTACCATGAATCCTCCTTGATAAGATATTGAGACAAAGGGATTAAATTACATGGAAAATGTTCATATGAGGTGAAACATCAATGCAGTGTCAACTTCTATCTCTTGGGTGCATTTAACCGTTGCAAGACAATAATCTTGGACTTCAGGAAATCCCGCCTAATGCAAACGAGAATGTGGCATAGAGGGTCACACACTAACTGTATCCAAGTATCTCATGTAGAATAATGATTATTCCCATATGTGGTTTAATAATTATTCATGTAATCATAAATCATTTTAATGTTAGAGGATGAATAAAATGAAAACAAGACATACACGCCATGTGCATTGAATATACATTCCGTGTAGTTATTATTTTGGAAATGAACTGAAAAACGAGTGCACGTCATGTTTTAATGATTACATGCCGTGTAGTTATTCCAGTTGTGATATTGAGGAAATAATATCATTTTATTAAATGATATTTATTATAATCAGAGTGTGTGAATGTCAAGGAATTAATGATTCGAAATGGAGGTTTTCAATTAGAGTTAATGAAATAAATAAAACACGCAACAAATTTATTTATTTTCATAACTCTATAAGCTCAAAACAGATTATAAATATCCACACAACCCCAAAACATTCCCCTAATCATTGTGAACAACAAATCTATAGAATTCTCCCACGGATGAAGGAACCTCTTCCTCCAATAACGCTCTCAAGACCGGGAGAGATCCTCCTCCATCAGATCAAGGTGATCTATCGTGGACAATGCAAGAAATGGCCTCTCCATGATAGCACCTGGAGATTCCTTTAGCATCGTCTTGAGATATGTGGTGCATGCTGGGATCACTTCTAGAGTATGTCTAAACTTCAATTCTACGACACAATGACGAATCACATCGGAACGTGATCAGAAATATCAATGAAGAAAGAATGCCATAATAGGTACCTATTCTCAGTTAATTAAATTAATAATTATCAACCATTTATGATCCTCCATTGTGGTTCCGGGACTATTCTTCTTCTTTGTCTATTTCTGTGATTCAATCCATGGAGTCTGGTGTTTATCATCATATTGATCCCAGATTTATCATTTCTAATGACAAGATTTCATGTGGGGAAATGAACCCACGAGGTTCCGCTGCGCCCATGAACTATTTTATTGATAAACAAAATAATAATTGGTTTTTAATTTTTAATTAAGGTTTTATATAGAACCAATTTTTTAGAAAATTATCTTCTCTTATTTCAGTTAAACCATTCTATAATAACTATTTCAAGTAACAATTTTGAAAAATATAAATTACCCATTCTCAATGTCCTTATGATTTAGAAAACAATGAAAAAATCATTCTAAAACCAAAAACATCATAATGGATTGGGTAGTCGAAAAGATGAAGAGAATTATGTAAAATATATGCTATAAATTATTTTATTAATACAATGTAGTTAAACCCTTTTGGAATAAAGTTTTATATAAAAACATTTACATTTTATATTATATTTTATTCTATCAAATTTTAAGATAAATCCTTCAATATGTTGACATTAATGCAACCCAATGTATTGATACCATTGGATTTAAATTATAACAAGAATATAATTAATTTATAAGAAATTTTCAAAAACATTATCCAATATTTATGGAATATCGCTTAATAAGTCCCTATTCTACCAATATCAATTATATAGAATTTATTAAAATCAGACATACCATTTATGAAATGGTATACATGAAATTTTATAAGCATAAAACATTTAAAAATATGAATTAAATTATTTTAGGATTAAAACTATTTATATTATCGTTCTATATTTTAAAACAATACTATTTTTTATTTTAAATCATTATTTAGTGAACTAGAATTTATTAATTTTATTAATTAAGAATAATCATAATTTAAATTTAAAAAATTTCTAATTTTACATTCAAATTCGAAGAAAATATTATTAGTTCTATGTATTGAGTGATCCATACAAGAGGATTTTTTTGGAATCATAATAAAAGATTAGTAAATTAAATTGAAATAAGGTTTGTCCATTAATTAAAATAATTGTTTTGTTATGAAGGTTTTTAACCAATAATTTTTTATATATTATGAGTATTATTTCAACCGATTAAAATAATATTTATATCAATATACAAATTAAAATCTATACAAATTTTAATTTATCTATTTTATTAACAGATATAAAAAATTGCATTTTTTATTTTCTATTTAGAAGAATTTTTATACTCTATGATTATTAAAAATATGATAATATCCCTAAATATTAATTGTATGTTTTAAACAATAATGATTTTTTTAAATGATAATGAAAATTATATAATGTAATTTTTAAATGAATATATTTAGTATGAATATATTTTTTTGTAGATAAAAACTAGGAAATTCTCATATGTGTTTTAGAAGTAATGGATTAGAGATTGTATTATTGGAAAGAACAAATAGGGTTTTTATTTACATTAAGAGGGTAAAAAAATCACATCATATACATCTATATCATAGTGTGAAAATTGTTGAAATTGTTTTATACAGATTTCATGAAAGAATATTTATGATTATACTTTTGAAAATAAGGAATCAAATGTTTTCTAGAGTCCGAATAATGTTTGAGATAAGAATATGGGGATTTGGTGATTACATCATGTGTGGTAGGATTTCTATGGGTTATATCAATCTAGGTATCCATAAAAATATTGAAATCTATAGATAATTGGTTTGATATTTTATATAGACACATGAGGTGGTTTTCAAGACTTATTATTAGGTTCCAAATTTCATAATGACATTTAATTAATTGATGAGAAAACATCAGTAGAAATGAGGATTTTAATAATTATCCTAGAATGTACAGTAGCTAAATGATTATAGAATAGTTGTGAGACCAATATGTTTTTTTGGAATGATTTATAATATATTAATAAATTAATATCATTAGTTTTGTAAGATGATAGTGGTGAATGAAAGCACTGGTATTTACAGATTTTATGAATTAATGTAGATTATTCCATGTAATGTTATATATGCTAAATAAATGTTCCATTTTCATATAGAAATGGCTAGTGAAAAAGAGTTTGTATTAATAAATTTAAATGGAATTAAAAATTCATAAAATGTTATTAATATATGTATTATGGGTGGAACTTTTGATTAGTACATTAGAAATGCATCTTTTACTAATAAAGTCCTTTCGAAAAATCAAGAAAAATATTCATATCATCATGCATTAATTTAATTATAAAAACTATTATTTGGGGGACCTTATAATTAAATATTAGCTGGATCAATTTAACATTTGATCTCAACTCATCCTCAGTTGTTTGAGTAATTTCATTCCCAATCTAGATGACCGTTCAGATAAATAAAATCACATTGGGCTTTAAGTTCTAGTGGTTATCATGGATATTACTTTTTCATGATATATACAGTTCCCATGGTCTATATGGATTAATTATCCTTTTTAACATGAAATATGATATCAATAAAGAAGACCTAAGGATGAAGATTAATTTATTATTCATGAATGAAATTATTCCAAACTAGCTTATTTAACAATTTTTTGTCCTTTTTACAAAGTATGATGCTTCTAAATTATTCATATCATACAAATTGGTTTGCTTCGATAACTCTAATTAAAATATACTATATATGTTCATGTGAAATATGTTGTCAATCAAAAAAGGGTTTTCTCTTTGAATCCTTATTGGTTTCTTAAGGGAAGAAGGATACATGACATCCCCTATTCTACCTTAGTGTTCATAAAAAAAAATTGGATACCTTTAAAAAATGGTATATTTTCTATAAATCTGTATTTGAGGAATGTATTTGATACTATCAATTTGAATTTATGAATGAATTCCATCATATAATTTATTAATTTATTTTTATATGATATGATTACCTCAATTCTCATGTCAATAATAATTTCTACTATAGTTAATGGAATTCGTAAATAACATTTTTTTCTCTTATAGGGTTAGATAAAGTGATACACTATCCTCCATTATTTTTAGTATTGTTGAATAAAATTTAATTATATTCATTTCATTGATGGTGGTAAAAATTACTCTTATAATCATAATCACTAGGATTGGGGTGGTATATTATTATTACTTATTATATGTGGATGATGTACTTCCATTTATCAATGGGGGTTTAAAGAATGATAATTCTATCAATGAAGTATTTAATCATTATGCATGAATCTCTATTTAAAATATAATATGTAATAATCCTAAAACATATTATATCCATAATTTAATTTGTCAATAGATTTTGACAATTAAATTATTTTTAATGATCTATTATGGAACTATTCTCTTCATGAATCTGCATATACAACTATTTTGAAGAAGGAAAAATGATTCTTAAATTAGGAATATTACAAATAAGAATAATTATTAGTTAACTATTGGAATATTAAAAAAATGGTCGCGTATCTCTATCTCTATATATCTTTAACTATCTCATTCTTTGATGGTCGTCTTATTTCCATGACTGGATAATAATTTAATTCATTTAAATGGACTAGTGTTTTAATAAAAGGTGTAAGAAAACACATTAATGGGATTTCGGTAAGGTGAAAATATTTTTATATGTATAGAAATGGTGATCAATTAGAATAATCGATGAAAATAATTGATGAAATTTGGAATGAGAATAAAATTTATTTCTTTAATGTTTCTCGATATGATCCATTTTATGGAGGCTTATCACTATTAAAATGGAAAAGAAATATTTTTGATTTGAATGATTTATTACGTAGATAGAATCATGAAATATAAACTACCTTATCTCTGTTGATATTCATTGAAACAGAAATCCTTCCAAAATATGATGAAATATAATTGATGGATGATCTCCATAATCCCTATGTTAAAATTCTAAATAGATAACTATTTGTGTACCCCCTAATTAAAAACTTCATGGGATACGATCTATATATTAATAAACCAAACACCAAAGTTATCACCATGTAAATGATTTGGTCCTCCTTGGAATTATTTCATCATCCCTAGAAAGAGTATATCATTACATAACTCTTAATGAACAATAAGTAAACATTTATGGAGGATACATAGTTTCATGAAACTATCACATTAATAATTTCTATAGTTTTGTTATTAGAATGACCACAATTATAGTCATAGGACTGATTTTTTTTTGTTTTCATGGATTACTCCTTAATCTTATCAACTCATATGGATACCGAAATACATGAAAACTTCCACATATGATTTATTTGGGAAATGTTTTCTAAAAAACTTGAAAATATGTTGTGCCTACCATAATTGACAATTTATACAGATGAATTTTATTCTAAATTTCATTTTGATAAAAATATTTGGAATATTATTATTGAACTATTATAAGTGGATCTTTTACATAAATGAATTTTTAATACCTATTTTCATTGTGTATGACCCCGGAAGGTTATTCCAATCTTATAAAACATTATATGACTACTATCACTGAATATTTCTGTTTTCTGGAATTGGAAATTTAGATGGTATGACAACCATGTTATTGATTTAAATATGGTCATTGGGAACAAAATTTATTGCATAATGATTTTAGATACAATGAATTATAGATAATAATGTAATTAATTCTAGAGTCATATATAATTATAGGTTTTAAATTTATCATAATTATAAAAAATGAAACTGAAATATATTTGTTATTTAGAAACCACCCATTAATATTTCAATGATGTTCATCATGGAAGGGGATTCAAAATTCAACCCATGGATTTCTATCTATATGGTAAAATTAAATGACTCGGATGGAATAGTATCCTCTTCTTTATAAAAGAATTTTGGTATAACTATTTCTTATTATTTTCATATGGAAGGGTTTGTTTTGCGGATCAGGATTTTTAGATTTATCAAATAGATGAAACTATATATTGAGCGTGACTATAATTACATTAGGTAATCAATTAGGTTTAATATATATTCTCGCTTCATAATACATTCAGTGACATGGGAGTCATTTATAAACTATTTAATTTTGATCATGTATATATATATTGATATAGTAATAGATATAAAAACACATTAAAAATTATATTATTGATTTTGGATGATATAACTAGAATCAGACCATTCTTGATTCTAGTGTGAATAATTTTAACATTGATATTTTGAGACTCCATATATTGTTTAATTATAATACTTATAGGGCCTTATAGTCTCACTTTAATGTAGAATATTTAGCATTATTATGTTTGTTTTTATAATAATAATATAATAATAATAATTGTTATTATTATTAATAATCAGTTTTTTCCTAGATGTGGTAAAGATAAATTAGTGAAAATGGTATCTAAAAAATATTCACCCTCCCTTTGGGTGATTGGTTCCTTGATGATAATGACCTGGTCTATTAATTACATAGGATATTTTTTTAGAATCATTCAAAAAATAGGATTCGATATATTGAACATCATCAATGTGAATAGTGGTATGATCATTGATTGGTATAATTATTAATTTCATAAGAATCAATTGATATCTCATAAATAATAATTAAATATGGATTATATATTTGATTAAAGCTAAGGAATTAGAATCATCATTCCCTTGTTATTTTATTGAATGAATTTTAAAATAATTCCATTTAGTACTATTGAAATGGATCAACATTATTTTTCTAGAGAACATGTGATTTAAATCAATATGAAGGAAATGATCAGAACATCCTCAAATATATATTGGATAAATGTTTCCATATTTATGATTTTAAGAATATGGATAATATTACCTACATTAAATGATTACATATTATATATTATGATTCAATGATGGATTAAAATAAAATCCCTTATTTTTTCCTCGGTCAAATAATCTTGGTATTAAGATCCAAGTTTGGAATTGAATATATGGTCAAGTGTATAAATATTTCTAATATAATTTGAAAAAGACACTCAAATGTCTATATCCTGATGTCCTAAATTAATAAATAACGTAATTTTGGAAAATTAAATATTATTAATTAATTATTTAACATTATAAAATATGGAATAAAGTTAAATTGATAAGTAATGACTTGTCCATCATCAACAAATATAAAATTCATGGACATAGAAAACTTGAGATCAACCCTAACTATTGTGGAGAAGAAATGAGACATTAATTTATCTCACATGTGACTAAGAAATTTAAATTCATCAAAGAATAATTTAGGTGAATGAAATATGTTTAGTAATTATTTTTTGAAAAATGAGAATATATTAGCTTGAATAAAAATAATTCAGGACGATCACCAAGGTTACACTGATTTCTTAATGATATGAAATGGATATTTTGTATTAGAAAAAATATCAATTATGGATTTCCTAATACTTTTTAAAAGAAAAAATTAATGGAATATATATGTGATTAATGAAGTGATGTGATTATTATTGGATAAATAATGTATAATTTCAATAATAATATTATTTGAAAGATTTAATGATGGAAATGGTTGAAAATAAACAACTATAAAAAGTGGTTCAACAATTATGTTTTGTCGACCATATTGTATAATATATAGTTTTACATGATTAGATGAACATACATGTCAATAATAATTGTAATATTGTTTGAATAATCATGAAACGTGATCAAAATAACATTAAACTAAAAATAAAAATCAGCAGAATATATCATTCACTCTAGGAACTACATGTGGTTAAATGGAAATTATGGGGAGTATGAAATTTCTAGACAAAAATGTGGAAAAATTAATATAATTTGAAAATTTATTTCTTATATAAAGTAATATTGAATAATAATTCCACAAAATATAGATTTAGTATTCCAAAAGAATATGGAATTTAACTAAAATAAAATATCAATATTTCATGATAAAGAGTTAATTAAAAATCTTTATTGATTACATAATTCTTGAGTGGTATTTGAAAAATACCAAAATTAAAATGCAATTCTTGAAATATATTGGAGTAATTAATATGGGTATGATTAAATTTTTATATAATATATGTTAATTTAATTTTCTTTTAGAAAAATGTACTTCCATAAATATCAATTTTTTATACGGAAGTAAAAGGATGGATATAAATTATTGAAATAAATAGTATTTATAAAATGTGGAATCATTAACTATGTTCATGAAATGATGAGTGAGAGGTCATGGCGAGGGGTGACGTTGAAATATTCGAGACACGTGCTTAATTTTGAGGCTCCTTTTGATGAAGAAAGGGGTTAATTTCATGACTAAGAACAGAAGAAAAATTTAAAATGAAATAGATCATATATATCAAAAGAATGGAAAAATACATTGTAGGGATAATGTATACCCAATATTTTATTTATATATATGTATTTTTTACAATGTGAAATGGATAAATTTAAATAAATCAATTGAATTATCACTAATATTGTGATATGAATCCATTAACCCAAGTAAATAATTTATTAAGTGCATCTAAATGATAGAAAGAAAATTCTAAATCACATATCATGAAATATGAAACATCGGTAGAAACATATATATCTCATTATAATTTTCAATTTAATTTTAGTAATAGTTGATTATGTTTAAGGAAATGTGATTCACAGTTACATTCAAATCTCATAATTCATATTTCATGAGGATGCATGGAATTGTGTGTTCATCACCTCTGATGTGTAGTTTTTATTGATTAATAAATATTAAAAACCATGTGGGCAGGTTGGTTTATTTATAAAATTGTAAAGTTTTAATATTAAAATCTATTTCAAATTTTTTGGATGAATATTTATTTAAAAATATATTATATTATAATATATTATATTATAATTAACAACATCAATAATTAATTGTGATTATAGAATAAATTCTAAAATTAATTGTATCAGAATGGAGAGTGAGTTTCACTTTGGAAATTTCAATTTAATTTTTAAGGATATTTTATGAAATACATGAAAATTTTAATTACAATCAAAATTTATTATCAGATAATGGACAAGAAGATTTTGTTCCATGTGTATATAAGGTTAAATTTAAATATTTAGATGTGTTTGGGTCGTTATTATGGTTAAATTGGTAACTAATGAAATATCTAGAGGGATGTGGCTCCTCTATGTGAATATGGTCATTTTTTAACCAATATTGAGTGCCTTCTACAAGGCTGAATACTTCGTACAATAAGGCCCAGTACTTAGGGGAGGCTGGAGATGTTTTTCTATGTGGGATTTCCTATCATGTAATGGTCATAACCCCTGTTATATTAGAGGAAAAGTCAATATTTTATGGACATTTTTCCAACATATCATCCATTTTCCTTATTTTTAATCCCTAATCTGTCACTTATATTATTGTTTGATTTGTGGAGGACTCTTTAGGTTGTGTTTTGATAATCCAATACATACCTCTTTAATTATTCAATCATTATTCCTTTATTGTTCATATGGTTTTATCAATATATTTATAACCAATTGCACTACATCTTAGTTGATTTATTTATAAATGTTCGAACCTTTAAATGTTATTTCTAGTGAATTTCTTAAAGGGAATAATAAAACATGTATCTATTTTTTTGGTGAATCATAAGCCACCTAATGAGTTTTTTTCCAATTTATAAAATTCCATAAATATAATTTTTTATTATATTAATAATAAATAATAAGTTATTTTTCAGAATTGCTTAGGAATACGAGGGGTCATTTATATGACAATCATTATTGTATTGTTATTATAGTATATCTTTGCGATATTTCATAAATTATTTTTCTTAGATAATTTAAATATAGTAGATTATGTAATGAAAAAATTAAAAAAATTATATAATTAATGATTGATTATTTAAGCAAAATATATTTATTTAAATATCTGTTTATAATAATTAATCAATCCAATTTTTTGAGAGTTTAGTACGGTCCAGCACGATCCCCAAAGTCCTACTGGAAACCTGAAAGTAGTTTTATATACGTAGGGTGAGCATACAAGTATACTCAGTAGGGAAAAACCAAAGACTCCCATTCACATGTGGGGAGGCATACTAATGCCCTGTGAGAAAAGAGATAACCCAGCACCTAATAAGGAAACTAACCACCCAAGCCTCACCAAGGCACACTCCTCAAATAACTCAAATCCAATAATGTATAGTAATAGAACATCGATTTTTGGGTACCCCACACCACTTTCCCACTGGTTATTGAAGACATCCAACGCATCGAACCAATCCCGCCATTCTCACCGCAGTCCCACTGCCACACCCACGCACACACACCTGGGCCACAACCCCACATCCCGCCCCCAAACACCTGGGCCACAACCAGTAACCCACCCGCAGACACCTTGGCCACAGCTATCACATGTAACCTGCCTGCAAACACCTAGGCTAGAACAACCACTACCACGCCCAAAGACACCTGGGCTAGAAGAACTACTGCCACACCCAAAGACACATGGGCCTCATCCTGATGATACTTGGGAAACCATCTGCCCTCACACACCTGGGCCAACCACCACACTACCCTGCCCAAATATTCTTGAGCTACTAATGGACTTTAGGCCATCACAGCCTACCCGAAGAGTATGAGTCTATTCAGGAAAGGTAGAAGGAAAGGAGCTAATAACCAACCACTCATAGGAGTGTTGGAAAAAACACCCTCCCCTTGAAGTGGGGGTGTTCGGAACTAAGTTCTCAAATTTGGTGGGGCACGAATAAGAAACACAAAAACTACAAGTATATGTATTGGTAACAGCCACTCACCCAATATAGGATTTTCTTCAGCCAGCCTAAAGAACATTATCCTTACTATTCATTCTTATGAGAAGAAAACAACACCCATTCCCAAGTCACAACTCACAACCAACAAAATCCCCTTGTTCCAACCTTGCTTCCTGGTTCATTAATTAGGGTTAAATAAGTTTCTGCACCTAATTGGGAAACTATTAAGCATAGGAACAAGCCACATAAAGAATACACCCAATAACAATTTAAGCATTCACACTCGGTTCTCTTGTAAAGTAACAACAATAAAGAGATAAGTGAGATCCCACAAAGTAATAGAACCAAATAAAAAACCAAGATACAGTCCCATGTTTCGAAAATTCAGGAACCAATAGTTTCTCAACAATAGAGGATCCCACCCCAATTCGTGATATAAGTAGAGTAATCACAGAGCCTCAAATTCACATTCAGCAAAAGTATAACTACAAGGGATCCCGTCTACACCCATATCACCCCGGAAATCTGCCCGTGAAAGAAATAACCAAACCGCTACCACCAACACAAGGCAGGACCAAACAGGTATTTATAGATTTAAAATATTTAACACATTCCATTGTTTCAATTCCACTAGCCTTAAACTGAGGTTATCATAGAAAAGAAGTTGATCGTGGGGATTCCAATTTATTTAGCCGAATATACGTAATTAAACAATTTCCTTTACACAACAAAAAGGGTTCAAAACCAAAATAAACTCCATTTAAACATCACGAGGGGTAAGGGGTTATTAATGCACAGAGAAAGACCACCAATGGCCATGATTTTTAGTAGGCGTAAGACCTCACAATTCTGAAACAAATAATCATTAATGGGGAGAAAAACAGAGCATCATCATCGATCACACCCATCCCCTTCATTATTTAGAATCCATTTATTATCTTCATTAGAGTTTGGTTTATCAATTTCTATAGATATAGTAGTGTACCCACCCTGCAAGATACACAGAAAGGATAGACTATGGTGAAACCCCTACCTGAAGATCATGGATCGACGTTATGTCCTCGTGTGGAAACATGAAAACAGGAGTGGAAGGAACTCCATTGAATGTGAAAGTAAAAAATCATAACATGGGTATGACTCTTCCGGAGGAAGGGCACTCTGAGAAGGATGATCGAGAAAGTAAAATGTAAGGATAATACTTTAGGTTATAAAGGCTGATAAGGGTTGAGATACAACACTCTCGGATGGTTAAGATACATAGGGAAACTGCGTAAGGAGCGGGATCGTGGGTTGACCACGTGGCTGGGACACCCCAGACGACTAGAATAATTGTTATTTAGTATGGATGTTTATTTGATATTTCCTAGTAATTATTTACCATATATAACTTATTGATTTTTATTATCACTCTATCTCCATGATCCATATTATATATGTGTTTCGTTTCCCAGTACTTCCAATTTTAAAAGGGCCTACATTAAAAAAATTTATATGGCAGTATTGAATTCACTTTATATTATACACACTCAAAAAATACATGAAGAGTATGTTGTTAAAGGAGAGTACATGAAAATATTATCAATGATCCACCAAAAAGTTACAGTTATTATATTAAATCACGAGTTCCTAGAGATGAT
Source organism: Viscum album (assembly GCA_963277665.1). Classification (NCBI taxonomy): domain Eukaryota; kingdom Viridiplantae; phylum Streptophyta; class Magnoliopsida; order Santalales; family Viscaceae; genus Viscum; species Viscum album. Next base: position 350,917,613 of record OY728123.1, read on the forward strand.
CCCTGGGGGTGTAGTACAATACATCCTTGTTCATATTCACATATTTGGGGGATTTTTGGTGTTTAAAATATGTGGTTTCATGGAATGGTCTTTAGGTACATCCATCTAACCATGAAATTAATATTAAATTGGGAAAATTTGTATGAGTGGGAGTTAAATTCTCTAGGTATCCTATTATGATAACTATTTATAGATGGCTTATTTCCCTAGAGGGGAATTTTTTAATGAAATATAATTTAGCTATTCCTTTTGTAACATAGAGTGTAAATGATTAAGTATATGTCCCTCATGTAATATTCTCAAATAAGAGGGGAATGGAATTTTTTTAAAATGGATTTTCACAAATCCTGGTGTGGATTTTTAGTGTTAATGAACATACTACAATGATGTATGCAGGATGTTTGGGTATATTTAAGTATATATAAAATTCATAGAAAATTGTTACATGGGATTATGTGTTGAATTATTAAAATCATCCATTTATAACTTCCAAAATGAATTGGATGTGTCTAGTGTGGGTTCCTTAATCAAATATTGCATTCCTTATGAATAGATTATTCAAAAACATTGAATCATCCATTTTTTCTAATATCAATGGGAATTATACTGACCTATTTGATTATAAATAATTATAGATAATTGTTATCGATATAGGCTAGGAAATTTGGTTGTTTTTTTGACATTAAGAAAGATTTACAAGTGATTTTTCAACCTTTAATATTGTTATAGATGGTGAAGTTTATATAAGTAAAATATATGAAGATAGGACATGGTTCACATTTTTTTATTACTCATATAACTATATGGATATAGTTTCACATTTTTTAAAATACTTGTGGTAAAATGGAATCTATGTTTTAAGAGAATATTTTCATATATTTAAACTCTTGTAATTGTTTAAATAATAGTTAGGGAAGGATTATGGTAGAGTTTAGAGACCTTCAGGTTCCTAGAAATGTAGATATGGACATGATATTACATTATTAAATGAAATTTATCTTAGTTGTATTTATATGCGATCATGTTAGGCTATGTTTTTCATTTTCCCAGTTGATAATTTATTCATCGGTTATGATGTGTTACACTATCCCCTAATACATATCCAATATTTTTGGATGGTTTTATTCTATTACATGTTCCCTAGATATTATTATTTTTTATTCGATTGGATATTTTACTCATCTCCTACGTCTCTCTCTGATGGATTAGGCTAGTATAGATTTTATTTCTCTCATTAACTAAAATATGTGATATAGGGTGTTGTGGTTATTAGGGCAGTAAGAAACCAAAAACATTTCTATCATTTGATGTGTGTTACTAATTTCATTATTTTATTAGTTAAAGATGGACTATATATTATATTATACATGTGGCTCAACATTTGTTTTTCAATAATAGTTTTTTTATGATCACACTACATGGATATCTTGAGGGAAATTACATACCCCAACAACTAATTTACATGTCTAATGTTATATAGGCTACTAGTTAAGATTAACAAGATGTATGTTGGGATAGAGGACTAAAGTTTTAAATATTAGATTTTATTGGTATATCGCTTCAATGTTTTTAAAAATTTATTAATTTACTTTAGTATCCTTGTAGATAATCATAATGATATGATCATTTTTTATAATAGAGACTTATGATGTTATATATTTTTCATTTAATTTATTTCTCAGGTTTTGATTATATATATAATTTAAATGATTAATTTAATTTCTTATGATGATTTAATTATTTTATTATTTAGATATGTGATAAAAAAATGCTTTAGTCTCTCAATGTTTTTAACAAACTCTCATTTATATTTGTCATACTGTATTGTATGAGGAGGCACATTTGAGGTACTTTAGTGATCACATCATGGGTTCTATTCAGGTGTCCTTAGTGTTGTTCATTAAAAATGATTTAATATACTTTTTTCAACTATTTCTTGATATGTCAGATAGTTTTTGGAATAGTTAAAAAATTATATGTTCACAGTCTATTTGCTTCATCAGAACTCATATGGTTGAAGCATGTGATACCATGTGGAAGGTACTATTTTAAATATCGTGATAGTGTAATGATTGAGATTATTATTGAATTAGTATATTCTATATTGAGATTATTTTTTTGTTTTACTCTATACTAAAGGAGGTAAGAGTAAACTACTGTATTTTTTATTCAATGATTTTTGGTGTGGTTGTTCATTTTTGTAACACCTTTATATTTTGAAATTGATTTAAAATAATTAAATGGTTTGGAAAATGGTTTTATGAGGGAATGTTTTTTGGGAAATGTTTCTGGTTAAGAGTGCATGTGTTTATATACAAAACTAGAAATTTTATTTAACATGTACATATTCATGAAAACATTTGATTTTCAAATGGTATTCAAATAATTAATTGTTTTATAAAATGGTTTTTATTATAGAATTTTTGGAAAATGTCTTTGGATGTGTAATTTTTATTTATATAAATATCAATACAATCGATTTTAGTGTTTTAATAAACATGAAATTGGTGACATATCAATACTATTGTTTTTTCAAAGGTGTTAAAATTTCATGAGTTCATATATCATTGTAGGCTTGTAGGTGTACACTAACATGATCATAATGGGTTCTTATTTTGAATTGGTCTTCAAAAATAAGAATGGTTTTGAAAATGGTTTTTATGATATAATTTTTTTTGAAAAGGATATTTGGGATACGTGGTTTTAGTTTTTCAAAATATTAATACTATTTAGTTTATTATTTTATTGATTTACCAATTAGACACACATTAATAAATTATAACCACCATGGAAGATTTCATATGTTCTATTGTGAAATTATTTCATTGTATCAATTCACATAGAATAATGTATACATATAATATATATGTTTTTTATGTGATGCATTATATCATGATCATGTTATGTCTTTCTAGAATATGAAATATTTCTATTATGAGTGGTTTTAGTTGATGGGGGACCTAACAATCAGTTAATATTTTAGTGATGTTGTATTTGGAATTGGATATGTGAATCTGGAATGATTTAGTTATTATGGTGAAAAATTAATGTTCAATATTTTTATGAGTGATATTGTTAGTTAATTACAGTAGTATATAGAATAGTTTATCCAATAGGACCTTCATGTTATATATGATTGTTGTTTCTTCTAAAAATGATTACTTTATATCAGATATTATATGTGGTATATGTCACAACCCGTCCTCGGGGCCCATGCCATGACTACCCCAAGCCCACCATCCATAGGCCAGGGGCTAGCGACTAGCACAAAAGGCATAAATCCCAATACAAGGGAAGGCATTGAATTTATATAAGTAAAGAAACAAAACAGAGTATGCATGCTGAATTAAACACTATGTAAACTAACTACAAAAGTACGTGTAGGAAAGTAAATAGGCCAGAATACGAACCCAACTGAAAGTACAGTACAGTGAAAAGAATGTATGGCAGTAGTAAAGTAAATCAGCAACCACCAAGTCATCCTCTGACTATCCCACCTGAAGGGTGGGTACAGATGGTTTCCTCAGCTCTTCAGGTCTAGTCGTCTGCTCCATGTATGTCCCGCCAAGTGGTCCACCTCTAGGTACAGTCCCACTCCACAAGACTCCTCCTCGATCAGTTTTGTCAGTTGTCTACATCCAACACAACGTAGTGCAGGCAAAGCCCGTGCATGGGTGAGTATACGATACATAGTAGGGACCTCGAGACTCTCTAAGGTCTCATAGAATCCACAAAGGATAAACCACAAAGGAAAGATACAAACACAAAGTATCATCCAACTCTACTTAGGTATATTCCCATACATATACCAAAGTCATCAATTCCAGTTCGGCGCCAACTCAAGAGCCCAAGTACATCCCAGTCCACACAGAAAATCACCACTTAGTCCACACAGGAATGTAAGTCAATCATATCGAAGATGTTGACTGAAATTCAAGACTCACCTCACACAGGTATACTACTCACGAAGAGGGGTTGAGATGATTAGATGTAGGCTCTGAATTATCTCCTCTATCTAACCCACAGAGGATCCAAGTACAGATGTCATCGATGCCGAAACCACGTTGGTTCCAAGTACAGTAACCATCGCAGATGAACCCACGTACGATCCAAGTATAGTCTTCATCACTTCCGAACCCACAGAGGATCCGAGTACTATCATCCTCACTTACAAACCCACGGAGGATCCAAGTACAGTCATCCTCACTGCCGATCCCATGTAGGATCCAAGTACTGTTTCAATCGTCATCGTAGTCACAGCCAGCTCTATGGTTCTCGCACACAACACGCTCGATTCTGGGAGGGTCCGCTCCACGAGCGAAGGGGGTCGATACATAAACTGTCACGAAGTCCAGAGATGATTTATCCCAAAGGTCCACCACTTCATAGGGGGCTAAACCAAACAAATGTGTCCAAGAAACTGAGTATAATATGACCAATCCATTTTCCAAAATGTACACTACGTGTTGGTATGGTTACACGCCGTGTTGTCATCCCTCAGGTACTACTCCTGAACCACGGCCCATGTCGAAGGGATGTTCGTGTAAAAAGTAAGTACACGATGTGTGGTATTGTTAAACGCCATGTCTTCAGTCCCTGGGTACTGTCCGTGTACCACAACCCGTGTCAAAGGGATGTTCGTGTAAAAAAGATGTAAACGACGTGTGGTATGGTTACACGCCGTGTCCAAACTTCTAGTGTCGACTCCTTGTACACTAGCCATGTTCTCGTACACTACCTCAACCCTTGTTCTTCAACTTGTGTAATTGGTACACGGGTTATCCCACACCATTGGACATGTCTGGCCTTGTGGTAGAGTACATGCGCGTGTACTCCACAACATGTCTGTGTATTCTCAGGTTACACACTGAGTATCGCGTAGCCGCCACGTCCTTTCTATGTGGCGAGTACACGCAGTGGGAAAGAGGTCACACACCATGTGTTAGTCATTTGATGTCTGAAACCCTAGCCACAGAATGCCTACACTACACGGCGTGTTCTCCATGAGTACACGCTGTGTAGTCTGGAAGATTCCAGAAACGAGGCCTCTGGCCAGAATTCCTCCCTTGATGCAGGTTCTTCATTCTGATCGTTCATTCTTCATGAAACATCAGACTCTAGGTCTCCCCATTGTCCCGAAGTTGATTCCGGCGTTCTCAGGAATCCGATCGGCTCTGAAAACACATTTTGAATTCTTTCTTGACGAACAGTCAAGGAACGGTCCATCCTGTTCCCTTCCGAACCGTTTCCCGCTATTTTCGTCACACCTCCGCTAGGTTACTGTGGTGATGAGTCTTTAATTTGGGATCGTTTCATCACTTAACAAACTCGTAACGATCCGTTGTTCGTCACCCATGATGAACACGAAGAACCGCCAACAATCACAAAATTGGTGGAGGATTTAGACTGTGTTAGTTTGGCATGGTCTCTCTATATTTTTTCGGTAGCATGCGGTTAAATTGAACAAAACAATAAGGAAAGAAGATTAAATCATTGATCCAATCAAAACACACCCCTACCTCGTGACGTGATCTGTGGAGTGGTGGCATCGTTCGTTGACGTCGGAAAGGTGACGTAGTCGTTTGCGAATTCCCCAAGGCGGTGTCTCCTCCCTTGATGGAGTACCGGGAAACGTTATTCATCAAGAAGGATGGTCGTTCTTTGTCGAAGGAAGAATTTATTCAAATATTTAGAGCTCTCCTTCCAAATCCTCCTCACACAACAATTCTATCCATAAATAAAATATGTTACTCCTTATTTTATTTTACTTTTCCATCCATTTCAAAAACATAAAATTCAAACACTTAGTTAAATTAATTGAAGAGGTTTAATCAATTAATTTAGCATGTTTTGGAATAAATTAAAGTGGGATAGGAGAATTTACTAAATTAAGTTCAACGGGGTTTCCAACATTAAACACAAGGAGTATAATGGGTGTATTTTATAGGTTTTAGTGAATGTGAAGGGTTAGGGCTCGTGCAGGCCCAACCTCACATTTATCCTCACATGGGTAGTTAAAATGATAGGGGTTCCCACCATAACTCCCCCATGTTGGATAAAACCACCTTAGTTAAAAATAAAATTGTACCACATTTTTATTCACTTTTATTTAAACAACCCTTTTTTTAAAAACTCCTCCCAAGCAAAGGAATCTTCGGTAATGGTCCTCCTAAGCAATTTTTGGCGTTGTGGTTTCATCGGTTCCCTTGGATTTTAATTCCGAGCACCGGTTCTAATGATAGAAAATACCTCCTGTTCGTTCAGTGAACATACCCGAGCTAATCTTCCGACATTGATTCTGGGCACACCGGGCCTCAGAATCAGGTGACGTAAGAAACTGTGTTCTCGTAAAATCCCAATGAATTTAAGAAAAAAAAATTCCTTGAAATTTATAGGTCTTTACATTATTCCCACCTTAGGGTTTTACGTCATCGTAAAGCTATATCATAAACGAGGGAAAAAATGAGGGTATTTTGCCCGCATCTGAGCCTCCTGCTCCCATGTGCTCTCCTGGAGGTTCCCATGTTACCTCTTGATGCGCACTAGAGGAATCGACCATTCACGTAGGACCCGCTCCTGTTGATCCTCAATCTTTACCAGGACCTCCACAAATGTCTCCCCATCATCGATGTCCAGTTCTCCATGGTAGATGATATGCGTTTGGTCATGCACATATCTACTCAACTGTGATAGGTGGAAGACGTCGTGCACCCGATGTAACTGAGGTGGAAGAGCCAGGCGATAAGCCACCTCACCTATCCCACTGAGAACCTTGAATGTTCCAATGAAGGGAGAAGATAACATTCCGCAACAGCCAAATCTCTATAATCCATGTCGAGGTGAGACTCGTAAGAAAACGTGGTCGCCATCCTCGAACTCTAGTGGTCTGCACCTCCTATCATCATCGAACTTCTGTCAGCTCTGTGCAGTCCGCATCCTATCCTGGATGATCTTCACTTTCTCTGTCATGTCCTGGACCATCTCAAGTCATAAAAGTGGTGACACCCCAGGGTCATTCTAGCATAGAGGTGATCTTTAAGGTTGGTCGTACAATGGCTTGTATGGTGCCATCCCGATGGTAGTGTGGTAGTTTTTGTTTAATGCAAACTCCACCAAGGGTAGGTGATCCTCCCAGCTACGACCAATGTCAAGGACACATGCACAGAGCATGTTATCGAGTTCATGAATGGTCCTCTCCATATAGCCATCCGTCAGAGGGTGAAAGGATGTGCCCAGGTGTAGCTATGTCCGAAAAGCCTCCTGCAACCCCTTCCAAAGCCAGGAAGTAAAGCGAGATTCACGATCAGAGATGATAGATGATGGAACACCATGAAGCCGTACGATCTCATGAATGGAGAGGCATACAAAGCTCTCCACATAGCCCTTATCTCTTATAGGTAGGAAGTGGGCCGACTTGGTGAGTCGGTCGACGATCACCCAGATTGAGTCATGTCCTCTGGATGTACGTGGAAGTCCCTCCATGAAATCCATGGATATCCTTCCCCACTTCCACTCCGAGACCTCTAAGGGTTGTACCAAGCCGGCTGGTACCTAGTGCTCCACCTTCACCTACTGGTATGTGAGGCATCGAGAAGCGATTTCTACCACAGCCTTCTTCATACCCAGCCACAAGTGCAGTCATTTGAGATCCTGGTACATCTTCACCACTCTTAGATTTAACTCCAAAGGAAATGTTTGAAACTCCCTCAGCACCTCCTCTCGTAATGAAGATGGTACCATGGTACGTCCTCTAAGAAGGACGACATGCTCTCCTCCTAAAGAAAATCAATCAGGTGCTTGTCCTATGTATATCTGTGCATGTTGCGTCTCACAGTCAACATCCCCACATTGTGCCTCTCTGACCCGCAGATGTTGTGGAGGAGTCACTGTGAGTGTCTATAGAAAGGATGCTCCATCTCTATCCATGAAGGATATCTACTACACGGCTAGCTGCTTTGTCGCCCCTCCAAGTAGATGAATGCCTGATATCTTGCTGAGAGCATCAGCTACTACGCTCCCCTTCCCAAGAGTATAGAATATCTCAATGTCATATTCTTGGAGGAACTTGAGCCATCACCACTGTCTTAGGTTCCGGTCCTTCTGCGAGAAGATGTACCTGAGAAAATGGTGGTCTAGTAGACTGTAAAGCGCCTGCTCGTCAGATATTTCCACCACATCTTCACGGCGAAGAAAAATGCTGCTAACTTAAGGTCATGGGTAGTGTAGTTCTGCTCGTTCTACCTCAAATATCATGAACCATAAGCGATCACTGCCCATTCCTACATCTGGACACACCCGAGTCCGGTCCCTTGATGCATCGCAGTAAACTACATACCCTACGCCCTACTCTAGTAGCCTCAATATGGGTGCACTGGTCAATCTCTGTCTCAGCTCCTGGAAGCTCTTCTGGAAATTATCTAACCACATGAATGGTCTCCCCTTCTTCTTCAAAGATCAATGTGGTGCTGAAACTCTGGATAATTCTGGCACAAATCTTCGATAGTACCCAGCCAAACCTATGAAACTCTGCACGTCATTCACACTCCTGGGTGGCTCCCAAGCAAGGACTGCCTCGATATTCGCACGACCCACCGCAACTAACACCTCAGAGATAACGTTCCCCAAGAAGTGGACCTCTTGAATACAGAACTCACACTTCGACGGATTACCATAAAGCTAGTTCTCTCGGAGTTTGTCTAGTACAACCCTCAAGTGGTAGTTCTGTTCTTCCTCAACAGTCGAGTAAATCAGTATGTCATAGATGAATACTACGACAAATCGATCGAGGTAAGACTGAAATATCATGTTCATGAGATCCATGAACACTGCTGGAGCATTGGTTATGCTAAAAGGCATAACCAAGAACTCATAGTGGCTATTCCGACACATGAAATCCATCTTCTGCACATCCTCGTATCGAACTCTGAGTTGATGATAGCCTGACCAGGGGTCTATCTTCGAGAACCATCGTGCTCCTTTGAGCTGATCAAATAGGTCGTGAATCCTCAGGAGTGGATACTTTCTCTTTACCGTCACTTTATTCACGCGACGGTAGTCGACAAAAAGTCGTAATCTCACATCCACCTTCTTGGCGAATAAAATTGGAGAAGCCCATGGTGAAACACTGGGTCTGATTAATCATTTTCCCTGAAAATCCTCCAGCTATACTCGTAGCTCACAAAGCTCAGCGGGAGCCATACGATATGCCGAAGTAGATATCGGGGCTGTCCCGGGGTACATGTTAATATAGAACTATACCTCTCTATGAGGAGGTAGTACTGGAACATCATCAGGAAAAACGTCTGCATACTGATCCTCCACAATACGAAAACTCAGAGTCCGCACATCAACTTCTCTTAGGATGAGACTAGCCAACTGATGGGTGATCGGGTTTCCTCTCCTTTGCGTGAGTCCATCCTACGTAGCAAGGGCTCCCTTCTCACTGGTGAAGGTGAACCTGCTCCCATCTGTGCGGACACACCACACCTTGTGTCTAATATAGTCGATCTGAGAAAGGACTGTAGATAACAAATCCATTCCCAAGATGATGTCATAAGGCCTCGACGCTGCTACAAGAATATCCCAGCTTATGCTCTCACCTCCTAGAGTAAGCTCACTCTACCGGCACCAGTGTATAATTATCGAGTCTACTCCTGTATGAGTCTCTAGCCGTAAGGATTGAGCCAACGGCTCCATCAGAATATCTGATCTCGGCACAAGGGCAGCGTTAATGAAATAATTACTCGCTCCTGTGTATATAAGAACTGCAGCATGGGTGGAGTAGTCACAGATAGTACCTCGAATATTCTCAGGTGCACCGTGGTCTTAATCCTCCACTGCCTGAAGCTGAGCCTGCATCTGTCTGCCAGCTCCCTATGGTTGGGGTGGACCTCCTAGTGGTGGTGGTGGTAGAACCTCAAATCGTCGTCCACCACCCGCTACTTGGCCAGCTCCTCTACCTTGTCTGCCTGCTCCCTGCTGACCGCTATGGTCGAACCTCTACCTCTACGTGGGTGGTCCCTCAACTGTCTGCTGCTCTTCTACAAGGAGGATCGAGCAGTCCCGAGCCATGTGGCCCTGCACGCCGCATGCATAGTAATGCCTACCTCTCGTATGATTGCGTCTACTGCGTATGCCTCACACCTACGAACCAGTATCCTGAGGTCACCCATTTGATGGGATGGTCCGATTGGACCTCTGTGACATATGTCTACTAGAGGCTGCAGTGGACTATGAAATGTGTCGCCTTCTTGTAGGCCTCTCTGCTGGAATAGGCTCAGCATGGAAGCTCTCCAAAAGAAGGGCTCACTCCAGTACTCCTGCCTGCGCCAGAATGCTGAGGGAGATCATCGAAGCCCTGATCTCATGCCTCAGTCCCCGCTCAAAGTTCTGGTCCTGGAAAAATGGGTTCTGTACCATGTCCATGGAGTAGCATGAGAGGTCGGTTAATCTCGCGGAGTATCGGTCTACTATCAGGATTCCCTACTGCAGCTGTAGTAACTCCGGGATGCACACCGCATGGAGGGTGTCTGGAACAAACTCCGAGCGGAAGAGGCTCTCAATGTATGTCTATAGTAGAGATGCTTCATCGTGCACCTGGAGCATCAGGCTCCACCATCTACCTATTTTCGTGTGCATGAGACATGTGTCAAGGATCACCATAAGATCTTCTAGTGTCCCTACCAATATGAAGACACAAACAATAGCCTCTATCCAATCATCAGCTGCCGAAGGGTCCATCTCTCCACGGAACCTGGGCAACCTCTTTTGCTGAAACTCATACAAAAAACTCAGGAGACATGCACTCTCAGCTGCTGGTGCTGATGGAATCAGTGGCTCGGTGGGTAGTGGTACCGCCTGTGCCTCCGTTGTAATGGGGACCTGCACCGAGGCCTCATCAATCGGTGGGCTGTCATCTCAAACGTAATTAGGAACCCTAGCTGGCTGTCATCGTGGGTCCATCCTGAAAAGAAACAGGTGCACCATGGTTAATACAGTATACCTGGTGAGCTGGCACAAAGTAATCAAAAAAGAAAACTTCTGAAACACACACGCAATCATTGTTTTCAGGCACTGAGTTGGAAATTAGAAGTTTGTGTCCTGGTGCACGGATACGTCAGTCGCCACATCAACACTAGACTAACTAGACTAATAACCACACTCATTACTCTAAACACTAATTTCATCACATGAATAAATTATCAGAGTCCTAATTTCTATGGTTGAACCGACTCCTCTGAAATAAGATTGTCACAACCCATCCTCGGGGCTCATGCTGTAACTACCCCAATCCCACCTTCCATAGTCTAGGGGCTGGTGACTAGCACCAAAGGCGTAAATCTCGATAAAAGGTAAGGAATTTCCTTTATATAAGTAATTAATCACAACAGACTACGCAAGATGATGTAGACAATATGTAAACTGAGTACAAAAGTAAGTGCTATAAAGTAAATGGGCCAGAATACAAACCCAACTGAGTGTACAGTACAACTACAAAGAAAGTACAGTAGCAGTAATGTAAATCAGCAACCACCGAGTCGTCCTCCTACTATCCAACCTAAAGGGTGGGTACAAATGGCCTCCTAAGCTCCTCAGGTCCATCTGTCGTCTCTGTGTACATCCCGCCAAGTGGTCCACCTCCAGAAACCATCCCACTCCACAAGACTCCTCCTCGATCAGTGTTTTCTGTCGTCTATATCCAACACAACATAGTGCGGGCATAGCCTGTGCAGGGGTCAGTATACGATACTCATTAGGGACCCGAGACTCCCGAAGGTCTCCCAGAATCCACAAAGGATAAACCACAAAGGAAAGATACAAACACAAAGTATCATCCAACTCTACTTAGGTATATGGACATACATATAACTAAGTCATCAATTCCAGCTCGGATCCAACTCAAGAGCCCAAGTACAACCCAGTCCACACTGGAAAGCATAACTCAATCCACACAGGAAAGTAAGTCAATCATATCGATGATATTGATTGAAACTCAAGACAAATCTCACATAGGTATACTACTCACTAAGAGGGGTGGTGATGATTAGATGTAGCCTCTGAATCATCTCCTCTACCAAAGCCATGTTGTCTCCATGTATAGAAGTCGTCGCTGCCGAACCCACGTATGATCCATGTACAGTAACCATCGTTGCTAAACCCACGTAGGATCCAAGTAAGGTCGTCATCGCTGCCGAACCCACAGAGGATACAAGTACAGTCGTCCTCACTACCGAACCCATAGAGGATCCAGGTATAGTCATCCTCACTACTGAACCCACATAGGATCCAATTATAGTCCTCATCGTTGTAGTCGCAGCAAGATCTACGGTTCCCGCACACAACACGCTTGATTCCGGGAGGGTCCGCTCAATGATTCAAGGGGGTCGATACATCAACTTTCACAAAGTCTACAGTTTATGTATCCCAAAGGTCCACCACGTCATAGGGGGATAAGCCAAACAATCATTTCCAAGACACCTAGTACAAGATGACCAACCATTTTTCCAAAAATTACACGGTCTGTTGGTATGGTTACACGTCGTGTCTTCGGACATTGGGTAATGCATGTGTACCATGACCCATGTTGAAGGGTTGTTTGTGTAAAAAGTAAGTACACGGCGTGTTGTATGGTGATGCGTCATGTCTTCAGTCCCTGGGTACTATCCGTGTACCATAGCTCTTGTTGAAGCACTGCTCATGTAAAAAGTATGTACATGCTGTGTGGTATGGTTACATGTCGTGTCCAAACTTCTCGGGTCAGCTCCGTTTATACTAGCCATTTGCCCATACACAGCCTCAACCCGTGTTCTCCAACCCGTGTAATTGGTACACGGGTTGGCCCGCACCATTGGCCATGTCTGGACGTGTGGTAGAGTACATGCCCGTGTACTCCACACCGTGTCTGTGTATTCCCGGGTTACACGCAGAGTCTCATGTAGCAGCCACCTCGTTACTATGTGGCGAGTACATGCCGTGTGACTAAGGTCACACGCTGGGTGTTAGTCGTCCGACATCCGAAACCCTAGCCCCAGAATTCCGTCACTACACGGCATGTTCTCCAGGGGTACATGCCGTGTAGTTTAGAATTTTTCAGAAATGATTCCTCTGGCCAGTGCCCCACCCTTTATGTCGGTTCTTCATTTCAATCAATCATTCGTCACGAAACTTCAGACTATAGGTCTCCCTGTAGTCCTGAAGTCGATTTCGGCATTCTCGGGAATCCGATCTGCTCTGAAAACACGTTTTGAATTATCGCTCGAAGAACGGTCATGGAACGGTCCATCCCGTTCTGGTCCGAACCATCACCCGCTATTGTCATCTACCCTCCGATAGGTTACTGTGGTGATGAGTCTTTAATTTGGGATCGTTGTGTCACTTAACAAACTTGTAACGATCTGTTGTTCATCACCCAGGAAGAACACGAAGAACCGCCAACAATCACAAAATTGGCGCTGGAAATGAACCTTGTTTGTTTAGCCCGGTCTCTCCACATTAGTTCAGTAGAAGGTTTTTAAAGAGAAATAACAAGAAGGAAAGAAGATTCAATTAGTGATCCAATCAAAACACACCACTACCTTGTGACGTGATCTGCGGAGAGGTGGTGTCGTTCCTTGATGTCGGAAAGGTGAAGTCGTCGTTTGCTAATTCCCCACGGCGTTGTATCCTCCCTTGAGGGAGAACAGGGAAGCATTATTCATCGAGAAGGATGGTCGTTCTTCATCGAAGGAAGATGTTCTTAAAATATTTAGATGTCTCCTTCCAAATCCTCCTCACACCATAATTCTAACCAAAAATAAAATAAGCTTCTCCATATTTTATTTTACTTTTCCATCCATTTGAAAAACATAAAATTCAAACACTTAGTTAAATTAATTGAAAAGGTTTAATCAATTAATTTAGCATGTGTTGGCATGAATTAAAGTGGGAGAGGAGGATTTACTTAATTAATTTCAAGGGGTTTGCTAATATTAAACACAAGGATATTAATGGGGGGGTTTAGTGGTTTTAGGGAATGTGAAGGGTTGGGGCTCGTGTGGGCCCCACCGCACATTTATCCTCAAAGTTTTAGTTAGGATGCTAGTGGGTCCCACCAAAAATCCCCCATGTAGGATAATAAAACACTAGTTAGAAATAAAATTGTACCACAATTTAATTCACTTTTATTTAAGCCACCATTTTTTAACAACTCCTCACAAGAAAACACTTCTTTGGTAATGGTCCTCCTAACCAATTACCAGCACTGTGATTTCATCGGTGCCCTCAGATTTCAATTCCGAGCACCGATTCAAAAGATAGAAAAACCCACTTGTTCGTTCACTGAATGTACCCAAGCTAAACTTCCAAAAATGTTTTCGGGCACACCGGGCCTCAGAATAAGGAGCCGTTAGAAACTGCGTACTCATAAAATACCAAAGAATTTAAGAAAAAAATTCCTTGAAATTTATGGGTATTTACAGTATATGGTTCACTGGTAGAGGGAACATATATTGACAGGATAATGGCTATATTTCATAGATGATATAATGGATGTTAAATGATGTGGTATAAATTATTTATTTATTTTTTTCATATTTCCAATTTAATATTTGAATAATTGGAATTTTATGTGACATGTGAGGATTATGGTAGCATTTATGTGATGGTTTATTTTAATATTTTTGCTTCTGGATTTGGTATGGAAACATTTTTTTGATCCATAGAATTTTATTAGGTATATTATTATATGATAGAATCTGAGGATTCATGTGAGGCATGCATGTTTGGATGGGATATATTATGAAATGTCCTTATAATGCATGTTTTGAATTATAGGGGTTCTTATATCTACATATATTAAATAAAACAACTATTTTTAAATTATTTATGGTCCAAATTTACTATTTTAGGATCACTAAATATTAACTATTTGTTTAGTATATTGAAATAAATTTTTGATTTCTTTGGTGATGGATCTTAGGGAACAGTACAGATTGGTAGTATCATGGTGGAAGAAGGGAGACAATAATTCTTTAGGCTGGGGATCCATTCTCAATAATACTAAGTTCATAGAGGATTATTGTATCTTCATGTCATATTGGTATGTTAATTAATTATGCTGTAGAATAAATTTTATTATTATTATTATTAGTCTAATTAGTTTTATGGAAATTGAATGTTGGAATTTTTTATTAAAACGCACCACTAATTTTAAATAAATAAACTATAATGAATAATCTATAATAAGAATGGTGTTTTTGTGTTTATTTGGAAGATAAACTGTATGGTGGTGTAGTGTTAGAAATAATTATTTAATGGGAAAAATAAGATGGTGACTGGTTATTTTTATGATAGGGTTTTCTTGGATTTCAGGTGGAAGATGATGTGTCTAAAGGGATTAAGGCATTAATATGATTGTTGGTGAATACCATGGCTAACCTGAGAAGGTGGGTTTCATTAAGGGAAAAAAATATTCCATAAAATCCTGAAGTTTGGAAATAGTTTCAATTATTTAGGATTATTTTTAATGGTTCTTTTGATAATTTTATATTTAAATGATTTTAACTTGAGCATTCAAGATTTTTTAGGGTAACGATAGGGGAAAATTAATGGTTAAAATATTCATATAGAAATCATCTAAGATGACCAAATGTAGGTTTTTTCTGAAAGGTTTCATTTACAATGAGTAAATAATTATTTAAAGATTATATAAAATTTTAGGATAGACCTATATTATATATTAAATAAATTATTTTTAAAATTTTAAAACATATTTATCTAGTGATCATTCTCTTTTAAGGACATGTTTTTTCAATTTTTCATGTAGATGAATAATTCTTCCTATGAATAATTTATAGTCATCCAAATGATTCCAATTTATGTTTTGCAATAATTATTTATTATTGTATATATACATATATATATACATGTATATTTATGAAAGTAGATATGAAAAATTATTAGTTATTTAAGATTTTCATTTATAAGGTGGATAATAAATGAAACGTTTTGGGTTAAAGTTTCAATTAAAAACTAGTTAGTTGGATTATTTTTGTAGATGGTCTATTAAAGTGTAGTTCAAATATAGAAATGACTAGGGAATATGGATTCCAGAATGTGGACTTGTTGTCTGGGAGAAATTGTTGGATATCTTTAGAGACAAGAACCCATATTTTACATATTTCATAATGATCCATTTCATTATATGTCAACAATCATATTGAATAATGAAATTTTTGAGGACCAATAGTAGGGGCATATTATTTTGGTTTTCTCAATTATTTTTATGATGTATGAGTATTAAATTCTGGATAGTTGAAAAGTTGTTTATAGGTTTTTATTTGTCAATGTATGAGACGCTATCACACATGGACTTATGAAAATAGTTTAACTCATATGTAGTTCTCAATAATAGAATATTATATAAAAAACGTTCCAATATAGAATGATTGATATATTTTCATAATAAAAATACAATTTATCAATTACCCAAATATATTCCATAATATTAATATCATTTATAATGGTATCTTCCCTTTCAAACTGTTACATTTCCATTTTTGGTTGTTGGACATGTTCGTGGGAGGTTCTAGGAGATTTCGATGGAATATATGGATTTAACAGAACTACTGTATGAAATACACATCATTAAGTGTATTAAATTATTTTTAATAGTGGTTCATGTATTGTGAATGAATAGTTAAAAATGTGTATATTTTTTATGTAAAATATGAAAAATGAAGTACATTTATAAAAAAATCAAACCATATGAAATATATGATGATGAAGGTGATAACACTTCATTTAAATCCCCGATGCAGAGTAGTTTTAAAAAAAGTCTCTAAAAATTTTCATTCACTCCTTCATGGATTATCCTTAATCTCTTTTTGGTGAACCAAATGCACACATGGTGGTTCTTCAAGACCACTTCTTCCCTATATGATATGTTTCTACCAATGGTTGTTCATTTGAAATCTATGGTAATCCTTCCCTTATTCATAGTAGGTCTTATATCATTATTATATTGCGGATTCAAAATAGTGATTCTGTTACAGTTTGGGTTGTGAGTTCGGTTGTGTTTTAATTTTATTTGGTTTTACTTTAGGTTGATCCATGTTTTCTCATATGAATTTGTGGGTTTGTGGTGTTCTTGTTAACCTTGTGTTGTGCAGCAAGTCGATAAAAAATTCTTTGAGGAAGGGAATCCTTTGTTTATCCTTATTATATATCAGTTGAGTGAGGATTGTTATATTATTACATATAGTGTATAGTTTTTTAGCTCAATTAATGATAATGAATTTGTTAAATTTAAAAGGAATGTTAAAATGGGGTTTTAGTCACATGTTTTGATAGCTTTATTATTATTTTTATATTTTGAATTGTACGGGCTTGATGCCGCCATAGAATTTATAGATGTTAGTGAATTTTTTGTCACTATATATATTTTTTGATATTTCTACTTTTGTTTTCAATTTTGGTGACATCACCCAAATATTTAAATTGGAAAACCACTTATATTAAGATAATAAAATGATTTCTCAATGAAACTGACATATGAGATAACTTCCCTAAAATAAAGTGGAATGGGATTAACACTCCTTTTTAAATCTCTAAAATGGAAGAAATATATTGTATCATGTGGAATTGATTACGGGATAAAGATGTGTATTTTTGTCATGTGGAGTTGATGGTTCATGTTTCGTGATTTTGGGGTGGCATGGTGAACTGTTTGAAAATGATTTTGGGGTGGAGTGATGGTTTTTTAGCCATGCATTAGGGGTGCCCTATTGGTTTCTTTGGAAATAGTTTTATGGTGGTCAGGTGTTTTTTCTGGTCATGATTTTGGGGTGGTGAGGTGGTTTGTTTGTAAGTGATTTTGGGGTGGTGTGGTGGTGTTTTCTTTTTCCTAGATTCCTGAGTATTGATGTAATACTTAAATAATTCTTTGAAAATGTTTGAAAGGGGATGGGTTGGTTTGGATAATGGGATAAAAATGGTTAATGAAAAATTAAATTTTGGATTGTGTGATTAAATTTGGTTGATTAAAAATAATGAAAATTATGGAATGATTAAATTGAATTTATTGGAAATGTGGAAAGGGGTTGCAGTTTTTTGTATGGCGTTATGCATTTATAGGTGGAAGAAAAGTTTATATTATTGTGAGTTTGTTGATTTTTTTGTGAACCCATATGTATGGATTGAGTGTTTGATAATATATATATATATATATATATATATACTTTTATATTTGTGGTATTTCTATGTGCACCCAACCCATGTCGAGCCCAATGTATCAGAACCCACATGTCACTTTGGGGGGGGGGGTCCCAGACATTCTGTGAGGAGTACATATAGGTGCATATTTTCACTTTTCTACACTCTCTTCAAGGTGTGGTTGTTTTTTAAAAATATGTGATGTCTATAGGTATATTATTTCATTAGATAATGGTTTTTATATCCTAGGTGGATGCAGGTGAGTAATGATTATAATGGTTTTTTCAGGTGAGTTGTGGTGCTTGCAGGGTAGTGAGCTAGGTGACTTCTAGAGATGTGTGATGTGGTTAATATTGTGGGGCGTAGAGGCCACATATCATCATGCATGGGGTTCTATGATTATTATTTTGGGTCGGTGTGGTATACAAATGAAATTGGAGGGCCTAGACTTATGATGTTGGATGTGAGAGTGGAATACTAATGGTAAGTAGTGTAGGTTAGCATTATCTCTGTTATGCCTAATATATTATATTATATGGTTTGAGTTATTCAGTGAGCAATCCATGGTGAGGTTGGTTTGATTTTTATATCTTGGTCGATGTTTTTTGGTTTTTCTATTTTACCATAGTTCATTAGTTTTCATCATTCACATTTCCATGAGAGAAATTGGTTTTCTTACTGAGAATATATGTATTAACACCATATATATATAAAATAGTTTATTTTTTTCTAGGAATACTATGTTTGTTGAGCATTAGATTATAATTTTAGATCTCTGTCAGTTGTTGTGTCGCTTTATTATCTTTACTTTTTTGTGTTTACTTTGGATACTTTTATCTGTATCATTTCTATTTATTCAAGTTTTTGGGATAGATTTGGATTCATTTTATATTATTCAAGGAGTTTTTGGGGAATATCCATATTATCTTATGGCCCCATATTATGATAGAGGATAATGCCTCCTGTATCATGTGAGTTTTATACCCTCAATGTTAGTTTCCAACCCAATGATTACTGGAGGATGGATTTAGGGGTCTTCATCTGTATCCACTACAGGAAAATTTCCCTATATCCTGGGTTTTAGAAAATAAATGTGTGTATAGAGAACCCCTATACCCATGGGTTTCCAATAAATGGGGGTATATGTATAGAATGAGAACAAAAACCCCTGGTTTTGGAAAATCGTGGATAAAGGTTATAAATTCACACATATACCAGTATTTTAAAAAACCATCAGTATAGGGTTTTTCTCAGGAGATATACCCATGTTTTTAAACAAAAACAATGGGTATAGGTCAAAACTATACCGAAGGTTTTGAAAAAACGTGGTATATGGTTTTTTCAAGACCTATACCCACAGTTTTCCAAAACCATGTCCATAGATTTTCCACATTAATGTGTGGGGAAATCATTTTGTGGGAAAAAAAATTCTCTTGAAACACCTATTTCTACAGTTTTCCATCGATATCCATGTTCTAGATAAATATATATAATTAAAAATAAATTAATATACTTATATGAAAATTTGGTGTAGTGTTTAGCTGCTAGATTCATATATAAGCGGTCTAGGAATCAAAACCCATGGTCATTGATTTTTTCAAACATATTCCCACAGTTTCTATATTTTGGGTATAGAGTTAATAAATTTATGGTATACATCTATTCCCATGGGTTTTAAAGCATGGATATTGAATTTTAAAACCATGGGTATTTCATAGAGATATACTGAAGTATTAACTACCCACAGTTCTCAAAAAACTATGTATAATCTCTCCCCATGGTTTTTGGGATTGTACTAATGGTTTTGAATCATGGGTATACGTGTGTTTTCCAGTAGTTCTCTCCTCATGGTGGTATATTTGGAGGGAGGGGGTTATGATTCAGTGGTATAAAAGTAGTGGTTTAGAGATAGTATTTATTTTTAGTTAAGGATAGTGGATAGGAATGGGGATTTATTGAAAAAAAGTTTTTGTTCACATTTTAATATAACATTTACTATAGACAACATTTATGATAAAGGACTAAAAACATGATATCCATTGAATATACATTGAACTTAAATAATTACCATGTTAGTCGTAAATATTTCGAAGTTAGAGACTTCAAATAAGTACATGAATCATAAGGACTTCTGTTCTTTTTGGAATCAGGGTTTCTTAGTATGAATGAAATGGATAATAAATGAATTAAATGAGTTAAAAGGAATCTTAATAATATTATGACATACCTATATTAGTATGTTCAGTTACATTCTTTCATCTATAGATTAAAATCATCATTCATGTGTAACATTGGTAGTTGGGGTTCTGTAGTTTCATCTGGTTGATCACAGTAGGGTTGATATGGTTTACGAGGATGACCAGTGGAAGAGGATATTTCATGATTTTTACTTGAAGGATTTGGGGACATACATAGGTTGTGTATCTGACATGAATATAGATAGTTTATTAGAGGAGGTCAAATTATATTTTAATTAGTTTGGGTATTGAAGGAGTACTATTTCCCTTTATCAATCATTCAGATGTATCGAACTATATGTCAATGGTAGATAGGGTATATTTTAGAGCATAACAAGGAATATATTTTATGGGATGACATCTAGAAGGGTTTCATGGTAGCGTAAATTTTTTCAACCATTAAGTATGTAAAGAGGGAGGATTTTATTTCTCATTAGCAAGGGATAATGTTAGTTCACAAACTGGGAATCATGTTCAGGGGCTTTCGATATTTCGACCAACAGAGATCGAGCCTCAACAGATTCATTTCTAGGAATATTCCCATAGTGTTTTCAATGATATTATTGGTATCTTGGTGCTAATGGGATTAGTTAGGGGGGTTTTTTCCGTCACTAGAACCAGTTCATAGGGGTTCCCTATGACGAGTTTATTAGAGGTGGTTAGGTTCATCACTAGCTTCAGTAATAGTTTCAAGTGAGGTCATTTCACCAGTAAGGGTAGCTATTTTTTTCTCCACCATGGAGAGATGGAGTAGGTAGAGTTCAATCCCAGAAAGTTTCTAATGTTCAAGGATCATGACCATGTTCATGGGGGAGGTCTTCAACATAGATTTTATGGAGACATCTTTGGTCATTTTC
Organism: Viscum album; assembly: GCA_963277665.1. Taxonomy (NCBI): domain Eukaryota; kingdom Viridiplantae; phylum Streptophyta; class Magnoliopsida; order Santalales; family Viscaceae; genus Viscum; species Viscum album. The sequence continues at coordinate 350,938,896 of OY728123.1, forward strand.
ATGCAGAAGAGGCAACCATTTTAGAGGGGCTAGAGATCATCATCATTATGATTAGTTTATTTAGTACCATTTCATGTTCCTCATTTGATTCAGGATATTTTCACTCATTTCATTGACCAACTATAGATCATTCAATGGGACTATATATAGAAAGTATTCACATTCCCCAAGTGATGAATACACCAGTTGGCCACCCGACCTGCTTATTTGATGTGTCCCAGGAGTGTCGAATGTTGATGGGGAAGTATTAGTCTTTTTGGGATCATTTCTTAAAATAGATGAAAACATATTATGTAATCCTATAATTAGACTTATTGTATTCTATGTGTTATAATGTCCACTAATTCCATAGGAGAGTAATGTTATTATACGTGGATGGTCATAGTGTGGTTTTCATTGGTGAGTACAGTTGTTTGGTGGGATGTTTTTGAGTAGAATTCATTCATTCATTATGGATAATTCATTAGTAAAATAAGTGGATGATGAGATGGTTTTGGTTCATAAGTTCATTAGGGAGTTCTTAGTTTTTTCCAAGGTGTTTATGATTCGACCCCTTTTCCTGATTTTAATTTTTGGATTGAATTTCTGCCCATTTCATCACTAATTCTGATGTCTCTTTATTGAATGGAATCTTTTGAGATATGGTAGTTGAAAATTAATAAAGATGATATGATGTGGATGGGATTTTTCCATCTGAGTGTGTCGTTATGTGGTTCACCGGTGTTGTTCTATGAGAAGGAATATGGTATTCTATGGTTGTGTATGGACTACGAGAGGTTGAATTTTGTAACTGTAAAAAACCATTAACGTCTTCCAATGATGGATGATATTTTCAACCCAATTATAGGGAATATTTTTTTCTAAGATTCATCAATGTTTTGGATATCACCATTTTAGGGTGAAAGAGGTTGATATCTAAATGACTGCCTTGATATGTAGGTATGGGCACTATGATTTTCTAGTCATGTGGTTCCATGTTACGAACATTCCAATTATGTTCATGGGGATTATGATCTCTGTGTTCCATTTGTTCGTGGAGAATTTCATAATCATATTCATCAATATCATCTTAATATACTGAATGTTAAAGGAGGATAACATCGAGAATCTCAAAACTGTCTTAGATATTCTTCGATGCCACCATGTCTACGGAATGTTGTCCAAGTGTATGATAGGTACATGTGTATTTAATTACCATGGGAATGTGGTGTCTCATAAGGGTGTGTAAGTATACCCATCAAATGTTGAAGCGATTGTTTCTAGGGAAACACACAAATAAAATTGTATAGGTTTGTAGCGGTTGTGGTCTTTTAGGATATTATTGGTGGTTTATCCCCGATTTCTCTCATATATCTCCCCCATTGAAAAATATGACCTGGAAGGGACATGATTTTTTGTGGTGTGATCAGTACTAGGTTGCATTGAGGTACCTGAAGGAGGTGTTGGTTAGTTTTCTTTTACAATGTTTTCATGAGGAAGGGTTGATTCTTGTGGTGTTTTCTGAATCATCTCATCTAGCCATGGGATGCGTGTTGATGCAGTTGTGGGTGGTGATCACTATTCATAATAAGAAGCAATTTACCCATGACCGTGACTATTCCACCCATTTTTTAGAGGTAGTAGAATTTTTATCAATAAATTTTTGGATGCATCACCTCCTTAGGGAGATCTTTTTCATCTTCACAGATCATAATAGTTTGACTTATATCATTTCCCAATGTCATGTGAACTTATGGAAGCTAAGGTGGATGGATCGTCTTCAAGATTACTATTTTGGTATCTCCTACACCCCATTAATGGTAAATTTTTTGGGCAATGGTTTGACCAAGATGTCATGTAATAGTGTTGTTGGGAGTATGGGGATGCATGTAGAGAAATATAGGAGTTTGTGACCTTGCTATGATATGTAAGAGTGGATGGTAGTAGATGATATTTGTTTTAGATAATGATAAAATATTCTCTAATGTAGTATGTGTAGGAGTCCCTTTGGGGACACTTAAAGGAAATAGTAATGCATTATCAATTTGGCCATGGTGATGATTTAGACGGATGGTAGTAGGATGGTTAGAACTAGATGTCGGTTCTTGGGAGGTTTTTATTTATATTATTAATGCATGATATAGCCCATTATGAGATTCATAACTCATCATATGTGATACACATAGGTGTTTTTAAGATGTATTGTGGCTTGTAGATGCAGTTTTTGTGGCCTGAGATGAGACATGATGTGGTTGTGTTTGTATAAGAGTTCTTGGTTTTCAAGTAGGTAAAGGCCGATCAAAATGTTCCTAGTGGTTTGTTATATCCCATGAATTTTCTTGTGTATAAATTGGATCACATATCAATTGATTTAATCAAAGGTTTAACCAAAACATAGGTAGTTCGTGATGTAATCTATGTGGTTGTGGAACAATTGAAAAAATTTGTCCATTTCTTAGTGATCAAGGAGCTCGGAACATTGGATGATTTGGTTATGAGTTACATAGAAGGGTTGGGGTTATTTTAATTTTTTACGAGGTCAATATTCTCAGATTGGGGGCATGATTCAACTCATGAGTTTGGAGGGGATTTCACAAATTTTTTGGAACTTAGTTACACCACATCATATTTTTCTACCATTAGAAAGATGGGTAGATGGAGCAGACTATCCATATATTGGGAATATGTTTTCAAAATATGTCTTTACCATTTTTGGATATTGGGAACAAAACCTACCCTTGGGGAAGTTTTCTTATAATAATGGCAGTTAATCAACCATTAGCATGGCCCCATTTGATGCATTTTACTAGAGACCATGCCATTATACATTTTCTATCCAGAGGATGAAAAGACAAACATCCTTGGTTCTAATGTTGGGTAGAGCACAATAAGGAATTATAATTTTTTATTAAGAGGAATAATTCACTGAAATACAAGCATACGAGTTAAGTAGATCAGAGAAATATTCCCCTAGAGTTGATGGTTGGGACCCTTTCTTCTTGATGGTTTCCCCTAGACATTATCTACGTAGGTTTCTCCAAGGGACTAAGCATTCTTACTCGATTTTTGGTCCCATTGAGGTGCTGGGGGAGTTGGTAAGGTTGAATATTAGTTTTCATTTTCATCACAGCTTGAGAGGACACATGATGTCTTCCACTTCTCATTACTTCCTCGGTATCTTCACAATGAGTCCCATGTCACTAACTGTGGAGATATGAATATTGAGGATGATGTGATGTTTATAGAATTATTAGTAGAGATCCAGGATGTCAATGATATGGCACTTCATGGATGTACCATTTCTATTCTTTGATTGTTGTGGAGGCATGGTTCCTCAAAGTAGTGTAATTCGGAGTTATAGAAACATATTAATAAATTGTACCTTAATTTGTTTTGAGTTTTTTATTCTTGCTGTCTTGTTTTGTGATGTGATGTTTGAGATCTTTTTATTTTATTTGATGAGTATTTTTCCTTTTTTTGTGATCTGTGTGAAAAGGTTGTGACATATAGAAAGGGTATTACCTAATCCCTAATTAAGACACATTAACTATGATACAAAAAAACATATGTGGGTGAGTTAGTGCATCCAAAAGTGCATTGTATATTTACATAGAGGATGGAATTCACATATTCTAGTCTTTCAGATGGTGTGGTTATTATTTTCAAATGAATGGAGGTTGATATTGGTTTTCATTGGTTGTGTGGTAGTGTGGTTGGGTAAGAGGAAGTAACTTGTGTTTTTGGTGATATAGTTGTGGATTTTGTTTTGTGGTTTTTTGGATTGCTATGTTGGGATGGGGGTTTTATTTGTAGTATGAAAATTCTATTGAAGGCTATTTCAGAAGGTGGATATTTGGGTCCCTTTTCTTCTATGATTAATATTTAATTCTCGAGGGAGATAATAATTTGAGAGGTATCATATGTAATAGTCTATGTACTCAAAGTCCATTACTTTTCCAAATTTGGTTATTGGAGGTGTTCGAGGGGACATTCTAGGAGTTTTCGATTGAAGAGAGAGGTTCATAAGAACAACTAAAATAAATACAATCCATTTAATTGCATTGCGTGTTTTTAAGGGTGATTCATAGATTGTGTGTGGCTAGGGCACAAAATTTAGTTTTCCAGGGTAAAATAATAACAATGTTAGGTGTTTTTCAATGAGACCAAACCCTGATGATTTCATGAAGTGGAAGGGAATTACACATCATGTAAATCCTCAAAGAAATTCAGTTTTAAAATATCTTTTTGAAAAAATTTCATTAATTCGGCCATCAATTATTCTTCCTCGTATTTTGGGTGAACCTTTGGATCCCCTAGGATTTCATCCAGACCTCTTCCTCCACAATTGATATGTTGGTCCTAGTGGTGGTTTGTTTTCCATTCATGGTAAGACCTTCTTTCTTTAGGGTTGTTTTATTCCATTATTATCTTGGGGATTAACAAAGATGATGTTGTAAGGGTCTGAGGTGTGTAGCATTTTTTTTGATGGTCAGTGATTTCATTGTAGGTTGATCTTTTTTATGCTACATTTTTGGTTTTTGTGTGTTCTTATTCTCTCTACAGTGTGCAACAAGTCCTCAATGATTATTTTTGGTAGGGAATCCCTCATTTTCCATTATTATTATCATTCATTTGGGGTCCCCTTTTTTTACATATAGGTTATCATTTATCTACTTTAATTAATGATTAAGACTTTATCAAATTGAAATTACAGTTTAATAATGGTTCAAACTCACATGTATTTACTAATTTATTATTATTATGATGTTCTGAATTGAACAAACATTATTCAATGTTGAAATTTATGTCCATTGGGGTATTCATTTCCACTGGATATATGTTTTGATATTTCTTATTTGTTTGTGATTATTTAGATAACACCCAAAATTAAAAATTAAATAATAAATAATCATTAGATAATAGATTAATTTCCCCGGGATAATGACTTGTGTGATGACACACATATGATTAATTAAAATGTGATAAAATTCCCTTTTTAAATATATAAAAGTGTGTTTATTTGTTTTTACATGAGGTTGTTCTTGTGGAATGCTGATTTATGGTTGTGACACGTGGGGTTGATGGTTTGGGTGTTGTGCTTGTGGGACGGTGGTTTGGGTTGTTTGTCTTTGATTTTTGGGTGGAGAGATGGTTTTGCTGGTCATGATTTTGGACTAGATTGGTGCTTTTTTGACTTGGATTATTTTGTGGTGAGGTTGATTATTTTACCATTCTTTTGGATGGAGTTATTCCATGTTTGGACATTATTTTGGGTAGTAGGGATGGTGGCCTTTTTATTCTATATTCAAGGGTAGTGATAGACTAAATAAATAATTTTTTGAATATAGTTCAAAATGTTTTCAATGACATGGATTGTTTTGGATAATGTGATGAAAATTTTTAATTGATAATTAAATGGTGGTTTGTGGGTTTAAATATGGTTGTTGATGAATTATTAAAATAATGGAATGATTAGGAGAAATTTCATTGATATATTGAATGGGGATATGATGTGGAGTGTGAGGTTATGCATTTAAACATGGAAGAAAAAGTAATGGTGTTGTGAGTTGGTTGTTTTGTTTATTGACCAAAATTTTTGTCTTGAGCAATTGATTATATATACATATACATATTTATATTCTATATATTTCTATTCACACCCCACCCACATTAATAATTATGTGTCGACACCCTCATGACATGCAGTGGTGTTTTTCCCGAAATATGGTGATGAGTAAGGATGGTTGGGTACCAACTATTTCCCTCTCTCTCAAAAAGTATTTATAGGTTCTGAACATGTTGTGATGTATGGACTTCTACTACTACATTAGACTATGGTTGTGATATCATAGATGTATGTGGGTGTGGTGTGATAGTCCATGAGTTTTTGGGTTAGACGTAATCTTGATTGTGGGTGCAACGAGCCCATGTGTCTTTTTTGAGGTGTGATATAGCCTCTTTTTTGGAGCATCAATCACGGATGTCTTCGGGTATGGTGTTTTGTGACCGTGCATGTGGGGTGGTGTGGTATATAGAAGGGGTGGGAGTTCCAGAATATACGAATTTGGGTGTGAGAGGGGAATACCAATGGGAAATTGGGGTTGGGTAATCTTATAAATGTTATTCCTATTATATTATATTACTTGTTTTACATAATTTAGTGAGATTGTAACAGTGAGGTTGGGATTTGTAGTATACATTGATTGGTTTTTTTGTGTGTGTTGTTTTCTCACAAGTGAAATAGTATGTATCATTCACATGAGCATGAGAGAATTTTTTTCTACTGAGTATGTAACACCCCAGGTAAATAAAGAATATGACATTTTCATATTTATCCATATTTGTGAATAAAATATTAATATGACTTTAAAGGGGAAGCTATGCTCGATGGTGTACCCAACACGCAACAACGAGTTTCTTGGGAATCTTACGTTGCACTCTAATAATAAAATAATATTATTTTAATTGGTAGTTAACATATAGTCGTTGTATTGGCGGGAATGGATAGAAATAACTAAAATATGATTATATATGATTTTTAAATGTTTTTACATTTATCCAATAAAATATAAAGACTTAAAATATGGAAAGAATTCAATTTTAGGCTTTTATACCCTAATTTTCACTAAAGGTTCACTTATCGCCTTTTGATGACGAACAATCATTAAATATAGTTGTGATCACTCTTATACATTCTTTCGGACCAAATAAAACTCTTCTTAAGAATCGAGACATCAAATTTTACATTGTGTAAATTTTTGGTATTTTTCCAATAAAGTTCATTTTTAATGAATAGTGAAAAATGTTGTATTTTAACTCAAAACCTCTTTTTAATCTAATTTATTTATATGATTAGATTATATTTTTAATTGGTTTTAATGTGAAATTAGAATATATTTTTAGCATTAAATCCAATAGTGGTTGTTGGAATTAATTTCACTTTGAAATCAGACTTAAACTAGTGTCAATCTTTTGATACTTATTGTTTCATAAAAACACGCTATTTGATCTGACAGCGGGAATTAATTATTAAATTAATTAATGTGACTTATATGTTTTGAATTTTTTAAAATAGACTTCATTTTTGAATTCAGAATATCAAATATAGCTTAGGGTGAATTTTTGGGATTTTTCTGAAAAACATCAATTTTTGATGAATAGTGACACTACTAAGTGGTACTTATAAAAACTGATTTTTCCGTTTAAATGAAATTTTTCCATATTTGTGTTTTGAATTTCAAAAATCCGACATACATGGTTGTCATTAAGAAGTAAAATGTGGTTCAATGGGATAAAAATAATTTTTTTGGTGAATAGTAACTTATTAAGTTTTTAATCGCGATTAGTGGTAATTAGTGTAGTTTAAGGTAAAAATGATGCTTTAATAAAATAAGATGAGCTTGACACATGTCCTACCCTCATTGGTTGTGTCATGGCCTACCAAGACAATCCATGGGTAAACTTGGGGACCCCATGGAGCCACTTTTGTTGGGAAATAACATAAATAACTTTTTATTTAATGTAAAAGTAAAACTGACACAAACATGATATGTTTTACTAAAACAATTTTTAAGTGGGGTTATAAAAGTCAGAGTTTTTATTGAAAATATTCATTGGAAAGATATAAAGATTTACTACATCATAGTATTTGATTTATAATTTTTAGACACTAAATAAATTAAATTATTTATGACATCATGATGATGCAGTGATGACCTCATTATTTAACGATTTAAATAAAATGGAAAGATAATGTGAAATCTATGAACTAAACATGTCCAAAACTTATTGGATGGGTGGATTTAGAACCCTTAACACCTTACCCACGAATTATATCGATTTGGGACTTTTTGAAACCGAAAAACATTTTCAAATAAAGTAATATTTCTTACATTCCAAAAGTGCCCCTCCTCTCCTCTTATAAAAGGCCCTCACCTCTACCTCATTTCACACACCCCTAAAGCCTTTGGCTCGGCCATACCATGCCCATTTACTCTCTCCAAATCCCCCTACTCATCCTAGAGGACTCCCTTTGGGAAGCATCCTTTCAAAGGAAGCCTTTAGGCTCAAATCAAAAGGAGTTACACTTTTAAAGGAGATTAAAGAACGATCGAGTCAAGTCGGACCCGAGGTAAGGGATCCTACTCCTCTCTTTCTTTTTAAGTACACACTTTTATGTCATTCCTTTTTACGCTCATATTTCTTGTTATTGGGATGATATTTTATATTACACTTACTGTAAATTTTATGTTCATGTGATGAGAGACCCTATTCTCTCTCATCAATCCATTTTGGAAGTTTTGAGTGGCGTCGTTAGGCTGCCAAACTTTCGTAAGAGATCTAACCTCTCTCTTTCTTTTAAAGTACTATCCTTTATGTCACTTCTTTTAAGCTCCTATTGTAATGTTGGGGGGATGTTATTTTATATTCCTCTTGTTGTAAATTCTATTTTAATGTGATGAGATACCCTATTTTATCTCATCAATCTATATTCTTAAGTTTTATGTGGCGCCGTTAGGCTGTCGAGTTTTCTTGAGGGATTTTTCATCTCACTTTTATTCCCGTGAGATTTATGCTACATTTTCCACAATTTCCTTTGAGTGGTGTATGTACTTCCATTATTCCACTCTTTGTGTAATATACTTTCATTTATGAGTATTTACATCCATGATTTATTATCCTTCTTTCATGGGGTGTATGTTTTGAAAGATACCCAAGTCGGTAAGGGTACCTTTCACCCTCCTATTTTTTAAAATACTTCTTTTGTTGGGTCTTTTAATTTACATATTGATATGTTGGGATATGTTCTCATATACCCTTATTGATGTAAATTTTATTTCCAAGTGATGAGATACACTTTTTATCTCTCATCAACTCATTTTGAGGTGATGTCGTTAGACTGTCAAAGGAACTTTTTAACCCAATTTCGATTTCTTTGGGTTCAACATGTAGTCATTGAATATGTCATCCATTGAATATGTGTGAATGACATTTTATTGTTTTACACTTAATATCCACTTATATTGGGTGTATTTATATTTTTCACACATATTTTTGAGATTGATTTGTCCTTAATTTAAGGATACCTTCCTTATAAGGGATTTCATCACATTTTACATCCCTATTGAGACTTCATTGTTGTTATGCGCCAATTCACTCTTATATAGTGTATATACTGTCCTTTGGAATATTATATCATGAATCCAGTTATTCTCATGATATTATAAAGTTCTGATTAAATGTTATTCCTCAATTATTGTATTCAAGTGTCTATAATTTTGGTAAAAACCCTTTGACCAAAATATCGCTTTAAATGTTTTAATGACTTGTTCTTATTAATATCCATTTTTTCAAAATGGTTTTAAGGATTTATTTATTTGGATATTAATGGTTTAAAATGATAAAAGCTACAAGGTGGTATGGGACACTTTGATTCAAAATTCTCATTATTAAATGTTTTAAATTGTTTTGGAAATGGTTTCTTTTTGTATGGATTCATTATTTCAAAATACTAAAATTTAATATTGTGATTGAAATGTGGAAACATTTTGTTTCATTTATTCATGTTTTATGTGATGCGTTTATGTTATGGTTCTTGGGCATTGTTATGAAAACGGGTGGTTCCGTGATAAACTATGGGTGGGTGAGCCCGATATAGCTCTCCAATGCATTGGGTAACGCGAAGGAGTGAAACGTTAAGGTTTCTCCGAAGAGATTTAGGGAATATACTGTGATGGGTATTCCAAACGTAAACCAGAGGGTTACTCCCTAGATAAGAATGTTATGAATGCCTCAAGTTACCTTTATGTATTATGTTTTCTATGATTTATTCATGATTTGATATGCCTATGTTTTATGGGTAAAGTGTGATTTGATTCTAATGTATATATGAACTCATGTTTCCTTTCCATATTTTTATAACTCTTACTGAGATTTTTATGCTCATCCCAAGTTTTTGAAATGTTTTTCACAGGTCAAGGGAGAGGTACATGATGTGATGGTAGTGTCAAGGATGTGTCAAGAAAGAATCCGTGTTATATTTTAAATATGTTTCCGTTGACGGAAAGAATGAATACTGTCTTTTATATAACAACTTTGTTTAAATGTGGAATGTAATGCAAGTTTCATGGTCTAATTCTCTAAAACTCTAAACCTGAAAAGATCCTCAATGTGTAATCTTGTAATAACTCAAGATTAAGTAAGGTTTAAGGCTGGGGCCTTATAGTTGGTATCAAAGGTCAGTTTAGATAACTTTAGAGGTTAGGGTATTCTTTAAGCATAAGTGATATTACCATAATGGTTAGGATTTCAGAAAGAGTCCTAGTTTTAGATAAAGTAAATGAGTAAGTGTATCTTAGTGTTTACCTTCCTCATTAGTACATGATGGTTTTGTTGATATACTCACACTGACATTTCGGTTTTTAGTGAATGGATGGATCTAGCAGGCACCAAAGAGACAACAGGTTTGAAGGAAACTGTGGTGGTTCTATGATTACGATACTAGATAAAATGGGGGATTCAATGAGGAAACTCGTGGTTGTTCTAAACCAACTATCAAGGAGTCATGATCAACCACTTGAACCTTGGTATGTTCTGTAATGCATCATGTACAAGATGACCAATCGATATGGAAGTTCGGGTAATAATTATAAAGGTAACCATTAGAGTTTATATGATCCTTAATTTTTAGGTAATTATGGGTTATTATATGTTATGATCGAAAATGAAAGGCATGAGATAAACTTGAGGTTAAAATATGTTATGATCATTTTTGATGATTTTATCTCTTTTTGGGGAATGATTTAAGAAATATATAGTTTTGGAAAAAGGACAACACGCAGAACGTGTGACAACCCGTCGCGTCGGACAAAGCTACGGGAATCGAACCCACAACCAAAGTACGAATGGTATTTATCTCCTACCACTGGACTACGTGAAGTCCCTGGTTAGTTTGACTGATTCTTTCTAGTTATATGATTTTATCAATTAAGAGTAAGTTGATTTTGGTTTATTTATGAAAATGATTAACCTATCATGGAGGATATGTGATTAGGTTAATTACTTTTCAATACGAGACTTTAGGAGCAACTGATGTTGTTTGGAGATAAATGTTATGATTTAACTTGGAAGACTAACTGACTAAATCCTTCAAATATTTGGGTTTCAATCTTAGTTTGGTTTACTTTGAAGAATTTTATGGACAAATTGATTATAGAATGGTCCTCGTTGAACATTGGGTTTTGTTGGACAAATTTTGGAGATTAAGAATAGATTTTATTTTTATAAAGGGTTATCCTTTTCTGGATTATCTGATCCTGTACTAGCCTTTTTTTTGTTTCGGTTAAAGTATAAAGACATGGGAAGTATATAGTTATCTTTTGTGGATTAGGTGATTTTCTAAAAGTTGATTATATTACTCTTAATGCGAACAAGTCTCCCTAAAAACTCGTCTTTTGGAAAAAAATGAGTTTGATTAAGGAATCCGGTAAAAGTTGAAAGTCAACATGATAGGTGATGAATTCCTCAATAAAAATTAACCTAAAACAAAAATGTTGTCTATTAACTTTTCCTACTGGGGAACCCAACACCGTTTAACCCATCACAAGTTTGTGATTTTCTTATTGTTAACTTTCTCCTAAACATGTTTTCTATCACTCTCCATCAGAACATTTACCTATGTTTTCTCCTCCATGCCCACGTTTTCCTACATGGAGTCCTAGTATGGGTTAACTCGGGTGACCTTTGTACTTATCTTCCTTTATTTTAAAGTGATTGTTTTACCGACTCTTGTTCCGATGTGGGATGTTCAAGGATGTTTCCAAGATCAATTTTAAAAATTGTGAGGACGCAATTCCCAAAAGGGGGGAAGGATGTAACACCCCAGGTAAATAAAGAATATGACATTTTCATATTTATCCATATTTGTGAATAAAATATTAATATGACTTTAATGGGGACGCTATGCTCGATGGCGTACCCAACACGCAACAACGAGTTTCTTTAAAATCTTACGTTGCACTCTAATAATAAAATAATATTATTTTAAATGGTAGTTAACATATAGTCGTTGTATTGGAGGGAATGGACAGAAATAACTAAAATATGATTATATATGTTTTTTAAATGTTTTTACATTTATCCAATAAAAGATAAAGGCTTAAAATATGGAAAGAATTCAATTATAGGCTTTTATACCCTAATTTTCACTAAAGGTTCACTTATCGCCTTTTGATGGAGAACTGTCATTAAATATAGTTTTGATCACTCTTATACATTCTTTCGGACCAAATAATACTCTTCTTAAGAATCGGGACATCAAATTTTATTTGTGTAAATTTTTGGTATTTTTCCGATAAAGTTCATTTTTTAATGAATAGTGAAAAATGTTGTATTTTAATTCAAAACCTCTTTTTAATCTAATTTATTTATATGATTAGATTTTATTTTTAATTGGTTTTAAAGTGAAATTAGAATATATTTTTACCATTAAATCCAATAGTGGTTGTTGGAATTAATTTCACTTTGAAGTCAGACTTAAACTAGTGTCAATCTTTTGATATTTATGTTTCATAAAAACACGCTATTTGATCTGATAGCGGGAATTAATTATTAAATTAATTTATGTGACTTATATGTTTTGAATTTTGTAAAATAGACTTCATTTTTGAATTCGTAATATCAAATATATCTTAGGGTGATTTTTTGAGATTTTTCTGAAAAACATCAATTTTTGATGAATAGTGACACCACTAAGTTGTACTTCTAAAAACTGATTTTTCCGTTTAAATGAAATTTTTCCATCTTTGTGTTTTGAATTTCAAAAATCCAACATACACGGTTTTAATTAATAAGTAAAATGTGTTACAATGTGATAGAAATAATTTTTTGGTGAATAGTACCTTATTAAGTTTTTAATCGCGATTAGTGGTAATTAGTGTAGTTTAAGGTAAAAATAATGCTTTAATAAAATAAGATGAGCTTGACACATGTCCTACCCTCATTTTTTGTGTCATGTCTGACCAAGAAAATCCATGGGTCAAATTGGGTACCCCATGGAGCCACTTTGGTTGGGAAATGACATAAATAACTTTTTATTTAATGTAAAAGTAAAAATGACACAAACATGATATGTTTTACTAAAACAATTTTTATGTGGGGTTATACAAGTCATATATTTTATTATAAATAGTCATTGGAAAGCTAAAAAGATTTCCTACATCATAGTATTCGTTTTATAATTTTTAGACACTAAATAGATTAAATTATTTATGACATCATGATGATGCAGCGATGACCTCATTATTTAACGATTTAAATAAAATGGAAAGATAATGTAAAATATATGAACTACACATGTCCAAAACTTATTGGATGGATGGATTTCGAACCCTTAACACCTTATCCACGAAATATATCAATGTGGGACCTTTTGAAACCGAAACACATTTTCAAATAAAGTAATATTTCTTACTTTCCAAAAGTGCCCCTCCTCTCCTCTTATAAAAGGCCCCCACCTCTACCTCATTTCACACACTCCTCAAGCCTTTGGCTCGGCCATACCCTGCCCATTTACTCTCTCCACATCCCTCTCCTCATCCTAGAGGATTTCCTTTGGGAATAAGCCTTTCAAAGAAAGCCTTTAGGCTCAAATCAATAGGAGTTACACTTTTAAAGGAGATTAAAGAACGATCGAGTCAAGTCGGACCCGAGGTAAGGGATCCTACTCCTCTCTTTCTTTTTAAGTACACACTTTTATGTCATTCCTTTTTAAGCTCATATTTCTTGTTATTGGGATGATATTTTATTTTACACTTACTGTAATTTCTATGTTCATGTGATGAGAGACCCTATTCTCTCTCATCAATCCATTTTGGAAGTTTTGAGTGGCGTCGTTGGGCTGCCGAACTTTCGTAAGAGATCTAACCTCTCTCTTTCTTTTAAATTACTCTCCTTTATGTCACTTTTTTAGATCCTCTTGTAATTTTGGGGGATGTTATTTTATATTCCTCTTTCTGTACATTTTATTGTAATGTGATGAGATACCCTATTTGATCTCATCAATCCACATTCTTAAGTTTTATGTGGCGTCGTTAGGCTGTCGAGTTTTCGTAAGGGATTTTTCATCTCACTTTTATTCCCGTGAGATTTATGCTACATTTTCCACAATTTCCTTTTAGTGGTGTATGTACAGAAATTATTCTACTCTTTGTGTAATATACTTTCCTTTATGATTATTTACATCAATGATTTATTGTCCTTCTTTCATGGGGTGTATGTTTTGAAAGATACCAAAGTCGGTAAGGGAACCTTTCACCCTCCTCTTTTTTAAAAGACTTCTTTTGTTGGGTCTTTTAATTTAAATATTGTTATGTTGGGATATGTTCTCATATATCCTTATTGATGTATATTTTATGTCCAAGTGATTAGATACACTTTTTATCTCTTATCAACTCATTTTGATGTGATGTCGTTAGACTGTCAAGGGAACTTTTTAACCCAATTTCGATTTCTTTGGGTTCGACATGTAGTCATTTAATATGTCATCCATTGAATATGTGTGAATGACCTTTTATTGTTTTACACATAATATCCACTTATATTGGGTGTATTTATATTTGTCACACATATTTTTGAGATTGATTTGCCCTTAATTTAAGTATACCTTCCTTATAAGGGATTTCATCACATTTTACATCCCTATTGATACTTCATTGTTGTTATGCACCAATTCACTCTTATATGGTGTATATACTGTCCTTTGTAATATTATATCATGAATCCATCTATTCTCATGATATTATAAAGTTCTGTTTAAATGTTATTCCTCAATTATTGTATTCAAGTGTCTCTAATTTTGGTAAAAACCCTTTGACCAAAATATCGCTTTAAATGTTTTAATGACTTGTTCTTATTAATATCCATGTTTTTAAAATGGTTTTAAGAATTTATTTATATGGATATTAATGGTTTAAAATTTTAAAAGCTTCAAGGTGGTATGGGACACTTTGATTCAAAATTCTCCTTATTAAATGTTTTAAATGGTTTTGGAAATGGTTTCTTTTTATATGGATTCATTATTTCAAAATACTAAAATGTAATATTTTGATTGAAATGTGGAAATGTTCTGTTTCCTTTATGCATGTTTTATGTGATACGTTTATGTTATGGTTCTTGGGCATTGTTATGAAAACGGGTGGTTCCATGATAAACTAAGGGCGGGTGAGCCCGATATAGCTCTCCAATGCATTGGGTAACACGAAGGAGTGAAACGTTAAGGTTTCTCCGAAGAGATTTAGGGAATATACTGTGATGGGTATTCCAAACTTAACCAAGAGGGTTACTCCCTACGTATGAATGTTATGAATGCCTCAAGTTACCTTTATGTATTATGTTTTCTATGATTTATTCATGATTTGATATGCCTATGTTTTATGGGTAAACTGTGATTTTATTCTAATGTATATATGAACTCATGTTTCCTTTCCATATTTGTATAACTCTTACTGATCTTTTTTTGGTCATCCCAATTTTTTGAAATGTTTTTCTCAGGTCAAGGGAAAGGTACATGATGTGATGATAGTGTCAAGGATGTGTCAAGAAGGAATCCGTGTTATATTTTAAATATGTTTCCGTTGATGGAAAGAATGAATACTGTCTTTTATATAACCACTTTGATTAAATGTGGAATGTAATGCAAGTTTCATGGTCTAATTCTCTAAAAATATAAACATGAAAAGATCATCAATGTGTAATCTTGTAATAACTCAAGATTAAGTAAGGTTTAAGGCGGGGGCCTTATAGAGTAATCATATATCCTCAGCATTATATAAAAACTACTTAAATATTTTATCAACGAATGCATGGACCGTGATAGAAATTAAATGCTCAGATCCCTGATATTTTTTGTGTTGCTACATTAGCATTACTTTTTGGTATTACCTTTGTAGACTTTTATCTGTAATAGTTCTATTTATACATTCATGTTGGATGGTTCTTTATTTCTTATATTATTTCATGGAGTTTTTTGAGATGATATATCCTATCTCTAGAACCCATGTCATTAGTGTCTAATGACTCCCATATCACGAATTTTATATTCCATCGATGATAGTCTCCATCCCGGGGCCTACTAGTGTTGGGAATCAAGGGTTCATTGTATCTTTTCCCTCAACATGTTATCTTTGAATGGAGGGGTCATGAAATTATCCTGATATAAAGGCCACCTAAAATCAATCTCACTCACGTTAACACCAATCATCACTTATGAAAATTGGGAAATAAATGGAAGGATTAATCATAAACACAATTAGTTGGTAAAAAATAAAAAATCATATCATTAAATATCATTCATACATAATAAATATGTGACATATATGATCCTTGTACAAATGAATTTATTAGTGTTATAAGACCAGTAAATCATAACAATTGAAAATGATGCATGATTGTATAACCAGAATTTATTTCATTATATCTTTGAAAATGATATTATCGGTATGTAATATATCAACCAGAGCATGTAATATGTATTTATAACTTGTGGCTGGAATTATATCCATCATACATAGTAGATAAACTTATACAATTTCATAAGAACATGTCTATTTCTGATGCTTTCGTTGGGGCACCACATCCTTCTGTTTGAGGAGGACGAGGACAGGCTGTCTGATCCCCCACATTCCCGCTTTCCAAAGGTGGGAAGCATCTGTCGCTTATTCAATTATATTTTCTCATTGATCAAAATGAGAAGATGGGATGTCCATTCCTCCTACCATGGATTCCGCCTCGGAACTCGTCACCTAGTCCGGGTCTCCCTTATAGATTAAGACATTGTTCTTGAAACTCTTCCAAGTTACATCGCTTCATGGATGCCTATAAATTACACTACTTCTGTCGGGAAATTCTAAGGGATCCGACCAGGGCTTCAAAATTCGTTTGGGGGAGTATCCACATTGTACATAACTGGAGTGTCTGGACGCCAGAATTCCAGCACATCTGGGTTTCTTCCAGTTATGATAATGATTCTCGAGGGTGCAGATGTCCAAGGCATCCCATGTCTAATTAGGGGAATTATATGCCATGGGAAAGTATCTGAGGTTTTCCTCAACATCCCATGTTTAACACAGGGTATGTCGGATGTTTAACGTCTAGCAGAGACAGATCAGACTGATCAGAACACTAACTGGAGTAGATCAGATTGGTTAAACCCCTGGAACTAGCACTATTGTTGGGGAAAACGTGTGGTTAGTTACCCGGGTGCTGCTATGAGCAGCGAAGAGTTGAATTGAAATTATTTCACTAGAATGTGGCAGCTCGGGTAAGAACCAAGATAGATATTGGATTTTTAAGTGAAGTGGATATATAATGAGTTGGAGTTGACTCAAGGGTGACAGTGATGTTGGTCTTGAGCCTCAAAGATACACCTTAGATATCTGTGTGACAGGGAATCAAAGTCCACGCAGTTCATGATGGGGTATAAGATCGGGTTGTGTGTAGAGGACATTGAATCGATGATAATATGGGTCTTACGCATGGTTAGCAACCCAAGGTTGGCCTAACGCCACTTCAACGGACCAGAGATATCGGTCCCAACGGAAGGGACGACAAAAGCTTACCATTGGGTTGGGGTTGACAATGGATTACAACATAAATGGGATCACAATAGCTTAACGCTAGATGGGAGATCACAACGGCATACCGCTGGATAGGGTTGAACCTCATGGAGGCTTTCTACATACCATGTCTAGGAGACATGGATAATAGCCCACATAGTTCAAGTGGGTGTCATTTAACGTCGTGTGGTAAGAAAAGGGGAATACAGTTTAATGACATGCAAGACAGGGGTGGACCGACGTGAATTAGTCTAGACCAATTAGTGTTGGGCATGAATCCCGTGGATGCATCCTACGTATCATGCCTTCATAAGGAGAAAAGTTTGCATAGTTCGGGATGGTTCAGGTGAACAGACATGAAGAGGGTCTGAACCAATAGGTGTTAGACTTGAACCTCTAGGAGGCTTCCGTCATACCTTTCTTTGGTAGGGATCAAAGTCCACGTAGTTTGGGATGGTTTGGGGCTTACACTCTAAGGCAGCTTGGAGTGTATGTCATCTTCAATAAATACTCTAATCCCACATGAGTCATGCTTGGTGTGAGAAACAATAGGCAGAAAAGGCCTAATGATCACGTCATGGAAGGTTCCTCCATGGGAAGTGAAGTGGGGATTACATGTGGTTAGTGGCCCAAAATGGAAAAAGGGGATTAAGCTTGTTTAGGAACCCAAATAGAAAACAAGGGCTTAAACATGGTCAACATCCCAAAGAGATGGAGATTGGGACTTACAATAGGGTGGAGGCCTGGGTGGTGACAAAGACCAAAGGGAGAGATATTTGGCATGGAAGAGAGTAGGGATCCGGTTCCCATCCCCTCCTTCGGTCCTTGGGACTAAAGAAGAAAGGAGAATCATGGATGAAGCCTCCCTCAAGAATGGTTAGGGGTCTACACCAATAAAGTTTCCCTTTCTTCGCAGAAAGATGCCACTCTGATAAATAGGATCTCATTACATTTGAGGACTGAGTTCACTCCCATGGAGACCAGTGGGCGTAGAGAATTTATGACAATGGGAACCCTGCGTATAATGCATGGGGTGATTCCATATATTAATGTTATGTGCTGAGGATGATTGTGCTTCATATTTTAACGTCTTGTAGCTCAGATTAGTTGGGCTCACTCCTCACCCCTAGGACTTACATAACTGATACTCACCTGCCCTTGGGGAAGGGAAGGAATCAGAAACTCTATGGCGAGGGCATGTTATGGAGTGATCCATTGAGTGGTTTATGATAGCATGGCTATGTAAAGAAGAAATAACCATTAGTGTGCCTATGCGAAGATGAATGTGGCGAAGCAATGCAATGGGAAGAACCGCCCAATGATCTTCGAAGTTTCTTCGCACAAGCCTAGAGGACCGTATGAGAGAAGGGTGTGTAACAAAGATGTGTTGGGTGTAAGGAGTGACCAAAGATGATGTCAGGAAGAGGGACATCAAAGTGAAAGAGTATGCACAATGAGGGATTCTTGTGCGCAAATGGTACAGTTGTGTGGAAAAGGCACGGTGAGCGGACACAAAGGTTTGTGCACAATTTGAATAGCTATGTGTTAAAGGCTGGGTTTGAATGAAATTGATGATGTTTGTGCATAAAAGGTGGCTGAGGTTTGTGTGCATATCGGAGGAGTGGTGCACAATGAATGCCCTAGGTTTTGCATGAAAGTAGGAAGGGATTGCGTGCAAGGTGTCTGACTTTTAGAGACATGTGTTAGGGCCAAGCCAGAGTGGTCTCGCGTGAAGGCAGACCCCTGGGAGACCTATCGTTGAAAACACTATACCTGAAATCCATCTTTTTTCATGAGAGTTAGGCAGATTGCGTGTGGAGGAGACAATTTGAATTCTTCAACCGTCAGAAATCGAAGGGGAGTGCTTCATTTTATAGGTGCTCAGGGACACTGGGTCCATGTGGAAGTTGATTAAGGCGAAAATATCTGGTCCCAGAGTCGGTGGCGTGAAAGAGTCAACACACGATGTTGGATTCTTGCAAGTTTCAATGCCCAGTGTCAGCAGTGCACATGTTTCCACGCTCGTGTGAAAAACTCCTTCAGATCCCGTGGTTTTTTCCACAAGAGAGAAATTTTTCTCACGTCTTTTGGATTTTTCATGTGGCACATTCGTTCCCCATGGAATTGATCATCGAGTCAAAATATTTATTTGTTTTATCAGAAAATTACCTCTTTTTTCCTTAAGCACCTTTCGACATCTACAAATTCCCCCTTGAAATTGGAGCTGTGGGGGCATGCAATGGTCGGATTCTGAGAGAAAGGACATGATTTCAAATATCATGAGGTTGGAGCATGGAAAACATGTTTGTTGCATGTAAAAATATGATTTTTTTCATATACCACTTTTCACACATGTGGAAAACCAGCTCTTCGACTATAAAAACCCTCACGGGTCACATAGACTATACATATTTTCTTGCACGATTATTTCTATACTCTCGTGCACGAAAATCACCCTTTCTTTGCAAATAATCTGACTTTATTTTTGTGTAATTTCTCGATTTCAATCGTGATTTTATGAACAGTGTCAGTTTTTTTTCAGGCCACTACCTCTGTTTCCCATGCCAGTTTCAGATTTTTCATGTGTTGTGCCAGTATTTTTTCACTAGCTCCGTCAGTCCTTTACCGAATAAATATGGATGTTAGTCGGGCTGACACTAAGAGATAATATGAATACACCACTCGAAGGGAAAATATGGTGGTGAACCCTGCGGTTTATGGTGCCCAGAATATTATATCCAACAACCAAAATCTATTCATCATGTTGACCCCAACACAGAAAGAGTATGTGTTGTCTGACAACCTAACGATATTGGACTTCAGTATTTTAGAGGAGGTACCTATACTAGGATTCATAGTCGATACCCCATGGTGATGTATGACCCATGAAGATTGTCTCCCCTGATATAACATCACAAAAAATGTAAATCATGCTCGAGAAACTAGTCACATGGATTTTTATGTTATAAACCAAAGGACTAGGACCACCTGGGGAATTTATCAAGTCGCCAAGGATTTTCTGGATCATTACACAAGTACCTTCTGACAGAGTATCACCGAAGAGAAAAAAGTCTAGCTGTAGGACTGGAACATGAGGTTTAGAGGAAATTTCACATTTGAGTGGGCATGGGCGTATTGGGTACGTAAAACATGTGATTAGTTTTGGGTTGAACTACGACATGTTGGGTTGATTGAGGTGGTGTGGATGTCGTAGTTCCATTTCTACCACTAGTATGAACATGGGAAAGATCTGTTCACCTAGTGGTCCACTGATACAAACACCTTCTATCTCCACCATGGGGTGGTTGGTATCAGCCTTTGGGATGTTCATTGCATCGGGGGAATCCCTTTGGATGGGAACCTTTATGAAGAATTCCTTCTGACATGGAACATCTATGGAGAGAGATCACAGAATCCCGTCCTGACATGGAATCTATTAGAGTTGGCCAAGGAGAGGCTAGCGGTCAAGGACTTTCTGAAGGGAATTTCATATAAAAAAATTTTCAAACTGTTTCTACAAAATGACTCGGAAATCAATATGTCAGGGCACGGGAGACGGTGTCTTAACACGACACGTATAAGCTTGAGCGGATCATACTGGATGATCTTGGATGTAGGGGAATATCAATCCGGAGGTTTTAGTGTGAATGAATGTCGAGACCCAAATGTCTAGTATGCCAGATTTCATGCAACCATCCTGAGGGGGTGGCTCCTGCCAGTGAGGGACACTGGAATGTGAGCTCATCCAGAAAAATTGCTGAGGGCTGGTATTATGGCCGCTAATCAGATGATTAACTTGGGGGTCCCCATGTTAGCCCATTTTTACATCATCCAAGGGTGTATTTCGAGAGGTGTTTTACTAAGGATGATCTGTATCCCTTTCCAAATACTTAATGGCTAGATCACGACTCTCTGTGGTGGATACACCTTTCCAAATTTCATTCTTCCCCTGGGTAATGGTCTATGATCATCCTTGATGAACATTTTTGGGGTCATGCTGTTGATGCTCAACAAAGAGGGGTTAAGGATTAGGAAATGAAATCACACCAATTTTACCTTTAGTATGTTCCCTACCCCAACTGGCCTAATGATAGACAATAGGCAAGGGTCACTAGAGAAAAGGGAATACTTTTATAGCATCAGAGGTGGGGTCCTTGTGGCTTAGGTCAATGAGAATATTCTTTGTGAGCCTTATGTTCGATCAAGATTATATAGGATGTTTGGATGCCTCCAATGGATGCCAAATAAATTGTATATAGAGGTCTAGGAGGAGAGGCATCCCTGTGTTCATTGCCATATGAGATTTATTTTTACAACATACAGCTATGGAGAAGTCATTAATTTCCCCCCCCACTGGAGTTGACATAGGCCTTTCGATAAAATACGCCGAACATTGGGCTATGGAATACACCAAATGGATTCAATGAAAGTGAGTCTGAAAGCTCATGGTGTCCAGTGTAGAAATTGGGTAGCGAGGGAGAAGACAAGGATCCATCTGAGAGGAAAGGCCAGGAGAAAGTCAGGAAACTATGTTGGGGAATACTGGGACTATGGAAATGAGAACATTACATGTTTTGGTTATTCCTCCATAGTCTTGGGGAAGAGGGTCTCACAAAAAACCTCATGGAGTAGTCATAGAACTTCACGGGAAGTAGATAAGGTACCTGCTTCAACATTCTGATGATGCAATCTTCTCTGCACTGTTGTCAGCCTGGTTGACCCTACCATAGTCGATGGGCACTGAAACCCTTTTGGAAATGATAGTACGAGACAGAATCTAGCTCCCCAAGGTCAGACTTATCCATATTGATGAAAAGGTTAACTTCGATCATTTTCACTCATATTTGATGGCCATGGAAATGTAGAGACCCGTATCTTGACGTACATGAACATTACATTACTTTTGCGGAATAACAAAAACACACACACAAGGATCGTAATAGTTTAGTGTCTTTGGAAACTTGGAACGTAATCTTCTAATCGTGGTGAAAGATCTTCAATATCTCCCATAAAGATCTTCCCTTTTTTTTCCCTAAAACCTTTCTTTATATCCTGGGGAAAAGAAAACATAAAAGGGTGAGCTCAAATGCTCAGTAAGGGTATACAAAAGAAAAAAATCAATCACATCATATTCATAAGAACATAACTTTTGGAAATCTTAACCTGCAAAAGAGAGCATAATTTCATAACATGGGATAAATCATAGTAGTGAAATGAAATCCCAATAATCATAACATAAAACATGAAACTTTGTGGCATACACACATAATCATAGGGAATCATTTCTTGTTAGTCAAGACTCATTGCTAAGACTATCTTAGTGGACAAAGTCCCTTTCTGAATCGAGTAACCCTCGTTTCAGTCCTGTTTCACTGAACCGGTATAACCTACCATTTCAGCCATGTCTATCTCATGAGATATAAAATCTTTACCCAATGCATTGGAGGGAGATATAGGTCCCACCCATCTCATAATGATACCATTCTTATGTGTTCCACAAAATCATAAATCATACATCATTGCATAACCCATGTAATAAAAATGGGCTTCTTAAACAACATGACATCATGAAACAATTCATATTAGATAATGGAATTCATAAAAATAATTCCATCACAACATAATAAAATCAATGTAATAATAGGGATAAAAACAGAACCCTTTATTATCTTAGATGGAAAATAATTTTTATAAAACACTTGAACTCCATTCTTGAGGAAAATATCCTTTCTTCTTCAAAAACATTTTTTCCTTTCTTAACATGTCATAGAACTTTAAACTAAAAGAAGTTGATTAAAAATAAACTTGAAAACTTTTAAAGGAAGCTTCTTGGAAATAATGTTTTAAAAATCCATTCATGCTGTATAAGTTAAAAAAACATTCTTCATACTTTTGTCGGAAAAGTCAAAAAGTACCTCGTACGAAAAACGACAAAAGATTCCTTTCATATCTTTTACTAAAAACTCACCGAAGGGTAAAATTGGATTTAAACAATTTTACTTGGATGGAAATAATATTACATATTGAGGAAACATGTATGTGGATGATAAAATACACCCCAGTAACTTTCAAAGTATAAACAATCTCAGATAAAAATGAGATTGTGATATTTCCCTTACCTTAGGTCCGATTTGCTTCGTATGTGTCCGAACCTCCTGTATAATGATTTAAATAATGTAATTGACTTATTACAGAATCATATTCATTGTTATGATATCATATATGGTTCACTTATGACATTATATTACCCGTTCTTTTGTAAATTCCATGTTAAAGAAGCGTTTTGGGTAAAATCGTTTCATTTATCGTAGGTGTTTTGACTTGTTGTTCTTGACCTTATTATTACTTATATCATGATTTACTTACTTCCAGAATATTAAATATTATTTATATATCATATATATTCAGTATATATATATATATATAATAGATAGATAAATGAAATGAAAAACACCGTTCATGGAGACGGTAGTCCATACGTACGCATGAACGCTGTTTTCCTTTCCTTACTGTCTTGAATGGAAGTAAGTAGATGACATACAAATATATATATATACATAAATCCAGTAGCTTTATAATGTCATATATTTAATTATTATTTCTTATATATACTTTATAATCATTCTTAAATGGTTAACATGGAGAATGAATCTCATCGCGTCGTGGAGACGGTAGTCCGTACGTACGCACGAGCGATGATATCATTTCCATAAATATTGAATTGAATTGGAGTGGATTATACAATATATCAGAATCAAAATGATGTTGAAAAAACTATGTATAGTTATTCTTTACACCATTATACCCATCCTTGTAAAGTGATGGTGGAAAAATAGATTACACCACGGCGTGGAGACGGTATTCCGTACGTACGCACGCGCGGTGATTTCATTTTTCCGTAGGATGGATAAATGGTGAAATATGGTTGTTTAATACTTATAATAACATATCCTTATATGAGTGATACTGATTTTATTACTTCATAATGAAACAACCTAAGAAGAAGAAGTGGATGAAGAAATAAAGATGAAAGAATTGGTAACGGTAATTACCTCTTCTTTGAAGCGCCTCTTTGAGACCTCCTCTTAGGGCACTAAAATTGTTCTTTGAGGAAGACCAGAACCTCTAGGATGTTTCTAGGGAAGTGGAGAAGATATTTTGGCAGGGTTTGGCCGAGCTTGAGTGCTCAAATTGGTGTGAGGAGGAGGGGGAGGAGGTGTCCTTTTATAAGGGAGGAGAGGGGCACCTTAGGAATATCTCAAAATATTATTTTATATTAAAGACAAAATCGGTTCATAATGGTTCCAAAGGGTCTTATTTCGAAGCTAAAGTGGGGATGGGTCGAAATCCTATCATCCAATAGGATTTAGACAAGTTTATGTTATTATTTTTACCTTATCAATTAGATTTAACTCTAAGTTAAATAATTTAACATTTACCGTGTCTTTTTGTTTTCTTACACTATATGGTTAATACACTTACTATAACATTCCAAACGAACCCAAAATTGTTTATTATTAATATATATATCCTTATCTAAGTCATTTGGCCGAACCTTATATTTTTAGGAATAAAATAACAATTAATAATATAATATTTGATTTAAAAACTATTTTGTGTCAATTTTGACACTATTGGATATATGATTTTTGTGAAAGTCATAACAGAATTATATGTTCTAACCAAGTTGATTAAATCAACACTAATATATCATAGTAACCTAGAAAATTATTGTAATTCATAAAAAGTCTCAAATTACATTTATTTTGGTGTTTATGACATCAATTGTGTCAATATTTCATAAATAAGATAATTACTACATCATAATTGTGTCATAAATAAATTAAATTATTTAATGTTTAAAAATTATAAATAAAATACCATTATGTAGGAAAGCTTTTTATCTTTCTAATTAATATTTATAGTCTAATTTATCTTATGTATAACCCCATATTAAAAATGTTTTAGTTATTAAACTTTGATTTTAACTATTTTAACTATTCATTAAATAAAATAATATTAAATGTCATAATCTAATCCAAGTGGACCTAAATGGTCATATTATATTCATAAGGTTGTTTTTGGTCGAATTAAACTTATCCAATAGAATTAGGACATGTTTTAGGGTAATAGTAATATCATATTTACCCTTAGTTACCCTATTTACTATTAACCGTGGTAAAAAAAATTAAAAAATTACTATTCACCAAAAATTATTTTCATCTCATTGAACTACATTTTACTTACTGACATCAACCGTGTCTCTCGGATTTTTTAAATTCCATTCACAGAAGCGGTAAAATTATGTTTTATGAAAAATTCAGTTTTTTAACTACCACTTAGTAGTTTCACTATTCCTCAAAAATTGATGTTTTTGAGAACAATGCCAAAATTTCATCCTAAGCTATATTTCTTATTCCGAATTCAAAAATGAAATATATTTTACCAAATTCATAACATAGAAGTTGCATTAATTAATTTTATAATTAAATTCCGCGGTTAAAATAAATAGCGTGTCTTTAGGAAAAAATATATATCAAAAGATTGACACTTGATTATGTCTGGTTTAAATGTGAAATTATAACCAATGACCAACATTGTATTAAATTGTAAAAATATATTCTAAATATACTTTAAAACCACTCCAATTAATAATTTATCACTATTAATTATTTCGATTAAAAAAGTTGTTTTTAATTATAATTTAGTAATTTTCACTATTCATCAGAATATGAAAGTTATCCGAAAAGTACCAAAATTTCACCTTAGGCTAAATTCGATACTCCGAATCCAAAAATGAAGTCTATTTTGAGAGCTAAATTTTCTAAAATTTAAAAAGTGGTTATTACTATTCATAACGGCTAGTTTTAATAATATTTTGTGAAACTCAGTATTGCGTACTACACACGCTATCGAGGAAGGTTGTGATTGCGTGTAATGCAAGGCAAGTCAAGGATGCGTGTTGTGCAAGCTCCTTTTGGTGTAGAGTACAAAAAAATACATTAATAAAATTAAAAATAATAGTTTTCATAAAATCTCGGGCTGTTACATTCTACCCCCCTTAAAATGAATTTCTCCCTCGAAATTCGTCAGGGTTATAAATGGTTTACTATACGAAAGTTTCTTTAATAGAAACCCACATCGTAAAAAGGAATATCAAAACAAATCTTTAAAAACAAAAGTACGAAACGTAACGGTTACCCAAATAAACTAATCACTGGGTTTCCACATAGGTGAAAATATGGATATGGAAGAGAAATCTAACCATCATGTTCTGATGGAGAGTGGTAGAGAACATGGCTATGGAAAAGCCAACAATCACAAAGCCATAAATTTGTGATGATCTAAGGTACCATCTAATTCATCAGATATAAGATCACTAGGACAACATTTTTGGTTTTCAAGATCATTTCCCTAGAGTTAATGAATTTTAATTAGAATAAATACTTACTTTATTTTGGTACAATCTCACTATTGTTCGTGCCTTTAACAATTTCCACTTCATCTCTTAAATAAATGAAGTTGAATTTGTTATTCGTGAAGTGTTAGCAGATCATGTGATAGAATGACGGGTCATTCCATCTGTCTCAAACTAAAGGTTAGCAAAAAAATTTTATACATAAGTCGGTCTATAGTGAGATTAATCATATATGGTTCCTAAAATGGACTTATACTTCATATATCATACTGCTTAATATAATAAAACTAGTTTCTACTAAACAGGGACTTCCTGTAGGCCAGTGGTAGGAGATAAAGGCCAGTCGCACTTCGGTTGTGGGTTCGATTCCCATAGCCTTGTCCGACGCAATGGGTTGTCGCCCGTCCTGCAGGTTGTCCTTTTTCTAAAACTATATTACTATAACATCCCATCAATAATATCGAGAAAACTTCTATCCTTAAACAATACTAACTTATGTCCAACATAATCCATTCCAATCTTTAGGCTTATCCATAATACTGGAGTCCACTCTCATAACATAGTGAAAATGATTACCAGAGATTTAATACCATCATTGATCCCCATATATCATAAGATATGTTTTGTTGGTCACATTCCAAACATTCAAAGTACTTAATCATGTATTCTCTTGAATACCTTAGTGAAAACATGAATGCAGTTTAAAGTTAACACTTTCCACATACCAAAATCCTCAAAATTCTATAAACTCAGACCATGATATCACTTAGTCCTTATATCAATCATGAGCTCATGAATACTATTAAACATTTCATTTTCTCGTTTTCCCTTCATTATGTGCATATCATCTTATTTCCAAAAAATATCTCAATCACTTGGAATACCACATCAATAAATATTGCAATACTCAATGATACAACATTATTTTGGAATCCCATTACATAAACACTTAATCATTCCACCACATCGTTGTCATATTCAACATTTCCAATAGTGATCGCATGTGACTTCCCATTGTCCTTTGCCTTCAGTGGTTTCTCATGTTGATCATCACTAACCCTTGGATTAGGGCATTTATTAGCATAATGCCCCATTTCCTTGCACTTGAAGCATTGAAGTGTTGGTGGTGAGTTCTCTACAGTGTTTGCTTTATTCACATCATTAGAAACCCTTTTTCCATTACTTCGACACTCAGCTCCTCGATGACCTTCTTTTCCACACTTAAAACATTTTCTAGTCCCTTTAAGACAATCTCCACCATGCTTCTTTCCACACTTTGTGCATAAGGAAACATTCATCTTCTTTTCACCATTATTCTGAGATTTCTCCTTGAACTCCATCTTTTGTTTCTTGTAAAAACCATGAGATGGATATGTAACACCAACTTCCATTTCTACCTTGATAGCGCAACGCACAATTTCTTCATAGCTACTGAAGTCTCTTATAGCTAATGCCCTTCGAAGACTTGGTTTTAAGCCACTGAAAAATCGATCAACTTTACTTTCAGGTTGGATGATAATACCAGAAGCGTACCTTCCAAGTCTTGTAAAATTTGCATCATAGGTACCAATAGATTCATCATCCCTTTTCTTTAGTTCAAGGAACTCTTTCTCTATCTTTGTTCGGAGAATACGAGGGAAGTACTTATTGAAAAATAAGTTCTTGAACTCGTCCCATTCCATAGACTCAATTTCATCCCTTTGCCTCGTATTCTTAATAAGATTCCACCATTGATCAGCATCTCCTTCCAAACGATACACTGCTAGGATGACTTTATCATGCTCAGAACATTGAAGAACTGAAAATATCTTTTCAGTAGTACTAATCCATTGTTCAGCAACTAATGGATCAGTAGACCCGCTGAAAGAAGGTGGACGCTGCCTCATGAAGGATTCAACAGAATGTTGCTCCTTCCTTTGCTCGTTTGGAAGTCCTGCATGATTCATAGCTTGAGAAAGTTGTGTGAGGATGGCTACAAGATTTTGCATTCCATCTCCCATATCGTTTGGTTTCTTAGGGGGACAATCATTACATTTCCCATCGCATTCCGCATTAACACGGTTCCATCGGGTTCCAGCCATTGACTTAAAACCCAAAAAGAATAGTGTGAGAAGCAAAAATCATGCTAGGGAAAACAACATAATAAAGGGGGAGTACCTTCAATATCTAACATCTTAGGTTTAATTCTATGATCGTTAGCGTTGTTCTAGTACTACAACCTATACGTATACTTAACCTTAGGGACATCCCTAGACATACCGTAGAAATATCTCTAGGGATCTCACTAACATTTTCGCATCCTAGTTTCCAAAGGTTGACTAAACCTTTCCTCTGATACCAACTGTAGAGACCCGTATCTTGACGTACATGAACATTACATTACTTTTGCGGAATAACAAAAACACACACACAAGGATCGTAATAGTTTAGTGTCTTTGGAAACTCGGAACGTAATCTTCTAATCGTGGTGAAAGATCTTCAATATCTCCCATAAAGATCTTCCCTTTTTTTTACCTAAAACCTTTCTTTATATCCTGGGGAAAAGAAAACATAAAAGGGTGAGCTCAAATGCTCAGTAAGGGTATACAAAAGAAAAAAATCAATCACATCATATTCATAAGAACATAACTTTTGGAAATCTTAACCTGCAAAAGAGAGCATAATTTCATAACATGGAATAAATCATAGTAGTGAAATGAAATCTCAATAATCATAACATAAAACATGAAACTTTGTGGCATACACACATAATCATAGGGAATCATTTCTTGTTAGTCAAGACTCATTTCCAAGACTATCTTAGTGGACAAAGTCCCTTTCTGAATCGAGTAACCCTCGTTTCAGTCCTGTTTCACTGAACCGGTATAACCTACCATTTCAGCCATGTTTATCTCATGAGATATAAAATCTTTACCCAATGCATTGGAGGGAGATATAGGTCCCACTCATCTCATAATGATACCATTCTTATGTGTTCCACAAAATCATAAATCATACATCATTGCATAACCCATGTAATAAAAATGGGCTTCTTAAACAACATGACATCATGAAACAATTCATATAAGATAAAGGAATTCATAAAAATAATTCCATCACAACATAATAAAATCAATGTAATAATAGGGATAAAAACAGAACCCTTTATTATCTTAGATGGAAAATAATTTTTATAAAACACTAGAACTCCATTCTTGAAAAAAATATACTTTCTTCTTCAAATTTTTTTTTCCTTTCTTAACATGTCATAGAAATTTAAACTAAAAGAAGTTGATTAAAAATAAACTTGAAAACTTTTAAAGGAAGCTTCTTGGAAATAATGTTTTAAAAATCCATTCATGCCGTATAAGTTAAAAAAAATATTCTTCGTACTTTTGTCGGAAAAGTCAAAAAGTACCTCGTACGAAAAACGACAAAAGATTCCTTTCATATCTTTTACTAAAAACTCACCGAAGGGTAAAATTGGATTTAAACAATTTTACATGGATGGAAATAATATTACATATTGAGGAAACATGGATGTGGATGATAAAATACACCCCAGTAACTTTCAAAATATAAACAATCCCAGATAAAAATGAGATTGTGATATTTCCCTTACCTTAGGTCCGATTTGCTTCGTATGTGTCCGAACCTCCTGTATAATGACTTAAATAATGTCATTGACTTATTAAAGAATCATATTCATTGTTATGATATCATATATGGTTCACTTATGACATTATATTACCCGTTCTTTTGTAAATTCCATGTGAAAGAAGCGTTTTGGGTAAAATCGTTTCATTTATCGTAGGTGTTTTGACTTGTTGTTCTTGACCTTATTATTACTTATATCATGATTTACTTACTTCCAGAATATTAAATATGATTTATATATCATATATATTCAGTATATATATATATAATAGATAGATAAATGAAATGAAAAACACCGTTCATGGAGACAGTAGTCCATACGTACGCATGAACGCTGTTTTCCTTTCCTTATTGTCTTGAATGGAAGTAAGTAGATGACATACATATATATATATATATACAGAAATCCAGTAGCTTTATTATGTCATATATTTAATTATTATTTCTTATATATACTTTATAATCATTCTTAAATGGTTAACATGGAGAATGAATCTCATCGCGTCGTGGAGACGGTAGTCCGTACGTACGCACGAGCGATGATATCATTTCCATAAATATTGAATTGAATTGGTGTGGATTATACAATATATCAGAATCAATATGATGTTGGAAAAACTATGTATAGTTATTCTTTACACCATTATACCCATCCTTGTAGAGTGATGGTGGAAAAATAGATTACACCACGGCGTGGAGACGGTATTCCGTACGTACGCACGTGCGGTGATTTCATTTTTCTGTAGGATGGATAGATGGTGAAATATGGTTGTTTCATACATATAATAACGTATCAGTATATGAGTGATACTGATGTTATTACTTCATAATGAAACAACCTAAGAAGAAGAAGTGGAAGAAGAAATAAAGATGAAAGAATTGGTAACGGTAATTACCTCTTCTTTGAAGCGCCTCTTTGAGACCTTCTCTTAGGGCACTAAAATTGGACATTGTGGAAGACCAGAACCTCTAGGATGTTTCTAGGGAAGTGGAGAAGAGATTTGGGCATAGGTTGTCCGAGCTTGAGTGCTCAAATTGGTGTGAGGAGGAGGGGGAGGAGGTGTCCTTTTATAAGGGAGGAGAGGGGCACCTTAGGAATATCTCAAAATATTATTTTATATTAAAGTCAAAATCGGTTTATAATGGTTATAAAGGGTATTATTTCGAAGCTAAAGTGGGGATGGGTTGAAATCCTATCATCCAATAGGATTTATACAAGTTTATGTAATTATTTTAACCTTATCAATTATATTTAACTCTAAGTTAAATAATTTAACATTTACCGTGTCTTTTTGTTTTCTTACACTATATGGTTAATACACTTACTATAACATTACAAAAGAACCCCAAATTGTTTATTATTAATATATATATCCTTATCTAAGTCATTTGGCCGAACCATAGATTTTTAGGAATAAAATAACAATTAATAATATAATATTTGATTTAAAAACTATTTTGTGTCAATTTTGACACTATTTGATATATGATTTTTGTGAAAGTCATAACAGAATTATATGTTCGAACCAAGTTGATTAAATCAACACTAATATATAATAGTAACCTAGAAAATTAGTGTAATTCATAAAAAGTCTCAAATTACTTTTATTTTGGTGTTTATGACATCAATTGTGTCAATATTTCATAAATAAGATAATTACTGCATCATAATTGTGTCATAAATAAATTAAATTATTTAATGTCTAAAAATTATAAATAAAATAACATTATGTAGGAAATCTTTTTATCTTTCTAATGAATATTTATAGTCGAATTTATCTTATGTATAACCCCATATTAAAAATGTTTTAGTTATTAAACTTTGATTTTAACTATTTTAACTATTCATTAAATAAAATAATATTAAATGTCATAATCTAATCCAAGTGGACCTAAATGGTCATATTATATTCATAAGGTTGTTTTTAGTCGAATTACACTTATCCAATAGAATTAGGACATGTGTTAGGGTAATAGTAATATCATATTTACCCTTAGTTACCCTATTTACTATTAACGGTGGTAAAAAAAAGTAAAAAATTACTATTCACCAAAAATTATTTTCATCTCATTGAACTGCATTTTACTTACTGACATCAACCGTGTCTCTCGTATTTTTTAAATTCCATTCACAGAAGGGGTAAAATTAAGTTTAATGAAAAATTCAGTTTTTTAACTACCACTTAGTAGTTTCACTATTCATCAAAAATTGATGTTTTTCAGAACAATGCCAAAATTTCATCCTAAGCTATATTTCTTATTCCGAATTCAAAAATGAAATCTATTTTACCAAATTCATGACATAGAAGTTGCATTAATTAATTTTATAATTAAATTCCGCTGTTAAAATAAATAGCGTGTTTTTAGGAAACAATATATATCAAAAGATTGACACTTGATTATGTTTGGTTTAAATGTGAAATTATAACCAATGACCAAAATTGTATTAAATTGTAAAAATATATTCTAAATATACTTTAAAACCACTCAAATTAATAATTTATCACTATTAATTATTTCGATTAAAAAAGATGTTTTTAATTTTAATTTAGTAATTTTCACTATTCATCAGAATATGAAAGTTATCCGAAAAGTACCAAAATTTCACCTTAGGCTAAATTCGATACTCCGAATCCAAAAATGAAGTCCATTTTGAGAGCTAAATTTTCTAAAATTTAAAAAGTGGTTATTACTATTCATAACGGCTAGTTTTAATAATATTTTGTGAAACTCAGTATTGCGTACTACACACGCTATCGAGGAAGGTTGTGATTGCATGTAATGCAAGGCAAGTCAAGGATGCGTGTTGTGCAAGCTCCTTTTGGTGTAGCGTAAAACAAAATACATTAATAAAATTAAAAATAATAGTTTTCATAAAATCTCAGGCTGTTACAGGAAAACTATGCACGCCAACGGGGTTGGCGTGAAAAACCACATTTCATAGTGAACGTACTGCTTGGCCAGTAGCATGATACAGGATGTCGTATTAGAATGATGATAGCGATTAGAAGCCAGAGGGAAATGCATCAAGAGTTAAATAGAGAAATTAAAGTGAAGAAGGATTGGTGGAACCATAAGAGGGGCTCGGGGTCGGGGGTCTCAGGAGGCATCCCACCCAGTGAGTCCTTGACAGAGCTGTGATATTGCGAGCTATGACATGGAAATAGATCAATTACTTGAGGTATGCATCAATATTCATCATAGACATTCCTTTTTGGCAAAATTCACAATTATCAATGTGTTTTTTATCCTCCTCATGGGCATATTGGTGCCAGCCAAGGAGCCCCATCCGGAGGGGAGGAATACATTCCAATTGAAAAATAATGGAAGTAGACTCCCATCATTGGACTAACAAGGGATGAAGGATCCCTTCTAGTGACAGATACTGTAGCAACTCAAATGGCGGAGGCTGATGCTTTGGGATATTATAAGTTCAATCACTTAGATGCTTGTATTTATCATCATAGAGCTCATCTGATTTGGGTGTCCATTATTTGAGTAGTAATCATATCCTTGAAGGTTGGACATGCCATCGAATCCAGGCCATCTGCGGATGCCTCAATGGAAAACACACCAACCCACTAGGGACCCACATCTTAAGCCAAGCCATCCCTGGAACTTGGTGAACAAAGAGTTGTAGATACTGGTGATATCAATACTAGATTGGGGTCTGATGTATGTGGGGGAGAATTTTTCGGGGCTATGGAGAGAGAGGAAGGCCCCCCACATGTTGAAGAGACCAATCCATAGGGAGGAGTATCAGATGAACACCATGTATCTGATCTCTTGGTTACTTTCCCCGACTATCGGCCTGAAGACCTCAAGGAGATGGATGACTCTGATTTTGAAGCAGCCGATGAGAGCCGGATGACACGGAGTAAGGAGTGTAAGTGTATCTAGCGCTTCCTTAGTCAGCCACAAGAAGAATGGATAAAACGTATGGGATCACTCCGAACCCGGTTGCATTTTCTATGCGTTTAAGGGGTTGATGATCACCATAGTCATCTAACAATCCGTGACTACATGGTTGAGAAGATACGAGGGAACATCCAATGCTCTAACATTTCACGGCACCAGAAAGCATCAGTGAATACCCAGGAATTTTTGAAGGCATGTAAGGAGGTTTGGGGCCTTGATGAACAAGCGGAAGAAAGGGATCCATTCATCATAAACATCACCGTGAATGTTAAACAATTGAGGGCCAAGTTAGCAGAAGATCAAGAGTATATGGTGGAGGCAATCCATCATATGATTGAGCATCAAACTAATCAGGCATAAGTACAAATTAGGTCCAATGAGTTGTGCACTGTAGCCGCTAATGAAGAGGTAGATCTTAGGCGGTGGAAAGCAATGTTAGAGGGAAAAACCCATAGGTTCACAACACTAGAAAAATTCATTCAAAAAGTTTATCCTTAAGGTCCCTAAATTGGCTGAACTCATAAACATATTTATCTTTTTTGCCTCTTGTTCCGAACATCATGTATGAATAGATTATTGACATGTTTTTCCAATTTAATAAAATCCAACCACAATTCTGAAATAAATATCAATCCATTACTATGTTCATGTGGGTCATGCACGATGTGAGAAACAATGGATTCTTGCACTACTAATTCATTTGAATGTTGTAGTTCCTACCATAGTTTGGACACCCCGGGTAGAAAAGACCCATCCGGACATCTGAAAAGAATGGGGAAGACCTGACTAGAGAATAAATTCATTAGAGCAGTCAAACTATCACTTCCCCAATATGATTTAGTGAATGAGCGAGGTAATGTTAGGGGAGTTAGAATGAATTCAAACATAGGAGAGTGGAAAGAGTGAATCACGATAACCAAAATTCGGAACATTATGGGGGTGTCATGACAATAAAGGATAAATATTGAACATGTTTTGAACACAGTATCCTTATTGTATTATCCTGATATGGGGACTATAGAAGAGGGATGACTAATGACCATGTTCAAAACACAGGGCCTGACTCGAAATGTCACCCATTAGTCTTCCAGAACATCGGCCTAGGACAGTAGACGAGCCATAGTCTGAGCATCCTTACTATTATGGGGTTTCTTTAGATTTAAAGGTGATGAGGTTCCAAATAAAGGGAATTCAAAGCGTAGAAGGTGGAGTGGTCAATTATTTGAATAGAGTCTAACAATATTGAAATTACGCAACCATGGTGGAAACACATTTAGTGGACATACCTGTTTGGTCAGGGATCATTCCAAATTCTAAACAGGACCTCTTTGATGAGGAAGCTGATGCATTCCATAATTTTCATGGGGCATCCCGAACATGATTAGGGTAGAGATACATTTACAGGTTTCCCCAAAAGTGTTCGGGACAAGGGGCCTAAAAATAGGGGGATCATGATTTAAAATTCTTGGGGCTGGACTTGAAGTGAAAATGCATGGGCATTCTTATGTATCCCACGAGAATGGGAATCAAGACGTACGTAGTTTTGGAAAATCTCATGTTATCTAATGTCTTGCGGCAAGGACATAGAGTGATCGTAATATATGGTTATAGAGCCCAAACCAGGGATCGTAGGGAATTCGGGAGATACATGGTGTGGTAGTTATAAAACCCGATGTGAAATAGGACATGGAGTCCATATCACCTTGTGTTTCTAGGGGAGGTTTTAGGTTGAGGGACCAAAAAAAAGATAGGTTGGGACCAAGGAAAAGTGCATGAGCATTCCTACATATCCCATGAGGATACGAATCAAGCCACACATAGTTTAAGGGGTTTGAAGGTAAGGTATCAGTGCTAGGGATGGTAAGATCGTGCAGGTCTGGACCACAGAATAAAAAAAGAAGCATTTGATATATCATGTTTTTCCTTTAGGAGAGATGTGTTTTTTTCTGAAGCGATAAACTGAGGACTGGGGGTCCAGGTGTCTCTAGAGGTGTCAATCCAAATGTAGGCATTGAAAAATGCTATGGTGGGTGACCATTACCAAACATGATTTTCCTTTGAGTGAGGACAACACGATGTCATGTTGTTTTTTGTCATGCGAACATGATGATATTTTCACAGTTTGGGGTCTTGTGATGGGACCAACCATGCATTTTAACGTCATTCAATAATGTTGATACAGTTGAAAGTCATGTGGGACCAGGCGGCATCATTTAATGTCATATTTCATGTAAATTATGAGGAATGCACATGACGTGATAAAGATTACCTAATGTCAATTGGGACGAGGTCCACATCAGACCACATGAAATTCCAAGGAAGGACCCTCGGACCAAGGGGATAGAAAATTATAGAGAATAGGATTTTGAACCCATGGATGAGGAATCAAGGTGTTCCTACATATCCTATGAGATGGGAATCAAGACATACATAGTTCATGAAGGTGTAGTTTAACGTCATGTAGGACAACATTCAATTAATTGTTATGAGGGACAATACACAGTTTAACATCATGTAGAACACCATACAGTTTATTTTCATGAAGGAAAGGATGTAGGAGGGAAAAGATCCTTGAAGGGGAGTACGTGGTGAGGCTATTGAAACCTGATGTGAACGAAGGAATAATCCCACACATGCCACACCATATAGTCCTTTAAGAGCTGGGGCCTAAAAGGAAGAACAGTAGAGATAAATTTGTGAAATCTATGCTAGACCCAAAGATGAGAAATTTGGGGGGTTCCTATGTATCCCATAAGGAAAGGAATCAATCCATACATAGTTCTGGACGATGAAAAATAAAAAGAACTTAGTTTAAGGTCTTAGAGCATGGACCATGATGAGGCGATACTCCTCTAAATGAGCACATACCACAATCTAGTCCCTAATCCCACATGAGTCAAACTCTTTGTATGTAACAAGGGTGAAATATGTCTTTGCAACACATGGGATACACATAAAGAGGGAGTTAGTGTAGAGCCCCGAATGACTCATTACCACAACTTTGTCCTCCTAATGTGGAAATGAGCACTGAGGGAAAGTACCATGAGTGTTGAAGTTCTACCTAGACATGATGAAGTGGATATGAATGTGAATCATGAAATGGACATTTTGGGATTAATGGGGTTAGTGTGATGATGGAGAATGACTGTTTTCCATGTTTGAAACATATTATCCATGTTTTGTGACCTGAAATGGGGACAAAAAATGAGCGTCAACCACTGACCATGTTCACAGTGCAACATTTGTATCAATTTTTTGTTTTTAACCCTCGAGGACATTGTCCCAAATGGTAGGAGAGCCCATGGGTTGAGCATCCATGCCATTTGGGGGTCCCTTAGGGTGTGGAAGATGATATAATCCCTAATAAAGGGGAACATGAAGACTGAAAATTTAAAAAAAAACATGTCTAGGCTGAATCCGACATTCTAGATGCTAAACTAGAGTACTCTTGGGCACATTAGTGAAATTCCAAAGAGGCTCGAGGGGATTGAATTAAGTGAATCCGACTAAAAAATATGTGTATAAAGAAAGGGATTGAAGGGAACTTATGATAGATAGGTACATGACATGGTTGTTACAAACTCGACATGAATTTGGACACAAGACCACACCAAACTGTGTACCCCTCCCCTGGACGGACTTTGGGCAAGGGGATAGAATGATAAAAAGGTTCCTAAGGAATGAGACTAGAACTGAAGACTTAGATGTTCAAGTGGTCCTATGTATCCCATAAGTATGGGAATCAAGCCACTCGTCAATAAAGAGAAAGATTCTGTGAGGATTATCATTATGCAACAAGGATGATGGAGACCTTAGATTAAGGTCATAGGGATCGAACCATAGATTCCAAGTTTAATGTCATATGCATGGGAAAACTAAGTGGATAGGGTGAATCATTATGCCTGTGGATGACCATGAAATGGAAGCAATGATAGATGTTATATATTGACCATGTTCGCAACAGAGTATCGGTATTTATGTGGTCGGAGGTCGGGGGAAAACAATTGAGCATCGACCATTGACCACATTCACAACACGGGACTCATATCAATTTTTTGGATCCAAATCCTCAAATTTTGTTGGTATGAAATGGTAGGATCCCTTGGGACAAGAATCTTTATTGTTTGGGAGTATTTTGGGATATAAACAATGATGGAATCCAAATGAGGGGGCTCACAATTCATGGTGGGGCCTGTGCTCATGGAAAGGACGATAAGGGAAGGAAGTATGTATCAAGGGGTTATGTATTACATGTCAAAATATCCTGATGTGAATGCGGACATGAGTCCATAACACACTGCACAATCCCAAGTGAGAAGATGGACCAAGGTGCTGAAATGGTTGGGGGATCTGAGGCTGGGTGTCTCGACCAACTAAAGCCATATGTCCTCTTATATGGTCATTTCCCAATCATAGCTTCTATTCCCATGTAATAAATTCTCTGTGCGGGAATCACGGAGTAGGACAAGGCCCTCCCCATCATATAAGAGTCTGACACCTGGAATCACACACCTACCTTGTAACACCCGAGACTTTTATGTTATATAAATCATCAAAGGAATCTTTTTCTACACAACACTTGCTTGGCTTGCTTTACACGCAATCGCGACCTTCCTCGATAGCTTGCATCGTACGCAATACCGAGTTTCACTAAACAACAATATGCTATTAAAACTAGCCGTTAAGAAGAGTAATAACCACTTTTTGAAATTTTATAAATTTTATTTTTCAAAATGGACTTCATTTTTGGACTCAGAATATCGAAATTAGCCTAAGGTGAAATTTTGGTATTTTTCCGAAAACTTTCAATTTTTGATGAATAGTGAAACCACTAAGTGGTAGGTTAAAAACTGAATTTTGCATAAAACTTAATTTTACCGCTTCTGTGAATGGAATTTCGAAAATCCGAGAGACACGGTTAATATCAAGGACTAAAATGAGGTTCAATGAGATGAAAATAATTTTTTGGTGAATAGTAACTTTTTACTTTTTTTACCGCGGTTAATAGTAAATAGGGTAACTAAGGGTAAATATGATATTAATATTACCATAAAACATGTCCTAATTCTATTGGACAAGTGTAATTCGACCAAAAACAAAATAGGAATAAAATATGACCATTTAGGCCCACTTGGATTAGATTAGGACATTTATTATTAATTTATTTAAAGAAGGGTTAAAATAGTTAAAATCAAAGTTTAATAAGTAAATAATTTTTAATATGGGGGTATACATAAGATAAATTCAATTGTAAATATTAATTAGAAAGCTAAAAAGATTTCCTACATGTTGATATTTTATTTTTAATTTTTAGACATCAAATAATTTAATTTATTTATGACACAAAGATGATGCAGTAATTATCTTATTAATGACATATTGACATAATTGATAATATAAATACCAAATTAAATGTAATTTAAGACTTTTTATGAATTACACTAATTTTATAGGTTACTATTATATATTAGTGTTGATTTAATTAACTTGGTTCGAACATATAATTCTGTTATAACTTTCACAAAAATCATATATCAAATAGTGTCAAAATTGACACAAAATAGTTTTTAAATCAAATATTATATTATTAATTGTTATTGTATTCCTAAAAATCTAAGGTTCGGTCAAATGACTTAGATAAGGATATATATTTTAATAATAAACAATTTGGGGTTCGTTTGGCATGTTATAGTAAGTGTATTAACCATATAGTGAAAGAAAACAAAAAGACATGGTAAAAGTTAAATTATTTAACTTAGAGTTAAATCTAATTGATAAGGTTAAAATAATACCCTAAACTTGTCTAAATCCTATTGGTTGATAGGATTTCGACCCTTCCCCACATTAGCTTCGAAATAAGACCCTTTGGAACCATTATAAACCGATTTTGACTTTAATATAAAATAATATTTTGAGATATTCCTAAGGTGCCCCTCTCCTCCATTATAAAAGGGCACCTCCTCCCCCTCCTCCTCACACCAATTTGAGCACTCATGCTCGGCCAACCCCTGACATTTTCTCCTCTCCATTTCCCTAGAATAATCCTAGAGGTCCTGGTCTTCTCCAAAGCCCAATCTTAGTTCCTTAAGTGGAGGATTCAAAGAAGCGTTCCAAAGAAGAGGTAATATCCATTACCGATCTTTTCAATTTCTTTTTTCTTCAACTTCTTCTTCTTTAGTTGTTTCATGATAAAGTAATAACATCAGTATTACTTACATACTGATATGTTATTATAAATATGAAACAACCCTAATTCACCTTCTATCCATCCTACGGAAAAATGAAATCACCGCGCGTGCGTACGTACGGAATACCGTCTCCACGCCGTGGTGTAATCTATTTTCCACCATCACCTTACAAGGATGGGTATAATGGTGTAATGAGTAACTATATATGATTATTATGAAGTAATATTGATACTGAAATAATATATATATACTCCAATACAATTCCACGATCATAGGAACGATATCATCACTTGTGTGTACGTACGGAATACCGTCTCCACGATGTGATGCGACTCGTTCTACATGATCTTCATTTCATAATGATTATATAAATGAATTGAATGAATGAATATAGTATATACTACACTAATACCATTCTGGAAATGAATTATCTATAACCTAAAGATAAGAATAAGAATTTATTCGACAAAACACGCATAAGAACAAAAAGTTATAAAGACCCGAGTAACAAGTAACAATGAAATATTACTAACAAGAAGCTAATAATATGACCATAGATGATATCATATCAATATGTATGATTCTGGAATAAGTCAATAACATTATTTAAACCATTATACAGGAGCTTTGGACAGGAACAAAGCAAATCGGACCTAAGGTAAGAGAAATATCACAATCTCATTTTTATCCGAGATTGTTTATTCGTAAGTATTTACTGGGGTGTATTTTATCATCCACATCTATGTTTCATCAATGTGTAATATTATTTCCATCCACCTACAATTGTTTAAATCCATTTTTACCCTTCGGTGAGTTTTTAGTAATATGTATGAAAGGAATCTTTTGTCGTTTTTCGTACGAGGTACTTTTTGACTTTTCCGACAAAAGTACGAAGAATGTTTTTTTTAACTTATACGGCATGAATGGATTTTTAAAACATTATTTCCAAGAAGATTCCTTTACAAGTTTTCAAGTTTATTTTTAATCAACTTCTTTTATTTTAAAGTTATATGACATGTTATGAAAGGAAAAATGTTTTTGAAGAAGAAAGGATATTTTCCTCAAGAATGGAGTTCAAGTGTTTTATCAAAATTATTTTCCATCTAAGATAATAAAGGGTTCTGTTTTTTATCCCTATTATTACATTGATTTGATCATGTTGAGATGGAATTATTTTTATGAATTCCTTTATCTTATATGAATTGATTTATGATGTCATGATGTTTCAAGAATCCCATTTTTGTTACATGTGTTATGCGATGATGTATGTTTTATGATTATGTGGCACACATAAGAAAGGATTCATTATATGATGGGTGGGACCTATATCTCCCTCCAATGCATTGGGTAAAGATTTTATATCTCATGAGATAGACATGGCTGGAACGGAAGGTTATATCGGTTCAGTGATACAGGACTGAAACGAGGAGTGAACTCGGTTCAGAAAGGGACTTTGTCCACTAAGATAGTCTTGGCAATGAGTCATGACTAACAAGAAATGATTTTCCATGATTATGTGTGCATGCCACAAAGTTTCAAGTCTTATGTTATGATTATGGGGATCTCATTTTCACTTCTATGATTTATTCCATGATAAGATATTATGATCTCTTTTGCAGGTTTTGATTTTCAAAAAGATATGATATGATTTTTATTTCCTTTATTTGCCCTTGCTGAGCATTTGAGCTCACCCTTTTATGTTTTCTTTTCCCCAGGTCAGGAAGATGGATATTAAGTAGAATATGCTAAAAGGGACCCTAGATATGATGAAATAAATGGGAGACACTGTAGAAGATTTATGAACCAATTGTTTATGTTTCCCAGTTTCTAAAGACACTATACCTATACGGTCCTTTGTGGTTTTTTCATATGTTGTAATAAGTGTGCTTCAATTTTGAAGTATTAACAATGTATGTAAAGTATGGGTCGTTATAGTTGGTATCAGTGGAAAGGTATAGTCAACCTTTGGAAACTAGGATGTGAAAGCCTTAGTAAGAACCCTAAGGATAAGTCTAAGCATAGAACACAATCTTAGTGTTTTAGAAATGTCCTTGAATAATCTAGGATAAGACCTTAAGAATGAAAATTTTATTCTTGAATTATGTGGTTTTCCTATTATAATTAGTGTTGCTCACACTATTCTTCTTGGTTTTAGTCAATGGCTGGAACCCGAAGGAACCGTGTTAATGCGGAATGCGATGGGAAATGCAATGATTGTCCCCCTGAGCAACCAAACGATATGGGAGATGGAATGAAAAATCTTGTAGCCATGCTCACACAACTTTCTCAAGCTATGAATCATGCAGGATTTCCAAACGAGCAAAGGAGGGAGCAACATTCTGTTGAATCCTTCATGAGGCAGCGTCCACCTTCTTTCAGCAGGTCTACTGATCCATTAGTTGCTGAACAATGGATTAGTACTACTGAAAAGATATTTTCAGTTCTTCAATGTTCTGAGCATGATAAAGTCATCCTAGCAGTGTATCGTTTGGAAGGATATGCTGATCAATGGTGGAATCTTGTTAAGAATACGAGGCAAAGGGATGAAATTGAGTCTATGGAATGGGACGAGTTCAAGAACTTATTTTTCAATAAGTACTTCCCTCTTATTCTCCGAACAAAGATGGAGAAAGAGTTCCTTGAACTGAAGCAAAGGGATGATGAATCTGTTGGTACCTATGAAGCAAATTTTACAAGACTTGCAAGGTACGCTTCTGGTATTATTATCCAACCTGAGAGTAAGATCGATCGATTCTTTAGTGGCTTAAAACCAAGTCTTCGAAGGGCGTTAGCCATAAGGG
Source organism: Viscum album (assembly GCA_963277665.1). Classification (NCBI taxonomy): domain Eukaryota; kingdom Viridiplantae; phylum Streptophyta; class Magnoliopsida; order Santalales; family Viscaceae; genus Viscum; species Viscum album. The sequence goes on from OY728123.1 coordinate 350,982,448, forward strand.
ACATAAATAGCTACGAGGAAATCGTTCGATGTGCTCTCAAAGTCGAGATGGAGATTGGAGTAACCCATCAGTCACATGGGTTTGATAAGAAGAGGAAGATGCAATTCAAAGAAAAATCTAAAGAGCACACTGAAAAGAAGATGAACTTTCCCTTATGCTCAAAGTGTGGAAAGAAACATGGAGGGAGTTGTCTTAAAGGGACAAGTAAATGTTTTAAATGTGGAAAGGAAGGTCATCGGGCATTTGAATGCTGTGATAATGGGAAGAAGATGTCTAATGATGCAAACAAAGGAAGGGATATACAGAATGAACCTACTACACTTCAATGTTTCAAGTGCAAGGAGATGGGGTATTATGCCAATCAATGCCCAAATCCAAGGGTTGATGATGATGGTCGACGTCAACAAACTCTTAAAGCTAAAGACAAAGGAAAGTCACATTCAATTTCTATCAGCGATATGGAGTACGATAACGATGTGGTGAAATGTACACTTACCATCCACTCTAAAGTAGCAAATGTTTTATTTGATTCTGGATCCACCCACTCTTTTATTTCTGAAGACTTTTCTAAGGGTATCACCGTATTACCTCAACAATTAGATGTTGAGTTAGCTGTAAAAACACCTAATGGCACATCAATCGCATCAAAAGTTTATAATTCTTCTCCGATCGAAGTTTGTGGGAAAGTGCTTCCTGTAAATCTTGTGATCCTTCCTTTAGTGGAATTTGATGTGATTCTTGGCATGGATTGGCTTTCTCTACATGGAGCTCATATGAATTGCCAAAGAAGGGAAGTCACATTTCATATTCCAGATCAATCTACGATCTTCTATCGATGCAAGGATGAATATAACCTTCCAGTGGAAATTTCTTCCATCTTATGGGTATTGATTCCACTAAATGAAGGTTATTTATCTCAAATGGTTGGTGAGAAACTCACGATTAAGAATATGCCCATTGTACGGGAGTTTGATGATGTCTTTCCGGAGGAATTACCAGGTCTTCCACCAAATCGTGAAGTTGAGTTTTCAATAGAACTCGTACCGGGTGCTTTGCCTATTTCAAAGACACCTTATAGAATGGCCCCAATTGAGTTGCAAGAATTGAAGAAGCAACTCCAAGAGAATCTTGATAAGGGATTCATACGCCCTAGTGCGTCACCTTGGGGAGCACCTGTTCTATTTGTTAAGAAGAAAGATGGATCAATGAGACTCTGCATTGATTATCGAGAACTTAACAAGATCACTATCAAGAACAAATATCCTCTCCCACGCATTGATGACTTATTTGACCAACTACGCGGAGCTCAATACTTTTCCAAGATTGATCTTCGTTCAGGGTATCATCAATTAAGGGTCAAAAGGGAGGATATACCAAAGACGGCTTTCCGTACAAGGTATGGACACTATGAATTTATAGTGATGCCATTTGGTCTTACTAATGCCCCTGCTATCTTCATGGATCTAATGAATAGAGTCTTTAGAGACTATCTTGACCAATTTGTGGTAGTCTTTATAGACGATATTCTTGTTTATTCAAAGAGAAAGGAAGAGCATGAAGATCACTTGATAATTATATTGAAGACCCTGATAAAGGAGAAGCTTTATGCCAAATTTACCAAGTGTGAATTTTGGCTTCAAAAAGTTGCATTTTTGGGTCATATAATCTCAAAAGAGGGAATATCTGTGGATCTAGCAAAAACAGAGGTTATCGAAAGATGGTCGAGACCAACCACAGTAACTGAGATCCGAAGTTTTCTTGGTTTGGCTGGATATTATCGACGTTTTGTAAAAGATTTTTCACGATTATCTAATCCACTCACCAAGTTGACTCGGAAAGGAGTTAAGTTTGTCTGGACCGAGGAATGTGAAGAGAATTTCAAGGAGTTGAAAAGAAGGTTATCCAGTGCACCTGTGCTCACACTGCCTTGTAGTGGAGAAAGGTTTGTGATCTACAGTGATGCATCCAAGAAGGGATTGGGGTGTGTTCTTATGCAAAATGATATGGTGATAGCTTATGCCTCACGACAGTTGAAAATCCATGAGCAAAATTACCCAACACATGATTTGGAGTTGGCTGCGGTAATCTTTGCATTAAAGATTTGGAGGCATTACCTTTATGGTGAAAGGTGTGATATTTATACTGATCATAAAAGTTTAAAGTATATTTTCACAATAAAGGAGTTGAATATGCGTCAAAGAAGATGGTTGGAGCTGATTAAGGATTATGACTTCTCAATCCATTACCACCCTGGGAAAGCAAACAAGGTGGCAGATGCATTAAGTCGACAAGACCATGCTAGTTTATCCATGATGAGGATCACAAAAGATCCAATATTTATGGATTTACAAAGGATGGATCTTGGAATTATAATGGAAGGGGAAAAATCTTATCTTTCTCAAATGAATGTTCAACCATCTATACATGTGAAGATTAAAGAGGCACAGAAAGAAGATGTCGAGTTACAAAAGAAGGTGAGAAATGTTCCTGAATTCAACCTTGATTGTGATGGGATAATAAAGTTCAGGAATCGGGTTTGCGTTCCTCCCATCCCCGAATTAAAGAATGAGTTGCTGGATGAGGCTCATAGTTCATCATTCTCTATTCATCCTGGAAGCACGAAGATGTATAGGGACCTGAAAGAGTACTTCTGGTGGGATGGCATGAAAAGAGATGTTGCTGAATATGTCTCTCGATGCTTGGTTTGTGAACAAGTTAAAGCTGAGAGACAGAAGTCTAAGGGTATGTTACAACCATTACCCATACCCGAATGGAAATGGGAAAACATCACTATGGACTTTGTCACAGGACTTCCTAAAACATCCAAATGCAATAATGCTATCTGGGTCATAGTTGATCGTCTCACAAAGTCTGCACACTTCATTCCTATTAGAGAGTATTTCTCTCTAGATCAGCTTGCCAGGATATATGTAAAGGAAGTGGTAAGATTGCATGGAGTACCACTTTCTATTATATCTGATCGGGATCCGAGATTTACCTCGAAGTTCTGGCGAAGTCTTCAGCATACTCTGGATACAGAGTTGAGTTTCAGCACTGCTTATCATCCCTAGACAGACGGTCAGTCTGAGAGAACAATTCAAACCCTAGAAGATATATTGAGAGCTTGCTCTATGGATTTCAAAGGAGGTTGGGATCAACACCTACCTTTGGTGGAATTTTCTTATAATAATAGCTTTCACTCCAGTATTCAGATGGCTCCTTATGAAGCTCTCTATGGAAAGAAATGCAGGACTCCAACTTGCTGGGATGAAGTTGGGGAAAGAAAGCTATTAGGACCTGATCTCGTTGATGAAATGGCAGAAAATGTCAGATCTATTCAACAACACATAAGAGCAGCTCAGAGTCGACAGAAAAGTTATGCCGACAACCGAAGAAAAGACCTAGAGTTTGAAGTGGGTGATAAAGTGTTCTTACGAATATCTCCCTGGAAGAGGGTTATGAGATTTGGAAAGAAGGGGAAGTTGAGCCCTAGATATATCGGTCCTTTCGAAATACAGGATCGTGTTGGGAAGGTAGCTTACCGATTGGCGCTTCCACCGAATCTCTCTCAAGTTCACGATGTGTTCCATGTATCTCTCCTAAGAAAGTATATACCTGATCCTTCACATGTACTCAGCTCATAAGTTGTACCGCTGGAGCATGATCTTTCTTATGAAGAACCGCCGATAGAGATTCTGGATCATAGCGAAAAAGTTCTACGAAACAAGACCACTCGATTGGTGAAAGTTTTATGGAGGAACCACCAACTTGAAGAAGCTACTTGGGAGCTTGAGGATATGATGAGGGAGAAGTATCGTCATCTGTTTTTTACAAAGTGACGAATTTCGAGGGCGAAATTCTTTTTAAGGGGGGTAGAATGTAACACCCGAGACTTTTATGTTATATAAATCATCAAAGAATCTTTTTCTACACAACACTTTCTTGGCTTGCTTTACACGCAATCGCGACCTTCCTCGATAGCTTGCATCGTACGCAATACCGAGTTTCACTAAACGACAATATGCTATTAAAACTAGCCGTTAAGAAGAGTAATAACCACTTTTTGAAATTTTATAAATTTTATTTTTCAAAATGGACTTCATTTTTGGACTCAGAATATCGAAATTAGCCTAAGGTGAAATTTTGGTATTTTTCTGAAAACTTTCAATTTTTGATGAATAGTGAAACCACTAAGTGGTAGGTTAAAAACTGAATTTTGCATAAAACATAATTTTACCGCTTCTGTGAATGAAATTTCGAAAATCCGAGAGACATGGTTAATATCAAGGACTAAAATGTGGTTCAATGAGATGAAAATAATTTTTTGGTGAATAGTAACTTTTTACTTTTTTTACCGCGGTTAATAGTAAATAGGGTAACTAAGGGTAAATATGATATTAATATTACCCTAACACATGTACTAATTCTATTGGACAAGTTTAATTCGACCAAAAACACACTTAGGAATAAAATATGACCATTTAGGCCCACTTGGATTAGATTAGTACATTTATTATTAATTTATTTAAAGAAGGGTTAAAATAGTTAAAATCAAAGTTTAATAAGTAAATCATTTTTAATATGGGGTTATACATAAGATAAATTCAATTGTAAATATTAATTAGAAAGCTAAAAAGATTTCCTACATGATGATATTTTATTTGTAATTTTTAGACTCAAATAATTTAATTTATTTATGACACAAAGATGATGCAGTAATTATCTTATTAATGACATATTGACATAATTGATAATATAAATACCAAAATAAATGTAATTTAAGACTTTTTATGAATTCCACTAATTTTCTAGGTTACTATGATATATTAGTGTTGATTTAATTAACTTGGTTAGAACATATAATTCGGTTATAACTTTCACAAAATCATATATCAAATAGTGTCAAAATTGACACAAAATAGTTTTTAAATCAAATATTATATTATTAATTGTTATTATATTCCTAAAAATCTACGGTTCGGCCAAATGACTTAGATAAGGATATCTATTTTAATAATAAACAATTTGGGGTTCTTTTGGCATGTTATAGTAAGTGTATTAGCCATATAGTGAAAGAAAAAAAAAGACATGGTAAAAGTTAAATTATTTAACTTAGAGTTAAATCTAATTGATAAGGTTAAAATAATACCCTAAACTTGTCTAAATCCTATTGGTTGATAGGATTTCGACCCTTCCCCACTTTATCTTCGAAATAAGACCCTTTGGAACCATTATAAACCGATTTTGACTTTAATATAAAATAATATTTTGAGATATTCCTAAGGTGCCCCTCTCCTCCCTTATAAAAGGGCACCACCTCCCCCTCCTCCTCACACCAATTTGAGCACTCATGCTCGGCCAACCCCTGCCATTTTCTCCTCTCCACTTCCCTAGAATAATCCTAGAGGTCCTGGTCTTCTCCAAAGCCCAATCTTAGTTCCTTAAGTGGAGGATTCAAAGAAGCGTTCCAAAGAAGAGGTAATATCCATTACCGATCTTTTCAATTTCTTTTTTCTTCAACTTCTTCTTCTTTAGTTGTTTCATGATAAAGTAATAACATCAGTATTACTTACATACTGATATGTTATTATAAATATGAAACAACCCTAATTCACCTTCTATCCATCCTATGGAAAAATTAAATCACCGCGCGTGCGTACGTACGGAATACCGTCTCCACGCCGTGGTGTAATCTATTTTCCACCATCACCTTACAAGGATGGGTATAATGGTGTAATGAGTAACTATATATGATTATTATGAAGTAATATTGATACTGAAATAATATATATATACTCCAATACAATTCCACGATCATAGGAACGATATCATCACTTGTGTGTACGTACGGAATACCGTCTCCACGATGTGATGCGACTCGTTCTACATGATCTTCATTTCATAATGATTATATAAATGAATTGAATGAATGAATATAGTATATACTACACTAATACCATTCTGGAAATGAATTATCTATAACCTAAAGATAAGAATAAGAATTTATTCGACAAAACACGCATAAGAACAAAAAGTTATAAAGACCCGAGTAACAAGTAACAATGAAATATTACTAACAAGAAGCTAATAATATGACCATATATGATATCATATCAATATGTATGATTCTGGAATAAGTCAATAACATTATTTAAACCATTATACAGGAACTTCAGACACGAACAAAGCAAATCGGACCTAAGGTAAGGGAAATATCACAATCTCATTTTTATCCGAGATTGTTTATTCGTAAGTATTTACTGGGGTGTATTTTATCATCCACATCCATGTTTCATCAATATGTAATATTATTTCCATCCACCTACAATTGTTTAAATCCATTTTTACCCTTCGGTGAGTTTTTAGTAATATGTATGAAAGGAATCTTTTGTCGTTTTTCGTACGAGGTACTTTTTGACTTTTCCGACAAAAGTACGAAGAATGTTTTTTTTAACTTATACGGCATGAATGTATTTTTAAAACATTATTTCCAAGAAGCTTCCTTTACAAGTTTTCAAGTTTATTTTTAATCAACTTCTTTTATTTTAAAGTTATATGACATGTTATGAAAGGAAAAATGTTTTTGAAGAAGAAAGGATATTTTCCTCAAGAATGGAGTTCAAGTGTTTTATCAAAATTATTTTCCATCTAAGATAATAAAGGGTTCTGTTTTTTATCCCTATTATTACATTGATTTGATCATGTTGTGATGGAATTATTTTTATGAATTCCTTTATCTTATATGAATTGATTTATGATGTCATGATGTTTCAAGAATCCCATTTTTGTTACATGTGTTATGCGATGATGTATGTTTTATGATTATGTGGCACACATAAGAAAGGATTCATTATAAGATGGGTGGGACCTATATATCCCTCCAATGCATTGGGTAAAGATTTTATATCTCATGAGATAGACATGGCTGGAACGGAAGGTTATTTCGGTTCAGTGATACAGGACTGAAATGAGGAGTGATCTCGGTTCAGAAAGGGACTTTGTCCACTAAGATAGTCTTGGAAATGAGTCATGACTAACAAGATATGATTTTCCATGATTATGTGTGCATGCCACAAAGTTTCAAGTCTTATGTTATGATTATGGGGATCTCATTTTCACTTCTATGATTTATTCCATGATAAGATATTATGATCTCTTTTGCAGGTTTTGATTTTCAAAAAGATATGATATGATTTTTATTTCCTTTATTTGCCCTTGCTGAGCATTTGAGCTCACCCTTTTATGTTTTCTTTTCCCCAGGCCAGGAAGATGGATATTAAGTAGAATATGCTAAAAGGGACCCTAGATATGATGAAATAAATGGGAGACACTGTAGAAGATTTATGAACCAATTGTTTGTGTTTCCCAGTTTCTAAAGACACTATACCTATACGGTCCTTTGTGGATTTTTCATATGTTGTAATAAGTGTGCTTCAATTTTGAAGTATTAACAATGTATGTAAAGTATGGGTCGTTATATACCTGAGGCAGACCGAATCGTGAATTGATTCAGGGGATTAATGAACCACTACACTCAATGTTTGGGACATATAGGGGTGGTCAAAATGACAAAGAATAGTTGTTGACAAAATTCAAAACACAGCTTCCATTTCATGTGGCCTGAAATGGGAACATCAAATGAGTGTTGTCCACTAACCATATTTTCAATGGGGGACTTGTATCAAATTTTTGTTCAAGGTCCTCGAGAGTGTTGGCTGAAAACGATAGGAGAGCCCTTAGGATAAGTATCCATACCATTCGGGGGATCTTTTGGATGAGAAAGATAATGGAAACAAAAATTATGGAGCATGTGGAGCATAAATGTTCCCGTGAAACTTAAAGTGAAGATAGACAGTAGAAGAGATGGGGAACTTCTAGGAGGAGGGATCCACGATACGGTTATGATGAACTTGGCATAAATGAGGACAAATGCCTGCACCACACCATGTGGTTTGACCCAATGGGAGGTCCAAAAGATTGGGTCTAGGCCTACAGATGAAATGTAGGGGCATTCCTATGTACCCCATAAGGATGGGAATCAAGCCTACGTAGTTATGAAGGCCAAGCAGTTTAGCGTTGCACTATGAGGACGTGGGAGGAGAGAAGAATGAGGGAGGTTACATGGTGAAATCATCATAATCTTGACATGAGTGGGGCCAAAGAAGCCTACATTACACCATGTGGGATCCATTAAGATAACTACTCCCAAAGGTGATAGTCAGAAAGGAAACTTGGGGCTGGACTCAGGATAAAGGGTCTGTGCGGTCCTACGTATCCCATAAGGATGGAAATGAAGCCATAAGAAGTTTGTGTGGTCTAACAACTCCCATGATGACACACATTGTAACATCTTGAAGGACATAATATAGACTAACGTCAAACAGAATAGTATAGAGTTTAACATCATGCAGGATGACATACAACTTAATGTCATCTGTGACATTTTACTATTTAAGGTCATGTAGGACCAGATAGATTAATATCATGTAGTACCAGATTGTTTATGGTCATGTGGGATCCTAATGTAGTATAGGTTAATTCAATACCATATAGTTTAAGGTCTGGAAAGACCAAGAAAATCAGGAATGGCATTTCATGAGGAACATGGCATTGGTGGGAGGCGTTATACTCTCAACATCCATGGTAACCAGAGAGTATGTTCCATTGGAGTAAACCATGTGAATGATGTAAGGCCCTTCCCATTTGGGCACCAACATGGGAGGTTTCCTTCTTGGTTTCCTAGGTGCCCTCATGGACAATACCACATCGCCTTTTAAGAAGAATAAAATGTGAACACGCATGTTGAAAGCTCTAGCTATATTATTCTGATGCCTTTCCAGGTTGCACAGGGCATGAATCATGTTCTCATCATTCGCTTCCAACACAAAAAGATGAATTTCACCTACTTTATCTGGCACATGATGATCGTAGACAACTGTGCACAATGAGGGAAACTAAATATCGATGGGTAAGACGACATCCATTCCGTACACCATGAAATATAGGGTCACCTGGGAGGAATTATGAGTCTCCATCTGATAAGCCAAGAGCTTGTTGGGGAGCTCGTTCGGCCAAATCTTCTTTTTCTGACCAACCATTTCCCATAGAATGTTAGAGATGGTTTTTTTGAACGACTCGATCAGTCAATTTTCTGGCACTTGATACCGGGATGTATGGTTAGAATGGATGTTGTACTTAGCATACAGTTTCTTTAGATAAGCAGCTCGGAAGTTCGTGCTGTTATCGGTGAGGATAGCGTGAGGGACTCCAAAATGGTATATGATTTTGGAGCTAACAAATTCAACGATGGAATGGGCCTTGACCTCCTTGAGAGAGGGTGCCTCTGCCCACTTAGTGAATAAATCCGTAGCTGTCAAGATGAACCTACACTGGTGAGCTGTCGTCGATGTATGTTGTCTCATGACATCAAGTCCCCATAACACAAATGGCCTAGAGTACATGGTAGTGTGGAGAGGATCCATCAGCTGATGCATAATGTTGGAATGTATTTGTGTTGCATGGATCCTCTTGGTGAACCCAAAGCAGTCATGGATCATGGAGGGCCAAAAATACCCCAGTCTCTAGATATGGTGAGATAGTTTCAGCCTTGTCTGATGAGTCCCGCATGAACCAGCATGATCCTCTAACATGACTTGTGAAATATGAACTCCTTGAATGCAACGAAGGAGAACCCCATCAAATCCATGTTTTTAGAGGATCTACTCGGGACCATAACTATCTTGTAGGGTAAACTATAACGTGCAGCATTGAATTCACTCGTGCTGATCCCGATCTGCTGGGAGATTACAGTTTTCGAGGTACTCGACAAAGGCGTTTCAATAGTCAAGAGTCACTTCAATCACTACAACTAAGAGACCTAGGGGACTTGATGTTAAGGATTTGGTGGTAAGGTGGATTTCCTGTGGGCTGTCACCATCATTTAGAGTGATGGAATAAATGACTCTCTATTTTGCCACGTGGATAATCAGATCATCTTGTTCGGGCTCTGCAAGTGATGCATCAAGGTTTTCCAGGGCATACGCCCAATCATTCTGAGATCATGGGACATGACTAAATTTTTTCCGAGATGAGAAATAGTTCATTAGATGGAGAGTGCATTCCAACAATGGTAGGAGATCTGAATTTTTGATGACATAGTCACTGTTGAACTTTGTGAGGACTAGTTCGGATTCCCATTTCACATACAAATGGGGAATGTCTTTCTCGAGGGATAACCCGAGCCCAGTAATGAGAGAATGATACTCTACCTCATTGTTGGTGAATCCTTGTAATAAAAGGATTGAATATGGAAGAATGGGTTGTGTTGGGGAAATGAAGACGATACCCATGCCTACATTGTTGTGTCTTGGGTCATTGAACCTTATGCTAGTGGGTCTCTGGGATGCACCATCAATGTGAATTTTCCCACTAGGGATGGCTTGGTCTACCAAGAGGATTGACTCATCAAAAAAATCATTGTCTAGGGAGTGGTCAGTAGGAGCCAGATGGGCACCAAGGAAGTCTTCCAAAACATTCCCCTTAATTTCCTTCTAAGGGACAACACTGATGTTGAACTACTGAAGGATTATCGCCCATCGAGCTAGAAATCCTGTCAACATGGGGTTGTTCAAGTTTTACATCAGCGGATCTACCCTGGAAGCCAGCTATACCTCATGATGTTGGAGGTAATGCCATAGTTTCTTTACTGTGAATACCATCACAATGCTAAACTTCTCGATAGAGTAGTATCTAGTCTGTATCAAGGAGCATGCGACTGAGGTAGTAGGGATTTTTCTCCATCCACTCATTGTTCTTCTAGACAAGAAGGGAACTGAGAGGGAATTCCAGGGATGTCACATAAAGGACCATCGACTTTCTAGATATAGGTGGCATTAAGACTGGAGGCTGGAGTAGGTACTTCATGATTTCCTCAAACACAATCTAACATTCTTCATCCTACGGGTAAATAGATCCTTTCTTCATGAGCCTAGAAAAGGGAATACACTTTCCAGCCAGATTAATGATGAATCAGCATATGTAGGCTAAGTGGCCTTAGAAACCACGAATCTCCTAAAGGTTTCATGGGGGAGTCATGTGGATAATGGCCTCGATCTTCTCTGGGTCAATCATGATTCCCCCATATCTAATAACAATGCCAAGAAACATTCCAGAGGTGTCCCTGAGGGCACACTTCAATGGATTTCATCATCAGGTGGCGAGAACAGAGGAAGATGAACACTTTCTCAAGGTCTTTGAGATGGTCCTGGGACTGGTGAGATTCAACCATCAGATCATTGACATATCATTCCACCAAAATTTAGATGATATGCTTAAATATGCGATGAATATCCTGCTCATAGGTGGAACCTATATTATTTAAACCAAAGGCATGAATTGGTAACAGAATGTACCTTGTGTTACCCTAAAGTCTATAAAATCCTCATCCTCAGGGGCCATTCAGATCTGTTTATACTCATAGTACCCATCCATGAAGGAGATGGATTACAACCTAGTTGTAGTTTCGATCTACAATTCCATCATAGGAAGGGGAAAATAATCCTTCTACTGTGACATTTGAGATCCCAGAAGTCGATATAGACTCTGATTTTTCCATTATTTCTCTTAACCATCATAATGTTGGCTATAAATTTTGGGTATTATTATTCCATAACAAAATTTGATCTCATGAGCATTTCATCTTTTTCCTCAATCATGGCATTGCGAGAAGGGTTCATCGTTCTGGGAGGCTGCTTGGACCCGTGATGATTTTTTGGGAGACCGAGCAGGTGGAAGACTACATGAGGATATAGTCCAGGAATCTCAAAATAACTCTAGGAGAATACATCACAAGGTTGTTTATGTATGTATATGTACCATTGTTACACCTCGAGGGGAATTGAAATAGTAATCAATGTGGGTTTCAGGTCTGACTTGCTAAGGAGGCTAACCTGTACCAATTCATCGACTATGGAAAAGAAGTCCTCTTCAACGGTAGAGGTAGCATCCACTAAATCATCTTCTTTACTTATATAGGAGGTATACTTAGGAGGAGGAGTTTCCTTTGAATCGACAGATACCTTTGGGAGGATGGTAACAGCTTGAGCAGCAGTGGACATTTTATCAAGGAACTCCTTTGTTGCCGAAACCATAGCGATGGAGGCTGTCGATCCAATCTCATATGGTCTTCAGCCCAAGTGGCCACTCTTGACGATATCGAAGAAATAGTGGAACCTTGTCTTGAGCCAGTTAATTCCAGCCAAGTGAAACAAGCATGTATGAGGTATTTTTGTTGTCATGGGGTAGACATCCCGATACCTTATGGGAGTAAGGGGCTTCAGGATCACCTGAGCCTGATTTGTGTAGGAGTATGAGGTAATCTTCTAACATCGCTTAGACATGGTAATGGGTTCCCCCCTCGTACTAGAAACAATGAATCATTTTCCCTTGTCTGGAGTTGGATCCTTGAATCAATGGATTGGAATGATTTTGGCATCATCTAGATTGGCCCACGGGTCAGTCATAGTCGTGGTATGCTCAACCTTGTTTGCCTAAATCTTCTTGTCTTTACTATTGTAATAGTCAGCATGCAGATGGTGATCTTCACAAGAGGAAAAGGAAGATGTGTCACCTTGAAGAAAACCCCTCAACCATTAAGGGAGTACATGAGGCACTGGTGATACAATGAATTAATTGCCGCATGCAGTTGGATCCAGGGCTTTCCCATCAACTCATTGTAGGTGGTATCCTGAGAGACAACCATAAACATTGTGGGGGAAACTAGGCCCCTAAACTGAGACTTCCAGCAGATATTTCCACCTAGTGTCTTCTCTGTCCTATCATAACCTTGGATTATTAGGTCAGAGGGACTCAGATCATCCTCAAACAACCCCAGTTTTCACAGTGTCTGAGTCATGACTAGGTTGATTTTAGATCATGTGTCGACAAGACAACGATGAACCTACAGACCATTGAATTGGTTGATGATGTATAGTGGTTGAATGTGCCCCTATATGGGAGACCCTTATCTTCTCAAGAGAACAAGATTATGTCCTGGAATTCAACATTCTCTATTGCCACATCATGAATGAATTTTGGGGTTTCTACCTCCGTCCCGAACTGAAGGGGGCTCCTTAAAGCCTCGGTGAGGGCCTCACGCATATCCATTGATATGTGAAGGGCCTCAAGGATGGAGATATTTTATGGAATACTAGCATGACTCGTGAGAAAATTATACTTCAATGAAAGGTGTGAACATATGCTTACAAAAGGTCACTCTATTACATTACGTATGGTGGGAAAATATGATAGGACCATCAGATGACTAGCGCTAGGAATATCCCATTGCTCACTAGTCGAAGCCTATAGACTGACTACCATATGAGGGATAGATGGCCATGAATGGTTCATATCAAAGAATGGCTAGTCACGACATGGTCGAGGTGGTTTGTCTGATCTAACAACACAAATTGAGGTGAAGGACGACCCGATGACACTAGTTTAGAAGGCTGTGCATGCTGAGATTTGTGATGGACCTGATTCTTGATTTTGGTATCATGCATAAAATAGTTGGAAATACTGACCGAGGAACTCTGACATCACATATTTCTGTTTCTCCATAGACACTGATGATAGCTGGGGACGTTGGGATGATACACATGACAGTCCCCACAGTCAGGAATCATACAAGGATTTAACAGCTCTATAGTATTAACTGCGACATACCCTTGACTGTCACCCGAAGAGTCATCCACTACTGTATGGATTCTATAAAGAACTTCCATCTCTGGGGGCATAAAATTACTGAGATTACGGGATGATGAAGACATTGGTGGAGGACTTTTTTTCACCTATGCCACTGGTGTTTTCTCTTCTGAGTAGTGGACTACTAAGACTATGTGGAAAATGTAGTAGATACAACTTCTGAAGGCTCTGTTTGATTTTGACATTCACGAATAACACCATTGAAACATGTGACTATCTTACGAGCCATCCAGTCATCATAAATCTGGGACCCACAGTTAGAAACCTGATGTCACTCGACTTTACTATCAATGCTCCAATCTAGCTTCTCAAAGACACATTCCACCTATCCCAGAGCTGGGCCTAATCGAACAATGTTGTTATCCACCTAGTCTTGAAGCCATTATTTAAACACATATCATTTTTTGAGGATGTTTCTTAGGATCCGGTGATAGGGATAGTCATTAGGTTGATCAGTGAAGTTTTCCTCTTCTTGCCTCCTTTATTCAGGAAAACAAACAATCCCCTACTCCAAGTCACATTAGTAATTACCAGGGACATGATCCTCATTGAACGTGTTGGTCTGGTTCCTCTTGCCCGATAAGTGGTCCTTTAGAGCCTGATTATAATGTTGGGTTGGAGGAGCATGATGGGTAGGTGGAGCCAAGTTATCTCACCTAGGCGGTGGCATATTGTGTGGGGGAACCTACTGGTTTTGAGTGGGCACTGCTAGGATGGAGGATGCGCCTGAGGTGAAGGGACTCTACGAGGCCATGGAGGCAGATCCACTAGTAACAACTCTAGATTCCTTGGGACCTATATTTAGGCCACTGCGATATGCTCGTCCCTGTTGGCCCTTCTCGTAGGGATTTCATGTTGCAATGGGCGTGCCTAGAAGGCCTGTTTCAAGGCTTTTTCTTGGTGCTGGGACATATCAATGAAGTCTCTGAATCAACCGTGGTAGTACTGGTTGATCAAATAGGGGACCAGTTCTATCTTGACATTCCCTTTGCACATCGTTAGCAGTTTCTCCTGAGTTAGTTTCCCATCAAGAGAGTATGTGAACCATTTCCACCGAGTGACAAAGTCTGCAACGCGCTTATCAGGCCTCTTATTGAACATAAAGTGGTTTGCGATACTCCTCTTCTGAGTGGTGTAACTGAACTTGTAGAGAAATTGCCTACGGAGGTTTTCCCAGTGAACTATAGATCTGATGGGGAGCTAGTTGTACCAGCTGATCATCGGGCCCACCAATGTTTGTATGAATAATCAGAGTTTGGAAGCTTCCTACTGTGCTAGGGTTCCCAACACGGGCCTACACCTTGAGTTAAAGTGGTCCAGGTTGTGTGGTGGGCCCCCCATCTCCTGGAAGGGGGAAAATGTATGATTTTTGAAACCCAGGGGTGTTGGCATGTCATACTCCAACACTGGATATGGCTTTCCATCAGGTGGGGAATCCACCTGTCGTGTCTCCAACGCCTGGAGGCAGGCGATTAGTGTCTCCATTGGTTCATTCGGGTGGGGGTTCCTAGCTTGACGGGGATCCCTGACCACCAGTGTGTTGGCAGGTTGTTCAACACAATAATCTGGCCCAGCAATTCATGGGGTGGCTGGAGGAATTACATGTGGAGTAGTTGGGGGAACATGAGATGGGTCCCGAGGATTGTCATGTCGTTCATGAGGATTTGGAAACACATACCATGCCCTCTTATCATATGTTTCTTCCTCAACCCTTTCTGTGTGGGTAGGATGGTCTGGGTCACCTAGTGCCAATTCACCAAGGGCAAGTTGTGCCTACCCCTGCTACCCCGACTGAGGATCACCGTAGTTTGGTTGTCGCCCTATAGCGCATTCAGCAAGGAGGTCATCAATCATCTTCTTGTGTTCGGAGAGTTTCTGATGCAACGTGAATTTTTCGGGATCGTTTTCCACCATCTACAATAAGACATACATGTTAGAGGGATTGGAGGCTCCAAGGTGTTCCTTACCTTTTTTGGGATTTCGGCAGTGGAATAATGCCTCTGTGGGCATGGGAAGATCCACAAGTTTGTTATTTAGATGAGTAATCCTTCCCAATAGTTCCAATATGTGTGATACTCCCTTGGGGGTAGTTCATATCCAAGAAGCTCTAGCGTGTTATCACCCCTGGCAGGTCGGCCATGTTAACAACGACCCTTCCTGGAGGCATATCCTATATATCGCCCCATAAATATTGTTGGTTTCAGATGGAACTAAAATGGGGGGTCACATAATACCCCGAACCACAAATTTGAATGTGGGGAGAAGCCCCCTTGATTATCTAGTTGAGTAGTTTAAATCTCTAGACACATTGTTGGTGGAGGGTCCTATGGCAACATGGTGGGTCAGGTCCCTCATCCACGAGGAGTGTGGCTAAATAAACCAAACAACGTTGTTGGCTGATGACTACAAAGTGCACCTTACTCTTGGGGTAGGCCACTCATTGATGTCGAATATGGAAATGATTCCCCTAAAGGGTCTAGAGAAATCACACAACCTCCTTTGGGGTGAGTGCTTTTGGAACCCTGAAATTTGGCACTGCAACTAGCCAAAACATCTCTTAGAAGTGGTATATTACGAGAATATCCCACAGGCTCCTCGTTCAAGATTTTGGGTCTGTCCATTCATTTCCCCACTTTTTAACCAAAAGAGGTTGGGGAACTGGTAGCAGTACTAATGCAGACCGCTGATATGGCTGGCTGGCCGCATAGAATACAACGAGTGAGCTGAAAACCCACGGAATCATAGGCTATCCTCCAAATAGTTTAGGGACTTAGCCACCACATCATTTTAATACGGGCTTGCGACCGTAGTTTCTAGGTCAGGGACTATTGATACTGGAGATGGACTATGCTACTGCTCCTCTGCCATTGGTCCCTAGAGTTGCTCTTTGTGATCTCTAATCTATGTAGAGAGTGCTTATTGTGATGATGGTGGATATTGCATGGCTGGAACCCATGTATTTGCTAAATTTTCATCCTCTTGGATATGCCTATTGAGGGAGGTGGTAAGCCGATTGACCTCACATTCTGGAATTATGTGGATTATTCGCCTTGTTCCTTCCCTAGACCTAGACACAAAGGATCCATGTGAGGGTTCCATCACTGAGTCATATTCCAACTCTGAATATGAGAAGGATAATGGCTTAATCTTGGTCTGAATCTTCTAGGAATTATTTTTATGGTGGCGATGACCCTCCCTCCTACCCCTGGGGTGGTTCTTTGGGACAAGGAAGCTTTTCAGAATGAGGAGGATCATCGGCCGTACGGGTTCTAGGGCAGGGAGGATTTTCCTTCGATTGAACAAGGGTGTGAGGACCACTTGGAAAAATATCAAAGGGAACACAAGGAGGACCACCATGTCGACTAACTTATGTGAGGAGGTATTCTCCACCGGAAACATAGGAGTGGGTAGGTCCTTTGATGGAGTAGATAAAAGCATGGGTAAGGCCTCCATGAATATTTCAAAGGGCAGAATCTGCGCGAGGCGGATCCTCGTACTAGTCAAGATGAACACAGGTAGGACCTCCATGTTGGGTGCTGGTGATGTAAAGATGACCTTTAATCCTCTAATTTCTATGGGGATGAGGAACTTTTCCATCTACTGCAAGGGCATGATGAGGTCCCCCATGCTAGAGATTGACCAGATGTGTAACGTCACCAAACGGGCAGCCTGCGGTGGGAGGTACAACTCTATACATGATGTAATGAGTGTGAGAAAAGCTTCTGTACTGAGTGTCACTATCATGAGAGGACCCTAATTTAGAATAAATTTAGTATGGTTCAGACATCCATTCCATGCTAGGACTAGGGGTGGACCCACATTCTACATCGTGGTAGTACGAGGATGACCTCTGTACGGGGTGTCATTGCTAATACATAGTCTACGGTGGCCACTAACTACCCCGATGACCAAGAGATCCAAACCATCCTGCTCATGGGGTGGCTGTCCATCGGAGTGTGGAGCAATGGCTCCCTGTACATCCCTTGGGGACAACAATAGTAATGAGTCCTAGATACCTCTAAATCCGATCGGGCCATATCCCTAGTTGGGATAATACCCTCCTCTTCATATAGGCGTATGAGGTCATTTAATCACACTTTGTTGAATGAATTTAGAAGGGGAGATGAGGCATGGGAGCCAAACATCTATGGGTGTGGAAGCTGTCACAAAATCAATAGAGCCTTGCGGAGGTTCGGAATTGGCACTGCCCCTTCCCATGTGTCACTGGGTGGGTTATGATCAGATTCCTGATGCAGTATGTTGGTTCTTGAAAGGTTGGTAGATTAAACAATTAGCGCTACAAAAAGGAAATTGACAACCAGTGCCCCTACATCACTTTTTCTTCCATTACTAGTAAGAAGGATCCACCCTAACAATGTTGTAGATCGAGGTGCCAAATGTTTTGACTGCCCTGACTTCTGGGGAGTTTCATGCCAGACCCACTATTTGATAGGCAGCACCTGGTACCGGATAACTGGATCTAGTTAAACATTAATCCACTGATGTCTTGAATGCTAATGATCTCCACATCGGGGAGAATAAATACATGTCAGGTTCACCATTTCTATTTACAACGCTTTCACTGGGGTGTGCGCGTCCATCTGTTTGAGGAGGATGAGGACCCACTATATGTTACCCCGCATTCTAACTTTCCAAAGGCGGGTGGTATTCATCACTTATTAAGAGACCTTTGCTCTATGATTGAAACGAGATGATGGGATATCAGTTCCTTGTTTCGTGGATTCCTCCTTGGAACTCGTCACCTAGTCTGGGTTAGCTTTATAGAAAATTATGTTCTTTGTGATACTCTTCTAAGTTCCATGTCTTCATGTATTCTGGATAATTACACTGCTTCGGTCAAGACATTACAAGGGGTCCAACCATGGCAGCAACCTTCAGTTGGGGGAGTATCCATGTTGGACATCACTAGCGTGTCTAGACACTGGAACACTAGCGCGTCTAGGATTCATTCCCTTATGATAGGGCTTCTTGAGGGCATGGAATCCAAAGGCATCCCGCATAGAATATGGGGAATTATATGCCCTGGGAATGTATCTGAGAGTTTCCTCATCTTCCCATGTTTATCACATGGTATGACGCAGGTTTACATCTAGAAGAGACTTATTTGACTAATCAGAACACTGACTGGAGTGGATCAGATGTGTGCAACCCCAGGAGTGAGCACTGATGCTGGGGCTCACACAAGGTTAGGTACCTGGTTGCTGCTAAGAGCAGTGAAGAGGTGAATTGACATGATCTCACCATGATGTGGTGGTCAGGGGAGAATCCAACATGCATAATGGATAGTTATTTTATGTGGATAGAGAATGATATGGAGTCGACTCAAGGATGAAGAGGATATTGGACTTTAGCCTGAAAGAGACCTCCTACGTATCCATGGGGTAGGGAATCAATCTTCACGTAGTTCAAGATGCGGTATAGGTTTGGGGTGTGCATAGAGGAAAATATCCCGATGATATACAGGGGCTTACATGTGGTTAGCAGCATGCGGTTGGTCTCACGCAACTGTGACGGACCATAGATATGGGCCACAATGGATGGGACGATAATGGCTTACCTATGAGTTTGGATTGAAAATGGATTACCGATGAAATGGGATTGAAATTGATTAATACTAAATGGGGGGCACAATAGCTTACTTCTAGATGGGGTTGACTCTCATGGAGGCTTCATATGTACCCTATCTAGGAGATAGGGATCAATGCACACATAGTTCGAGCAGGTATCATTTAACATCGTGTGGGACGAAAAAAGGCATGGATTTTAATGTCATGAAGGATGAGGGTGGACCGACATGAAGTAGTCGGGACCAAGGGGTGATGGGCATGAACCTCAGGGAGGATTTCTTCATACCATTCCATGAAAAGGATCAAAGACCACGTAGTTCAAGATGGTGTTGGTGAACCAAAGTGAAGGGGGTCAGAACCAATAGGTGTTGGGCTTGAACCTTAGGGATTCTTCCTATGTACCTCTCCATGGAAAGGATCAATGTCGATGTAGTTCGGGATTGTTTGGGGCTTACATGCTTTCGAATCCCAGAGTGGTTGTCACAGTCAATACTTACTGTAAGACCACGTGATTCATTCATGGTGTGAGAAACAAGAGGTCGCAAAGACCTGACGATCGCATCACGAAAGGTGCGTCTGTGGGAAGTAGAGTGGTACATACATGTGGTTAGTGGCCCAAAATGGAAACAGGGGCTAACACATGGTTATAATCCCAAAGAGGAAATAGGGTGCTTATGCATGGTTAGTATACCAAATAGATGGAGATTGGGACTTACTCTAGGGTGGAGGGCCAGGTGGAGACAAAGCCCCAAGGGAGTGGAATTTTTCCTGGAAGAGATGAGGGCTCTGGTGCCCATCCCAAAGAGGAAATAGGGGTGGACCGACGTGATGTATTCGGGGCCAAGGTGTGTTAGGCATGAACCTCAGGGATGATTCATACATACCATTCCTTGTAAAGGATCAATGTTCATGTAGTTTGGGATGGTTTGGGACATACACAATAAGCCATCTAGTAGTGGATGTCACTGTCAATACTTACTCTAAGATCACGTGAGTCATGCTCGGTGTGAGAAACAAAAGGCTACAAAGACCTGATGACCACATCACGAAAGGTGCATTTGTGGGAAGTAGAGTGGGGCTTACATGTGGTTAGTAGCCAAAAATGGAAATTGTGGCTTACGCATGGTTAGAATACCTAATAGGAAACAGTGGGCTTACCCGTGGTTAGCAGCCCAAAGAGATGGAGATTAGGACTTACTCTAGGGAAAAGGACTAGGTGGAAACAAATCCCAAAGGGACGGGGATTTTCCATAGAAGAGAGGATGGATTATGTGCCCATCCACACCTTTGGTCCTTAGGATGAAGTAGAAATGAAGAGCAGGGATGCTTCCTCCCACACGAAAGGCTAGGGGCCTACACCAAGGTGGTTTCCCTTTCCCCATGGATATATGCCGCTCCGATAAAGAGGATCTAATTCCATTTAAGGAATGACCTCACTCATGTAGAGACCAGTGGGCATAGAGAATGTCTGAGACATGGCACCCCACAAATAATTAATTAGTTAAGGCCATAGTTTAACATTATTTGTAGAGGATTATAGTGTTTGAAAGTTTAACGTCCTACAGCTCGGACGAGGTGGGTTCACTACGCACCCCTACGACAAAAATGACTTATACACACCCGCACTAGGGGAATGGAATGCATCAGCAACACCATGGTGAGGGGTTTTTATGGATTGATCAATTGAGAGGTCCATGTTACCATGGATATGCGAAGAAACAATATCCATTACTGGGCCTATGAGAAGATGGATGAGGTGAAGCAGCACAACGGGAAGAACTTCCAAAGGGACATTGAAGTTGCTGCGGATGAACCTAGAGTGTCGTCCAACATAAGGGTGTGTAAAGTAGATGATTTGGTCCTAGTAATCCCCCAAATCTGATTTACAGAAGAGGGACATCGAAGCAAAAATGTATGCATAAGGAGGGAGGCTTGCGCGTAAATGGAGCAGTTGCACAGAAAAGGCATGGTGAGATGACCTGGAGGTTTATGCACAATAGGAGAGGTTTTCAAGAAATTTGTGCGCAATTGGAATAGAGGTGCATAAAAGGCTGGTTGTGCGCGAAATTGGGGATGTTTGTGCCCAAAAGGTTGTTGGGGATTTTTATGCATGTCAGAGGATTTTCACGTAAGGAATGATAGAGTTTTATCATGAAAGTCAGAAGGGATTGCGCGTAAGGGGTCCGACATTTAGGGACATGAGAAAGGGTGAAGCAGAGTGGTCCTGCATGAAGGAGGCCCCCTGTGAGACTTGTTGTGGAAAATAATGTACCTGGAATCCATCCTTTTCATGCTAGAGAGGTGGATTCTGTGCTGAGGGGAAGGTTCAGATTCTTCATCTGTTAGAATTCGAAGGGGCTCCCTCATATTTATAGGTTCTTGGAGTCATCGAGTCTGCATGGAAGTTGATCAGTGAGAAAAAACCTAGTCCTGGTGTCGTTGGCCTGAATTATTCCGCACCCAGTATCTACTACGTGCATATTTCCACGCCCGTTGTCGGCTTCATGCATGTTTACGTGCCTGTGCGCAAAACCCCTTTAGATCCCAAGGATCTTCATGGGAGAGAGTTTTTTTTCGAACTTCTTTTGGATTTTTCGTGCAGCACTTCAGTTCCTCCCAAAATTGATCACCGAGTCGAAACTTGTGTTCATTTTATGTGCAAATGGTATCTTTATGCATTTAGCAAATTTCAGCATCTACAATGTAAAAAAATGAATCATTTCATCACAAACATTCGAGATGACACTCAATTAAGGATTCATAAAATTATTGACAAGTATAAAAATAACCACCCCTTACACAAAATTATGAATGAGGGTAACTATAGGAGGGCCATGTGTGAATTCATAGATGAGTCTCACTTCACCTTGCTTATAAATAATGTTATATATGAGATATAAAAATCATAACCCATAATCATCATTATATAAGAGGGTCTGTTCATGTAGTCCATTCATAATGATGTTAATATATATAAATAAATACCCAACATATTTTAAGGATATATAATTGTTTGACCACCCATCATTATAATGATATATAAAGAATATTTAATCTAGTTGAATATATCAAAGTCATAAATCTATAAAAATCATTTAAATACTAACACATGAAAATTTTACTACAGTCCAATAATATAAAAAATTAGTGTAGCTAAATAACGATCAATCATTATATTAATGTATATTGTATTAAATCCATATAAACTAAAGGTTATATTTTCCGTTGAATAATTATCCTATTTATTTCAATATTTTGTATCTAGGTGGAAACTATATAGTCTATTGAAGGAAGTAAATTATAATCACAAAGAAAAATCTCTTGTGGGAAGGTTATATTATTTAGTCAGATACTTGTAAGACAAAAAATATGATGATGGAATAATCCTCTTATATGATTTAATTTATATGGAACCATAAATATATTGAATATTTTACTCTAAATAAAATAATTATTTTTTCAACAAATGTTCTTAAGTAGATGATAATTTTCAAGTAATTAATGAAAATGTCAAATAGATGAATGTAGAAGGATTCCTTACATAGATAACATGTTTCCAATGGAAAATAGGAAAATATTTATGTTTTAGGAAAATAATATCATATTTGTTATCAAAATATTTTAAATAAATATGGAAAAAATAAATTTCAATGGATTTTATAAATATTATATTGTATTTAAATATATTATATAATTTAGATATAAATAATTACTAGTATATACCAATGAAATAAATTGTATATAACTAATGATATCGTTAAAAATAAAAAATATTGAGAAATCAGGAAATGTGATTTCATAACATTTTGGACTTTTTCCAAAAATAAATATACAGTGAGTTATTATGAAAAAAATATATTAAAAAAATAATAAAAAATATTATCCTGACATAATAGAAAATATTTTTGGACATGAATATGGATATTTATTTCCACAACGACATAACCTTTAAAATTAATGGATTTAAAGTAGATGAATCATATTGAGGAAGATAAATATTGGAAAATAATTCTTCATAAATATAATAGGGTTTAAAATAAGATATTAATATAACTGGAGACATAAATTCATTAATATAAATTATTAAAATTTGGTAAAATTATTCATAGTAATCATAATTTTAACATAATAGAATGGTGGAATGAGGAATAATTTTTTACTGACATTATCATCTCCAAAAATAGATAATTGAAAAAAAAAATTAAACTAAATACATTTTAAATTATATTTCATTACAGAATGATATTTGACTATAAATTAAAAAAAATTAAAATAATATGTAATACATTAATGATAAATGATTTCATACATATAAGTGATTTTCTTCTATTTATGAAAATGAAATTAAATGAATGGTGATCTGTAAGGAAAACCATATCTTCAGTCTCCATTTTCTCAATATATCCTAAAACATCATAGATAACCATATTCAATAAATTATTTAAATTAATTATATACTTCTTTGTAATTATTTATTGATTTTTATTACTTAAAATTATTTTTCAATCTTTTTTTATTCATTTCATTGTATATGTATTACTTCATTAGTTCATTGGAAATAGATCGATTCATCATTCAAAAACTGTTTTAAGTGTAATGGTATCTCCCAATATTAACTATAAAATGTTTATATATGAGTAATATGTCTATATTTATATTATTAAAATCAATATTCAATTTATAAAATTTAAAATAACTATATATAATTAAGAATTCATAGTCTTCCATTATAATATTTTTTATTATGGATAAACATGAATTTTTTTTAACATTTTACGTCATTATTAGAGTTTATAAGTCACAATTATATGAATATTTTGGTGGAATTATTTTATTATTATGTTTTATTAAATCATTAAATCAATTCTTAATAATATTTGTAGTAGGATTTTGGGAAAATAATACATAATAGCTCATTTACGTATCATAAAACACAATAAGAGAATGATGTTATTAAAAAAAAGATTAATTAATGTAAAAAAAATAATATATTAATCTTTTATAAGGAAAATATAAAAGAATAAATATGTTATTCATATGTGTGTATAAATAATTAAAATTTTAAAAAATCATTTTTCAAAATTCAAATTTTGTTATTTTGAAAACCTATGAAAAATCATCGACCAAAGAAATTTCTTAATCTTCACGGAATAAGAGATAAAAAATGATGAAAATTCACTATAAAATAATAGATGACTGAAAACATATTTTTATGGTATTTTGATGAAAATTTATCAAAAAAATGAGATTTAAAAATTTAATTGAAAAACTGTTATTATGACCTAATAAATTGTTATTCAAAATATTTTAATAAAAAGGTGTGAATGACCCCTCATTAATAATGGATTAATATGATATTTGAAACATGATAATAGAATGATATATTTAATTTAATTTGTGTTCCATGAATAATATCGCAATAATAAGAAA
This sequence comes from Viscum album, assembly GCA_963277665.1. NCBI lineage: Eukaryota > Viridiplantae > Streptophyta > Magnoliopsida > Santalales > Viscaceae > Viscum > Viscum album. The sequence goes on from OY728123.1 coordinate 351,007,227, forward strand.
ATATAGATACACCTAGAAACATTACTTTCCTATTTGAGACACATCCAATATAATGAGACTATATCCCTTTTACAACTGTTGGTTATATTGACTACTAATATGGGACATGGGTTTACTACATTCAAATACATTCCATTTAATTCAACCAAATTTACATGTTATTGTACTTGTTCCACTCAGTGATTTGCCTCAGTGACACTTTATATGCAGAAATATTAAGATAGACCACAAGACACAATATTTGTGGTGTTTGATATAATGACCCGCTCTTTTCCATATTTGTTATTCCCATTAACATGGATTCTACCTAATAATATTAGTATCATCTATACTTTTTAAGGTGAAAACAAGTTATACACCCTTGTATCATGTCCTCAAATTTATCATGGTACAACTCCATTAATCGAAATTTCCTTCCTATGCTGGTTATACCCCCAAACAGTCTTCTCATATTCTCTAACCTCTTTAAAAATTATTGGTAACCCCCAATTACATTCTACTTGTTCTTGAATTTGACCTATTGATAGAATATAATATGTCTCATATTATAATATAAAATAATAGATATGATCCACCTCCCTAGTAATGTTAGATAAAAATACCTACTTATGTACACTTCAAGAGCCTCAACAACTAGTGATCAAGTTAGTAGGTCCGGATCAAGTGATTCTGATCATTAGTAGATGATCAAGAACATATCAATAAATAACAATTATCTTTGAATAATTCTGCCATCTATCATATCATTTCATGGCCTCAATTAAATGTGTGAATGTTATTCACACAATTTCATCACTATTATTTTTAGTACTATTAAACTTTCACAACTCAGAACAATCAATATTCAAATTCTCAGCTTAAAATCAGAATGCTCTTATGGGAATTGAATGAAAATCCAAATATTATATAGTGAAACTTCATTTCTTATCTTATGTAAATACCATAAATAGTATGGTAATTAGTACTTATACAAAAACAATATTCATATAATTTCTTATATGATAATTCATGTACTATTGGACCACATCCATTATTCATAGAAAACTAGTGAATGCATTGGGTAACAAATCACTTGGATTTACAACTATATTATAACGAAAAAATAGGTAAGATTATTCATATATTTATCATTTCATAATAAAAAATAATATATACCTTAAATATTACCATTAGTCCAAATAATTTATGCTTTAGGTACTAATGCTTCCAAAAATAAGTTAATTCATTATCAAATGACCACAACTACATAAAACAACAGTTATGAAATTTCAAAAAAGAATAAATGTTATAGCACTTGACCCACATAACACTCCTAATAGATCCTTTATTAAAATTATTTAATCTTATAATAAATCAATTTTTTTTTAATAGAACACATCCAGATGAAAAATAAGAGTTTTTTCATTTGATGAAAAGTTTCTCCTAAAATTGAAGAGCAATAAGTAGTGTTATTTAACCATGTATTTTTTGGAATCAATGAACGTGATTAAAGAATTATAATTCCACAATATAATATGAACTATTTAATTGTATGTAATGTTGTAAACTATTACACTTATATTTTTAAATTATAAGGCCATCACATACTACATATCCCACATAGAATTCTAAGGTAATTACTACATTTGATTAATATAAATCTATCTTGCATAGCATCATAATTATGTGAAAATTATCCTGGACAGAAACTAAATATCCGATAGAAAACATTCATTGCAAGGAATAATCTCATTTTAAATTGTATTAATTAAATTTAAACATGAGTATGTTAATATTTTTATAGAGAATCATTCCTTAATATGAGATATCATCTTTCATTCTTATATTGAATTTGATATTTTTTGTATTTTTTCATAAAATAATTCTCATCCAAAAACACACCTTCATTGTGAATATATCTACACTTATACTTCATTTTCATCTACATAGTACTCATCTCAGAAAACTCAAAAAAATATATATATTTCATTATGGAAATCCATATGTATAGGTTTTTTTAAACAGCTATGAGGATTGCATTAATCCAGCATAGTGATTGACCTCATACATGATTCCACATTCTAGAAAACCCTCATGTTCAAAGCCCTTCATTCCATGAATGGTATAAGATAATCATTGTCTTGATCAGACGAAATTGTTTTATGTGATCTCATGGTGTTGTTATCTATAGATTTCTTAATATCGGAATAGTTATCTGTAAAACATATCCATTCTAAATTGATCTAGTCAATGGTTTTTTCATTTTTAATAAGCGTTATCATTAAAAATATAATTTGATCTAGAATAATTGTATCAGAACCTAAAAATCAACACACACGACTATTGGGTAGTACAACACCTATGATGGCCCACTGATACAAATCTCATCTTCATGCTCTCCTATAAAAGTTCCCTCCTTCTGTCCTTACTCTAGCCTTCTCTCATCCAACATCTGTATATCTTCGTTGGCACCCATGTGTTCTTAAAATCTCCCCAACATATGTATCAATGAGATAATTATATGGATCATGTGGTTGGACCCAATTTTTTAATAATACCACCAAAAAATATTTAAATTAAAATCTTTGTATATATTTTATCATTATTCCTTCCTCAAGTACGTCATGTAAAAAAAATATTATTTTATATGTATTCCTTTTATTTCATATCCAAAATTCATCTTTATAGATATCAATATTCACATGGTCTTTAGTAATTTATTTAAAGAACAATGTTTCATACCTTATTGATAAATTTCTACTTCAACATATGATCTGTTCAATCATTAATAAAATATTAAAGATAATTGTCCAAGAATGATATCCAATGCCATTAAATGATTACATAAAACTCAGTTATGCCTCTCCACTCCATCCTCAATTAACTAAAAACAAATTGACGCATCATAAAAAATATATTCCACAATAAAAATCAACAATATCCCCCCCCCTTAATTTTTTTTCCAACGTCTGTTCACATAATTAAAAAGAAAACAATATCCTCAAATATTCTTGATCTTTTGAAACATTAAATGAAAATCATTTGTGGGGTCTTCTAATTTTATCTTTCTTCCCAAAAATATTTTATCCTCCCTATTATGATTATTTCTTAAACACATAATAAATTGGAAAGGTGTCACATCATTATATTAACAAAGAGAAATTATTTAACAAACTCTAGGATATTATGGTCTTCACAATATATAATATTGGATATATATAACCAAAGTTTTCAATGTTATCCATAAAATTATCATTCAAATAAAATCATGTATATGAATTTTTATATCTCAAATTATGGGTTTCTATTAAATTAAATATATGGTTAAAGAAAGGCTGTAAAAACACAATAGAATGTTCAAGTTAAAAATCATAAGGTCCCCTTTTGGGTTCAAAATAAACCACCTAGATAATAATTATATTTTAATCTAGATGACATATTTGATAGTTATTTTCAAACCATGTGATTCTATAATGATGTTCAAGAGTTAAAAATTCAATTTATATAGACTATTTCCCATCTTTAACTAATCAACATGCCCCTCAATGGATCCTTAAATTCCATTAATTTTTGTACAAAAAGACACACTATCACAAATATAAATATAAATAATAACAAGGGTCCTTTTTTAGGAGTGACATTCAAGATTAGATATTCTTGTCAACATATAATTTTATTCCCAAACTCTATATAAGAGGATTTAATTGTATATATCTCTCTATTTTGATTCACATCTACTTTATTAATGTTGGTCGGAGTGGACACTCAAGAGGGGGGTCAATTGAGTTGCAATTAAAATTTCTGCTAAAAACAATTTCTATTAAAATCCCCCTATTTAAAAAACAGATTAAACTGTAGTGAATTTATACAGATTATAAAGGTTCAATTAGTTTCTCAAAGATTGATTAGTTCTCAGTTAACTTAATCTTATGATTAAATTAACTTTTGAAACTAACTTACTGGTTTATAATAAATATAAACACTTGCGAGTTTAACTATCAAAGTAGCTTTGAAGACAAATTATATTTCAAAGTAATAGCAGCGGAATATGAAATAGATATGTATTTTATGGATATAAACATTAACTAAAAACATAGAAGAGTTAACCAAGAGGTTCAGTCTCAAGTCAAGACTTAGTCCTCTCAAAAGTTTTTATAAGGATGATCCACACCCTTGATCGGGGATCAATAGTTTATAACTGTCCAGGTCCAAGACCTCTACCACTGTTATTCGTGGGAAACAAAAACAACAGCAACCAGCTGTCCAGGTCACACACAACCTCTACCACTATCCACAATGGGAAAAAGAATGAAAAGATAGTGAGTGAGGATTTACAAATCCTTCAGTTAAGTTTCAGGAGACAGTGTGTGTGTAAAATACAACAGATAACACACACTGCTTGTAATGTAAAAATTAAATCACAGAGATAAAGATTTAGAGATTAGAAATGGATCTAGTGATCTTCGTGCAGCTCTTGAATCCTTTTGATGATTAGAATTCGTTCTGAGTCTTCTTCTGGTTTTTGTCTGGAAAACAGAGTACCATCTGCTTCCTTGACTTCCAGGTTCAGCTTGCTTATCGGCTCAAAAAATGATGAGTTTTGTGTGGTTCTTCTTTAACATAGATTGCTTGATGTATGCTATATGTTCTGGAGGCTGGTAGTAGTAGTCTCGTGAGTTCAAGTTCTCCAGTTTATCTTGGCATGTTTAGAGCTTGATCGAAAGTGTGTTCTGTGTGCTTGATCTCTTCAAGTTTTCTTTTACACCCCATTTTGATACATACACGATGTCCTCTTTATACCCTTTTTGTTTTTCTGACAAGAAGGAATGATTATACTTTTTGATCGTACTTGGTACAGTTTCCTGAAATGGAAACATAAATCATTTAATAACATTAAATGCATCAAAAGTAAAAAATGTAACTGTTAGTATAATAAACAAATAGTGTCGAGGATATAGGATTTGACTCCGCAGGTATCCGTTTGTTTGTAGACGTGTATGGTTGACTCGGTGTAGGGATCTTCAATCGGTAGCTCTTCAAACTTTTATCGGTGGCTCTTATCGGTAGCTCTTATCGGTAGCTCTCTGTGTGCATCGGTAGCTCTGTGTGTGCATCGGTAGCTCTGTCTATCGGTAGCTCTGGCTATCGGTAGCTCTGGCTATCGGTAGCTCTGGCTATCGGTAGCTCTGGCTATCCGTAGCTCTGGCTATCGGTAACTCTGGCTATCAGTAGCTCTGGCTATCGGTAGCTCTGGCTATCGGTAGCTCTGGCTATCAGTAGCTCTGGCTATCGGTAGCTCTGGCTATCGGTAGCTCTGGCTCTTATGCAAACCACATCTAATTGACTTAGAATTGTTTCAACGCTTGTATAGACAGGGATAATCAAGATTAACATAAATCAGAGATTATTTAAACATTATTATTAACTTGATCACTGATTTGAAAGAATTAAAATGTAGATCATCAGTAATTGAGAGTAGCAGAATATATGAACACATAATTGGGATTATCAAAACAGGTGAGGTCAACAATCTCCCCCTTCTTGATAATCACAACTTATGATATGACCAAGAATAGTGACAATATAGTATAAGAGAATATAACATTTATATTGTAATTTCTCAAAGAAAGCAGTATCAGAGAAAATAGAGGAAATAGTAATAGAATGAGATGGAGAAAAAATTATCATTGTTAGTATTAAATACAATAGGATCAGAGATAAGTTTGGAAATAATTGGTCCCAAAAGAGGAAATGTAAGAATAGTATCAAAGGCTCAAATTTCTCCCCTTTGATATTTCTCCTCCTCTTTATAGCATATGACTCACCCTTTCTTTCTCTTTATTTATATTTTTCTCCCCCTTTGTGATAATCAAAAAGTGGGAAAAAACATAGAAAACTAATAGACAGAGATAGTGGAAAGAGAAGCATGTGTATTAGACCAGACAAAACTTACATAAACAGAATAGAAAAGAAAAGAGAAAAAAAATCCTATCAAACAGCCTGGCCACTTTAGCAATCCGGATCTTCAGCATGAGATTTTCCTTTTGGATCAGAAGAGGAGGCATGTGGTGAGGATGTGAGTGAGGGCTTCGGAATTCCAGAAATGATCACAGGAGGCTGAGCCACTGATACAGTGCCTGGCCTATATTGGTAAGTTTGTTGAGTGATCATAGGTGTGAGGATTCGGATGGCCTGAGTAGGAGTCATCTGGACTGAAGACTCAGTAGAGGCAGAGGCAGGCAAGGCAGGAGGGACAATAACTGGTCTGTCATCAACATGCAAAAAGGGCAGCAACAGATTTATGAAATCCAGAATGATTCCTCCTCCTCTTTCCATAGTAGATATAAAATCATCTTTGTTCTCCATAAATTTTTCTAAGGCAGGAGTCAGCTGCCTTAGCTTGCTCACTTGTTCTTGGAAGGCTTGAGTGACAGGGGTAACTTCATGTTTTCCAACATCAGCTTGAAATTATGGGTGAGTTGTTGCTTGGTAAAAATCCTTTGGAAATAATAATCCACCTTGTTCTTGATTTCCTCCTGAGAGGCATAGGCCTCTTTCATATGGTTGTGGATGATTGTCACTATTTCCCTGACTGAATCTCTTGTAGAGAGAACTACTCGGCTTAGATCTGATGAGTCCACAGAGCCACTGGTTGAAATAGATCCAAGATCCTCCTTCATCATAGCTCGTAATTGATTCAAATAAAATGCTGGTTTTGAAGCTAGAGGACCAACCGAGAAGGATACAGTTTCATTGAAAATTTTGGTCAAGCCACTAATCAGAGTTTGCAGTTGAGAGTCCTGATTTTTAACATGGTCCTTTATAGAAGATTTCAAATCTTCAAATACTGAGACCATTTGGCTTACAACACTTTTCACATAGGCTAAATCCTTATCAGCTTGAGGCTTCAAGCTCATGTTAGAATCTAAAGCAGTAACATACTTCTTTAAGGCTTCAAGATCTGCTTCTATTCTAGAAGATTGGGTCTGTCACTCTTTGACTGCTTCCATTAGCTCACCCATAAACGTTGACAGATTGAAACCAAGAGAAATCTCAAGAGATTGTTCTAACAACTTCATTTCTTCACGAAAACAGTGCTTCATCTCAGTAACTGAGGCACTGAAGGATTCTTTCAGCTCATGATTCAGGGAATCGAGATCAGACTTTGTAACAAAATCAGTAGGAGAAACTGTAGTAGATATTCTTGCAGAAGCTAAACTGACTACTGAATCATTCATGACTGATTGAATCGAGGAAACTAAAAAAGATTCCATTGTCTTTACTTCTTCTACAAAACTGAATTTGAGATTTTCTTTCAGAACATCTAAATCATGTACTCGGACCACATCATCAGGTAATAACTCAGAATTGATGTCATAGATGATCTTTGGTCTATTCAAGGATACTTCATTATCCGAATCAGGATAATCCAAAACACAGACTATAAAACCTGGGTCTTCTACCCAGTCTTCAATCTCAACAGCCACTGTAACATTTCCAAGATTGGAATGATGCTCCCCCTCAATGGGTACATTCTTATGTAAAACAACTACATTCTCTGCTGGACTTTCTTCATCAGAATCTTCCACAACAACTTCCATCTCAGCAGCAGTAAGTAGATTTTTTGGAAAAGGTACAACTTCTTATCTTTCTTTTTCTACTTCAGCAGTAGGCACAACTGAGTTTCCAATCAATGGACTCAGACTCAACCTAGTAGAATCAGACGATTCAGATACATTCTCTTTTCCCTTTCTTGCTGAGGAACTGGCTGGTCTTCCTCATGAATAGATAACACTTCCTCTGCTTTTCCTTTTCTTGAGTATACAAACTCAGTAACAGGACTTGGGGGAAAGTCTGGATCTCCTCCAATATCCATAGGAGTTTCTTCTTCTTCTTCTTCTTCTTCTTCTTCTTCTTCTTCTGACTCATCATTGTACTCGGGTTCCTCTTCATCAGGTCCTAAACCTGGATCTCATTTATCCTTTTGCCTTGAAGGATAATCCACAGTATTAAATTTATCATACACCTTCTGGTCATCACTGACCCATTCTCCTTTCCATGGGTTCCAATTGATTTTCTTGTACTTACAAACTGTAGTAGTGATACAGAAGTTATTCTTAACAACAACTGTCTCATCCTGAGACTCAGCTATCCCTTTCACTTTAATCATCACCGAGATCATTTTGGAAAAGAATAAAGCATTAGTCTTTGATTTTGGCCTAATCATGTCTTCCATTTGACTCAACAGCAGTCTGCACAGATTAACATTCACACCATGTCTTAACAGATGTAGAAGATAAATATCTTGATATCTCAGATTGGAAAAATCTCCTCTCCTCGGCATCAAAACATGTTGAACAAATTTGAAAAGCAATCTGTTCTCTCCATCCAATTCAGTAGCAACCACTTGCCTTTGACTTCCATTACCCGTTAGTTCTTTTAAAGCGGTATCATAGTCAAAGATGTTGCTGGTAGGTGGAATTTCTCTTGAGACATACCCGGATACACCTTCATGCGAGACTTTTAAACAGTCTGCCCACTCTACTGAAGAAAACGACATTTCTTTTCCATTTGAAAAAGAACTTACCTGATTCTCATTCTCAGACTTCTTGAAGCTTACGAATTCGTAGAACTATTTCACTAACTTCGGGTGGTAGGGACCATTGTAATTTGAAAAACAATCTACCCATCTCTGATCTTCCAGAATTGCAAGAACCAATGACTTGCTTGGTAGCATCCAATCTACGCATAGCTCCTTTTCAATCACAATATCTCTATTCTGCAAATGAGGGTTTACTGGTCGCTTTCCCGACCTAGTTCTAACATTACTTCCACGAGCTTCTTGCTGCAATTTCTACTTCTTTGTTTTAGGCTCTACACTGTCATCTCGGCTGGCAAGAATCTTGGTTTTTGCCATTGCGGATTTAGGGTTCTTAGTCGATTAGTAAGATAAGATTCAAGGTGAATGGTTTTGGGTTCGGTGGAGTGAGATGTGGCTTAGGCTTAGTTTTATCATGTAGGAATCATAAATAAACGAATAATGTAAAATAACATAAAAATAAAACGATTCATATTCTTGGCGGCAGACAAAAGTTTTAAAATATTGCATCGGTGAGAATTTCAACATCAGTGAGAATTTCACATCGGTGAGAATTTCACATCGGTGAGAATTTCAGCATCGGTGAGAATTTCAGCATCGGTGAGAATTTCAGCATCGGTGAGAATTTCAGCATTGGTGAGAATTGATCATCCCCAGTTAATGCTTAATGTAACTTAACCTATCAGAACTTAAAGGTTTAGTGAAAATATCGGCCAATTGATGTTCAGTGCCAATAAATTCAAGAGTAATATCACCTTTTTGATAATGATCTCTTAGAAAATGATGTCTTACATCTATGTGTTTGGTTATAGAGTGAGATACAGGGTTCTTAGATATGTTTATTGCACTAGTGTTGTCACAGTTAATTGAAACATGTTTAAAATCAAATCCATAGTCCAATAAAGTGTGTTTCATCAACAGAATTTGTGCACAGCAACTACCAGCAGCTATATACTCTTCTTCGGTAGTAGACAATGCATCTGAGTTCTGTTTCTTTCTACACCATGACACTAGGGATTTTCCAAGTAAATGACATGTTCCAGATGTGCTCTTCCTTTCTAACATACATCCAGCAAAGTCAGCATCTGAATAGATAGTTAGATCAAATGATTGTCATGTTGGATAAAACAAACCTAAATTTACAGTATGCTTAAGATATTTAAAAATCCTTTTAACAGCCAGTAAGTGTGATTCTTTAGGATTATCTTGAAATCTAGCACACATACATACACAGAACATAATGTGTGGTCGACTAGCAGTAAGATATAGTAAGCTCCCAATCATACCTCTGTAATTGGTTTGATCCACTAGTTTCCCAGCTTCATCTGTATCCGACTTACAGGTAGTACTCATAGGTGTATCATTTTCCTTAATGCTATCCAATCCAAAACGTTTTAAAAGATCTTTTGTGTATTTACTTTGATTTAGAATAATTCCATCTCTAGTTTGAAAAATTTTAAAACCAAGAAAATACTTAAGCTCTCCCATTAAGCTCATTTCAAATTCATTTCGCATACTTTTTGAAAAATCAGTACATAAAGAGTGTTTAGAAGATCAAAATATAATATCATCAACATAGATTTGTACAACTGAAACATCTTTAGAAATTCTTTTAATAAAAAGAGTTGGATCAACAATCCCTTTAGTAAAACCTTTTGAAATAAGAAAATTGATGAGTCTGTCATACCAAGCTCTTGGAGCTTGTTTTAAACCATATAAAGCTTTAGAAAGTTTAAAAACATGATTTGGAAAATGAGAGTTTGTAAATCCAGGTGGTTGTTCCACAATAACATCTTCAATTATAAAACCATTTATAAATGCACTTTTGACATCCATTTGATATAACTTGAAATTCAGATGTGATGAATATGCAAGTAAGATCCTAATAGCTTCCAGTCGAGCTACAGGTGAAAAAGTTTCTCCATTGTCTATACCCACTTCTTGACTATATCCCTGTGCAACTAGTCTAGATTTGTTTCTAACTATGTTTCCTGATTCATCGACTTTATTTCTAAAAACCCATTTTGTTCCTATTGTCAAGGTGTCCTTGGGTCTGTCAACTAATTCCCAGACATTGTTTCTTTCAAATTGATTTAACTCTTCTTTCATGGCTATTACCCAGAATTCATCATTGATAGCATCATTGATATTTTTTGGTACTAGTTGTGACAGAAAAGCTTGATGTTCAACCTGGTTCCTTAGAGAAGCTCTAGTTTGTGTTCCTCTATCAAGATTACCAACAACAGCGTCTAATGGATGATTCTTTAGAATCTTAGTCGATTTGGTAAAGGTTGGACTAGAGACTTCAGGTTCATCTATAGGTTCGGGTTCAACAGTATAAGATTCTGGAGAAAGTCCAGAACTGGATGTTTTTAACAGGTTCTTTAGATTTATCATTAAGGTCTAGAATAGACAAATCTTCTTCAAGATTATCAAGAGAGGTTTTAGGCTCATGTGGATCAGTTTCATCGAATTTTATGTGAACAGATTCTTCCACACATTTGGTTATCTTATTGAAAACTCTATAAGCTTTACTTGAAATAGAGTAGCCCAGAAAAATTCCTTCATCACTCTTGGATACAAATTTGTCAAGATTGTCTTTGATATTGAGAATAAAGGCTTTGCAGCCAAAAACTCTGAAGTAGTTAACCTTAGGTTTCCTATGGTTCCACAACTCATAGAGAGTCCTCTTAAGAACAGGTCAGATCAAGACTCTATTGATAACATAACAAGCTGTATTAACAGCTTCAGCCCAAAAGTAAATAGGCAGTTCATATTCATTGAGCATGGTTCTAGCTATTTCTTGAAGGGTTCGGTTTCTCCTTTCTACTACAGCATTTTGTTGGGGTGTCCTAGGGGTAGAGAAATTGTGACTATATCCATTGTGTGAGCAGTAAGAATCAAACTCATGATTTTCAAACTCACGACCATGATCACTTCTTAGGGTTTTAATCTTACGTCCACTAAGGTTCTCTACAGACTTGGAATATTTAATAAAGTAAGGACAAGCTTCACTTTTGTGAGCTAGAATGTATACCCAAGTATATCTAGAAAAGTCATCTACAAGAACATAGACATAATGCTTCCCATTTAAACTAGAAACTCTTGATGGTCCAAAAAAATCCATGTGAACAAACTCAAGTGGTTGAGAAGTTGACACTTATTTCTTTGATTTAAAAGAAACTTTGTGTTGTTTTCCCTTTTGACAGGGATTACACACTTTGTCATTTGGGAATTCTATCTTAGGTAAGTCTCTAACTAAGTTTTTCCTAGCCAGTTTTCTAAGTGAGTGAATGGTGCAATGTCCTAATCTTCTGTGCCATAGCCAAGATTCTTTATGAAAAGCATTCAAAAAATAAATATTTTGTTTGGCTAAAGAATTTAAATCAACAGAATAAACATTTTCATTCCTTAGAGCAGAAAATACTAAAGAATTTTTGGAGTTAAAAACATCACACGAATCATTTTCAAACATGACATTGAAACCATCATCACATAATTGAGATATACTAAGTAAGTTATATTTAAGTCCATCAACGAATAAAACATTAGAAATTAATACTGAGTCAGTGTTACCAATCTGGCCTAGGCCGATGATTTTTCCCTTAGAGTTGTCACCAAAGGTGACATGACCTCCATCAACCTTTATTAAGCTCTTGAAGCAAGAATAATCTCCATTCATGTGTCTTGATCACCCACTGTCTAAATACCATATCTTCTTGTGACAGCTCTTCAAGCAGGTCTCCTATAAGACAGATTTAACCAGGAAATGATTATGGTACCCAGATTTTCTTGGGTCCAGATAGGTTAGCAATCAGGGCTTTAGGTACCCAAATTTGTTTTATGGGTCCCATACAATTAACAGAAACAACAGATTTTGAAAGATAAACTTTATTTGGTCTATAAACATATGAATATCCTGTTGAGGCATATGAATTTCCAAAACTGGACCTAGCAAAAACAAATTCAGACTTTGGAATAAATCTGGTTCTGGTGAACTGTCTCTGTCCTGGTTGGTATCCTAAACCAGTAGCATATCTTGGTGTAACTTGCTTTCCTAGCATTTGAGTTAAAGCATCCTTTCCATTTGTGAAATTTTTTAAATCCATTCTAAGTTTCACATTTGATAGTTTCAGTTCTATATTTTCTTTTATTAGTTGAGCATTCTTTTCCTTTTGTATATCTAGATCAGATTTATGCTTAACCCTTAAAGCATACTGTTTCTTTAAACCTTTGTATTTGTATTTAAGCTCATCACAGGTTTCTTCCAACATATCATAGTACTCAAATAGATCAGATTTTGACATGTTTTCTGATTCAGAATCATCTCCAGAATAATATGAATTTAAAACAGGAGTGTCAGATGTTACCTCAGAAGTATTTGTCATGAAACACATGTTGGCTCGATTCCTTTCAGAGTCCGAGGATTCAGCTTCACTATTGATGTCTTCTGAAGCACTCCAGGTAGCCTTCATGGCTTTCTTGAACTTCTTGTCTTTGTAATCATATTTATTTTTGAATTTTAACTTTGGACAGTCTGCTTTGATATGTCCTTTTCGCTTGAATTCATGGCAGACAACTTCATCAGTTCTGTCAACCTTCTTCCAATCCTTCTTCCTTTTCTTTGTTGGTCATACTTTCCTTTGTAATTTGGTTTCCTAAAGTATTTCTTTTTCCTACAAAACTTTTTGAATCTCCTGGCTATTTGAGCCATCTCGGCATCACTGTCAGATTCTGAATTTTCACTCATTGAACTCTCAGTCTCCATTTGTAGTTTATCCTTGTCTTTACTCTTAAAGGCAGTAGTTTTAAACGCTACAGATTTTCATTTGGGTTCCTCATCTTCTTCTTTATTTACTTTAATCTCTTCTTCATACATCATCAGCTTACCAATTAACTCCTTGACAGGCAGTGTTCCAATGTCACAGTATTCTCTAATTGAAACGGATGTACCTCTCCATCTATCTGGCAAACATCTCAGTATTCTCATAATTTTTTCTTTTGCAGGAGAAATCTTTCCAAGTGAGCTCATTGTGTTCACTATCTCATTGAACCTGAGATACATGTCAGAAATAGGTTTATTAGGCTTCATTTTGAAATTATCATATTTAATAGTATAAGTGTTTAATCTCATTTCTTTAACATTGGTTGTTCCTTTGTGAGAAACAGCCAAGGTATCCCAAATTTCCAAAGCAGTTTTGCATGCAGAAATTTTGTTGAATTCTTCATCTCCTAGAGCACAGTACAGAGCATTCATAGCTTTACAATAATTATTGTAAGCAGTCTTTGTAGGTTCATCCCAATTAGATCTATCAGTAGTGGGAATTTTGTATTCAGATTCAATAGCAGTCCAAATATCAAAACTCATTCTTTCTAGATGAATTTTCATTTTAAGTTTCCACTGAGCATAGTTATTTCCATTAAAGAAAGGTGTCCTGTTAGTAGCAGCACCCTCAAGTCTATTATCTATTATAAACAAAATTTAAAGAGATAAAAATTTAGAAATAACAGAAATTTTAAGAAATTTAAAATACAACTAAAATCACAGTTGAAAACAGAGTAATTTATAAGATATTAATATCCCTCTGATACCAAATGTAGGTCGGAGTGGACACTCAAGAGGGGGGTGAATTGAATTCCAATTAAAATTTCTGCTAAAAACAATTTCTATTAAAATCCCCCTATTTTAAAAATATATTAAACTGTAGTGAATTTATACAGATTATAAAGGTTCAATTAGTTTCTCAAAGATTGATTAGTTATCAGTTAACTTAATCTTATGATTAAATTAACTTTTGAAACTAACTTACTGGTTTATAATAAATATAAACACTTGCGAGTTTAACTATCAAAGTTTCTTTGAAGACAAATTATATTTCAAAGTAATAGCAGTGGAATATGAAATAGATATGTATTGTATGGATATAAACTTTAACTAAAAACACAGAAGAGTTAACCAAGAGGTTCAGTCTCAAGTCAAGACTTAGTCCTCTCAAAAGTTTTTATAAGGATAATCCACACCCTGGATCGGGGTTCAACAGTTTACAACTGTCCAGGTCCAAGACCTCTACCACTGTTATCCGTGGGAAAAAAACAATAGAAACCAGCTGTCCAGGTCACACACAACCTCTACCACTATCCACAGTGGGAAAAAGTATGAAAAGATAGTGAGTGAGGATTTACAAATCCTTCAGTTAAGGTTCAGGAGACAGTGTGTGTGTAAAATACAACAGATAACACACACTGCTCGTAATGTAAAAAGTAAATCACAGAGATAAAGATTTAGAGATTAGAAATGGCTCTAGTGATCTTCGTGTAGCTCTTGACTCCTTTTGATGATTAGAATTCGTTCTGAGTCTTCTTCTGGTTTTTGTCTGGAAAATAGAGTACCATCTGCTTCCTTGACTTCCAGGTTCAGCTTGCTTATCGGCTCAAATAATGATGAGTTTTTTGTGGTTCTTCTTTAGCATAGATTGCTTGATGTATGCTCTATGTTCTGGAGGCTGGTAGTAGTAGTCTCGTGAGTGAAAGTTCTCCAGTTGATCTTGGCATGTTTAGAGCTTGATCGCAAGTGTGTTCTGTGTGCTTGATCTCTTCGAGTTTTCTTTTACACCCCATTTTGATACATACACGATTTCCTCTTTATACCCTTTTTGTTTTTCTGACAAGAAGGAATGATTATACTTTTTGATCATACTTGGTACGGTTTCCTGAAATGGAAACATAAATCATTTAATAACATTAAATGAATCAAATGTAACAAATGTAACCGTTAGTATAATAAACAAATAGTGTCGAGGATATAGTATTTGACTCCGCAGGTAGCCGTTTGTTTGTAGACGTGTACGGTTGACTCAGTGTAGGGATCTTCCATCGGTAGCTCTTCAAACTCTTATCGGTGGCTCTTGTCGGTAGCTCTTATCGGTAGCTCTCTGTGTGAATCGGTAGCTCTGTGTCTGCATCAGTAGCTCTGTCTATCGGTAGCTCTGGCTATCGGTAGCTCTGGCTATTGGTTGCTTTGGCTATCGGTAGCTCTGGCTATCGGTAGCTCGGGCTATCGGTAGCTCTGGCTATCGGTAGCTCTGGCTATCGGTAGATCTGGCTATCGGTAGCTCTGGCTATCAGTAGCTCTGGCTCTTATGAAAACCACATCTAATTGACTTAGAATTGTTTCAAAGATTGTATAAATAGGGATAATCAAGATTAACATAAATCAGAGATTATTTAAACATTATTATTAACTTTATCACTAATTTGAAAGAATTAAAATGTATATCATCAGTAATTGAGAGTAGCATAATATATGAACACATAATTGGGATTATCAAAACAGGTGAGGTCAACAATTAAATTCTTACATCATATGAACATAATATTTGTGTGAAATAACTTTTTCCATTATATTTATTTTGACACATTATGCCTCATGTGAATTCATTTTAAATTTTAATAGCTCCAACTCTCATAGATGAAATGCCAAGCATTCGATAAATATTTTTACTCACTTTTGGCACCTGTCACAAAAGAAACTATATTTACTTAAGTTTCCAATTGTAGAGAACTACTAATATTTTTTTAATTCATCATCTCAAGTCAATTACTTTCCCATAGCATCAACAGAATTCTATATCCACCCATTATTTACACAATTTCAAAGTATTTGTCCAGACAACTTGTAACTCTTTCTTGCAATTATTAGTCTTTTTAGAATATTCATGAAACTTTCCACTAAATTTATATATAGATCATCTCTTAATTAACAAAACAGGGAATATATCATTTACTTCTAGTCATATATTTTTCAGCAATGTGGAACTTTTTCTTACATATGTTACAATATTCTTCTAAGCACTCATATTTTTCATTGATTGGAAGTTTTGATATATTCGTTTTTCACAACATTAATTATATGGTAAATTTTTCTCATATATTCACCCTGAATCCCCCTTGATTCATTCATATTTCATATAAATTGGTTATTGTACAATCATGAGTATTATTTCTTCCTATATCTTTCAGATGACCATAAAAAAACTGAACCTATATTTTCAACAGTGACACATATTTTTCCACACATTTTTTATTGATATTTTTATTTCTACCAAGCCATATTATGCACATAAGTAGTTACTTTCTTAATTCACGTCTCTCATATATTTTTGGGAAAATATTTTTCCTTTTTTATTGGTAGTTTATTATGTATTATTGTTCTTTTATTCTCATTTGATGAATGGGTTTTAATATTATTTCCTCCCCTCCCATTAAGGTTGTGGTCTTTCTTTCACCTTATACGATGATTTATATAATATTGTTATAAACTAACAATCAACATAACATTGAAAATATCTATTATTTTATTCATTAAAATGTTCAAGCCATTCAAATATATTATCTATATAAAGATTCATTTTCCATGGATTTTTTCTCAATAGTTAAAGTCATCACATTACATCACCTTTTCTCCATCTAAATTAAGGCCCTATGTTATTTTTATAAATTTGGATGTTATGAAAGAAGTAAAAATAATTAATCTTAAACATCCATAAATTAAAAAAATATCCTATGAATATAATTCCCATCTTTTCTAGAATATTTTTTTACAGATTTTACATATTTTTATTATTTTAGTTTTTAAACGGAAGCAAAAAAACATTTGACTCTTCTTGGGGAAAAAATTTTCATACTCAATTTATCATCCACAATCCATGTTGTGTATTTATTACTATTAATAACTATTTATATTTTTCTAGAATTAGTTTAAATGTGCACAACCATTAGAAAAATCATTAATAAATAATATAATTTATAGGTTATGTGGTGTTTATTCATTGAAAATAATTCCATTTTTTATAGGATGACCACATGTTCTTCTTGTGTTGATGGTACTAAATGAAAATCTATGTGCTAACAACTCCTTTTCCTAAAACATGTGTTGTTACTTATTATGGTGATTCCTGATTATTTAGTCCCACATCCAGCTCTAAACAAATCTTGTTAAGGAATTTATTATCATCCTTAATTTATATTTTCTTTTCTTCCCAATAATCATCCCACTTATCTACATTTTATTTATGAATTTTCCATGATTATTTTGAAGAATTATGAATCCCTATTACACTATTTTTTATCATGTAATTTAGAAACAATAAATCCATAGTACATTTTTGTAATTTTTGAGTTCATGGAATGTTTCCATAAAACATCAATGAAATAGTTATAATAACCATTTCTTTTGAATTCATTAGAAAAATATGTATATCTTTGTTAACATATTGAAATGGATTTTTCCATTTCGTTCACATGTTTTTTGAGAGTTTTTTAATAACCAAAATTTTCCAATATGTATTTTATTTTATTTTTTCTAATTTTGCATAGAAATCTAAAAATTATTATCCTATGTAGTGACTCCATTTATATCCATCTAATGTATATTTATCATATCCTAAATTCTTCACTTGATTATATATATCACGTATATTTTAATGGAATTTATCCTTTGATATCAATTGTAGAACGCTAGACTATTTTGACCTTAAAGGGTGTTGGGAATCAGTTGTATTATTTTTAAAAATACTTCATTTTGAAATAAAACTCAGTTGAACTTGTTAGATATATCGTTCTTCTATGTAAGAATGTATATTATCAATTAATATTTAGACATAATAACAAAGAGTAAAACAAATATTATTTACACTTTTTGGTGACAATTCCAACTCATACCTTTTTGGTTAATCACCAAAACATGGATTCTCTGCATTAATAATTTTATCAATTATAATGATCTGGGTAACAAGATGGTAAATACCAAAATATTCGATCTTGTAGTTAATTTTATGTTTACCCTTACTAATCTAAGTCTTAGATCATGGTTTTTTATACCACCATCCATCATGTCTTCTTCCTGAACTTCTTTAACAACTGGTTATACCGACTAGTCACAATATCCCTCTTCTTATTGGATTTGAGCCATTGATAAGAAGATCCTTTTAATTAACTATATGATTCACCAATGGATGATGATCCTCCCCCACTAGATTGGAGGATCAAATTTCCAAAATTTTCACATTTTGAGAGCCCCTATAGAATGTTATAATATTTTTCACTCTTTCTCTCGTACTTCTATTCTTGAATAGATGATCTGGTCTTTCTCAATATTTAAAAATATTTTGACTACTATTTTCCATTCAATATAATGAAATATATCACTGAATTAAAAGTTCTTAAGATAAATAAATTCTTATAAATTATATTTTTAATGATTAAAATTGAAAAATTCTAACTAATTTGATTACTAATTCTCAATGAAAATTTATCATGAAATTATGTTTATTTCATGGACCTATAATTATTATAATGTGAATAAACATTTCTTATCCAATGTATAATCCTAAAATAGTATCATAAAATTTTATTATTAGCATAAAATTAGAAAAAAATTAAATATATGATAATTTATATAATTCTGGACAACTCAGTTGATGCTTATCATGCTAAGGATTCCAAAAAAAATTTATTTAATTTAATTGATCTGTAAAATTTCTCTCTTTATGATATTAGAACAAATATAACATCACATATCACTACATACTCATATAACATATCATTAATCATACCTTCAAATTAATTTGTCCTTTTCAAAATCCCCCATGTGCTTTACATAACATAAAAAGAGTAAAATTAGATCCTCCAATATCGATGAATATATTATGAAAACATTCCAAAACAATTATTAAGAGTTAACCATACAGTTAAATGTATAAATTATCATGATTAAAACATTAAAATACTTCAAAATATCCTCTACCATTCAATTGCATGCAAGGTCGATAAAAATGTCATCTCCCACTGAAAATGGAAATTTCATCCATGTTATATGGACAACATTAAATTTTAAAATAATTCAGACATGGAATTAATTTCAATATTTTCCACACAACATCATTGTTATTTTCCAATTTACAGGATAAAAAACTATCATACATTCAATGAATATGTCCGCAAGGAACTCCCCTTAAGCATTCTTTTCACTGGAAACTGTTTTTATTACAAGGAATCAATAGTACATTAATTTTTTCTGATAGACATTTTCATTACTTTGAGAGCTCTTCTTCAACTCCAACAAAGCATTTGATATGATTTGTATCTTCTCCAAATCTAATTATAAACCATAAACACACATTCAACAAAAAATATAACATTTTTCTCTATATCACACTTTTTCATTATTCTTATTTCCACAAACACAACATCCCAAATGAATTTTATAATTTATTAAAATCCATACCCAAACTATTTTTAAAAATTCCAATGATTATGTGTTGATAGAAAATGAAGATATATCTAATATGTGATTCCTCAGTTATGAAAACAACGATTTGCAAATACATTCACACATAGAGAGGAAGAAGATAATTATTGTCATGATTTGATGGATTTTTTCAAGAGATCAAATGACATATTTTATTTGAATATTATTTAAGTGAGTAGAATAACCCACAAATCACTTCCATCCCACATCATTATAGAGAATAATTAGGGAAACTAAATAAGTTTTCATTTGTCATATATTCTCTAAAACAAGAATGGGATTTTGTATACAAAGCACACCACACACGCCTCATGGATTGTGTTTTTCTAGACCATCATAACTATGGGAAATATGCATGCACTCCTACACAAGTTTCCTTATTCTAGACACACATAGGCCCACTCATAGTTTCCATGTGGGCTAGTAATGTTTTCTTCAATTCATGGTTGAAGAGTCCCCCAACATATACATGGTTGAGCTAGCTGGATAACTCATATAGTTGGAATCTATGTTTTAATGTGGTTAATAAAAAATACCTTGATTATATTCTTTGTAAAGAATATAACAAAAAACCTTCTTCAAATACCTCATACAATTCATATATTATTTTTAGGGGATTATTTTAATTAATTCTATAAAAATGCATTCAATAAAATCAATATTTTCTTGGTCTTCACCAGTTTCATCATTGTGAAAAAAATGTGTCATACCATATTAACACAAGTATCATCGAAATAATTATTTTTTCAATCATTAATCAAAATTTTATGATAATTGGCCAATAATGACATCCATTTCCACTAAATGAATCCATGATTATTATCTAAACATCACCTCGTCATCCAAAATTCTACAAATTGATAAATAATCATCATTGAAGAAATTGAACACATAGACATGACAACCATTCGAAGAGTCAATTTTGGATATACATAGTTATTTGGTGACTTCCTAAGATTTTTTCATAATATTATTTCAATATTATAATATTGAAATTATATATTTGTCAAATTATAATTATTTTAAAAGGAACATGATATATAGCAAAACAATTTACGTGGAAAAAAAAAATTCCTTTCTTATGAGTGACAATATATTTTTAAAAATAAAAATATAATTATTTTATTTTTGATAATAAATCTTTTATGATGTAAGTAGAATATATTTCAAAAAATTCAACTTCAAATTATGGAATATGATTGATTCAATGATATACATAAAAAAATATATAATCCTCTGATGATCTTTATACATTATGACTATAATTTTCTATAAATTACACTTTTTACCATTCTAACCTCCAATTATATTAATACTTAATGTGAATTTTTTGATAATTATACACTGAATATTTGAAAATAAATTTTTAAATAATAATGATGAATAAATTGTAATGTAACATTAGTAAAAATCGTGTTATTTTAAAAATTTTAGTGAAAATGTTTATAAAAATAAAACCAATATATATAATATCATTATTGGAATTTAGAAATTTAATAAATGATTATGTAATTTATAGTTTCATGAAATATTTTATTTTAGTCCGTCAAGTATGTTCATCCTTTTATGTTTTTTATATTTTATACATTTAAATTTATGACTATATATTATAATTTCGTAAGTATTAAATTTTTTATCTCAGAATGTTAATTATTTTATTACATTGACTTCAATACTCTTTAATTGATTATATTAAAATTTTACAAATAATTTTTTTATAGATATAAAATTTAACTATATGGATAAAAGGAAATGTAAATATAAAGGAATTATTTTTTTTAAAATAATTTAAATAATTATTTTATATCATTTAATTTCAATTATACTTTAGATAATTTTTTGATTAAAAATGAAATGAAAATAAATTTTATGATAATTTCATAAACATATTAAACATTAATTAAAATAAAAATAAAAAAATTAAATGCATTAAAAATTTAGATTTATAATTTATGAAGTAAAATTAATATAAATATTCTTTATAAAATTTAGTACAATTCATTCATCGCTGCTACAAATATTCCATTATTACAATATTACTCATTAATAAACACTTAATAATTATTTATACCATTTTCTAAATAAAATCAATTATTTTTTATTGAGAACATAACCATTCACAATTGTAAGAAACTAATGTTACTCAACATAGATGCATTATAAATGTTAATCCTTTATGGTTATACTAGTTATGCATTACCTTGTACTGTATATATAATATTGAGATTTTTGAAGTGTCTAAACACTAGTATTTCCACATCAATAACTCTAAAAAAATAGTTAAAATATTCTATTATAAAAATATTAACACCACCATGACCAATAAAAATAACTTTAATGATAAACATGTATAATTCTCATACCTTACATGTAATAAAACCAACTGTCAAAGAAAAAAATAGTTATGTCGTTCTGGTATATGTAAATAATATATCATTAACCAATAAATAGGTGATATACATGGTCATGCGATCAATGGAATGATTATCATCATTAAATAATAATATAAGAACATTTTGAAAAAAATCACAAATCAGACCTTAAATTTTATAATTGAATGCTTTTGATGAATGTTATAAACCCACCAAAGCATATCATATACATCCACACCTCTAGTGTAATACTCTTAACACAGTCCTCTATTAAAACATGTTCACCATCATCCTAAACAATGCTCAATGGTCACTATAGAGACATCATAACAATGTCGATTGTTTTAGCTACACATTGATAAGACCTAACAATTTGAATGAGGCCAACATAACATTTTCTATGAATTAAATTTTAAATGAAGCTTAATTTATGACTCTCTGATGAAAATATGGATGATGTTTAGTTCACATTGCCATCAAATGCCTTTATATATGGGGAATATATCATATTTTACACATATAATGATATCTGAAAACAAAAAAATACCACTGAATGCTTTGGAGATTGTTGTAATTTATTTCCCAACCATAATCTCATTGTTATATCAAATAACATTTTGACATAGGAATATATGACCATAATTATTCTGAAATAATGATAACAAGAAAAAATCACAAAAAAATTATCCAATGAAATAACATATCTATATGGGTAAATAATAATCAGCCAACATAATGAATAATATGATATTTCAAATAAATAATTAAGGTTATATATCCAATTCCGTAATTTTCCAAGTAAATAAAATGTATGGGTATCTTGGTGAACACCATTAAATCAATCATTTAATGAACCTTTTATTCATAGAAGAAATTGAATATTAGAAAGGTAATTCTTTTTATAGTTTTTGATATGATTTGAAAACATCAATGATGCAAAATTCCACCATTAGAAAGTTCATTTCATCCACAACATTTGAGTATATATACAAATATATTAATTTTTGAAATTATTTTGTAATAGTAGGTTCTTATAAAAAAGATACCATTAAAGAATAATAAATACAATAAATTATCATGTTTTTTTATTAACAATGGTGTTGATATAGATAATAAATAATTTCATGTATTATGAGAAATTATATTTGTTTTATGAAAAAAAATGTGTTATCTTTTGTGATGATGGAGTCAATTATTAAAAACCATTCAAAAGACATAAATATTTTCATTTCAATTAATAATATTGATAATTTCAAAAATAATAATTATTATAACATAATAGATAAATGATGACATTGAGAAAATTTATTTATAATAATAAATGGAAAAAAATAATATCCAGAAAAATAATTCTTACCTTTTTTATAATTTCATTCAAACATGAAATTAAACACTTTCATAGAAAATGGAATATAACTTCTTCAAAAAAACAAAATAATAAAATAAATAATTAAAATAAATAATTAATTAATATAGTTAAATTGGAAGATCCAAGTTGAGGAGGATAAGTTTTAGACTATACTCCCTTATAAGAAATAGAGGGTTTAACTTAAGTAAAAACAGAATCAAAGACAAAAATTAATGTATATCCATTGAAAATGCAGTGAAATTAGTGAATAAAAAACATATTATAAAAATAAAAAATATTAACTATTAATAAATATAGATTTATGATTTATCGTAATTAATTGTAAATAATATAAAAAAACCTATGGAAAATATAGTCTATAACATATATTTTTATAATGATATGTCAGAGAATATATATTATTCATAAATAAATGTAAAATTGAAAGGTATAAATTGATGTTATGAAATTTATGATATATAAGTGATAATATAAAATAGAGAAAAAATTATTGATATGAAAAGTTATCTAAAAGTGGTTTCTCAATTAGAATTTGTGCCTATCTATCTCTCTCTCTCTGAACATTAGTCTCAATGGTTTACATGATGATGGATTCATACTCTCATGTTTGGGTCTATGAAATCACATGGTGTTCATTGGTGTTTTCTAGAGGTGACAGATTCATCATGAGAATCAATGGAGAGACTACCTAATAAGTATTTATGAGATAGTTACATGTGTGGGTATCAAGGGAAGGGTTTTAAAGGGCTGTTGGTAGGTAAGGCTGTGGATTTTCTATTGGGACCCATTAGAGGGCTTTTGTCTTAGGATACGTATGAGACCTGAAAAAACATGAATAGGTTCTCCAACACATTATATAAATTTTGGGAACATGATTTTTTCTTCTATCTCATGTCAAATCATATTTTCATTTTAGTTTCCCATCATGATGGATAAACCGGATAATTCAAAAAAAAATAGATTCTATGGAATAAAACATTACTTTAGGTCGTAAATCAATTAATATGTATTCTAAATAATTAAATTAACTTATTTAAGTAATTATGTAAATTATTAAGAACATTATTATTATTATTTTCAATACTAAAATTCTTATTAATTATTTATAGGCACCTATTATTTATTTAATAATTTAATTTTTCATGCATCATTTGTTTTTTTGTAGTTTAGTAAATCATAGAAACCAGCTTTGAACTGTGGTTATCGTTATGGGTCATTGTAAGTAGTTAAATAACAAAAAATATGTTAATTTATATGGCTAATATAATTAAATAATTTAATAATATTTGGGTGTTTACTTGTAGTTAAAAATATTTTTTATCACTCTCGATACACTATAAAACCATTAAATATTGTTTTTACTATTTCAAAAAGCACATTTATGGAAAAAGTGGGAATCCAACAGGGCTCAGAATACATGAAAAATTAAACTTCATAAGAAATTTTCAGGCTATTTCAGAATGATTTAAAGCGATTAGAATCCTTTACCTTTATTAGATTCCATTTGATGGATGTGGCCTCCATATCAGGGTTTTCCTTAATGAGATCCAGTAAGTGGGATGACATCCTATCCCAGTTCTACACATGCTCCTCAGGGCTTGTTTTGGCCTTGTTGTAACCACATATCATAATCTTATTATGTTTGTTAATCCAAGAGGATTGATCTTCACTCAAATCAACATGTTGTGGTCTTTCGATCAATTTATGTACATCCGCCTCTAAAATCCTGATCAGGAATGATTGCTCTAGAATTACTTCATTTGAATGCATTAGAATCTCCTCGATGATGCCTGATTCAACATCCTCTTTAGTATTTAAGATGTCAGGAGTAGATCCAAATGCTTTTGAGGGACATTACTGATACTAGAAGACCTTGTAATAGGAGGACTATGTAAGGTTGAGTATTCCTTTCATCTCATCATCCTCGGACTGTGGTTGATAAACCTATCTGAATCCAAAATGGTGTTCTCACCTTTCATTTAAGAGGACCAAAGGTACTCTTCCTCCATTTACTCTTCCTTGGGATCTGGGGACCATAGTTCTATGGCAGACTCATTATCTTATGCTATATCATTTGACCTTCCTTGTAATAGATGGAGCTCTTCATGACCATCCTCCTTGAGTGACACTTCTTCATATGGAGGTGGATCATTAAAACATAGCATCGCAAAAAGGTTCTGAGAACCCCTAGAAAACCCAAATATACCTATGAGAATAATAGAGGGAGACTTTGAGGACTCACCAAGGACATGTTCCATTGACACTGGTATCTCAACTGATCATGGGCTGTAAACATTAATCACACCAGCCCCCTGATCAACACGAACCCCCAGACTTGCAGATCTTTTAAAATAGGAAGGACTTCCCCTACCTGATCCTGGAGTCATAACCTCTAGGGGATAATTTGAAAATGGATAACATAGAAATTTCCTATATGGGAGGGTTCCATGGTCCCACAACCAGCACCACCTCCTCCCCTAATACACCTAGGGCCATCCTTGTTGAATATATGATACCTATATCCTAACTTATATGGACAAAAAATCCTCTACCCTCGGCTCCGAAATCCTTAGTCCCATTTCATTCAGGGTGGCAGTAGGAAATCTCACGTCCCCAATACCCTGATAATCCACCTCAGGTGAAATACAAGAAAAACAAGAAATTTAGTTATTAGGACCATCCATCACTACGACTTGCAAAGACTGATCCTCCCCCAATGCTCGCCAGTATCGATTATATTCATTTCCAAGACACTCTCTAAATGAACCGAATGGAACCAATGATTTATATCATGTCTTCTAGTACGACCATAATTCTACTACTACCTCAATGTATATGGGATCCAGCTGGTTCTTTGATACGTCGACTTCAACACAAATCCTTAGGGAAAATGGATAACACCTAGTGTGTGTAAGAAGGACCATGTAAATAAAACTCCCCACCATATATTCGATCAAATGAAGAACCACTGGATTTTGAAAATTCAATGGGAGACCAGGAGTCGAAATCCAAATTCCCATAATGGGATTGTTGAGTTATAGATGAAAATAAAATGAACACCATAAGAGAGAAAATTGGAAACCTAGGAGAAACCCGGGAGCATGAGCCAAGGTAGAGATGAGATCAAATTCATTCACAAACAAGATCAAAATGTGCCTTGAATCCTGATGCCCTACAATTTCACGATCATGTATCTTCTAAGAAGAGGACACATATCAATCGAAGGAATACATGTAGGGGTGAAGCTTCTAGAAGCAGGAAATCAAAGATAGATCCAACAGAGCTGAAGCTCTGGTGAACTACCTGGATGAAAGCGGTTCCAAATAAATCCCATGCTTGAGCGACTAGACCTTTTAGAAGAAATCTATTGGGGGAATGATGGGGAGGTTAGTTGGGTTAGTGAAATGGGAAAATGATGGAGTGTGGAGAAATGATGAGGGTGGGGGAGAACCCTCCTCCCCCAGGCCAGGAAGGACCAGGGAGCGGAGGAGGAGGTGCAGTCATAACCTTGATTATCGATGGTGAGAGAGAGTGGTAGTGGCACTGTGTGGTATCCTGGTAATCATCTATTTTGTTGTTAAAAATTAATGAAAATGTGTAAATTTTATATAATTTTAATTGTTTCTATTTTCACATTGAAAACTATTACATCATTTATTCTTAGTAGCATCTTATATATAATTTTGAAATAAATTTCTAATCATACGGAAAAAATTAATATTTGAAATGAATGAATCCAATCTCACATATATAGAGTAATAAAACATTTGAAAGTAAAACTTATCACAAGAACATAAAATAAGGAAAGAGTAGTATGTATTTAAAATTTATGTAAACATTTAGTTATGTAGATTCTATATTTTTAGACAAATTTAATATATTTTTTATATTATGGATAGGTAAAAAAATATAACTGAAATAAAAATAAATTTTTTCTCAATCTATATTTATACATGTTAATGACTTTTTGAGAAGGGTTTGTTGGGTTAGGGGATTTATAATATTCCATAAAGAATAGATAAAAAATATTTTAGAAACCCGAAAACAATATATTGGTAACCTATTAATTTTTTTTTGAAGTTGATCACATCAATCAAATATAAAATATGAAATAAATAGAGCGAATTAAGAAAATGTTATCTCAAAGATGTAATGGGTTAGGAAAAGGTATTTGATAATAAATAATGGGTGATATCTAACAAACAATATATAAAAATTATATTATTTATAATATAACTATACCACATTAGAGAAAATGGGTTTCTTAAATGTACTTTTAGTGTAATATAATCAAAATAACAATAGATAAAGAAACATTGAAAAAATATCATGATCTATAAAATGCATCCTTTAGGTTGATCATAAATAATTCAAATGAGGTGTTTTGGAAACACTAGCCAATTACAAATGTGGTTTAGATGATTCATATTAGTATTTTTATAATATTTGTTGATAGATAAAATTTTTTAAGTGAGGAAAAATTATTGAAGGAGGTGTATTTAGATAGAGAAATGGGAATTTTAATTTAGAATAATGTATTTTTTTATTATGTCATTTACGAAACATATTATGCATAGTATTGATTCATATGAAATATATTCGTTTCAAATTAAATAAATGTTGTTTATTTGAAATTAAAACTATTCCAAAACTGAAACACGTGTAAAAATTATTTGATTTCTCATAACAAAAAAATTGTTTTTGTTGAAAAAATATATTTTGATTTCATATTTCTAATTAATTTTTAAAACATAAAATTTTAATTTTATATTCATTATTTTCTATTTGAATAAAATTTAATTCAAAAAAATAACAAATATTTTATTCATATTTATATCAATACATTGTTTTAAATCTTAGCGATTCCATAAAAAATATTTTTTACTATTCATGAAATAATTCAATGTTTTAGTAAAATTCCAAATAAATAACCCTAAGATAGTTTTAATATAATTATTAAAAAAAATAAATTCTATTTAATAAATTTAAATGGATGTATATTATTAATTATACTTTAACAGAAATTATATATTATATATAACAACAACTTATTATTAATAGAAATAATTTCTTTCATTCTAAATATCTACATTTTTTTATTACTTAATAATAATATTTTTTATATTTACATAATTATTTATATAAATATGGATAATTCTGACAATGAATCTTCTTATTGAAAGGATTTTATCATTCAAATACATACATAATGAAATAATTTTGGTGTTTTGTGGTCTATACTATATTATGATGATGTTTTTTAATTACCATTTTTCCATTATAAAAAAATAATATCAAAAATAATAAATATTTTATTTTAGTTAGTCAATATAGATATATGAGATTTAATTTTTAAATAATAACATATAATACTTCGTAATGTAATTTTAGCACAAGTGAAGATATTTATTCTTATAAAATATTTTTTAATAATGAAATATATACATCGAAAGTGATAGTATAATTTTTTAAATTAAAATAATTGTAATGAAAATATAAAATAAATGATTATATATTTTTCAAAATAATATTTTTTTATAAAAATATATTTTATCATATTTCTATAACCTATTAAATTTTAATGTGTTATAATATTCCGACTATGAAAACATTTTTCATTCCTTATTCCCAAATTGATTACAATGGTATAAATCCTATTTAAATGATTATATGAAAATAAAAATATTAATAAAAGGTATGTTTTTATTAAATAGTTATATATATAAATAAATAGTTATTAAATCATTAATTACATCCTTATAAATCCATTTTAATAAGTAATGTTGTCAGAAAAAAAATATAGTTTATACCTGAATTAATTTCCTGATAACTCAATGAAAAAAAATTCAATTATAAATGACTGTATAAATTATTATTCCATATCCTAAATAGAATTAATGAAATTTATTTAAAATTTAAATATTTAATTTTAAAAAATATTTACAAAAAAACTCCCCCAAAATATGGGATGTAATAATTCATGTGTTGATTTGGCTCTGAGTTGATATTGTTTAATTTCAAACATACGGTTTACATTGAATTACTAATTGAAAATTAATGGGGGTGGTTTTTTAAGAGGTCCACCATGTAGTTGATATTCCATATTCACATGTATAGTATAGGTACGTGTACAATACACAACCATGTTGGGTACCCGATGATGGTTTATCGTATTTTATGTAAGTATGGACCCATTATTAAGGTGTCATCAACATGTTCATCTTGTCGAATGGGACTCTAGAGAGGTCCTTTGGCTAATATATCATCTTCTAATTACCCTAATTGGAATCCATTTTCACCCACAATGACTAGAGGTGGATTTTGTCTTCAATTTTTAATGTCATAATGAGTTAGTCCACTCCCTTCCTCTTTAATTATCCCATCATTCTTCATTTTGGTAATTTAAGGAGGTTCTATATGTGGATTTAGTTATAATTCAGCCATATTTTTTTAATCTTATAAAAAATATGTGGCCTCTTAGTATTATTTATAGTAAACACTAAAATTGGAAGATTTAATTTTCTCCTTGTATTTATAATATTATATATTCTCATGGGGAATTCTTTAGAGATCATAATTTTTTTAAAATAGTATTTAAATCTTTTAGTATAATGGATTTTCCTTTTTCAGTTTATAAGTGGAATTCCATTAGTTGTAGTTATGTAAAACCTCTAGGATGTGGGACCACTATACTTCTTGGATTCATTTATTAAAATTTTATTCTTTGATTATTTATAATTATTATATTATATATGAAATCACTAGTAAATTAATAATTAAATAATTTTTTATTTTCATGGGTGGTTAGGGATGAATAAGTGTTGATGGGGTTGTACGAGTATTTTTTCAAGTATACATGAAATGTTTAAAACATAAATTGTGTAATATGACACTCTAATAAATAAATTTATCTATTCATGAAAGTGTTGGCCTATGAATGATTAGTGGTTAGGGTTTATATGATTTGTATATTTTATGTGCTTCAAATTCTGTTTTTTGGTCATGCATACTCTTTTTTAAATAGAGTGGGTATTCCATGTTTTGTTTTATTTTTCAAGAGACATATTTATGCTATGTTGGAGTAGTCATGATGTATAATTAGTTATGGTTATCTATAACAAGTAAACATATTAGTTTGGTGGGATTGTATGGGAAATTGTGAGAATAGTAAAGTGATTATTTGTAAAATGTTATATATAACAAGAAATCATATGTGGATTCCATGAACTTATATATATTTTCCAGGGATGGAAATAATATAAATCAATGATTTTACAAAGTGTGATAAGTTAATAATTGTCATTGTATTAATCATAACATAACCTTTTGGAAAATGATATGAAATCTGGCTAAAATAATAGGGTATGTTTGATTATAGATAATGGATTATATGAGTACGTAATGACATATGAAACATCATCCTCTATAGGTAATCTCAAATGTTATGGGTCGGTTTCTTAGAAAAATTATATAGGGAAGGATTATTCAAAATTTTTCATTCATCCAATATATTATTATATAACATTTTTTGGGCTGTTATAAAAATGCTTTGATATAGGCATGAAACCTTGTGAATTGGGGTGTTGAGTTACACCACCTATGTTCTCACCTCCTTATGTTTCATTGAAGGATACTATAGTGACGTGATTCCTAAGTCATTAACTATATTAGTTCATTTTTATTCAATCCCACCTTAATTTTTGTTTCATTTAATTATTTCATGATAGTATTAGGATTTGTTTTACAAATCCCTGAATAACATAAACATGGGACTAGTTATTTTACTCCTTTACCAAATGAGTATTTTATATGTTCTAATGATTTTTTGACTATCCGTGAGTTTTACATGTCATGAAAATTTGTGTTTTTTCTTTGTGGTTTTTTCTATTTTACACCTCTCCAAGATACCTATTCAATAAAATTTTTGGACTATACAAAAGATTAGCCACATTTTCAATAGAATGTATGGTTTATTATTTTCTTGGAAATGTTGGTATAAAATTACCTCTTGTTATTTTTTTATGTATGATTCTTTATTGGAAATTTACACGAGTTTTCATACAATATATATTTCACCAAATATAAAAGGGAATTTGGAGAACCATACTGAGTTTTATGCTCACATGTTACACAAGAACCATGATGCATGTGAATATAATTATATCTTATTTTCATTTCATTTGTTTTATAGAAAATCAGTACGAAGTAAAATGAAATATAATGGGAGATGATTCTAAATATAGATTTCGTACATTATTGCCTTTTTTCAAATTTATTATGTTTCCCAATTTACTATTATAAAAGATCAAGGTAGAAGGAAATTCCTTTGGGGTGTGTTTTTATGTTTACAAGGTATTGATTTTAAATTAACCTACTATTGTTATATACTATTAATTTTTTAACAAAAAATATAATCCATTTAACCTAATATAATGTTTTATGATTATTTTTTAGTATCTCTCTTATTTAATTGATGATGCCAAGAGTATAATTTCTTCATTGGTTATAGTCACTCACTATAAGATGGAATCTAATAACATATGGAGTATAAGGCCTATGGTCTAATAATAACCCCTCCTGGACCATATTTCATATTATTCTAGGTTGGGGAATTAAAAATATACTATATAACCCTGTATTGTGAGCGCATTTATACCTTTTATCGCAAGGATTAATATTAAGTTTATCTATAATTGATTACTTATAACAAAATGAATATAGATTCATTGATATAATTAATGAGGATGCGTTATTATCTTTATCAAGTTAATTTAAATGATATTTTTAAATTATTGATGTAGAAAACACCCTATATCACCAATAACATGGATAAAAAACAAAAAATCTAGGATTATATTTTAATAAAAATAGTGATTATTTATATTCTTAAAATAAAAAGAGATATTGAAAATACTTGATGTCCAACTTGAATAAATATGATGTCAAATAGTCTAAAAAATACAGTCATGAGCCGGTACATAAAATGTTATAATATTATTCACATTATTGCATGGTTCTCCATTGACCTAAATGAATATGTGGTTCATGATATTGGATAATAAAAATAGTTATAGTGGGATTGATGGCATCATGTCGAAAAAAATAAAACCAGGTGATGGATTATATCAAAAGATACTAGCTCTAGACTAAAATTGAATATTAGAATATTACGAGAATTATAGAAAAAATAGAATTATAGTTATTTTAATTAAATAGGGTAATTACTTGTATATATATAATTAAATATTAGATAAATTTAACTCAAAATTGCATTGAAAATATTTAGTTATTGAATGATTGAATTTCTAAATGAAATATATATCGAAATAGAACTCATCAGTAGGATTTTTCAATGAATTTCTAATGACCCGAAAATTTCAAAGAATTTTTTTTTCATAAATTATATCGAATTTTACGAGTCTGCAGTTTCTGATGGAACGCGATTTTGAGGCCCGGAGTGCCTGAAATGATCCGTCAAAGTTTTGTTAAACTTAAATTAATGCGTGTATTCTATTTTCTTGAAAAATTGGAACTACTCTTAAACGGTTACTTAGATCAGAAATCAGAGACCACCATTTCACTCAGGATGGAGGGTTTACCCTAGGCGTGACTTAATTCTAGTCGGCACGGTCCTCCAATGAGAAAACCTGAAAATGTCGTAACCATAAATAAAATAATTAAATAAAGATATTTTATACTTAAAATTCTAATAAACCACAAACGGTAACTCAGATTTAAAATCTGAGACCACTGCTAACTCGTGAGGGTAATATTTCTTTAAGAAGATACTAACTTGGGTCAGTGAAGGTCACCAGAGAAAGTTAGTTTTTGGCCGCAAATAAAATAATTTACTGACATTTATTTTATTGTAAAATTCATAACTTCTTAATGGTATCTCTAATTTGAAATCTGAGGATACTGTTGGGTTCGTTGGGCCATGATTCACTTAGGCAGTGCCTAACCTCGACCGTAGTGGGTCTAGGGTGGCTGTTAATAATTTTCCAATTTTTTTGGGTATGTTCAATAAACGTACGTTTGGGATTTTAGAATCTTTTGAACCGGTGCTAAGAACTGAAATCTGAGGGCACCGTTGAACTCACAGTTCCAGTATTCGCATAAGGATACCTTTACCGTAGTTTTGTTCTAACGTGAGTGGTAGTTAATTTTTTTGATTTTCTAATAATAATTTAAATAAAATAATGTGTGACTTTATTTTAGTTTGGTGGTGGTTTAAACCTCCATGTGGAGGTTAAGGGTGGGGGCCGCCACACCATAACCTCACATGAGTGGTTATAGAGGAGGGGTAGACCCGAGAATAACCTACCTTGGAAGGATATTTCTGCTGGGGACCACCCGGTTTCTAGACCCTTGAACTCCCTCTTGAATGCGAGTTAACCCTTGGTTTCTCACCACCCAATTTAATTGTGCCAACACCATAGTTTAATTATGGGGAACCCATGTAATTCAATGTTCCATTTTCAAATTACATTCCATCAATAAAATAATAGACATCATGTTATTATTGTGGTTGGCATATTACATTGGTGGAGTTTGAGAGAGGAGGAAGAACCTGGGAGAACTTGGTCAAACAAACTCTCCAACGAAGAACACGAAAAACGCCGGCCAAGTCCTTCCCTCATCGACTTCTTCCTCGGACTCCTCCATGGATGTCTTCTTCCTTCTCCTTCCGGAACAATGATGGGAGCACCGTCCACGAAGAATGTCATCGCCATCATAGGCTTCTTCTTTCCTGATATCGATGAATCGACACCGCCATCCCATGACTTCGTCAACAAGGAACAAAAGGCGAGGTAGAGGGTTGTTTTGTGTTGTCTATAATTCCGAACATCGCAGTTCTAATTTCATAATGTGAATATCCAACTATTAACATCATAACGTGGAGTGTTCGAGCCACATGAACATGGATCAAAGATCCCCCATACTTGTTGGTGTTATTAAGGATGGAGGCGGAGCAGGAAGGGTGCGGTGTTGTCGCACCGCGCCAGAGGAAAGAGGCCATGACCATGTAGACCTCGATAGTTGGAAGAGACGGCGGCGACCGTAGGTGGTGGAAACCGAAGTCCGTAGCCAGGGCAGGCCGCAGTGTTGGAGGACCGGCGCCATTGCACCAGCCGCCTGGAGGAATGTGGGGCCCACAACTTCATGCCGCTCGGACGAACTGAACCGATCAGCCATCGACCGACCGGGCAGGGAAGACCGATGCACCTCATGGGGCTGCACTGCGGAGGATCCATGACCCGTGCTGGGCGGGCTGTTTTAGCATGCAAACTGGCCGGCCACCTGCTGGCCGGGCGGAAGAAGCTGTGACGCCACTTCGCACCGCGTGGGAAAATAGAGGCCCGGTATACGGGCTGGTCACGCCAGAGAAAACCTTCCAACTTGTTCCAGCCAGTCCGGAGAGACGGTGCCGCTCAGTGAGGCCGTTGCCGGAAATCGGGGGGCCACGTTCCCCCCTCTTTTCTCGGCCAGCTGGCCGAGCTGCGGCCTGCCTCGCTGGCCGGGCTTCCCTCGCATGGGCCAGGCCACAGTCGCCGGGCTGGGCCGTGCCCCACTAGGTTGGGCTGACCGCCAGCTGGTTCAGACCCACCAAACCAGGTCGGGCTGACCCGCCAGCCCATTGGGCTTGACGGGCCTGGACGGTTACAGTTAAAGGTGAATATCTTTAAGACCGCACGTCTGATTGATGCGCTGTCTATGGCACTTGGACCCTTGTGATGAGACGGTCCTTTTGGGTTACGTATAGCGAGTTTTGGAGAAATTTGGAAAATGGCTGGGTTTGGAACGAGCGTTGTAACACCCTGATATTTTATGAGATGTATATTTTTTTTACACACAACATCAAAGGAATATTTCACGGCATAAAAAACTTGCTTGGCTTGCGTTACACACAATCATGACCTTCCTCGATAGCTTGTGTAGTACGCAATATCGAGTTTCACTAAACAATGATATATTGTTATAATATTGTAAACAAGACACTATGAATAGAAATAATTGAATTATGAATTTATAACTTTATTATTCATCTTAAATATTTTCTATAACATGGTATAAGGACAAAATAAATTTTTCGGGTAAAATAAGTATTTTTTAAAAAATGCAGTTTTTCCGCATTTTGATGGCGCACCAACTTTAAATCTAGTTTTGACAAGTTTATAAGTTCAAATTGACAAAATAAAATTCTTCTTTAGAATCAAGATATAAAAATTAACTTTGGATAAATTTTTCATATTATTCTAATAACTTTAATATTTTAATAAATAGTAAAAACACGCTATATTTTAATTAAAAACAATTTTTTTCGTCATAATAATTTATATGGATTAATTATAATATTTATTTTTTTAAAGTATAAATAGAATATATTTTTAATATTTAATATAATTTATGTTATTAGCATTAATTTTACATTGTATTCACATATAAAAACATTTCAATCTTTGGCAATGTTTTAACTTTTAAAACCTGTTTTCTTAACAACGAGATTGATTTTAAATTAATTACTGAAACTTATGTGTTTTGAATTTTGAAAAATGGATTCCATATTTGGATTCAGTGGGTCCAACTTATATTAATAGGTTACATTTATTTTTTTGAGATTATGAATAGTAAATACGGTAATTTTTATTTGTTGCAGTTAAAGGTAAATCGTGTAATTAAGGGTAAATATAAGATTATAAAATTACCCTAAAACTTGCCAAAATCTTAT
This sequence comes from Viscum album, assembly GCA_963277665.1. Classification (NCBI taxonomy): domain Eukaryota; kingdom Viridiplantae; phylum Streptophyta; class Magnoliopsida; order Santalales; family Viscaceae; genus Viscum; species Viscum album. The sequence goes on from OY728123.1 coordinate 351,043,584, forward strand.
TGGATGAATAAAATTCGACCCATATCACCTAAGGGTAAGACTAGATTCATTTCATGGACTTATGACCATGAAATAATATATTTATTATTAAAACCACAGAAAGTGAAAACATGTCACTCTCTTGAATCTTATAAGTATAATAATTTTAATTTTGTGAAACAATTTATGAAACCTAGAACATGAATAGTCTCCAAAAATATAATAACATTATATAAATCTTGTGAATTTATTTATTATTTTTAGGGATTAAATAATTATCATTAATTATGACACAATAGTGATGTTGAAATTATTTTATTGATTGAATTATCGAATAAATGATTTTAAAAGTATTAAAATAAATATTATATGAACTATTTAATGTTCTCCACTAATTTTCTAGAAAAAAAGAAATGTTATGAATCTATTTAATCATTTAGTTCGAACATATCTTCTGTATATATTTAATTTAAATTCAAATAAATGACTAGTGTCAAAATTGACACTATTGTTATTTTATAAAAATTGAATATTATAAAATTGTTTAAAAATCACAAATTTTTTTAAAAATTATAAATTAAAATTTATATGGTCTAAAATTTAATAAATCATTAAATTATGGACAATTCACAACATATAAGTAATTATTTATAATTATTTGAAATTTAGAATTTTATTACCACAAACAAAATTAAATAGATTATATAAGGATAAATCAAGTTAATAATGATTAAAATAATTTCCCAACATGTCTAAATTTTATTTTTTGATGATATTTCAACCCTATCTCCTCTAATTTTCGGATTGGAGTCATTTTGGAGGTTTTTACGTGGGGTTGGCATTTATTATAAATTAAATTTCTTATAATTCCAAAGGTGCCCCTCTCCTCCCTTATAAAAAGGAACCTCCTCCCTCTGCACTTTACAAAATATAGAGACTGAAAGATAGACCAACCCCAGCCCATTTCTCTTTTCCACTTCCCTAGAAACATCCTAGAGGTCCTGGTCTTCTTCCAAGACCAATCTTAGTGCCCTAATAAGAGGTTTCAAAGAGGTGTGTCAAAGAAGAAGCAATATCCATTACCGATTCATTGAAATTTATTTCTTCTTTTACTTCGTCCTATTTAGTTCTTTAATTATGATGTAATAACATCAGTATCAATCATATACTGATATGTTATTATAAATATGAAACAACACTAATTCACCTTCTATCCATCCTACGGAAAATGAAATCACCGTGTGTGCGTACGTACGGAATACCGTCTCCACGCCGTGGTGTAATATGTTTTCCACCACCACCATACATGGATGGGTATAATAGTGTAAAGAATAACTATATATGATTATTTTCAAGTGGTATTGACTCAGAAATAGTATGCATACACTTCAATACAATTCGACGATCATGGGAACGATATCATCGCTCGTTCGTACGTACAGCCTACCGTCTCCACGATGTGATGCGACTCGTTCTACATGATATTAATTGAATAAGGATTATATAAATTAATTTAATAAATAAATACTATATATATTACATAAATAACATTCTTTAAATGAGGTATCTGTAACCTAAAAAGAGGAATAAGAATTTATTCGACAAAATATGCATAAGAACATAAAGCAATAAAACCTGAATAACAAGTAGCAATGAAAAATTACTAATAAAAGGATAAGAATATGATCATATATGATATCATAACAATGAATATTATTCCTTAATAAGTAAATAACATTATTTAAGTCACTATACAGGAGGTTCATATACGTACAAAGCATATCAGACCTAAGCTAAGGGAAAATCTCGCAATCTCAATTTTTATCCGAGATGGTTTATACTTCAGAATTTACTGGGGAATATTTATCATCCACATCCTTGTTCCCTCAATATGTAATATTATTTCTATCCTCATAAAATTTTTTAAATCCAATATTACTCATTGGTGAGTTTTATTAAAAGATATGAATGGAATCTTTTGTCTTTTTTCGTATAAGGTACTTTTTTACTTTTCTGGCCAATGTACGAGAAGAATGTTTTTTAACTTATACAGAATGAATGGATTTTTATGATTTCATAGAAAAATATTTCCATGAAGCTTCATTTACTATTTTTCAAGATAATTTTTATTCAAATTCTTTTAGATTAAAATTGTATGACATGTTAAAAAGGAAAAAAGTTTTTGAAGTAGAAAGAATATTTTCCTCAAGAATGGAGTTCAAGTGTTTTATCAAAATTATTTTCCATATAAGATAATATAGGGTTATATTTCTATCCACATTATTACATTTATTTGATTATGTTGTGATGGAATTATTTTTATAAAGTCCTTTATCTTAAATGAATTGTTTTATGATGTCACGATGTTTAGGAATCCCATTTTTATTACATGGGTTATGCTATGATGTATGAATTATGATTTTGTAGAACACGTAAGAATGGTTTCATTATGATATTGGTGGGACCTATATATCCCTCCAATTCATTGGGTAAAGATTTATATCTCATGAGAGAGACATGGATGGAATGACACATTAATCCGGTTCAGTGATATAGGATTGGAACGAGGAGTTAACTCGGTTCAGTAATGGAATTTCTCCTCTACGATAGTCTTGGAATTGAGTCTTGACAAATATGAAATGATTTTCTATGATTATGTGTGTATTTCACAAAGTATCATGTTTTATGTTATGATTATTTGGGATTACATTTCACCACTATGATTTATCCCATGTTATGATATTATGATCTCTTTTGCAGGTTAAGATATTAAAAATGTTATGTTCATATGAATATGTTATGATTAATATTTCCTTTGTTTACCCACTACTGGAAAACTAACCAATACCAACGGTCTGGAACCGTTGGTATAGGCCTCTAAACCGTTGGTATAGCCTATACTAATGGTTTGGAGAACCGTAGGCAAGTAAGCCATTGGGATAGGTCTATACGAACGGTTTTTAGAAAACCGTTGGTATAAGTAATATGAAAATCTCTACCAACAGTTCCTTAAAACCGTTGGTATATGTATTTCCAAAGAAAACATTCGATGGGATTTGATCCCAGGACCGCCAGTTTAGCATTGAACGACCTAACCACTAACCTTACATGACTTTTGTGAACATAATTTCATCAATATGTATATGTATTATCATAATTATTTTAAATTTTGATTTATAGAATGTTCTGGTTAAGAGGATCCGATAAAAAATCAAAGGACCTATACCAGCGGTTTTGATAACTGTTGGTATAGGTCCCTGGAATCTTGGAAGGGATGTTAAAATACTGGGGACAATTCCCAATTGTTTGGCCAAACCATTGGGAAATGTGGCCGCAAATTGGACCGTTCCCAATAGTTTTTCCAAACCGTTGGGAAAGCCTACCCTTTCCCAACGGTTTGGAAAAAGCGTTGGGAAAAGTGGCCACAAAGTGGAATTTTCCCAACGGTTTGGCCAAACCGTTGGGAAAGCCTACCCTTTCCGAATGGTTTTGGAAAACCGTTGGGAAAAGTGGCCACAAAGTGGGATTTCCCAACGGTTTGGCCAAACCGTTTGGAAAGGGGCGATAGAAGTTTTGCGAAAGGTCCCATTTCCAGTAGTGACCCTTACTGAGCATTTGAGCTCACCCTTTTGTATGTTTTCTTTTCCCCAGGTCAGGATGGAGGGTATTAAGTAGAATATGCCAAAATGGACTCTAGATATGATGAAATAAATGAGCGACAACGTAGATGATTTATGAACCAATGGTTTATGTTTCCCAGTTTCTAAAGACACTATACCTATACCATTCTTTCATGGTTTTGTTATATGTTGAAATAAGTATGCTTCAATTTTTTCAAGTAATAACCATGTATGTAAAGTATGTATCATTATAGTTGGTATCAGAGGAAAGGTATAGAAATCCTTTGGATAATATGAAGTGGAGGCCTTAGTAAGAACTCGAAGGATATGTCAAATAATAGAACACAATATTAGTGTTTTAGAAATGTCCATGAACAACCTATGATAACACCTAAAAGGTGAAATTATATTCTTGATTTTTTGTTTTTCCTATTATGATTAGAATTTTTCACACTATGATTCTTGGTTCTAGTCAATGGATGGAACCCAAAGGAACCATGTTAATGCTGAATGTGACGGGCAATGCAATTATTGTCCCCCTGAGCAACAAAATGTTATAGGAGTTGGAATGAAAAATCTTGTAGCCATGCTCACACTACTTTATCCAGCTATGAACCATGCAGGACTTCCAAACGATCAAAGGAAGGAGCAACATTCTGTTGAATCCTTCATGAAGAAGTGTCCACCTTGATTCAGTTGGTCTTCTGATCCATTAGTGGATGAACAATGGATCAGTACCACTGAAAAGATATATTCAGTTCTACAATGTTCTGAGCATGATAAAGTCAACATAGCCATATATTGTTTGAAAGGTGATTCTGATCAATGGTGGAATCTTATAAAGAATACGAGGAAAAAAGATTAAATTGATTCCATGGAATGGGATGAGATCAAGAACTTATTTTTCAATAAGTACTTCCCTCGTATTCTTCAAACAAGGATGGAGAAGTAGTTTCTTGAACTGAAGAAAAAGGATGATGAATCTATTGGTACCAATGATGAAAATTTTACAAGACTTTCAAGGTATGCTTCCGGAATTATTATCCAACCTGAGAGTAAAATCTATCCATTCATTAGTGGCTTAAAACAAAGTCTTCAAAGGATGTTATGCACAAGGGACTTCAATTGCTATAGGGAAATTTTTTGATGTGCTCTCAAGGTTGAGAAGGAGATTGGAGTAACCCATCAATCATATGGGTTTGATAAGAAGAGGAAAATGGAATTCAAAGGGAAATATAAAGACCACAATGAAAATAAGATGTGTTTTCATTTATTCTCAAATTTTGGAATGAAACATTGAGGGAATTGTCTTAAAGGGACAAAAAAATGATTTAAGTGTGGAAAAGAAGGTCATCGGGAAGTTGAATGTCGAAATAATGGGATGAATATGTCTAATGATGTGAACAAAGAAAGGGATACATATAATTTAACTCCTACACTTCAATGTTTCATGTGTAAGTAAATGGGGAATTATGCCAATCAATTCCCTAATCCAAGGGTTTTTGTTGATGATCAACATCAACAAACTCTTAAGGCCAATGAAAAAGGTAAATCACATGCAATTACTATCGGTGATTTGTAGTACGATAACAAAGTGGTGAAAGTTACACTTCCCATCCACTCTAAATTAGAAAATGTTTTATTTTATTTTGGACCCACCCACAATTTTATTTGTGAAGAATATTTTAATGGTATCACCATATTACCTCAACAATTAGATGTTGAGTTAGCTGTGATAGCTCCTAATGGCCCAACGGTCACATCAAAAGTTTACAATTCCTCTCCGATTGAAGTTTGTGGGAAAGTGCTTCCTACAAATATTATTATCCTTCCTATAGTGAAATTTGATGTGATTCTTGGCATGTATTGTCTTTACTTATAATGAGAGCATATCAATTTCCAATGAAGGGAAGTCACACTTAATATTCCCAATCAATCTACTATTATCTATCGATTCAAGGATGAATATAACCTTCCAGTGGAAATTTCTTCCGTAATATGGGTCTTGATTCCAATTAATGAAGGTTATATATCTCAAATGGTTGGAGGGAAAATCATGATTTAGAATATGCCCATTGTATGGGAGTTTGATGATTTCTTTCTGGAGGAATTTCAAGGTCTTCCACCAAATTATGAAGTTGAGTATTTAATAGAACTCATACAGGGTTCTTTTCCCTTTTCAAAGTCACCTTATAGAATGGCCCCAATTGAGTTGTAGGAATTGAAGAAGAAAATCCAAGATAATCTAAATAAAGGATTCATACTCCCTAGTGTGTCACCTTGGGGAGCACAAGTTCTATTTGTTAAGAAGAAGTATAGATCAATGAGACCCTGCATTGATTATCTAGAACTTAACAATAGAACTATCAAGAACCAATATCCTCTCTCATTCATTGATGACTTATTTGACCAACTACGCAGAGCTCAATACTTTTCCAAGATTGATCTTCATTCAGGGTATCATCAATTAAGGGTCAAAAAATAGGATATACAAAAGACAGATTTTCGTACAATGTATGGACACTATGAATTTATAGTGATAACATTTGGTCTTACTAATGCCCCTGCTATCATCATGGATCTGATGAATAGAGTCTTTAGAGAATATTTTGATCAGTTTGTTGTAGTCTTAATAGACGATATTCTTGTATATTCAAACAGCAAGGAAGAACATGAAGATCACTTAAGAATTGTATTAAAGACCCTAAATAAGGAGAAGATTTATGAAAAATTTACCAAGTGTGAATTTTGGCTTCAGAAAGTTTCATTTTTGGGTCACATAATCATAAAAGAGGGGATATATCTGGATCCAGAAAAGACAGAGGTTATCGAAAGATGGTCGAGACCAACTAAAATAATTGAGATCTGAAGTTTTCTTGATTTGGCTGGATATTATCGACATTTTGTGAACGTTTTTTCACGATTATCCAATCCACTCACCAGGTTGTCTAGAAAAGTAGTTAAGTTCGTGTGGATGGAGGAGTGTGAGGAGAATTTCAAGGAGTTGAAAAGAAGGTTATCCAGTGCACCTGTGCTCACACTGCCCTGTAGTGGAGAATGGTTAGTGATCTACAGTGATGCATCCAAGAAGGTATTGGGGTGTGTTCTCATGCAAAACGATATATTTATAGCTTATGCCTCACTACAGTTGAAAATCCATGAGCAAAATTACCCAACTCATGATTTGGAGTTAGCTGCGTTAATATTTACGTTAAAGATTTGGATGAATTATCGTTATGGTGAATGGTGTGATATTTATTCCAATCATAAAAGTTTAAAGTATATTTTCACAAAAGGGAGCTGAATATGTGCCAAAGAAGATTGTTGGAGTTGATTGATGACTACGACTATTCAATTCATTATCACCCTGGGAAGTAAAACAAGGTGGTGGATGCATTAAGTCGAAAAGACCATGCTAGCTTATTTATCATGAGGATCACAAAAGATCCAATATTTATGGATTTACAAAGGATGGATCTTGGAATTATAATGGACATGGAAAAATCTTACCTTTCTCAAATGAATGTTCAACCATCTATGAATGTAAAGATTAAAGAGGCAGAAAAAGAAGATGTAGAGTTAAAAAAGAAGGTGAGAAATGTTCCTGATTTCAACCTTGATTGTGATGGGATAATAGGGTTCAAAAATCGGGTATGTGTTCCTCCCATCCCACAATTAAAGAAGGAGCTGGTGGATGAGGCTCATAGTTCTTCATTCTCTATTCCTCCTGGAAGCACGATGTAGAGACCCAAATCTTGACGTACATGGACATTACATTATTTTTCGGAATACTTTATACATAATATGAACCAACACTCAAGGAATGTAATAATTTAGTGTCATTGGAAACTCAGAATATAATCTTCTAATCGTGGTGAAAGATCTTCAATTTTTCCCGTAAAGATCTTCATCTTTTTTTTTTCTTACCTAAAACATTTCTTTAAATCTTGGGGAAAAGAAAACATATAATGAGTGAGCTCAAATGCTCAGTAAGGGTAAGCATGGATAAAATAAAACAAATCATATACATTTGAACTTCAAAATATGAACATAATGTTTAAACATCAAAATCTTGAGAAATGACATAAAACATGGCAGTACGTAAGGCATAGATCATAAAGAAACATTAAGCATGATAAAATAGCATGGGAATAAAACATGTAATTGTGAAAACCATTAATCACATGTTATGATTTCCATAGTATCCATGAAATTTCATCCAAGACCATCTTAGTGGACAAATTCCCTTTCTGACTCGAGTTCACTCCTCATTTCAGTCCTGTAACACTAAAACGGATTAACTTACAATTCCAGCCATGTCTATCTCATTAGATATAAATCATTACCCAATGCATTGGAGAGAGATATAGGTCCCACCCATCTCATAATGAAATCATTCTTACGTGTGCCACAACATAAATATAAATCATTCACCATAAAACAAAAAATAAAATGGGGATCATAAACATCATCCCATCATAACATAATCCATATAAAATAAATGGATATCATTTCATCATAAGAAAAGTGAAACCATATAAATCATAGAGACATTATACTTGAAACATAAACATATGAAGTAATGCCATCTTATATGGAAAATGGTTTTGATAAAACACTTGAAATGAATTCTTGAGGAAAATATCCTTTCTTCTTCAAAATCATTTTCTTTTCAAAAAATACAATGAAATTTTAAATGAAAAGGATTTTGTGGAAAATAGTCATTAAATACTATAGATTAAGCTTCATGATAATATGTTGTTATGAAACTGTAAAACACTGTTCATTCCATATAAGTTAAACAAACATTCTTCTTGTTCTTTTTCCGGAAAAGACAAAAAGTACCTCGTATGGTAATCAAAAGAAATATTCTTCACAAACCATGTATTAAAAGTGAAAAATGGGTAAAAATGAATTTAAACATACATGAAACTATTTTTTGGAAAACATGGACATTGATGATAAATATAACTCAAGTAAATACTTACGAATAAACAATATCGGATAAAAAAATTGAGATTGTAACATTATCCCCTAATTTAGGTCCGATATGCTTCGTACATACCCGAACCTCCTGTATAATGATTTAAATAATGGCATTGAATTATAACAGAATCATATTCATTGTTATGATAGCATATATAGTTCACTTATGACTTTATGCTACCCGTTCTTTTATAAATTCATGTTAAAGTAGCATTTTGGGTAATATCGTTTCATTTATCATTCATGTTTTGACTTTTAATTATAAATATGATTACCTAGATCATTATTACTTAATTCCATAATATAAATAATGATTTATATATAATTTATATTCAAAATATACATATATATATAATAGATCGATAAAGGGAAAGAAATACACGGTTCGTGGAGACGGTAGGCCGTACGTACGGATGAACACTGTTTTCGTTTCCTTATTAAATTGAATGGAATTAAGTAGATGACATACATATATATATACATAAATCAAGTATCTTTATTATATCATATATCTCATGATTACTTATTTTATATAATTTATAATCACTATTGAATTGTTAACATGGAAAATGAATCTCATTGTGTCGTGGAGACGGTAATCCGTACGAACACATGAGTGATGACATCGTTCCCATATTTATTGAATGGAATTGGAGGGAATGATATAATATCTTAGAATCAGTATTATTTTATAATAATAATATGTAGTTATTCTTTACACCATTATACCCATCCAAGTAAGATGGTGGTGGAAAAATAGATTACACCACGGCATGGAGATGGTATTCTGTACGTACGCACGCACTGTGATTTCATTTTTCCTAGGATAGATAGAAGGTGAAATGGGGTTGTTATATATATATAATAGCATATCGGTATATAATTAATACTGATGTTATTACATAATAGTGAGACAACTAAACAAGAATAAGTATAATAAGAATGAAACTTGAGAGAATGGGAAGAAGAGATTACCTCTTCTCTTCGACGCACCTCCTTTAAGCTTCTTCTTAAGTAAGTAGAGATGGTCTTTTGAGAAGACAAGAACCTCTAGAATGTTTATAGGGAAGTTTAGAAGAGAAATGGGCAGGGTTTGGACGATATTCAAGGCTCAAAATAGTATGAAGAGAAGAGGGAAGGGGTGCCCTTTTTATAAGAGAGGAGAGGGGCACCGTTAGAAAAACATAAAAATATTAATTTATAATAAATCTATCCCAACATAAAATCCACCAAAAACGACTCATATTCAATGATCAGATGAGATAGGGTTTTAATAATATCTTCCAATAAAATTTATACTTGTAGGGAATTTATTTTAATCATTATCAACTTGATTTATCCTTATTTAACCTATTAAATTTTATTTGCAGTAATAAAATTCTAAATTTTAAATTGTTATAAATAATTACTTATGTGATGTGAGTTATCTATAGTAAGATGATTTATGACATTTTAGTCTATATAAACTTCAATTTATAATTTTTAAATATTTTTGTAATTTTGAAATAATTTAATAATATGTTATTTTTATAATATAACAATACTGTCAATTTTGACACTATTCATTTATTTGAATTTAAATAAAATCTAAACATAGGATATATTCGAACTAAAATATTTAATAGGTTCCTAAATTTCCATAGTAATCTATAAAATTGTTGGATCACATTAAATAGTTCATATATTATTTATTTTACTATTTTTAAAACCATTTATTTGATATTTATCTTAATAAAATAATTACAACACCATTTTTGTATAATTATTAAACATACATATTTTTTTTATAAAAATTAAAAATAAAATACTAGGATCAATATAAATCTCATATATTTAATAATAATACATTTAGTCAGATTTAGCTTCAAAAACACCCAAATTTTATAATGTTATATTTATTAAATTATGAAGATGACAATTTTGACAACATATAAAATAAAATAATATAAGTGTCATAATAACTTTTATAAGACTCTAGACGGTCATATATTAGCTCATTGGATGAATATGGTTTATATATACCCTACAAATAAGTTTTTTTCAGGTTTTTGAGCCTTTTAATAAGTATTACTATTTCAATAAAACAATATTATTGAATTTTTTACTAAATAAATAATTTCTGCATCATTAATGCATAAGATAATAAGGTAACTAAATAACTCATAAAAATTACAAATAAACTACCATGATAAATAAAAACATTTCAGCTTTCAAATTAGTATTTATATCCGAATTTATATTCTATATAACCTTATATTAGAAACACTTTAATTATTAAAGTGTGAGTGAGACATATTTCACTTTCCTTTAAATAAAATAAACTAAAGGTCTTAATCACCACTAAGTGGGTTCTAATGGATTAAATTTCGACCCAAATATGATTTAGGACGAAATATAATCATCCAGTTATATTAAAACAAGTGTTAGGGGAATTTTATAATATTTTATTTACCCTTAATTACCCGATTTACCTTTTACTATGGTAAATAAAATTTAACGTAGTTACTATTCATAATGCCCAAAAATAAAAAGTAGTCTGTTAATATAATTTGGACAAACAGATTCCAAATATAAAATTAATTTTTCAAAATTCAATACACAGATGTTACAGAAATTAAATTAAAATTAATCCCGTTGTCCAAAGAAAACAGGTTTTTGTTTATGACATTGCAAAAGATTGAATTGATTTAACCTACGAATTCAATGTAAAATAAATTCTAATGACATAAATCATATTAAATGGTAAAAATATATTATATTAAAACTTTAAATCCATTAGATATTATAATTTAACAACATTAACTATTACGATGAAAAAAGTTGTTTTTAATTAAAATAAAGCGTGTTTCTACTATTCATTAAAATATAAAAGTTATCAGAATAATAAGAAAAATTTATCCTAGGTAAAATTTTATATCCTGATTCCAAAGAATAATTTCATTTTTTAAAATTTAACTTATAAAAATGTCAAAAACTAGATTTAATGTGGGTGTTCCATCAAAAGGCGGCAAAACTATATTTTTTTAAAAATACTTATTTTACCTGAAAAATTTATTTTATTCTAATAACATGATCTAAAAAATTATTAAGATGAATAATAATGTTATAAAATTTATAATGGAGTTATTACTATTCATAACAACTAGTTTGTGATAATATTATAACCATATATCGTTGTTTAGTGAAACCAGGAATTGCATACAACACACGCTATCGAGTAAGGTTGTGATTGCGTGTAATGCAAGCCAGGTCAGAGTTGCCTATAGTGAAATATCCCTTTGGTGTTGCATATAACATAATTCAAAACCTATTTCATTTATATATTAAACAAAATCTTTACTTAATGTTGTGTAGAACAATTTCTACAAAACGAACATGAAATTGTGTGTAACACGAGGCAATAATAGGGTTGCGTATACTACAAGATAATATAGTTTCATGTATAGAACACGATAATTTTGGTGTAGTGTACAACACATGAAATCAATGAAATTAAAATAATATTCTTCATAAAATATCTGGGTGTTACATTCTACCCCCCTGAAAATGAATTCTGCCCTCGAAATTCGTTAGGGTTATAAATGGTTTACTACTTGAATGTTTATTTAATAGAAACCCACATCGTAAAAAGAAATACAAAAATATAAGTTTAAAAACTAAATTATGAAACATAATGGTTACCCAAATTAACTAATCACTGGGTTTCCACATATGAGGACATAGGATAAAAATATGGATATAGAAGAGAAATCTAACCATCATGTTCTGATGGAGAGTGGTAGAGAACATGGATATGAAAAAGCCAACAATCACAAAGCCATAGATTTGTGATTCTCTAAGGTACCATCTGATTCATTTGATATAAGGGAACTAGGACAACATTTTTGGTTTTCAAGATCATTTCCCTAATGTTGAAAAAAGTGTAATTAGAAGAAATACTTTCTTGATTTTTGTACAGTCTCACCGTTGGTAGTTCCTTGGACAATTTCCACTTCATCTCTTAATGAAATGAAGTTTAATTTTTCATTCATGATGTGCCATTCCATCTGTCTCAAAAAAAAGGTTAGAAAAAGTTATCAAAAATACATAAGTCCATCTATAGTGAGATTAATCATATTTGGTTCCTAAGATAGACTTATAATTCATATATCATACTGCTTAATATAATAAAACCGGTTCCTACTAAATAGGGACTTCCTGTAGGCCAGTGGTAGGTGGTAAAGTCCGGTCACATTTCAGTTGTGGGTTCGATTCTAATAGCCTTGTCTGACGCGACATGTTGTCACTCATCCAGCAGGTTTTCCTTTTTTCTAAAACTACATTATTATAACATTCCTTAAATAATATCAAAAAAACAAAATTCTAGTCTTAAAAAATTCTATCTAATGTCTAAATTAATCCATTCCAACCTTTAATATTATCGAAAATATTTCTGTCCAATCTCATAATGTAATGAAATTGATTACTTGAGAGGTCACATAACAAGTATGTGAATACCATCATTTATCCCCCATATATCATAAGATATATCTTGTTGGTCACAATCGAATCACGTGAATACCTTAATCATGTATTCTCTTGGAAAATGAATAGACATTGAACCATAGTGAAAACATAAATGCTGTCAAATGTAAATTCTTTCCACATACTAAAATCCAAAAATTCTATTTACTCAGTCCATGATATCACTTAGTCCTTATATCAGTCATGAGCTCATGAATACTATCAGAAAAATTATTTTCTCCTTATCCCTTCATTATGCACATATCATCTACTTTCAAAAATATTTGAATCACTTTTCATGGTTACCGGTACCATATTCTTATAGAAAACCACAATGGTCCAATACACAGATATTTCAAAATTCAACGATACTATAAATGATTTTCCATGATACTATTTTGAAATCCCATTACATAAACATTTAATCATTACCCAACATCATTTTCATACTCAACATCAAAAATAGTGATTGCATGTGACTTCCCTTCATCCATTGCCTTAAGAGGTTTCTATCATTGATCATCATTAACCCTTTATTAGGGCATTAATTAGCATAATGGCACATTTCCTAGAAAATGAAGCATTGAAGTGTTGGTGGTGCGTTAGCTATAGTATTTTCTTTATTCACATCATTAGCAACCCTTTTTCTATTACTTTGACACTCAACTGCTCTATGACCTTCTTTTCCAAACATAAAACATGTTCTAGTCCCTTTAAGACAATCTTCACCATGCTTCTATCCACACTTTGAGCATAAAGAAACATTCATCTTCTTTTCATCATTATTATGAGAATTCTCCTTGAACTCCATCTTTAGTTTCTTGTCAAATCCCTGAGATGGATATGTTAAACCAACATCCAGTTCTACCTTGATAGCACAACGCACAATTTCATCATAGCTACTGAATTCTCTTATAGCTAATTCCCTTTGAAGACTTGGTTTTAAGCCACTAAAAAATTGATCAACTTTACTTTCAGGTTGGATGATAAAGCTAGATTCATACCTTGAAAGTCTGGTAAAATTCGCTTCGTATATACCAATAGATTCATCTTCCTTCTTCTTAAGCTCAAGAAACTCTTTTTCCATATTTCTTCAAAGAATATGAGGGATGTACTTACTAAAAAACAAGTTCTTCAACTCGTCCCATTCCATGGATTCAATTTCATCTTGGGGCCTTGTATTCTTAATTATATTCCACCACTGGTCTGCTTCACCTTCTAAATGGTAAACACCTAATATGACTTTTTCATGTTTTGAACAGTGATGTATGGAAAATAATTTTTCAATGGTACTGATCCATTTTTCAGCAACAAGTGGATCAGAAGACCCATTGAAAGATGGTGGATGTTGCCTTATGAAGGACTCAATAGAATATTGTTGCCTTCTATGATCATTTGGAAATCTAGAATGATTTATAGCTTGTGTAAGTATATAAATAACATTTTTCACTCCATCTGTCATCACATTTTGTTTCTCAGGAGGAAAATCATTTCATTATCCATTACACTGATCAACAAGGTTCCTACGATTCCAGCCATCATCTAAAACGCAAATAGAACAGTGTGAGATGAAAAAATAATGCTAGGGAAAAAATATAATAAAGGGGGAGTACCTTCAATATATAACATCATAGGTTTAATTATAATATCATTACCATAATTCTAGGACTAAAACCTATACTTATACTTAATCTTAGGGACATCCCTAGACATACCTTAGAAATATCTCTAGGGATATCACTAATGTTTTCACATCCTAGTTTCCAAAGGTTAACTAAACCTTTCCTCTAATACCAACTGTAGAGACCCAAATCTTGATGTATATGGAAATTATATTACGTTTGTGGAATAATTTATACATAATAAGAACCAACACTCAAGGAACGTAATAGTTTAGTGTGTTTGGAAACTCAGAATATAATCCTCAAATTGTGGTGAAAGATCTTCAACATCTCCCATAAAGATATTCCCATTTTTTTTCTTACATAAAACCATTCATTAAATCCTAGGGAAAAGAAAACATATAAAGGGTGAGGTCAAATGCTCAGTAAGGGTAAGAATGGATAAAATAAATCAAATAATATATATTTGAACATAAAAACATGAACATAATGTTTAAACATCAAAATCATGAGCAATGACATAAAACTCGACAGTACGTAAGGCCTAGATCATAAAGAAACATTAAGCATGATAAAATAGAATGGGAATAAAACATGTAGTTGTGGAAACCATTAATCACATGTTATGATTTCCATAGTACCCATGGCATTGCTGCAAAGAACATCTTAGTGGACAAAGTCTCTTTCTGAATCGAGTTCACACCTCATTTCAGTACTGTAACACTGAACCAGATTAACATACCCTTCCAGCCATGTCTATCTTATCAGATATAAAACATTACCCAATGCATTTGAGGTAGATACAGGTCCCACCAATCTCATAATGAAATCATTCTTATGTGTGCCACAACATAAACATAAATCATTCATCAAAACCCAAAGAATGAAATGGTGTTCATAAACATCATCCCATCATAACATAATCCATATAAAATAAATGGATATAATTTAATCATAATAAATTGAAACCATGTAAATAATAGAGATATTATACTTGAAACATACACATATGAAATAATTCCATCTTATATAGAAAATGGTTTTGATAAAACACTTGAAATGAATTCTTGAGGAAAATATCCTTTCTTCTTCAAAATCATCTTCTTTTCACAAAATGCCATTTAATTTTAGAAGAAAGAATTTTGTTGAAAATGTTCATTAAATCTTTTAGAGTAAGATTAATGAAAATAAGGTGTTATGAAACCATAAAAATCCGTTCATGCCGTATAAGTTAAAAAAACATTCTTCTTGTACTTTTTCTATAAATGTAGAAAAGTACCTCGTATGGTAAACAAAAGAAATATTCTTTACAAACCATGTATTAAAAGTAAAAAATGGGTAAAAAGGACTTTAAACATACATAAAACCTTTTTTTGGAAAATAGGGACATGGATTATAAATATAACCCCAGTAAATACATACGAATAAATGATCTTGGATAAAAAACAATTGAGATTGTAACATTATCCCTTAACATAGGTCCGATATGATTCATACGTATCCAAACATCCTGTATAATGATTTAAATAATGTCATTAACTTATTAAAGAATCATATTCATTGTTATGATATCATATTTGGTTCACTTATGACTTTATATTACCCGTTCTTTTGAAAATTCATGTTAAAGTAGCGTTTTGGGTAAAATCATTTCATTTATCGTCTGTGTTTTGACTTGTAATTATTAATATGAACACTTAGATCATGATTAAATAGTTCCATAATTTAAAACATGATTTATTTATAATATAAATTTAGAATATACATATATATAATAGATCGATAAAGGGAAAGAAATACATCATTCATGGAGACAGTATGTCGTACGTACGCATGGACACTATTTTCGTTTCTGAATTTAATTTAATGGAATTAAGTAGATGACATACATATGTATATACATAAATATAGTATCATTATTATGTCATATATTTCATGATTACTTATTATATATACTTTATAATTATTCTTTATGGAAAAGGAATCTCATCACGTCATGGAGACGGTAATCCGTACGTACGCACGAGTGATGATATCATTCCCATATTTTTTAATGGAATTGGAGTGAATGATATAATATCTTAGAATCATTATGATGTTATAATAATCATATCTAGTAATTCATTACACCATTATAACCATCCAAGTAAGATGGTCGTGGAAAAACATATTACACCACGACATGGAGACGATATTCTTTACGTACGCACGCGCGGTGATTTCATTTTCCTTAGGATGGATAGAAGGTGAAATGGGATTTTTTCATATTTATAATAACATATCAGTATATAAGTAATTCTTATGTTATTACTTTATAGTGATACAAATAATGAAGAATATGTATAAGATGAAAGAAACTTGGGAGAATGGGAAGAAGATATTACCTCTTCTTGGACGCACCTCCTTTAAGCTTCCTCTTAAGGAAGTAGAGTTGGTATTTTGAGAAGACAAGAACCTCCAGAATGTTTCTAAGGAAGTGTATAAGATAAATGGGTAGGGTTTGGCCGAGATTCAAGGATCAAAAGGGTGTGAATAGAAGAGGGAATGGGTGCCCTTTTCATAAGGGAGGAGAGGGGCACCTTTGGAAAAACTTAAAACTATTAATTTATAATAAATCTAACCCACATAAAACCCACAAAACATTACTCATATTAGAATATTATATGATATAGGTTTGTAATCTCATCAACCAATAAAATTTAGACATGTTGGGAATTTATTTTAAACCTTATCAACTTTATTTATCCTTATTTAATCTATTAAATATTATTTGTGGTAATAAGATTCTAAATTTTAAATTGTTATAAATAATTACTTTTGTGCTGTGAATTATACAAAATTAGATAATTTATGACATTTTATACTATATAAATTTCAATGTATAATTTTTAAATATTTTGGTGATTTTTAAACAATTTAATAATATGTTATTTTAATAAAATAACAATAGTGTCAATTTTGACACTATTAATTTATTTGAATTTAAATAAAATCCACACATAGGATATATTCAAAATAAAATATTTAATATATTCCTAACATTTCATAGTAGTCTATAAAATTAGTGTAGCACATTAAATATTTCATATAATATTTATTTTACAATTTTTAAAACCATTTATTCGATATTTCTCTTAATAAAATAATTACAACAATATTTTTGTACAATTAATAAATATACTTAATTTTGTATAAAAATTTTAAAAAAATACTAGGATGAATATAAATCATATATTTCATAAGAATACATTTATTTGGATTTATATTCTAAAACTCCCAAATTTGAAAATGTTATATTTATTAAATTATGATGATGACAACTTTGACATCATATAAAATAAAATAATATAAGTGTCATAATCACTTTTATAAGACTCCAAACGGTTAAATGCTCGGTAATTGGATGATTATGGTGTATATATACATTAAAAATAATTTTTTTTTCAGGTTTGGGAGCCTTATAATATGTATTACTATTTCAATAAAAACAATATTATTGATTTTTTTACTAAATAAATAATTTCTGCATCATTAATGTATAAGTTAATAAAGTAATTAAATAACTCGTGAAAATTACAAATAAATTACCATGATAAAGAAAACCATTTTATCTTTCAGATGAGTATTTATAACCGATTTTATATTCTATATATCCTTATATTAGAAATACTTTAATTATTAACGTTTGAGTGAGACATATTTCACTTTCCTTTAAATAAAATAAACTAAAGGTCTTAATCACATCTATGTGGGTTCTAATGGATTTCATTTCGACCCAAATATGACTTAGGACGAAATATAATCATCCAATTGTATTAAGTCAAGTGTTAGAGTAATTTTATAATATTATATTAACCCTTAATTACCCGATTTACCTTTTACTATGATAAATAAAATTTACCGTAGTTACTATTAATAATGCTCAGAAATAAAATGTAGTCTATTAATATAATTTGGAACAACAGATTCCAAATATAAAATCCATTTTTCCAAATTCAATACACAGAAGCTTCAGAAATTAAATTAAAATTAATCCTGTTGTTGAAAGAAAACAGGTTTTTGTTTAAAACATTGCAAAAGATTGAATTGATTTAACCTACGAATTCAATGTAAAATCAATGCTAATGACATAAATCATATTAAATGGTAAAAATATATTCTATTTATACTTTAAAACAACTCAATTTTATAATTTAACCACATAAATTATTACGATGAAAAAAGTTGTTTTTAATTAAAATATATCTTGTTTTTTACTATTCATTAAAATTTGAAAGTTATCGGAATAATAAGAAAAATTTATCCTAGGTATAATTTTATATCCTGATTCCAAAGAATAATTTTATTCTGTGAAATTGAACTTATAAACATGTCAAAAACTAGATTTAATGTGGGTACACCATCAAAAGGGGGAAAACTGCATTTTTTGAAAAATACTTATTTTACTCGAAAAAATTATTTTATTCTCATACCATGTTCTAGAAAATGAGTAAGATGAATAATAATGTTATGAAATTCAAAATTTAGTTAATACTATTCATAACAACTAGTTTGTGATAATATTATAACCATATATCGTTGTTTAGTGAAACTCGGTATTGCGTACAACACACGCTATTGAAGAATGTCATGATTGCGTGTAATACAAGCCAGGTCAGGGGTTCATGTAGGGAAATCTCCGTTTGGTGTTGCATATAACATAATTTAAAACTTATTTCATTTATAAATTAAACAAAATCTATACTTAATGTTGCACAGAATAATTTCTACAAAACGAACTTGAAATTGTCTGTACCACGAGCCAAGAATAGGGTTGCGTATACTGCAAGCTAATATGGTGTGTCGTATAGCACACACTAATTTAGATGTATCGTAGAACACAAGACATCAATGAAATTAAAATAATATTCTTCATAAAATATTGGGGTGTTACACATGAATATGTATAGTGACCTGAAAGAGTACTTCTGGTGGGATGGAATGAAAAGAGATGTTGCTGAATATGTTTTTCGATGCATAGTTTGTCAGCAAGTTAAAGCTGAGAGACAGAAGTCTAAGCAGATGTTACAACCATTACCCATACCCGAATGGAAATTGGAAAACATCAATATGGACTTTGTCACTGCACTTCCTAAAACATCCAAAGGCAATAATACTATCTGGGTCATAGTTGATCGTCTTATGAAGTCGGAACACTTCTTTGCTATTTGAGAAGATTTCCCTCTGGATCATCTTGCCAGTATATATGTAAATGAAGTGGTAAGATTTCATGGAGTAACACTTTCCATTATATCTGATCGGGATCCATGGTTTACCTCGATGTTCTGGCGAAGTCTTCAGCATACTCTAGATACAGAGTTGAGTTTCAGCACTACTTATCATCATCAGAGAGATAGTCAATCTGAGAGAACAATTCAAACTCTAGAAGACATTTTGAGAGATTTTTCTATGGATTTAAAAGGTGGTTGGTATCAACACCAACCATTGGTGGAATTTTATTATAATAATAGCTTTCTCTCAAGCATTCAGATGGCTCCTTATGAAGCTCTCTATGGAAAGAAATGTCGAACTCCAACATGCTGGGATGAAGTTGGGGAATGAAAGGTATTAGGAATAGATCTTGTTGATGAGATGGTAGAAAAGGTCAGATCTATTCAAAAACACATAAGATCAGCTTAGAGTCGAAAAAAAAGTTATGCCGACAAACGAAGAAAGGACCTAGAGTTTGAAGTGGGTGATAAAGTGTTCTTACGAATATCTCCTTGGAAGAGAGTAATGAGATTTGGAAAGAAGGGAAAGATGAGCCCTAGGTATATCGTCCTTTAAAAATACTAGATCGTGTTGGGAAGGTAGCTTACCGATTTTCACTTCCACCGAATCTCTCTCAAGATCACAATTTGTTCCATGTATCTCTCCTAAGAATGTACATACCTGATCCTTCACATGTACTAAACTCGGAAGTTGAACCGCTGGAGTAGGATATTTCTTATGAAGAACTAACGATATATATTTTGGATCGTAGCGAAAATGTTCTACGGAACAAGTCCACTCGCTTGGTTAATGTTTTATGGAGGAACCACCAACTAGAAGAAGCTACATGGGAGCTTGAGGATATGATGAGGGAGAGGTAACCTCATATGTTGGTTATGAAGTGATTAATTTCTAGGTAGAAATTCATTTTAAGGGGGATATAATATAACACCCTGATATTTTATGAGAAGTATATTTTTTTAACATGCAACATCAACAAAATCTTTCATGGCACACAACACTAGCTTGGATTGCGTTACACGCAATCACAGCCTTCCTCGATAGTGTGTGTAGTATGCAATACCGAGTTTCACTAAACCACGATATTTTATTATAATATTATAACATATCCATTATAAATATTATTAACTAAATTTTTAATTTTATTACATTATTATTTATCTTACATATTTTCTAGAACATGGTATGAGAACAAAATAAATTTTTCGAGGAAAATAAGTATTTTTCAAAAAATGCAGTTTTGCCGCCTTTTGATGGCACACCAAATTCAAATCTAGTTTTGAAATGTTTATAAGTTCAATTTTACAAAATAAAATTCTTCATTATAATCATTATATAAAAATTTACTTTGCATAAAATTTTCATATTATTCTGATAACATTCATATTTTAATGAATAGTAAAAACACTATATTTTAATTAAAAACAATTATTTTCATCATAATAAATTATATGGTTTAATTATAATATTTAATTATTTTAAATTATAAATAGAATATATTTCTACCATTTATTATAA
This sequence comes from Viscum album, assembly GCA_963277665.1. NCBI lineage: Eukaryota > Viridiplantae > Streptophyta > Magnoliopsida > Santalales > Viscaceae > Viscum > Viscum album. The sequence goes on from OY728123.1 coordinate 351,065,083, forward strand.
TAAATGTTATTATCATTAATATTACATTGAATTCATAGGTAAAAACATTTCAATAAATGCAAATGTTTTATCTTTTAAAACCCGTTTGCTTAACAACAAGATTAATTTCAGATTAATTATTGAAACATCTGTGTTTTGAATTTTGAAAAATGGAATTCATATTTGGATTTATTGGGTCCAAATTATGTTAATAGGTTACTTACATTTTTTTTGATAATATGAATAGTAACTACGGTAATTTTTATTTACAGCAGTTAAAAGTAAATCAGGTAATTAAGGATAAATATAAGATTATAAAAGTACCCTAACACTTGAAAAAATCATATTGGATGAATAAAAGTCGACCCATCTCACTTAATGGTTGGACTAGATTCATTTCATGGACTTTTGACAATGAAATAATATAATTATTATTAAACCCCAAGAATGTGACAACATGTCACTCTCTTCAATCTTATAAGTATAATAATTTTAATTTATTGATAAATTAATGAAACATAGAACATGAATAGTCTCCAAAAATCTAATAAAATTATCTACATCATGAAAATTTAATTTTAATTTTTAAAGAATAAATAATTATCATTAATTATGACACAATAGTGATGTTGAAATTATTTTATTGATTGAATTATCAAATAAATTATATTAAAAGTATTAAAATAAATATTATATGAACTATTTTATGTACTACACTAATTTTATAGATAAAAATGACATTTTATGAATCTATTAAATCTTTTAGTTCGAACATATCTTCTGTATATCTTTTATTTATATTCAAATAAATGAATAGTGTCAAAATTGACACTATTGTTATTTTATAATAATTTCATATTATAAAATTGTTTAAAAATCACAAAAATATTTAAAAATTATAAATTAAAATTTATATGGTCGAAAATGTAATATATCAAAAAATTATGGACAATTCACATCATATAAGTAATTATTTATAATGATTTAAAATTTTGAATTTTATTACCACTAATAAAATTAAATAGATTATATAATGCTAAATCAAGTTGACAATGTTTAAAATAAATTCCAAAATTGTCTAAATTTTCTTTTTTGATGAGTATCAACCCTATCTCATCTAAAATTCAAATTTGAGTCATTTTTTAGGTTTCTAAGTGGGTTTGGAATTTATTATAAATTAATATTTCTTATAATTCCAAAGGTTCCCCTCTCCTTCCTTATAAAAGGGCACCTCCTCCGTCTCCTCTGTACACAATTTAGAGCCTTCAAGATCGGCCAAACCTGGACCATTTCTCTTATTCACTTCCCTAGAAACATCCTATAGGTCCTGGTCTTCTTTAATGACCAATATTAGTTCCCAGGAGGAGGTTTCAACGAGGCTTGTCGAAGAAGAGGTAATATCCATTACCGATTCTTTAAAAAAAAATCTTCTTGTACTTATTCTTATTTAGTTGTCTAATTTTGAATTAATAACATCAGTATAAATCATATAATTATATTTTATTATAAATATGAAACAACCTTAATTCACCTTCTATCCATCCTACGGAAAATGAAATCACCGCGTGTGCGTATGTACGGAATACCGTCTCCACGCCGTGGTGTAATCTGTTTTCCACCACCACCTTACATGGATGGGTATAATATTGTAAAGTATAGGTATATATGATTATTTTCAAGTGATAATGATTCTGAAATATTATACAGACACTTAAATACAATTCCATGATCATTGGAACGATATCATCGCTCGTGCGTACGTACGTCCTACCATCTCCACGATGTGATGCGACTCGTTCTACATGATCTTCATTGAATAATGATTATATAAATGAATTGAATAAATAAATATGTTATATATTACATTAATAAAATTCTGTAAATGAGGTATCTATAACCTAAAAAGAGGAATACGAATTTATTCGACAAAACATGCATAAGAACATAAAGTAATAAACACCCGAATAACAAGTAGCAATGAAATATTACTAATAAAATGAAAAGAATATGATCATATATGATATCATAACAATGAATATTATTCTGTAAGAATTCAATGACATTATTTAAATCATTATATAGGAGGTTCGGATACATACAAAGCATATCTGACCTAAGGTAAGGGAAAATATCACAATCTCAATTTTTATCCGAGATTGTTTATACTTCAGAATTTATTGGGGAATATTAATCATCCACATCCATGTTCCCACAATATGTAATATTATTTATATCCTACAAAAAATTTTAAAATCCAATATTAGTCATTGTTGAGTTTTAGTAAAAAATATGAAAGGATTCTTTTGTCGTTTTTTGTACGAGGAGGTTTTTGACTTTTCCAGCCAAAGTACAAGAAGAATGTTTTTTTAACATATATGGAATGAATGGATTTTTTTGATTTCATAAAACATTATATTCATGAAGCTTCCTTTAAATATTTTAAATTTTATTTTTAATCAACTTATTTTAGTTTAAAATTTAATGACATGTTAAGAAAGGAAGAATGTTTTTGAAGTAGAAAGGATATTTTCCTCAAGAATGGAGTTCAAGTGTTTTATCAAAATTATTTTCCATCTATGATAATATAGGGTTCTATTTATATCCATATTATTACATTTATTTTATTATGTTGTGATGGAATTATTTTTATAAATTCCTTTATCTTATATGAATTGTTTTATGATGTCACGAGGTTTAAGAATCCCATTTTTATTACAAGGGTTATGCTATGATGTTTGAATTATGATTTTGTGGCACATATAAGAATGGTTTAATTATGAGATGGGTGGGACCTATATCTCCCTCTAATTAATTGGGTAAAGATTTATATCTCATGAGATAGACATGGATGGAATGACAAGTTAATCTCGTTCAGTGATATAGGACTGGAACGAGGAGTGAACTCAGTTCAGTAATGGACTTTGTCTGCTATGATAGACTTGAAAATAAATCTTGACTAATATCAAATGATTTTATATGATTATTTGTGTATTCCACAAAGTATCATGTTTTATGTTATGATTATTTTGGATTACATTTCACCACTATGATTTATCCCATGTTATGATATTATGAACTCTTTTCTAGTTAGAGATATTAATAATGTTATGTTCTTATGAATATGTATGATTGATATTTATTTTGATTACCCTTACTGAAAATTTGATCTCACCCTTTTGTATGTTTTCTTTTCCCCAGGTCTGGATGAAGCGTATTATGTAGAATATGCCAAAAGTTACTCTATATATGATGAAATAAATGGGAGACAACGTAGATGATTTATGAACCAGTTGTTTATGATTCCCAGTTTCCAAAGACACTATACTAATATAGTAATTTCATGGTTTTCTTATATATTGTAATAAGTATGCTTATATTTTTTGAATCAATAACCATTTATGTAAAGTATAGGTCATTATAAGCATAATTCCAACTGGGCCCCTAGAACGAAAAAGGAAATAACTCCCAGACCGGGCGTCTTATTGACCCTCCGTCTGTCATGTTTGGTTCTATTTGATGATACAGAACATCAAGATTACATCAACTCTAGACTTCGTGATAGTTGATGTATCAGCCCCCTATTATCGAGAATAAGACCCTCCCGGAATCAAGCATACTATATGCGGGAACCCTAGAGCTGGCTACGACTGCGATGACTACTATACTGGGATCCTCTGTGGGTTAGACAACGACGACTACTGTACTGTGATCCTCCGTGGGTTTGACAATGATGACTACTGTATTGGGATCCTTCATGGGTTCGACAGTGATGACAAATGTTCATGTATCCAGTGTGTGTCCATAATTTTGACCTCTGTACTTGTATCCTATGTGGGTCCGACGGAGTAGCTGTTCTTGTATCATGTGTGGGTCTGATAGCTTTGCTGGTCTTATATCCTCTATGGGTCGAACAACTTAGATGAATTAGTGACTACATCTAATCATCATTATCGCTATATGAAAGATGTATACCTCTGTGAGTTGAGTCTTGACATTCAATCCATATCATATATGTGATTGACTTTACGTCCTATGTGGACTGCGTTGTGATTGGGCACGAGAGTTGGAGCCGAACTGAGATTGATCACATAGGTATATGTAGGGGCATATACCTAAGTAGGGTTAGTTGATACATCGTGGTTGTATCTTTCTTTTGTGGTTTATACATTTTGGATTCTGGGAGACCTTCGGGGGACTCAGGGTCCCTACTGAGTATCATTATACTCAGCCCTGCTCGGCCTATGCCTTCACCTCGTTGTGTTGGATGCAGAAAATGGACAACATTGATGGAGACTGAGAGCGTTCCCGGACCGAATAGTACCCGGAGGTGGACCACACGGTGAGACGGTATACGCAGCGGACCGATAGACGTGGAGTGCAGACGTGGACATCTGTATCTAAACTTCAGGTTGGATACTCAGCGGACATTCCAGGAGCTGCCCTTTTTAGCTGTTGTACCATTTTTCAATTTTACTAGCTCTCCATTGTACTTATACATTACTCTAGGGATTGTATTTATGGCCCCTTTACATTTAGCACTACTTTTTTATACAGTATTCACTTAGTGATTACTTCATGTTTCATACTCTATTGTGTTTGTTTACTTTCAATAATGGAAATGCCTTCCCAGATTAGGGATTTACACCTTTGGTGCAAGTCTCCAGCCCCTGGCATATGGAAGAGGGGTTTGGGGTAGTCACGACACGTGCCCCGAGGAAGGGTCGTGATAGAATTAATTGAAATAAATTATTCATGTTAAAGTATATGATTCAAAAATAAAATTTTACATTCTAATGATTATTTAAAATTATATGATAAGTAAAATGTTTGGAAAAAATACTTATTCATTATAATGCATTCCGATTAAAATTATAAACCTTGAACTGTGAAACAAATGTGGAAAATATTTCAATGTAGTCAATGGGGAATCACTTAACAGCTATTTAAAAAATTATGAAAGTTTTTTATAATTATTATTAATAAGATATTTTAGATAATTTATGAATCATTTATCAAGGAAAAATATATAGAGAGAGAGAATTAACTGAAACTTGGAGAAAGTTTATGAAAATTAAGGAAACGTTTAAAAAACTTCTCTAAATAATAAATATATATATGAAGATAAAGCCTATGGTTTTTAATTTGAATGGGAATATTTTTTTTCTCATGTGATTACCAATTAAAAGATGCATAACATGGTATAAAATTTAGTAATATTTTATCATTAATAAAAAATAACTCTTACAGAAACATAATGGATAAAGAGTTCCAGGATAATTTATTTTCATTACAAATTAATACCCTATATTTGTAGAAAATTATAAATAATTATTCATTTTAAATACACATTATTGTAAATACATATTGATCTAAAATGAATAAAATATATTATCTTATGAAGTGTCTGAAATATCAAAATTTCAACAAATTGCATTGGTTGTTCATGAAAAATAATCAATCATATCCTAATTTTATTTTCAACCTAGAATGTATAGTTTTCAATGGACATACAAAAATATTTTTAGTTAACATTGAGCAAGAAAACACAATAGTAATATAATTAAACTAGTTTATTTAAGTCTGGAGAATTAGTTTAAAATGAGATTAATAATCTATAAAATATATATAATAATTACATTAATATATATAACAGATAATAAAGTTATATATATAATATCCAATGACATTTCACTAGAAAAATTATAAAATATTTATATTTTATCAGATATTCAATTTAGTGTTTAAAAATCCATTTTGAACCAAGTATGATCAATTGTAAATAAATATAAAATTTTTGATATCCAGAGTAGTGGTGTTGAACAAATCTTATTTGAGAATAAATAAATTGATGATTAATTTATGGTACCTCTATATTTTAATAATATCAGATCTACTTAATGAATAATATATTTTATTAGGATTTTTCATAACATGATGTTATTAGTGTTCCAAATTTCAATATCTTGAGAAAATATTTTTTTAATATTTATATAATTAAACAAAATGGTTGAGCACATGAATATTTATAGATATCAGTATTCTATAGTGTTTTCAAAATGTATTTTCATTAAATATTACATAATTCATTAAACTACTGTAATGATTTCTAAGAATCATATGAATCAGGATTATGGAAATTATTTTGACTGAACATAATTTGAGATAATGATTAAGATAATTCAAAATTAAATAGATATAATCCTCAAAATTGTCTACGTTACATGTTTTGTAAATAACTTAACTCTTATAAAATAGAGATGGGTGTTATTTATTTACATTGGCTTAAGACAAAGTTGATCACATCCCAAATGACTAAATAGTTTAGTAGTTTTGAAAAACTATATATGTACATGAATTAAATTGTTTTACATTGGATTTGAAATATAAAACATTCTAATAATACAAGTTACAAATCCTCAATTTCATCCAAATTTTCCATCTTCATATCATATGGAATGGAAAAAAATTTATGATGATATTATAAGCTCAGTGTAGGTTTCATGGAAAAGAATCTATCATTCAAAAATAATACGATAATATTATGCTTTTAATAAAAAATAATCAAATATTAAATAAAAATAATACCATATAATTGGAATGAATTAATGGATAGAATTACTACATAAATATCCTCATAGATAACAATAACACATTTTATAATGTTAGAATTCATAATTTTTCACATTATAATCATAGCATAGTGTTCTTATCCAAACAATCAATACACAAATATGTTATGCATGCATTGAATACCCAAAATAGTTTATCACTTGAGAACAACAGATGCATCTTGGTGATATAATTGTCCCTTACCATCATGTACCAATCTTAATACATTAATGATATGAAATTTCTGAATAAAAAATCAATACATAATCAACATAAACACCACAATTCAAAAACTCGCATATTAAATGAGAATATTTTTCGCAATTAATAAATATAAAAAGATCATAATTAATCTAAAATAATATGGTGAATGATGCTAAAATATTATATCTATAGTAAATAAAAAAGTAGTAATATTTAAAAAAATTAAATTATAAATATTAAGCAGTATAGAAAATAAGAATATCTCTAAATAAGGAATACATATATTTAGGGGAAATATAATTTACCTTGAATGATAATCATAATGATGCCAATGTTTCAAGATAAAATTAATGGCCATAAAAATAATAATTCATAAAAAGTGAATGTCGATTGATCATTAATATAGGTTTCATAATAAATTCATTTCATTTGTGGAATTTTTAAAAATGGAACAAAAAAATAAAATATTATTTCATTAATGATATTAATAATAAAAATAAATTGGCATGAATAGAAAAATTTAAATATTATGAAATATTTATGATGGAGGTAGAGCCTATAAACTCTAAATATGTTAAATAGAAACATTAATTTTAACTTTTTAGAAACTAATTTGAAATTGATCCATTGGGGTAAATTTAAAAATATTAATTTATATCATTTTAAAAATTCTTGGATAAAGTGAATGGTCCATAATAAATCATACTAGTTTTTATAAAGTAATTGTATAAAATAAATTCATGAAATATCTACATGGAAGAAGAATGTAGCCTCTAAATAGAGAAATATACTTAGTTTTTACATTAAACTATTTTTTCCTGGTTTATGTTACAGACATAGAATTATTTTATAGAAACATGGAAAATATTAAATATATATTATAACAAACATATTATGTATATAATTTATTTATTATATGATTCCTTCAACAAAAACTATTCAATCGATAAAAAAATGTGATTGTAAGAAAACAAAAAAACATTTATATGTTAAAAATTGTAATCCATTGAAAATGAAATGATTAATTTATTATTTAATTTATAATAGTAATTAAATATTCATTTTGAATACCTGAATGGAGATGTATATGAACAAAATATATTTAAATAGGTCTATAATACTGTAAATGTCTCATCAGAGTAGAGATTGAGTTGAAATCCCCTAAATATATCATATCATTGATGTAAGAAAAATCAATAATGTTTTTATAGGTGATAGTTTTAAATAGGATTAAATATTAATGGACATATAAAATAAAATATAGAGTTTACTTCCACACATAATCCTTGCATAAACTAATCTTCAATATATAAGCTCATCCAATGAATATAAATTGAATAATGAAACCACAAACATGATGCCTCCATAATGCTCAACATGAATTAACCTCATCTAAAATGGTTTTAAACTAGTTATTAATTTATAATGATATTTTTTATATTTATAATATCTCATAAAATACTGTTATATAATTTGACATCATTTTTGTTAATAATTATTTATTTAAATCATTGCTTCCAAGTGTTGAGTGTCTCCTTTATTCATGAAAGTTTTAGTTCTACAGTTTCTATTATTTAACCATTACTATAATTCCATAATCTCAAAAATTATAATAATGTTATTAATGTCATATATATTAATTATATAAATATATATAATCATCCATTAAATGTAGAGACAAAATAATGGATCACACCATTCATTGAGTTGGTAGGCCATATGTATGCTTGAGGTGATGGTTTCAATTATTTAAAAATGGATAAAATTAAATATAAAAAATACTTAAAATTTATCGATTCATTATTGTATAATTTATAAAATTTTTATTTATTGAATCTATCATTATTACTATATATATAAAGAATAATTGAAAAAATAATCACAACACATCCTCGATGTGGTAGTTCACATGCACACAAAATCGAAGTTATCATTTTACAAAAGAATAAATGGTATTAAAGTATATATGATATTATAATTACATAATAATAATTATATCATAAATAATATATGTATTCATTGTTACCATCTTTATAAAATTCTAATTTTAATGGTGATTAAAAAAGAATTACACCACTACATAGAGATAGTATGTTGTACGTATTTATGTGTGATGTTTTCCCTTTTTTAGGTTGGATAAATGATGGAAAATGGGTTTGAAATAAAAATTAAAACATCTTAGTATATTTATGAAACTAAATTTATTATTTTAGGATGGTTAAAATAGACTTTGATAAAGTATATGGGGATTTAATGTTGAAAAAATAGATAAAGATGATTACCAATTCTTGAGTATTCATCCATTAGATTCCTAGTTAAGGGCCATTAGAATGGTAATTTAAGGGTAACTAAACTTTTAATTAGTGTTTATGGAAGTTTATAAGTAAAATTTATAGGATTTGGTTGATCTAGATAACCCAAAGTGTATTAAATATGATAAATGAGGGGTGTAATTTTATAACTGGGGTGAGCAATATACTTATAATTTAGGTATGTTTTAAAATATAATTAAATTTTTTTACATAGAAAAATCGATAAAATTTGAATATATTAGAATTTGACAAGGATATAATAGACAGAACCTGACTAATTAGGTCTAATAAACAGATCTATACATTTTATCACTTATTTTTTTCCCAATCCCTTCAATGGCCATTTCTAACCTTAAATATTGAAACAAATTTTAAAATAATGAATGTTTATAGTTTTTCTTATAGAGAAATAATTGGATTATGAATGGGTGATTAAGAAAATTTCAAACCACTTTTCATAATACCTATCCCTTTGATATATTCATAGGATATTTAATTCTATAAATAATATATTAACTTTAATCATATATCATTAAGGTTATTTTTTATATTATTAATTTAATAGAACATTAAAGACATAATGATAAAAAAATTAAATATATTATCTTTTAAGATATATTATTTATTATTATTAACCATAAAATTCATATGACACCATTATTCCGCCAAACAATATTACTCTTGATGTTTTTGAAATACTTTACATTTATTTTTTCACTATTTTCACAATCTCAATATTAGTATTGTATAAATATTTGAGGTAATTATATAGTATCAAAAAAATATGAATTAAATTACCAACCTGAAAAATTATTTATTATAATGAAAATCAAATTTTATATTATTTCACAACTAATTTTAATCTATATATAAATATATAAGAAAAATATGACTGAAAGAGAGTAAAATTTTAAAATTTTCTATTAAAAAAATATTATAAAGGAATTTATCAAAGGAAAATGGATCAAAGATTCCTATATAATTTATTTTGGGATAGTTAAAGAAGAAGTAATCACATAAAATCAAGTAAAGGAAAAAAAAATTTATTTTGAGACCTTACCTCATGGTTAAACCATATTTTACCCATTTTCCCTTATCTAGGTGAAACATATTTACCATGGTTACTAAAAATAAAAACCAAAAATAATAGGGGAAAATTATAAAAAATTAAACATCCTAATTCTTATTTTTTAATCAATTTCCCTAAAATAATTATCTATAATTTTTACAAATATATTTTAATAAAAATGTGTAAAATCCAGTGGAAAATAGTTTTTATAAAAATAATTTTTAAGCATAAAAATTAATATATATCCAAATAATGAATAATTCCAGAATTAATTATTTTATTATTAATCAATGGATTATATTTCACTTTATGAACAAATTAGAAATTGAATGGTCCAATAAATTAAATAATTTAAAGAAAACAAATTATATTATTTGAAAAATTATTATTTTTCAATATTCAATAACAAAATCAATTATATTTTAATAATCCTAAAATATCACCCTATGTAAATTTTTGTTTGATGTTTTAACATTTTTTCAATTTTTTAAATTAAAATGTATAAAATTTTGAAATTATTTCTTATTTCTAGGAATAAAAAATAATAAAATCATATTTCTAGAAATATACATTTTTTAGGCCTAACAGGACTTCACTAAACAAAATATTCTGTTATTTACTAATCATTGTTGAATTAATTATTGTTGTGTAAAACCAATTTGTGTATAATTGATAATGGTGTAGTAATATTCTGATCATTCATTTCAACAACTTGATCACATTTAAATAATAATATTTTACTAATATATTACAATTCATTTAATTCTAGGGGTTTCCTATTAACCATGTTATCAATATTTCTATTAAATTAAAATAAAATTTTTAGGGTTTCACATTCACCTATCCCCATAAAATAATTTCACCATTGAATGGTTTCCTTGTTCATAAAATGGTTAATAATCAAATACTCTATTATTGAAATCCATTTTCAAATAGAGTAAAATTAATAAATCTTCTAATATAGGGATGTTTGAATGATATTTTTTACCTGAAATGACACAATATTTGGTTGCCATATAAGGGGGAAAAAGGTGGGATGTAAAAATATATGCTTGGAGGAAAAACATAACATTACAGGACATATATAGGATGATATGGAATATAACTATGATAAATTTAATGACAAAATATCATAAATCATTAAGGGTTAAAAACAACATAAACTCATCGAATATGTTTGTTAAAGGACAAATTTTTTATATCAAGGTCCAATTACTAATGTTGTGGGTATAATTTACTATAATAACATAGAATATTAGAAAATGTACATGCATAATTTTATTTTATTTCTTAAGAAGTATATCCACCTTCACATGTACATCAATTAATTTATACTTTATCGCATATTCATTGAAAATAATATTAAAGAAGAAATATTCATACATAAAGAAAATAAAATTAACTTTTAATGGATAATAATATCCATAAATGAAATAAAACTTTTTACTTATTTCTTAAAATATATATGAAAATAAAAATTGATAAAACATTTTATCCAATATGAATATGTATATTACATTTTTCTATAAAATCTCAACAAGAAAACCCAATGTTCAACATAATATAGTCGATAAATAAAAAAGCATAAGACTCTCTAGAAAAATGTTTCATCAAATTACAAATCAACAAATAAAAAACATATAATCATATTTATATTTTTAAGGACCAACTAAAAATTATATAAAAATAATATCAATTCCTCCTAAAATTGTATTGAAATAACGTATTTACACTTTTCATTTACCCACTGAATTTTTGAATCATTTTAATAGATATGTTAGATCTGAATAAATACAAAATAAATCTTATATTATACCATAAAATAAAACTATTTTAATTATTCTAATTAATTTTAAATTAGTCATATTATATTCAGTGTATAGCTTATATAACTTTATCACTTATTCACTAAATAATATTTCTACCACCAGATTATCTATATGATATATTACCAATATGTTCTAGCTATTTAATCTAAATAAACCATAATTACATTAACAAAAATGATCATATTAACCATAAATTTTATCAATATAATTAGAATTATTCCCATAAAATATAAATTCATTATTTGTAAAATAATATTTTTATTATAACATATACTAAACTAAAGATTTGTATTACAATAATCATCTCCCAATATATCCTTAATAATGTTAAAATACCATAACATTAAACCTAAAACGGGTTATCTATACATTTAAACTTATGAACTCTATAGGCATATAATCCCAAGACCCTTTAGGTTTATCCCATACAACTTTTTCATTTGATTGGGTATCATAGGTTCTATTCTTTCATTCATCATAATTGTTCACATGGAAAATTTTAATTAAGCTAGGAATATTCCCTAAGAGTGTCAAACCAGGTGCATAGTAAGGTAACAGTCCTAATAAAATAGAAATATGGTTAGGATATTCTCAACAAACTATTTTTATGGATAATTTCCTAAGAGATATCTATGCCAAAACCACTTCCACTTATAGTTTTTAGACGTGGTTAGATTATATGAAAAATCACATATTCTCTCCCTTACCCAAACATAATGTTTTTATTATATACATATAAATATCATAAATGTTTTTATATGGTTATGTTTGACAATCTATGTTTTTACTATGTATTTTCTTATGGGTATAATAAACATCTTATTATAACAACTATAAGTAACCTTACCCTATAATCCTAGAGCCAATGGTTACATTATTATATTATCAAAATAAAAAAGTGATTGTGTCCTAAAGGACCAAATTTTTTAGTAGTCATGAAGAAATATATATATACACGATTACAATTTTAAAATTAGAAATAAAATATAAATCATTATAATAGTAAATAGTATTCATCCCTTAATGCATTCATAGATCCCTTCTTCATATTATAAGTAAAGGAGAAATATAATTGTAAACTCAAATATTTAGTAACGGTTACCTAAAATAGAACCTATCATGAGTAATTAAAAAAATAAACAATATGGAAAAATAACAATCAAATATTTTATAAAACTAATACAATAAATTGGGCCAAAATCCTTAGTTAACATTATATCCTAAAACATATCGTTGATAAATATGAATAGTCCAATAATGATAGTTTTCGTAACACTAAAAATCATAGCCTTATAATAAAGGCCTTATTATTGGAAAATATATTAAAATAGATAAGTCATGTACCAAATACAAAAATTAGTTTTTCTAATGAGACTTACCGATAAATCGGGTTGTTATAAATGGCTTATCTCATCACATGAAAAGTCCAATGCATTAATCATATCGAAGGGGTGAAAAATAAATCAATACATAATCAATAAAAACATTAATATAAAAAAAATATCAAATGAAATGTTAATATTTTTTCCAAATCAATAAGTAAATCTTGATAATAAGTCGTCCAGACAAATACGGAAGATATTATATAAATATTATTTCTGAAAAAATTCAAATAACATTCCATGAAAACAATTTATGTATAATTGTATATGGTTTATTAAATAATAATATCAAACATAAGCAGAATATGGATAATTAATAAAAATTTACTATTTATAGAAATTAGATCAATATAAGGTGACTGTTTCAATAAAACCATAGTGACTAAAAAATTTATTTGATAAAATATATTACACTCAATTCTTTCGAAATATAAGATTTTTTGATAAAATCATTTATATTACATAATAAAAGAAAATAAAACATAAACATTTCAATATGATTCCATTGAAAAAAATTATTTGAAACAAAAATCAGTAAACAGAAATTGATAAAGATAAATTTCATAAAATGGTTATGGAAACATGAAAATACATATATATCATATATATTAAAAATAAATATTCATCTATTATTCTGGTATAAATACACTACTGGAAATTAGATCTTTCCCAATGCTTCTATACCAACGGTTTGAAAAAACCGTTGGTATAAGTCCTCTTTCCCAACGGTTTGGCCAAACCGTTGGGAAAGGCCCCCAAATTGGCCACTTTTCCCAACGGTTTGGCCAAACCGTTGGGAAAGGCCCCCATATTAGACACTATTCCCAACGGTTTGGACAAACCGTTGGGAAAGGTGGACCTATCCCAATGGTTTTTCCATACCGTTGGGGTAGGTCCCCAAATATACCACCTTTCCCAATGGTTTGGCCAAACCGTTGGGAAAGGTAGACCTATCCCAAGGCCTTAGCCAAACCGTTGGGAAAAGTCCCCAAATATGCCACTTTTCCCAACGGTTTGGCAAAACTGTTGGGAAAGTGGGCCAAAATTCAACATCCTCCACAGAATGAAAATCACAACCAAAGACCTATACCAACGGTTGTTAAAACCTTTGGTATAGGTACTTTCATTTTTTATCGGACCTTCGTACAGAGAACATTATATAAATAAAAATTTAAAATATTTATGAGAATACATATATATATTTATGTAATTGTGATCACAAAAGTCATGTTAGGTTAGTGGTTGAGTCGTTCAATGATAAGCGAGGGGTCCTGGGATCAAATCCCAGCGGATGTTTTATTTTTGGAATTTATATACCAACGGTTCCATTACTATTGGTATAGATTTCATATTACCTATACCAACGGTTTTTGGAAAACCGTTGGTATAGACCTATCCCAATGGCTTACTTGGCTACGGTTCTCCAAACCGTTGGTATAGGCTATACCAATAGTTTGGAGTCCTATACCAACGTTTCCAAACCGTTGGTAAGGGTTAGTTTTCCAGTAGTGATAGTTGAATATTATCCATTCAGAAAACATTATAATGATTCCATTCCAACCTAGGAAACAATTCAAACCAAGAAAAAATTAATGGATAACGATGAACTTAAATAAAAAATCATTTGAATACATAAAATGGTCTTTTTAAATCAAATTTTTAAACATATGAATACATTATAATAATATACATGATCAAACCTGAAATGTGATCTTATTTTATTTAAAACATCAATTATATATATATATTTTCCAAATATAGGAATGATTATAAATAAGACATGGAAAGACATTAAATATATAGATGATAAGCATTAGAAAACATTTATAATGGATTTTTTTTAAGATTACGTCAATGAAAAATATATGTAATATCATAAATATTGAGATTTTAAAAAAAATCATTACATCATTGGTAAATTTAAAATTATGTCTCTATGAATGTGTCACATTTAATTGAAGAATTATTCACTATTAAAAAAATATATTAATATTAAATAGATTTAACCGGCAGTATATACACCACGTAAAAGAAAATAAGCTCCTAATAAAAAATATTTCTCAATTAAGTTGAAATGAAGACAAAATACATTACAAATATCGTATAATTGATTTAATAACTATTCTATGAAGTGGTTATGTGTGATCATATAAATACACACAAAATTATTACAAATAAAACTTATATCAATCAATATCCATTTCATGCATAATAATGGAAGAATCTTGTTAGTTGTGTAGATTTGAATCCCAATTTATGGAAGATGATCCTGTAAACCATGTATCAAACCTCCACATTGTAGAATTTGGTTAAATTTTTTTTCATAATTTTGGTGTGGAGTTTGAGAGATTAAACCCATTTTCCTGCATCCAAAATACTAGGGTTTGAATCATGGAAATACCTTTGGGGAGTTTTTATGTAGGACATGACACGTGTGATTACATAGGGGTTCATGAAACATTCATTACCTCGGATAGTGGTGACATAGGCATGATGGAGGTTTGTGGTGTAGAACAATATATGTGATGATGTAAGCACAAGGCCTTTGGGTGATCAAACTAAGGGGCCTTCAAACCATCTAATGTTAGGGTTATGTTCCGTGTACTAAAAATGGTCTATTGATGTATATCAATGTAATATATATTAATAAATGGATCAATGGGTAGGTTATCCCTTATGGGGGTATAACCAACATTTTCGGCCATTGTGAGTGAGTATGAGTGTGTATTTAAATGAAAATGAATTTCCAAAAACCTAATACATATATATATATATAATGATATTAATTTTTTATTAATTTATATTTGAACCATTTTAAAATTTATAATATCACATATGATACAATTATAACATTTCAGAACCCATTTGTCATCATTTCATTGAGAAAATTATCATTTTAATGTGTCACCTATATTGTTTTTCATGTATGTTTTTGTTCAATATATTCAACCCCTTGAACATTATCATGATTCAATCATCTGTAAAATTGTAATCATGATACAAATATAATACATATTAAATATATATATAATCATATATAATATGTAGATAATGTAAAATGAATTACTCTTTCCATGGAAATGATTAGACAGAAGTACGAATTATATTTGGAAAATCCAAGGTAAAGATTAGTTATCACATCAACATTTATTATTATATCATATTTATCATATATAATACTTAAATATAAAATCATTGATATCCAAGGTATATGGATATGAAAACCCAATCACATATCTTTTGGAGGTGGTAGTCCGCATGTACACATAAGTGACATTATCATTTTCCAATGGATTAAAAATTAAGAATGAAGACAAGATATAAAAAACATAGAATCATTATTTTATTAGATATATTATTTAGATTAATATTTTTAATCATATAATAAAAATGGATATGGAAAATTTATTACACTTCTATGTGTACATGGAAAGTCATACTCACACAGAAGAGATGTTTTCTATTTTTTTAGGATGAAAAAAATGTAAAATAGTAATACCATAATCATAATAACTTATATTTATTTTCATGATATTATATTTATTATATTTTTATGGGTATTGAGTATTTATCAGTAGTAGAAAAATAAATATGTTTGAAAGAGTTATTAAAGATGATCACATATTTTTTTGGTGGAATTTCTATAGAATCCTTCTTAGTGAACATCAGAATAGTCATTTAAGAACATAAAAACATATAATTAATTTATAGTGATATATATGAGACAGATGGGTTGGTGTTAGGAAAGATATATGACTCAATATTCTGTAATGTAGATATTAGTGAGGTTTCCATTTTTAATTGTGGTTACTGGAACACTTAAATTGTTTCAATGTTTTATAATATTATTAAGTCACATTCTTAGAGAAATAGATTTGAAATTACTCATATTAGATGGTTATAAGAGTATGTTATAAACAAAATAATCAAAGAGGTTTAAATATGCGATTAGGTAATTTTAACCCATAACATTTGGTTTAACCCCTTAGAAAACAATCTTATCCATAGCCTAAATAAGATATTTTTCAGTCTTAAAGGGTTATAACATAACTTATTAGATATAACGTTTTGCAAAATTCTCAATGGGATGAAATATTATACCATTTCTCATCGTAGTTTTTATTTTTCATGTCTTTATTAAATTTAATGAATATTATAAAATAATAATTTTCCAAATATATCATTAATGTCATTTTGGAAACTATTTACTTAATTTAACTTTTAATTCATCATGGTAACACATTAAAAACAATATAAATTCGTTTCCAATAATTTATATCAAATTATTAAACCTATAATTCATTTTAAATAGTATTTAATAGATTAACATATTAAATTTATATTTTTAAAATCATTTATTGTAATTTCTATAATATTTTTAGAAACCTAGTGTCAACATTATAAAAGAATTTAAGATAATTATATGATTAGTAACTTTTGAAAATAATGAAAATGATTAAAACAATTTTATTATTATATAAACTAACAATTTTTATTAATTCACAACATATTTTTATACATTTATGAACATCGAATAGATATTTAAAATCAAGAGAGTGAAATTTAGTATTTCTCATTACATAAATAATTTAAATGTCACTGCCAATAAAATGGAATAAAAAAGAAATATATATTAATTTAAGATGGAAATATTTAAATATTTCACATATATTGAAATAATTGATATTGTTTGGATTGATTTTGAGACCTTATCTCTAGATTTTAACCAAATTTTACCCATTTAACCTTAATGATGTGACAAATACATATCACGGTTACTATTCATAACAACAACAAAATAAAAGGTTACTGTTATCAAAATTGGACATATAGACTCAAAATATAGTCACTTTTTATTATGAGTTAATATCTATATGTGGGGGATATATATTTTAATACAGTTATTAAAAAATCCAAAAAATTTATTTTTAAATTTTTTTGGGTTTCATGCATAAAAATTAACTTGTATCAGAATCTTGAATATTACATGAATTAATTATATTATGTTCAATAAAATGTATCATATATCACATTAATACCAAATCTTAATTATAAAATTTCTTCTAAAATGAACAATTTTTTAAAATATGTTGTTGTATTTGTTCACGACAAACACTTATGAGATATTATGATGCATCTATGATGAAATTAATAAGATCAAACGGATCCCATGGGGATTCAACATCATCATCCACTACATAGAATCAGTAGTGGTTTAGAGATAAATATTAGACGATACATTGGATTTAGAGATACATTAGGAGGAGAGAGAGAAGTATCTTTAGAATGGTGAGTAGATGTTGGAGTATATGTGATGGCTTGTATGTGGTGCAAGTTTCGAGTTAACTCCACTGGATTCTTTGATTGATACTCATCTACCCAATACCATTTCATGTACTATTATATTTATGATTTATTTGGTGTTTAGGATAATAAAAATATTATGTTTGAAATGATATAATAATCTTATAATTGTTTTTTTATTTGATTGTGTTATGTTTTATTTTAATTTAATAATTTTTTTATTTAAAATAATTTTTTCTTATTTTATTTTTTATTCATATTATTATTTTTCAAGGACCTATATATATATCACAAATGGGTTTTTAAAAAATAATTGTCGGATTTATTGTGATGAGCGAAGCTAGTATTGAAAATAAATTTATATGTGATGGGTCCGTCACAATTGATTATCTGAAAAATTTGTGATTTTTTATTTCGGACATATGAATTTACAATAAAAAATAAAAATTATTTATGATGGTACATCACAAAAAACATAATTGTGATGTTGTTGCCTATTAAGGATAAGTACAGTTGCCTCCCTTCGAAAAAGTATTTTTATGAGTGTTGTCCACCACTAGTGAGCCATCACAAAACCAAAAAATTCTTGTAGTGTGATATAATTATATTGTATTATAAACCTAATAATGGATATGGTTTGTACATCCTTTTTTAGTATATCAATATGATATTTATAGTTTAATATATTATAATTTATAGATTTTTTTTATTTTGAGGTAAATTAAAAAAATTTATATTTTATGGAATATATGACCACTATATTGTGAAAAAAGGGTATATAATATATACAAATTAAGAAGATATTTTTTTGATGAAATTTAAAAATCTAGGTAGAAAACTTTGTAGTCATTTCAATAAAATGATTATTGAATAATTGTGGGTATTGATGGATCTATCATTATAATATTAAGGAAAATATTCTTAATTAATTTTGTATAGGTCATATGTAGATAGATAAAAACTGAAACATATATATATATGGTATAATTATTTATTTTGATTATTATTAAAAATAGTCAAGATGAGAAATCGTTCATTCCATGTAATGATATTATGTGTGGAGATACAAGAATAGTTGTTTAACCATGTTCTTGATAGTGGCCAAATTAACATATTAGTGAATCGTTATATGTGTTCCATAATCACAAGACCAATATGCACTCTATTATGTTAAAATAATTTCATGTGATGAGCAATATCATTTTGTATCATTACTTTACATTCATTACATGGATGCAGTTATTAGTTTGGTTTTATTAAATTTTCTTGAGTTGTTACTAACATGAAACAATGTGCCTTTTATTTTTAATGTAACTAATGTTAATTAAAATCACATTATAGATTTTTTGGAACATTAATGATGACTAGGATGTTTATATTGAACAAAAATATGATTTTGAAAACAAATCGATTAAAAGAAATGAATGTTAAAAATATCAAGGCTTTTATAGTATAAAAATTATATAAACCAACTATATCAATCAATATTTCTTAATAATGTGTTATAAATATAAATAAATATCAAATTCAATTTATAAATAATGTTTTTTGGAATGAATTATAAAATAAATCAATACATAAGGTATCATATTTCTATCTAAAATTCCATAAAAACCAACATTTTTTGAAAATTGATTTCAGGTGAATCAATTATGAGTAATATTGGGGAAATTTCATTATTTTATTATTTTAAAATTTCTCAAAAAGGCGAGATATATTGTGAATAGGAGAAAATTAAAAGGATTTTCTTAAAAAATGTGATCTACAGAACACATAATATATCTGTACACTTTCAAGATAGTTAAATATAAATTAATTTATGAATATTATATATTTTAACATGTAACCAAGCGATTGGGGTCAAATACTCTTTTATTAATTAAAATGAATTGTAATAATGAAAAAAGGATAAATAAGTACATATGGGATTAGATATAGCATGGATTATCTTAACCAAATAACAAATTTCTACAAAATGTTCCAATGAGTTCCACAATTGAAATCATAGTCAACATAAAAATTAACACCATGATCATACCAGTTTGATTCAACAATCAATAACCAAAACCTCTTGGAGTGATCCACATTATTAAATTCCAAATGAGTGTTACTATTTATCATATTTGGCCTGAGTTTTTAGTATCCCATTCTAGGCCTACTCATCTTCCCAATATTAGGAGATACATTTTCATCATCATTCTCCCTTCTATGGATAAAAATATCATTTGTAAGAAAACATTCTCCCATGATTTTTATCATCGTTGTCTGAGTCATTAACTCCCCATTAACAAGTGATTCCTATGGAATTAAAAACATTATTAAAGGAATTCATGAAATCAATTTCATAATGATTATGTGAAAAATAAATATCACCTGCAATGTGCTCATTATTAGGGAGCACATTCTAGAATAGATCACTTAACTTTGTAACCTCATTTGGATTCATAATTGAGGTATCCAATGTAAGGGAAACCACCTAAACAACCATCATCCCAGTCCCATGTTGAGAACCAGCCACTTAATAAATCTACAGAATAGGAAGTGAAATGTATTTCTCCACCGATAGAAAATATTAAAAATTATATTAATGCTTCTGAAGGACAGTAGTATCTGATAAATAATGATCAAATACTTTTGATAGAAATTCTAATTTTCCAGGTCAAGCCATACCCTCTATAACAACACACACATGAGTTTCATTATCCCATGAACACTTAGCCTCATCCTACCTATTATCTATATAGGGTTTTCCCATTGAGAGAATCTATTAAACCATGAAACACATGTTGATGAATAGATTTATGAGAAGAATCATCTTTAGATTTCTCCCTAAATGCCTTACCATTCCAATTACTGTTAAACAAATTTATATTATGCCAGGATTAAGATCCCCATTGTTATCCTTAGTATAAATTCACTTCTTAGAATTTGGGTAATCAAGAACACTATTATAATAGGTTGGACACATTGAAAATATATTGAATCATCTTATAGAGTGGCCATTTTTCTTAAATGAAAAACAAAAAAGAGGCATGTTCTCATAAAAACACGAATATTTAGGTCATCATTCTTTGTGGAAAAAAAAATTCATATTTAGACTTTTATTCAGATTGAATTCCATTATGTCTTTGGAAAACTATACAAAATCAGTTTTCTCGGTGTTTCTATCCATTTTAATTGGTGTTTTAGTTGAAGATGATAAATCAAAAAAGAATATTGGGTGATAAAAGATCCAATTACACCCAAAACATATTACCCATACTTGGGGAATGGATTTATAACCCATAAGGATTGAATTTTGTGTTCCATTATTGAATTCTCTGAGCACCTAGATTCATAAAGATCAGACAAAATAGGCATTCCCTCTTCATTAAATCTGAATTTGGAAACAAAACGTGAAAACATCCCAACCCATAATGATGTATTTCTAGTTTGAGAAACCGTAAATCAAATATAACATCCTCACCATATCATCTTATTTCCATGGTTTCTTCCCCATCAATTGAACTAATCATCCAATAATTGAATGAATGAATATAGATATTCTTTCTAATACAAAATCCTGCCTCACAATCACATGAGTAGTATCAACTTTTTTGAAAATATGACTTTAGTAGAAATTATGTAGGGACATGAAAAGAATTCAATTTATGTCTAAATACATTACATAATAAGAATTTTGCAATAGAATCTAACTGGAAGATAAATATTTAGGGACATTCACAGAAGGAAAATGGTTATTCAAATAAGAAGAGTAATTCATAGCATCATAACCAAAATACTTCACAAGAATACATGACATGATGTCCACTTTTCATCCTGGTAGGATGTTATGGCTTCGATTCACTGATAGAGGGTTTTTCTGGAGATTTGATCAAAACATAATAATGTGCTGAAGCATCATAGTGAAAATAAAACCATGTTAGCATCATAAAATTCTTGTAGATATCCCAAAACCATATTCCCCTATCACCACCTTGTATATATTATTACATATATAGTGTTATAATTATTATTTTCCCTTATTTAATTTTTATTTAACTTATTGTACATTTTTTTTGTTTTTATGATTTTATAAAATTGAATACAAACTAATTAAAATTAAAAGCATAAAATAATATATTCATTAAAATAAAATCCATCTCTAACTGTTGGTTATTTTATTTATCAAAAACTCATATTACAATATTTTTATATTCCAAATATATTAATTATATATTTGATCTAAAATGATCCAATAAAATTATTAACATTCTCTTTGAATATATAATTATTTATTTATTAATAATAAATACTCCACAACACTCACTAATGTTGTAAGATATATATATAAATTGTATATGATGTTTCAAAACATTTTTATTCAAAAAAAGACCCTATTAGAGTAAATATATGTATGTCATGATCATGTGTGAAATTACATGTTATATTTCACATTCAAAGAAATCACATAATTCAAGTGGAATGTATACTTGTGTTTTACATCATTTAATTCATGATGATATACAAAAATGAGATATCTCTGATGAGTTTATTGGGATTGAAATTACGAATGATTACATACTTACTAGTCCATTATTCTATCGGAATAATGTTTTACTCTTTTGAAAATCTAGAAATTGTCATGAACAAATTATCCCTTTATATCATATGAAATAATCTAATTATTCCATTATTATTTTAAATAATGGTGCATTATGAAAAACCATATCTCCTATACAAAATAATTCAATATTTAATGTGAAATTTCTTCAATAACCTCTAATAAATATAGATGTATGGAATGATTAAAATGGAATACATAGTAATTATTTCCATCATTGTATCATTTAGATATGTATCCCCATATTTTCAACATTTAATGTTAATCCTAGGTACTCACATAAATGGAGAGGTGATATATAAATCTGAATAAATAGAAAAAAGGTATATTGATGGTTAGGGATAACAAGAGAGTCAATAATCTTAAAATAGTATAAAAAAGAGTAGGAACATAAACCATTACTTATAAATTTTTCAAAAGTAATAATATATCATAATATCATGATAATAATTATAACTATATGATTTTGTCCCAAAAAGAATTCATTTCATAAGTCAAGTATTATTTCTCATACAATATAACACAACAATCTAGGCTCGCTTCTCATGCATGACACTTGGTATGTCATGATATGAATGAATAACAAAATTTTACATTCATTAGATATTTCTTTTATGAACCATCACATTATAAAAAATTATTAATATATGTTCCAAAAAATACATAATAATATTTAAAAGAATATCATTAAATAAAAAATGATAATGAAATGTGTCATATAATGTTGTTAATGGATTTAGTCAAATGGTGGGACATTTGGCTCACAAAAATAGGATATATGTCATCATTTTTTGTTATATTAATTTCATAGTTTACATTTAATAAAATTATTTATGAATGTATTAAAATATTTATTATGGGAGAAAATTAGATAAATTCTCCTAATGGTGAATAAATTAGAAATAAATATCTTCTAATCATTATAGGGATCAAAATTGGGAAACAATGAAAATAAAATATAATAAAAAAAATATCACTATTAAAAGGAATAATGTATGAATACTAGAATTGTTGAAATAGGAAGGCTGATATATTAGTTTATGGAGAACACAACATCATGAATGAGAGAGGAAAATATACCTTTCAATTATTCCCAATTTTCATTAGAAATGTTTTTATATTGACGGATAACCATGTAAAATTTAACAAATAGATGATTTTGAAATAATCCTATTTATTTCATCCCTTAAGATCTATATTATAAACTAATATATAAATTTATTACTTTAATATTGTTCTAATCAATTGTTTTATTTCGTTTTTTTATTTTTCAAAAAGAACATCAACATAGAGGTACTAATAAAATGGGATATGTTCCAAAAAGAATGAAGGAAATTAAATGATTTGGGTTATTTTTACACTTAATAAGATTATTTTGAATTAAAATAAAACAATTAATTATGTTTACATTTTTTATAAATAATACCTGAAAAACGGAGATGTAGTGGATTTTTGAAGAGCGAACAATGCAACGATGAAAAAACAATCATGAGAAATTATAGTAGTTTGGAAAAAAATGATCCTGTATATACTCTTCACCCTTTTACAAAATGAATATGGATATCAACCATATATATATACATTTATAAGTTGTAAGAAAACAATGATTTTACATGATAATAACTATAACATGGTCTATTAGAATGTGTATACCAAACCTAATAGACCATTTTTTTGGTACAAATAGAAAAAAATAATTATAAGGAGATGTTGAAACAGATACAATGTATAAATTTTTGTTGGTATTAAATCATGTAACAACCTTTAGGTCAAGTGGGAGAACAACGTTCCTACGATTTAATACGGATATAAATTTTTTTTGAGATATGTTATAGTGAAAAGAATCCAAATCAAGTGTTAATGAAACAATGAAACATTTGTATGTTCTGGATAAATATGATTCTAATAAAAAGTTATAGATTACATATGATTATGTAATGAAAAAATATAACTCTATTGTACTAGAAGAGACTTAATAAAATCATTTACATAATATCTCAATTCGTACAGAAATATCCTTACCCAATTTTTATGCAAAATACATAATTAACAGAATGCCAAAATATATAGATCAAGTGTATTTGGGAGATTATATACATGATACAACAATATAAAAATATACAAAATCATATTATTATCATATGAATAATCTAATTGAAAAAAATTAGCATATATTACTACATATGATACACAACATATATACAAACAAAATGGTTGGGTGATAATTCCCAACAGGGGACCTTGATAATAAATATATATAACTTTTGAGTTAATAAGAGTAACATGATAACATAATATTACATGTTTATATAAAATTAAATTGATGAATGGAATAAATTAGAAGATAAAATAACAAAACCCCATCATACGACTTTTTATTTGACAAAAAACATATAATTCATCGTATATACCAAAGATTACTACAATAGAAACATAACATAGAGTATTAGTATTATTTAAAAATAACAATATGTGGTGTCTAATGTGACAAAAAACATTACCCATTGAATTATGTGGATAGGAAATCTGAGGCCCGCCTATCACATCCTAATATAATGATGTATATTTTCTTATATTTATATAGAATACATATAAAAAACCTATGAAAATCCCACAAGAAGGAAATGTGTTAATGGATATTGTATCAAATCATAAAAAAGATAAATTCATGATGATTATAATAAAAATAATTTTTTATATATAGAATCCAACCACAACTCTTTTTATTTAGTAGAGAAAGTGGTGATGCTAACATTAGGTGATGTCCCATTAAAAAAAGGATATAAATAAAATCCAAGGGATTAGTAAACCATTCGTGATGGTTTTACCTAATGAAACTAACCTCATGAGATAAGAATTATATAAAATCCCAACTATATGATTCATGTTTAATAATCTACATAACTCAATATAATACTATTAAGGACACTGTCAATGTAATAGTTGAAAAGGAAATCACAGTGCAATTTTGTGACTCATGAATATAAATAATATTTCGACAAATTGGAACCCATTTAGTCCAAGATGAAGAGACTCCCCATCTATGACTCCAAAAAACAAAATAATGACATCGATGGAAACTATGAGTGATGTATGAAATATTCCCCTTACCTATATCTTGAAAAAAAATCTAAAAATGCACTGAAGATCCCACAAAGAAGGGATCAGTATATCACTGAATTGGTAATCACTAAATATATCCTAAAAAACACTATTACATTAAGAACAGGATAGATAATTTAAATAAAATAAGAGAGATGTAGATAAATATTTTATATGTAAGCCATATGAATGTTAAAAATATTAAAACATTTAATAAGTTTTTTACTATTTTATAAAACCTGGATTAATCCTTAAATATCACACCCACACACATAATGTATACGACAATGTACCTTCATACACGCATATGTGGTGACTCTTCTTATCAAGAAGTCATTATATAGTGCCCCTATTTTTTTGGTGTATTATCCTACAATGAATTTTCAATTTTTTTTATTTAATGGTTGATGATCATATAGTTTTCACCTCCCATGAACATGAATTCATTCAAACAGACATACTCCAAGTTACCAATTAAAAAATTTACCCAAAACATAAATTCAATCAAATGTATTTAGAAATAATAATTGATTCCAGCATTCAAAACTATCCCTTCTGGAAACACTTAATATCATTAACATTACATATCATTCATGAAAGATATTTTCCAATTTTGTCACCATAATAATTTTGAAAAACTTAATCTTATAAAGATTTATGGTGTGATAGAAGACACAAACCATGATATTATCACAAAGGACATAAATAATTCCACTAATCTTTGCTCTTAATTCCATTAAAAAATTAACAACTAATAATTTAGAATTATATCTCATCCAATTCCCATAATTCTAAAAAATTTATCACTATTCTATTTTACCATATAAAAATATATAATGATATCCAATATTAGAAGTGTGAAAGATGTCCTAACATTTTCTATCTTCAATTAGACACTTGAAGAATGATTATAATTGTAGTCCAGACATCAATGATCACTGGAAAACATTGACGGGGTCCCTACACATCGATAGAGAAAAAGTAGAAACTAAATTTTAAATTCTAGACCACATGATTTTCTAAAAGTTTTTGTAGGTGAAAAAATTCCTTTGGGTAAAGAGAGTTTACGACCTGATTCTTATGTGGTATCCAATACTAAATTATCTTTCTCCTTATTTCCAGTGCATGATATTATATTTTCATCATGAATAGTTTTCACAACATAAATTTAATTACAAATTCACACAAGGAATCCTATTGATGTTATAAATAACATTCATTGTATATGGCCTCATTTATTCATGTATTAAATTCTACAATAATTAATTTTTTATTAATATAGTCATATTAATGATTTCATTGAATTTAAACCTACTAATACTTCAATTTTATTATCTAAATGATAAAAATAATAAATGAAAAATCATAAAATGACAATGTAAATTATATTAGGAGTGAAACAATCTCCCCATAATTGGCATTTTCATCCTCGTGAATATGGACATCACAATGTTCATTGAATTGATCAAACTAATCCACCGACATAAACCTCTATCATTACCATGCCTCATCTTGAACATTAAAATTTGTCAATAAAACATTCATAAGAGAAATATATATCCCTCAAAAATATATTTCTTATTTAACAAAATTTTAAACATGCTTTGGGAAAAAATTCACATAATGAACAATAGTTATATGATCTCCACTGATTAGATGAGTAGGATTACGGTTATAGTGAATTTTTTGTAACATTAAAAACCTTATCTAATTGAATAATTCACGGTGTTATGGCTAACAGATAAACAAAAAATTGAATATGTTTAACCACCATGATCGGTCCCATTTTCCAGGGTTTTAACATTCCCTTTTTTAGTAGAATTGATGACTAAGTCTTGGTTACACATTCAAGAAGCCATGGACACTCACATAAAAATATATAATCCATTGGTTATTGGGTAGATATTATTTCTATTAACATTGGGTCACATCCATCTTCTTTACAACAATTTTTATCCTTTATGCGGTATCAAGGACAAGACATGGTCTAATAAATGATGTCTCTAATATTTTGACCAAATGTAATTGAGAATGAAAAGAAAAACTATACAGAACATCAAGTAGGGTCATCTTTATTATCATATGATATCATTCATTATAAAATAATTACCTCATATGTATATGTTCTTCACAAGAGCTTCCAAATTCCATTACATAATGCCGAAGAATAACTTCTAATAAATGCAGTGTGTATTCTTATATCCCATTCCTATGTGGGTGATATGTTGGGATCATGTTATGTTGAATAATGAGAGGCTGATGTATGGACCACTTGGATAAAGAAGTGAATCAGTTATCTCTTATAGTTATAATGGAAACTAGAACTCCATGAACCATGAACAACTCTAAGATATAAACAATATCAGCGTCCTCAACTATATATGAAACTCTAATACAGAGAATGTGTTCTAATATGGTGATTTAATCTGCAATCACCCAAATAGAATCATGCTTTCATAACATTCCTGGAATACAATTGAAAAAATCTAGGGAATTCTATTTCTTCTTCCATGAATATAGAGGCATAGATTTCAATATAAAAATTTTACATTAATAATTATACTTAACATGATTACAACTTTGTAATCTCATCATATTTTCTAAAATATTGTGTATCATAAATGTCCACCATTAATATTCCTTAATCACCATTTATATATTTTGAACACCTGGATGAATAACCCGCATTGAATATTAATATGGGGAATGGATCAATTCCTTGAAATATTGAGGTACTACAATTCAAACCTAAATAATAGAGGGATTTTTAATCCTCTAAATATTCATTATATGTCTTCTCAGTATTCAGTATTGATGTAATTGTGAAAAAATATGTATAAAATATCTATGAAACTTTTATTCAACTCCTTATATCACTAAAATTTTTAACATGAATTAAAATTGCATGATCATCTGATGTGGTACTATCTAGATTGATGTATTTAATTACGTGAATCATATTCTGTTGGCTATGATCTTAATGAACCAGTTTGCTATACTATTTCCATTCCAACGCATCTTCCCCATAATTATCTTTTCTGGGTGAGTATACTGAGTTTAAATATAATTAAGGAATCTAATCCACTAATATTCATTTACATAGGTTAATATATCATTTAAAAAATATGTATGTCAAAATCTTATTTTCAGTACAAAATTTGAACTTTTCTTCAAATAGGTAGTACCCCTAATTAATTTAGGAGTGGACAACTGAAGTTAAATGTAGGTCATGTGTACGATAATATTTCTCATTCATTCACAACTTCCTCACTACATATTCCAAAACATGATAAATGTACATCAATATACAACTAAGTCCGATATAGATGAATTATAGTATAGCACATATCCCAGAACATTTTCTGTATTGATTTTGATGGGTGTTGATGTGAGAAGTGGATTAACCTCTTTAAACCATTTCCAATAGTTCTCATCATATATGAATTGAAAATTTCTTCAATTCAGAGTACATATGTAAAAACAGATCCAAGATAATTAATGAATAAATAAATCATAATTCCTTATTAATTAATGAAAATTGTGTGTCACAAAAATATTATTCGGTGTCTTCAATGAGACTAATTATTCCATCATCAAACATTCAACTAATATACCTTTTTATGATATTACACGTTCATGTAAGTGGAATTACCTTAATTTAACATCATACATAGAAAAAGTCATATAAATAATTATCTTGTAATTTACGAAATATAATTTCTTGGTTCTTCAAATGCTCACTCATGCTTCAAAATTGAACCAAATTATAATCAAAAAATTCCATGAATGAAAAATAAAGTTAATTTTGGTATATATTGTTTATAAAATAAGTTAAGATTGTATGTAAATTCATTTTAAAAATGTTCTTGAATACATTTTCATAATTTCCCTAATTCCACTAAAATGTTTTCTTCATGATATCATATCATATGAAATTGTGTAGATTTTATTTTGTGTGTAGATAATTCATAATGACCCACTTTGTAGACATTAAATGATAAAAAAATCACCAATTTGGGGAATATTTTAGATAATTTAATCATAAATTTATTAAATTTGTGATAATAAACATATTACATGAGGATAGATTCTTACTTCTATATGAATAAAACTAGTGCTTCACATGGTGATGTAGGATGTTTGATGACTCCTTTTAACAAAAAAAATCACTAGTTAAACCTTTTGATCTCATAAATTAAACAGTCTGATTTTGTATGTTGGTAATGAAATAAGCCTTATTACTAGTATTCTATAGATAGAAAATTAAAAATTATATTAATTTGGAAACAAAATGTAATCATTAGAAAATTCATCTAGGTATCGATTCACTATGGAAGGAAGAATCTCAGTTTTAATTTCTATTTTTTCTGCTAAGTTCGTTAATTCAAATAGGCCAAATGTGGTTTATTCCACAATCAATAAGGGTTCTTATTAACCTGAATTTACGTGCCAATCCCATCTAATACATTAATAATTCTATCTAGGTATGTAGATGCCCCCTTATATGTACAGTAGTATATATGCTCTTTACATACCATAAGACATTACATAGAAATGATTAAGTAAAAAATCCATAACTAGTACCATAAAATCAAGTAGAAACGATAATTCATGAATTTTAATGGAATATACTTGAAATTTAATCCTATATACCCCCTCTATCCTAGGGTTTTGTTGATACTCTTGATATGCGGAATAATTTCCAAATTTAGTTCCCACAATTCAACCATAGATAAAGAAATGATAGAATATGAAACACTAGTATCAAAAAAGATAATAATAACAACTAAGTTGAGAATAATAAAACCTTATACTCTAGAGGGAAGTGGCTGGTAAATATTGATACCTAACTATACTACATAAAGTTGTTCATCCACTACAATATGATAGGGATTTAATTATGGACAAGGTTTTGATTGCAATATCAATGCATTACATAGAGATTGATGATTCACCCAAGTTAGATTGTGATAAATAGTTTGATGGGAATGTTAAATTGGAGTATAGTATACCTATGTCCATTTCGACTATATTCCACCTATATATTTTATATGTGGGGGTCAATATATCTTGATATTTCATTTCATTCTAGAGTGGTTGATATTACTCAGTGGTAGAGAGCATTCATTCTTCTTCAGAGTAATTGAAAAAAATTATAAAAACCATGGTATTATATTTGATCATTTATATATGTTAGTTGATTATTTGGTTTGAGTGTGATTTCAAAACCTTCTTAGTAATAGTAGTCCCATTTCATCATGTTTTTGCATTATAGTTTGCATGTGTTCTAATGGAAAAAAATTTGTCCTACAAAATTCGTAGAAGATCCCTTCCATCCAATAATATCCTATTAAAATTAAATATATAATACATAATATACTAGAATTCTATCTTGGATTTATTCTATAGTTTCCAATTCTATCTATAAGTTATTGGTTATGTTTATTCTCTAGTTAAAATGAATTTTATGAAAACTATTCTTACAAACCTATATATTGTGTACCTAGTTCCATTTTATATAACCACAACCCAACAAATTAGCTACTACAATCTAATTTTTGATGGTTTTAAAATTTCAATACAATACAAGAAACCATAATTACAATTTCATTTTCAAAAATATAATTTTTATTCATGTTTTTCATTCTCAAAATACCATCAAACCATAGATGAACTACAAATCTGTTGCGGAAATATCAATACTAGTTCGTTATATGATATATTAATCGTCTAAATCCAAGAAGATGAGATCACCAATAAACAATAAGTTCCTTAAAATATTATCATTGACATAAATAATGGTAAATTGAATTTAAACATAATAGCATAGTTATATACTTTTAAAATATACATTTTATGCTTTGAAAATTCATAACACCTTTCATTCGACCAAACTAAAGGACCAAAATAGAGAGATACCATTTAAGGAATCCCACCAAAAATCATTGGATAGAGTGAAGGCTGAGGTGGTACTAAATTATAATGATTTCACTAAGACAAAAAAATCCTATAATTAAATTATTTGGGTTTAGTAAACTATTGGGGTGTTATTTTAAATGATTAAAAACAACATACCAATTGAATCATAACATCCAAACCCAACTAAATGATTTAATAATGAAAAAACTACATAAAATAAAAAAATACCATTAAAGAATAGTTTTAATGTAAAAATGGGAAATGAAATCATTGTTCAAATATAAGACATCAAAATTAAATGACTCTATAATAATTGTAGCTTCACTCTAGACTATGATTAGGAGAATCCCCATATCCTAATCTAGTTTCAAAATCCAAAAATTCATGGGATCCCACTTTTGATCTACAAATCATGAAACTTTCCTCTAATATGATAAGAAAATCTAAAAAAATATTCCAAAACCCTACGACGATTGTACCACTAATTAGGTAATCCTTCGATAATTACTAATACTTACCACTAGGGAAAGAACATGCAAGAAAATTTTACATAAAAAAGAGAATCAGGTAAATTATTTGTATTAAAATAATATACATGTTCGACATATTAAAACATAAAATAAGGTCTTCATATATTTCATACCACTTGAGATAATAATTCCATTTAAAACACAAACACACACATATACATAGGTAATGTAACCGTGGAACTCCCGATACATGTTAGTGGTGATACATCCTGTCGCTTTTCCAATTAATGGTGATCGAATTTTGATGTTTTCACTTACAACCATGGTTCATCCTTGTTATCTTATTATTTCATGGGGTTCATTAAAGCATAATCCATCACATATAAACCTGAAATGACACCAAAATTGATATTACATGAAACCAATTAAAACATTTATATAAAACATAAATTTTGACCAATTTCATAATAAATAATACTTGTTTCCTTATTTCAAAACTAACCCTTTTGAAAGAACATAAAAAATTGAATTTTACATATGAATAACTCAATATATTTTTCAACCAATGGATAAGAATATTTTTGAAAAATAAATGATTTCATATTTAAGAACAACAAGAGGGAGGGAATCCACATACTAGGAGTTTAGTATAAATGATATAAGATGATTTAACTAATTTGGGACTTCAAAATTTTCTTCTATTAAAACCATAGTCACCCAATTTAATATATAAGAGAAAATAAAATAATCCTTTGGTTTCATTCATGAAATACATAACAGATACAATATAAGGAGAACGAACTTGATCATAACTTTTGATATAAAAATTAATACTCAAATATCTATTTCAATTAGTGCCCAGATATCGAAGTTCACTTGAAATGACATATTATAACCATATACGTCGATGGGGGAGAAATTTGTAACTTAATATGGAATTATCAACTAAATTTTGGGATAGATTTATATTGATCTGAAATGAATTCATTATATTTAATGGTGTTTTATTAAGTGAATTTTCAAGAGCTCTCTTACATAAAAATACCATCCAAATTTGTATAAAAAAATTATATTATATTTATTTCATTGAATTGATTTTAAAAAAGGGCATATGCATCCACTTGATGAAACTATTTCATTCTAGGAATAAAATTAAAACCATATGGAAATCATAAATACATGTCATAAATATCTATTCATGGTTTGAATACTTAATATATCCAAATTACAAATATGATTACTTTTAACCCTCTATACATTTCAATATAATTTTTACAATGACCCTGAATGTAAAAATAAAAAATCATTAAATGATGGCATACCAGAAAAGGTGGCGATAGATTATATATATCTGAATGTTTATAATTTATTAATGACTCATATTTAATGAATATTTAGTTCATGTAATGAAAAATTAATAAGAAATTTTTGGATAAGATTGTATATAAATGAACCACTTAGTTAAATTTTTTCATGAATGAGTAAATAATATTTTATGATGGAAAGAACATAGTGTTTTATATTACAAAAAAATGAAACTAAATATATTAATATAAAATTGGAAATTATTTGGTACGAAATTAAAGATAAAATGATTTAAATGATAGATAAATTAAATTTAATGATGACAATAAATGATCAATTCAGTCTTGTTTTCATTAGAAAATGTTTTATGAGGGAGC
This sequence comes from Viscum album, assembly GCA_963277665.1. Taxonomy (NCBI): domain Eukaryota; kingdom Viridiplantae; phylum Streptophyta; class Magnoliopsida; order Santalales; family Viscaceae; genus Viscum; species Viscum album. The sequence goes on from OY728123.1 coordinate 351,099,547, forward strand.
ATGGAAAATGTTCCTAACCTAAAAAATGAGAAATAAAGTAGGTTTATATTTAAGGAACATATGTTATGAATTCAAAAATTCAAAAATTATGAAAATAAATGGAATATGAGAAAATGAGAGACTTATAAACACAATAGAATTTATAGTTGGTTTGTACCTCTCATACCTCAAGTCCAAACACATTTTCTACATGTGTTAAACATATAGTATAATAAAATTCATTTTTACGCCATTAATTATAAAATTTTTCATGTATATATAATATATCATTATTATTTTATATTTTTTTCTTCAATTAATCTAGATATTTTGATTATATTAACAATTTCAAGGTGGGTTTTTCATAGTTCTGACGTCACATCCATTTATTAAAAATATTGTTTTTTTCAAAGAGAATATAAATCAATAATTGTAATGGTGTGGATATAATGTATTTCATAATATTTCAATGGTTCAAAATAACAATTATTATTTTATGAAAATCATGTAATATATATGATAATAATTAATGTTCCATTCATTTTGGTGGATTTTTCATCAATGATGATCATGTTTTGTTTTAAATTTATTTTTTACCATTTATAAAATATGATAAAATAGAATATACTAATTATTCTCATAATTGATGAAAATAATTTCATTACAATTATCCATTAACGTGGTGAGGAAAAACCGAAAATGTCGTCAGTGGTGGTGGTGAAGAGACTATACTAGGGTTGATATTTATATTTCCCAATAAAAGTGATTTTTCTTAAAAATTGATAATCAATTAATATTGTGAAAATATTTTATACTTATTATTTAGGTTACATTAGGTTAATGTGGTTAGAATATATTTAAAGGAGATATATGTTTGAAATAACATAGAGTGGATCTGTTGAGAATGGAACCTTTCTTTTTAAATTTCATACATTGATACAATACATGTGCCAAGGGAACAAGATATTGGTGAGATCATACCATATAAAATATTATAAAGACTATTATGAAGCTATTTTTTTGATAATGGGAATGGAAATGTGTTTTTAATCTGAATTGAAATGGGTGGAAGTGGGTTGTGTTTAAATTAAGACGAGAGAGGTATTTCTAAATAAAATGATTCAATAAAATATAATATCACTAAATGGAGATCAATTATGGGATTGAACTATAAGATTTTTGTAATCAAATAATAATTGAGAAAATAAAATATCCATATATCCTTTAGAAACCTCAAAATATCCTTTATTTATTTTATTAAACAACATTGTACTTATACGAGATTATATTATCTTGTTTTAAATTTTATTATTAATAAAAAATAGAAAACAATGCTGTTAAGAAATTTTATCAAACTCCAATAATAATCATCCATTTCATAAAACATATTTTTCATAAAATGATAAATTTAATTATTAATTCTAGTCATTTATTTTAAACATTGATTTTTATGACACAACATTATTTTATAACCTAATTCCAGTTAAATATTATTCTATCTAATTATATTATCAATATTCAAAAATATATTGTTTTTTTGTAATATAGTTTTCAAAAGATATTTAATTTAATATTTTTATAAGTAATATAAAAATATATTATATTAATAATATAAAATTTATATTTTCCCTAAATATAAATATAGATTCATTATGTGAAATAATTATGTTTTCATATTAAAAACTATTAAATTATTTATATTTTTGTATCATAATCTATGTCTATATTTTTTTAATCTGTATTTTGATTCATTATTTGAACATAATAGTTTATTATTCTTAATGGTCGAGTGGAAATTCAAATTTGTATACTTCTATTAATCATTCATGTTTCATACTACAATGAATATATAATATTTTATTCCTTAATCATTATATCAGTATTTTCTCAAGGGTATATTCCTAAATATAAAATATCTCTTTGAAATTACTACTATTGTTTTTTACTTTTTAATTCCAGATTTCATTACTTATAGTGCCCAAAGAGTTCAATTTTTTTTATTCAACTGATTTTATTTTAATTATGTTTAATTTAATAATATATTATTGAAAATATTTATGGTTATGCATACACAATATATTGATTCTTTAAAATAAATATAATTTATTTTTATGGGTTTTAATATGTACGTGAGGTGTTTTATAAGATTTTAATGAAATATGACACACAAAATAATTCAGGATAATCCTTCCATATATAAAATTCAATTACATTAAATTCATCTCTAATTTATAAATTTCATCGCATGAATTTCACTTCATACACTAAGATAAAAATATATGAGTGAAATAAAATTATATTTCTTCCTCAGATCCCATAAATCTTTTCCATATTTTTGGGTTTCCGAAATATTTTTTTGGCATGGGGAGTTTTATGATTTCATTGAATACAATTTATATAGTCAAATTCCTCACTAATGTGTCTATTGATAATGTTTAATTATCTAAATGTACCACATCAGGATTTAGAAAATATATGGGATCTAGTATCTATATCTTTAATAATGATTCATGTAACCTAAAAACCACACGAGACAGATTTCGTGGGAGTTATAGTCGATAGGCCAAAAATACAATGTTATAAATAATCTTAATTCAGATCTGGTATCTTGGAAATAATATTTCCATTTTACAAAACCACATTACTAGTTTCCACAGTGTTATGTATTATACAAATTTATATCTAACTTCCATCATTAGGTAATGTTACAGATTGTCAATATATTTCTTATTTTGACTCTATGTTTCCATGATGATTTTTTAAATTGACACGACCTATGTAATTATTTAACTAATTTGTTTTATAAATTATTCTTTTCTATAATTTCATTCAAAAATATTATATATTTTCTATTTGTCCCTTAATGAGTTTTATAAGGAACCATATCAATTCTCTGGTGTATATTATTATTATGTGAGAACTCAACCAATGGAATTTGATGATCTGAGACACTATTTATGTTTATATAGAAAACTATCTACCCTTCTTCAACTACATTGTATTTAATTTTATTTTTTCTATCAGGATGGTTTTTATTATATATACATATATTAAACTCATCGTTAAATCATTGTCAAATAAAATTTCCACAACATTATGGTGAAATTTAAATCATAATCAGAAAAAAAATCATATGGGGAAATAATTTAACCACACCAGTAGTATAATGTATAATATTTCATGATGATCAAGTGATAATACCCCTAAAACAGATATACTGGAGAAGTGTTTGTATTATTGTAGTATAAAACCATTATGTCCTTATGTAATTATGATATCTTCATAATACTGGGGGAAAATATATTGTGATGTTCCTATATTTCGATATTGGTTTGGGTAATTGTTACATCATCAAATTTTATTATTTCCTTATTAAAATATCATTATTTAATAAAATCCACATTAATTTAAATTATATGAACTCCATTTTATTTTTTTACCACACATTTTCTCAAAGATATATCTATACAACATTATCCTACTTGGCATGATACAGAATATTGAGATATATTCATAATATATTTTCTCTTTATTAAAAAATATTTACCATGGTATACATTTGTATCCTAAATATCATGGATCCTACATTATCAAAGATGAACTCTTATATTTTACCCTTATTTATTTCCTCCTCCATCTTAATCATTATATCCTCTATCTAAGATTTCAAAATATTTTATAGAGTGTATAGTTGAGAAATTATTTTTTAAGGTTGGATTTTGTGGATTATGTTTTTATTTCCATGTCCAGCCATTTTCTTTCAAAACAATTTTTTTACACTTTAAAATTATTATCATGGTGTTTTTTTAATGTTCTTTTATACATATATAATCTAAGACTGTATTCACTATCACATTATGGTAATGGATTGAGAAATCATTATCCCTGATCATCACTAACCATCTACACTATAATGTGATAAGTGTATTCTATATGAATATATATATATATATATATATATTCAAATATAAGGATATGGACATATGAAACACACCATTATATATAAAAAAATCTTCAAAAATAATAAATTATAATATAAATATATCCCTAATTTGATCATGATTTATATAATTCATCTCTTGAAACTTTTACAATGTTAAGGAGTATCTCATTAATTTATCATTTTTCATTAGTAAACAACCCCATAACATCCTTGATGTGTCATTATTCCTCAAAAATACTACTACTCCTAATGATTGTGTGAGTGAAAGAGGAGTAATGATCCCATTAGTCATCTCATTATTGATATCATCACTTTCATCTGTGTAGAAAACAGTCCCACCTTCAATTGTAACATGGTTGGTGAGATTCATGATTAAGAAAAGTTATTCTGAAATAATTTATAATACAATGTTAACATGAGAAAACTATGGATCCGAATTATAAATGTTGAATGGGAAATTTCATTAACCCCTTTTGTCTTTCATGAATCAGAAGATAACACATTCCTTGATATTATGTGCCCAAGAAATTTTAATTTCCCCATCATAAATTCAAATTTAATATGATATTTATATAATTTATATTCTTCCAATGTCTTTAGAGTAGTAATAAAGGACCCTCATGTTCCTATTTACTGTTGGAGAACATGATAATATCATCTATTGATATAATTATATATTAGAATATATATATTCTATAAGAACCCTATTAATCAATTTTTGTAGCATTTAATGACAATTTTCATGTTTTAATGGAATAACAATGTACTAATAGTTCCCATAAATATTTTAATTTGTAATTGAAAATAAAAGTTTCAATGAAATAACCACTTTATATAATATAAATATGTGATATTTTGTAATTATTTATTATATAATGTTCATGAATCACATGATTAGTCAAAAAAATTATTATATTAATTTTTAACCAAAATTTATCAAATAAATATATCCTTATCAATTGAAAATAAAATAATTCCATAAAAATTGAATATATGATTAATATGATATGAATATTCAGATAGGACTGACATTATAAAATGATGGCAACCATGAAAAACCCTGTAAAAGTAAAACGGAATACTTGTAATGAAATATTCAATATGAAAATTTAAATATATATATAAATATGAGGGGAAATATAATATAATGAATCATGAATGAAATATATTGTACTTATAGATCATAGGGAGCCCATATGACTATTATAAATCACATCATTGGAATATTAATATGTTCATTAGAATGTTAATTTGAACATCAGAATTTTAAATGGACCATTATGAAACGTAACATAACCATTAAAATATCATCCAGACAAATGGATGGGTAAAATAACATTTACGTATCTAATAAAATAAAAATATGTCATTTATACCATGATTCAAGTCAATAAATATTTTAATAATGATAAAATAATTATTTTTTTATAATATGTATATGTTTTGTAATCATTCTTATGACATATACAATATTTTGAAATAAAATTTATGTTTTCAAAATGTTTTTATAAACTAATAATATGTTTATTTATAATTATCATTTAATTTTTTTAGTCCATAAATAATTTTTCCATTTGATAGAAAAATGATTATATCATTCAAATTCATTTTTTATATATAAATAAAGAATTTATTGAAAAATTAAATTTATTTAATATATATAATTATATTTCATAATACAGATTTTATATTTGGATTACACCCAAATAAACATTTTTAGGGTTAATATTTTTTTCTCAAAAAATACGATATTTTTTGGTAAATAATGAAATATGAAAAAATATTTTTTTTAACATTTCAAGTTCAATACATGATTAATTGCGTAACAGGTGATGCTAGAAAGAATAAATTTTATATCATATGATCTATATACTATATATTTTAACTATATTCAAACCTATTAATAGTATTAAGTTAAAAAAATTATTTAATGATTATAATATTCAAGAAACATGTCTCTCCACACCTTATAAATAACACCCCTCACAAGCCCTTATCGTCACACATTCTAGATTCATTTCCTTCCTTAATACCTACAAAATTAACACCCTATCTCTCTCATAGGTCCATATAATCATTTAACTCATTAAAATACAAATCCAAGGATCCTTAAGGGGAATACAAATATTATACATCAAAAGTATAAGGTAATACCCTCCATCAATCCATTTAATTATTTTTACTCCTCATCGTGAAAAAAATAAATCTAATGTGATATTTTGAATATAGAAAGATAAATATAATATTATTTTATATTTTATTGGTATGTATATCATCTATCCTCTTATATTGTATAATAATTCAAAAAATGAAAACTATGTTTACAATATGGACGATTCACCACATCCATAAACACCATACTTATTTTTTTCCCACTAAAAAATGGATGGTAATATAAATACAATTTTGGTTAATTTTTTTAGAGACTCGAATCTTGACGTACATGGAAATTTCATTAATTTTACGGAATAATTAATACAAAACAAAAATAGACACACAAGGACCATAATAGTTTAGTGTCTTTAGAAACTCAGAATAAAAACTTCTAATCGTGGTGAAAGATCTTCAACATCTCCCATAAAGATCTTCCATTTTTTCATACCTAAAACCTTTATTTATATCCTGGGGAAAAGAAAACATAAAAAGGGTGAGCTCAAATTCTAGGTAAGGGTAAGCATGGATAAAATAAAACATACTATATACATTTTAACTTAAAAACATGAACATAATGTTTAAACATCAAAAGCATAAGCAATGACATAAAACATGGAAGTACGTAAGGCATAGATCATAGAGAAAAAATAAGAATGGTAAAATAGCATCGGAATAAATCATGTAATTGTGGAAAATATTAAGCACATGATATGATTTCCATATTAGCCAAGTCATTGCTGCCAAGACCATCTTAGTGGACAAAGTCCCTTTCGGAATTGAGTTCACTCTTCATTCCAGTCCTATATTACTGAACCGGTTTAACTTGCCGTTCCATCCATGTCTATCTCATGAGATATAAATCTTTACCCAATGCATTGGAGGGAGATATAGGTCCCACCCATCTCATAATGAAATCATTCTTACTTGTGCCACAACATAAACATACATCATTCATAAAACCCCAATAAATAAAATGGGTTTCATAAACATCATACCATCATCTCATAATCCATTTAAAAGAAATGGATATCATTTAATAATAAGAGAAGTGAAACCATGTAAATCATAGAGACATTATACTTGAAACATACACATATGCAAATAATGTCATCTTAGATGGAAAATGGTTTTGATAAAACACTTGAAATGAATTCATGAGAAAAATATCCTTTCTTCATTAAAATAATTTTCTTTTCACAAAATGTCATGCATTTTTAAAAGAAAATAATTTTCTTGAAAATAGTAATGAAATATTTTTGAGGAATCTTCATGAAAATCAAGCTTTAAAAATCCGTTCGTGCCGTATAAGTTAAAAAAAACATTGTTCTCGTACTTTTGCCGGAAAAGTCAAAAAGTACCTTGTACGAAAAATGAAAAATTATTCCTTTCATATACTTTACTAAAAACTCACTGAAGGGTAGAATTGGATTTAAAAATTGTAGGTGGAAGGAAACAATATTAAATATTGAGGAAACATGGATGTGGATGATAAAACACACCCTAGTAAATACCAAAGTATAAACAATCTCGGATAAAAATGTGATTGTGATATTTTCCCTTACCTTAGGTCTGATTTTCTTCGTAAGTGTCTGAAACTCCTGTATAATGATTTAAATAATGTCATTGACTTATTCCATAATCATAATCATTGTTATGATATCATATATGGTTCACTAATGACTTTATATTACCCATTCTTTTGTAAATTCCACGTTAAAGAGCGTTTTGGGTAAAATTGTTTCATTTGTCGTCTGTGTTTTGACTTGTAATTATTCATATGATTACTTATATCATGATTACATAATTCCAGAATATAAAACATTATTTATATATAATATATATTCAGAATATACAGATATATAATAGATCAGTAAATGGAATGAAATACACCGTTCATGGAGATGGTTGGTCGTACGTACGCATGAACACTGTTTTCGTTTCCTTATTGAGTTGAATGGCATTAAGTAGATGAAATACACATAAATCTAGTATCATTATTATGTAATATATTTCATGATTACTTATTATATATACATTATAATCATTCATGAATGGTTAACGTGGAGAATTAATCACATCGCGTCGTGGAGACTGTAGTCCGTACGTACGCACGCGCAGTGATTTCATTTTCCGTAGGATGGATAGATGGTGAAATAGGGTTTTTTCATAAGTATTATAACAGATCATTATATAAGTGATACTGATGTTATTACTTCATAATGATACAACTAGATAAGAATAAGTGGAAGAAGAAATAAAGTTGAAAGAATCGGTAACGGACATTACCTCTTCTTTGAAGCGCCTCTTTGAGTCCTCCTCTTAGGGCACTAAAATTGGTCTTTGAAGAAGACATGGACCTGTAGGATGTTTCTAGGGAAGTGTAGAGGAGAAATTGGATGGGGTTGGCCGAGATTGAGGGCTCAACGTTCTGTGAGGAAGAGAGGGAGGAGGTGCCCTTTTATAAGGAGGAGAGGGGCACCTTTGGAATAACTAAAACTATTATTTTATTATAAAGTCTTATTCAATTTTTAAATAGCTCCAAATTGATTTATTTAGAATCTAAGGTGGGGATGGGTCGAAATCCTCTAATTCAATAGAATTTATACACGTTTAGATTCCTATTTTAACCTTATCTTTTCTATTTAACTTTATGTTAGATAATTTTACTTTTACTGTGTCTTTTGGTGTTCTTACACTATAAGGTTAATAAACTAACTATAACAAGCCAAAAGAACAAAATGTTGTTTTTTATTAATATATATAACCTTATCTAAGTCATGTTGCCGAACCTTAGATTTTTAGGAGTAAAATAACAATTAATAATATAATATTTCTTTTAAAAATTATTTTATCTCAATTTTGACACTATTTAATAATTGATTTTTGTGAAAATCATAACATAATTATTAGTTTGAAAAAAGTTAATTGAATCAATAATAACATGTCATATTAACCTATAAAATTAGTGGAATTCATAAAAAGCCTCAAATTACATATATTTGGGTATTTATAACATCAATTATGTCAATATTTCATTAATAAAATAATTACTACATCATCATTGTGTCATAAATAAATTAAATTATATAATGTCTAAAAATTAAAAATTAAATATCATTATTTATGAAATATTTTGATCTTTCTAATGAATATTTATAGTCAAATTTATCTTTTATATAACCCAATATTAAAAATTATTTACTTATTAAACTTTGATTTTAACTATTTTAACCCTTCTTTAAATAAATTAATAATAAATGTCCTAATCTAATCCAAGTGGGCATAAATGGTCATATTTTCTTCCTAGGGTTGTTTTTGGTCGAATTACACTTATCTAATAGAATTAGGATATGTGTTAGGGTAATAATAATATCATTTTTACCCTTAATTACCCTATTTACTTTTAACTGTTGTAAAAAAAGTAAAAAGTTACTATTCACCAAAAATTATTTTCATCTCATTGAACAACATTTTGCTTACTGACATCAACCGTGTCTCTCAGATTTTTGAAATTCCACTCACAGAAGCGGTAAAAATAAGTTTTATGAAAAATTCATTTTTTAACTACCACTTAGTGCTTTCACTATTCATCAAAAAAATGAAAGTTTCCAGAAAAATACCAAAAATTAGGCCTAAGCTATATTTGATATTATGAACTCAAAAATGATGTCTATTTTACCAAATTAAAAACATATCATTTGAATTAATTAATTGAAAAAACTAATTCTCATCATCAAAACAAATAGCGTGTTCTTAAGAGATAATAACTATCAAAAGATTGACACTTGTTTATATCTTGTTTAAATGTGAAATTACATCCAATGACCAACATTATATTAAATTGTTAAAATATATTCTAAATATACTATAAAACCCCTAAAATTAATAATTTATCACTATTAATTATTTCTATTAAAATTTTGTTTTTAATTAAAATCTAGTAATTTTCACTATTCATCAGAAGATGAAAGTTATCTGAAAAGTACCAAAATTTCACCCTAAGATAATTTCGATATTCCGAATCAAAAAATGAAGTCCATTTTGAAAAATAAAATTTAAAAAATTTCAAAAATTTGATATTACTATTCATAACAGCTAGTTTTAATAATATTTTAATAGCATATCATTGTTTAGTGAAACTCGGTATTGCGTACTACACATGCTATCGAGGAAGGTCGCAATTACGTGCAATGAAAGGCAAGTCAAGGATGCGTGATTAGCAAGATCCTTTTGGTGTAGCGTACAACACAAGACATTAATGAAATTAAAAAGAATATTTTTTATAAAATCTTGGGGTATTACATTCTACCCCACTTAAAATGAATTTCGCCCTCGAGATTTATCGGGGTTATAAATGGTTTACTACTCAAAAGTTTCTTTAATAGAAACCCACGTCGTAAAATGAATACCAAAACAAATCTTTAAAAAAAAGTATGAAACATAACTGTTACCCAAATAAACGAATCACTAGGTTTCCACATAGGTGAAAATATGGATATGGAAGAGAAATCTAACCATCATGTTCTGATGGAGAGTGGTAGAGAACATGGCTATGGATAATCCAGCAATCTCAAAGCCATAAATTTGTGGCGATCTAAGGTACCATCTGATTCATCAGATATAAGAGCACTAGGACAGCATTTTTGGTTTTCAAGATCATTTCCCTAAAGTTGATGAAATTGGAATTAGAAGAAATACTTTTGCGATTCTGGTATTGTGTCACCATTGGTTGTTCTTTAGACAATTTCCACTTCATCCCTTAAAGGAATGAAGTTAAATCTGTCATTCGTGATGTGTTAGCAGATCATGTGATAGAATGATGGGTCATTCCATCTGTCTCAAAAAAAAGGTTAGAAAAGTTATCAAAAAAAATACATAAGTCCATCTATAGTTTGATTAATCATATATGGTTCCTAAAATGGACTTATACTTCATATATCATACTACTAAATATAATAAAACTAATTTATACTAAACAGGGACTTATTGTAGGCCAGTTGTAGGCGATAATGGCCAGTCGCACTTTGGCTGTGGGTTTGATTCCCACAGCCTTGTCCGACGCGATGGGCTATCGCCCGTCTGGAAGGTTGTACTTTTTCTAAAACTACATTACTATAACATCCCATTGATAATATTGAAAAAAAAATCTATCCTTAAACAATACTAACTTATGTCCAACATAATCCATTCCAATCTTTAGGCTTATCTAAAATACTTCGGTCCAAGCTCATAGTATAAAGAAAATGATTACTTGAAATGTCACATAACAATCACATGAATGCCATCATTTATCCCCCATATATCATAAGATATATCTTTTTGGTCAAATTACAAATATTTGAATACCTTAATCATGTATTCTCTTGAAAAATGAATACCCATTAAACCTTAGTGAAAACATGAATGCTGTCAAAAGTTAACTCTTTTCCATATACCAAAATCCCAAAATTTCTATATAATCAAACAATGATACCACTTAGTCCTTATATAAATCATGTGCTCATGAATACTATAAAACATATTATATTCTCTTTATACCTTATTTTATGTGCATATCATCTGCTTTCCAAATATATTTCAATCATTTTTCATGGTTACCGATGCCATATTCTTATAAAAACCCACAATGAACCAATAGGTAGATATTCCAATATACCATAAAAGCACCTCAATAACATTATTCTTGAATACCAATACATAAACACTTCAAAACATCATCTTCAATTATTGTCCTGGAATATGTCCTTCCTTAATTTAGAAGTAACTTTTTAGGTTAGGGCATTGAGTTGGGAAATGCCCATGTTCTCCCCAAATAAGACATTGAACTCCATAACAGTCAGTCACTCTATGTCCCTTTTCTCCTCACAGATAACATCTGTCCCTCCATTTGGGGTATTCCTCAAGGTTATTCTTCAGTTCTTTAGAAATCCCAATCTTCTTTTCTTTATGCTCATCATCATGCGAACATGCATAAAATTCTATCTTCCTCTTATTTGATGAATTAGGAATACCACTAAATTTAACCTCAATAATCATATATCTGATGACTGATTTGGCATAATCACAATATTTTTATCTCTAGGCATTACGCAATATTGTTGCTCATAGTCACCAATTTTTCCATTGGATTCAATGCTAACCGAATTCTTTCTGGTTCCCTCTATTGATTAAAACACAAAAAGAATTCTGTGTGAGGAAAAAATCATACAAGGAAAATAACATAATCAAGGGGGAGTACCTTCAACATCTATCATCCTAGGTTTAATTATAATATCGTTACCATAATTCTTGGACTATAAACTATACTTATACTTAACCTTAGGGACATCCCTAGACATACCTTAGAAATATCTCAAGGGATCTCACTAAAGTTCTCACATCCTAGTTCCCAATGTTTGACCAAACCTTTCCTTTGATAGAAGCTGTAGAGACCCGAAGCCTGACATAAATGGACATTACATTAATTTTGTAAAATACTTAATACATAACAAAAATATACACACAAGGACCGTAATAGTTTAGTGTCTTTGGAAACTCGGAATAAAATCATCTAATCGTGGTGAAAGATCTTCAACATCTCTCGTAAAGATCTTCCTTTTTTTCTTACCTAAAACCTTTCTTTATATCCTGGGGAAAAGAAAACATAAAAAGGATGTGCTCAAATTCTCAATAAGGGTAAGCATGGATTAAATAAAACATACTATATAAATTTGAACTTAAAAACATGAACATAATGTTTAAACATCAAAAGCTTGACCAATGAAATGAAACATGGAAGTACGTAAGGCATAGATCATAAAGAAACATTAAAAATGATAAAATAGCATGGGAATAAAACATGTAATTGTGGAAACCATTAACAACATGATATGATTTCAATATTATCCAAGGCATTGCTTCCAAGACCATCTTAGTGGACAACGTCCCTTTCGGAGTCGAGTTCACTCCTCGTTCCAGTCCTGTATTACTGAACCGGTTTAACTTGCCGTTCCAGCCATGTCTATCTCATGAGATATAAATATTTACCCAATGCATTGGAGGGATATATAGGTCCCACCCATCTCATAATGAAATCATTCTTACTTGTGCCACAACATAAAGATACACCATTCATAAAAACCCAATAAATAAAATGGGTTTCATAAACATCATACCATCATCACATAATCCATTTAAAAGAAATGGATATCATTTCATAATATGAGAAGTGAAACCAGGTAAATCATAGATACATTATACTTGAAACATACACATATGAAAATAATGTCATCTTAGATGGAAAATGCTTTTGATAAAACACTTGAAATGAATTCTTGAGGAAAATATCCTTTCATCTTTAAAATAATTTTCTTTTCACAAAATGTCATGCATTTTCAAAAGAAAAGGATTTTCTTGAAAATATTAATGAAATATTTTTGAGGAATCTTCATGAAAATCAAGCTTGAAAAATCCCTTCGTGCTGTATAAGTTACAAAAACATTCTTCTCGTACTTTTTCCGGAAAATTCAAAAAGTACCTTATACGAAAAACAACAAAAGATTCCTTTCATATACATAACTAAAAACTCACTGAAGGGTAAAATTGGATTTAAAAAATTGTATGTGGTTGGAAACAATATTACAATTTGAGGGAACATGGATGTGGATGATAAAATACACCCCAGTAAATATCAAAGTATAAACAATCTCAGATAAAAATGAGATTGTGATATTTCCCCATACCTTAGGTCCGATTTGCATCGTAAGTTTCCGAACCTCCTGTATAATGATTTAAATAATGTCACTGACTTATTCCAGAATCGTACTCATTGTTATGATATCATATATGGTTCACTTATTACTTTATATTACCCGTTCTTTTGTAAATTCCATGATAAATAGCGTTTTGGGTAAAATCGTTTCATTTGTCGTCTGTGTTTTGACTTGTAATTATTCATATGATTAATTAGTTCCTGATTACATAATTCCAGAATATAAGACATGATTTATATATAATATATATTCATAATATACATATATATATTAGATCAGTAAATGGAAAGAAATACATCGTTCATGGAGACGGTAGGCCGTACGTACGCATGAACGCTGTTTTTGTTTCCTTATTGAGTTGAATGGAATTAAGTAGATGAAATACAAATTAATCCAGTATAATTATTATGTCATATATTTCATGATTACTTATTATATATAGTTTATAATCATTCATGAATGGTTAACTTGGAGAATGATTCTCATCGCGTCGTGGAGACGGTAGTCCGTACGTACGCACGCGCGGTGATTTCATTTTCTGTAGGATGGATAGATGGTGAAATAGGGTTGTTTCATACTTATAATAACATATCAGTATATGAGTGATATTGATGTTATTACATCATAATGAAACAACTAAAGAAGAATAAGTGCAAGAAGAAGTAATGTTGAATGAATCGGTAACAGACATTACCTCTTCTTTGAAGCGCCTCTTTGAGTCCTCCTCTTAAGCCACTAAAATTGGTCTTTGAAGAAGACTATGACTTCTAGGATGTTTCTAGGGAAGTGGAGAGGAGAAATTGGCAGGGTTTGGACGAGCTTGAAGGCTCAATGTTCTGTGAGGAAGAGAGGGAGGAGGTGCCCTTTTATCAGGTAGGAGAGGGGCACCTTTGGAATAACTATCAATATTGTTTTTATTATAAAGTCATATTCGATTTTAAATAGCTCCAAATTGATTTATTTAGAAGCTAAGGTGGGGCTGGGTCGAAAAAATATCTTCCAATAGAATTTAGACATGTTTAGGTTCCTATTTTAACCTTATAATTTATATTTAACTTTATGTTAGATAATTTTACTTTTACCGTGTCTTTTTGTGTTATTACACTATAATGTTAATAAACATACTATAACAAGCCAAAAGAACCCCAATTTATTTATTATTAATATATATAACCTTATCTAAGTCATTTTGTTGATCCTTAGATTTTTATGAATAAAATAACAATTAATAATATAATATTTATTTTAAATACAATTTTATGTCAGTTTTGACACTATTTAATAATTGAATTTTGTGAAAATCATAACAGAATGATTAGTTGAAAAAAGTTAATTAAATCAATTCAAAAATGTCATATTAACCTATAAAATATGTTCAATTCATAAAAAGTCTCAAATTACATTTATTTGGGTATTTATAACATCAATTATGTCAGTATTTCATTAATAAAATAATTACTGCATCATCATTGTGTCATAAATAAATTAAATTATTTAATTTCTAAAGATTACAAATTAAATATCATTATGTAGGAAAGCTTTTTTTCTTTCTAATGAATATTTATAGTCGAATTTATCTGATTTATAACTGAATATTAAAAATGATTTACTTATTAAACTTTGATTTTAACTATTTTAACCCTTCATTAAATAAATTAATAATAAATGTCCTAATCTAATCCAAGTGGGCCTAAATGGACATATTATATTCCTAGGGTTCTTTTTGGTCGAATTACATTTATCCAATAGAATTAGGACATGTGTTAGGGTAATAAGAATATCATTTTTACCCTTAATTACCCTATTTACTTTTAACCGGGGTAAAAAAAAGTAAAAAGTTACTATTCACCAAAAATTATTTTCATCTCATTGAAAAACATTTTACTTACTGACATCAACCGTGTGTCTCGGAGTTTTGAAATTCCACTCACAGAAGCGGTAAAAATAAGGTTTATGAAAAATTCATTTTTTTAACTACCACTTAGTGGTTTCACTATTCATCAAAAAAAATAAAAGTTTCCAGAAAAATACAAAAAATTAGGCCTAAGATTTATTTGATATTATGAACTCAAAAATGATTTCTATTTTAAAAAATTCAAAACATATCAGTTGCATTAATTAATTTGAAAAAATAATTCTCTTCGTCAAAACAAATAGCGTGTTCTTAAGAGATAATAACTATCAAAAGATTGACACTTGTTTATGTCTTTTTTAAATGTGAAATTACATCCAATGACCAACATTATATTATATTGTAAAAATATATTCTAAATATACTTTTAAACGACTCAAATTAATAATTTATCACTATTAATTATTTCGATTAAAAATGTTGTTTTTAATTAAAATTTAGTAATTTTCACTATTGATCAGAAAATGAAAGTTATCCGAAAAGTACCAAAATTTCACCCTAAGCAAATTTCGATATTCCAAATCCAAAAATGAAGTCCATTTTGAAAAATAAAATTTACAAAATTTCAAAAAGTGGTTATTACTATTCATAACAGCTGGTTTTAATAACATTTTAATTGCATATCGTTGTTTAGTGAAACTCGGTACGGCGTACTACACACGCTATCGCGGAAGGTCGCGATTGCGTGTAATGAAAGGAAATTTAAGGATGCGTGTTGTGCAAGCTCCTTTTGGTGTATCGTACAACACAAGACATTAATGATATTAAAAAGCATATTTTTCATAAAATCTCGGGGTGTTACATTCTACCCCCCTTAAAATTAATTTCGCCCTCGAAATTCGTCGGGGTTATAAATGGATTACTACTAGAAAGTTTCTTTAATATAAACCCACATCTTAAAAGGAATACCAAAACCAATCTTTAAAAATAAAATTATGAAACGTAACGGTTACCCAAATAAACTAGCCACTGGGTTTCCACATAGGTGAAAATATGGATATGGAAGAGAAAACTAACAATCATGTTCTGAAGGAGAGTGGTAGAGAACATGGCTATGGAAAATCCAGCAATCACAAAGAAATAAATTTGTGGAGATCTAAGGTAACATCTAATTCATCTGATATAAGAGCACTAGGACAATATTTTTGGTTTTCAAGATCATTTCCCTAAAGTTGATGAAATTGGAATTAGAAGAAATACTGTCATGATTTTGGTATAGTCTCACCATTGGTCATTCTTTGGACAATTTCCACTTCATCACGTAAAGAAATGAAGTTGAATTTTTCATTCGTGATGTGTTAGAAGATCATGTGATAGAATTATTGGACATTCCATCTGTCTCAAACAAAAGGTTAGAAAAGTTATCAAAAAATACATAAGTACATCTATAGTGAGATTAATCATATATGGTACCTAAAATGGACTTATAATTCATATATCATATTACTTAATATAATAAAACTAATTTCTACTAAACAGGGACTTACTGTAGGCCAGTAGTAAGAGATAATGGCCAGTCGCACTTTGGTTGTGGGTTCGATTCCCACACCCTTGTCCGACGCGATGGGCTATCACCCGTCTGGCAGGTTGTCCTTTTTCTAAAACTACTTTACTATAACATCCCATCAATAATATCGAAAAAAGTTATATCCTTAAACAATACTAACTTATGTCCAATATAATCCATTCCAATCTTTAGGCCTATCTAAAATACTTCGGTCCACGCTCATAGTATAAAGAAAATGATTACTTGAAATGTCACATTACAGTCACATGAATGCCATAATTTATCCCCCACATATCATAAGATATATCTTGTTGGTAAAATTACAAATATGTGAATACCTTAATCATGTATTCTTTTGAAAAAGGAATACCCATTTAACCTTAGTGAAAACATGAATGCTGTCAAAAGATAACACTTTTCCACATACCAAAATCCCAAAATTTCTATATACTCAAACCATGATACCAATTAGTCCTTATATAAATCATAAGCTCTTGAATACTATGAAACATATTAGATTCTCTTTATACCTTCATTATGTTCATATGATCTGTTTTTCAGAAATATTTCAATCACTTTTCCTGGTTACTGATGCCATATTCTTATAGGAAACCACAATGGACCAATACATAGATATTCCAATATACCATAAAAGTACCTCAATAACATTATTCTTGAATACCAATACATAAAAACTTAAAACCATCATCTTCAATGATTGTCCGGGAATAAGTCATTCCTTAATTTAGAAGTAACTTTTCAGGTCAGGTCATTGAGTTGGGTAATTCCCATGTTCTCCACAAATAATACATTGAACTCCATAACAGTCGGTCACTCTATGTCCCTTTTCTCCACACAGATAACATCTGTCCCTCCATTTGAGGTATTACTCATTTTTCTTCTTCCCTTCTTTATAAATCTCAATCTTCCTTTCTTTATGCTCCTCAACATGTGAACATGCATAAAACTCTATCTTCCACTTATTTGAGGAATTAGGCATACCACTCAATTTCGCCTTGTTAATCATATGTTGTGATGAATGATTTGGAATAATCACAATATCTTTCTCTCTAGGCATTACACAATTTTGTTGCTCATAGTCACCAATTTGACCATTGGATTCAATGCTAACTGAATTCTTTCTGGTTCTCCCCATTGACTAAAACACAAAAAGAATTCTGTGAGAGGCAAAAATCATACAAGGAAAATAACATAATCAAGGGGGAGTACCTTCAACATCTAACATCATAGGTTTAATTATAATATCATTACCGTAATTCTAGGACTATAAACTATACTTATAATTAACCTTAGGGACATCCCTAGACATACCTTAGAAATATCTCTAGGGATCTCACTAAAGTTCTCACATCGCAGTTTCCAAAGGTTGACCAAACCATTCCTTTGATACCAACTGTAGAGACGTGAATCTTGACGTACATGGAAATTACATTAATTTTTAAGAATACTTAATACATAATAAAAATAGACACACAAGTACCGTAATAGTTTATTGTCTTTGGAAACTCAGAATAAAATCTTCTATTCGTGGTGAAAGATCTTCAACATCTCCCATTAATATCATCCATTTTTTTCTTAACAAAAACCATTATTTATATCTTGGGGGAAAGAAAACATATAAATGGTGAGCTCAAATTCTCAGTAAGGGTAAGCATGGATAAAATAAAACATACTATATACATTTGAACTTAAAAACATTAACATAATGTTTAAACATCAAAAGCTTGAGAAATGACATAAAATATAGAAGTACGTAAGGAATAGATCATAAAGAAACATTAATAATGATAAAATATCATTGGAATAAAACATGTAATTGTGGAAACCATTAAGCACAAGATATGATTTCCATATTAGCCAAGGCATTACTTCCAAGACCATCTTAGTGGACAAAGTCCCTTTCTGAATCGAGTTCACTCCTCGTTCCAGTCCTGTATAACTGAACCAGTTTAACTTGCCGTTCCATCCATGTCTATCTCATTAGATATAAATCTTTACCCAATGAATTGGAGGGAG
This sequence comes from Viscum album, assembly GCA_963277665.1. NCBI lineage: Eukaryota > Viridiplantae > Streptophyta > Magnoliopsida > Santalales > Viscaceae > Viscum > Viscum album. The sequence continues at coordinate 351,118,830 of OY728123.1, forward strand.
ATATATGTCCCAAACATCTCATAATGAAATCATTATTACTTGTGCCACAACATAAACATATATCATTCATAAAAACCCAATAAATAAAATGGGTTTTGTAAACATCATACCATCATTACATAATCCATTTAAAAGAAATGGATGTCATTTCATAATATGAGAAGTGAAACCATGTAAATCATAGAGACATTATACTTGAAAAATACACATATGAAAATAATGTCATCTTAGATAGAAAATGGTTTTGATAAAACACTCGAAATGAATTCTTGAGGAAAATATCCTTTCTACTTTAAAATAATTTTCTTTTCACAAAATTTCATGAATTTTAAAAAGAAAAGGATTTTCTTGAAAATAGTAATGAAATATTTTTGAGGATGCTTAATGAAAATCAAGCTTTAAAAATCTGTTCGTGCCGTATATGTTAATAAACATTCTTCTCGTACTTTTGCCGGAAAAGTAAAAAAGTACCTCGTACGAAAAACGATAAACGATTCCTTTCACATACTTTACTAAAAACTCACCGAAGGGTAAAATTGGATTTAATCAATTTCAGGTGTATGGAAATAATATTATATATTGAGGGAACATGGATGTGGATGATAAAATACACCCCAATAAATACCAAAGTATAAACAATCTCAGATAAAAATGAGATTGTGATATTTTCCCTTACCTTAGGTCCGATTTACTTAGTAATTATCTGAACCTCCTTTATAATGATTTAAATAATGTAATTGGCTTATTCCAGAATCATACTCATTGTTATGATATCACATATGGTTCACTTATGACTTTATATTACCCGTTCTTTTGTAAATTCCATGTTAAAGAGCGTTTTGGGTAAAATAGATTAATTTGTCGTCTGTGTTTTGACTTGTAATTATTCATATGATTACTTAGATCATGATTACTTAATTCCAGAATATAAAACATGATTTATATATAATATATATTCAGAATATACATATATATAATAGATTAGTAAATGGAAAGAAATACACCATTCATGGAGACGGTAGGCCGTACGTACGCATGAACGCGGTTTTCGTTTCCTTATGGAGTTGAATGGAATTAAGTAGATGAAATACACATAAATCCAGTATAATTATTATGTCATATATTTCATGATTACTTATTATATATACTTTATAATCATTCATGAATGGTTAACGTGGAGAATGAATCTCATCGGGTCGTGGAGACGGTAGTCCGGACGTACGCACGCGCGGTGATTTCGTTTTCCGTAGGATAGATAGATGGTGAAATAGGTTTGTTTCATAATTATAATAACATATTCATATTTGAGTGATAGTTATTTTATTTGTTCATAATGAAACAAATAAGTAAGAATAAGTGGAAGAAGAAATTAAGTTGAAAGAATCGGTAACTGACATTACCTCTTCTTTGAAGGGCCTCTTGGAGTCCTCCTCTTAGGACACTAAAATTGGTCTCTGAAGAAGACCAGGACCTCTAGGATGTTTCTAGGGAAGTGGAGAGGAGAAATTGGCTGGGTTGGGCTGATCATGAAGGCTCAATGTGGTGTGAGGAAGAGAGGGAGGAGGTTCCCTTTTATAAAGGAGGAGAGGGGCACCTTTCGAATAACTAAAAATATTATTTTATTATAAAGTTATATTCGGTTTTAAATAGCTCCAAATTTATTTATTTCGAAGATAAGGTGGGGATGCGTCGAAATAATCTGATCAAATAGAATTTAGACACGTTTTGGTTCCTATTTTAACCTTATCATTTATATTTAACTTTAGGTTAGATAATTTTACTTTTACCATGTCTTTTTGTGTTCTTACACTATAAGGTTAATAAACATACTATAAAAAGCCAAAAGAACCCCAAGTTGTTTATTATTAATATAAATAACCTTATCTAAGTCATTTTTCTGAACCTTAGATTTTTAGGAGTAAAGTAACAATTAATAATATAACATTTGTTTTAAAAACTATTTTATGTCAATTTTGAAACTATTTAATAATTGATTTTTTTGAAACTCATAACAGAATAATTACTTCGAATAAAGTTAATTAAATCAATACTAACATGTACTATTAACCTATAAAATTAGTGTAATTCATAAAAAGTCTCAATGTACATTTATTTGGGTATTTATAACATCAATTATGTCAATATTTCATTAATAAAATAATTACTGCATCATAATTGTGTCAGAAATAAATTAAATTATTTAATGCCTAAAAATTAAAAATTAAATGTCATTATGTAGGAAATATTTTTATCTTTCTAATGAATATTTATAGTTGAATTTATCTTATGTATAACCATATATTAAAAATGATTTACTTATTAATCATTGATGTTACCTATTTTAACCCTTCTTTAAATAATTTAATAATAAATGTCCTAATCTAAACCAAGTGGGCCTAAATGGTCATATTTTATTCCTAAGGTTGTTTTTGGTCGAATTACACTTATCCAATAGAATTAAGAAATGTTTTAGGGTAATAATAATATCATTTCTACCCTTAATTACCCCATTTACTTTTAACCGTGGTAAAAAAAAGTAAAAAGTTACTATTCATCAAAAATTATTTTCATCTCATTGAATCACATTTTACATAATGACATCAACTGTTTCTTCTGGATTTTTGAAATTCCACTCACAGAATCGGTAAAAATAAGTTTTATGAAAAATTCATTTTTTAACTACCACTTAGTGGTTTCACTATTCATCAAAAAAATAAAAGTTCCCAGAAAAATACCAAAAATTAGGCCTAAGATATATTTGATCTTATGAACTAAAAAATTATATCTATTTTACCAAATTGAAAACATATCATTTTCATTAATTAATTTAATAAAATAATTCCCGTCGTCAAAACAAATAGAGTGTTCTTAAGAGATAATAACTATCAAAAGATTGACACTTGTTTATGTCTTGATTAAATTTGAAATTACATCCAATGACCAAAATTGTATTAAATTGTAAAAATATATTCTAAATATACTTTAAAACCACTCAAATTAATAATTTATCACTATTAATTATTTCGATTAAAAAGGTTGTTTTTAATTAAAATTTAGTAATTTTCACTATTCATCAGAAAATGAAAGTTATCCGAAAAGTACCAAAATTTCACCCTAAGCTAATTTCGATATTATGAATCCAAAAATGAAGTCCATTTTGAAAAATAAAATTTACAAAATTTCAAAAAGTGGTTATTACTATTCATAACAGCTAGTTTTAATAATATTTTAATAGCATATCATTGTTTAGTGAAACTCGGTATTTCGTACGACACACGCTATTGAGGAAGGATGTGATTGCGTGTAATGAAAGGAAAGTCAAGGATTCTTGTTGTGCAAGCTCCTTTTGGTGTAGCGTACAACACAAGACATTAATGAAATTAAAATGAATATTTTTCATAAAATCTCGGGGTGTTACAATTTACCCCCCTTAAAAAGAATTTCACCCTCGAAATTCATCAGGGTTATAAATGGTTTAATACTCGAAAGTTTATTTAATAGAAACCCACATCATAAAATTAATACCAAAACCATTCTTTAAAAACAAAAGTATGAAATGTAACGGTTACCTAAATAAAAAAATCACTGGGTTTCCACATTGGTGAAAATATGGATATGGAAGAGAAATCTAACCATCATGTTTTTATGGAGAGTGGTAGAGAACATGGCTATGGAAAAGCCAGAAATCACAGAGCCATAAATTTGTGACGATCTAAGGTACCATCTGATTCATCAGAAATAAAAGCACTATGACAACATTTTTCATTTTCAAGATCATTTCCCTAAAGTTGATGAAATTGTAATTAGAAGAAATACTTTCGTGATTTTGTTATAGTCTCACCATTGGTCGTTCTTTGGAAAATTTCCACATCATCTCTTAAAGAGATGAAGTTGAATTTTTCATTCGTGATGTGTTAGCAGATCATGTGATAGAATTATGGGTCATTCCATCTGTCTCAAACAAAAGGTTAGAAAAGTTATCAAAAAATACATAAGTCCATATATAGTGAGATTAATCATATATGGTTCCTAAAATGGACTTATACTTCATATGTCATACTACTTAATATAATAAAACAAATTTCTACTAAACAGAGACTTACTGTAGGCCAGTGGTTGGCGATAATGGCCAGTCACACTTCGGTTGCGGGTTCAATTCCCACAGCCTTGTCTGACGCGATGGGCTATCTCCTGTCCGGTAGGTTGTCCTTTTTCTAAAACTACATTACTCTAACATCCCAACAATAATATCGAAAAAAAGTTCTATCCTTAAACAATACTAACTTATCCCCAACATAATCCATTCCAATATTTAGGATTATCTAAAATAGTTCGGTCCAAGCTTATAATATAAAGAAAATGATTACTTGAAATGTCACATAAAAATCACATGAATGCCATCATTTATCCCCCATATATCATAAGATATATCTTGTTGGTCAAATTACAAATATGTGAGTACCTTAATCATGCATTCTCTTTAAAAATGAATACCCATTTAACCTTAGTGAAAACATGAATGCTGTCAAAAGTTAACACTTTTCCACATACCAAAATCACAAAATTTCTATATACTCAAACCATGATACCACTTAGTCCTTATATCAATCATGAGATCATGAATACTATCAAACATGTTAGATTCTCTTTATACCATCATTATGTGCATATCATCTGCTTTCCAAAAATATTTCAATCACTTTTCATTGTTACCGATGCCATATTCTTATAGAAAACCACAATGGACCAATACATAGATATTCTAATATACCATAAAAGTACCTCAATAACATTATTCTTGAATACCAATACATAAACACTTCAAACCATCATCTTCAATGATTGTCCTGGAATAAGTCCTTCCATAATTTAGAAGTAACTTTTTAGGTCAGGGCATTGATTTAGGTAATGCCCATGTTCTCCACAAATAAGACAATGAACTACATAACAATCTGTCACTCTATATCCCTTTTCTCCACACAGATAACATTTGTCCCTCCATTTGAGGCATTTCTCAAGGTTCTTCTTCCCTTCTTTAGAAATATCAATCTTCCTTTCCTTATTATCCTCAACATGCGAACATGCATAAAAGTCTATCTTCCTCTTATTTGATGAATTAGGGATACCACTATATTTCACCTTCTAAATCATATATCGCGATGACTGATTTGGCATAATCACTATATCTTTCTCTCTACGCATTACACAATATTTTTTCTCATAGTCACCAATTTTTCCCTTGGATTCAATGCTAACCAAATTCTTTCTGGTTCCCTCCATTGACTAAAACACAAAAATAATTCTATGAGAGGCAAAATTCATACAAGGAAAATAAAATAATCAAGGGGGAGTACTTTCAACATCTAACATCCTATGTTTAATTCTAATATTGTTACCATAATTATAGGACTATAACCTATACTTATACTTAACCTTAGGGATATCCCTAGACATACCTTAGAAATATCTCTAGTGATCTCACTAAAGTTCTCGCATCCTAGTTTCCAAAGGTTGACTAAACCTTTCCTTTGATACCAACTATAGATACCCAAAGCTTGTAGTACATGTACATTACATTACTTTTTTGTAATAATTAATACATAAAAAAAATAGACACACACGGACCTTAATAGTTTAGTGTCTTTGGAATCTTGGAATAAAATATTCTAATCATGGTGAAAGATCTACAACATCTCACATAAAGATCTTCCCTTTTTTTCTTACCTAAAACCTTTATTTATATCCTGGGGAAAATAAAACATAAAAAGGGTGAGCTCAAATGATTAGCAAGGGTAAGCATGGATAAAATTAAACAAACTATATACATTTGAACATAAAAACATGAACATGATGTTTAAACATCAAAATCTTGAGCAATGACATAAAACATAGAAGTACGTAAGGCATAGATCATAAAGAAACATTAACAATGATAAAATAGCATGGTAATAAAACATGTAATTGTGGAAACCATTAAGCATATGATATGATTTCCATATTATCCAAGGCATTGCAGCCAAGACCATCTTAGTGGACGAAGTCCATTTCTGAATCGAGTTCACTCCTCGTTCCAGTCCGGTATTACTGAACCGGTTTAACGTGTCGTTCCAGCCACGTCTATCTAATGAGATATAAATCTTTACCCAATGCATTGGAGGGAGATATAGGTCCCACCCATCTCATAATGAAATCATTCTTACTTGTGCCACAACATAAAAATACATCATTCATGAAAACCCAAAAAAATGGGTTTCATAAACATCATACCATCATCACATAATCCATTTAAAAGAAATGGATATCATTTCATAATAAGAGAAGTGAAACCATGTAAATCATAGAGACATTATACTTGAAACATACAAGTATGAAAATAATGTCATCTTAGATGGAAAATGGTTTTGATAAAACACTTGAAAAGAATTCTTGAGGAAAATATCCTTTCTTCTTTAAAAAAATTTTCTTTTCACAATATTTCATGCATTTTTAAAAGAAAATATTTTATTGAAAATATTAATGAAATATTTTTTATGATGCTTCATGAAAATCAAGCTTTAAAAATCTGTTCGTGCCATATAATTTAAAAAACATTCTTCTCGTACTTTTGCCGGGAAAGTCAAAAAGTACCTCGTACGAAAAACGACAAAAGATTCCTTTCATATACTTTACTAAAAACTCACAAAAGGGTAAAATTGGATTTAATCAATTTTAGGTGGATGGAAACAATATTACATATTTAGGGAACATGGATGTGGATGATAAAATACACCAAGTAAATAACAAAGTATAAACAATCTCGGATAAAAATGAGATTGTGATATTTCCCCTTACCTTAGGTCCGATTTGCTTCGTAAGTGTCTGAACCTCCTATATAATGATTTAAATAATGTCATTGAATTATTCCAGAATCATACTCATTGTTATGATATCATAAATGGTTCACTTATGACTTTATATTACCCGTTCTTTTGTAAATTCTAGGTTAAAGAGCGTTTTGGGTAAAATCGTTTCATTTGTCGTCTGTGTTTTGACTTGTAATTATTCATATGATTACATAGATCGTGATTACTTAATTCCAGAATATAAAACATGATTTATATATAATATATATTCAGAATATACATATATATAATTGATCAGTAAATGGAATGAAATACGCCGTTCATGGAGACGGTAGGTCGTACGTACGCATGAACGCTGTTTTCATTTCCTTATTCAGTTTAATGGAATTAATTATATGAAATAAACATAAATCTAGTATCATTATTATTTAATATATTTCATGATTAATTATTATATATAATTTATATTCATTCATGAATGGTTAATGTGGAGAACGAATCTCATTGCGTCGTGGAGACGTTAGTCTATATGTACACACGCACAGTGATTTCATTTTCCGTAGGATGGATAGATGGTGAAATAGGGTTCTTTCATACTTATAATAACATATCAGTATATGAGTGATACTTATTTTATTACTTCATAATGAAACAACTAAAGAAGAAGAAGTGGAATAAGAAAGAAAGTTGAATGAATCGGTAATAGACATTACCTCTTCTTTGAAGCGCCTCATTGAGTCCTCCTCTTATAGCACTAAAATTGGTCTTTGAAGAAGACCAGGACCTCTAGGAAATTTCTAGGGAAGTGGATAGGAGAAATTGGCAGTGTTTGGCCAAGCTTGAAGGCTCCAAGTGGTGTGAGGAAGAGAGGGAGGAGGCGCCCATTTATAAGGGAGGAGAGGGGCGCCTTTGGAATAACTAAACATATTATTTTATTATAAAGTAATATTAGGTTTTAAATAGCTCCAAATTGATTTATTTAGAAGCTAAGGTGGGGATGGGTCTAAATACTCTAATCCAATATAATTTATTCATGTTTAGGTTCCTATTTTGACGTTATCATTTATATTTAACTTTGTGTTAGATAATTTTACTTTTACCGTGTCTTTTTGTGTTCTTACACTATTAGGTTAATAAACATACTATAACAAGACACAATAACCCCAAGTTGTTTATTATTAATATATATAACTGTATCTATGTCAGTTGGCCAAACCTTTTATTTTTAGGAATAAAATAACAATTAATAATATAATATTTGTTTTAAAAACTATTTTATGTAAATTTTGAAACTATTTAATAATTTATTTTTGTGAAACTCATAACAGAATTATTATTTCTAAAAACGTTAATTAAATAAATAAAAACATGTCATATTAACCTATAAAATTAGTTTAATTCATAAAAAGTCTCAAATTACATTTATTTGGATATTTATAACATCAGTTATGTCAATATTTCATTAATAAAATAATTACTGCATCATCATTGTGTCATAAATAAATTAAATTATTTAATGGCTAAAAATTCCAAATTAAATATAATTATGTAGGACATCGTTTTAGATTTCTAATGAATATTTATAATCGAATTTATCTTATGTATAACCCTATATTTAAAATGATTAACTTATAAAACTTTGATTTTAACTATTTTAACCCTTGTTTAAATAAATTAATAATAAATATCCTAATCTAATCCATGTGGGCCTAAATGGACATATCTTATTCCTAAGGTTGTTTTTGGTCGAATTACACTTATCCAATAGAATTAGGACATGTGTTAGGGTAATAATAATATCATTTTTACCCTTAATGACCCTATTTACTTTTAACCGTGGAAAAAAAGTAAAAAGTTACTATTCACCAAAAATTATTTTCATCTCATTGAACCACATTTTACATACTGACATCAACTGTGTCTCTCGGATTTTCGAAATTCCAATCACAGAAGCGGTAAAATTATGTTTTATGAAAAAATCATTTTTTTAACTACCACTTAGTGGTTTCACTATTAATAAAAAAAATGAATGTTTCCAGAAAAATACAAAAAATTAGGCCTAAGCTATATTTGATATTATGAAATAAAAAATGATGTCTATTTTACCAAATTCAAAATATATCAGTTGCATTAATTAATTTAAAAAAGTTCTCGTCGTCAAAACAAATAACGCGTTCTTAAGAGATAATAACTATCAAAAGATTGACACTTGTTTATGTCTTGTTTAAATGTGAAATTACATCCAATGAAAAAAATTGCATTAAATTGTAAAAATATATTCTAAATATACTTTAAAACCACTCAAATTAATAATTTATCACTATAAATTATTTCGATTAAAAATGTTGTTTTTAATTAAAATTTATTAATTTTCACTATTCATCAGAAAATGAAAGTTATCCAGAAAGTACCAAAATTTCACCCTAAGCTAATTTCGATATTCCGAATCCAAATATGAAGTCCATTTTGAAAAATAAAATTTAAAAAATATCAAAAAGTGGTTATTACTATTCATAACAGCTAGTTTTAATAATATTTTAATAGCATATCGTTGTTTAGTGAAACTCGGTATTACGTACTACACACGCTATCGAGGAAGGTCGCGATTGCGTGTAATGAAAGTCAAGTCAAGGATGCATGTTGTGAAAGCTCCTTTTGGTGTAGCATACAACACAAGACATTAATTAAATTGAAAGGAATATTTTTCATAAAATCTTGGGGTGTTACAATTTTTATTATTATATGTATTTTATTACTCATTTCATGTTCATTAATTTATTAATTTTACAAACTGTAAATTTTTTTTGTGGTTAGTAAAATAATCTATATAAAATAACTATATAAATTTAATAATCGTACTAAATGGTTCATCTCTATAAACGATTACATAAGGGTCTTTATCACCATTTCGATTTTTAAAAGGATTTTAATATAATTTATTTTCACTTCTAAAGTTTGATTTCATTATGAAATTAAATTCAAAAAATTAGACATGCGATTTTCTCTAGGAACCATAAAATGAACGCCCTTAGAACTATGAAATTAAATATTATAACTCTTTTAAATGGTAGTAAATTAAAATAAAATAATTTATGAAAATAAAATATAGATGTAATCATTTATGAATTAATTTATTACTAAATTTAATTTTATTATTTTTGATGTAATGTGTAGGTACATAATGATTCAGGACATAAGGATTGATATTTCTATGAATAATCCAATTTTATTTGGAATATGTTTTCTTTACCCTCACCTCACATTATCTCTACATTGTTCTTATATAACCCTTTCATATTTTGTATATATGTTTGAATAATATATAAATTTCCCAATTAAAAATTATTTTATGGTGAAATAAATTTCGAAAATTTTGTCTTCAAATTTTTTATCATTAAGGAATCCAGATTAGAGGGAACATCCCAGATTCATTATCCAATTAAAGTACCAACACAAAATAATTTTTAAGACATACATGATTTCAAAAATTACATATTTTCTTATGGGAAAAAATTAGATCATTTTTATTTTTTTGAAGACTAATATTCATTTTTCCTCTTTAAACACTCATTACACTTTTTAATAAAATATCCCTTAAGAGTTACATTTCTTAAGTTATTAATCCATAGATTTCACATTTACACATTACATGGAAGCCAATTTTCCAAGATTATTCTTATTTTTATATATATGAACATCCTGAAATTCTTTAATACCTTCTTTAATAGAATCTATTTTTTCATTCCATTATGTTATCATATAAGACATCATTGAGAAACCCATTAATTTTTATGAATTAGAATTATTTTAATGCCTTATGTTTCTTTCCCTTTTGTTGTACACATATGCATGTTTTAGGTTAGGGTATTGAGTTGGGTAATGTCCATGTTCTCCACAAATAAGACATTGAACTCCATAATAGTCGGTCACTCTATGTCCCTTTTCTCCACACAGATAACGTTTGTCCATCCATTTGAGGTATTCCTCAAGGTTCTTCTTCCCTTCTTTAGAAATCCCAATCTTCCTTTCTTTATGATCCTCAACATGCGAACATGCATAAAATTCTATATTCCTCTTATTTGACGAATTAGGCATACCACTAAATTTCACCTTGTTAATAATATATCTAATGACTGATTTGGAATAATCACAATATATTTCTCTCTAGGAATTATGCAATATTGTTGCTCATAGTCACCAATATTTCCGTTGGATTCAATGCTAACCGAATTCTTTCTGGTTCCCTCCATTGACTAAAACACAAAAAGAATTCTGTGAGAGGCGAAAATCATACAAGGAAAATAACATAATCAAGAGGGAGTACCTTCAACATCTAACATCCTTGGTTTAATTCTAATATTGTTACCATAATTCTTGGACTATAACCTATACTTATACTTAACCTTATGGACATCCCTAGATATACCTTAGAAATATCTCAAGGGATCTCACTAAAGTTCTCACATCCTAGTTTCCAATGTTTGACCAAACCTTTCCTTTGATAGCAACTGTACAGACCTGAAGCCTGACATACATGGACATTAAATTAATTTTTAGGAATACTTAATACATAAAAAAAATAGACACACAAGGACCGTAATAGTTTAGTGTCTTTGGAAACTCGGAATAAAATATTTTAATCATGGTGAAAGATCTTCAACATCTCCCATAAAGATTATCTTTTTTTTCTTACCTAAAAACTTTCTTTATATCCTGGGGAAAAGAAAACATAAAAAGGGTGATCTCAAATGCTCAGTAAGGGTAAGCATGGATAAAATAAAACATACTATATAAATTTGATCTTAAAAACATGAACATAATGTTTAAACATCAAAAGCTTGAGCAATAACATAAAACATGGAAGTACGTAAGGCATATATCATAAAGAAACATTAAAAATGATAAAATAGCATGGGTATAAAACATGTAATTGTGGAAACCATTAAGAACATGATATGATTTCCATATTAGCCAAGGCACTGCTTCCAAGACCATCTTAGTGGAAAACATCCCTTTCAGAATCGAGTTCACTCGTTGTTCCAGTCCTGTATTACTGAACCGGTTTAACTTGTCGTTCCATCCATGTCTATCTCATGATATATAAATCTTTACCCAATGCATTGGAAGGAGATATAGGTCCCACCCACCTCATAATGAAATCATTCTTACTTGTGCCACACCATATACATACATCATTCATAAAAACCCAATAAATAAAATGGGTTTCATAAACATCATACCATCATCACATAATCCATTTAAAAGAAATGGATATCATTTCATAATATGAGAAGTGAAACTAGGTAAATCATAGAGAAATTATACTTGAAACATACACCTATGAAAATAATGTCATCTTAGATGGAAAATGGTTTTGATAAAACACTTGAAATGAATTCATGAGGAAAATATCTTTTCTTCCTTAAAATAATGTTCTTTTCACAAAATGTCATGCATTTTTAAAATAAAATAATTTTCATGAAAATATTAATGAAATATTTTTGAGGAAGCTTCATGAAAATAAAGCTTGGAAAATCCGTTCACGCTGTATAAGTTAAAAAAACATTCTTCTCGTACTTTTTCCGAAAACGTCAAAAAGTACCTCGTACGAAAAACGACAAAAGATTCCTTTCATATACTTTACTAAAAACTCACTGAAGGGTCAAATTGGTTTTAAACAATTTTATGTGGATTGAAACAGTATTAAAATTTGAGAGATCATGGATGTGGATGATCAAATACACCCTAGTAAATACCAAAGTATAAACAATCTCGGATAAAAATGAGATTGTGATATTTCCCCTTACCGTAGGTCCGATTTGCATCGTATGTTTCCGAACCTCCTGTATAATGATTTAAATAATGTCATTGACTTATTCCAGAATTGTACTTATTCTTATGATATCATATATGGTTCACTTATGACTTTATATTACCCGTACTTTTGTAAATTCCATGTTAAAGAGCGTTTTGGGTAAAATCGTTTCATTTTTCGTCTATTTTTTGACTTGTAATTATTCATATGATTACTGAGATCCTGATTACTTAATTACAGAATATAAGACATGATTTATATATAATATATATTCAGAATATACATATATATAATATATTAGTAAATGGAAATAAATACATCGTTCATGGAGACGGTAGGTCGTACTTATGCATAAACGTTGTTTTTGTTTCCTTATTGAGTTGAATGGAATTAAGTAGATGAAATAAACATAAATAAAATATCATTATTATGTCATATATTTCATGATTACTTATTATATATACTTTATAATCATTCATGAATGGTTAACTTGGAGAATGAATCTCATCACGTCGTGGAGACGATAGTCCGTACGTACGCACGCGCGGTGATTTCGTTTTCCATAGGATGGATAGATGGTGAAATAGGGTTGTTTCATACTTATAATAACATATCCATATATGAGTCATTCTGATGTTATTACTTAATAATGAAACAACTAAATAAGAATAAGTGTAAGAAGAAGTAAAGTTGAAAGAATCGGTAACAGACATTACCTCTTCTTTGAAGCGCCTCTTTGAGTCCTCCTATTAAGGCACTGAAATTTGTCTTTGAAGATGTCCAGGACCACTAGGATGTTTCTAGGGAAGTGGAGAGGATAAATTGGCAGGGTTTGGCCGAGCATGAAGGCTCAAAGTGGGGTGAGGAAGAGAGGGGGGAGGTGCCCTTTTATAAGGGAGGAGAGGGCCACCTTTGAAATAACTATTAATATTTTTTTATTATAAAGTCATATTCGGTTTTAAATAGCTCCAAATTGATTTATTTCGAAGCTAAGCTGGGGATGGGTAGAAATCCTCTCATCCAATAGAGTTTAGACACGTTTATGTTCCTATTTTAACCTTACAATTTATATTTAACTTTAGGTTAGATAATTTTACCTTTACCTTGTCTTTTTGTGTTATTACACTATAAGGTTAATAAACAAACTATAACAATCCAAAAGAACCCCAAGTTATTTATTATTAATATATATAACCTTATCTAAGTCATTTTGTTGATCCTTAGATTTTTATGAATAAAATAACAATTAATAATATAATATTTATTTTAAATACTATTTTATGTCAGTTTTGAAACTATTTAATAATTGAATTTTGTGAAAATCATAACAGAATGATTAGTAGAAAAAATTTAATTAAATCAATACTAACATGTCATATTAACCTATAAAATTAGTTTAATTCATAAAAAGTCACAAATTACATTTATTTGGGTATTTATAACATCAATTATGTCAATATTTCATTAATAAAATAATTACTGCATCATCATTATGTCATAAATAAATTAAATTATTTAATGTCTAAAGATTAAACATTAAATATCATTATTTAGGAATGCTTTTTTTCTTTCTAATGAATATTTATAGTTGAATTTATCTGATTTATAACCGAATATTAAAAATGATTTACTTATTAAACTTAGATTTTAACTATTTTAACCCTTCATTAAATAAATTAATAATAAATGTCCTAATCTAATCCAAGTGGGCATAAATGGACATATTTTATTCCTAGGGTTGTTTTTGGTCGCATTACACGTATCCAATAGAATTAGGACATGTGTTAGGGTAATAATAATATCATTTTTACCCTTAATTACCTTATGTACTTTTAACCGTGGTAAAAAAGTTAAAAGTTACTATTCACCAAAAATTATTTTCATCTCATTGAACAACATTTTACTTACTAACATCAGCCATGTCTCTCGGATTTTTGAAATTCCACTCACAGAAGCGGTAAAAATAAGGTTTATGAAAAATTCATTTTTTTAACTACCACTTAGTGGTTTCACTATTCATCAAAAAAATAAATGTTTCTTGAAAAATACCAAAAACTAGGCCTAAGCTATATTTTATATTACGAACTCAAAAATGATGTCTATTTTACAAAATTAAAAACATATCAGTTGCATTAATTAATTTTAAAAAATAATTCTCGTCGTCAAAACAAATAGCGTTTTCTTAAGAGATAATAATTATCATAAGATTGACACTTGTTTATGTCTTGTTTAAATGTGAAATTACATCCAATGACCAACATTATATTAAATTGTAAAAATATATTCCAAATAAACTTTAAAACCACTCAAATTAATAATTTATCACTATTAATTATTTCAATTAAAAATGTTGTTTTTAATTAAAATTTATTAATTTTCACTATTCATCAAAAAATGAAAGTTATCCGAAAAGTACCAAAGTTTCACCCTAAGCTAATTTCGATATTCCAAATCCAAAAATGAAGTCCATTTTGAAAAATAAAATTTACAAAATTTCAAAAATTGGTTATTACTATTCATAACAGCTAGTTTTAATAATATTTTAATAGCATATCGTTGTTTAGTGAAACTCGGTATTGCGTACTACACACGCTATCGAGGAAGGTCACGATTGTGTGTAATGAAATGAAATTCAAGGAAGCGTGTTTTGCAAGATCCTTTTGGTAAAGTGTACAACACAAGACATTAATGAAATTAAAAAGAATATTTTTCATAAAATCTTGGGGTGTTACATTCTACCCCCCTTAAAATTAATTTTGCCCTCGAAATTCATCGGGGTTATAAATGGTTTACTACTCGAAAGTTTCTTTAATAGAAACCCACATAGTAAAAGGAATACCAAAACCAATCTTTAAAAATAAAAGTATGAAACGTAACGGTTACCCAAATAAACTAATCACTAGGTTTCCACATAGGTGAAAACATGGATATGGAAGAGAAATATAACCATCATGTTCTGAAGGAGAGTGGTAGAGAACATGGATATGGAAAATCCAGAAATCACAAAGCAATAAATTTGTGAATATCTAAGGTACCATATGATTCATCTTATATAAGAGCACTATGACAACATTTTTGGATTTCAAGATCATTTCCCTAAAGATGATGAAATTGGAATTAAAAGAAATAGTTTCATGATTTGGTATAGTCTCAACATTGGTCGTTATTTGGACAATTTACACTTCATCTCTTAAATAAATGAAGTTGAATTTGTCATTCGTGATGTGTTATAAGATCATGTGAGAGAATGATTGGACATTCCATCTGTCTCAAACAAAAGGTTAGAAAAGTTATCAAAAAATACATAAGTCCATCTATAGTGAGATTAATCATATATGGTTCCTAAAATGGACTTATACTTCATATATCATACTACTTAATATAATAAAACAAATTTCTACTGAATAGGGACTTACTGTAGGCCAATGGTAGGTGATAATGGCCAGTTGCACTTTGGTTATGGGTTCGATTCCCACAGCCTTGTCCGACGCGATGGGCTATCACCCGTCTGGCAGGTTGTCCTTTTTCTAAAACTACTTTACTATAACATCCCATCAATAATATCGAAAAAAGTTATATACTTAAACAATACTAACTTATGTCCAACATAATCCATTCCAATCTTTAGTCCTATCTAAAATACATCAGTGCAAGCTCATAGTATAATGAAAATGATTACTTGAAATGTCACATAACAATCACATGAATGCCATAATTTATCCCCCACATATCATAAGATATATCTTGTTGGTCAAATTACAAATATGTGAATACCTTAATCATGTATTCTCTTGAAAAATGAATACCCATTTAACCTTAGTGAAAACATGAATACTGTCAATAGATAACTCTTTTCCACATACCAAAATCCCAAAATTTCTATATAGAAAAACCATGATACCACTTAGTCCTTATATAAATCATAAGCTCATGAATACTATCAAACATATTATATTCTCTTTATACCTTCATTACATGCATATGATCTGTTTTCCAAAAATATTTCAATCACTTTTCATGGTTACTGATGCCATATTCTTATAGGAAACCACAATGGACCAATACATAGATATTCCAATATACCATAAAAGTACCTCAATAACATTATTTTTTAATACCAATACATAAAATCTTCAAACCATCATCTTCAATGATTGTCCTGGAATAAGTCCTTCCTTAATTTAGAAGTAACTTTTCAGGTTAGGGCATTGAGTTGGATAATGCCCTTGTTCTCCACAAATAAGACATTGAACTCCATAACAGTCAGTCACTCTATGTCCCTTTTCTCCACACAGATAACATCTGTCCCTACATTTGAGGTATTCCTCAAGGTTCTTCTTCCCTTCTTTAGAAATCTCAATCTTCCTTTCTTTATGCTCCTCAACATGTGTACATGCATAAAAGTCTATCTTCCTCTTATTTGATGAATTAGGCATACCACTCAATTTCAACTTGTTAATCATATATCGCGATGACTGATTTGGCATAATCACAATATCTTTCTCTCTAGGCATTACACAATTTTGTTGCTCATAGTCACCAATTTTTCCATTGGATTCAATGCTAACTGAATTCTTTCTAGTTATCCCCATTGACTAAAACACAAAAAGAATTCTGTGAGAGGCAAAAATCATACAAGGAAAATAACATAATCAAGGGGGATTACCTTCAACATGTAACATCCTAGGTTTAAATATAATATTGTTACCGTAATTCTAGGACTATAACCTATACTTATACTTAACCATAGGGACATCCCTAGACATACCTTAGAAATATCTCTAGGGATCTCACTAAAGTTCTCACATCCCAGTTTCCAAAGGTTGACCAAACCTTTCCTTTGATACCAACTGTAGAGACCCGAAGCATGAAGTACATGGAAATTACATTAATTTTGCGGAATACAAAATACATAACAAAAATAGACACACATGGACCGTAATAGTTTAGTGTCTTTGGAAACTCGGAATAAAATCTTATAATCGTGGTGAAAGATCTTCAACATCTCCCATAAATATCATCCCTTTTTTTCTTACCAAAAACCATTCTTTATATCCTGGGGAAAAGAAAACATATAAAGGATGAGCTCAAAATCTCAGTAAGGGTAAGCATGGATAAAATAAAACATACTATATACAATTGAACATAAAAACATGAACATAATGTTTAAACATCAAAATCTTGAGCAATGACATAAAACATGGAAGTACGTAAGGAATAGATCATAAAGAAACATTAATAATGATAAAATAGCATGGGAATAAAACAAGTAATTTTGGAAACCATTAAGCACATGATATGATTTCCATATTAGCCAAGGCATTGCTTCCAAGACAATCTTAGTGGACAAAGTCCCTTTCTGAATCGAGTTCAGTCCTCGTTCAAGTCCTGTATTACTGAACCTGTTTAACTTTCCGTTCCATCCATGTCTATCTCATGAGATATAAATCTTTAACCAATGCATTGGAGGTATATATATGTCCCACACATCTCATAATGAAATCATTATTACTTGTGCCACAACATAGACATACATCATTCATAAAAACCCAATAAATAAAATGGGTTTCATAAACATCATACCATCATTACATAATCCATTTAATAGAAATGGATGTCATTTCATAATATGAGAATTGAAACAACGTAAATCATAGAGACATTATACATGAAACATACACATATGAAAATAATGTCATCTTTGATAGAAAATGGTTTTGATAAAACACATGAAATGAATTCTTGAGGAAAATATCCTTTCTTCTTTAAAATAATTCTCTTTTCACAAAATGTCATGCATTTTAAAAAGAAAAGGATTTTCTTGAAAATATTAATGAAATATTTTTGAGGAAGCTTCATGAAAATCATGCTTTAAAATCCGATCGTGCCGTATAAGTTAAATAAACAATCTTCTCGTACTTTTGCCGGAAAAGTCAAAAAGTACCTCGTACGAAAAACGATAAATGATTCCTTTCATATTCTTTACTAAAAACTCAGCGAATGGTAAAATTGGATTTAAACAATTTCTGGTGGATGGAAACAATATTATATATTGAGGGAACATGGATATGGATTATAAAATACACCCTAGTAAATACCAAAGTATAAACAATCTCGGATAAAAATGAGATTGTGATATTTTCCCTTACCTTAGGTCCAATTTGCTTAGTAAGTGTCCAAACCTCCTGTATAATGATTTATATAATGTCATTGGCTTATTCCTGAATCATACTCATTGTTATGATATCATATATGGTTCACTTATGACTTTATATTACCCGTTCTTTTGTAAATTCCATGTTAAAGAGCGTTTTGGGTAAAATCGATTCATTTTTCGTCTGTGTTTTGACTTGTAATTATTAATATGATTACTTAGATCATGATTACTTAATTTCAGAATATAAAACATGATTTATATATAATATATATTCAGAATATACATATATATAGTAGATCAGTAAATGGAATGAATACACCATTCATTGAGACGGTAGGCCGTACGTACGCATGAACGCTGTTTTCGTTTCCTTATGGAGTTGAATGGAATTAAGTAGATGAAATACACATAAATCCAGTATAATTATTTTGTCATATATTTCATGATTACTTATTATATATACTTTATAATCATTCGTGAATGGTTAACGTGGAGAATGAATCTCATCAGGTCGTGGAGACGGTAGTCCGGACGTACACACGCGCGGTGATTTCATTTTCCATAGGATGGATAGATGGTGAAATAGTGTCGATTCATACATATAATAACATATACATATATGAGTGATACTTATGTTATTACTTCATAATGAAAAAAATAAGGAAGAATAAGTGGAAGAAGAAATTATGTTGAAAGAATCAGTAACAGACATTACCTCTTCTTTGAAGCGCCTCTTTGAGTCCTCCTCTTAGGGCACTAAAATTGGTCTCTGAAGAGAACCAGGACCTCTAGGATGTTTCTAGGGAAGTGGAGAGGTTAAATTGGCTGGGGTGGGCAGATCTTGAAGGCTCCATGTGGTGTGAGTAAGAGAGGGAGGATGTGCCCTTTTATAAAGGAGGAGAGGGGCACCTTTCGAATAACTACAAATATTATTTTATTATAAAGTCATATTCAGTTTTAAATAGCTCCAAATTGATTTATTTAGATGCTAATGTGGGGATGGGTCGAAATAATCTGATCAAATAGAATTTAGACACGTTTTGGTACTTATTTTACCCTTATCATTTATATTTAACTTTAGGATAGATAATTTTACTTTTACCGTGTCTTTTTGTGTTCTTACACTATAAGGTTAATAAACATACTATAACAAGCCAAAAGAACCCAAAGTTGTTTATTATTAATATATATAACCTTATCTAAGTCATTTTTCTGAACCTTATATTTTTAGGAATAAGGTAACAATTAATAATATAACATTTGTTTTAAAAACTATTTTATGTCAATTTTGACACTATTTAATAATTGATTTTTTGAAACTCATAACAGAATAATGAGTTCCAAAAACGTTACATAAATCAATAATAACATGTCATATTAACCTATAAAATTAGTGGAATTCATAAAAAGTTTCAAATTACATTAATTTTGGTATTTATAACATCAATTATGTCAATATTTCATTAATAAAACAATTACTGAAGCATCATTGTGTCATAAATAAATTAAATTATTTAATGCCTAAAAATTACAAATTAAATATCATTATGTAGTAACTATTTTTATATTTATAATGAATATTTATAGTCAAATTTATCTTATGTATAACCATATATTAAAAATGATTTACTTATTAAACTTTGATTTTAACTATTTTAACCCTTCTTTAAATAATTTTATAATAAATGTTCTAATCTAATCCATGTGGGCATAAATGGTCATATTTTATTACTAAGGTTTTTTTGGGGTCGAATTACACTTATCCAATTGAATTAGGACATGTTTTAGGGTAATAATAATATCATTTCTACCCTTAATTACCCTGTTTACTTTTAACCGTGGTAAAAAAAATAAAAAGTTACTATTCACAAAAAAATTATTTTCATCTCATTGAACCACATTTTACATAATGAAATCAACCATGTCTCCTGGATTTTTGAAATTCCTTTCACAAAAGCGGTAAAAATAAGTTTTATGAAAAATTCATTTTTTTACTACCACTTAGTGGTTTTACTATTCATCAAAAAAAAGAAAGTTCCCAGAAAAATACCAAAAATTAGGCCTAAGATATATTTGATCTTATGAACTCAAAAATGATTTCTATTTTACCAAATTAAAAACATAACATTTTTATTAATTAATTTAATAAAATAATTCTCGTCGTCAAAACAAATAGCGTGTTCTTAAGAGATAATGAATATCAAAAGATTGACACTTGTTTATGTCTTGATTAAATTTGAAATTGCATCCAATGACCAACATTGTATTAAATTGTAAAAATATATTCTAAATATACTTTAAAACCACTCAAATTAATAATTTATCACTATTAATTATTTTGATTAAAAATTTTGTTTTTAATTAAAATTTAGTAATTTTCACTGTTCATCAGAAAATGAATGTTATCCGAAAAGTACCAAAATTTCACCCTAAGCTAATTTCGATATTCCAAATCCAAAAATGAAGTCCATTTTGAAAAATAAAATTTACAAAATTTCAAAAAGTGGTTATTACTATTCATAACAGCTAGTTTTTATAATATTTTAATAGCATATCGTTGTTTAGTGAAACTCGGTATTACGTACTACACACGCTATCGAGGAAGGTTGTGATTGCGTGTAATGAAAGGAAAGTCAAGGATTCTTGTTGTGCAAGATCCTTTTGGTGTAGCGTACAACACAAGACATTAATGAAATTAAAAAGAATATTTTTCATAAAATCTCGGGGTGTTACATTCTACCCCCCTTAAAATGAATTTCGCCCTCAAAATTCGTCAGGGTTATAAATGGTTTACTACTCGAAATATTCTTTGATAGAAACACACATCGTAAAATTAATACCAAAACCATTCTTTAAAAACAAAATTATGAAATGTAACAGTTACCCAAATAAACTAATCACTGGGTTTCCACATAGGTGAAAATATGGATATGGAAGAGAAATCTAACCATCATGTTCTGAGGGAGAGTGGTAGAGATCATGGATATGGAAAAACCAGAAATCACAAAGCCATAAATTTGTGACGATATAAGGTACCATCTGATTCATCAGATATAAGAGCACTAGGACAACATTTTTCTTTATCAAGATCATTTCCCTAAAAATGATGAAATTGTAATTAGAAGAAATACTTTTGTGATTTTGGTAGTCTCACCATTGGTCGTTATTTGGAAAATTTCCACTTCATCTCTTAAAGAGATGAAGATGAATTTGTCATTCATGATGTGTTAGCAGATCATGTGATAGAATTATGGGTCATTCCATCTGTCTCAAACAAAAGGTTAGAAATGTTATCAAAAAATACATA
This sequence comes from Viscum album, assembly GCA_963277665.1. Classification (NCBI taxonomy): domain Eukaryota; kingdom Viridiplantae; phylum Streptophyta; class Magnoliopsida; order Santalales; family Viscaceae; genus Viscum; species Viscum album. Next base: position 351,140,951 of record OY728123.1, read on the forward strand.
AGTCCATCTATAGTGTGATTAATCATATATTGTTCCTAAAATGGATGTAGACTTCATATGTCATACTATATAATATAATAAAACTAATATCTACTAAACATGGACTTATTGTAGGCCAGTGGATGGTGATAATGGCCAGTTTCACTTCAATTGTGGGTTCAATTCCCACAGCCTTGTCCGACGCGATGGGCTATCGCTCGTCCGGTAGGTTGTCCTTTTTCTAAAACTACATTACCATAACATCCCATCAATAATATCAAAAAAATGTTCTATCGTTAAACAGTACTAACTTATGTAAAACATAATCCATTCCAATCTTTAAAATTATAAAAAATACTTCGGTCCAAGCTTATAATATAAAGAAAATGATTACTTGAAATGTCACATAACAATCACATGAATGCCATCATTTATCCCCCATATATCATAAGATATATCTTGTTGGTCAAATTACAAATATGTGAATACCTTAATCATGCATTCTCTTGAAAAATGAATACCCATTTAGCATTAGTGAAAACATGAATGCTGTCAAAAGTTAACACTTTTCCACATACCAAAATCCCAAACTTTCTATATACTCAAACCATGATACCACTTAGTACTTATATCAATCATGAGATCATTAATGCTATCAAACATATTAGATTCTCATTATACCATCATTATGTGCATATCATCTGATTTCCAAAAATATTTCAATCACTTTTCACGGTTACAGATGCCATATTCCTATAGAAAACCACAATGGACCAATACATATATATTCTAATATACCATAAAAGTACCTCAATAAAAATATACGTGAATAGAAATACATAAACACTTCAAACCATCATCTTCAATTATTGTCTTGGAATAAGTCCTTCCTTAATTTAGAAGTAACTTTTTAGGTCAGGGCATTGAGTTAGGTAATTCCCATGTTGTCCACAAATAAGTCATTGAACTCCATAAAAGTCTGTCACTCTATATCCCTTTTCTCCACACAGATAACATCTGTCCATCCATTTTAGGTATTCCTCATGGTTCTTCTTCCCTTCTTTAGAAATCTCAATCTTCTTTTCTTTATTATCGTCAACATGAGAACATGCATGAAAGTCTATCTTCCTCTTATTTGATGAATTAGGCATACCACTAAATTTCACCTTGTTAATCATATATCGCGATGACTGATTTGGTATAATCACTATTTCTTTCTCTCTATGCATTACACATTTTTTTTTCTCAAAGTCACCAATTTTTCTATTCGATTAAATGCTAACCGAATTCTTTTTGGTTCCCTCTATTGATTAAAACACAAAAATAATTCTATGAGAGGCAAAAATCATACAAGGAAAATTACATAATCAAGGGGGAGTACTTTCAACATCTAACATCCTTGGTTTAATTCTAATATCGTTACCATAATTCTAGGACTATAACCTATACTTATACTTAACCTTAGGGACATCCCTAGAAATACCTTAGAAATATCTCTAGGGATCTCACTAAAGTTCTTGAATCCTAGCTTCCAATGGTTGACTAAACCTTTCCTTTGATACCAACTATAGAGACCCGAAGCTTGACGTACATGGACATTACATTACTTTTTCGGAATACTTAATACATAAAAAAAATATACACACAAGGACCGTAATATTTTAGTGTCTTTGGAATCTTGGAATAAAATATTCTAATCATGGTGAAAGATCTTCAACATCTCTCATAAAGATCTTCCCTTTTTTTCTTACCTAAAAACTTTCTTTATATCCTGGGGAAAATAAAACATAAAAAGGGTGATCTCGAATTCTCAGTAAGGGTATGCATGGATAAAATAAAACAAACTATATACATTTGAACTTAAAAGCATGAACATAATGTTTAAACATCAAAAGCTTGAGCAATGACATAAAACCTAGAAGTACGTAAGGAATAGATCATAAAGAAACATTAAGAATGATAAAATAGCATGGTAATAAAACATGTAATTGTGGAAACCATTAAGAACATGATATGATTTCCATATTAGCCAAGGCATTGTTGCCAAGACCATCTTAGTGGACAAAGTCCCTTTCTGAATCGAGTTCACTTCTCATTCCAGTCCTGTATTACTGAACCGGTTTAACGTGTCGTTCCAGAAACGTCTATCTCATGAGATATAAATCTTTACCCAATGCATTGGAGGGAGATATAGGACCCACCCATCTCATAATGAAATCATTCTTACTTGTTCCACAACATAAACATACATCATTCATAAAAACCCAATAAATAAAATGGGTTTCATAAACATCATACCATCATCACATAATCAATTTAAATGAAATGTATATCATTTCATAATAAGAGAAGTGAAACCATGTAAATCATAGATACATTATACTTGAAACATACACATATGAAAATAATGTCATCTTAGATGGAAAATGGTTTTGATAAAAAACGTGAAATGAATTCTTGAGGAAAATATCCTTTCTTCTTTAAAATAATTTTATTTCACAAAATGTCATGGATTTTTAAAAGAAAAGGATTTTATTGAAAATATTAATGAAATATTTTTGAGGAAGCTTCATGAGAATAAATCTTTAAAAATCCGTTCGTGCCGTATAAGTTAAAAAAACATTCTTCTCGTACTTTTGCCGGGAAAGTCAAAAAGTACCGCGTACGAAAAACGACAAAAGAATACTTTCATATACTTTACTAAAAACTCACAGAAGGGTAAAATTGGATTTAAACAATTTTAGGTGGATGGAAACAATATTACATATTGAGGTAACATTGATGTGGATGATAAAATACACCCAGTAAATAACAAAGTATAAACAATCTCGGATAAAAATGGGATTGTGATATTTCCCCATACCTTAGGTCCGATTTGCTTTGTAAGTGTCTGAACCTCCTATATAATGATTTAAATAATGTCATTTAATTATTCCAGAATCATACTCATTGTTATGATATCATATATGGTTCAATTATGACTTTATATTACCCGTTCTTTTGTAAATTCTAGGTTAAAAAGCGTTTTGGGTAAAATCGTTTCATTTTTCGTCTGTGTTTTGACTTGTAATTATTCATATGATTACATAGATCATTATTAATTAATTCCAGAATATAAAACATTATTTATATATAATATATATTCAGCATTTACATATATATAATAGATCAGTAAATTGAAAGAAATACATCGTTCATGGAGACGGTAGGCCGTATGTACGCATGAACGTTGTTTTAGTTTCCTTATTCTGTTTAATGGAATTAAGTAGATGAAATACAAATAAATATAGTATCATTATTATGTCATATATTTCATTATTATATGTTATATATAATTTATAATCATTCATTAGTGGTTAATGTGGAGAAAGAATCTCATCGCGTCGTGGAGACGGTAGTCCATACGTACACACGCCCAGTGATTTCATTTTCCGTAGGATGGATAGATGGTGAAATAGGGTTGTTTAATACTTATAATAACATATCAGTATATTAGTGATACTTATGTTAGTACTTAATAATGAAACAACTAAAGAAGAAGAAGAGGAAGAAGAAATAAAGTTGAAAGAATCGGTAACAGACATTACCTCTTCTTTGAAGTGCCTCATTGAGTCCTCCTCTTAGAGCACTAAAGTTGGTCTTTTAAGAAGACCAGGACCTCTAGGATGTTTCTAGGGAAGTGTAGAGGAGAAATTGGCAGTGTTTGGCCAATATTGAAGGCTCCAAATGGTGTGAGGAAGAGAGGGAGGAGGCGCCCATTTATAAGGGAGGAGAGTGGCACCTTTGGAATAACGAAACATATTATTTTATTATAAAGTCATATTCGGTTTTAAATAGCTCCAAATTGATTTATTTAGAAGCTAAGGTGGGGATGGGTCTATGTTCTCTCATCCAATATAATTTATACAAGTTTAGGTTCCTATTTTGACCTTATCATTTATATTTAACTTTATGTTAGATAATTTTACTTTTATCGTGTCTTTTTGTGTTCTTACACTATAAGGTTAATAAACTTACAATAACAAGCCACAAGAACCCCAAGTTGTTTATTATTAATATATATAACCGTATCTAAGTCATTTGGCCCAAACATATATTTTTAAGAATAAAATAACAATTAATAAAATAATATTTGTTTTAAAGACTATTTTATGTCAATTTTGACACTATTTAATAATTTATTTTTTTGAGACTCATAAAAGAATGATTAGTTCGAAAAAAGTTAATTAAATCATTAATAACATGTCACATTAACCTATAAAATTAGTTTAATTCATAAAAATTCTCAAATTACATTTATTTAGTTATTTATAACATCAATTATGTCAATATTTCATTAATAAAATAATTAATGCATCATCATTGTGTCATAAATAAATTAAATTATTTAATTGGTAAAAATTCCAAATTAAATATCATTATGTAGGAAATTGTTTTATCTTTCTAATTAATATTTATAGTCGAATTTATCTTATGTATAACCCTATATTTAAAATGATTTACTTATTAAACATTGATTTTAACTATTTTAACCCCTGTTTAAATAAATTATTAATAAATGTCCTAATCTAATCCATGTGGGTCTAAATGGTCATATTTTATTCCTAAGGTTGTTTTTGGTCGAATTACACTTATCCAATAGAATTAGGACATGTGTTAGGGTAATAATAATATCATTTTTACCCTTAATGACCCTATTTACTTTTAACCGTGGTAAAAAAAAGTAAAAAGTTACTATTCACCAAAAATTATTTTCATCTCATTGAACAACATTTTACTTACTGACATCAACCGTGTCTCTCGGATTTTCGAAATTCAACTCACAGAAGCGGTAAAATTTTATTTTATGAAAAATTCATTTTTTTAACTACCACTTAGTGGTTTCACTATTAATCAAAAAAATGAATGTTTCCAGAAAAATACAAAAAATTAGGCCTAAGCTATATTTGATATTATGAAATCAAAAATGATGTCTATTTTACCAAATTAAAAACATATCAGTTGCATTAATTAATTTCAAAAAAATTCTCGTCGTCGAAACAAATAGCGTGTTCTTAAGAGATAATAACTATCAAAATATTGACATTTGTTTATGTCTTGTTTAAATGTGAAATTACATCCAATGACAAAAATTGAATTAAATTGTAAAAATATATTATAAATATACTTTAAAACCACTCAAATTAATAATTTATCTCTATTAATTATTTCGATTAAAAAGGTTGTTTTTAATTAAAATTTTGTAATTATCACTATTCATCAGAAAATGAAAGTTATCCGAAAAGTACCAAAATTTCACCCTAAGCTAATTTCGATATTCCGAATCCAAAAATGAAGTCCATTTTGCAAAATAAAATTTAATAAATTTCAAAAAGTGGTTATTACTATTATTAACAGCTAGTTTTAAAAATATTTTAATAGAATATCATTGTTTAGTGAAACTCGGTATTCCATACTACACACGCTATCGAGGAAGGTCGCGATTGCGTGTAATGAAAGGCAAGTCAAGGATGCATGTTTTGAAAGCTCCTTTTGGTGTTGTGTACAACACAAGACATTAATGAAATTAAAAAGAATATCTTTCATAAAATCTAGGGTTGTTACAATTTTTATTATTATATGTATTTTATTACTCATTTCATGTTCATTAATTTATTAATTTTACAAAATGTAAATTTTTTTTGTGGTTAGTAAAATAATCTATATAAAATAACTATATAAAGTTAATACTCGTACTAAATCGTTCATCTTTATATAGGATTACATAAGGGTCTTTATCACCATTTAAATTTTTAAAAGGATTTTAATATAATTTATTTTCACTTCTAAAGTTTGATTTCATTATGAAATTAAATTCAAAAAATTACACATGTGATTTTCTCTAGGAACAATAAAATGAAAGCCCATAGAACTATGAAATTATATATTATAACTCTTTTAAATGGTAGTAAATTAAAATAAAATAATTTATGAAAATAAAATATAGATGTAATCATTTATGAATTAATTTATTACTAAATTTAATTTTATTATTTATGATGTAATGTGTAGGTACATAATGATTCAGGACATAAGGATTGATATTTCTATAAATCATCCAATTTTATTTGGAATATTTTTTCTCTACCCTCACCTCACATTATCTCTACATTTTTCTTATATAACCCTTTCATATTCTGTATATATGTTTGAATAATATATAAATTTCCCAATTAAACATTATTTTATGGTGAAATAAATTTCGAAAATTTTGTCTTCCAATTTTTTATCATTAAGTAAACCAAATTAGAGGGAACATCCCAAATTCCTTATCCAATTAAAGTACGACCACAAAATAATTTTTAAAACAACCATGATTTCAAAAATTTCATATTTTCTTATGGGAAAAAATTAGATCATTTTTCTTTTTTTGAAGACTAATATTCATTTTTCCTCTTTAAACACTCATTACACTTTTTAATAAAATATCCCTTAAGAGGTACATTAATTAAGTTATTAATCCATAGATTTCACATTTACACATTACATGGAAACCAATTTTCCAAGATTATTCTTATTTTTTTATATATGAACATCCTGAAATTCTTTAATACCTTCTTCAATAGAATCTATTTTGTCATTACATTAGGTTATCATATAAGACATCATTGAGACACCCATTAATTTTTATGAGTTATTATTATTTTAATGCCTTATGTTTCTTTCCCTTTTTTGGTACACATATGCATGTTTTTGTTATGATAGGAGTTCCCATATAGTGCTCCAATGGATTGGGAAAAATTTATATTTCATGAATGATATATATAAGATTTGGAAGACATCCAAATCCCTAATGAGACTCTATACACTATTTTATTCTTTCTTTGGAGGGACCATAAACTTATTCTTAGGCCATGTTTTATATTTTTTTCCACATTCTTATGATTCTATGATCTTATTATTCAATCCTAATTTTGAGATGAATCCATGTTATTATTCATAAGTCTTACCCTTTAAGAAAACATTTTTGGACTATTCATTTTTATTTATCATGATTATTATCATATTAGGTTTTTTAGATCACCCATTTTATTTAGTCTTTACATTGGTTTTCCAATGCCGTATTATAATCTCAGAGGATGTAGGTTTTTATTCTGGGGAATAAAATAGTTATGATTTATTTTCATTCCATTTTGATGTTTTATATTCCTAGTTCTCTAATGAAACTAGAAATCTCCAAACATGGATTATTTTACTTTTATATTTATGTTAATAATATTTATATGGTATGGGTAAATGAGTTGGGTATCTATATATTGAATTAGATCAAGTTCTATTAATTTTTTGGGATAAGAAAAATAATATATTAGTAAAACCCTAATTTATATGACACTATTTACAAAAAAAACTTACAGAAATTTTTATGATGTGTAGAGTTAGCAGAATCCAGAAAGTTATATATCACTTTTTATAGTAAAATTAGATATGGCTTTGGCACTGATATACCAACAGATTATCTACTCAATTAGGATCACTGGTCACTAACTCTACCTATACAATGTTCATGAAAAAGAGGATTTAATATAAACTTGGTCTGAAACAGTCAGGGAATATTATTTGCTAAATTCAAAAAGCTTAATATGAACCCTTATGAAGAACATGAATCCATTATAATTTCTTAGAAAATTAATGGAAAATTACCAATAAAATAGGATATATGTGTTATTTGTGAGTTATTACAGCAATGTACAAATATCATTTTCACATAACTTTTTTTTTAAGAATTATCATCTCAAATTTTTCATTATTATAATTAATACAAGGAAATAAAGAGAATCATGGAAAAGTGATCTATTATAGGAAATGTCTTCTTTTCTCTAATGAAGTGACTAATGTAATGGGGGTTGGACCTGGGATATTCATATAGTATTGGATAAATAGTCTTAAGTTAGAAATATTAATTTGAATTTATCTGAACACATTCCTACACCTATGAATGATCTTGTTTAGGTTGAATATTTTATGAGACCAATGCCTCATGAAATTATTATAAAATTTGATATTTTCTTCACAGAATATTGAAATAACTCCACCGATTGGATTTTCACTATCCACAAATTCTCATATTAAGATAAAGGCATAAAAGTAGTATATCACCAATATGGGGAAGCTAATATGGGAAGGATATTGATCAAGAAATTTATTCCCATGTTTGGGATGAATTTCATGGATTGGGAAGCATTTATGAATTTTTTTTCAAGAAATATTATTCCAAAAAAAAATTCCATAAAATTCAGAGTTATATCCTTAGAATGAAACAAAAACATCAAGAGTCTATTAGGATGTATGATAAAAATATCACTATGGTTTCATGGAACACCTTTGAAATTTTCATTAGCATCTAATATATGGTGTTCACCTACTATAGTGGATTAAAACTGATTATACAAACATTTTGTTTAAATTTTGGAATTCTTAGACTATATATAATTTTTTTGATCATTTATTATGTTCGACATGGATATCGATGAATATAATGTCTACAAGGTCTGGGATAAAAAAATCATAAATTTGAATTTTATTCAGGAGGATCAATAGATAAATCCCACAATGGAAGGAAGAAAAAAAAACCATATGTCAATAATTTTGGAAGATGTATATCCAATATAGACACAAGGGAACTGGGAGGTGCTTCATGTGTCAAAAAGTGGTACATAAAGGCAACCAATGTTGATGTTAGTTAAATAATCATTCTAATGGTGTCGATTAAAAGATGGTGCTGTTAAAAAAATGTCATATATAATAATGTTTCAACTATAAGTGTTTTAGATGTTATACATTAAATTTCCCAATTCCCATGGTTTTCAGTGATACTCAATGAAAACATCCTCTATAGAATATAGTGTATGGATGGGTATATGATACCACTACTACTAAGGTAGATCTCAATAATGATGTGGTAATGGGTATGCTCGTTATGATAGTTATATAATATTTCATTGATCATTTAATCTTGTAGTTTTGTATCCTATACATTATCAAACATTGTTGTCACTTTGATATCATTATCTATTTCAGTGAGGATGACTATGAAACATTTAATAGAAGACCTCAGTAAAACCCATCACAATTGGAATGTCTTCAGATATTGTTGTCTCCATTTTCTTAATTATTTTTTCTATATACTATTTCTCATAATAAAATGAAATCCACACCTAATAAGAATATTACAAAAGAGTTTCATTTTCCTATATACACATTTATATAATCTGAGGATGACTCAGGGAGTGAAGTGTTATATCCCCTTCTTAAAAGTTGATGTGTGATTTATTTAAGCTCAAAAAATACATGCCTAATTTATAATCAAACTTCACTAAATGATGTGTGATAATGTTTATTATGAGTTCTATTTAGTATACACTAACATGGGAGGATTTATATACATGGGATGGAATATTTTCACTGGTTTTATATCCTCACATGTCAACCCCAATGTTTTGAGGTGGTGTTTTAATATATATAATTTATATGCATTATATAAAACAATATGTTGTACTTGAAAAAAAACAATATTTTAAATTTCCTCTTGAATAACAAGATTACATGTTATCATATAATTATTGAGATTCACCTTAGTAGTAGTGATATAATATACCCATCCATACTCTCTAGGAAATAGATTATGTTTTCATAAAATATCTCTTACACCCATTAGGAAAGGAAATTGGATTTTATAATTTATGCCCTAGTTTTGGTTAAAAAATTGCACCATATGATAATTTATTATTTGAACCTTTTATTATATAATTCCATTAGTTGAATTTTTCATCAATATTCAATATTTATACTGTTGATATCCCAGTTTCTTAGACATGAAACATCCCTATGTTCCCTTGTGGCTGTTTAGGGGATAAATCTTACCACATTATTAATATATTGGATATTCAGTTTTCATTACATTGTTTGTTTTTTCAATTCATCCTCTTACATAAAATTTCATTTGATGGTTTTTTTCTCACTTCCCATGAGGTAGATAATTGTCACCAATATCCATCTTGACATTAACGGAAGAGGGGAAAATTTCTACATAGTTCCCAAGCGCTCAAATTTGATAATATATTTGTAGAATAATTTTTCAATGTAAAATAATTTTCATATTAGTTTTTAAATTTTCATTAGTTTACTACGATAAAAATAATCCAATATTTTTCATTTGATTAAATTTTGTACATTAATTTGGCATAAATTTTTCTTTATAGAAGAAAAAATATTTTCTGAAGAAAAAAAATTATACATTATTATGTTTCTATTTAATATAAAATTAATTTAATCCACTTATGCTTTTGTAATATAGATAAACATATTCGTTATTTATAATAATGAGTTTAAATTTATTGACTATCATCCATTTATTTTTTCTCTATATGATTAGTAACTATAATCAATAATTTTCATTATGGTACAGGTAAAATGAGATAATTAAGTGTAAAATTAATTTGATATGGACTAAATATTTACCATTAATATTTCCTTAACTTTATTCGATGATTATATTTAATCTAAATTAATAAATAATTAAAATAGATGACCTTTTTTCCTTTTTGAATGTATTTTTTCCTTTCTAATATTTTTTACAACAAAACTCAAAAATTTAACTATCTATGTATTATTATCTCCAAATCATTGACATAGAGATAAATATATGATATATTTAGTTAAAAATATTCATTTAAAATATAATTGAATTCATTTCTTCATTGTAATAATATAAATTTTTTCTTTAAATAATTACAAAAAATTCATTCTCAATGTTGAAATATTATTTAATAAATTAATATAAAAAAATAACCAATTTTAGAACTATTAAATGTAATTAAAGTCTGAAAAATTATTATGTTCCAATAATTTTTAGATAAAAAAACTTATCATGGATTTTTTGAAGGATTATAATTTAATTCCATCATTTTCTGGGTGTTTCATAATTTCAAGTAAAATTTATATTTCCTAAATTTTCAATAGATGTATTTTACAATTATTTATGTTTCATTAAACGATTTAAATTCCATAAATATATAATTTTGTATAATTTTTTAGAATAATATAAAAAATAGCATGAATGGTTCATTTATAGGCTAATGTTCCTTTGGAAATCATTATATTGATATTTAAATTTTAAAAACCTCAGTGTCACCGTAATTGTCAAGAGGGTAAAAGTTTGTTGAAAAAAGAATCTATGTTAGCAACAAAATATATTCATTTCATCATTTTATTGGATAATGTTTTAACCCATGATCATCTTATCTTCAAAATATATCAGTATAAATATTATTTTCAATGATAAATATATTATATTAATTTAATATTTTATGAAATTACATGAGTCTCCCTCCCCTCTATTAGAAACAAGAACCCCCTGTCATCTTCAAATTAAAAATTAAACATATTTTTTGTTGGCCAATGAATACCGAAATACCTTCATTAAACCCCTATAAAAATTATATAGGATTTATTTTTGGGATAATATCATACTTATATATCATTATATTTAACGAAATTGAGGTTGTCTAAAGAAGATGTATAGTTATTAACTAAAAATTTTAGTTTTATATATTCTTCTAACTCCTTATAAACATATTCAAAAATTATTAACTAATGCAACCAGTATGTAACATATAATAACAATTTATTTTATTTTTTATAGTAACCTATATTTACATCCTCTTCCACCAAATGAGAAACCAAACCACCATCTGAGTGTAATGAAAACCACCACCTTACTGACTGTTGTATTATGTTTTCCATCACCTCCACTTATGGATAGTTGTTATGATAGATTTAATGTTTATGTTTTTTATTAATTACATATTTAAAATTATTAAATTATAATATTTCACTGACCTTGTCACCTTTTCATTCACTAAAAATTATAATGTTGTTCATTCGTATGTATGGACTACCACCTCTATGAAGTGATGTGATTCATTTTTCATCAACACATATCCAGGTTATATATATAAGTACATTAAATGTATAAGTAAAAAATTTATGTATAATTTTCACTCATTAAATATAAAATAATGCATACCATATTTCTATTTTGATCATTGGAAAATACAAATGTTATTCATACGTACATACGACCTTCCTTCTCTATTATTATAAAATCATTAATTTTTCAAAGAAATATTTAATTTTTTTAAAATATTATAATAAATAAAAAATGATAATTTTATCTTTTTTAATTATTTTTTTAGACTCCTCATGTGTTAATAAAGTTTTAATGATCACAAATACTATTACTGTTAATTAATCTCAATCTTCATTGTACATCTTGCTAATGCTCTTCAATCCCAATAATCACTACACATCATGTTTTAATACTAAGAAATCCTATTGATTCTGATTACTCTCTTTATTATTTACAAGTCTTATGCATGATCACAAATCTCACGTATATTATCACACCTTTATATTTATGATTCAAGCTATTTTACTCTCTAATGATTAAACATAATCCATATTCTTCATATTACTGTCTATGTCCAAATGTATACATTTGTCTAAGTATGGAAACACCATGAAGGACTCACCGTGATCGGACACCGTGAAGGACTCACCGTGACCAGACACCGTGAAGGAATCACCATGACAAGACAACGTGAAGGACGTATCGTGAGCCACATACCGTGAACTAGACACCATGACATGGACATACCTTGAAGCTCATACCGTGATCCATATACAGTGAAGAAGACACCGTTTCCATAATCACTATGACATCGTTTCTGAACTTTTTGTCAATATTGTTTAAATAATGCTAACGGTCATATTTGTTGTTTTTAATGCAATTAATGTTATTTAGTGATAGTTTTTGGCATGTTAGGAAACTCTATCATGTAACTATGATAGTGAATCATTCCTACTGCCAGAACATGTGGAATATAAGGAAGATTAAGATGCAATATAGAGAGAGAAGCGGTGTGCAAGTGTGAATATACAACACGAAGAACTTACATACACCCGAGTTTGCTGTACTAAACAAGCAGAACAATCCTATACAAGAAGGAGATTGTAAGTCTTTCATAGATATCTCATTAATGCAATAAAACACCTCTGGAGAACACACGTCAAATCAAGAGATCATTTTCATTCCTGAAGAAGACAAGCTAACTACGACACTCTGTTTTTCAACAGAAAAACCAGAGAAGGACTCAGAAGCTTTCCTGCTAAATCCAATGAGTCCAGAGCTAAATTGATACACAATAAAGATTTGTAAACTCCCATATATCTTCTCTATGTGATTTATTTATTAAATTTTGAGTAGTGTGGTGTACTATGTAGTTCTTATACACACATTGTCTCTTGTAGTGAATTGGAGGATATCAAATACTCACTCCAAGTCTCTTAACTCTTTTTTACCCAAAGACAACTGGAGAAGAGGTCATTGTGTGGCCTGGTCTTTGCTTTGTTTCCCATGTAGAACAGTGGTGGAGGTCCCTGTGTGGCCTGGACAGTTTTGTAAACTGCTGTTAACCCCGATCCAGGGTGTGGATCAAATTTATATAAATTTGAGAGTACTAAGTCTCATCTTGAGACTTAAACTCTTGTTATATATGTTGTGCATCTATAATTTAAGTTCAAATTATACAACATAAATCTTATTTATTCCACTAATATTACTTTGAAATACAAAATTATTTTAAAGCTACTTTGATAGTTAAATTATAAACTGTTTACACTTATTGTAAATTAGTAGATTAGTTTCAAAAGTTAGTTTGATCTTGTGGTTAAATTAACTGAGAACAAATCAATCATGGAAAATCTAAGTGAACATTTACAATATGAATAATTTCAATATAGTGTAACATATTTTATAATTCAGATGATTTTAAATATAAAATATTTTAAACAGAAATTTTAATTGGAACTCAATTCACCCCCTCTTGAGTGTCCACTTCGACCAACATTTGGTATCAAAGGATTTAAAAGATTTTTGAAATTCTCTGTTTTTTCAAATGTGATTTTATTTGTTTTTTAATGGTTATAAAATTTCTGTTATTTCTAAATTTTTATCTCTTTAAATTATCTTTCTAAAATCTAGTTATGGATAATAGACTAGAAGGTGCTGCTACTAATAGGCCACCTTTCATCAATGGTAAAAACTATGCTCAATGGAAGCTGAAAATGAAATTTCATTTAGAAAGCATGGGTTTTGATATTTGGTCTGCCATAGAATCAGAATATAAAATTCCCACTACTGTTAGATCCACTTGGGATGAACCTACAAAGACTACTTACAATAATAATTGTAAAGATATGAATTACTTGTACTGTGCTTTAGGAGATGAAGAGTTTAAAAGAATTTCTGCTTGCAAAACTGCTTTTGAAATTTGGGATACTCTGCGTGTTTCTCATGAAGGAACAACCAATGTTAATGAAATGAGATTAAATACATATACTACTGAATATGATAATTTTAAAATGAAGTTTGATGAACCTATTTTTGATATTTAGCTCAGGTTTAATGGGATAGTCAATACAATGAATTCACTTCGTAAGGCTGTTCCAGCAAAGGAACAAATTATGAGAATCTTGAGATGTTTACCAGACCGATGGAGAGGCAATTCTGTTTCAATCAGAGAGTCATGTGACATTGCTTCTCTACCTATAAAAGAACTCATTGGTAAGATTATGATGTATGAGGAAGAACTAAAAGTGAATAAAGAGGAAGATGATGAACCTAAGAGGAAATCAGTGGCTTCTAAGACTACCTCTTCAAGGACCAAGGACAAAGATAAAGCTCAAATACATACTGAAAGTTCAACTAGTGAAGATTCAGACTCTGATAGTGATGCTGAAATGGATCAGACAGCCAAAAGGTTTAAGAAGTTTTATAGAAAGAAGAATTTTTTTAAAAAATCAAATTACAAAGGAAAGTATGACAATAAGGGACATTGGAAGAAGGATTGGAAAAATCCAGATAAATGTGATGAATTTGTTTTCTATGAGTGAAAAAAGAAAGGACACATTAAAGAAGACTTCCCAAAGCTAAAATTCATAAAGAAATATGATTACAAGGACAGTAAGTACAAAAAATCTATGAAGGCTACCTGGAGTGCTTCTGAAGACAGCACAAGTGAATCTGAAATGTCTGATTTTGAAAAGAATCGTGCCAACATGTGTTTCATTCCAAACACATCTAAGGTAACCTTATATACTCCTATTTTAAATTCTTATTATTCTAGAGATGATGCACAATCTGATTCTGATTCTGAAAACATGACTAGTGAGGTATTATTTGAACATTTTAAAATGTGGGAAGAGACATGCAATGAACTTAAGGATAAATACAAATCATTAAAGAAACAGCTTTCTCTCACTTCTATTTTATAACCGAACATACTATTGAAATAGAGAAAAATTATCAACTGTTATAGGAGAATACCGAATTTAAAAAGTCAAATGAGCAACTTAGAAAAGACTTAGGGATGTTCACAAACAGAAAGGATACACTAACTCAAATGCTAAGAATGCAAGTTGCACCAAAATACACTATTGGAATAGGCTACAAACCTGGACAGAGACAGATTACTATGAATATATTTATTCCTAAATTTGGACAGAATACTGCTAGTTCTAGCTCTGGATATTCATACGGTTCAACTGGTTATTCACATATTTATAAATCAAATAGAGTTTATCTTTTACAATATTTTGATTCTGTAAATTATATGAGACACATAAGACAAATTTGGGTACCAAAAGATTTGATTGGTAACCTGTCTGGACCCAAGAAAATCTGGGTACCAAAATCATTTCCTATCTAAATCTGTTTTGTAGGAAACTTTCTTAAAGAGTTCCCACAAGAATACATCGTATTTTGACAGTGGATGTTCAAGACATATGTCTGGGGATTACTCATGCTTCAAGAGTTTAATAAAGGTTTATGGAGGTCATATAACCTTTGGTGATAATTCTAGCGTAATGATCATCGCCCTAGGCCAAATTGTTAACACTAATTCAGTTTTAACTTCTAAAGTTTTATTTTTTATGGAATTAAATATAATCTGCTATTTATTTCTCAATTATGTCATGATGTATTTAATGTGAAGTTTGAAAATGATTTTTTCAATGTTTTTAAATATAATTTTTTTTAGACTTTTCTACTTTAATAAATGAAAATATTTATGCAGTTGATTTAAATTCCTTAGCCAAGAAAAATTTTACCTATTTAAATGATTTTCAAAATGTATCTTGGTTATAGCACATAATATTAGGACCTTTCAATATACACTCACTTAGAAAACTAACTAGGAAAAACTTAGTTACAAACCTACCAAAACTTGAGTTTTCTAATGGCAATGTTAGTAATCCATGTGAAAAGGGAATGAAACTTAAGGTTTATTTTAAATCAAAGAAAGAAGTTTCAACTTCTCAACCTCTCGAGTTGGTTCACATGGATCTGTTTGGACCATCTAGAGTTTCTAGATTAAATGGGAATCGCTATGTATATGTCCTAGTATATGACTTTTCTATATATACGTGGGTATACTTCTTATCCCTAAAAAGAGAAGCTTGTTCTTACTTTGATAAATAATCCAAATCTGTAGAAATTCTTAGTGGACATAAGATTAAAACCCTAAGAAGTGATCATGGCCGTGAGTTTGAAAATCATGAATTTTAATCATATTCCTCACACAATGGCTATAGTCATAACTTTTCTTCTCCTAGGACACCTAAGCAGAATGGTGTAGTAGAAAGAAGAAATAGAACCCTGCAAGAAATTGCTAGAACTATGCTTAATGAGTATGACCCGCCAATTTACTTTTGGGCTGAAGCTATGAATACAACATTTTATATTATTAAAAGAGACTTAATTAAACCTGTTCTTAAGAAAACCCCATATGAGTTGCGGAACAATAGAAAACCTAAAGATAGTTACTTTAGATTCTTTGGATGCAAAATTTTTATTCTTAATAAAAAAGATAATCTTGATAAGTTTTCTTCTAAGAGTGATGAAAGAATCTTTTTAGGATATTCTTTTATAGCAAGGCATATAGAGTTTTCAAAAATAGATCCAAGTGTGTGGAAGATTCTGTTCACATCAAGTTTGATGAAACTAATCCACATGAGCCTAAAACCTCTCTTGAAAATCTTGAAGAAGATTTATCTGTTCTGGACCTTAATGATAAAATCAATGAACCTACTATAAAGACAACCAGTTATGGACTCATTCCAGAATCTTCCTCATATGAACCCGAACCTAGAGAAGAACATGAAATTTCTAGTCCAACCTATACTAGATCAACTAGAATTCTAAAGAATCATCCTATAGATGTTGTTGTAGGAAATTGTGATAGTGGGACACAGACTAGAGCTTCTCTTAGAAATCAGGTTGAACATCAAGCCTTCTTGTCACAACTTTAACTGAAAAACATTGATGATGTTATTAATGATGAATTTTGGGTAATTGCTATGTAATAAGAACTCAATTAGTTTGAAAGAAATAAATTTTGGAATCTTGTTGAAAGACCTAAGGACACTTTCACAATATGCAGAAAACGGGTTTTTAGAAATAAAGTAGATGAATCTGGAAACATAGTTAGAAATATAGTTAGGCTAGCTGCACAAGGCTATAGTCAATAAGAAGGTATTGACTATGAGGAGACTTTTGTTCCAGTATCCAGATTAGAAGCCATTAGTATTTTACTTGCTTATGCTCCACAAATAAATTTCAAACTATATCAAATGGATGACAGGAGTTCATTCTTGAATGAATCTATTGCTGAGGATGTTTTTGTTGAACAACCACCTGGTTTTTCAAACCCTCATTTTCCAAATAATATTTTCATATTATCAAAATCATTATATGGTTTAAAGAAAGCTCCAAGAGCTTGGTATGATAGATTATGTACTTTTCTAATTTCCAAAGGTTTTACAATAGGAATAGTGGATCCTACTCTGTTTATAAAACAAATTTCTAAGGAAATTTTAGTTATACAAATTTATGTAGATGATATTATTTTCGGATCTTCAAAAACTACATTATGTATTGATTTTTCTAAAATGACGCAAAATGAATTTGAAATGCGTTTAATGGGTAAAATTAAATTAATTCTTGGATTAAAAATCTTTCAAAATGATGATGGAATTATTTTAACTCAATGTAAATATACTAGATATATTTTAAAATTTTTTGGATTTGATAGCACAAAATCTAGTGACACTCCCATGAGTACCACCTTTAAGATGGATCTTGATGAAAATGGTAAATCCGTTGATCAAACCACTTATAGATGAATGATAGGGAGTCTACCCTACCTAACTGCTAGTTGTCCTGATATTATGCTAAGTGTGTGTTTGTGTTCTCATTTTCAAGAAAATCCTTAAGATTCACATTTAAATGATGTGAAGAGAATTTTCAAATACCTCAAGAATACTCTAAATTTAGGACTGTTCTATCCCGAAGGTCAATCATTTTATTAGTTAGTTATTCTGATGCTGATTTTGCTGGATGTAAGTTGGATATAAAAATCACCACTCGAACATGTCACCTTTTAGGCATGTCACCAGTATCATGGTGTAGTAAGAAACAAAATTAGTTGGCATAATCTACAGTAGAAGCTGAATACATAGCTATTGGCAGTTGTTGTGCATAATTTTTGTGGATGAAACACACATTACTAGACTATGGATATCAATTTAGACATGTCCCAATAAATTGTGACAACACAAGTGCTATTAACATTTCTAAGAATCTTTTTTCTCATTCTATAACAAAACATATTGATGTAAGACATCACTTTTTGATGGATCATTATCAAAAAGGTGATATCACTTTAGAATTAATTTGTTCTGAATATCAACTTGCTGATATATTAACCTAACAATTAAATTATGAAAGATTAGACTACATCATACATGATCTTGGTATGATTAATCATAAATGAATATCTTACTGATCTTAATGTTTAATACTTTAATGTACTTTACTTTACGGTTTCATACACACTATTTCTATGTAACTATTTTGTGATCACGGTCTCACTGTCAAGACTCTATGCTCACGGTCTGTCAACTCACTATCTCACCATGACTACACATAATGCTCATTGTCTCACTGTGACGACTACCAACTATCTCACCGTGATGAATTTTTTTCATCTCATCGTAATGACTACTCATGATCCCACCATGAAGATTTATTTATATTCTTATTTTAACATGTATCACCGTAATTTTTATTTCACCACTATTTATTTTCCCGCGTTTTTGTTTTTATGACATTTGACCTTCCCAAATGATAAAACATAAGGTTTTCATTCGATTCCTTACCTGGACTCTCTCCTGAACCTTCTCTTCCCTCTCGCCCGAACCTTTAGTGAATGTCAAGGATGAAGCCTCCATCCTCACCTTCATCTCAAAATCGTCACTCTAAGAAACAGAAGAGGATACCGAGGATAGCTTCCGAAGGACCTCTAAACCCAATCTTGGTAAGTCATACAGTTGTACCTAAAAAGAAGGTTTTCCCAGAGTGGTTTTTGTCTAGCATATCTTTAGTTATGAATGTTTTAAGAGAACAAGGATGGCTTGAATTGTTTACTAGACATAATAGACCGATTTACCTGAGACTGGTATCTGAATTTTATCAGTATGTGATGTTCTCCTTTGAGTTTTGGGAAAGCTTTATGGTGGAAAGCTTGATAAATGGTCAGAAGTTCTCTTTCTCTTCAAGGTTGTGGGATGCATGCCTAATATTTCCACATGAAGGAGTTTGTGAAGATTACCAGAGAGACCCTCCTCCAACAACTGACATCTATGACCTGGAGAATGCTTTGGAGATCATGACTATAAATGGCACCAAGCGAAGGGCCATAGCTTCTGAATTAGATGGGGTGACTAGAAATCTGTTCATGTTTGTTTAGAATTTGATTAGTCCTAGAAATGGATACTTTGTTGTGATGAACTATCAGGATGTGTTCCTGATTCACCTTTTGAAGAATGGCCATAAGATCAATCTTTTTAAGTATGTTATCAACCCTATTTGTGAGTTGATCAAAGTCACTTCCAATTCCACCTCCTTGTTTTACTCAAGGATGATCCCAGCTATGTTAGTTACAAAAGCGATGGTTGGACCAAATGAAGAAAAGATAGAGGACCTTGATTACTGCATATCCATGCCTATCATCAGAAGGATGAAGATTAGCTGGAACCCATGGAAGAAGCAGTGGGTTGAGGATAATGATCAAGTGTATAAAAATTTTAATCATGTTGACTATCCTAGAAGGCCTAAAAATCTATCCGATCCTGGATTGGAACTAGATGAAGTGGATGAGTATTCAGAAGAAGAAGAAGAAGAGGAAGCTGCAACTGAAGTATCTCCTAGAGAAGAAGCTAGAAGACCTCCAATGGAAACAGATCCTGTTGAAAAAGAAATTACTGTTGTCCTTGGTGTTATCCCTACTGAAATACCTCAAGGAGAAGAAGGTGGTGTTAGTTTGAGAGAAGAGTATGCTCCTGCTTCTAGTGCGGATGTAAATCCAGAATCTCCTCCTAATGCTGCGAGGAAGTTTGTTTTTCCTGATTCAGAACAACAAGAAACCTTAGAGGCAAATCATGTTGAAGAGAATCTCTCTGTTGAGAAAGAAGCAAGTTTGGAAGCTCAAGCAGTGGAACAGTCAGTTCTTGGGATTATTCCCTCTTCTGAAAAGAGGATGGAAATTTCCTTTCAGCCGGCAAGGAAAGAGTTTGCTGAAGAGATTAGGGATGATCCTGAGGATCATTTCCATGTTCCTGAGCCTCAAGAATCTGGAAAGGAAGCACAAGTTGAGGGGTAGGAACCTCAAAACCTTGATATTTTGGAAGCTGGATCTGCTGAAGCTTCTCAATCTTCTGTCACATATTCTATGTAAACTCGGTATGAATTCCCAAGATTTTATGATGTGAATGAGTCACATCAAGTGACAGCAACTGGAATGGATCTTTCTTCTCTGTTTCAACTGAATTCATTAGCCCATCCAGAACCAGTACCAGAACAAGAACCCCAACCTCAATCTGAATCAGAATCTGAGTCTGAAGATAACTCTGAACCTCAACCAGAATCTGAACCACTTCCTTTACCTTCACCCTTACCTGAGCATCACTACTTTTTGACCAAGGATGATCTGAACATTTTTGGAGAGACTTTGTTAACTGGAGTTGAGAAAATTGTCTCCACTCAACCTTGTCCAGTGACTCAGTTAAGTCAAGAAGATGCATCAATTATCTTGAAAATATTATCTTGAATATTCATCCAAGGATGATCTAAGAAAATTAAAGAAGTCAGAGTAGAGAATAAGCTTCTAAGTGCTGATGTTTCAAATCTGAAAATTATGGTAGCAAGTTTGCAGAAAGAGTTATCTTTGAGATCAGATCTTGCTCCTATTTCTACACCTGCACCTGTTGCTGCTTCACTTGAGCCATCTGATTCCCTCCTTTCTAGGGATATTGTCTCTCATGTTCATCCATACCTACATTATTTTGATGGTATGATTGGATAAAGACACACCAAGATGCTGGAATGCATGAGAGAGCTTTTGGAAAATATGAATAAGCTTATAGATGAATACACTGGATGCCTGCAAAAAGTTCTGAAACAGCTCAAAGTTCTAACCGAAGCTGTCAAAGCTTCACCTGCTTTTGGTCAGCCCTCCACACCTAATATGGATGATTCTATGTTGAGATCCATAATTAATGAAGAACTTTAGAGTGCCTTCAGTGGCTTGGATCTATCCTCTTTGTCAGAAGTGATTCAGAACAGTTATAGAGCATTGGACTAGGTTATAATTCAATCTAAGATAGTCAATGATTCTCAACAAGAGATCACCAAGAAAATAGATTTTTATCTCTCCCAGATTTTCTCTAAAAGTGATATGACAGATCACTTTAGATATCTTGTGGAAAATTTGAGAATCTCTCTGATGACTCAAGCTTTTAAAGCTCATCTTCAGAAACATATAGAGTTCACCAGATTGTTGGACAGATTTCTGGAGAATAAGGATGATTTTGAAAAGGCTATGCAATATTGTGGTGAAATCATTACAAGATTCATCAATCTTTTGAAGCCATATCTTCATGTACAGAGCACTGCTATACTTGCTCCAGCTGCTCCACCCCTTAGAACTGGTCTACCTACCATAGCCTCAACTTCCATGACAGTTAGCCAAGCTCTTTCTCAGATCCGGCCAGTCATTCTTGACCAACCACAACCTAGATCTTCTACTACTCCCACCTTGGCTCCACCTGTTTTTGAAGTTCTACCCTTACCCACTTTGTCTACCACATCTATGCCTTCTTCTACTTCAGCACCAGCTCCTGCTGCGGAAAAAGGAAAAGACAAGGTGGATCCCTGAAGAGTCCAAGGAGTATTTTTCTTTTTAATGGGATGTCATTTCTTCTTACTATTTGTACTACTCCTGTATGTTCTGTTCTGAACCCTTTTTAATGACAAATGCAGTGTTTCATTTCATTTTCTCTAATTTTTGATAATCCCAAAAGGGGGAGAAAACTCCAAGTATAAATGGGGGAGAGAAACTACAAGTGTCAGTACTATACTGATTTTTTCTATTCTGATATGCTAGTTTCTTTAATGCTAAATTTCATTTATATTTTGACTATATATGATTTGTGATCATCAAAAAGGGGGAGATTGTGGGACTCCTGATGTGTTAATCATGTTTTAATGATCACAAATCCTATTACTATTAATTAATCTCAATATTCATTGCACATCTTGATAATTCCCTTCAATCTCAATAATAACTACACATCATGTTTTAGTACTAACAAATCTTATGGATGCAGATTACTATCCTTATTATTTACAAGTATTATTCATGATCACAAATCTCACATATATTATCACACTTTTATATTTATGATTCAAGATCTTTTAAAATATAATGATTAAACATAATCCATATTCTATATATTAATGTCTAATTCCAAATATAGATATTTGTCTAAGTATGGAGACACTGTGAAGGACTCACCGTGACCAGACACCGTGAAGGACTCACCGTGACCAGACACTGTGAAGGAATCACCGTGACCAGACACCGTGAAGGACATACTGTGAGCCACATACCATGAACTAGACACCGTGACATGGACATACCGGGAAGCTCATACTGTGAGCCACATACCGTGAAAAAGGCACCATTGTCATAATCATTGTGACACCATTTCTTAACTTTTTTTCAATATTATTTAAATAATGAAAAAGGTCATATTTGTTGTTTTTAATGCAATTAATATTATTTAATGATAGTTTTTGGAATGTCAAGAAATCGTATATCATAACTATGATAATGAATCATTCCTACTGCCAGAACTTGTGAAATATAAGGAAGATTAAGATGCAGTACAGAGAGATAATCAGTGTTCATGTGTGAATATACAACATGAAGAATTTATATACAACAGAGTGCACTGTACTGAAAAAGTAGAACAATCCTGTACAAGAAGGAGACTTCATGAATTTCATAGAACTCTCATGAATTCAATTTAACACCTCCAGATAACACACGTCGAATCAAGAGATCATTTTCATTCCTGAAGAAGACAAGCAGACTACGACACTCTGTTTTACAACAGAAAAACCAGGGAAGGACTCATAAGATTTCCTGTTGAATCCAAGGAGTGTAGAGATGCATTGATAATCACTAGTTCTTAATAAACTATCATCTATCTTCTCTACGTGATTTATTTATTAAATTTCAAGTTGTGTGGTGTACTTTTGATTTCTTATACACACATTGTCTCCTGTATTGAACTGGAGGACATCAAATCCTCACTCCAAATCTCTTAACTCTTGTTTACCCACGTCAATTGTGGAAGAGGTCCTTGTGTGGCCTGGTCTTTGCTTTGTTTCCCACTTAAAATAGTGGTGGAGGTCCCTGTGTGGCCTGGACAGTTTTGTAAACTGTTGTTAACCCTGATACTGGGTGTGGATCAAATTTAAATAAACATGAGTGGACTAAGTCTAGGCTTGAGACTGAACCTCTTGTTATATCTGATGTGCATCTATAATTTAAGGTCAAAGTGTAATACATAAATCTTATTTCTTCTTCTGCTATTAATTTGAAATAAAAAACTATTTTAAATCTACTTTGATAGTTAAATTAGCAAGTGTTTACACTTATTGTAAATTAGTAGATTAGTTTCAAAGTTAGTTTGATCTTGTGGTTACATTAACTGAGACCTAATCAATCTTGGATAATCTAAGTGAACATTTACAATCTCTATAAATTCACTACAGTTTAACTTATTTTATAAATCAGGAGATTTTAAATAGACAATATTTTTAACAGAAATTTTAATTGGAACTCAATTCACCACCATCTTGAGTGTCCAATCCAACCAACATATTTAATTTATAATTGAATATTATACCTTTTATCTAGATTAATACATCAATTTTGTTTGGAAATAATCATCCGTATGTGCTCAAAATACCTGGAATTGAAATAATTGATTAATAACTTAATATATGATTAAAATAAGTTACATAAATAGTTTAATGATTTGGTATTAAATATGAAAATGGTTCTTAGGAATTTAAATAATTTATATGATCTTATTATAAAATATTTAAAGGATATACAAGGAGTCACTATACTCAGGGAAAGGGATTTCATCTAAAATTTATTTCATTGAGTTATATTTTATTGTTACAAACATATTTTGTTTTAAAGGGTTTATATAATTCACCTTTTACATGTTATAACATAAATTATTCATATTTCAGGTTTTTTTATATTAAATTTTTTATTATTTCATCAATGGGCTCTGACATGATTGTCAGCATGGGGTAAAATGTTTCTTAACAAAATTTCATGTTGTTCACTTACAACACTTCATAATTCACTTTGATATGCCCTAGTTATGTGTATATTGATCTATACATTTTTTTATTCAGAATTTAATTTTTCTTGGATTTATATTTATTACACATAATCTCTCCAATGAATAACACTCAAATAAATGATATGATCGTTGAAAGGTTTATTAATATAAATATTCCTTTTATTAGGACATATTTTTATGGTATAAACATGCCTTCTTTTATGAAATGCATACAAATCCTATTTGACACGTCATTTCATCAATTTACTCATGTCTATATTAACTAATTCTTCATTTTGTGTTATGATGTAATGAGATATAAGATTGAATTCTTTCTAATTTAGAAAAGTCTTTATGTTATGATGTCCTTTATTTTTGGTATTTCATTTGACATAGTACCAAGGGGGAAATAATATTATATTAGTTTCATAAACCATATATTATTTATAATAATCTGGTTATGGATTTGTTTTTCAATATAAATCTCAAATTTCTCTATTATTGATTAAAAAAATATCATGAAAGTCATTTGTAAGTTATAATAATTTGTATCCTCTTTATGATCAGGAATATTTTTCCTCTATATTGATGTTTTCTAATATTTTTTAAAATATTATTTCCTAAAAATAAATTTCATCTTAATGATATTAAACATTTTAATTTTTTCCTACTTTTAAATTAAATAAAAAATGATATTTCATAACATCCTCCAAATGTGACAGTTAATGCTCCCATTAAAAATGCTTGAATTGAATGGTTATTTTTAATATTTATTACATTTACATATTTTTCTACCATATTGACCATTATTTTTCATGAATTTTCCATTATATTCTTTCATGGTTATTTTCAAATAATTTTTGAAATGTTATTTTTAATTTTTTTAATGTAATAAAATGTTATTTTACTCATTAATGTTTGTAATGATCTTTTTATGGTATTTAGATTAATAAATGTAAAATAACCCATGATTTTAATCACACTAAATTGGTTATAGATTATAATGGTAATATCCTTATACAAACTCAATAAGGATTATGAGATTTACATGGAACTCATTTTTTCAGTCAGTGAATCAAGAAAAGAAAATAATTACTTTTTTATAATGAAATTTGAATGATTCTAAATTTTTTATTTATGAATTTTTTGTTGAAATTATTGAAAATGATAGGTAATCATAATACATATTACACAAATGGTTGAGCCATATAGTTCTCATTATAAATGTGTGGTCTAGATAAATGTAATATAAAGTGTTGTTACCCATTATATCATAGGATGTACATGTGATCCGATTACATCTTATATGGTGTGTTGAGATCCATTATATTTCATGATTAATTATTACACTGACTTAGCTTATAATCCCTATTATAACACTGTAATGTGTTAGGTAATTATTTATTTCTTTATTAGATGGATGGATGGGGTTTACGGAGGGTTTCTCCTAGAGATTTAACTTGTATCAAGTGATTTTGACACATGTTATGATTATATTGATTTAGGATACCAACATATTTTCTATTTTAATTCTATTGATTTTATATAATTCCATTGATAAAAAGGAAATCACAGGGATCATGATTATTTCATCCTAATACACAATTGTTTTTGAATCATTTATCCTATTTTTCATTATTGATGATTGAAGTATTAATGGGTTTGAATTTACTTAAGTTATGATCCTTATGTCATCATTCCATTATTCTTATCTTGTTCTCTGTCATGAAATTCAATTTTTAAAAATTATATTTAGAGTTGCATATAATCTAATCTCACACTTTTTAGGTTTTACTTTTCCTTGGGTTGTGAAGAAGTGTTATATTTTATTTTCCTTCAATGGTTATCAAATATGAAAAACATAGTGGGAGTTTTTGTTTTATCCTTATGAACCAACTATTTTAAATCCAAATTGTTAAGACTATTACCAAATTATCTATATCTATGAACATAATAATTCTATTGTTATGTAAGTGATTTGAAATTTTATTTTTATGAATAATGTATTGGAAATAAAAAAATTATGTAACATATATCGATATCATGGATAGAAATGAATTTTTTTAAGAATTGGTTTTGGGAGTGTGGGTTTATGGTTTAAAAATTTTTTATTGTAGGAATGTTTATACAAATTTGGAGAGTATGATGTTTTCATGAATGTTGATATTTTGAATTATGGGTACCATCATGGGTTTTTCAGTTTAATATTAATCATAAATTCAAATGTTTATGCACCCCTGTTGATGTTTTAATCGATGTAATGTTGAAGTGATTTTAGAGTTTTTAACATTGTTCATGTATATATAACCCCTGGTTTAAAAGTGAATTACTATTTGAAATAAATTTTATTACACTTTTGGTAGTGTTTAGTGAAATGTATTAGATGACCGTTGAGGAAACAAATGTCACTAATGTTAACATTATTATGGTTATTCTTATGTAGGGTTATTTATTTTTGTAAATAATTATCATATATTATAGATTATTTGATGATGTAATATAAATTTATTGTAGGATAATTTTATAATTTTATTAATTAAATTAATATCAGAAGTATGAATGATCAAATCCTTATTATTTTCTGGTCTTCTATCATGGAAAATAAAATACTTCACAATATTAAATATAGTTACTTATAACATGATCTAATATAAAATTTGGGTAATAAAGTTGAATATTTGGAGATTAATGTTTTATTTCATCGTTTGATGGTTTATACGTCTTATAAATTGTCTTATAATAGTCTCAAAGTTTTTGTGTTTCTTAATGTCTTATGATAAGATGAAAATTTTATTTTCCTTCTTAGGATTTCATGATCTATTAGAAATCCATTTTTCTGTTTGAGAAATGAAAAATCCATCTTTATAATCATCATTTTGTAGAAAAGACAAAATTATGCTGAAATTTATTTAAATATGATATTTTAAATATCATGAAAGTATATTTATTATTCTATTATGTTAGATGGAAATTTAATTCCTTGAATATTGTAAAATGATCATGTAATAGAATTGTTATCCTACTACCTTCACCTATGAGGAATCAATGTTATTTTTCACATAACATGGATTTATAATATTTTTGGACTCTAACTTTATGATAATCATTTAAATTATTACACTCAATAATATATATCAATCCACTTCATTATTTAGAAAATATATTTTTCTTCATTTTCTATTTTTCACTTATATACAATTTATTTCTATATAGATTTATATTTATGTGTTATTCTAGATAGCATTAGAACATCCCCTTGCCTATTATCATGATGAGGTTTAATTAACCTTTTCAAAATGTGTTATATCTGTAAAGGTGTTATCAAATATAAATTAATTAATTACCACGTAAATTTTGAAATTATGAGAATGAAACATATTAATGGGTGAGAATATAATGTGCCATAAATTTAAAATAAATAATATGTTTGAAAATTTATAACATACAAACATCAGAGCTTATATTGTCATGAACGATCCCAAATACACTAGTACTCTAATAACTAAACCATATATTACTTGGCCGAATGGGAATTCCTAAACATTGAGTGTTAGATAATTGAACATGGAATCATAAAATATCTTTTAGAGAAAAAAACATCTTCCAAAAAATTGTGGAAGATAAAAGATACAAGTCAACATGATCAACACTCCAAATATATAAAGTATTGTAAATAAATAATTAAAATAGTACTCGGACATAAATATAAAAATTCCAAAGGAACCAACTACCTTAAATATTCTATAGTCTCAAAATAACATATGTAATAAGTGGAAAATTTCTCCACACATCATTATCACCACTTCACATCCCCAAAGTTTAGGAACAACCCATACCTCTATTTTCCTCTTACCCATTTCTCCAACAATGAATAATAAAATATGAAAACACCCATAAAAGAACTTAGGGTGTGATTTATAAATCCATTTAGTGCATCACTATGTCTTCCACAAAAAATGAAATTAAAATTAAACCAATTAATCATTATTTTTAAAATTATATAGTGGATGTTAACTTATTCACATATATTAAACCATAACACGAATGAACAATATAAGAGATAGAAGGCATATAAAAACAATAATAAAGGAATATTTTATACAAAACACATATTTAAATATATTATTAGGAATAAAAATGTTTATTTAGAAATGTAATTTATATCAAAGTAAACAAATAAGTGGACTATGTAGAAAAGATTATTGGTATATTAGTTCCTTTAATATTATTTACACACTTATCCATAATGAAAATTCCTAAATATATGTGTGAAAACTGAAATAATTATACACCCCAATCGGGGAAAACACATGAGCCATATATGTCCTCAAAGGAGAGCCTTCAAAATAATTCATGTCATAGTTTTCTGTTTAAGATTCTCATCATCATTACATTAATAGGGAGTCAAGGTCCATGAATAATTTTCATAGTTACCATTAACTACCCAAGAAAACATGTTCTTCCAATAGACGGTCAATCAATCATGGTAGAACAAAAAATTGCAATTAAATTCTAATATCCATTTACCATTTTTGTTTTTTTACATAACAATATTCTTTCAAAACCAAAATAGAGTTTTTTACCAATTCATGTGTTTTAAAATCATCGTTCATTTTATAGAAACATTCTGGTGGTTAAACATGGAATTAACATTTCAAATCAATATCAAAACAAAGACATCATTTTTTATGAACCAACCCAATAGTGTAATTTAATTAAAATGTGTTTCTTTCAATAATTCTATGTCATTCTCAATATCAAAAACTAAATCCAATAAAATCATTGTTTTTATATAAATTAAAAGCTCTAATAAAGTTAAATATTTAATTTATGATTTCAATCATAGGGAATAGAAATATGGAATTACTAACATTAAAATAAATATATTACAATGAAAAAACACTTTTAATTTGGAATTAAAATAGATAATGATGGCGAGAGATGTTAAGAAACACAACTCATAAGTGAAAATATGAAATCACTAGAGATTAAATAAAAGATTAAAAGGGTTTAGAGGTTTAAAAGTCGCCTATTTGGATCCATTAAGGACCAAGGATTCAAGTCAGCATAAAATGTGGTGATTAGATGTTATCCTGGAGGGTTTCATTATTTAAATAAAAATATTTGGGGAAGTTAAAATTCACATGAATGGTTTTTATGTAGAAAATCATGGTTAGACAAGCCATTATCTAATGATGGTTTGATGCACTATCACTCCTTTAGAGGGAAAACATTTTCGGAAACTCTACACCAACCCTGAGAACTCTAACTGTATTATGATGAAATATTTAATGGGGCTATATTGTTTTGAAAATACATGAGTTCCACTCAAATTTATCATAATAGATATCATGGTATACTATGTGAAACCACATGGTTTTCCCTGAACATTCACCAGTTTTTCATATCCCCTAATGCTTCCAAAATTTTATAAAGTTCACTTGAAACAAATTGATAAAATACTAAACTAAATGATATAAAATCATGGGTCACATAATATAATATGGAATGAAGAAAGGATGTTTCAATCCCCCCGTTAAATATTTCCTTCGCCAAAATTTCTTCAAGGAGATTCCATATTAAATACATGTGACCAATAATCTCTCAAAACTATCTAGAACTCTAAATTCTCATGCAAATCGTGACAATACTACCAAGTCACACTATCCAAATTTATCATCCACCAATTATGTAAATTGATCATATAATTAAAAATCATGAATGGATGATCAGTCGAAGATAAATTAAGCTCAACAACATGATTATCGAAGAAAAATACACGATTATGGATAGAAATATACTTATAAAGATGTGATACATGAAACAATGTGTGTTTCAATGTCAAATTTTTCAAAAGTGATTAATGGAATCGTACTGTCCCAACCCTCTCAATAACATCATATGGTCCCAAAAACCATGGTGCATCCTTATCTATTTCCCATCATTTCTATGAAACAAACTAGGTAAAACCATAACAAAATTGGCCACCCACAGAAAAATACAAACATCATTTAAAGAGATCATAAGATGAAGTATACCAACTATATGGAAATTTCATTCACTAATTCACCAAAACATTCTTTTCCATCTTTTCTATGAAGAAACTCTACCCCTTGATGGATTTTTCACCAACCCCCAATAAAAAATAGTGATTTTCATGGAAATTAATAAAACTTCTCAAGAGAATCCTTTGGAATTGTTGAATGAAAAAATTTATTTTAATAAAACTAAAAAATTATAAAATAGAAATCTAAAAATCCACCATATTCGAGAACATATGAATGTAACACATCCTTGAAAACTTATATATCTTGTTCTATCTCTCTATTCTTCTTTGGATGGCATGTTGTTCTCAATCGTAACTCAGATCCCACTGCCTCTTGAGGTAATATCAAAACTAGAGAAGTAGAATGGTGATATATATCTGAAACTATTAGAAATGAAATGAAATGAAATATGATAATCTCTTACACATAGAGGTTCCCAAATTTTCCTCTTTTGGGTTCTTTTATAATGGTTATAATGTGAATATATTTGGTAGTATAATCGATCATAGTCTATATTTATTTCTCTAATAAAGGTGTATGTGGAAACTAAACCATGTTTTTAATAAAAATATAATCCCACAATCAATTCATCCTTTGATGTGGCTGATGTATCCTTGAAGGTATTTGGTTCATAGATTTGACCTGATAATAAGTATCTCAATAAGGAAAAGTTTCATTGAAATCTTTTCTCATACCTATAAACATCATTTTCCATTGCATATCATAAAAAATATTCCTTGACCTAGGGTGCTCAACCCACTAATAATTATTGAAATCCCCCACTTTGAAATTTAATATTGATAAAGATAAAAATAAACTATCTCAAAAACATATTATTCCTCCAAAAAGTATTTTCCACTCACTAAAATTATCCTAACAAGAAAGATATCCCCTAATTCTATAAAATTAATCTTCAATTGACATTTCCTCAAGATTCATCTTGAGAAGAGTAGAGTTCAATTGGAATTTTTCCTATAAAACATATTCTTCGTCATCCAATAACCTTATATGAAATAAAGAACAAATCAAGATCATGATTCACTCTTAATATGATGCATTCACTTCTAGGCTTCTATGATTCACTCTTAAAGCTACAACAATGACATTCCCCTTCCATGGGGTTTAGGAAATGTTGAAATTAAAATATACCAATTACACCCCCCCAATTCAACTATATGATGTTCAAATTTTATAATAGAATATATAAATAAATCTTTTATTATAAAATAATTTTTTTACCTTTCTCAAAAAATTTAATTCCACCAACTCAAAGGAAAATGAATAACTAATTTATGTTCGAGATCAGGGTCAGATAATTCTTCAAATTTTTCCTGGGATTTCTAGAAACATGATCACCCTATATAAGAACAAAGTATAGAACTGAACCTTTTGAATAATATAATGAAATATAACCATTCCTAGCCTCTTACAGAGTAAACACTAGTATAGAAGTCTATGTAAAATTTAAAACATTTTGTTTTTTTTGTTTTTCATTCCACAATAACTTAACTCCCAACCTACTAAAATAAGTCATTATATAATCAATTGATGATGATTATTTAAGAATCATAATGTAGTGCCTCCCAAATCTCAAGTAGTTTCATTACCAAAGTCATTTTTTATTCATCATAAGTAATAACAGAATTCACCTTCTCTGGATAAAATTATATTCCATGTTTTAAGACAAAGTTTTCTAATAAATTAATTTCCTTTAATAAGAAATTAAACCTCTAAATATTTACATAGATTCTATGATTTTTTATGAATTCTAGGACTTCACTCAAATCATGTAAAATATCCTCATCATTGTTGATGTAAACAAAAATATAATCAAAAAAATTCCAACAAAAATGAAATGAGTTATTCATGGAATAATCTACTCATCACTTCCATAATGACAATTGGATTATTTTTTGGATAAATGGAATAACACAATACTCAATGTGAATATACATACTTTTGAATAGAGTTCATGGAATGACCTTTTATTTTTATCTATAGAACTGATAACCAGACTGCTGACGAATCGTTAAGAACCAGTTTCCCTATTTCCACTATTCAAATAAATCATCAAACTATGTTAACATATACTCATTATTCCCCATAAATTAATTTATTTTCCAATATTCAATATATATGTGAATCATACCTTCTTCTTTATTTGAAATGACCACATGCATAGTGAAATTTGTCACACTCAATAATCTAAATAAGATCACAAAAAGAGAAACAAAAAGAGTATCCAAATAATTAAATTATTATAGATCCATATAGTAAGAGGGGATATAAACTGGATGTGTAGCATGTACTGAATAAATATCCAAATATACCTTTCATAGCAGGGGTAG
This sequence comes from Viscum album, assembly GCA_963277665.1. Classification (NCBI taxonomy): domain Eukaryota; kingdom Viridiplantae; phylum Streptophyta; class Magnoliopsida; order Santalales; family Viscaceae; genus Viscum; species Viscum album. Next base: position 351,174,189 of record OY728123.1, read on the forward strand.
GCCAGTGAAATCAAAATGAAACATCTCTGGAAAATAAACGATGAGTAGAGGGATTTGTTAAATCTAATATTATATCTTTGGGTAAAAACATTAAACACCAATATTATAATAATAAACTATGAAATAAATGTTTTTTTCACTACCCAACCTCCAATCCGATTCACCGTGAAATTCAAAAAATACCCTATTGGGAGTAGCAATAGTGGCCCACCAAAGGTAATATTCGATCCAAGAATCATGAGTGATCAGCCTATCAATCTAAAAAATTACATCAAGATATTTCATGTTGTGGATTAGAATTTATATGGTAATAACAAACTCATAGAAAGGGAAATAAGTAGGACAATGGATACCCTTCTCTCCCAAGATTCTTAGGGGCATAGTAATATCGACCATTTTAGAAAATAAAGGAATATTTTGAAGGTTCACAACATGATTCGATATAAATGAGTTATAGGAACATGCATCACATAAATATTTCATTGAATATGGTTTTTTAGTGCTGCTACCTCTCACTATTAGTGGACCTATATATGCTTCCTCTTGAGATTCTTCCAATGCATTAAGATGATTCATATCGGATGCATGTGCCTTAAAACAAGTATATATTAAATCACATGATTGAACTGTAGTAATTTTTATATGTAATAAAATTTTCCCGTAGTTTTAAGAATAAAATAATTAAAAGACATATCTAAATTTTTTGAGTGACTAACAGAACTATAGATCATATTCTCCTCAAAACAAACAACTTTTTGAATGAAAAATTAGTCCACAATGAATGAAATTAAATAGGCCTATTATAATAACTAAAGGAGGCTTAGAAGACTCTTTATATCAATAACCATGATGTGGCTCATCATTTATCCTCTTTAATATTATTGAAATCATAGAACTACCACCAATAGAAAAAAGATATCCTAGTAACAATGACATACCATCTAGATAAATCTCAACCAAATATTCCCGCTCCAATACCTCAGAATAAGAATATATATTTAGCAAGGAATCCTTTTATTTTATGGCAAATTGATGTCCCATAAATAATATTCATGCCTTTATATTGTCATTACCCACCACATAATGATAAAATAAATTGTGGTTAGAAAAGTATTCTCAATGTATGTCCTAGTATATTAATGGTACCGAAGGATGAGAAACAACATGGATATCACCCAGAACATATATTTAGGATAGAACTAAACTATAAAAATAACACTGTTCTCTTTTGATTATAAAGCCCCATGTTTCTACTTCTTTCTAAATAATTCCCCCATCTTCTACTAGTCCCTACCAGTTTAAATTTATCACATATCACCTTAACATGTTCCGATGTTTCTAAGAACTCAAAAAAAGATCTATATTTTTCAACCACTATGCACCCTACTTATGATCATTAGATCCTTGGAAAGTATGTGTGTTCTAGTCAATAAACTCTTTATTTCAATCATGGGATTCATACCATTAAGGTAAAATTGCCAATTCCTAAATGGGAACACGTATAGGTACCTATGCATGTGATTGAACAACCCACACCACTATCTCATAAGTATTTTGGTCCAGTGGAAGATTTTCAAAAAGTAGTTCACATGATGATTAATTATGCAACCATTGAAACGTCTTCTTTGAGTCCTGATTATACACACTATCCACATGAAACATTTTTTATGTCAGAAATTATACATTGTTTAGCAATATAGATAGTGGAAACATGAATATCAATTATATGAAGAAAAAAAATTAGGATTGGGATTTCAACTAACACCGAACATATGAAGGGAAAATACAATATTATAATAATAATATTCCTCATGGTTTCCTTTCCCAAACCACCATGGTGAATTTTTGATCATTGTGGTGAAAGACAGCAAGAAAATCACTCACAACTACCCTCTATGTCCAATCAAGACATCCCGAACCTCATTCTTACAACATAGAAAGACACTTAACCTACAAATATGTTACCATTTTTTCATGAATCAACCAAGATACCCGAGTCCAACTTTATCCTATATGTCACTAACATTTCAAAATGGTTGTCTCTATTACTAAGGGTTTGCAACATGAACTGGAATCATACAAGATCAATGAGAAACCAAAATTTTCCAAAAATATTGGATAATTATAGATAATAGTAAGCTTGATCAAATCTCCATAGGGTGAAAGTATATGAAATAAATAAGTATAAATTACCTGAATGTAATTATAAAAACCTTAAAAAACAACAACATCAATTGTAAAAATGTCAAAAAATACCCTCTGAATCAGGTGTAAAATTTCACTACAGGTCACCATCATCAATCCATGACCCACAGGGTAAATATTATCCACCTACTATTAGAGGATATTTCCTTTTAGATCATCTAGCATAATAAAATCTACAAATTTATGTAGGAAATAGTAGAGTGTCCTCTATAAATCCGAGTAGGATCTCACCAATTGTATCAAAACCAATTCTATTAAAATTGAACTAATTTTTCATTCATTTAAAAAATAAATAAGGCCTGGAATTTCATTCTTATATTTTAAACCAAAACCTTATTTGACATTAAAAAATAGGGAATATTTATCAAAACTATTATAAATTAATTTTTTTTCTTAAAAAACTATTATAAATCATTTTTCATGAATAAAATAGATCAATAATAATTTTCATGTATATTATAGTAAAAAATAGTATATCATCATGAATAAAATCCAACAATATTTTAGTTAAGGTAAAAGTATCCTCACACTTCTCAATAATGATATTGGATCAAGATTGGTTTTAACACTCCAATCGAGCATCCCCATAATCATGGAACCAACATGGTACATTTACAACCCAAAAGGGGAATCCTATCAGTTGTTCTTTCAACAATTATTTAGTTAAATTCATCTTCTTTAATCCATTATTATTGAGTTGTGGTCATATAATTATTTTCAATGTTGACACTGACTTCCCAAGATAACATGTACTTAAAGTTATCCACTAATCAAACAGAGGAAAATAAAACTTTTAAAAACATTTCAAATTTTAATCTCCAAGATTTAGTTTTCAATATTACTTTCTCATTTTAATACTAACACAAGTTTTTTCATCAATCCATGAAATTACAAATCATATTTCACATTTAACCTTTTTACCCTAAGGATCATCGTTGAATAAATCAGTTAAATAGATTTTAAAATTAAGCCATAATTTTTTCAAAAGTATGCACCAAATTTCGATTCCATTATAATTGGGGGTTTTCATCAATTCATTGAAAATCTTGAAAAGAAACATCATATCATTTCCTAAAATAATTTTTAATTCCATAAAAAATACCTTCATTAAATTAATATTCAAATTTAATATTTCATTCATTGGTAAAATTATTATGGAACTACGAACATTTAAATCATCATATCACAATCCATGACACTCAAAAATAGGAATTCTAATTGAGAACAAAGGTGGTACAGATCATGGAACATGTAAAATTTGATATATAACATATTAATTCGATCTTCACTCTACTAATAAAATACTTTGGTGGATTTCAAAGAATCTCATGGGAGTCTTAAATCACCTCTTGGGAGAGAAAATAATTTTACATGTTTTTATACTAGATATGTTTGGGATTTAAAAAAATATAATAAATTAAAACCTTCATACGTGGTTTGTCAAGTTGGGTTATACTGGTACACCAACCATTCCCACTAATTATGATCCCTTGCCAGCAATGATCATGGTTTATAATTGGTGGGATCACAATTTTTCAAATCATGAACCAACCATTAAGAAAGTTACTATATGATGACTCATAGATTGTAGGGTTTATCCTCATGGTTTGGAAAAACCATGACCCTTCTAGTGGAACACAAAAGGGATTACATTTTATTGGGACATACTACATGGTAATCCCTAACTGCGCTACGAAAAATCATAGTCCCCTAGGATTCTATAATTCTCCAAATTTTTCTAAAATCACCATATGAAGTTACCTAATTAAAAGTAGATCACAACATGGGTCAAGGAATACCTGAAAAAATGTAATGTGTTGTTTCCCCAAATTAACCACAAAATATTATATGACCATTGTAAAAACAGGGTATCACAATGGGATTGGGAAATGGTTCCCATAGGCAAAGGATACATTTATATCATTTTAAATTATAGGGATCCCCAAATAATTTCCTAAAACCTTGTTAATTTTAAACTTAATCCTATAATTATTAGATTATCTGAAAGGGATATAAAATTCATTCCCTCTAACATCAAACAATCCAATGCTCAGATTTGGGATTGGTTGCATGGGTTTAATTGGGTATACTGGCTTCCCATGATTTTGAATGACATCGCCCCTTGCCTTGGTACACTAATTAGTTTGGACTAGAGAACAATTGATGGTGATATTGTTTTATATGCTCATGATCTTGTGGATGTTGATTTAGGAGTTGAAATCCCTAAATGAATTTTATTTCATTCACAATAGATGCAATTCTGAAATCAATCTTGAGTATGATAATGTGCCTTATTTATGTGTGGTATGAAAAATTATAAGAAATTATATTTCTCATTGTAGTACAATCCCAAAAAAATATGTTGTACCTTCTAAGGTCCATGATTGGAATGAACCGAAAAGGAATAAAAAGAACATGGAAATTCGTATTGAGAAACCAGTAAAAAACAAGAATATATCTGCTCCTACTTTGAAAATCCAAAATGATACCCCTGATCCTATTGTTTCTACTACTGAATGTTTTGGCCCATCAATTTATTCAAGGATTCTTGTGTTGAAATTGCATATGAAGAGGATATTGAACTGGTTACCTCATTCATGAATTCCCAGGATGGAAGACTTCCTATTTATTTTGACTATAGAATGGACTTTTACATTTTCTGTGAATGTTATACTGATATTTGTGTTTTAACTTCTATATTAGAAACTGTGATTTTGGATAATATCATCTACCTAGATTTTAGGAAGGAAGTTTTTTGATCTCTTCTTGTCCATATAAAGTGAAGAACATTTTGATGTATTTTATAGGTCTAGATCATATTTGGGCATTTAATATATTGTTTAAGTGTGTAATCTTGTTCAAAACGTGTTCTACAAATCTGATACTATTTAGTCTATTCCTGCCTTGTATCACACTACAAAATAGGTTATAATTCGTGAATTGGTAGCTATTAAACTTGCATATGGCAGTGCTGAAGATTTTGTGGTGATTAGTTCAGATAAACTTGATTATTCTCTTGTTATCCCATCCAAGTAAGATATTTGTAATATATATTCCACTAAGGAAAAAATTAAACTGTCCAACTATTATCGTTCATCCAAAAACTCCTACTTGCAATACCGATAATTCATGTTGTCTTATTGATTTTGATCAATCAAAAAACTGCTGCTTTCAATTCAGAAATTAACACTGTTAGTAGTTCTGGGAATTTGGTTTTCAGTATTTCTATACCTCCTCAACATGAAAATTACCATGTGGATCATATGATCTAGGTTCGCTCACCATAAGTAGATCTTACTGAGGTATCAAAGGGTGGGGGTCATGTTCCTATAATTGAGTAGGTTAATACCTTGAATGTTAGTCCATCTACTTGTCATGGACAGGTTAATCAAAGCCCTAGTATCAAGGACCTTCTCCAAGATTCCAATACCCATAAAAGGATGCTTGGCACAACTCCCAAAGCAAGTAATGTAAAATGTTTGGAAATCAATAAAGGGGGATATAACCCTATTCTCAAATTCAAATTATGATTTTATTTTGGAATTTCAATGGTTATTCTAATCATGACACAATGAGGTCCCTTAGCATTTTCATTAGGCATCATAAACCTATCTATATTGGGATTTATGAGCCCAAAAGAGTATTTTCTTCCAAATTTTCATAATTGATTATTTAGGCTTTCATGTAGTGGACTAAAATATTTGTTTTTCTAAAGTCTAGAGCCATAGTTCATGACTTATTGTTCGTTGATAGAAATTTATCGGTTGATAATAGTGAGCTTCACATCACTTGTACATTCAATTTTTTGGATATCAGCACTTATGCTCTTTTGTGTAAGCTTTCAATAGCTATCAAGATCAAAGGAGGTTATGGATGGATATTAATGTTCTCACCTCTACCATCTAAGATCCTTGGGTCATTATTGGTGACTTTAATTCTACCATGTATCCTGATGGGAAGATGGGAGCTTTTATAATGTTATTTCTTCTAGAGAATTTACATCATGTATTGACTCTATTGGATTATTGTAGGTAAACATGGTCGGATCAAAGATTAGGTGGTACTGGAAATTCTTAAATAGATATTTGGAAATTAGGATTGAGAGAGCTTTCAACAATGAAGTTTGTCTTGAATTTTGGGGTTCTATTTCTTACACAGCTCTTGCTAGGATGAACTCCGATCATCACCCTATTTTAGTGGATATTATTTGTAGGGATTATAGATCTTCCATTCATTTCATATTTAATAAGGCCATGGCTAATAATTTTGATTTCATATCTATCATAGAGCACTATTTGAATTCAATTAATTACATGAATGATGGAATTTCTTCTGTTTTCTAGCATAAAAATAAAAAATGGTCTTTGAGAGTTTGATGTGATGATCAATTCTGCTCTATTGACCAGGATATTTCTACTCTTGAAAATTCATTACAACATATTAAAGAGCATAATACTAGGTATAAATTTTTCTAATGGTTTTCAAGCGGAATCTGATCTTGTTAAAAAACATAATGGCCCCTTAAAATTTAAAGATTTCTTACAAAGGGATATCTTTAAGGATAAATAGTTGAAGGATGGTGATAGGAACTCCAAGTTATTTAACACTTGTCAGAGAATTATAATGGTTTCTAAACCACATTATTTTATTAAGAATGGTGATCAGATTATTGATTCTGACAGAAATCTCTAAGAGCATGTTATTTCCTATTTCTGTGATCTTTTTAGTGGTTCCCCGATCCAAAATAATCCAGTGTAGGACATCATTCCTAAATTGGATAATCAGTAAGAGAATTCCATAATCACCTCTATTCCCTTGATCATTGAATTTAAAAACCCTCTTTCAGTCTCACATCTGAATGCTCCCCAGGTACGGATGGTTTGGGAATTTATTTCTTTCAAACCTATTTTGATAATATTCAAAATGATTTTTGTAGACCTTCATTCATTTATAAGGGTGGTGTCCTACCCCAATGTATCAATGCTAAATTTTGTGCACTTATACCTAAAGTGGAAAATTCAAATGAAATTAATTTTTTCAGGCCAATTTCATTTGTTAATAATATTTAAAATCTCATTTGAAAAATCTTGTCCAAAATAATGGCTTTAATTTCTAACAAAACTGTGTCCTTTAATCTATTTGGTTTTATCAAAGAGAGATGTATTCCAGATTTTCTGGTCATTACTTTTGAATGTGTGAATTTTATCTAGAATTATTTCATAGGTGGAAACATTTCTATTATGCTTGATGTCACGAAGGCCTTTGAAAAAATGGATTGGGGATACATTTTCATGGTTCTTCGTATGTTCGGGTTTGTCAACACTTTTATCTTTTGGGTAAAGTCCATTCATAGATCTACTCATATTTTTATTCTTATTAATGGATCACCCAAGGGATATTTTACTTGTTCTAGAGGGGTCAGAAAAGGTGATACTCTTTCAACTATCATTTTCTCTATTGCAGACGATAGTCTTAGCACACACTAATCCATTATAGATGGAAATAAGAAAATGAAATAAATAAATGCTTTTAGAGGGATTCATGCTACTACCCACTTATTATATGCTGATGACATTATCCTCTCCACTAGAGGGGATAAGAGGAGCATTAAAAATATCAAAAGGGCTATTTTTCACTATACTTCTATCTCTTCCCAAGAGATAAGTTGGGACAAGTCCTTGGTTTATTTTGTTGAAAATCTTACTATCTCATGGAAGAGTGAAATTTTTCCAGAGTTGGGAATTCAGGAATAGTTCCTTCCCTCTAAATACATAGGGGTTTAATTATTTTGGGGAAGACTAAAATCCTGTTATTTCTCTAAGATCATTAGCAATATTTCAAGGTAGCTTGCTACTTGGAATGAAATGTCAAAATCTAGGGATGTTTTGGTTTGTTTAGTAAAATTTGTCATTATCTCCAAAGTTCTTTACTACATTATGGTGTATAAATGGACAATATCATTGATTAGGAACATGAATGATTCCCTCAATAACTTCATTTGGATTGGTAACATAATGGAAATAATGTTGGGAATAGTTTCATGGAATGATTGTTGAATGGCTTATGATGTAGGGATATTGGGATTAAAAATCTTGTTCTTTTTAATGATTACCTACAAGACTAGTTCATTTGAAAATACTTTAAGAGAAATTCTGAGGCTCTTAATTTTCTTCGGAAAAAATTTATAAATCATCTCAAAAATCGTGTTTTTAATAATCTTGATTAATCAATTTGGCCTACCATTATGTTCATCTTTTAATCAATGGATTCTCACTCTAGAGGTCTTATTTTGAATGATTCTTTCATTAGCTTTTGGAAACCTAATTGGATGGGTAAACCCCTTATTGATTTTTTGTCGGATGAAGACAATTTTGAACTATATATCTCTATCAAGGATCAGTATGATAACTTATAGGGTCTTCCAGGACATGTTTTGAACATTGTTAATAAATATTGTTTCTTTAATAGAAAGGATTTTTGAGCCTGGGAACCTGCGACTAATGGTATTGTTTCATTAAAAATTTATTACATTATCTCTTTTTCATATACCTCTGATGCATTTTGGATGAGAGATTTGAATAGAATTTTTATTAGGCCCTCTTACTCTATTTTGGTGTGGATAATTTCTCATAGGAAAATTTATACTTATTTTTACCTTTAGAATTGTGGAATATATTTGTGTTCCTTCTGTGTTCTCTGTCATCAGCATACAGAGGATGTTGATATTCTATTTTTTTTAATGTTTCCTCTAAGTGGAAATTATTGGATGACATATTTTTTGTGTCCAACCCAAATATGGTCTACATAATGTATTTTCTTCAGAAGTGGAATTTGCTTCTACATTCACCCGAATTTTTGGATCTTTTTCAGGTAGCTCCTTTGGAATTACTGTATTATATCTTGTCTGTTTGGAATCAAATCCATCATGGTGGTCAACATTTCTCTATCAATGATGCTTTCTTAAGAATTCGTGATACTATTCGTGAGGTAAGATTACCCAGGATGCTCTTCGGCATTAATTCAATTCATGATTTCCCAATTCTTACTCGAATTGGTATAAAAGGTACTTTCAGGCCTTTGTATTGTACTTTTGAGGTCTTATGGAATAAATCTTTTGTTGGATGGATTAATTTAAATTTTGAGGAGGCATTAAGGTTTAATCCTCATCCCTCTAGATATGGTGCTATTTTCATGGATCACTAAGGGATGGTTATGGGCTGCTTTCATGGTACCTGTTGTATAGCCTTTATAATTGAAGCTAATATGCTTTGGATCATTAATGTGGTGATGTAAGCTTCAATTCATGGATGGGATAATATATGGGTGGAAAGTAATTCTTCTGTTATCGTTAATACCATCATAATGGATTCTTATAATTTATCTTGTAATCTTTCTAACAGATGGATTAGCTACTTGGATTCTCTTCTAACCATGAATCATATCATCACCCACACATATAGAGAAGCTTACTCAGTTGCAGATATACTTTCTAATAATGTATTCAGTGGTTCTGATTTCAACAGGTATAATCATCCCCCTGACGACCTTTTCCCCTTATTTGGATAAATTTTGATAGATCTCAATTTTTTAGGATTACGTATGTTGGACTTTATTTTTAATTATAGGAACCTTGCTTTTCATTGAAAGGTTTCATCTTTCTAAAAGAAGTAAACTCCATAGTATTTATTAATACGAACTGATTTTTTAGAAATATAATTTTATTGTTCAAAAATATGTTTCCTTTAGTAAATAATTTTTAATTACCTTTGATAGTTAATTTTATAATTAATTATAGAAAATCATAAAAAGTTATAATATAAATGACATTTTTTAAATCATCACAAAAAAATTATTCAATGGGGTAATTTTTAATATTGGAAAATGAATTCCATATTGAATATTTAGGTCCAACGTTAATAAGTTGTCTCTTTGACTTTTTTTTATTAATATGAATAGTTACTATAGTAAATAATTGTATCCATGATAGAGGAAAAATGGGACAAATTAAGGGTTAACATAATGTGATAAGGAGTAAATGGTAAAACTAACACTTGAATATGTTTTATTATATTAATATATTTTTGCATAAATCATTATAAAATTGAGTATAAGATATTTTTCCATTTTATCATGATAATTAACATTATCGTATTTTAAGTAATAAATGGTGAAAATTCCATTATCATTGTTTTATTATCTATTTATTTTTTAATTATGGATTAACTTGTTATTTATTTAGGTATAAATAGCCATTTTAACTGAAAATAATTTTTTATAATGTTAATTTATTTTTAAATTTTACTAAATAAATAATTACTATGGATTCTCAAACATCTTTGACAACGTATTTATTCTATTTATAAAAAATTTAAAGAAAATATAATTTAAAAATATTAAAATTAATATAATTTGTAGAATTATTTTTTCCAAAAAAAACTATTTAAAAATAAATTATTAGGAATTTTTTAAATAAATTTATTTGAAATAAATATTTTTTAATTATATTTTTAAATTCAAATTTAATAAAAACTTCCATAATTTTAATTAATGATATTTTATAAGAACTTATATTTTATTTAATGATTTAAATTTCAAGAAATCATATTTTCATCTATTTTATTGGGATTGGGTTTTAAAAATTAACCATTATCCATTTTTTGTTCAATTTTCATTTTATTTTAAAAATATTTGCTAATAAATATTCTAAAACTCATGTTCCTAGTAATTTTGAATGGGGTTTGTAGTTGGTTAAAAATATAATGTTAAATGAATATTAAAAACATAACCAATTTTTTGTGTGTGGTATTTCAAAGTCCCACAATTATCTTATCTATTATTTTTATCAATTTGGTGCCATTTTTTACAATAAAAATAATTAATACTAATTTAATATTTTATGCAATTTCATTAGTGGATGTCCCATGTCCTATAAAAGAGAACCACCTGTCATATTTTCATAACAAACTAATATCATTTAAGATCAATTGAACCCTTCTAAAATAGCATTATTAAATCCCTACCCACTTTTTAGTTTCGTTATTTTATGTATAATATAATTTTAGTGGTATTAATATATATATATAAAGTGGATTTATGATGATGAAATATAGTTATTATCCATGATTTTTTGTATTATTTCACCATTTAATATCATAAATGTATATGCAAACATATTGAAATAATAAAATAATAATTCTACATATATTGGGATTTTATAATTATTAACTCATATCAATTTACTCCTCCATCGAATGGTAAATGAATCCATCATTTTTTTATAGAGTAAATTATCTCCTTGTGAACATATATAGATCATTTTTCATCACCTCCTCTTATATATTGTTATAATGAAGGATTTAATTAATATAAAATATGATATGGAAATATTAATATATATAAAAATATATTATATCATTTATTTTCTTAACATTCCTTTAACTGAAAAATGATAATGTAGTTCAGTTTTATGTGTTGACTACATCCTCTATGATGAGATTCCATTCACTTTTCATCACCAAATCCCATGATTATATATATATATAAATATATTTATATATAAATAAATAATATGGAATTTTTTGAATAATTGTAATACATGAAATTTAACATTATACATAATGTCATTTCTTAATGATCATTAAAAAATGGAAACGTTACTCTTATGTATGTATGGTCTACCGTTTGAATGATTGTGACATATTATTTTTTCAAAACAATATTCAATTTTAGTTTTTAACTTATAATTCATGTATAGAAATTATATCTATATAATTATTTTTTTTATATAGATGATGGAAGAATAAACCCTTTTACCATTGTCAACAAACCGAAGCTGTAATGAAGTTGCCAATCAATCATCCTCAGAATAACCAATATAGACTTAACAAATTTTAAAATTAAATATATCATTAAAATAAATGAAATAAATTAATAAGTTAAAAGGGAAAAAACTAAAATAATTTTATAATAAATAAAATTATTTATATGAATTTATTATATAAGTGTAAAATTCTATACTTGGAATGTCAGGAGTCAATGTAAAGAATTTTTTCTCAATAATCCTCCATTTTGTATTATTTTTTATTCCCCTAATTTATTCTAAATGGTTTATATATTACCCCATTTACTTTTTATATCATGAATAATTCATACATCATATTTTTTTATATTAAAGATTAATTATTTCATCCAAATGGATTTGATGTGAAGGTTAACAAGTCATAAATTATTTCTTAACGGAATAACCATTCATTGGGATATAAATATTCTTTATTGCCTTTGTTACACCATGATTTTTTGTGACTTGATATATAATTTTTTTCATAATATATTTACTGTATTTTTTAGAATTTAAATTTTATAAAATTAATATATCCATTTATTAACAATCAGTAGGATATGACCTTTGTAAGGAGTAGTTATCTCAAATTCCATTTCCCTGAGACATGTTCTTGATATGATATTATTTTCATTTATGAGATGTGTATACTTACCATATGAATTTTTATCCCATGAATATCCATATTCAAATGATGTTTCATGAATCATTTGATGTTATTCTTTCATGGGGCTTACAATTAAAAATTTTACAATATGGTATATGATATATGTTACAATTTCCATTCTTTTAGAGAATGAAAATATTCAAGGATTAATGGGGGAAATACTATACTATTATTTTTGATAACCACATATATTTTATTCTCATTAGGGTATGTATTTTGTTCATATTTAATGTCTAATTCCTCCCTTATAGATTAATGAAATATCATGAATGTCATATTTTCAGTGATACCGATCTTTAATATTTTAATAGATTGTAAATTTTGTTCTCCCATATAAATGTTTTAGAAATTGTTTTTATTAATATCATTATCAATCATAAATTATTACCTAAATATATTTCACATGTTCTTTAACCATATTTTAAATTAATTCATATAGGTTATTTCATAATGTTTTCTAGATGTGTCACTTTATACTCCTCTTAAAAAATCCTAGAAAACAATATTTATTATTATCATTCTCAACATATAAATATTTTAACTCCATCATGAAAACTATTTTCCATGATTACTTATTTATAATTTTAGATGATTATTTTCTATGTTCATTATTTTCACAATATTTTCAGAGATTTTAATTTTAAAATGTATTAATTGTGAATTGGGTATTTTCCTCTAGATTGTTTTTAATAATATTTTAATGGTGTATAAATTCATTAAAGATAATCCCCCATTGATGTTAGATATAGCCCAATAATTATATGTTGTACTGTTACTATTCATATCCATTCTCAAGATGGATTAAAATATTTACATGGAACCCATTACTTTTCTATGACTGAGTCAATCAATGAATGGAAAATTATTATTTTTATGTATAAAAGTGTTATATTACAAATTTTCTAAACATGAAAAATAACTATACCTTGTTTAATATTAATTTTGGTCCCAATATAGATTTTATAATGGTTCTATACCCATTATATCTCTAGATTAACATGTGATGTTGATACACCTTATAGGAATGGTTGAGCCCCAATATAGCTCACGATAAATAGGTGACCTTGATACAACTGTTATGATTTGTTGAACCCCATAATTCCTGATGATGAATGAGTGATCTTGATATGGATTATATGAGGGATGATACCCATTATATGTATCCATATCATATGGTAGTTTTTTATATATTTATAGCAATGGAGGGAGTGAACATAAGGGTTTTCGAAATTATTTTACAAGGATATAGTTATTTCTTACATGTGTTATGAAGATTATTATAACAACCTACCTCTTTATTACACACTAAAACATGATTTATTACATAAAATCTTCACTTGATACAACATGGATGATCGATATTTCTTGTATATTTTTTGCTTAGGATCATTACATAAAAACTTAAAACATGAAATACAATATCATTATTTAAAAATTTCCTTACATGACGACTAAATTTCCTCATACATAGCATTTCATGGGATGAACTGAAGACATGCATAAGGAAAGGGTGAGCTATAAATCCCATTAGAAGAATAAACATGGAATAACTTGAGGAATACAATACATGTTAGAAAATAGGAATATCAGTGGAGCATAAGAGAAACATGAACATAAATTCATGATAAAGAATGATAATCATAACATAGAAATGTGGCACCAACACTTAACATGGAATTAGCATGAGCTAAGGCTCATTGCACATGGAGCATGAGTATACCGTCATTGCTCATGAAGCACGAGTAAAAACATGTCTCACTTGAATTAGCATGAGTTAACACCAATTCTATATGATGTATCATGATAATATACTTTACCCAATGCATTGTAATGCTATCAAGGCGCACCCATCTTTAACATTTCATTTCAGGCATAAGTGGGCCACATGGATCTAAAAACATTGATTTATTACACAAAATCATTTATTACATAATAAAGGAATTTGGATATCATACATGAAACTCTATAATAAATAAGTAAATGTTCATAAAGGTTAATACTCATGATAGATAAATGGGCATGGTATTCACTACACAATGACTTTGTCTTGAAAAAATGTGGTTCAGTTTCGGTAGCATAATGGTGTGACATAAGAATTCATAAAAATGGGTGATGAAATAGAAAGTGGTGTCAAATCATATGTAAATGAAATGGATAGTAATGGGGTTAAATAGATACATTTACAATCAATTGAAATGTATTTTTGATATAAATAAATTTCTTGAATGTAAAAGAGTAGAGAGAACTTCCATTCAGAATTTCGGTATAGTAACAGGTGTACATTGGAAGATTTAATGAGAGAGAAAGGGGTGTCTCATAAGTCAAACATAAATAGAGAAGTATGGGGGAGGTTTTAAATTATACCAAAAACATATATAATTGAAATTATAATGGCAAAACAATATTAAGAAACATGGTTAAAAAGACAAAGGTAGGAATCCCTATCTTGGAAGTGTGATCCCAAAAGATTGAGAGAGGCTTGAGAGAGGCTTCTTGTGATCTTGGGGAACCATGGAAGGATTATAGAGAGATGAGGGAAGAGGTTGTATAAAAACCAAAAGCATTCACCGAAGAGAAAGTGGAAGTTTGGGTGGGTTTATATAGGAAAGGAGAGGAAATTTTTTATTATTTAGGTTTGGGATACCACACATTAAACAAATCAAAACCAAAAACCATCTCAGGGTTTTTACCATGGTTCTTTCCAAATAGTAGTGGAAATCAATATTTTATGAAGCCAAGGTAAAAACATACTACAATAATATGGTTTCATATGTGAAGGTGAATTACAATCTCAAGGAAAATAATTTAAAAAAAATGTTTTATAAGTCATGGAGGTTCCACTAAAGCTTTGTAAAATAAATCAAACAAATATAAAATCACATTATTTTATGGCAAAACATTTATTTTCCAAAAATAATGTTTATATTTATTTTATTACATCACTATTGGGTCATTATGATGTCATATAACACCTTTTATATTTAAACGGTATTTAATTTCTTCCCAATAATTCAACTATCTCAAGAAATTATGAAAAATTCATCATTGGATAATTTTGACATCCTAATTCAAATAAATAATATTTATTTTATCTAAATAATTTTTAAAATATGAGAATTTTTACTTTAAAAAAACCCTACATTTATAAAAAATTCATGAGTTTTGAAAAAAATAGCTTTCACACCTTAATAAAAATTACATTTGAATTCATAAAATTATTCGATTATTCATATTTACTAAAAATTAATTTAATTATATTATTATTATTTTGTAAAAAAAAAATTTAATTCAAAAATACATTAATTCATCAAAATAGATTTCTTAGTCAAATAATAACATAAAATATTATTTGTTCATTAAGAACTATTTACAAAGTAATAATAATAAAATGAATACACATTCTGTATACAAAAATAAAGTATATAGTCAGAGTTCTAGGGTCTTATTACATAACCCCCTGTAACACCCACATAAGAATGAAGGGTATGGTGTGTGATAATGACAGACTCTTGGGGTTGTTTGGATAACATCTCTCGTGTGGTAATCTCTATTAACTTTAACTTATCTTGTAGTCAGTTCCACTCAAGGGTAACATGATCAAGGTCAGAGTGGGATTGGTGAATAGCTAAGCCTAATGACGCCACATCCTTTCCTAGCTCTGAAAAACGAGCTTCATATTGGGAAAGTCTACTTGATGTGGCCATCAATTCCTTTGTCTGATTAATTGGATTGGGTAATGCCCAATATTTATACTAATCACGTGATCACTGTAAAATGACTGTATTAGCAACGGTAACAATTCAAAATGATATTTTCAAATCCAGAATCATAGATCCAATGATAATCTCATTTTATATAACCATAATAATACATTTAAATAGATCAATAGGAATTCCCATTGATGAATTTTTGGGTCTTTACAATTATGTTTCATGCTTCCAAAATAATTTTTCTACAATATAACGGGTTTTATGATTATATGGATCTATATTTACATCAAATTGCTCATGATTATTGATTATAATGAATATTGTCCTTGATAAAAGATATATTTCATGTTTTAGCATTGATGATCCAAGTAAAGATAGATATAAATTATATTATGTTATGATTATGCACATGGACTATTTCGTCATGTCATTACATGAATATTATGATCACAGATGACATTCAGTTACTGATTATAATGTTTATATGTACTATGCTTCTGAGCCTAAGATCATATTTTATTCTTTCTTCTGGGGCTTTAAACTAGGTTTTATGTATGTTGTGCCTAATAATGTCACTATATATGATGATCTTGTTGGGGGAAGATGTCAATATTTATGAACCATTTTTATAAAAATTAATTTTATCATTTCTTCCTACAAAAATTAAATAATAATAATAAATGGTCATTTAATATGTTTGGGATCTAATGATTTGATTTTATGTTGTACTGTTTGGTTGGAAAAAATTGGAATGAATTCATCAGAATCAAGGTCATAAATCTATGTCTTATGTTTTCAGTGTGAGATCTGTGAGTTTTGGATTAGTGTTCTTACACTCATGACTGATAGGTCTAGTTATATATTAATATTAAACCTAGATCTATACCAATATCTAGAACTAAACATTTAATATCCAAAATATTTTTTTGATGAAATGATGAAATAATTACAAGATAACATTGATGATGGTTTTATATGACAAAGTGATTCATTATATGGTGTGTCTGTCATATTCATCAAGAATAAAGATAAGTCAATTTGATTTTTCCTTGATTATCATGAACATAAAATGTTTATTATAAAGAAAACGTGTAACCTTACATAGATTTATGAATTATTATATCAATATTGTGGGGTATTTTACATCTCAATGGTGGACCTTCAATTGGGATATAACTAATTAACAGTGAAAAGAAATATATTCCCAAGACTGCACTCTAAATAATTTTTGGACACTACAAACTCTTAGAAAACCCCTTCAGTCTCACTAATCATCATTATAGTTATATATAAATGGTGAAAAGATTCATGAAATAGGACCATGACAATGTTTTCATAGTATTTATTGATTATATTCCCATATAATCCAAATTAATGGATGAAGAAGAAGGGAAATTCATTATTTTGTAAAAAACATTGTGAAATAAAATGATTTATGAACTTTATGGTAAATGTGTTATTTAGACAAAGTATGTATCACACAATAGAAATTTTGTAACCAGATAATTGATATGTATATACCCTTACATGAAAAATTTAGTTGAGGAGTTTGATCAGAAAAATATATATAAAGGAGATCTATAGATTCCTTTTACTATATATGTATTATAGATAATTTGTGAGAAACATATTTTAATCATTAAACATTCCAATAATTATGAAAAAAAGGATTAAACTTTTTCTAGACTAAAAGGCTTGAAGAGTTATGTATGTTTCAAAAAAGGAGGCATATCACTTCACCAGTCCCCAATCTCTCTTCAAGTAGGTGACTTTTCATAGTATATATCCTTGCTTAAAAAAAACAATTGGGTTTCATATTAATGAAAAACTAGGAAAATAATATCCTATGACATAAGGATATAGATGTTAATGAGAATAACTATCCAAACGAATATTTTTAGTTTTCTACAATGATCTTCACAATGAGAATTTGGTTGAATTTTCTATATGCGTTGATTTTTGAATTATATATAGATCAAAGGAGAATTAAATAAATATTCACACAAAACAAAAATAATATATTCAAGTAAATATAGTTGATGTTGATCAAGTAATATGGCTACTCAATCTATTACTATCTTATAAATGTAAATCAAGCAGGATATTTTTTAAGTAAAAAGGATCTATAAACCTTATACATGATGGTGATATGGGGAGATCTAGACATATTAGACAAGAAAATGATAGACATGGAAATAATAATGAAAATAAAAACATCATTAGTTTATTAAATTATAATTCAGAAATCACTTACAATGAAATAAATATTTCCTTAATGGATTATATGGAAATATAGAAGTAGGTGGATGGTATAAGAAAATGGAAATCCTCAAAGTATAAAATTCATGTAGAAGGTGTTATGATGTTTCTATTTGATTTTTTATATCATCAAATATTGGTAGAAAGAAAGAGCAATTGGATGAAGCACATAATTCATCCTCATCCATCAACAAAGGGTTCAAAAATATATATTGAGATATTTTATATAAATATTTGAAGGAATATATAAATAATGAGATCATGAAACATATATCAATGTTCCTGGTATGTATACAATTTAAATAATTAAATATTACAAGGTTGTGATGAAAACACTAACTGTAGCTCTATGGAAATTGGGAAACATCACCATGAGAATTTTTATCCATTTATAGGTAAAATATATTGAAAATAATGATATATGGTTTGTGTTGTATTTCATTATAAAGACAGATTATGTTATTGCAATTAAAGAGGTATAATCACTTGACCAACTAAAAGAATTTACAATAGAGATGTTTTGTGGATTTATATGAAACCCTTATCAATTGTATTTGATCAACATCCAATGATTACATACACATTTTAGAAATGTCTCCAAAATTAACTATTAAAAAAGTTGAAATTTATTTTATCTTATCACCCAATTACTGGAATCCAATATGATTGGATTATTCCAACACATGAGGTCATGTTGATATCATGATTGGAAAACTATAATAGAGTATGGGATTAACCTCTTCCTCTGGTCGATTTATAAATCTGCAATATCTTACAGTATTGAATAAAAATGGCTTAATATGAAACCATTTGTGGGAAGTGATTCATAATACCTATGTGTTTTATGAAGTTGCTGAACTCAAGCTATTTGGAGATGAATTATTTAAATAAATTGTATAAAATGTGATGAACATACAATAGTTTAATAGGACTAACATGAACCGAAAAGTAGCTATACACATCACCATTTGGGATACTAATAGTTTGAAGTTAGAGATAATATGATCCTCTATATATCTCCATATAATTGATTAATGAGTTTTTGGAATAGGTGAATATTAATTCCTTGAAACAACCTACAATTTAGATGCCTCATATCATAGGAGATGTGACTGATCGAATAACAATACCACCAAACAATTGGAGCAGGATCTCTCTTTAGAGGATATTTCTTAAAATATTTTGGACCATATTGGAAATTATCAAAGAAAAAGAATATATCACCTTATAAATGTATTATCTAAGAACCATAATATTGATGAGGATACATATTAACAAATGGAAGGAATGAAGTAGAAGCTCCCACAACTCCTTTATCCATAGTATGTAAAATTGAATTTTGAGGATAAACATTGCTAAGGGGGTGAATGGAATGAACTAAATTCTTATCAATGCAATTTCCACTTTTGATTATATGATTATGTTATAACTAGAAATGAATTATTATATAAATAACTTGCTCCCTGTGATAAGAGAAAAAAAATTATATTATTAATTTAATCATTACATGTTGAAAATAAGTAAAAAAAATATGAGTTTAAAATAATATTATGTGATAAAATAATTAAAAATAAAGTAAATTTAATATTAAAATACTGATATTATCTATCAAAGAAAATGGTTCCACTCAATAATAATTTTCGATAAAGGAAACATAATATTACTAATGAAATATTCCGTCTGAAAATTAAAATCTACATAAAAATGAGAAAACATTAATGTAAATGAAGTATGAATGAAATACGAGGTATTTATAGAATATTTTAAAAGCGTATAAAAGTATTAAATCTGGCAGTAGTAAAATTAATCTACTTTTTGAAATATTATTAAGACCATTGGAATTGTAATCTGACTATTATGAATAGTAACATGATCATTAAAATAATATAATCACATATAAAAGTGTAAAATAATATTTATATTTAATATTAAATTAGAATATGACTTAATTATATCCTGATATATTAATATTGATGTTTAAAAAAATTAAAAACTAAGTGTTATTATCTTTGAAATATTTATATATTTTATATTCATTTTTAAAATAAATATAATTTCTTGAAGTAAAATATGTTTTTATAAAATATTTATATTATATTATATTATGTTTCATTATAATATTAATGTAATTTTATGAGATCATATTTATTTTTTTAAATGGTATGAAATGTGATCATAATAACAAAATTGGTATTTCTTCAAATGAGTAAGGACATTATTCAAAAAACTCACTTCTTATTCATAAAAAATTATTTTCCTAAAATTGATTTTGTATTTTTAATCTAAAAATAAAACATATATTTATTTAACATAATTTTATTTCAATAAAATAGTTTATTTTTTAATGTGTTTTGAAATACAAACAAATATATGATATTATACTTTATAAGATAAAAAATGATTAATTACAGAAGCATTGATGCAGTAAACTATTATTTCAATCTCACATGTTCCATTCTCTATATTTTTTCATAAGATTCAACACTATAGGTAGTCTTGAGTCAGAATATCAAACCAATGAATATAATTTTTAGAAAAATCCCCTCTCATCCCCTTATAAATATGAACCATTACAACCCCTTGTTCTCACAAATTTGAAATATGTTACCTTTCCATATTACTTCCAATCTCATTCCCTATATCTCAACAATGTCCCTTGAATAATTTCTTTCAAGAAAAGGGATATATAGGGTTTTATAAGGGTAATCCTAAATGGTGACATCCCATGGAGGAGGTATCCTCAACCAAATCATTTATTTTTTATTCCTACTCATCTTCAAATGAAAAATCTATTAAACAAGAAATAATGGATTTAATATAAAAAACACACTGGAACATTATTTTTTATGGATAAAATATCTATATTCCATCATATTCTCTTCGATTATCATTCTAAAAATGAAAATATTGTTCATAATATAGATGGTTCACCACCCCTAAAAAAATACATTAATTTTCCTTACCAAATTCAATGATGTAATCATAAATAATATAAATTTTCAATATATATAAAATATAAATAGGATAACATATTTCATGTTTTTTATTGTATTAATTAAATTAAACTAATCTATT
Organism: Viscum album; assembly: GCA_963277665.1. NCBI lineage: Eukaryota > Viridiplantae > Streptophyta > Magnoliopsida > Santalales > Viscaceae > Viscum > Viscum album. Next base: position 351,195,943 of record OY728123.1, read on the forward strand.
GAATGATGGTGGGTAATGTTGTAACAACCCAAACAATTATTAACTAAATAAATAATGATCTAATTAAATTCCTTATTATGTAATATGGTTATATAACATATGCATTTCTTTGGTTTATTTTTTTGGATTTTAAAATACCATTAATAATTGTGACATTTGCTAATATAGCCATCGAACAGTAATGAAATGGTTAGTATAAATATTGAGCTTCAATAAATCCAATTTACTCATAAAAAGGATGTGATGGCCACATATCATAGAATTGGTCCATTCGAAGCCCATTTGTAGGAGCTCGGAAAGGAGGTGGCATCATTAGGATTCATTCAAGACCAAGACCATGTTGAGCTTCAATACATTAAGCTTGAGTGGAACCGCCTATGGGAGACGTGGAAGTTGATTGAGATTACTACCTGAGTGATGTTCTCCATGCCACCCCAATAGTCTGTCACTAACACACACCTTACACTTTGGTTATATGTGGTTGTTATAAGGGGTTATGTAACAAGACCTTTGCACTATGATTTTGTGCATTTTTTATATAATAAATATCAAACCTTCATTTTATTATTTTTACTTTTTAAATAGTTTTTGAAGTGAAAATAGTTTTTTGTTATTATTCAATTAAGAAATCTATTTGGTTGAATTAATAGATTATTGAGTTAAATAATATTAAAATAAAATATTTTTACTAAATTACTTTTTCATAAATATAAATTATTGTATAATTTTTAGGAAAACAATTGTAATTTTTTTAAGGGTTGAAATCCGTTTTTGTCAAAACCATGAATTTTAGATGAATATCTATTTTAATTTTAAATGTAAAAAGACACATACTTAGAAAAGTATTTGGATAAATAGATTTTTTTTTTGAATGAGGAAATCTAAATTATCTAATAGACACTTTTTCCTAATTTTATGAAATAGTCGAAATTTTCGGTAAAAATTAAATACTATTTAAATATATAATGTGATTTATGACATCATAATGACTGAATAGTGATGTAATAAAATACTATACACATTATATTACACAATATATGTGTAACATTAATATAATATAATTTTATTTTTATTCGATTAATTATATAAAGAATTACTGGACCCTCCCAGACTTATAAAACTTTTTATCTTCTTAAAATGATTTCCTTGAATGTGTGACTCACCTCTATATAAGAATGCTTAATGTTTTAAAAATTCTGGCCATTTTCCTAATAAGAAAATGTTTTCCACTCCTCTTTCAAAAAAACATGGGAAAACAAATGGGGTGCTTTGTGTGTTTGATTAGTTTAATGTATAGGGTCCAAAACCTAAATAATAATGAATTATCTCCCTTTTCCTCTATAAACCCACCCATGCTCCCACTTCCTCTACACTCAAAGCCTTTGGAGATCAAAAAACCTCTTCCCTCATATATCTAGATTCCTTCCAAGGTTCCCAAGAACCCAGGAAGCCTCTCTCAATCCCCTTGCAATCCTTTTGGATCACTCTTCCATGTAAGGGATTTATTCCTTCCTCATTTGTGTCCAAATTTTATTATATTTCTATGCCCATTTATTTTCAATTAAAAATATTCGGGTATGCTTTTTCACCTCACCAATACATCCCTCTTTATTTTAAATTTATTATGGACCGCTTTCCCTCTCATTAACGCCTCCCATGAACACTCAATACCATGCTGAAATTCTGTATGGGATTTCCCTCTCCACATTTACATTCAAGAAATTATTTTGTATTATAAATCTAAATTCTATTACATATCATGGGAAATTAATTTATATGAAACCCTTTACAAAATTATCATGTAAATATTATGAGAAACCCCTCTGTCATGAACCATTTTTATGAATTCTTATGTCACACCATTATGCTACTGAAATTGCACAATGATTTTCCAAGCCATAGCCATTGCCTAGTGAATACCATGCCCATTTCTCTATCAAGGGTAATCACCTTTATGCACCTTTACATATTGATTATATAGTTTCATATATGAATTAAATATTCTTTTATCATGGAATAAATCATGATGTTTAATTAATCAGTGTTATATGATCCAAGTGGAAAACTTATGAATGAAATGAAATGTTTTATAAAGGTATGCCCTGATAGTGCTCCAATGAATTGGGTAAAGATTAGTATAATGATAAAACAATTTCAATGAGGTCTTACTCATTATAATTAAAGTGAAATGAGGTTTTACTCATGTTACATGTGCAAGGAGACTTCTATCAGGCTAATATATTGTTAAATGTTGTTTCCAAACTTCCATGTTGTGATAATCAAGCTATATCATGCCTTTATGTTCTTGTTTCTATAATGATCCATTGATATGCCTATTTCCTAACATATACTGTATTCTTCATGAAAATTATTGTTTACTCCCTTATTGGGCTTTATATCTCACCCTTTTCTTAGGCATGTCCTAAGGTTATCCCATTAAATGCTAAGTATGAAGGAATGTGGTGGTCATGTAAAAAAAGTATTTAATAAAGATGTTTTGTTTTGTGTTCTAGGTTATTATGTAATGTTCCGGATCCCCAAATACAACAAAGATCTTATTCTTCTATGGTGTATGAAGTGAATTTTTTTATATAATAAATCATGATTATTTATGTATTTAAACTCAGGGTTGTTATTATTGGTATCAGAGGATATGTTTAGTTATTATTGGGGTTAGGATTAGAATATCTATAGAATGCCTTAGGGATATGACTATGTATAATAAAAACATTATTAAGTAATGGTGAATATGGAAAAAGTGGTTTATCAATAAAATATATCTTTGTCTGGATATTAGTAGGTAGAGGCGGCTATGGAAATTATGTACCTAGGAGTGAAGACTCCAACAAGAGCTTCGTCCTTGACCTGGTGTATCTTGGTTTATGACAATAGGCCTTGCTACACTCTTAGTGATGACACTCCCTATGATAATATTTTGTAAATTCATAATATTAGTATGAAGCATTATTAGGGGAATACAAAAAATGCACCTAAAAATATATGATGAGAAGTAGATCATTGATAACATAGATTGAATACTATAAATTCAGATGTTAAGGAAATAAAAGTAATTTATAAGTCATCGATTTTTTTCTTTGGATCACCATTTATGTGTTACCCCTAAATTTCCTTGTATTCCATCCAATTTCCAGTAATAGGAGGACTCAAGCAAAAAACTAATCTGAAGATCAATGTTATGACTATTATAATGAGATTCCAAATATAATGGGAGCAGTAATTGATAACTTCATCACAATAGAATATCAGTTAACTCAAGATTTGAATAGAAACATGGGTCAAGAGGAATGTTCTAACCCACAAATAATGAACAAGTCACAATTGAGATCAACATGAGACCAAGGCCTCCTACTTTTAATGGAACATCAGATCCCTCAATTGCCGAAAAATGTATCAACTCCATAGAAAATATCTTTTTCATCCATTAAGGTTCAGAACAAGAGAAGGTTCTTCTGGAAGCCTATTGTGTGGAGGGTAAAATTGATCAATAATAGACATTGATAAACAATGTGAAGCCTATGGAGGATATTGAGCTGTTGGAATGGAAGTATTTCCGAAATCTTTTTTTCAATAAATCATTTCCATGAACCCTTTGACATAAGATTGAAATCGACATCCTTGGCCTCAAGAAAAAAGAAGACAAATCCCTCATAGTGTATGAGGAAAAAATCCCAAGGCTTGCATGATAGACCTTCAGCTTTGTCATTGCCCTATAATTCACGTTTTAATGTTTCATTTTTGGGATGAATCCTATCCTACAGAAGGCCCTAGGGATCTATGACTTCTATAGCTATATGGAAATTGTCTGATTTTCCCTCATGGCCGAAATAGAGATCGGAGAATCTCAAGGGTGTCATGGGGATATGAGGTGTAAGGGGGACATGAATTCTGACAGTCTAATGGATAAATCAAATGGTTCTAAGAAAACCCAACTCCCCAAAAGCCAATGGTGCAGAAAGGAGAACCATGGAAATTACCAAAAGGGGACGAAGAAATTATTTAGGTTTGGAAGAGAAGGGATCCTAGCTGTAAACAGCCAATAAGAAAATCCCACAGCTTCGAAAGAGGAAAGGAATGCTCTGTTAATACCTCAAAAGTTTTTTCATTTCTTCAACTACAAATAACTAGGTCAACTTTCAAATCAGTTCCCAAAACCAAGGGTTTTCGGAGGCAACCTACAACCTCCAATATAGCTTGGGTGAGCTTTTTACATCACTACCGCCGAAGTGAACACCAAGAATGAAGTTTTGACTGGCACACTAGTTATTCATTCAAGAATAGCGAAAATAATTTTTGATTATTTTTCTATGTATTATTTTATATCCCAAATGTTTATTAGAACAATCCAAACACCACCACAAATTGTGGAAGTAAAGATTTAGGGGAGTATAGAAAATGGGCCAATCATTGCATACCATGAAAATAACTCCCCCTCGGTTGAAACATATGGATTTAACATTTTGGTGAACCTCATTATACTTCCTTTGGTCTAATGTGATGCAATTCCGGGCTTGTATTGGATTTCCTTATATAGAACATACATAAATTGTCGTGACATAGAAATCACTCTCTACATGGAGAATCGACCCCTAATTATGTATTAGTGAAAGGATGGGAATGAATCTTATTTAGCACCATCATCTGAATTGTGGATATTAAATCCCTATGATCATGCACATCTGGATTAAATGATTGAGTCTAAGGAAGAAACGATCCTTAAATACATGCCTATTGTGAGGGAATTTGATGAAGTGTTCCTAAAAGAATTCCTTGGACTTCCACCTTGAAGTGATGTTGAATTCTTAATTGATTTTATACCTGGGGAATTTATGATATCCAAGACTCCATATTGAATGTCTATTGTAGAGATTCTGGGGATAAAGAAAAAACAATATAAGAATCCAGAAAACATTTTTATACACCCAAGTGGTCTACCATGGGGGGGATCATTCCTCTTCATCAAGAAGAAGGATGGGTCAATGTGCCTCTGCATTGATTACACGATCTCAATAAAATCACATCAAAAAACAAGTATCCTCTTCCATGAATTGATGACATGTTCGATATTCTACATGGAGCACAATACTTCCCCAAGATGGATATTTGGTCGGGATATTACCATGTAGTGGTGAGGAAGGAGGATGTCCCCATGACTACATTTTGTACAAAGTACGAGCACTATAAATTCATAGTATTTCTTTTAGGACTCTCTAATGATCTATAAATATTCATTGAATTAATGATTATATTCTCTAGAGATTACCTCGACCAATTTTTTGTAGTCTTTATAGATGATATTCTAATATAATCTGAAACCATGGAGAGCATGAGAAGCATCTCCGAACTATATTAGAGACCTGGTAATAAGAGAAGATCTATGAAAATTACTACAAGGGAAAGTTCTTATTGTATGAGTTATCATTAATGGGACTTATAATCATAATCAATAGGATATCTATGTATCCCTCAAAGATAGATACAATTGAGTGATGGATGATTCCAACATCGATAACTAATATGCATAGATTCTTGGTGTTAGATGGATATTATTTCCAATTTGTGAGAAACGTTTCACTATATTCCAACACTCTTACCATGATAACTCATAGAAGAGTCTTGTTTTTTAGAGTGATGAATGTGGAGAGATATTTAAGGAGTTGAAAATAAGGATTATCACAAAACTCGTGCTCACATTACCCATAGGTGGAGATCCTTTTTTGGTATTCAATGATGCTTTGATGAAAATATTGGGTTGTGTGTTGATGTTGAATGGAAAACTCATTGCCTATGACTCAAGGCGATTGAATGTTCAGGAGAAAAATTATCTAATTCATGATTTGGTTTTGTATTTAGTGATCTTCTCTTTAAAAAATTAGCAACAATACCTCATTGGGGATACGTATGAAATATATACGAACTAAAAGAACTCATGTATATATTAAAACTGAAAGAGTTGAACATGTTCCAACAAAGATGGTTTGTATGAATCAAAGACTATGATAGATCAATCCATTACCACCCTGGGAAAGCGAACAAGGTGGAAGATACTCTAAGTAGAAAGGACCCAAAAATAATATCATTAATGAAAAATGAAATGGGTCTAGTCCTCTTATATTTGATTAAGATAAACATGGGAATCATAAATAATGGAACATCATCAATCCTTTCACAAATTATTGCTCAGTCGTCTCTTTTATAAAGGTTGAATGATTATTAAAAGGATGATGTGAGAATTCATAAGAAAGTGGAAACTATCAAAAAAGATAAATACATGGGGATTAATATTAATGAAGATAGAATTGTGAGATTTGGGACAAGACTATGTGTTCCAATGAAATACAGAGTTAATGAAATAAAATTTGGATAATGTACATATTTCTAATTTATCCATTCACCCCAGAAACACAATGATGTTTTGAGATATCTGAGCACATTATTGGTGGGATAACCTAAAGAAGGAGATCGCTGAGTATACATTAATGTGCCTGGTTTGTCATCATGTGAAGGATGATAGGAAGATGTCTAAGGGGATGATGAAACCATTACCGATTACAGCAAGGAAATGGGAGAACATCACTATGGACTTTGTCACTGGACATTCGAAGATATCCAAAGGAATCAATACTATCTGGGTTTTTGTGGATCATCTTACAAAGATTTCGCAATTAGTTTCAATTCAGGAGGATTTCTAATTCGATCAACTGGCACAGATATATATCAGAGATGTGGTAACGCTTCATGGGTACCAATATCGACTATATCTGATCCATATCCAGGATTAACCTCTATATTTTGGAAGAGTCTTCAACATGCTATAGATACTGAGCTGAACATCAGTATGGATTATCTTACTCAAACTGATGGAAAATCTAAATTGGTTATCCAAACACTGGAGGACATGTTGAGAGCATCCTCAATGGACTTCAAAGGAGGATGGTATCAACCTCATGCTCTAGTGAGTTCTCTAAAAAAAGATTTCACTCAAGAATCCAAACAGATCCTTATGAATCCATTTTTGGGAAGAGAAGAAGAACACTAACATGCTGGGATGATTTTGGGGAGATAAAACTCTTAGGTACCGAGATGGTCGTCGAAATGGCAATGAAGGTTAAGACCATCCAACTGCACATTAGAGCTAATAAGAGTCGACAAAAGAGCTACACTGATAATCAATGATGAGACCTATAATTTGATTTTCGAGACATGGTTTTCCTCCACATATCATCGTGGAAGAGTTTTATGTGATTTGGGATGAAGAGAAATCTTAGTCCAAGGTAAATCATCCATTTTTAGATCTTTGATTGCATTAGAGAAGTTCCCTATCCACTAACACTCCCACCGAACCTATCTCAAGTACATGATGTATTCCATGTATCACTCATAAGGAATTACATACCTAACCCATCAAATGTACTCAATCTAGAGGTGGTACAATTGGAGAATGACCTCTCCTATGAAGAGAACCCATTGATTAACGTAGATCATAGGTAAAAAGTTCTAAGAAATAAGACGACGCCCCTCATGATTGTGCATTAGAGAAACCACAGGTTTGGAGAAACAACGTGCGAATCGAAGGAAGTGATGAAGCAGAGTCACCCTAATCTATTTTAGTGTGGGAAAATAATTTAAATGGTGAAATTTTTTAAGGGGGAATATTCTAATGAGCCAAAAATTCATTAATGAAAATTCATCTTGATGTAAATAAATGTCTTAATATTTAAAATATTTATATAACATATTCACTTAATTAATTTTATGCTTTTGGATTTTAAAAAACTGGTATGAATTGAGACCATTTCTAATAGAGTCATTGAATAGTGATCACATGATTAGTATAAATATAGGGCTTTAAAAATTCCAATTTACTTAGAAAGAGGAAGTGATTGCCTCATCCAGTAGAATTGATCCATATGTAGCCCATTTGATGGATCTCTAAAAGGATATGGATTCATTGGGATTCTCTCTTGACCAAGACAAAGCTGAGATTCAACAATTTTTGCTTGAGCAGAACCATCTACAAGAGAAGTGGAAGTTGATAGAGATTACCACTCGAGCGATGTTATCCGAGACACCACAAGAATGGTTCACCATCACACACCATACCCTTAGCTCAGATGCGGATATTATAAGGGGTTATGTAACAAGATATTAGAACTAATTTTATGTGATTTTTTTTCTATATAACAATGAATATACATTCATTTTACTATTGTTACTTTGTAAATAGTTTTTAATGTGAAAATAGTATTTTTAGTTTATATTCAATTAAAAAATCTATTTTGATGAATGAATTGATTTTTAATTAAATTTTTTTTAATAAAATATCATCAAAAAATTATTTTTTATTAAATATAATTGATCGTATAATTTTTATGAATATAATTGTAATTTTTATTAATGTTTGAAATGTGTTTTTTGTCAAAAACCGTGAATTTTCATTAACTGTCAGTTTTTATTTTAAAAGTAAAACATCTCATATTTATAAACATATTTGTATAAAATGAACATTATTTTTTGAATCAGGATTTCAAAATTATCCAACAATTAATTTATCCTTATTTTATGAGACATCTGAATGTTTGGGCAAAAATTAAATATCATTTAAATATATAATTTGTTTTATGACATCATAATAACATAATTGAGATGAAATAAAATACTATTAACAATATGTACTTCCAATATATGTTTTTACAATAAAAAAATGTTATTTTATGTTTATTTTATTTATTTGACAAAGACTTAGTGGACCCTCCAAGACATATAAAACAATTTATATTTTAAAAATTATTTCCTTGAGAGTATGACACACCTAAATATAAGCAAGCCTATTATTTTAATACGTTGGACCATTGGCCTTATAAAATAATATTTTCCACACATATTTGGAAAAATCCATGGGCAAAAACCATGGTATGGTTTGTGGTATTCATAAGATTAATGTTTTGGGTCCAAAACATAAATAATAAAACATTTCCTCCATTTTCCCATATAAACCCAAAGAGATTCCCAATTCCACATCACTAAAGGAAATTGGAGATTGAAAAAACTATGACCTCATAACTCTATAATCCTACCTGTTCTGCCAAAGCTCCCAAGAATCCTCTCTCATGCCCCTCCCAAACTGTAGGAATCACACTTCCAAGTAATGGATTTCTTCCTTTCTATGTTTGGTCCAAATTTCTTTACATTTCGATGACCTTTTATTTCAAATTAAAAATGTTGTTATATGATTTATAACCTCCACTATAATTTCCTATTTATGTATGATTTATAATAGACCACTTTCATTCCCATTAATTCCTCCCATGTACACCAATTAACATGCTGAAATTCTGTAAGACATTTATCTCTCCTCATTTGCATCCAAGAAATTATTTTGTATTATGAATATAAATATAATTAATTATGTTGGGAAATGTATATATATGACCCTATTATTAAATAGATAATTTAAATATTGTTAGACATATCTTTCTCTCTCTCATAAACAGTTTTTTAGAATTTTTATGTCACAATGTTATGCTATCAAAATTGCACCGCAGTTTTCCAAGACAAAGTCATTGTGTATTGAATATCATACCCATTTCTCAATCAAGGGTATTCAGATTTATGATAATTTAATTATTGATTATAGAGTTTCATGTATTAATTCCTAATATCTTTTATCATGGAATAAATGACGATGATTAATGAATCCATGTTATATGATCTATGTGGCACACTTATTCATGAAATGAAATGTTTAAGAAGTCTGCTCCCTGATAGAGCACCAATGTACTAGGTAAAGATTATTATAATGATACATCACGTGAAATGAGGGTTTAATCATTATAATTCATGTTCTACAAGGGTTTACTCATGCTCCATGTCCAATGATCCTTGGTTCATGCAAATATCATGTTAAATGTTGGTTCCACATTTCCATGTTATGATAATAATGTTATATCATGCCTTTATGCTCATGTCTCCCTTATGATCCATTAATATGCATATTTCATAAAATTTATTGTATTATTCATTTTCTTACTTTTTACTCCCTTTGGGGATTTATATCTCACCATTTAATTTTGCATATCCTCAGGTTATCCCATGCAATGCAAAGTACTGGGGAATGTAGTGGTCATGTAAATGATGTTTTTAATATAAATGTTGTGTTTTATGTTCTATGTTGTTACGTAATGTTCCAAATCACCAAAGAACATAGGCCACTTGATATTATATGTTGTATCAAGTGAATGATTCTTTGTAAAAAATCATTTTTAAGTTTTTATCAAAAATCAGTGTTCCTCTAAAAACTATATAAATGAAATAATTTTATAATGATAACCATTATTATAAATGAATCATATATATGTTAGAAAACATGTTGATAAATATGAAAGATTTATATTTCTAGTAGTAAATGAATATAATTTCATTTCACATAGTGATATTTAGTCTAATTTCATAGGTACTTGAATAATATTCAATAATAGATTTAACTTTGGATCTATGAAATGAACATCCTTGAAACAATGAAATTAAGCATTATGTATCATTGAAATGGTTGTAAATGAACATAATATTATTATAGAAAAACAAATTTTGTTGGAAATGTTTTTCAATGAAGTAATTAATAAATATAATTTTACTTTCCATGATGTTATGTCCATATAAATAATGATTCTTAACCTATGTTAGGGGTTATCTCCATATAATGCTATTTTATTTGGGTTTTTCTTTTTCTCAATTTACTCATATTTTTATATATATTATAAATATATATTTTTTATATTATAAATATATTTATTTATTTATTTCCAACACATATATATCTATTTTAATTCTCCTTTCATTTATGGGTTTATATAATTATTAAAAGTTTCCTTTTAAATTCATGTAGCTAAGAATCACATATTAAAGGGAACATCTTTATTTCTTACACTATTTCGAGTACCGAAACAAAAAAAATTAAAAGAAAACTTGTTTTATAAAATGTCTCATTTTATTATAGGAAATATTTTTTAGTTCATTATTAGTTTTTTATAGATTAATATTTTTTTCAACTCTTTATGACTCTTTATCCTTTTTCTAAAATATTACAAATGTTACAAATTTTAAAATTGATTTCTCCACTCTTTTTCATGTCTTCACATCACTTGGACAATATTTTTTTATGTCCACTGGTTTTTTGACCTATATAATTATAAGAATTCATTAATCCCAATTTTCATGTAAACCAGTGTTATATTTCATCTATTTATGAAATAATACATGATAAAAAAAACTCATTTATTTCAATAAAAATTATTATATTTATAACTTATGATTGATATTTTTATTTGAAACACATATGAAAGTTAATTGTATGATGGTTATTCCCATACAGTAATACAATGAATTGGGTATTGTTTATATCTTATGAAATGATATGAATAGTATTTTGGAGTAAACATTATACATGATTGGAATATTTACACCATGTTATTTTTTCATGGGAGTGAGCCTTTAGATAAGAAAATTCTATGTTTGATATAGTAACCAAATTCCTATTATTCCAATACCTTATGTTTCCATCCATTTTATAACATTAATCTATATAATTTTTCAATATATTTTCATTTTATGATTTCATGGTATGTCATTTGGCTCAAATGTTATGCTCCTTGTTTTGCTTATTCCCTTAATTAGATTTATAGGTCACCCATTTTTCATTTTTTATTCCCCATGTTATCCTATGATGTTTTATAATCTATTTGGGATTTAGGAGGCCATTATGGATATAAAAATAACAATATTTTATTTTAGTATATTTTGTATACATTATGAACATATTCTTCGAAATAAAATAGATATCTCAATCATTAAGTAGTTTTTATTTTATATTTCTTCCAAATATCATAAAATAATATAATTATCTATAAAATTAAATATCCTAGGAATTTTGTACTTCTAAACCATCATTTTATTATATTTATAATGTATATCTACATTTGAGAGGTACGGATTCCCCTAAATTGGATAAAAAATGTAATCAATTTATAGAGAGAAATACTTTCTCTCTATAATATCATTTCTTAGTTAAAACCAATAAATATAGTGACCCTTTTACCTATAAATATTATTTGAGAAATACATCCATTAAACACCATGATGAAGTAATTATGTAAGGAAAACCTTATCGAGATTCCCATTCTCATATTTTGTTTTTTTATTCAAAAGGTACCATTATATAAAGACTCTTGTTGGAAGGTAAATCTCCCTATATATGTTTATTTGAGAACTCAACCTCGAGATCAGGAGGGACCTCATCTAACAATATAGGGAACAAAATAGTATATTATAATAATATTGAAATTTATTCATGGGTTATCAAATCCATTGCTTCAATATTTTCAACAACATATTCCTTATTTCAGTAAAACAATATCCCTCTTAGATAATAATTTTTAGATTAATATTTGTTTTCCTCAATTCACTTCTACATAATTAGAGGATGACCAAATATAAGGAAATTTATTTTACTCTATTGTTTTTTTATGTTGGCCTCATAGAAATAAATTGAATCAATTACTATAATAACTTAAAATTCAAATAAATAAATATAAAAAATATTTCCAAGTGATTATCCAAAAATATTTAATAGCATTAGCGTTTGGTACTTGAGATGAAATAATTACAAAATTTTGTGTTTTCATAGAGATCCCAACCATCATTTATTGTGGTGGGTTTTAATTATTTATACTAATGTTTAGTGAGCCTAAATAATGAATTTAACCATATTAAAATATAATTTTTTTTGTTTCATTAAGGGTTTAATATCGATCATATAAATATATCATTTTCAGGATCCACCTCAACATTAGTGATCTAATTAGTTTTTATATTCTCTCTTATTTGTGGATCATTAATCCAAAAGTGGATGATTGATCGAGGCCTTCTCATATTGAATCATAAATATTTCCATCATCATGTCCAATTGTTATTTATTATCATCATTCCATTAATTTTCAAATATAAATCAACTTATTATTCCAATGAGGTAGTTTCCAAGATGATTATTCCAAAAAAACAACCTATTGATATTTCTATTTTATTACCCTTGTAATATTTATCTTTGAGTCCACCAAAATTATTATTCATTCTACACTTTTTATGACTATCACTATGTGACCACATAAAATCACTAATATCTATCTTCACATTAATGCATTATCTAACAACAACCACATAGATATTAAATTCTAAATTTTCAAATAATAGAAAAACTATCTACATTAGAAGACTAATTGGGTGGTTGACAATATATTAATTTATAGTGACACCTAAAGAGTAATACCATAAATTCATTTTAATTTTAACATTTTGAATTCCTATTGATTTGTATTCCCTTTTCATGAGTCTATGTAAATACAACTGAATGAAATTATAAAGATTGGATGAAAATATTTTATATAATGTTTTTTATTTAATTAAATATTCTAAAATAATTTTACGTCTTAATTTGGTTATTTATTCATTACGATTTTCCATAATTGGTTTTCCTATAAAAAACATGATTTATGTCCAATAATACATCCCGTTTATTGGAGAATTACATGATAGAGAATATTTTTTCCATGTAATTTTTCCATTTTTCCCCAATTAAGGGATTATAATAGGTGGGAAACCGAGAAATACATTCTCATATAAATTATTCAATAAAAAAATTTCTCTTTTCGGTGAAGTAATTTATTAAATATTATTTATTTGACTACTAAAAACATTATCCAGTTGTGTGATTAATATTAAGAGGCTCTTGAGTCTCTATCATTTCTAATTAGGCATCTATCATGGGTAATCATTACTCATACCATCAGATTGATAGTTGAGATGGTTTCTCATATTTCGATCTATATAATTATACAATTTCATATTATGGATAATAATGTTAAAATTAATAAGCACATAAAATTTTAAACAATTATCATATAATAAAAAATGAAAATATATAAATTTTCTTATGAATTTATATTTTTATATCATAGTTATTAATAATAAATTTACTATTATGTTCTTTATAATAATCCAAAAAATATATTACCCTTTGATTGATTTCAAATTTAAATTTTATAGAATAACCAATAAAAAATCCTAGAAATGTTGATGCATAGTGTAATTGGGTGATTATATATATCACATGTCAAATTTAAAATAAAATACAACATCTTTATTTAAATCATCCTAATAAGGTCACTAATCATATTGATCTTTTATCACTATACAAGATATTATGGGTACATATATAAAGGAAAAGGTTGAGGTGTGAATCCCATTAGGGAAATTAGCTTGAAAATAATGTTTAACATATAGATTAATATTCATAAAATGATGTTATTTATATAGAGGATTATATATAATGACGATGAAAAATGTCATAATGAAGAAGATAATATTTTATCATGGAATTATAAAATTTTAAAGAAAATATAAACATGACATAGTATGAATATATAATGGATTACTAAGTAGTGGACATACCATATAATCCTGGGATTCATGCCCATGAACCGTACAATGTAAATTAGGAATTGAAAAAACTACCCAATAACTTTTTGATAAATAATTGATCTTTTAAAATTAATCATATTATTATATGAACATTTAAATAAGTGGGATATGAAAATTCATGCCTAATAAATAATAAGAATAAAAAAATATGATAAAGAAATGGGACGCCTATTTTTTTCAATGAAAAAAAAAATAATATCATAATAATGCCCATAAAAATATGGGATTATATATTTTAATGGTGTTTATAATTTACTAAATAATCATAGAGAAATATTATGCAATTTAACTGAATATAAATTCATAAGAATAGAGCGGAGAAGTACATAATGAAATGGATACATTAAATGTTAATTTATGAAATCTTTTATGAACAATTAAATAATGTATGAAAAAAATTTCCTATAAATTAGAAATGATATTGAATAACATACCATTTAATAGATAAATGTTTGTAAATCCATTAATGTAAAAATCTAATATATTGATATATAGAATGGAATAATTATTTTCAAATTCATTTTTATGGGATTCCATAAAAAAAGAGAAATATGGGAATAATTAAAACCACTATATTTCTATAAGAGAAAATGAAAATAAAATATGTATATACATAAAGAAGATATATAATGAAAATTGAAGAATTAAAGGTTAATAAATTAACGATATATTATTTTATGGAAAGAGAATTCATAGCTCAAAAAAAGAAGATGGTTTGGGACTTCCATTAACATGAGATATGGTTCCCTATGAACGTTAATATAACTGCCTACTAAATAAAATTTATTATTATAACTAATTTTTTAAAACCATTTTTATAATACATTTATTTATTAATCTGTTTTCATTTATAGATATTTTATTATGAATTTATGATCATGTGGACCATCCTGACTAGAAATTAATTTGTTTATTCAAAATCATTAAAGCATACCACCAAAGACATCAAGGAGGGTGAATGTAATAGAGACCAAGTGCATTATTTATGATAATGAGGTTGAAATAATCTTGTAGAAATACCAAGATTGTGTATTTAAACAGTATATCCAATGGTATAACATTTCTAGCTAACAAATAGATTGTATAATTCCCTTTTATGCCATTTATTCTTAATGGAAATTTTTTTGTTGGTGTGGGTCTGATAGAACATGACAATGTAAACGAGCTCTAATGGGATGACCCGTTTGTTTTGATGAAATATGACAAACATAGAAGAAGCATTCCCTAACTCGGTGAAGTTTATATCTAACATCCAACATAAATATATAAGAGTGAAAAAGGATTTAGCCTCTATACCCATGGAATTACATGCACCAATGTATGAGCTAAATCCCAAAAGCATAGAATCCAGACCATCTTGAACCACCCTACCCCCTCTCATCTTCCAATTCAAGAAAGACACATACACATTCAATTTCATCCCCATATAGGTTAGTATCCATCTAACCCATCGACAATGATTGAGTTGGCTGAAAACCATACCCAAATAGAAACTAGGGAGAAATCTTCTCAATGTCACTAAGTGCACTGAATTTTTGATTAAATCCCCTAACTACATCACAAGAAACATCACCTGCACCTACAAATGGATTCCAAAAAGCATTCTTTCAAACATGGAACTGTTTATAGATTCGCACAGTATCTACGGAGAACACATGAATTTCTTCCGGAAGATAGTTAAAAATTTTAGTAACATGGAATTTATTTCATTAAAACCAATTATTGTCCAAAACATTACATATTAATCAAAACTATGTTTTTTATAGAGTATGAAGTGTATCCATCATTTGATAGTTCATTATCATAAATTTATAACCATGATTCATTTAATTTAATTTATGACATTTATATTTTTACATTCCCATTAAGGAATATATATAAAATTAGTGTATACATATTAATCTAATAATGTAACATCATATCCTAGGTTCTGAACATAAGTTCCCTGATTTGGTCTTCCATTTTACTTCAGGTGCACCTCTTCATATGCTAGAGGCTGCCGACATTTAGTAAGGCTCTAATATAGATATTAGGGAGACTATACCATCTTTATCAAAGTAATACCAAAGTGGAAATAGACAAAAAAACCAAAAGACATATAATCCAGACCAAGACAATTCTGAGTCACATGAAAGAAAAAATAAGAAATACAATTTTAAAACTAAATAGTATATATTCAATGATAAAGAATGTGCCAAATGTCAACCTCACAGTCAAAATTAAAGAGTATAAAACGCCTAGGATCATCCTCAACCATGTATGTTTCCCTCAACTATGATTAATCCCAACATAGCCATCTAATACAAGGCATTTTCCTTACCATATCCTACAATCTTGAAATCTATTTGGGTTCCTATCTGGTTGACCAAGTAAGGTTTTAGTACAACTCATTAGACCACCACAAATAGAATATAACCAATATATAATTAATTCAATTTATGTAGTTTTATAAACAATAATATAGACACCATAAATTAAATAGTTTACATTATTGAATTATTATTTATTCAACAACATAACACACCCAAGTTCTGGAGGCCACACTAATAGTATCAAATGTATGAATTTTATTATTACCATTCATAGTTCATAATTGAATTCCCAGGTTACCCTTCATACATTTTAATTTATTTCCTATTTAATCATTCATATTTTATTGTTGAATCCCCATGATACGATTTATATTTCTTAATCTAATGCATGTGTTACTAATCATATTTCACAAAACAAGACTAAATTCCATTTGTTAGCATTCATCATTTAACAGTGGAATTACGATGTTACCATTCATAATTTACCAATTGAATTTTGATGTTACTATATAGATTTTATAATTCACGACTTAATGTTCATGTTATCATTCATCAATGCATAATTATTTCAACAATAGGTTATCTTGAAAAATTTCATTACTAATTAATCAATAAGTTAATTATACAAATAAAATTATTTAATTCACCAATTAAATAATTGTATCAATCCCATTAATTATTTCAAAAATTATTTAATCATCTAAATCACATTACTAATTAAAATATTAGTTCATCAAATAATTCCCCTTAAATAATTAACATTTACTTAAACACACCAACACCCTTTATTAAATAACCAATTAATTAATCATAACCATAAATTAATATCCTATAAATAATCCAACATTTAATTATTAAATTTACAGTCAAATAACCCTATAATAATATCAATAATTAATTATCCCCAAATTGCAATTCCTCATGAAAATATCTCAACAGTTAATTCAACAATTAATTATCTAAATATATATTATCCAAAAATTCCCAATATCACATTTATCTAAATTAATTAACTCTTATAATTAATTAATTAAATTCAAAAATTCAATTTCTAAACATATAATAGTAAATATACAATTTCAAAAACATAAATGCAATCACTACTTTTATATTTGGAATATAGACATCCTACCATGATTCTTGGTTGAACGATTGCCCAACAGAAATCCCTAAAATGAAAGGAATAATTTTGTAGAGAAAGATACGGTTCTAAAACATAAATTCGTGATCAAATATAAAATACCCCATTAAAAAAATCTATATCCACAATTTTAGTTCTAGATATAACCAAATTAGTAAGGAAAATCCCTCAAGGATTGTAGAATAATTGGAAGGAGAAGGGAAACAACATGGGATGAGATCCGCTTATTGGGAGTGCTTGAAATCATTAATATAAAATCACAATTAAAGGATGTTTTAATATCACGTTATACATTTAAGAGGCACTAAAAATAGAATAAAATGTTATGATCTGAGTTAGGTATGATATGGCATTAAAACAGCGGCTCAAGAAAATTTTAAACTTATTTTTGGCTAATTAAATACTCGTACACATATTTCCAGGAATGAGCATACATTTTCCCCTAAACATGCCCCCTAACCATCTACCTTTTATAGGGGGAATGTGTTTTTTTGTTGTGCAATGAGAAAAACCATGAGCTATCGATGAAAATCATCTCTGTGAGGGGTATTAAATTTTACAATGTTAGGGATCACATGTAGGGAAACCATGTGCTAACCATGAACTATCATTTTTCATAGGTTTTTCTAGAATTTCCAGCCAAACAAACCCCATGTTAAAACCCAAATTAAAATTACTCAACATAATGAAAAATATTACCTGTAAATTAGCCAGATACATTTGCAGAAAACATCAGGTTTTACAATCTTCCCACATTATAATAGCCCATCCTGGAGTTATACACCAAATAATATCTATGATTACAAGTTGAAAATATTGGTCCACTGAGCCCTCATATATTCTTCTCTCTCTATGTTTCCTCCATAACATTTCTATGCTACAACAATACATGAACTACCAGAATGGTCTTTCTCTGCAAAATGTTATCACTGCATCCCACAAACATATCAAATGCTCCTCAAAGAGTGAATTTATCTCAATATCACCATAAGGTACATAGATCACTTTATAAGGGTAATGTTGGTACCTCCAATGTCGTGATCCATGTAAGATATCACAAATAACATTGTATCTCAATGGAAGATCCAATTGGATTTCCATCTGCTTAATCATTTCCCCAACCTCAAACGGTCCAACAAACCATGGTACTAACTTTCCCAGTCTCTGTATCCTATGATGAACCAATATAGGAGAAAAATTATGTAATACATGATAAATATATGTACTCTATAGGGGTTTTAAACATTTATCATCATAATAAATCTGTCTACTAGGAGAAGCAACCATACATTTCTGAATCTGTTGTACTTACTATAAAATCTTCTGCTCAAGACTCAGTCACAAAAACATTGACTCACCTTCTTCAATCCATTATAGAGGTTATCTACATGGCCTTCCATAACGTTCCTCATATGGTGTCCTCTTTATATTTTTATAATAATATTTTTTGTAGGAAAATTAGACTAAATCCATTTTCTTCTCCCAAGACCCACTAAATACTAGAACACACACTAACATCATATACTCAAGCACCTGAATAGTATGCTCTGAATGCCCTTATATATGATGTTGGAATGTTATACTAAAAAGAACCTGTATACCAAGAACCATAATTAATCCCTTGAAATTGAATAAATGAAAATTTGAATCATATTTTGAAACTATAGTCTGTGCCACCCCATGGAGATGTAATATCATATGAATATACAACTCTCTCAACTGTTCTAATGAGAAAGTTTCTTGTATAAGAAAGAAATGTACTAAATTAATTATTCATTCCACAATCATCCAGAAATTTTTATTCTTATGATGTACCCTCAAGAGACCCTCCATAAAATACATTACCATATTGTACCACTTCAATTCGAAAATAGTAAATAACTATAGTGAACCATCATGTAGTTGATGCCCGACATTCACCTATGGAAATGTGTTACACCATGCCACTAAATCTTTGGTCTCATTTTTCATTCTAGGCCACTAAAACTATAATCATAGTTCATGGAACATTATTTTCACTCTTGGATATATCTTGCAATTCTAGGTATAAAACTGATACATCAGCTCCTCTCATATTTTGTATGAACAAAAACCTAATTACTGAGATATGTGATCTCATCCTTATCTATACTAAAAATGAAAGATAACTCCTCATGAACCTTTTATATGAATTCTTATGTCACACCATTATGCTGCCAAAATTGCACAGAGATTTTCCAAGCCATAGTCATTTCACATTGAATACCATGCCCATTTCTCTATCAAGGGTAATCACCTTTAAGCACCTTTATATATTGATTATATAGATTCATGTATGAATTGCACATTCTTTTATTAAGGAATAAATGATGATGTTTAATTAATCAATGTTATATGATCCTAGTGGAACACTTATGAATGAAATGAAATGTTTTATAAAGGTACGCCCTGATAGTGCTCCAATGAATTGGGTAAAGATTAGTATAATGATAAACCAATTTCAATGAAGTCTTACTCATTCTAATTCAAGTGCAATTAGGTTTTACTCATGTTCCATGTGAAATGAGCCTTGGTTCAAGCTAATATCTTGTTAAATGTTGTTTCCAAATTTCCATGTTGTGATAATCATGCTATATCATTCCTTGATGTTCTTGTTTCTATTATGATCCATGGATATGCCTATTGCCTAACATATACTGTATTCGTAATGTAAATTCTTGTTTACTCTCTTATTGGGATTTATATCTGACCAATTTCTTAGGAATATCCTTAGGTTGTCCCATTAAATACTAAGTACAAAGGAATGTGGTGGTCATGTAAAAAAAGTATTCAATTAAGATGTTGTGTTATGTGTTTTAGGTTATTACATAATGTTCCGAATCCCCAAATAAAACATAGCTCTTATTATTCTATGGTGTATCAAGTGAATGTTTCTATATAAAAAATCATGATTATTTATGTATTAAAAATCAGGGTTGTTATTATTGGTATCAGAGGATATGTTTAGTTATTATTGGGGATAGGTTTAGAATATCTAGAGAATGTCTTATGGATATGACTAAGTATAATAAAAACATTATTAAGTAATGGTGAATATGGAGTAAGTGGTTTATCAATAAAATATATCCTTGTCTGGATATTAGTAGGTAGAGGGGGCTATGGAAATTATGCACCTAGGAGTGAGGACTCCAACAAGAGCTTCGTCCTTGACCCAGTGTATCCTGGTATATGACAATAGGCCTTGCTGCACTCTTAGTGATGACACTCCCTTGTGATAATATTTGGTAAATTCATATTATTAGTATGAACCATTATTACGAGAATACAAAAAATGAACCTAAAAATTTATGATGATAAGTAGATCATGGATAACATAGATTTAATATTATGAATTGATATGTAAAGGAAATAAAAGTAATTTATAAGTCATCTATTTTTTTCTTTGGATCACCATTTATGTGTTACCCCTAAATTTCCTTTTATTCCATCCAATTGTCGGTAATAGGAGGACTCAGGCAAACAATAAATGTGAAGATCAATGTGATGACTATTATAATGATATTCCAAATCCAATGGGAGGATGAATTGATAACTTCATCACAATAGTCTATTAGTTAACTCAAGATTTGAATAGAAACATGGGTCAAGAGGAATGTTCTAACCCACTAATAATGAACAAGTCGCAATCGAGATCTACATGAGACCAAGACCTCATACTTTTAATGGAAGATCAGATCCATCAATTACTGAAAAATGTATCAACTCCATAGAAAATATATTCTCCATTCATTAATGTTTAGAACAAGAGAAGGTTCTTCTGGAAGCCTATTGTGTGGAGGGTAAACTCGATCAATAATAGACATTGATAAAAAATGTGAAGCCTAAGGAGGATATTGAGCCATTGGAATGGAAGTATTTCTAAAATATGTTTTTCAATAAATCATTTCCGTGAACCCTTTGACATAAGATGGAAATGGACATCCTTGGCCTCAAGAAAAAAGAAGACGAATCCATCAGAGTGTATGAGGAAAACATCCCAAGGCTTGCATGATACTCCTTCGCCTTTGTCATTACCCTAGAATTCAACTTTTACTGTTTCATTGATGGGCTGAAACCTAGCCTACAGAAATCCCTGGGGATCTATCACTTCTATAGCTATATGGAAATTGTCTGATTTTCCCTCATAGTCGAAATAGAGACCGGAGAATCTAAAGGGTGTCATGGGGTTATGAGGAATAAGGGGGACATGAATTCTGACAGTCTAATGGATAAATCCAATGGTTCTATGAAACCCCAACTCCCCAAAATCCAATGGTGCAGAAAGAAGAACCATGGAAATTACCATAAGGGGACGAGGAAATTATTTAGGTTTGGAATAGAAGGGATCCTAGATGTAAACAACACATAAGAAAATCCCACATCTGCGATAGAGGAAAAGAATGCTCCATTAAAACCTCAAAACATTGTTCATTTCATCAAATACAAATAACTAGGTCAAATTTCAAATCAGTTCCCTAAACCAAGGGTTTTTGGAGGCAACCTACAACCTCCAACGTAGATTGGGTGATCTTTTTACATCACTACTATCGAAGTGAACACCAAGAATGAAGTTGTGACTGGAACACTATTTATTCATTCAAGAATAGTGAAAATACTTTTTGATTCTTGATCTATGTATTCTTTTATATCCCAAAAGTTTATTAGAAAAATCCCAACACCACCAAAAATTGTGGTAGTAAAGATTTAGGGGAGTATAGAAAATGGGCCAATCATTGCATACCATGAAAATAACTCCCCCTCGGTTGAAACATATGGATTTAACATTTTGTTGAACCTCATTATACTTCCTTTGGTTTAATGTGATGCAATTCCTGGAATGTATTGGATTTCCTTATATAGAACATACATAAATTGTCATGAGATAGAAATCACTCTCCACATGGAGAATCGTCCCCTAATTATGTATTAGTGAAAGGAGGGGGATGAATCTCATTTAGCACCATCATCTGAATTGTGGATATTAAATCCCTATGAGCATGCACATATGGATCAAATGATTGAGTCTAAGGAAGAAACGGTCCTTGAATACATGCCTATTGTGAGGGAATTTGATGAAGTGTTCCTCATGGAATTCCCTGGTCTTCTTCCTTGAAGTGATGTTGAATTGTCAATTGATTTTATACCTGGGGAATTTTTGATATCCAATACTCCATATAGAATGGCTATTATAGAGATTTTGGGGATAAAGAAACAACAATATAAGAATCAGGAAAACATTGTTATACACCCAAGTGGTCTGCCATGGGGTTGACCAGTCCTCTTCATCAAGAAGAAGGATGGGTCAATGCGCCTCTGCATTGATTATCATGAGCTCAATAAAATCACATCAAAAAACAGTTATCTTATTCCATGAATTGATGACTTATTCGATCTTCTACATGGAGCACAATACTTCCCAAGGTGGATTTTTGGTCGGTATATTACTATGTATGGGTGAGGAAGGAGGATGTCCCCAGGAATACATTTTGTACAAAGTACGAGCACTATGAATTCATAGTATTTCCTTTTGGACTCTCTAATGCTGAAGAAATATTAATGGAATTAATGAATATATTCATTAGAGATTACCTCGAACAATTTTTGGTAGTCTTTATAGATGATATTCTAATATAATCCAAAACAATGGAGAGCATGAGATGCATCTCCGAACTGTATTAGAGACCTGGTGATAATAGAAGCTCTATGAAAAGTAAAAAAAGGGAAAGTTCTTTTTTAAGGAGTTATTATTCATGGGACATATAATCATAATCAAAAAGGATATCTAAATATCCCTCAAAGATAGATACAATTGAGTGATGGATGATGGAAACATCGATAACAAATATTCTTAGCTTCTTGGTGTTAGATGGATATTATTGCCAATTTTTGAGATCATTTTCACTATATTCAAACCCTCTTACCAAGATAACTCATAAAGGAGTCATGTTTTTTAGAGTGATGAATGTAGAGAGATATTTAAGGAGTTGAAAATAAGTATTATCACAACACCAATTCTCACATTACCCATAGGTGGAGATCATTTTTTGGTATTCAATGATTCTTTGAAGAAAATATTGTGGTGTGTGTTGATTATGAACAACAAATTCATTACCTATGCCTCAAGTAGATTGAATGTTAAGGAGAAAAATTATGTAGTGTATGATTTCGTGTTGGATTTAGGGATATTCTCTTTTAAAAATTAGTAGTATTACCTCATTGGGGATACGTATGAAATATATATGAACTAACAAAAACTCATGTATATATTCACACTGAAAGAGTTGATCATGTTCCAACGAAGAGGGGTTTCATGGATCACAGACTATGATAGATCAATCCATTACCACCCTGGGAAAGCGAACATGGTGGAAGATACTCTAAGTAGAAATGACCAAAAAATAATATCATTAATGAGAAATGAAATGGATCTAGTCCTCTTATATTTGATTAAGATAGACATGGGAATCCTAAATAAGGGAACATCATCAATACTTTCACAAATTATTGCTCAGACGTCTCTTTTATAAAGGTAGAATGATTATTAAAAAGATGATGTGAGAATTCAGAAGAAAGTGGAAACTATCAAAAAAGGTAAATTCATGGAGATTAATATTAATGAAGATAGAATTGTGAGATTTGGGACAAGATTATGTGTTCCAAAAAAATACACAGTTAATTAAATTTTTTTTGGATAATGTACATATTTCTAATTTATCCATTCACCCCTGAAACACAATGATGTTTCGAGATATCCGAGCACATTATTGGTGGGATAACATGAAGAAAAAGATCACTGAGTATACATTAATGTTCCTGGTATGTCATCATGTGAAGGATGATAGGAATATGTCTAAGGGGATGGTGAAACCATTACCCATAACAGCAAGGAAATGGGAGAACATCACTATGGACATTGTCACTGTACTTTCAATGATATCCAATGGAATCAATACTATCTGGGTTTTTTTGGATCATCTTATAATGATTTCACACTTAGTTTCAATTCAGGAGGATTTCTCATTCGATCAACTAGCACAGATATATATCAGAGATGTGGTAGGGATTCATGTTGTACCACTATAAACTGTATCTGATCCATATCCAAGATTAACCTATATATTTTGGAAGAGTCTTCAAAATGCTATAGATACTGAGCTGAACATCAGTATGGCTTATCTTACTCAAAATGATGGAAAATATAAATTGATTACCCAAACGCTAGAGGACATGTTGAGATCATGATCAATGGACTTCAAAGGAGGATGGTATCAACATCATGAACTGGTGAGTTCTCTAAAACAAAAGTTTCCACTATAGATTCAAAATAAATCCTTATGAATCCATTTTTGGGAAGAGAAGAAGAACACTAACATGTTGGGATGATTTTGGGAAGATAAAACTCATAGGTCTCGAGACGGTCGTTAAAATGGAAATGAAGGTTAAGACCATCTAGCAGCACATTAGAGATGATAAGAGTCGACAAAAGAGATATGATGATAATCAACTACGGGACCTATAATTTGATTTTGGAGACATGGTTTTCCTCTGCATATCACCATGGAAGAGTTTTAGGTGATTTGGGATGAAGAGAAATATTAGTCCAAGGTACATCATCCATTTTGAGATCTTTGATTACATTGGAGAAGTTCCCTATCCTCTAGCACTCCCACCGAACCTGTCTCAAGTACATGATGTATTCAATGTATCACTCTTTAGGAATTACATACTTAACCCATATAATGTACTCAATCTAGAGATGGTACCATTAGAGAATGACCTCTCTTATGAAGAGAACCCATGGATTATCTTAGATCATTGGTAAAAAGTTCTAAGAAATAAGTCATTTCCCCTCATTATTGTGCTCTAGAGAAACAACATGTTTGGAGAAACAACGTTCTAATCGAAGGAAGTGATGAAGCAGAGTCACCCTAATCTGTTTTAGTGTGGGAAAAAAATTTAAAGGGTGAACTTTCTTAAGGGGGAATATTTTAATGAGCCAAACATTCATTAATGAAACGTCTTCTTGATATAATTAAATGTATTAATATGTACAATATTTATATAACACATTCACAAAATTCATTTTATGATTTTGGATTTTAAAAAACTGTTATGAATTGTGACCATTGATAATAGATTCATTGAATAGTGATCACATGATTAGTATAAATATAGGGCTTTAACAATTCCAATTTACTCAGAAAGAGGAAGTGATTGCCTCATCCCGTAGAATTGCTCCATAAGTAGCCCATTTGATGGAGATCTAAAACGATATAGATTCACTGGGATTCTCTCTTGACCAAGACAAATCTGAGCTTCAATAATTTATGCTTGAGCAGAACCATCTACAGGAGAAGTTTAAGTTGATAGAGATTACCACCTGAGAGATGTTATCCGAGACACCCCAAGAATATTTCACCATCACACACCATACCCTTAGCTCATATGCAGATATTATAAGGGGTTTTGTAACAAGATATTAGAACTAATATTATGTGATTTTTTTCTACATAACAATGAATATACATTCATTTTACTATTGTTACTTTGTAAATAGTTTTTAATGTGAAAATAGTATTTTTCGTTTATATTCAATTAAGAAATCTATTTTGATGAATGAATTGATTTTTAATTATATAAAATTTTAATAAAATATTATCACAAAATTATTTTCTATTAAATATAAATTATCGTATAATTTTTATGATTATAATTTTAATTTTAATTAATTTTTGAATTGTGTTTTTTGTCAAAACCCCTGAATTTTTGTTAATTGTCAGTTTTTATTTTAAAATTAAAAAATCTCATATATAGAAACATATTTTTATAAAATGAACATTATTTTTATAATCAGGATGTCAAAATTATCCAACAATTAATTTTTCCTTATTTTATGAGACAGTCGAATGTTTGGGCTAAAATTAAATACCGTTTAAATATATAATGTGTTTTATGTCAACATAATGGCATAATAGAGATGTAATAAAATACTATTAAAAATATGTAATTCCAATATATATTTTAACATTAAATAAATGTGATTTTATGTTTATTTTATTTATTTTACAATGCCTTAGTGGACCCTCCAAGACTTATAAAACAATTTATCTTTTGGAAATTATTTCCTTGAGAGTATGACACACCTACATATAATCAAGCATAATATTTTAATATGTTGTACCATTGGACTTATAAAATAATATTTTCCACAACTATTTGGAAAAATCCATGGGCAAAAACCATGGTATGGTTTGTGGTTTTCATAAGTTTAATGTTTTGGGTCCAAAACATAAATAATAAAAAATTCCCTCCATTTTCCAATATAAACCCAACTAGAATCCCAATTCCACATCACTAAAAGACATTGAAGATTGACAAAACTATGACCTCATAACTCTATAATCCTACCGGTTATCCCAATGCTCCCAATAATCCACTCTCATGCCCCTCCCAAACTGTTGGAATCACACTTCCAAGTATGGGGTTTCTTCCTTTCTATGCTGAGTCCAAATTTCATTAGGTTTCTATGACATTTTATTTTCAATTAAAAAAATTTATGTATGATTTATAACCTCCACTATAATTTCCTATTTAGGTATGATTTATTATAGACCACTTTCGTTCCCATTAATGCCTCCCATGTACACCAATTACAATGCCAAAATTCTATAAGAGATTTCTCTCTCCTCATTTCCATTCAAGAAATTATTTTGAATTGTGAATCTAAAAATAATTACTTATGTTGGTAAATGTATATATATGACCCTATTACTATATAATTAATTTTAATACTATGAGACATATATTTCTCTCTCATAAACCATTTTTATGAATTTTTATGTCACAATGTTATGCTATCGAAATTGCACCACAATTTTCCAAGCCAAAGTCATTGTGTAGTGAATACCATCCCCATTTCACAATCAAGGGTATTCAGACTTATGATATTTTAATTATTGATTATAGAGTTTCATGTATTAATTCAGACTATCTATTATCATGAGATAAATGATGATGTTTAATGAATCCATGTTATATGATCTATGCGGCACACTTATGCATGAAATGAAATGTTTATGAAGGGTGCTACCTGATAGAGCACCAATGCACTGGGTAAATATTATTATAATGATACATCAAGTTAAATGAGGGTTTAATCATTATAATTCACGTTCAATGAGGGTTTACTCATACTCCATGTGAAATGATCCTTGGTTCATGCAAATATCATGTTAAATGTTGGTTCCACATTTCCATGTTATGATAATAATGTTATATCATGCCTTTATTCTCATGTCTCCCTTATGATCCATTTATATGCATATTGCATAAAATTTATTGTATTATTCAATTTCTTACTTTTTACTCCCTTAGGGGATTTATAGCTCACCATTTACTTCTATATATCCTCAGGTTATCCCATGCAATGCAAAGTATTGGGGAATGTAGTGGTCATATATATGATGTTTTTATTATAGATGTTGTGGTTTATGTTCTATGTTGTAATGTAATGTTCCAAATCCCCAAAGAACATATGCCTCTTGATATTCTATGTTCTATCAAGTGAATGATTCTATGTAAAAATAATTTTTTGGTTTTTTTATTAAAAATCAGGGTTCCTCTATAAACTATATAAATGAAATAATTGTATAATGATAACCATTATAATAAATGAATCGTATATATGTTAGAAAACATGTTGATAAATATGGAATATTTATATTTCTAGTAGTAAATGAATATAATTTCATTTCACATAGGGATATTTAGTATTATTTGATAGGTACTTGAATAATATCCCATATGTGATTTAACTTTGGATCTATGATACGAACATCCTTGAAACAATGAAATTAAACATTATGTATCATTGAAATTGTTGTAAATGAACATAATATTATTATAGAAAATCATATTTTGATGGAAATTTTTTTCAATGAAGTAATTAATAAATATAATTTTACTTTCCATGATGTTATGTCCACATAAATAATGATTCTTAACCTATGTTAGGGGTTATCTCCATACCACCCTATTTTATTTGGGTTTTTCTTTCTCTCAATTTACTTATATTTTTATATATATTATAAATATATATTTTTTATATTGAATATATATTTATTTATTTATTTCCAACACATATATATCAATTTTAATTATCCTATCCTTTTTGGGTTTATATAATTATTAGAAGTTAACTTTTCAATTCATGTAGCTAAGAATCCCAACTTAAAGGGAACATCATTATTTCTTACGCTATTTCATGTTCCGAAACATAAAAAATTTAAAAGGAAAATTGTTTTATAAAATGGATCATTTTATTATAGGAAATATTTTTTAGTTCATTATTAGTTTTTTATAGATTAATAAGTTCTTTCAACTCTTTATGACTCTATCCTTTTTTCGTAAAATATTACAAATGTTACAAATTTTAAAATTGATTTCTCCACTCTTTTTCATGTCTTTACATAAATTGGACAATATTTTTGTAAGACCTATGGTTTTTTGACCTATATAAATATAGGAATTCATTAATCTCAATTTTCATGGAAACCAGTGTTAAATTTCATCTATTTATGAAATGATACATGATCAAAAAACTCATTTATTTCCATAAAAAATTATTATATTCATAACTTATGATTCATATTTTTATGTAAAACACATATGAATGTTAATTGTATGATGGTTATTCCCAAATAGTTCTACAATGAATTGGGTATTGTTTATATCTTATGAAATTATATGAATAGGATTATGGAGTAAACATTATACACGATTGGAATATTTACACCATGTTATTTTTCTTGGGAGTGAGCCTTTAGATAAGAAAATTCCATGTTTGATATTGTAACCAAAGTCCTATTATTCCAATACCTTATGTTTCCATCCATTTTATAGAATTATTTTATACGATGATTCAATATATTTCCATTTCATGATATCACGGTATGTCATTTGGATCATATGTTATGCTCCTTATTATGCTTATTCCCTTAATTAGATTTATAGGTCACCAATTTTTCATTTTTTCCCCATGATAACCTATGATGTTTTATAATCTGATTGGGATTTAGGATTCCATTATGGACATAAAATTTACAATATTTTAGTTTAGTATATTTTGTATACATTATGAACCTATTCTTCCAAATAAAATAGATATCTCAATCCTTAAGTAGTTTTTATTTTATATTTATTCTAAATGTCATCAAATAATATAATTATCGATAAAATTAAATATCTTATGAATTTTTTACTTCTACAACATCAATTTATTATATTTATAATGAATATCTACATTTGAGAGGTACAGATTCCCCTAAATTGGAT
This sequence comes from Viscum album, assembly GCA_963277665.1. Taxonomy (NCBI): domain Eukaryota; kingdom Viridiplantae; phylum Streptophyta; class Magnoliopsida; order Santalales; family Viscaceae; genus Viscum; species Viscum album. The sequence goes on from OY728123.1 coordinate 351,226,297, forward strand.
AAAAATGTAATCAATTTATAGAAAGAAATACTTTCTCTCTATAATATTATTTCTTAGTTCATACCAATAAATATAGTGACCCTTTTAACTATACATATTATTTGAGAAATACATCCATTAAACACCATGGTGATGTAATTATGTAAGGAAAACCTTACTGAGATTCCCATTCTCATATTTTTTATTTTTATTCAATAGGTACCATTATATAAAGACTCTTGTTGAAAGGTAAATCTCTCTATATATGTTTATTTGAGAACTCAACCTCTAGATTAGGAGGGACCTCATATAACAATATAGGGAATACAATAGAATATTATAATAATATTGACATTTATTCATGGGTTATCAAATCCATTGTTTCAATATTTTCAACAACATATTCCTTATTTTAGTAAAACAATATCCCTATTAGATAATAATTTTTAGAATAATATTTTCTTTCCTCAATTCACTTCTACATAATTAGAGGATGATTTAAGATATAGAAATTTATTTTAATCTATTTTTTGTTTATATTGGCCTCATAGAAATATACTGAATCAATTACTATAATAACATAAAATTTTAATAAATTAATATAAAATATATTTCCAAGTGATTATCCAAAAATATTTAATAGCATAAGAGTTTGGTACTTGAGATGAAATAATTACAACATTTTGTGTTTTCATCGAGAATCCAACCATAATTAATTGTGGTGGTTTTTAATTTTTTTATATTAATGTTTAGTGAGCCTAAATAATGAATATAACCATATTAAAATATAATTTTTTTTGTTTCATTACGGGTTTAATATCGATCATATAAATATATCATTTTCACAATCCACCTCAACATTAGTGATCTAATTGGTTTTTATATTCTCTCTTATTTGTGGATCATTAAACCAAAAGAGGATGATTGATCGAGGCCTTCTCATATTGAATCATAAATATTTCCATCATCATGTCCCATTGTTATTTATTATCATTATTCCAATAATTTCCAAATATGAATCATCTTATTATTCCAATGAGGTAGTTTCCAAGATGAATATTCCCAAAAAACAACCTATTGATATTTCTATTTTATTCCCATTGTAAAGTTTATCTTTGAGTCCACCAAAATTAATATTCATTTTACACTTTTTATGACTATCGCTATGTGACCACAAAAAATCACTAATATCTATCTACACATTAATGCATTATCTAACAACAACCACATAGATATTAAATTCTAAATTTTTAAATAATAGTAAAACAATCTACATTTGATGACATATTGTGTGGTTGACATTATATTAATTTATAGTGACACCTAAAGAGTAATACCATAAATTCCTTTTGATTTTTTCATTTTGAATTCCAATTGATTCGTATTCCCTTTTCCTGAGTCATTGTAAATACAACCCAATGAAATGATAAAGATTACATGAAAATATTTTATATAATTTTTTTTATTTAATTAAATATTTTAAAATAATTTTATGTCTTAAATAGGTTATTTATTCATTACTATTTTCCATAATTGGTTTTCTTATCAAAAAACATGATTTATGTCGAATAAAACATCCCCTTTATTGGAGAATTACATAATATCGAATATTTTTTCCTTGTAATTTTTCCATTTTTCCCCAATTAAGGGATTATAATAGGTGGGAAACTGAGAAATAATTTTTCATATAAATTATTCAATAAAAAAATATCTTTTCGGTGAATTAATTTATTAAAGTTTTTTTATTTGACTACTAAAAACATTATCCAGTTGTGTGATTAATATTAAGAGGCTCTTGACTCCCTATCATTTCTAATTATCCATCTATCATGGGTAATCATTACTCATACCATCATATTGATAGTTGATATGGTTTCTCGTATTTTTATCTATATAATAATACAATTTCATATTATGGATGATAATGTTAAAATTAATAAGCACATAAATTTTTAAACAATTATCATATAATAAATAATGACAATATATAGAATTTCTTAAGAATTTATATTTTTATAATATGGTTATTAATGGAATATTTACTATTATGTTATTTATAATAATCAAAAAACTATATTACCCTTTGATTGATTTCAAATTTAAATTTTATAGAATAACCAATAAAAAATTTAGGAAATATTGATACACAGTGTAATTGGGTGATTATATATATCACATGTCAAATTTAAAATAAAATAAAACATCTTTATTTAAATCATCATAATAAGGTCACTAATCATATTGATCTTTTATCACTATATAGGATATTATGGGTACATATATAAAGTAAAAGGTTGATGTGTGAAGCCCATTAGGGAAATGAGCATAAAAATAACGTTTAACATATAGATTAATATTCATAACATGATGTTATTTATATAGAGGATTATATATAATGATGATGAATAATGTCATAATTAAGAAGATAATATTTTATCATGGAATTATAACAATTTTAGAGAAAATATAAACATGACATAGTATGCATATATCATGGATCACTAACTAGTGGACATACCACATTACCATGGGATTCATTCCCACGAACCGTACAATGTATATTAGGAATTGAAAAAACTACCCAATAACTTGTTGAGAAATAATTGTTCTTTTATAATAAATCATATTATTATATGATCATTTAAATAAGTGGGATATAAAAATCATTCCTAATAAATAAGAAAAATAAAAAAATATGATAAAGAAATGGGACAACTATTTTTTTCAATGAAAAAAATTGAATATCATAATGATTCCCATAAAAATAATGGATTATATATTTTATGGTATTTATAATTGACTAAATAATCATAGAGAAAGATTATGGAATTTAACTGAAGAGAAATTCATAAGAATAGAGCGGAGAAGTACGTAATGAAATGGATACATTAAATGTCAATTTATGAAATTTTTTATGAACAATTAAATAAAGTATGAAAAAACAATTCTTAAAAATTAGAAATGATTTTGAATAACATACCATTTAATAGATAAAATTTTGGAAATACATTAATGTAAAAAATAATATATTGATATATATAATGTAATAATGATTTTCAAATTAATTTTTATGGGATTCCATTAAAGAAAATTTAAATATTGGAACAATTAAAACAACTATATTTCTATAACAAAAAATGAAAATAAAATATGTATATACATAAAGAATATATATAATGAAAATTGAAGAATTAAAGGTGAATAAATTAAGGATATATTATTTTATGGAAAGAGAATTCATATCTCAAAAAAAGATAATGGTTTTGGACATCCCTTAATTTGAGATACGGTTCCCTATAAACGTTAATATAACTGACTGATTAATAAAATTTATTATTATAACTAATTTATTTAAAACCATTTTTATAATACTTTTATTTATTAATCTGTTCTCATTTATAGATATTTTGTTATGAATTTATGATCATTTGGACCATCCTGACTGGAAATTAATTTTTTTATTCGAAATCATTAAAGCGTACAACCAAAGACATCAAGGAGGGTGAATGTAATAGAGACTAAGTGCATTATTTTTGATAATAAGGTTGAAATAATCTAGTAGAAATCCCATGATTGTGTATTTAAAAAGTATATCCAATGGTATAACCTTTCTAGCTAACATATAGCTTGTATAATTCCCTTCCATGCCTTTTATTCTTGACGAGAATATTTTTGTTGTTGTGGGTCCGAGAGAACATGACCATGTAAACGAGCTCTAATGGGATGCCCCCTTTGTTTTGAATAAACATGAGCAACATAGAAGAAGCATTCCCTACCTCATTGAAGTTTATATCTGACATCCAAAATAAATAAATAAGAGTGACAAAGGTTTTAGCCTCTATACCCATGGAATTACCTGCACCAATGTATGAGCTAAATCCCAGAAGCATAGAACCCAGACCATCTTGAACCATCCTACCCCCTCTCATCTCCCAATTCAAGCAAGACACATCCACATTCAATTTCATCCCCATATAGTTTAGTATCCATCTAACCCATCGACACTGATTGAGTTGGCTGAAAACCATACCCGAATAGAAACTAGGGAGAAATCTTCTCAATGTCACTGAGTGCACTGTATTTTTGATTAAATCCCCTAACTCCATCACAAGAAACATCACCTGCACCTAAAAATGGATTCCAAAAAACATTCTTTCATACATGGAACTGTTTATAGCTTCGCACAGTATCTACGAAGAATACATGAATTTCATCCTGAAGATAGTTCCAAATTGTAGTAACATGGATTTTATTTCATTAAAACCAATTATGGTCCAAAACATTACATATTAATCAAAACTATGTTTTTCATAGAGTACGAAATGTATCCATCATTTGATAGTTCATTATCATAAATTTATAACCATGATGTATTCAATTTAATTTATTACATTTATATGTTTACATTCCCATTATGGAATATATATAAAATTAGTATACATATTAATCTAATAATGTAACATCGCATCCTAGGTTTCAAACATATGTTCCCTGATTTGGTCTTCCATTGGACATCAGGTGCACCTATTCATATTACAGAGGCTGCCAACATTTAGTAAGGCTCTAATATAGATATTAGGGAGACTATACCCTATTTATCCAAGTAATACCACAGTGGAAATAGACAACAAAAAAACCAAAAGACATATAATGGAGACTAATATAATTTTGCATCACATGACAGAAAAAACAAGAAATAAAACATCAAAACTAAATAGTACATATTCCACGATAAAGAATGTCCCAAATGTCAACCTCACGGTCAAAATTAAAGACTATAAAATGCCCAGGATCATCCTGAACCATGTATGTTTCCCTCATCTATGATTCATCCCAACATAGCCTTCAAATACAACATGTTTCCCTTATCCTATCCTACAATCTTGAAATCTATTTGGGTTCCTTTCTGGTAGACCAAGTAAGGTTTTAGTACAACTCATTAGACAACCACAAATAGTATATGACCAATATATAATTAATTCAATCTTTGTAGTTATATAAACAATAAAATAAACACCTGAAATTAAATAGTTTACATTATTGGAATATTATTTATTCAACAACATAACACACCAAATTTCTTGAGGCCACAAAAATAGTATCAAATGTTTGAATTTTATTATTACCATTCATAGTTCATAATTGAATTATCGTGTGACCCTTCATGAATTTTCATTTAATTCATATTTAATCATTCATATTTTATTGTTGAATTCCCATGCTACCATTTAAATTTTATAATCTAATGCATGTGTTACTAATCATATTTCACAAAACATGGCTAAATTCCATTTGTTAGCATTCATCATTTAACAATGGAATTATGATGTTACCATTCATAATTTCCCAATTGAATGTCGATGTTACTATATAGATTTTATAATTCATGACTTAATGTTCATGTTATCATTTGTCAATGCATAATTATTTCAACAATAAATTACCCACAAAAATTTCATTACTAATTAATCAACAATTTAATTATACAAATAAAAGTAGTTTATTCACCAATTAAATAATCATATCGATCCCATTAATTATTTCAAAAATTAATTAATCTTCTAAATCACCTTACTAATTAAAATATTAGTTCATAAAATAATTCACCTTAAATAATTATCCATTTACTTAAACACACCAGCACCCTTAATTAAATAACCAATTCATTAATTATAACCATAAATTAATATCCAATAAATAATCCAACATTTAACTATGAAATTTACAATAAAATATCCGTATAATTAACTCAAAAATTAATTATCCCCAAATTGCAATTCCTAATGAAAATATCTGAACAGTTAATTGAACAATTACTTATTTAAATATATATAATCCAATAATCCCCGATATCACATTTCCCTAAATTAATTAACTCTTAAAATGAATTAATTAAATTAAAAAATTCAATTTCTAAACATATAATAGTAAATATACAATTTTATAAACATATATGAAATCACTACTTTGAGATTTGGAATATAGACCTCCTACCCTGATTCTTGGTTGAACGATTTCCCAACAGAAATCCCTAAAATGAAAGGAATAATGTTGTAGAGACAGATACGGTTTTAAAACATAAATTCATGATCAAATAAAAAAATACCCCATTAAAATAATCTATATCCATAATTTTAGTTCTAGATATAACCAAATTAGTAAGGAAAATCCCTCAAGGATTGTAGAATAATTGGAAGGATAAGGGAAACAACATGGGATGAGATCCTCTTATTGGGAGTGCTTCAAATCATTAATATAAGCATAAAATCACAATTAAAGGATGTTTTAGTATCACGTAATACATAAAGGAGGAACTAAAATTAGAATAAAATGTTATGGTCTGAGTTAGGTATGATATTGGATTAAACGGGGGCTCAAGAAAATTTTAAACTAATTTTTGGCTAATTAAAAACTCGTGCACATATTTCCTGGAATTGGCATACATTTTCCCCGAAACATTCCCCTTAACCATCCACCTTTTATAGAGCGAATGTATTTTTTTGTTGCACAACTTGAAAAACCATGAGCCGTTGATGATAATCATCTCTGTGAGGGGTATTAAAGATTACAAGGTTGGGATCACAGTTAGGGAAAACATATTCCAACCATGGACTAACATTTTTCGTAGGTTTTTATAGAATTTCCACCCAAAAACACCTCAAGTTAAAACCCAAATTAAAATTACTCAACATAATGAAATATATTACCTGTAAATTAGCCAGATACATTTGCAGAAAGCATCAGGGTTTTACAATCTTCCCACCTTATAATAGCCCATCCTAGAGTTATACTCCAAATAATATCTATGATTAAAAGTTGAAAATATTGGTCCACTGAGTCCTCATATATTCTTCTCTCTCCATGTTTCCTCTATAACATTTCTATGCTACCACAATACATGAACTACCAGAATGGTCTTTCTCTGTAAAAAGTTATCACTGCGTCCCACAAACATATCAAATGCTCCTCAAAGAATGAATTTATCTCATGACCACCATATGGTACATAAATCACTTTATAAGGGTAAAGGTGGTACCTCCAATGTTGTGACACATGTAAAATATCATGAATAACACTGTATCTCAATGGAAGATCCAATTGGATTTCCATCAGCTTAATCCTCTCCCCAACCTCAAACAGTCCAACAAACCATGGTACTAACTTTCCCCGTGTCTGTATCCTATGAATAACCAATATAGGAGACAAATTAAGGAATACATGATCAATCTATGTACTCTCTAGGGGTTTTAAACATTTATCATCATAATAAATCTGTCCACTAGGAGCAGAAACCATACATTTCTGAATCTGTTGAACTTGATATAAAATCTTCTGCTCAAGACTTACTCCCAAAAACATTGACTCACCTTCTTCCATCCAACATAGAGGTTATCAACATGGCCTACCATAATGATCCTCATATGGTGTCCTCTAAATATTTTCTTATAATATTTTTTTGTAGTAAAATTATACTAAATTCATTTTCTACTCCCAAGACCCACTAAATACTAGACCACACACTAAAATCATATACTCAAGCACCTAAATAGTTTGATCTGAATACCCTTATAAATGATGCTGGAACATTCTACTAAAAATAACCTATATACCATGAACCATCATTAATCCATGTAAAATGAATAAATGAAAATGTGAATCATAGTATGAAACGATAGTCTGTGCCACCCCATGGAGAGGTAATATCATATGAATATACAACTCTCTCAACTTCTCTAATGAGAAAGTTTCTTGTATAAGAAAGAAATGTACTAAATTTATTATTCTTTCCACAATCATCCCGATATTGTTATTCTTATGATGTACCCTCAAGAGACCCTCCATAAAATACATTACCACATTGTACCACTTCAATTCCAAAATAGTAAATTACTATAGTGAACCAACATGTAGTTGATGGCCGACATTCACCTATGGAAATGTGTTACACCATGCCACTAAATCTTTGGTCTCATTTTTCATTCTAGGCCACTAAAACTATAATCATAGTTCATGGAACATTATTTTCACTCTTAGATATATCTTGTAATTCTAGGTATAAAACTAATACATCCGCTCCTCTCATATTTTGTAGGAAAAAAAACCTAATTACTGGGATATCTGATCTCATCCTTATCTATGCTGAAATTGAAATATAACTCCTCACCGTCATGGAATTTCATTAAGGTTGGGAAAGAAGAATCCCTACACTGATTCATCACATTCAACAAGTTAAAATTATGTAAATCAACACACAAGTGGAATGTACTGTCATCCTTCATAGAAAACAAGAATATTGTTCCCCAATGAGATGTACTCAGTAGGATAAATCCCATATCCTCCAACACCTCCATTTGTGTCTTGTATTCCTGAATTTATGTGAGTGGAATTCTATATGGTGTAACAGAAACTAGATCATCCCCCGATATGATGTCAATAATAAATTCCACATCACTCTTAGGCCGAATCCCATTGAAATATTCAAAAAAAACATCATGATATTTGTCCACTAAATGTGGAAATATATCCTACTTTAGAACTCCATCATCCTACAATAGACTAAAAACCTAGGTTTTGAGCTCTCCTAGTTGCGGAGTAAGTGGCCATTTTCAGTCTGCTTAGAGATCTCACTTCCCATAGAGAAATTACTTGTCACCCTTAGGATATGTAAAAGTAAATCTCGGCTTGTGAAAATATATTTGGGATAGGTATGAAAATAACTAGTCCATACCCTTAATTATGTTGAAGTCTAACATGTCATGAATATTGAGATCCCATAGAAAGAGAAACTCCCCAACCTCGAGAGAACATCCCTGGCACAAGTAGATTTCTCTAGACCATACTCTCATAGATTTTTTAAAAATCAAAACCCTTATCACATGCACCACCTCAAGGATCAAACCATTTACATGTTGTGATTTCATAATTGAATGATAAGAAAAAGTTTTACAAAAACGAACTAGATAGTATAGAAGTTATAAGAATACTACCTCGAACTGTGGATGGTCCAGCCTCTCTATACACATGCGTAGGTTATATATCATGTAACTATCATACCCATCTTCCCTCTAATTCGATATGTTTCCCTTATGTGATACTACTTTTATGATATGTGTTCCGTTTCCATGAAACTCCACATCTAGTAAAAAACCAGTTTCCTTCGTGATATGGTGTTGAATATGACCTTCCTACACTATTATTCTTCCTCGTTTTACACTCTCTACCCACATATTGTTGGGTACTATAATGATTATTTATAAGTCCCATATTGATGTTATTGCATCACTCAACTTTTGGTCAGGGGTACTATCTTTGTAAGAGTACCGTCCTACCACGTTTGTGACAGATCACATGGGAACGTTCATGTGTAGGTGACCCTTCCTCATTTCTACTCCTCTTCCAATCACCCAGACTAACATTATTTAAGTGATGATTCTCGGTCTCATAAGTTTTACCTCATAAACCTCCATCACAAACTATATCACCTACAATAGAATCCTCTTTCAGGTTCCCCTTAGGCATGAGCTACCAATCCACTACCTCTAAAAACATCTTTAACTGAAAGAGGATAAATTGGGACTTAATATCACAATTAATCTCGCCTTGGAAAAACCCCTCCATATCTTTGTTATCCCCCACAATAATTAGAGAAAAGCGCAAAAAATATATTAATAGTATATTGTAGTCAATCACAAACATACTCCCCTGAGTCAACATCATAGACTCAAATTCTCCCTCCTTCCTTAGGATCTCATTATAGATGCTCTCCAAGAACATCACTATTAATTCCTTCCATAACATACCATTAGGATATCCAGTATACGCCTTAAATCCCCTCTAGAACTTTTTTCATCCTCATAGCATATATGTGGATCACTCGACCCTCTTCTCAACTATATTCTCATAATGGTTAATTATCATCTGGATAGGGTTATCCTAGAAGTAAACTCTCATAGGTCCCCCATCCCTATTAAATGTATAATTGATATACCAATGAAAGTACCTTCTTTCTATTATCCTTCCCTTCTCTAGATCATAGGTTGTCTTGGCTTCGTCACTCAGATATCAGTTCAATGTTGGAGTGGTCTGCTAATGTTTTAGGTTCACAGTGATTTGGCATGGTTTGGATCTCATCACAATAGTTTCTGGTGGTCTGGATCTCAAAGTCGGTTTCTAAAATGTTTAGTCTCAGCACCATTGTGGCGATGCTTTCCTGATTTGGAGGTCTTGTCTTGGATTTTATATGAATCACCAGGAGATGGATTCCAGACATCAGATATGGTCTTGGCTTTTTTCAGCTTCAGGTGCGATCCGGTGAGGCTCGGATTTTGATCTGACACATTTCAGAGAGGGGGGGTTTCTTTTCACTTTGGTTATTTTTAATTTTGGAGAACTGTTATTATTATTGTTGTGGTGTTGACTCCGGAGGGGACCTTGTCTTCTAGCAGGTTCATTCTTCCTCGTGTGGTTCTACCGAATTGGAACTCGGTGTGGGTTCTTCCATGGCTTGGTCTAATTCAGCTCCAGCCCAGAGTGGTGTTGTCTGCTCAGAAAAGCTAGGACCCCCTCAATGTGGTGTTGGATATTCCAATCCTGGGTGATGAAGATTTGGAATCATACTCATTGGTTTGTCATCCTTTTGGGGTTTTTACGGATGTGTTCGAAAGGTGGAGTGTGGTCGAGATGAGACTCTCCTTGTTTAGGCTCCAATGGTGATTGATGTGGGAGAGTTCAAATTTTCACTACCCATTTGATTGTCTTATGGATCAAATGGCCTCTTCTTGTGGTTGAAATTTTATATTTTTGGTGGAACTGTTTTGTTTGATATTGGAGGTGAGAAGTAAGTGCAATTGGTCTTGATCACTTGGAACCTACCCAAAAGAGGTTTTAATGCAAGTTTTTCATCATGGTAGTGCTTTTGGGATTCGGTTTCTTAAGAGGGTATGGTGTTAGCCAACAGATCGAAAATGTTCATTGACACATAACACTTTTTTTCCGATTTGCATTGCAACTTTGGAGTTCTTTAACATCTTTTATACTTTGGAGGGGATGCTCTTGTTTCAGTTTGTTTTGCACTTTTTTTCCTTTAGGTGTGATTTTCATATGTCCTTTATGTCCTCTGGGGTCTCCCACTTCTTCCATTAAAATAGATAATTATCAATAAAAAAATATTTGTAGGCCTTTGTAATGTTAGTAAAACATTCTAGGGGTATCCTTTTATGAATTGCATGAACCGAGAAAAGTACTCTTAGAACCTCTCCCCAACATCCTTACCTATCACAATCGGTTCCTCAAGACCCAATATGGGTAGATAATCTCTAAACATATCCTCCTGTAACCCTCTAAACAAGAATCATGATGAAAGAATATCTCTACAATTCAAAACATAAAACATAGAACACTTTTCACAAACATTATTACATTTATTGGAAAAATAATAGTCCACAGAATTCAGTTTCCTGATCCCTTCCACATTTTCAAAAACTAGTCACTAACTCTATCCATAACCATCCTACACATAGATGATGTTTAAGATAGTTTACAATCATCGCATATTCAATATTCTCATTAGATACCCATTATTCTCAACTTATAATATATTTACACATCTTAGCTTCACAATAGACAAGTTATCAGTTCGATTTCACTTTTAAGGAAAAATAGTTCAAGTTAAATAACATACCTCTATCCATTTTCCCATGTGTGCCTAAAATGATGAATTATTTTAAATAATAATGTGTTCCAAGGATTATAAATGAATACAAATATCTTATTCCATACCATTCTATTATTCAATTGTCACAAAATCTCATAAACAATAATCACATCACCGCACAATTGGGTTACCCAAGGTGCTATAATATTTATCTAAAATATCAAACAATAATAAAAACTATCCCAACATGGGTACATGGGTTCTCCCCCATACATGGGTTTGATAGTCCCATGTATGATCTCATAACTATGGTCACATTCTTCCTAGTCTATTTTATGCCTTTCCAAAATAGTAAGACAAAAGAAACAGAAAAAAACATGACTTTGATAACACTTTTTAATGTCTCATCATGAGTGGCAGATGCCGTTGCCCAGATCCAGTCTTCCACAATACCTAAATAATTCCTTCACATATTCCAAATTATTTCAACTAGTAGTGAGGATATATATTATCATGGGGATACTATAAACTATATATCTGAGTAGGACCCCAGTGGACACAGATAAAGAAACAATAACCAAATTACATATAACCATAATTATGATAATACTCATATTAGAAGTTGCAAAATAATAACATTTAATATCAAAACAAAACAATAAATATGTCATGATGAAGTTTGTTCTAAGTGAAAAATTGAAACTCAAAAGTAAAGACACTAAAAATATAAAATATGGGTGTTAAACCATATATATTCCTTCATCCAAGATTCATTCTATCTCAGCCTTATAACCCTTGGTTTTTTTATATCATGTTTTTCATCCATGAAATATATTTGGGTACCGATCCAGAGGCTTGAATATTTTGAGAGAATAACTCATCATTCCACCCCCAATAGAGCGTAAAATAATATTGAGTCACTACAGTGTATGCCGTTTTTTAAGAGTATTGTACAATAAATAATTCAAATAGTTTACCATAGTTGAATATTCTTTCATTAATCAAATAACTTACCCATGTTCCTGAGGAAACCTAAATAATATCATATATATGAATGTCAATTTCTACCATTCATAATTCATAATTGAATGTCCATTTTACCATTTATATTACATAATTCAATGCCCATGTCACCCTTAATATTTCATTATTGTATTCTCATTTTAGTATTAATATTTCTAAATTGTATTCCCATGTTACCATTCATATTTCATAATACATGATTCAATTCAAATATTACCATTCATCATTTCACAATTGACTGACCATGTTACCATTCATGATTTCTTAAATTAATGTTCATTTTACCATTCTAATTTTATAATACATGACTGATTTCCCATGTTATAATCCATTAACATATAATTAATTCAACAATTAACTATCCATCTAAATTTCATCACTAATTCAATAATTGTTAATCATACAAATACCATTAATTAATTCACCAATTAATTAATCTTATCAATACCCTTATTTAATTTAACAATTAATTAATCATCTCAATCACATTAGTAAATCAAAAATTAGTTCATCAAATAATTCCCCTAAATTAATTCCTCAATTAATTAATCATGTCAATCCCATTACTTATTTCACCAATTACTTATTCAATAAATAAGATCATAATATCACATAATTAATAAACAAATTAATTATTCAATTAATAATAGAATAAACCAATAATTAACTCGATAACTAATTATCCACAAAATTCAGTTCACACTCACAATATCTCAATAGTTTTTCAAAATATTAAATATCTAAAAATATATAATCCATAAATTCCGAATTTCACAATTCTCCAAGTTGATAAATTCAAAAAAATAATTAATTAAATTAATAAATAAATTTATAAATATGTAATATAAATTCAACATTTACATATTTATAAATGCAATCAAGAAATCAGGATTTGGACTAGAGACCACTAACCTCGATTCGTGGACTAATGACCTCTCAGAGGACATACCCAATTTGAAAAGTATAACGGCAAATTTCAGGATCTGGATCTAAAACCTAAATCTATGATCAAAAAAATCCCTTAAATAAATATCTACACCCATTGTTCTAGGTCTATTTCTAACCAAAATATGAAGGACGAATCTCATGATGATGGGAGATTAATGTGATAGAGATATGATAAAATATGGGATGAGGTCCTCTTACTGGTAGGGATTCGTGTCTTTAATATGGGCATTAAATCACCAATTGGGGAGGTTGGAATGGTTTGGAATCTATCAAAGATCCTAAAAATTGTAAAATAATGATAGCGGTTGATCTAGAGCCAATTTATGTGTAAAATAGGGGATCATTAAATTTTTCAACAAAATTAATTGGAAATAAAATTCCCACACACGGTTTTCCAGAAGGGGCGCATGGTTTACCCAACTTTTAACTTTAGCCCAATTCCTATTCTAGGGGGATCACAGTATCTCCATTTTTTGACACAACATGAAAAACCATGTGTTATCCATGTAATTCTCCTATGTGAGTGGTTTCATGGTTTATAGGCCCAAGGAGAATGGTTTGGGAAACCCATGCACCAAACATGTAATTCCCTCTTTGTTCAATATTTGTTAAATTTCTAGGAAAACTCAGCAAAAGCTAAAACCCAAACGAAATATACTCAAGTAAAAAAAACATTACATATAAAAAATCTATGGAAATTTCCTAAAAAGGTAGGTCTTTTAGAAATATTTATCCATTAAAAGAATATTATAACTATCCAGGAATTTGGTGAAGAAAAATGGAGTCCCTCATCCATGTTTGTTTTTAACTGAGCATAGTATGAAAATTTTTATCTTTTTCAAAAAAATATGCTGAAGTGGCATAATGGTTATGAAAAAAATACAATTATATTAGGTTATTAATATGAAAAAATTTATGCTATACTAGGATGATTTGATAATATTTTGAGGTCTTGGAAGTATAAAATAATATAAAAGTTCTCAATTCATATTGTAACATCTTACATTAGATATCTTATTTTGATACAATGATTTCAATATGGTAATGGACATTTTATGATATAAAAACCGAATTAATGTTGCTGAAAGGGTTTTTTAGGTATTTTGGTAAAATTTGAGCTGTTAAATCTATCTTGAAAGTGATGAAAAATAGTTTTTGGGTTGTTATTTTTATAAGGGGTGATATAGTTGTTTTTGAATAATTGAACATTATAAAATATTATATTATTAAATAGTGAAAAATCATGAGATTCAATAGTATGGTGAATGTTATTTAAATTTAAATTGTATATTAAAGTAATCGTTTAATTTATATAAACCTAAAAATTTAATTTATATATATTATTATTAAAAAAGTACTCATATGAAATTTTACAATTTACTGATATATTTAATTATTTAATTAAAATTATAAAACAACAACCTAAATAAATATTCATTTTAGGAATCCAATAATTATATACTTTTTTTGAAAAATGGATCAACAAATTTGCCAAAATTAGTTTTTAAATAAAATCATTATTTATTAAAAAATACAATTTTTCTTACATGATAAATTTTTTGTTGATTTAGAAAGTTAATTATGAAATCATAAAAATATATTATCATATATATAATGCTATATGGATATTGAAAAAAATATTTTATGAAAATAATTTTTATATTTATAAAATTTATCCCAAAAACAAATTTCAATGAAAATAAAACATATATGTTTTCCAAAATATTAATATTGTGACTTTGTTAAAATTTTATTTATATAAAATTAAAATAATTTTTTAATTTTCATTTCGGATATTTTAATTATAAAATTTCAAAAAAAAAATACAAGTTAATTTTTTCATAATACAATGTCCTTTTTACATTTCAAATTATCAAGTTACTATTCCTATTAGTTAGGTTACAATTCAAACTGTCATCATTCCATTACTTATATAGGCTTTGTCCTCTGTAAATGGATATTTTATATCCTTCATTCATCTATCTCCCCAAATTACATCAAGAATATATCCTTTTTTATCAACTAACTAGTTTAAATTGCCAAAAATTTTCATCTTTACACTTCGCTTTGTGGGTTTTATTTTTCAAGGAGATGGATTAGACAAAATTTTCAATACTTTATTATTTTTATTTTTTTATATGTATTTCTATATTATAATATGAAAAAAATTATGGTTTACAATTTTTATTAAATGTATTGTTCAAAATTAGTAACAAATTAAATGTTGGTTTCTATTTTGTGGTGTATTTACTAATAATATTTTTTAAATATAAAACACATACATAAAAAAAGAATTATTTTGTATTAAATTTTCCTAGTCACTAAAATATGAATAATGGATCTTCTGAATTTTCAACACAATGGGGTCAAATTGTGTGGATCTTATGTTACATCCTTTTTCTAGATTTCATTTTCCCTTTATATAGAAATACAATGATGTTTGTAGTCATAAAAAATAGTCTCTACTATATTTATTCATAAATAAGATTGTTATGAGGATTCACCTAAATTATCACAACATCATATAACATTATCCATAAAAATAAATATTTAAATAATTATAAGAAACTTATTTAATCATTTAAATTAATCATTTATAATATTCCAAAAAATAACTTGATATAAATTTCTTTAAAATTATGAATTTTTTAAATATTAATATCATTTTATTTCCAAAGTATCACAATGTTACATTTCAATTTCATATTACATTATCATTAATATTGTAATCTCAACAATTTATTCATAATTTGATCTCTTTTAATTTTTTTAATAATTTCAAAAAATGAAATTCTTCCATATTATCTGACCCAACTGTCTATCTTTTAAATATTATTAATGGGAATACTAAATTTTAGAATCCATTTGGATACTACTTTCGAAACAATGAAATAATAACCATCCCCCAATAATATATAAGACATACTAAAAATATATAATTTGACCATATCCCTATCCACATGAGACCATTTTAAAAAATATGTAAAATTAAATAATTATTTATAATCACATAATGTTGAGTGAATAGTCATGTATAAACCATAATATAATTATATATCAATAATGTCATAAAAAAATCTATAAAAATGAAAATTTATTTTTATTCAACATAATAATCTCACATTAATTCTAAATAATTAGATAGAAACATTATTTCAACAAATTCATATATAAGAACAACAATAGAGGGTGAGGAAATATAAAAATTTGGTGCATCATTAAATTTTGCGAAAATATAATATCTAGTTATCATCATAGTCTGAAGAATTCAATATCAAAATTTGGGTTATTATATATTCATGTTATTTGATTAACATAATAGAATGTTTATAAAATAATTAATAGGAGCACATATATCAAAAACTATCTCACAATGGATTATCAATCTTCACTAAATAGTTTAAAAACAACTCCTTTAACATTCAGTCCACAACATATCACAATTTTACATGTAATGGATGAGAGTAAATTCCTTCAAGTACTCAAATAATTTTCCAAATTAAATAATATGAAAAATTAATAAAACAACATTAATTATGTTAAAAAATCTGATTTTTTTTTCATTACTATATAATGCATATATAAATTTAAATCTATAAATACATAAAGGTAAAATATATATCTAAATATTTTGAACATTATGTATGTTATATTAATATATAAAATTACATTATAATGCCTAAAAATAATCCCTAATATAAAATTTTAGATGCCGACATACTAAGATGTTTACCCTTGAATTCCACTTATAATTAATATCACTATCTAATAAAAATATTAAAAACCCCAATATATATAAGGAAAATCATTAATTCATTAAATGGAAAATACTTATCTTCATAAAGATACATATTATAATTTTTGTGATTAAAATGAATATTTATTTATAACGTGACAAGTACAATTTCTCACCACAAAATAAATTTAAGAATATGAATTACATTCAATATAATAACAATTAAAATATTAGCATACAATCATATTCAACTTCATTATTTTCTACTAAAGGATGTATACACACATTGGAAAAAATATGAAAAAATAAATGATAAACCATAGATAAAATGTAAATTAATATATATATGGGATAAAATAGACATATATGTAACAAAATTTAAAAAAATAATGTTGTAATGAACCTATCAAAACATTCCCCCTTTTTAATAATTAAAATCTAGATCGAAATATATCTAGATTTCACCCCCATTTCAGTCATATTTACCTATAATTTTTAAACAATTTCTTATAAATATAAAATTATATAAAATAAATATAACATGAAAAAACTCGTAATTAATTGTAAACATTAAAGGAAATAAAAATTTAAAATATCTCCCATAATTATAATTAATAATTATTTTCCATTAATTAAAATAATTAATTTCTGAATAATTTTATTGTATAATCAAACGTTATAATAATGATGACCAAAAATATTAATTAATAATAATATATAATGGAATAAGAAATAAATAATATTTAATATACCTCACAATCCTATATTTCTCTCCCTGAATATTTTTTACAACATATACATATCAGAAAATCCCCACCATTTATATTAGGATTGAAATTGAAGGAAAACATGAAAATCTTGTTATGGTATTTTAGTATTTATAAAAAACATCTAATGAATTCAAAATAAAACCTCTATTATATTTATATACCAATAAACATTAATATGAAATCAAATTTTAATGTATACAAGAGAAAAATAATTATTTCCTAAATATCATAATGGTCAGACACCATATAGTTAAAATATAATGTTTATCATTACTATCCTTAAATAAAATAGTCATACCTAGTAATATATACCATCATAAGAATAATTTTTTGTAAAAAATAAATTTTCAGAAGCAATAATGTATAAGAATTAATCAATTTCACTTTTTCATAATTTATCTAAATAAAAATCTTATTTTACCATGAGATATAAAAATGAATAAATAATAGCCACTAACATAATGAAAAATTATTCCATAAAAAATAAAAAATAAAATAAGTACCTTATATTTCAAAAAAATAATTTTCCTAAATATCTAATGTGAATGAAAATTATAACTCCAATAACTCACATTATCATTTTTTTATATAATTATTTTTTAGTCCCAGTGGTTATATAGTGAATTATTTTAAAATAGTACATATATAAAATTAATCCTTCAAACATTATACATCATAATTAACATTAAATTCTTCTTTTACAAAATATCCGGATAATACTATATTTTTCACTTTAGTATAAGAAGGATTTTTTTTTATGATTAACTATTTTTAGAAAATAAATATCATATATAATATATTTTAATTTAACATTAATTTATTTATCATTCATAGAAACTATATCATTAATATGTTTCTCTGTATAATGATATTCGTTTTTCCATTAGAAAGGTCCAATAATATTTTCATAACATCATTTAGTATATTGTATGAATTTTATTTTTTTAATATAACAATAAAAACCCACATATAGATAATAAATGATAGGAATAACATAAATAGTATCATTTCAATAATCGGTGTCACAATAAAATTAATAATTATAATACTTAATCATATCACACCTTAATAAAATAATTTTGGACTCCATCTCATTTTAGAAGTCATCAGTCAAATTATAAAATTCTATCCTACACCATCTTATAGATAAATATTTCTTCTCCATTTTATTTTTATTCTTATTTTCTTCTCATTTATTTTATCAAACTAGAAAACTCATATATTTTGTATCGTAATAAATTCCCACTCAAAACATATAATATTATAATAACGGATACCTCTATTTGTTTTCCCTTTTAAAGAATTCTTATTTATTTTTTATTTACTTTATTTCATAACTTGTTTTATCAAAATAAAAAAATTTCCAATATATCTTACTACATAACTGAAATACACCCTATTCTCAGTACGTTAAGAACAATCTCTATTATGAAAGGAATAAAAAATTCATTATTAATTTATTTTATAGAAAAGGAATTCTGTTTTCCATTAGAACCATTATCTGTAGAATTCATCTCAACCACAAAAAATAATATATATATATATATATTCATTTAAGGTATAATTTGAAATATTTTTTCTTTTATCAATTACACCCATTTAATAGTGTCGTTTTATAGGAAGATATTAATGTGTAAATTATGTCAGTACACAATTCGTAAATGTTTCTCCAAATTTTGTTTTATTATTTCCAATATTTTAGAATATGTTATACATATCCCTTAAATATTTTTGGATCAAATATTATGTATTTTAGAAATTATACCCACTTATTCCAATAAATGATCACTTTAATTTTGTAATTCCTTAAGGATAGGCATTCCAATTTCTCCAAATTTCATAAGTAGTTATAAAAAAACAAGAGAATAAAGTGTCCAATAAAATTAAAAATAATGTCAATTCATATAATTCTAATTAAAATAAATTAAGTATAATCAACACAAACAAATGTGTTTTCCACATTTTTTCATCATGTAAGGTATGTCCATGATGGTATATTATTAATTGAAAAAATAATAAAAAACACAATCACTAATTCCTTACAATTACAAAAGAAAATTCAATTGAAAATTTTTTGATCTTGGAAGAATTTAAATTTTAAACATTTGACATGTATTTAATGATAAATAATTATTTCCCTTATACTCTTATCTATATGAAAAAATGTAATAAATATAGATCCAAATTTTTAAACACATGAAGTGTATGTTTTATCAAAATTTTTCAATGATAGAAAAAATATATACTGATGGAATGTATTTGATACAAATTTTTAGATCTAAATTAGCATGATAGAGAACACATAATTGGATTTAATTTTATATATAAAAATAAATGGGGTAAAAATCTATAGTCTTCAATTGGGGGGATAATTTAGATAAAAAACACAGAAAAATAGATATATTTTGGTAGTGTGAAGAATGAATCTATAAAAGAAAAAAACTACAACATATAATATTTTTTTCATATCTAAATGATCATACATATATAATTCATACTCTTAAACTATAGTATTGATATCAATTATGGTGATAGTCATTTATATTTTTTAATTCCAAACCTATGAATTTAAATTGGACAAGCCCTAACCCAATATTTTAAAAATTGAATTACAAACATTAAAAATAAATTTCTTTAAAAGGATATAAATCAAATATTTTTAAATAGAATCCCTATACAATAGGAACTCTTTTAACATTATCATTAAAACCCAAGGTAACATCGTTTTGGCAATGTTTAAATAATAAATATCTAGAATGTGTAGAGATTTATGATTGAATGGTGTGTATTTTTTGATTAATTTTAACATTTCATGTTTTCCCCATTAGATTTATACTATATTCTATAGATTTATATACATGAATAAATAGACCATCGTATGGTAGTAAAAGGATTGGAAGGTATAACTGTGGGAAAAAAATATTATTATTATTATATATATATATATATTAAGTAGAACATCTAAAAAGATATTTGACTTTATATATTGAGTCAACTAGTAGTACTAAGAAATTAATAATATATTATTCTAAAATTTATAAATTTTGATGTATAATATATTTTGACATGAATATAAGACTGAAAATCGATTAAATATCAATTTTTAGAAATAATGAATAAACAATATATAAATAATCATTTTATTATAAATATAGTGTATCAAAGTATTTTATATTTTATATTTTAAATAAAATGTATACTTTTTATTATGAGAATTTGAAAAAAAAATTAATTTCATTTTTGTATTATAATGTAAATTTCGATTAATATAATGATTTAGGATTTTTCTAAGATTATTTCTTAGATTAATAATGAAAATATCATTTTTTTCATTAAAAAATGAATATTATGACATTATTAGTATATATTTAAGAACAATAAATTATTTTAAACAATTTTCAAAGACAAAATATGTATTTTATATGATACTTAATAAGTTTAAACAAAATTTTATTAATTATAAAATATAAATTTTTAATTTTTTAAGTAATGTAATATTTTTTAAAGAATAATTAACTAATTATACATTTAGTTGTTATAAATTAATTTTTATTTCTTTTATAAATATACTATAAATATTCGATGATAAATATTGAATATTTTGTTTAATAATATATAATATTGATTAACTAAATTTAAATAAAATTGAAAATTTACTTAGGTAAAAACTAGTTAATGTGGTGAAATGCATAAGGGAAAAAATTATCCTAAGAGGTTTAGGGACTAACATGAGAAAAAAATGTTTTTAATTGTGTGGTTGAGGTGTTGATTGGATATATCTCCTTGAAAAAAAATTATTAATAAATTTTGATGTCGCATTATATTAGGATTCTTCCCACTATAGAATTACATTAGGTATTTACAAATATTTCATAATGTTTCACTAATAATAGGGTAACACAATCCTCTCCTCCCATTCCCTCGTTTTATATGAATCAACCCAATGATGTGAACATTTAAATTACCTAAATTATAGATATTATTTAATTAAATAAATTACATGAATTTTTAGTTTTCTTAATCTAGAGAATTTTGAAAAAAACTATTAACTAACAAAACTCATTCATGTTATGTAATATAGAATTTTTCCACTATGATATAATTTTCTCAAACCGTAATGATTCATAAAAATTTTCCTCATCTTATACATTTAAGAAAATATTATTGATATCACATATAATTCATATCTTTATAACCTGGGTAAGAAATCCAAAAAAATGGGTGCTCTCAAATGCTTAATATGTTAAATCCTAACAGGTTTTCATTACATGTTGACAAATATATCCACATGTGGATTCAAACTATGAGATCTATGTACATGTGATATAATTGGCTCCTTATCAGAACAAATTTACACTTTCAATATGATGGAGGCCTTCACCACTATGGTTGATGATATTACATTATAGATCGTAATGGGATTAGTGGATTGTTTTTCTCCACCCTAAATGCATTCAACATTGGAATCCATCGCCCTTCCAATGTGTCCTTTGAAAATCTTGGAAATTCTCATAAATATCAAAACTGCATGGCTATATTCTAGTGGAATGGGATAAATATAATAGATTCTATCATGAGAGGGAAGCTACATGTGGTTGGAGCTGATGAGGATATTGGGTATTTCCGGAATCATTAAATGTATTTATAATGTAGGATTTGTTGGAATCCTATTCATGTGTCACCTGGAATCATATATAAAATAACTTTTAAATATCTTGATCTCCATGAGGAAACATACATTCATGGGATGTGGAAGCCATGGCTCAGAGCCTCATAAATATTATAGAAATTACATGTGGGATCACATGATTATTATGTGGGGCATTTGTTGATCATCATTGTTGGAAAATTCTACCTATAAAATCACCAATGAATTTCATATTCATTAAATGTGGTAAAAAATAGTATAATTACAAATGTATGGGAAACAGATAACATCAAATCAAATTTATCTCTTAGGATCGCACCTAAATGAATTCATAATCATCATGAGAGGTTTCCAATTCTCATCACCTAAGACACCCATGGATCATCTCATAAGGTTTTTGTTATGATGCAATAGGATGGGTCACCTGTTAAATATAGTGAAATCGAACATTATATATTAATAGTCCTATGTAGAAAGACACACATGCACTCATCATTTTTTGTTTTATCCCATATTTAAATTCTTGTGGGAATCTGTCCCATATATTCTCTTCATGTACTTGGTCAGGTTCATTTTATCGGTTTATGGTGGAAGCAATGAGAAATGGGGACTAAGTTTTTAGATTGCGAAATTTTTGGTATACTATAAAAATGTAATTATGATACAAATTTTACACCACTTAATGAGGAGATAGAGCTATAGTGGTGTTCAGATTGAAAATCTAAAAAAATGCTACATTCTCTGTCAAGATATACTGATAAAAAACCCAAAATGTGACTACATAGTTTATGGTCTTTTTAAATAAAAAGACTATACAATTTAACTGCATGTGGAAGAGACACTTCTATAATGATTTGAGTGAAAAAAGGTATGGCATGGATGCTACATGTGGAATGTGTCTATATGAAAGTGTTATCCTCTCATGCTCATCACAAAATGCATCATGTTATCATCACACAATGTAAGACTACATTTCAACATCATGTTTTATGGATTTCATCAGTAATTTTTAAATTTGAAACATAGTGGTTCTGATAAATAATTTATAGACTTACACCTAAAATATTGTTTTCTTGGTTTATAAATGAAGATACGCATTCCCCATTAGGGAGGTTGATAGAAAAATCTTCTGTTCCTTTAAAAATTCACTAAGGGGAATGATGGTTTATTTATTTCAAAGATTTCATAAATTAGGATTACATATCCACTATAAAAGTTCTTTTGAAGATTATATGGCACAGACACAACACATTGTATGTAGTATACTGGGGTCTTGTGGTTAGGATTTTTGGGCTTAGGAATTGAAGGAAAATAATTTTCCCAGTCCATGATTAGAGAAAATGATGTCGGAATAAAGGTCCTTAATACAGGCTATGTGAATGAGTATTTCATACATATAATTGGTTGGAATTGGTTTGGGTAACTTTTGAACATAACTAATGCACAACTATGACTAGTGGAAGGGGGAATGGAATCATGGACCTAGATATTATGTCACACATATTTAAAGCTTCATTAATCATTATAGTTTTCAAAAAAATTGGATGTTTAAAAAGGTATGATATGGATGTCGTTGTATTTTTTGTGTCTAATATATTGTGTTGCTTGAGTACTAGATTATTGCGATGGAATTTCATTTGTGGTAATCCATTTAAACATCATGGCAATTTGTATGTGGTTATCTCTGACATAAGGGAATGTTATTTAGATCATATGTGTGGGTTCTTTCACAAGTTCAAAATCATTCGGAATCCATTGAAGAGTTTATTTATGTGGGAATCATGAAAGATCAAGTGTCTCGAATGAGATAATGAATCTTCAATTTCTAGACGTCCATCCTAAAAATTGAAAGGATGATATTATATTTTTAGATTATATTAAATTATTTGGATAAATATCACACAGTATAATCTATGACTTGGTAAATGGTTTTATCATCCACATGACCTTTTCCTCTATTCAATTCAATGCCCATGTCATACAGATTTGGGGTTCCAAACATCCATTCATTTTCTATTGAATTTTGTCTATGGAACATGATCATTTAGAATCCCCTTTCTCATGACACAAATATCTTTGTGGGTTGGAATCCACTATAAGAATATTGAATGTGACCACTTACCATTTTTTAATGGATTTCCTAGCTTCTATGTGTCTTCATGAATTTTACTTCATCTTTCTCACAAAATATAGTTCTATAAAAAAATTGGTAATTGTACTCAAATGAAAACATATTCATGAAAATGTATCATTTTACCCTGAATTGTTACTAAGACCGTTTTTTACCCTCACTTTTGTCAGTTCATGAGTTATGTTATTCATAAATAAATTCATTTGAAGAAAATGCCCCCCACATAATTGGTTAAAACGTTGATTTAAAAGGTCAAATAACAATTAAAACACCAATTATAAGGAAATTTTCCACATCTTTGTCCAACATGGGTTCTTTGACATGGAATTATATTATGTGTGTGCTCTGCCTGGGTTTTCCCATGATAATATATATTGAATGGGAAACCCAATTATGTTCAGAATATTTTTTCTTTAATATGTTCTCTCTTCTAGTTGAATAAAAAATAATCATGAACTTCTAAGTTCTCAATATATGATGTTAACATAACTCTCCACTTGTGAAAAATTTTCAATGGCACCATTAATGAGGGGTTGAGTTTTCCATTTATTCCATGACTCATTTCTGGATCTAAGATAATGTTTCACTATATAGAACCAAATTCTCAATGTGGTCTTGAAAAGGGAGACCCAAACTTATGAAAACTAAAATCCATTTAGAAAATATAAAATCGATATACTAAAGCTACTTCCCTAATTGTTGTCACCAGGAGGTGAAAATGGGTTAGGAACCCTAAATCCATCAGGATATGAGGATTTTTCATGAAATTGGAATTTAAAAACATGAAAACAAATATAAAAATAGGGTATAATCTCTATAAAAAGATACATATCAAAAATAAGATACATCTCTATAAATTTTATCTTGTTTATGATATTTTCATCCAATTAGTGGAGATTCGAGCAGAGAAACACAAGTTTTAAACCATGATGAAATCCAATGATTGAATATCATTTTTTCTAGACACTCACTGATGAGCCAAGATATTGAAAATATTTCTACCATTAGTAGTTAAACCAATACATTCACTAGGGGATGATATAGGATCATGACTTCAAATTCATTTATTCTAGGATCATTCAATTCAGCTTCTTGAATTTTATGACGGGTTTATATGAGGATTGGGATATAATGTTAGGGGGAATTTCATTGATGAATAGGTTTGGGAATACATTATAAGATACAAATGGGTTTATTATATGTATAACATGCATTATATTTGGATGTATAAGGTCATGTGGATGCATTAGATCCATGTTTACCATCACATAAAGCTTCAGATGAACTGTCTCAGTAGATGGTATCGAGAAACCAATATCTCCAACCCTTTTTTGGAGAGTTGGTGATTTTTCACATAGAACTATATCATATCATGGGGATTAACTTGATTAGATTCTTATATATTTTGGTCCCCCTATGGCACAATAATTTAGTGATTCTGACCTTTCATTGCTGGTTACAATCTTTTTTCAAGAAAAATGATAGATATCATATATAATTAGTAGTTTTTTCATTGTTATTTTCACATCACGACATGGCATGGCCCTTTAATAAAAATGTTGGAGTGAAAGATTTATTTGTGACTGAAACAATATCTAGGTGTATGACACTGAGGGTGTTCGAGGTGACACGGGATGAAGTTTGTAGGTGGTTTACTATGATGAATGGGGATAGAGAATGAAAACATATAATATCGAGTTCAGTTATGAGTCATTATTTGTGAGATTCTTGATTATGTGGCTATTTACGATTTTGGATACATGAATGGGCCTCATACAAAAAATCTTGGTGATGGAATCAATCAAAGTATTTGACAACTCTATGAATCTCTATATATCATTAATATTCAGGATTTAAAATCAACTGGGAGATTCCATAATTTGGGACATGGCCATACCTATCTATATTCTATTCTAGTTTTTCATGGGTTGATCTTAACGAATTTTAGGTGGCATGGGTTTCCAATTTCACTCACCCCTTTATTTTATCCTCCTTACCACTCTACACAATAGAACCGAGTTTCATATGAAATTTCTCAATGACGCTTGGTATGGTTCCACCTCAAAAATGTTGGTAACATCAAATTATAGCCATTACAATCATTTTATGGGGATATTTTTGATGCGATACATAATCCAAATTGGTAGCGGCACATTAATTCCATACAAGTTTTGTAATAGTCAAATAGATCAATGAACAAATATCTTGATAACCATATTCATAAACAAAAATCCCCTATAAGTTTATTCTAATCTAACAAATAGTGATGAATGTATAAATGACGGGTCCATGATGAATTAAATCTATATTTACTTTTCTAAATTTGAATGATTCATACAAAAAAAGGATCATGGGACATCATTTTTCTCCCACAAGATACCTTTAGTTCCAACCTCAAATTTATTTATAAAAAAATTGTTTTTTCCTTATCTGGAAATGGTAATAATGAGATTATTGAGACAAGTGGTTCCTATAGAGGAACCTCAAGATAATAATTGTAGGAGCTACTATACCATCATGGGATCTAACCATGTATGTATGAGTGCCCAATTTAGGGATGTGATAGGAATAGAGGGAGCTTTGTTGCCAACAGTTACTCCACATTCTATTGAGAAACCTAAAGTGGGAAAGTATATTGTTGTATGTCTTTAATTTTTTGGATTATTTGATTTAGATAATATATCTCATGATGTGGTAATTGGTCCCCTCACTTCTATTGGGATGTGGATGTGCTACCAGCTATAGGTGGTCGAAAACTGAATCTACCCCGAGATCTAGGACACATGGTACATGTTGTAGTTTTTCAATATGATAAAGAAACGATGTTGGATACTATCCTTGTATGGGATATAGAAAATAGATTTTCCCTTATTTTTTGTTCCCCCTTTTTAACTACTTTTAGATTCATGACTAACTCATGGAAATTGATGCCCTGGTATATTAGTGAGGGAAGAGAAATCTCTTACTCCCTATGTGGGGAGAATGTTTTGGAAACCACTATGGACCCAGAATCTCAAGAGGCTGAAAATAATAATTTAGGATCATATGAATCTAGTGATAATGATTCTCATGTAAGTGAATCTTAGGAGGGATGTCCAGATGAGAGTGGGAAATTCAATCCTAGGGATGACTCGACTGAGTTTTTCTTATTTGAGGTAATCAGTATAATTTAAATTTTGAGTGTGTTTCTAAATTTTTATTATATATAAATGGGACATCATCTTCAAAATTATTGAAGTATTCATCAAGAGAGTGAAAGTTGGTTTACGTGAAGGTGAAGAAGACACCAATGTGGTTTATAAATAGACTTAATTAGATCACCTCTTTATAGACATTATGGTGTATTTTTATAAGAAAATTTAGTTGGATAAATTCGTCTTCTCTACCCCAAAGGTAAATTATGTTGTGGATTATTTCAGGGATGTAGTAGTTGTTCCTTTTGATTGTGGGGAGATCTTCCTCAAAAGGATAACGATCGAATTCATTTTACTTCATAAGGAAAATGTTTCATCCCAACTACCTCAATTTTCATAAATTTTTTAATCTCCCAATATTAAATCCCCCTTTATAATTTCATACATCTACTGAGAATGAATCATTTTTGAACCTTATATCAGGCACGAGGGTGTGTACCTGCATAGAGGCATCCCCGATGGTAGAACTAACATTTGTAGACCTTTCCCTAAAAACATTTTTCAATTAAATAAATAACCATGATGTTTTTCTGAAAGGGGTGAGAGAGATTGATATTTTCCCCACCGTTATTTCATATAAGTATCTTCTTATGTGGCCTTTTCTTACCATCGTTATTTTAGAAAAGTTTAATGACTACATATTTTTTTAAATTGTATTTTGGGGAGGTTTCCTAGCAGAATCCATGTATGATCAAGGGGTTCATGGGATTAGGGCTTGTTATAAAGGTCGGGTTGATATAATCGGAGTCACCTAATTGGGAATTATCCACCTTGGACTATGGAGTAAAACCCATACTGATGGAGTATGTGACTGGGGAGCTATAGTAAACTCTATTTAGTTAGGAGGTCCTTGATGGAGAGGGGATAGCTGAAGCTGATATCCCTCATAACAATGAGTCTTTTACATCAAAAATGATTCCATATGAATGACTTAATTATTATTTACTCGATCAATTATTCAAGTATCATCCCATACCCCCCAAATAATTCATTGGTTCTAGGTATAATGTTGATGAAGAAAACAATTAGTTTGGTTCAGGTCAAATAGGTGCATAAATAAATTTTTATACCGTACCCCAAGGGGTGACAAAGTATGCTAGATGGGGTCCCATCACTGTAGGAAGGTAATCAATAATATATGTGATGTTGAATAATTTGGCCATAGAAAATAGTAACATAAATATTTGTTAGAGTGGGTTCATAAAAATGATATGATATTGACAACACCTAATAAATTCACTATATTAAAGGGGTAAGGAAACTCCATGTAGCCAAAAAAATTGATCAACCTACGAGAGGAATATGTTATATTGAACTAGGTCATAATAAAAATGCTGGATGAGTCCATCGAACAACTAAGAATGTAGTTGGCCCCAACCAAGGTTTATGTAGCAGGAGTGTTATCATTATCCATAGAGTGTGGGATTTAAAATGGTCGAGTTCAAGTCTGGGCCAATGTTGCTTTTCAAAAAACTAAGGTGGTGAAATTATATCAATACCAAAGGTAGGAGGTCCTATTGATATACCAATAGAGGAAAGTATATCTTTGAAGGTACCCCACATTGGGTGAGTTTTATGAGTGTTTTTGCTCTAATAAATGAGAGGTTGTAGCTTGTTGATTTCCCTCCTCGTTGATGGTTACTTTTCTAAATCAATCAAATTGGTCTTCCCCTCAATTACCATATTTAATCCCAATTATATTTTTCCCTATAATATTAATCTAAAAATAAATAATAAATTTGTCATTACACATTTGTCTACCATGTGTGGGAAATAATAGAATTATTAAAACTTGGTTTTTTTTGGGTATTCAAGATTGGGGAATATGGGTAAGAGTTTGAATGATGTGTCGATCACCTCTATAATTTATGGATATAAAGACTATGTTGGTGATATTATACATGATTTACATGACCTACGAGTGTATATGGTGCACATGGGAAAGGCAACAGTGGTACTAGAATTACCAAGGATGACTGAGAATAAAGATATGAGAAAAGTGGAACATTTCGAATTCCTACCAATGAAAGGAGGTAGTTGTGTTGAGGAAAACCATTAATCATGTTCAACAAATAGGTTATATGGAACTCCTTTTTATGTGTCTTATTCTGAAATATTTTTCATCAGTGGGGGCCTGTTTCAGTCATGTACCATAATAAATGTGGAGTTCACCCAATTATCATGAAGTTGTAACCTTCTAGGAGTGTTCCCTAGACAAGATATGATCCTATTGTATTTTGGATATTTGTATAGTGGATAAAATTTAATATGAAATATTCATTTATATCCAAATCATGGAGACATAGAGTGTTTGGATAAGGTTGAAGGATGAATGAGATGATTTTATTTTCTCTTAAGGTTACACAATATCATATTGGGAATAATGGTGGGAGAGTTATGGTGGAATAGACACACCTGCGGGGAAAATTTTCTACAGGTCCCAATATAGGTGGTCTAGTAATTACTACATATCAAATTGATTTGGAATCTAGCCATGTGTTCTTCTCTAATAAAGTAGTGGGAGATGTCCAACACTAAATGAGAAGCATGGATGGGTGAAAAAACTACACAATGTCACCCTTTTCGTTCAGGATTCCAATACAATGATCACTGATGTTTTTTGATGGGGAAATAAATCATGTGGTATAACATAATATGGAAAGGATGGTTTACATGACGTATTATATTATACAATGAGGTAAAAACATATAAGAATGGGGTAGAAGGCTTTAATATAAAATTTCATAAATTAATGGGTTTAGTAAGAACACTAGGATATTTTCTAAGACCCACTTATGAGATCCACAGTCTTTGTACCATTTTTTCACACCTTCATTTTTTCACATTTCATATGGGATCCTTAGGGATTGAAAGCCAAAACATTTTATAGTAATACATTCTTTAGTTTTCAATATAAATGTATTATATATATCTTTTCTTGTAATGTTCAAAATCATTATAATTAAACATCCAAGGGGATAGTGAGTAATGTCAAAAAACATTCACCACATACTATTAAATTTAATGTGTCATAACCCTGACATTAAAGGTGGTGGTAAATTTTATATAGGATGGGTATGGAGGGACCCCAGGTAAATGGAGGGTCTCAATGATACCATAGATTATCCTCGGATAAAGGAGTCCAATCATTTAATAGTCATGATGCGTGGACAATGGAACACAGTTTTATGTTGTGCATCTTGTACTAAAATGGATTATTCCACTAAATGTATTTTGGTAAAGACCAAGGACATATTCCGAAATATTTACCAGAATTATGAGTGATATATTTTGGATTTTAATCGAGATAACATGAGTAATAATTCTAAAAAATCATCCCCTAGGATTGGGAATATAAATTTTCAAGATTTAATGCTTACAGCATTCAAATCTGAGCATCACACAATCCTGGTGTTCTAGGAGGAAATAATGTCTGATAGTAGAATGAAAAGCTAATAAATTCATGGGATATTGGTTAACATAATATCATGATTGATATAGAATATCCAATTATCCCTACATATCCTATAAAATGTGAATTGAGCCACATGTAATTATAGAATGTGGTGTGGTTTGTAACCGACATCAAAAAGGGGAGGAATCCCCTTGGGAGAGGTAATATGTAGTTACATAGTTTTTTCTCAAGTGATACATAAAATAGTATGTATTTTATAAATTTTCATTTAATATGAGAAAATTGGGGATATTATCCTATTTGGATAGAATGTTAATGTATACATGTTATTAATGAATGTTCAAGTAGTCTAGATTTATACATCTATTTCCTTAATTGATTCACAAAAATAGTGAGATGACCTATTCAACGATATAATAACTTACTCAATGTGGATGGAATGTAATAGGGGCCACTAATGCTCATTTGTTTGAAAAGAATACCAATTGGAAGAGGTTTTTTCATTTTAGAGTTTTATTCATAGACCATTTATTACAATTAATGGTAAACACTACTACAAAACATTCCTTTAACAGGACCAAAATATATCAGTGCTAGAAAAATGCGCCAAGAAATTCCATCTTTATCAGCTTTAAAAAAAGTACTGATAAAGGGGGACCTTTATTAGTTCTAAATGATAGCACTGATAAAGGATACCCTTTATCAGTTTCATTTTTATATCACTAAAAAAGATCTACAATATTAGCACTTTATTTTAGCAGTGATAAATATTTTTTCTATCAATGGTTTCTGAGAACTGATAAATATTAATATATAGCAGTGCTTCTTTATCATTAATAAACATCACTTTTATCAGCACTAATCAACTTAACAATGATAAAAGGGATTTTTATCATTATTTTTCAAAATGTGCTATTAAAAATTTCACCGATCAATTTTATAAATCCCAAACCCAAACTCTGTATCACAATTATGATGTTCTTGTAGAACTCCTATGATGCTAGTATGACACCAATATGATCCATCAAATGAAGCATGAATAAAAACCAATTTATTTTATTTTTTATTTTTCCTATATCATTTTTTATCTTTTTGGGTTCTTCGTTTTTCATTTTTTTGCTATTATATACCCTACATCTCATCTCCTCACTTCTACTGGAACGACTCTTCTAGATGACCTACCAAATTACTTTATTGAGATATAATCCTTACAAATAATTTTTTTTTAGATGAATTACCAAACATATTCATTTATATTGTGTATAAAAAATATGATTGAGTCCCATGAAAGTTCTCTATGTCCCTGACTGACTGAAATAATTTTTTTTAATGGTTTCTTAATGGCCTTATAGAAGACCCCTCATTTTTACATCGTTTAATTTATTTGTGGAGGGAAATATATAAATTTTTTATTATATCCACTATCATTGACGTCATATATCCTCTATAAACATCATTCATTTACATATGGAATTAAATGTTATATAGTCAATTAGATTCCTAAAGAATGTGTTTCCCTATATTATGTCAACCATCTCTTTGTAACATTTTATAAAGAATGAACCCTTTATAAGTGATCCTTTATGTGGTATAAATAAATATCACTATACCCATTTATAAATAGAGTTACAAAAATATATATAAATTATAAATGACTAATTTATCTTATAGGGTCTCCCACCTTAGTTGATCAAAATCCCTATTTTCTAGTGGATTAAAAAACCTTTCAGCCACTTTATTTACATGGTTTAAACCCCTGTAAGCATATTTTATTAAGTCCTCCACAAAATAAACATTACTTGTATGGTTATTACATAGTTCCCAAGAACCAAATAACATTTTACCTTTGATCACAATAATATTAATAAATATTTTATAACATTATGAGTGTTCTTCTTTATAACATTAATGTGATAATTTCATTAAAATATCTATCACATAGAAACATTATATGAGTTACCCAATATAATTTGATACATGAGATGTGTGTAAATAATGAAAAACATATATCTAGTGATCTAGATTTCAATTTTTTGTTCAGAAAAAAAATTATGTTTTACTGCTATTGTTGGTTGCTTATAGGTACAAGACAATTATAATCATGGATTTTAAACCTTCTATTCCTCTAGAAAGATATTATGAGGACTATCATTGAAATAATAATTTACCTTATAATATGTTTCATTATATATTTATAAGTATATTTGTGTGTATTAAAATATATATAGTATTTTATTAATGATTTATCTTATAAACATCATAAATTGAAATTTTTATGTAAACAGTGGAAACATATTTTCATAGAGTATTAAGATATATTGAGTTTTTACTATGTTAAATGACATTAATTTACAAATCCGATAAATAAATTTTTTTCTATAATGTTATGCAAGATTGAATCTCTACCCTTTAGTTTGAAATTGGCCTGATTAAATGATTAACCCCCATAGTTCTATGATGTGTTCATTAGTGAATATCAAATATAGATAAATCAATGATATTGGTTAATAACAAAAGTATGTAACATTTATTATGAGATATAATTATAAAGGGATTTCATTGAATCGTAATCTTTCATATGAGATTATTGTCATTGTGACATTATCTTATTTTAGTACGTGTGTCTTCATGTATCTCTAGATTTCAATCATAGACATTTGGCGATTTATTCTAATTGAATAGATGAATTTTCCTATATGTTTTCACAATAAATCTATACACAATCTCAGAAAAATTAATTTGAAATTTAATATTAATAATAAAAATGATTCTTTATTTTGATAGAGAAAAATATACCAAAATTTATTAACAAAAAATGTAGAATGAATGAAATAAAACTATAATGGTAGAGTTTAAAAACTAATTCATAGGATGTATATAGATATTGATGATACAAATACTTTTTTTGGTCCAGTATCTTCATATGAAATCCTCAACATTGGTTTAATTTTTTTTAGATTGTGATCTAGTTGTCTTTGCCCAAAGCGTTCCTTTCGGTTGAGTTTTAGATTGATTGTTAACCCGATTTTATTATTTTTGGGTAATTTAGAATACATCACCTAGAATGGTCCATGTAGATTCTTGTGGGTCCTTCCCTATTTTGGGTTCTCCTAGGATGTTTCTAATCTTCCTTGGTAGTTGAGATTTTTTAGAGGTAGTGACGTGGCTTGAGGAAGTTGAGGATGTCTTCATAATTTTTTGAACTCCCAATGCAATTAGAGTATTTGCTATTTTGGGTGTTCTTGGGGTCCATCTTTGGAATAATGAAAGATGTTTTCCCCATAAAAAATGCATGTTGGGATGACTTGGGAAGATTTTATATCCTATTTTCCGATGGTTTATAACGTAGGAGGAGAATATAAAGAAAAAGGAATACCTCATGAGTGTCTAGCTATGTCAGTAAGTGGTGAAGGACTTGTTTGAATACTTTGAAGTCCTAGTTTCAGTTTTTACGGAGGAGGTGTTGAAGGATGTATTGAATGTTTCTCTTTTCATTGGGGGTCTAAATCTAGAGATCAAGGAGCAAGTCCTCTTTCCAAGGATCTCTATTTTGAGAAGTTTATGGGTGAATCATTTTTTTTTTGAGTTGTTGGGAAAGAACTATAAACATATTGCATCTATTGGTGTCTCCCATAATGGAGAGATCTATCCTATAGTTACGATTTTTTTAATGTACGTGAATATTTTTATTTATGTAATTGTTTAAACTAATGTTTTAATTGTTCATAATTTAGTTTTTTCTGTTTTTTGTGTTGTAAATTTCATTTCATATAAATTTTGTATTATGACTTGTTTTATTAGAAATCTAGTCCGTTATTTGGGTGTTTTGGTGTCTGTTTTGTGTGTTTTTGGTGTGTTTCTGGTGTTTTTTTGCAGCAATGTTCTTTGATTTTACAACACATTATATCAGTGCTTTTAAAAGTGTGGATAAAGAATAAATTTATTAGTGATTTCAGCATCACTGATAAAGGATACCTTTAGCAGTTCTAAAGGAGCGCTGAAAAATATAATCATTATTAGTTCTTCTAAAAGGGTAGATCAAGGTCCTATTTATCAGTGATTTTGTTAGAATGAAAAATGTACATTTTTTCAGTGCTATTTGAGCACTGATAAAAGTCTTTGGTTTTGACATTGGTCAAGTCATCAACACTTTTTTAGAATTGACAAAGTCCATTTATAGTGCTGTTAAAGGACAGTTTTGTAGTAGTTCATGATACTTAGACCGAAGAAGTGTATTCCAGAAAATTATATCTAGTTTGAAATATAGTATGAATGATTCCTATGTGGATGTCCAAGGAGACCTTCAGTTAGGAAAGACTCATCAGAAATATTTTCACATAGTCTGCTGTTATAGTTCTTTGACCCATGGACAACCCTCATAGGTTAATTTGTTAATATTTATGATTTAGGGGAGGTCCCATAAAAAATTCAGAATCTCATATGAGTCATGATCAGTGTGATACAATAATAACGTTGAGTTACCATTCATATCTCAATGGTGTGACTAACCCTGAAAAATAGAAACATAATTGTGATGGTTCTCAATACACATTATTTCATAGTATATGGTTGAAATTCATGAAGTTCTAACGTAGAGCATGTGAAAACCCTTCTGGAATGTTTTAAGGTGGATGGAAATTAATTTGCGACTTCATGAATATAATCATCAATGGGGTGAAAAATGGGTAAGTGAAAATTTTTAACAACATTTGAAAAATTTTTTTGACAATTGAAATTTAAAGGGATGGTGTTAAAAAAAATTAGTCTGACCATTATACTCGGTCGAAGACATAAAAGCCTCAACTTTTCACTATACATCATTCCAGGCATGTTCCCTAGAAAGAACGATAGAATATTTCATCCATGGTCCATCATAGTATTGGTGATCATATATTCCAAGATGATGATTATTACTAAATGTTTAGAAGGATCGATGTATGAATAAATACATGAGTTAATGTTCTGTGAGATGTCAACACTTTGGGCCATGCATCATTTTGTATTTACTCGTGATTAAGGGGTGTGTTAGTGAGTGAAAATCAAACATATTCTCAAAGTTATGAACCTGATGTAGTTCAGTTGTAGGGGTGGACCCATGATATGTGATATGAGAATCTATATATATTCCTTGATATTTGGAATAAATAAATACAATTTTATATAATGTGTTCTGTTAGATATCAATTACTAAAAATAGAGATCCTTTCTAAATGGGATCCAGATAATCATGTAGTCTTATTTCACGTACTAATAATATGGAACATGAAATTTAATATCATATGGAAATGTTGATGGATACAAAATTTTCAAATGTGTTGTGAGGATGACGTTTCAAACAATTTAACAAGGTAGGGCATAGATATTGTCAAACAGTTAAACATCATGCAAGTACGATGGATGAAAATTATACAAATATGTAGTTTGGGGAACCTGGAATTTGTTGGAGGTTTGATTCACTCTCCATCATAATGTTTAATATGTATACATTATTAGAGTCGACCATATGAATGTTGAAGATCATCACACACAAAATAAAAAACATTTTTGGATTATTTCCATGTATTATTAGTGTTATCAATTCAGATACAATGCCACACTAAAGGAAGGGGAATTGGGGAACCATTTTGTTGAATTATTGGACTCCATATTTTTATAAGACATTGATGATTTGAGGTGCTTGTAACCTTCTCTTATAAAGGTCTTCTAGTTCGTACAATAAAACCTCAACGCATATAATTGTGTTGTTTCATAATAAATAGCTATATGGACTGATGACAGTGGAACTTATATTGGTAACACCTCCTTTATCACATACACCATGGATTCTGGAATTTCCCAGGAAGAATTTTAGGTTTTCATCCAATATGAATATATGAAATTATGGATATTTTGTGGAAAAATTATTTTACTAACATACTATATTCATCACAATGTTAGGATGGCTTTATTTGGATGCCTAAATTTAAATATTTTTACTTCTTAGTAGAGAGATGATTGATTCGACTATATATTGTACATATTTCATAGATTCAATAGTTTAGCAGGATGAAAGTTGATATCACTATCAATGAGTACTGTGTGGGGAAACCTAAACTAATGGATGATTTCATAATTAAAAAACACGATCACAAAATTTTTTTTCCTCTTCTATGTGGGTTCATTCCACCACCTTCAAGAAGAAATCAGTAGAAATCAAGAAAAACCTACAATGTGAAAATGTTGGCAGTTGATAGGGACCTAAAATCCATATTAAAATTTAGTAAAGGTTTACGAGTTCTTGGTGGTTATTAGATTCTATGGTGTATTAGAGACAAATTTAAAAGGATCTATCCTAGAAGAAAACTCTTGCTAAATTTTATGCAGTTCCGAACCATAGTTGGCCAAATGTACCCCCACCCCATTTTGGATCTTGTGAGATATATTCATCCATACTTCATAAGACACACATGGCCCAACATGGTCCTCTTATAGGACATAATAGATCTCATTTACTTGAGGGAAATGATGAATGATTATTTCATGTCCAGTCTTATACGTAACTTTCTCTTCGACTTGACCATCCCATAGGGTAAAATTCACTAAAATCCAATGTATTTTTTCATTTATTGACTTGATTGATGGTAGATACTCATTTGGAGATATTAAATAAATGTAATCATCCATTCTGGTGTTTCCCATATAACATATTTATTTTTAGTTACTTTTAGGAAGGTTTTGTTGTCTAGTAGGTTCACCTAAGGGTCTAATTAATCAGAATTGGCAGGGATAATGACTATTTGACACATCACCTAAATGAACATGTCATCGTGTTCAACCTCAATGAGGGTTTAATAGATGATTTCTAATGTTTCTATTTTAACATTATGAGTCTAGAAACACAACTTGTCATTGAATTATAATTGAAAAGGTCTATGGATCACAAGTTCACTTTTGTATTGGAATGAGTTATAATTTTTTGTTATAATTTATTCATCACTGATATTCTTGTTGACCATATCTGAATGGCCCTTCACATGTACTTATGTAACATCAATATTGAGTTCCATAAAGATGTAGGTTATGAAATCTGGGACTCATAGTCCTAAGTCATCAAATAAAATGATATATCCATATAAACAGAGAGGATGGATTCATCTAGGAAGTATAAATCTAGGGGTATCTCATCTAAGGTAATATTCAAGGCTAAAAAATGTACAAAAACTTGTCCCTTTAAATATTTTGATGTAATGATAATCATATAAAATTAATATAGGATCCCTCCCCACTATTCTAGTCATCCATCCGTCATAGTGCTATTGATGATGTACTTCAAAGGGTCAACACTCGATACCAACTATAAATTTGGATTTTATAGGTAATTCAATACTATCTGAACCATGAATACTAAAGAGGTAAACTCTTATATATGGAAGTATATTTTTTATTTTTGTCGATAAATATATGACTGAGATGTTGTAGACTATTCCCCATGACATAGTTATCACACATGGCTAAAAGGGTTCGAAGGGATAACTGTAAGGAAGTCACATTAAGGAACATAGGCTTCCCTTAGTTGGGTTGAATCATGATAGGAGGACACATATAAAAATTATTAGTTTCCTTAATGTGGTATCATTTGATTCATTCCATATATAATAGTTGTATTAATTCATAATCATTAAAAGGAAATATATATTTCTATCATAATTCCTACAAAATTTGATATTTATGTTAGAAGGTCTATGTGGCCAGCTAACCCATAGAGATTGTGTAGAGGAGGGACTCATCCTTTAGGAATAATATTCTCTTGGTTGACCACAATGCCTCTAAAAATAACAAGTATTCTAAAGAAAATCAAAGTGGTTAACTTAATGGAAATACATTAGGGGTTCCGTATAGGGTTATGTGGTGAAGAAGGGTAAACAATTTTTTAATATCCTTGTGGTAGACATATATTTTGTATAATTTGAACAAAAAACCATCCCCATAAAATTAAAATATTCTCTTAATGAGTTTATTTAAGATCTAATGTATTAGTGGGTCAATAATTCTTCAAACCAAATAGAACACATTGTGGAAAATGTTTACCTATGTGTCAATCAGGGAAGTTTTTTCTCTACCCTCAATGTGATAACAGACATGCTAATATGTGGAATACCCATCTACAATGTAAAGATCTTGGAAACCAATTAATTCATCAATTAGATAATTTTTTATTAGATGTGGAAAATATACTTCAATAAATAGTGGTTGGGATCTGAGGAGTTTATAAAAACCCTTGATTAATCCATTCTACCTACTAACTCGTAGAACATTGGATAAAAACATGGGATATTATACTTCCCAAATAATGTTTCTGGATGTTCAAATCAACTTAAACCTCAAACATGGAACTATTTTAGGGTTTCATCTTTTTGGGAGTTTGTTTGATTGCATAGCGTCTAATGGGAAGGCCTAGGTGATGGGAAAAAATCAAAGGGATCATTCCCTATAATTTCTATATAGTTATATTTGAACTAATCATAGTTTTTATTTGCGAAGGCTATGTATTTTTAATCCCCATATGGAGACATTAATGCATCAATTATCATTCTCCTTGAGTCCTCATCAGTACTAAGATTCAAAAGAGTCTATTTTTTTAAAGTGGAGGTGTCCCCTACCTTGAAGGTGTGAAGATATTCCTCTATATAGGATTTAGTAATAAACAAATGGGGACAGATGGGAGAAGGAATATCTTAATGGGATTGAGATCTAGAATTGGTTATATCATAAAAATTTGTAGAGTGGGAATCTTTAGGGATGGATTCATTCTAGGTGGAGACCATGTGGATAGAATTTGATGACCCTATCCGATTTAGTTTCCAATAGCGAGATCTACCATTGATATTGAAATAATGAAGATGGTTTGACCTTAAACTAGTCAATAATTCTCTTTTGTAGACATTATTATTGTCTAGGATGGTGAAAAAAGGAGGAAATCCAAATATATAAATATTTTTTTACTTTCATGATTCAAAAAAGCCTACTTGATATAGGAATGTAAGTTCATGTGATCACATTCCTTCATCATGATAATGAATAAATGGATAAAATAGTTTGGGTTTTCTGCTTCCAAACATTGTAATTATTGGATGAATAATCCTTTAAAATCATCCCAAGGGTACTGAGAGGTTGATATTAAGTCACTAGTTCCATTGATTCACTAAAATTTATTGATCTGGATCTACGAAATCTCTGTATTGAAATAATCAACAACCAGGTACTGTTATTTATATGAGTGAATAAAAGAAGACTCACTATGGAGTACCCCTACCAAAAAATTATAAGATTATTTTTGGGACTGATGATATAAATAGGTAAATTCATCATGACGATGAAGCCGTGGTATTTTTAGTTGGAATTTTTAGGTGATTTTAAGAATGATAACTACAACCAATTTGTACTTTCGGTCACCAATTTGGTGTCCAATATTATCTTGTTGTGCTTATTAATCACACTGTTTTTATATCAATGAATTTGTTGAATGGACAGGGTCAATTGTGTAATAGTGAAACCCATATTGTGAGTCTTGAAAGAATGGTGGAGATAGATCTTGATGCCAATTTTTACATTCAAGTGACTTATTTCAAAACCATTGAAATGACCTAATAGATAGAGAATGTTTGTGTTCATTTGAATGGTGTGTCTATAATTTTCTTCCATGAAGGCAATGATGGATTGAAATTCATCATTCAAGGATTCCATAGTACATCATGACTCAATGGAAGGAAACTCAATTAAAAACTATGGAGGGAACATCTGGTCCTTGATGAGATCCTTGCATAACTCCCTTGATAAGTATTATGAATCAATGATTGGGTGTTGATTCTGTATATGATGATGTTTTTTTAATAAATAATATTTTTGAAATGGGGAATTTTTCTTCATTTCTTGAGTTTCTCATTAATATGAAGCAATGAAGGTGCTTGTGGCTAAGGCACTAGGTCCTAAATGGAGATTTCTATATTACCCTTTTTGTTGGATGGATTATGTTCAATTCATGTTGGTTAACCCTTCACTAGATATGGTTAATCCTGAGGTTATCATGAATAATGTACATGATCAACCAACATTTAATGTTATATGGGTATGACCAATAATGTATCCTATAAGGACTATTCTTGTTGATCCCATAATAACACATGTTTTTTTTTCTTATAGTAGTGTTATTCATCCATTATGGGATATCATCATGATGATATTTTTGGAGGAATTGAATCTTTCCTTCTGTTGACAGAGTCGAACAGAAGTACCTATGGATCATGTGACATTTCACATATTTGGGATCCATACAATGATCCACCATTATAATAGATTTGAACTATGATGAATCCTTCTCTTTGTCTATGGACTATTCCATTAATTGATTGATTATAGGTTCGTTTTTCAATTTTGATGGTATAAAAACACTGAGATTTAAAAAAAATATCATCACTAGTGGAGGATCCTGATTTCTTCAGGATTTTCTATTTTTCTTCCTTTTATGTTAGGAAC
The DNA here is from genome assembly GCA_963277665.1 of Viscum album. Classification (NCBI taxonomy): domain Eukaryota; kingdom Viridiplantae; phylum Streptophyta; class Magnoliopsida; order Santalales; family Viscaceae; genus Viscum; species Viscum album. Next base: position 351,268,306 of record OY728123.1, read on the forward strand.
ATTTGGATTTGGATGCATTAGCTAGAGTAGTTATGGATACCACATGAGGTGGTAGTTTTTTCTACAATTAATGGATAATTCCCTGGGAATGGGAAACCATATTAAGAAAAATCATATCATCAAAAAATATTTCTTGTAACCCAAAAAAATTATTTAATTCTCTAGAGTCAAGATCATCAACATCAATGGAAGTGGAGACATATGTAACCAGTGTCGGGATGTCACTACCCTTATGTATACTATAATATAAATTTTCCTCATTCAATTCCATGATGAAATTATTTATTTTATGTGGTTACAATGGATTATATAATGGGGATATTATTCTTTATGGTACATTGGCAGAGCCTATTAAAGCCTCCTAGACTATTGAAACTCCATATGTTTCATTTAAATTGTCCAAAAAACTCATTTCTCTAATCATCCATGAATGAGTAGACCCAATTCAATCATTCCATGATACAATATTTGGGAACTATGTTTTTATGTGTGGATTGAGTATCATTCTTATTGGGAATCTAAATATAGGAATTCTTTTCACTTAAAGGTTACTAGAAGTGGAAAGTGGCGGGGCATGATATTTCTTGGTCATAGTAATTTATACGGTATTATGATTTCTCACTATACCTAGAGGATGTAATTGGTGTGTCCATTGATTATTATACTATAATGCTTCTTCCAAATTCTCTATCCTCTCTATGATTTCTCTAAATCTTCTACGACACCTCAAGAAGATGAGGGTAAGAACCCAATCATCTTATACATTTCCCACAAAAATAACAAGCTGTATTTCTAGGGATGGAGGAACACCAAGGGAATATGTGGGTCCCTTTCATCAAGAAAAATGTTTTTGACATTATAATCATTACTCTACCAATATTTAGATATGTCAATGATGCTATTTTTATACAAGGTTGAGTTAGAATGGTAAATTAATTGACTCTAAGGATCCTCCCATTAATTAATGGATGCTAGGGACAACTGGATATTCCTTAAAAATATTTATCCCTCTAAGGACTGGGTGAAACATGGATGTTATGTTACTTCCTTCTACTCTGATGTTCCTAGAATTAGGTCATCTAAAAAGGTGAAGTGAGACAAAAAAAATTTCCTAGTTTTCAGGTTTCATTGAATGAGTTAAAACATGGGATACAAATTTCTATGGGTAAATGCGTTTTTTCAAACCATTATTGATATGGTGTCTATTCAATATGAGTTTAGGTTTATTAAATCTCTATATCCTAATGTAGAGTGGTGATACGATATATCAAAACATTGGGGAGTTATATGGAGTTCATCTATATTTTGACTGAAAATTTAACTAGTGAATTGAAATGATCATTTCTCACATGTGGGAAGTTACAATGATTAACTGGTGTAAGATTCATTGGGAATATAGGTTCATATTTCTTTTAAGTAGAGCCACCCACCTCTTCTATTATGAATTTTTCAAAATAATGGTCTTAGATCCTAATGGTGGTTCAAGAAATTTTGTTTGTTCATCTAGTGGAATAGAAGGGTCCCATAAAATTTCTCCCTCCTCTATGCATTTTATGTTAAGATGGTTGGAGGTGACCCATGTTTAATTATCAATATCATATATAAAAATAACCATATTGACATCTGATTTTATTTTTTAATGGTCCTCAAATGGTACAATAGATTCATAAGATCCTTTCATTTTGTGAAGTCATCGATGTGGAAGAATGAACATTTATGTAGGACTCTATAGTCAAAATTTATATTGATTCCATTGAGTTCAAGAACCTACCAAAAGTTATCCCTCACATTATTCCTCCCCCATTGTTGTATTTTTTCCCTATACTCCCAAATAATAACTTGATGTCTTTTATCATCCATATGGTTGACCATGATAACATTAAGAGCAATAGTTGTTGCAAAGGGAATTTCTTCATTGATGGGATGATTATCTGAATGTTTTTATTTTTTCCATGATACATAATTAAATTTTTAGGAAACATAATACCATATTACAATAATCTGAATGTGGGGATATGGATCTTAAATGGCTTATAGAAGCATGGTGAGTATCCCTGTATAAGTCATCTGAAACCCCTATAGGTATGAATATGAGTTGGGGTGTTGAGAAATTTGGACTATTACAACATCAACCTTATAGAACTATTGGTAGATAGATGAAATATAATTATAGCTACATTAAAAGGTAATATACGGATCGTAGAGTAATTTAAAATGATTCCCATAGGTTTTTATTGTTGAACACTCTATGGTACTCAACAAGAAACATCTGTATGGAGAAGCGTGGGGTTAAAGGAAGAAAACCCCCAATTGGTAACTATTCCGCGACCAATACATCCTACATAATTTTCTCCTACGGTTTATTTTTAATATGGTTGTATAGATCATGATTTGACAAATATCATTTTGATGATATCATGGATGTTGGGGGAGGTAGTGATCAAAATATTCTCTACTTCTGATTTCCTTGATGAAGAGGCATTAAATGAGTCAACCCCAACAAAAACAAGGGACTGTCCTCCTGGGGTAGTCTATATTCATTCCACGACATTATATGATTGATGGTCTACGATTTCTTTTGGGTTTCCAATATCATATTGTACTTGCAGCTTGATCGGGTGGTCCCCTTCATATATGTGTAATAAATTATACATTGATGTCTCCCTTACTTCCATAGTGTTGTTGTAGACGAGGGAATATGACGGTGGTCTAGATGGATTTAGAGAGATACATAGAATGGAATGAAAAACATAATCCCTATCCATGTTTATTTGGATCTATTTGGGGACGTTATGAATATAGGTCTCAAGGTGTAACCTCTCGGTTCATGGTGCCACCCAAAAGAGCCCCAAGCCCGGTTGGTTACACCACCTCGTGTTCTTTTCCCCAAATGTGAGAGGTTTGGGACTATAATCAAGGTCCAAGGTAAGACATTGGGGAAACTATTCCCTCATTGAAAGAGTATAAAATTAGAATAAAAAGTAATAAACAAAACCGGAAGCAATAATATCATAAAACAAAGTATACAACGGAAGAATGATACTAATATAAAAACTACAACATATATATGTGATGCATGACACATATGTCTTGGAAATCAGCCAAAAAAGTTACAATGATAGAAATAAAATACTGAAACCAATGTACAGAAAAGCAGTGCACTCAATGAACAAGCCCTAGCTTGGTCCCATGATCTTTAACTCCAACAGAAATCAAGTCACTTATGAGGAAAGGCGCTTGCCCTTATCTATACCTACAACAATATAACGTGTATGGGTCCAAATTAATGACCACGAAACAGTGTGACACCCTATATATCAGTGAATATATAAGGCAGACAACATGTTGAAATGAAGCAATAAACTAGGAAGTACTCAAAAGTAAACAATTCTATAGTTTTAATTACATTCATTTATTTTTATTATCCAACATTAACAATAGGTAATCTCAATATATAGCCAAAGAAATATTTCCCTCTTCAAATAGTACCAAAACAAATGTCTCAGTGATCCATCTATACAAATAGGTAAGATCGAGTCATGGCTTATACATTGGCTTTTCAGACTCATCATAATCATTCAATCCTTCAAACAGCCCTTAGTAAATTCTCTCAAAGTATAACCCCTTTGGTTCAACAGAACATTATGAAATTTCAAATGTCCACCTAGGAAGCTCTCACAGTCAATGTCCATGGGTCCACAGGGTATCAATAAATTATAAATGACCATCGAATAACACTCACGGACAATACACTCTGGGTCACACAATATAAATAATCATAAATGAACTCCTGGGTAGCTCTCACATTTAATACCCTTTGGTCATAGTCTACACCAAGGCTCCAACAGTCCTATGTATATAACATGGAAACCACCATAGTTTTCTAGGTCCAAGGCTCTCATGGTCCATAGGAATATGAACACACATATCAAAACAAGGAATCACATGTAATCTAAAACAACTACATGAATAACATTCAAAATCATAACAAATGAAATTAAAATAATCAATCAACTCAATCCTAAACAAATGAAGGCAGGGAAACAAAGTACACCTAATAGGAACCAAGGCCACAATTCCATTAACAGTCAAACTATGGAAACACCACCATGGGTTGTCCTATAACTAATGAATCAAACCCTACACATATGCTACAACCCCTTTTCATTCAATTAAACTATAGTCGATAAATAATAGGGCTAAATTCTAAAACATGAAATACCCCAAACATGTATATTGTTCAATTTTAGCATATATAATCAATAGGAAATCAATGAAAGGCACAAACCACCCACCTTGATGTTGTACAATGAAATCTCTTGAATGTTGGCACTTGAATCACCATAGAATGAGATAGATTAGTGAAAAGGCTAAAAATGGCCAACCCTTGATAATAGATTAGAGAAGAGAAATTGGGAAGAGAGGCACCAGGGAAAGAGATAAATCACAATTGGGAATAAAACGCACCCAGCGGTGTCCCAATCAGATCTGGGATTGAGAACCCGAAAGAGATCAATGTTCTTAGGCCGTTTTTTCACTCTCCTGTAAGAATCGACAGAAGAAGAAGTGCTTTCTAGAGATGTGACGTGACCCTACTCTAAATCATCAATTAAAAAGAAATGTACCAATATTTTTCATATAATGTACATGAAATGTACTAGACTCAACCGATCCATGCTTTAAGAAGTCATCCAGGTCACCTACACTGCCATATAATCTACAGTTTCATGGACAGTGCACAATTTTGCGGAGAAACCAGGTACACAACATGTATTAAAAAGTACGTGGGTAGTATGTATAAAATATCTATTTCATAGTTTTCCCTGAAAAGAACCCGAAAAAATATCAATACCTGAAATGCAGATCTAGGTTCTTAAAAAATCCATGATTTAATGAAAATTGTCCCCGAATTTCCCTTCCATGGGTGTTGAAGAAGAATCATCACACAACTCTAGATAAGGTGATCATATGTTAGCCTCCCTTTCCCATATCTCGTCCTTTACTCTCCCGTGTAGCCATAACACCCATAACAGAGGAATTGGCCAGCCAATAATAACCCTCATGATACGATCCAAAGTCCTAATATGGTGATCCTAAAAGGATTCATCAACCTCTATATCAACCTCCTCAAGTTGAAAAAAATGGGACATGTCTGAAAAGTAATGTTGTAACTATGAAAAATGGAAGACATCATACATAACCCAGTACCTCTAAGGAAAATTCAACTGATAAGAATCCAAACCAACTCACTCAACAAACTCAAACGAACCGACATATATTGGTAAAATCTTCCCTTATATCCTAATCATCATGTGTACCACTATAGTTTGACATGTAAGAAAACCTAATCTCGGACCACGAACTCAATGGTTCATCTATATCGATCAGATAATTATTTATGGAGAGTCTGTTAAGTGTACAACTTCTTCTGAATCTACTCCACCAGCTCAGTGGTCTCATAGACAATACGACGTCCCATCATAGCTGCCTCTCCTACCTCTAGTCAACATATGGGTGATCGGAATGGCCTACCATAAAAATCCTCATTATATTCCATCTGAAGTATTTATAAAAATGTTATTGTTGAAAAACTCTCCTAGGGGTACGTGTCTCTCACAAGTTTCCCCGAAATCTTAGACGCATGATCAAATAATGTCCTCCAAAACATGAATTTTGTGCTCGGACTGACCATCTATTTGGGGATGGTATGGTATACTCAGAAGTACTTGTGTACCCAAAGACATATGTATTCCCAATAAAAGATGAGATGTAAATTGGGAGTCCCAGTCCAAAACAATAGTGTGAGAAACCCCGTGAAAAATTACAATCTATTAGATGTAAAAACATCAAAGATCATCAACACTATAAGTTTCCTTGACAAGAATGAAATGTGAATCAATCTAGAGTCTGTCAATAACAACCAAAACTGCATCAATCCCTCAAGGTGAAATTTGTAGAACCATCACTAAATCCACTATGACATCACTCCACTTCCACTCGGGACTAGGTAACTATTGTAAAATCCCAACCAGTTGCTTATGTTCCACCTTCACCTAATGGAAGGTGGAACATCTATTAGAAAAACAAGCAACACCCCTCTTCATACTCAGAAACCAATACATACAATGTATATCTTGATATATATTTGTAACACTAGGATGAACTGCCCAAAATAGAGGAATGAAAATCTAAAATCAACTCCTTATATATTTTTTTTATGGAACTATGCATCACCACCTTTGTCTGGTACAATAGATTGTACCGGAATGGCAATGCCAGAAGGTTCTATTGGTAGTCCGTGATTTACAAATTCTGGTGTCTGATCATCGCCCTGCACCTGGCATACAATCAAATAATGTATTGGGAGAATGAGTTTTCCTGGCCAAGTGCACACCTTAGTTAATGATTATCATGGACAACAAAAAATAATTGAAATAATGGAGTGGGATAAGAAACATTCCTATTTTACATAACAGGGTTGCACAATGTGTATAAACCCTACACGATGTGTTCCCATAAGTTTTTAACATTCCGTATACCTCTTCCAAAACGTTCATGTAACACCCATGCACAAGACATGTCCCTACTAATAAACGATGTTTACCTGAATCTTCCATCCAACCTAAGTACTTCTACACAGTAAATCCACATGGGGTATGTCGGCGTAACACTACATAGTATGTTCACCCGTGACACGATGTGTACCACTTATGATCCAACCACCCGTACTATTATCAACATTGATCGATACATGATTGACTTTTACGGGTTGTATTCTATAAGGACACGATGTGTACAACCCAAGTTTCATCCACGTGTGTCATTGGTCACATGGCTGGATAAACAGTTCTTAACAACATAGTGTGTACAATCAAGACAAGGTGTGTTCTACCAAATGATTTCCCATCACCATGTCTCTGGTCACATTGGATGTCGCACGGTCAAAAAACTACAAGGAGTGTTCTCCCAATAAAAAGCATGTACTTAAGAATAATTGTATACTCTAGAAATGAAGAATGTAAGGGATGTGTTTATAACACCACATGCCTTATTGTCTCGGTTTCTAGATAGTTATCCTCTAAAAATTCTCTAGAACCCTTAAAAACATAAAATTGTGTCAAAGGCTTTCCAAATTTCAACACTTGAGAGACTATAATACCAGTGAATCAATGTTTGGATTCTTTATTCATATAATAACATGACAAAATTCAATGAAATCACATTAATCATCCACAAAATTCTGATCCCAGAGGGCCCAGAAAACCTCAGGGACCAATGTTTGGAATCCATCCAAATGAAAAATTATAATTACAAAATATCCTATCGAAATAATAGGTATTATATCAAGGAATATATCCCGACATAATTCATATCCAGTACAGAATCTATCACAACAGCATGAAATCAGTAATTCATCCTAAATAGAATGAAAAGAATTCATGGCATGTGATCTCTAGTAAGTGCCTATATGATGGATGCGATGGAATACCCTCATCTAATCAGGATGAATAATAAATTATACCACAATGATATAAATCATAATAGTAGAAAACAAGTTAATCCCCCAATGATGAAATCAAATCAACAGTAACAATTGCAAAACCAGTAAAATTTCAATATTCGTGATAACTTTTCATTTCCCTATACACGGGTTTGCTAATCCTGAGCACAACTTATTAAAAACTATCTTTTCCTTCATACCCCTATATATTGGCTTCAAATAGTAGGACAAAGTAGAAAATAACCTGCTATTGTACCACATTGTAATATCCCAGTTCTATGTATTTCCCAAAGGTTCCTGGAACTCGATTGGTTACATAACCTAAATTGTAATTCCCCAAATTCAATAGGCATACAACTAGATTCTTGGGCCAGGGTAACACATCAGAGAAACTATTCACTCATTGGAAGAGTATACACAACCCAATAACCAATAATAAACAAAACTGGAAGCAGTAATACCATACAACAAAGTAAACAGTGGAATGATGATTGTAGTATAACAACTAGAGAATATATATATATATATGATTCCTGTCACATATGTCTAGGAAAGTTTCCATATAAGTAACGATTATAGGAATACAATACTAAAACCAATGTATTTAAAAGAAGTAAACTCCAACAGCATCACAAGCCTCGGCTTTATCCCATTCTCTCCATCACTAGTAGAAATCATGTACCTAATGAGGAAGGGTGCTTTCCCTTATCTATATCTACAACAATATAATATGTTTGGAACAAAAATCATGACCCAAACCGGGTGTGAGATGTATCCCAGTAGGCATCCAACACAAGAACTATTCATATCTATCTGTGAATATATATAGCTTTAAATACATATAAATGATGAAATAAACCAAGAAGTACTCAAAATTAAGAATCTTATAGTTTTAGATACATTCATTTATATTTATTACCCATCCTTTTCAATAGATAATCTTAGGATCTAGCCTAAGCTCTATATCCCCCAAGTAATAATACCAAAATAGAAGTCTTATTAGCTAATCTAAATAAACATGTAAGACAGATTCCAAGATTGAGCTTTGGCTAGGAAGACTCGTCACAATCATTCTATCATTCAAACAAATCTTTCTGAAGGCTATTATTGTGTAACCCCTTTGGTCCGACATAGCATTATGAAATTAAAAACGACCATCAGGGCAGCTCTCATTGCCAATACCCCTGGGTCCACATGATTTCAATAAATTATAAATGACCTCTGAGAAGCTCTCATAGTCAATACCACCTAGGTGACATATGATAAATAATCATAAAAGACCACCTAGGTAGCTATCATGGGAAATACCCCTATGTCAAATTCTACACCAAGGATCTCATGTTAATGGGTATATAACATGGAAGCACCCATATTTTTCCTAGTCCAACGCTATCATGGTCCATTAGAAGATCCGTGCACATATCACAATAAGACAACACAAGTAATATATAACTACAACATTTATATCATTCAAAATCATAACACCTGCAATTCATATAATCAATCCACTCCATCGCAAACAACTCAATGCATGGTAACAAGGTATGCCTCATAAGAAATCAAGGACAAACAACCATAAACAATCAAACTAGGGAAACACGCCCATGGGGTGTGCCCTAACCCAGGAATCATACCTTATACATAATCTATAACCAATTTTCAATAAATTTAACCATACTAGGTATATAATAGGGCTAATATTCAGAACACACAATACCCCAAACATGGTTATTCAACACTTTAATCCTAGAAACTCCAAATAAAATCAAACAAAGGATCAATCCACCTAAATTGATGTTGTACAATGAATACTCCTGAAATTTTGAACATAAATTGGCATAGAATGATGTAGATCTACAAAAAGGTTATAATTGATCAACCCTAGATAACTCATGAGATATGATAAATCAAGAAGATAGGATAAAGGTAAAGAGATAACACATCAGTGGGAATCCAATGCACCTACAAGTATCTCAATCGGAGCTTGGATGGAGAATTGGTATGATCTCAAAGTTCATCAAACGTTTGTCACTCTCGTGTAGGAACCAACAGATGTAGTGATTTTTGGAGATATAAGAGACCCCTATTCATCAAATTAATTAAATTGAAATTTACATGACATGATCATTTAATGCATATGTCATGTACTATCCTCAACCGGCCACAACAATATGTGGTCTGCCTGGTCACCTACACAGCCAAGTACTCGGTTGTTACATAGCCTGTTCTCGGTTATATATGGAAACCAGGTACATGTAAAGTACTTAAATGTACATGGAATGTCCTTATAAAATTTCTATTTCATGCATTTTTCCTTAAAAACCTAAATAAATATCTATACCAGAAATGTTGATCCGATTAAATACACAAGGACTATCACTATAAAATTAATAACTCTTTCCAACACCTCTGGTGGTTGATACAAAGTAATTTCCTTCAAGTATTCAGTGGAATCAGACACAATTTGTACTATGGTGATTAAAAAGATTCCATATCCTTATGTCTGTAGATGATGTTGGATATCGAAATTAATGATTCATTGAGGATAATGGGGATTTCATCCAATAAATTTATAATAATCACCATGGATTAGTCCCCCATGATGTATGTATGTCCTTCTAAAAAATAATCAATTTTTCATGCATGGGATGTCTCCATCATGGGGAGGGACTCAATTTTAGAAGATGCTATTATGGGGATTACCTATATGGTGGAATTCATCACCAAGGGGTGTTCCCCCATTAGAGTTTCTAGTGGATCCATTGGTAATTAATTTCTTCCCTATCCCCCAGGTGGGTACTTTAGGTCTTGATCCCTACTCGATGTGGATGTACCCCCACATGATTATTAGAATGAATGGAGGAATGTCGGTGATAGAAGGGGTACCCTTGAGGTTTCTAATAACAATAATATCAGGAAATACTGGAATCATAACCCCTATGTGGGCACCATAGATTTTGGACAAGGTTTGTGAGGAAAGGGATGAGATTAACTAACCAGTCGTCTGGTGGGACTGTTTGGAACTACTGGTAGAGATGAGTGGCAGGAGCACTCCTCGGTGACTCCCTAGAGGTAGTAATAGAACATGTGAAATATTAGTCTATAAATTTATCATTATATCTCATATATAATAGAGATAATTTCATATTCAGTTTACCAAAATGGGTCATTATGGTGATAGTTGGATATTCCTCTTGTGCGACTCCTTTTAGTGGTAGTGGCGCACACTACCACAAATTTTAATTTTCTTTAGTCCATGTCCATGGTTAGGAAAACCACTTAATATTAATATAGGATAAAAATGGAGGTGATAAACCTACACCACATAACCATGTAGTGGGAGACTAAGTGGGGTATCCCATAGTCTTCAAAGATATGTTTTTACGAAAAGGAGTATTTTTTTGTATTTACCGCGCCATCTATCTTCAAACCCCCATGCCTCATGGACATAATCTATCATGAACACCAATAGTTGATGTACATTGTGAAACAATATATATATAATTAATATGTTAATGGTGAAGTCAATTCCAGCATTCCCATTGCATCTCATCTTATTCTAGTAGAAGGATAATGGAATTAAAAAAATACTTCCTAGAACATTAGAACCCGAATTTTCACCATTTGGTCACAGTAACTAGATAATATATTCACTTCAGGATCCTCAATATATTTTTTATAATGTTTTCTGGGTCTCAAATTATTGATTTATCATTTGTGTACTTGGGATATTCTTGGATACCAATCACCCCACATTCCCACATTCGAAATGTGGAATTCTTCATTACAGTGGATGATGACCTCAGATCCTTGATTGAAACTAGATTATGGGATACCGAATCTTACTTCCATGGATTCCTATGTGGAGTTAATCACAAATTCTAGGTCTCCCTCTCATATCTATAATATGTTCATAAAACTCATTACTAGTTCAACCATCTAGTGGGAAAAAGTTAAATATGTTGCTTGTTATCTTGACAGGGTAGTTGAATGTATCCATAGATGATAAAGATGTTAGATATTTTTTTAATAATTAAATTATTCTTCTTTTTTCATGTAGATTTATTATATTAATCGCATAAATTTTCATAGATATAAAACTCAACTCATCAAATTATTTCCATGGGGATAAATAAGTTAAATTAATAAGCAATCAAAGGATTATAATTTTGAGAATCATATTGGTGTTTCAAAGTGTAACTCACTTATATTATGTGAGGGACACAATATTGATCAAACCATGTAACCTAGAATCATAACACAAGTCTCCTAGTTTTGCAAACATTGGTTCCTCGTTGTTTTTAAAATGAGGTAGAACCATTTTTTTTATCCACCTAAGATGGATATAATGATCACATTCTCATCACATATGCTTCATAGGCTCATCACCTACGGTATATATTGATCATCACCAGAAGCTACAGAGGCCCATAACCTAAGATTACCTATGAATGACAAAAATAAATTTGGTTCTGATTCATATAAAGGGTAACATATTTAAATATGATTGTAGTTTTTCACATATTCACCTTCTAGTATTAATGATCCTAATTATTATAGTTGAGTATCATTCTATCATAGGTTTAATGTCTATTTGGTATTATTATAATATAATCTAATAAAATACTATGTCAAGTATAGGTAATCATCTTATGGTGAAACAAAATCATAGTGTGGGACCTTGAGTTATATGGTTAGAGGTTTAGAATACTCCTAAAATGTTATCATGATTTGTATTTTCCCCCTCCCTTGGGAGAGATAGATATATTGTAGAGTTGAAAATTAACTATTATTAGGAATCATACACATCTTATTAAATGATACAGATCAAGACCCACATAGTTGGCCTATAAATATTAAGGAAATATTAAAATAAAACACCATGATGTATAACATCATGTGGTAATGATATTTGTTTTTTAAAAAGTTTGATAATAAGGAATGGTGTAGAGATCTTTCATTGACTAATCATATAATAAAGAGGTATCATCTCATGTTCCGCACATAATGAATCATTTTATTACCAATATGATAATGATGTTGTTTTAAAACATGTTTTGGAGATTGTTTGGTGCAATTAAAACCATGGTAATAAGATCACTAGTTAAACAGTTTACATTCATACAACATAGATGTTGTTTGTGGGTTTTTTCATGGAGCTTCAGATTCTTCATTAGATAAGAATGAGAGAAGGATTTGGGTTCACTACACATTCAAATTTTTTGATAATAGTTGGAATCCCATGATAACACCATCATTGAGGATTATGTGTTGATCAAATTGGTGCCCCTTTATAGAAAATGGTGTTAAGACATCCCATTTCAAAATGTATACATGGGTATCAAGGTGATGAAGTCTATTCATTAGAATAGGTTTCTGTACGCATTATAAAACTATTAATATGTTAAATTGATTGGGAATAATATTCTGTAATATTTTTTCTTAAATTGAGTTATACATGGATAAAACCAGTTGGAATAGAGCAGGGAGAATGAACACTGAACATGTCTAAAACTATGTTTGGTGGATGGAACTTTTGAATTAGGGGTCAAGTGGTTGTTTCAAATGACTTTATATTTGCCAATATTATTGTACATTCAGAAACCATGTGAACTATAACAAAGGGATGGGAATGGATTGTGTAGGAATTGTTACACACCACATATGGTGTTGTGTGAGTCTTTCTATTGTGTGAAGGAATTCCATCTTCCATGAACCCATTTAGGCATAAGTGGACGTTCTAAACAGCCATCTATAATATAAACCAAGGATATATGTACTATTATATAGATTGTTCACAATTTATATTCCTATTTGGATCTAGGATAGTTTCTGGTTGTAAAACATAAAAATATATAGGGTTTCATGAACGGGTGTGTGACACATAATCTTCTAATGGTCCATACTGAAAATGAGGAGGGTGATGTTCTATGTATATATGTTTTGGACTATGTTGGTTTGGTATCATGAAAAATCAAATTTTCTAAATAACATGGGGTTTTAAAATGCATGATTGAGGACATTGGGACGTTCTGAGCCTATGTAGTAGAGATTTTTGTTATTGGACTCCCATGACTTTGCCTCTGAAGTCCTCTAAAAAAACCAGATCATATGACAACAACATTATCATGAAACCAGCATATTTTTGAGATTTTTCGAACTATTAAATTTTTTTTGTGATGAAATCCCTTTTTTAGGGCAAACCTAGATCTGAATAAACATAGTAATTTTACATCCTCTTTTTTACACATGAAATTATCATAAAAAAACAAGTGTGTTCCAGATATTTTCAATAAGTTTCACACAAATATTGTATTTGATCTAGGATGGTCTTGGAGGATCCGTTTTACATTATCCTTTGGATGTTCATATTTCATGGGGAAAAATTTTCTTTTTTGAATCCATTAATACCCCTCACTTAGAATTGGAGAAAACAATTATGTGGAGGGGTGAATTATATAGAAACACCCAGTTTGTTCCAATTTTCATATTTTTAGAACAATAAGGGATTTACTTCATGGAAATATATTTTTTGTTCTCGCAACTCAGGTGTTTACTCACTTAGAAATTCATTGATGGGGGAAATGTATAGTTACCAGATTTTGTCACTTGATAGAATCTAACTCATTTTGGGATCCCCACACATTTTTTGAAATCACGCGCTCTTAACCCATAAAATTAATCCACCTCTACACATATATGAAAAAATATCGATGACATTACATAGGGGAGATATAGATAAATTTTTCTTGAGAGACAAAATTTCCAAGCCATGGAAATGTTGTGTGTCATAGGGACACTATTTTATGGTAGGAATAGCATGTAATTACAAGAATTATAAAATCTACAAACCTATTCAAAAGAGGAAAATCAATTTTTTAAATATATTTTTATCTTTATATAAACCTGTAAGAGCGGGAAAATGTCTAGGAACCATGAAATATATTAGTATAGATGGGTTGATTCAAAAAAAGTAATTGTTGAGCCAAAAAACAAAGGAACTAAGAGATTATCAACTCAGAAACAATCCACCTCTCAAGAAATTCGGTCTGTTTAATGATATTGATATACCATCAATTTATATCCATGAACTATGTAACATGTTTATGCATCACGATGAGCACCTATAATGAAATATAATTTACTTTCCCCACTCACTATGTTAATGTGATGCAAAAACTATTTATACCATTAGTATCAAATCTTGAAATTTCATTATGGAGACTCTATCTGAGGAGAACTTCTCATTCATCTATTCCATCATCATGTAATAAGTTATCTTCACCAATCTTAATTGTTCACAAAACTATTAGTAAATGTGGTCCAGATTTATTTTTTCTAATGAATGGGAATGGTAGTGTAGGGTGTGCTATACATGTGTAGAGCATGCAGATGATAAATCTCCTATTATTCTATATGAAGTACTATAGACATCTCAGTTCTAATTTTATCTTCACCTATAGATGTTGTCAGATCTTCTTAGTAGATGTCCTCTAGACACATATACTTTTCATCATAATCATGGGGAGGTGGGGATCAGTCTCTAGGCCCTACAACACATCGGTGGTGTACATGTGATGGGGTTACAATATGATTAGTTACCCTTAGTTTCAAATGATTACATGATATAGAACAGATGCATTGGGTTATGAATATTTTGTTGAAAAAATAGATGATGATTTTGTAGCATCATCTGTTTGTCAATCAATATATCCACTTCAAGAGAGTGATAGTCTTATTCATGAAAACACCAATCGTAAAAGATTACAAGGTGACCAAAGAAATGACCTTACATAATCTATCAATGGGGGATGGGGTCATACTAGATCATGTTGGATGAGGGATGTAATAAAGAGTAAGGAAAAATTGAAATCTAGTCCCCCACAGTTAAGGTATCATAAATTCATGGTGAACTTATTTAATTGGTGAATTAGTCAACATGGTTATGTGAACATATGTGTGAAATTGAGAACCAAATTAATGGATTCAATCCCTACATCTAAAAACCATGTCAATATGAGTATCATGGTTTTAGTGGGGATGCATGATCAGCTAGGGTAGATCATGAGTGGAGACATACCAATGTGCCTTGGTAGTACATTCCATTATTTAATAGGTTGATTGATACATTATTATGGGGTTATGAGTTAAAATATTAAATTTACAATGAAATATCATCCTTCAACCATCTTTACAAATTGTTATTAGGGTCCAATATGCATCACTGACTAAGGATGGGGGTTTCTCCCACATCAATAATTTTAGAAACTTCAACTTCTATCCCTTATTGTCAACATCTAATTACATGGTAAATTAACTATAAGGAAATCCAAAGTATAGGTGATACATACATTCCTATTTAAGATAACTGTTGGCCATGTGAATCGATGACAACTTGTATTGTGAACCACACTCCCCATTTAGATTGACCTAGTAATTCAATTGTATCATGTGGTCAAAAACACTGGTATATACTGAGGTCCGTATTTACATTAACACCTATTCATCAACCTATTTTGTGGATTTCTTAACATTGAATTCTATGAGGAGGAAATTTTGTTGGAATGGTACATATTCAATGATATCCAAGAATATTATAATTAAAAAAATTGGGTGATAGCATATCTGGATGTTGTCCAGTAGATATGGGTGATGTGGTTGTTACTTTTGTATAAACCACAAAAAATGTTTGGAAGAAGGAATTTCATCATAATGAAAGATTATTATATAGGTGGAGGGTCTATTATGGGGAAGTAGAAGCTGTATATAAATTTTATAGGACTAAACTTACGTTAACATATAGTAGTGACTGTAAGGCAGTCATGTATGGTAGTGTGAGCCATCTAAATTACTAGTCACAATACTATGATGAGATCACTCATGAAAGTTCCAGAACATCATATGAGGATACATGTATGTGTTTGTGCTAATTTTTAATTATGACCAAAGATTAAATATTTTTCATCCTGAGAGAGGCATGGAATATTATTTGGTTATATCAGAAAACCTCTCTACTATATGAGAGGATCGATAGTAATGGGATCTAGCTTCCAATTTTTTCCCATACTAGGATGGACACACTATATAAATACAAGGATATAATCATGTAATAGTTCTAAATTTATTACTCGGTAGAGTTGTTTTGTGGGGGAAATCCTTTCAGTATATGGGTGTGGGCCAAGGCTGATGGGGCTCCAATCATGGTAACCACCATGGATGTGCCAACTCAATAGGAACTAGCTCATTGTGTCGGTCCGCTGGAATTTAGTGATGAAGATTCCAATGTTAGTGGCAGAGATGAAGAAATTCCTTAGGATAGTGCATAAGTGGCTACTATAGATGACTTGACTTTGTTTCCCTTTATAGAGGTATGCGTCTAGCATGTGACATGGATGATGCGATGAGATTTTCATTACATATCATTACTAACTCATATTCCAAAATCATTAATTAATGTTCAAAAAATTAAATGGGTAATACCATATATGGCGAGGTATATACCATTATTAGTGATGGAGAAACCTCATTATAGCCCATCTCTAGGTCCTCAATGAGGGTGTCAATAAATCAAATAGTTTAAAAGTCTTCTAAATCCCATGTCCTCTAGGTCATTTAAGGGGGGAACCATATTTTTGACTTTAATGTGGCTTCATGTAATAGTGGGGTACAACACCCATAATAGATGAACATTAACTTCCCTTGTCATCCCTAATATAAAATTTTAAAACCATACACCTCAATTATTATTACATTCTATTCTTTTTTCATCATAATGTATTTACTTTCCTATTATAATTTCAAATATCTCCCCAGAGTGCCACATTAGAGGACCATTAGTTATCCACGAGTGTTTCTAGTGGTGAAGATTATTATCTAATGGTTGACCAGAGATTTGAAAGCATTGTCCTATAAATGGAAGGTTTGTCTATAGCCACATGTGATGTGGTTATCTAAGTGTTGAGGGATATGGAAATCATCCTTGCCTTCACATCACATAATTATCTTCACAACATTTAAAAATTGTTGCATAATAAAAAAGATCATCATCATCTTATTCCAAAAACATGATCTACAAAATTATTTATGAATAGTATATATTGGGCGGTTTAGGAACCATTACTCTATTGGAGAAGAATCCTTCTAAAATGATGGATAAATCACATAAATGATATATCCTCAAAGTTATTTATTAATATCATCATAACAATATGTGGTGTTTATTGACCTTTAAAAGAAAATATATGAAGATGATGTGACATAAAAATATTCATCAAAACAATTTCGCATAATTATTACATGATATGAAAGATCAAATTTTTCAAAATGTGATGTTGGATAGAATAATATAAGATATTGGTAAGGAAGATACCTTAAAATATTTTAAATTATCATTAATGAAAATCGTTATCAATAAAAGGAGTGTGAATCCTTTATTTTAATATGAGTAAAGGTCAATAAAAAGCTCATAAGGGAAAAATTTCAGTATCCATTAGGCAATAGAGAACATTGGTGGGGACTAAAAACATGGATATAAATTAAATATCCATTAAAAAAAGGGGATTTATTGTTGAAACAATAAATTTAATAAAATAAATTCATCAAGGAAGAATAAATTTATGTTAATACTAATTTCCCTCGAATGAATGTATAAAATCAACTTAACATTAATATAGGTCATTATTGATCAATTTTGAATGAAAATTGTCATATATGAGTGATTACAACCCATGTATAATATTTCTATAACAACAACCCCTAAAAACATTTTTAACAATTGAATAAAACCTCTATGAGGGGTAGAAATTTAAATAGAACATTGAACATCTCTATATATTTTATAATCAGTAAATGAAATATAATGGGGAGTTATTTAAACAATTTAATATAAAACACCTTATAAAATAAAAATATGTCTCAAGGGATTCAAATATGAGACAATGAAACACTTATCATGTTTTCTAACCCAGTCAAGAGAACTCTGATATCCTAAATGAACAAAAAAAACATTTTAACTAACTTAATAACCATATTAATACAAAAAAATATTTCAATATTTCATTTTTAATCATCCTGTACATGTATAAATGTTTGTTTTAACCAATTTTCTCACACTAGATGTCTATATTTTGGAACATCTATACTAGTATCATCCGAGAACTATCGATATTAATTTTATTCCAAAATGTAATAATTCAGTGTTTTTTATATATAATATAAATTATTACTTATAATTATTTATAGTGATTCAATTTCAATTTATGGTTTTTTCATTCTTTATCCATCATGATGATATAGGCAATAAGAAAAATTCAATGATTTTTTGAGCCAACGAAATGCATTTTCATTATTATTGAGTTAAATATTGATGATTCCATTCCAAAACACAAAAATAATAATTATTTAAATACTAATAACATATTATAGTGTTAATTTATTTTTCATAGTCATGCATTATATAATTCGATTGCATGATTTATTCAGACGATGAAACCGACCCAATCATGAACATACCATGATTAATGGATGATTATGAGGATATATACTATTAATATATTTACACAATTAGAATAATGATAATATTTTTCCAACATCAATGTGATATATAATAATTTAAAGCTAATTATAGTAATAAAATTGGATATTAAAATATTACATTGGTTAAAATATTTTCCTCTAAGTAAGAATGTTTAAAATGATTAAAATAATAATATTTTTTTCTTAGTCATGTCATTATTGTTTCCCCAAATTAGCATACTAAAAAATTATTGATATCTTAAAAAACATATTTATCAATTAAAAATATTTTCATTAATGAAAATTAATTTAAATATAAAAAGTAAAAAAATCAGACATTCCATAGAGGTGGGAGCTTGCACCTATATATGGCAGATGATTTCATTTTCTATAGAACATAAGAAATATATAATATATTTTTAATTAAATAATATAAATTATGATATAAATTTCATAATTTATTATCATATTTGTCATTAGTTCCATCCATGAATTTTTGTTTTTTAGAAGATAGTCATATCGATACACATTAGACAGATTCTTTTTCCTTAAATTATAATTGATTGTCGGATAATTCTTATATGATAATTGTAAAAATATACTAGTATAATAACGAGGTTTTTTTATAATTTTAATATTGTGAAATGCATTTTTTGTAGTATTTAGTGTACATAAGGAAATAGAAAATAGAATGAGTGATTAGGAACTTATCCCACACATCATGGATTTAGTCCTTTTCCAAATGGGTTAATCCCTTGATTGATGGTGTTTCGAGAGGACCATAATAAATTTATGTTATCTAGGAGTTCTTGTAAGTTGGATGAGAAGTCTTTTGAAAGAACATATGGGTATTTTTTTAAGGAATTTTTAATTTTATTTTATTTTTTATAAGGGAATAGGGATTGAATGTTTATAAATAACTAAATCATTTCAATTATGTAAAGTCACTCTCAATGAAAATTAAAAAAAATGATAAATAATGGAGATAAAATATATATGGTTGTTCCAAACCTCACTAATTCAATTCAAAACACGTTTATAACATGTTTCTCCCTTTACCTCTTGGGTTACTAATTTTTACCATTTTGTTTTTCACCATGGAAACTAGTTTTTGCATAGTACTGTTATCCTTTACAGTCACAAATAATATAGTCATTATTATAAAAATTGGAAAATATAGTTACAAATATGAAATCCATTTTTTTAGTGATAAAAATAATTTTAAAAAATTCAAAATTTATAATTTATTTAAAAAATGATTTGAAATATATATTACTACTTATAAAATGTCGACTATGGGTATATAAATTTAAAAAATATTTTTAAATTTTTTAATTCCCTCCTTAAAAAAAATTTTGTCATCGAAAAATGTATAATGAATCATAAATACTTAATTATATACTAATAATATCATTAATTTCATTATAATTTCAAAACACTATTTATCATGATTCAATAAAAAATCAGTCTAATTTGATTAATTACAAAAAAACCCGCTAAAGAAATTTTGATCATTTAAATTCAAAAGTAACGCATTAAAAAACTAATTATTAAAATTATATATATTATTATTAAATTAAAATACAAAATATAAATAAAATATTATTTTATTGTTAAAAAAACATTTTATCAAATATTAAAAAGTCATTATTATCATTTATTATGAATATATAAATTAAAATATGTTAGTATATTATTTCTTATATTATATTTCTTTAAAAATTTTAAATTTAATCTATATTAAAAAATATTATATACCTAACAAAAGGGTATAATGAAAAAATTAATTAATACATTTATGGTAAATATGCTTTACTAAATCGAAGTAAAAATTATTTTTTATGTTCACAAATTTAATTTTAATACTTAATTGATAATAAAAATATTATTTTAATTTAATATATAAATTTTAAATATTTTCATAATGTTAGTTAGATTTAATGCATAAAAATATGTATTTATAATATGATAATATCTTATTTTTATATCATTGGGATTTATATTCTGTAACATTTATCTATTAACAATACATACCTTATGTATTACTATCAAATATATAACTATTGACTATATTGGAAATGGACATAATTTAATGACTATATTTTCAATGACCATATTTGCAATGACTATATTTTCCATTTATTGATTTTATTCCCATATATATATATATATTAAATAATTTTTTACTCAATTCTCACATTACAAGGAAGACTTCTTATTTAATATTATAGATTCATGTATATTTCATTCTACATTCATGGTGATATTCATCACTATAGGTTATTTGGATATTTTTTTCCCTCAAGGTAGAATATGATCTTACGGTTTTCTTAGGCATGAAGATGTTATTTTTTCATTAAATTTCCCCTATTGATTTATACACCCAGAATGGATTTATTTAATCCATGGTGAGTAATAAGATTTTTTTTTTAAAAATACATCAATTTTTTATATTATTTAATGTTTGAGTTATGAATAAATTTTGTTATTTTGAATAATTCTTATCACTTTTGATTTATTTACATAACATTATGAATTCCATTATAAAAAGTGGAAAATTAGATATCAATTATAATCTTATATTTTATTAAAAAAATAATCTTCCTCAAATTTGGGGGTGTATGATTCCCTTCCCCTAAAATAAATCGCATCCTCATACTTTTAATAACTTCTAACTAATAAAATTTGGTGAGAGAATTCTTCAAATATATATCATTCAATATATGACATTAAATATTCCCTCTTCCATTTATTCATAGTCTATAACCACTTAATTAACTTCTATTATAAAAAATATTCATTAATAAAATAATTTTACTGAGAAGGTATATTATCATATTTTATATTAAAAATCAATTAATCACCAAAAAATATTTAAATATACTAGACATTATTCCACAATGATATTATATATTACTAAAAAACTAAATTTTTATCCCCCAAATTTATTAATCACCATATCCTAATGTCACAGACTACTGAATATAAATTATAATCCCAAATACATTAATATACACAATCCAAAAAATATGATGGATAAAAACATTAAATAATAATCAATTATAATAATATCTCAACCACATTCCACAAAATAAATCAACCCTTCACTCCATACCATCTTTCTTATATTGATACAGATATTTAGAAATACCCTGATTAAGTGTTTTGTAATAGGTATCCCAAAAAATGAAACCATGTGATAAATTCTCTTTTTAGTGTTTATATTAAGTATTTCTATGTTTCAAAATCATTATATTAGAACTATATAGAAAGAATCCATTGATATTTCATTGTAACAATAAATATTTTATAATATACTAGAATACAATTTATAAATATCATTCACTAATGAATATTCCTATTATAATCAAAAATCAATTTATATTATGGTATCAACCTCACTACCTTAGGTAATATTAGCAATGCTTTAATTTCTATTATAATAGGAATATAATATTATTTAAAACAGTTTATGTATTCTCTGTTAATTAGTTATAATACATATATGTTTTTTGATATATAAAATTATCATTTTCATCTCCATGATTCTATTTCAACATAATAGTAAATAATAAATTGATATCATAAAATCAAAAAAAATTGTAGTATCTTAATACAAATGATCAATCCTAATATGTCTTTCCCAATGATACCTTCATTTGGACATATGTTTATTTCCTTCCAATTACACCATACTTTGTTAATTGATTAAATATATTAGTTATACCAAGGTTGAATTAAGTAATTTTCTCTAATACATAATAAAAAAATCCCATAACTTAATAATAAAATAAAACCATAATAATATTGAGTAAAGAAAATTTGATTGACTAATTAACATTCCCAGTGTGAGTCAAACTTGGTGTGCCTCTATGCATATTTTTTATGCACTGGGTGATGAAAACTTTAATATCAAATAAACCCAATTTATGATCATAATCCATAGGAATATTTATGTCAGAGCATGTAGGACCTTATAGTATCAAAATTTTTAGGATGTTATCCTCTGCATTGACATATCCCTTCAACATATCTCAATGGTTTTCACTGAAATTATCATATTCTAATCCCTATAATATTATCTCATCTGACCAAAATATTTATATATAAATTTTGAATTATAATGATAAATAACATATCTACATTTTTTGACATTACTACCTCATTATTTATCAGCCAATGATGTCATCTTAATCTCAATTGTAATCTAAAAAATCCTATAATTCCAACTTTAGTTTCCCACAGATGTGAAAAAAAAATTAACATGCCTTATAGATGAAAATTCATTTAAATACATTCAAATTACCTTTTATGTTTAGTATTTTGGAGAACTAGAAAAATATATAAATTGAAAATCCCCATCACAATTTAACTAATGGATATTGTGTTCAATATAAGAGATAATATTTAACACATAATGAGACCTCAATATCATCGAAAAATTATCTACATGAGAAAATACTTAAGATATTACAAATTTTTTCTTATTGTCTTGACCTTGTTATGAGAATCATAAGAATGGGGTGATATAAAACACCCTATAAGTGAACTCATATCTTTATTCCATTATGTGATATATTATAAGGATATGGGAAAACGTTATATGGGGGGAAATATCATATCAAAAACATCATGGAATAATATGGTTTATCCATGATTCGTGATAGACTTACATGAAATATTAAACATATAAACATATTTCATAAAAATAATGTGTATAATTGTGAGACACAAAAATGACCCATACAAAAAAATCATATCCCTATAATTGTGACATAATTGTGTGGCAAAAAAATAACCAAAGAAACTATATGTCCTTGATACTCTACACGATATTCAACAACTAAAAGGATTGGTATAAATAACCTTGTATCTTATATTTATTGGGATAAACTTCCAACATATAATTGGGATTCATATAAAATCTCTCATGAACCTCGTTGGCTTCCATTAAATCCAACCATGTACCATTTGGATTTGGTAAAATCCTCTAATGTACCCTTTTCCATGGGACTAATCCAATCATTGTACCATTATACATGGTGCATATTTTCTCATGTGTACATTATATTGGGATAAAACGTCATATATACTCGGTTGATCACATGAGACTCAATCATAAACCATTGAATTGCTAGAAGATATATGACAATAACCTTCATCACTCATACATTTGAGTTCCACTAAAATTCAAATCATTCACCTTATCATAAGTAATCCATCTGGATAAAATTATATTCATAACATTTCTAAATAGTATCATAATAAAAAATATGAATATTATATGAAAAAACCAAAATATTACAAATTCATATTTATCAACCAAAAAATACAATTTATTTCAACCATTTTTCCATTAGAAATGAAATCATTGAAAATGGAAGAGAAATGAAAAAAACATATTTTAAAAAACAATCATAATATAAACATTCAAAAAAAATTATTTTAAAATTACACTCTAAAAAACATAAATATTAAGAGAAAAAATTATAAAACATGAAATCAAATAAATTACATTAAACTGAAATAAATATCAAATAAAACATTTGTCAAATTGTGATGTATAAGTGATAAATATAAGATGGTTGTTAGGAAACACATTTTAAATTTTTTAAAAGCCCATTATTGAAATTCAACCTCATTAAAATTATTATGAAACCCTGTTATAAAATAATAAATTGGGACTTAAATGCTCATTAATATGTATGAAGAATCCATTAAATTAAATGAAATTTATTCTTGATAAAATTTAATTTTCACAAAATAATATATTTATCATGGAAGGATACATTGTTATGAAACATGGTTTCCCTAGTAAATAAATTATACATCTTATATAATTTCACCATAGGTTACAATATAATGATATTTAATTATAATAGTCAAATATGAGTGATTATTACCTTTACAATGTATTTGAGTCAGGAAAATCCCATAAACCATTATAACTATTCAACTAAAACATCATGAGTGGTAGAACATCATACAAAAAAATTAATATCTTGTATTATAATAGAATATTGATAAAAAATTACATTGTGTAACTATGTAAATTTTTAAAATAAAACATATTGTATAAAAAACACTTGTTTGAGTGGATTAAAATTTTAGACAAAGAAAACCTTATCTTGCTTCCCAAAAAAGCTGAATGCAATCTATGCTGCTATATAAGAAAAATATATCAATTAATAAAAAATTTAGTAAATATGAATACCTAAAATTAATTATAATTTTTAACATTAATAATTATCAACATTTTTATTAATTTGTTTTGACATATTTTCCCACATCATATATTCATATTTTTTACCTTTTATTCATTTTTTAGAGGAGCAATGCGGGTAATTTGTTTCACTTCATTTTAATAATTTTATGTTAATTAATGTAAAAAAAATTTATTTAAAATTTTGATTTATTTTTTCAATTTACATTGAATATTTTATTACATTTTTAATAATTGAGGATGTAATTAATAGGATGAATATTTTGATGATTTTCTTAACAAACAAATGGGGTTTTTTAATTATTGAGTTGAATATTGATTTATCCATTTTGTAAAAAAAAAATTATATAAATAATAATATGATATTACAAAATTAATTGTGTTTTCATTTTCTATCATGATATGATTTTGAGGCATTCTTCATGGCTGTGATCAGTCCACCCCAGGTATGAATATACTATGATTAACGGATGAACATGAGGTGAATTTTTTTATGTTATTACAAAATTATAAAAATTTAAACGTTTTGTTTTTATAAAATTGATATACCATAATTATAATAGAATTATATGAATAAAAATGGATATAAAAATATTTCATAACTTTTATAAAGTACTATCCTCTTAGTATACATGTTTTAAAAGATTAAATTAATGATTATTGTACAATTGATTATTTCATTAATATGTTTTCTAGTTTTTTCATTTTTTTATATCATAAAAATCATATTTATTCATTAAACACATTATCAAGATAGTCCATGTAACAAAAAATTCAAATAATGGCCTAAATTAATCATCCCATAAAGGTGGTAGACCATATACTTTCATGTTTGATGATATCATATTTCATATAACAGGTTAAATATATTACATTTTTATCTTCAAAAACATAAAATTTGTTTTACATGTAAAAGTTATTAATCTAATACATAATTATGTCAATTTTTTTATGGATATCTAAGGAAAATGAAATCGGGTTGTTTGTAGAAGTGGTGGTCCACACAATGCATTGATGACATTCTCATTTACCAAAATACAAAGGGAAATGGTGTTAATTTTTCATACGATCATAAAAATATCATAAATAAACAATAATAATATATATTTATTCATTTTACGATACTTAAAAAATGGAATAATAAATGCTCAAAACTAAATACAAATTATAAAGAGGGGTTAAAAACATTTACCTTACATCATTTATCATCTCCTTTGAAACATGGGTTAATCCCATGATTATGGCCATTTGAGAAGTCGAAAACCACAATAAGGTGTCCATGAGTGCTAAAAAGTGTATTGGTGAGTTTTTTGTGAAATTATATGGTTTATATTAGATATAAATAGATGAGAGGGCTTCCCATTTTATAAGTGAAAAGATATGACATTTTTTTAAATACCCAAAACATTTCAATAGCAGGTTGTCAAAAAAAGTGAAGGTGGAACAAAAATTGATAAATAATTAAGATTAGAAAATATAACGTTTTGAAAAAAATCCAAAATAATTTAAAAACTTTTTAATATTTATAGGACTATTACCTCCCATGTTACTCATTTATACCATTTTTTCAACGTAGTAACAAGTTTCTTCCACAGTGATTTACCCTTTATTCTCATTAATATAATTATTATTAATATATTATTTATATCTACTAATAAAAATATATGAAATCAATTTTTTATTATATTTTTAAAAGTGATAATAATATTTTTAAAACAGTAAAGTTATAATATCATAAATAAAATAATTTAAAAAATTTAACTAATGATCAAAAATGTAAAATATGGTTTTAAAATTTCAAAAAATAGTCATTAAAATCAAATTAATATTATTAAAAAAATATTTTATAATATTATCAATTTTGAATTGTCCTGCAATCCTATTTCGTTAATAAATATAAAATGTTTTTATTTGACGATTTAAGAATACTTTTTTGGTTATGGATATTCATAATGGTAAAAACTCTGTAGATGAAACACCTCAATATTTTTCTTATAACATGTAGGAGTACTTTAGGTAATATTATAATCTTCAGGTGTGACATTATTGAATAATTTTGGGGCCCATATATCCTTGTTTTTTTGAATTATAAAAATATCAAATATAATATGTCACATATGAAGATACTTTCTAAAATAATGGATTTTGTTTCAGAAGGTGTATTAGGTTGAAATATATGACCTCTGTTATATGTAGAATGTATAGTTTCCTCTATTAATTAAATTAATGTTTTTTGGTGTTTGTTGAAATCACAAACCATTATTGTTTGTTTTTATTTTTAATTTTAAGTGGTTTTATTAAGAAAGTGGAATATACAGGTTTGTGATGAAATTTATAAAAATATTTAATAAATTGAACAGATAAAATTAATCAATATATGAATTTTCAGGGGTCAGTCAAAAAATAATAATACTAATTTTTTTTAATTGTTTTAATTTGTGTTGAATAACGAGAATGAAAATTTACGTTTCTACATAATAATTTTATTATGGTAGAAAAAATTGGTTTGGTGATTAATTTATTTGGATATCAAATTAGTAATGGTGGTATTATTACTTGTTCTAAATTAATGATTTTGTGTGATTATGAAATATTTATTAATATAATATCTATATTTAATGAAATTTATATTGAAATATTTAAGGTGGTAATAATGAGGTTAATTTAATCATAATAAAATTCATTTTTATTTTTGTTTTCCTTATTAATGTTTGAAAATATGGTACATATATATAATAAGTACATATTGTGGGTTATATATATATATGTAAATATATATATATATATATCTGTCTATGTGTGTTAATATATATATATATATATACATGTGTGTGTGTGGTTGTTTATATAATCATGTGTATATATATCGGTTTTATATAAATCTATATGTGCATAGGAATATATAAATATGTATTCCGATGTATATATGTATATATGTGTGTATGTGTGTATGTTTATATATATGATATTTAAAAATTATTTAAAAAGTTATGGATAAATTTTATGATGCATATAAATAATTATTTTTATTTTTGAAAGGGGAATTTTCAAAAGAATTTTTTTTATATCTGGTCATTGTGTAGTGTGTTGTACACAATATGTGGGGGAAATGAAAAGAATAATATTGACAATAAAGAAAAATTTTATGAAAGAGTGGCCATGGGGGTAGAAGATAGGGAATATGTAGGAGAGTTTATTTTCCATGTGCAACGTATAAAGGACGGGGAAAACCATATTGAAAGGGAAAAATATAAATAATGGAAATGAATTAAAAAATATAAAAATGTTAAATGGTTGGGGTTGTGTATACAAGTATTGGAATTACATCCCTCTCTCTCACATCTCTCTTCCACTCCCCTTCTGTCTATTATTTCATTTTAAATTCTAAAACTATCCCTTCAAAAATGATTTTTGTTAACGATTATATTGACACATCGTTTGTGCCTTTTTTATCTCCCTAGGTATAAATTAATTCATAACTCTTTAATTAATATAGGTATTTTATATAGATTTAATTTATTCCATTTTTTCAAATTTTAAATATATATGATATATTATTTTTAATAAAAGATTCATTTACTATGCAGCATCTCTTAGAGTTGAAATTGGACTATGTTAGAAATCATATTCATCAGAACGTCATTGCACTTAATTTAAGTTGTTCATTACCTCGGTGAGTCCATGATTCTGATTAATAGAATGATATAATGAATTGTGTTTATGTTCATAGACTATTTGGAATTTGTTTACATGTGTGTGAGTTTTTTTCTTTTTCACAGTCATAATATACTATGTGTGCCTTAATATGATACAATTTTTTCCTTAGAATATTTTTTCTATATGTTGTTTGGTTTTTCCATTTTTCAAGGGAACAAATTTATTGGTAGACACATCATGGAGAGGTATCCCATGATTGAGTGTAGTTATGATACTTCTTGTTATATGATGATTGGATGCAGATTGCTGAAAGGGAATGATGGAATTTTGTGGCTTGATTTCAGGGAATGGAAATCATCTGTGATTGGACCCCTGTTACAGTAGTGTGGCATGATAGAATATGAGGTATCTATTTAGTGAATGAAATTCATGTGTGATCAGAACAATTTAGAACCATTGGGGACTTAGGGTATATTATTAACTACCTAAGATATAACTACAGTGTTTGAGGGCCCCGTGTGGTATTCCCTAGTGGACAATGGTTTGTACAAAAATTCTGTCACATGAGGCTAGATATAACATTTTTGAATTATCCATGACTGCTCTAATATTTTTTGGTAGGGGGGTAAAGATGTTATCCCTAGTTTTTGTAATGGATATCCTATCACAAAAATTATAGATATAATTATTACTTATGTGGTAATTTATTAATTTCCAAATTATAAACTATTTGGAGTATACAAACTAGTTATGTACGAATTGGTGTTTTCTTACTGTGTCATGTAATCTCACCACCTCTTGAATTTTAGTGCACTAGTTGATTTTATGACTAGAGACCTATCGAATGGAATGGGCCTATGGTGGATGAAAGATCAGAGTTTTATGGAGCTATTAGTACAAAGAGAGAGAGAGAGTCGGGAGGGATATATGATTAATGTATTTTTTTCAATAATTATACATGTTTGTCTTCACAGCATGGATGACCTTTTATTTTTATGAAATTTATGACTTCATTATATTTCCCCATTTAATATGATTATATTTTTATTATATTTTATAATATATTTATTTTTATATTAATTATTTGTCCTTGGACATGATATTGAGTGTGTGGCCTCCCATGAGATCGGTGTGGACGTTCACTGCATGTTGGTAGCCTCTTGTATATGTTGATATGTTCATTATTTGATGTTACACTTAAGAATATACCAATGTTATTAGGTAATTATGTTACAAAATTGTATCATAATGCTTGGAATAAGTAACTGGTTTCTTCTCCATGGCATGATTTGGGATAAGGTACATAGCTGATTGGTTGTTTCGAACTCCTATAGGGGAACAATGATAGATCCTGGTAAGATATTTATCTTGGACTACGAAGAATCCATAAAGTGTGAAATTATGTTTTACATTAACACATGAATAAATTCATAATGGGTGATAAAAATCATTTTGATATTTGATATAGGATATATTGAGTGTGTTCATTCTTCATGAGAAGTCATGTAGGTTCGCTTGACATATATACAGCTTTTTATGTAGAATTGTAGTCCTTTAATTAAATTCCCCTAGTCGTTATTTATTTTACTACCAGTTTCACATTCTTTGATATATCATTCTTCCAATACTATTCTGAAATACCTTTATAATCTTTAATTATTTTAACTAAGCATGATTTTTTGTTTGTACATATATTATGATTTAAACTAATGTGTACAGACAATAACTTTGGTTAGTGTTAGGGAAGTTATTACTTGGGTTAAGTGATTGATCCTAGGAGAGCCATGATTGTTCTCACAAATCATATATGATAGATTTATATCCCTAATGATGCTTCTTGAATTTCAGAAATTACACTTATGGTATTTTTTATGGGATCACCATCATAGAAGGAGGGTGATCTTTGTAACCTCCCCCCACCTACATTGATGTTGCTGGAAGTATCCCTTCTCTATAGTGTAGTCATATCACTAAGGACCATGGTTGACTAATATATTGACTTATAAATTCTATGTCATATAGATATATAGTGAACTAGTGAACCTAATTATTAAAATAAAAATATATGCATCACCGAGGATGAATTTTATCTCATTGAGATAGATGAGGTCTAGAATGTAGAACTAGTAGATTTCAGGATACATGGATCCACCAAAATGTGGCAGCATGTGATGAACATTATGAAAAGATATATTGTTTAAAATAATAATCCATTAGAGAAATATTCCTTCAAGAGTTCATTCAGGTTATGCCAAATCCATTCAATTCTCATGAAATCTTGATGCTTTGGTGTAGCTTACTGATAATTATTTATTACTTAAAATTTCCTATGAAATTTAGTCAGATCTCTATAATGAAGAAAACAAGTCCGGAGGTAGAAATAGTTGAGGTCTATCCTCCATTTAACAATAGACATCATTAGGATACTCTAAAATGAATTAAGATGAAGGTTAGAAATATAAAATGATTTCCCATCACTATAGAGTAACTATGGAAAATACCGAAAGATGAGACATATATAGTTGTTCAATTCTATATAATTGAGGACAGGGCTCCATATAATTGATGTACAAACATAAAAATTGAACTAGTTACATGTTTATGGTCCTCATAAGTAGTATCATACAACTACTCAGGAGTATTACTTTGTATATTAGGCAATTAGTTACTCTGAAGTGGATCAAAGAACAACATATGTTGATGATGAAATTTTTACTATACAAGGCATAGTATTAAAGACATCTACATAATAATCATCCATATAAGATACCATTTTTCACATCCACATATCTCTATGATATATGTCTAAACATGTACTATCATCCATGTTATTCCCTAACATAGTTTACTCTAATACATCATTAAGAGATGGATATTTGATTCAAATATATGGGTGAGTAATAGTTCATGCTTCCATTAGTGAGGAATTGAAGTGGGACCTCTATTACAATCAATGTGAGGATATAAAGTTGGTTTCTTAAAATATTTAAAAAGGAACCCATGGAATAATTATATTTCTTGGGTGATTATTAATTACCTAACAATGTCACCAACATTTACTGATTTGAGAGATATGCTAAATGGATGAACTAGAGGTGAATTATATTCAAGACATCTTTGAATTATATTGAGTTCCCTTGAGATTTTTTTGGATATATATTCAAATATTACTATGGATTTATAGTGGGGGTTTCAGATTATGACATGGATTAGCTAATATCGAACTCATCATACATTTATCAAATAGATAGATCATCTTAATAAACTATATTCATAGTAGAGTATTTTATTGAAAATTGATTCATAGATGGTAGTGGGTGATTAGATGATCACATTTCATTGGTTGATTTCACATATTTTAGTTATGAACTATCATTGATTCCCTGAGAACTATATGGGGATATTTATTTTTTCCTTTTCATTAACCCTATTGTTTCCATGATGTGGGTGATAATGTTTCAATAAGGCCCTATTAAATGTAGGATTCATCTAAGAGAGTGTAGTTGATTCAAAAACCAATGATCATTAATCAAAGTATAATGAAATTGTATGTATACAAGATAAGATGACCTATTCTATTTTTTTTGGTGATTCGTAGTTATTTAGAGTGACTCATCAATTATTCAACCAACATCTAAAGCATTTGTGGAATATGGAACAGTTTTTTTGGGGACCCTTTGAAATCTATGAATGTGTTGGGATGGTGGCGTATTGTGAGAACCAAAACCATTATAAATTGAATTACCATATTGAATTAATAAATTTCATATTGTGTAATATAATTATAGAAAACACATGAACTAAATTCATTATTTTGGACCAATTCCTTGTTGGATTTAATAGGATGTTAATTATTTATTGTTGATAATATAGAAATTATATATAGCCAATTAAAATTTTTCTTTAAGAAGTTTTTCTAAAAAGTCTATTTTAAAATATGGAAGGAGTGATGGTTTCAATTAGTACAGTCATTCCCAATGGATCCCATTTATCATAGATTTTAAGGGAGAAGGAATCACTTTTGTTTTTCCTTAACCATTCCCAAGATGCTATTCAATAACAGAGGCATGAATGAAACCATTTAGTATAGAATTCCTTGTTTATTGAGATCATTATCCAAAATATGTTTGTTGAAACACCATATGAAAGCACCATAATCTACCACCGTGCATATAGGGAAACACACAAGTGTATTAAAGGGTTACATATCTAGATTCTAGAAATATTAAATTTTATAATATATTTTTAATAAAATAAATATTATTTAAATCCATTTTTAATTATATTATATATGGTTATATAATGAGTTTAATAAAAATTTAATTTTGATTTGAGGAAATTAAAATTGAATTTTTGGGAAATACATTGTCCAGGTAATGACACTGTTGAAAAAACCCCCAAAATTTAGAAATTTTTTTTATCAATAATAAATTTTTATTAATTAATAATTATTTAAATATTTATGATAATATAATTTTATAATGAATAATTTTATTCTGATTGGGGTATGAAACAATTATTGTTCTAAACACACATTTTTTTAGTAAATGAAAATTCATTTTAAGATGAAACATATCATAATTAAATAATTTTTTTTGCTAAAATTAATAATATATTTTGAATTAGAAATTCATAAATATTTAATATTAAATTTTAAATAATTTTTTGAGTTAGCTCAATTTTTGGATTAAAAAAAATATTGTGTAAATATATGATAGGTATTAAGCCATCATATTTTCCCAAAACTGATTTAATAAACTATATAAAGGGGTTTAATGGTGAAAAATACGTTTCACATTCAAAATATTTATTTTTAAGTTATTTGGTTAATTTTATAAACCCTTAATGAATCCTCAAAAAACATTTAATGTTTTAAAATACATTCTTTTCTAAATTTTTTAACATACATATCTCTAGGACTATTATTTTATAGAGATCTGTTATTTTCATTATAATATATTTAAAATAAATCCCATTTGGAATTAAATAAGGGAGAAATACATGTGTTGTTTTTTTCATATATAATCAAAACCCCATGTTTTTAAATTTATGAGTCATTCCCCTCTCTTTTTCAATAAAACCAAATGAAACCTCTCATTCAAATTTACAGAAAACAATTTTTTTGTTATGTTACTTGACCAACAACTCCCATATATATCCTAATGTGTTCCCAATCTCATAAAGTGTTTCGTCCATGATTCCATAAGCACCCTATCATGGTAAAAGATACCTTCTTAATCCTATTTTTTCAAGAACAATCTTATATTAGTCCATTTTATTTCTAATTGTTCATCTTGGGATATAATTTTTAACATATTTATTGATTATCTTAGTATTTCATAGTGTTGATTGATCCCTTTAACTCTTAGTAAATAGTTACATAAATATTTATCTACACCTTTATTATAAAAAAATTCTAATAATTTTCTATAAAAATCATTTGTATATTGGATAACCATCCTCATTTTAAATAATGTTTATTCACCAAGATTTACATATCATTCATTAATTTAGGATTTCTATGAATGTAACTCACACTCGTTATTCCTGGGATTGTAATTGATAAAATACATCCATATTTTGTATGTTTGAGGTTTCAAAATTATGTATACACGTGATATTTATAGGATGGGTGAGCCAAAAATAATATAACCCAAAATTAATATGGTGATCTCTCTATCCTATGTGATTCAATAAATATTCCATGTGAGGTTATCCTACACACATTATTTAATGAAGCATCAGTTTTTATCCTCGATATCAATTTGGTATTTCATGTTTGATGTTGTATACACAGAACCACGATACCATTAACTTATCATGTCACATCCTGCTACAATATTAATGTTTATCATTCTCACACCCCTTGTGTTACCTGTATATTCCTCTTTACTCTCATGTACATGGTTAAATTTATCTTGTCATTAATTATTAACTTACTAGTATTTATTTTTCAAACCTTTGTTATGTAAGTCCCCAATTTATCCAATAATTCTTTTGAAGATAAATGGAATTTTATATCTTACACATTGATACTTTATGATATTTTATTTCTAATATTTGTTATTTTCATAGATTTCATATGTTACATGCATCACTTAGACATAACAAATCACCAAAAAATAGTTATTAATATTTACACATGATGGTTATAAAAGAATAATTAAACTAAGAATTATGAAAAGGAAGGAAATCTTTTAAAAAATCATGAATGATGTTTTTTTATAAATAAAATATATTGAAAAGTAGTTATTAAATTTTTATAAATGTTTTTATACACATCAGAATTATTATTTTTTCAAAATTGTATTTATTATTTTTTATTATTAAAAAATAAAATTAGTTTTCACCCTATATTAAAAAATTTATTTTAAAAAATGATCCTGATTTTTGAAATCAATAAGTAAAAATATATTAGAGTTAATTTTATTGAATTTTTTTAATGAATTCTAAAAAAAATTACAAAAAAATATGTCTTCATTTATGGAAATTTAAGAGTGTATTTTTATATTATATTTTAAAAAGTAAATTTTTAATTGTGTTATTTTTATACTTATTTTTGCTATTTTAATCAGTTCTCAAGTTCATTTTTTATTTAAATGTTTTACCGTTATGAAATCATTTAGTTTGAAACATCTTTTTCCTCACATATATGTGTTTATTTTAAATTAAATTATACAATATATTTGAATTGATTTTGTTTAAATGTTTTTTATATTTTTAATCATAATAATTAATATTTTATACTTTGTTAAAGTTAATTTTTTTCATAAATAAATGTAAAAATAAAAAAAATTAATTAAAATACTTAAAGATAAAACGATTTTACCTAGGGGTAAACTATAATATAAAGTAATTATATCAAAAAATATATATATCAATTTTAATAACCATTAGTAAAACGTATAATATAAAAAAATTGTCTTTATTTGGTATAATTTTTTTATGGGAATGAATTTACCATAATGGATTTATTAAGAAATTTCTTAGTTCATTCCATGGGTGTGACATCACCAACATTAAAATGGAAATATCTTGTCATATCGTATTCAAACATCCAAATCCTTTGGCTATCATCATTCACTAACCAAATATACTCATCATTTACACCACATTTACTATATGAATTTTGTATATTCATAAACTCCCCTTTGTCAGTATTATGTATAAACTTGAAGAGGTTGTCCAAATAAGAACTATTATTCTTAATAGTACATTTTGTCTTGTTTCTACATCCAACATGAAAACAAATATTATATTATAATTATATAATATCATACATATCTCTAATATTCATTGATGTTATTATGTATGTTTTATAACCTACATACATATCCTTTTTAATCAAATGGAAATGAAGATGACGATCAGGTATAAGGAGGACTACCACCTCAAAAAATGTAGTAATTAATTTTCCATCACTGCCTCTCATAGATGGATATAGTAATGGATTAAAATTATTTATATGATATGGAATAATTATCATTCAGAAATAATAATATCATATCTACACTCTTACTTTCAAATCCATTGTAAAATGATAACATCGCTCATGCATATGTGTTAGCTACATCCTCAATAAAGAAATGTGATATGTTTTTAATTTAATATTAACATAGGTCATATTATGTATATATTTAATTAGTATACATGTTTTATATGATAAAAAAATTATTCTAGAAAGGATTGTTAATATTTTCATTTTTTTGTCCTATCTATCAAGAAAATCGAAGCAGTGTTCGTATGTACTTACTTCATACCGTCTCATTGAAATGTGTAATTCATTTCCAAATATCTATCTTTTATAGATTAATATATATATATATATATAATAAATATATATTTTATGTATGTAATTATTAAATATTTTTTAGTGATTTAACCAACGTCAATGTACATGGACTAAAACAACAAGACCCAAACATACATGAAAAAAGTAGTTATTATCCGAAATAGTGAATTTAATAAAGTATTTTTTATAAATGGGTGATAAGAGGTTATAATTAAATAATATATGGCTTGATAAATATATTTATGGATTAACATTTTATGTATAATAAAAATATAATTAATATATAAGAGGTTCAAATATAAACAAATAAATATGATAGTAAATGTAAGGCTTTTTTTCTAACATTTATTTCAATAAGATACATGTCTTATACAACACTTGTTTATTTTTAGGTCTATATTCTTCCCATGAATATATTTTATGAAACATCTTATGAAATTTATTTTATATTCCTATCAATCTATTATTCACTCTTTAAAGGGGAGTATGATTCAAATGATACCAAAGTGGTATTGGTTTGTTGTTACAATTTAAATGTTTATCGAGATTGTATATTCTTTTGATTTGGAGGATAAAATATTATGTTCTATATTTCATTAATCCAATGAAATTTCTTCTTGTTTAGTTATTTCATATATTTACATGTTTCCCCCATTTTTCTCTATTTATATTCTCAATTGTCAAATTTTTTTGAAAACCTAATTGATTTCCCTCTATTATCAAAATCTCATTTTCATCAATATACATATTCTTTATATAATATTTTAAATAATGTACATACTATTCTATGATTATTTTTAAATACAAATTTTGACGTGTTTTAATTTTTAAAAGTTAGTTTAAAATAAATATTCTCATTATTTTTTGAATGAGTTCACAATTATATCTGACAAAAATGTGAAAGGAATCATTATTTTAACATGTTTGTCATGAATAGTAGTTTACATTATCATGACTATTTAATAATGTAATTATATATTTTTAAAAGGTTTTTTGTAAAGAAATAAATATCTATAATATTTGGGATATTTTTAATTTTTATAAATTAATTTTAAAATTAGAAAGGTTACTTTACTTGAGAATGTTTTCATTGATTTAATTAAAATTTATACTAATCAATGACAACATTCCTTGATTGTATTTATGATATAATGGTAATATTTTCCATATATATCACCCATATTCTATCTCTCGATGTTTTATGGTTACGAAGACAAAATGTGATTGAAACTCTTTTCTTTTACCTAGGTTATGAAGTAATTAAATGTTTATGAATGAAATTTCATTTCATGGGTTAGAATATGAATACCATTTTATGATATTGTGGAACAAATATGTACGTATACTATTATGTGATGGGTGGTCCTAGAACTATATCAACCTCCAACTAATTGTTTAATTATAACTATTCTATGGTCTTAAAGGGTATATGGGAGTAAATCTCAATCCCAAAGTTGGGTA
The DNA here is from genome assembly GCA_963277665.1 of Viscum album. Lineage (NCBI taxonomy): Eukaryota > Viridiplantae > Streptophyta > Magnoliopsida > Santalales > Viscaceae > Viscum > Viscum album. Next base: position 351,306,454 of record OY728123.1, read on the forward strand.
CATGAGAGGTTATCCAAACTCTATAATACGGTACCTATGGCGTTTTCTCACATAAAAAATTATGAATATATGAGGTTATATCGTGCATACGAGAGGGTATATAGGAGTTTATCCCAAGAACAAACTAGTTACATGGGTTGTTACATAAGGAAGAATTTTTTATGTATGTCTTTTTGGGGAGCAATGATATAAGAGAATCTATGAATATTTTTATTATAAAAAAATATGTCTTAAGCCAATGTAGTTATATCAACACTCTTGTTCTTTGATTCTTATTTGGTTCATGTCTAATGAACATCCATGATTTTTTCGATGACACAATATTGTTTTATTTGTTACCTATGTTATGGTTTTTAAATCTTATGCTCATGTTACAATACCCTTATTTTCATATTCTACTTATGTGATCATTGAAATATCCATTGTTTACGATTACTGAGAATCTGATCTAAATTCTTCATATGTTTCCCTTCCCTAGGTTATAAAAAAAATTATTAAGTCTGTTATTTTTAGGAAGGGTTCTATTTTTAAAGGAAATTGTTGGAGGAAATGTATTTCATATATTAACCAATTTTTTATGTATCAATGATTCTAAAGAAAATAATAATTTATTATTCTTATGTTTGTATTTGTGAAATTAAATGAATATTCCTCTACTAATATGTAATATCAATGTATAGAAATTCTTATTCTGTATTTTTGGTATCAAAGAGATGGTTTAGTTAACCATTAGAACATGGATCATAAAACAATAGTGAACACCATAGGGATAAGTCAAAGGATAAGTCTATCTATACAAAGATATCCTGAAATTTTGTTGAAACATTGTGTAAGTGGATTCTAAGATATTACATCCATAAATAAATACATGATATGGATTTGGATATTACATAGTTGTGCCTAGAAGTAATTACACTAAAATTGAAACATTGGACATTGATTAAATCATCACCTGGTGCATGAAATTGTCCTTTATTATTAAATGGGATGAGAGTACATGAGGATATTTTTTGAAAATTCAAAACTATTAATAGGAATCATGATTTTCATAAATATATAATGACCATGAATTTCCATGTCTAAACCTATGGTACCATATAATTATGATAATTTTTCATGATTTATAAATCCTATAAAATATTTGTCATTATTATGTTGTTTCCCACTAAGATTATACTTTCTCAAACTCTGATTTTTTGTTTTTTTATTATTGAAATAGAAAGGAATCATGTTCTATTAATTTAAATGAATGAGTCAATTATTTTTACCCTTAAGTGGAATGTTTTTTGGTACCGAAATAGAATAATAATCCTATTTTTCTCAAACAACATAGTCAATATATTATTCACTATAAACATTGAAATGAGAGATGTAGGGAAAGTGTTATGTTGAGTACCTCAAGAGGTGACTTATATCTTCTTTTGGTGGTTCCTATTATCTACTAGTTTCCGAGAAATATATTAGTAACATTGAAATGTAATTTTATATTCACCATTTTTAGGAGAATGAATAATTCATTTTTTAGTGTATCATTTGGAAAGTGAATTAGATCAATAGTTGAGTATTTTCAAGAATAGAAGGCCACTATATGATATTCAATCCATTTTTTATGATGAGGATAATATATTATTTTTCAATAGTTTATATCATTGTATTCTTTATAACTAAATTTATAAATAATTAGTATATATAAATAGTCTTGATGATAATTTTATTGTACTAATAAGGGGAATTTTAGAATATTTTGGTGTTATGATTCTTGTATTATAATCTAGTAAAAATATATTATTGATTGATTTTTTACTGGTTTAAAACCACGTTGCCAAATAGTTTTATCCACATGGCACTGAAGTACATTTTAAGAAATAATTATATATGATAATGTGGCGAAAATGTGAATTTAATGTATCCATTATCCTATTGGAGTTTATAAGAAATGAATAAAAAATATCTAGGAAACTCAAAAACCCATAGAGAGAGGAAGATGATATTTCTTTCATGGTCAATGTGTGGTTGTAAATTTGGATTAAATTGTCTCATGGGGTGTCATACCTATTTTAGAAGTCAAAAGTAAGGACATCGAGTGGATGGATGATATATTTTTGGGAATACGATAACTATTGATGAGATTAGAAAAAAAATATCAATAGAATGTCCCACCCACACTCTAGTGTTTCAAATGTATGGAGTCTGGGAATTTTACATACATGTTCTCAAATATAATAAGTAATAATGATGATCAATGTTATAAAACAATTAACCGAAGAGAAAAATAGAAATGTCATGTGATAAATTTTTTAATGAGTGATGTGATAACAACATATTGAATGGTACACTACAATCCACTCTATATCTGGTAATGTCTAATTTTTCTTGTGGTAAATAAATTTATTTATAGCTGAATAATTTAATAAATGTATCGAAATGTCAACTCAATCTTTAGTTGTATATTTTTTCGTGAAAACCCCAAATGGCACATTGATCACATCCAAAATCTATAATTCATCTCTAGATGATGTTTATTGGAATGATCTCCCTATAAATAATGATATTATCCCTTTGGATGAATTTTATTTTATCTTAGGAATAAATTGGAACACTATTTATAAATCCCACATCAGTTTCAACAGATGGGTAGTAATGTTTGATATTAAAATCAAACCGTTTATCATCTATCAATGTGATGAAAATTATTAAAATCTGATGTGGATCCGGACATTTTTATTTTTTTCTATTATTATTCAAAATCGCTGTTAATTTGAATATTTTTGGGGAGAAACTGAAAATTTAATATATACCTATTGTGTGTGTGTTCTTTGATGTATTTATGGAAGAGTTACCATTTCTTATAGAAAATCATGATGTTGTGTTCCCAATATAACCCATACTTGGTGCCATAATAATTTCGTTGAATCCCTATAGAATATCCACAATTGAGTGGCCTAAATTTATGAACAAACTCCCTTATAATCAAAATAAAGTATTCAATTATCCATGTCTTTCATCAAGGGGTTCCCATGTTCATATTTTTAAGAATAAAGATGGATCATTGGAGCTCATAATTTATTATTTGGAACTAAATAACATTTCATTCAATAAAATGTATCATATACCCTGATTGATGACTTATTAGGTCAATTGTGCTTAGAACAATGTTATTCAAAGATTTACCTCTGTTCAAGATATCATGAATTGATGGTCAAAATTTTGGATATTCCAATGAAAATATTTTTTCAATATATCTAAACTATGAATATAGAGTCATACCATTTAGTAATATTAATTCCCCTTTTGTCTTCATGTATTTAATGAATTGTGACATATTGATTACCTGGATTAGTTTGTGAAAGTATATATATATATGGTATTGGTATATATTCATAAAGGAAGGAAGAATATTATGATATCGTGATATTTATACTGAAAACCCTATGTGAATAGAAACACTTTATAAAATCTAATAATTGTGAATATTTGATGAAAATTGTTTCATTTTTGAGTCATATACTCTCAACATAGGGTATAACAGTGGATCCATAAAAAACAAAGGCTATGGAACATTGGACTAGAAAAACCATAGTGAGTAAGATTCATATTTATCTTGGTTTGGATATATATTTGAGTTTATTTCTTGTAATGTTATAATCACTATGAAATCCACATAAAACATTAACCCAGAAGGGATCCATGTTCCATTGGATAGATGAATATGGGGAAAAGTTCAATGAAATATAGAATATTTTAGTCAATAAACCTATTATAACATTATTTTATAGTGGATAATGGATTCCAATATTTAATGATGCATCAAATAATGGATTGGGATTCATTTTAATGAAACATTATATGATGTTACATTATAGATCTAGAAAATTGATGAACCATGAGAAAAATTATGAAACTCATGATTTTCAGTTATCTGTGATATTGTTTTTATTATATATATGGAGTAACTATATTAATGAAGATGGATGGATATATATATACTCATCATAAAAGGTTAATGTATATATTCATAAAAAATATTGGAATATTATCCAAATAATATGGTTGGTTAAATATTATGACTTCAGAATATATTACCACTCAAAGAAAGAGAATAAGGTGGATTATGCATTGATTTGAAATGATCATTTCATATTTTCTCTGATTATGATCCTAAATGTTCTAATTTTTAGGGATTTTTAAAGGATCGATATGGAAATATTGAAGGAAGGGATGAAATAAAATATTTCTAAAATATTTATTTGTCTATCTATCCAAATATTGATTAAAGTGGAAATGAAAGAAAATAATGAGATATTGAAGAGGGTTGTAAATTTTCCTAAGCTAAAACTTGATTATGTTTTAATGATAACATTTTTGAACAATATATGTGTTATATCCATACCATATATGAAGACTGATATGTTATAAGATGCTCATATTCTATCAATATCAATTCATCATTAAAGTAAAAATGATGTATAAAGATATGAATGGTTATTTCTGGTTGGACAGAATGAAGAGAGTTATTGTATAGTATGTATATTAGTGATTTTTTTGTCACTATGATATGTATGAGAAATAAAATTCATAGGGTGTGTCAAAACCACTACATATAGTTGAAGGGAAATTAAAATACATTGCCATGTATTTTTTCATTAGACTCCCCAGAACATCTATTAGGAATACTCTTATCTAGGTTATATTCGATAACCTAATGATTTCAACAAAGTTCATTACAATCAGTGAAGATTAATCTCTATATCATCAAGGAATTATTTACATTAAATATGTGTTAAGGGTTTCTAGAGTATGATAATATATTATGTCTGAATGGGATCTAAGGTTTTTGATGTTATACTATAAAACTCTTAACTGGGATCTAGATATAGAGATAAGTTTCAGAAATTCATATAATCCTCAGATTTATGTTAATTCATAGTGAACAATTCAAACAGTATAGGATGTATTAATATTTTTTTATATAGAATTTTAATGGTTTTGTGATGAGAAACTTTTGAATGTTGAGTTTTCTTACATAAATATCTTTCATCCCAGAATTCATATGGCTCCTTATGAAGATGTTCATGGAACGAAGTGAATCAAATCCAACTTTCTAGGAATATATTGGTGAATGAAATCTATTTTGAGTAGATAAATTTTAGTATATAGTATAGAATTTAAAATCCTTCCATTATAACATCAACTTATATCTATGTTAATAGAATGATTATGATGGATTTTTGTAGTGTCATGTGTAATGTAATGGTTGTGAGAAGGTTTTACTATGCATTAATTTATTGAAGAAAGATATGAGACTCAAGAATATATAATGATTATCCGAAGTTATATTGTCCATGTCATGATTATTTATCGGGTAAAGATTATTTCTTATCACTTGGGGATTCCACTGAACCTCTCTCATGTCTATGATATGTTCTATGTATCTCTTATAAGGATGTTCATACCTAATCATTGACATGTATGGAACTAATAAGTCATACATATGCCTCATTACACCCCTTTTGAGAAGAAACTGATGTATAATTTTTATTATGGAATGAAATTTATATGAATGTGGATTAGTCACCTGGATATTGATTAATGGTAAAACCACCAGTTCAAAGTAGCTGCATGGGAAATTGAGTATATGATATGGTAGACGTATACCATCTTTTTCATTAAATTTAAATATTTTTGATGGAAAATCAATTTAATAGGGGTATAATGTAATAAATTTATATTTTATGAAATATTTTTCAAATAAATTTATCTTCTTTGACACCTTGTGTTATAGGAAACATTGTGTTTTAACAAAACACAATATATTATGTATATTATTATCGAAACATGACCATTATATCTCAACTATTAATGTTGATTTTTTGAATTGAAATAAAAAAAATAAAACATAATTATAAAATATTTAGATAAAGAAATTATATATATAAATAGGTATTTATTTTTAAAATAATGTCTATATATGCTTCAAAAATACATTTTCCTTGTTAATGAATTTTATTGATTTTTTGTGAAAAAATGAAATATAATTACTTTTTTCAACATTAAAATTTTTTTGAATAAATTAACTTTATTTTTTAAATAATATTTCAAATTTATATAACATTTAAATATTTGAAAAATATTACATTTTGATAAATATTGGAAACATTGACGGTTTTTACTAAAAATAGGATTTTCATTTAATGAAATTATGAATTCTATTTTTATGATGGATCTAAATACAATAATATTTCAAGTATATAATTATTAATCTATTTTCTTTCCTAGAAATCAATTACATTTTATATTTTCTATATAAAACCGTCATGGATATTGAAAAACTTTTTATTTGGAAAAATGCTTTTTATAACGTCATCGCGTTCACTTTTAAATTAAATTAAACCACTTAATTGAATAGAATTTGGTAAAATTGATTCCAAATTTATAATAAGATTAATACATATTATATAACAAGTTCATATTATTTTTTAAAAGAAAAATATTAAAAATAGTTAATATTAAAAAATCATGGTTAAAGATAAAACATGTTTACAAGGGGTTCACCAAGAAGATAAATGTATTTTTTCTTGTCAAACACGCCCAAATCCTATTGTATTTACATATTTCAACCTTATAATAAAAAATAAATAAATAAATGTTAATTTATAATCATTTTTCTTGTTAATGGATTTATCATTTTGGATTATTTTAGGAAATTTCCAAGTAGTTTTCATGGGGATCCTCTCCCCCATTTATAAATTAATTCTCCTTTACTCTAAAATTATCTTTTCAAAATCCTTTTATTTTTACTACAACATACCTAGATCCATTCCCAAATCCACCACTATTTCATAGTTTCTTTATTTTTTTAGGAAACCCTACCTAAGGATCCCTTATGTGTAAACCTAAAGATGTTCTCTGAAGAAGATTTATGTTCACAACCATGTGTTTCCATTTATCTTTTTGAACATCGTCCATAAAATGTTCACCAACTATGAATCTATAATAAAATTAATATCTAAAATATAATGGGATATTATTAAATTAGTTTTATATCCTACATCTTCTTCTCTTCTATCACACTCTAAAGCCAAATTTTTTGTCATGTCTACGACGAAAAACCTCCTCATAAAATGATGTATTTCATTTTCCATCACCGCATGTCACTATAGCATATAATTATGGATTTAATATATGAAAAAAATGTATATGTTAAATTTATATTTCTAGAATTATAATTTCAAATCTAACATCTAACATTATAATCCATTTTAAAACTATAACGTTGCATGTGTGCACATGTGTACCACCACCACTACAAAGCGTTGTGAAATGTATTTTTATTTTATATTGACATGAATAGAAATAAGTTTCTATCTAATATATATATATTATATCAATTAAATAAAAATTATTATGATAAAGTGTCTTAATATTTAACTTTCTTTCAATCCATGAATCGATAATGGTTAAACAATGTTCAAGTGTAGATATGAAATATAATCTCCAAGAATATTGTGATTCATTTTCCAATCATAAAATTTTATAGACAAATACAAAATGTATATATTCAATATATTTTATATTTGTATAATTATTTAAATTATATATATTATGTTACACTAATCATGATACACAGATTAAAAATCCAAAATAAATCAAACATTAATAACAAAGAATATATTACCAAAAAATAGTGATATTAACAAAGAATTGTAAATAAATTGGATAAAAAAGGTTATATGTAAATCATTTGTGGAATGATTTATATTATTATGGTTTTATAATTGAATTATAATATGAATATATTTATTATATAGGATGGTATATCATGTATGCAGAATTTTGATACATGAGTTATGGGGTTTTCATTACTGATTGATAACATTCATTTTTATTGATTTAAAGGAGAGGTACAGAAATATAGACAACTGGGGAACAAAATAAATAAAGGGGGACTAAAATAACATAGTGAAAGAGCATTGGTAATAAAAATCCTCACCCCCTCCTGAGGTAAAGAGCCAATGGTAAGGAAGGAAGACATACATTGATTCTTTGATGATAGAGACGCCCCAAAATTTGTAGCCCAGTTCACCTCCCGCCATGTGTAAGTGATCTCAACATGATTACAAAAGATCTTTCTACACTTCCTAATGTGGTACGAAACATTCCAAGGAGAAAATTTAGTTCTAGATAAGTCTTTGAGGAGAATAATAGAGTCTGTCTCTACCGCATTCAGTGGGACATATGACTTATTCCCCAAATGGTTCATTTATGAGTTGTATATACCTCCCATGAATATATTTTATGATTATATTCATTAATATTATGCGATATTACATTCATGACCTGACCCAAGCTCTAGTTGGTGCCACAACTACCCCAATACATCCCCCATAGGTCCAGATCTAGAAACCAGTATCAAAGGAATAACTAATATAGAGAGGCCTTTTCCAATGAACCTGTACACACACACACACACATAGAGACAACCATATAGATGAAAACTTGAACATGGAGTAAAATTTAAAAAATAAAAGGGCTATAAGAACAACTGTGCATTAGAATCCTTTATCCAGTACAAGTGTAAAATACTATAAACTAGAAAGTAAAGGAAAAATACACGTCCAACTAGAAGTATGTCACATCATAAAAAATTTTAAAATTAAACCTCTTAGAGAGACCATATTTTGAATCTGTAGATGCGATCACTATGCATAGTCTAAATTATAAGTTATTCCCATGATCAACTGAAGTCACTGTCAGCTTTTCCATCATATGAAAAAATATGATAGGTGTAGGAAAAATCCCAAGCAGGGTTTAGTGTATAGATACAAATAAAGACACCATAAAAATTGAAGTGGGAGAAGTATGATATACCAACTGAATATAAAAGATATTAGATGTTGGATAAAGTTAGATAGAGCATCTCATCCTAAGAATAAGAGTTAAAGTAACCTTGTCCAAACACAAGGTGCTCAAAATGGTGTGCAGATGAACTACACATCGAGACATTTTCACCAATATTTGAGAGTAAACTCATCCATACATGGGATGTAAAACACATAAAGTATGAAGCATACCACTTGGATATTTTCCAGTCAGAGAAGTATAATAACTGAATCCATGGTTATAGATAGAGAAGAATATAAATATATTCTCAGTGAAAATATGACTAAGTATGAGTGTAAGGGGACTTCTATCTAGAAACTCAACATGATAATAAGAGTAGCATGTAATTCAAAAAGTCCATAAATGATTCCTAGAATATCACTTGTCTATGTAGAAGTAACTTTCAATGTCAGTCCTTACCTTTTTTGTTTTCGGGATGTTGAGGGGACACAAAAATGAATTAGAGTATTTGTACTATAGTTCGTCAGGGGATTTAAACTCTTTAATTAATCATAGAGGACCCATTCCCATGAAGATGAGGTTTTACACTCAACTATCTTATAGAACTTTTCCTTATAAGGATATAGTGGTCCACTCCGTAAGGTAGAGGTATTACACCCATTCAGATGGGGGTTTCAATCTAATGGTTGAGAACCCATACCCCTGTGTGAAAAGGGGTTACACTCTTGTCATCGAGTAACCATGTCCCTTCTAATAGTGGGTTCCACTCTAAATGTGATGTCTCCATCCCTGGTACAATCGGGGGTTCCACTATGGTCTTCGAGGACCCATGCCCTACATGGTAGGGGTTCCTCTCAGAAGGTAGTTGTACAAGGAATGTTCCCACACTGATTTCGGGGTTCACCTATAAAGTTCTAGAACTCCACTACCCATCTCTACTGGAGGGTACAACTCGGTCATCTCTAGTGATTCGGCCTAATAAATATAGTCATTGTGCATCGCCTCAATAAGCATTATTACCTCAAAATTTCACATCATATCTCTAAAACTACAATGGTGGGAACCATAGAATTCTATATAAAAAAACTACGAATTGGCTACTCACATGAAAAAATATTAGTTCAAATGACAGAAATATGAAAGCATTAAAATTTACTCAAGGATGTCAAGGAGTACACTATGTGTGAGGGGACCAACATAGTGTGTTGTCCCACTACACTAAGTAACTATGTCTCTGATCGAAAAATATATCTTGATAGTATAGGTCTTAACAACATATCCATGCTACATGGGACTAGACCATGTCCTTCTGGTCTTGTCCATGTACCAGATCCCATGTCCATGTATTGACATAGTGTCCATGAACTTTGGTGCATGAAATGTCTCTTCACATGAGGTACTACCCATGTGATCTATCGATTCTTGTGTACTCAGGTACTTGATTGTGGACCAGTAAATATAATTCCACAAGGGACCCCACCCATGTGATCAATAACATGGGTTACCCTTCTGGGGAAGTGGTACATGGCATGTATAGGGGATACACAACATTCCATCCTTGACTTTTCCCAAACCATAATAGTCACACTTAATGGGCTACAATCAATGTGTTTATCATTGTTCAAGGTGTGTAGTCTCAGTTTCTCTAGAAATGAGAATCTGTTATCCACAAGCCAAATCTAAAATTTTTCTTTTATTTTATTCTCAAATATTCTCTGCAATGGAAAATATACCACCGCCTTAAGGATTCAACCACTTTGGTGTCTTGAAAATCGAATCTAGTTTGGATCTGTGAAATTTTATATGCTCTACGTGTCATGAAGCCTCCATATTCAACGATTAATCTATTAGTCTTTTGAAACAATCCTCCATGCATCCAAAAAATATCATCATGTTTTCTAGGTTCACCAATCCACTCCTCATTCTTGAATCTGTTTCTGTTATAAGGGTTTGATGGGGGTCGGTACCACCTGACAATGTAAAACTGGGACCCCAGGGTCCGAAGAGTAAAGAACACAAAAAAATTATGGGAATAATGAATAAGACCTCAGGTATAAACATTGAATTCAATGTGATCATGGAAAAAATCTTGAATGGAAATTTAGGGTCAGAAAACATTGATATAATCTAATTAATTTGTACCTAGATGCATGAAAGGATGAATTTATATAGATTGATAGAAGGAATTGATCCTCTCAATATGTTCAATATCATGTGTGGAAATCACAGTACTGATGAGTCATACCTAGAAATAATGTTGGTATGGGTCAAAACCACTCAACCTATAGGTTTTATATAGGTTTAGGTCACCATATTAACCTTATCTTTTATATTTAAGACTGTTAAATTGTTTATCTTTTACCATGTCTTCTTGTATGCTTAAACTATATGGTTAATAAACCTACTCTAAACATTGAATTGAACATCAAGTGGTGCATTAATGAAATATATAATATTATTTAATCCCTTTTCCCGAACCGTAGATTTTAATGAATATGATATAATTTAATAATATAATATTTGTTTTAGAAATTAATTTATGTCAATTTTGACACTATTTAGTATTTGGTTTTGGTGAAAGTCATCACAACTTGATTAAACAGAAAAAGATACACTAAATGAAACATAAAACTTCAAATTAACCTAGAAAATTTGTGGATGTCATAAAAATGACGAAATTATATATATTTTAATATTTATAATACCATTTATTTCATTCTTTCATTTATAAGGTAATTACTGCATCATCATTGTGTCATAAATAAATTTAATTATTTAATTTCTATAAATTATAAATAAAATACCATGATGTAGAATATAATTTTAGATTTCTATTTAATATTTATAGTATAATTGATCTTATATATAACCTTATATTATAAATGGTTTAGTTATTAAACATTGAATTTAACACTCTTAACTCATCTTGAAATAAAATAATAATAAATTTCCTCATCTAATCAATGTGGACCAAAGAGGATCATATTTTATTTCAAAGTATTCTTTTTCTTTAATTTCACTTATCAAATTGAATTAGTACATGTGTTAGGGTAATTATAATATAATTTTTACCGTTAATTACCCAATTTACTTTTAACAGTAGTAAATAAAAGTCAAAAGTTACTATTCATCAAAATTTAGTTTAATCTTATTGAAAAAATTTTTATTTACTGTTGTGAATTGTGTCTCTCAAATTTATGAAATTTTACTCATAGAAGCTGTAAAATTAAGATTTATGAAAATTGGAAAATGCTCTTAGAAGAGGGTAAAAGACGGTAAAAAGTTCAATATAAATTAATACATCCAATTTTATTATAAAATGACTCCAATTAATTATATTAAACTTATAAATGTAATTTATATATTTTTACTTAAAATAAATTTATAACAAATAACAAATTATTTAAATAAAATTTCGATTTTTAAAAGTAACGTAGTGTTTTTCACTATTCATAAAAAAATTTCATGTTTTCTAAAAATAATAAAAATTTACCTTAAGATAATATTGATATTCTGAATTCAAAATTTAAATTAATTTTACCAAACTCAAGACATAGAGGATTCATTAATTAATTTAAAGTTAATTCGCGTTGTCAAAACCAAAAAGTGAGGATTTTTAAAGTCAAAACTATCAAAAGGTATACATGTGTTTATGTCGAATTTAAATGTGAAATTACTTATAATGACCTAAATTGTACTAAATGGTAAAATATAATCTAATTATAATTCCAAACCATACAAATTCAAAATTTAACATTATAAATTATTTCGATTAATTTAGTTTTTTTCAATTAAAATTTAGTATTTTTCACTATTCATCAAAATTTGAATGTTATAAAAAAATTACCAAAAATTTATCCACACTACATTTTTATGTCCCTATTCTTATGAAGAATTTAATTTCATTAAATTTAATATATATTTGTGTCAAATATTGGTTTTAGAAAGGGTTTTCCATTAAAAGGTGGTAAAATTTCATTTTTAAAAAAATACTTCTTTTATTTGAAAAAATGAATGTTTTCTTTTATAATGTCTAAGAAACACATTATATGGTTGTTAAAATTATATTGATTATACTATTCAAAATGTAGTTAATACTATTCATAACCTCTTTTTGAACATTTATTTTTGTATATTGTGGTGCGCTCGAACTCAGTGTGGCATGTAACACAAGTTATTGAATTACTTTAATGAAATTACGTACAACGAAATTTTGGAGTTTAACAAAGAATATATATGTGGGAAATATAAAATAAATTTTATATTTTTATAAAATTATTTCATGGAACACAGGGCCTCAGAATCACAGACTATCATAGCCACCAACTTTGGAAATATATATTAGAATACTACCAAGTCTTATAGGGGAAAAATAAGTCTCCGCGTCATTCCCTCCTTAAAGATTTTCATCACTGAAATGAAAAAACGAAATTGAAAACATTGGATTATTAGCATAAACATGCCTATCCCTCACATAGTAAAGGTCATGAACATTGTCCTTCTACCAAAACACATGAACCCAAGGTATGGTTTACCCACATAGGATCCTATTATGACCATCCACGATCATCACCGGATAATCGACAAATGTGGATCTATCCTCAATGTCTTTGTCACCTCAGTTGATGATGTGCAAGGGGGAATGCACATATCACCATGGCTACAACACATTGAAGACTTCATGCACCTGATCAAGCTGTGGGGTTAGTTTAAGGAGATAAAAACCCTCACCAACCCTCTACATGATCTTGAATTCGTCGACGAACCACAAGGATAAATTTCCCTTCCATATGAAACTACACAATCCTATTTTTGGGGAGAATCTACGAATTACATGGTCTCCCTTATCAAAATTAATGTGCCTAAGAAAGTGATGTTTTTAAAATCTATATCTTCTATAGATCTTCCTCATCTTCTCATGAATGAACCGAAATTCCTCCATTGTAACCCAAACCTTCTCTAGGACCACAAGAGATGTCTAACAGACATCTGTTTAGTATAAGAGTGACCTGCAATCTCTCCCATACATGAACTAAAAAGGGTACATGTCACTAGTAGAGTGGTTTTTTTTCGTGTACACAAACTCAACCATGGAAAGGATTTCCTCCCAGCTCCAGTAGAATTATAACATGCATCCCTTATAATATCCTCCAACACCTAGTTAGTGAACATAGTTTTCCCATCATTATGGGGGTGAATGGTTGTAGTCATCCCCATTGGGGTCCTTATTTTTTTCTGCATGCCACTACAAAATCATGGTGTAAACCACACATCATGAATGAATATTATATTTGATGGTTTCACATTAAGGTGAATGAAATCACATACATAATACGAAAACAAACACCCTACTGAAATTTACTCCCTAATGGAAATAATGTCTGATGACTTCAAGATTCGATCAATTATCACCCAGATAATGTCAAGAACATTTTCCAAACATGGAATCCTGGTCTAATGTTGTATGGTTATGCCATCCCTTTTTCACTATAGGACCTCTAGGGGATGCAACAAGCCTACCTAAACATGATACTCAGCATTCGAATACTAAAAATTGAGGTACAGAGAGATGAAATCATATATTATTCATCTCATGTTAGACCAATAAACTACCCCTAATGGTATATAAACATCATCCCCGCATTGAGATATATTGTTCGGGGAGATGTGTTGAACACTCACATCAACTATTATTGCAAAGTGACTTTGAGCTGAATTTATTCCTAGAAAAGGAGGGCATGAATAATCATTCATAATATATGTATGGTGATTCTATATTCTCTATCTGATCTTCTAATACCATGTAGTTGATGTCTCCCATTTGGTATTATATCACCCAGTAGGAAATTGGAGGATTCAACACCATCGATTGTAGAAATGTTGTACCCTCTTGCTCTACCGTGGTCATCTAGAAGGAGTCCAACTACTCCAAATTCTAATGCACTTAGCAATAATGAAACATCATGATAAAAAAAATTCTGAAATGAATCATATCCTTGGATTATAGTTTATCTTGATGTTATAGTCATGTGGGAACTCCGACAAGCATGTTTTTCTCGGGTTCCAGTCTCTCTTTGTGAAGAAGTACATAATACTCTAATGGTATGAGTAAAACAAAAATCCATATCCTAGTTTGTATTGCCACCACATTCCCAGAATGAATACTACAACTACATGATCATGGTGTTGATCCATGAAGTTCTTCTCAAAGAGACTTAAGTGCCTTGATCCATATATGATAACTACATATCACTACATCAGTACGCATCCAAGACCAGATCATGAGGCATCACAGTACACTATATACTTTTCATGCTCTTCTAAAAGTATGAACACCAGAGAGGTATTTTCCTCATCCTAAACACCTCAAATAACATATGGAACTAATTTTGATAGGTTAAAATATTCCATTTCTTCATCATGGAGGTCAATAGGTATGGGAATATGAAGAAGCCTTCCATAAACGTTATATAGTTCACTAAAAAGCCAAAAATGATCTACACCTATAACATTCTCATGGGTGGCTACCAAAAAGCACTTAACTGATCTATACTAGTTCTACAGCTAAACCATTCTCATAAATTACTTTACATAGAATTTGATCCATAGGAATCCAAGACATGTACTTCGAGAGCTTTCTATAACGGTAGTTCCCTCGATGTAAATATAGGACCACACCCAAGTTCTCTTAATTTTCCTCCTATGATGAATAATAGATCTGAGTGTCATTTATGATGAAGAACATATACTAGTCCATGTACATCTATAATAACAATTTCATCATATCCATAATCATTGAGCCGAAATTCATCTTAGAAAAGGGAATCACTAGGAAGTCATAGTGTCAATAGTAACATTAGAATTCTTTGTTTGGGATATTAGTCTAACAAACACTAAACTAGTTGTATCCAATCATTATATCGACCTTCAAGAACCATACCATGCCTCTCAACTAGTCAAATTGGTCATCAATCTTTGTTAAGGGATTCTGTTTTATTATTAATTCCTAGTTCAAGGGAAAATAATCCACGCAAAACAGCAAACTCCCATCCCACTTTTTTATGAAAAACAGTAGAGCTTCATCGGGGACACATGGTATCTAATAAGATATTTCACTTGAAGGTCCATCAAAATTTCTGAAGCTCCCATTCAGTGATAGGGTCTATTGATTATTCTATAGAAGATATCAAAGCTGTTCTAGGATGCATGTCAAAAAAATTCCATCACTCACCTACGAGGTAGTAACTGAATGTCTTCAGAGAAGAAATCCATATAATCTCTAAAAAATAACTAATTTTCAAACCTAAAGATCCTTATACACAAATTAATATACTCCCTAACTTATTGTTGATGGGGTTAAATATCTTTCTTGTATAACCCTAGTTTCCTTCCATGAGATATCTCTTTCCAAAAAATTATAATCTTATCCAATTAGTGAAAAGGCATTCAACATTTCTTCAATTAAAAATCATTCTTGTATTATAAAATGGAAAAATAATATATACCTTGGATAACGTCATTGTGATATATAAATATGACCAAATATTCCCACAACATCTTCTCCCCATCATGTGATAGCTCTTACTAACAGAAGATAAAAGATACAAAAGAATTGTTCCTTGTAGGAACCTCAGTATGATGCGGTTGGGAAAGTGCCACAACTGAGATCTCCATACATGACACTATAATTAATGATTTGAAAAAATTATTTGTACTTATGTCTAATAAAATTGAATCATGACTATAAAACTCATGGATCATACCTCTGACCATCTTAGCACTGTAGGATGAGAAACCTCCTAATCCTTCAACTATCCACAGCCCTAAGATCCATATCCCAAAGCCTGATGTGGCCTTCCTAGTAATGATTATGTAGATTATAGTATCTTAAAACTCCCATAGATACTCTTTATCCTCTTACATCTCATCATCTTTTTGGACCACCTTTGTCCTCCCCTAGGAGATCCCTGATCACGATACCTCCTCTATTGTGGAAATCCATCAAATATCTTCATGTGCTCCACAACATGTACGGTTGGTCAGGCCTACATGATGTGACCATTCCCATCACATGAAAATCCCCACCCTCAGTGAGAATCACTGGTCCTCTATGTTTCCTCTTAAAATGTCCTTGGTTCTGATCACATGGATGTCTCCAACCTTCAGATCATGGAGCCTAGCATATCCTAATTTATCTATATGACTCATCTCAATGGTTCCCACTACCATTTCTAGCTTCATAGAATCATTATTACATAAATATATATATCACTAGTACCAGCTATTGAGCCCCAAAATCGGTTGGGATGCATGATGGAACTGCACTGTAATAGATATCTCTAAGGATCCTTAACTAAAACATCCATGTGAGGATTTAGAAATCCTGGATAAGGTCAAGGGAGATCCATGTTTGGTCTACTAACATTGCTATATAAACAACCAATGTTATCCATAGAAGATAAATTTTCAAAAGATCCTGGATCTGAACTGATAATAAAAAAGAGGGGTAGTACTCCTCATGGAACAGTTGTTAGAACAAAGTCTATGATATTACCAACTCATCATGGATCCACATAACAAAGCTCAAAAAGAAACTATATGATCCTATTAAAGGTATATCTACTATTTAATCCACATGATCCATTGGGGCATGAATTAGAATGAAGATATAGGCAACCGACTATAGACAATCCACTGCTGCCTATGGATCTGGGTCACCATAGAACCTCAGTGGCCTATAGAACTGTATCTGATAGAGCACACTAATATAACATGAATCCTAAAATTTCTCAACTATAATGATCTTATACCCAATAAGTGGAGTTTATACTACCTTCCCACCTATTGGAATGTTGTATCAATATGGACTCTGAAATGAGGCCTCATAACTAATCAGATTTTTGTCATCATTCGGTGCCAGTTTCTAGTCTAGCTATAATTGTGGATGAATCTTGAGATTTATCAAGATATATAATTGTCAAATTGGAACATCTATATATTTAACATGGAGATGAGTCAATAAGGATTATCAAATTAAAAAGAATATATGATTCATATACCATTGATTCCAACAACCAATGTCTAATAATGTCAATTTACAATTCTAGTATTCATGGTATTGTGGTAGTGGAAACGTTCGCCATCCACACCATTACATGATATCTAGGCCTATATTTAGACTTAATACACATCACCAATTTTTTCTAAAATGCAACCAAATTATCCTAAGGGGACTTTTCGAAACAATGACGCAAGGATAGAGTTAGCTTGGATTACAATCTCTAATGACTGAACCCAATAAGGGGAATCATCCACAACAACCCCAACCTTGCCTCCACAGGCCTGAGGTAGGACACCCACACAATCAGATTAATAAAATGGGGATCCAAATACTTATTTACCTTTATGTACACGCATAACCATCTTCATAAAAAATTATAGAGTTGGTAAAACTAAATGATGAAAATAAGGTATGTGAGTGACCATGAATGAATAACCTATAGATAGTACAATAGTATCAGTGTGTAAACTAAAAATTAAGGAAAATATAATAGCCATACCATAATTATTTTCCAGCCTATAAAAATATAAAAATAAACTGCTAGGAGATCCCAACTCTCGAATCCCAAACAATGACAACAATACGTGGTCTAATGTAATAAGTATCCCTAAGCTCACCTAAATTCAGTGTCGCCCTATTCACCAACTTTAGAAGACACAACACGGGTGTTGAAAATCCCTTGAAGTGGTGACTCTATACATTCCCATAATGATTCCCCATAATTTTAAGGGATAAAAATAAGAGATAAAAATTGAATCGAATGAAACTAGATGTCAGATGTAGTCAAACTGAAAAAATCAATAGATGAATAAGTGTTAATGTAACCTCATACAAACACAATGATTGAAAATATTTAGTAAATAAACTATAAATGATGTCTTTTACACCAATAGTCTGAAACTAGACTCATAAAACTACATGAAGATAAACACAGAAAGAAGGTGGCATTCCCAGTGCGTCATTGCCTCTCCCTGAAAGATAGAAAACAAAAACAAGGTTAAATATAAAAAATTAAATATATATGTGTGTGTTTGTGTGTGTTCTCATTAAAAATAATTCCAAACAAGAGATTATGGAGATATATGTATTACATCCCATCCCAAGAGGATGTCTATCCAATAGTTCCAAACTCCGATCAATGATGCCTTGCATCTCACACGTCTTCCCATAAGTAAATGTTTAATTCAATCCATGCCTCATCATTATTCCACATAGTTTAGGGGAAAAATTGACTTAAATGACCCTCAAACTATTGGTTCATGTGGGTTGAACTCATTATATATTCGTAGAGTACTCATGCTTATGTCGATAGGTGGTTCAACTATAGTGTCACAAGGACCACCACATTATACTCGTAGGGGGTTACACTTAATAAGGTAGAGGACCCAGGAAAATCAAGATAATGTATTCAATTATAACAGTTGAGGACCCATGACCTTTTGTGATAGGAGGATCCCACTCTAGTCGTCAATAACCTACTCCCTCTCTAATATTGGGTTACACTCTGATGTCGAGGACCCTCGCACAGGTAAAATACTGGTGTTCTACTCTGGTCATCATGGACTTGCACCCTACCCAGTTGGGGAGTTCCACTCAAAATGTAGAAGTATAGGACCATCACCCTTCCTGAAGGGGTTTCATTCTAATTTACATAGAGTCTACTGTCTATATGTATATCAGGGTACAACTCATTATTATCTAGTGATTCGACCTAATTACTTCGATCGTCAAGCATCACCTTAAAAATATTATTTCCCAAAACATTTCACATCATATATTGACATCCACAATAGGGGGAACCATAAAATTTAAATAAAAAACACTCATATTATGATACACATGATCCAAAATTCATATTCTTATTTAATAGATACAAACCCATGATATTTTATCAAATGTCGTCAAGGGGTTCACAACGTGTGGTCTTTCTCCATCGCCTAGATTTATCCCTAGGTGGAAAATGACTCTCGACCATATAGGATTACCGAGAATGTAGGTGGACTACATTGTGATTCTAAGCTACCTTGGAGAGGGTCATGTCTTTTAAGCAGTGTCTGTGTACCAGGCCCAATGTCTATATAATGAACTTGTGTTAGTGAACTTTGGAACATTTAATGTTTTATCAAATGGGGTTCCAACCATGAGATCTAGTCATGCTTGTGTACATAGGTACATAACCAAGTGAATGGTTTTGTACATCTACATGGGATCCCACCCCTGTGGTCAATCACATAGTTTTACCATGCATAAAAAGTGTACAAGGAATATAAGAGGACTAAACATTGTGAAATCCTTATCATTTCCCAAACCCTGTCCACCAAACATAAGGGGATACATATTATGTGTTCATCCATGTCCACAGAGAGTAGTTTTGGTTTCTCAATAATATACATACATGATCCTTAGAAAAAATGTGATTTCCACCATTGATTAAATCCTCAAATCCACTCATGATTTTTGTACATACTGTTTGATTATGGATTTTTTCCCTCCAATCACTATAAACTCAAATCCTATTTGGATATATGTGATATTGAATGCTTCCCTATGTCCCAAACTCTCCCACTTCAATTATTGGGTCTTCGATAACCTGAAATGATCCAACATTGGAAAAAACATTCAATATCATTGCTAGTTCCATCAATCCAATCCATGTTCACAAAACTTCAATGACTATGGGGGTTTGATCAAGCTTAGTACCACTCAGTAATGTCGAACCAGGACCTTTGTGTCCAACTAGTGATGAAAATATTGAAAAAGATATGGAAAACACACAATAAAAGAAGTTTTAAAATTTATTGGACCGTAATTCTTGTCCAACAATGAAGAACCTGAATCTAGGAATAGAAAATTGAAATAATAAAATTTATCGTTTCCCAAGGACATGAAAAGGTAAAAATTGGTGAAGAATAAATGAAAGGATAAATCCATTCAATATATTGAATCATAATGGTTTAACTCACCAAAATGAAGAGTCTAACAAGAATATTGGATCATTCATCATCAAAGAAGTCACCCTCTAATTATCAAGATGAGTTGTTGCATTAGATATTCCACAAAAAAAAATTTCCATGGTATTATTATTAAAAATTATTTCATTATGTTAAAATGAATGATTGAATAAAATAATTATTTAATTATTTCGTTGAACATACCACCAATGAGTGAGGTGTTGTAATGCCCTGCACCAACCATTTTTATGCCACTCCATGGGTACACACTGCATTTTGGATTAAACTGTGGTCTTGGTTTTTTTATCTAGGCTTCCAATTTAGAAGTATGAATTTTTTTTTATATGATATGTGTCAAAAATATAAAATTTATTTAATATTTTAATAAGATCAATTACAAGAACATTGAGTCTCAGAATGGAATTTTGTGTTAACACGTGGATAAAAAAGTATATATATTAATATTTCATAGTCTTACAAATGAAAAATATTATCTCTACAATAAATATTAATTAAACTTTATTTATTTATTGAGTATTATCTTTCAGAAGTTACTAATGTGTTTGGGGTTTGGTGTTATAATCTCTTTATTTATTGGGATTTTTTATTATTATACTTTGGATGATGAAATAAAGCATTCTATTTCTTAAGAAACACATGAAATTTATTATACCTTGGCTATTTATTGATATTAAATGTTTTCCTCTAATTTTCTTATCTTTTTGTACTCAAGAGTCTAAAATATTGTTTTTTGGGAACACTAAATATATATTTCTATTTAGTCAAATAACATTGTATTCAATATTTTTTTCCTTCTTAAAATCTTTTGTCGGTATATTTTAATATTATACAATGATTTTTGAATTAATTTTTTTGTATGTTTTAATTAATAATCTTTTTAAAATTTAATCTTATTAACATTTTCTAAATGAGGTACTTCGGAATATTTACCTAAAATTAGAACATGATCATAGTTTTAACATGTATGGAAGGAATATGTTTTGCCTATTTCATGAACATTAAATTAGATAAAGCATCCACACAATGAGTAAATTGTTATATTAAATTAAAAAAATCATTAATATTTGTAATTTTTTCTCAATTCTAAAATGTTATTTTCAATGTGCAATGTGCATTTTACTAAATAATGTTTCCCACGACTGGGGTATTTGGGGACATAAATGACAATAAAACATGATTCTAGTTATGATATACTAAGTATGTGATCTGTTGATACCATCCTTATTATTTTATTTGATTTTTTATGATTATGATGAAAAAATGGATATAATAACTATTTCATTTTAATGTGTTATACAATCATTAAATTTTTAGGAATCTAGTTTATTTTCATTTTTAATGCTTTGATGAATATTTTATGATCATTTTTAATACATATGTATGATAATAATTGTGTTTTCAGTGGTCCTAGAATTATATATCCCTCTAATGCATTGGTTAATGATTAATATTCTATAAGCTCCAATGTGTATGTGGGAGGTTATCCAAATCCAAATAAGGGTAACATGATTGGTTATCCAAATACTGAGATATGATACATGGGTGGTTATAATAATATAAAAAAATGAAAAAATGTCGTTATCCTTGTCCCAAAATATAGTATATAGGATATTTTCCTAAGAATAAAGTAGGTATATGGATGTTTATCC
This sequence comes from Viscum album, assembly GCA_963277665.1. Classification (NCBI taxonomy): domain Eukaryota; kingdom Viridiplantae; phylum Streptophyta; class Magnoliopsida; order Santalales; family Viscaceae; genus Viscum; species Viscum album. The sequence goes on from OY728123.1 coordinate 351,328,977, forward strand.
GAATCCTAACATGTTATGAATGTCTATGTAAATATCCTAGATGTGTGATTTTCAATGATTATATGTATGCCACAAATATATGACTTATCAAAATATAATGTTCTCATTCATAATGTACATTCATACATTTATGATCCATGCCTTGTGAACTACCATGTTCTTTTCTATGACTACTGTTTATGATCTTTATTTGGAACGGTATGGTTTTGAAATATTAAACACATGTTCTCGTACACTTATTCTCATGTTATACCAACTAGAATTTTGATATCTAAATTTTTACCCTTATCTAGCATCTAAACCCAGTCATTATTATGTTTTTTCCCTATTTTATGAAGATAGATATTGTGTAAATATGCTTACGAATTGTGATATTTATGAAAGATCTATTGTGATATGTTTAAGTTCACATATAAACAAGATGTTTATTTATCCTTATTTCCAATGACACTAATCCATTATGGTCATCATGTTTGTGTTCAGGAAACGAAATGAATATATATATATAATAATATGCAATATCCATGTATGTATTCTTTATGTCTCTATAGTATGGTAATTTTCAGGAGTATATAAATGATGTTTGTGTTCCCATGTTTTGTGTAATTGTGTAATGTAACTACTTTCCCAAATATACTGTGCCTCTTGGACTTTTAGGAATGTATTATGTGTATCTTTATATAATAAATAAAAAATTAATGTGTGTTAAAATATGGTTTTTCAAAATCTATATCGGAGGAAAGGCTAGTTATTTTTGGAATCTATGATTATAAATAATTGGTGATAGCCTTATGTATAACACAAAACATTGGAAAATATCTATAAATTATGATATAGCATAATGTATGTGGTTTCCCTGAAAAAAATACATTTATGGACTCTAATATTGAATTTGGATCAAAAAATTATATACATAAGGGTAATAACATTGAAAAGGGTGCATTTTTATTTGACTTCATCATCACCGAGTGCACAAAAAATCTGCCTTATTCCACAAAAAGTTTGACACTAGTGGAAATATTCAAGGATAAAATCATATTCTCTCCATGTCCCATTATGAAAGGGAAAACAATTTGTCAGTAAATACCCCAATAGTAACATAGATTGAAACATATAAATTCCTTGGTCTGGGAATGGATTTAATATATGAGTTATCCTATCAGTATTCATAGTTTACATTTTTTTGTGTTTTATAGTTTGAAAATTTTCATACCTATGTCTTTTTTATAAAGTATATCAATATAACAAGAAGAATAAATTTAAATATAAGATTATATTTATTTCATGATATTAAAATGTGCTATGTGAAAGTTGTTAAAGGCATTACTTCATATCACACTAGTTTAGAATAAAAAATCGTAAATCACCATAGAACATAGAAGTGGAACTATCCATTAAATCAGAAATTGGGGAAATTATTTCAAACAACAAATATAACTTATCCTTAGTAAAAATTTGTGGGATGAACTACAAGGATTCCTTTTCAAACTATGCTTCACTTTTTCTAGTTTAGTAAAATCTATATGAAAAAGAAATTATTTCTAAAACTTGGAAATATAATATTTTGTAATTTTTTTGTCATGACCCATCATAGTGGGGCCCGCTCCATGACTACCCATGCCCACCTCCAATAGTCCAGGGTTGGTGACTAGCACCGAGTAGGCATATTATTAACATGGAAGGCATTGGCTAAGAACCTTTACACACACGTATCTCCAAGCCCACAAAATGGTAAAATGTAAAAACGACTGAGGAATAAAATACATGCATAAAACTAAACCAAACCAACAGAGTTTGATGGAAAGTAAAGTACTGAATGTGAACTGGGAGAGAATAAAAGCCAACCAAAAAAAGTGTCTGAAAACTGAAAAGTCAAACCTGTAAACACAAAGAGGTACTGGGACTGTTGCTTGTTGCCGAAGGAACGCCTTGTACTGTAGGGAACCAAGAATGCTCGATCCTTTCATGGTCCTCCCTGGACTTGTCAAAAGGCTACTCGTCTGTATAAGACACGAAATGTGTGGGTAAAGCCCGTGAAGGGTTGAGAATAACCATACTCAGTAGAGGACCCCAAAAAACACAAATCATGTACTCAAATGAAAGTAACTGTCATCTCTACACAATACATGTCTACTAAACATATAATAAGAGATCACAATCCAGATATTCTCAAAACCCATACCCATAGTCTAGAGACAAGTCACACAACCACAAACCCGAGCTAGGGTTTTTATTCGAAGATTCCACGAATCACTCGTTCTGGGAGAACTCACTCCATGAGTATGGTAGCTCTGATGACATCCCTCTTAGAATTACTATCCATTTTGAAATGTCACGAGAGGTATTTACACTCATTAGGGGAGACACACTATTGAGTGGGAAGATCACGATAGTTAGATGCACTAATTACAGGAGACACACTTTTGAGTGGGAAATATCACGATACACAGATGGGGATAACTGCCAGGGCTATAGAGGATACTGCGAATCATCCGGATTCACCAGCTAGGTGGATTCAAAATCTAGGTAGAGGGTCAACACTTGATAGAGTTGGTCACGTCAATGCCAGACTCTACCTAGGGTTACAAATGGATAGAGGATCTCGCTCTGAGCCTCTCGGAGGGATGCCGACTCTATCACAGAAAGTCCTGCTGAAGGGATGATACTATAATAGAAGAAAACAATGCCTGAACTCTAGGGGAACGAGTAGAAGGGGTACTAAACCTAATGAAACATGTCCATGGTATGGTGGACAAGAGGACCATATCATTTTCCAAAAAAGTACATGGAGTGTAGAAATGATTCAAGCTGTTTCGTCCGACCCCAGGAACTGCCCATGTACAATGACTTGTTTTATATGGTTGTTCGTGTAGAGAAGTGAGTATACTACCTATAGTATGGTGTACACATCGTGTTTGAGTGACTGGGGTAGGCTCCGTGGACACTGTTCGTGTTCCCGTATACGGTCCTCAACCCATGTACTTCATCCAGGGTAATCGGTACACAGGGTGACCCGCATTACTGGCCTCAGCTAGCCATGTGATTGAGTTCATGCCATGTACTTAATCCTATGTCCATGTATCACATGGATACATGCCGAGTCCCATGTAGACACCTCTACCATGTTGTATAGAGAGTACATGCCATGGTGTCTGAAGTCGTGTAGTCCATCTCGTGTCTGTGTACTTTCCAAAATGCATGAAGAGCTTCAGGGAAAGTCGAACACGCCATGTGAATAGGTTCACACACCAGGTGATTCCTCTCTGACCCATGAAACCCTATCTTCCGCTTCCGGTACTACATGGCATTTTCTTGTGAAGTACACACCGTGTATCCCTGAAATTTCCAGAATCAACCCTCCTCACCAGCATGCCTCTTGTGCTGCCCTGGTCATCGATCCAGCCATCCAATTTCCACAAAACTCTAGAATCCATGTCACCCCAAAGTCCTGAGGTCGTCTCCATTTTTTTCCGGCCTCTGATCGGCCTCAAAAAGGCGTTTCTATCCTCTCGTGTGACGAACGCCCGAAGAAGGATCTCTTTCGATCTGAGTAGATTTATCATCTGCTATGAATGTCTCACCTCTATAGGTCTACTACGATGTTGGATCTCCATTTTTGGATCAGATCATTGCAAGGAGGATGCGCAATGATCTATTTAATGTCACCCTATGAGGAACGCGAAAAACATATGAGGAAAAGAAAAGGGGGAGAAATCCAATCAGAAAGTCGAGGAATGAACCTCCACCATCATTCATCATAGCATTTATCCACTCCCATTAGTAGGATTTAATTGAGAAGAATCAAAAAGATATTAACCATTGATTAATTCCCTGAAATCATCCCATAAAAATCTCTCTCACAATAATGTACGAATCCACAGATCAACATGTTCGTTGTTGATCCGCAATCGTCATTTAAAATCAAAAAATGGCGAAATGAGATTTGAAATAACAAACCCTACCTTTAGAATGGATCAATTTCGGATGAAGGGACGTGTTTCTATTGTCGTCAGGATCCTTCAACTTCATTGGTGTAGTGATTCACATCTTTGATCCATCGTCGTTCGTCGCTGAGAGTTTTCTCTAAAACGCCATGGATTCCCCGGAGTTTTCTCTCAATCATCTGCCCAAGTCCATCATTCAAGTAACCCATTAAAAAGTGGAAATGTGATTTGGCATTTAATAACACTGCGGAATTAAAGAGTCTAGTTTTCTTTTCTAGAGTAATTATGACGCGGCATTTATTAAAGGAACAAATGCCCTGTCGCCGCACTACAGTGGATGTTTCTATATAAAATAAAATAACCATTGGATTTTTTTTTCTTAAAAATGTCTGAAAATTATCTTTTTCCCTCTACCCGCACCGGTCAAGGTTACACCCATTCATTGGTAAAGGTGTCATCCCAGACGCAATGGTGACCATAGATTCTTAATCTAGGCATCCGTTGGGAAACGGCCACAACCGCGTAAAATTGACGACTCACTTAACCTAATAAATGTTTGAAATACCATTCTAGGATCACCAGGCCTTGTAATGTTGTTTCTTCACAATTTCTGGTATCGTAATAATTCCATATTATATTTAAAAATAATACACAGAAATATATGAGATATTAATTCTCCCCCCCTTGGGGATTTGCATCCCCAAAATTCCAAAACAAGACACCATTAAAAGATGTGGGTACTGAGCACTGATTTAAGCCTCCCGATCCCATGTTCTCTCCAGAGGATTCACATTTTACCAACGAACGCACACTAGGGGAATCAATTTCCCACGAAGGATCCTCTCCTACCGATCCTCTATCTTCTACAGGTACTCAGCAAAGGTAACCCCATCCTCAATGTCCAGCTCACCCCAGTCGATGACGTGCGATGGGTCATGCACGTACCTCCTCAGCTGTAACCCTTGGAAGACATACTGTACCTGATGCAACTTTAGTGGTAGTGCTAGGTGGTACACCACCTCACCAACTCTGTGCGTTATCTTAAAAGGTCCGTTGAAACTCGTAGAAGGATTTCCTACTCGGCCAAATCTCTGTAACCTTCATCGCGGTGATACAGGAGGAAAGACGTGGTCTACCTCCCCAAACTCCAGTGGTCTCCGTCGCCTATCAGCATAATACTTCTTCCAGTGCCGTGTAGACTTCATCCACTCCTAGATGATCTAAAACTTCTCGGTGGTAGCTCTCACCAACTCTGGACACATGAGTGTTGACTCTCTGGGGTCGGTCCAACAAAGTGGTGATTAGTAGGTTCTTCCATTCAAGCCTCGAACGGTGCCATACCAATGGTGGAGTGGTAACTATTATTGTATGAAAACTCCAACAGTGGTATGTGGTCTTCCCAACTATGACCAAACTCTATGATACATGCCCACAACATAACCTCCAGAACCTGAATGGTCCTCTTAGTCTGACCATTGGTATGGGGATGGAACGTCGTGATCAAGCATATCTAAATCCCAAAGGCCTACTGCAATCCCTTCCACAACCCAAATGTAAAGCGGGAATCACGGTCTGAGACTGCAGTCGAAGGGACACCGTGAAGCTGAACTATCTCATGTACCTAGAGGCATCCCAATATCTCTATGGAACTCTGCTCCCTAATAGCTAAGAAGTGGGCTGACGTGGTGATTCGGTCAACGATCACCTAGATATAATCATTCCCATTGGGCACCCATGGTAAGACATACATGATTTCCATCTATATTCCATCCCACATCCACTATGGAACACTATGGGTGAGATAATCCCACTGGAACCTCGTGCTCAACCTTCACCTACTAGCATGTGAGGCATCGGGAAACGAACTCTGCTACTATCTTTTTCAGGCCTGACCACCAGAACAATCATTGGAGATCCTGGTACATATTTTACACTCCAAGATGTTCCACCAAGGGGGTTGTAGGAAACTCCCACAGGACCTCCTCATGAAATGATACTTACACAATACTGTATCCTCTGAAAATAAGAGTGTGCTCCCCACCTTGAGAATACCCATCAAAAGCATGTCATGTTGATAACTGAGCATGTAAAGAAACACATCTGACATCTTATAGGTGTGCCACCCTAACCCGCTGTAAGAGTGGTGGGGTAGAAACCATCAACTGTAGGTAAGTTTTATCCTCTCGGTCCATGAAGGATAACTGCAACACAACTAACTGCTCTATCATCTCACTCAACAGCTGTGAGATCAAACATCTTCTAAGAGCATCCCCCACCATGTTCCCCTTCCCATGAGTATAAATGATCTCAAAATCATAGTTTTGGAGGAACTCTAGCCAACACCTATTCCTGATATTCAGATACTTCTGTGAAATGATGTACATGAGGCTCTTGTGGTCAGAGTATATGATGAAATGCTCTCCCATAAGGTAGAGTTGTGAAAACATCAATGTGAAGGCCACCACATCAAACATGAGATCATGGGTCGCCGAGTTATGCCCATGTGGCATAAGCTGTTGCACACCATTAGAAATAGCTACCTGCCTCTATGTCCAGACACAGGCAAGCCTTGTCCCTAATGTGTCGCAGAAAACTATGTACTCGACACCCTCCTCCAGCAATCTCAATATTGGGGCACTCATCAATCTATGTATCAACTACTCAAAATACTACTGGCACCTCTCCGGCCAAATGAAGGGTTTCCGCTTCCTGGTCAATGATGTCATCAGTGCTACTATTCGGGAGAAATCATGGATGAACCTCCAGTAATATCCTTCAATCCCAAGGAATCTTCGCACCTCAATCACTCTCTGAGGTGGCTCACATGCTAAAACTACCTATACCTTGGCAGCGCCAATAGCTAATCCATATTTAGAGAGGAAATGTCCCTGAATGTACAACTCCGGAATCCAAAACTAGCACTCTGAGAGGCTCCCATAAAGCTGGTTCTCCCGGAGTATGTCTACAACTATCGGAAGGTGTCTCACGTGCTCCTCCTCTGACTCTATGTACACAAGGATGTTTTCAATGAAGACCAATACAAACTGGACCATGTATGGCTAGAAGATCCGGGTCATCAGTACCATGAACACTATGAGGGAGTTTTTCATGCCAAAAGTCATCAACAAGTACTCATAGTGACCATAACAGAATGTGAATGCCACCTTTGGTATATCTTGGTCCCGTACATGTAACATGTGGTAACATGATTGAAGGTCAACCTTCAAGAACCACCATTCCCCTCTCAGCTGATCGAAGAGGTCATCGATTCTCAGCAATGGATACATATTCTTCACAATCACCGGTTTCATGCCCTGGTAATCGATTCACAACCACAAACTCCAATCTTCCTTCTTGGAAAACAAGACCGGGGCCACCCGGGGAGAAATGTTGGGTCTTATGAAACCCATGCTCTGCAAATCCCCAAACTGCACACTCAGCTCACAAAGCTCTTCACTGGCCATCTGATATGCTGGTGAGGAAATCTGTGTCATCCCATGTTATAAGTCAATATAGAAGTCGATTTCCCGATGGGGAGGTAATCCTAGAACATCATTGGTAAAGACATCCTCATACTCTTCCACTAATACTGGTAACTGAGGCCTCACAACATCTACTACTCTGAGGGTAAGTCTATCTATCTCATTAGTGATCGGTTTCACCCTCCTATGGAAGAGCGCATTCTGTGCTTCATGGGTCTCCTTTTCACAGACAAAGGAAAACCTCATTTGATAACAGTGGACACACCGCACAATTTGCCTAAAACATTCAATCTGGTAATGGACTGAAGATAACCAAACATTACCGAAAATGATTTCATAAGGCCTTGATGCTACCACCAAGAAGATCCAACTAAAACTCTCACCTCCAAGGGTAAGATCTCACTGTTTGGAAAGGTATGTGATTGTTGAGTCACCTCCCGTAGGTGTCTCCAAGCATAAGGATCGAGTCAACGGTTCTACCGGAATTTCAAGGTTCCGCGCAAGACATATGGAGATGAAAGAATAAATGACACCTATGTCTATTAGTGCAGAAAACAAGGTAGAGGAGACACAGGTCATACCTCATATCATCCCTAGAGCCACTGGGTCATCTACCTCGACCGCATGCAGTTGTCACCGCCCCTATCCCCAGCTACCTAAGCCTGGTCCGGACCTCCTAGGGGTATTGGTGGAAGTAGGTCAATTAGTCTGCCACCACATGTTTCTCTCCATACTCTTCTTCCACATCTGAAGCCTGGTGGGTTAGTCTGCTCCACTCTCTACCTCTACCTTAGTGGTCCAACCACTGATTTCCTGTCACTAGCTCGATGGGTCCGAAATCTATACCGAAATGTCCCCTATCATTGCACGTTTAGCACAGCTTCTCACTTGGATTACTGGATCCATACTAGGATCCATGGACTGTTGATCACCTATCATGGGTTCTCCTTTTACGTCTCTCATGTCCTGATCCCTACATCCGACATCGGCTCCCTGCTTCCGAGGTCCCCGCACCCGTTTTCCTATTGCTGACTGTCATCGGTTGTCTCTGCTCTGCCAAGAGGCTCTCAATCACCAAATCGCACTCGAGCACTCTATCATAAGTCTATATGCATAGAGGCATGAAACATGCTCGTATTTATTGTCGTTGACCTTGCTCGAAGGTCCGAGATCTGAAGTGTTGATCCCTGACCATATCCATCGAGTACTGGGTGAGGTTGGTGAACATCGTTGAATAATCAACTACCATCAAACTGCCCTGCTAGAGCTGAATAAGCTTCTAAATGAGTCTGTCTCTCAGCGTAACCAGAGAGAATTCTTCCGTGAAGAGTCCCTTGAGTTCTTTCCACAAAAGAGTCTCCAGGTCGTGAGTCTGTGTGGTAAGACTCCATCATCGTCCCGCTAAACCCAGAAGAAGGGCACCCCTTGGATCACCCTCTGGCCTGCTGGTGTCCTCACGAGATGGAAAACTCTGGTCACTGCCTCAAGCCAGTTCTCAGCCGCCTGAGGGTTGAGCTCTCCTCAGAACCTGAAGGGTCTCTATCTCTGGAACTCATGGAGCACATTCTGCCTATGCTCCTCATCGGTTAGTACTGGAGGTACCACGGGCTGCTCCAATGGTGGTGGTATAGAAGGTGCACCACCTACTGGAAACGCGTGGTGAAATAGTCCATGTTTCGAAGCATCATCACTGAGGGGGTCATCCTCATGACCGTGCTACTAAATCATAGTGGGTATGCGAAGGAATACTGTAAGGAAACAATATGTTCCACGATCAATGAGTATATCTGCAATACTGAAAAAAAAAGGACATGGAAAAAATGACCAATTTATATATGATGCATGTACCTTTTCCCCACAACTAGTTTTTTCTTGTACTGAGTCAAAATGCGAGATATCAGAGTCCTAATGTATGGATACGTCGGCTGCCACACCAACACTAGAGTCTCTAGCCTAAAATTCGAGCTTGAAACACTGAACACTATTACCTCAAACCAATCTCATAGACTCTTGGTTCTAAGGTAGAACCAAAAACCTCTGATACCACTGTGTCACGACCCATCGTAGTGGGGCCCATGTCATGACTCCCTAAGCCCAACTCCAATAGTCCAGGGGATGGTGAATAGCACCGAGTTGGAATATTACTAACATGGGAGGCATTGCCTAAGAACTCGTACACACGCACACATCTCAAATCCCACAAATGTTGAAATGTGAAAACTACTATGGAAGAAAATGAATGCATAAAACTAAACCTAAACAAAAGAGTATGATGGAATGCAAACTACTGAATGTGAACTGGGCTAGAATATAGGCCCACTAAAAACAAGATTCTAATAATTGCAATGTCCAATATGTAAACGCAAAGAGGTACTGGTACTTCTGCTCGTAGCCGAAGGAACGCCTCGACTTGTAGGGAACTCAGAAAGATCGGTCTTGTCCTAGTCCTCCCTGAACTCTATCAAAAGGATGATTGTCTGTACAACACATGACATGTGTGGGAAAAGCCCATGTAGGGGTGAGTATAACAATACTAAGTAGAGGACCCCGGAAAACAAAAATCAAGTACATGAAGGAAAGACACATTCATATCTACACAGTATATGTCTACTGAACATATAATAGGATATCACAATCCATATATACTCAAAACCCAAACCCATTGTCTGTAGACAAGTCACAAAACCTCATACCTCCGCTAGGGATTCTGTTCGAAGATTCTACACAACACTTGTTCTGAGAGAACACACACCACAAGTTTGGTAGCTCTGATGAAGTCCGTCCGAGAAATACTATCCATTGAGAAATGTCATGAGAGTTAGTTTCACTCATTATAGGAGACACACTCCTGAGTGGGAAGATCACGAGAGATATATGCAGTCATTACTAGAGACACACTCTTGAGTGGGAAAGATCATGATACACAGATGAAGATCACTGCCAGGGCCATGGTGGATACCGCAACTCATCCAGATTCACCATCTAGGTGGATTCACCAGCTAGTTATAGGATCAACACCCAGTAGAGTTGGTCACGTCGGTTCCTTACTCTACCTAGGGCCAGTAATGGATAGAGGATCTCGCTCTGGGCCTCTCGGTGGGATGCCGACTCTATCACAGAAAGTATTGATGAAGGTATCATGCTCTTATAGTAGGAAACGATGCTTTATATCTATGGGAATGAGAACAAGGAGAACTAACACAAATGAAACATCTCCACGATAGGTTGTACAAGAGGACCATTCCATTTTACAAAAAGTACATAGCATGTATAAAAGTTAGACGTTGTGTCGTCTGAACCCGAGTACTGCCGGTGTACAATTTCCCATGTCGTAAGGCCGGTCATGTAGAAAAATAATTACACAACATTTAGTATGGTGTATATTCCTTGTCTGAGTGACTGGGGTCAGCTCTGTGTATGCTGGTTGTGTGCTCGTACATGGTCCTCACCTGTGTACTTCAACCAGTGTAATCGGTAAATGGGATGGCCCTCATTACTGGCCTAGCCTGGCCGTGTGATTGAGTACAAGCTATGTAATTCATGTCATGTACATGTATCCCCTGGATACATGCCGAGTCTGGCGTAGCCGCCTCTACCATGATGTATAGAGAGTACATAACGTGTTGTCTGAAGCCGTGCAGTCCATCTCGTATCTGTGTACATTCCAAAATACATGTCGAGCTTCAGGGAAAGTCCAACATGTCGTGTGACTAGAGTCACATTCCATGTGATTCCTATCTTACCCCCGAAACTCTATCCACCACCGTCTGTACTACAGGCCATGTTCTTCAGATGTACATGCCGTGTATCCCGGAAATTTCCATAATCGATGCTCCTTACCGGCGCGCCTGCCGTGTTGGCCCGATCGTCGATCTAGTCATCCAGTTGCCACAAAACTCAGGAATATTGTTCACACCGACGTCTCGAAGTCATCTCAATTGTTTTTGTGCCTCCAATCGGCTCCAAAAATGTGTTTCGATTCTCCAACGTGAAGAACACCCTAAGAACAGTCTTTTCCTATCCAAGCCGATTAATTGTCTACTATGACCGTCGCTCCTCCCTAGGGTCATTGTAATGTCGTATTTCTAGTTTGGGATCATTGAGTTTCAATATGGGTGTGAAACGATCTATTTTTCATTGCCTGATGAAGAATGTGAAGAACAGACACGGAAAATAAAAGGGGGAGAAATCAAATAAGTAAATCGAGTCACGAACCTCCGCCGTCGTTCATCACAGGGTTGATCTGCTCCCATTAGTAGGCTTAAACGGAGTATAACCAAACAAAAATTAAAAAGGGATTATTTCCCTAAAATATTCCCATTAAAAACTTTCCCACAAAAATGTATGAATCCATGAATCAACATGTTCACAGTTGATCCGCATTCATCGTTTAAAATCAAAAATGGGGAAAGGAGATATGAAATAACAACCCCTACCTCATGAATGGATGGATCGCTGATGAAGGGTCACACTGTCGTTTTTGTCTCAATCCATCAGCTTCATTGGAGCAGTGATTCATAGCTTCAATCCATCGTAATTCGTCGCCGAGAGTTTTCTCCAAAGCGCCATAGATTCCCCAGAGTTTTCTCTCAATCATCTTCCAAAGACAATCATTTGATTAACCCCTTAAAATGGGGAAACATGATTTGAAATTACATCATGATATGGAATTAAAGAGTTAATCTTGTCATTCTTGAGACATTATGACATGACATTTATTAATGAAAAAGATTCCCCATCACCACGCAGCAGCAGACGATTCCATATAAAATAAAAAAGACATTGCGAATTTATTTATATTTATATTTTACTAAAAACTTTTGAAAATTAACTTTTTCCCTCAATGCGCACTGGTAGAGGATAGACCCATTATTAGGAAAATTCATCGTTCCAGATAGAACGGTGCCCTCAGATTTTTAATCCAATCATCTGTTAGGAAACTACCAGAACCATGCACAAGTGTCGACTCACTTAACATAAAAAAGTTCAAACCACCATTATGGGATCACTGAGCCTCAGAATGATGTGTTGTTACTACACCTAGTCTCCTAATAATAACACAATATATTTACAAATAATACACTGAAAAATATGATACATTACATTAATATTCTAATTTTTTTTTTCATTATAATAATTCTTAAAATCATTTATCCAATTTTCTTCCTTTTTATCATGTTTTCAATTTTCACTTGCAACTGACCACATAGGTCGCATAATTTTTTTAAATTACATTTAACATAATCATAACTGGGGAAATATTTAAATTAAAAAAATAAACAAAATAATTATTAAAATTATTTGATGAATCCATTAAACAAAAACATGAAGGTTTCTATATATCAGTAAAGGGATCTTTTTGTTGAGGATATTATTTAATCACTCTAACATTTAATGTTTCCTTCTCACTTCCTGAATTTCCAATAGAGGATTTTGTTGAATCAAAATCCAATAATAATAATAATAACAATAATAATATTTAATCTCAAAATTTTATCTATTATTTTAAACTTCTAGTTAAAAAATTTGTAACTCATATTTGTTATGGTTGGGTATTCCACATTTATAAATAAAAATTTATTAACTATAAGTTAATATTATTCTGAAACGATTATAGTAACTCTTGGTATTTACTTCATCCTTTCGGATGGAATGTTTTTCATAATGATTCCTCGAAGGTAATTTACAATTTGATTTAGAGCATAACCATACTCAATGATAGAAGAATATTAGGAATGGCTTTAATAATATGAAATTTTCTTTTAAAAAAATTAACGCACATTAATCACTTTTATTTATTTAGAATAGTTTTTAAATTAATGGTTTTATTTAAAGAGGTATCTAATATATCCTTTCACTTTTTATTATAAAAAAGGAATTCTTTTCAAACAGATACAGTCATTGAATTCAACTTATTTCACAAGGATGAATGAATTTTTTTCACTCAATATTTCATTCTTCCTTATTTCACAATGTGTACTTATTTTTTATATTATTATTTATTATTTGTTATATATAATTAACAGTTTCATGATAAAAAATTTCAGAATCATTTAATTCAACCATGTGGAATTCTTGATTAATTCCCAGTAGTTTTCAGGACAGTTATGAGTGACATTTATATTCCACCACAATGTCAAAAGTAGTTTTATAAAAAGATATATTACTAAATACTCTTCTATAGAGAGATCAATACATATAATTAATCTCATTAAAATTACATAAATACTTTTGAAAATTATGTCCAATTAGTTATTTAATCGCAAACATTGGTATTTTATATGTTATAGATATGATATTCAAATACTGAATACAAATATTCTACAGAAATACCTATACTATTTCCTTCGAATATGTGTAATCAGTTTTACTTATATAGCGCGGTATTATCATATTCCAAAATTCTATAATGATCCAGCAAAAACATAATGTTGGTGTCAAACTATATTACATTATCACAAATACATTGAATAAAATCATGAATTAATTATCAATTTAGATATTTGTGAGAACCAATTACATAGATGATACCCATTTAAAATTTGGAATAGAAAATAAAGCAGAAAAATAACAAAAATAAAGTGTACTATATCATTGATAATTCACTCAATGATTGCTTTTCCATATCCTAGGGAAGGGAAACAAAATTAGGGTGATCTGAAATCATCAATATGGGTTGTGTATAGTGGAATGTATTGGGAATAAATAATGAATAATCAATATGGAATTTTAAAAAACTGAACAACCAAAACCAATTAAATCTACTTTTTTCATGAATAGATAAGGAAAAAATCAATATATAAATGTAAATAACTGAAAACATGTTCAATTTAATCAATAAATTGATAGTGAAATGAATATAAAGATAATATAATTGTGAAAATTTAATTGATAATAAAAACTATAATCTTAAAGAATTAAATTATCAATTAATGGATTCAATGATCTCAGGAATCATGAACTATTAAGACAATTCATATTAAATTTTAAATAATACATGTAGAATCATTTTGATTTTCCAAATTTTTTTTTCACATTGGACATACCAATTAATTAAGGAGATATATTATATAGGAACACATCCATCCCTACATGTCCAAAAAATTACACATATATCAAATAATCAATTTAATTATTTAATTCATATGCATTATCATCAAATATTTGTATAGAGTAAAAGATTTGAATTTACCAATTTTACCATTTAAATAAAATTATATTAAAATTAAACTCAACATATAAAACTTGTATATTTTTTTAGGTAATATTCACATCCATTAATAAAATATACATAAAAAAATTAAAATTATTATTAATTGAAAATTAATTATTATAAATGGATTTTTTGAATAGAATGTTAAAAATAACATAATAAAGTTAGATTGTACTATGACATTAACAACATGGTAATTTTCAATTAAAATCCTCTTTTCTGAAATTATTCCAATTGATACATAATATACCACGTATTGTGAATGAATCAGGATATAAGATTTCAAAGGGTCAAAATATACTCCATATAAAAATTAGTTGGATCAAAATAACAAATTAGTCTCAATGGAATGTATATTGAGATGAAATCCCTTACCTTGCACTTCTTTTTGGTTAATAGTCCATTAACAAGTTGTAAATATGTTTTAAAAAAGTTATTAACTAATTTTTGAACCAATGTTAAATATATAACATCATATATGATCATTTAATAAGAACTTTTCTTTTATTCATTAATAATCATTCATTTTTTTTCATTGTTTCTGGTGTTAATTTCCTAGTTCTTGTTGGATCGAATAGTATATATGAAAGTCTATTAGATGGAACAATACAAGAGGGGGGTGAATTGTAGGTTTAAAAACCTTGAGTTTTAGTAACAAAGAGTAGTTTAAAAGATCTTAAACTAATACAAACACAAACACCCACAATTGTATTGAATGTAAAAGGTATGAAGTATTGTAATACTAATGTTAAGCAAAACAATTGTATTCAAGGTGAACATAATAATCAGAGTAATACAGATATGAATGATTCTACCTTAAAGTGTATAGAACCAATCAATACAATATGTAATGGAATGATTGTAATTGAAACAATTACAATTGAATATGTAAGGAAGAAAGGAAACAATACAAATCCATTTCTAATACAACAGCGGAAATGTAAAAGTAATACAATTCTTTTAACCCAAAGAGAAGGGTTATCCTTTCACCTAGGATAAGAGGTCTGTCTCACCAACACCTTGGTGAGCCCTCGATACGATGATCGACACGTCTGTCTGCCTATCCCCGGCAGCCCTCGATACGATGATCGGCACGTCTGTCTGCCTATCCCCGGCAGCCCTCGATACGATGATCGGCACGTCTGTCTACCTATCCCCGGCAGCCCTCGATTTTGCAGGTAATCGGCACCTCTGTCTTTCAATTACTTGAAAGCCCTCGATACGATGATCGGACGCACAAGGCTGATGAGAGAAGTCACAGCGTCTCTCTCTAGAATCTTCGTAGTTCACAGAGTCTCTTTCGTTCTCTTCGTTCATCATCAGTGTCTTCTCAGCTTCAAATGACCTCCTATTTATAGGCCTCGGGTTCCAATGGTCATATTGCCTCCAACGGTCATATTGAAACAGAAAGCACGACATCGTTTTGATTAGTATATAACTAACTCAACGACATCGTTTTGTTAGGATAAGAGATATATAGAAATGTAAAACATGAGTACGATTCATATGCAGAGAGAGTTTTTTGACAAAGTACCAAAACAAATAAAGATCATCTGAATAGAAAAGTCAGTACGATACGATTGACAGAGTCAGTACAATATGATTGACAGAGTCAGTACGATACGTTTGACAGAGTCAGTACGATACGATAAACATGATAAAAGATAATTTGTTATTTACAAACATATGATAGAATACATTTGAGATTTCCAAAACATGACATAGAATATATTTGTGATTTCCAAAACATGATGTAAAAGCCAAAAGAAGACTTTTGACTTAACAATCTCCCCCTTTTTGGAAAGCACAAACACACAAAGTAAATGAAACAAGAAATACTTATCTCCCCCTGAGTTATTGAAAACTCTTCTGAATAAGAAATTGAATACAACTAACTCCCCCTTAGGTATTGACTTTCCTAAGGATTGTATTCATAGATTTTCCTTAAGAGCATTGTAATGCACTCTCCCCCTTTGTAAAACAATCTTTGCTTTGTAAATATTCTCCCCCTTTGTGATTTACAAAAAGAAAGGAGTAATCTCGAATTGTCTGAAAGAGTTAGTGAAGTAATACAAGACAATAGATAAAAGAGATGATTATAAGAGTTATTACAAAACAAACAAGTTCAAAAAGAAACAAATACAACAATAATTTGTTTTCTCTTTCCTTCTCTTTCTTTATAAGCTCATGAAGCACAGCTTTCATCTTCTTGATCTCCTTCTTGTCTTCAGAAATTGATTCACCCTGAGTTTTGAGAAGCTCTTGTTGATCCGCAAAAATCTGATCTTGATTTCTGATGGTTTCCTCCTGGACTCTGATTACTTCTTCAAGAGTATCAATTCTGTTTTGCAGAGTCTTGTTATCCTTGGACAACTCAGAATTTTGATTCTTCAGTAAAACCATTTCATCTTTGAAAGATGAAACCTTCGAGAATTCAGATTGGAAAGCATTCATCCTATCTTGCAAGTCTTTCACTGAAGGAACATCGGTTCTTTGAGAAGACAAAAGGTTCATCCTTTCAACCGTTTCTTTATCAAGCTTGTTGAAAGCAATTGCTAGCTCATTTGATAACCTCCTTATATCTTCAATAGCTAATTCATGATCATTGATTGAGCTTTCAGTTTTGTATGACCACTTGGTCATCTTATTGCAAGCTTTCTTATGAGCAACTGAGCTTTCCGAAAGAACTTTCAGATCGGCTTCTACTGACAAAACTTTCTTTCTCAATTCTTTTACAGAGCCAAACTTTTTCCTTTGATTTTCAGTAATAAAATCAATCTTCCCTTCCAGCCTCGGGAAATAAGGAATTGTTTTATCCACCCTTCTCAAAACATGAACAATGTAATCACTCTTCTTGAGAGAGATTGTATGCTCTGAATCAGTATCTTCATCGTACGATGCTAGTTCATACAATCTGCTTGAATCAACAACTGGCTGTTTCCCTTTTGCTTTTTCTTTCTGCTTTCTTTCTTCTTCTACTTTGTCACTAATGACAACAACTTTATCAGAATGAGAAGATTGAGCATCTTGCTTTTCTGGAGATGACATCCTGTCTGGAGATCTTTCCTGATCGGCATGAGGAGGTTGTTGAACACCTTCGCTCAGCTTTTGAAGCGATTCCTCTCTACTTTTCTTTGAACTTTGAAGAAATTCTAACAGAAAATCTCCTTCTTCTACTTCCACTTCTTCTATCACTTGTTTTCCTTTTTCTTTCTCAGGCAGACTCTGTACGATGGGCTCTTGATGCACTTCCACAGTTAGTTGAGCACTAGCATCTTCAACTGCTTTCAAGACTTTAGAGATATCAAAGTCCTGAGCCATTCTTTTCAAAAGAGTCTTCTTTTTCTTTTCAGCTTGAAGGGTTTCTTCTACCCTTATTCTTTCTGCAAAAGCCTCAGCAGGATCAAGACCAAACTTCGGATCGCCTTCCTTTCTTTGTTCCTTGTCCTTTCTCCATTTGGCTACAACTTCCTTACTGTACATTGGCTTCTTCTTTGGTTTTGAACTAGTTTGAGGATCAGACTTTCGAGTAACACCGGTTGATTGATTGTCCTTGGCTGGCATAGGTGCCGATTGATTTTGAGCCAATTCAGCTTCTACGTCTCTGACAAAAAGTTTTGAATTCGAATCAAAACAAACATTCAGCTTTTTCATCGTACTCTTATTAATCAAAGACGGTCACAAATCCATAGGTTCTCCTTTCAAAGGAATGTTACAAAACATCATACTCTTCAAGAATGAATTTCGTAAGAATGGCTGGATACATTATTATTTGGGATTTAATCCCACCTTTCTTGACATTCTTGATGGTTTCAAAAATATAACCCATGAGATTTACTTTCCTCATATTCACAAGATAATCAAGCATAAAGATGTCAGAAACTTTTAGAGTTTCTCTATCCCCTTTCCTTGGGACAAGAAAACCTTTCATCCATAAGGTGACAAACCGATTGTCCGGTGAAAGATGATAAACTTTCCTCTTTCCCTCATTAACAACAAACAAAGATTTTTCATCACTTTCTCTATTAAACGTACCAACTTCCTCTGGTAGTTTGTGAGATGGACGGAATGCATCGCCATCTATAGAAACATTCAGAAAATGTGCCGCTTGTTTCACAGACATAGATAACTTTCTATCATACACAGCAAAGTTTATAGTCATATCTTTGTCGAAAGAAACGGTTTTGTAAAACTGACAAACTTCATCAAAAAGAACTGGATCTTGAACATCAGGCTTTTCCACACAGAGATGTTCCCATCCTTTAAACAAAATAATCCTCTTGATTGTAGAATCGTACATATCGAAAAATTCTCGGGATACTAACCTTTCTCTGTGAAAGTCTTTCTCTGTAAAAGTCTTTGAAGACATTTCGGCAGGAGTATTAGCAGAAGATTGAGACATGAAGGTTCTGCCAATGAGAGAATCGTACGATGGTTTATAGCTGGTGGAGCAGAGCTTCGCCTCAAATCCTGAAACTTCAAAGTGGGTTTGGGGAGGGGAGGGGGGTATTTATAGGCGATAAAGAGATGACCGTTGATATTCTACGGTCAAGATTAGATAATACCTGATCAATGGTTAGGATTAAAACAAAGAAAATAAAAAAAATGAAAAGAAACCTGTCGGAGAACATAAGGTGATTGCTGGTTTTGGTATGAATCAAAAGTAAACACAATCGTAAGAAGAAAAAAAATCATGATGCCGATGGAAAACAAAGTCATTACTATGATCGGACCGTACGATGTAAAATAGTTGTTACCATTATCTGACAGTACAATGGAAAACAATCTCAATACTATCATCGGTCGATACAAAAAAAATATTGAATGATACGATGGAAAAGAATTTGAATACCATCATCGGTCGATTCAAAAACTATTGAATGGTACGATGGAAAAGAATTTCAATACCATCACCGGTCGATTCAAAAACTATTGAATGGTACGATGGAAAAGAATTTCAATACCATCATCGGTCGATACAAAAAAAAAAATTGAATGGTACGATGGAAAAGAATTTCAATACTATCATCGGACGATACAAAATTTTTGAACGATACGATGGAAAAGAATTTCAATACGATAAACAGAAAAACTGAAATGGTCAATACGATAAACATGAAAACTTAAAATGAAACGATAAAATTGTCAATATGATAAACAGAAAGAAACATATATAAAGAGAGTAAATATTTAAAGATCAGAAACATAAAGACAAAAAGAAATGTCCTCCCCCTTTCTACGAGGAGTTTTTTACTATTAGGAGAGATGTAAAACAGGAAGTAGATATGAATGATTATTTTAATGTAATCATTCCTAGCTTCTGTTTTATAAATTCAAATCTATCGGAAGGTAAAGGTTTCGTAAAAATGTCAGCAAGTTGTTCTTGCGTTCCGATGAATTCTAAAACAATATCTCCTTTTTGTGTGTGATCCCTAAGAAAGTGATTCCTAACATCTATGTGTTTTGCACGAGAGTGATGTGCTGGGTTTTTACTAAGAGCTATGGCACTTGAATTATCACACAGAATTTGAGTTTTGGAGAAACTCAAACCATAGTCAGTGAGTGTGTGCTGCATCCACAATACTTGAGCACAACAACTTCCAGCTGCTACATATTCAGCTTCAACAGTGGAGAGTGCTACTGAGTGTTGTTTCTTGCAAGACCAAGAAACCAAAGAATCTCCTAAGAAATGACATGTTCCAGATGTACTTTTTCTATCCATTCTACAACCACCAAAGTCAGCATCTGAAAAACTTTTTAAAACAAAATCATTTCCAGAAGAGTAGAAAAGTCCTAAATCCATAGTGTCTTTTAAATACCGAAAGATTCTCTTTACGGATTTTAAGTGAGACTCTTTTGGATTAGATTGATATCTTGCACATAAGAATACAGAAAACATCAAGTCGTGTCGACTAGCTGTCAAGTATAGCAAACTCCATATCATACCTCTAAAAATTGTTTGATCTACTGGTTTCCCAGTTTCATCAAGATCAAGAGTATTTGAGGTACCAATTGGGGTGCTAATACTTTTAGTTTTGTCAAATCCATACTTTTTGAGTAAGTCTTTAATATACTTATGTTGAGATATATAAGTTCCTTCTGGTTTTTGAGATATTTGAAAACCTAGAAAGAATGTTAACTCACCCATCATACTCATTTCAAACTCAGATTTCATTAAATTTGCAAAAGAATCGGTTAAAGATTTCTGAGTTGATCCAAATATGATGTCATCAACATAGATTTGGACAACCAAAACATTTTTGTTTTCCATTTTGATAAAAAGAGTTGGATCAGATGTACCTTTTCTATAATTGTTTTGTAAAAGAAATCCTGTAAGTCTATCATACCATGCTCTAGGGGCTTGTTTAAGACCATATAGAGCCTTGGTAAGTTTAAAGACATGATCAGGATGTTTTGGGTCTTGAAAACCAGGAGGTTGTTCGACAAAAACTTCTTCTTGAACAAAACCATTTAAAAAAGCACATTTTACAACCATTTGAAATAGTTTGAAATTGAAATATGCTGCGAAGGCTAATAGAATGCGAATAGATTCAAGTCTAGCTACAGGAGCATATGTTTCTTCATAGTCTATTCCCTCTTGTTGATTATAGCCTTTAGCAACAAGTCTTGCTTTATTTCTTACAATGATTCCATTTTCATCACACTTGTTTCTGAAAACCCATTTTACACCAATTACAGTTGTTTCTTTAGGTCTTTCAACTAAAGTCCAGACTTGATTCCTTTCAAATTCATTTAGTTCATCCTGCATTGCTTTGATCCAATCATCATCACCTAAGGCCTCACTTGGACTTTTAGGTTCAAATTGGGAAAGAAAAGCAAGATGTTCTATTTTGTTTCTTAAGGAATTTCTGGTCCTTACAGGTTTATTTATATCACCAATGATATTATCACTGGGATGATTCCTAAGAAACAATTGATTTTGGTTTTGTAAAACCTGTTCATCAACATATGGTAGAAAATCTTCTGTGGTAAATGTTTCAGGAATACTTTCTTGAACATTTTCCTTATCAGAATGTTCTTCTAACAAAGGTTGATAAACATCTTTAGAAAACACATCCGAGGATGTAGGATTGGGTTGGTTGAAAACAAAAGGGTTAGTTTCATCAAATTTTACATGTACTGTTTCTTCAACAGTACAAGTGTTTTTATTGAAAACTCTATATGCCTTAGAGGTTGTGGAATAGCCTAGAAAGATTCCTTCATCAGATTTTGGTGCAAATTTGTGTAAATTATCTTTTGTATTCAGAATGAATACTTTGCATCCAAAAACATTGAAGTAAGAAACTTTAGGTTTTCGGCCAGTCCATAACTCGTAAGGAGTTTTATTAAGAAATGGTCTAGTTAAAACACGATTTATAGTATAACAGGCAGTACTTACAGCTTCAGCCCAAAAGTGTTTAGCAATTGAGTATTCACTCAACATGGTTCGAGTCATTTCCTGAAGAATACGATTTCTTCTTTCAACAACACCATTTTGCTGAGGAGTTCTTGGTGCTAAGAAATTGTGAGTAATACCTTTCTTACTACAAAAAGTTTCAAAATCTGAGTTTTGAAATTCACCACCATGATCACTATGAATAGTTATCAATGGTAGGTTTTTCTCATTTTTAACTTGGGCTCTAAAAGTTTTGAAATACGAAAAGGCTTCAGATTTCTTTGTGAGAAAGTAGACCCATGTAAATCTAGTAAAGTCATCAACTAAAACAAATACATAGTATTTGCCTCCAATGCTTCCAGATTGTGAAGGACCAAACAGATCCATATGCACAAGCTGTAATGCATTAGAAGTTGAAACTTCATTAATTGATTTAAAGCTAGTTTTATGTTGCTTGCCAAATTGACAAGGATCACAGACTTTTGAAGAATCATATCTAAGATCCGGTAGCCCTTTTACAAGTCCTTTCTTTGAGAGTATTCTTAGGTTTCTCAAATTACAGTGTCCTAATCTCCTATGCCATAGCCACGATTGGTCTTCTATTACACTTAAACAAGGTAAGTTTTGGTTCCTAAGGTCTTCTAAGTTAATAGTGTAAACATTCTCTTGCCTATGGGCAGATAGAATGAATTCATCCTTGGAATTGTGAACTAGACACTTATCATTTCTAAAATTCACAAGGTAACCTTCATCACATAATTGACTTATGCTGATGAGATTGTGCCTAAGACCTTTTACAAACAAAACATTTGAAATAAGAACTTTTCCAAGAAAAACGATATTACCTATACCAACAATCTTTCCTTGAGCATTATCTCCGAAGGTAACTTTTCCACCTTTTGTTTTGATAACCATTTCAACGAAATCTTTGTTTCCAGTCATATGTCGAGAGCAACCACTATCCATGTACCAAATGTTCTTATTGATACACTTCTCGTTTTCCTGAAAAAGAAACAATTAGATTTTCGGAATCCAAACTTGTTTGGATCCAGAAGGATTA
This sequence comes from Viscum album, assembly GCA_963277665.1. NCBI lineage: Eukaryota > Viridiplantae > Streptophyta > Magnoliopsida > Santalales > Viscaceae > Viscum > Viscum album. Next base: position 351,352,072 of record OY728123.1, read on the forward strand.
GATAAAAGAATATTAGGAATCCACATTTGTTTTGCAAAATGAGCTTTATGAAATCCTAAGGATTGAGTTTTGTTAAGAGAACAATCTCTTCTCCAATGTCCACCACATTGACACTTGGAACAGAAAATGGTTTTTTGAGGAACAAAATAGTTATTACTAAAAACAGGTTTGGAATAAGTATAACCAAGACCAGAACGATTTCTCAAAGGTCTTATTTGAGAGTACATCCTATCAAAGTTTTCTTTTCCATGAGTAAATTTTGACAAGCACTTTTTCAAGGATAAAATCTCTGACATTAGTTTTAAAACCAAATTCTTGTTTTCTAAAACATTTGAATTAGAACTAGAGTTAGACTCTAAAAAGTTTTTCTTTGAAATAGCAGTTTCAAGATCCTTAGAAAGTTTATCTTTTTCAGATTTGACTTTCTCAAGGGTTTTCAAAATACTTTCAAAATCAGAAGTTTTCCCATCAAGATCTTTAGAAAGATCTCATACTTCTTTAGTCAAAATAGAAATTCTAGAATTTTCTTTTTCAAATCTCTTTTTGAGTTTAGAATTTTCATTTTCAAGTAACTTAGAAAATCTAGAGACTTCTTCAAAAGAAGGTAAAGTATCATCTTCTGATGATGAGGGTTCATAATTTGAAGATTCATAATATTTATTATCATCATAATTTTCATTTAAAGAGACATTTGTAACAGCTTCAGCATTATGTACCTTAGCCATGAGACAATGATCTTCAATTGGTAGTCTGGCTAGAAGTCCAATATTCCTTTGTCCTGACGTCTCATATTCTGAAGAATCATCTGAGGAATCACTACCACTTGCACTCCACGTATCATTTGCTTTCATGACTTTATTTGTCTTATAAAACCTTTTCTTGTTTCTTTCAGAGTGTTTCTCTTTTCTATCTTTCCTCTTCAGTAAAGGACAATCAGGCCTTATATGTCCTGCTTTCTTGCATTCATAACAAGTTACCTCTGAATCTTTCCTATCTTTCCTGTCTTTCTTTTTGAATCTATATTGAAAATCTTTCTTTCCCACAATCTTGTTCATCCTCCGAGCAACATTAGCTAACTCATTGTCTGAAAGATTACAATCACTTGAATCAGAAACAACAACTTTCTTGGATTTAGACCTTGTAACCCTTTCAGGTGTTTTAGCTTTAGATGCAAAAGCTACACTTACATTCCCATTCTTCTTCTTATTGAAATCAGCATCTCTTTTCATTCTTGTCTCGTGCTGTAGTAGAGTTCCAAAGAGTTCATCAAGAGTAATCTGGGAAACTTTTCTATTTTCATCAATAGATGTTCTTTTTGACTCCCATTCATTTGGCATAATATCTATAATCTTATCAACAAGAGCTTCATCATCAAGACCTTTTTCTCACATAGATTGTAAGCTGTTAACAATTGTCATAAACCTCTGTTGCACTTTACATACTGGCTCTCCATAAGGAAAAACAAATCCATGATACTCTGCTCGAAGCATTGCTCTCCTTATTTCTATAACCTTGGATGTACCAAAATGAGTGACTTCTAATTTCTTCCAAATACAGTTAACTGCTTCACATGAAGATATCTGACTATATATATTCCTGGTCATAGAGCATAATAAAGTATTGCGTACCTTTTAATTCAGTTGATATTCTTGCTTCTCTTGATTGGTGAAAGTACTAACTTCTTTGTCAGGAATTTTGTAACCCCCAGTAAGCATAATAAAATTGTCTACACCAGTATTGATGACGAAAGTCTTCATACGATCTCTCCAATACTCATAATCATTTCCATCAAAGATTGGTGGTCTAGAAGGATTCAGATTATCTATTGATCCGATATTCATTCCTGCCATCTAATAAAAACAAAAACAACTTTTCCACTCCACACGTTAGTGTAGTAAGTATTCAAGATAGTAATAAGAAATAAAGCTAGTAATACAAGTCAGTGGAAAACCTCCTTTGATACCAATTGTTGGATCGAATAGTATATATGAAAGTCTATTAGATGGAACAATACAAGAGGGGGGGTGGATTGTTGGTTTAAAAACCTTGAGTTTTAGTAACAAAGAGTAGTTTAAAAGATCTTAAACTAATACAAACACAAACACCCACAATTGTATTGAATGTAAAAGGTATGAAGTATTGTAATACTAATGTTAAGAAAAACAATTGTATTCAAGGTGAACACAGTAATCAGAGTAATACAGATATGAATGATTCTACCTTAAAGCATATAGAACCAATCAATACAATATTTAATGGAATGATTGTAATTGAAACAATTACAATTGAATATGTAAGGAAGAAAGGAAACAATACAAATCCATTTCTAATACAACAGCGGAAATGTAAAAGTAATAAAATTCTTTTAACCCAAAGAGAAGGGTTATCCTTTCACCTAGGATAAGAGGTCTGTCTCACCAACACCTTGGTGAGCCCTCGATACGATGATCAGCACGTCTGTCTGCCTATCCCCGGCAGCCCTCGATACGATGATCGGCACGTCTGTCTGCCTATCCCCGGCAGCCCTCGATACGATGATCGGCACGTCTGTCTGCCTATCCCCGGCAGCCCTCGATTTTGCAGGTATTCGGCACCTCTGTCTTTCAATTACTTGAAAGCCCTCGATACGATGATCGGACGCACAAGGCTGATGAGAGAAGTCACCGCGTCTCTCTCTAGAATCTTCGTAGTTCACAGAGTCTCTTTCGTTCTCTTCGTTCATCATCAGTGTCTTCTCAGCTTCAAATGACCTCCTATTTATAGGCCTCGGGTTCCAACGGTCATATTGCCTCCAACGGTCATATTGAAACATAAAGCACGACATCGTTTTGATTAGTATATAACTAACTCAATGACATCATTTTGTTAGGATAAGAGATATATAGAAATGTAAAACATGAGTACGATTCATATGCAGAGAGAGTTTTTTGACAAAGTACCAAAACAAATAAAGATCATCTGAATAGCAAAGTCAGTACGATACGATTGACAAAGTCAGTACGATACGATTGACAGAGTCAGTACGATACGTTTGACAAAGTCAGTACGATACGATAAACATGATAAAAGATAATTTGTTATTTACAAACATATGATAGAATACATTTGAGATTTCCACAACATGACATAGAATATATTTGTGATTTCCAAAACATGATGTAAAAGCCAAAAGAAGACTTTTGACTTAACAGTTCTCTCAATTGTTTGTTGTAATGAATTTTCTAGTTCTTATGAAAATTATATAGTTTCATCATCTCTATAATAACAATAATTACATGATTATAATAACTATTCATCAATTATAATTCTAATACCAATTATGAATTTTGGTTTTTAGAAATTATGTATGTTAGGATCTTTGAGATAGTAGGATGTATATATGCATGTGTGACGTTTCCAATTGCCAATGTTATAATTGGAAAGAAGGATTGTAATGTATTATATTTATTTAATGATCATAATATAATATATTTTTTTAATTATATAAATCATACATGTGGTATGGTGATTAGTGTGAGACACTTCATTTCTTGAATACGGTTGACTACACGTATATGGATGAAGATATCATCTTTAATTCAGGGAAAAGGTAAGAAGGAACATGTATCATCAATAGAGAAAGATAAATATGAACTAAATATAAAAATTATGTAATATATTTCATATATATTCATTATATTTATCTGTGTCAACTTCAATTTAATGATTTCGTGAAGGAATAATCACATCACTTTAAAAGGTGGTAGTCTGATGTACACACAAGCGATGTTATCGTACCCCAACAGAATTTAATGTAAAAATTTCTGTATAATATTGTGAATCTAGAGGTATAATTATTTAATATATATAATATATAAATTTTATATTGAAAATCACACCAAACTGTGAGGGGCGGTAATGTTAAAAAGAATCACATCCATTCATAAGGTGGTAATCACACCTACACACAAATGATGAATTTGTAACCCATTAGATGGTAGCAGAGATGATTGTAGGTAATTAAAAAGACATAATTATAATTAATAATCATAGGATATTATATTATCATACTCTAATAATAATATTATTAGGAGGATGATGTAATTGAAAGAATACACTCATTGAAGAACGTTGCCTCTTCTTTGGGTAACAACATTAGGTTTGTATAAAATTGATCCTATGATGAATTCATACCAAAAAAATTCATCAATGACTAGAGTATCGATTTTTAAAAGTTATTTTCATATTTATATTCCAAAATAAGATGGTTTTAATGTTTTCATAAGATAGGAGATTGTGTGATTTTTATACGTGAGGGGAGTGGCACACTTTTAATTTGTTGAAAATAATGAAATATAACCACATTTTTTTCATGTGAAAATGATCCATTAGTGGACCATTCTCAATAATATAATTTATATTGTGGAATGATTACCAAAATCTTTTGTTTATATTATTTTTTATATTGTATTAACCCTTATGGTTTTAGATTAATTCATTTATAAATCAATTTAAACCATAATCATGATAATTAATTTTTACTATTTTTAGTATATTTTTTCAAAAAATCTTAAATCAATGAAATAAGAAATTATAAATTCATGTTTTTTAAAATATGGGATCTGTTTATTAAAAATAAATTCACTTCTGTGGAAATTTAAATTTAAAATCAATCCAATAATGAGATGAGAAATTGGGATTTCAAAGAGAAAATGTTCAATTTTTTAAATTTTTTTGTCAAAATTTTATATAAAAATTGTTAAATTGACCTAAAGTTGATAAATGATATAAAATTGTGTTTATTATTCTTTACAATTATTAAACATAATAATTTATCATTATAAATAATTTAAATGAATATTAATTGTTAAAATAAATTTCGATATTTTTCACTGTTGATCAAAAATGGAATCCATTTAGAAAAATAAAAAATTAACTGTAAGATAATTTTGATACAAGAATTTCACAAAAAAATTTACATTTTCATGTAAATTTTCTACATCTGTTAAAATTTCATTAAACAATTATTTTTATTTTAAAATATTTTTATTTTATTTCTAATAAATATATGACCATAATTTTAATAATTCGGTTTTTATATTCATATATTCCAATTTATGGCCTCTTTGATAAATATTATATTAAATTTCTATATTTTAATAATATATCACTTTTATTTACACAAAATTTTCCATGCAAGTGAATTTAAATACAGTATTATGTACAACAAAAGCTAAAATATCTTTTTCATTTTCTGAAATAAAAACATTGGTTTTATTTTAATTCAATATATTAAAGAGATTAAATTTATTATAAAAGAAAAATGTATTAAATTCTTTGGGTGTTATATTTTCTTAATATGTTAGTGTCATGTGTCCACATAATATTGAATCAAATATTGTTATTTTTGAATTTAGGGGTGTTATAGGATCAATCCATTGATTATCCATCATAAAATAAATCATTATTAGCGTTTCTAAGGACTATGATTAAATTTAGCTCTAAAACAATAATGATAAAAAGCTATCCTTTTAAGGAAATTCTTAAAACTAATAATTAATTATAAATAAAAAATAAATAGATAAAAAAACATTAATAATAATATCCCTATGATAATAATTATTATGTGGAGATGGTTTTTGGAAACATAAAATAGGAATGGTAAATTTCGTTTTATTAAATTTAGCAATTTGATGAAAATAATAATTTTGGAATATTTTGGTTGAAAAAGGTTTTATCAATTCATTAAAAATGAATATGAATAGTGTATTGGTATAGAGTGCATAAAAAATTAAATATATGAACATAAGATGTTTTTATAGTAGTACATATAAATATTACATTATATACTCTTCACACACTAAAAATTATATTATTTAATCCACTAAGATGCGAGAGAGACTTTTACAAGTGATATAATAACCCTATACTTTGACTATACGATAGATATTAACCTTGGACATCTAAAATGGTGAAATAGAAAACAAAAATCCCCTTTTCTAGGGTTAGGCCAACTCCATGTTTTTTACAAGAAGCATGCTTATCCCATGTGTAATAATTTTTCATCATGGAACCATAACAATGAGTCTTATTTTGGATATGGTTGTTTAACCATGGATTTTTTATATGGATAAGAAACCAATGATATAATATTAAGGTAGTATAAACTAGTGATGAAAATTCTTTTCTGAAATACCCGATGCAAACAAAAAAATATAGATACAAAGTTATATAGGTGGATATAAGAAAAAATAATGATGTTGATGAAATAATTCATACAGGCTCCCTGAAATGATCATATAGTGTACTCTAGTGTTTCTTGTAAAGGTAATAATTTCAACTTTATGGTGAATGAAGTCATATATGATTTATCCCTACTTTATATTTCATCAACACATGAAATGATTTCTCATAAGATAAATTAAAAAATTGCAACATCCACATACTCACAACAATTTCCATTTCCTCTCTTGCCTCAAACCATTTAAATATAAATAAAATAACACAACCAAGTGACATGCTAGGTTATTGAAATTGAAAATAATAAAAATAAAAATCCATGAATTATCATGGTGACATGGATATAACATATTGATAATTTTATCATTTGATTTTAAAACAATTTGAAAAATTAAATATCATATAATATAACTCCTTTATGTCTTTAAAATAATTCAACAATAATTGGTCAAATTCAACTCATAAAACACAAATTGATTCAATCATTAATATTTATTAATTTAATTTCAAATATAGTTCTAAAATTACCAAGTTATAGTACTAAACTATAAAAATATTTCATTGAAAATACAAATCCATATTAAATAAATTTTTTAGAATTAAAAATCAAATTTTAATCAATAAATAAACAAATTAACATATAAATATAATTCAAAATAATTGAATTATTTACATTAACTTTAATAAAAATAGAAAAATATTAATCTTCAGATAAATATATTTAAAACAATATTAAAACACATTTCTTAGATTCAATATCATTCATAATAATTTAATGAATTATTTAAATTATTAAAATTTAAATACTTTCCAATAAAAAATTCAATATTTAATAAAAATAATGTAAATAATTAAACTAGATATTTCTATTTTATGACCTACATAAGTGTAATTTCCCAAGAATTATTAAAGTTACAATGCAATTATCTTATGTTTTTTAATGTTAAAATTATTTTTACATACCTTTTCTGAGGCAACTTGCACATTATAAAGGTTGTGTAAATGTATGAAACAATATACACATGTTGTGTAGGGATAAGAATAAATTTATATATGTTGTGTAAGCGAAACAGAGCAGACTCTGTAAGGTTGAGAAACTATTTTTGTCGCATTATTAAAGTTATAATTTAATTTATTAAATGAAATTAAGGAATTTCAATTACTATTTAAGTGCACGACCGAATATACATAAGTGTAATATAATATTGAATAAGGATAAAAAACATTTATAAGGGAATGCTAAACATTTTTAATAGTAATGAACAATTAAAAAAACAGACTTATGGACAGAAAAATGTGTTTTATAAGGGTATGATAGGATTTATATATAATTTTTACGGGCAGGAGGAAATAATAAAAAATGTAAAAAAGAAAATAACAAGTCATGTATAAGTATAAAATAATAAAATTCGGTTATGTAAGGTTAATGGAACAAGTGTGAAAAACATAATTAAATATAAAAAATAATAATTTTTTAGAATATAAAAATAATCAAAATAAATGATTAATTGAATAAAATTATAATTATCCAATAAATAAAATAATAACATATTATAGTTATCAAAACAATACTATAGTGGAATTTATCCACGCCAATATTGGTAAATCAATCATATATATTTGAGTTTTACCATTTCACATTGAACATCATTCTTCTAGGAAATTACATTGTGAATAATTTTACCCCTTTTGTTTATAGTGAAAATTCATTTTGATCCCATTCTATTTATATTAATGGTTTCATTTTCTCTTTTACTAAAAGAATGTCTACATGAAAAGTGAATAATAACCATTAAATTAAATTAATAAATTCTGTAAAATTTTTAGAAATATCTTTATAGATTTAGGTTTCATTTTTTTTCATTTATAAATATAAACAACAACTTGTGGAGTAATGTTTCGTGTGTCACCCTATATTTTCTTTTATTATGTGATTATTTTGGGAGATCATTTTTTATAACAAAATCATTTAATTGATGATGTTTTTTTGATACCATTTTTATGTTTTATAAAACCCATGATAGTTTTATGTGATCTTTGTAAAATTTGAATGAGTTTCATCTGGATATTTTATTAATCAGATTTTGTTTACAAGGGTTAATTATAAAAATGGACCTGTTTTTGATGTGTTTTATGAAACTACATTTATCATGGGGTCTCTAGGATATGAAATGTGTATGATTTTTTAGTGGAACCAATATATAAGGATGATTGATGGGTGTTTTCCAATATCTATCACCAAAGCATTATTAAAGCCTTAATATCTTATTATAGATTTATTTTGAGTTCATTCCAGTTGTATATAAGTATGTTAACTGATATTTGGGATCATGATTGTAATTTTCCCTATTATAAGGTCTTCCCTTAGTTAAATGATTTTATTCATTATGATTGTATGCTCAAATGATTCATGTCTTATTTTAAGTACTACTAAATTATAATATAGATTTTATTCATCCACATTGATCTTCTATGTCATTAATTTTATATTAAATTTAATTTGAGTCTCACTTCTGTATTATTATTATCATTACTCATGATATCGTTATATTTCCCTTAGGATCTTGTTTTTCACTTATTCTTGTGAACTCATCACTGATGAAATTTTTATACCTCCATTACTGATCATTTGAGCTCAACCATTATGTACGATTTCATTCCTTTGGATTTGAGGTTATATATTTTTAATATTATGTCATTATGATAGTCTAAAATGGAACCTTTAAAATACATTGATCGTGAGTATAGTGAAATAAGCTTATTATATAGTTAGACACCAAAGACACTTCATCAATCATTTCATGGAATATTATTATTTATAGAATGCAATATTTTAAATATTATAAAATATCTAAAATAATTTCATGTTTATTTTAGGTACCTTCATAAATTCTTTTGAATATTAATTCATCCCAATATATAGACATACTTCAGAAGTCATAGTCATCAGACATACTCTCCATGATCTTTCTCTACAAATTGTAAATTTTTGAGGATCCAACTAATTTATCATAGAAACCTAAAAATTTGTAGTGAAAACAATAAACAAATATCTATTTAAATGATCATTTAATATGTCTTTAATTATTTCCATTGGTCCCACAGAATAACATAAATAATCAAATTGCATAGCTTCTATTTAGAATACAACAGATTTAAATTTCAATGTCACAGAATTTCCTGAATATAAATACCCCATTTTTTTATTTCAAATTTCACTCACATTCATAATGTAATCTTACTAATATCCTTGTAATTCAATATTCATGAACATATGGTCATACAATATCTTATTATAGTGTTTTTCATAGAATGTGACCTCACGGTGGATCCAAATAAAATGAACTATTGAAAATAACATTTTTCTTAAGTTTTGGAAATTATTTTGTATATAATTAAATGTTCACTATCTCTTAATAAAATACATGAATTCCAACTAATAATTTATTTTACCATTTGTCAAATATTTTTAATCGACTTAAACTCAGAAATCATAAATAATATAAATTTTAATAATGGTTAAACCATAGTGAATAAGAAATAATAATTCATTGTGATATAAATATAAAAACTATCATGATAAATAAATATTGTAACGCCAATTATATTTTCTATTACATGATGTATATGTTGTAATTTTTTATAAAATAATTTTATTAATTTAACCTTATATTTATATAAAATGGAAATCATTGGTTGATGAACATAAAACATCATACTTGTCATCTATGTTACTAAAAATCATAATTTTGATGAAAATTTGTATCTTATTATGGATGATATGATAATGTAGAGTAACAACGAATACTAGAAATATTTCTTCTCCATGTATATATTATATACTCATAAACACTACAATTATGATCCACTAAATTCCCACAATGTTGTGATGATCTTCCTTCCACAATGTCACAACTTTTCACTTCACTTTTATCAATATATTACTAAATTTCGTCTTTAATTTGTATTATTAAATTTTTTCATGTCATTTAAAACACTTTAAAATTATATAACATAAAAAACTAGTGAGATTAATTTAATTATGATAAATGTATTCCAATATACATGGTTTTTCACATTAGTCATTATATATAATATTAATTTAATAATCTCATGAAATTAAGATACCTAACTAAATCTTTCAAGATCTTAATGAATATGAGTAATATGAAGAAATCCATTATATGTTGTAATAGCCACACCTTTTGGAGAATTATAGAAACTTGTATACCTATGTAGATACCTTAATATACAAACTATAAATAAGTTCCATTACATAAATAAAAATTCATAAAATAAATACCTAATGGAAATTTCTTCGTTACATAAAGTTAAAATTTTGTTTCCTCAAAAAATCCAATATCTAATCCATATGAGTAATATAATTCCTCCATTCTATGATGCATAAAAAAATTAAAAAAAAACAAAATATTTATTTAATAGAATGTAAACAATGATATTTGAAATATATTAGCTGAGATGGAATCATGTTTTTCTTATAAAAAAAATTCATATTAAAAAATAAATCGAATAATTTATAAAAATAATGGAAAATATTAGGAATAAATTAAAACAAGAGATGAGATAGACATGTAGTTATAAAAACCAAAAAAAAATAATGTATCTATTAGTAATTCAATAAAAAAATTCTGTTCAATGATTTTAAAATACTATAAATAATCATAAAATATGTTTCTTATCTTTTAATGTGTAATTTTATTAAAAATAATTGTAATATATTACTATTTTGATATCATTTCTCAGTAAGGTTGTTATTAATTATTAATAATAACTTTGGTTCTATTATTTTAATGACCTTATTTCCATGAATATATGATAATTCTAGATAGTTATGAATTTTATTATTTGAACAATATTTTATATTTAATTATAAAATAAATTTTTACAGATATATATATATATAACACATAATTAGAAAAAAAACACATCATTCAGTTGGGTAACATAAAAACACCACTGGTGAAATAATTTTTTAATTTTTTTCAATTTTTAATGAACTAGAAGATATTTGAGATTTTGAAAAGAAAATAAAACAATGTAAATATTTTTCATCTTATATTTTCAATGATAATATATATTTTAAAACTTTGAAAGTGGGAGAATTAGAATAAAGATCAAAGGTATTAAAACAGTAACATAACACCTTGAGACTACTCATTTTGATTAAGTGTAAATTTCATATAGGAGGAACATTTGATCAAAATAATTTATTACATTTGTGTTTAGGGGAATTTAGTGATAAAATGGGTTACATATTTTTCAATATAATTTACTTTTTATTGATGTAAATGCGGATTGAATAAGGGTGTTTATATTTCCAAAGTGTAGGTATTATTTTTGATAATGTCCTAATTTTCTTTAATTTGGTATAATAATTATATAAACAGTTTATTACAATTATATTTATTTCTGCATAATTAAATAAAATTTTATTATTTGAGAGTAAACACATTTAAATACATAATAGATCCTTGAAATAATTTATTAATATTAGGTATTAAAAAATAATTTATTGAATAAAATATATCTTATGATTTAAAATTTCAAATATATTCCTATAAATTCAATTTTTTTATTAATTTTGCAATTTTATTGGAGAATTATATGGTAACTAATTGAAAGGGTTTATATATTTTGAATTCATATTTTCATCATTATTATTTCATCATCGAAATACTATTCGTTAAAATTTTATTTTCTCCATAATATAAAAATTAAATTCTTCGAAAAAACACAAATTCACACAGAAAAAAGATTCAATGTAAATACTATACAAAAATATAAATTATAAGATTCAAATTTTATATATTTGAAATCTAAATTTGAACATAATAATAGAAAACATGAAAATCAATTATATTTCAAATAAATAATATTTTTTTAATTAATGATCACATTATTGTCTAGTACAATTTATTAATTCATATATGTTTTATAGTTATTTTGAATCTATTAATTAATTGAAATATATTTATACAGTAGCTAATTATTAAATTAAACATTGAATAAAATATAAAAAATATCCATATCAATATTGAAAAAAAATTAAAATGTATTCTTATATATTATTTAGGTTACATAATCTGAAAGAAAATTATGATGTAAATATTTATAGACAATTATATTGATAATAAAAACAAATAAATTTAATAATAATCATCTTTTAATTATTTATAATTTCGTATTAAGATATACACTAATGAAAATAGATATAGTTTTATGCATTCAATGAATTATGGTTAATAATTTATTTAAATGAATTTATTGTATTTATTAACTACTATATCAAGATATGATGTCAGTTTTTGAAAATAAGAAACTATATATATTGTAAATTTAGTTTGTAAAAGTATATAATAAATACTTCTTAGTATTACTAATGTGTAAAAATATAAAACTTATCCTTTAATACGATTATTTTTATAGCGTAAAAGAATGCGTAGTATATACTCTAATAATAATTTACAGATTATGATATTATGTGGAAAGGTTTATTATGATGAAACATTAATTATTATTTTGTTATTGAATTATTTGTTTTATCTTTTCATACATATAAAATTCCATTCTAAATTAAATGTTAAATTTTTTTATAATAAATTATCATATGTGATAATTGGATAACTTTTATTATATGTACAATGATCTTCCAAGAATTATAGTCAAATGAAATTGTTAAAATTAGTTAAACCAAATGGATGATAAAATCTTAATAATATTAATTAATTAATCAATAGAAACATCATTTATTATTTAAATTCAATGAAAATTAGTTGATGTATTTTTTACCAAATATTTTTACTACACCTATTGAAATATTATGTGATATAATTATTTCATTGATAAGGATTATATTACATTTCTAGAATGTCCCAATTGTTTTCATATAATGATCATGTATATATAACAAAAATATATTTTATATTCGTAGAAAATATGTGAAATAATGTTATATTATTCAAATAATTATTCTCATATATTTCTTCTCATATCTTCTGAGTCCGAATTCCCATTATATATTTGTAACTATTATTTACAAACTATTTTATCCGATATCTGTTTTGAAAAATCAATAAAATCCTTATTATCATATAATTTTCAATTTTCAATTAATTAATTCATTTATAATGATTTTTATATTTAAAAATTGTTACAAAATCAAACTCATTATGCCATGTGTAAATGATAAAATGAAATACGTACAATAAGAAAAAAAATAACACTTAAAATAAATTATGTTATATTCATTCCCATTAAATGTACTCCATGCAATAACATTTTTTACTCTGATCCCCGAAAAATATTATGTTTTATTCTTAAAATAGTAATCACAAATTAGTTGTGTTATATTTGGAATTGAACCTTTTCTTCTACGGAACAACCAACAAACATCTCCATTTTGATTAAGAAATATATATTAACATTTCAAATAGAATCCACATTTTTATTTCAATTAAGAATCACTATAATACATATTTATTTTCTTAAGGGATTCAATTAACCACATGTTTAATGATTATATTATACTATTTTGATTTTATAATCTCATCATTGGTTCCCTGAATTTGATGTATATGCACACTAATTTTCCTCTTTGAGTCTCTGTTTGGTATATTTAATTAAAATATTCATAATTTCCATACATTTTTTACATTTAATTTATTGTGTTTCTATATGATGAACCCACCTTTCCTCCACAATTATAATAACTTGCGATCCATCTCCCCAGAAGTGTTTTGAAATGTGATCTTCTATACCAAAAATAAAAATCCAATAGTTCAATGTAGTTAATTTCCTAGTTATATCATCGCATATTGTTATTATTATATATGTTTGGACTTAATTTATCAATATTTTTTAAACGAATCATCGATTAACATTAATATTTCCCTCATTTTTGATACATTTTTTTTGTGGTTTATATTATTATTCCTAACATGAGAATAGTGTATAACTATATGATTTTCCATACTAGATCTTATTACATTTATTTTTTTTGAATATATTTTTCATTTCCCATAACATTTTTTATTGACATGGGTTGGACAATTTTTTATTATATAATAAAAAAATTATTATTGGGATAAGAATACCCATATTAGTAATATTATATAATTTTAATTATGAAAATAAAAATATAACTGATAAATCACATTAAATTCATACCGAATAACAACATAGGTTTTAATCAGGTTAATTGAGGTTTTATTTCATTTTACGTTAATATCATAAAAAACTAAATATAATTATATAATTCACTAATATAGACAATAAGGGACCAAATCCATTAAAAATAATATATAATTTTAAAAATAAATTTACATGAAATGATATCATAAATATTGTATCCATTGGTGTTTAGGATATAATGGATATAATACAAAAAATATAAAATAAAATTTATATTCATTATCTTATTTTTTATATAAGTATTTTTAATAATCATCGGGAGTATAGAATATCTATTTAAAGGAGATATGGTGGAGTTATCTTTTTCCCATTTATAACTTGGACATCGGTCAATAATATGATGGTAATGATGTTTTGAGAAATTCTAAAATTCTAGTGGATTCACATCCTGGTGATTAGATCATCGGATGTACAAATATTGGAGTGATCCTTAGGATTTGGTAGTATCTATATTTGTATCACACTCTATACGGTGATTTCCAAAAAGGAATATAATGTGGGAAATATTTTTGTCCTACAGATGATTTATCATTTATCAAATGAATGAAACATGGTGTAAGTTTCTATATAGAGTAGATAATGAACCGCCATTATTATATTATTTCTTTACATTCAATATAACAAGAATGAGTCAATGTAATGGGTTTTGAACACATTTCTATAGATTCAGTTATTTACATAATTAATTATATAAAATTTTCTAACATATTTTTTGTAACCTTTCTCATTACGAAGAAATAAATTTTGCAATTATACTCCCATGCGAATATAAAAATATAATAATAATGAAAAAATGTCGTTCTAGATTATTTATTTTATCTTTTATAAAGTATGTATTCTTTTTGATTTAATTGAGGCTTACTATCCCCAGGTTGTGAAATTCATTATGGTGAACTAAGTGAATGTTTTCTTCCTAGTTAAGGATGATTAAACATACATGGTTACTCTATGGGAACATTTTCACACCCGTATTTTTGTTATGTAAATGAAATTATATTTTAGGATGTTTTAATAGGATTTAAAATAATCGTAATCAAAATTTTAGGAGGCTTTCTAGGAGTCTTAATATTTTAGTTTGCAATAAATCTGGTGAAATCATTATTTTATCAGATGTTTATTCAATTCAGTGGGGGTCATTTTGTTAGTTGGTGACATCATCATATTATAAAAATTAAACTAATATATTATATTTAATTTATTTTCATTTTTTTAATATATATATAGTGTACTTTCTTGACATGAATAATTTTGATGTTTCTTTTAATGGTTTTAAATTTGATGCTTTAAAGAGAGGATAATTGGAAAATCTGTTTAAAAAGCCTTTACATATTGTGAGGATATCAGAGAAGAAGGATACCTCAGTTATAATATAATTATTTTATAGAATATATGATGATCCCACAACACTCAACAAGGAGTTATTAAATATATTACTATTCATCATGAGGTTTGTATATGGGAGGTCTAAATCCAATCATGTTAGTGATTTCAAAATGATCACATGCTAAAATAAATATGTAAATGTGGTTTCAGGACTGTTGTTCGAGACATATTACTATTATCATAGTTAATATAATCATAGGATACATTGTGGGTAAAACAAGAAATGTAAGTAGAGAAACATTTTTAGTCCTCAAGGATTTCTTTATCATTATTCTGAATGAAGAGGTATAGTGGATCGAGAATCAAGAACCTTGAAAATTCATTTAGTTTCAAGGGATTATGGTTGTATTCTCATCAATGAATTAAACAGAACATGGATTATAATTCCATTTATAGATGAAATAAAAAGTTTATTATACCAATCCAAGATTATTGGAACTACAAAAAAGGGTGTTAAAAATATAGACTACTATGAACAAAAGGGGAATATAAAAATACTAAAATATAAATGTTTAAGTTACATTTGATCAACTAGTGATATTAGTGGAAATATACTTGTAAATTTAAATAGACAAGTTGAATCATGGATTAAATATTCTAATAAATCATTCCCCTCCACTTTATATTTAGGTTTAATGGAAGATTATTTTTCATGAAATAAAGAACAACACAAAGAGAGGATAGTCAAGAACGTCAAAAAAATTCGATGAAAGATTTCATAATTTTTTTTAAGATTGGATTTTTTTATTACAATAATAGATGATTGATATATACATTTAATACAAATGGACATAAGTAATCTTGGTCAATTGGATAAATCATGATATGTAACAAATTATGATAATATAAGATGGATTATCACCAAGGGATTTTTTTTAACATAAGAGGTATAATGGAAATAATGATGTATCTAACTTTATGGTTATTGGGATTTATATTCAATGAATCATCCAAATTAAAATGTAAATATTTGTGGCACATTTTATAAAGTAAAATCATAAACGATGTTATGAATATTTTCTTATAAAAAATCATGATAATTTTGGATTATTTATATATTGACTGTCTCTAGAGTTTTATAATCATAATGACAAGCAAGGTGACATTAATCCTGAGTAGAAGAAGAAAAAATATTAGAATATTTACAATGTAGATATATATGTTTGGGGACCATCTATAGTAAAATTTAATTAAGGATTATAATATTTTCAAAAGTTTAATAACAAATCCACAAAAAAAGTTAAATTAATAATTCCTAAATATAAATTAGATATAATTAGTTTGTTCACGAAATGGAAATATAAGGTTATATAAGTCGTTTAAATAAAACTAAAATTCCTGAGATCAAATAGTATAACTCAGTATACCGAATTTCATTTTCAGAACATCATTAGTCACAAATAAATTTTTCATTTGAAGTCTTTATATTGAACAACTATGAAAAATTTCATTTCTAAATGTATAAATCTGACAATAATGGATATTTTTCTATGAATGAAGTTGAATTAATTAATTCCCAATAATTTATAGAAGAATTACTGAAATATTCTAATTACATAATCAACTGACTCCAATCTACAAAATGGGATTGTATCCCTCGAAATCTATGTGGAAGGAATGTCACCTAATGTATGTCATGTTAATGTATTTAGTAAGATTTCCGAACACACTTTTGGATTAAAAAGATATAAATAATATTTTAAATACATATCTTCATTGTATTATTTTTCAGTATAGAGATTAAAAATTCCCTTTTTAACATTTGGATTATGAGAAAATCACTTTCACCATAAGTGTAATTATTCTCTTTAATGAGTATGTTTTATAGAATGGATCAAAATTTACTATTATAAAATTTTAAAGGAGTGAATCAACTTTAGTGATTATTGATCTAAATAGAGGAACCAGTTTTTTCTCAAATTCTAGACTATTTATATAGATATACATATACAGGAGGTTTATATATTATGGAATAATATTCATTGGGAAACATAGAGAGTTTGAGAATAATACCACTATAATATATGAATTAAATATTAAGAACATGAGATTATCAGTATAATGATTTTGAGGGTAACATTATAGAATATTTTGTCCATGAAAGGGAAGAATGATATATATAATTCTATTTTTTTGAAAGAACCAAATGACAAATATAGAGGAATGGATTTTACTTTAAATTATTATATTAAACATATTGTTGAAGACCAATATTCCTATAATAAGCATTATCCTTATGGATTTTGGAATGTGTTATTTTTCTATGTTGGTGAAGTTGAATATTATTAATGATAATATCATCTAGGAGATAAAAAATTGTTAGCATAGAAAATTAATCTTGAGAAAAAATTTATTTCATATTTTTGTGATGAATTGGATGGAAGTATATTTTTTTAGGTGATGTTGAAATTCATAGTGTTTCGCCCATAGTATTGGATCAATTTTTATAATAAAATATATGATGGTTATGAATTATATCATTTAGATAAATTTAATTCTTATATTTACATAAGATTACTATTTTCCTTAATGAATATTAAAAAAATTGTCATAGGGATAACGATGAGGGAATATATTTGAATCAAAATATTGGTTTCAGGTTTCATCCTAATTGGGATTTCTATGAGATTTAAAGAAATTAATATGGTTAAAAATATGTTGTATAAAAGTATAATAATTTTTTTGACTAATTTATAAATGATATAGTTTTTGAAAACTGGAACTCACATTTTTTTCCTCTAAAATGATTATAATGATCAAGATTTCATCATTATATATTTTTATGTGTATGAAAATTTTCCATTGTGTTCCTAAATTTAATAGATTAGAAACAAAAGAAATAAATTTCATGGAAGTTTGAAATCAATGATCTCATTTTAGAAATAATGATATTGTTCATGAATATTAATTTTGATAAGAATATTGGACTTTCAGTTTTATCTGGTATTGTTTATGTCTAAAAGACTGAGAATTTTTTTCCTATTACAAGATGAATATTTGTTTTAAATAATCATATATGACTCCTTAATAATTAAATATAACTATATGAAAAATATGAATAAATTGAATTATATATGGAGTTAATATTATATGAAACATTCGTAGGGGGTATGATGTATGACCTTATGTGCACTAAACTAGAAATTTCACATACAGTAAATGTTTTTAGTTAGTTCATTTATAATCCATTCAAATAAAATTGTAATTATGTGAACTGTTCATATATATATATATATATTAATTGAATTTTATATATAACACTTTTCATTAATTATGTTGATCTTTTAACTAGGTATGTTAACATCAACATTAGTGGCGACCTAGATTCATTGAAAAATCCAAATAGTTTTGTCACTATATTTTTTGGAAGCATAGTCATCAATATGTCAATGATGAATCTGGTGATTCCTCCATCTATAATGAATGAATCATATAGGGAAACATCATAAATGATCAAGGGCATATTATGGTTTTAATAAATGGTTGAGGGGATTATATGATTTCTATTTTATCCATTTCATTTTTTTATAACCAGAGTATGATAAACATGATTAAGATTATAGTATTCCGTTAATGTAGGTAACAAATCAACTAAAATACTAAAAAAACTATTGGATTCATGTTAAAGTAATGTTGGTGTTATAGAAGAGATCTAGATTATATAATCTGAAACATATGTAAAAAAAGGTATTATTCAAGGATGTTTTTAGGTAGAACAATTCCACAATTGGACTTGGTTGAACTAGTGGTAAATTAGAGATGAATTGATTTCAACCAATTTGACTAGATTTATGTGTTTCAAAGTTTCCATGGGTGTCAAGGAATCATTGATTTAGTGATTAAATGGAATATTATATAGACCATAAAAAATATTCCTGATCCATATTAAGTTCACAAGAAATAGAAGCACTTTAGAACCATTTTTCCTTATTCTTAAAATGAAAAATGACTTTAGATGGATGATAGTGACATTGTCAGAATGTTAATATTTTCAATAGGTACACATTTTTATATTAAAATCCCATGATTTTTAGTGAATGTTTGATAAAATAAATTGTTGCATCGTGGATGAATAGGTGAGGGAAACATTCACATACCATATTTTAGGTATTTCCCATCTCTTTTTTATTTCCTACTTTATATGGGTCTGTTTGCAGACTTTTTGGGAAGGAATGAATTTTATAGAGAAAATGAAACAATGATCAGAGTCATTTATTAGTTAGAATTAGTAGGGTCTGTGTATAAATTGAAAAAAATAAAATAGATGATTCCCTTTATGGTCAGGGTCAACCCATGGGTTTTTTCTTATTGTTTCTATATAATCATGCATATGAATAATTTAAAATCAAGAATGCATTACCTGACATGAATATTTATATCAGATGATGACATAAAATGGTTTAGATTTTTAAATTTTTACACCTTTTGAAAATAATTGAATTCACGAAATGATTTCATGGTGTTTTTATATTTTATGTATTTCCCATCTCTTTTTTATTTCCTACTTTATATGGGTATGTTTGCAGACTTTTTGGGAAGTAATGAATTTTATATAGAAAATGAAACAATGATCAGAGTCATTTATTAGTTAGAATTAGTAGGGTCTATGTATAAATTGAAAAAATAAAATAGATGATTCCCTTTACGGTTAGGGTCAACCCATGGGTTTTTTCTTATTGTTTCTATATAATCATGCATATGAATAATTTAAAATCCGGAATGCATTACCTAGCATGAATATTTATATCAGATGATGTCATAAAATGGTTTATATTTTTAAATTTTTACACCTTTTGAAAATAGTTGAATTCACGAAAAGATTTCATGGTGTTTTTAAAATTAGGCAACATATTTTTGGCCATTTATTACATTCATGGACCTAGCATCATAAAACAAATAATACAATCATGAAATTCAGGTGGTGTGTAGTTTTTTATATAGTGCATGTCTAATATCTTTTTTAGCGTGTAATATTAAATTTCCAATCAGATGTTCTTTACCAAGAGATTTTGCAAATCTCTTCTAATTCTCAATCATTTTATTTGGTTTCTTATTTTCATTGTGGTTACCCTGTGCCTCTCTGGACAATTCATTATTCTTATTCATTATTGTTTTTCTTTATTGAAGTGTCGTCACACAAAATTTTCAAATACACTAGTGTGTTGGTGCTGAGTATCTCCATCCAAAAAATATGAAGTGTGTGATATTACTTTGTAGGATGACCATTGTTTTCGTAGTGTTGTGTCATGCAAGTTTCTTGTGGTAGGTATTGTTTTTTCTTATTTACTTCATGTTTCAATTGTTGAATTGATACTCAAATGTAACGATTAATTATAAAAACTCTATTGACATGTCATTCTTCCATTTTGGATGATCATATTATCGGTGTGTGACCTGATTTTGAGGTAGCTATGTTAGACTATAGCTTATATTGGATGAACCCTGAATGCTCCATGATTTATAATTCGTTTTATAAATAAATTGGAATGTTTTATATTTATGTGTGTATACCTGTTTATTATAATAATTTGTTTACCACTTATTTGGTGAAAGGAAAAGTTATTTTAAATTCAATATGAAATATTATTGGGAAATGTATTTGAAATCATTTTTATAACAAATTTTTATAAAAAATGTTACACATGGGAAGACATAGTATCATTGGTGGAATGTTTGATAATAATATTTATATATAGATACTATTGTGGGTTCAATGATTTGATCTTGCAATGAAATCTAAGTCCATTGACTTATGGTCTCTTTATAACTATTTCAAGTTTTTCTAATTAGGGTGTTTCTCTTTTCTCTAATTCAATGCATAAATATGGATACATAATGTGAGAAATTATCTATTTCTATGTATGATTGTTATATCTTGCCTAACATGTAGTGATCTTTGGAATCATTTACAAGTTCATAGGATTATAATTCTTGTATTTGATATGAAATGTGATGCATTATTTTAAATACATTGATATATGTGATGTTCTCAAAAATATTTGTATGAGGATAATTTCATAAATGTAAAAAAGGGGAATTGTTTCCATTAATTTTATATGAAAACTATTTAACCGACTATAAAGTATTATTTCATTTAAAAATGTTTATATTATAATTATTTTACAAATAATTGATTTGGAACTCCTGGGTGGGATTATGTTGGTCCAGTTTAGCTCACACCCTTTTCACCCCTCTGATAGTGCATAGACCTTGTTATTTTTTAGATGCAGGTAACGAAAAGTTACAGCAGTGAGGAAAAATATTTTCTATTAGCTATGTATAGGTATATATTGGTGAAATTTTGGAATTTATACCATATTATAACATAAATCAGTTGTTTCAGTTTGTATTTTTCCATTCCAGATGTACATTTAACAAGGAGAATTTTATCTGCCTTTGTTTTGTATCTCTTCTTCTAATATATTTATTATTTTACTCTTCCTCAATTTGATACATTAATATATACATATATATAAGTCATATCTTATAATTATGAGGGGCGAAATGTTTCTCTACGGGATTTTGTGCCTTGGTTCTGTTAGAAAGCCCATAGAGATAGGGAATGCACTTTAGTCTTGTGATAGTTTAGGTTTGGTATCTGTTTGTAAGGGTATATAGGTCATGTTTTTATAGTTTGTTATAATATAGGGTTGTAATCAGTTTTGAATGGTTGGTATGCTTGTGATTTAATTTTCATTGCCTGAGAGGTTGGATGAAGGGAGTTCCGAGATATCTCTTACAGTGAATAGACTCAACTTACAATGAGATGATGGGATATGTGTCCCCTTTTTTGTGTTCAACATCCCAATATTGTATTTTTTATATTTTATTCTCATTGGAAATTACATTTTTATTTTTCTGATCATTTATTCTCTATCATTATGTAGTGATATTCCTAGGATATATATTATATGGGTTCCTTGAGGGGGTGCATTTATGATCCAATGGGAATCCCCCACTAGATTAGAATATTATTGAGGCTATCACTTGGGTAGTTCGTATTGTAGACCAAAATGTTTCACAATTCTAGAACATAATTTTTATGGACAACCAGGAGTTGTAGGATAAATGGATCAATAATGTTTGTTTCTATAAGAGAAGACACCATAATTTAAGGGTATTAATTAACCTCATGATGTGGAATATAGGTTTGAAAATATTGATCATATCTTAAACATCATTGATAAACATGATAATATCAAAGCAATGTGATTTGTATTTAAACATTAGGGACCCAAAAATTGATGGTATTATTTCATGTTATAGGAGGATCGACGCATGGGCCTGTACTGGAAGGGTTTCATGACCCCATTATTTTAGTGGTTTTTCCAGAGTCACTAAATACATTAAAGTCTATTGAGATCCTCTACATAGAAAAGGAAGTGCATTTGGTGTCATCAAAACCTAATTCATTTATGGACCAGGATTTTTTTTCTCTAGATGTAGTAAATAATGATCATCCAAGGGATAAAAATAATTATATGGTTTAATACACGATATTATATCGCATGTATGTATATAAAATTTTTCTACCTACATGGATACACTAGATAGAGAAATGGTGGAAAATATGGATATCGTAGGAATGACTGGTTATTCTTCCCCTTGTATTCCCTCTAGTGGTAGCTTGAGTGGTCTATATGGGAGGCTGGGGAAGTGGTATGAACGTCGTAGGAGTGGTGGATTTTTTCAAATTATTGATCCTCTTAGGAACCTCTATTATAACCAGCAGTGTTCTCCTAACATGAAATCAATGTTGCAAGGTTGGGAAAACCCAGTGGTATTGATCTACACATGAGAATATGTATAACAGTTGTTGGATATATGGAAATCTATAAAATTTAAGAAGGATGTTTATATGACTTTTTATGGACACATATAATTTTCTACAAATGCTACTACAGTGAAGTGAAATGACTAAAATTCTATAGGAATCTATCCCTAGACCTTCGAAGTGTATCAAATTCACATAGTGGATGAGCATCCAACTAAGGTAGATTTGGTTCCACAAACCATGATAGGTTCCATATTTATTTAATATCTAGTACCAATTTCATCATTTTATAATGATACCTCCTCCTTATTGATATTTTCTGTTTTTTGGATATTATTTAACCACCAATAGAATTCATGAATTTTTTTGTGGATTTTGTGGAACCTCTTAGAAAGAGGAATGTGCAGGGTTTACCATGTCATTTTTATTAAGAGTTGTTATCCAATATAGAGTAAGTCTAGGATTTCAACATTCATGGTCATGTTCTATTTGAAATCATCATTGATATTTAGTGTCTAATCCATAATTGTTTTGTGTTTTATAATTACTGGCTACATGTATAACTCTTTATGGATGATGTGAGGTCGTGGGTGTTTCTAGGAGAGTGAGATCTGAGGTCAGGTCATGCATGAACTTCTCGTTTAGAGATACAATTTTATCCATCATCTTTTTTAGTTTATCTCGATAACATTTCATTTATGGGTAATATTCCCTTCGTTATATGGTATTTTCCTAATTTTCTCCAAAATTATTTCTCTAGACTTCCATTTGAGAAAATGGCAGATCTTTTAATTGATTTTATTCAAGATACCCAGCTGATTTCAATACCCATATATCATATTTAACCCAATGATCCAAAACATCACATGATTCAGTTTGATTAACTTATGGAAAAAGGATTCATTCACCCTTTTGTCTTTCCTTGGGAATACCATGTGCTCTTTTCTAAGAAGGTAGATGGTTCAATAAAATAGTTCATAGACTATCAGATATGGACTTGGGTAAGAGATAAGAATCTATATCATTTTCCTCATGTGGAAGGTTTTTATAACCATTTAAATGAAGAAAGTAGTTATTAATCATAGATATTTTGTGGGGTTATCATTATTGTAGAATATGGGATTTTAATATAGTAAAGAATTCATTAAGGATAAGTTGTTTCAATTTTTAATATACGTGATTTTTTTGGTATAAATAACTCTCTAATTTTTTTTGGCATTGATGATCTTCATAATACATTATTTTCTTGATTCATTTTTTGAAGTGTTTCTAGATGATATTTTTGTTCGTTCTATATTTGAGTGAGGGGATGAGAATTATTTGAGTTTTTTTTCTAGAAATGTAGAGGATGCGTCATTTTTAGGGAAATATTTCCAAATAACTTTTATGGATCTGTGAAGTGATGTTCATGGGAATTATGATTTCTGAACATAGATTCCTAGTTAATATCGCTAAGGTAATCATTTCCATATCATGGGAAGAATAACATAACATATTTTAGATTATGAAACTTCATGGTATTAATAGATATTAAAAAAAGTTCATTATATATTTCTAAAAGTAGGAAACACCTTTGAAAATAGTCACTATGAATATAGTAAAATTCATATTGGATTAAATGTCTCATTCTATTTTTTATGAAGAGAAATGGCTTCTAAAACTGGATCTTATTCTGATCGTACCTGAAACAAATAAGAGTTCCATGGTTTTTTATGATTATTTTGGTGTTTTTATGGGTTTTGTGCTTATATAGGATAATTATGTGGTACATAACAATATCACAATTTTCAACTTAATGAGAGGAATCTCCCAATAATTATTTAAATAATTGCACAATTATGCAAGCGCATAATTTTTGGAATCTCTTTCCTCTTATGGAGCAGTTTACATCCTTTTATAACTATATGATTCTTAGAAATATATTTTTCTCATTATTAAGTGAATCATATAGAGATTAAGAGGATTAAAAACCTTCATACGTTTGACATTTAAATCTCCTAAACCCTATGTAAAGTGAATGTTATTGAATATTCACTTAGTAGTAATGTACCGTCACATATTGTTCAAGAATCAAATGAGGAGTGGATCCTTATGGGGATCTTCATTCAATCCCCCTTTAATGTTAAGGATGATGTTTTAGGAATATTTTTTACAAGTCTTGAATTATCATAATCACTCCTTCATTATATTCTATATAAACCAGATTAGGATGATCTATTTATATGAATTCGAGGAACCTTATACGGGAGGAGAATGTTTATTTTTATTCTCCATTTTCAGATGGTAATCTTCATTTTTAAGACCAGGGTTTCATCCTATCATTTATGAGTAGCTCAATTTTGTTTGACATACATAGTTCATTATGCTCTATTAATTCATGAACAATGAAGATGTATTATGACATGAAATTGTGATTTTAGTGTTTAGTTATGAAGAATTAAATTATATATAACATTTATTTCTATTATCCATCCCAATTGGTTAAAGTAGAACATTTGAAACAATTTGGGTTTCTCTTACCTCTTCTGCTTCTATTTTTTAAATAGTATGAGGATTCCAACGAATTTTGCTTTGGACTACCATTGAATTCATGGGGGATCAATTGTATATGGTTTTTGTAGGTCTATAGAAATATTAATCTCTATAAATTCCAACCAAGGACACAAGTAATGTTGATTATCATGGATATATATATATATGTTTTTGAGGTTACATGAGTCTCTCACTTCAAGTATTTTTTATAGTGATCCAAGTTTTATGTCATGTTTCTATAAGAGAATCCATGAGGTGATGGGGAATTAGGCCAGGTTATGTACAGCTCACCACCCACAAAAATAATTCAACATCGAGTGTGCTTTTAAAATATTGGAGGATATTCATTGTGCCTGGAATTTTTATTTTGGAGGATCATGGGATATTCATCTGGGAAATTTTGAGTTTTTTATAAAAATAGTTATATGTTTTCAACCATAATGGATCTTTTTGTTTTTTTGTATGGTCAACCATGCATAGTACCTTTTGATATAGATGTGGTCATGGACACATTGGTATGACTGAGTCTCATTTAAGAGGTATCATTGTGGATTTGTAATATACATTGGAATATGGAAGTAACTAAATGTCAGCGAAAATAATATGAATATTTTCAATGTCATCCTTTGGAGTTTTCCTTTCTAGAAACTATATTCTTGATATTTTCTGCTTAGTTGGATCACATCCGTCTTGGAAAATAGGTGAATATGGATTTTTTATTTATTCTACCATTTGATGAAAAAGAGTTTCTTGGGTGGGATTCTTATCAGTCATAATTTCTCGCTAATTTGAGGAGTATTCATGATTTTTTCTACTTATATAATCTTAAGAGGTACCATACTAATGCTTTTCCTGTTCTAAATTTTTGAATAAATTGAGACGGATCTAATAATTTTTGTTTCATAATAAAATGGGGAGGTCATTTTCCATCATGTGAAATTCATGGGTAGGATGATGATTCCATTAGTCGTGGTATAATAATGGCATGAATCAGGTCATCCTGAGATTTCAGATCAAAATTAATTGATGGGCGAGAAATGGAATACATCATTTTACAAACCATTTTGAAATATGACATATCGGGGATGTAAAGTCTTATGTTTTGGAATTTGTAACTCTCAGTTACCTTCTTCATGGTATTTCTCATTCCTATTTTAATTACACTCTTTGATTTGGTGAATTTTTGGACTTTTGGAGATGGATAAAATTCTCTATTTAAATGAACTATATTTCGAGCATGTCTGATTGTGGTAGTCAGTGTAGTCTAGGTATAAATGATAAAATTTTTTGAGAGTATTTCCGTTTGGCTCAGATTTGGAAAAGTATTTGTTTCTAAGAGTTTCAATAGAATATTCTACCTTAACAATCTCACATCTTTAATAGGTTATATGATGTAATTTTTTTATCAATATAATCCTGTGAACTTTTCTAGATCATGAAATTATTAAAACTCTATAAAATAGTTTATGTTTTGAAATGTTTGATCGGTTTTTATTAACTAAGGAGGAAAAGGTTTTAGTGTATATTTCACATTTTCAAACTAGGATTATCATTGTAAATGGTCTTTCTACTTATTTACTATTTTTTGTCATAGAATTACCATTTTATGATTTTATCAAATCAATTTTTCTTATGGTTATGATTATCATTATGCTTTTATGATCTATTGTGCAATCTTTTTTCAAAGGCGGCCATTGTAGTAATTGGTTTGTGTCAGATGAGTTTCTTGAGGTACATGTTGTTTTATCTTCTTCAAAAATACTTTTTTATTGAATTGATTCTATGATTTAATGATAGACTCAATGGAATTATTTTTTGTATTTTAGTTCTTTTGTGTTAGTGGATCCTGTTTCAAGCACATGTGACCCGAGTTTGAGGTTGGTGGTTCTATCTGTTGCCTGTTTTGGATGAACCTTAAATGATCAGGGTCTTATATTTTGTTTTATAAATAAATTCCATGATAGATTCATGTGTAACTTGTTTTTGGCCAATGATTGTTAAAAAATATTTCGGTGAGAAGAAAAAATATTTCAAAATAATATTGAACTATATTTTTCAATTGGTATTCGATGAATGGTTTTGATGAATAGATTTTGAAAATATAGCACTCGGGAAGCCTTGGTTACTTACAAGGAAGGGGTGGTGATATATCCTTAATATTAATACTATATTGGGTTCACTAATGTGATGTTCATATATTCCCCAGCCATGTTTTTCTAGCTACATATTGGACCTCTTGGGAGGTTTAGTTATTGGTATTTACTTTTCTCTCTATATTCGATGCATATATCTGGATATTTTCTGTCTGTGATTTCCTATGATTAGGTATGAGAATTCTAGATATAATTACATGGATAAATCCATGAAATGATTTCACTTTTCATTCATTTTTACTTCTTGGATATTATATGATATTTTTTATGTGATTTTGACTTCCTGTTGTATTTTTTATACTTTAAAACAATTTTACAAAGATTATTTTGGAATTGGGGAAAATCGGGAATTATTTTCCCATGGTTTTGATATAGGAATATATTTACTAATTTTCATTATTATATTTTCACAAAATTTTATCATGTTATGATTATTATACATAGACTTCATTTGTAACACATGTGTGGGATCTTACTCGGCCATTTTAGATCACACCAATTGGACCCCTTTGGTGATGCATTACCTATTTATTTCTTTTGATATATGGAAATGAAAGGAACAAGAGTGAGGTAGTGATGATTCTATTAGCTATTAATGGGTAGTATGTAGTTAAATTATTATAGTTAACTAATTTTACAACAAGGAGTTTCAATATTAGTTTTTAGTTGTCATGTTCTATTAGTCTTATACCATGGGGATTTTCTAGAAACCATTTAGTTGTATCACTTCAGCTGTTTCATTTTTCATATGACATATATTTCATTTTTTTCTCTTATGATGAATCATACAATTATGTATATATATTCCCTTTTTTCTTCTTTGAGCTTGTTGAAATAATTCCTTCTGGTTGTTCTTGACTCTTAGGTGCTAGTTGTTATCCCATTGGGAAAGGAAAATCCATTCAAGTTTGTGAATGTTCATGTCAGGTACTGGTTTTTGATGGTATATTGGTCATTTTTTTCATAGTGATATACAATAAATATATTAGCGGGATAACTATTCCGAGAAAATTCATATTTATAATAATAAGTAATTTATGTGTTTTTTATTCATTTTGTTTGTATTCTTCTTAAATTCTATAAAATGAATTGGTAAATTCTTTTCCCATGGACACATTGAAGATTCCAAACCCTAAAAACTATATTATTACATCCCTATTTAGTAGTTTTAGTTGATTTTTTTTTGTTTTTGATGTTAATAGGACTGATTAAGTCAAATTTGGTGAAGTATTTAGTGTCATGTTTTTTATCCAAATTTTGTTACATCGACCTTATTTGGATTTCATTATATTTCAAATTCATCAAAAGTGGACTTCAATTTTTTAAACATTTATTGCGTGATGTTTGAGTGGAATTATCAATAATTAATTTCTAACCCATGGAGAGCACATTATTTATATACTAAAATGGGTATCCAAGGGTCATTTATAAAATATTGGGTAATACCTAAATCCTAGTAAGGATTTTAACCTAAAAATTACTTCTGATATGAAGAATGTAAAAAATACTATCATGGAATAAATAAAAAAGGATCATAATAAATTACATTGGAAAATGGAATATGGGAAAATATTTCATTAGGTCATGGAAGATAATAAAATAGTGATATGTTTTTTTTAAATGAAGGTCTACATTAGTCACGTATCGCCACCATGAAAATATATTATAATGTGATAGGTTATTTTCTTGTTCATTATATGATGTATCTCAGGGGTTGAAATATTTTCTTAAATTATTTCTAGGGATATCTAATTATGGTTCCCCTAGTCTCATCACTATACATTATGTATTTTTGAACCACACCGAAAAATTCTAAACATGATGAATAATCATAAAATAAATATATCACGATGAAATGAGTTACATGACGGTGTGTAAATAATGAGTAAATTGATGAGTTATGTAGAATCCAAAAAATATAGAATGGATGCATCATATTAGTAATTCAACAATTCAAATTAATAATCAATGTAAGATTTTGGTAGATAATATATACAATAATGGTGTGTAAAGAGCATAATTCAATTTTTGGAAATTTGGGAATAAATCGGATATGATTCACCTAAAAGACTCATATAGATTGAAAAAGAAAGCACTAAAAGGGAGATGTAATGGAAAATTAACCACAATAAAAATTCAAGAATAAAAAATAAAGTGGAATATTATATTGATATATAAAAATTTTGAATCAAAAAAATTGATAGAGGGTCATAAAGAATATATCATCAAGAATTATATATATTTGGAAATAACCCTTACCTCATTTTCAATGTTCCCTTGGAGGATCAATTTTTTTTAAATAGTCAAGTTATGTTTGTTAATTAATTATTTATTCAATTTTAATTTTAATTTTATCCCATTATATCCTTTTTTACCTTGTTTTAGATTTTTAAAAAACTATATATTACTAACATTTATGGTTTAGTGTACTTTTAGTGCAAAGTCATAAAATAATATAGTTTTATAGGTAATAATTAAAATAAATCATCCAATGGATTAAAAATATCATGATTTTTAATAGAATATGGTTCATATCATTCAAAAAATAAAGTATTCAAAAAGATTATATAATTCTCATAATTAATAATCCATAATTAGTGAGATTATTTTTATGGATAATGTGGCACCCAAGACCCTTACTCTATTATCTGGTATTAAAAACCACATACAATAAACATTATATTTAAAAAAATCTTAATAACTATATCAATCACATATAATTTTACACATAAATTAAAAACAGAATTTTGAGATCATGGTTTTATATGATTAGGTAAAAATTTGAACAATTATAACTCCTATTTTTTCATGGAACGTTAAGCATTTACACTATATAATAAATTTCCACTCTTTTTGTATTCTACGTTTCCCACAAAACAATTTTTAGAATTACAAATTTTAAATATTCATTATCAATCCATAATTTTAAAAACATTTATCTACATTTACTAAAAAAATATGAAAAAGATACTCTTTTATACACATCATACATACAATATTTCATTATATCCAAGGGATGTGAAATGTACAAAATTGGTGGGATCAAATTCCATTTAAGGAAAATTGTTAGCCCAAATATGATAAATACACTGAGGGGTGGGGGGTATAAAAATGTATGTAATATTAAAACAATAGTCCCAGAGGATCATTTTTTTTAATCAAAACATTATTCTCTCCCATTCGCAAATAAATGTCTGAAAAAATGTAGTCATTCATTAGACACGACAATTTTACTAGGTTCACCCTCCATGTGCTATGTCCCTTGAGAATAGAATGATAATGTGTTGATCTGCTGATTCCACTCAGGCTCAATCCCAAAAAAATTGTTTAGTTAAGATCATGACTATTCCAAGGATCACTACCTTTACAATATTTAGGGTCACTTCCCTATTTTCGCAGTGTTCACTCTCAAAATTTCATTAAATAAATCACTGTCGGTTTAAAATATCATCTTCCTCCTCATATATTTCTTAATGTTGTGGAAAGGATCCCCATGTTGTTTATGGACATTTAGGTTCTTTCATTATCAATAATTAATGTATCCTCAACTATATATAAATTCTTTATTAAAATTATTTATGAGCTACTCCATCTATTCTTTGAAAACACATGGATGTATCCTTTTACATATTGATACAAGTTGAAGTATCTCCCATTTAATGTAAACACTGAAATTAAATCTTCATTTTAATCATATGACATTTATTCCAAGTCTTCCGTTCAGTACTTTCAATATAGAAGTGAAGAACCTACTTCGATGAGTATTTTTGAATGGTGAAGATCAACTATCTTCTTCTTCTCCTTCATAATTTAGGCATGAAAAATTAAACATATCATTGGTTAATATAGGTGTGTATCTCATTGTTCATGATTCAAGTGTGATACCACATTTCAAAAATCCTAGCATGTAACCCCTAGTTTGATTTCTTGGTGCATACCCTTGGGTGAGATCCTGGTGAGAGACCAATATGTAAGCCAGTTTTCACAAGTAATCGTTTTTTAGTCCTCCTTCACAAATAAGCTTTCACGAGTCCTCTTTAATGATTTGAGGATGACCCTATTCAGATCACCTGCAATAGTTACTTGAGGCCAATCAAATATACTTCTTCATGAGATCTCTCTTTTAACCACTTTCATGAGATCTGTTCATGAACTTTCTTCCCATAATTTTTCATGAAGTCAGTATTTTAAGATAACCTTTTAAATGTTTAATAATGTGTTATGGGTCTTTATATGAATAAAAATACCTACTCAACTGAAACAATCTTTGAAAATATTCCATTTCCACTGCCTCTTCACTCATTCTCTGCAAGTCCCCACTATGAAATCAAATTTAGTCTTGTGATGGTCATTTATATTGTTATCCAGTGCCTCACATGACCCATCATCAATTATAAATACAACCATGATAACATTGAAGGATCTCCCTATGAGATCAAAATAAAATAATGTGCTTCATGAGATCATGTCATAAGATCAAAAGATAATTTTAATTTTTCATCACATGCTTCACAATATCTCTACCTACCATGAGATAACTCTTTCATTTAAATCATTTTAATTATCTTCAAGCACATTCATCATATCCATGTGTCACTCTTTTTCACACCATTCACGATTTCTTTGATAGATCTAAAGAAAAACATTATATATGTTCAAGATCCCTTTACAAGTTCAAAAGAAAATATACAACTTCAAGATATCTCAATGAGAGATAATATCATCATTCACGCTTCAAAAGATTTGTTTAGCACTTTCCTTTCATGATAGTGGTTTAGAAATCACAATCAATGATATAATTCTTTCTCACATTTTTCAAGATCAGACATTATCACTTTTTTTATCTTATATTCACTATTTTAAGGATATTAGACATGCATTACTTCTGTGGCATCAATCATCCATGCTAACTCCAAAATCCTTCTTTGAGAACCATCCTTATTCAAAAAATATAAACCATTACATCAAAAATAATCTACCAAAAATCACCATCATGAGTTATTTTTTCCTAAAAATATGGATCATTGGGTTTTTTGGACAACTCTTCACATTTTAACTTCTTGTTTTAAAGAATAATACATCTTCTTCAAAAAACATTCTTCTAGAAATTATTTTAGCGAACTTAGATTTTATCAACACCCACCATAATCCCAAATGATCCATTCACCTCATGAGAAATAAGAGTATCATGTAATGTTCATCATGGAATCACTTCATTCCAAAATGTGTTTTCTTCTTTCATTAATAACATTATTTTCCAAGAAATATATCCTTTGATTGATCATATTTAGAATCATCATATTTAAAACTCCCCACACTTTACTACTCCCCCTATCAGAATCCCCCATGTCTTCACTAAGAAATTCTCTCCCATTTTATTGCCATAATTCCTTCCCCCCACCCCTTCAATAAAAATGAAGGATACATCATTTTTATGGAACATGGTAAAGAAAACATTACAATATATTGTGGAAAAAAAATCATACCTCAGAAGAGGGGGTCCAAAATCTATACATTTACATCTTTTGGGAGTCTACTAAACTCCATGAACTAGTACATGATGACAAAATTATACTCTGGGTAAGTCCTTTTTCCAAATTTCTACAACTTATATTTCTTTAATAACATACTCCACCTTCATAAGCCCTTACTCCAACTTATCCTTGTTTAATAAATACATGGCTTTAGTGTTATTTTTTCCTTCAGTGATGAACTTGATATTTTATGAGATATTTAAAACATGAATTATCAAAATGGATTTCAATTAGAGACTTCATTACACATCCCATATCATCAAGCTACCACTTCAGTCCCAATAGCTACATGCATGCTTGAGTAACTGCAATATATTCATATTTTTTTGTGATAAATGAAATGAAATCTTGTTTTGTTATTAGCCTGGAAATACACAATATTCCTTGATAGAATACACTGATTGAATATTATTTGGAATCATATACTAATCCAACCCAATTCTCTACATGATAGATGTATAAAACACGATGACATTTTTAATTTTTTAGTAGAGTAAAATCCAATGTTTCTTTGATATTTTGAAGTAATTTTTTCACTATAATAAATTGTGTTTCCTTGGGATTTAGTTGATACCATGATTCTTTTCATATGGAAAAAACTATATTAGGTCATACTGTTATCATTTAAAATAAAATAACAATAATATATTGCTATTTTGTAACATTAACTGAATTGCCTTCATCATCCAATGACAGTTTCTTCTAGGTAGCCACCAGAGATGTCTTGTACTTATAATTATCCATTTAAAATATTATTAAAAAAAATCATATTTAGATTGATATATGAATGTTAATTTGTTTTCATCTGTCACCTATGATCCAAGAAAAAATGTCACTTTAATAATCATTTGCATTTCTAAATCACTATTCATTATTTTCAGGAACTGATTGCATTATGATTCATTTAATCCAACAACTATTATCCCATCAACATATACTAGAACTATAAGCCTTTGACTACTATAAATATTGACATATAGATTGTAGTCATATCTTCCATAATGAAAACCAATATACTTCAAAACTGATCTATTATTTAATACCATGCTATTGGTGCTTACTTAAACCCATATATTCCCTTATTCATCCAACAACCATTGTCCTCATCTTCATGAATGAGATAACCATCTAGATTTCTAATATAATTTTATTCTTCCTGAACCCCATTTTGAAATGTTTACTTGATATTTATCAATATAACATTAAACCTTCATTTCAATTGTATGTATGAGAATAATTTCATTGAAATTAGCTTTGCAACAATTGAAAATGCTTGATCAACATCGATACCCTTTATATAAAAGTTAAATTTTCACAATAGTATTTCATTATTTCAAATAATTTCACCATCTTCATTCATATTATTATGAGATACCCATTTAATTTTGATGAAATTCTTATCTGTTTGTCTCGAAACATTTTACAATCTCTGATTCTTCCCAATTTGTTCAATCTCAACATTTATAGCCTGATCACATTTCCCCTTCCAACTACATCATCAAAAAATTTAGGCTCTACCGTTGATAAAAATGATTCATTATGTGGAGTATTCATCCTTTTTGTTTGCACTGGCACTATCTGGCCTATAATTATGTTTTTCTTGTCAATTTGGGCTCTTCTATTCAATAATTTTTTATATAATTTTTTATGCTCATCCATTTCATTATAAAAATATTTTTTTGAATCTGCATTTGGAACATGAACATCCCCTGATCTTAGTATATATTCATCACTATACTCTTGAGACTAATCATATATTTTCTGAAAATTATTCTCATTCTCCATTATAGTTACATTATTTCTTTAATATTCCTTTCCAATCTTTTTCTTGAATCATTTGTATGCTTTTATTTTTTTAGTCTCCAAAATTATCCCTTCATCTCCACAGGATTCAAAAATCCCATGTTTCCCCTTATTGAGAATGAAAAACATACTTTAAAATACATTAAAGTACTTCAACATTGGATTTTTCCATACCATATCTCATATGGATTCCGAAATTCTTTTTTTAAAAATTAATCTCAATTTCTGTTTTAGAATAATTCCATCCCTGCATCTTTGAAAATATCTCTAAAAGGTCTTTCCAAATGACCATTTTTCAAACCATGTTTTAGATATTTATATTTCTTCCCTCAACAACCCCATTCTACAATGTAGTTATCAATATTGAAAGATGATTCCTTATCCCATGTTTCTCAAAATAATACTCCCCTTGGATGTTTGAGAACATTGTTCCATTATCTATTCGGAGCTTATGGATTTTTGACCTTGCATCTTCTCAACATCACTTCGATAAAATTTTAAGAAACCAAACACCAAAAAATGTGAATGATTACTAAAACCCATTCCATTATACTAAAATCACTAACTAAGAGAACAAAATATCTCCTCCCATCAATATGTTTTGGTGAAATAGGTCCAAAAACTCAATATGAACCAACTCAAGCACTTTTGTTGACTGTTTCCTTTTTTCCTTATATGTCATTCGAATGATCCTCCCTTGTTCACAAGTATCACATGTATGAGTAAGATCACATCATAACCTATGGAGGTCACGAGTAGAATCATATTTAACAAAAACATCCTAGTATATTTTGATCAAGTGAAAAAGAAAATTATTATATAACATTTTTTTATTATTCTATAGAAATAAATCACATATCTTCATCTCCAATCCTGAGGTAGAAATTTCCTTATGTACCCTTCCCCTGTAAAACAATAACAACATATTCTTCCTTGATGATAATTAATTTCTTATGAAATCATAGGGCATGTCCTAAATCATATAATCGATTTATACTTAGTAATATGTGATTAATACATTCAAAAATCAAGGCATTCCTGGGTCTCATGTATTTTCCCCAAAAAAATATTTTCCTGAGCCATTAATTTTTTATTCATCATCCTTACCAAATAACTCCATTCTATCACTGTAATATCTGGTTCATTTTAGTAGTTATTTTTATTCTTGTTGTATGTGAGGATAACCTACTATTAATGATCCATATTCTAGTGTGAGATGATGTTTTTGAAAAGCTTATGGCATGTTCATCTCTCTTCTTTTTGGAAATTTGTTTTGAATTCATAACCAATACAGATTTACAATATTTTTCTTTTATGAGTATTTAGAGACAATGAGTAATTTTTTCCATGTTTTTAAATCCTCAAAACAGGATATAGTGACCATCAAATGATATCCTAGAATATTGATCATTCTATAGCTGCCTCTTTTGGTCTCGTTCCTTTCAATACATCTTGGGAATGGAATATACATTTTTTAATGTCACATATTTCCACAATAATAACATCTATTTTGGGGTTCATTCTTATGTGTTACTACTACGATAATAGTATTCCATTGAGTTCCCTAAATTTTCTAGTTATAATATATTCCGAAACAAATATTCAATGTCGTTGTTGGTACATGTAGTCTAAATTCAACAATTACTTCTTAATATTTTTTATCAATCACAATACCAATTGTAATGTTCAGATATATCTTTTTCTCCACCTCACATTCCTTTTTCTATTTCCCCAGTTCATTAAAGTCTACTTTTCCATTTTCTAATGAATATGCAACTATATTTTCTGTAGTCACTAGTGTCCCCTATTCTTTCACTTTTCTTCTCTGGTTGGAAGCATCCTCATCATTTTTAATGAGTTTGTCTTCGTCATTTATTGTATTATTCATTCCATTTTTAACCATTTTTTATCCTTCATAATTTAGATTGTACACACCAATAGTATCTGACTTCTCTATAATATAAAACTTATACATTTTATTTTCACCTAATATATTGGAATTTTATTCATTCGAATCCTCTATAAAGAGTTTCGAAACAAAAACTACCCTATTGTATTTCTTAGAAACCCTCATCTTATTTTAAAAGTAGATAATTATTTTGGAAAAAAAATTCTAACCTTTCACATAGGATGAAGAATTCATCCTGGGAGTTATATCTTCATCCTAATAATCATCTTTAAACATCATAGGGATCCTAATGGAAAGATTTCCAACCTTTCCACATCGAAAGCAAGAAGGTGGGATTTTCCTTAAGAATATTGCATTTCATATTCATAAATTTGACCAGTTGAATTATATGGCTTCATCTGTCTCTTTTCCTTCCTAACCATATTCAATAGTGAGCTTCTTCATGTCCATGTATTGAACATTGTTAAACTTCCCCTTTTCCATAGAATCATTATCATCATTTCTCAACTCATACGAAATAAGAGTATTGTGCAATATATACAATGTTCAGTTCATTGGATATTTATATTTAAATACATAAACATTTGGATTGAACCAAGGTTGAATTCTTGTCATGATTTTATTAATGATCTTTACATCATCAATAATTTATCCAAGACTATAAATTTCTTCCGCAATAACTTTCACCTGTTCAATGAATGCATCAAAAAACTCAAAAGGGTATAATTTCATATCATTATACATGTTCCATAGAATATGTAACATGTCATCTCTAACATTTGAGTATATCTCATAAATATTTATCCACTTTTCTGACATATAATGTGATGAATTACATGGAATCACCTTTATATAGATAACATTTGACAGGGAACCCAATAATTCATTGATTGATTTTTCTTCTGTATCATACTCAGTTTATCCAGCTTCTGATAAATCACTACTATTGACACCTGATGAAATTACACACATCAATTCCACAAATAATTCCACTCCTAATAAATGTAAGTAGTGATATATTGAATTAATCCATATTTGAGAATTTTTTCTATCGAAGATTAGAATTCCTTATTTATTAAGATCCTTCATATCTTCTACTCTCAAAGAACCACTAACTTTGATGATTTCCCTATAATACGAACTTCTATCCAAACTAGGATAAATACCATGAGGGGTTATATCAGGGTATGAAAGATTAAAAAACAACCCCTTTGGATCTTGATTCACCACTAAACAAAACACTCTTCTCCCCCTTTCTGATAGAAATGTATGAATAGAAATGAAAGAATGTACGAGACATAATAATTGTACATGGTTCACCCTCACTTGGATATGTCCAAGGAGAATACAATGGAAATGTTCCAATGTACCAAATCCAGTAAGCATCACTTCCAATAAACATGGTTCGAGCTAGATCACTTCTAATCCTAGCCTCACACACATTACAATGTTTAGGGTCATCTCACTATTTTTTGAATAGAGACTTCCAAAATCACTTTTTATATATCACTACTATTTGAAGGATCAAAATATTACTCTTCCTTTCATCACTACTCTAGAAAAGATACACACATAATTAATGGACCTAGGAATAGTTTAAGCATATCTTATCACGATATCCAATGAAAATCACGAGCGTTGTGAGATAAAATCTTGAGTTCCAATGAAAATAATTCTTTTTCATCATTCACTTTTCAAGATCACGAACAACCCTAAGGTACTTCCTCCATTTCCGTATTTTTATTTTTCTTCATGTATTTTCACGATATCCATGTGCGACACATATTTGTGACTTGTTGATGATATGGGTGTGAGGTCCAATAATAATAATGAGTGTTCGGTCAGATCCCTTCGAGAGATCAAAATACGATCATGCACTACTTGTGATCTCATCACAATATTAATTCATACATTTCTTCTCCATGAGATCCATTGAACATTCACTCTTCAAGATATTAGTTAATAATTTGTGCTCTATGATATCAGAAATTCACGCCTTTTGTGAGATTAAACATTCATATTTTAGTGAGATCATATATTCTTTATTTTCATATGATCATACATCCCCACTATTCATGAGATCAAACACCCTAAATAACTCTTTAAGCCATCATTGAGAACCATATTTTGTCAATAACCTGAGAATAAGGAAATAAAAATAGTCAACCCAAAAGAACCATTGTAAATGATTTCTAAAAACATAACATATATCAATAACAATAAAATATAAAAAAGTGATCATAATATTAGAATATTGGTGTAATAGGGTACATAAATAAGTTATACCCAACAAATCATTAATCACAATTCATTTCATAAAACAAAAATCTTGAATCAAGATAATGTGGAAGCATTAGTGAATAAAAAACCCTATGAGAATAACATCTGTATAACTTAGAAATATGGTGCAATAATTTTTATAGGTAATAAGAAATTCATTTGTAACACAATCAGTAACCATTCATAAATGTGAAAATAATTTTATAGTGAATTCATTTTTTCATGATATAAAAACATTTAACCAATTATTTAGAGGGACATATAGGACACCACATGTAATTAATCCATAATTATGTGTTCCAATTGAAATAAATCACTCATCATCTTTTTAGGATACAATGGAAATTTAATAGGTTTCATATCATCTACAAAAGAAAAAATATAATTAAATCATTAATAATTCCATCAATAGATATTATATCATAAAACCATGAAAAATAAATATGTGACCAATTTTATTGGGTAACATTCTATTTCAATATCCTCAATTAAATCTTATGGAATTTAAACCTTATGGATAAAAGGAATATTATTATGTCATTAATTTCCCTAACCATTTGAGGTTTGTCATCTATATAAACACCCTTCAATAAAATGAATCACAAATAATGTATTCACAATGGAATTTAATTAAATAAATGTTACCATTATCCACAATAGATAGTTAGGAAAGTGAAATTAATTAATTAATCATTTGATTGATATTAAATAAAATTATACTAGATATCCAAAAAATATGTTTGTTGGTAAATATTTATGAATTCCCCCAGTCATGAATAAGATATGTTAAAAGTAAATAGATTTAAATAAAACAATATTTTTTCCAGAATAATAAATTTTAAAATTAGAAAAATCAATGATATTTATAAAAAAAATTAAATAAAATTTTTATAAAAATAAGATAAAATAATGAATTGTATATACTCTATGAACTATAGAGTGAAAGTCTCATATAAGTCAACAACTGATGTACAAATATGTGTTTGCATAAAAAAGTTAAAGACATTCAATTTTCAGACATTGATGATAATGAACTATAAGGAAAAAAATTAATTAAACCATTTAATTATATTAATGTAGTAGATGATAGACTCATTATTATTTTTAGGTACATAGATTTACATTCACAAAAATATCCAACAGATATGGACATTTGATAAAGGGAGATTATTCATATAAAAACCCTTCTCTTTATTTAAAATTAAATAATGATTTATTACATAATAATGAACTTAATAAAACACATATGATGGAGAGTTATAGTATAATTATGGCTGAGGAACACTACATAACAACCTAGAACATAAAATACACATCTTTATTGAAAACCCCTATTACCTGACATCAATATTCTTTTGTACATTGCATTTCATTAGATAAATTGAGAACATTCATAATAAAAGGGAGAGTAATAAGGCCCATTAATGGAGTAAAGACATAATAAT
Source organism: Viscum album (assembly GCA_963277665.1). Taxonomy (NCBI): domain Eukaryota; kingdom Viridiplantae; phylum Streptophyta; class Magnoliopsida; order Santalales; family Viscaceae; genus Viscum; species Viscum album. Next base: position 351,393,315 of record OY728123.1, read on the forward strand.
AGGAAGAATAAAATACATGTCAGGAAATAGGTATTTCAATGAAGCATAAGAGAAACATGGACATAATGGAATGATCTAGCATGATTATCATTACATGGAAAAGTGGAAACAACATAAAACGCTGCATCATTAACATAAATGAATCCAAAAAACCCTAGGCCAAAATGGTGGAAAAATTATTATAATAGAATCAGGTAAACCTCTGTCAAAACAAGATGTATCATGATACTAAATATTCTCTAATTCAATGGTGTTCTATTAATTATCACCATACATAATAATTTCAATCTCATGCTCAAGTATGCCACATAGATCATATTTAGTTGATTCATTCTACATAATCATTTATTCCACTACAAAGGAATGTGGAATTCATACACTTAAGTCACAATTCAATAATTATTTGTGAATAATGTTTAAATCCCTTTATATATGGATGGGTATGGTATCCACTACAAGATTATTTCGGTATGAAATATCACAGGGAAATTTTGGCAGCATAACGACGTCATATAGAAATTCATAAATTTGTCTGATGAGAAAAAAGGGGTATCTAACAATGTATACATGGGATGGAAATAATGGGATCGTGGAATATAATATTCTGACATGTGAATTTTAATTTTGGATGAATATTATAAAAGAAATTCTTGATTATAAATGAGAAGAGAGAAATCCATTATGAAATTTCGACATACTAATTGGTAGGATTAAAAGCTCATGAAGGGGATTCATGGGAGTGAATGGAATACCCCACAATGTATAAATAAAATGGAATGTAATTATATATGTAAAAACATATCCCAAATCAAGTAAATAGAAATTAAAAGTCCTGACATAAAGGATGTTATTGAAGAAAAATGTGAGATAGAGATTCGTTTTTTAGATGTGTGACTAGAAAGGATTAGGAGAGGATTCTTGGGAGAATTGGGAGCCTTGGAATGACTCTAGGGAGTAATATTCCTATAGTGTATGATATTAAAATATCATTATTGAAGAGAAATGGGATCTTTTTTGGGTTTATATAGTAAAGGTTGGGGAATTCATTATTATTTTGTATCTGGACACTACACACTAAAATATTCAAAACCCCAAACCATCTGAGGGGTTTTTCCAAAGGATTATTGAAAAGGAGAGTGGTATACATTATTTTATAGGTATAAGTTCATAATATATTAAAATATTTCACTTTTTTAGGGATATGCAAGTCATACATTCAAGGAAATGACTTTAAAATCATAAAATACATTATAGGTCTAGCAGGATTCACTATGGATTTTAAAATAAATCAAATAAATTTAAAATTAAATTATATTAAAGAAAAGACACATATATGTCTGATGATACCTCATATATTATTTTATTACATTAATAATGAGTATTTATTATATCATTAACCACATTATATATTTATTCGTTATTTAATATTTACCCAAAAATTTGATTGTGTCAAAAAATTAACGAAAATTAACCATTGGATATTTTTGACATCCTGATACGAAAAATAATATTAATTTTATCTATATAATTTTCGAAATATGTGAATGTTCACTTTTAATATAATATTTTTTATTCATTGAAAATTGACAGGTTTTGAGAAAAAACAGTTTTCAAACCATAATAAATAATACATTTGACATCTTTAAAATTATATCAAAATTATATTTATTAAAAGTAGTTTAATAATATTATTTAAATAAAATAATATTTATTTAAAAATACATTAATTCATCATAATAAATTTTTCTATTGAATTTGAATATTAACAAAAAATATAATTTGTTCTTTAGAAAATCATTTACAAAGTAAAAAATAATATAATGAATGAATATTAATTATTCTATACCAAATTTATATAAATAATCATAATTCTACGGTCATGATACATATAACATTATTACACTAGCATTCTCCCTAAGTGTAAGTTTTGTGATGGTGGGGCTTTCATTGGGTCATTAAGTGAACATAGATTGGGTCAGGATCTCGATGAGCTTAAACTACTACCCTAAATGGTTTCACTAATCATTAAATTGATGGATATCAACATTGGGTTGGTCTAAGGAATATCCCATAAATTATACCTGCCTTATAATCTCTAATAAATGGGATTCATAGGGTATGATCTTACTGGTTTAGGCCATCAGTTCCAGTGTCTCTTCTAAAAGTATTTGTTAAAATCATATATTTGTACTATTTATGTGATCAATATTCAATATCTATATTATAAATGTTAAGGATACATAGATGTTATATAAATCATATTTTATATACTAAAAGAAACTGACTGTATTTGTTTTCTATATACATAAGAAATTTAATTAAAATAAATTGATATTTATTCATGAATGTTTGAGTCATTAAAACCTTCCACCCTTAAGAAATTTTGGCCTTGAAGTATCGTTTTCCCTAACTAATACAAATGAGGATTACCCTGCATCATCACTTCCTCTTCTTCCAACATATCTTCTTCAAACATGTGGTTTCTCCACAACACATTTATGAGGGGAATTGTCTTATTTGATAGAAATTGTTCTCTATAATATATGATCTTCACTTCCTTCTCCTCATATTATAGGTCATTCTCTAATGGTAACACCTCTGGATTGAGTACATGTTATGGGTTATGTATGTACTTCGTCAAAATTGATACATATAATTCAGAATTTACTTGAGATAGGTTTTGTGCGAGTGCATGTTTATAGGCCACTACACCAATGAAATCAAGGATCTCAAAATAGTCGATGTACCTTGGACTACACATTCCTTATTTCCAATTCTCATAACTCTCTTCCACAGAGATATATGGAAGAATACCTTGTCCCCAACATCAATCTCATGGTGTCATCTATGATTTTCAACATAACTCTTTTATCGATTCTAATTATCTTTCAGGTGCTACTAGATAGTCTTAACTGTATCCACCATTTCTTTGACCTTTTTGAGCACTAGATGTTTTAATTCCCAAACATCATCCCAACATGTTAGTGTTCTTCACCTCTTCCCATAAAGATCTTCATAAGGATCCATTGGGATTATTGGGTGGAAATTGTTGTTATAAGATAACTCCACCAAAGGAAGATGTTTGCACCATCCTCCTTTTATGCCCATTGAGAAAACACTCAACATTTCCTCATATGTTTGGATAGCCTGCTCCAATTTTCCATTAGTTTGGGGTGATTGGTTATGCTGATGTTTCAACTCAATGTTCAGAGTGTATTAGAGACACCTCCAAAACATAGATTTGATTCATGTATCTCAATCAAACACAATCAATAGTGGTACTCCATTATTCCATACCACTTCTATAATTTATAGTTGTTCCAGTTAACCATGTGAGAAATTGTCTCGAATAGTAATGATGTGTAAAGTAATTCTACGATGATCCACAACATCCAAGATAGCATTGTTTCCTTTGGATGTTTTCATATGTCTAGTAAAAAAATTCATAGTGGTGTTTTACCATTTCCATGTTGGTTTTTTATTGGTTACATCATCCCCTTATAATTCAATCTCTAAACCTTATCATGCTGACATACTAATCACTTTGATGTATACTCATTAATCTACTTCTTCATGTTATCAAACAAATTGTGCTTCTAGAGATCTCAATATACTACATGTGTCCTGGTAGAATAGAGAAATTCACACTATGTGCATCATCCAATAGATCCTTCATTAACTCTAGATTTGACAGAATACATAGTATTTACCCAAATCTCATAATTCCTTCTGCATTAACTTTGAACCCCAAGGATACCCATTTTCTAATAGTTTCCACATTTGTCGGAATTCTCACATCAACATTTTAGCATCCTTTAAACATTCCAAAAGATAAGGTTGAGAAATAATTGATGAAAGGATTGTTGATATTCCATTCTTTATGATACCCTTGTACATCTTCATCAAATATAAGAGTATTTGATCCTTTTCAATTATCATCAATGATAGAACTTCTGGGTCATTTCAACTTTCGGCATCTTCCACCATTTCCTCTTTCTCATGGTGGTAATGGATTGTGAAATTGTAATTCTTGATTGGATCTAACCATATTTATTGGCGTATATTAATCACTTTATTCTTGAATATAGATTTGAGACTTTTTTGATCCATATATATTTCACACTACTCCCCAATGAGATAATTCTGCTAGATTATCAATGAAAAAATCATAGTTTCCAACTACAAATCATTCATGGGATAATTTCCTCACGAATTTTCAACTACCTAGAGGCATTGGAAATGATGTTTTCATTCTGTATCAACACACATCGGAGGGCATTCTTTGAGGCATCACTGATGATTACGAAAATCACCCCATATGTGGGTAGTGAAATCATAGGGCTAGTGGAAAGAATCTTTTTTAACTCCATGAATATTTCTTCACATTCTCCATTCCAAGAAAACCTGTCTCCCATCAGAGTTATCTTGGTAGGAGGGTTTGAAAATCCTAAAAAATATCACACTAACTGGCGATAATATCCAGCTAACCATAAGAATCTATACATATCCATCATAGATGTTAGCCTCGACCGTCTCTCAATTGACTTTTTGTTGGAATGATCCACAAATATAACCTTAATTGTGATGATATTCCCTATGAATGAGACTTCCTTCAACTAGAACTCATGATTAATGTACATTCCATAGAGCTTATCCTATTTCATGGTATCTAGAATAGTGCTCAGATTCTCCCCATGATTATCCTTTTTATTGGATTATATTATAATATCATATATAAATAATACCCACAATTTTCCTAGGTAATCCATAAAGATTCTATTCAACAATTCCACTAATATTACATGATCATTAGTGTGTCTAAATGGAATCACTATGAACTCATAATGCTCGTACCTTGAATAAAAATAGGTCCTAGGGATATCTCCCTTCATCACCATAACTTGGTAACATCCCAACCAAAGATCCACCTTGAAGAAGTATTGTGGTCCATGTAGTTGATAGAATAAGTCATCAATTCATGGAAAATGAAACTTTTTCTTTATCACTATTTTTTTGACCTCAGATAATCAAAGTAAGGACATTTTCAGCTATCATTCATCTTGACTAAGAGGATTGGTTCACCCCATGGTGAAGAACATTGACATATAAAACTTTTATCCAGATTCTTCTATAGTTGCTTCTCTCGCTCATTGTTCTCTAAAATAGCTTTTCTATAAGGATTCATGGATATTGGAAATTCCCCTTGAATAAGTACAATCTAGAATTCAATATCTCTATTTGGAGGAAGGATAATATATTTCCAGGGAAAAGTATCAGTGAATTCCCTTACAATATGAATTTTTTTGAGGGTGGTTCTTTCTGTAGACACATTCACATGGGGATGATAAGAATTCTCATATGATAATAATATTCATGCGTGATATTATTTTGCTAACGAAGATTCATCGTCATCCTTGCGCTTGTATAGAATCTTGGGTTGATTCACCATATGGAGAGTGATTTCCCTCTCATGGAAATTTGTGCTAGATAAATATAGGTAAAGCTAATACATTCCAAAAATTCCATCAAATTCAACCTAGGGAAGAACGATGATGTTTTCCAGGATGCTCAAACCACAAATTTTGATGTGGGAGGATTCAAATTCATGGGATTCTATAATTTTTCCACTTTCCATTTTCAACAACATCACTACCTACATCCATTGTGGTGGAGTTTGGATTGTTCAACTAAAAAATGGGATATTAAAGAATGTATAGAAATAGAATCAAAAAGAATGTTTATTATTTTTGAATGAATGTCTTCTGTACCCTTCACCATTTGGTTTTCAGGATTCACATTTGTTGTAAAATGGAAATTCTCACCCTTAATAACATGAAGGTTGCTGGAATCCTTAGAAACCCCTTGGTTAGGGCACTAGTTTTATAATTTCTCTAGTCCCATGCAGTTGTATCAATGAACAATGAGTAGAGGATCGAACATATCATTCCTTTCCTTTGACTCACTATCATGTTTTCCTTACCGGTGATCACAAGCTAGGTGCCCATCCTTCACACACCTAAAAAAATTTCTTATCCCCTTCAGAAAATTATTAGTGTGCTTCATTCATCACTTTTGACAGGAGGGTTGTTGGAATGTTTTTATCACAGTTGAATTTGTCTATTAGACCGCCAAAATTAGTGTCTTCTTTACACTTCTTATCCCAATGATACACCTATGATTCATTGATCTCCACCTTGACTTTCTAGAAACATCAGAAAATTTCTTCATAGTTATCAATGTCACAGTTTTTCATGTCTTTTTGTACACTAGAAATTATCCCACCAATAAAGTGGCTAACAATAAATTCATGGGTAAAGAAAAAATGGAGACATACCATGAATGTCTTGTGAAGTTTTCCTTGTATGCTCTAATGGATTCATCATCTTTTTTCTTGAGTGTAGGGAATTCATTTTCCATCTTAATATAAAGGGTTAAAAGTAAATATTTATCCAAAAATAGTTTCCTGAAATCCTTATATTCCATCTCTTAGATATCTTCATCAAGAATTATATTTTTTATCAATTTCCATCATTGATCAGCTTCAACCTCCATATGATAAGCAACCAGAATAACCTTCTCATGTTCTGAACATTCAGGGACATATAACATCTTCTAAATAGATTTAGTCCATTGTTTGGTGATTGAGGGATCTGATGATCCATTGAATATGTGAGGCTTTTTTCATATGAATATCTTGATCGTAATTTTAATATTCTGGGGGGGGGGACTCCCCTTTATCTGGGTTTCAATTCAAAAAATGAGATAACTAAGAGAGTATAGTGGTAATGTTGTTTATTCTTCCTCCAATCAGAATCGACATCTCATTAGGGCAGTCACCACATTGATCTTCGCATTGGTTTTTAGCTCGATTTCAGCAATTACATACCAGTGGCTCAATTAAAAAGAAAATTATGAGTAATTATTTTAAACTATTAGACACAAAAAATAGAATCTATTGATATTAAATGGATAACATATAAATCTCATTTATCTAATTGACTTATGAATTTCTAGGATTCGATATAAGTGATTCATCATCTACTTCCTATGAAATTTTCTTATGGAATTTTTTTGGTCCCCTGATAATACTTCATACAATGATTATGGATTTTCTAGAGAATATCCCCCAGGAATGTCGAACAAATAATACATCAATTCCCAATATAGTGCACCAATTATCATTTGAGTCTAGCTCAATTTTATTGGTTTTGGGTTTTACCCCTAGATACATCAGTCATAGAAACATCTACATATTCATAATAAGGCATGGAATTATATTCTTGATAAACCACTTCAACTATACTCCCCAAAATTTAGGTATCTGTTTTCTATATTTAGTCGTACCCCTAAGGGTTTCACTAGAGTTTTCTAATCCACATCCGAAAAATAACGAAAACAATCCTATGATACCAACTTTAACAACACCACTCGTTATTTCATATTGAGACATGATTTTTACATAAAACTACGCTTAATAAAACTCATAATATCAATTGGTATTGTGTAATTGGGGTATAAGAACACTACATAACAACTTAAAACATGAAATTTTCATCTTTATTGAAAGCGTATTTTACATGACCACGACATTCATTCATACTTAGAATTGAATGGGATAACCTGAGGAGATACATTTGAAAAGGGTGAGCTATAAACACCAAAAAGGGAGTAAACTAGTAATAACATAAATAATACAATACATCTTAATAAAAATGACTTTCAATGGTTAATAAGAGAAACATGAACATAATGGCATGATAAATAATAATTATCATAACAAGGAAATGCAGAAATAAGATAAAACACTACATCATTTACATAATGGAATTAGGTAAACCCCTAAACCAACGTGGTGGAAAATTACTTTAATGAATTAAGGTAAACCCATGTCCAACATGACGTAACATGCTGCTAATCATTACCCAATGAATTGCAGTGCTTTAAGGGAGAACCCTTCCAAATCATTTCAATCTCATGATTAATTGTGCCACATAGATCATATAACATGGATCCATTCAACATCCTCATTTATTCCATATTCCAGGAATGTGTAATTCATACATGTAATTGAAACTTCAATAATTATATTTTCATAATTTTGAATACACTTGATAGATGAATGGGTATGTTATTCACTCTATGATGATTATTGTATGGAAAATCGTTGTGCAATTTTGGAATCATAACAACGTCATATGGAAAATTCATTAATTAAGATGATGATAGAAAAAGGGAAATATAATCATTGATAAATTTGATGGATATTAAAGGGATCATGTAAAATAATATACCGAATTGTGAAACTAAATTTTAGATTCATAATATAAAAGAAATTATTGAATGGAGATCAGAAGAGGGAAACACCTAATGGAATTTCGGCATAGTAACAAGTGGGAGTAAAATATATTAGCAAGGGATTAGTGGGAGGGAAAGATAGATCCCATAATTAAAGCATAAAATTTATAATAAGTAGGTATGGATTAACAAATCCCCAATCACAAAAATGGAAATTAAAAGTCATGCCATAAAGAAGGTGCTAAAAATTGGAGAGAGGGAGATCCCTTACACGAATGTGTGACTCCAAAGGATGGGAAAAGGCTTCTTGGGAGCTTGGTGCATCCTTGGAAGGAATATAGGGATTAATAGGTAGTGTTTGGTGTTCAAAGAGATTTAGTGAAGTGAAATGGGATCTATGGTGGGTTTATATTGGAATGTAGGGGAAATTCATTATTATTTTGGTTTGGGACAATACACACTAAAATGTAGAAACCCAAAAACAACCCTATGGTTTTTTCCCATGGTTTAAAAATAATGGGAGTGGTATATATTATTTTATATTGATAATGTCAGAATATTATAAAATATAACCCTTTCTTATGTAGAGGTGATTCAAACATTGAAATAATTGAATTTAAAATATCAAAAAAATTATTATAGGTATTAGAGTATTCACAAAGGGATTTTAAAATAAATAAAATAAACATAAAATTCCATTATTTTAAAGGAATAAATGATATATTTGGTCGAATATAGATTTTATATTATTTTTTAACTTCACTATTGGGACATTATGATGTAATAAAACACATTATATATTTATACGGTTTTTATTATTTCCCCAAATATTCTAATACAATAGAAAATTTTGAGAAATTATTATTAGGATAATATTGATGTCATAATTCATAAAAAATATTTATTTATATAAATAATTTTATAAATATGTGAATTTATTAATTGAAAATAATAACTGACATTTATTGAAAATTAATGGGTTTTGACCAAAACATCTTCCAAACCATATTAAAAATTACATGTGAGATCATAAAAATTATACAATAATTTATATTTAATAAAATTAAAATAATAATAAGAATTTATTAAAATATTATTTATTAAGAAAATCTAACACCCCGACGCTAGTTACCCAGATTCGGTGCATTATTGCGTAACATTGGAATGATCACAAAAGATCAAGTCTCGAAATACCTATTAGTTTAGTAGTTTTGGAAACACTAGATACATTCATAAGTCTTACATTACATCATAAAATAAAAAAAACTAAAAAAACATCATGTCTTTATATCACTTCATACTATCCCTGTAGGTCATTCATAATATACTTCATCACATCCTGGAAAAATTAAAACATTGAAAGGGGTGAGCTCAGATTCTCAGTGAGGATAAAAATATAGTGGATGCTTTCATAAATAAACATAAACATTTAAGGCAGTGTATAACTAAAACAAAACCCTTTTAAACATGAAGTTCAACATAATATGGCAGAAGTAAAATGAGGTAATGTAATTTACTTATTCACATGGATATTCTGCTGTTCGAATAATCACATGCAATATCAATAACCACATTCATAATGATGAAATGCATAATGCCAGACTATCATAACCACATAGCCAAGGCCTCGTGCCAAGACCACAAATAAGATTTTTTCAAGGCCTCGTGCCAAGACACTATTTTGTCTAATGAGTCTTGTCGATGCATCGAGGAGCTATAGCGGGCTCCACCCGTCACATATTATGTCCAATCCATTCCTCATATGAAGAGGTTTAAACATATCATAAACCAAAACATAATCGTATCACATAAAACATGTATAAAGGAAAAATAACATTTCCACAATTCAATCACAAGATATCAATACAACACATTGATATGATAAAAACACATTCAAAACAATTTTCAATACCAAAATAATATGAAATTAAAACTTGGTATTTATTTTTCATTTAAAAAAAATTTATGGCTTGTAAAGGAAGCCGAAACTCAAATAATGGTCCCGATGGCGGAGAAGTCATTGTCGCCGCATATGTACGACAAGAAAAACATTCCTTTTTTTCGTTTATTAAAATCTTCGTATAAAAATATTCCTTTTGAATAAATCTAAATGTAAAGGGGGCTTATACCCCGTATAAAAGAAATTTGTGTATAAAAAAATATGCCTTAGTGAATGGAGATTGATACGAAGTCCTTACAAAGATAATTTTTTACATTAAATAGATATATTATGTGTATTAACTATAATTACAAATAAAGAAAGTAAAAATACAAGATAGGGTAAAATAATATCATGACAAAATTTGAAAGTAGGAGATTAAACCAAAGAATGGAAATTGGGTTAAGAAGTTCCCTTACCTCGTGTCCTACATGACTCGATCATTCTTTAATCTCCTGAATAATAAACGAGAGTTAATTTCTATTTGCATAAGAACCTTTTTCATGTTCATTATTCCTTTTATATCACTTATTACCATGTTATGAACTCTATGTAATTATTTAAGTTAATAACGGTCATTTTGTCGATCTTAGGTACTTGAGTCAAATATAAACTTCTTATAATTACATGTTGTGCATGTGGTAAAATATCCATTATATAAAGAATTATATTCATGATTTAGATATTATATATATCCTATATATCCATTATATAAATGCATTTATAATATTACATAACATTTATAGGTAAGAAATGAAATGCACCGTTCATGGAGACGGTAAGCCGTACGTACACATGAACGCTACTTTTATTTCTATTTCATATTTAATGGAATGAAATAATAATTATATAAAGTTATATTATAATTCCAGTATAATATCTTATATAATATCATTTACTCCATCCTTTATACATCCCACATGTGGCATTAACTATTCAAATCACTTTGTGGGGGCGGTAGTCCGCCCTTCCTAAAATGAAATTATCGCGTATACCCATAATGGAAATCATAAAGGTGTGCCATAAATGAAAAATAAAGAAGCATAAGGAAAACATAAAAATAATATATATCATATATAAAAATAGTTTCATCATGATGGCCACCATGAGATGTGTTAAAAGATGTTTGAACAATCATCGTTTCGTGAGGCAGTAATTCGCCACCCACATAAATAGTAAGTTCATTAACCATTAGATGAAGGTGTGCATAATTGTAAATCAAATAATTCTCATAACAACATCCTAGTATATTTAAGATACTATTTTTGTTACAAAATAAATTAATAAAAAGATTTTAGGGGGTTGGAGAAGCAAAATAAAAGAAAAGAACACAAGAGAAGACATTGCCTTAAAACCGGGTAACTCTTTTTGATTTGAGCCAAAGGCTTCCTTGGGAAGACTTCTTCCCAAAGTGAGGATTATAGGAGTAAGAGAGGTATGTTGGGAGAGTATTTGGGCAGAGTTTGGCCGAGACAAATGTATTGAATGTGTGAATAAGGTGTTAGTGGTGGGGGCCTTTTATAAGAGGAGAGGAGGGGCACTTTTGGAACGATTGAAATGTTACATTATTATGAAATAATTTTCGGATTATAAAGGTCCCAAAAAAATATATTTAGAGGCTAAGGTGATAAGGGTTTGAAATACGCTCATACTATAAGTTTTTGACAAGTGTAAGCCTTAGCGTTTATGTCACGACCCGTCCTCGGGACCGGTGCAGGGACTACCCCAATCCCGCCTTCCATAGGCCAGGGGCTGGCGAGTAGCACCAAGGCGTAAATCCCAGTAAAGGGAAGTCATTGTCTTTGTAAAGTAAACAAGCACCTCAGAGTAAACATGCGAAAAGAGTAAACACTAAGTAAAAGATGGTACATGAGTGAAGTGCGGAAAAATAAGTGGGCCAGTATACAAACCCAAACTGAAAGTAAAGTACAACTCGAAAAGGAAATCAACAACTGAAAGGTAAAGCCGCAACGACGAGCTATCCACTGGAAATCCCGCCTGAAGGGTGGGTACAGAAAAGCCTCCACTGCTCCTCGGGTCTAGCCTACCGCTCCGAGTATGTCCCGCCCAGTCGTCCACCTCCAGGTACCGTTCTGCTCCGCAAGCCTCCACCACGATCAACGTTGTCCGTCGTCTGCAACCAACACAACGTAGTGAAGGCATAGCCCATGCAGGGGTGAGTATAAACTACATAGTAGGGACCCCAAGACCCCCAAAGGTCTACCAAAATCCACAAAGGATAAACCACAAAGGTTAGATACAATCACGAAGTAACATCTGACACTACTTAGGTATATGCCCATTCATATACCTAAGTCATCAATTCCAATTCGGCTCCAACATCTGATCCCAAGTACAATCCAGTCCACACAGGAATGAAAACAAATTCCACACAGGAAGCAAAACATAATCCACACAGGATAGCACAACACAATCCACACAGGAATGAAAACAGGATTCAGCTCACACAAGTATACTTTTTCGAAAGATGATAGAGATGATCACTGATCCATCTAAGTCATCGGACCCACAAAGGATCGATAGGTTCTAACCCCCGCAAAGACCCACAAAGGATCGGTTGGAAACTAACCCCCAATGACCCAAACAGGATCGGACCCACACAGGATCTGTAGGCGCTGGCTCACATAGAACTGCTGAGCGCTGACCCACACAGGATCGGTAGCACTAATTGAAACAGGATCGCTGAGTGTTGCAGTCTTCGTCGTCGAATCCACTGAGGATCTCTACACAGTCGTCGTCGTAGTCACAGTAGCAGTCGCAGCCAGTACTAGGGTTCGCGCACAAAGCAAGCTCATTCAGGAGGGTCTTCTCCACGAGCCGAGAGGCTGATACATCAACTGACACAAAGTATCGAGTTTATGTATCCAAAAGTTCTGTATCGTCAACAGGAACTCAACGTCACAGACGGCGCGTCAATCAGATGCCCGGTTTGAGAGTTATTGGCTTTTTCATCCCAAGGGCCCGGTTGGTTTTTAAGGCAAAACCAACCCGACCATACTCCACCTGTTTCCAAACCTTGGGCGGAGTAAGCCAAAATATCTGCCTCACTAAGAGGAAACCAACAAAGTCGACGACACGTTAATTGGACGTCCATTGCTCAAGATATGAGCGTTTCCGCTCCGAGGGCCCGGTTGGTTTCGTGTACAAACCAACCCGGCCCAACTCAAATTAATCCGAAACATTGGGTGCGATATACCGAAATGACCGTCTTGTTTCAAGGATCGTGTCCCCACTGACGGCGCGTCGATCAGAGGTCCATAGGCCGATTTATGGGCAATTGAACCCAAACGGTCTGAAAACGGGGGTTTCGGGCCCGGACCGACCCGGCCAGAGACCCCCTGGGTCGGCCTGAACCGGGTCGACCCGGCCCGGCCCGGTGGCCCGGATCGGTGACCCACGCGCTGGGCGCGCCGGTCGGTGCTCGGCCAAATTGGCCAAGCTGTTTTGGCTCGCGGGGGGGGGGGGGGGCTGCCCCCGTTTTCATGTAACCGAGACCCCTTAATTTTGGCCGCATTGATGGCCGACCAGGGGATTCAATTCCCCCAACTTCTCCCTGTCCGGCAGGCTCGACCAGGCTGGATAGTTCCTTCTCAACAGGACCGGTGATGGCCGGTCCTCTTCCAGCTCCGACGTCGGTGACCCAGTACAGGACGCCGGTCACCCTGCTCCACCGCGGCCCGGAACCGGTCATGGCCCTTGTTGTCCGGAGCGGCGCGACGGTGCCACGCCCCTCCGCCGCGGCCCCTGTACCGGCCGTAGTGTCTTCGGTTTTCTTCGACGTGACGCGATGGCGTCACGTCCTTGATCAACTTCATGGCGTGGCGCGACGGCGCCGCGAAGTACTTGTCGTGTGATTTCTGCGTGGTGCGACCACACCACACCATTCCATCCAAACCACAAAGTATTAACAAGGATAAAGAGGAGGGTCAACCGTGTTTGTGCGGTCTGGCCACCTCTCGTTAAACGATAACATTTAGTCGAACATCCATGTAGATCGACAAACTAGAATCATGAATGGAAATAATTAAATAAAATAAATCCCCTACCTCAGTTTCAAGAACAGTGCACATCAACGAGCCCTAGAAGACGAGCGTCATGGTGGATGGGTGTCGCAGAAAACGATCGTCGATTCTGTTGTCGTTGTGGTGCATCCGAAGTGGAAACATCGTTGGAGAAGTTCTCCGCGTTCTTCGGCGGATATGTTCTTCGTTGAAGAATGGTACTCTTCGGCGGTGATGTTCTTCGTTGGAGATGAAGAAGATCTTCACGCTTCCCAAAACCTCTCAACGAAAAAAATCTAACAAAAAAAAATAAAATAAGCTCCTTTCTTATTTTATTATCACAACAAGCCTTTTGAATTTCAAGAGTTTGAATTTCAAAAACTCACATTAAACTTACCACATTAATTCCATAAGTTTAATAAACATAAGTTATCAATGTTTAATGGGAGTTGATACGGGTTAGAGGATATCAAGGGGTGGGGTTCGTGTGGGCCCCACCACCCTCATAACCTCCCATGGGAGGTTGGGTGGTTACCCAACTTCCATCAAGAACTAAACACTTAGAGTAAAAATAATAAAAATTGTAGAATAATTATAAAATAAAATTCCACAATTTTTATCATCAACTCTCATGAAAACGTTACTCTGGAACAGGTTTTCCTAAGCAATTACCGGTGCTACAGTTCCATTGGTGCCCTCAGAATTCAATTCCGAGCACTGGTTCAAAAGTTAGAAATTCCCGCTCGTTCGTTCACTGAAAGTACCCGAGCTAAACTTCAGATAGAAATTCCGGGAACTCCGGGCCTTAGAATCAACTGTCTTCTGAAACCACGTTCTTCTAAAATTCCAAAGAAAATTAAGAAAAAATTTCCCGTGAATTTTATGGTTCTGTATATTACTCCCACCCCATGGCTATACGTCCCCGTAAAGATACATCGAAAACTAGGGAAACAAATGAGTGTACTGAGCACGCATCTGAGCCTCCCGCTCCCAAGTGCTCTCCTGAAGGTTCTCGTGCTGCCATCTGATGCTCACTAGAGGAATCGACCATCCACGCAGGACCCGCTCTTGTCGATCCTTGATCTCCACCGGGACCTCTGCAAAAGTCGCCCCATTATCAACGTCTAGCTTCCCAAGGTCAATGATGTGCGTTGGGTCGTGCACGTATCTCCTCAGCTGAGATAGGTGGAAGACATCGTGCACCCGGTGAAACTGAGGTGGTAGAGCTAGGTGATAAGCCACCTAGGCAATCCTGCTGAGGACCTGGAATGGTCCATTGAAACGTGGAGACAACTTCCTGCCTCAGCCATATCTCTGTAATCCACATCGAGGTGAGACACGAAAAATGACGTTGTTTCTATCCTCGAACTCTAGTGGCCTCCACCTCCTATCAGCATATGACTTCTGCTGTCTCTGAGCTGTCCTCATCCGCTCCTGGATGACCTGGACCTTCTCTATCGTGGCCTAGACCATCTCCGGTCCCACAAGTGCTGACTCCCCAGGGTCTGTCCAGCACAAAGGAGATCTGCAAGGTTGGACGTACAACGCCTCGTATGGTGCAATCCTGATGGTGGAGTGGTAGCTGTTGTTGTACACGAACTCCACCAAGGGTAGATGGTCCTCCCAACTGCGACCAAAGTTGAGGACACATGCACGGAGAATGTCCTTGAGAGTCTGAATGGTCCTCTCTGTCTGACCATCCGTCTGAGGGTGAAAGGTTGTGCTCAGACGTAGCTGCATCCCGAACACCTCCTTCAACCCTTTCCAAAGACGGGATGTAAATCGAGCATCTCGATCAGAGATGATAGATGATGGTACTCCATGAAGCCGCACAATCTCCTGAACGTAAAGACGTCCCAAGATCTCCACTGAGCCCTACTCTCTGATGGGTAAGAAGTGAGCTGACTTGGTGAGTCGGTCGACAATTACCCAAATTTGGTCGTGACCTCTGGAAGTGCGTGGATGTACAGTCACAAAGTCCATAGAAATCCTGTCCCACTTCCACTCTGGGACCTCCAAGGGCTGTACCAATCCTACTGGTACCTGGTGCTCACCCTTAACCTGCTGGCAGGTGAGGCATCGTGAAACGAACTCTGCCACAGCCTTCTTCATGCCCGGCCACTAGTGCTGTCGTCTGAGGTCCTGGTACATCTTCTCCACACTAGGATGTACCGCCAAAGGAGAAGTGTGAAACTCCCTCAGCACCTCCTCTCATAAAGTGACTGGTACCAAGGTACATCCTCTGAAAAGGATGTTGTGCTCTGCTCCAAAGGAGATACCATCAGGTGCCTATCCTGAGGAAATCTGTGCACGCCACGTCACACAGTCAGTGTCCCCACGTTGTGCCTCTCTGACCCACTGCAGTAGTGGAGGAGTGACTTTGAGAGACTGAAGGAAGGATGATCCATCTCTATCCATGAAGGATATCTGCAAAGATGCTAGCTTCTCTGTTGCCTCCTCAAGTAGATGAATGCACGTCCTCCTGCTGAGGGCATCGGCTACCGCGTTCCCCTTTCAATGAGTATAGACTATATCAAAGTCATAGTCCTGGAGGAACTCGAGCCATTGCCACTGTCTCAGATTCAGATCCTTCTGAGAGAAGATGTATCTGAGACTCTGATGGTCAGAAAAGATTGAAAAGCACTCGCCCATCAGATAGTGTCACCATGAATTTAGAGTGAAGACCACTACTGATAACTCTAGGTCATTGGTAGTGTAGTTCTGATCATGCGGCCTCAACTGACGTGATCCATAGGCGATCACTACCCACTCCTGCATCAGGACACATCCGAGCCCAGTCCCTGATGCATCATAGTAGACTACGTACCCTACTCCCTCCTCAGGCAACCTCAAGATAGGGGTGCTGGTCAATCTATGTCTTAGCTCCGGAATGCTCTGCTGACATCTGTCTGACCACACGAAGGGTTTCCCATTCTTCGTCAAAGATGAGAGTGGAGCTACAACTCTGGAGAAGTCTGGCACGAATATTCGGTAGTATCCAACTAGTCCCAAGAAACTCCACACCTCCGTCACGCTCCTGGGTGGCTCCCAAGCTAACACTGCCTCGATCTTCCCTAGATCCACTACAACTCCCGCCTCAGAGATGATGTGTCCAAGAAGTTGACATCACGTATCCAGAACTAGCACTTCGAGAGCTTACCATAAATCTGGTGCTCTCAGAGTGTGTCTACTACAACCCGTAAGTGGTAGGGGTGCTCCTCCTCAGTCGTCGAGTAAATAAAAATGTTGTTGATGAAGACCATGACAAATTGATCGAGGAATGGCAGAAATATCATGTTCATGAGGTCCATGAACACTGCTGGTGCATTGGTTACGCCGAAAGGCCTAACCAATAACTCATAGTGGCCATACCGATATCTAAAGGCCGTCTTCTGCATGTCCTCGTCTCGAACTCTGAGCTGATGATAGCCTGACCTGAGGTCTATCTTCGAGAACCACCGTGCTCCCTTGAGCTGATCAAAGAGGTCATCAATCCTCGGTAGCGGGTACTTGTTCCTCATAGTCACCTGGTTCAGGCGACGATAGTCGACACAAAGCCGCAAACTCTCGTCCGCCTTCTTGGCGAACAAAATCGGGGAAGCCCCGGGTCAAATACTGGGCCGGATGAACCCCTAGCCCTGCAAGTCCTCCAACTGTACCTGTAGCTCTCGAAGCTCGGTGGGGGCCATCCGATATGCTGGAGTCGATATCAGGGTTGTCCCGGGGTAAAGGTCAATATAAAAGTCTACCTCTCTGCGAGGACGTAGACCTGGAACGTCGTTGGGAAAAACGTCCGCATACTGATCCACCACTGCAGGAAAACTAGGACTTCGTACGTCAACTACTCCTAAGATGAGGCTAGCCATCTGATGAGTGATGGGATGTCCTCTCCTCTACGTAAGTCCATCCTGTGCTGCGATGGATCCCTTCTCACTGGTGAAGGTGAACCTTCTCCCGTCGGTGCGTACACATCGCACCTTGCGTCTAATACAGTCAATCTGTGCATGGACCATAGACAACCAATCCTTTCCCAAGATGAAGTCGTAAGGCCTAGACGTTGCTACAAGAAGATCCCAGCCGAAGCTCTCGCCTCCTAGAGTAAGCTCACACTGCCGGCACTAGTGCGTAATCGTCGATTCTTCTCCCGTAGGAGTCTCTAGCTGTATGGATCGAGCCAAAGGCTCTGTGGGAATCTCCGAGCTCCGAAAAAGGGTAGCAGCTATGAAATAATGACTCGCTCCTATGTCTATAAGAACTGCAGTAAGGGTGGAATAGACACAGATAGTACCTCGAATCATCTCGGGCGCACCGTGGTCGTAGGCCTCTGATGCCTGGAGCTGTGCCTGTCTATGCCCGCCAGCTCCCTGTGGTCGGGGTGGACCTCCTGGTGGTGGTGGTGGAAGAGCCTCAAAGCATCGCCCACCACCTGCCGCTCGACCATCTCCCCTGCCTCGTACACCTCCTCCCTGCGGACTACCACGGTCGATCCTCTACCTCTACCTCGGTGGTCCCTCAATCGTCTACTGCTCCTCAGCACGGCGGGTCGGGCAGTCACGGGCCATGTGGCCCTGCCCGCTACATGAGTAGCACTGCCTTCCTCTCGAAAGACTAGCTCCGCGCTGTGTGCACTGCACTGCAGAGCCAGTGTCCTGAGGTCGTCTGCCTGAGGGTCTGGTCTGCCTGGACCCATGTGTCATCTGTCGACTGCCTGCTGCAGAAGACTCTGCTACGTGTCACCCTGCGGTGGGTCTCGGTGCTGGTGTAGACTCCGCAAGAAAGATCTCGATCAAAAGGGCTAGCTCCAGTACTCATGTATGAGTCGGAATGCTGAGGGAGATCAGCGATTCCCTGATCTCATGTCTCAATCACTGCTCAACGGTCCGGGCTGGAAGAATGGGTCTCGTACCATGTCTGTTGAGTAGCGCGAGAGATCGGTAAATCTCGCCAAGTACTGGGCGACCGTCAAACTTCCCTACCGCAACTTAAGAAGCTCCTGAATGTGCACTGCACGGAGGGTGGCTGGGACGAACTCAGAGCAGAAGATGCTCTCAAAATCCGTCCAGAGAAGAGATTCCTCATCGTGCACCCGGAGCATCAAGATCCACCATCTGCCTACTGCTACGTGCAGTAGGATTGCTGCGAGGATCACCATGAGGTCTGCTGGTGTCCCTCACTAACCTGAAAACTCTCACCACTGCCTCCAGCCAGTCCTCAGCTACCTGGGGGTCCGTCTCCCCGTGGAGCCAGGGCGGTCGCTGGCGCTGGAACTCATGCAGTGCACTGAGGCAACGTTCATCGTCAGCGGTTGGTGCTAGAAGCATCGGTGGCTCGGCGGGTAGAGCTACCTCTGGTACCACTACTGACAGAGGGCCCTGCACCGAGGCCTCATCGATCGATGGGTTGTCTTCACGCTCGACTCTCGGAACCCTAGTTGGCTACCATTGTGGGGCCATCCTGAAATAGAAACATGTGTGCCATGGTCAGAACAGTATACCTAGTGAGCTGACACAAAGTAATCACAAAGAAAACTTGAAACACACACGCAATCAATGTTTTCGAGCATTAAGTAGGAAATTAGAAGTCAGGGTCCTGGTGTATGAATACGTCGGCCGCCGCACCAACACTCGACTCCCTGGACTGATAACCACACCCCATATGTAAAACACTATTGCTTCACATAGGAAAGATCAGAGTTCGCGGTAGAACTGAACTCCTCTGATACCAATTTGTCACGACTCGTCCTTGGGGCCCGTGTTGGGACTACCCCAAGCCCGCCTTCCATAGGCCAGGGGATGGTTACTAGCCCCAAGGCGTAAATCCCGGTAAAGGGAAGGCATTTCCTTTGTAATGTAAACAAGCACCTTAGAGTAAACAAGCTGAAAAAGTAAACACTGTGTAAAAGCTGGTACAAGAGTGAAGTGCGGAAAAGTAAGTGGGCTAGTATACAAGCCCAAACTGAAAGTAAAGTAAAACTAGAAAAGGAAAAAAACTGAAAGGTAAAGCCACAACGAAGAGCTATCCACTGGAAATCCAGCCTGAAGGGTGGGTTAAGAAAAGCCTCCACTGCTTCTCGGGTCCAGCCTATCGCTCCGAGTACGTCCCGCCCAATGGTCCACCTCCAGGTACTGTTCTTCTCCGAAAGCCTCCACCACGATCAGCGCTGTCTGTCGTCTGCAACCAACACAACGTAGTACGGGCATAGCCCGTGCAGGGGTGAGTATAAGCTACTCAGTAGGGACCCCGAGACCCCCGAAGGTCTCCCAAAATCCACAAAGGATAAAGCACAAAGGAATGATACAATCACGAAGTAACATCCGACACTACTTAGGTATATCCCCATACATATACCTAAGTCATCAATTCCAATTCGGCTCAATAATCCGAGCCCAAGAACAACCCAATCCACACAGGAAAGAAAATGAATTCCACACAGGAAGAAAAACGTAATCCACACAGGATAGCACAACACAATCCACACAGGAAAGCAAACAGGATTCAGCTCACACAGGTATAATTCTTTGAAAGACGATAGAGATGATCACTGATCCATCTAAGTCGTCGGACCCACAATGTATCGATAGGTACTAACCCTCGCAAAGACCCACACATGATCGGTAGGAAACTAACCCCCACAATGAACCACAAAGGATCAGACCCACACAGGATCTGTAGGTGATGGCTCACACAGAACCGTTGAGTGCTGACCCACACAGGATCGGTAGCACTGATCCACACAGGATCGCTGAGTGTTGTAGTCATCATCGTCGAATCCACTGAGGATCTCTGCACAGTCGTCGTCGTAGTCACGGTAGCAGTCTCAACCAGCACTAGGGTTCCTGCACATAGCAAGCTCGTTCGGGAGGGTCCGCTCCATGAGATGAGAGGCGGATACATCAAATGACACAAAGTCCAGAGTTGATCTATCCAAAAGTCCCATATCGTCAACATGAACTCAACGTCGTAGACGGTGCGTCAATCGGATGCCCGGTCTGAGAGTTATTGGCTTTTTCATCCCATGGGCCCGATTGGTTTTTAAGGAAAAACCAACCCGAACTTACTCCACCTGCGTCCAAACCTCGATCAGAGTAATCCAATAGATCCTTCTCACTAAGAGGAAACCAACAAATTCGACAGCACATCAATCGGACATCTGTAGCTCAAGATATGAACGTTTCCACTCTGAGGGCCCTGTTGGTTTCGTGTACGAACCAACACGACCGAACTCAAAGTAATACGAAACTTTGAGTGCGATATTCCAAAATGACCGTGTAATTTCAAGGATCGTTTTTCCACTGACGGCGCGTCGATTGGAGGTTAGTAGCCCGAGTTATGGGCAATTGAACCCAAACGGTCGGAAAATGGGGGTTTCGGGCCCGGCCGACCCGGCCCGAGACCCCCTGGGTCGGCCCGAACCGGGTCGACCTGACCTGGGTCCGGGTCGACCCGGCCTGGCCCGGCTGGGCGCGGCCTGGCCCGGAAGGCACGGCCCGGCCCGGCGGCCTGGACCGACGACCAGCGCGCTGGTCGGTGCTCGGCCAAAACGGCCGAGCCGTTTTGGCTCGCGCACGGGGGGTGGGGGGGGGGGGGCGCTGCCCCCTCGGTTTCTTGTAACCGCAGCCCCTTAATTGGGTCTGCATTGATGGCCGGTAGGGGGATTCAATTCCCCCGGCTTCTCCCTGTCCGGTAGGCCCGACCTAGCCGTCCGGTTCCTGCTCACCTGGACCGGCGATGGTCGGTCCCCTTCCAGCTCCGACGCCGGCGGCTCAGTACCGGCCGCCGGTCACCCTGCTCAGCCACGGCCCATGTCGTCCGGCAAGGTGCGACGGTGCCGCGCCACTCTGTCGTGGCCCCGGTACCGGCCGTGGTGTCTTCAGTTTTCTTCGACGTGGCACGACGGCGTCGCATCCTTGATCAACTTCATGGCGCGGCGCGACGACGCCGCGAAGTACTTGTCGTGCGATTTCCGCGTGGGGCGATGACACCACGCCATTCCGTCCAAACCACAAAGTATCAACAAGGATAAAGAGGATGGTCGGCCGTGTTTGTGTGGTCTGGCCCCCTCTCGTTAAACACTAACATTTAGTCGAATATCCACGAAGATCGACAAACTAGAATCATGAACGGAAATAATTAAATAAAATAAATCCCCTACCTCGATTTCAAGAACGGTGAATGTCAATGAGCCGCAGAAGACGAGCGTCGCAGAGGTCGGGTGTCACAGAAAACGAACGTCGATTCTGTTGTCATCGTGGTGCTTCCGAAGAGGAAACGTCGTTGGAGAAGTTCTCCACGTTCTTCGGTGGAGATGTTCTTCGTTGAAGAATGGTGTTCTTCGTCGGTGATGTTCTTCGTTGGAGATGAAGAAGATCTTCACACATCCCAAAACCTCTCAACGAAAAAACTCTAACAAAAAAAAAATTAAGCTCCTTTCTTATTTTATTAACACAACAAGCCTTTTGAAATTCAAGAGTTTTAATTTCAGAAACTCACATTAAACTTACCACATTAATTCCATAAGATTAATAAACATAAGTTATCAACATTTAATGGGAGTTGAGAGGGGTTAGAGGATATGAAGGGGTGGGGTTCGTGTGGGCCCCACCACCCTCATAACCTCCCAAGGGAGGGTGGCTGGTTACCCAACTTTTATCAAGAACTAAACACTTAGAGTAAAAATAATAAAAATTGTACAATAATTATAAAATAAAATTCCACAATTGTATCATCATCTCTCGTGAAAACGCAACTTCGGAACAAGTGTTCCTAAGAAATTACCAGCGCTACGGTTCCATCGGTGCCCTCAGAATTCAATTCCGAGCACCGGTTCAAAAGTTAGAAATTTCCGCTCATTCGTTCACTGAACGTACCCGAGCTAAACTTCAGATGGAAATTCTGGGCACTCCGGGCCTTGGAATCAAGTGCCGTCTGAAACTGCGTTCTTGTAAAATTCAAAATAAAATTAAGAAAAAATATCCCTTGAATATTATAGGTCTTTACAGTTTACATTATATTTTAATTTTATTTAAATCATTAATTAATGAAGTAATTGCTGCAGCATCATTGTTTCATAAAAATTTAATTTATTTAATGTCTAAAAATTATAAAAAAATTACCATGATGTAGGAAATCATTTTAGATTTCCAATGAATATTTATAGTAAAAAAGTTAACTTATATAACCCCATATAATAATTGTTTTATTGAAACAACTCATGTTTGTGACAATTTTATTTTTACTTTAAATAAAAAGTTATTAATGTCATTTTCTTACCCAAGTGCCTCCATGGGGTCCCCATGTTGAACCATATATTTTCTTGGTCGGCCATGACTCATCCAATAAGGTTAGGACAAGTGTAATGGTATTTTAATATTTTAATAATATCATTTTTACATTAAATTTCACTAATTACCTTTAACCGCAATTAATTAAACATAAATGTTACTATTCACCAAAAAATTATTTTAATCCCATTGAACCACATTTTACATCCTAATGAAAACTATGTATATTGGATTTTTTAAAATCAAATCACAGAAGTGGTAATGTTTCATTTAAATGAAAAATCAGTTTGTTAACTACCACATAGTGGTTCCACTATTCATAAAAAATTGATGTTTTTCAGAACAGTGCCAAAATTTTACCCTAAGCTGTAATTGATATTCCGAATTCAAAAATGAAGTCTAGTATACAAAATTCCAAACATATAAGTTGAATTAATTAATTTTATAATTAATTCCCTCTATCAAAACAAATAGCATGTTTTTAAGAAAGAATATATATCAAAATATTGACAATTGTTTATGTCCAATTTCAAAGTGAAATTAATTCTAATGATCGAAATTGGATAAAATGGTAAAAATATATTCTAATTATACTTTAAAACCACTCAGTATTATAATTTATCTCTATAAATTATTTTTATTAAAAAATTTGTTTTTAAGTATTTTCTCTATTCATAGAAAATTGGAAGTTCTCAGAAAATCACAAAAAATTCAACATAGGATAATTTCAATATTCCGAACACAAAAATGAAGTCCATTTTGAAATATAAAATTTATATTATTTCAAAGTGTAGGTATTACTATTCATAACTGCTACTTTGATTGTTCGCGGTGTGTTAGAATCTCGAACTTGCATACAATGCAAGCTATTGCATTATTGAAAGAGAAGCATATCGTGAAAATTTGGGGTGTTACATTCTCCCCACATTCAATAAATTGCATCCTCGCAATTTGAAAATGATCTTCGAAAATAAAGTGTTGAAAATAGAAAATTCCTTTGTGGGAAACCCACATTGGAAATAGGTTTAATAAAAATATAACATTAAAAAAAGAAAGAGAAGTACAAATGTCACCTGAGATATCCCATACTAGGATTCTATGAAAATATGGATATGGAGGAGAAACAAACCATGAAGGTTTGATAGAGAGTTGTAGAAAACAGGATTAGGAGAATGTTAACCACAAGAAAATCACAATCTTTTGGTTGGTTAAATGGTTATTGAATCCCTAGTTGGAAAAGTTAACCAACAACGTTTTTTGTTTTAAGTTACCTTTCATAAAGTTGAGGAATTTATTTAATAGATTTACTAAGAACTTACAGAAATATACTTACTTGTCATGTAGGCTTTCATTCTTTAATAAATATTTTCCACGAACCCATCTTTCACTCCAAATGGTAACTGAACTCAAAAATATTCTATTTATCCTAATTGTATAAGGTTACAAATATTACCACATAACATTTATATTTGGAAAACTATTTTGTAGTAACCAATGACTTCTCATAGGCTAGTGGTAGGTAATAAAGGCCTGTCACACTATGGTTGTGGGTTCGATTTCTTGCAGCTTTGTCTGACGCGACAGGTTATCCCCCAACCTGCAGGTTGTCCTTTTCCTAAAACTACAGTATTATAATATTCCAAATATAATCTTCATAAAAGTTTTAACATTAAACAATACTATCCAAGGTTCAGCTTAATCCATTCCAACCTATATAGTTATCTAAAATACCTCTGTCCAGACTTTCTATAAAAGGTCTCTAAATTCCAAAATCAATTGTAACATCAGATTCCCCAAACAAAGTAAAGTTTCTCTTATTGTCACATACTAAAAATATGATTACCTTCATCATATTAAAACCTTAATGAAAAAAAAACAAGTACTACAGTACAATCCTTATATATATCACATTATTCTTATAACCTGAATATAATCCTTAAGTCCAAAAGCACCAATACATTAATTATTCCACTTCAACTGTAGTAACAACATAATATTGTCCTTGATCCCTTGGACTTTTCTGAGGTAAGTTTCCCTGATGCTTAGGACATTCATTTTCATAATGCCCAATTTCAATATAATTGTATCATTCGACATTGATATCCTCTTTCTTTCCCTTGCAATCACGAGCCTGGTGACCATTTTCTCCACATTTATAACAAACTTTCATTCCTTTTAGGCAAGCACCGAGGTGATTCTTCCCACAATTATCACATAAGGGAAAATCCTTCTTTCCCTTTTTCACTTTATCTATCTCTTGTTCCACCATTCTCTTCTTCTCTTGCTTTACTTTATTGTCAAAAGGCTTAGAGAATTCCTTTTCCGTCTTGATAGCACACGAGACAATATCATTGTACGATGAGAAGGATTGTGAGACTAATACTCGATGAAGAAACTATTTTAACCCATCAAAGAAACGGTCTATCTTAATTATTGGGTTATGTATATAATCTAGAGAAAGCATCACTAACCTTGTAAAGTTAGCCTCATACTTTGCGACATTCTCATCCTCCATCTGCCTCAGACACAAAAATTGCCTTTCTATATCTGCCCTATGGCCACGAGGGAAGTATTTTTCTAAGAAAAGATCTTTGAACACTCTCCATTCCATACATGATACTTCTTCATCTTCCTTTTTATTTTCAATCAATGACCACCATTGATCAGCATCTCCAGTGAGGCCGTAAACTTCCATGATAACCTTTTCACTTTCACTACACCCCAAGGCATGGAATATTTTCCCTATCGAATTTATCCATTGCTCAGCTACTAAGGGATTTGTAATTACACTGAATGTTGGGGGTTGTTTCCTCCTGAAGAGGTATAACATTGAACCTCTATGTTGCAAATCAGGGTGCTCCATACGAGTAAGGTTATTATTCATAACCTGAGTGAGTTGTCTCAGTATGGTAATAAGTTGATCAGCACCAGTTGTATCTCCAGCTCCACAATAATTATCTTGAGCAGGAGGGAAATCCCAACACGGAGTGCGTGCATTGATACAGTTTCCATTCATCCCAAAAGGCTCCATTTATAAACAATGGCATAAACCAGATTAGTTTATGAATCAAAAATACATAATTCCATACTTGTAAAACACTGAACATAAATTGAACAATTTGTGGATATAATCCATAATCATAAAAAAATTCGTTGAGGAAGTACATACTCATAAACCCTTCATAATGGTTTGTAATGAAAATGAGAATTATACTAAGCATATCCCCCGAGAGTGTCATAACAAAGAGTGCAGCAAGGCCCATTGTCGTGCACCAGTTCTCGTTCAAGTCTACCTCAAAGTGGTTTTTTCGGGTTTTAACCCTAGGTACATCTGTGCTAGCACTGCCTCTACCTGCTCGTATCCAGACAGGGATGTATTGCTCAGAGAACTCACAAAATATCTACAACAAAAAAATCTTCGAAGTTCTTCTATACTAATCCTCAATGTGTATCTTTGTGCTATGTGCTCTAATTAGAGTTTATCTAAATCTAGCTTCAAAGTTTAGTACTAAACTGCCTCTAATACCAACTGTAATGCCCCGTCCCAAGTTACCCAGAGTCGGTGCATTATTGCTTAACATTAGCATGATCACAAATGATAAAGTCCCGAAAGACCGATTAGTTTAGTAGTCTTGGAAACACTAGATACATTCATAAGTATTACATTACATCATAAAGTAAAAGAAAACTAAAAAACATCATGTATTCATATCACCTCATACTATCCCTGCAGGTCATTCATAATATACTTCATCACATCCCGGAAAATTTAAAACATTGAAAGGGGTGATCTCAGATGCTCAGTAAGGATAAAAGTATAGCGGAAGCTTTCATAAATAAACATAAACATTTAAGGAAATGTATATCTAAAACAAAACCCTTTTAAACTTAAACTTCAACATAATATGGAAAAAGTAAAATGAGAAAATTCCATTTACTTATTCACATGGATATTTTACTGGTCGAATAATCACATGCAATATCAATAACCACTTTCATAATTATGGAATGCATAATGCGAGCCTATCATAACCACGTAGCCAAGGCCTCTTACAAAGACCACAAATAATATTTTTTCAAGGCCTCATGCAAAGACACTTGTATGTCTCCTGAGACCTGCCGATGCATCGAGGAGCTATAGCGGGCTCAACACGTCACTTATTAATTCCAATGCATTCCTCATATGAACAGGTGTAAACATATCACAAACCATAACATAATCATATCACATAAAACATGCATAAAGGAAAAATAACATTTCCACATTTCAATCCCAAGATATCAATACAACACATTGAAATGATAAAAACACTTTCAAAACCATTTTCAATACCAAAATAAAAGGAAATTAAAACTTTGTATTTATTTTTTATTTAAAAAATGTTATGGCTTGTACAGTAAGCCGAAACTCAAATAATGGTCCTGGCGGTGGAGAAGTCGTTGTCACCGCATACGTACGACAAGAAAACCATTCCTTTTTTCGTTTAGTAAAATTATTCGTATAGAAATATTCTGTTTGAATAAATGTAAAAGTCAAGGGGGTTTGTACCCCATATAAATGAAATTTGTGTATAAAACAAAATATGCCTCAGTGAATAGAGATTGAGACAAAGTCCTTACAAAGATCATTTTTTACATAAAATAGATCTATTATGTGTATTCACTATATGTACACATAAAGAAAGTAAAAAATAAAAGATAGGTAATAATAATATCATGACATAATTTGAATGTACGAGATTAAACCAAAGATTGGAAATTTGGTAAAGAAGTTCCCTTACCTCGTGTCCGACTTGTCTCGATCATTCTTTAATCTCCTGAATAATAAACTTGAGTTAATTTCTATTTGCATAAGAAACTTTTTCATGTTAATTATTCCTTTTATATCACTTATTACCATGTTATGAACATTATGTAATTATTTAAGTTAATAACGGTCATTTTGTCGATCATAGGTACTTGAGTCAAAAATAAACTTCTTATAATTACACATTGTTCATGTTGTAAAATATCAACTATATAAAGAATTATATTCATGATGTAGATATCATATATATCTTATATATACAGTATATAAATTCATTTAAAATATTACATAATATTTATAGGTAATAAATTAAATGCACCATTCATGGAGATGGTAATCCGTACATATTCATGAACGCTACTTTCATTTCTATTTTGTATTTAATGGAATGAAATCATAATGATATAAAGGTATATTATAATTCCAGTATAATATCTTATATAATATCATTTACTCCATCCTTTATAAATCCCACATATGGCATTAACGATTCAAATCACTTTGAGGGGGCGGTAGTCCGCGTTTCCTAAAATGAAAGTTTCGCGTTTAACCATAATGGAAATCATAAAGGTGTGCCATATATGAAAAATAAAGAAGTATAAGGAAAACATAAACATAATATATATCAAATATAAAAAATAGTTTCATCATAATGGCCACCATGAGAGGTGTTAAAAGAAGTTTGAAAAATCATCGTTTCGTGAGGCAGTAATTCGCCACCCACATAAATAGTATGTTCATTATCAATTAGATGAAGGTGTGTGTAAGTGTAAATCAAATCCTTCTCATAGAAAACCCTAGTATATTTATGATACTGGTTTTGTTACAAAATAAAGTAATAAAAAGATTTTATGGGGTTGGAGAAGCAAAATAAAATAAAAGAACATAAGAGAAGACATTGCCTTAAAATCGGGTAACTCTTTTTGATTTGAGCCAAAGGCTTCTTTCAGAAGACTTCTACCCAATGTGAGGCTTCTAAGAGTAAGATTGGAATGTTGGGAGAGTATTTGGGCAGAGGTTGTCCGAGAAAAATGGATTTATGTTTTGAATAAGGTGGTATGGGTGGGGTCCTTTTATAAGAGGAGAGGAGGGGCACTCTTGGAATGATCGAAATGTTACATTATTCTGAAATAATTTTCGGATTATAAAGGTCCTACAACGATATATTTCGAGGATAAGGTGATAAGGGTTCGAAATATTCTCATATAATATGTTTTTGGCAAGTGTATGCTTTAATATTTACATTATCTTTTCATTTTATTTAAAATGTTAATTAATGAGGTAATCGCTGCATCATCATTCTGTCATGAAAAATTTAATTTATTTGATGTCTAAAAATTATAAAAAATTTCAATGATGTAGGAAATAGTTTTAGATTTACAATGAATATTTATAGTAAAAATTTTAACTTATATAACCCCATGTAATAATTGTTTTATTAAAACAACTCATGTTTGTGACAATTTTATTTTTAGTTTAAATAAAATGTTATTAATGTCATTTTCTTACCCAAGTGGCTCCATGGGGTCCCCAAGTTGACCCATGGATTTTTTTGGTTGGCCATGACTCATCAAATAAGGGTTGGACAAGTTTAATGGTATTTTAATATTTTAATATTATCATTTTTACATTAAATTTCACTAATTACCTTAAACTGCGATTAATTAAACTTAAAAGTTACTATTCACCAATAAATTATTTTAATCCCATTGAACAACATTTTACTTCCTAATGACAACCACGTACGTCAGATTTTTGAAAATCAAATCACAGAAGTGGTAATGTATCATTTAAACGATAAATCAGTTTTTTAACTACCACTTTGTGGTATCACTATTCATAAAAAATTGATGTTTTTCAGAACAATGCCAAAATTTCACCCTAATCTATAATTGATATTCCGAATTCAAAAATGGTGTATATTTTACAAAATTCCAAACATATAAGTTGCATTAATTAATTTTATAATTAATTCCCTCTGTCACAACAAATAGCGTGTTTTTAAGAAACAATATATGTCAAAATATTGGCAATTGTTTACGTCAAATATCAAAGTGAAATTAATTCTAATGAACAACATTGGATAAAATGGTAGAAATGTATTATAATTATACTTTAAAACCACTCAATAGTATAATTTATCACTATAAATTATTTTGATTAAAAAAATTTGTTTTTAAGTATTTTCTCTATTCATAGAAAATTGGAAGTTCTCAGAAAATTAAAAAAAATTCAACATAGTATAATTTCGATATTATGAATACAAAAAATGAAGTCCATTTTGAAATATTAAATTTATATAATTTCAAAAGGCGGGTATTAATATTCATAACTGCTACTTTTATTGGTTATGATGTGTTAGAATCTCGAAATTTCGTACAATGCAAGGTATTGCATTATTGAAAGAGAAGCATATCGTTAAAGCATTAGGTGTTACAAAAATACATTAACTCATCAAAATATATTAAATTATTAAATCTTAATATAAATGAAAAATAATATTTCTGTTTTAGAAAATCACATAAAAGGTTATAATAATAGAATGAATGTATATTCATTATTATATTCAATAATAATATACCTAATAATAATTCTATGATTTTGTTACAAAACCACTTATTACCTGAGATTACACCAAAAGAGTAAGGTGTGCGATGGTGGGGATTTCATGGGACCATTTGGTCCACATGGTTTGGGCCATGTTCTCGATGAAATTGAACTTCTCCCATAAACAGTTTCACTCAAGATTATATTGTTGGATATCATCTTGGTCATGGTGTAGAGAAAATACTATAAATTCAATATCCCTTAGAATCATAGATAAATGTGCTTCATAGAGTAAAATCGTATTGGTTGAGGCCATCACTTTCATTTAATGTTCCAAAAGGATTGGTTAAAACCCAATATTTTTACTACTCATTTGATCTAAATACAACGAATATATTATCAAAAGTAAAGATACTTGGCGGTAATTTAAATACAATTATATATATATATATATATATATATATTATTTCATGGGTTTTCTATATCCATTAGACATTTAATTAAAAGAAAGGAAACTTTATTTAAAAAAATTCGGGTTGTTATACAAGAAGGAAATAATTGTGGGGTTATTTCCTATAAAATAGGGAAAAAATAGGAAAGGGGAAAACAGAATTCATAAAAGACAAGTTAATCAATAATAACAAAATTAGGATAGAAAAATTATTTTTGCATTAGATATAAAAGTACAAAAATTCCTTAGATCATTGTTAATTAATGAGAAAAAAATTTGAAGATTCGATTGGTGATGTAATAGTCATGGAATGTATAAAATAATAATAAATAGATATTTAGAGGGATAACATGAAACTAGCATTGAAATGTATTGATATGAAATATATTTCATTTTTAACGATAAATTGTATTTAATACACAATATAAAAAAATATTGGTGTGTAACATGAATCATATTTTATGAAATTATATTTGAGACAAATAACACATTACGAGTTAATAAACAATCATGTCAAAACCCATAGAAGAATATGATTAAAAAAGAAAAATTAAATACCATAAATATTGAAAAGATAATTATTTATAATATTTAAGGGGAAATATATACAAAATAAAAATGAATATGTGGTTTATAATAGTAAATATGTATAAAGAGGTGATAATTTTAAGTAAGATACACTTACAATGTTTCCTTTCTTATTTAAATGTTATTTAAAATCATGTACAAAAAACATAATTATCTTAATCACATATTCCATATCCTTTTTAACATAAAAATATTATTAAACATCAATTTTTTATACACTACATGTATAGTTTTCCATTATTATCAAAACGTAATATTGGTTTAGTGAATTTTATACTTTTATAAACTAATTTCATATTAGTGAGGTTGTTCTCCATTATTATCTCAATGATCATCATTCATAAATAAAAATAGGTAAATGAATTAATGATTTTATAATTATATATTATGTTTTTTTAATTCTATTGGAGTTTTTGTAAATGTAATGTTCGTATATATGTCCAAAAAATCAAATCCCTGAGCCAATGGGTAAGAAATCCACAAGTTTTACTCTTCATACACAAGAGGTTAATGACTAACAGAGTGGGTGTGAATGTGGTATGGTGGAGATACTACACCGTCTTATCAGAGAGGAATAAGAGATAAAAAATAAACATAAAACATTAACAAATTCATATATGAATAGATCGAATAAATGTTAGAAGAGTACTTTTTGATAACAATTTCAGAGAAAGATGCTCACTGTATGTTTGAAAGACTACTGAGTGTTGATTTGAACGATGAACGGTCTTCCTAGATTGATAAATAGAATATAATTCTGATTCGTGGCTTCAAAGATGGGAAAACAAGCTTGGAGGAGCATGTGAAGGCTTGGGACAAGATGACCTTATTCTTCCAAGATCTCAAAAAGGACAATCCGGCAATTGACATTACCTCTATTGAATGGAGTCTTCTTAAGGTGCAGAATTATCACTACTTTAGTTTTTCATAGAATGGATCAACCTTTTCTTATGAGGTTTTATTTTCTATATTATGAATCTTGTTGGTTTCCCAATTTTTCCTTAAAAGTTTTTTTGAAATAAAAAATTTTATTTGGAGTAAAATATGAAAACTAGACAACTGATAATGGTATAAAAAATCCAATTAGGTAGTGTCAATACATATTCATGAAATGATGATATAGAAAAACAAAATAGTGTTATAATCATAAGATAATGCTATAAAAAAGAGAAAAAACAAACATATGATCCACTAGAATCTCTATCCAATGCTTGGTCCTCTTATCCTAAGTTCCTATTATAGGTAAACAAATAAAAAACTTGTAGAAGGGCACAATCCCTTATCAAAACCTACAAAAAAATAATATTCTCTCGTGAAAAAGGAATCAGGAGTAGGGAGTAAGATAAAAATTATTGTACGTCACCAAAAATTGTGTTTACATATAATCCATGTCATGCATGTAGCTAAAAGTGAGCATGTAATAAGATAAATTAAAAAAAATTCTCAAATAATTAACCAGTCCACTCTGGTTCCTAGAGGACACCTTGTAGGTCTACCTGCTTTATCTCATAACCAAAATGGTAGTATGAATAGTATATATATAGTTTAATTATATATATATATATATCATCCACTTACAAGAACCAAGTACGTGCAGATGTAGGTGGCTATATACCTGGAATAATATTTTCTGGATAATCCAGGTTGGAAATCATACTACCATGACCAGTCTCATGAGACAATATGCTCAAGAAAATATGTTACATGCCCTAAATCACAAAAAGAGTGTAACACATCATGTATGAATCTTGGTATGGTGAGTGATCCATCATGTTATCACTTTAATAATGGGATGTGGAAAATAAATCCCACCGTTCTAACTGTATCAATGGTGTGAGACGTCATCCTCTACTTTTATTGTAAGGGTTTGTGACTTATCCATGATAAAAAATCCATCACAATCATATCACTTCCATAAAAGGCATAATTACATTTATTTAATAATGAAAGTGGCATTACCTACTGTGAATCTCAATAATCATGCCCAACATAGAAAAAGGATTTAATATTCAATTAGGCACAATTGATATAAAAATACTTGTGGAAGTACAACCCCTATATGTCTTATCATTTAATTAAATAAATTCATTTGTGTATGGAAACCACCATGAATTATTGTTACATAATTACATTATATTTAATTTACGGAGACATTTAATTTTAAATTCATAAGGCTTAAAGGGAATATATAAGGTTTCATGGTCATTAAGGGAATTTCCTACATGGGGAATTACAAACCAATGTCAAACATCCACATGGGAGTAACCCTTAGTTCTATCATGAATTCATATTACAAGGTAAATTAGATTTGAAATAAAATATCTAATATTTGGAGGTTAATCATGAAAAATACCATTTAAACATAAAGGAAATTTTGACTTGGGACACCCAAAGGGTGTCTATAAATAGTAACAACAACTTATACTTCACTAAAAAAGTTTCAATGAATATATATTGAGGTGAAAGGAACAATATGATATGATGGAGCCATATAATTACTATCGATCCATAAAATTCAGTGTGTAGAGAATCATCATAGCTACATATCGATGAAATTAAAAGGTAAAAAAACATGAACACCTTTGTTAGGGTCATAAATGAATCATTACTCGACATTAGAATTAGATTTAATGCACATTGGAAGGGATATGAGAAATAGTTCAACACATTTAAAATATGAACAATGAATGTGAGCCTAAATAGCATGATTGATCTGAAGATAATCATATATAGTAGGTAAGAGACTATGAGATGTTATTGAGGAATATACAATGCTTCTGACAGATCGAGGATCAGACATAGGACCAAACAGTTTCAGGCATGCCAAGATAAATGGAGAGGAGAATCCCTGGGATTTAAAAGGGGTAGATCATGCTGCAATGGGGAAAGGGAAAGATGAATGAGTATTTGGAGTTAAATTAATGAACAAATGTTATTTATTCTTGAAAAAAAGGGGTTTATATCTTAGGTTTATGATTTTATAACCATGTGAAAATTGTATACAGGTCAATACAATAAATAGGAACACCACATGGTTTGTCTAACATAGCAAAAACTAGAAAAAAAGGATTTAGCCCAAATCACTGTAGCACCAAATGGCCATGATCCTCAGGTTTCAGGGTTTATTACAAACCATGTGGCATATAAGACTTCATTTTCCACAACTGCATGGTTTTAGAAAAACCATGCAAGTTGGAAAAAAAGTTATCCAAAACCATATGGCCTATTCTTTTACCTTTATTAAGAACTATGGGCTCTAAAGAATCATTGGATTCTCTTGGGACCTTCTTTAGTCTGTAGTGACCACTTATTGTGATTAGAAAAATGATTCGAATTGAAGAAATATTTTTTTCACCTTCATGAAAAATTGGGTCCTTACAACCTTACCTCAGTAAATAAATTCAACCTTGAGTTTTCCTTCTAAAAGAATAGTGGTATGAAATAAGAATAGTTATGCCCATTGAGATTTTATATCAACTTTTCACTCTTAGGTCTTTTCATTTACTTGTATGTTCTTCCATATAACTCGTACCAATGGAATTGAAATACCTCACAGTTTCTTCATTCTCTAATAAACTATAATAATGGAATACTCCTTGATGGAAGCATAAAAATTCATTTCAAAATCATCAGGTTAAAAGTCATGTGATGGATCTGGATAGTTTCATTGATGCTAAGATACATGAAAGACATCATGCACATATCAGTGATTCTGAGGAATTACCTGCTAGAAAGTATAGGTCCAATCCTTTTCAAAACATCAATGGGTGAAACAAACAATAGTGAGAGGTTACCATGATTTTACATACATCTATTCCAAATCTTCTCTAAGAAACACAAGAAGACCTTGTCTCTAACCTCTAAATGAAGAAGTTGCTGGTTTTTGTTGGCATACAACGATTATCTTGATTAAGTGTTCATCATGCTATGTTTAATTAGCTGGACCTTCTTTGTAGTCTCCATAACACGATGTGGTCTATGAATATAAACCCCCCAACCTTTATCCATAATAGAAGTGAATGTAAATTAATACCAAATAATTCTTCACATGGATCCATTTCGATTGAATCATTCATGGTGTTATTATAGGCAAACTAAATGAGTGGAATTTGATTCTCCTATAAATCCCCCATGTCAAGGATATATGCACATGGAATTTCCTATTTCACCTAGATCGTCTGAGATTTTATTCCATCAGTCTTTTGGTGATATGAGGTTCTTTGAAGCTCCTTTGTATCCATTTCATTCTATAACCCCTAATATAATCATGACAGGAAACGAGAATCTCTATCAGAAATGATATAATGATGAATTCCATGAACAAGTAGAAACTCCCATACATAAAACCTTCAAAGATCATCTACTATGAAGGTATGTCAAATCGGTAAGAAGTGTCTGACCTTTATCAAGTGATCAGTGAAAACAAACATTTTATATTTCCATGAGTTGTGCTAGCTAAACTAGTCATGATGTCAATCAAAACATAGTCCCATTTCCACTCGAGAATACACAACAGTTGTAAAATCCTATCCATACATTTATTTCTTTCCTTCACCAATATATAGGTGGATCACCAAGTTATGAAACCAGAAATCTTACATTTAATTCTAGGCCTGAAAAACATTAATTGTAGATATCAATATATTATAGTGACATAGTGGTGAACCTCCCATGATGAGGTTTGTAATTCCTACATCATCTCCTCTATAATGTCTGATAGGACTCATATATGTGCATGAAATATTATGGTATCATCCACATCCATGGTATAACCTAAATACGTGTCATTTTATGAGATTCTTGTCCTTAGGATAATTCATTCATGAATAGAATTCTCTCTCATTCATACCCATTATAGAATATTAGAAGTAAATGATAATGGTGAGAGAATAGTGTTACCATGGTACTCATGAACCATAATTTTCATCTCTGATAAAAAATACATATGATGCCACTCTCCATTGGATTCCAAATCTGCCTATGTCTATGTCTTCTAGTTAAGAGGATAGAATAATAAATTTCCCTTCCTAGTTGTGTACACTATCTCAATATTAATTTACTGTAAGTAATCAACCAACCTACATTGTTTTATATTCTAATATCTCTATATAAAGATGGAATTGAGGCTTTTAGGATTTTTTTATACCTCATAATTATTTCCAACTATATAGTGTCTTCAATTGCTCATTCATACCAAACAGGAGTGAGCTAGAGGCCATATGTTGGTTCATTCCACTCGTAAAGATTTGATTGATGAGACATGTAAATGAACAATCTCCAATTAAATATAAAAATAGATCTAATCCAGATTTCTTACATGTTGCAGTATACAGTATAGCTCTTTCATGGCTCTAGAAGAATCAGTCTCAACCCTAAAGTCAAATAGTCCTTCAACTCAGGAAAGGAGTCTTCACAAGAATGTGACTATTTTAATTTTTCATCATTCTCTATGAAGCCCATATGTGGCATTACAAGGAATAATAAATATGGGATGAATCATTTTTAATACCCATATACTCGAAGAAAATCTTCATGTCAAATATGATCTTAGGGTGCTCCCAAGAAACTAAAACTATCACTATCTCTGGATCTATTGAAACTCCTTGATCTGAGATAATGTGACCAAGGATGTCGATTTTGTTGATCTTAATGTTTCATTTACTAAGCTTCGTATAGATTTGATGCTCTCATTGTGTTTTCCACCTGATCCAAATATGGGTTATATCGTTTTATCTAGAGTTTCAATAAACCATGATATCATGAATGAAGACTACCACAAATGGATCTAGAAACATATGGAATCCTAGATTCATAAGATCCAAGAATATTATAGGTGCCTTTGTGAGACTGAACGACATGACTTGGTACCCAAATATTCTATATGTTCCCTTAAAATATTGGAGAGGAATGTATAACTTCCGAACCTACAGCTGTTGATAGGCCAACCTTATATCTATATTTGAAAACATTTTCTCTCTTTAGATCTAATTAAAGTGGTTGTATATTCTTGGTAGTGGATAAAGATTCATTTTAATAAGAGAGTTGAACCATTGTTAATACACACATGGTTGAACGTTACTTTCTAAAATCTTGGAAAAACTAATTGGTGATACCCAAAGAGAAGTGAAAGGGTGTATAAATATTTTATCCTCCAGATCATCCAACTTCTTCTTGATCTCAATAGTCTCCTTAGGTGCACTCCATTAAGGGGGAATGGTCACTAGTGCTACACCTGGAACTAGATCAATGGTAAACTCCACCTCTTAAACTGAAGGTACACCATAGAAGTCAACCGGAATGAATTCTTTGAAATGGTTCTCTACTTGAGGTAAATGAGTAGTTCATAACCCCTGGTGGTCCCAGAATTGACTGGTGATCAAATTTTTCACACTGCC
The DNA here is from genome assembly GCA_963277665.1 of Viscum album. Classification (NCBI taxonomy): domain Eukaryota; kingdom Viridiplantae; phylum Streptophyta; class Magnoliopsida; order Santalales; family Viscaceae; genus Viscum; species Viscum album. The sequence continues at coordinate 351,431,640 of OY728123.1, forward strand.
CAGCCTATACTTCTCAAGACCTAGACATGTATACATTAAATTCCCTTCCATCTTATGTAGAATTATACCTCCCTCTACTGATGTAAACGTCACCCTATGACGATTGAAGATAGTGTGGGCTCAATAGGGAACTAATCATTCCATCTTTATGATTACATCTAATACTTCCTTATAGAGGTCAAAGAGATTCCATATAGAAAGATAATTGTCTATCTAAATGGTCAATAATTACTATAGAGGACACCCTCTGAATAGACACATAATGGGGTATCAAGCATCATAATTCAATGAAGGAGTTAAATTTCAAGGCCTACAATTCCCATAATATTATTATATAAAAATTGGTTAGACATGATTGTATCAAATAAATATGACACTAAAGGGGAGGTGACTATAACAGTACCTTAAGATTTAGATGGTCTGACACTATGCTCCTACAATATTAGTAGGACAGTACGTAACAGGCCTGTACAAGGGAATTAATTCACTACCTAACAACCCTATTTTGGCCTGCTATACTGGAACTAATAATTATAAATGCAATTTCATCAACCTCAAACACTAGCATGTCCTGATTACACAGAGGTCCTACATTTTGATTCATAGTAGAATATTACTTGTCTAGATCCTTACTAAGGAGTTGGTGAACATCCCCGTTCTCTAGGTACTAGTGGGAAATCCCTACAGAAGTGATTGATATTTTCTATTCATCTGAAACCTCTATATAGGCTTACATCCCATAAACACTGGGGTTTTCTATTTCCTAGCTTCCCTCATTATTAGAAGATAAGAAAGCTATCTTCATGAGGAGGTTTACTACCACTATATCTGTGAGTCCCCATAAAACTCATATAACTTTTAGAAGAAGAACCCTAATAGCTCTAGGTTCCTAATTTCCTTAACTCACACATTAAGATCCCATGAATTTCATCATTGTAACAAGGGTCAAGTTGAAGATATTAGAAATTGTAGTCATCCAAAACATGTTTAGTGATGATTGGATGGTAAATACTAGACAATTACTGAATTTTCTGGTGGTCATTAGATCTCCACCCTCTATAGTATAGAAAACCATTGTAGCTCTGTGAAAGGGGTAAAGTATTCGAGGAGAAAAATAATACCTACAACAAGTTCCTGAATTATATTTCCACACAATAACATATAGTCCAAATAAATATATAGTCATAAGAGATAGTATAAAAATCCACCCAGAATATATCTCAATACAGATTACCCAGGGTAATTACCTCCCACCACCAAATAAGAGAATCAAATAGAATATAAGATACCATCTTGACTCCCTAATCTGTAGGAATATTAGGATTATCTAAATTAAAATTATTACATTGATCCATGACTCAACTACATGTGGTCCTCCATCTTTTGAAATGGTGGGAGGAATCTGTTGCAGAAACTCATGTGACAACTCTACTATAGTCAGGGAAGGTTGAGTAACACCATTCATAGACTACAAAAAATTTAAGAACCCTTCTCAAAACTAGGAATTAGATACCATATTTAGGATAGGAAGCGGTCCCATTGGTGTAACTACATGATTAATCATTGGCAGCTCAGGGTTCACCGACCCAAGAGCATGGTCGTCACCATCTATAGGGTATGTGACTGGGGGATGAAATGGTGTTATAATACTACAATTCCAAACACATGATTCATAAGATATTTAGGTAAATTAATATATTGAAAATAGAAAATGGGATAGGTATAATGATGTCCGATAGAAATGATAATTCCTCTCTATCTAATAAAGATTCCTGGTATAGGTAGTAGAAGAGATATTAGCGGGACAAAAGAAAGGAAGTTATATTTCACTACCCACTACTATGTATGGGTCTAGGTCTAAGTTGTTATGTCAAATATAAATATAATCTTTCATTTTCTAATTTATAAATCATAATAAGTTTTTATTTATTCTTCCATGAAATTTTAAATCATTATAAATGGTTGAAATTGGTGGATTACCATTTTACGATCTGTTGGGGACCATTCTCCTAATTGACCACAACATGGAATCCACTTAACTAACACCATAATATGTTCCAACCCATCGGAGTAATGTTCCATGGATCAACGTGGCATAATTGATTTCATAAGGTTCTTTCATTGTCCTATTTTGGAAAAATATTGTTTTGTTTGGAAGACACATTAAGTATCAATTATGTTTTCCAATCCCTATAGGATGTTTCACTGCAATTAAATACATATTAGGGAACTAATCTCATATAATTTTAAAATAAATTATAAATCTAAATGAGCGTTGAAATATTCATTGAATATTTTTCTTAGTGTGCCTAATACGATGCATGAATTGATTCAACAACCTCATTTCATTATCCTTAGAAAGAAATCATCATTTTAATCATACTAATATCAATAACACCAGAAAACAAGTGTTTCACCCAATGGTGATGTGGTATCCACCATAGTAGGATGATGTTATAAAAAATTCCCATCCCATGAACTTTCGGTTTCCTCGGTAGATGGGTTAACTAAATCTATGAATACGGTAAATTAAAAACTAATTTTAACTCCTAGTCAAACGTCTAACACTAAAGTAGTAATATAATAGAAAATTTTAACATTCATATAATAAAACCTTGAAACGTCCTGATCAGTTATCCATTGGACCTGTTCCTTGAGTGGATGGGTCTGATGGCCTAAAGCATCCCTCCGAAAACACCAGAGGCTACCGACTAGCATTGAGGGTGTGATAGTAGAATAGTGGGAAGACTATTCCATCATATTACAGTGTCATAGTGGATAAAAAAAGAAACACAACATTGTCATGTAAGAATATGTTAATAAATTAAATAAATTAACAAGTAGCAGAATATAAAACATGGGAAACTAATAATAATATTATAATTACTCTACGGTGGTGTCAATACATGATTCAAGTCATACTGATATACCAAAAGGAAATAGGAGAACATGAATAAAAACATACTATAAAAAATTACAAAAAACAACAAAATGATGATCCACTTACCTCTCAAACGATTACCCAGTCCCCTACTCCTAATATATAACTATATGTAGTCCTATCATCCACCTATAGAATGGTGACAATCTATATCAAAACCTATTTACAATAATCTTATATGGAACTAAATGAATCACATATAGGTTTTGAGATACAAATATTAATATGTCACCACCAATAGTGTATAAATTTAATCTACATAGTTCTCATAACTAAAAAATATGTGATTAATAACTAATAGTTAAAATAATAATGAAATAAATAACCAGCCCCTCGGGTTTCTTTAGGTCGCCTTACAGGGCATCCTTCTTTAGATTATGGCCAGAATGGAAGTATGAGAAGTCAATATATATATATATTGATAAAATATATATATATTTTAACTATATATATATATATATTATCCACATATATGAACCAAGTACATTTAGATATAAGTGTCCATATACTTTTAATACTAGTTACATGCAAGACTAGGGTGTAACTCAGATGTCCATCACTAGTCTAATGACCCTCTAAGCACTAGAAAATATTGTACATTCCCTCTATCCCAATAATATATTGGGAGATCAGGCACCAAAACTGGGGTGTTTATTCAACCATCCCTTCATTACTCGATGGAAGGGATGTGGATCGTAAAACTCATTATCCGAATAGCATAAATATTGTGACACGTCTTACTCAAAACTTAGTGTAAGGGGGTGTGATACCGCCATGATCAACAAATCATTACCATCATATCATTTCCATAACTAGGATTAATTAAATTTATATAATAATTCATGATGAATTACCTCCCATACATCTCAATTGAAATTATTAATATAAAATAAACCTTTATAGTTCAATTGATTAAACCATATTTAATCAGAGTGGTTATAGAACCCTTATAAGTAACTTCATTTAATTAAACCAGTTCCTTGGATAAAGAGAACCACCATGAATTGACTTCCCATAATTAAATTCCATTTCGTTTTATATGAGATGTAAATTTATGTTCACAATCCTCAAGGGGAATAATGAATTTTCCATAGTCATTAAAGAAATTTCTATCATAAGAAATTTCAAGCCTATATGGACCAACCACTTGGGATTATTCCTTGGTTCAACCAATCATTCATATAAGAAGTTAAATTCAATTTAAATGCTAATTATAATTCTTAAGTGGTGATTTGGGAATAAACACATTTAACCATAATGGAAAATTTGACTTGTCATAGACATGGGGTCTCCAAAAATTATTTTAACCACTTATAATTCACTAAAGTAGGGTATATTGACATGTATCAATGGGTAAGGATCAATATGATATGATGGAACCAAAAATAAAGAACACTTTTCAAATACCATCTTATATCATAATAGCATAGTTATGGAGTGATGAAACTCAAAAAAAGAGTGATCTAACCACCTATATAAATGTCATAGAAGACTCCTCTCTTGAAATCTACCTTAGAATTGAAACAGGTTAGAAGAGATGAATAAAGGGGTATAACTCCCTTGAAATATTAAAAATGAGATTCCACATAAATGGAATGATAGATCCAAAGATAAACTTAGGTAATGGATAAGGTTCAGGGTGAGATGACCAAGATAGATCCAATGCTTCATATAGATCTCAAATCAGACCCTATATTGGAGAGTTTGATGGATACCTCTATCGATGGAGAGGAAAAGCCTTGTGAGGGTCAAGAGCTGTTGTATGCTAGAATGGGAAAAGTAAAATAGAAAATAAGATTTAGATTTATATGAATGAAAAATGGAAATTTCACCTTAACAAAAATGAGAGTATGGTTTAGGTGCAAGGTTTGCAAACCATGGGAATATCATGCATTAGTCATTGATATAAGAAATCACACTTAATGATTACTCACAATATTTTTCAAAATGTCTAGAAACCATGAAAAAAGGATCTGTCCAAATAATTGATATCACCGCAAAACTGTGAGACTCAGTTATCAGGGATTTAGAAAAATAATGTGGCATACAGGTCTTCACGACTTCAACTATACGGATTAAGACAAATCGTGTGGTCTATGTGATATAGTTTCTCAAAATTGTACAGTCCAGTCTTTAGACCATTTTTTCCAATATCCAGGATCTAAAAAATCCCCAGTCACTCATGGGTCCCTCCCCATGCCATAATGAATGCATATCATGATTTTTAAAATGATTTTAATTGAAGGACAAAATATTCATACATTTGTGAAAATATGGATTGTTACTTTAAATATCCTTAATGATGAACATTTTGAAGAAAATATTTCATTGGTTTTTAATGAATGATAATTGGTATTGTTATTATTTAATTTAATATAAATTTCAACATTCAAAGAAAAAAAATTATAATTTATTTCATTTATTATCAGTATTTAGGTTCTCATGGTTATCCATGATATTATATTGTACAATTTTTTATTAGGTAGGGAGACAGACAAAAACAATATCTTTCCATAAATAATGAATGATTATGATTATTAGAGTGGATTAATTAGTAATGAAAAATAATGATATTATTTTTAAATTTTAAATAAGTACAATCATATAATAATATATTTTAATTAATAAGTTATAAAATAGAATAAACTAGTGTACATTATTTTTTAGAGGGGTGGTTTTCAATATGAATCATTAGCATTATAATTTCTAAGAGAATTAGAGGGAAATAAAGTGTATTATAATATTTAAATATATAATAATTATTATATAATTTATTTCTACATTATTCATCAATCCCCACATTATATTCATCTATGGGAGATAGCTGTGAAATAATGGAAGTTGTCCATATATGGAGGTGGAAGTGTACACATTTCAGAAGTCATGATTTTTTTCCTAAACGAAGAAGGGGAATTGATTTAAATATTTGTTCACAAAGAATAAAAAAATTATTTATACCTTAGGTAATAATATAATTATGCAATAATTAGGAAATTTTATTGTGTAATGTACAAAATAAGAGGGTTCTAGTTGGTAAAAAAAGTACTCATGTTGAGGATATGGGGTTTCCCTTAGAAGATTCCATGCGAATGGAGGTCATAAGATAATACGTTATGAAAATAATATTAAGAATATTCTATATCATTATAGGGGACTAGAAATTTTCATCTATTAACAAAAAAAATATTTTTAGGGTGATTATGAATGGGTGGTGAGAGTCCCCTTTTCAATATACTGAAAATGGAATTTTTGTTGTTATTTAACATTAATATAAAGAGAGATTCAATTTTAAGTGTAAAAAATAATGTAAAATAGAATATAAGGAATCATGGGATGAGATAGGGTTATAAATACATAAAAAATTCATTTTATCACATTCTTTAATCAAGTATTTAATTCTATTAATCCTATAATTTCCAATTTTACCAATTGGATTTATAATAATTAGATATTTTTAATTAATAAATTTTATTTTTTTTATAAACAAAATATAACATATTAATTAATTTCTACATAATGATTAGCAATAATAAACCCATTTTATCATACAAAATTTCAATATATAATTAAAATAAATTTCAAAATTCGTGTCTGTAATATGAAAAATCAGTTTCTTTGAAAATAATTTTGTTATCCGTAAAATTTATTTTCATGTTAAATTTATCATCTAAATTTATTATCAAGATATAAACTGATTAATAATGAAATCAATATAATTTTTTTATATTTAAAATAAATCTAAAACATAATTTTATTGAAATATTTTTTAATCAATAGAAAATAGAAATATTTGTATTGAAATTACTACTTATATTGTAAAAAAAAATTTAAATACATAACATTATTTCAGAAATCAATATATTTACTCCATAAATAAATCATTAATCATTATTTTTTAAAAAAAAATTTATCTATATGGGCTTAATTATACATTCATATATGATATTGTATTTGAGAAAAATTATTTTTAAAATGTCTATTAAAAATAAATTATTTTATAAGAAGATAAAAAATTAACCCTAATATATTCTTTAAATTAAAAATTCAAAAATGAATTTAATTGTATCCAATTAAAATTATAAAATGTATGCATGTGGTTGTTAATATACTATTTAGTAAGAAAAAAGATATATTTTGTGTAAAAATAACATTTTCTATATCACGTTTTCCTACCATTATTTCATATATGTTTGTAGAAAATATATATTTAACATATTTTTATAAATTGAATTTTTAAAAATTATAAAAATATCTAACTGTGATTAATTAAAATTTTTATGGGAAAATAAAATACCCCATTTTTTAAAATTTATTCTTCAAAATAAATCCCTGTAAGAAATATAAAAATTAGTGAAAAATAATAATTATTATTATTTTAGTTGATTATTAAATATGTATTTAAAAATGATTAGATTCACCATCTGATATTAATATGTTGGGGATCAATTTAGATATATGTTGTGAACGTTTGGTTTTTCCTATGACATAAATAATCGAATATAATATTAATTTAAAAGTTCCGAAATTCCAGGTCATCATTTTCAAAAGTTACTAGGTTTTTACTCATCATATAAATATTAAAATTTAAATCTAATAGTTCCATATTAATTTTCTTATCAGTAATTTATAGTTATTTTAACACTGACAATGAAACCTATTTTTTGAGTTTTCCTGAAATGTATTGTTTAAAGATAAGATATTACCATCAGCATAGGTAGCATAAAGCATTGAACGATGAAATAATATTTAGAAAACTTTTTTAAAATGATGAGGTAACATAATTGAGATTAGTGTATAAAAAAAATATTTTTTCATATTTAGAGATTGGTTTTTATTTCATGTTAACTTTTGAAATTTATACAATATAATTTTATATGTGCCTTTTTATATTGAAGGAAATGTGTCTTAAGATCATTACCTTACACAATCTTTAACTGAAATTGGATTGAGATTAAAGACATTGGGGGTGGGGATTTTAGTCAAACTGATGACACAAAGCACCCACAAAGACCCCACATTGGATAGAAGTTCACCATGTCTACCACCCTAATCATTAATTCCATATTATAATGGATGAGGACTAGTAAAAAGTGTCCATAATCATTAATTAGTGCCCTTATCTTTCCATAACCATTAACTGAAATGATACTCCAATACATTATAATAGTCACCAACATGAACATCAAATCAATAAACTAAACATTATACATATCATCATGGAAAGATGAAAAGAAATATAAATTTTCAAAGTCTCATAAAAAAATTGATGTATGAGATAAATTACTAAAACACACTAGGTGGAAATTACATTGTAAATTGAAATCTCTCATTGTTATATGATCTCATATAACGAGCTCCACCAAAATATTCACCGACATTATAAAACCATTTTATACTAACTATTTTCTCTACCATCAACTGTAACTCCATATTCTCTAGGGTTTTCTCTATATAATACATAGTATTCAATGACAAAAATTGTGTGGGAAAGTCCCATTTAAGAGTGACTATATATATATAATGTATGATACACTGAAAAAAATTTTAGGATAATCCTAAAATTGTACTCAAAATCCATTTTTTGGGATATATCATTGTTTACCTATCAGAAACAATATACAATATTTGATAATTAAAATTATTGGAAAATATATATTTCTATTCACCACACCTCATCTTCAATAAGTATTATATTTTAGTAAAATTAAGAGATAATTTGAGTATAAAAGGATCAATAAATACCATATTCAATTACTCACATGTAGTGTATGAATGGAAGGTATAAACTAAGGCATAATATATCTATATTATCTCATATTCTCTATGGAACATTTTTATTGACCAATATAGCAGTTTCCCAATTGGGGAAACAAACAACATCATATAGGGTTTTTCAAAATCCATAAAGAATCAATTGGATATATCCAGTCATTATAGGTGGAGTCACATTCCCAATAATTATCTGGTTTATTGGCCCCAATTATAGACATATGTTCTCGTGTCTCATCATAATTTTTCATAGTTAAAACCTCATTCCCAAATGTAGATTACCCACACCCTGATCCCCCAATAGATTACAAATACTCCATTTTCTATACATAGGACCTTTTTTGTCATGATTGTGTTTGTAGTTGAATACATAAACCCAATTAATTGTTTATTATTACTGGACACAGAGATGAGTTAATAAAATTTATGACCTCTCTATGTACCTTTCTAAAACCCAGTATAATCTCTAGATGTCAATGCTCTTCTAATTGGAAAAACACATATCATATATAGGAATTAATAGAAAAAGGATCAAAACATCACGCTCTATGTGGAGAGATTCTAACAATCGTGTAATAATACAACCAAAACTAATGGAAATTTGAGAAATCCAGATGAATAAAATAAATTTACCCATACGTGGATATTCCAGTTGGGTAAATTGTGTATAAGTCACTATATAAAGGGTCATCATATATTTTATTCACCCAAATCATGTAGATCCCATACATTAATAATGTTCAATAGGGAATATGGGGTTTTTGGATTGTAAAAACCAAAGATATGTGTTTTTGGTATCCAATAAATAAAATAACTCATTGCTCAACTTGAATATATTTTATATGTAATATTAAACTAAACAATTATAATGTCCATTACTTCTTGGTAAAATCCAATGGAATTCTACCTTTGTACTTTACAAAAAAAATTGATTGAATAAGTTATGTTTTACATTTACATGACTAGATGGATTATATGACTTGAATATATTGAGACAACATTCTAGGAATTAGCATGGTATCATATAACACATGATTTTGGAATCATCGATGTTTTCCAATAAAATATTTAATACAAACTCTCAATATCTGTGTGAAATATTACATGCTTTTTGAACCATAAGTACATGTTGTGTGATATTTAAAAGAATTGCACCCACTATATAGACTTCATCTAAGTCACGTGTCATTTTTTATGGATTAATTTCCTTGGGTGATTAATTAAAACATGGAAAAAAGGTGTTACAAATTTTTTTGGTCTAGTAAAGCATGAAATGTTAATGAAAACATAATGATATATAAAATTACTTATTTGACTATAGTTTATGATTAAATTTCCACTATTACCGACACAACCTCCAATTCCTCAACTTCTTTCGATGTTTGTTTGTTTTAGATCCTTATTTATTACTCATTTGGGATTTTTCATATATTAAAAACACTGATTAATTTTCATCAAAATATTTATGAAAACATAAATAAAAATGATTTTCTAGTAGTATCATTGCATTTAAACTAATTAGTATTTTATTATCCTATATTAACAAAAATCAGATACTCTCTTAGAAGAATAATAATGAAATGTAGTGATCATGCATATTCTATATGATCTTTATGATTCCCCCATAAGACTAGGTTGAATGGTATATAAATATTAGAAGGTGTTAAAAAAATCTCTCGATCCTAAGGATGGGTGGGTCAAAAATAAAACATCATGAGTAAGTAAACCCAACATCAAAGAACACTACTGTACCACTTAATGAAGTCAGTGACTTCCTATGGATGTGGTTTATAATTGGTATTCTATTTTCTGATAGGGATTAGTCTTCCATAGGAGCTAGATACTCCCCGAATTGATACACACATTCATTTGAAAGAATTTATGACAATTATACTTTCATTGTGGTGGAATGGATGTTATTGAAGTTTAATAGTTCAGTTGTTGAGAGGGATATGATATATCAATATATTTTTTGGATACTGAAATATAGATAACATATTAGTCCGTTATGAATAACTTTTCGTTATTCCTTACAATTTTCATGGTTTTTTTTAAATGTCTATTATATTATAAAGGATTTATTGGTTTTAAATGCGACCTGATTATTAGTCTATGGTGATAAAATGTGTGTGACCATATTTAGTGGATTTTAGTATGAAAAATAATATAGCTTGGTCATGTCTTTAACTTCTATATTTTATTCACTATGTTGTTTTTTACAATATTGTTTACATCCAATTTGGGTAACATATTAACGCAATTGTTCATGTCATTTGATGTATTAAGAGTTAAATATATATATTTATTTCCATTATCCATATACATTTGGTGTAATAAATTGTGATGATGTATTATATATACATATTCCTAATAAATGTTGTTATAAAATTTATCCTCTCATGTATGATAATTATTTTTGTGGTTCCATTTGTAGCCACATTTCTATAATATGGGGGGTGAGGGTGGCACACATGACTCACTGTTAGCCACAACAGGTTCTTAATTGGACATGTCATCTTATCCATAGTGGAAGGTATATGGATTGTTGATATTTTTGTGGGATATTGTTTTAGATTGTGAATGAGAATACCTTTTTGAACTCATGAGAAATGGGTTATTGCTGGTAGCTTATATAGCCAAAGGGGGAGGTTTAAAAAAATAATATATTGATTATTTTAATATTCTGTAAATAAAATATGAGTAGTTTTGATAAATATTACTTTTCTAATATTGAATTAAAAAACGAAGGAATATTTATTATTAAAATAGATTCAAAAAATATTAATGAATCAAAATAATTTTTTAAATATAATGAAATAAAAAAATTCATACATTTGATTAAAATATATATAGGATCTGATAAAAATAGAGGTTTATATAATAAAATTATAAATTTAAAGTGAATTACATTACTACAAATCTCATGGTAAATAATTCAAAAAAGTAAAATTTTACAAAATATTCATATTATAGCGATTTCATAATATAGAATTCCTTTGAAAGAAATGTAATTTTTTTATAATTAATGAAAAATTTCTATTTTCAGGAAAATACTAAAAAAACACTATATGTTAAATTTGATATGTCGAGAGGAATATGATATATCATCATATATTTATTTGATAGTGGTAAGAGGTGTTTGATAGTTTCTAGTGGATCTTATTTTGAAATATCTTATAGCAAGGATGTGTCTTTCTCTTTTAGGTTTCAAAACACTGTGTGGTTTTCAAAAAAAATGGTTTACTTCCATTTTGAGTTATATCATCATGGTATTTTTCCTGTTGTTTATAGTCTCATGAGTTATATATATATACTGTGAAGATATTTATTTATATACATATGGTGTAATTTATTATGATGATTTATTATATAAGTATTCCTAATAAAGGTGGTTATAATAATGGGTTTTTAATAGGAGAGATTATTATGGGATATTTTATTATATTATGAATGAGAATCTGTTTTGGAACTGAGTATAGGGGGTCGATGATGTGAGCTTGTACAGTCAATGGGAAATGTTTTTTTTGAATATTGTATTGATTATTTTAATATTTGGGTAAAATAAAGTTATAATTGGGTTTTATTTAAATAAGGTAGGTTTATTTAGAATTAAAACCCATCTAAAACAATATTAAAACATTAAAATACATTATAAATGTGATGAAACAAAAATAATAATTTATTTTATTGAAATATATGATATGAATTAAAATATTAAATATAAGATTACAAAACTAAATTTTAAATTTTAAATGATTTCATTTACACCAAAGTACTTTTTAATTCGAGAAAATGTTCTGTTAAATTTTATGACATATTTAAATCCTAGAGAATTCATAATACTTGTTGTATTTGATAGAACTATATTTTTTAAAATTTATAGAAAGATGTATATTTTTTAAAAAATACAAAAAAAGTCATAGAAAGTTAAATTGGATCTTTTTATATAAAAATAAAGGTTTTTTTATAAAATTGAAAATTATAAATTTCAAAATCATAATCCCGATAATATCATATTACATATAAATAAAAAATGTTTTTTCGAATAAATGTTACTTCTTATTGTATTTATAATCACGTTAATTATTTTGTTCATTTATTATTATAAAATTTGTAAAATATTTGAACATATTATTTCATAAGAAAATTTAAAATTCCTTGTGTGTGGTATTTAATTTTTTCCAAAAAAAATATTTCACAATATAAAGAGAACATAATTTCATATTTTTTACCATTAGGTATCATAAGATCCATATTTTGTGAAATATTTTCATAATTTGATATTATTTATAATTTCTTTCTTATTAATTCTAAACATATAATTTTTTAAAAAATCATATTTTTATTAAGAGGAAATTAGTTTTATGAAAAACACTTAAAAAATTGATTTTGTGCAATGAGATTTATATATCATGGTATCAATGACATATCATTGACAATATTTTTTTTCCAATAACATCCATATCCAAATATAAAGTTAATATATTTATAAAAAACAATATATATAAATATTTTAATTTATTTTTTAAAATGATTACAATTAATATTTCATTATGTTAATTTAGAGTATAAATTTTAACTTATCCTTTGAACAAGAAACTTTTTTGGGATAAATATTCGATATAGAATATGAAAATAATTATTTACATATTAATTTTCTATAATTAAAAATATTTATAAGGAATAATATGTTATTTTATTATTTATTCTTTTCTTTTAACTTAAAAAACATTAGAAACATTCTTCAACAATAAAATTTATTAGGTTAACTTCTACATTTTTGTGTTAAAATTATAACACTAAAAAAAATTTAAAAATAAATTTTTAATATTTAAATTGAATTTATTTATTTAAAAAAAATATAATGATATGAATTTAAAAATATTAATAATAGTAATTTATTTGACAAAAAAAAATTCAGATCATTTAAATTACATTTTTTAAAATATTTTTCAATAAATTTTATTTCTATTTATAGTTTATTATTTATTTATAAAAAATATATAATTTATAAGGATGAATTGATTTTTCATGGATATAAAAAATGTTTTTATTTTATGATCATGGAAAAATATACAATGAATGTGTAACAAACAAAGATCCCATATAACATAATATTGTTTATTTCACATATTTTTATCATATATTTCATTACATGGCATATGTATAATGATAATTATATATTGATTTATAGTTTTTATTTATTACGTATTTATATATAATTTAATATATCGGAATTAATAAAATCTACTTTTCCTTATAACATTCTTTGATACATTTATGACATAAATTTATAATAAATTTATTTTTTATAAATTAATATAAAATGAATCATGTTAGGTAAAAATGTAAAATGAATAAAGGGATATGAAAATGAATTTATGAACTAAAAGTTTGGGATGTTACCGAGAAAATGATGTCAAAAATATATTTTCAATTTTATATCCTATTAAAAAATATCAATCATAGTCACAAATACCATTACAAAAAGGGAAATAAATATCAAAACATAGTTTTCTTTTTAAAATAGTATTACATGGTAATAATTAATAATATTCAAAAATTTAAATCAACATGTGTAATTAATGAATTTATTTTCTATTTTATGAAATTTTTAGTTAACTTATTCCATTGTAATGATTGTGATCTTTTAAATACATCTCCAAATATAAAATATATGAATAATATTTAATGAGGGATTTGGGAAACTAGAATTTTATTACTTGTTAATTAAACATCACATTGATCAACAATCTATATTATAAATACTAATATCGATGTACCACTGTTGATCTAATCAATTGAAAATGCATTATGTAAGTTATATTTTTTTACTGCTATATATATAATAATTTATTCACTTAGTATCCTATCAATATGGAAATTTTTTCAAAAAACATTTTTTAGAAACGTTCTTTTGTTGTATAGATAATATAGTTCTAAAATAATTCATTTGAACTATATATACACATAAATGATATTTATTATTTTAAATTTTGTTATTGTATTTCATATATTTATTCATTACATCACATTATTTCCTTATATATATAATGGAATGGTGGGAATTATTATTTAATTTTGTTATGGATTTCAAAAAGAATGGTATTTTAACTCTATCCTATTATTAATATCTTGATGTAGGGACATTCCATGTCATTCCATATGAAAGTATATAAATTCTATCAATTTTACATCATCTTTTTGAAAAGTACTCCATCAAGACCATGAAATTAATAATGAGTATAAAATGTAGGTAGATGATGTGATGAATGATATAAAATTTATGTAATGTTACTTATTCAACATTGCTTCTAATCTAAAATGAAATGAACACATTTTCATTTCAATAATATTATATTTTCATTAATGATGGTTTTCTATTTATGTTATTCAATTAAAATTGTTTTATATCACATTATAATAAATATTGAAATCTATATACAATATTACAAATAAGGATCCTTTTGAAATTTTGGACACAAACTATATCCTCAATTTGATCATTGTATTATGATCTTTAAACAAATAAACACATAAAATTATTAAACCTCTGAAAAATTATTTAAAAATATATAATTTGGTTAAAGTGGTATAAAAATATATTTTATAAAGTAATTAGATGTTTATGGATTATTCTTTTATTTCATAATAATAAGGGAGATTAATATGAAAATAAACATTATCTAAAAAGGTGAGGGGAAAAAATTATTTTATAATTTTTGTTTTGAAAAATAATTACTAAATAGGCATATAAAACAATAAAAAACACCATTTTTAAAATTGTATAATATTTATTGTTTAAAATATATTTTGACAAGAAAAATATGAATGATTTAATATTCATTTATATAATGACATCATATTATTCCACGTTTAAATATAGATGATATTATCCATTTCTATACAAATGATTTCATTAAGGTAGTTTATTGTATATATAAGACCAACCAGAACTATAAATACAAATATTTAGTGAAAAATGATTAAGAATATTATGAAAATAATTTAATTGATGATGTCAAACCTATTCATTTTTTATAAAACAATACATTACATTCCCAAAATGAAATAATAGAACTATCCCAATGTAAGGTATTACTGATGTCATGAATATATGTAGAGACCCTCCCTAGTTAACTCTATAATAGTAACAATACATGTTCCCCATAAGCACTTAGAAACTGATGTTCATATGTGGGTGGTTTATGAAAAGTTATAGGGTCTTGGATAGTATAATGGGGAGTTTATACCCCCGACAAGTGTGCGTAATAATTATTTAAAAAACCATGTATCATAGACCTATTATTAGAATAAGAGTACATTGGAATAATTAAAATCATAGATCTCAAAATAAACTAGATACAAATGTATGTAAATATATAAATGATTGAACATATAATGTCCTTCAGTAAGGGAATGATCATACAAGTCCTCTATTCAGCTTACTACAAAATAGTTTCATTATATAATCATAAAAAATAATATAAACTAATCATAATGGATCCACTGCTTCTCTCTTGAGAATCTCATCCAATTTTGTAATACTATCTGAGCTGACATCACAGATCTTCTATAACACATCTCAGGTCTTAGCCTAATCCTTTCCCTCCAAAAAACATGTGACGGATTCATTGATACTCATGTGAAATGGGATCTTTAAAATCCTATTATCATACCACATTAGGAACCCAAAAAACAATTTAATAATAAAATAAAATTTGAGAAAATTTCTGCAAATAAATAATGTAACAATAACAAAACATATTAAATAACGTGTTTCTAAAAACCATTTGTTAATTAATTATTTTGAACTTGGTATATAACATTCTACCCAGGAAGTCTGAACCTTTTTCATCCTATTCCAGTAGTTTTAGCGAGTCATCAATGGTTTGTACTTGTGTCAGGTAAATAATTTATTAAATATAACATATCATTCCTAGTACCTATACTAATTAGGCCATGGTACTCAAAGAATTCTTACAAACTACCCACAACCAGAGTTCAAGTATAAAATCTTTCCACATTATCAAAACTAATAGATCACATAGCTTCTGTCTAATACCTAAATAATGGATATAGAGTTTCATTATACTATCTAATTATACATGATATACAATTTTTCCATCGCATCAATATAGATCATAATCCCTAAAGTATAATATCAATTCATTGTTCCCCAATTTGAAACCTAATATAGTAAACCACTTGTTCTAATATATTAAATAAGGAACTATTGCCATTCAATTATTTTCTTGGATTCAATAAGGCCATTGACATGACATCATGGCTAGGTATTGTAATTCCTTTCACATAACGTAATACTGGTCCCAAACCAATTTAGAAATAATTTGAAACACACAATAATTTAAAACATTTCAAAGGAAATATTCACACATGGTTCTTCCTATTTAATTTACAAAACTAGGACAAATAAAGCATTAAAATAAAAAACATAAAACATCTAATAAGGACTTTTCATGAAATGGGAAACAAAAAATATAATTTAAAATAAAAATTTAGGATTCATCAAAATACATATTTTTATCTCAAATGGTGGTAACAATAATTATTTCAAATCCATATCCATATTAAAACGTATTTTTCACACATTGAAACCCAAAAATACATTACAATCTAACATAGATGACAAAACACATTTTTAATACCTCATAGGAATTTCAAAAAAGGGTATAACATTAGAAATATTTCATTTTATCCCCATAAATTATCAAAACCCATTATATCCATATTAAACCCAGTATCCATTTACTTAGAATAAAACCACCCAATATAATTGACTTATTTTTTCTCATAAACCTCATTTTTATACATTTTATGTCCAAATATATACTTTTCAGGAATTATAACACCCCATGGGTGGTGGTATTCTAGGTCTTGTAGTTACCGATGGATGTGATCAGATCTATGGATGTTTTGAGGAATCAGTATAATGCTCTAAAATATTTTCATATCATAGGGATTTAATTATGTACTCAATGGTTCTATTAAACATATTATATACACATGAAATTGAATCTTCTAGAATATGGAAATTTCTCCAATAATACCTGTCATTTGGATGAAAATTTTCAAAACAAATCACAAAGACTTACACTTTTAGAAATACTTATCCTTACTTCAATGAATCACCTCTACATCCAAAAGTCCATTCATTTACCTCCCAATTGATAGATTCACAACCAAGAGAAAATAATTACCTATTTATATCAGTTATAATTAATATTTTAATTTATTTTCATTAAAGAATAATGTTGTAAGACTCACTAGGTCGTCCAGTCATAGTAGAAAAAAATCGAACTACATGAAAAGAACTAATTTTAGGCCAAATACCAAAGAATATAATCGATATAGAAGGTCAAATTAATAATAATTTATTTAAATTCAATGAAAAATTAAATATTACCTCACAACTTAATCAAACACTATGTAATACCAAGTATAAGTCCTTATATGATCCTATATACACAACTCAATAAGAAACCCCATGAGAAATTAGTGATTTCACCATGATCCACTAGAATCACCATCAAAATCTTAAACCATACGACTCATAATATATTGAGGTAGATGAATTGGAATTTAATCCTCCAAACATATCATAATACATCAAAACAATAATGAAACAAAAATGACTAATCAAAAATCAAAGATGAATTTAGTTGAGGAGAGGAGGGATCTGTTGGCAGTTCTAAACATTATACATAATGATAAATAGGGTAGAGAGAATTAAAATAATATTGGGGGAAAAAGAGTTTCCAATTTTTAATGTGAACATGGTTTAGATTCATGATTTTACAAACTATTCATCAACCATTAAACAAACAAAATCCAATCTAAGAGACCCTCCATTGTTGTGGACCCCTGTTTAATGAGGCATGTGCTATCCCTGAAGAATTCCTAAAATTCACAAAAAAAACACACATTGTATCATTAGACATATTATATTTTTTATCAATTCATGAACCTATGAATATTGGGCCTCATAGTTAGGATTCATGCTTATCCCAAATAGTTGACTAATTGTTCACCCTGAGATGCCACAGTGAAACTAGAAACCCCCATGTTCTAGACACCCACTAAATCCTAAAGACATTAAAACCCAATAAAAACATAAATATAGGTCAAAATTGGGTTTTTTAAATGGGTTTAACCCTTTATATTTCATTATGTAGACTGGTTAATGGTCAGTACATTGACCATTTGGTAAAATTAAATATTACCTCAAATTTTGAGAACTCATAAGAATGACAGATGTTAAAATTTACAAACCATAATACTTTTGAATCCAAAGTATCCTTTTTGTTCATCCCACTTCATATCCCAACATATGTTCGTTAGAAAATTTTAAGGTATGTTCCTCATTTAATTTCAATATGCTCGATCCACATTCAGGAAAAAACCTCCAACTCAAGGTGATTAGACAACAAAAACTCAATCCAACATCCATTGTGAAAAATAAAACTATAATAAAATTCTTACTATGGACATATAGATTTAAAAACAATGGTATTATCATTCAGTTATCCATAGGGCCTATGGTACATCCTACCATACGAATCATCTAAAAATAACACTATTCTTATTCAAAAGCACCACTACTATTAGAAAATTCAATTGGAATATGAATAATCCCCACCAACAGTACACCTATAATATTTCCCTACATACCATTCCCAAACATCCAATTGAGTTCCCATAAAACCAAATAACCAATTCTCAACTTCA
The DNA here is from genome assembly GCA_963277665.1 of Viscum album. Lineage (NCBI taxonomy): Eukaryota > Viridiplantae > Streptophyta > Magnoliopsida > Santalales > Viscaceae > Viscum > Viscum album. The sequence goes on from OY728123.1 coordinate 351,451,099, forward strand.
TAAAAACATTAAATGATACATAAACACTGTCCATGAATTTAGAAACAACATAGAAATTTATCTTCAAAATCTGTGTTCATTTTTTTGAAGCACAGTCAATCTTTTACACAATCACACAATAGTGTTTTTCATAGACTACTACATGATATTCATTAAATAACCCAAATCATACAACCTTCACCTAAATAGTTATTAAAATACCTCAAATTCACTACTGTTGAGTCACCAAATTACCATATGATGATTTATTTATCCCTAGAGGCATCACGAAATAACATGAAAATACACACCTTTTTCCATACAAAAATTCTGATGAAATTATGTGGTTCATCAACCAACCATAAATATGATACCTCATGACACATTTTTTGAAATAATTCACTATAAAATTGACCACTTTCTTTTCACCTCAAACCATCATTTTTCTAGACCAAAATTATGAACCCATCTAAAACAGCATTTGATACTTAATATTGAATTCTGTATGGTATTCTGATGTACATAACTCTAGTTATTGACCAAAAACATAATATTATAATAAATATATATTGATCAGTGTCACTCATTTCTAATCCAAATAGCGTGAGGGTTTCACTAACATGAATGATATCCCACTCACCCCCATAGGATCATCCTTATCATAGTACCCATAACCATTATCCTTCCCACTAGACAACACTCTACACATAAAAAAATGATGTGAACTGATATATAACCCATTATTGTCTCTCTGAAAAGGAAACCAACACACGATCATGGCTCACTAGAGTTTCACTAATGATACCCATTATAATACCACAAAAATGGGGTTTATGCATTTAAGGAACACATGACATACTCTACACCAAAACGTTCATAATTAATTGGTTCCCAATGAATTGAACATGATGGGTATTAGAAAATCATTATGCATTTCTATCCTCCCAAACCACACATCCTCACCAAACACACTGACTCCCGACACAACCAATGTGGTTCAATCAAGATCGGTCATACCTTCACACATGATCCTTCCATTTTCTCATTCCTAATACAAAAACAAATGATACTCACTAGGGACCCCTAGGAATGTACTCTTATAGGACTCTCATCACAAACACATTTTTCATCATCATACCCATCAATGCTTACAAAATTTTACTATCACCTCATATGATTTTTTAACATCCTATGCAGAAGTTAAATAGAACAGTGGGTCACCCCATATTAGTTCCTCCAATATGACACAATCTCTTAATAGTTACAAATTCATATGTATAATAATCCACAACATATCTACGACACCAAAAATTCACATCCCATAAAAACTTATCTCATAATTACAAGACATTATATTTTCCTTCCCCATATACCCATATAACCCATTGAAAATAGCCCATGGTTCGTCCCAATATAAGGGGAAATCTCCATGATAGAACTATTAACATGGTCACTAAAGACCTGAAATTTTTCAAAATTTCCCCTGAGTATATACACACTCTTACTTATTTATCAAAAAAATCATGAGCTAACTGGGTGAGACAACTAACCTATCCTTCTTGCAAAAATCACATGTTATTGAGAATAATTAATAGTCATAGTTCTTATCATCCTAACGAGACCTTATGTTTCTACGCACCTCCCATAAAATCTAATTTTCAGATTCCATTATCCAGAGTTAATTCTTCATCACTCCTCCTCATACATGATAGTTCTAAATCTACAATGCGATCACTACCCAAAGAGTTATCATACACCCAAAAAGGTAAAAGACTGATCCCATCATGTTCCCCCAATATAGCTCATGACCACCATGGAGATCACATATATGTTTCCAATACCCTATCTTGGAATCGAAACAATCCATTACCTGTATAATCTTACCACAAGGATGAATCACTATCAAATCCATTCTACTCCCCAGAATCAAAAGACATCATACAATCCTAAGCCCCATACTAGATTTATCCCTTTACGTACATCTATCAATATAGAATGACATTAACTTGGGCCTCAGTCAACCAAATTTTGTGAGAACTTGGCTGATACCTCTCATGGTACACCTTCATTGGTAAGACAACATATCCCCCCTGAACCATATTCACATCAATGAATGTCACGGGGCCCTCCCACATAGCCTTACCGATCACGTATCACAACATGTCATTAATTTAAAACATGTGGTTCACGGATAAATCACAGAAATTCCTAACTAATAGGATATCAACCACAATCTCATTCAAACATTAAATGTTATCAGAATACCAAATAACAATATTTATGATATTATATATAGGTGGCATAATATTCCCAAAACAACGAACCACACCAATAAGAACCCAACCTTTCGGGGTATGTTCACATCCTACTGCTCCCTATAGGACTAGGCATCAAAAAAACCTAAAAAATAAAGACCCATAAGTGTTAAAATAATTACAAAAATTTAATATTCTAACCCAATATGGCTATTTCACCTTTAATATATGAGGATTTATTCTTCATCATCTTCATCACATAACAACCCTCCATTGATTCACATGACCTTCTTTCAAAAATATTTATATATTCTTGTCGTACCAACTTGGTATAATGCAATAATGTACATATTTGGGAATATTTCATATGAGAAGTTGTTAAAAATTTAAAAATTGGTTCCTCAATCATAAACTAACTCACACTAATGTTGGTATATATGTCATGTTAATCATATATTCCTAACATGAGGCATGAGAATACTCTTGCCTATCATGACCAAGATTCAAAACGAAATTACATGCAACTTTCTAATGGAAATGGGATAATATTGTATCCTAAATTAAAAACTTCCAAACCAAAATTGAACCATCAAGGGGATAATCACATTCCACAATGAAATTGAATACTAATAACATCAATCCTATCCTAGATAATTAGTAAAACTAATCAAAATATTTTCTCTCAATGCACCATTATGGATTTTATCTTGGGTTGAGACATCTCCCCAAGATTCAAATCTACCATATCAAAAAAACTATAATGTAAAATTAAAAGGATTCCTTAATATCGTTTTGTATGTTCACTCCATAGTTTACAATTTAAAATTCACTAGAAAAGTTCACCACAAGACCTTGGTAATTCCTTAATATATTCCAAAGGTTTCCTACTAGACGTGGGGGTACATGGAAGTTCCATGAAGATATTATGACACATGATCATATATTTTAGTAATGAATAAATTAACCAATTATTTTCTATGATTTATAATAATTAGAGTACCAGGAATCAAATAAATATGAACATATCAAAATAAACTATATATTGAACTAAGTTAATATAAAAATGATTGAAAAAGTAAATAAATTTTGCAATGGACCAAAAAGACACACCATCTATAAAACTAGTCATCAACTGGGATAGTTACATGAATGTAAATAAATACCAATCAATTGATCTCAACTAAATCCCAAGGGGAATATCATCTAGTCTTGTTATACCCTCTAGGTCACCAACACAATCATGGAATAATCAAGCCATGTCTCATCCCAAAAATATTCTTACTATAGACATATGGGTGTTACTTTGGTAACTATGTGAAATAGTTTTCCATAACGGGTTAAAGAAAAACATAAATAGATCACACTAATGGTGTATAAACAATTATAGTGTGGTCAAAATATAAGTAGATGTACATTGGAGTTCTAATAAGTATTCGAAATTATTATTTTTAAAAAAAAATTAATTAACATGTTTTCCCGTGGGTTATAATGTGAAAAACGATATATCCAATTCTACTTCATTGAATTCCAAATATCAGATTTGGATGTAACATGGTTGTATATGATTCAGGTAATGATTAGTTTTCATTACCTATTTCTTTCATGGTTCAAAAACACATTAGTCACATAGGAAAAAATATTTATTAACTAATCATAATTCCAAAATAATCAATTTCATATCATATCCACATATAAAAATATTTATTTTCAAGATTCATATGTCTAACACCTATGACATAATTGTATAGTTTCATTCCTCTATGCCATTCCTTATATTAAACCTCATTTCCTAAAGAATCAATCAAGAACATAAATTTTAAATTATACAAATTAGTTCCCAATCATTAATTTAACAACTAATCTATATTGTATAATACATGTTTAAGAACTATATGTGCATCCCCTAATCCTTTCCATAATTTAACAAGGTACCAACAAGCCATTAACATCCAAAATGGATCAAAATTTCAATCCATTTTACTATTCATAATAATGGATGTAACCCAATCTGGAAATAAATAGAAAATAGATACTTATAGGATACCCATCAAAAAAACACTAATCATCTGGGTTTTCCTATTTAATTTCAGAAACAATGCCAAATACCTCATTCCCATAAACACCATTATGCAAAACTAAGCAATTTTCATCGATGGGTAAAATGATGTCTGGTTTCAATTGATCATTTTAAATTCATCCAAAAAGAAAATTTTTATCACATAGACATAAAAACATCATTTTAAATCCCCATCCTTGGGAAGTGTTTTTCACCCATTAAAATAATATACAGGATCAAAATAAAACACAATTGATTAAAAAAATATCAAAATCCTCATTGGAATTTTAAAAAATCATGCACATTAAAAGTATTTTATCCAACCCTACAACCATTTAAAAACACATTATTTCTAAATTAAACCAAGTATCCATGTAATATACTAATAATAATACTACCACCCGACATAGTCAGGTTTTTTTAACCCTCATATTTCACTATTTTATTTCCCACATTTCAATTTCTTAGGAACCGTTCTACATGGGGGCTCTGTGGTGCTAGGTTTCTCACTCGTCGCCGTCTTCTTTTCCCTTGTTGGCTGACCCTTTCTTGGCTCTTAGTTGAGCGTGTTTGCGACGTCGCCTCTCATCGTGCGTGCTCATCAATCTCCTTAGCATCTTCCATCATTTCTTTCTCCTTACTCTAGCTTCAGATCTGGCTAATTTTTTGAGGTGGTGTGATGATGGTACAGGGTGCGGGTTATTGGTGCTACGATATGTGGTTTTCAATGAGTTATGAGTCAGATGATTGGGTTCTTGGTAGATCTGGTCTTCAAGTGCAGTTCTGAAGGCGGAGATAGGGTTTTCTCTAATTCTTAGTTAACTTGTGTTGGTTGTGGTGATGAATCTGTTCCAGTATAAGGAATGTTTTAGTGTTTCTTTTGGAGGCGGCGATCTTGGTGATGGTTTGTTCTAGATTTCGTTGATGGGGGTTTTCTGATGAGGATTGGTTTCAATTGATTATAGTATGGTGATGTATATGGTGTTTTTGTGGTTTCTCACTCTTTTTTTATCTTGACGGGTGTTCGTCCTGTTGTTTCTCATGGTCTGTCGGCAATGTTTTTGTGATATGCTGTCGTTTTCGGCCATGTTGACCTCGATGTTGTGGGTGTTGGCGTGATTTCAAAGGGATGATGGATTGTTTTCCAATGACGGGTCTCGCTGGAGATCTGGTTTGGTGGCGTTGCAGGTTTGGAGGCGATGCATTAGGGTTTCATGGTTTTTGCTACGGCGGTGAGGGCTGGTGCTTGATCTCCGGTGATTCAAACGCCTATACGGTGTTTTCAGGGCCATGGTTTGAGGTGGTTCAATGATCAAGACACCTCAATCATCGTGTCTGTGATAATGGTTTTGGTTTCTGATTTTGAAATTTGAATCTACTGTTGTGATTTTCTTTTTGGTCAACGGGTTCCATGATCGTCGTTTAATGTTGGATCAGTGTCTGTATGGTTACCAGTAAGCCATAAACCAGCATTGATTAAATGAAAAAAATGAATTACATGGAATGTTAGAAAAAAAAATAAAAAAACAATCTACCTTATATTTGAATTTTTATGTAACATTCCCAAGGTCTAATATCCTTTCTAGGGCCCATCCATGCCTTTCCAAAACTCCTCAGCATCAAATAGGGCTCCCCATAACAACCTGAATTTTAATCCCAGACCATGAAACAATAATTAATAAATTAATTATTACAACTATAATTAATTATTTAATTATATTTAATGATTTTATATTGTATGAAAAGACATTAGGTCGTCACTCCATACCATAACTGATGCCATCTATAACATCCCAAAAATTATGATCTGAGTTAATTTTCATTAATATTTTCTATGGAGACTTATTTATAATCAAACAAACATGTGTTTAATATTTTCATAGATAGATTTATCTAATTAAAATAAAATTGGATATAAATTAAGATAAAATTAGAAGTGATATAATTAAAATAGGAAGAAATTTATTTGAATTGTATGAAAAAATTATATTACAAAATATAATGGTTCGAATCATGGAATATTATTTTTAACAAATTTTGGGAATGCACATAATATATGAATTATTATAACATATAAAATTATTAATTTTTTTCAAAATTAAAATAAATATATTATTATAATAAATATTTCAAACAATATAAGACTTGAATTATGAATATATTTAATTATCATAATTATGATTATTATTATTTTGTTTAATGTCATTTTATAATTTATTTGTAAAATAAATTGTATAAAATAAAAATGATAACTAATTTATATAAAGTATAATTAGGGAAGAATATATATATATATATATACTCTATCTAATTTGATGTCAAAGTTAATGAATAAAAATAATGATAGAAATCATAAAAGGTTAATTATATTGTTATTATCATCATAAAATATTTTTCATAAATAAAATTTTAATATTTATAATAAAGACATTATTTTTAATATATATGTGAATTTTAAATTTCAGAATAATTTGAATATGAAGATATGTTTATTATAAAATCTGAATTATGTTAAAATACCTTAATTATTGTAAATATATATATATGAATATAATTAATTTTAAAATTATAAAATATATGAGAAAATAAAATTTTTATACAAAACAAAAACCAAAAATGTTTAAAAATTTGATGACATGAATATATAAATGTTGAGAGAATCAGTTTGGTGGATAGGGTTTCATTTTCTAGTATAAAGTCTCAGGTGTCTTCTTTGAGAGGTTGAACGTGAGGCAAAATGTGGAGGAATCCAAACAAGGATGGAAGACGAATGTCAATGATGGATTGACTACATTGAAGAGAGATTTGTTTTTGGATCAGTAAGGTTTCAAACTCAAATAAACTTTTCTGAAAGGGTTTTGACAGCGATGGGGTTTAAATCCAAGAAGTGGTACAAGGGGGATGCTCTTCATCGTTGATTTTATCTATATGATTTGTGATTCACAAATCTATGTGGTAGGTGTTTTCCATTTATTTTGGTATCTGATTATTCTTACCATGTTCATCATTGGTGTATTGACATGCTGGATCATCACATTTCTTCAAATTTATTCTCCGGTCAGTATTGGTGACACCTTTGGTCCATTATTTGAATTTCATTACACCTGATGTCATTTTTAATGGTCGTATTAAATTTAAATTGTGTCTTCCAACATTTTTTCTCAGAAATTTTTAATGCTTGATTAAAATAGTAAATTTATATTAATTTTAACTAGGAATGATTTCAGTAGTTTTATTCAATGTTGGTTATAATTTAAAATCGATCTTGATTGAACAATTATGATAATAAATTTCATATTCCATAAAATGTAATCACTCCAGCCACATATAAATTTATTAATTTTCTTATGGAAGTGATTCTTTGAGTTGTAGAATGAATCCAAGATCAAAACAAAGAATGATTGTTTTCAATTTTCTCTCACCGAATTTAGTCATTAGAAGTTAATATTGTTGATGGTGGTTAAGAAGATTCAACATCAACACTATCTTCTTTGGGAAGAATTAATTTGAAATAACATCTGTAAATTTTCGTAAAAAATTGTCATATTTATGAAATGGATTTAATATATTTCAATTACCCATGACATATATTTATTTCATAACTACATATATATTCTTTTGTGTAAAAGGCTACTGAGGTAGTGTTTTTATTGTGATAGGATACATGTCTTCTCCCATTTTCCCTTTTTTCCAAATCTAAGAGTTGGAGGGAAATTAAGAGATAAAGATAAAAATAGTTTTAGAGTTTAAAGGAGAGGAAAATAAAACATCTTATGTCAATGCTTTTTTCGTTAAATCACAGTAAGGGAGTTTGTTTTTATATAAAAATTATATCATTAAATAATTGTCTTTTGACAATTTTATTTCATAAAATTTTAATTTTATATGGGAAACTTTTAATTTTCTTATATTATTGTAAGGGATAAATTTATTTTTCTTGTGAATATATTTATTTGACAATATTTTAATGTGATTCAAAATTTAAAAGTTTTTATGTTTTTAAAATTTTAGTCATTAACAATAGGGGGGTTGGTTTCCATTTATTTTAGGGATTTAATTTTATAGAAAATTATTTTTTAAAAACTATTATACTATATCAATAATTTATATATTCAAAAACAATTTCATATAGAGAAAAATATTGGATTTTTATTATTTTAAATTTTAAATGTAAAATGGTAATTTATTTTATAAAAATTACTCTGATTATTTTTTATGCCCTTATAATATAGTTAAGTTGAAATTTTTTTGTCTATAATCAATTCGTGTTAAGATTTATATAATAGAGAATTTCAGTTTATGTGTGAAATATTTTTTATATAAATGATTCTCATACATTTTATAGGTTGTTCCCATTATCTATAACTTGTGAAATTTCATGCATATAAATTTTTAATTTTAATGTGTATTTTTTAATTTATATGTTATTTGTATGTATGTATTATAAGGAATAACTTATTTCACAATTTTTTACAGAATGTGACAATAATGTAAATATTTAGTGTCATAGTTTTTTTATATTGAATTATTTCTATATGTGGATATCTATAAAATACATATGGAATTTTTTAAATGTTGACCTTTATAAAAGTACAATTAGTTTCTACTTTGAATATAATTAAGTATTTCTGAATGGGATGAGATGGTTTCTAATTGATAAAGGAGGATCTTCACAATTGTTTTTTGAAATGTTTGAACCAGTACTTCGCTATCATATTGGATAATGAGGAATAAGAAGTGAACCCATAGCCTCATTGTACATTTTTCATATTGATGATATTTATTATGGGAAAATGGATTTCATTGAGTCTTCCAAGTACCAAGATAGTCCATAATAAAATATTATTTTTAAAAAAATCATTGTATAAATCCAAGAATTTTCATATTAGTATTTTTTAATTTTCACAATAATTATAGTTTTTTAAAATTATTTAAAATGTGTTATATATTTTAAATATGTATTTTTAACATTATATATTTTTTGATATTTTTCAAAATGTGTTTATACTTGGTTTAAAACCCCTTAATAGGATATTTAATGTTGATTCCATTTTTTAAAAATATTTTCACAAGTATTTGAAAAGTTATAAAAATAAAGACATCTATTTTCAAGTTAGAGCGTGTAATGAAAATGAAATATTATATTATATTTTTGTTTAACTGTAACAACTTTTAAGGAGTTTTCTAATTATCTAGAACATATATCACAGAAGTTCATCGTATGTAATATGAAATTTTAATTCTCCAGAAATCTTCGTAAAAATTAACATTAATTTCATCATTGAATCTGTATGTCTGGTTTTGGGGTTATTATAGTTGGTAACAGGGGAAAATTATATAAAACATTAGATATTAGATGTTTTAATTTGAGTAAAACAAAATCTATGTGATATAATTGTCTTTAAAACATAATGAAAATAAGATTCCCTTATAATTTATAGCTTCTATTAATACTGAATATTCAAATTTAGACTTTTTTAGGACAGATGAAGGAATTGAGATGGATTAATTTTTTTTGGGGGGGGGAATTTATCACCACATAAATTATGAGCTTAGTTTCTTTTTATCAATATTTTATAGGTATATTAGTTTATAATCTAACTATGTTGAGTGTAATATTTTATGAGACTGTATTCTCTAATCAAAATATAAAAAGATATTAATAAATTTTAAATCTGTAGTTATATAATTAAAATAAGTGCATACATATTTTCATTTGAAGGATTTTTTTATGAAATATTACCATTAAAATCATAGAATATTGAATTTAATAAATTTTAAGAATATATTGAATATATGAATGATAATATTTATGAAAATAAATAATTTTTTTATTAAATTTGAGGTAATATATATATTAATAAATTATGGAAATATTACATGCATGTAATTATGAATATATTAATTTATGAATATATTAAATTATGATAATTATGTGAATTAATATATTTGTTCATCAAATTTTAAAATATATTAACAAATGAAATTGTATAAAATAAAAAGGATAAGAAATGTGTGTATTGTATAAGTTGAGAAGAATTGATATATGTAGTGTCTAATTGTATGTTAATGGAAATTATTGAATTAATATTAATAATAATAATAATGAAAAACAATGGGGCATATTATCATTGTCATAAATTATTTGTAATAAAAATGTAAGTATTAATATTTAGGTCAATATTTTTATTATTTTTTTGAATTTCTGAATAAATGTAAATATAATTATATGTGTATTATATAATAATAATTATGTTAAAATTATTATATGATTGTAATTATATATATATACATGTATTATTTAAATTGTAATTATATAATATATGAGTAAATAAAAGTTTTATAAAAAATGAAATATAAAATGTTCCAAAATGATATTATGATGATGTCAAAATTGATAGAATCAGCTTGGGAGAAATGAATTAATTTTTGGCTACGAAGACCCTTGGGTTCTCTTTGGGAGGTCAAAAATGAGGCCAAATTAGGAGGATGCCAAACACAAATGGAATTCAACTATTAATGATGGATCAACTATTGGTATGAGTTATTTGATAGTGGATTAGTATGTTTTCAAACACATTTCACCTTGTCAAATTTTGGTTTGATAGTGATGTGGTTTCAAATGAAGAAGGGGTATGATCAGGTTGTTCTTCATCGTCCGCAATGTCTATGTAGTTCAGGATTCGTCAATCTGTGAGGTAGTTGTTTCACAATTATTTTTATTTTCAGATTCTTCCTACCAGGGTCGTATTTTGTCTATTAACTTCCCGGTTCATCATATTTATTAAAATTTATTCATTAGTGGTTTTTGGTGGTCCCTTATGGCCATTGTTGGAATTTTCTACCTCTTGATATCTGTTTTTTAATTGTTTTATTAAAATTAAAATTTTCCTTACATAAATTTATGTTAACTGTTTTTTAATCTTTATTAAAACCATAAATCAATTTTCATTTATTTTGAAAATGATAATAGTAGTTCTATTCAATGTTATTGTAAAGTTGAAACCAATTATTGCTTCCTTATTATCAATCTATGATTTTTATTCCATCAAGTTTAATCACATTATCCTAATATAAAATTATTTATATGTTTATGGTTGCGATTCATTCAATTTATAAATCTTTTTTCATTTTTCGTTGTCTACTTGATCCAGGATTTATAAAAATAGAATTTATTATCAATTTTTTGTCACTGATTTTTGTCTTTGTGAAATATAACTGTTCATAGTTTTTAGGAATATTGAAAATCAACACCATATTCTAGAGGTGATGAGTATTATAGGTAATAATGTAATAATATTTTATTATAGAAATTGTCATGATTATGAAATGAACATGATAAATTACAGTTGTCCACCAAACATATTTATCTTTTGAATGCATATATATTCTTTTGTGTGGATGGATAGTGGGGAATAATCATTAATGAGAAAGGAATAGGTTCTTCACCTTTTTTTCTTTCTTTTTCTCCACATATAAGGGTTTTACAGAAATTGAGATAGAAATATAAAAAACCAATGTTGGAGACTGAAAGGGAAGAAAAATTAAATGCCTTAAATAATGATTTATCTTTAAATCAAGGTATGGGAGATTATTTTCAAAAAGAAATTTATTATTCTAATGATATTATTTAAAATTTATATTTATTTATAATTTTAATATTTAACAGGAAAATTTAATACATATTTTTTCATTGTAGGGGATATATTTAATTTTTATGTGAATATATTTATATGATAATATTTTCACACTTTTCAAAATTTGAATGATTTTTTTTCAAACATTTAGTTGTGAATATATGTATGGGTTTTCATTTCAGTTATATTAAGATAATTAATTTTATATCATTTGTTTCATAAAATATCTTATATTATTTCAATAATTTCATTTTTTTAAACTATATTATAACAAAATAAATCATTTTATATTATTGTTTTAAATTTTAATTATAAAAGAGTATTTGATTTTATCCAAACATCTATGTTTATATTTTATTTCGTTAGATTATAGTAAAGTTGAAATTTAATTTGTATTTTTTTAGAAAGTTTTAGGAAACAATGGCTGTCATTTTATGTATTCAAATTGCCTATGCATTCATGGATGTTATACATTATATAGGATAATCCCATTATCTATAACTTTTGATATTTCATTAATGAGCTAGTTTAATTTTATTGAGTATTATTTTAAGTATATTTTCTATGCATTCATGTATCTAAATGAATTAATTATTTAAAAAAGTATATAAAGAATGTGTCATTAATGTAAGTATTTGGTGTTTGTGTTTTTTTAAATAAATTATTTCTATATTTTTATTTCTCTAAAAAACTTCTCGAATTTGATAATTGATAAATATAATAAATGTATAATTATTTTATTCTTTAAAAATATTTATGTTTTTATGAAATTGTTTAGATGGGTCACATTTGAGGGATGAAAATCATCAAAAAAATTACTAAAAGTTTCATCATGTACATGGTAATTTGGTTAGAGAATACAGAATTGGGAGTGAACCCAGGACCCCATTGGACGTTTTCCTACTGGTGATATTGCTTTTTTCCACATGGTTTTCATAGGTTATTCTATTTTTAAAGATAATCAATAATGAATGTTTTTTTAAAAAATATTTTCCACATATAAGTCCATATTTTTTAAAATAAGTATTTATTAAATAAATTTTCAAAATAATTATTATTTTTGAAAATGATATGAAATATATTATATATTTAAAATATTTATAATTGATATAAAGAATTTTAAATGATTTTTCAAAAATATGATTTTTAAAAAAAATTCCCTTTGTTGATATCTCCTTGCTGGGAAATTTATTAATCATACATTTTTTGAAAAATATTTTCACATGTATATTTGAAGTTCTAAAACAGGTGAATTCAATTTTGGAGTTAGCACATGTGAAGATAAATTGTTATTTTATTTTACTTTTTTCCAACTATTAAAAAATTTTGGGTTTTTTCTATTACTCTAGAACCGACAATGGAAAAATGCCTTATATGTAATATATATTGTGTACTTTATGGTAATCTTCTAAAAAAATTATACAATGTTTTTAGAATTGAATCTAGAAGTTAGGGTTCAAGGTCATTACACCAACAACTCACCAATGTCCCGGGAAAGAACAATTAAAACATTAATATATATTATAGTAGGTACATTCCTAAGGATAATAGTTGTCATATATGCTATAAAACCTATAAAAAATTGACTAAATATCATTCCATAATGGAATTCTAGGTAACTGCAAGCATATGACATCTTCACCTCACTTCTATATTGGACAACCAAAATCCCAATTATAGATACAAAATCTCACCATCATATAGTGCAATTAATTTTAAAAACCTAAAAAAATAATTCCAAAATTAGAATGGATGTAGGGGAAGAGGAACATAATCCAATGGTGTTTAGACATTAAGACAAAAAATATATGAAACAATCCAAAATCACCAAATATTAAAGTTGTATGATGGTGGGAAAATGTGAAACCTTTTTTGGGCCTTGTTTAGAATATAAGAGGATAAATATTGTATGTATACTAAAAAGATCAAGGGTAAAATATTAATTCTATAATTATTAAAGCTCACATGATATTTAGGAAAAAAAATTCAATCTATGTTCCAATTGTCCATCCAACACATTCAAAACCTAGCCAACCAACATGGTCATTGAACATGGTTTAATAGACCATAAAAAACCATGTGAAATGAATGAAATACAAAATAAACATTCTTACAATATCCAAATACCTACCACATGGATTCTACAACAAGGTTCCTAGGCACATGGGGCTAAATTATTATAGTCCATGGTTAGAACTATTTTTTTGTTAACTATGCACCCTAGTTTATCACTTCAAAATACGAAACCATATGTATAGATCCCCCGAGTCACCCCTGAGACCGTCAAACCCTCTATGTAAGTACATTTCATATCAAAATTAGGCCTTTTGTGTGGATCCAACCCTCATGATTCCATTCTGACAACCTGATTAAATACCATTCAATCAATAATTTTTAAATTTTTAATATTTTATTGAGTTCTAATAACATTTACGGACAATAGGTTTTTAAACTATCAATATAGATAAATTGTCCATGAATCATTATTATACCCAATTCGAAAAATTATGTATCTAAAATATTATAGTTGAGAATTAATTTAGTATTTTTTTAAGAATTATTTAAATGCATCCAAGAATTAAATTGTAAGGACCCAGTTCTTATTTTTGAGGTACGGGCTTCTTCCTTTTCCTTTTCCTTATGTGTTTTTTAGAAAATATGGAAAATGGAAGAATACTAATTTTCAAAACTACACACCGTGTACTTTTTCCACACGACGTGTACTTTTGTCCATGTTGGGATGAGTACACAGGGCGTGTATCCTTTTCGGCGACAAGGGGTGTAGGAACCGACTACACACCGTGTAGTGGTACCGTACATGTCGTGTAGTCAGTCGACAGGCTTGAATAGTAAGGAGGTGGATTCGCCGCCATCTGGGAGACTGTACACGCCGTGTACTTGAGAGTACATGCCTTGTACTCAGGTCGACGAATGAACAGTGTGGCGGTGCCGCCAAATTAACAGTTAAATGAAAGAAGTGCACGCTGTGTACTCAAGAGTAACACGCCGTGTACTTTGTTTTTTTGGCTTAAAATAGGCAGTAGCCTCCTCATTTGGCAGATGAGGCTTTTGATCCATTTTGGAGACAAGGAGGACTGTCGGACCATTGAAGATCCGACGGGTGTTCATCTTGAATCCGATTCGGCTTCGGACGATCTCGTTGGAACCGCACGGGTAAGCCATTCCTCCTCCTTAAGTCATTCTTACCAAATCTTCCCCTAACATAAGTTATTTACATTTTAATGGGTTTTGTTCTTTGATTGATCTACGTCGTTCTTGGGCGTTTCTAGAGTCGGTGTTCGTGTATAACGTTCATTGGCATTTAAGGTAGGTGTAATTGTGTTTATTTTCCAACTGTCATGAGTTTTTGTGTGTTTTTTGCCACGAACCCATGTTGGGGTGTTGTGTGGTTGAGGCTATTGCTATATTTAATGCCTATAATTGCATAGGTGATTAAATAGTGGTAATAAAATGCTGGTTGGGATCGTTTCTTGGATCCGGAACCACCCTTGGGGTGTGTTTCACTGTTTAGCCATTTGGACAGGATACCCGAGGGTAATCCTTTAAAGTAGTAATTGTTGAATTTCCTTGAGAGGAATTTCTTGTCTACTACTTGTTGACCTATTGGGCATGGCCCGGTTACCTGTTTAGCCGGAGGGCATTGTTGTGATTAGCCTGTGGGCATTGTACTGTATTAGCCTGAGGGCGTGACTATTTTAGCCCGAGGGATGTCGTTATTCCACCAGAGGGCAACCTTTCGTGCCTGAGGGATTGACTTTTGTGCCTGAGGGCGACACTTCTTATGCCTAAGGGCAATTTCTGTTATGCTTGAGAGCAATACCTACGGGTTGGATTCTGTATGGCCTGAGGGCAAGCATGGGGGCGTGGATACTATTTTAGCCTGAAGGAACAGTTCTGGATGGCCTGAGGGCTTGGTGTTGTTGAGCACAAGAATGTTACTATATTAAATAAAGTAAATGAATATTAAAACAGAAATTTAATTGTTATGTTAGTTACTTTTTAGTACCGCTTACTTTTTTGCATTTTATTATTGCACACTGTTGTTTCCTGCTTATACGCAGTTGGGAACGGGCCTTCGGTGGGTGCCTACTGAGATATATGTCTCACACCCTATTTGGGTCACGCTTTTCATCCCAAACAGATTACATTTCTGCAGGTATAGATAGGGGAAAGAGTCTATATATAGGTACATGACTGTTGCTGAGGAGTAGGAGGGCATGGGACTGAGCCTAGGCTCGCGATGCCGCTGCCAGCTGTTTTTTTTTGTTTTGTTTTACTCTACTTTTGGTTGTATAGTATTGATGTATAACATGTTCTGGCTTCTTTCTTAGAACTTGAAACATGTCGCATCATCATTTATATAATGTTGGTTATATCCACTGCTGTTGTGTATTTCAGTTGTGTACGGTTTACTGCTTCCGCTGTTGGTGTATGTTTTATTTAAATTCTGCTGCGCTAAACATTGACAAAATGAGGGCATAGTTTCCCCACTATCAGACCTGGGCCCTCACTGCTAGTCGGTAGCCTCTGGCATTTGGGGAAATGCTCTTGAGTTCACGTGGATAACCGGGTTCGGGGAACCCGTTGCGTGGCACCCAGGTCTGGGACATTAGAATGTTGTATCAGAGAGGTTTCATTTCTTTGACTTACTATTTGGAGCCGTAGTCAGGGATAGGATGGAATGGTGGATGGTAACAAGCTGTGATCGGGCGTAGGTAACCCGTGTACAGGGAAAAGCCTGTCTGCCTCGTATTTTATATTCTTTGGTTTTTTCAATTTTACGGTTGATATGTTTTCACCGTTGGGTGACACACGTGGATTGTGCTGTTTATATTTTATCTGTGGGTTCTATTTTGTTTCAACCTGATGAGATGAGGGTATGACGTCTCATGCATCATATATGGACATGCTAGATATCACATACATTGCATAGTTTCCATGCCATGTAGGTGCATTAGAATTTGGATGTTGTTGTGATAGTTGTTGTGCTAATAAAGCATGATGTTGTGATAGCTTCGTGATAAATACTTGCCTTGTGATATGGTATTTTAGTTGAGCTTGTTTATAAAATGGACACCAAAATATGGTTTTTGGGTAGTATAAGCCCCCATTGACCGGAATTTGGTGGGTCATTGACATATTGTTGGTTATAACACATATAAGATGTCAAACCTTGATTCGTGGGGTGTATGGGCCCCCACTGGTCAGAATTTGACACATAGGTGTTGTTTTTTAGTATTTTCTGGGATCCGGAGAAGTTTCTAAGGCATACTATCTGGAATCCCAGTATAAACGTCGTGTAGTATTTTTATATACACCGTGTAGGTTATTTTGTTCGGGAAGGAAAAAATGAACTTTTTGAGTACACGCCGTCTACCCAGAGTACACATTGTGTAGTCTCTTCCCATGTCACAAACCGTGAGCGTGGTGACATGGGGTAGGGAAGGGCTTGGGTAAAACATGTCGTGTTGGTCTGTGCTTGTCGTGTAGTGTTGACCCGGAGTCTGGCCGTGTAACTAACAACACGGCTCGGTAAACTCCTTTACCGAACACGTCGTGTCAATGATGCAGACGCTGTGTAGTGTGACCAGGGGACTCTTCCATGTAACTAACAACACGGGTCTGTGTCACCACTCCTAGAACATGCCATGTACCTATGGGACACGTCGTGTAGGCTTGTCCGAGGACAGACCTTGTGGACTTAGGCGTGTGGCTGGGAAATGGGGGTGGTGTACACGTCGTACGCGGGTGTAATACACCATTTGGTTTCAAGCCGAGTAGTCTTCCGTGTCACAAGCGACACGGGCAGTGGGAAAATAACACCATACAGGCCGTGTAGATTAAGTTCACGCCATGTAGTTTTGTTTAACGGGAGTCATGTGGTTTAGTCGTGTCGAAGGACCTGGGCAGGGGAATGGAATTCATGTAAACTACGTGTAGTCAGTGTACATGCCATGTAGTCATGTTTTGAAAAAAATTTGAATGCCTTATTCCTCTTTTTCCTTTTTGGTTCCATCGCTTTTCGGTCTTAAAAATCTGGAATCTAAGGCGTGCTTTTGACCTCGTAGTGTCATGATGCCGAGACGACCGCGAGTTGTTCGCCAAGAGAGTGGCAACGATTATACTCTGGAGACGGTAGGCCATGGGCTACCAGTGGATCCTCTAAAAGAGCTAGATGTGGAACCAGCTGTTATACTGGACATAGGCGCGGAGGCGCAGTTCCATGAAGGTTTTATGCGATTTATGCAGACCTTTCAGTGAGCACCGCAGGCTGCTACATCTATGGCCGAGCTGATGACTATCTTCCAGCAGCAGCATCCGCCTACGATTTCAGTGGATGGAATACTGAAGGCTACGGAGTATTGGCTAGGATCAATGAAGACTATTTTCAAGCATCTTGAGACGCCTCCAGGGCGGAGTGTCAAGAACGCGACTTACATGCTGCTTGATTCCCCCAAGAGGTGGTGGGATGTTACCACCCAGTCAGAGCACCACAGGGACATGGCGTGGGAAGATTTTAAGGCATTCTACTATGACTTCTTCTTTACCGAGACACTAAGGGCAGATAGAACTCGATTGTTCATGAATCTGCAGTAGGGTGCTATGTCAGTGATGGACTATTCTGCTCGTTTTACGGAGCTTCAGCACTTTGCACCCGTGCTGGTGGGTGATGAGATGATGAGAGACAAACGTTTTGAGGGTTTTATTTGGTATGAAATCCGAGCGCTGGTGATTTTTTTTAGGTTTCCTACTGTACATGACATTGTGAACCAGGCGCTGATCACAGAGAGGAACCTGCGTGAATCTAGTGGTGTGGGCCAGGGCGGTTCAGCAATCGTTACTGGTACTATTTCGGCAGTCAAGAGGAAGAGACAGATGGACTTCTCTCAGGGTGGCATTACCAGGTAGGCAGCTTCTACAGGTGGTCTGATCAGGTGCTACCGGTGTGGTAGAGGGGGGCACAAGAGACCGCAGTGTCCAAGAGACCCAGTGGAGTGCTGAGCTTGCGGCATGATGGGTCATCTGCAGCGCCTCTGCTGGGCATTTCTACCGGTGGCTAGTGAGAGGGTTTCTATGCAGACTCAACATGCGGGAGCAGGACCAGTGGCTTCTTACCAGTCTAGGAATTGGAATACGTCAGGGTGTGCAGGTAGAGATGGTGGTCGTGGCTGTAGTAGCCATACACAAGGATCTCATAGGCAGCAGGGTGGGACAGCTCAGGGTTGCCAGGCTATGTCGTAGGGTCGCGGCACTGGGCAGGCATATGCAATGCAACAGACTCAGCAAGAGCAGGATCTCAGACCTTATAGAGTCAGACGTACTATTCTCTTAGCTTTTGTCTTGTCTTCAGTACTTTTTGATATGGGTGCTATGAATAGATTCATATAATTACCCTTTCTGGAGAGCCTTGGGCTCGGTGTTTCTTTTTCTTATGATATCATGATGCTAGACAATATGTTGGGGACTAGAACGGATGGTGTACGTCAGTGCAAGGAGTTCCCCCTTGAGGTTGGTGGGTGTCACTTCCTTTTGAACCTCTATGTCATGGAGATGATGAGCTATGCCGTCATTCTCGGGATAGATTGGTTGGTCCCCTTTCGATACTTTGTAGACTGCTATCGTCGCAGGGTGTGTTTCACGTCACCAGAGGGTGGGTTGTTTCTATACAAGGGCGAATGGGATGTTCAGGCGAGTCGAGCTGGACCAGAGCATCATGGGCGAGGTGGAGTCACAGCCCAGATTGCGAGCTTATATCTGGATGACCAGGGGACTTGTCAGACAGATTTCCCTCCATTTGTCGATCGTTTTAGGGATGTCTTCCCGGATGACATTTTAGGTCTACCTCCAGTGTGTGAGGTGGATTTCTCTATCGAGCTTGTTCAAGGAGTAGCACCGGTGTTTATTCCTCCTTATAGAATGGCCATGCCTGAGTTACAGGAGCTGAAGAGGAAGTTAGAGGAGTTGCAGGAGAAGGGTTTTATCTGACCCAGTACTTCTCCTTAGGTTTCTCCGGTCCTTTTCGCGAAGAAGTTGGATGGTACCCTTAGGCTTTTCGTGGATTATCAGAAGCTAAACCATTTTACTGTTAAGAACCGATATCCCTTTTCGAGGATAGATGATCTGTTAGATCAGATTTTTGGAGCACGTGTGTTCTCGAAGATTTACTTGAGATCTGGATATCATCAGCTACAGGTTAGACCATTTGATATAACTCTCACAGCTTTTAGGAGTAGGTATGGTCTATATGAGAATATGGTTATGCCGTTCGGTCTGACAAACGCGCCAGCAGCATTCATGGATCTGATGAATCGTGTGTTCCATCTTTAGCATGATTTGTTTGTGGTAGTATTCGTGGAAAACATCTTGGTGTACTCTCACACTCGACATGACCATTCCACCCATCTTGAGAACGTATTGAGTACACCGAGAGAGCCTCAGCTATATGGTAATCTCTCAAAGTGCCACTTTTGGATGGACCAGATTCACTTCATGTGTCATATCGTCTCATAGGCAGGAGTTGCAGTTGACCCAGAGAAGGTGAGAGCAGTAGTTTTCTGGGAGAAGTCTAAGAACATGTTTGAGATACGAAGTTTCTTAGGGATGGCTGGTTACTACAGACACTTCATACAGGACTTCACCTGCTTAGCAGCACCGTTGATAGGTTTGACTAAGAAGGGTGTGAAGTTCGTTTGGTCGGAAGCTTGCGAGGTAGCATTTCAGGACCTGAAGGGATGGTTGACATCAGCACTGATCCTGATACTCCTAGAGCAGGGGAAGAACTATACAGTTTACTGTGATGCATCAGGGATTAGGTTGGGAGCCATTTTGATGCAGGGTGACTGAGTTATCGCGTACGGGTCTCGGCAGTTGAGGCCACATGAGAGGAATTACCCGACTCATGATCTTGAGTTGGCTGCCGTTGTGCATGTGTTGCACTATTGCAGACATTATCTATTGGGAGATCATTTGGTGGTTTTCACTGACCAAAAAAGCCTCAAGTATATCCTTACTCAGTGTTCCCTGAATCTAAGGCAGAAAAGGTGGGTCGAGTACCTAGAGTCCTTTTATTTTGAGCTTGCCTATACACCTGGTAATGGTAATGCAGTAGCTGATGCACTGAGCAGGAAGACTCAGACACAGGCAGTGCAGGAGGCCAGTGGTGAGTGGCAGCTTATGACATTATTCTTTGAGATGCATTTGGAGGTGCATGACAGTCGGGGGAGAACTTATCATTCCTTGTTAGCTGTGACTTCTACCCTCCTGGATAGAGTGAGGATGAGGCAGCTATCTGATTCGGAAGTCCTAGTTCTATGGAAGTTGGTGGCAAGTGAGGACCCTCCTCCCAGTTGGACGATAGGCAACGACGAGGTTCTGCATTTCCTTGGACGTGTATGGGTTCCAGGGGATATACGTGATGAGCTGATGCAAGTGTTTCATGCTTCATCTTGGGCAGTTCATCCCGGGGTTACCAAGATGTACCGAGACTTGAGACGTCAGTACCGGTGGCCGAGTATGAAGAGAGAGATGGTTGGGTTTGTTACGAGATGTTCCACCTATCAGTAGGTGAAGGAAGAGCATCAGAGACCAGCTGGACTGTTATAGCAGTTACCCATTCCAGGGTGGAAATGTGATGATGTCGCGATGGATTTCGTGATGGGTTTGCCGAAGTCACCTCCTGGCAATGACGTCGTGTGGGTTGTTGTGGATAGAATCACGAAGGTATCTCACTTTTTTCCGATCAGGGATACCTTCGATGTGGACGAGATTAGGAGGCTGTATATCCAAGAGATCATACGTCTTCATGGGGTACTTAATTATATCATTTCAAATAGGGACTCCCTCTTCCCGTATCGTTTCTGGAAGAGTTTTTAGAGGGCACTGGGTACACAGGTGCTTCTGAGCATAGCATACCACTCTCAGATAGATGGCCAGTCAGAGCGGACGATATGGGTGCTAGAGGAAATGTTGCGCGCATGCGTCCTAGACTTTGGGGGATCTTGGGAGAAGCATATTCCCTTAGTCGAGTTTGCCTCTAACAATAGTTTTCAGGAAAATATTGAGATGGAACCATACGTGGATTTATATGGTAGGTCATGCCGATCACCTTTGTGCTGGTTAGAGGCAGGTGAGGCAGCTTTTCTGGGGCCACAGCTCATGCCGGAGACATCTGAGCAGGTCCAGTTGATTCGGAAGTGGATGGCTACCTCAAAGTCTCGTCAGAATTATTATGCTGATCGCCGAAGGCGACCTTTGGTGTTTGTAGTCGGGGATTAGGTTTTTCTACGTGTTTCGCCGAGGCTGGGACACAAGCAGATCTGGAGACAGGGTAAACTTGCACCGAGGTATGTGGGGCCATACAAGATTCTGGAGAGTGTCGGGCTGGTTGCCTATCATTTGCAGTTACCACAGTGGTACCAAGCCATGAATGACATCTTCCACGTGTCTCTGTTACATCAATACCATTCAGACCTGTCTCACACCCTTCAGCCTGAGGAGGTTGAGCTTCATCATGATGTGTCCATTGAAGAGTATTCGATCCGTATCGTTGATTAGAGCACGAAGGTTCTCTGAGGACGGTCAGTTCCTCTCGTACGGGTGTTATGGAAGCATGGACGAGTGCAGGACGAGACCTGGGAGCGGGAGGCCGACGTACATGCTCAGGGGCCAGAGCTGTTCTGAGCTTTATCTTCACCACCCATGGAAGGGAAATTCGGGGATGAATTTCTATAAGGGGGGATGTTTGTAAGGACCCGGTTCTTATTATTGAGGTACATGCTTCTTCATTTTCATATTCCTTGAGTTTTTTTTAGAAAATATGGAAAATGGAAGAATGCTAATTTTCGAAACTACACGCCGTGTACTTTTGGCCGTGTTGGGATGAGTACATGGGGCGTGTAGCCTTGTCGGCGACAAGGGGTGTAGGAACCGACTACATGCCGTGTAGTGGTACCATACACGCCATGTAGTCATTAGACAGGCATGAATAGTTAGGCGATGGAGTCACCGCCAGCTGGGCGACTGTACACGCCGTGTACTTGGGAGTACATGATTTGTACTCAGGTCAACGGATGAACAGTGTGGCAATGCCGCCAAATGAACAGTTAAATGAAAGAAGTACACGCCGTGTACTCAGAAGTACACACCGTGTACTTTGTTTTTTTCTTAAAACAGGCAGTAGCCTCCTCATTTGGTAGAGGAGGCGTTTGAGCCATTTTGGATCCAAGGAGGATGGTCGGACCTTTGAAGATCCGCCGAGTGTTAGTCTGAAATCTGATTCGGCTTCGGATGATCTCGTTGGAACCGCGCGGGTAAGCCCTTCCTCCTCCTTAAGATGTTCATTCCAATTCTTACCCTAACAGAAGTTATTTACGTTTGAATGGGTTTTCTTCTTGGACAGATCTACACCTTTCTTGGGTGTTTCTGGAGTCAGCATTCGGGTATAATGTTTGTTGGCGTTTAAGGTAGGCGGCTTTGTGTTTATTTTCCAATTTTCGTGCGTTTCTGTGCATTTTCGTGCCACGAACCCATGTTGGGGTGTCATGTGGTTGAGGTCGTTGCTATATTTTATGCCTAGAATTGCATAGGTGATTAAATAGTGGTAATAAAATGCTGTTTGGGATCGTTTCTTGGATCTGGAACCACCCCCACGGTGTGTTTCACTATTTAGCCGTTGGGCCAGGATACCCGAGGATATGCATTTAAAGTATTAATTGTAGAATTTCCTTGAGATAAATTGCTTGTATACTACTTTTTTACCTATTGGGCATGGCCCGGTTACCTGTTTAGCCTGAGGGCGTTGTTGTGATTAGCCTATGGGCACTGTATTATATTAGCCTGAGGGCATGACTGTTTTAGCCTGAGGGCTATCGTTATTCCGCCTGAGGGAAACATTTCATGCCTAAGGGCGTTACTTATGTGCCTGAGGACGAAACTTCCTACACATGAGGGAAATTTCAGTTACGCCTGAGGGAAATACCTACGGGGTGGATTTCGTATGGCCTGAGGGCAAGCCTGAGGGCGTGGTTACTATTTTAGCCTGAGGGCACGGTTCTGGTTGGCCTGAGGGTTTAGTACTATTGAGCACAAGAATGTTACTAAATTAAATAAATTAAATAAATAATAGAACGGAAATTTAATTGTTAAGTTAGTTAGTATTTTGTACTTCTTACATTATTGCATTTTATTATTGCACACTGTTGTTGCATTCTTATATGCAATTGGGAACGGGCCTTCGGTGGGTGCCTAATGAGATATATGTCTCACACCCTGTTTGGGTCATGCTTTTCGGCCCAAACAGATTACGTTTCTACAGGTATAGATAGGGACAAGAGTCCCTATACATGTACATGACTGTTGCTGAGGAGTAGGAGGGCATGGTACTGAGCCTAGGCTCGCGATGCCGCTGCCAGCTGTTTTGCTTTGTTTTGTTGTACTCTACTTTTGGTTGTATAGTATTGATCTATAACATGTTCTGGATGCTTTCATAGAACTTGAAACATGTCACATCATCATTTATATAATGTTGTTTATATCCACTACTATTGTGTATTTCAGTTGTGTATGGTTTACTGCTTCTGTCGTTGGTGTATGTTTTATTTAAACTCCTATGTGCTACACTTTGACAAAATGAGGGCATAGTTTCCCCACTATCAGATCCGGGCCCTCGCTGCTAGTCGGTAGCCTCGGGTGTTTGGGGAAATGCACTTGAGGTCACGTGGCAAACTGGGTTCAGGGCACCCGTTGTGTGGCACCCGAGTCCGGGACGTTACATAAATATTTGTTCTAATATTTCTTTTTCAACAACCACTAACTTTTATAATGAAATATATAATTTAAAACAACAACATCATCTAATGAGATCATATTTATGTATATATAAAGATCTAACAATATTTCATCCATTATAATTTGTTGTCTTCAAAATATATTTACAGTAAAAATATATTAGGAGGTATTTATAAATAATTTATTTGAAAATAACATTTACAAGTAAAAAACATTATATTTAGACATGAACATATTTTAATCTTTATATTTATCCTTTTATATAAGTTTATCTTATCATTATAATGGATCATAAGCTATATATATTACTATTTTCTACTAACCAACCATTCATTCAGAAGGAATACTATCTTTTCCTTTGAACATATCACTCTGTTTTATTGAAAAATTAGAAATATGTTCTACAATGTTTTATATTTGATATATTTGGTAACATGATCATCCTAAATTTTTTCTAAAAATTAATAAATAAAGAATAATACTACTTCGATTAATCATACAAAATTTCTTTATCAAATTTTTTTATTCATAAATTCACACATTGGAATGAATTTAAAAGTTATAACTTCTTTCGGAAATTTGATTTCACTCAACCAACAAAAAAAATATTTTTCCCCATTTAAATTCCATTTTTCTTCTCCCCTAAACCTATTTTCGATATACAATATTTTTTAATGGATTTTATATAATCATATCAATCACTTCATCATGCTACAAATATGGATAATAGATATATAAAATAATAAATTGATACCAATAATTACATAATACTTGTTTTATGTATAACAATTATATATCGAATAAAGTATAGTCATGATCCTTAACTATCTCATACATCTATCATTCCTCTATTAGTTTCAATTTTCATTCCACACTGGTAGATAAATCTAGTGGTTTATGTTATATCATGAATGGAATATAAAACTATTTGGACTAAAAATGGTGGAACAAGGTATAATGAAGCACTAATTTCAACAAATTTTTTATGAATTGTTAAAAAGGTAACAATAATATCTCAATCCATTGATGGTATCTATATCTGATTATTTTCTGTCACATATTTATTTCATTACTAATATCACTATAACACCCTGAGTTTTTATGGACATATTTTCGAATAAAATATATTTTCATTTATTTATTGCAATAAACTAAGTCAAACATTCATTTCAAATCAAAATAACTTGTCATAAACTCTTCATGCACATTACATAAAACATCTACATGGCTTACATAACATAGAATAGTGACTTGGTGTAAGTAACACACAACACTGATGTTTCTATGAAATCCTATTTTATTGTAATAATATTCTAAATGAGAAAATATTAACCTAACAGTTAAACTTAGTTATATGAATATAAATATATAAATTTAAAATATATTATTCATAATTTTTTTAAATAAATAAATAATATTTATAGTAAAATATATGATTTTCGTTAAAGTCCTTTTATGTTTAAGAATTATTTTTTCTAGAATAAACAGCTATTATTGTCATTTGGTGAAAAATAATAAAATTAATTTTAGATACATTTAGAAATTTAATTTTATAAAATAAAATTCTTTTTTAAATTTATAATTTGGAAATTATCATATGGTTACTTGTTGTTATTTTTCAGAGAAACATTATTTTTGGATGAATAGTGAAAAATGTTGTATTTTGATTCAATATTAATTTTCATATATTTTATTTATAATATAAAAATATATTTTAACTTGGATTAAATGTTTAATTACATTATATTTTTATCAATTAATCCTACTTGTGTAATTAGATCCATTTTCACTATGAAATTGGATTTAAAAACTAATTTGTTTTGATCATTTTTACTATAATAACTCATTTTATCGACCCAACTATGAGAATAATTTAATATTAATTTATACCACTTATATGAATGTAATTTTGAAAATATTAATCTATATTTTGAATTAGAAAATTTTATCATGTCTAATAAGACCATATTATTATTTTTACCTAAAAGATCAATGAATGAAAATAAAATTAATTACAACGATTGAGGTAAAATTAAAATTCACTAATGACTACATATTAAATTTGAGACCCAATTTGACAAAGAAACTGGTCCAATGTTTCTTTTTAGGAAACCTTTCTACCATCACACTTCAATTCTTTAGTTTTAATGTATTTTTATTACTTTAGATTATGTAAAACCCTTGGTACACCTAACATATTTTCCAAAGTACTGAGCGAGTCCTTTCCCTTCCGTATAAAAGGCATCCATGTCTCCCTCTTCTTCACACCTCACAAACCAGTATGGTTCAGTGAATATCATCACAATACACTTCTAAAAATCCATCCATTACTCCTATAATCCTCCCCTTGGGTATAAATCTATTAATGGAATCTTTTTGGCACAAACAAAAAGGAGTTACCAGATTAAGAGGTAACACATTCTCTCAAGCTCGTTTCATTTATTTTCCATCTCCACACCATACAATCTCTTTATTAAACGACTGTATATAAAAACCAGTACCTTCAATATACTAGGATTTTTTTATATGTTTTTAACATATAATTATATACACCACCTTCTGATGGTTAACAAATATAGTTTTTACGTGTATTGTGAACTACTTCCTCACGAAACGATGATTTTTCTTTTTTCATTACCGCAACTCATATTAGAAATTATGATGGTAAATATGTTTATATATGATATGTATTATATTTATTATGAATTTAATATTTTATATTCTTTTTTCAACAAAAATATTCTTATATTCCATTTGGCATAAATCTAATAATTTTATTTGAGGATGTGTGGACTACCCCCCCCCCCCCCCCAATCGATGTAACTCATTCAAACAGTACATTGAATGAATTAAGGATGGGAATAATGAAATTATAAGATATATAAAAAATTAAAATTATACTATAATTATTTTGATACATATATACATATATTTCATTATAATTTTTTCTTTTAGTATGACAATAAAAACGGAAACATCGTTCATGCGAATGTACGACTTACCATCTCGATGAAAGATGTATTACATTTAGTAATTATATATTGTATATATTATTATAATACACCTAAACTGAATATAAATTGATTAAATATAGTATTTTACATTCTATTATCAATATATAAGTATAACTACCATATATATTACAAAATTAATAAAAATGCAACGACAAAGTGATAATTATCTGAAGTGAAACCATAACATAGTATTGTTGACAAGCGGGTAATATAAGGTCTTCATGACAGAATATATGGTATTAGATATAATAATTTTTTAATATAAAATATTTATAAAATATTTTTATTTAATATATATGTGGCTTGAATGAGTACAATGAGATTCAAGACACACGGTAAGAGGCTTTCATTTGACTTTTTTATTTCCATGAGATGCATTCTTTGTTCACCACACATTCCTTGTGTCTGGTGTATATACTGACCATGAATGTAATATATCTATATTATAATGAAGATTATTTTTATTGAAATATTCATTTTATGATATTTTATTCTTGGGGTTTATTGTTTAAAAGATAAAAATTGGTAAAATAGTTTTGTCTCAATTATTCTTCTTTGGAAACCATGTTTTGTTATGAACCTAAATTATTTTTCAGTTGTATATACTTATATTATACATGTTATGTCATGAATCTCACTACTTTCATGATATTCAATGTGTAATTTAATTTCAATTTATTTCATAGAGAGTATGATCCCATTTTATCAAATGATAAGAGATTATTGAAATAATCCCATTGCTGTTCAAGATTGTTCATATTTATGCTTCATTTGATAAAATATTATGATACATATCTAATATAAATTCCTGAGATTTATTACCATAAGTCTATTAAATATATATCCATGTATCATTACCATTTTCCACTCTTTTTTACTTAATAAAACGTTTTTATGTAAAAGAGGATTGTCTTTCTCTCCTGTCGACAATCTGAGGTATTAAAAAACAATGTTTTAATTAATGTTTTCAAAACATATATGAATCCAATATTTAAGGAAAAACGATTTTAAAAAGGTTTTATGGATCAAAAACATCTTTTATTTGTTTTCAGTTTTTTTTTCAATAAAAAATTTTTCAAAAAGGATTTTTGTTTTAAAAAATTGTTTTCAATGAAAAAAGTATATTTTCATAAAAAATGTTTTTCAAAGAACATAAAAAATTATTTCCCATTTAATATAACAACTATTGGTGTTACTCATTCATTTTTGAGTAAATAATTAAATTTTTCCCATAAAAGTATTTCTATGAATGGATTAGGTTTTGATAGAATTATATTTATAGAACACATTTCTGTTTCATGGGTTATGTTCTTTTGAAACTTTACTCATTTTACGGGACATGTTATGATGAAATGATTGTAAAATATTTCTCTTTCCATATGTTATGAAATGTTTTCACCTTTCCGATACCCATTTCATTCTAAGGGTTATAATATTATTATTTATGATCATGTGGAACATGTATTTATGAATTAATTTTTTAGATGGGTGGGACCAATATCTCCCTCCAATACACTATGTAATGATTTATATCTCATTAGATAGTATAAGATGGTCTTGGGAATGAATATTGACTACCATGATTTCCATGGGAGGGAACGATGACTACTGAGATGGTATGAGGAGCAAACTCATTCGACTAAGATAGCCATGGGTGTGAACCCCAACAAACATGATGGTATGGGGAGTGAGCCCATACTACCATGATGGTCTTAGAATTGATGCCTTGGATACTATAACAAATCATATTATATTCTTATGTCTCTGCAACAATTTCATGTTCAATTACTATATAATGATTTCATGGATTATATTCCTTATTTCCTTTTGATTCATTTTTATGAACTGCCATAATTTATTCCATGATTTGCTTATATGATCTATGATATATAGGGTATTATCATAGGTTTTCATGATCATATCCTCATATTGTTATTCCCATGATTATGGTTACATATATCGCATGTATACCCTTACCAAGAATTAGAGATCACCCCTTTTTCTATTTCCTTCCCCATGTTATGAAAAAATGTTTTATGCTTAAATTTTATAAGAAAATTTTTTTTCAAGAAGAACATAATGGGGGATAATGTAGATCAAATGTGTATAAACTTTTATGTTTTCGTGTATCCAATGGTAGTTGACTGATGTAGTCTTTGGGATTCTATTTGTATAATGTATTAAGTATTCTACAAAAGTTATGTATTTTAAATGTATGAGAAGTGAGGTTCATTATAATAGGTGTCAGAGTATTGTTTTAGTTATCAGTTGGAATATAGGATGATAAATACTTAGTGATGACCCTAAGGACATGTCTACGGATACATATAATGATAAGGAAACATATAGGATATTGTCCTGGATTGTTTCTAATGGATATAGTGAGTGGTTTCCCAGAGATAAATCAATTTTTGGAATGTAAAAGTGGATGTGTCTTGGGCATAGATGTACCATGTGGTTATAACTCTTACAAGACATTCCGGGCCTGACTCAAGGCAATTTGGTACATTAAAACGGGCCTTATTGCACACCTGGAGGGACACTCCCAAGGGATATTTTTTTGGAAATTCCCAAAATCATCACGAACCATAATGAAGGATTTATATAGAATTTTCCTACGAAATAAGAAAGTATAATCCAATGTTATTATTTTTTAAGTAAGGTTTCATGATTTAGACATCATATATGTAGATTTTCATGATTATCTGGTTCCTCTCTATGATAACTATTTCTAACTCAATGCTTTTTTGGGTTTAGTCAATAGATGGAAACCATGAGAACCATATTAGCATTGAATGAGAAGGAAAATGCAACAATTTTCCCCTTGAGAAACCAAATTCTATGGGGGTTTGAATAAAAAACCTCATTGTTATTCTCACACATCCTTCTCAAGATATGAATCGTGGTGCACTTTCAAATGAGAAAATGTGGGAACAACATTATGTTGATTCATTCATGAGGTAACATCAACCTTATTTTAGATGATATTCTTATACACTTGTTGTTGACCAATGGATCAATACTACTAATATGATATTCTCTATCTCCACTGTTTATAGCTTGAGACACTGCTTCTAACTATCTATCTGTTAGAAGGAAAAGTAGGAAAGTGGTTGACTCTGATGAATAATATGAAGTTGTAAGATAAGATTGAATCCATAGACTAGGATGAGTTCAAGAACATATTTTAAAATAAGTAATTTTCTCCGACTCTCTGTACTGAGATCAATAAATAGTTCTGTGAGCTTAACAAAAGGGATGATGTATCTATTGGTACCTAAGAGGCTAATTTCATGAGAATTTTGAGGTACGCATTAATAATTATCAACCAAACTGAATGTAATGTTGATAAGTTATTCATTTTCATAGAGAAAATTATTAGAAGGGAGTTGTCCAAAAAAGACTTCAGTAGCTATGAAGAAATTTTGTGTTTCATAATCAAGGGTGAAATAGAGTTTGGATTCATGTATCAATAGCATATTTTTTACAAGAAGAAGAAGATATAGATTAAAGGAAAATCTAAAACCCATGAAGAGAAGAATAAGATCTTACCTTTATAAAATAATTGTTGGATGAATATTTGATGATATTTAATTAAGGGGTCTAATAAATATTTTATATGTAGAATGGAAGGACATCAAAAATTTAATTATCAAATAGATGGGATGAAGTTATATAATGTTATGAATAGGTAGAAAGTGGTAATGAATGAACCTCCCTTGATTCTGTGCTATAAGTGTAAGGAGAATGGGAATTATGTTTACCACTTCCCAAACCTGATGAAAAGTGATGATGATCAATGTTATAAAAATATTATGATGCGGTACAAGGGAAAATCTTATGACATTGCTATTTCTTATGAGGGTTGTGACAACAACTGATGAAATGTACACTTACCATCCAATCTAAAACTTCTAATGTGATATTTGATTATGGATCTACCCACTAATTCATATCCAAATAATTGTACAAGGCTCTTTTGATTCAAACAACACAATTAGATGTGTAATCAGTAGTGTAAACCCCTAAGGGTATGATCATTTTATCTCAAGTATAGGATTCTTATTCCGATGAATATTGTCATAATTTTCTTCCTCCAAATCATTTCATTCATCCATTGGATGAATTTGATGTCATCATAGGCATGGATTGGAATTCTCTATATAAATTCCACATCAATTGTCAAGGAAGGGATATTAATTTTGATATTTAAAAGCCTCATATGGGCATCCATCAATGTGATGATAAGAATAGAGTTTATTTGGAAATTACAGTCAGATTATGTGTCTTAATTCACATTTAGAAGGATTGTTTATCTCAAACGTTTCAGTATAAAATCAACATCGATGATATGCGTATTGTTGGAGAATTTTTTATGTAGTTCTAAAATAGTTTCTTGGTGTTCCACAAGAACACAAAGTTGAGTTCCCAATAGAACGCATACCTGGTTTCACACCAATTTCAAACACTTCTTATATAATGACTCTAGTTGAGTTATTTGAATTGAAGAACCAACTTCAATAAATCCATGATAAGGGTTTCATTCGGCCAATTGTGTCTCCTTGTGGTGAACATGTTCCTTTTCTGAAAAATACACTATAGGAAAAATGGATTTTGCGACGGGATTTATTCCGGTCGCAAAAGGTCCGTCTAAGAGGTTATTTGTGACGGGAAATTGCGCCCGTCGCAAATAACCAACTATTTGTGATGAGATTTCGTCTCCCGTCGCAAATAACTGGCGACAGTTTATAGCTTTTGTGACGAGACGCCTTTTTCGACGGGCCCCGTCGCAAATAACCGACAACGGTTTATAGCCTATGGCGATGGGTTTTCATCCCCTCGCAAAAGGTGTGTCGGCGGCGACCATTTGGGACGGGACCTGCCGAAAATCACTTTTTAACCACCGACAGTAATTAATACGGGTGTAGGTATTTTCGATGGGTCATGTCTAAAAAGGTACTATTTGCGACGGGTATCCCATCGTAAATAATCTCGTCCCAACTAATCTAAACTATATATACCCCCATCCGTTTTCGACACAATCCTCTCAAATTTCAGATCATGTTTCTCTCTAAACTCATATTTTAGAGAGAGAATTTTTCAAAGTTTATTTTTTGGTTCATGAACAAGTTGTGAAGCCGTCTGCATCAATAGAAAATCAGTCTTAAAGGTATTTATGTTTTTTAGATTTATTATTTATTTTGTTTTATGCTAATTTTTTTATTGTTCATTAGTTGTAATTAAAATAAATTTAAATTGTTTTGTTATTAGTATTTATTTGTATAATAAATTGAAATTTCTAGTTTTAATTTTTAATAATAAGTAGTAATTATTAATTTTTACTATAATTAGTTATTTATATAATTAATTTGTAGTAATTAATAATAATTGGTAATAAATATCAATACATAGTAATAATTAGTAATAATTACGAATAATTAATAATAATTAGGAATAATTAGTAATAATTAAAAATAATTAGTAATAAATATTATTAATTAGTAATAATTTGCAACAATTAAGAATAATTAGAAATAATTAGGAATAATTAGAAATAATTAGGAATAATTAGAAATAAATAATAATAAATATCAATAAATAGAAATAATTAATAATAATTAGTAATAAATTGTAATAAAGAGTAATAAATTGTAATAATTAGTAACAAATAATAATAATTTATAATTATTACTAATAAATATTAATAATTAGCAATAAATTCTAATAATTATGAATAATTAGCAATAATTAAAAATAATTAGCACTAATTAGAATTATATAGAAATATTTATTAATAATTATTAATAATTATCCGTAATTATCCATAATTAGAAAATAATAAGAATAGTTTGCAATAATTAAGAATAATTACCAATAAATAGTAATAAATAGAAATAATTAGTAATAAATAGCTATAATTAGTAACAAATAGGAATAATTAATAATAAATAGGAATAATTAAAAATAATTAGGAATAAATTGTAATAGTTGGTAATAAATTGTAATATTTAGTAATAAATTGTCATAATTAGTAATAAATACTAATAAATACTAATAAATACTAATAATTATCAATTATTGGGAATTATTAGGAATAATTAGAAATAAATAGAAATAAATATTAATAATTAGGAATAATTAGTAATAAATAGGAATAATTAGGAATAATTAGGAATAATTTGTAATAATTAGGAATAATTAGTAATAATTGGGAATAAATACTTATAATTAGTAATACTTAATTATAATTAGTAATACTTACTAATAATTAGTAATAATTAACAATAATTAGAAATAATTAGTAAGAATTAGGAATAATGAACAATAATTAGTTATAGTTAGCAATAATTAGTAATAATTAGCAATATTTAACAATAAATTGTAATAATTAGTAATAAATTGTAATAATTAGTTATAAATTGTAATAATTAGTAATAAATACTAATAATTAGTAATAACTACATATAAATACTAATAATTAAAAAATAATTCTAATAATTAGGAATAAATACTAACAATTAGCAATAAATACCAATAATTAGGAATAATTTGCAATAATTAGAAATAATTAGAAATAGTTAGAAATAATTAGAAATAGATAGGTATAATTAGCAATAATTTGCAATAATTAGAAATAAATAGAAATAATTAGTAATAATGAAGAATAATTAGAAATAATTTTTAATAATTAGGAACAATTAGCAATAATTAGCAATAATTAGTAATAATTAGTAATAAATATCGATAATTAGAAATAAATAGCAATAAATGTTAATAATTAGGAATAATTAGTAATTATTATGAATAACTAGTAATAATTATGAATAATTAGTAATAAATATGAATAATTAGTAATAATTAGGAATAAATACTAATAATTAGGACTAAATAATAATAATTAGTAATATTTACTAATAATTAGAATTAAATACTAATAATTCGTAATATTTAGCAATAATTAGTAATAATTTGCAATAATTAGGAATAATTAGCAGCAATTAGGAATAATTAGTAATAATTAGTAATAATTATCTATAATTAGAAATAATTTGCTATATTTAGTAATAATTTACAATAATTATTAATAATTACTAAAAATTACTAATAATTAGTAATAATTATTAATAAATTCTAATAATTAGGAATAATTAGGAATACATAGCAATAATTAGGAATAATTAGTAATAAATAGGAATAAATTGTAATAATTAGTAATAAATTCTAATAATTAGTAATAATTAGTAATAAATATTAATAAATAGTAATTATAATTATATATAATTATTACTAATAGAAAATACATATTATCGATATTTATGAAAAAACAACATTAATATTATTAAAATAATAGAAAATTTATAAAATATTAAAATTATCAATATTTGCAACATGATTTGTTTTATTCTTAACGTGTTCAAATATCAGAGGGTCTCCAATTGTCAATTCATGCACAATAAATAGTTTATGTCAGCCATGTCCAATATAAAATCTATAATCGTCATTTCTTGGTTGATCACCTTGCAAGTATCATTGCAAAAGAACAACCCATGTCATGCCCTTCTCGTCTATAATAATTATCCCCCATGACCCTTTACATAGTATATTTTTCCTTGAAAATTTAAGAGAAATATACTGATGTCCCATCAAATTTTTAAGGAAGAATGATCTATGTAAAGGGAGTGAGATGATTCTTTGAGAAGAGAAAAACAATACTTTGGTTTTCCTATTTCAACACAACTTGCAAGGTGATCAACCATGTAAGGAAAATTATAGATTTTTCATTGGACATGTATGACACAAACATTTTATTGCGCATGACCTCACAATTGGCGAACCTTTGAGATTTGAACATGTTAATAATGGAGAAAATCCTATTGCGAATATTGATAATTTTAATATTTTATACATTTTTTATTATTTTAATAATAATATTATTATTTTTTCATAAATATTGATAATATAAATTTTTTATTATTAATAATTAGATATAATTATTATTAGTAAATGAAAACTACTTGGAAACTGAATGGAAAATTTTTAATTATATCCACAATGATGATTACCAAATTTCATTTCATTATTCAAGAAGTTTTCATTTTTATAAATATTGTTACGTATTGCAAAATTAGTAATAATTTTCAATAAATGGTAATAATTAGTAATAATTAGTTAGGAACACTTAGAATGAAATTTTAATAAATTTTAATAAATTACAATAACCTAGAATAATTTCTAGTGGATTGATGACACTCCTTTTACTCGATGACTTTTCTCCTTTCAACTCTCACTGATTCTAAACAACATAAAAATTGTGCTACTACATAGGCATATTAAATCTTGTATACACGTGATTGGATATGCATTCCTGGGATCATATTGTTTGTAATGTTTTCAGTGTGATAATGATACTAGTAAATGAGCCATTGGAAAAAAGTGTAGCCATCAATCCACTGTAAATTGTGTCGCCTTGAATTAATGATAATTATTAAGAAGTAGTAGAAATTATTTATATTCTTTTTTCATATAGTATATTTTAATTTAAAATTATACAAAAACAGTTATTATTTTATATTTTTTTGAAATATATGGATCAAGGAAGTTGACATCAGTCCTTATTAGATGACCGCGCTTGGATAAATCAGCGTAGAAATCCAAATGGTTCTAGTTTAAATATTGTATATATTGAGGGTGTGGAAGCTTTCGAGGTATTTTAATCATCAAAACCATAATATGTTTTAGAAGTCACAATTAAGTGTCCTTGTAAAAATGTTCTCTGAGAACGTTTGACACATTTGACATGGTTTGGGTACATCTCTTGTGGTTTGGTTTTCATACAGATTATGTTTTTTGGTTTCAATACGGTGTACGTAGTTCTAGAGAAGATACTAATAACTTGATTCCAGATCCATCACAGTTCCAAAATTTCATACATGATGTTGCAGGTCCATCTGTTCAATAAACTGAAACTCACGATGATATTGATTTAACTCTCAAGTTGGCACCATCCATATTTTATGAGTTTTTGAGGTCTATAGAGGATGCATTATATCATGGTTTCTAGATGAGAAAATTAGAAGTGGTTGCAAAATTAATGGCTATTAAATAATATTATACAATTTCAAAAAACTATTTTGATCAGATATTTTCTTTGGTTAAAACACTGTTACCTGAAAGAAATTTGCTGCCTACAAATTACAATGGGAGAAAGAAGTTGGTTCGTAATCTAGGCCTTAGTTATCATATTATTAATGCATATACAAATGATTTCATCTTATATTCTGGTGAAAATAAGTCGTTGGATAGTTCTCCAACATGTAGACAATCGAGGTATAAAGAATCTCAACCAGGGACGTCTGGATCGATTCCTGTAAAACAGTTGAGATATTTCCCCCTTACACCCAGGCTGCAACTTTTATTTATGTCTGATAACATAGAGTCAATCATTTCATGGCACAAAATTAATATTTCAACCTATAAAATCTTGAATAATCCATCTAATGGTGATTCATGGAAATATTTTTATCCTCTGCATCTGTCTTTTGCTTTAGAGGCCCGAAACATGAGATTGGGTCTTTCTACTGACAGTTTCTGTCAGTTTGGTTCTTATGGTAGTCAGTATTCATGTTGCCCTATCATTATATCATCGTACAATGGACCTACATGGATGTTGATGAAGTATCCTTATATATTCTTTACCTTATTAATCCCAGGTCATCTGAAAAATAATATTTATGTTTATTTGGAACCATTGATTGGTGATTTAAATGCATTGTGTTGTAATGGTGTTAATACATATGATGTTGCTACGAAAAAACATTTCACATTAAAAGTTTCATTGTTGTGGACGATTA
This sequence comes from Viscum album, assembly GCA_963277665.1. Taxonomy (NCBI): domain Eukaryota; kingdom Viridiplantae; phylum Streptophyta; class Magnoliopsida; order Santalales; family Viscaceae; genus Viscum; species Viscum album. Next base: position 351,488,698 of record OY728123.1, read on the forward strand.
GTGACTTTCTATAATTTGTAATGTAATCTGGCTGGAGTACACATGGTCCGAAAACATTTATTTACTGTATGAAAGTCAAGAAATATTTTATTCTCATCAATGGAAAATAGCCTTGCTATTTTGACTGTCATTGTAGATTTCTTCCAACTGATCATCCTTTTCAAAGGGACAAATCTTATTTCAAAAGAGGAAAAATTAAAAGGGATGAACCTCCAAAAATGAATTCAGGTACAGAGTTAAAATCAGTTGTATTTTTTTACCTCCCATCACATTTGGGCCAAAAATAAACCAACAGAAAATTCATGGCCTTGGGAAAGAACATAATTGGATAAACCGAAGCATTTTTTAGGATCTCCCATATTGGTCTGATTTGTTGGTCCACCACATGTTATATTTCATTCACATTGACAAGAATGGTTTTGAAAGTTTATTTCATACAGTTTTGGATACACCAGGTAAGACCAATGATAGGGTAAAGGCACGATTAGATATTGCCCAAATTTTTAGGCAACCATAACTTGAACTATTTGAAAATGTCAGATCACAGAGGATAATGAAGCCAAAAGCATATTATACACTATCCAAATATATTCATTTATTATTTTGTCAGTGGATTATATATTTGAGACTTATTAATGACTATACATCCAGTTTGGGAAGATGTGTTAAAAATGGTCATATTACAAGATTAAAAATTCACGATTGTCATGTTATAATGGAATGAGTTATGCTGATTTGATTCAAAGTTTTGTTTAATTTTATGATTTTGGATTCGATAAAATACATATCATATTTTTTTCAAGACATATGTGCAGCGACGATTGACTACGATGTGCTAAGAAAACCAGAAGAAGATGTTGCTATAATTATATGTAAACTGGAAAAAATCATTCCACCTTCTTTTTATGACTCAATGGAACACCTGATATTACATTTTCCACATGAAGATAAATGTGGAGGTCCAGTACAATTTTGATGGATGTATCCATTCGAGAGATGCATGCAGAAATTGAAGAAAAAAGTATATAACAAAGCATTAGTTGAAGGCTCAATTTCTGAAGCATATTTACCGGAGGAAATTTCTTTTTTCTGCTCTTAGTATTTTGAATCTGAGTATCCCACAAAACAATACTGCATGGGACTGAATGAGGGAAATATTAATGATGAAATGGACAATCATTTATCATTTTTTAATCAGCCAAAACATGGATTTGGTGGAGTTCAAGAACAATGGCCTTCAGATGATGAACATCACAGAGCTCATACCTATGTTCTGCTCAACTATGAACAAATGGCAGAATTTGTACTGTGAGTTCCCCTATCACTTATTCTATAATTTTTTATAGTATATAAAAGTATTTTATTTATAGGTTATATGATAATCATATCAAGAAACAAGTTCCACAAATTACAACAGCTGCACTTGAAGAACACATACAAAACAAAATTCTCAATGGTTTCAAAAACTGGTAACATAAATTATTTATGGTTTAATATCAATTCATCTTACTATTTATTATATTGATAATTTTTTTAGAAATTTTCAGCTGCCTCAACATGATGATAAAATTATTAAGTGACTGTGTATATTGAGTTACCCAACATCCGAAATGGTTAAATATTATAATGAATATGTGCTGAATGGTTTTTGATTTCATACACGTGCATATGGGGAATAAAAAACAACAACAAAATGTGGAGTTTGTTTGAGCAGATCAAATCATAGAGAAACTGATGTTGACTTTTATAGCATTATGGATGAAATTATGGATCTATTTTATCTTGGACAATATTACAAAACTATGTTTAAATGTCGATGGGATGATACTGAGGGAGGCTTGCGTGGTCATCGGACTCATGGAATCATCAATATTAAATATAAAAGTCTTCTTGCAATAAATGAACCATTTTTACTCTCTCAACAGGAACATCATGTTTGTTAAGCAAAGTACTGTGCTACATCAAGAGACCTGGGTGATTGGTGGAGCATAATAAAAATTAAATCTCAGAAAAATCAATTTACTCAAACTAAATGTGGTTCTTCTGAAGTGGAAGAAATTGAATGTTTTGAAGAGACTACTCAAAATCCATCTTTTTCACAATGAAACATGAATATCGATGAGGACACCCTACTATTAAGGGTCCATAGTGACGAAGATGTTAATGATGTCACAAATGAAATTGAAATGACAAGGGATGATGAAAGTGAAACTCATATAAACATTAATGATTCCAAGGAGGCATATAAAGGCATTGACGCCGTCAGATATGAAGATGATGATGATGGTGAACATTGGAATAGTTAAAAGTTGGTTATGATCATAACTAATTTATATATATATATATAATAGTTATTTTCAACTATCTTCTAAAAACAATAATTTTATGTTTCCGATGGTCTCTTATATATTGCATGATTTAGAGAAGACTGAGCTACCTTTGGAAGATGGGGATGTGGGATCATCTGACCCTCAGCCTACTAGTGGTTCAGGAGGTACGTGGAGGGGGAGCGGTCCTGCATGACTGATGAATCCTGACCCTATCCCCAAGAGACGTCCACATCTTGGCTTCGATGCACACATACTGAGGTACGATAACCTGTATATTTTAGTTATATTTCATTAATTTATTTATATATATTTACTTATAGATACATTATTTATTCTTTTTTTTCAACGTTTTGTGCTTATAGCTGTTGGATAGGGGAGTGCTATCTTGCACAATTATTTTTCTCAGCCATGGACCAAATGGGAATAGATTGTCGTTGATGTACAACTTGGAAAGTACAATCATTGGCTTGTACGTAAATAAATAATATTTATTTTGTATTTATTTTATTAATAACTTAATATTATAAATTATTTGTAGGGTTTATGGTATCCCATCGAGGATAACATGCGTGATGTTATCCATGCAGCATGGGAGGTTGCTATGCGTGAGTGTTTGCATCCGTTTTTCCACAATTTGAGAAAGGAATCCATTAAGAAAGAAGGAGTGACAGTATTTGATCAGTTGTGTAGAGCCCATCGGCAAGAGTACATTTCATGTCAGGTTTGGGATGGATTATGTGCATACTGGTAGGGTGGTGGATTTTAGAGGAGGTCTTCATTAGGTCGGCAGAACTGGGGGAGACAACAGATGACACATCGAGCTGATAGCCGTACATTAAATATACATAGAGAGCATCTCGTAAGTATAATTTTTAAATATTTTATATAACTTCAAATATAAACAGTTTATTTTATATTCATATAGGCAGTCGATCATCCCGATATTACAGAGTACGATGTTTATTGAAGGATGTACAGTGATCCAGCCAAATGAAAGATTAGAGGTGATCGTCAGTGTCAGATGGTGGATAGTCTTATTTTTTCTAGTTTGACAATCAACTGGATATAATATTTTCACAATTTTAATTTCAAATTAGAATTGATGGAGTCATATGAGGTTGCGACTTCTCAGACATAGGATGAGGGTCATGATGAGACGACTGATCAGACCAGTGCCCACTATTTCGATGAGGTGGCATGGATGCCAGCGACTCAGTATGGCTTTGAGAAGGGCCGAGTAGTTGGTATCACCTCTCATGTGACTCATGGGACTTATTATGGTACTACTGCAATGTCGGCATCCAGCTCGAGAGGAGATCGTGGAGAGGCATCTACTTCTTGCTCAAATTATTAGGAGCAGTTCCGAGCTCAGAATGGCCTTATAGAATGTTTGCAGAAGTAGCAAGAAGAGATGTGTCAGCAGTAGGAGGAGAAGATACGTCGATTCCAGCAGCAATATATCGAGAAGATGGACTCCATGTGTTGTCTGAATCGTAGTTTAGGGATGGAGTTTCATCCACTAGCTCCTTCAGCTCCTCCACTTCCTCCAAAAGTCGACCCCCCCAGTGATTTTTGTATGTCAAAAACATTTGAATTTAAATTTTTTGTAATATAAACAATTTATAGTTTCGGTAATTTATATTAGGGCGATTATTACATAATTTAATTTTTAGTATTTAATGATTTGTTTTTGTGAATATTGTGTATTTTAATATTTTTTAATATTTTTTAAATTATTTTAATAATATTAATAATATTGTTTCATTAATCACAATTTTATTAAATATATTTTTTCAGTATTATATTTTTTAGTATTTTTATATTTTACTAATAATAATAATAATGATAATATTTTATGATTTTTTTATATTTCTTTTATGAATATTGATAATTTTAATATTTTTTATTTTTTTATTATTATAATAATATTATAAATAATTTTTCAATAATCATAAAAATATTTTAGGATTTTTTTATATTTTTTCTGAATATTGGGAATTTTAATATTTTTTTTAATATTGAGAATTTTAATATTTTTTAATATTTTATTATTTTAAAATATTAAAATTAATTTTTCAATAATCAAAATTTTATTAAATTAATTTTGTAAAAATTTTATTTATTATTTGTCATGGGATCTATTGCGACGGGATCCCGTCAAAAAGAGACTAAATAATTTTTTTAAAATAAGGTTATTTGCGACGGGATTAGGTGCCCGTCGCAAAAAGTATTTGCGGCGGGCCCGTCACAAATAATTTGAAAAAATACTTTCAAAAATAATTTACAACGAGATTACGGGCCCATCGCAAAAGATTATTTGTGACAGGCCCGTAAAAAATGAACTTATATATAAATAAGTATATAATGGTAGAATTATTTGTGACGGTGATGTTTCCCGACGCAAGTAATATTTTTTGCGACGACGTTTTCGGAAACCGTCTATTTTTGGTGGGGCCTCATCGCTAAAGCCTATTTGCAATGGGATCCCGTCGCAATGAACCCATCCCAAATACCATGAATTCTAGTTGTGATAACTTTGGATCAATCACACTCTGAATTGATAATCAGGTGTTGAACAAGAACAAAATCTAGAACAAGTATCGTATTCCTTTTATTTATGACTTGTTTGATCAACAACGCAAAACTCAACACATTTCAATGATTGCCTTTCATGATTGATATAAGGAATTGAGGGCCAAAAAAGAGGATATACACAAGACTGAATTCAGTAAAAGGTATGGACACAATTATTACTTAGTTATTTCAATTTTTATATACTAATGCTCGTGCTATCTTTGTGGAATTAATGAATACAGTCATCAAATGTTATCTTAATCAGTTTGTGGTAGTATTCATTGATAATATTATTATATATTCAAATAGAAATGAAGATTATAAATATCAACTGTAAAATTTATAAAAGAACCAAATGATAGAGAATATTGATGGTAAATTTTCCATGGTGTAATTTTTAGGTAAAATGATTCATTTTTTGGTCACATATTTCAAGATATGGTATAAGAGTAGATCCATAAATGATATTGGCTATTGAATGCTGGCCTAAACCAACCATAGTGACTAAAATCTATATATTTTTTGGTTTATATGGAAATTATCGATTGTATGTCGAATATTTATCCGGAATACCTAATCCTCTGACCAAGTGAACTCAGATGCGTGTCAATATTTTCTGGACATATTAATGTGAAGAAAATTTGAAGGAATTGTAGAGAAGGATAGTCAGTACACATGTGCTTACATTACCTATAGTGGATAAGGTTTTGAAATCTTTTTCAATGCACTCAATAAGGGATTGGGATGTTTTGTTTTGTGTAAAACATTTTTATTACTAATGCCTCAAGATAGTTGATGATTCATGAGAAAATTTTCCCAAATCATGATTTGGAGTTAACCGCAGCAATTTCTTCCTTAACGATATAGAGGAATTATCCTTGTAGTGAAATGTGTGATATATATATATATATATTAATAAATTTATGAAATATATATTAAAATATAAGGTGTAGAAATATATCTAGAGAATATGGATAGATATTATAATGGATTATGACTTCTACATACTTTATAACTTGTCAAAGAGAACATGGTGGAAAATGCATTATGTTGAAAGGATCGTGGTACATTATCCGTTATGAGGATCACAAAAGATCCAATATTTATGTATTTACAAATATAAACCTAATAGTCAAGAAGGGATGAGGGGTATTATCTTTATCAAATGAATGTTTAACCTTCTATAGAGGTGGAGATTTTGGATGTGGAGAAGGATGATTAAGAGATGAAAAATATTTTAAGAAATATTCCCATGTTTAACCCTGATCTGGGGTGTAATGATGAGAATTAGGAACCATGTTTGTTTAATTTACATACTAGATTGGAGGAACTAGATTTTTTAGGAAGATCATAGTTATTTATTCTTTATTCATCTTGTATGAATGAATATGTATAGGTACATTAAGGAATACTTCTTATGGGAAGGAATGAAGGTAGATATCATAGTGTTTTTACCTCAGTTCTTGGTATGAGAACATGTTAATGCTGAAAGAAAATATAATAATGGGATTTTTCATCCATTTCCCATTCCTGAAATTAAATAAGATAACATCGCTATGGATTTTGTTATTGGTCATCCCAAAACCTCTAAAGGGTTTAATATTATATGGGTGGTATTCGATTTCCATACTATGTCAACACACTTCATGAATATCATAGAAGACATTTATCTGGATCATCGTTCTAATATTTACATAAAGGAAGTGGTAAGGTCTCAGGGAGTACAACATTCAATTATATCAGATTTGGATATGATGTTTACCTCAATGTTTTGGAGAACACTTCAGTATGAACATGATATAAAATTGGGTTTCATTACTTATTATCACCCTCATAATAATGGTCAGTCTAAATGAACAATTCAAACCCTTGATTATATGTTGAGATTTTATTCTTTGGATTTCAAAGGTGGCTGGGATTAAAAACATTCTCTTGTTGATTTATCTTATAAAAATATTATTCATGCAAGCATTCAGATGGAACCTTAATATGTACTATATGGGATGAAATATAGAACTAAAACATTCAACAATGGGGTTGGGGAAAGAAAGCTATTGGTACCTGAGTTTTATGATGAAATGGTCAAAAAGGTTAGAATAATACAATGACATATCAAGGAAACTCAGATTCGGTGGAAAATTTATACAGATAGCCACTCATGTGACCACAAATTTGAAGTAAGTTTAAATATATTTCTAAAAATCTCACATTGGATTAATTTTATGTGAATTTGGATGAAAAAGAAACAAATACCTATGAATATTGTCCTCTTTGATGTTCTTGATCGTATTAGGATGGTATCATATCGAATTCCACTTTCTCCAAATCTCTCTCAAGTCTATTTTTCTCTTGTATATATCATGAGAAAATTGATACCTAACCCTTTATATTTACAAATCTCAAGGTCATACCATTGGGGAAGGATTTGTTCAATAAAGACCAAAGAGTTGAAATTATGGACCAATCAAAGAATGTTCTACGAAAAAAGACCACTCGGTCAATTTTATATGGAGAAATAACAAGTTAGTGGAAGCTACATGGGAACTTCTAGATCCGGTAATGTAGAAATATCCTCATTTTTTACTCAATTGGGGAATTTTAAGTGTAATTTTCATTTTAAGGGGGATAGACTGTTGCACCCCACAATTTTAAGGAACTTTTTTTAATAAATTTAATATTCATTTATGTATTCTAATGCATCAAGTCAAACATTCCTTTAAAAGACACATAATTAGTGAATTAACATGTAATACATTACATGTAACATCAACAAGTTGTACAGTACATTGAAAACCAACTTGGTGTATGTTACAGTGAACATAAATGTATCTACAAAAAAATTATTATTATACTTATTTAAATGAGATAATTATGACCAATACATTAATCATAGTTAAATTATTAGTAATAATTTATTTCCAAATATATTTTGAATTATTTTTTTTATAAATAAATCATATTTATAAATAAATATATGATTTTTGGTAATGACCTTTTCTGTTTAAAATTTTTATTTTCTTGAATGTACTAAATTTATGTCCTTCTCAAAAAAATAAAAAAAATAATATATAAAAATTTAAAATTTCATCATGATAAAATTAACTTCATTTTTGAATTTAATATGTTGAAATTAGCTTAGGATGAATTTTTTAGATTTTTCTGAGAAACATCATTTTTTTGATTAATAGTGAAAAATATCGAATTTTAATTCAAAAATAATTTTCATATAATTTATTCATAAGGGAAAATTTTAATTTAATTTGTTTTAAAATATTAATTATATTATATTTATTTCAATTATTTAAATGTTGGAATTTGGGACAAATATTTCATTGAAATTGGATATAAATGCATTGCAATCTTTTGATCATTTTTACTTGAAAACCACTTATTATCGATACGACTGCGAGACTAATTTAAATTAATATCTACCACTTCTATAATTGTAATTTTAAAAATGTATTTCTTATTTTTAATCAACATAATTTTTTTTGAAATAATTTCAACGTAGTTTTTTACCCATAGTTTTAGTGAAAGTAATATAAATTAATTACAATGATTAGGTAAAATTAAGCATAACTATGAAAAAGACCTTAAATTTAACACCAAAAACTACATAGAAACATTTACAACACTATTTTTGTAGCTATTATTCATCCATGATCCATTAATAATTGATTTTGGTTTATATGGTATACCGTTTTTAGGAGAAAACATGGATACACCAAACCTGTTTAAAAAAATGAAAAATGTGTCATTTCACTTCCCTATAAAAGGACACCACTTATCCCTCTTCTTCAAACCTATCAATTTACTGAAGTTCATACATGATCTAACCCCTCCACTTTAAAACATCCATACATTGTTTTATTATCCTCCCCTTTTTCAAAAATCTATCCAATGAGGTCGTTTGGCACAAATAAAAGAGGATTACATGATGAAGAGGTAACCCCTTCCATCAAACTCCTTTCTTTTGTTTTACTTCTCCACCCACTCCACTATAATTATTCCATTTTTCCGGAAAAATAATATTTATAGTCAATATAAAATCATTTTTTATTCTTATAGATTAACCTACACTTATACACACCTCCTTAAAATGGGTAATGAATATATTTTTTATGTTTATGATGAACTACCTCCTCGCTAGATGGTGATTGTTCATTTTTCATTTATTTTATCTCATGGAATAAATTATGTTGGAAAAAATATTTATATATTTATATATTATATTTATTTTTCCTTTAATCATATTTATTCATTTTTAAACACCGTTAGTTTTACTTTCCATTCAGTGTAAATATGAAAATTTCTTTTGAGAACATGTGGATTACCACACCCTCAAAGCGATGTGATCCATTCACTCCCAACATGGTAGGTATTAAGGATGTTTTTAGCATAATTATATGATATATATAAAAATATAATGTTTTTTAATGATATTATATACATATATACATTTTGGTTATTCTATTTATTTCATACAATATGATCATAAAAATAGAAACATAGTTCATACGTTTGATTGTCTTACTGTCACCATGAAGGATGTATTCCTTTTCATAAATATATATTCTATAGAGTATTATAATATAAATAATATAAATTTTCATTATTTTTATATTATATTTTACATTATGGAATCATGATATCTGATTAAGTACCAAAGATATAACAAATTAAGAAACATGCGAAGAACAAAGTGAATATTATCTAAAGTTAAAACCCTATCATAGGATGGTTAACAAGAAGGTAACATAAAATAATTATAAAAACATATATGGTATTATATATAAGAATACTATTACATGAATTATTTAAAATAAATTTATATATATTATACATGTTTTTCATTGAGAATAATGGGAGTCCAGACACAAGGTAAGGGGATTTAATCTCACATATTATTTTCATGAGATGCATGCTTTAATCTCCACACATTCTTTTTCTTTGGTATTTGTATGGTCCATGAATGTATTTTATCACTATTATAATTGAATTTATAGGAATTCAAATATCCATTTTACAATCATTCTTTTATGGGGTTTATTTTCCAAATGTTATCAAATTGGTAAAAGAATTTTGTCTCAATATTCATACTTTGAGATCCATATTTATTATGAACCTATACTCATTATGAGGAGGATTAAATTCAATTATTTATTTTATATCATGAACCTAGCTATTTTAATAATATTATAATCTTCATTTAATTTCATTTTCATACTTGGAGAGTATGATTCCAATTTACCAATTGATATGAGCTTATTTGAAAAATCCCATCGCTTTTCAAGATTGTTTTTGTTTATGATTCCTTTGATAAAATAATATGATCCATATCTAAAGTACAATACTTAGTTTGATACCCCTATATTTATGAAGTAAATATACATGTATTAGTACAATTTCCACTCTTTTGTACTTCATATAATATTTTTATGTAAAATTTGATTGTCTCTCTCTGGTGGGAAAAATGTTTTAATAAAAAAAACATGTTTTTAAAAAAAAATTAATGATACTTGAATCCCATTTTCAAGGATATATGATTTTAAATATTTTTTATATACTATAAAGTATAAATTAAAAATATTCAATGTCATTTTCAAAAAAAAGGTTTTTAAAAGATGATTTGGGTTTAATAAAAGTGTTCATCAATATAGAATAAATATTCTCACCAAGAAATGTTTTTACAATATCATTATAATTTAATTACCATTTGAGATAACTACCATTGTTATTACTGATGCCTTTTTGGGGAAATAATTCACTTTTTCAATACATATCATTTCACTCAACATATTTTTATTTTATAACGTTATGTATGGTGAACCAATTTCTATTTCACTGGTGATATGATTTAGAAACCTACTTCTTTTCATGGGTTATGCTTATGATGAAATGATTAAGAAATATGTCTTGTTACATAGTTTATGAAATGATTAAATTTTTATAATAACCATTTATTTTCATGGGTAATGATATGATTATTTATTATCTTTTTTCACATGTATGTATGATTGAATTATGAGATTGGTAGGACATATATCTACCTCAAAATCATTGGGTAAAGATTTAAATATCATGTGATAGACAAAGAAGATCTTGGGAATGAAACTAAACTACTATGATTGCCATGGGAGTGAACCACGACTACCATGATGGTATATGGGGTGAATTCATGCTTCTAATATGGCCATGGGAGTGAACCATAACTACCGATATGGTATAGGTAGTGAACACATACTACCATGAATGTCTTGGAAGAAATTCTTTAGATACTATGAAAATCATATTAAATGTTTATGGGTCTTCCATAGTTCCATGTTTTATTCTTATGTTATGCTTTCATGGAATTTTTTTTTAATTTCATTTTGATTCATGTCTTATGAACTGCAAAGATTTATAACATGATTCATGTATATGATCATTGATATGAAGGGTATGATCTAATATTTTCATGATCATGTTCTCAAACACTTATACTCGTGATTATGAAAACATATCTCCCTTGTTTACCCTTACAAGGAATTTCAGCTCACCTATTTTTATATTTACTACCCAATGTTATGAAGATATGTATTATGTTTTATGTGTCTAAGATGTTTTCTAGTAATGAAAAATGTAGTGGTAGATAACGAAGCTCACTTATGTATCAGAGTTTATGTTTCCCTATTTCAAAATGCATTAGACTAATATGGCCTTTGGGAATATATTTTTATAATGTTTTAAGTATTCCACAAATGTTATGTAATGTGTATATATGAAAATAGAGGGTCTATAAAATCCATATATTTGAAAATATATATCTTGAAACCTCCTCACCACTATTCAATTTAAATTCTTATAGAATATTTAATATCACCATGGTAGCACACACTAACTAAAACATACATAGGTGGTTAGAAATATTTTATTCTAACCTACAACTAAAAGATTAATAATGGTATCATTGAATAGAAAGGATTATATAAATTTAAATGAGGTCATTCTAATGACTTTTCCCCAGAAACTCATTTAACATATTTAAATGAAGAATATGTATAAACAAAATAACCCATAAATCTAAAATGGATGATGATAAGAAAGTGGTTAATCCGATATCGTAAAAAACAGTAACATATGAAAAAAAGTATGTAAATAAAAATTCATTTTCTTATTGTGTAAAATCATATGAATCATTGAAATCTCATATCAGTTGAATAATAATCAATTTTTAAGAAGAAATTATAATATTATTAATCTTAATAATTCCCCTAATAGATTGAAACTGATCTAGCTAAAACTATAATATTAAGGTATTATATAAATATCAATTCTAAAATGAGTGTGATATTCAATCCACTAAATCATATATTCCTAAATATATCTATATGAATAATTAAAAAAATCCTGAAATCATTCCTAAATAATGAATGAATTTCATTCCATGTATAACATGGTGCTCAATAAGGTTTTGTACAGGAAAAAATATAATTTTTTCTCAATGAGACACTTCGCTAACCAGAAATAGAAAAAACAATTTCTCTTATAAAACATGAGAAAAAAATTACATAAGGTATGTATAGTAGTGGACTACCATGGATTAATCACTCGAGGACGAAATCTACCAATATATAGATTTTCATTAACACTTTAATTTAGTGTGACATTTATTTTTTTTTAAATTTATATACTTGGGATAGTTTTGAAGTAATGTTTATGAGACATGAAATGTAATATAAATCCAATGTACATCATATGAACTACAATGATAATAGTTATACTTTGTAGTTTTCTAGTTTATATTTATTGATTGTTAACTTATTTGTGACTCAATTAAATATTCACAATTATTAACCATTCTCTTATATGTCCTGAAAGGTATAATCTTAAACTAAGAACATAGGTATGGAATATTATCACTTTATAAATATGGGTAAAATATAATAATTATTTTTTACCGCTAGATACAAACTCCAATGATTGAATGATTGTTTTGATGACGTGTGGAGGATGTAATATACAATAAATAAAATATCAATATAGAAAAAGGTATGGTGACAATCAGTTGTCCATATAAACATAACATTCTAACAAAATACTCTGAATTAAATAATGGAAAGTAATAAAAAAAATTAACATAGGTTATTATCGGGATTTCCTCATTTATATGGGTAAAAAATGATAAGGTATTTATTGATAATGGACATGTAATATTATGATCTAGTTAAAGAATAAAAGAAAATAAGATGTTATTCGAAGAATATATACAAACTAGAGATAATATAGTAATTAAAATTACAATTCCAAAATTGGAATAGTTATATAGAATAAAATTTTTACGGAAATATATAAAAGAATAAAACACACATATGATCCTAAAAAAACCTAGGTCATCCATAAGGCCACCTCTATGTACATGATCTTTAGTCAGGGCTCATAGTATAGGAAACTTGACAACCATTTTTTAGATTCTATTAATCACTTATAAGATTCATGATATAAGTTCAAATTGATTAGTTTAGAATTAAACATCATTTTACACTCCTATAAATTATCCTAACTCAATTATATGTTATCTATACCTACTTATACATAAGTCATCATTCAATCGATATACAAAAAACTTTAATGATACTTTACTGGGTCAACCTCTTTGTTTAGCTTCAACCACATTCACCCCATTATAACTAGCGATTTACTAGTACATAATTAACTATATGAAATGATCAAAATTCATTATATTTTATACTATTATGTATCATCCATTACAAATGATCAAAAATATATATGTAAAAAACATGAACCTAGATCGATCCATCACAGAACATGAAAGACTAATATACATACCCAATAAGAAATGGTATCACAAGATTAAGATCCAAAATGAAATAAATTTGTACCAAAATACTTATATCTATATGATTAAAATTATCTTAAATCAGTATTAAATGAAATTTAATGAAAAAATTTAATACCCCAAATTCTAAATTAATAATTTTATTTTAGACAGTCTGCATGACACACAACACCAAGCAAAGAAGTTAATATAATATATCGATTCATTATAGTATGTTTACTATTTTAAATAAATTCAATCAATGATATGGATTTAATTATATATTATAATAAGATAGTGAGCATCACGCACAACAATTAATTTAGTTGATAGCTTGGATTTAATGAAAGACTGAGATTTACCAAGAAACAATATTTTATTAAATATACTTATTCAATATAACTACATATAAAATAGATGATAAAGTAGTGGTTGTCAATAGGATAAACTAAATTATGATAATATATGTTTTATAAGTAATTAACATGAATTAATAGGGTAAAAAGTTATTAGAAATGAATATAAAAACAAAATGAATATAAAGAAAATGTTTTTATACTGACAATAGTGTTTTACCCAAATAAATTAAATTAATTACTATTAATATCTGATATAAATTAAATGTATATATTATAAATTCAACAAAATATATTTTTTTATTAATCTATTTGGTTTTATATTCATAATACATGAACAAATCTTGTATTTTTTCTAAAAAATTGTATATTTCTAAAAAGTAAATCTTACTACCTTTTATTGAAGAAAATATTTTAAGTAAATTTTTTTAATTTTAATTGATATAATTTAAAACTAAAAACTTCATTTTTTATTAATAAAATGGAAATTAAGTGAGGATGATTTTTTTTAATTATCTTCAAAGTTTCATTTTTTAATGAATAGTGAAAAATACTAAATTTTAATTCAAAAAATTCGTTTTCCTCTAACATACTTATAAGGTTAAATTAAATTTTCTTATTTTAATATTAAATTATATCAATTATATATCCTTTATCCATGTTTTTTTCATGTAAATAAATTTCAATTTGAAATTCAATATAATACCAAAGGAAACCTTGGAGAATTTTACATTGAAAACTCACTTTGTAATATCGTTTATAGGAATTAATTTAAATTAAATTTCCGGCATATATGTGATTTTAATTTGGATAAATGGATTAAATACATATAATTATATAAATTTATAATTTCTAATAATATATAATTACTTTTGGATGAAAATTATTGGTGAAAATATTTAATATTTATTATAGAGATGAAGAGAAACATTATCTAAAAATGGACTGAACCTCAATCATATAAGGAAAAATGACCTAAAAAAATGTCAAAAATCCATTGGATGTTAATATTTGGAAAATATAATCCATTATTTGTACTTTTTAATATTAATAAATCCACTTCTCATTATAAAAAAGTGGGGAGAACTCCAATTCATAAAATTTACAGGAATGCAACTCCTCCACTGTTAAAAGGAAATCAGCACTCCCAAAAATTCACACCTCTCCAGCCCTTTGTATCAGCCCAAATATTATAAAATAATATCCCAACATACCTAACCTCAACCTAGAGTCCTTAAATTCGTATGATATCACACCAATATTTTAGTTCATATAAACCAAAAGAAGTAACCTGAAAAAGAGGTATCATCCTTCCACGTGCTCTTTTGTAATATTTTCTTATGCATCTCATAAATTATTCATATTCCATGCTTATATAATAAACTAAGTTTCCTAAATATTCTAATATCTTTCTATTATATGGATTCTACCTAAAAATACCCACAACATCGTGTACTACTTAACAAATTTACCTTTCATGTGTAATGCGGACTACCACCTAGTGGAATGATGATTGTTTGTTATTCATTTACCAAATCACATGGTACAGATTTATGATGAAGATTATATTTTTATATGATTTAAATGATATTTATAATTTATTTACACTTATCTAGGTATTTTTTAAAACATAAATATTTTAAATAAATTTTTGGTCAATACGATAAAATCGTTTGTGGATGTTTGGACAACAGCCTCCTCAGAGTGATGTGATCTCTTCATGCCACACAAGTCATGTATTAGGGATTGTTTTAAAAAATATATATATGAAATATATGAAATAAATATGATACTATAGTTATAATAAACACACATACTCTATCTTATATATATATATATATATATAATTAACTATTTAGCATTTATATGACAAAAAGCTGGAAGTAGCGTCCATGTGTACTTACAACCTACTATCTCCATGAATGGTGAATTTCATTTATTCCTTCCAAATATGAAGGATTTTTATAAATACATATATATATTTTATGTATATATATTATATTTAAATATTGTTTTACATTCTTTAGATTATTATATCATGTTATAAATAATAATAATAAAAAGTAACAAGTCCAAACATACTCGAAAAACTTGGTAGTTAGCACCAAAAATAGTGAAAAAAAATTATTGTTAAAAAATAAACAATAAAAAATTATAAGAAGATTATATTTGATATTATTAATACTAATTTGGTTCCATTATAAGTTATTATCATTATTAAAACCAATATACATGATTTTAATGCATGTTTACCCAAAAGGAAATGCAATTTTAGGGGATTTCATCTCACTTTTTACATCTGTGATATAAATGTAATATTCACAAATTATTTCTTTCATGTGGAGAATATAAAAAATTTTGATATATTATATCAATAATCATTTTATATTCATGTTATTTAAGGTTTTTATTTTAATTATCTCATACAATGATTTTTTACATGAAAATTACCAGGTCGTAAAAGTTATCATTACAATATCACATTATTTTTTATTGTTAAAATTTAATTGAAACAATAACTTAATTATTACAATTTTCAATTGAAAAAAACATTTATTTTATATATCTAAACTACTATTTGATGGGTATAATTATTTCCTTAATAGTATAAAATTTATACATATGGTGTGCACTTGAAATTCAATTGATTACCTAGTGAAATGATGAAAAATATGTATTCATTATTCTATTAGGATATTTGATAAGGAATTTTGTTTATTAATTAAATAAATTACTTGATATGAAAAATTATTTAGGCATTAAATGATGGGTATATATAGAACTTTATATTTCCCAACGATTTATTGAGAAGTTCTCATAAGGAAAATAAGTAATCCAAATTAAACCATTTTCCACCCATATATTTGAACCATCTTTTAAAATGTATTGTCTGTCACGACCCGTCCTCAGGGCCCATGAAGGGAATACCCCAAGCCCGCCTTCCATAGGCCAGGGTATGGCGACTAGCACCAAAGGCGTAAATCCCGATAACTGGGAAGGAATTTCCTTTATAAAAGTAAACAAAACACCACAGAGTACAACCAGGATTAAAACACTAAGTATAAAATAAAGTGCTGAAAATTAAATGGGCCAGAATAAAAACCCAACTGAGAGTGTAACTACAACTGAATGAAAGTACAACAAAAAAAGAAATAACAACTGGTAGAAAAGAAGAAGCTCCTGGGTCATCCTCCTCAGATCCTACCTTAAGGGTAGGTACAGATAGCGCAGCTCCTGGATTTTCCACAACAGTCCTTCCTGAAAGGTAGGTATAGATAGTGCAGCTCCTGGATCGTCCACCACGGATCCTACCTGAAGGGTAGGTACAAATAGCATCCCCAATGCACTCACCCGTCAACCTCCTCTGAGTGTTGTCTCTCCGTGATGTCCACCTCCGGATACTGACTCGTTGTGTGGTCCACCTCCATGTACCATCCAGTCCTCGAAAACTCAGTCTCTATCAGTGATGCACATCATCTACAACCAACACAACGGGGTGTGGGAATAGCCCGAGCAGTGGTGAGTACACGATACTCAGTAGGGACCCTAAGACCCTCAAGGTCTCCCTAAATCCAACAAGGATAACCAAAAAGAAGGATCTCAAAAGATAACCATTACTTAGGTATAAGCCCATAATTATGCCTAAGTTATCAAGTAACCCATCTCAATCATGAGGAAACACAAAGGTTATGAAATCAACAGATAAACACCACCCAGGTATATACCCATACATATACCTATGTTATCAAGTGACCCATCTCAATCATGAGGTAAACACAAAGGTAATAGACATAGCTCAAACAAGGATTTTCATTATTGAAATTGTAACTGCTGAAGAGCCCCGTCTCTAGAGTGTACAGTGGTCCTGTCACGACTCTGAGGTACTGCTCACTTACCTAAGACTGCTGAGGTACTACTCCTGTGGATTACCGCGGGTCAGCCACCCAAACACAGTAGTGCATCCCGCCAGGGTCTTCAACCCAAACACAGTACTACATCCCCCCTAATTGCCTGCAGGGGTACTCTCTGGATGAGTACCGCGGGTCTTCAACCAAACTCAGTAGTGCTCCGTCCGCCATGGGCCTGCACCCAAACTAAGTAGTGTTCTGTCCACTGGGCTAGTCGACTCACTCCAAGTCGAGTTGGTCAAGCAGTCGCCAGGTCTCAGCTAGCTACATGGTCTCCATACTCTGTACGCTCGTCTCCGGGAGAGTCCGCTCCACGAGCTACAGGTCTATACTCCAAGTATCACAAGTCCCACGAAGAAGTATCTCAAAGGACCTCCTCAGCATAGGGGTCTCAACACAATAGACGGCGCGTCAATCGGACGCCCTGTCTGTGAGTTATTAGCCTTTTCATCCCAGGGGCCCAGTTGGTTTTGTGTATGAACCAACCCAGCCGTATCTCAACTGTACCCCAAAATCTAATAGGGTATACTCATAGGGACCATTTCTCAATGTGATTACCAATGCCGATGACGGTTCTTCAAACAGATGTTCGGTTTGAAAGTTATCAGCCTTTCTGTTTCAGGGTCCCGGTTGGATTTTGAGTACAATCCGACCCAGCCATACTCCAACTGCATCCAAACCTCAGGAGAATTATGCCAAAAGTCACGTCTCATCAAGAGGAATCCAACAAAGTCGACAACACATCAATCAGACGTTCGTAACTCAAGTTATAAGCATTTCCTTTCTGAGGGCCCGGTTAGTTTTGTGTTAGATCCAACCCGGACGAACCCAAAGTTCTCTAAAACCTTTAGTATGATATACCGAAACGAACATCTCGATCCAAGGATAGCATCTCAACTGACAGTGCATCGATCGGAGGACTGTAGCCCATGTTATGGGAAAAAGACCGAAAGAGGTCCGGAAGTGGGGGTTTCTGGCCCGGCCCGACCCGGCCCAATACCCCCTGGATCGGCCCGAACCGGGTCCGGGTCCGGCCCTCTTGGGGGCGGCCTGGCCCGGCTCGCTGGCATGGCTAGCGGCTTGGTGGCTCGGCCGAAACGGCCCAACGGTGAGGGGTGGGGGGGGGGGGCATGTGGGTGGTCGCTGCTATCCGGCCAGCCGGGGGTTACGAACCCCCAGCTCCTCCTCTGACTGGCCGGCCCACTCCGGCCGGCCGGCTGTTGCCGCCACGGGACCGGCATGGGCCATTCCCCCTGCTCTTAATTAGGTAGCCCGGAACCGGCCGCTGGTCCCCCTGCTCCGATGCAGGCGGCCTGGAACCGGCCGCCGGTCCCTGCTCCGCCGAGGCTTAAGCCACGGCCTTGGTCCGTCCAGTGTGACGCGACGGCGCCTCGCCCCTCCGTTGCGGCCTCCTCCAGCAATGGTGCCTTTATGGTTCTCCAGTGTGGCGCGATGGTGCGGCAGTTTGGTTCGGCTTCAATGGCACAGCGCGACGGCGCTGCATTTCTCCGCCCTTTCTTTAATATTTCCCACGTGGTTCTTTGGCACCACGTTGCCTTGCTCGTGATGCAAACAATATCAAACAACCAATTGGAGAGGAGGGTCGGCCGTGTTTGTGCGGTCCAACCTCCTCCCATTATTTTGATAACAGACGGCCCAAATAAGACGATAAATCAACGATGAAAGTAATTAGGGACAAATGAAATAATAATCACCCTACCTCGAGCGTAGTCGACGAACGTGGTTTGTTGCAAAAAGGGACGTAGCAGAAGTGATCATCGTGGAAGAAGGTTCTGCACACTTGATGGAGATCATCTGAGGAGGAATGGTGTTTCCCTTCCTTTGACGCAGGAAGGAGGAATGAAAGGGTGAGCGTTGGATCGTCGATCTCCGTGGAAGGCGTCTCTCACTGTCGTCCGTCATCAGAGGTCGACGTTCTTCGCGTTCTTCGTGTTCTTCGTCGAGGAAGAAGAACATTAAGAACTTGAGAAAATTCTCCCCAATCCTCTCAAAACCCATCAATTCTAATAAAATAAGAGTTTGTCTTATTGTATTCGTCAATCCAATCATTTTGAAATTCAAAAACGAATCAAACAATTAATTGAATTAATTGCAACGTTTAAACCACCCAATTAATAGAGGTGTTTAATAAACAGATAAACGCAAGGGTTGACTTCCAATTAATGGGGGTGTACTTGTGTTACCTTATTCAAGGAGGGGGTTTAGGAAGAAAATAAATGGTGGGGCTCATGCGGGTCCCACCTCACAATTATCCTACCAAGTGGGTAGGATATTGTGGGTCCTAGTTCGTCCACTTAGCTTAGGTTAAACAAAAATTAAAATTAAATTGGTTGCACCACTTTTATTTTATTCCTCTACATAACCCCAAAATTTAAAAACCACACCCGAGCAATGGCAACTCCGAAAAAGGTGCTTCTAAACAATTACCGGTGATGCGATACCATCGGTGCCCTCAGATTTCAATTCCGAGCCCCGGTTCAAAAGTTAGGAAAACTCACCTGTTCGTTCACTGAACCTACCCGAGCCAAACTTCAGAAATTGATTCCGAGCACACCGGGCCTCAGAATCAGGTGCCGTCAGAAACTACATTCTGGTAAAATATGAAAGAAAATAAAGACAAAAAATTTCCCTTGAATTTTATGGGTCTTTACATTATCGGTATAGGTTTTCATTAGCCTAATACATAATTTACAATAATTAAGAATTTCCTTCATATATATATATAATGTTATTTTTATTATCTATGAAATTTTCAAATGATAAAATATATGGATTCATTCCATTCTCTATTAATTGACTAAATAGAATGTGTTTTAGTTATTTACATTGACATATTTACTATGGATTATCTTTTAATATAAATGGAATGTGTTTTCAGTTATTCAAATTTCAATGTTTATTTATTCAAATTGATTCAATATTGCATCTCCATTATATAACATTATTGACAATTTGAGCCCAACCTTAATATGTTTCCTTTCCCCCTGGTTCTGAAGAAGAAATATTTGAATAAGTTTTGAAGGAAGAAATTTAATTAAATATATTATGTATCATGTTTTTATTTTATTTTCCCAATATAATATGATTATTACGTATGTAATATGGTTTTCCAAAACTATGAAACATTCTTTAATTTGGGATTATATTCATTGTAATCATGTCAATGTAATAAATTAAGGCACTGGCATTGGGATTCTGAGGTCGGGGTTTTATAACACAACATGATATTCTAAAACAAATAACATTCGAAAACAATTATAGATATATTATTCCAAATATTCATAACTTGTACTTCTAAAATATTTATTCCTTTAATATCAATCCTCTTAAAATTTGAACAGTTTATGAGTCGATCTATAACCCTCACGTACAGTAATACAATCAAATACAAAAAATAGTAAATGAAAATAGAATCCTCCATTGACCTATCACTAGATACAAAATAATAAAAACATAAATGCTATTTTTCTATTTCTCCAATGATTTATTATTAGTTTTTTCATATCCCAACACGCTGTTAATTATTTTTGTATAACCCTCAAACTACTACAAGAATAGATAAATACATATTGACACCAAGAATTAATTTATGAAGAAAAATACTAGGTACTGATTTTTGAGATTCTTTTATAGATTTGATGAATGTCTAAAAAAGGATGAAATCCATGATATTGAAGCACCTTGTTATTTTATATGTATTATTTTTAATTAAATGTGTGGTATTCAATAACATTCTTCAGATGAAATCTCAGGTCTAAATGAACCGTGATATATATATAAAAATTAATAGCCTAGATGTTTGATTGGAGGATATGAATAGATCTAACAAAAATATGAAATATATATACAATTGTTTTAATTAGTTAAAATATTTGGATTAAATCCTTATAAATTATTATTATTTTTCAAAATAAAAAATATATATAATTAAAATACATATCTTTCGAAGAATACAACATCTCCCCATATCATATATTTTAATATATTAATCACTATCTAAAATTTTTTCATGAGATTTATTGACAATTTATGAATAATCCATAATAATATTTTCATTTTTTGATAGTAATGATGCTAAATTAATTTTAATCTAAAATTAGTATTTTTTATTAAATATTATTAATTTTTCCAATGTAATTTTCATTAAAAATTAAATAAGTGCATATTTTTTAATGATTATAGTTATAATCATAGAATGTATATTAAATAATTAATATTAATATTATGGTTATACTCTTTACTAAAAATGATTAATAGTTTCCATATTTTTTTATAAAAATAAATATTATGAAAATTTTCTCAACGCATTTTTATGTTTTTGGATTATTTTATTATAATTAAAGGAACTAAATATAATAAAAATGATTCCATATATTAAATTATCATGTAATTTTTTTTATTATTCTGCATTCTTATTTTCATAACGAATAGCCAATATATTAATAATTTTTAGAATGTATCTAATTAAAGTGTGTTTTCCTGGGGAATAAATCAATAGGAAATAGAAAAATAAAACTTAAACAAGTATGAATATTATTTTATGAAGATATTGTGATCATATATTATCAAAAAGTAGATTTCATGTATATTTTCATCCACATACACATGAGTGTGACTTTATATTATTTAAATAATTTATTTATACCATTTGGGTTCCTCCCCTCACATATAAAAGAAAACCTCATCTCTTACATTATATATAAATTTTGTGACGTATCGCTCAAAAAATTATTTCCAAAAAACCATCTTATATTTCTTAGATTTATTCTTCATAATTTTTTATTCACCTTCAAACATCATATAATTTCATATGTTGTAATCTGAATGGGGTCTCACAAAGAAGAAATTGTTTCCTTACCCGACACATAGAATGATTATTTCTTATTATACATCGCAAAAAATTAGGTGTATAAATACTAAAATAATTACTAAACCATAACATATATCTGTATTGGGACACTATTGTGAATATGGATCAATAATTTTAAACCTCCATTCAATAAAATTTGAAATGAAAGTATCACTTGTGCATATGTTAGGACTACCTCCTCCACATAACGATATAATTCAATTTCCCAAAAATAATCTGATGGATGGTCGTAATAATGAATTTAATAAATATATATTTTATTTATGATACATTTATTATTATAGAATAATAATATATTATTTATCTATTATTCCATTTTTAATATGGAAATAAAATGTGTGTTCATGCACTTTAATGGACTATTGTCTCAATGAATGATGTATTGCAATATTATATTTCATAGGTTTGTGGATGGTTTAAAATTTTTTATAAAAGAAAATTTATGATATTTATATCAGGATTCATATTTTATTTTGTGGATGAAAAAATGATTTAGATTCAAGGACAACAACTTCCAAACTGAAACATACATTAAAATCAATGTATTTAATCCTTAAATTGATGTTGCTAGTGAATAATTTTAAATAAATGGGTTATTGAATGATATTAATAAACCATAAAATGTAATAAAGGTTTTAATATGTTTCTATAATGTACTTATAATAAAATTACATTAATTTTATTTGATCTCATATTGATTATAAATAAATTCATACCTGAAGTAAGGGTTTTATGAAATAGTCTCACATTTTTATCAAAATGGATTCTCAAAAATTATAAAATTATGAAATTAAAGTATACATATATCAAAAAAAATTATTTATCCTCTAGTAATTTTTATAAGTTAATAGATTTCCCATAATTTTCCTCTCAATATGTACTCAAAATTTCAAATAAACACTTTTATGGAAAACCAATTTCTCCCATCAATTCTGGTGTATTTTTTCCATATCCATATTACCATAAAATCTATAATGGCCCGGACATCTCTGGCCCATTCCTTTGTCAAAAAGAAGTTCAAGAAGTGTTCTGGAGGGTAAAATGGACTTTTCCACACTTTCCAGAATTTTGAAACTACACGCCGTGTAGTTTGAGTACACACCGAGTACCCCCTTCCCGTGTATACCCAATGTTGCAGACCGTGTCCTTGCTATGTGGAATAATGGGTTCACGCCGTGTGTCCAGTTCTACATGCCGTGTAGTCCTTCCTTGAGTACACATTACCAGTCAATAGATGTGTACCGTGTAGTAGCTTTGTCCTTGATGTGTTCAATGAATGAGTACACGCTGTGTGTCCATACTACACGTCGTGTAGTCGTTCCCCACGTATGTGTTACCCTCAAACCGTGTGTTGACCAGTCAACGGCCGCGTAGCCATGTTGGAAGTCGCGTGGAGACCGTGTGAAAGAACTGAGTACACTCCGTTTACAATAAAGTACATGTTCTGTACTTTTTCTTTTCACGCCTATTAAATGAGGGGTCTCATCCTCCTTTTAACTCACACCTCTCCTCCCCTCTCCTCTGAGCAGAGCTCTCCTAAGAGACTCGAAGGCTATTTCTTCCATAACTTCTTCGTCAGAGCTTCGATTTATGATCCGTCAGCGGCCAAGAGATCGTAACGATGAGGAAGAGCTTCTGAGCATGGATTCATTGTCCTTCCTTCGGCCTTTCCATTCCGACTTCCACCCAAGGAGGTTTTTCCGGGACCCGATAGAAGTGAAGGACGCCAACAGACGTCTTCTAAAGTTGATCCAGAGGAGCGTTGCAATCAAGAACCTATTGAGGTAGGGATCTTACCTTCATATCTCTAATTTGTGCATCATGCGGGGTGGGTATCTTCTTATTTTCATTAGAAGCAGTTGAACCATTAAATGAAGATAATAACTGGTTAAAGAAAGGGGTTGGGAATTTTGTGATTGCTGTTACTTTATATCCTGTGATATTTTGTTGTGAATTGAATGAGCTTCTACCTACTGAAAATCACGGTCGTTGGGGGCCTTTTCTTACACAATTAAATGTTGCCCTCTCCTACTGGATTTTCTTATGGATGGAACCATTGTGGAATGTAGAAATTGGTTAATCACGTAAAGTTGGATGTTTAAAATATTGAACACTTTTGTGATCACCCCGGTTGAACAAAAATGAAATAATGAACATGTAGATGTTGGCTTGGTTACGTGGCATGTGATGGGGGTGTTTTGTGGGTTGTTGTTGATCAAGTGAGCAGTGGGGCTGAGGTTGGCTTGGTTGTGGGTTGGCGTGAATGTTATGATGGTGATGGGCAGCGGGGATGTAATAAATAGTATTAAAGGGATAATAATGATAAACGTGCTTCGGTGTGGTTGTGGTTATGGTGGTTGGAAGCAGGGTTGTGGGGATGGGTTGAATGTGAACGGACTTTGGGTTGTGGTTAATAAATTAAAGTGGAAGAGTTAACAAATGGTGGGGCATGGTAATGAAACGGAAATAATAATCAATGGGGTTGGTTGGTTGATAAGAATGGCTTTGTTATGTTTCTCATGTTTTTCTAACTTGATTTGTGGATGGCAGTGATATGTTTTTATGAACGTTTAATGTGGTTGGTTGTGGATAGTTGCCTAGTAGTTAAGGAACTAAATAAACTAATTCTGTTGAAATGTGAAAACCTAATTGGGGTTGGGTTTGTTTGTCATATGCATGATTCATAGTAGCAGTGCTGAGGCATGTGCTCAGTTTCTCTTTTTAGAAGCCATAGGTTGTGGTGGGTGGTTGGTATATATATCTATATATCTATATCTTTTCTGTTTTATCGCACCCCACCCATGTTGAGCACTTAGTTCCGAACACTACCAATTTATGGAAGAGGGTGTTATTCCCTTAGTTACTAGCTCCTTCATACTCCTTCTCCCCTAGGTTGTGATGGCTTGAGGCGACCTTACCCCTAAGACTCTTCGGGTAGGTTTCGATTGGGGTGGTTATATCCCAAGACTCTTCGGGAAGGTTCTATTATTTCCCAAGAATCTTCGGGATGAGGCCCAGGTGTGTGCGGGCTGGATATGTGGTTGTGAGGCCCAGGTGTGTGCAGGTGAGATATTTGGTTTTGTGGCCCAGGTGTGTGTGGGCGGGGAGAGTGTGGCAGCGTCAGGACGTTCTTCATTAGAAAGAGCAGCTAACTAAAGGGAAATGGTGTGGGGTACCCAATACTCTTGTTCTTATATACTACTACTACCTGTTGTGATTGTGATTTGGTGAGTATGGATGGTGAAGTTGGGTGGATAAAATTCATTTCTAGGTTTCTTCTATTATTCTCACAGGACATTAGGATGTATCCCCACTTGTTCATGGGAGATTTAGGTTTCCCTACTGAGTATACTTGTATGCTCACCCTATGTTTAATTTCAGGTTTCCAGGAAGACTACAAGGGCTATGCGGGACCCTACTAGTCCGACAGTTGGAGTTTTTTCTGTTGATGTACATTTATTTTCTTTTGGTATTGTACTTTGAGCTTCCTTGTACTTGTACCTTGTTATAAAATTGTTTAAACATGCATGTGGAAATGGTTTGTGTTTTTTTCTATACACTTTCACTTTTTCTTTTTTGGTGGTTTACTTGTCCTACTTCCCGATCTTTAAATAAATAAAAAGTGTAATGCCTCCCATATTTTTGAAAAACACATACCCTTTGTGCTAGTCACCACCCCGGGGCCTACTGAAGGTTGGACTCAGGGGTCATTAGCTCCCTTTCGCCATTGCCAGCTCAGGAGGGGCATCCTTGGTGGGAGGGGGTCATGAAAGAATGGTATTAGAGGTGATGGTTGAGAGATAGGATGGAGTCTGGAGTTAGGCACAGTGAGGATTGCATGAGATGGTAGGGAAACAATGTTAGTCAATCTTGGTGCGTGACATAGGCCAGGGAAGACCGGCTAGGACATGGGATTTTGGGGCCCCTGTGATCCGATGCAAGGACTCTGAGCCTACCGAACGACCAAGTGAGACTACATTGATTGCAGGGTAGAGACCCTAGGGAAGGTACATGAAACATCCTGATTGTGTTTTTACTTTATTTGGGTGTTCTGGGAAAGAAATTAAAATAAAATGATAAAATTAAACCTTGAGTTTTTCATTACTACTTGGGCTTAGGCTATCCTTGTTTACTGTACAGCTATGGCACCTGGACGTCGTCCCCAGGTGGCTCAGATGGCCGAGGCCCAACAGATTCAGGCAGTCGATCAGTTGAGGATTGACCGAGAGGAGGAAGATAGCCAGTGGCAGAAGACTATGCGTTCTTTCCAGTGGAAAACCCTCAAGAAGTACGAGGGTAGTACTTCGGATACGGAGACGGAGGGGTGTCTTGAGGAGCTAGGGATCCCTTTTACCTTGATCCATGCTCCGAGGGAGTACTGGGTCCCCCTAGCAGTCAGTTAGCTGTGAGGTGTTGTGCAAAAGTGGTGGACGCTCTACCTCGGAGAGAAGATAGAGCCAGAGGTTCCATTGGCTGACTTTGAGAAGGAATTTCTTTCTTCCATAATCAAGGCGGAGAAGCGGTATGAGTTACTCTCCCTTCAGCAGGGGAGTATGACGGTATGAGAGCTGGGGATCAAGTTCAAAGATCTCATGCGCTTTGCTCCAGATCTCTTTCCGGATGAGTAGTCTCGAGCGAGACGTTTAGAGGAGGCGCTCAGTCCTTCGCTCCAGTATGTTGTCACCCCCTTCACCCTTTCGACGTACTTGGTAGTACAGAAGAAGGTAGAGGCGGTAGAGGGGATGCACTCGCTTGGAGGTGCACCCTGTGAGGGGAACCGGCCAAGCTCATTGAAGGGGAAAGCAGTCAGCAGCAGGTCTCCTGTGCCAGGACCCTCCAGGTTCAGGCCAGTGGGAAGTAGGCCCTGTCAGTTCCAGTTCAGATCTTCGGATCCTCGTCCCTTTTTCACGACCCCGTGACTGAGGTGTTTTTCTTTTGGAGGTTTGGGGCAAATTCAGAGTTGGTGCCCGACCTAAGCTCAGTACGGTGGAGGTGGGCAGGTTCATCGCCCACCTCAGCAGCACCAGTTGTCAGCGAGGCACTTCAAGCAGTAGCAAGACCATGCTCCTCTGCGGACAGACTATGTGGGAGGAGGCCAATCTCAGGGTTCTCCTCAGGGACCTCAACCAAGGCATGGTCGGGGAGGTGGACGACATCAGAGAGGCAGAGGAGCTGGCCGTGGACAGTCGCACGCGGCAGAGTTGGCAGCTCCAGCGGGACCAGAGGTGGTACGAGGTACAATTTGTTTGTTCAGAACTATTGTTTATGCTTTGTTCAATTCGGGAGCCTCGAACTCTTTTGTTGCACCTAGTATACCCCATGCTTTGGGACTAGACGTAGAGAGACTTTCCATACCACTGGTACTAAGTACACAAGTTGGGGGCCAGACCAGCGTATCTTGTTTTTTCCGGGGATGTGGGATGACGTTGGGACACCATCGATCTAGTGGGGGGCCTTCTTTTGTTACAGATGCACCCATACGATGTCATCCTAGGCATCGACTAGTTTTTTTTCTGTTAGTGTCGTTATTGAATGCTTCTGGAGAAGAGTCGTGTTCTCCAACGTAGATGGGCAGCACATATCTTTTGTCAGCGAGAGGATATTTCAGGTGGGAAGCTGGTGTGTGGATCTTCTCCATTCCTTGTTTGGAGGGTTATCAGTGGTTCCAACTGATACAGAGATGATGGATGTCCCAGAAGTTGTTGGGGTTTTCCTCTATGTTTTTCCTGAGGAGGTTGTGACTCAACCCCCCCCCCCCCCCGATGTGACATTGAGTTCAGGATAGACTTACATCCTGGTGCTCGTCCGATATCGATGGCCCCTTATCAGATGGCACCTTCAGATTTATGAGAGTTGCGGATTCAGATTGATGATCTGATGGAGAGGGGTTTTGTTCGACCCAGCGTGTCACCATGGGGTGCTCCAGTGTTATTCGTGAAGAAGGCAGATGGCGGTCTCAGGCTATGCATATACAACCGAAGGTTGAACCAGGTAACGGTCAAGAACTGTTACCCCCTCCCAAGGATAGATGATCTCTTCAACTAGCTGAGGGGAGTAGGTTGGTTCTCTAAGATTGATCTATGATCGAGATATCATCAGCTGAGGGTGAAGGATAGTGACATCTCAAAGATGGATTTCAGGTGAAAGTATGGGCACTTCGAGTTTGTAGTGATGCCTTTTAGAGTTACGAATGCACCGACTGTGTTCATGGGACCCACGAACTTTGTCTTCCGAGAGTTTCTGGACCGGTTCGTCATTGTGTTTATCGACGATATCCTGATATACTCAAGATCAGAGGAGGAGCACATTGAGCATCTCAGGGCAGTCATGGAAGTCCTTTGACACCACCATATTTACGGGAAAATGTCGAATCGTAAGTTCTTGACACAAGAAGTACACTTCCATGGGCACATGGTGTCTCAACCTGGAGTGTAATTGGACCGGTCGAAGGTGGATGCAGTTGGTTCTTGGGAAGCACCTAAGAGCATGGATGAATTTTGTAGTTTCCTAGGGTTAGCAGGTTACTATCGGAGGTTCTTTTCGGACTTCTCTCGAGTTACATCTCCCTTGACAGCTTTGACGAGGAAGAACCAGGTCTTCCTATGGAGCGAGCATTGCCAGCAAGATTTTGACTACCTAAAGGAGAAGTTGGTCAGTTCTCTCATACTCAAGTTTTCAGAGGAAGTTTTTTTGTATGAGGTGTTTTGTGATTCTTCTGGCCTTGGTCTGGGGTGCGTGCTGATGCAGAAGAAGGGTGTGCTTTGTTATGGGTCTAGGTAGTTGCGCCCTCACAAGAGTAACTATGCCACCCATGTCCTGGAGCTTCCAGCAATAGTGTTCGCACTGATGTTGTGGCGACATTACCTTTTTGGGGAGGGCGTTGTTATCTTCTAAGATCACAAGAGCATGCGTTATATCTTCTCCCAGCGTGACATGAACTTATGGTAGTGGAGATTGGTCGAGTTTCTCCAAGACTATGACTTTGATATCTCTTACACTAAAGGTAAGGGAAAAGTTGTGGCTGATTCCCTGAGCAGGAAGATGCATCAGGAAGTGGTTCGGGAATCTGCTGATGCTTGGAAGATGATGGGAGAGTTGGCTGCCTTGCACTTGGATGACAGGGTAGAAGGTGTTAGTGGCTGTTTGTTTCAGATTATGTTGCAGTCCTCCTAGTTTCAGCAGGTGGAAGAGTCCCAGTGGGGGGACTCCGAGGCAGAAGTGATGCGGGATCATGTCGATCAGGGAAACACTCCAGAGGGATGGTCAGAGGACAACTAACATCGGATGCTTTTCCAGTGAAGGTTGTTTGTTCCGGAAGAAATGCGTGAGGGAGTACTCCGTGAGATATATAGCTCAGCCTTGGAGGTACATCTAGGAGTTTCAAAAATGTACCAAGGTCTAAGGGAATAGTTTTTGTGGCCTAGGGTGAAATGGGATGTGGTGGAATTTGTGGCTAAATGCCTATTGTGTCAGCACGTGAAGGCTGAACACCATGTTCCCAGTGGTTTTTTTTCATCCTTTAGATGTCCCCGAGTGGAAGTGGGATGACATCTCAATGGACTTCATCACAGGACTACCCGGAGCTCAGGGTGGTTATGATGCTATCTAGGTAGTGGTGGATCATCTGACAAAAATGGCTCACTTCTTAGCAATCAAGGAGTCGGGACCGGTGAGTACCTTAGCACAGAGGAACGTATATGAGGTGGTGTGTTGGCATTGAGTTCCAAGGACTATCGTCTCATATTGGGATACTCGGTTTACCTCATGAGTCTGGAGGGGGGTTACAGTATGATTTTGGTACCCAGCTACGCCTTAGCACCAATTTCCTCCCCCTGACCGATGGGAAGACGGAGTGGACAATCCAGATGTTGGAGGACATGCTGCAAGCATGCATTCTGGCTTTCATAGGATCATGGGTACGCCACATGCCTTTAATAGAGTTTTCGTACAACAATAGCTTCCACTCTACTATTGGCATGGCACCGTTTGAGGCTTTGTATAGAAGGCCATGTCATCCACCCATTTGATGGGCAGAGGATGGTGAGACAGGTGCACTTGGGCCAGAGGTAGTGCAGAGCACCACAGAGAAAGTCCAGCTTGTACGTGAGAGGATGAAAGCGGCTCAGGACCGGCAGAAGTCTTATGCTGATCGTCAGAGGAGGCCCTTGGAGTTCAAGGTGGGGGATCATGTGTTCTTTATGTTTTCCCCTCGACGGGGGAAACAGAGGTTTGGGAAAGGGAGAAAGCACTCGCCTAGGTTCATCGTACCTTTTGAGGTGTTGAGGTGAGTCGGCGTGGTGGCATATCAGCTATCCCTGCCACTTCAGTAGGAGAAGGTTCATGATGTCTTCCATGTCTCCCACCTTCGTCAGTACTTACACGATGACTTCCACGTTATTGAATGGGGAGAGTTAGATATGGGAGATGATGTGACCTTTGAGGAACGACCAGTCAGAATCGAAGATCGTAAAGAGAAGGTGCTCTGTGGATGAACCATTCCCTTGGTTCGTGTGTTGTGGAGGCATGGCGGCCTCGAGGAGAGCACTTGGGAGCAGGATACCCAGATGCATGCTCAGTACCCGGAGTTGTTTTGACTTGTTTTTTTCCTTTTTCTTATAATCTTGTGTTTATGAATGCTTGGATTGTTAGTTGTGAGGCCTCTTGTTTATTTGTTCCCTGGTAATGTGTAGCATGTCCGGATGTGTGGGAAAGGGAAAAACCTGACCCTTAATCGAGACACATTAATGCAGATGCGATTGAACTCCTGCAGGCGAGTCAGTGCCTCCTAAAACGGATCATATCTCGACATAGGTAAAGGAATTTCCCAAACCCATGTGTTTGGGAAGTGTGTTGGTTGTGTACTGTTGGGGTTAGTGCGAGTTGAAAAAAATCCTAATGTATGAATGTGGGAAGACCAAATTCTTAATCGAGATGCATTAATGAGGATGTGATTAAACCCGTGCAGGCGAGTCAGTGCCGCCTAAAGCGGATAATATCTCGACATAGGAGAACGAATTCCTAACACATATGATTAGGGTTGTTGGTTGGGTTCCTGTTATAATGAGAACCCTAAGAGGTATCTTTTTGGGTTTACTTTGGGTTAGATTTTGAATTATCGGGGATGAGAATGTATTAAGAGGTATCTGATGTAATGGCTTGGACCTCTCCAGCCCATTCCTTTGTCAAAAAGATGGTCAAGAAGTGTTCTCGAGGGTAAAATGGACTTTTCCACACTTTCCAAAATTTTGAAACTACACACCGTGTAGTTTGAGTACACGTCGTGTACACCCTTCCCAGGTATACCCCGTGCTGCAGACCGTGTCCTTGTTGTGTGGAATAATGGGTTCACGCCGTGTGTCTAGTTCTATACGCCATGTAGTCCTTCCCTGCGTAACGTTACCAGTCAATGGTTGAGTACTGTGTATGGGCTGTGTCCTTTCCATGTGCAATGAATGAGTACACACCGTGTGTCCAAACCATACTCCGTGTAGTCATTCCTCGCGTATGCGTTACCCTCAAACCGTTTGTTGACCAGTCAACGGCCACGGAGCCATGTTGGAAGCCGCGTGGAGACTGTGTGAAAGAACCGAGTACACGCCATGTTCTATAAAGTACACGCCGTGTAATTTTTCATTTCACGCCTATAAAAGGAGGGGTCCCCTCCTCCTTTGAACTCACAACTCTCCTTCCCTCTCCTCTGAGCAGAGCTCTCCCAAAAGACTCGGAGGCTCTTTCTTCTATATATTCTTAGTCCGATCTCCGATTTACGATCCGTCAGAGGACACGGGATTATAACAAGGATGCGGAGCTTCCGAGCATGGATCTGTTATCTTTCCTTCTCACTTTCCTTTCCGACTTCCACCTGGGGATGTTTTTCCGGGACCTGACAAAAGTGACGGACACCGACTGACATCTTCTAAGGATGATCCGAAGGAGCGTTGCAATCAAAAACCTATTGAGGTAGGGATCTTACCTTCGTCTCTATAATTTTTGCATCATGCGGGGTGGGTATCCGCTTGTTTTCATGAGAAGCAGTTGAACCAGTAAATTAAGAAAATAATTGGTTAAAGACTGGGGTTGGGAAGTTTGTGATTGCTCTTACATTATATCCTATGATATTATGTTGTGAATTGAATGAGCTTCTACCTACTGAAAATCATGGTCGTTGGGGGCCTTTGCTTACGTAATTAAATGTTTCCCTCTCCTTCTGAATATTATTATGGGTGGAAACCTTGTGGAATGTGGAAATAAGTTAATCACATAAAGTTGGCTATTTAAAATATGGAACCCTTTTGTGATCACCTCGGTTGAACAAAAATGAAATATTGAATAGGTAGATGTTGGCTTGGTTACGTGGCATGTGATGGTGGTGTTTGGTGGGTTGTTGTGTATCGGGTGAGCAGCGGGGTTGCGGTTGGCTTGGTTGTGGGTTGGCATGAATTTTATTATGGTGATGGGCAGCGGGGCTGCAATAAATGGTATTGAAGGGATAATAATGATAAACGGGCTTCAGTGTGGTTTTGGTTATGGTGGTTGGCAGCAGGGTTGCGGGGATGGGTTGAATGTGAACAGACTTTGTGTTGTGGTTAATAAATTAAATTGGAAGAGTTAACAAATGGTGGGGAGTGGAAATGAAATGAAAATAATTATCAATGGGGTTGGTTGGTTGATAAGAAGGGCTTTGTTGTGTTTCTTGTGTTTTTCAAACTTGTTTTGTGGATGGCAGGGATATGTTTTTACGAACGTTTTATGTGGTTGGTTGTGGATAGTTTCCCAATAGTTAGGGAACTAAATAAAATAACTCTGCTGAAATGTGAAAACCTAAGTGGGGTTGGGTTTGTTTGTCATATGCATGATTCGTAGTAGCAGTCCCGAGGAACGTGCACAATTTCTCTTTTTAGAAGCCATAGGTTGGGCTGTGTGGTTGGTATATATATCTATATGTCTATATCTTTTGTGTTTTATCGTACCCCACCCATGTTGAGCACTTAGTGCCGAACACTCCCATTTTCTGGGAGAAAGTGTTATTCCCTTAGTTACTAGATCCTTCCTACTCCTTCTCCCCTAGGCTGCGATGGCTTGAGGCGACCTTACCCCTAAGACTCTTCGGGTAGGTTTCGATTGGGGTGGTTATAACCCAAGACTCTGCGGGAAGGTTCTACTGTTTCCCAAGAATCTTTGGGATGGGGCCCCGGTGTGTGCGGGCAGGATATGTGGTAGTGAGGCCCAGGTGTGTGCAGGTGAGATATGTGGTTCTGAGGCCCATGTGTGTGTGGGCGGGGAGAGTGTGGCAGCGTCAGGACATTCGTCATTAGGAAGAGGAGCTAACTAATGGGAAATGGTGTGGGCTACCCAATACTCCTGTTCTTATATACTACTACTACCTGTTGTGACTGTGTTTTGGTGAGTGTGGCTAGTGAGGTTGGGTGGATAAAATTCCTTGCTAGGTTTCTTCTAATGTTCTCACGGGACATTAGGATGTCTCCCCCCTTGTGCATGAGAGCTTTAGGTTTCCCTACTGAGTATACTTGTATGCTCACCCTACGTTTAATTTTAGGTTTCCAAGAACACTACAAGGGCCATGCGAGACCCTACTAGTCGGACAATTGGAGTTGTTACTGTTCCTATACCTTTGTTTTCTATTGGTATTGTACGTTGAGCTTTCCTGTACTTGTACCATTTTATAAAATTGTTTAAACATGCATGTGGGAATGGTCTGGGTTTCTTTCTATACACTTGCCCTTTTTCCTTTTTGGTGGTTGACTTGTCCAATTTTTCGGTCTTTAGAAAAATAAAAAGTGTCATGCCTCCCATATTTGTGAAAAACTCATACCCTTGGTGCTAGTCGCCACCCCAGGGCCTACTGGAGGTGGGAATCGGGGGTCATTATCTCCCTTTCGCCATTTCCAGCTCAAAAGGGGCATCTTTGGTTGGAGGGGTTCATGACAAAAACATGCTGATGGATATTTTTATAATTCCCTATTGAATGTATTTTCACCCATTTAAAATTTATCCAAAAAGTTTTGAAAGGAATCTTCTAGTCATTTTATGAACAACATAATTCTTACCGAAGGGGTGTAGAAAATCATTTTTTTAATGTATAACACATGGGTATAATTTTCCACCATCGTAAATATTGTTTTATTTCAATATTACATTATATTATTCATTGGTTAATTTAATATATTTTTTCCCTAATATGCTGGAAAATTCAGATTCTAAATAAGTTATATCAAATTAAATTGGGTATTTTACTCCATAAATGTTCTGGACATCATTTAAAGGTATTCTAATATGTAAAATATCAAATGATATTTTGTTTAATGGGATTTAATAAAATGATACAACATTTCTATTTCTCTAGATAATTGTTGATCATGATGATTGAATCATGAAGAAACCCATTTTATTTTCCATAGGTTAAGCAATAAAGAAATTAGAAATATTTTTATGAACTTATATTCAATTTATGAATTCGTTAGGATTATAAGGAAGGTTGATAAATTATATCCAATTAATTAATTGGATTATGATAAATTATTAAAAATTAAAAATGATACATCATTGGTTATCTCAATCCAAAAAAGTGAGTACATGGGTGGTTAATCAAATTCAAATGTTGGTACATGGGTGATAAGACAAAGAAAAAATGTTATAAATGTATGGGTGGATATACATGTCATATAAATTATTTGATTATGAATATTCCATGATATGTATGTCAATGTTCATGAATTGTCCTCATGATTATGATATTAAATAATGGCTAAAGTCCACTATTATACTCTATTTATTTTAATTATCTTTTGAAGCACATTTACATGATTATGATCTATGAATTATTGAGTATGATTTGCTTATTTCGTGATAATATTCTTATATCATTACAGACATGATAGTAAAACATATTATCATCAATTAATTTCTCCCTTGATTAAACATTCATAAAAACTGACCTCAAACATTCTTATGTTTTCTTTTCATCATGATAAGAAGAAATACATTGATTGGTGTCCGGATGAAAAACAATATAACGTGAGAATTTTTTTTGATATATTTATGTTTGTTAATGAATTATGAAGCTTACATATATAAACTAAAAAGTCACCAAAACCTTCTGATTTTGTGGAGTTTATTGTTACGGTGTATTTTGAATATTAGTATGATATGATAATACAATTATGTTTGTACTATTTGGGTCAACTTAGTATCAAAGAAGGTTTTGGTTGTATTTTAGAATTGTTAATAAAAGGGGTAACAAATATAAAAGGGGTGAAATATGTATTAACATAATATTCATTTGTGTATGATGAGTTGGAAGAATAACAAACACATCGAAAAAAACTCATATGGGATATTATTTTGTTAATTAATTAATGTTTCACATTCAATAATTTTTGGTTTAGTAAATGTAAGGAACTAATAGGAATCAGGGTAAGCATCAATGTCATAAACAATTCCATGATATCCCTTTAGATAAGTCGAATGTTATGTGCCATTGAATGAAATATCATGATGATACGATTCTGTGACAATTTGAAATTATAAATCATGTTGAAAATCCAAAAAAATATTGAATAATAACACATGGAGGAAATTGACCTATTGGTGTAATAAAATTCTTTGAGTGTGTAGAGGATGTTCTTATTCAAATTGAATGAAAATAAAATTAGAAGAAGTGAAATATATTATTTTAAAGGCTAAAATATCCAAAAAATTCACCACCAACACCATAGTGATTAACATAAATTGAAAATAGGTATTATATTAACAAGTTATATAATACGAAGAATAATTAAATATATTTATTTCAACAAAAAATTTATTCCATGAAGGGAAATATCATGTGATCTCAATTTTTGTTGTGGATTATGAAAACAAACATGTTTATGTTACACTTACCAGACATTAGAGAACCACTGATGTCCTTTCTCATACTATTTATCTCTACACTTCTTTATCTAATGAATTTTTTAACGGTATCACATTATAACCTAACAAAATTATAGTTATATTAGTAGTGGAGAATATTAATGGTATGAAGATAACATCAAATGTATATGATTCAACTACAATTAAATTTTGTTGAATTTTTCTTCATATACTTTATTTTATTCTCCCTCTTGATGAATATTATATGAATTTGACAATGCATTAGGTCTCAACAGATAGAGATCATATCAATATTTTATAATGGGAATTCAGATTTTATATTCAGAATTATTTTTTGATCATTGAGACGTTTGAAGATTAATATGTCATTCCAATTTAAAATTATTCCATTTAATTGGTCTATAATCCAATTGATGCGTGGTATATATCTGACATATTTTTTTACAAAAATAAAAAAACAATGATGTTCGTATTTTATATGATTTTTTATGTTTTTCCAAAATGATTTCTTATTATTCCTCTAAATCATGATATGGAGTTTTCAAAATGAACTCAAACATGGTGTTTCACCTATTTATTTGACTATAAATAGAATTATCTCAATTAAATTATTGTAACTGATGATGGAACTCGTAGATAAAAATTATAAGGGATTAATTTGACCAAGTACCTCACCATGCGGTGAACTTATTTTTTATGAAGTAATATGTCTCAATGTGACTCTAAATTCATTATGAAGAACATAACAAGATCATGATCAATAATAAGTATCTAATTCCCCATATTGATTATTTTTTATCCAATATGTGGAAACAAATACATTTCCAATATATAGATTCAATCCATAAACTATAAATTGTGGGTATAATGTGAATACATAGATTATAAATCCTTCTATATGGGTTTGAAAACTATGAATTTAAAGTTATTTAATTGAGACTAACTACATCCCCTTCAATAATCAAAGATATAATGAATAGTGTATTTATAGATTACATAAAAATTTGTTATAGTCTATTTAGATGATATTAATATACACTATGTGATAAAGAAAGATTTTGAACATGATTGGGGATCATATTTCGAAGACCTTGAGAAGGAGAAACTACATGAAAAATTTAGTAACTATGATTTTTTCTTAAATAATGTATCATTATTATTCCCGGATATCAATACATAGGGTATACCAAAAAATCCTTAAAAATTAAAGTCATTTAATAATGACCCAAGATAGCCACTATAATTGAGATCTATTTATTTACTTTGTTGGAAAGATATTACTGATTCTTTTTAAATAACTTATCATCATTGGATAATCCACTCAGCATGCTTGGATCGATGGGACTCAAGATCATTTTGACAATTTAATATGAATAAAATTTCATATAGATAATGTAATGCTTGGTAGGTTCAGATTCATGCATGTTATTCTATCGTGGTAAAGGGATTGTGATTTGTAGTGATGTTTCTATGATGGGTCTGATGTGTTTCAATATACATAACGATATGGTTATAGTGTTTTCCTCAAGCTAACTGAAGGTTCCATACAAAAACATAACAACTCATGATTTAGGGTTATCTATCGCAATTTTTGTATTAAATATATATCATTATAGTTTTTTTGTGAATTGTGTGATATTTATACTTATCATAAATGATTAATTTATATATTCACCCTCAAAGGGATGAATATACATTATTGAATGTGGATAGAGTTGAATAATTATTATGACATCTCAATATATTACCACTGTGATATTATGAACAAGGTGAATTATTTGTTTTTTTAAAATGATTGTACTAGTGTATCTATGCTAGGGATTAGAGAACATCAAATATTTATGGATTTATAGCGGATATTGCTTGAAATCATGGAGTTACAGTGTAAATACAATCATTTTTAATGTAATATTTTACCAACTATCCATAAAAGTGCTAAATAGTAATAGATGTAATATATATACCTACAAAAGGTGATAAATGTTTAATGTTCACCATTGATTGTGATAAAATGAAATGTTTTAAGAACACATTAATTTTCAATGTCATACAATAATTGATGTAGGAATTGTGATATGAAGTCTATAACTTATCATTCAATTTTCATATCAGATGTATAAATATCGATAAAGATCAGAAGTATCATATTTATTTGGAAATCATTAATATATATATTGTAGAGTTTTTATCTCAGAGACTAGTATATTAACAGGTTAATGAGGAGTAATAAAATGTAATGAGATATTACAAAAATTAAACATTCCGGTATGGAAATGGGAAAAATCATCATCGATTTCATTTGGGGTATTCCCAATACATCAATAGTGAATAATGTTATTTGGGTATCAATTAGCTAT
The DNA here is from genome assembly GCA_963277665.1 of Viscum album. Taxonomy (NCBI): domain Eukaryota; kingdom Viridiplantae; phylum Streptophyta; class Magnoliopsida; order Santalales; family Viscaceae; genus Viscum; species Viscum album. Next base: position 351,527,825 of record OY728123.1, read on the forward strand.
TTATAAATTCAATACATTTCGCTACAGTCAATCAAGATTTCCCTCTTTATAGAGATTCATAGAAATAAAATTATGAAGTGGTATGGTTTTTTGGAGTGATGAATTCTAATATATGTAATATAGAACTAGGGTTCCCCCCTTTGTTTTTCTAAGGTGTTCAGAAAGCTCCAGATATAGAGTTTTGATTTAATACATTATATCATTCATTGAAATATATTTTGTGTAAGAGGACAAATCAATCACTAGAGGATATTGTATTACCTTATTCCCTATATTTTAAATGTGTTTGTATTCAACACCTTATACTTGTTCCATTTGTTTAATAAAAAATATAATCTATCAGATAATTTAGATGGATCCTTATAAAATCCAGTATGGAAATAAGATTTGTATACCAACTTTTTGGATTAGATTTGAAGAAAAAAATAAATTGGGTAATAATATTTCTAAGGATATGGTTGATAGGTTTATAACCATTCAGTAACACATCAATGCAACACATAGATGAAATAAGAGTTAAGCTAACAGTCATTAGTGCAATCAGAAATTCAAGTAACGTGAGAAGATATTCCTAAATACTCCACTATGGAATTTATTTATTGTATTGGTATATTAAGGGAATATGATCCATATTTATATTGGATAGTTATTATTATTTATTTAGTTGGGATTTTAGATTATCACTTGACACTTTTAATGAACATCTCTCATGATCATATTGTGTTCCATGTATCTATATTTAGGATATAAAAATTTGTTCCATCATTAATATTAAATAAAGAGGTTTTACTACTCAAATATGGTATTAACTTTATGATAATTTTGATAAAATATTTATTCATAGATATAATGTTCTACAATTTAATTCTACTCACCTTATAAATGTTCATTAAATAAATATAAAAAACGAGGAAGCTATATAGAAACCATAAGATTCCATAAATTTAATGTATCCCAATTTTTTCATTATAGTGATAGAATTCTAGGTGTGAGATTTATGTTATGGGATATTTAATGTAACACTCTGTGAATTTATGCATATTAATTTGAAGTGAATTTTATATATTCAGTCTCTTTATTTAGATGCACGCCAACTAAAAATAACCCATGACATATTATAACATTTAAAACCCAATTAATTTTATTTGTTTGTATGAATAAAGATAACCAAATAATGAAATTTATATATGTGTGTGGGGGGTGGAGGTGTGGGTGTGTGTTCCATAATTCAGTTATGTGGATTAGTTTATAAGATATTATCATTTAATGTTTTTAAAATAATTTCATTTTTGAAACAACTATTTTCCAAAGAATTATATTTCAATATATATAATGATTTTTTATATTTTTTTAAATAATTTAAAATTATTTTTTCATTTTATTTGATTTTTTCTAATATAAATTAATAAATTAATTATATAATTTGTATGAATCAAAATAAAATCTTATGAATGAAAAATATATTAACTACATAGAAAACTATATTTATGCGTGTAATGTGTACTTATCATAATAAGATACAGAAATAACATTTTATTAATGATTTTAATGCAATGTAAATATGTTCTATATTCAATAAAATATTTTAAAATTAAAATAATTGTTTTTTATCAATCTATTATGATAATGTTAACTCAAATTGTTTTCTTAAATTTTTTTTCCAAAAAATAGGTTTCATCGTGTTTTTATGTTATTATAAAAGTGATTTCTTTCACTTAATGGAATTGAATTTGAAGAATTGTATTATTTATTGGGAATTATTATCTCCATTTTTGGTAATGACTAAATATTCATCTCTTATGATAATTAATACTAACTATGGATAAAATTTGTTAGGACAGTTAGTTAGAAAAAAAGTGATAAGACTAAAAAGCAGATATAATCATTCCTAAATATCATTTTTCAATATACATAACCATTTTATAATTATATATTCAAATTAATCTCTATTTTCTACAATATTATCATGAAATTAACTTTATATTATTTAAATCATTTAGGTAATTCTATGGGTGTTCCACCACTCGATTATAAAAGGGAACCTCTTATCGTCTATTAATCACATATAATCATCACTATTTCTCTTCCATTTCCCCCCGAAAACACATTATTCTCATGATCACATAATTTAGTGTCCAATTTTTTCTTTCAATCCAAACTAACAAGTATTATTGATTTAATCCAAAGTATGACTCTCTATGAAGAGGTAATTGTCATACCTGACTATTTCACTATTTATTTCTCATTATGATTCCTCTAAATATATTATACACATCATAAAATAATGAATATATCATAATAAATATAACTTTATGATATTTTTATTATGGTAAAACAATTTTAAACTTTCATTCCATAAAATGGGAAAATAATGTATTGCTAATACATATATAAAGACAACAAACTCTATAGAGAAATATAATTCACATTAAATAATTACATACCATGGAGGGTTATCAAGGTGAATTAACTGAATATATATTATATTGATTATATTATTATAATAAATGCATTATAAAAAATTATCTATCTTTTTCCACCGTGTACATATAAAAAATGAAAACAACATTCATAGAGATGTACTGATGATTGCCTCTATGAATGGTGTAATTCATTTTTATATCAATAAAAATTATGGATGGTTAAAAATAAATATATTTTTAATATATATTGTATTTATATAATTATTAACATTATATTAGAAATGGAACCAAGAAAATAATTAAAGTACCCTACCTGTTGAATTGAAATATACATTATAAATGAATTAATTAACACCATAAATGATATTGATAAGGAATGAATGTTAATAAAAATTGATAATATTGTATATGTATTCTATGTATCTTATTATAATAATAAATATGGTTTTGTTATAGGTTTATAATAAATTAACATTTAATCTATTGTCAGATAAATTTTGTATGAAAAATGTCAGACTTAAGGTAAGGAGTTTGTGTTACAATCTCACATTTTACCACGATTGTTTGTTCATAAATTTAAAATTGAAAATATATATGATAAAATTTTTAAAAATAATGTTTCTATTATTATAATATTCTTATTTCAATAAATTAAGTAATTTCTTTTCTTTCCCTGGAATCTTCAATCATCAAATGATTTTTAAGGAAAATATCCATGGATTTCTTATTTGGCCGTGAATATTTTTCTTGAATGCCCATATATTCGTTAAAATGTTTTCAAAAATATTTTTTAATTATATAATAATTTATTAATGTAATTTTCACCAATTTGTGAAATTATATAAAATGGAATTTAATTAATCTTCAATATATTTTCCAAATGATGAACTTTTTACTAATGGAGTGAATGCAAATTTGTTTTAAGATATACTCAATGAGAATATTTTTATTCCATTATAACTAATAAATTATTTAAGTATAATTTTAAAATTTAGATTATTAATTACACTGAAATTTTTATTAACATTCAGTAATTTTTTTTGTATTTAAAATGATGATTTCAATATTAAAAGGTTATTTTTCTCAAGAAATGTTCTAATTAACTTTTAATGGTATTTCCTTCTATAAGAAAATCATTCAATATTTTTTTATTATTTTTCATTAATAAAATAAAACATTTCTAAATTAATTATATATTAGGATGGTTATATATTATGTTCATAAAATCATGAAAAACTATTTTTATTTTCCATATGTTAATCTTTGTTGAAATAATTTATATTTTTACAATATTTTGGAATACATATGACTAGATTACGATTGTTTGATTGGTGAATCCATTATATACCTTCAATTTATTGGGTATTGATAATTGTTTTATGATCTCTAAGAGTAAAAATCCTGTTATCCAAATCCAAAATTAGGGTACATTGGTGGTTATCCCATTCGCAATCCAAGTATATGGGTGGTTATCCCAAGACTAACATGTGATGAATGTCTTGTCACGGTTCATGGACATATGAAATCTATTATTATGATCAAGACACACAATTCATTATAATATCTATTTTGAGTAATTATTATTTTTATATGATCTTATGAATCATGATCTATCATTCCACTATGATTTATGTCTTATGAATAGTCAATGAATTTTCCATTTATAATGATCATTGTAATATTGGGAATGATTTAAAAATTTATTACTCATATTCTAAAACACTTATGGCCAATATATAATTAAATATTATCATAGAATTATTTCACCCCTGGTTAACCATATTGAGCATTTGAGATCATATTTTCTCCTATTTTCTTATCCCCATGATATAACGATATGTTTTAAATTGGTAATGTTTGTGATGTTTCCAATGTCCCAAGATATTGATGTATTTGATGAAGATATTTCATGAAAATTAATGTTAATTCATTTTTTCTATAATGAAACTAAGCCTTTACAGTTCTAGTTCATTTATTGTTTTTGGTGTATTGAGCGCACATGAAAAATGATAAAATAATAATGTGTTTATTTTTTCGGTCTCCTTGGAAATACTAATATTCAACCAGTTTATAAAAATATCAAAAAGCATTTTCAACCCATATTTCATTAATATTATTCAATTATGATATATATTTAGTCAAAATCATTTATGAAATATAAAAATTAATTTTTATATCGATAATTTTGTATAAATTTTTTTAAATTCCATAAATACTCGAATTTTTTTGAATAGTTTATTTTACTTATAATTATTAAATAATATAAAATTATAAAAAAAATTGAATTTAATATAAATAAATTTATAAATAAAATTTTCTACATTAATGAAATAAAAAATGGACTATATTATCCTTATTTTTACGGAATAATCTCATGTTATATTTATTTTACAAAAATTTAATACTTTTAACCTGTGATTTAGTTGAGGTATTTATTATGAAATTAGTGATTAAATATATTTCATTGGATGTAAATATTTAGTGAAACTATTTTTTATATGTCCTTCAAACATGAATTTAGAAGACAATGCATATTCTATATTAAAACAATTTAAAAATGTTTAAAACAACTGGCATTGAGAAGTATTTTATACAAATTAATTCATCATCCATTACTAATGGTTATTGTCTTTTCCAAATTTTGATCAAAAAAGGCATTTTAGTATTCTCGATTCAACATTTAGTTTTAAAAAATACCTCCCAGGATAAATTTAACACACAATAAATTCGTTGAAATTTAAGTAGAGTTTTTCACATTATAAAAACATGTGAAAAGTTCAATCAGATTTCAGTATCCTAAAATACTCTAATCACTTTATAAAATTTCATTTCAATTAAAAGTTATTCTTATTAAGATAATTAAATTTTATTTTTCAGATTTTTGTTATATTTTTAAAAATTGATTCTGTTGAATGAGGAATCTGGATCTTAAGTGAATTATAATGCATTGTGTTGAAAAACACATGATTTCTCCTTTAAAAATTATTTTCTATAGCTAAAATATAAATTTATGTCTTAATTATTTTCTACTTAATTGAATAATTATTTTATTATAGTGAATATTTTACACCTCAAATAAAAATCATTCACATTATTGAAATACTTTTTTAGAATAATTTGTTTTATTCATTGGGGAACAGAATAAATTAAATTTGTGATGTCAATTACACTAACAAATCATAATAAATATTAATTAGAATTTTATTATTCCAATAAAATATATCCAACATATGCTAAAATTTGTTTCCCCCACCAAAAAAACTCTCAAATTCAACATAACCTTTAATAAATGAGTGTGGTTTGAAGGGAATATGGTTTTTAATGTGACTCTATAACAATTATTTTTTCGATAATATGACATAAGATATTGAATAATGGAAATTTAATAATTATTGGATAAAAAGGTATCATTATTTAATAAAATCATTATACTATTTTACACCAAAAATTCTATAGTCTCAAATAATAATTTATATAATATTATTTATTTTTAAGACATGCATATGATTTTATCTAGAAGTAAAATAATTTAGATAATGTTAAAAAGAATTTTTAAAATCCCATGTGTATGTATTTTTTAATATTAAATAATGATCATAATCCTTTATTTACCATTTGATTAATAACAATCTTAAAAATTTATATTAACAATCAATGAACTTAAAATAACTTTAATCTGCTGAATGTTGTTAATAATATATAATAAATTCTTCCGAAAATTTTTAATATTATATATGTGTTGGTGATTATATTTATTCCCTGATCAATGAATTAAAAAAATATAATAAAAGAAACATAAAATCAAAACATACTAATCTAACTTCCCATCATAAATATATTTCACAGTTCTGATAATCTATACCAATTAAAATTCACATATTGTAGTACTAAGAGAAAAATTAGTATAACATTGATCATAATTAATGTATTATAGAAAACTAAAACATGAGTTTATTTATTAGGAAATAACCAAAAAACTATACAATGATTTATTAAATAATAACTAAAAAACTAATATAAATTTATATATATGTTGGTGATTATATTTATGCACATAAGATAAGTGCATTGAATATCGATAATTTCTATTTCCTACAAACAGAAACCACCAAAAAACTAAACTATGACTAATGTAATTAATCTCTAATGTATTTTATATAATAAAACTTTTAGAGATTAACTATAAAATTTCTTTTGTGTTTTTATTATCCTTACATTAAATGGTGTAATAATTCTTCCCTTGTTATATCTGGTAAGGAGTTTCATTAGTTTAAAACAACATATAACCTTTAATTCTGTTAGTTTATTTATCTTCATCTTCCATTGACAAGAATATTCATTTTGTATCATATGTTCTTCCTCAATAATACATATTTTTGTATCCATATAATTTTCTTGTTTCTTATACTTACATATTCTACTGTAGTTAAAGATAATAATTGTGTAATTTAAACCACCTATTTAATTGAATATGTCATCGAACAATTAATATACATAAAGATATTTCTATTTATTCTTAAAAATGAGATGAAATAAATTTTTATTTCATTTTCACCTCTATATTAGTGGTTCCATCTTATACATACCCCGAAATAGGCATATAGATGTCTAATATTTTTAAATTACATAAAAATAATTTTATCTCAATATGTTTTGATAAATTAAATTAATGGTATAAAACATTAAAATTATACATAATATTTTTCTACTGAAATTTCCTCTAATATAAGTATCACTGTTTATTTAGTAATTATGATATGTTGTAGAATCTATACCTCTTCAAACATATAATAAAACTATAAAATATTTTCTTTTCATCTTCACTCCCCTTGTGAATATAATCATTTATTGAGTTAGCACAATCTTTAATGGAATAATTGACATATATTGGTGTTTAAAAAAAATAAATGAAATGGAATAAAAAAATTTCTTTACTATATACAATGTTCATATTTTCCATATTCAAGTCCATGGATATCTCCAAGAAACATTTCTTTTTTTCAGGTGTATCACAGTATCTCCATTTATTTCCAATCAAAAAAAAATCTTTATTAACAGTATCATCACTCAAAAGAGTATGATAAATGAACAATGGTATTATGTTGGTTTTTCTATAATAAAAATATATTAGAAATAAAAAATAATAAAATCAATCCAATAGATTTTAATTTCATGTTAACATCTCATATCATCATTAGTATGAATGTTTCATCACGACATACCTCTAAAAATATATAAAAATTAAAATATGTTATTATATGATTCATATCATCGCATCGTAGGGATTTTAATTTTAAAAATGGGGGAAAATATTCTATAAAAAATAAGTTCATATTTAATATTTCTATAAGATTTTGGACATCAAATATATGATCATTATTGTCAACAGTTTTCATTTTTATTTGGATTTCATCCTAATAAACCTTCAATAACATCAAATAATCTCACATTAATTATTATTTATTTCATTTCAACTATCATATTTTCTCTTATATATTATAATTATTTTTTTATTTTATATTATCAACCAAACAATTATAATTATCGTGACGAGAGTAATTTAGGGACATGCTATTTTGATATAAATTTTAAATGTATTTAGTGACACTTTTCTAGATTAATTTCATTATATTTCATTTTTTTTAATAGAAATTATGAAACATGGGGTTGAAATTTCAATTCTCCTAAATAGAGGAATTTTTTTAATATGGCCAAATATGAATAAAGAGTGAATAATATTATTATTTTCTTAAGGAATATACAATAATTGAAAATATAGGGTCAATTTCATGAGGAGATTAAATAATTTTTAAAAGTAATTCATTTAATATTTTAAATATATTTAAAAAGAATGATATAAATTATAATATACATAGCATGGGTTTTAATGAAAAAATATATATATGAGAGGAAAATGAACAGTCACTATAATAAAAACATTGAAATTTGAGAGAACATAACAGTCCTTTGTATTTATTTCTAGGATACTTATCAAAATTGAATTAACATTTCACTACGGCCATTATTCATACTGATTGATAATTTCATAATAATTTCCTATTTATGTTTTAATTTTTCTTCTTATCAATATATTATACAAAAACAAACATGAATATTTATCTCATATTCCATAATGTCAAAAAATAATGTCACCATTTTTCATCACCTGTTAATACTGAAATGTCTATACTAGTAAAGAGAAGAATAATAAATGAAAATTGAATGAAGAAAAAAGAGATAAATAATTGTTCATCCTTACTAAATTTTCAATCTATAAAAATAGTTTCAATAAAAATAAAATAAAAAATAAATAAATTTAGATTCGCAGATTTCTTACTAAATTGCATCCATTAAATGAGTTGTGAATAATTATTTATCTATCAATTGATGATAAATTGGATTATAGTAAGAGAAAAAAATACAAAAAAATTATTATTCAACTAATATACTAATGGATCTGAAATCCTAATCAGAGATATATTTGGCACATGCCTAGAGAATTCTCGACCACAAAACACATTGGATTGTACCATGATCTAGACATGAAAAAACATAAAAAAAATGGTCATTAAAACCACTAGGATCCTCCAATATAGATCTCTAATTTTTTGATGATCTTAAATTATTCTATAATAGGTCTTGATTAACATGAAAATAGTAATATACAATATCAACAATGTGATTTCCTTAATCACTATTAATCAAACAATGTATCATCCACCCCCAGAAGCACAAATACATTGAGATATCAAAAATTAAATTTTCAATAACTGAAATATAATTGATTTACATTGTCATAATTATATTATTTTATATCATATCACATACATAAAAAATTAATATTTTAAGGGCTCAATGGAAATGGGAAGTTCTCACAACCTAACCCAAAATCAACAATCTAGAATAAGTAATCATTATTACTTTTTGACAATCATTACATGAACCATCTTGCTGATTTTATATTCTATATTTATAATAAACACCAATGGTCAAATTAATAATTTATAGGGTTTGTTACAACAATATCATAAGAATAATTCTATCATATTATTGAAAAATCCTTATGTTATTTATTATAATTTTAACACCACCAGAAGATAATGATTATTCATTGAATATATTTTACTGAAAATATTCAACATTATAGAACAAGTAAGATAATATATATTTACCATAAGATGAAATAATAGTAAAATTAAATATAAAAATCAATAACATAACATTTTATGTTAGATCAAATTCCAATAATGTATAATGTAAATTTAAAAATCATGATAAGAAGGTTTTCTATGAATAAAAACAATAATTTTAGTTTTAATTGTGGTAAAAAGAAAATAAAAGTCCAAAATGGTCATATATTATAATCATGACCCAAAAATCAGTTTATACCGTAAGATTACATATGTCTACCCTGGTAGCCTATTAAAAATGTCTCTAAATAAATTGTGAAAATTGATGGATGTTTATTTTCCCATTTTTTTATTCTAGTATTCACAAATAACTCTGTATGAAATAAAACCATAACATCCCCTATTAACAATACAAATCCATGTAAACTTCATAGTGTTATTCTTAAATAGATCTATGTTGTATGAGGGAACACTCATTATTCGATATTTACTCAGTAATATGTACCAGAACTAAAATAACTCCCCAAATTCATTTATAAATGCCATAGTTTTCCACCTTCAAATGAAGAAATATTTTATAAATATGAAAATAGATGATTTAGGAAAATGATTTTACTTTTCAATCCATTATAATGAATATATTAGCTGAAATACACATTAGGAATAACAATGAACTTAACATGATACAAATATAAAACAATGACACCAAACTACTTCCAAAATAAAAACTAGATATACTTGTTCATGAGATTAAATTGGTTTTATAGAAGTTCTAACAATAAAATCTAATTAAGAAACAATAATCCATTACCGAATATTGAACATTATCTATTGATAAATAGTGGTGAAAAAATAATACCCAGTATCCAATATAGTATATTTATTATGAATCGAGATTAGAGAATCCATTTTTTTAAGCGGTTCACATTACATTATGATGAAGCATATACTGAAATGAAACCATTGAAACTATAAAAAACTAGTTAAAACTATTAAAAAAACATAGTTACATACTCAATATAGCCTCAAAATACATTTTATAGACACCAATACCTCCATATTTCATACTCTTAATCTAAAAAAATGCACCTAAATACCAAATTGATCTCATGTTTACTTCTTTAAAAACTAGAACTAGTATACTCAAGAACTATGATTGGCTTATTGGATTTACATTCTTGAATAACTACTCTTTATCAAAATCATCATAAAACCCATGATTCAATATATTATGTAAAATTTTTGAGGTCGATTACTTCCACATAAGTATCATTATTTGTATACAAGACTCATTATTTAAACACAAGTCTCATTATTTAAAACATGTATACCAAAAATCAATATTTTATAAAAAATAATAATTACATGGTGGTTATATGATGGATTTCGAGACTAAATATAGAACCTTATAGATAGTAAATCATCCATTGGGTGTGTATAATAAATAAAATACTTTCTTTAAAATTAATTTCATTTTCCCATATCCATTTTCATAAATCATTAGTCTATATTACATAATAATTTAAAAAAAATACATTACCGCTAACTATAATTTTCCCAAAAGATTAATATAGAATAAATCTAAAAACATCATTCAATTCAACTTTCCGGAACATAATCTACTTGTTCTCCACCGTATTGAATGTTGATTATTATAATGAAACCCAAAATATAACTTTAATAGGTTTAAAATTTTATATTAACAGAAAAGGGATAAATACTCAAATAAAGGAAACTATTGATTTCAAAAATAATCGACATACATCAAATGAGAAATCATTCAAGAAATATGAAAAATAATATATAATTTTTATTAAATTACAGACAATTCAATAAATCCTTTGAAACTTTAGTGTTGAAAAACATAAATAACAATTAATAACATATGATAAAATAGGAAAACCCAATGCATACATCATCTCTTTAGATGCCAATTTTTCTGAGATAATGTTTCTAAATACCTCCTTGAATACTATATTTTAACAATATATATTTATATGTGAAAATTTGTTATTTATTATAAAAGTATATAGTCTGGAATTTCCTTAATCCACAATTTTCCAATCACAATTGATCATAAAAGTACATCCATGAACAAAAAACACTAAAATACAAATGTTACACCTATAAAGATTGAATAATAACTATATTGGGGATTTTTTATTATTATATATCATAAACTAACCCCAACAAAATAATTCCATGTTAAATAATGGAGAAGATATTTTCCCACAATGACTACATAAAATATTCCATACATTGGTAACCCATCAACATGACAAAACCATCTCAATGAAGCTCGAGATCAGAGTGATGACATACCTTATGTTTACGATTTTCTATTGTGGGTAAATTATCGATGGTTTACGTGATGCAGCATGTTAGGAATTGTAAGGATTTCTGGGGTGGGTTTCAATTAAGGAGAATGATGGATTCACAACATATTATTTTAAATGGGAAAAATGATGGAGGATTATAATGAAAAAATGTCATTAATTTTGAGAATATGATAATGGAAGAAACTTAGCATCAATGAGGTTATCAAATAAGGTTCTTAAATGTATCAATAAACATGTTCATCAATAACATTAACGAATACTTATAAATCTCTAGAATTAATTAATTCCTTCAAATTCACATAAATGGAACACAACTAAACAACTACTAATACCAAATAAGATCCATAAACCTATAAAGTAACATACATATAAATGAAATTAACCACAATCCACCAAAACCCAAGATAAAACTAATTATATTATCCATGAATAAGGAACAATAATAACATATAAAATTTAATGTGAAATACACTTGAGATTATAACTGGATTTTATAAATTGAATCTTTTGGGAGAGGATACATAGGGGTGAGATAATGCACTAAATATAGGAACATAAATTTTATAAGGATTCTGGAAAATAGTCAAACCAATAATACTCTTCATCCCCTATTTATATTGAATTTTAATCTCGAAAATATTGTTGAGTCATTGACCAGGAATACAGTGTCTCTACTAAAAAGTATAATAAAAATTAAATTTATTTGAAATTTGTAATCACTAAATCATTGATAGGAATTTTGAACACAGAAAACAAGTCAAGAAATTATAATTGTTAAATGTAATACATGGAAAAATTATGTTTCTGTTTTAAGAACACCATGGGTTAGACCATGGAAAATGGATACCAAACATCCCATTTTCAAAACCTATGAACTTGAATGACCTATTTTTTACAAAAAACTGTCAAAGACGCTAACATGGGTTTCACAAACATTTGTAGTCACTATAGGGAACTCAATAAGGCATCTAATTAGCGGCATCTATCAATGTATTGTGTCATATATAACTTATTGGAGTTGGAATGTATTCAGTGAACAAGTTTATAAAAATTATCATTAAACTCCGCAGGTCTTCCAAAAACCAATATGAAATTCTCACAACGAAATCGTTCCAGATCATGTATGACCACAACCTCCACTATATCAACCCCTATGAGATTTTTTGATATAGTGGACTGATAACTCAACCACTAGTCTCCAAAAAAACTTCTAAACCCTACCTTAACATAACCAAGGTCCAAAAAATATAATGAAATATTATATAATAAGTAATCTATTAGATCATATTCATCTCAAAAAAATCTCTTATTTCACAATTAAAATAATTCCTTAAGAAATAAATTATCACTTGATAAATTAATAAGATAACGAATATTTTAAATAAAATAAAACTAAATGGATACATTAACATAGAGTATAAATAGAACCAATTTTTTTGAAATCTATAAATATACCATCCATGACCAGATACCTCTAAAATAGGGAAATTCCAATGTTAAAAGTTTCCTAGATTATTATTTACCTCCCAATACATTACTAACATCCTAATAAAGAGTTAGAAATATATAAACAGTCATTGGAATCCTATTCCTAATTCCTTATAGAATTACAATAGAAATTAATAAAAAGTTATGACATAAAAATATTGAACATTATTAACCCCAATACTCAATTTCATGCTCAAAGGTATTAAAATTACATAACCCACATATTCTATATAGAATTTAGACAAATAATAATAATTTTTTTGTAAGAACTCATAAATACTATTTTATAGTTTTTTCTAAAAATCTTGTTTTGTAAATTTATATCTAACAAAATTTCATAATTCATCACATCTTTCCTAAATTACATTTGAATGGACATGATGGATAACTGAATCCCCAGATTCTATACAGATAGTTTTTATAAACATAATCTTCCTAATTTACTAGGAAACAATGAAACTAATTAACTATGTTCATAAAATACTTCCCATGGTTTTGTACTTTATCTTCCCGTTTCTAGATCATTTTATTCTCTATTATATGGATTTCCAAGTTTATATGGGAAATTAAAAAATTCCTGAAATTTTCAGAAAACCCAAAATAAGAATTCCAATATTGGTCTCCATACCTCATTATCCCCCAGTATAGAGCCACCAATTGAAACAATCTAATAGATTAAGTGATTTGAAATTAACTTTGAGTCCTCACCAATATAAATGAACTCAAAGTTTCTTCTAATAAATCGTCAACAATTTAATTAGTCTTTTAATTGGAAAACATGAGTAATTTTGACCACAAAATCATTACAATGATTCAACCCTTGATTCATCATTCCCATTTCATCTCACAACAACTTACTGATGTTTCGATGTCATATAATTAGTTTGACATAAAATATAATGTTATCAGACATCGCACGAATCATAACCACACCACAGAGACCATAATAATGAGTGGGAAACCTGTCCTTGGGTGATAAATGACCACATATCCCTTTCACACAATATATTTTATTTGGAATAATATGACAACCCATATATAAACATGGGAAAATGACCCTATTATGATTCAAAATAAAATCACACTATATCCATCATATCATTGCATGATCATTATATATATTATTCACTTTTATCTATCATCAATATTCACCAGATAAAATCATACCAAGTCATATAAGGAATATTTTTATAATTATTACTATATTTCATTTAAAACCACATTATAAAATCATTTACAATCAATTAATTTTTTACCTTAAGAAGGTCCATTGAGCAATAATATCAAAAAATTAATAACAAATCAAGACAATTTTTCTGAATTCAACACATAATATTCAACACATATAAAACACATATCATCAGGGAACAAAGTTCACATTAACAATCATTTTATCCTATCATAATTTAATTGAAATAAATTTATTATTTTAAATTTATAATAACTTTATGTCATGATTATTTGATCTACAACTAGATTACACATGCTTCACTTTCATACATCATAATTAAATTAAAAATATATGATTAATATATTTTAAATCTAAATGTGATTTTTTTTTAAAACACTACACAGAATGAGTGACCAAATAAAAAACTATTCCACCATATATAGTATCATGGTTGTGTTTCTTGAAGTAAATTTATATTTTTAATAAATTTATTAGGTCAATCTTGTTATGTACTTGTGATTTATAATTCTATGATTATATATAATCAATTGAGCTCATACGTAAAACTACATCTATTTCCATAAATTTTCTTAAATAGTATGTTAATATTAATAGTGAAAATTTCAATTAATATTATAAAAATTATATTTTGAAACAAGATAATTAAAATTTTCATTAAATTAATTCACCTAAAATGTTTAATATATATAGGTTGTTTTAATTGGAAGAAATTTTCGATAATTATATTAATAATAGAAAATATTTTTCAACTAGTTACTTTATAAACGAAAAAAATACTTGTAATTATTAAAAATTGTATAAATGTTAATTAAATGAAATTCATCATAAGTTTATGAAATTACATAAAAATAAAAAACTGTGGGAAGAAAGTATCAAATAATTTCTAAAGTTTATAAGAGATCTTGTTTAAACTAATATTAATGGTTTAATTAACATTAATTAAATATAATTATAATAACTAAATTATATCCACATATGTAATCATAAATCGACAAAATATTCATAACTATGAATAAAAATTAATATATAGAATGAAATCTATAAAAATGTTTTATGAAAAATTCATAAATTTGTTACACCACAAATCAATATATTTTCCACAAAACAATTTTAGTATATTAAAAACATCCACGAGTGGAATTATATGTGTGGCTAAGTGGTATCCTCTGCCGAACCCAAAATCATTATTTAAAAAAAATTCATCACAATGAGACATATGAAATACTTAAATTTTACTAACTACAAAATTAATCCCAACTCATTACAATTTATAATAAAATAATAAAAAAGTACTATTTTATGTAAAATGAAACATAAATCACTATTTCTATATCAAATAGATATCATAATCATGGAAATAATCTTACCACCATAAATATATTTATTGAATAATTTCATTATGTTTTTCATCAAAGTATATACTTGTTCAATGTTACCCATTTTTTTTTCTTTTCAATGACTTAATAGTATTCACTAAATATTAAAAATACACATACAATATTTCATCATTATAATATTATTGTAAATTGTAAAGTCTCGTGTTTTTTGAACTATGTTAAAATACGATGAATTTTTAATTTTATTAGTTTATCAATGGGTCAGGTTTTTTTAACACAGATCCAGAATTTTATTCCAAGTGCTGGAACACCTAAAGGTATTGTTTTTGTAATTGAAAAGTTATCCTATAATTTTATTGACTGTCCCGATGAGTCTCAGGAGCACTAGTTCTAGAAAAGTCCACTTCCATGAAAATGCACGTGCACCGCATGGTTACGGTCCAACCCATTCAATTCAACTTATTTAATAAATTGTTTAATTTAGTTAAATAATATTATATGAGAGACTATGATTAATTAAAATTAAATTTTAATAATAATAATAAATAAGTTATTATTATTATTATTATTATGGATTTTTAATTAAATAATTGATATAGAATTAATTTAATGATGGTTGAAGAAGTCAATGTTGCTTTTTGGTTTATCGACGAACCGTTTTAATTAAATGAAGAGTTTTAAATTATTAAAGGACCATTTATTTTTAATTGGAGGTTATGAGTTGTATTTTTTATCATTAATATCATATTAATGATATTCAAATAAATTGGGTGTTTTGGTTTTAATTAAATGAATGTTGGAATAATAATAATGATGTTGTTATTACTATTATTCTTATTGTGGTTATTTAATTATAAAAATGTAAAAAGAATTTAATTTGGATTTTCGGCTTTTAAAATAATGTTTTCTTTTAAGAAGGGTTAATTGGGAGTTATCGTCTTAATAAATTAATTTTTATGGATATAATAATTATTAATTATGACTATAATTATCATAAAATTTATTATGTTTATATTTATTATAATTATTAACATATTATTATTGTTTTATAATTAAAAACAATAATAATAAATTTTGGGGGTTTGGTTGGAATGGAATTAATTTTTAATGGGGTGGAAATAATAAAATAATTTATTATTATCATATATGATTTACAATAAATTAAATTAAATTTAATTAAGGGTATTCTATTTAGTTTTTTTTTGTTTAAAAACAAAAAAGGGGGAGGACTCTTATCCTCCATCCCACATGCATAGGAGGCACGACCCCCCCTTGCAACCATTTGTGGCACAACACAGTAGCATCTTTGGCCTCCTTCTCTATATGACCCTCCTCATTTGGACCTCTATCAATCCTCAACCCCCCAAA
Source organism: Viscum album (assembly GCA_963277665.1). NCBI lineage: Eukaryota > Viridiplantae > Streptophyta > Magnoliopsida > Santalales > Viscaceae > Viscum > Viscum album. The sequence continues at coordinate 351,545,102 of OY728123.1, forward strand.
TGACCATCTTTGTAGTAGCGCAACACCCGAGTGGATCTCCTATAACGTGTTAACCTAGTCACACTACCCCCCTTCTAGGTTCACCTTCCTCAATTTTTTCATCCCAAATTTCTTTTGGGTTTTGGTTTTATTCTTCTTGGTAATAACTTCCCTCATAGTCTCCTTCATCGCTTAGGCGATTTTCTGATTTTTCAATGCCGATTTTGTTGTTGGTTGAATCCCTATTCATCGATTTTATATAGTTGTTGTGTTTTTCTAATGTTAGTCTATGAGTATGTTGTTTAGGAACCCTTAGGTCAATGTTCCCTCATCCTCCACTAATGGCGAGTTCAAATTTCGTGATTTTATTTGAATCCATTGGTTCATGTAGCTTCAAAACCAGTTTTTTGGTTTTTCAATAGTTAAATTAAGGCATGTTAATTTTTTATGAGTCTCTGGTATCTTGTTAGATGTGTATTGATCATTACTACTTTGACTCTAGGTTCTACTTTAGTATATCGAATTTTATTTCTCAATGTACTAGACTTCCACACATATATATAAAGGTGTTCGTGCTTGCGATTGCAGACCAGTTGTGGACTGTTTGGCACTAAGTACATTAAAGTGTTTCAGAATTAAAATGATGCCACCATGAGGTATGCTCCCAAATCATTATCTATTTATTAGAGAATGCATTTTTTATTATTAAAATAAATTATGGGCATGAGTCTCCTTGTTTATGGAAATACAATATTTTCTTTTAATGTTGAATAATGATAAATTTTTGGTCAGTGGTAATCTGATATCATGCATGCAGTTGTTTTGGGTCTTAGTTTGTCTTCATTCTAGTACTGATTTATGGAATGTCATTACATGACTCCTTTGATGTTATTGAGTGATTCTTTCCACAATAGATGATTTACGAATTGACTAGGTCTTCGTTTTATGCTTGTGTTGATGGATATTTATTTGATGCCATGTTAATTTGTTGAGTTTATGCCCGGAGCTACAAATGGTTAAAAAAGAAGCACCCATGGGTCTTCCTTGTAGTTGAGAGTTAAATGGTGATGGACATGGACCCCCTTAGGTGTTCCATTTAACTCATGTCACAGAATGTAAATTATGAAAATGATGATACATCAGTTTGAGAATTAGATGTTTGAATGGGGAGGGATGGGTAATAGGGGAATTAATTGTAGAATTAATTATGAAGTCATGAGTTGGAAAAAAATGTGTCTTTTACCGATTATTGAGAATATAGAATATTTTGACATGTTCAAAATATATTTTGGGAACTGGTAATAATTAATGGATAGATTAATTATTAAATATTAAATGGTTAATGGTTAATTAATTAATGACTGGTTAAAGAGATATTATTTCATTAATTTATTGTTTAATTAACTAATTTTCATACATTAAATTAAGATTGTTAATTTAATGATTTTTACGACTGTTGGTCAAGGGTCTCATTTGATGCATGTTTTTTTCATTCCCTGAGTTGTTTTGGATGAAGTTTTTTAAAAAATATTACATGATGTGTTAGATGGTTGCTAAATATTTCATCCTTGTTCAACATGATTTGAGTTGATTATGATGTGCATGTAAATTGTCAAAGTCATAGACAAATCTATGTTTGAGTCCATGGGATCAGACTTGTTAAAGAATTAGGAATATTAAATGTTAAGTAAAATAATTAATTGTTAATTAATTATTAACTATTGAGATGTTGAATGGTTTATTAATTGTTGACTAATTTTATGGCAGAGTTATGTTATTAATTAGATTTTTAATTAATTGATTGATTGTATTAATTAATATAGGAAATAATTAATGGATGGTTTTTGGGTGTTAGACATTGCATTCTACACAAATGATAAATATATGTGAATGGTTGATAAAAGTGTTGTGAGGTAGGCAATTTGCTCCAAATACTCATGGGGTGCTAGACATGGAGTTCTATACCCAACTTTCATGAAAATTTTATTTTATGGGACATGGATTGATGCTCTGAATACCCATGGGTTGTAAGTCATGGACTAGCATGCCAAATAGTCAAGAGGGAGGTAGACATGATGTTATATACCATTTAATTGAAATTGGATTGTGGGTACAGTTGGTCGTACATAATAATTAATTAATTGGTTCATGAAAACTGTTTTGACATTATGATTTGTGAATTGAATATGAGAAAGGGTTCAGACTTATCAATGAATTTTGTGAATCACTGTTACTGGACGGACCATAGAGTGAATCGCTATTTTTAGTGGATGGGATCAGATACAGTATATGAAAGAATAAATTAAATATCTCATGTCACGTTATCCAAGCCAAATAAAAATCATGGATTTGGCCTTTACTTTGATTAAATAGATTTTCTTTAGAGACATCTCTGGAGAGTGACTTATATGGGGGATGTTGGGCTTTGGACGAATCTCGATAATTTCATAATATGATGAGGAATGAATAATTGATAAATGAATGTTGTTGGTTAATGACTATTGTGTATTCATGAAAAATTTATAATAATGGTTCAAACACTATCTGAGGGCAGATGAAGGTACTTGGTTGTATAGTTAAATTGTATTTCTTTCTTTCATTATGCATTCATTCACACAGTTTAAATTATGTATTAAATGTCCGGATTTGGGGTAGACACTGGTGGTCCCTGCCTACAGAGATTTATATCCCACAACCTACTCTAGCCACCACTGCACTGGGCTACCCGAGTAGATTCTATTTGGTTGTAGGATTGTTCTGTTTGTATATACTTGGGGAATAGGTGCAGTGGTCTGAGTGGAAGCTCTGATTTCTAAAAGAGATCACCATGAGGGCATTGAGTCATTTTTACCTATTTCTGTATTGGAATGTAATGCATGGTATTTTTTAACTATTTTCCATTTTTTATCATTATAATGTCATGAATTCAAATGTTTTATGATTGGACTTGGCCAATTTTATAAAATGGGAACTATTTTTCTTCCTCTACATTATCATTTATTAGATTGCTTCTACTATTTATTCCCATTGTATATTATTGTACTCTATTATGAGGGTATAGTCTCCCCACTGTATATCCTTAGACCCTCGCTTCTAGTTGGAATCATCTAGCAAACAGGGAGACATGCTTGAGGTCATGTGGCTACCAGTCCCTCCATCGGTTTAGTGGTGAGCCATGTCGGGACGTTACAAAGTGGTATTAAAGGAATTTTGTCCTTTTGTCTCTCTCTTTTGGGTTGGTAGAGGGGAGACTAGGAATGTGTTGGTGCTTGGGTTAATAGTTGTGGTTGGGACTGATCACCCCATGTATAGGAAATTACCATGTGGCTAGGGATGTGAATTGATGGTTGTAGTCTATGAGGATACATTTGATATTATTTCACCTAGAGTTACTGCTGTATTTTCCAATGCTTATAGATTTTGAAAATATTGAAAAAAAGTTATTTTCCCTAAAAGGTCAACGAAGTTTCATACATGATTCATCATTGGAAAATATATATTCACATGCCATGCATATAACATTCCATGTAGTTGCATTAGTAGAATGGATACTAATTAGGAATGTGTGCCTTGGGTGCAATACCATGTTTAGATCGGCTTTAGCATGCCACTATAAATTGCATGTTTTGGTGATAGATATAACATTATAGAGTGAATATATGCTATACTACATTAGTTATTAGCATGTTTTCTATTGTTTCATGTTTTTGTGTAATATCATGTTGTTAGGTTACTGCTTATGATAACATTCTAGAGATGTTTTGATGTGTGAAAGGGAGGATAAATTTATAATGTTAAATGAATCTTGATTGAGAAAAATTGGAGGCAAATGTCAGCGGTAAGGTGTATGGGCGCCCAGTTGGTTGGTAGACAGACTCCCATGTGTTTGAACCTTATATAACCATAGTATTATTGAAAATGGATACAAATGTAAAAATGAAGAGTTTTGATTGAGATGAACTATAGTTGGGTTGCTTTTTAAAGAACCTTATTTGAATAAATAGGACCCATGGAGGTCTCCTTCTAGGTAAAAAGAATTTAGATGATAAATTTCCTATTTAAATTTGAAAACACTGAAAGTTATATGTTTAATGATGATGTTTGTTATATCATGCCTTTTTTTCCATAGGTATCATTTTGAAAAGCAAGTGACTTGTTATGGAAAAAGTATGTGGGTGTTTTTTGAAATTCATTCAAATGTTGAAAGGTTTAAATGAATTACATAAAGTGGATGAAACGAAAATGGGGCTTTTGAATCTTGTGATTTTACTTTTGAACGATCAGGAGAGTGGGTCAATGTTTATGTTTGATAAGGGGATACATTGTGTTAGGTAGTACCCTTAGAATGTTCTACTTCATTAATGTATGTTCCTCCCACTACTCAGTAGTACTTCTTGTTACTTGGGTGTTATGGCACGCCGATAGGTCTATGCTTCAGATTTTATGATCAATGTTTGATGTGGTGATCATGGTTCATGGTACATCACATGCATGTGTTATGTGCTTTAAAAGAGCAAGCTGGTGAGTAGCTAATCTATTATTTCAATTTCATGGAAAATCCTTAGGCGGGGAGTGTCGCTTCATTTTCATTGAACATGTCAACAAGAGATGCAAAGAATTTAGAATAGAGTTGTTCTATGGTAGTTTGAATGATCATCTTAATGACCTCATTTTTCTTATAGTGTGATCTTCTGAATACAAAGAGAATGTACCCTATCATGACCTCATTATGAAGACACTAAGACAGCATTGGTATTATTCCACGCTGTAGTTTTAATGTTGTTGGGCTTGACAAGTACTTGTTATATGGGAAGTATGCGGGATGTGTGTTTTCTTTGGGCTAGAAATTTATTCTTGTTTATGCATAGTTATTTTTTAAAATATAACCTTGTAATTTATTGTCTTGGAAATATCACTAGAGGCCGGGTAAGGACTTCGTTATACATACAGATGGTTTTGGAATAGTTTTAAAGGAATGTCGTCAGATAAAGGGGGAATGTGGGTTTTTGGTCAACGAAATCTTTCAAGGGAATAATGCACAACATGTTATATTGGTTGATCGAGATTCAACCGTTTTCGTTGTCGGGGTCCCTGTAATGGCCACAGATATAATATTTGTTTCGATGTTTAAGCTATTATGTGGGCTTTGGATATGGTTTTAAGGGCATATCCATTAGTCTTATGAAGGTTTAATTGTGTGTTTGGGATTAGGAATGCAACATGCCAGTTCTAATTAGATTAAATGACATTGGTAGAGTGGATGATTTAGTAGTGGTTCTCAATTTCTTTTTAGGGATGATAAGTTTATAAGGAGGGAAGATTTTAATGTCATGTGTTTTTGAACCAGGTTAAAATATAATGATTTAAAAAAAATCGGTTTATCAATGGGTCAGTTTTTTTAAACTAATCTACAGAATTTTATTTCGAGTGTTACAACACCTAAAGGTTTCATTTTTGAACTTGCGTAATTACGCTATAATTTTAGCGGGTGTACCAAGGAGTATCAGGAGCACCGAATCTGGAAAATCCACTTTAATGGGTCTACATGGGTAGTGCATAGTTGTAGTCCAACCCGTGCAGTTTACCCTATTTAATAAATTATTTAATTTAATTAAATAAGATTATATGAGAAAATTTGATTAATTAAAAGAAACATTAAATAATAATAATAACAATGTCATTATTATTATTATTATTATTATTATTATAGTTATTAATGTGGTTGTTTAATGAGACAAATGATAACGAATTAATTAAATGATTGTTAACGAAATTACTGTGGGTTTTGGGTTTATCGAAGAACAATTTAAATTAAATGAATATTTTAAAAATTATTAATGGACCATTTATTTTTAAAAGGAGGTTATGAGTTATAAATTTATAATTAATATCATATTAATGATATTATAATAAATTGAGGGGTTTTGGTATTATTGAAATGAATGTTGGAATAATAGTAATAATAAAAATTATTGTTGTTGTTGTTGTTGTTGTGCTTATCTAGTTAAATAAGTTCTAAAAGAATTTAATATGGCTTTTGATCTTTTAAAATAAACTTTTTTCCTTTATGAAGGGTTAATTGGGAGTTATCATCTTAATAAATGAAGGTTGAAGGAAATAATAGTAATGATTTATGACTATTATTATTATGCATCTTACTACGGTTATATTTATTATTACTATTAACTTGTTATGGTTGTTTTATAATTAGTAATAAAAATAATAATATATTTTTTGGGTTTGGGTGGAATGAAATAAATTTTGAAAGGTGTGGAAATAATAATAGTTTTTATTTTTATCATAAATGATTTTGAATAAGTTAAATGAAATTTAAATAAGGGGGTTTTGTTTAGTAGTAAGGTTTAAAAAAATATAAAGAATAAGGGAGGAACCTTCTCACCCTTCTTCCACGCACTGGAGGCGTGACCTACCTTTGCAACCCTTTCCGGCATGACTATAAAACCCCGTCCCCAGTTACCTAGAGTTAGTGCATTATTACATAACATTGGCATGATCACAAAAGATCAATTCTTGGAAGACCGATTAGTTTAGTAGCCTTGGAATCACTAGATACATTCATAAGTGTTACATTACATCACAAAATGAAAACTACAACAACATAGTCACCATAGTCCATGCTCATATCCCCTCAGACTATCCCTGTAGGTCATTCATAAAATAATTCTTCACATCCTGGGAAAACTAAAACATAGAAAGGGGTGAGCTCAGATGCTCAGTGAGGAACAATATATAGTAGAAACATTTATAAATAAGCATAAACATTTAATGAAATGTATTACTAATACCAAAGCCTTTCGAAATTGAACATCAGTATAATATGGAAAAAATAAAATAATATAATTACATTTTCTTATTCACATAGATATTCTACTAGTCTAATAATCCCATGCAATATCTATAACAACTTTCATAATGATGGAATGCATAATGACAGACTATCATAATCACATAATCAAGGCCTTGTGCTAAGACTAAAAATAAGATTGTGTCAAGCCCTTGTGATAAGATAGTAGTTTTCCTTATGAGACCTACTGATGCATCGAAGAGCTATAGCGGGCTCCACCTGTCACTTATTAAGTCCAATGCATTCCTCGCATGAACATGTTTAAATATAACATAGACATTCGTATTAAAACTAACATATGAAATATAAATACTTTCTCCATAAACCATGAATGGTATAAAAATAACACATCCACAGCCAAACATATCAAAAAATCGTCAATAAAATATGGAAGATTTGTATCATAATAAATAAACTTCAAATAAGCTTAAAATCCACCAATGGATGTTGACAAAGATGAAATCAAAACTATTTGATAGAAATATCTCTTTTTTTAACTCATTTAAAAGTCACATAATTATAAAATAAAATGTTTACTTTGGAAATATTCTTATAAGCTTGTATGGGAAGATTTGACGATTTTATAATGGTGGAAATAGCCGCACCCACCATATAAGTTAAAAAAGGCATTCTTACATTAATTTTTCCGAAAAGGATAAAAAGGACCTTGTTTGGAAAATGACGGAAAGATTCCTTAATAAACATCTTATAAAAAGTAAAACAAGGGTATAAATTACTTTAACCTATAGTCTATAAAATAGTAAGAATATTTTGAAATACATTTTTAGGAAACAAGGATGTGGATGATAAAATGGTCCCACTAGATAATTACGTATAAACAACATCAGATAATGAAGAGATTGTGAAATAAACCCTTAACTTTTACTTTTCCTTGTTCAAGGGTAGGTTAACATAATATATAATGGTGGAATAATTTTTATTAAATTATACATCAATCATATACATTAATATGATTTTATATATGATCTTTTAACATTGTTTTGTTAATAATATCTTATTATTATCATTGGTTCTGGTGTTAACTGATTCATTTTCCTTTATATGCATTTTTCCGTAAGCCGTGTTTTCTATGGATAAGTTGTATATTTTTAATATCCAGAATTATATTAAGGCTTTATACATTATTTTTAACCATCAAACTAAAATTATTCTTGATTGGATATAATGGGGAATGAATCTCATCGCGTTCATAGAGACGACAGTCCGTACGTATGCACGAGCGACAACATCATCCTTTTGATATATAAATAATATATAATTGGATGTTAGATCAGATATAAAAAATCATTATCATGGCATATTGATTATTTACATCAATTACACAACATTTTAATTCCCATCCAAATAATGATGTATTGAATAACAATTACACCACAACGTGGAGACGGTAGGTCGTACGTACGCACGTATAGTGTCATTTCATTCAAAGGATGGATATAATACTGAATATGGTTTTACCATATTTTTAATAACATCACAATATATAGAAGATACTGGAGTTATTATTTTATAATTTAAATAAAAAATAAATAAGAAGTGGAAGAAGAAAGGAACATGGAAGAGGGTGGTCAAATCCTTACATCTTCTTCAGGTTCATCCTTTTGATTTGATCAAAAGGGCTTTTTATGTTGGATTTATGAAAATAATAAAGCCTTCAGGTTGAAGTGAGGGGAGTTTGGAGGATATTTGTGCAGATTTTGGCCATACCAAATGGCTTTGATGGTGTTAATTAGAGAGAAGGGGGGCTGCCCTTTTATAAGATGGTTGAGGGGAACCTTAGGAAAAGATAGAAATATTATTTTTTAATAAACTCATATTCTATTTATAATGGCTCCAAACTTTTTTAGTTTGATTTTAAGGTGGGTATGGGTCGCAAAATACTCAAAAAATAGGTTTTAGATAGGTTTGGGTAACTTTATTATCCTTATCTTTTAGTTTCAACTCTTAGTTAATTAGATTGACATTTACCATGTCCCTATGTATTTTAATATTATATGGTTAATAAAATTACTATAAACTTAAAAGTGACCCCCAAGTGGTACATTAATGATACACCTATCATTATATATGTCCATTGAGCAACCCTTATATTTTTAGGAAAATTATATTAATTTATAATATAATATTTGTTTTTAGAAAATCCTTTATGTCAATTTTGAAACTATTTAAAAATTGATTTTTTTAAATTCATAACAACATTATTAATTCAAATTTTTTTAAGAAACAATAACATGTCATATTAACCAATAAAATTCGTGTATGTCATCAAAACTTTAAATTATATTTATTTTATCATTTATAATACCAATTATTTTATTATTTCATTAATAATGAAAGTGCTACATCATTATTGTGTCCTAAAAAAATTAAATTATTCAATATCTAAAAATTATAAATAAAATCCTTTTATATAGGAAATATTTTTGGTTTTCTAATAAATATTTATAGTCGAAAATATAACATATATAACCATATGTAGAATTGTTTTTCTAAAAGATTTATGCTTTTGTCATTTTTGTATTTACTTTAACTTAATTATTAAAAAGTTACATTATCACTTATAAGTGGATCCATAGGGTCCAAAAATCATCCAAAAGATTTCCATGGTCGACCATGTATCAACCAATAGCGAGAGGACACGTTTTAGGGTAATTTAATATTATTATAATATTATCTTTTACTCTTATTTACCGAATTTACCCTTTAACCATGCTAAATAATATATTTACCGAAATAATTACTCAAAATGTCTAAAAATAAAAGTAACATATTTTCAAAATTTGGACCTCCTGATTCTAAATATGGAATCTATTTTTTGAAACTCAAAACACATAAGTGTAAGAACATAATTTAAAATTCATTCCTATTGCCAAAACAAAAAGCGTGTTTTTAAGAAATAATCACTATCAAAAGATTGGTACTCGCTTATGTCCAGTTTAAATGTTAAATTATGTCAAATAAAAAAAATTGATTAAATGGTAAATATATAATCTAATTAGACTTTAAAATAAATTAAATTCACAATTTATTAATATTAATTATTTCTATTCAAAAGGTTCATTCTAATTAAAATTTAGTAATTTTCATTATTCATCAAAATATGAAAGTTATCTGAAAAGTACCAAAAATTTATTGAAACTAAATTCTTATGTCCCAATTCAAAATAAGAATTTTATTTTTCCAAATTGAAAATATAAAAGTATCAAATATTATATTTAAAAAGGGTTCACCATTAAAAGTCGGTAAAAGTGCATTTTTTGAAAAATACTTTTTTTATCTGAAAACATGAATTTGTTCTTACATTATGTCTAAGAAACTCATAATATCGATTCTAAAATTATAAGGATTATATAAAGTAAGAAATTTAGTTAATACTATTCATAAGCGCTTTTGAATGTCTAGTTTGGTAATTCGTGGTGCACATGAACTTGGTGTTGAGTGTAGTGTAAGTTATTGAATTACATTGAAGAAATAATGCACTATGAAATCTTGGGGTGTTACATTCTTACCTCCTTCAATTAATTGAGCCCACACAATTTGAAATTCTTATTAGAAAATAAAAGCTTCAAAATAGAAAATATCATTGTTGTAAAACCCACATCATAAATTGTGTTAGTAAAATGTTTTCTTAATAACAGGTTAAGAGAAATTAATGGGTCACCACTAAATTATGATCTTGATTATGAGAACATTGGTGGCAATTAGAGACAAATAATTGGAAGGAAAATGTAAATATTTATAGGGAGTGATTGAGGTCATCAGTCACAAACAATTGTATAATTGATGGCCTCAAAGCCATCAATCTATGATGATTTAAATATCATTGGTTCAACATAAGGTATTAGGATAACACATTTTTAGTTTTAAGATCCCTTACCTAATGTTTAAGAATTAATTTCTTCATAGAATAAGAGAAGAAAATATATATATATATATACTTGACAATTATAGCTAAATCATTTCACTAATTTCTACCACAATCTCATCTTTCGCTCTAAAAGATAATAGAACATAAAAAAATATTCCATTTATCATATTTGAATAGGGTTCCAAAAAAATGCATTTCTAATTCATCTACCAGACATTTTAAAGAAACTACATTATTCAATCAAGGACATCATGTGGTCCAGTGGTACGTGATATACCCTTGTCGCCCTTCGGTTTCAGGTTCAAGTATCATGGACTTACCGGACACGACAGGTTGCCACCCAGCCTCCGGGTTGTCCTTTTATGGAAATCCAAAAATAATATCAAACTAGAATTATCCAGAATACTTCTGTCCGAACCCATAGTCCAATATTTATAAGGAATTTAAACACAATGAAGATCCTTTTTTCTGCATAATAACATGTGAACACCTTCATCGTGTATTCTTTTAAAACACTACAACATCCTAAATTACAATAAAAACTTATTGATTATATTCATGATCCCATATTCCTTATAGAATACTGCATATACTCCTTCTATCCAAAAATGTTGTAACCTCCAACAATGATGAAATATAAAAATCATTAATCAGATTCACGATAGTCACGAATATCCAATAAAATCTATCCAAATCAATCATGTATTCTTCCAAAATCAGTACCTCGGTATCAGAACCATATTGTTGTTTATTCTTAAAAAATCAAATATTTTCTAAAAATTTAACTTGCTATTAAATCACTTTTCTTGGTTCCACACAATCTCAAGTCCTTAATGAAATAGTACTGCAGTATAATCCTTATATACTGCATAATTATTATAACCAGAACATCATTGATACAACACTCAACTGACATAATTCATTAATAACAACATAAGAACACTAATCATCCCTCATCATCTGTGGTAGTATCATAACATGTTTATTATCCAATAGAATCATTTTGGGAATAGTCTGATGATTTGAAAATTGGATTGCGTAGTGTCCCAACTCCTTGCAGATGAAGCATTATACATTTGAAACCTTTTTATTACCCTTGTAGTCACGTACTTGGTGTCCTTTTTCACAACACATATAACAAGCATCCATTTCCATCAGGCATGATCCAGGCTGTTTCTTCCCACAGTTATCACATATGAGAAAATTCTTCTTTTCTCTCTTCTCTTTATCCATCATTCTCTCTTCCATCCATTTCTTATCTTTCTTCCCTTCAAAGCCATAGGAATCAAATAATTCTCTACATATCTTATTAACACATGATTCTTTTTCTTCATATGATGACAATACATGGGAGACTATTTCCCTTCTAAATGTTAGCTTAATACCGTGAAATAAATGATCCTTTTTACTCCTTGGATCATATATATTTTTGGAGTTCACATTCATTATACTGGGCGCCATTTCTATACAATGGAATACACTATATTATTTTAGGAATCGCAATACATAAATCCAAACTTTTAAAACACTTGACATAAATTGAACATTTTAGGCATATAATCAATAATCATAAAAATGTATTATTTGAGGAAGTATATACTCATAAACCCCATAAAAATGGTTTGTAAATGAAATGAAAATTATCCTAAGAATATCCCCTAGGAGTTTCATAACCAAGAGTGCAACAAGGCCCTTTGTCGTGCACCAGTTCCTGTTTGAGTCTATCTCAAAGCAGTGTTTTCAGATTTTACCCCTAGGTACATCTGTGCCAGATCCGCCTCTACCTGCTAGTATCCAGACAAGGATTTATTGCTTGAAAAACTCACAAAATCTCTAAAATAATAAAATTATAGGAAGTTATTATATACTAATCCTCAAAGTCCATATTAGTTCTATGTGATCTAAACAGAGTTTCTCTAAATCTAGCATCCATGATTTGTACTAATCTTCCTCCAATACCAAATGTAACGCCCCGACCCCCGTTACCCAGAATTGGTGCATTATTACATAACATTTTCGTGATCACAAAATATCATGTCTTGAAAGACTGATTAGTTTAGCATCCTTGGAATCACTAGATCCATCATAAGTATTATATTACATTATAAAATAAAAACAAAAACAACATAGTATCTATAGCCCACACTCATATCCCCTTAGACTATTTCTATAGATCATTTATAAAATACTTCTTCACATCCTGGGAAAAATAAATCATAGGAAGGGGTGAGTTCAGATGCTCAGTAAGGATAACAATATAGTAGAAGCTTTTATAAATAAGCATAATCATTTAAGGAAATGTATATCTAAAACAAAATATTTTTAAAATTTTAACTTCTTCATAATCTGGGAAAAATAAAATGAAATAATTCAATTTATATATTCACATGGATATTCTACTAGTCGAATAATCAATGCAATATCAATAACCACTTTCATAATTATGGAATATATAATTCCAGACTATCATAACCACAGAGCCAAGGCCTTGTTCCAAGACTAAAAAAACTATTTTGTCAAGGCCTTGTGCCAAGACACTAGTCTGTCTCATGAGATTTACCATTTCATTGTGGAGCTATAACAGGATCCACCCGTCACATATTAAGTTCAATTCATTCCTCATATGAATCGGATTAAACATAACATAAACATTCATATTAAAACTAGCATAATTTGTGTCAATACTTTCTCTATATACCATGAATGGTAGAAAAATATATCATCCATAGTCAAACATATCACAAAACCTTCAACAAAATATTGTAGTTTTGTATCATAATAAATCAACTTCAAATAGGCTAAAAATATATCAAAGGATGTTGATGTAGATGAAATCAAAACTATTTGAGAGAAATATCACTTTTTTAAATAATTTAAGAGTCACATAATTATAAAAGAAAAAAATTATTTTTAAAATATTTTTATAAGATTTTATTGGAAGCTTCGACATTTTTTTAATGGTGGAAATAGCTCCACCCACCATATAAGTTAAAAAATACATTCTTACATAAATTTAGTCGAAACAGTTAAAAAGGACCTTATTGGAAAACTGACAAAAATATTCCTTAATAAACATCTTATAAAAATTAAAACAAGGGTATAAAAGACTTTTAACCATAGTCTATAAAATAGTAATAATGATTTGAAATACATTTTTACAAAACATATATGTGGATGATAATGAGGTCCAAGTAGATAATGACGTATAAATGACCTCATATGATGAAGATATTTTGAAATAAACCCTTACCTTGTACGTTTTCTTTGTTGAGGGTAGGTTGACCTCTTGTATAATGTTGAAATAATTGTTATTAAATTATACAAGAATCTTATACATTAATATGATATCATATATGATCTTTTAACATTTTTTTGTTAAAACAATATATAATTGGATGGTATATCATATATACAAAATAATTATCATGTTATATTTATTAATTACTTCATTTACACATCATTATCATACCCATCAAAATAATAAGGTATTGAATAACAATTACACCATGACATGGAGATGGTTGACTGTATGTACGCACGTATGGTTACATTTCATTCAATGGATGGATAGAATAATGAATATGGTTGTATGATATTTTTAATAACATCAATGTATATATAAGATACTAAAGTTATTATTCTATAATGTAAATAACAAAGAAAGGATAATTGGAAGAAGAAAGGAACTTGGAAGAGTGTGGTGAAATCATTACCTCTTCTTTGGGGTCTTCCTTTTGATTTGATCAAAAGGGCTCATTAGGTTGGCTTCCTAATCAAACTAAGGCCTCTAGGATAAATTGAGGGAATTTGGGGGGATATTTGGGTGGGGTTTGTTCGAGCCAAATTCCTTTTAAGGTTTGAATTAGAGAGAATGTGGAGTACCCTTTTATAAGAGTGGTGAGGGGAACCTTAGGAAAAGATAGAAATATTATTTTATAATAAATTTATATTCAGTATCTAATGGTTTCAAACTAATTTAGTTTGAGTTTTTGGTGGGTATGTCTCTAAACAAACTCAACAAATAGTTTTTAGATAGGTTTGGGTCACGTTATTAACCTTATCAATTAGTTTTAACTCTTAGTTAATTAGTTTGACATTTACCATATCTCTTTGTATTTTTATATTATATTGTTAATAAACATACCATAAAATTTCAATCCACCCCCAAGTAGTTCATTAATTATAAAAATATAATTATATAATTCCTTTGGATGAACCTTATATTTTTAGGACTTTTATATCAATTTATAAAATAATATATTTTTAACGAAATCCTTTATGTAAATTTTGACAATATTTAATAATTCATTTTTCTAAAAGTCTTAACAACATTATTAATTCGACTAAAATTCATTTAAGAAACTATAACATGTCATACAAACCAATAAAATTTGTGGATGTTATCAAAACATTAAAATTATAATTTTGTAACATTTATTATAACAATTATTTGATTATTTCATTACTAAATAAAATACTGCATCATTATTCTGTCATAAGTGAAATCAATTATTCAATGTCTAAAAAATATAAATAAAATAAAATAATATAGGAAATAGTTTTATATTTATAATGAATATTTTTAGTCAAATATATAATATATATACCCTTATATTAAATTTTTTTTTCTAAAATATATATGCTTATGTCATTTTTGTATTTACTTTAACTTAATTAATATAATGTGTCATTATCACTTACAAGTGGCTCCATGGGGTCCCAAACTAGACCCAAAGATACCCATGTTCGAACATGTATCAAACAATAGATTTATGACACGTTTTAGGGTAATTTAATATTATTATAATATTATTGTTTACCCTTATTTATTGGATTTACCCTTTAACCATGGTAAATAAAATATTTACCAAAGTAATTATTAAAAATGTATAAAAATAAAAGTTAACTATTTACACAATTTTTACCTCCTGATAATAAATACAGAATCCAATTTTATATATTCAAAATACAGATGTGGCAGAAGTTAATTTAGAATTAATTCCTGTTATCAAAACAAAAAACATGTTTTTATGAAATAATAACTATCAAAATATTGGAACTTTCTTACATCCAGTTTAAATGTGAAATTATGTCCAATGACCAAAATTGGATTAAACGGTAATAATATAATCTAATTATACTTTAAAATCACTGAAATTTATAATTTATTAATATTAGTTATTTTTTATTAAAAAAGATGTTTCTAATTAAAATTTAGTAATTTTAACTATTCATAAAAATATGAAACTTATGAGAAAAGGACCAAAAATTTATTGAAAATAAATTATTATTTCGCAATTCTAAAGAAAAGGTTTAATTTTTCAAATTGAATATATAAATGTTTCAAATATTATATTTAAAAAGGGTTCACCATTGAAAGTCTATAAAAGTGCATTTTTGAAAAAATACTTCTTTTATCTAAAAAAATGTATTTGTTTTTATATTATGTCTCAGAAACTCATAATATCAATTATAAAATTATAATAATTATACAAAGTTCAAAATTTAGTTAAAACTATTCATAATTTCTTTTGAACGGCTAGTTTGGTAAGTCGTGGTGTGCTTGAACATAATGTTGTGTGAGGTGCAAGTTATTTAATTACTTTGAAGAAATAACGCACTATGAAATCTTGGGGTGTTACAATGACAAAGTAGAATCTACTTCCTTCTCTTCTGCATGGCCCAACTCTTCGACACCTCCAATAGCACGCAACCCCTAGGCAACCTTCCCAACAACAGTACGACACCTAGGCGGATCTCCTACAGCGTGTGGCCCCCTTGGTAGGAACCACTCGCCTTCTAGGTTCACCATCCATAACTTTTTCATCCACAATTTCATGATGGTTTTGGATCTATTCATCAAGTTAAAACCATCCCTCATAAACTCATTCATCTCTTTGGCGATGTACAGAATTTTTGGTGCTCGTTTTGGTGTTTTCTAAAAAATTAAGGTTCGATTTTAACTGATTGTTGTGTTTTTATAATTTTAGTGTATGGGAATGTTGTTTAGGGACTCATAGGTCCATGTTCCAGAATATAATACCAAGGGCTAGGTGGATGTGCTAGGTTTTTATTGAAGCTATTGGTTTGATTATGCCTCTAAATGTGTTGTTCGGTTTTTCACCAATTAAATTAAGGTTTGTTAATTTTTTATGAGTCCCTGGTAACATGATAGATGTGCGTTGATCATTAATACTTTGATTTTGGGTATTAGTTTAATATATTTAATTTTTATGATCGGTGTATACAATGCACACACACATAGAGATATATATATATATACATAAATGTGTGTGTGTGTGACTGTAGACCAGTTGTGGAATGTTTTCTACCAAGTACATTAAAGTGTTATGGAATTAAAATGGTCCAACCCCTAGGTAGGGTCCCAAATCATTATCCCTTTATTTTAGAATGCTAATTTTATTCTTAAAATAAATTGATGATGTGAGTCTCCTTGGTTATTCAAATGCCATGATTTCATAAAATGCCGATTAAATATAATCTTCAATTTAACGGTAATGCCATATCATGTTTTGCAAAAGTTTGGTCTCTTAGTATGTCTTCTTGTTAGTGCTGATATATGTTATGTTGTTTCCTGGTACCTTTGATTTAACTATGTGATGTTTTCCATGTGAGATGATTTGTGACTTGACGAGGTGTTTGTTTTAAGCATGTGTTTATGGATATTTATTTTCTTCCAAGTTAATATGTTGAGTTTATGCCTAGAGCATTAAATGGTTAAACAAGAAGCACCCATGGGTCTTCCTTCTAATTGAGACTTAAATGGTAATGAACATGGACACTCTTAGGTGTGCCTATTATCCCATGTCAGGGAATGTTAATTAATCCAATGATGATATATCATTTAGTGAATTAGATGATTGAATGGGGTAAGATGGGAAATAGGGTAATTAATTATTGATTTAATTTTCTTGTCATGAGTTGATTTTTTTTTCATTTACTGATTACATAGAATATTGAATATATTGACATGTTCTAAATATATATTTTCCACTGGTAAAAATTAATTGATGGATTAATTAGTACATGATAAATATTAAATTGTTAATTAATTGATGACTGGTTAAAGATATATTATTTAATAAATTAATTGTTGAATTAATTAATTTTAATGCAATATATTAAGATTCTGAATTGATTTCTTGTTACAACTTTTGGCCAAGGGTACCATTTAATGCATGTTTTTTTCAGGCCTGAAGTTGTTCTGGATGAAGTTGTTTAAAAATATGATCAGATGTGTGATATGTGTACTAAATATCTATGCCTTCTTTAGCATGTCTTGAGATGATTATTATGTGAATGTAAATTGTTAATGTCCTAGATGAAAAACTTTTTGAATAAATGAGTTCAGACTTGTTAAAGAATTGGGATTATTAAATGTTGAGTTAATTATTTAGTTGTCTTACTAGGAATAATTAATTGTTAATTAATTATAAAATATTCATATGTTGCAAGGATAATTAATTGGTGACTTATTTAATGGGATATTTATGTTGTTAATGAGTTTTTTAATCATTTAACGGAATGGATTATTTAATTTATGAATTAATTAATAGATGGTTTTGTGGTGTTAGAAATGGTGTTATACAACAATGATAAATATATATTTATTATTGATAAATTTTTTGTGAGATAGTGACTGATTCTCCAAATACTCACATAGTTCATGAAATGTCATTCTACATCCAACTTCTATGAAGAAATTATTTTACATGATAGGGACTGATGCTCCAAATACCCATGGGTTCCAAGACAAGGACTGATAGTCCAAATACTTAAGAGGGTGCTAGATATTATGTTCTACACCCATTAATTGAAATTAGAATGTGGGTCTAAGTGGTCGTAGGTGAAATTAATTAATTTGGTAATGAAAACTGTTGTGACATTATGATTTGTGAATTGAATATGAGAAAGTGTTCAGACTTATCATCGAATTGGGTGGATCACTATTAGTGAACAGACCTAGGAGAGAATCACTATTTTTAGTGTACAGGCTGAGATATAGTATATGAAAGATTAAATTGAATATCTTATGACATGTTATACAAGCTAAAGCAAAATCTTCGATTCGGTCTTTACATTCATTACATCTATGGTCTTCAGGGAAATTTATGGTGACTGACTTATAAGGGGGTGTCAGGCATAGGCTGAATCTCATGAATTTTGTAAAATAATTATGTTTTAATAATTGATAAATGAAAATGATTATGTAATGACTATAGTGTATTCGTGAAAAAGGTATAATTGAGGTTCAGACACCAGCTGAGGGTTGAAGCAGGTACTTCGGTATATAGTTACATTGTACAACTTACATTATTTATCCATTCATTCAGACGATTTAAATTATTTTTAAATGTCAGGATTTGGTGTAGACACTAGTGATACATGCATATTGAGATTTATATCTCACACAATACTCAGTCCTCCACTACACTAGTGTACCCAAGTAGAATCTATTTGGTTATAGGATTGTGTTGTTTGTATATACTTGGGGGATAGGAACAGCGGTCCGAGTGGAATATTCGAATGATATAGAGGCTACCATGGGGTATTTGAGTCATTGTTTATCTATTTCTACATTGGAATGTAAAGCATGCTATTTTTTTCCTTTGTTTTACATTTTTTATCATTAGCATGTCATGCATTTATCTAATGTATAATTGGAATTTGTAAATTTTATAAAATGAGTAATAGTTTTCTTAACATATATTATCATTTATTATATTAAATAATCCATTTATTACCATTACCTATTATTGAACACTGATATGAGGGTATAGTCTACTCATTGACTATCAAAAGACCCTTGTTGCTAGTTGGCAGCCTCTAGCGTATGAAGAGACAAGCTTGAGGTCATGTGCTGATTGGTTCGACCACTTGTTTAGTTATGAGTCGGGTTGTGAAGTTGCATAAATCCACCCCTCATTCTAGTTGCATATCTAGAAAATTTTTCTAGGAATATCAGGTGATTAAATTGCCATTTTTTTTAATTTTTTACACTTTTAATTCATTTGGTTACTATAAAAAGTAATCTCACACTATCAAATGTATAATAATACAAAAAAAACAAAATAAAATTCATAAAAAAATAATTTAATAAATTATGAATCAATAAAAATTAACAAAAAAAAATAAGAAGTCATATTACAATGTAGAATCCATACTCCCATCAAAAATCACATACCAAACAAATCCTAGCACTAAATCTCAAACAAAACACATCCCTCTATACTAGAATCACATTCATATATTCTTCTAACAATAATTAGCATTACTAACTAAAAATGTTAAATTATAAAAAATTATATAAATTAAATTTACATTCCCACTAAACTACCTATATTTCAATGAATCATACCAATGAATGTAATAAAAGACATAAACTACCACCCTCAATAGATTATTGACATAACTTCCCCATCACCTTTATATACATTACTACACAAAAAACTTTTATAATTTAGTTAATCTTATTCATACATCCCATTACAACACTAAAGGGATAACTAAAATGATAATATATTAATAGTATGTCAAATTTCATTAAAACTTATTTTTTCATATAACACAAGTTTAATATGGTGTTGAATGTTATACATTTTAAACTCAATGTTTCCTGTAATGAAAGATAAGATAGTTGTTTTTTTGTAATGAAAAATATTTAAAAGATTCAATTCATTTAAAAAAATATATTCCATTCAATATTTTAGTGTTTCATTCTACCTCTCATAATATTAATTTCATCCTTGAAATTCATCTCAGTCATCAATGGTTTAGAATTTGAAAATTACTTCATAAAAACCCACATCAAAAAATGAGTTAAAAACCTATTGAAATATAGAAATAGATGTGGAAAATAAATATTCTATGAAACATACTTGTTTTCCAAATTGGATAACATAGGTGAGATGTAGAGATATGGATATATAGTAGAAAACTAATAACAAAATATTTATGGAGAGTGATATAGAACAATGATCTAAATAATTTAGGTAATCAATAGAATGTCAATAACCTTAAATCTTTAAACCAAATAGGCATGAAAGAGGTCATTAATATAATAAAAAAATCATGATAAAATGATAATAAGTTATTTCAACATCCTTTTCCCATTTTTGGGGAATTATTTTTCCATC
Organism: Viscum album; assembly: GCA_963277665.1. Classification (NCBI taxonomy): domain Eukaryota; kingdom Viridiplantae; phylum Streptophyta; class Magnoliopsida; order Santalales; family Viscaceae; genus Viscum; species Viscum album. The sequence goes on from OY728123.1 coordinate 351,565,992, forward strand.
TAGACTAAGAACATATAAAAAAGTACACACATGGTATCTTTTTATTTCATAGGAAAAATTGCATCTTATGGTTATGAACTTAAATATTTCAAATTCATCTTTTACCCTAAGAGTTTAATTTTTTTTCTATGTTGTAATCCCTATGTAATATCCATAAAATAATAAAAAATCATTCCTTATATATCTGGATGAAAAATGTTTAACACTATTTACCTAATATTGATAAACAATCATATAGTGGTCCAAATATTTAATCTCTAAAACCTCATATAAGGTTCAAATTAGAACATTATATAAATGTTTAACCTTATGAACCTTCCAAAATTCAAAATTTATATACAAGGTCATTGAATTTATAAAAATAAAATAAACATTAATCCCCCACATATCATAAGGTGGATCTAAATTTTCACATACCAAACATGTGAATACCTTTATCATCTATCCTTTTCAAATTGGTATCAACATAATTTTCCATAAAACCATATTGAAAAAAATAATTTTTCCTAAAAAAAACTAAATTATTGTATATATTCACCAAATCCAAAAATTCAACGAATTCAATCAATGATATCGCAAACAACTATTTCGAAAAATCAATACTCAATTACAACGTAATCAGTAATATCCAATTTACTTATTCAGTTCCTAAATCACTATATCATAGCACCATTATCTCAAAATATATAAAATATTAAAAGTGGTATTTTTTAATCAAATTTAAAACTTTTTGTTAAACAAGTTTTCTACTTCATCAGTACCATTCAACATATTTTGGAAAATACTTAACAAAACAATTATACAAAAAAATCCGTATATATTTGATGAATAATATAATTTAATCCATTAATTAAATATATCAATAATTATATCATCAAATATCCATATCAATCCATTGACTAGGTTAAAACATATTATTACTTAATACCACTTCTCGTTTGTATATCATTTGTAGTATATTCATAATAAATAGAAAAACTGTTACTCATAAAACCTTGATGATACTTTAAAATAGACTATTTTTATCATCCATCATGTGAACCAAACATATCATTTTTCCATTCAGGTTATGGTCTTTATAAACTTTATTTCCACACCTGAAACATTATCTCACCCCTCGGAGACATTCACATGAGTTCATTATTTTATATTCTCGACATATATGAAATGGAGTATTCTTTCATCGATGGTATCCACTACCCAAAATCTCATAATACTTTATTTTTATGCTTTTGTGAGTTGGAGAGTTGGAATTTGTTAATATTTAGAATCTTGTTTTGTGAAAACTTGTTTGAGATAATAATAATATCCCCCACACTAGTCATCTTCCCATTTTTCTTCTCATACTCAAATTTTCCTTCAAATTTAATGTTAACCTAGTTCCTTATAGTTCCATCGATTGATTAAAACCTAAAAGAATAGTTCTATCAATTTAAATATTAATTAAAACCAATATAATAATTAAGACCACTTATTGGATTTCTTAATCATGAAACCCTATTTTTAATCTTTAGAACCACAGTTTTATCATAGTTCATTAATAGTCATCATAATTTTAAGTCCTTCACGATGGTTCAGAATGATTTTTGGAATTTCCAAAGTATATACCTCTACAAGTATCAAACTTGGTGTGTATAAAGGTTTGTTTTCCTACACCCATTGATGATTTACTCCATCTCAATGCACCCTTTTCTCGAGCTATTACACCTAAGTAACTCAATGTTAATGAAACATTGACCTGTAGTGTCGAGAACATGATTTATTTTATTAGAAACCACTTCCTCTACCCTTAAACAATATTCCAAGCCATTTTCCAATAAATTAACTCATACTATGTATTATAAATATAGACATCCCTAGATATATCATTATAAATTTTCCTAGGGATCTTACTGATGTTTTCTCATACCGGTTTCAAAAGGATAATGAATGCATTCCTCTGATTTCATCAGTAGGTACCCATTATTATCATACATTGAAATTACTTCTCTATAGACGAATATTTAATACATTACATAATCACATTCTTCAAGACCATAATAAATTAGTGAATTTGGATTTTTGATACATAGTCCTGTAATTTCTTAAAAGATCATCAACATCTCCCATAGTTATATTACCACACTGTATGCCGCTTTCAATACCCTACTTAAAAAATTCTTCATAAACAAGTGAAGGAAACATATAAATTAGTATGATTATGATCTTATTAAGGATAAAATTTTAAATATTAGATACTAATAATATGAAGCCATGTGATAAGAATAATGATATGTGATCCAGGAAATGACTTAATTAATTCATACCAAACCTCTCAAAGATCAAAAAAATGTTCAATTGAATAAAAAATTATTATTTATAAAAACATGGCATATACGGGTGATAAATCATCCTAAATAAATCATGAACCAAACACACATGTCATAAAATTGTGTCACTATCATAAATATTGAAAATTGTTTCATATGGGAGGGTTAACTACCAAGACCACCAATATAGTGGATTTGGACACATCACTTATTTCCCATTTTGGATTTGGACACACATTTTTCCAATAGTGGATCAAGAAATACTTAATTCCCATAGTGGATTAAGAAAACCTATTTTTAATAGTAGATCAATCCCATTGACTAGTTTGACATTGTTATCTCCTGAGATATAACACTTTAACCAATGCATTTGGTGGGGGGGGGATAAATGTCCCAACTATCACAAAATTAAGATCTTATATATGTGCTTTAGAAGATCATAAAACATTCTTTAAAACAAATTCCATTAAAATAAATGGGCCTCATAAACATTTCATCATATCATATCTAACAAAAAGATAGATGTTTCATAACTATTTAATAATTTAATCATCCCATGACCCATGGTGAAATAATTTGGTTTATTTATAATTTTATCATGGAATAACATGTGGAACATAGACATATCTAGTAAAAATTATTTCATTATAAAACATTTATATAAAGATTAACAATGGTATATTTGGTTCATATCACTAATGAATCATAATTTATATCAACAGATGGAATCTTAGTTTCAAAATGATTTTGGAATATAAATCACATGAATCATTTCATGAAGAAGATAACTATTCATTGAATCCTACCTTTGAAAAACCTATTAAATATTTCTTTCAGTTGAAAATAAACTTAAAATATTATAAATTATCATTTAAAAAAATTAAAACATTTATTGAGGTAAATATTATTTTTAAAGACACTTTTTAAAACATAAATCACATTAAAAATACATATCACTATAAAATAATTTATTTAAAATAAAAAATTTTCAAAAATATTCAGGAAAATATTGATTTTCAAAATTAATATGAAAAAATTTAACATAAACATGAAATATTTTAAGATTCATGACTAAAAGAAATAATATTTATGTTATTCATGTTAGTAAAATATTCTTTTCAAAAAATTTGTATGATCTAGGTGGATTTTTGTAATATATAGATGAATATTCCATTATAAAAATATTAGAATTCAAAATGGGTAAAATAATATTTGAAAAAAAGATAAATGGTAAAAAACATTTTTTAAAACAATATTAGAGAGTATTGTTTTTGGTATAAATAAGGTTTTCTGTGGAAAAGATTGTTTTTTATTAAAAACATACCTTTAAAACTCTTGAGTACATATATGGATGAGAGTTATGGAAAAAATTTATTCTAAAAAAATATCCATAATATAATAAAAAGAATCAGTTTAATGAGATATAGATTGTAAGATTTCATTATTGTAAACATAATCATACAAAATCCTAATAAAAGTGGATATTATATCATAAAACCCCTACCAATTTTGTAACATTAAATCGTATTCACAATGTGATAAAACAAATAAATGAGAAATATAATACTATATGAATAAATTAACTCTAGATACTAAATGTAGATGTGTTTTTATATAAATCTCATTAAATAATACGATTTCTTAACATAACGTATATCTCAATGAAGGGAAATTGAGACAAAAATCCATAACCACTTTAGGATCTTCTGAACTCCAATCCTGTTTAAACAGTGGTTCTAAAATGGATATTTAAATTAAATTAATTTTTATTGTAACAAAAATAAAATAAATTTATCATAATTATACACAACACATAAAATAAATTTGTTTTGAATATGGAATGTATTTCATAGACGTAAAAATGTGAGAAAAAAATCCCTCACCTAAAGTAATTATATCCTTTATACACATAATTAATTGAATTATAATAAATATAAATTTATATTAAATATTTTACATAACCATTTATAAATATTTATCTTTCTATATATCGTTCACTTATGACCTATTAATACCCATTTGTTAATAATTCCTCGGTAAATTTTGATTTTGAGAAATAAAAACATTCTCCTTCATGTACATTTTGATTTTTGATTTTTTATAATATTTCGTTGATCATGGTCAGATCATAAAAAACATATATCATAATATTAATATCAAATATATTCGTTGTATATTTATATATAATTATTCATAAAAGTGAAAGATAAAAATTCAAACACACTGTACATGGAGATGGTTGGTCCTACGTTCACATGAATATTGACTCCACTTTCCCAAGGCATTGAAAGAATGAAATTTAATTGATATATAATAAATCATAAATCATAATTATTTTTCTAAATATAATATGTGTTCATTACTAACATTTTTTTCACAATCCATGTAAAGACAGAATGATCACATTTCTTCATGAGAATGTAATGCACCTTAAACACAAGCGATGGTATCGTATTCCCAAAAAATTAGAAGTAAGAAGTTATGCGGGATATAATAAATTTATATGAATAGTAAAATAATAAATATAACATATAGATAATAAATCCTTCATTATTTATATTTATTATATGTGTTTCTTAAAAAATTGAAATTTTTTTGCAAGCTGATAGTCCACCGAACAAACAAATGAAAATATCACAACCGATCTGATGGAAGTAAAAATGGTTTATGGTTTTAAAAATAACATAATTATATATAAATATATGTGAAATAATTTTTTTTTATTATAATATCTAATACATAATTTATGGGGGAAAATGATAATGAAAAAGGAGTAGCTTCGTGAAAACAATTATCTTCTCTTAAAACGACCTCCATTGGATAACATAACAAAATCCCCAATGCTTGACTTTTGAGATGACCAAAAGCACTAAAACATGTTTGGGGATGATGGGGAGATATTCTATCAATGTTTGAATTAAATATATGTCTTTAATGGTTTGAATATGAAGAGGGTCATGGTGGCCTTTTACAAGTAGGGGTGAGGAACCCGCATGGAAACTATTTAGAAATGTTCCAAAATAATCCAAAATAAAAAAGGAAATACCAAATAACAATCTTCTAAATAACCATATATTGGAAATTATGTAGTATAATCTTTTTATTTTTCAATGAAATATGAATTTGACAAAAAAATTATTCATTATAACCCATATCTTCTTTGTTCAACTCCCTAGTAATTTTTCATACCCATTGTAATTAATTTTTAATATTTTCACTATTCATATTGGTCAAGAATTAAGTTAATTTTTTTTGATAATATAATATATTATGATTATAAATATTGATTAAAATTTTCCATTTACAATTCCCAGAAGTTCCAATTTTTTTAAAATTAATCCTACAAACTCAATGATAAATCAATATTTAAAAGGGAACATTGTTCTAAAAATTGAATTGTTTTTATATTAAAATTAAATATCAAAATGATTAATATATCATAAATTAGATAAATTGATAAATAATTTTAATAATTTTACTCCAAAATAAATCTAATATATAATATATTTATATAAATAATTTAATTAAAAAGGCATATTTCTATTATAATTATGTATTTTTTAATATTTATCAAAAAAATTGCCCATTTAGAAAATTCAAAAAAATTAAAGTGATGATAATTTTGAAATTATGATTACATAAATGAACATTAATTTTTCAAGTTATTTTTTTATATTATAAAAAAATCTAATATGTGCACAAAAATGGTGGTAAAACGGCTTTTTAGAAAAATACAACTTTTAAGCATAAAATTGGATATATTATTAAATCCTATTGAGAAAATAGAAAATTTTAATTTTAATTAATTTATTGAATATATAATATATAAATAACAAAAAAATAATTCAGAAAAATTCGTGTGTTTAATTTACTGTGGAATAATGTGTTTTCTTTCATAAAAGTAGTTATCTTGAAAACGATTTCATTAATTGTAAATAGTTTGTAGCTTAATTTGTCAATTAATTTTTAACAACATAATTCATTTAATATATATGTTTAGGAAATATATTTTCATATTTTATTTTATCATATTCATACCCACTACACAAAGGGAAAGGTGATAACTATAATAAAAATATTTTAATAGTATTTATTGTTTTTAAAAAATCATCGTTGCATGGAACATAAGATAAACTTTGTGTTGTGTATAAAATTAGTTAAAAAATTGTTTTGTTCAATTTAATCTATAATTTTATTATCACGTATCATAATATTTTGAAAATTTTAAATTCATTTTAAAAAACTTCACAAAATTTTAAGGTGTTGAAATGTATAATCGCATGGTTTGTTATTCTATATCATGTTTTTTAGAAGGATAGTGTTCCCATTTTTAATATAATTTGTTGACATGATACCTTTAGGGTCCATCTACTGAATGAAACCAAAAAGGAAAAGTATTAAAAAATCATACCATTAAATCATATGATCATGATAATTGTATGTAGTATATCTAAATATTGAAACCTTCTCTTCAATCTAGTACACCTTATGTTTAACCTATTTTATCCATAGTTTTCATCTTTAAAAATTATTAATAATATATTTCAGATAATATTTTAATTGATGATATAATATCCCTTATGAGTGTTAAACTAGATGCATTGTTTTTGTCTATTCCCCAAACACATTGAGGATGAAAATGTATTTATGAAAAACTATTTTTCTGTTTACCATCTCGAGATGCATATTCCCAAAAACCATGAAGTTATTATATCGAAAAATTAATATATTTCTATTAAACCACATAATCTATAACTTACACAACATCAAGATGTCAACCAACACTTAATATTTTCTTAAGGGTTATCACTAAAGCTTCATCATTGTAGTTCCCAAAAATATATAAACTCGGCCGAAATACCAGCTATATAAACACATAATTTTCATACATTAAAATTACATCTCCTCATATGAGTATTCATCACATAACAATAAGATCCACGCAAGATTTCTAAATGTATTTTTGTAGTTGGAATCATGTATACATAAACAATAGGTATACAAATGTTCAACATCATTTTTTATTAATTTATATTCAACTAACATACTTCGTAAACATATATTACTAAAAATCATTCTTTATAACATGGTGAATGTAAAAATAATAAAGGGTGAAAATAGAATGTCTAATAGGTGAAATAAAAGAGATATTAATTAATAAACATGAGTGAAAATAATATATGTATAAGGGTATGATAACATAATCAACACTTACAATAATCATACCCAATCAGTTAAAGATATTCAATCATTAAACATAGAATACTTTTTTAAAATAATTGAAATAGGTCATAAGAGTGTGAAATCCTCAATAATAAATCATGTGACCTAAGAGAATAACATAATATTAAGAAATAATTTTCATCAAATTCAATATAATGAAAACCATTTCATTGGTATTGTATCATTGGAAATAAAATCATAGAAGATTGGGATCACTACAAAGTACTTTATATTCATAGTCGATGATGACCCACAATACTATGTTATTGGACAAAGTCCCTTACCATATTTGTTTCACTCCCCATTTATGTCCTTATAATATTCTAATATATCCATATTCAACAAATTATTTTGAGACTTATTTTATTCTTGGAAAACCTATACAATAATGGAAACTATACATTTTTGTTCCACAACATGATAAATAATTCAACATATCATAATATGAAAACCTATGGAAATGATATGGGTTTCATACAGATTTTATAGACATAAAAAATTAACCTTTTAAAGAAATAATAGTGATGTAAAAATTATATCACATCCTAATAATTTTAAAGATATGAGAACTTTCCCTGAAAAGCAAGGCACCAAGAATTAGATGGAATAAATTATCACTTCAAATATAAAAGGAAAATTATAATTTAATTTCAAAATAAAATAAAATAAATGCTGATTGGGGAATCTGTTTTTGAGGTGTGTGTTAAATTAAAAAAACATTATCATTTTATTTTGAAAAACCAAAATAACCTTGTTAGAAAAAGTATAGAAAGATTCCTTTTAAAACATTGTAAATAAACTAAAATATAAAAAACATCCATATAAATAATATTTGGAGAAAACTAAAAATATTCATGAAAAAAATTAAATGAAAAAATGGGAAAGGAAGAAAAGGCTCTAGACAAAAGAGACACACAAGGTTGGTTTTCCTTCAAAACCTTATTACATTTTATTGATTAATTAAATAGTAAAAAATACGATGAAATATGAAATTTAAAAAAATAAATATATAATAATAAATGGAATAATACATTGAAGAGATTTATCTTATAATTTTATCCATATAAAATCAAATCATATGTAGTCCATATAAAAATGACATTATAACAAAAACCCCTTACCTAAAGTTCGACTTGCTTCATAAGCACTCTAATATACTATCAAATTAAATAAATGTTCTATAATTATATATCAGAACCATATTCGTACATATAATACCATAACTTTGACTTAGAATATCTTATCACCATTTTATTATTACTCTTTCATTATCATCATCATTTCTTATGTTAACTCTTACAGTTTTCTTGTATGTTTTGGATCACAAGGTATAGTCCTTGAACTTTTATCAATGTTCAATAATAAAAAAAATATTCATAATTATAAATATATATTATATATATTCCACTTATACATATTTATAACCATTCATATAAATCAGCGGTTAAAATTTAATTGCATCACTATGTAGAAACGATATTCTGTACGTATGCACGACAGATGTTTCCATTTTTCAATGGGTAAAATAATGTAAAGGTAAATAATAATTAAGAATTAAAAAATATTATTATATCTTTTATATAATATATATACATTAAATTTAGCATTATTATAAAACAAAAAATATGGTGTATGACAATGAATCACATTTCTATGTGGAGGCTGTAATGCACCCATACGCATGAGTGATGCTTTATCTCACACTTTATAGAGAATTTTTGATAAAGAGTTCAAAAATAGTCATAATAAATTATAATTATATATTTTTTAATTAATCATGTTTTTATTGATAAAAAATTATATTTATTACAAAAACAAATTAAATAGATATATCATGGTTATAATGTAAAACTCTTGTTTGAATGATCTTTTTTAGATTTCATATTATGCCACTAAGGATTGGTTATAGGGGAATAAAAAATCATCATGTATTAAGTGGTTTATTATTCAAAGTATATTTAGAATTAATCAATTAGTATAGAAGGATTAAATTTTGTGAATAAATGAGGATAATTGGTTCGATTTTATAAGTGAGGGGAGTGACACATGGTGAATTTCATAAAATATATTGGTGATATAAGGTACATTACATGGTAAAGTGGATACAAATGCACAAGTATTTGTTTTTAGGATCTATTATGTTCATAATATATGTATTTAATATTAATTAGTAAATTATGGGTAGAAATCCTACCTGTATCACTATGTATATCTCAAAGAATGTATATTTTAACTGTAAAAATGGTAATAAAATTTATCTATTTTACAATTAATTTAGAAAAAAAATATGTTTATCTCATAATAATATACTAATACTGATTATTACAATTATTTAATAAATTTTAATTGATTAAATGTATTATAATTGGAAGAGTATAATTCTAAATTAGATGAAAAACGCAATGAAAACCCATTTTAGTAAAATACATTTTCAATTATAAATCATAATTTACTTCAATTATTTGGATTTTGAAATTAATCAATTAAATGTTAAAATAAATGATTTAATATATTATATTTAAATTTCATTATAATTTATTCGTTAACAGAGATTAATTTTATTCACTATGATAAAAACATCGTGATAACATTCAATTATTTTTTATAAAAAATGTGCTTTTTCAATGAAAAAATTTAACATATAAAAAATAATTTTTAATGATGATTACGTTGTAATTAATTTTATTTTATCTAATTAATTGATACTTGTGTTAGAATAAGATAAAATTAGAAACATAATTTGAGTATAACTTTATATTAAATTATTTTTTTAACATTGGTAACTTTTCTCTATTGCACAAAAAAATTCAATTTTAGAAAAATCCGAAAAAATAAACTTTTTATCATATTGAAATATTAATTTTTAAAATTATTCCTATTACCCCAAATAAAATTTATATAAATTATCACATATATTTATATTTTATGTCCATGATGAATGAAATAATATTATATTTGTGAGGAAATATTGATTTTGAGTATTTATTTATTATATATTAATCAATACATTGAATTTATTTGAAATATTTTCTTCATAGTGTTTTTATTACTATTCCTAGATTTCAATGTAAAATTTATGATAGTTTTTATCATTATATCCTTTAGGACCTCATGTCATGTGCACTTTTATACCACATTCCAAATTTCCAAAGGATGGTGGCTTACATCACATTAATCAGTGATAGTATATTTTTAATCCAAATGAGATGATGGGAAGTTGTTTTCTCTTTATATGGATTCCTCCATGGATATTTTCACCTTATTTGTTATATCTCATATATATGAATCATGTTCATGAAATTCATTCCCAATTCCATCTCATGGGGGACACTGGAAAATTACGTTTCTTTTGTCTCGATAGGGAAGCAATCTTAGGTTTGAGGAGGTAGTGATGTAGGGAATTTTTGTAAACATATAGATTTTGGTTTCGATGGAAACCTATTAATTTATTTCCAATTGAATTTGGTGTCATATAATATGAGGATTTAAAGGAATAAATCCAATATAATCTCATGTCATCCCGGAGGTAGTTGATTCCAGAAGCCTAAGTATTAAAATGCTTTTCACCATAGGCATTATATATTTATTATATGCGATAGAGACTCTAGAATAGGTCATAATTGTTACATATTGTGTAGAGAGGTTTTAAATAGGTTTACTATCTTAAAAATATATATAGTTCATATATTTAACATCTTTCATTAATAGATGTTTCATTGGTTTATGTGTTTTTTGTAAGAATGAGTATTTAAGTGTGTCTACGGAGTTGATCATTTAACTCATTGAGTGTTATCCCATGGGTGTATCCTAGGGGGTGATTACAAATTTGGGACATGGTGAACTGTTTCACAATGTGGGAATATTTCACACTCATAGTGTGGAGGAGTGTATCCCTATGGGGGAAGATTTAACACTGACAATCTAGTGGAGTGTTTCATCCATGGGCAATTTCACACATTGGATATGGTTCAATTAATCCCCATGAGGGAATATTTCACACATGATAGGTGTATAAGTGTTTCCCTAGGGGATGATTTCACACTCAGATGGTGGTGGAGTGTATCTTCAGTGGGGTATATTTCACACTCGTGATATGGAGGATTGTGTCCCTTTGGGTATATATTTCACACTAAAAGATGGTTATGGTATTGGGGAGTCAGGACTGAACCTCAAGGATGTATACTACAAAACTTATTTAAATGGAAAGGATTAAAAATCACATAGTTTGATCCATGGTTTCTGTTCATGTGAAAATAATGATCCATAATGATTATTGTCATGCAGTAATTATAGGAATTCCATGAGAGGATCATCAATGAGGGATTATGTCAGTCTTGTGAATATGGGATGCATTAGGTAGGATAATCATCCTATCATAATGGAGGATGGTGTGGGGCTTACAGATGAAAGACACTTGATGTTGAATATTTATCCCATGGTAGGGAAGGAGGTGAAATCCCATGATGGTCTTATATGGATAATACATTGTTAATTACATTGGGTAAACAATTTAGGTTAATCCCATACCAGTCATAAATAACGAATCTAGTGGTCATCTAATAGGGTAAGGCTACATTTTTAAATCATTTAATAAGGAAATTTTTTTATTGATTAACATTGTATAACCCGATTTTTGAGCTAATGAGTGTTATTACCTTAATCTCAGGTATTTATATAGATTGCACAGTGAGGGGACCCATTTCATGGTGAGAGGATGAGCTATGAAAAGGAAACTCCACCATAATAGGTAATAATATTCCCTTGGTGATACCACTATTAGGGCGTACATGTGCAATTCTCATTAACCTCTGGGTGGGGCATGGGGGAGACACAACCATTGAGGTGTTTCTATGAGTTGGTATGATGTAATGGGTATTTTTGTTAAGATACAAAATTAACAATGGTGAAAATTTTTAGAAGAATTTTTTTTGGGTGGTACTAGTAAAATAATGATTTCAGGTGTGATTGACCTGCACTAAGATTGGTATTCAGTCTCTGAGTGATCATGTCTCAAAAAAAATTGTTAGCTGAAAGTATAAACAATTAAGAGTCTTAAGGGATGGGTTTTTTGAAATTATAGGTTTCATGAAAGTCTAGGGTTTCTTGAAAGACAAGGTTTTCATGGAGGTCAGGGGTATTAGCGAAGAATCTGTTACATGTAATAGGGTGACCCTTCTTCTGAGTAATCTCTTGGTTTTCATTGGGTCAATTTCATGATGGACAGTTATCTCAAAAATCAGAAATTTCCACAAAGGGATTTCATCAAATGTTAATGAAATAGAACTTCATGAATAAAAAATATATCATAGGTTTATGTTTTAAAAACCCAAGGGATGTGGTTTTGAGAATATCATAGACCATTGAAAATATCTCATCACACTCACTTGAAAATCTCCAATGTGTTGAAAATTAAAAGCTTTTTTGGAAGCTAAAAGTTCAAATACCATTGAAACAAGTAAATATGGGGTATTTATTGGCCTAGTAGAGGAATTTTTATTGTGTTTCAAGAACATGGATTCTTAATATAAGGATTAAATGTTTTTATATGTTATGGTGTTCTATAGATAAGAGTTATATTGATAGAAGTTTATTGTCTAAGCTCAGTGCAGTTAGGGACATTTGAGAACCAGAGTAACATTCCATGAAGGATACCACCTAATACCCATGAGGATATATAATTTAAATAACATTAATAACATCATATAAATTTTATCTCTTGCGTTATATATGTATGGGGATATTCAGGAACCATAGTTGTTCGGGAGGTTTTGGACTATCCCAAACAAAACCCATAAATTGATTTTTTTTCAGATTTTTTGTTGAATTTTATTTTAACCAAATTTACCTTACTCAACCACTCTCAAGAAACTCTTTATTTGGTGTTAAAAAATACCACCCCACCCATATAATAGGATATTATTGGGTAATGGACTGTTTTATTATTAGGGAACAATAATTAAAATTGGAGATTGGAAACCCCTATTCAAAAAACATGGTCTAGAACTATGACAATAAATAGAGGTGTGTTCCATTATAGGTAATCCATATTTTATATAAGTATATGACACTGTTATAATTTCATAAAACTAATGTGATTTTTCAGTTTTTTTAATTTTGATCCACATTTCTACAAAACTTTCCTCTCCCATGAACTGATGTTCTGTGAACAAACTTCTGTGAGCTTTTCATTATGTGGACTCTACCTCAACAATAAAACTTATTGAAATTACATCCATGTACTATATTCTAAAAACATTTAAAGCAATGAAATATATATAATTAATGTTCTATTTCACTTTCTATTCAATTGAGGGAAATATATGGAAATCTCATGATGAGATAAAGCTTTCAGATATTGTCAACTTCAGACACACATAACTCATTGCTATAGGAGGATCAACAGGTATACCCATTGTGTGTGAGGGTTCCGTTGTATGTTTTTGGGATGGGGTATTATGTTTTATAGATAATTAAAATTTGTTAAATATCCCCAAAAATATCAAGATCATTCCTGAAAGTATGAGTGGAACAGTGTTGTTGGAGGCCACATCATGAATGACCACAAGTATCTCACTGCATACAACCTATGGATTCATCTGAAAAGTTTCAATGGTGAGGAATTAGAGGAGGAGGAATCTCCAACTTTTTATTAGATATTTATAAAGGAATGTTTGGATAACCCCCCCCCCCAAGGGGTTTATAGAGTGATGTGACCTACACCATGGGGCAAATTTCCTGTGAAAATGAACCTAGAGGTACTAGGCATTCATGTATTTCAATGAGTTTGAGGTGGATTAGAAGTGGGTTAGGATATAATAGAAAACATAATCCTCACAATTTGATATTTATATTAATCATTAAATGATGCCTTATCTACTATGTATGTGGTCACTATGGGTAAACAAATTAATTTTATACCATCATGTGGTTGACATCAGCTTATGGGATCCTTAACATATTATTAGGTTCGAGATCCAAGGGGGAATGTATGAAGAATTAATTCTAATAGAGGAAGTTTGGGAGATCCAGAAGAATATTCTAGCCATATTAATGGATTTTATATTCTTTGTGTAAGAGATGAGAAACCAAAAACTGGTGGTGAATGAAATCATTCCAGGAAATGGTATTGAAATATTTTTAGGTGAAACAATGAAAAGTCATCCAAAGAGGCCATGCCAATTCCCTAAGTCCTTCCAGAAAATTAAAGAGAACTCATAGTGGATGATTTTGGAGAGATACATTAGAATTTGAGGGGATATATTGTAATAACAGAGGATACCAATGTCAAGATGGTAGGATTCATCATCATGTTGATCTTTGGGTTGATAAGAGTGGTTTGGCATGAGATTACGAGGGTATGTCCGAGCACATTTATCATTGTAGTGGTGCTAGAAATGGGGAAATATTTCTACCCGATGTGAATATGATAAAAAATATTTTTATGTTGTCACACTATATTAGCCCTGGGAAGCCCCCCCCCTCTATGTGTTTGGGAACATATGTTTCCAATATGGTTGGGTTTCTTCAAACATGGCGGAATATGAGTATATGAGCCCAATATCCCCTCATGTTACTAACTTCCATCAATCAATCCCCAAAATATTGGGGATTCATCCTCTCAGAAATAGCCTCTATGGAAATTATAGAGTGGATTGGGCCTGTGGAAACCTTAATTCATCATCCGTATACTCTTCTTATCTGAATATTGATAGACAAAGACTTGGGGACCATGGAATCCTTTTTCCCATAATTTGAAGGTGTGAAACTTCTGGAAAGAGTGGAATGAATGTTCTTTAGTTATCAACAAATCAAAAACTAGATTTAGAGGTAGTTTGGATGCCCCAAATGATAGACTCTGAGTGTGTACACTCTGGTACGTAGAAATTTTCAATCATTATTCCTAAGGTAGATATAATTCATGTTTTCATGTGATGACGTCAAGTGGATAATTGATTTTCCACTATGCACTGCAACATATGGGGTCACCCACAACTGTGTACTAGTTGGGAGAGTGTATATCTAGGGTACATTATAAGCAAGTAAACCACATTTTCTGACACAGATGATGGGATACCTTGGTCATGGGGTTCGAGTGAGTGGCGGGAAGAGAAAATTGTGGAGGAAGAGTTATTTTGTTGGGTGGAGGAGCTACTATTGAGTCAGCAATTCCTTCCACCTCATAGGTGGAAGACATGCGGAGGAGAGTAACAATAGAATCAATTATTTTGATTAAGTAGAGGAAGGAGGAAGGAGGACCCTCAAGGGAAGTATTTAGTGTATATATATTAGGTCAATGAAAGAGAATACACCACCCAGATATTCCTAGTGATGTTTTATTTCTTGATGCCTCAGATATGTCGGGGGTCTAAAAAACATATCACCTTTATTAATGGGATATGGAAGTGTCTCTATGATTTGAGGATATTCCTCAAGATGATGGGTAATGTGAGAATAGTATTCCATATTTCACACACTGTGGATATGAAATTCATGGTGTTACTGCCAGACCGGATATACTCTCGTTGAACATAGAATCCCCTAACCAACAAAGTAATGGTGTTTCTAAAAATTACTTCTTCTACATATCTTCTTATGGGCCACATGGCTGATGGTAAATCTCAGGATGATGTGTATGATGATTCTTGGGAAATTGACACTTATCTAGACCAAGCCAAGGGTGAATATCCTATCATTTATTATAAAAATCCTATGATGTCGTGTTTCTTTGATACTATCAAGCCCCTAACATTGTTTCGTAACTAATTTTCACTTATGAATGAATTTTAATGAACATAAGAGCAGTCGGATTGAAAATAACATCCTACATACTATGGGCGAATCTAAAACATATATCAGAAAACCATTGGGCTTATCCATTGCATTTTATTCATAAGAGGTCAACTGTTGGATATAGTGGGTAATGATGTAGAGACACCTACTATTAGGGAAATTCCCTCACTAGGGGCATTATAAATACTCATTATGAATAGATCTTTAGGATGTAAACATTTTATATACCCTTTCCACATTTCACCTTTTTCATTCATATTTTGATTCTCATAAGTCTTGTTTGGATAACCCAATGTTTTAAATGTTATTTCAATCCATGATTTGAACTCAGAATTCTATAGAGATCCTATATCGTAGGGAATTATATTTGTACCATTCCATGACTTTTATAATAGTGGATAAAGAGGATATGGTTGCTGAGACTTTTATAGATGTTTTTTATATTGTAGCTAGGGATCCTACAATTGATGTTGGGTCTAGAGAGGAAATATTTTTCCTAGACATGGGGATTGGGCCACCCACGAAATTTAATATATATGAATTTTACACTAAATTGTTGGAGGTCATCCAAAAATATGACCATTTTTTCATAAGTGCTTCGAGTATTCCATCTTGGATGTCAATAAGGAGAATCGATTTTCTCTGGAAAAGGTGTGGATGAGAATCTAAAAATCTATCACCCAAACTCTAATGGTTGATCTTTATTATCGAGTGGGAACTCACATTAATTGGATATCATTCATGAGGACTAGAGGGGTGAATTATAGCATCCTACAAGAACTTGCTCGAGACAGTATCATCAAGAAACTAAATGTTATGTGGTAAAAATTTTATGTCACCTTATACAAAAAAATCTATGGTCATCCTTGAATTTCAAGCTGCTAAGTAAGATATGTTTCAAATATATGATCATAAATAAGTGTGTTTAGAAATCACCACTATTAATGTAGAGAGAATTTTCTAACTAAGGGATCAGTTTTTGGTTGCTAAGGAAAAGGAATCTGAGATCCATCTCTAGTGTTTGAGTTCTATGCTGAGTATGATTTATGGGAATAAGGGATGAAAAAATTCCACTTTAAAAAGAGGATGAGGTGTTGAATCTATCAGAGCGACAATAGACTCTAGAGACTACATGATAGAAGGTGGATGATCTCGAGTACTCAGTCATGATGGTTGAGCCTTTGAGAATATTACCTTATCTTGAAATAATAGAGAGGCTCTAATATGTGGATAACCATCATGAACATTTGATGGTTTTTGTTTAAATTACTAATGATCATTAAAATATTTAATTCATGTTTTGTCTTTTCTCAAATTAATATGAAAAGAATTAATGACTCTATAAAAGCATATGAGTCATTCTCAGTATGGGAAATCATGTAAAAACTAGACATTTCCCATTTATATGGGAGTAACAGAAAAGGGTGTAACACTGTAGGCCTAGAATCAATTACTGGCCACTAAGAGTGTCTAGGATGAGAAACCACGCATCTATAAGATAGTTCTCTCTAATCTACAATATATTTTCTCAACATGTGATATTTCATGAATGGGGTAACACCATGGGGGGTAAATTCTACATTATTATAGGGATTATGATGTTAGTGAATCGAGACAACCATGCTTTGGAAAACTAGGGGTGCCATGAACATAGAGAAAAAATGTTGACTTTGTCTGAAACACATAATCCATTATCTTTTTTCTAAGGATGGGGAAAAAATAAGGGTTTATAAATGACCATGTTTCAAGAATGGAACCTATTTCAAATTTTCTTCATAATTATTTTTAACCATATGCCTTCGATCATAGGTGGTCCATTGTGGCGATGAACCATTCCATCAAGGGAGATTTCACATATGTGGAAGAATATTGTGATCCAGGTCATGGGAGACATGAATCATATGGATGTTATCATAGAATTTTCAAATTTAGTTCGAAAATAAAGTAATTATACCATCATGGATGGTTAGTCTCATCTAACAATGGTAGTTTCATTTAAGGTTTCAAGTGATGGTCTCTGAACATGGATGATGTGGTGGGTGACTAGAACCGATGGGGGAAAGTTGCTACTCTGGTGAGGTCCAAATAACCTTCTTATTTCTATATCATGCATTTAGTATTATATAAATGATGATTAATTATATATGATGAGGACTATGCACACAAGATTTATTATCCTATGGTGTGGAAGATGTAAAAATAGTTTATCATCCTATGGGGAGGACAATATATCGAATAGTTCAACATTGTGTTATTGGGAAATGTGAACTGATGCGAGTAATACCCCACTATCCAAGGTGAATTGGGGATTTAGAGGGTTACATGATGGGGGTACCTCCTAGAGGAGGTCACATGGGATAAAGATCTATGATCTCGTTCTATGGTTTTCTTAAATTGACGAGTTTAGTGAGAACCACTATGATATTTTGGTGTCCATAGTTCTTCCTCGCTGGATTTGTACCTATTTACTTATATCCCTTTATTTTTATCCCAAGTCAATGGAATGACTGGTGGGGGGATCTGAATCATGTTCATTATTAAAAATGGGTTTTTAACTTGAATGAAATTGGTGCCTCCTGACTTTGCTAGTTAATGTTCACACCGATCATACCAAAAAGTTTCAAAAAAATTATGGTCATAATTCATTGACCATAGGATTTCCATTTTTTCAATCATAATTCTAGATGAAAAAGTCCTATTTTAAACTCATAGAGAATGTACCATTGTGGTACAAATTTTTTAAGGTCGTAATTCTTGAACCTGATGCGTCTTGCTCTTGAAAGGTTCATTTGACATCATAGGGTTTAAAAAGGAAGGAAATTATGTTCCATAGAGTCCCTCAACTATGAAAAATAATTTTCGGTGAGCCGCACACATGCTAAAGTCCTGATACATGAACCATGGAATTCATGTCTCAAATGGATATAAGTGGATATAAGATAGGTAACCTGGTATGAATTAGGAGCCATAGATATGCTACCACATTTAATATCTCTAAGGAATCTTGAAAACAAATTCTGGTCTTGATGCATGGACTTGAACTCCAAGATTAATGTCGTAGAGTTTTAGGCAATTTAAAATATTTTAATACCATAATGCATAGAAAATAGTGTGTGAATCCTAGTGTAATATTCATGGCATTGAAAAAGGGTTACTTGATTTGTGTGAGGAAAATAGGAGGCCAGCTGATTGCACATAGAACCTCATCAAAAAAACATGAATATAGATTATTGTCCAGATTAATGGACCTAGAATCCTAGTTTACGATTGTAGATATTGAACCAAAAGAAGGGTTAAGTCCCTAAAAGAACGTGCATGTCCCAGATGAGCAATAAAGCCATGTCAAGTTAGCAACCTGGAGGATTGGTGTCACATTACATATTTTATGGGTGACTGATACATTTTTTTATGTTGTAATTCTTATATTTGGGATCATAATTTAATGTCATAATGATTAGATTAAAATTGGGTTCAATGACCCAAAATATCATGTATGGAATTGTGCCAGAAAATATTACAAGAAGCTAGGGAAATTGAGGCCTAATTCTAGAAGACATATATTATGGGTAACATTCACATGGTTTAATGACCTTATTCATAGACTTGTGATCCTAGTTTAAGGTCATTTATTTTGTGAAAATTGGTTGACCAGGTGTCTTGACCTTTCATACAGGGTAAAACTACAGTATAACATTATGTTATAATTACATTTGAATTTTAATCTCTTATTTTTCAAATGAGGTTCCCCAATTTCATATGGGAGAAGGATATAGTTTAATGTCATATATTGAGGATATGTTTGAGGCTTAAGCATTGATCCTACCATTCCATTATTCCTCATGTAGGCTCATGAGGGAATCCAGATTTTCTAGAAATCTAAGGGATACCATATGAGATTATACCTAAAGTGAAGGTCAAAAGGGGAATATAAAGAATGTAGTTATGTTGGTATTGGATTTTTTTTTTGTGATTAATTCAATACTTGAACTGAAGAGAGGATGCTTAAGAAACACTTCATATCCCTTGGGTATAGGAATTAGGAAACATGTAGTTTTGGAGATATGGAAGGTTTGATGTAAAAATTGAAAGTAGGAGTTTATATCAACTCTGATTGGGAAGGGAGATTTTTTCTATAGTTAAAACTACATACAATAAGTTTCTAGTGAAACATTTTAATGTCATTCACCTAGGACAATAAGTAATCAAGAAAACAATTTAACATCATTATTTTATACTAGGGTTTTTGTTTCAATGATATTTTTGTGGAATAAAGGAGGTAAGGCCCTACATTAAAAGAGATATATGGGAGCCCATGTACCACCTTAATATATTGAATCAGATTTCACATAAATTTGGTTCATAATTCATATTCCACAAGTGGTTCTGAAGTTTCTAATTTTTGTATATGTCATTTTCCCCCTCTCTGGGGAGGGGTTTTCTTTGAATTGGTGGTTGGACCTGAATAGATAAGGTATTAGTGTTACTACATATCCCATGGGAATGATAATCAAGAAACACATATTTATGGAACACAAAACTATAGGAGATATATGATGACAATGTTGTGATATCCTCTATGATGATGTAATTCACACATACAATAGTTGAGGTATCCCATGGTTTAGAGAGGGAATCCCTTTTTTATAACATGTTTAAAGGATACAGTTTATTAACTTGTGATGAATATATTTTTCTATGGTCATCCTAAACATAGTATGCGAGGATTCGGATTTATTGAAAAGGTAGAGACCACAATTTTATTCATGTACTAGGGACATTGGAATTTTTACTTTCATGCCATACAACTTAGACTATGGTTGATACTAGTTTAAGTCCTAGTTCATGGGCCATAGGTTCAGGAAATAGTTTATCATAACAATTCATCTTCTATAAGGCTGTTTCTAGTGTATGGGAAAAGGGAATAGACCTTTGATAATATATTTTATGTTAACACAACATTAACCATGGATCCTACATTATGCTCATAGAATTTTGACAAAAGCTACTCTTGAAGTACTTTTTAAGATACATGGAATTAGTTGGAGGGGTAATATGTTCTTTGTACAAAATGAATAAACAAAATGATTTATTGGAATTGAACATATAGAAAATGTAAGGTCCATTTCATTTGGGCACCAAAATAAATATCTTCATTCTGGGTATTATTGACGTTCTAAGATCCAGTATGAGGTCACTCTAGAGGAAGTTGAAGAGGTGAAACCTCTTGTAGAACACACAATATATCCTATTGTCATGCCTTATAATGTTATGTATGGATTAAATTATATTTTCATGAAGGGATTACAAATAATTTAGTTGATCTTCATCTATTCTATCTGGAATCTTCTGGTAAAAAACAATCATTCAAAGTGATCAAAATTGGAATTCAATGTTTATAAGTCCCTTTATTGAAAACACTAGAGAGTATAGGGTATCCTTGGTAGAATTAATAGTTGTCATTGGATAGGGATAAAGGGGATTTAGGATATTATTTGTAGAAATATATTTTTATTGACTACAATTTTCTATACGATGTTAGATAGTGTATTGTTGAATGAATCAATCTTTCCATTTTCATACACAAAGTAGTAGGATGTATGATGAGATCATATGTTGAACATTTTGTATAATTTATTATTCTTGGAAACTAGAAATTGGTATCATTTTATATGATAATAGCATGTGGAAATAAAAATTGATGGATTATTTGGGTGATCACATATAAATTAGAGTTATAGTTTTGACTTACTTAAGAGAAAACAATTTTTCCTAGTTTGAAAATAAATTAGTTGCTGTCAAAATAAATAGGCATTATTGTGTTCTGACTACAGGTTAAGGTCCCAAATTATTGATTCTCCATACATTAAGGTGAAATGAATAATTTATACTGTACATAGTCTTTGGGGGTTGTGGCACAAATTTATCGTGGATTTTACAAGCATGGAAAATCATGGTAAACTCATTAAAGTCACTAACCATAGTGAGACAATGGAATCCAAACCTCAATATTTGTGGGGGTAGTTTCAATACATATTATGGGCACCATAAATTCTGGGAAGAATCTTCTGTATGACCTTTGGTAACTCATCTACATGGATACATCAGATGATAATTCCATTGAACCCATGCATGTAGAGGGTTTTCTCAAGGTCAGGACCACTCTATAGGGTGAACATTGTTGAATGCTTGTAGATTTCCCTCCACTCGACTCAGACTACCTTGATAATTATATGATGGAGATACTAGACAATGATATTCATCAAATTGGTTTTTTATTTGCCTTTTGGGGTTGTTAATCCCCTAGAAATGAAGAATTGAAAGCCATCTAATTCACCAATTAGTTGCAATCTTTTAAGGTGGTGGGGGTGATGACCCTCCTATGTGACACATGAGTGACCAAGTCATCCTAGTCCAGATCTATAAAAGACATAGCCATTATTTCCAATGTGTTTTCAAAAACATTCTACGAATAATGAACAAGGGATACACGTGGATTGGAATGGAACTCCTCCATTAGTTGGTGTGTATGTTCAACGACGATATCATGATTTTTCTTTTTGGTGATTTAGTCAGGATTTATTTTTTAAGGACTACCTGGGAGTCTCCCTTAACATGTAAATATGGGAAATAGATATTGATGTCCATCATAAGACATGTAATAAGGCCATCATACTCTACCTAATTGTTTGTGTAGCCTTATGACAACAGAAATGAGTATGGAAGAAGGGAAGGTGTTTTAGTAATAAAGTTGACCCCAAGGCCTATACTATTTAATCATTGGGGGATAATAATTCTACCGATTAGGCTATAGAATGCACCATTGAAACACATCTTCCAAAATAGTATATACTTTCTATACTAAAATAATTTATTCATCAATAAATTCAATATCCAAGGGTAGTTCCTCATATGAAGGATTTATAACAAGGAAGTATTCTTGTGTTTATCCTTTAATGGACTTTTATAGGAAAACCCTGATATTGAACTATTGATGGATAACCACCTTGATAACTATTCATCCCATTATCATGGGGTGACTTAGAATGTACATTTGTAGTTCGACATGGGACACATGTGGTAGATCATGGTTATTAGAATAATGTTTCATAATATACCTTAAAAACTACACTAAGGTAACTCATTTTTTTATGGTCTATCTAGACTCCAAGTAAATAATAATGCTTCTATGATTGTAGTGTAATTATTCCATACCCTATTTTTGCAAGTTTAGTATGGGATGAAGATAACATTGCAAAGTGATCACATAAGTTACTAATAGATTGCTTGAGATGAGTGGAATAAAAATATACTTTTTGAGTATGTCAATCATAATATTCTCAAAGACAGTATTTAATTACACAACCAACTATTAAATGAATAATTTATTCAAAAGCCTTAAAATGGAATACAACTTCCATATAGATTCAAAAAAATTGACATATTAGGGCTGAGTGGACTTTTAGGCCTTAAAAATCTTTGATATTTATCATGGAAGGAATTCAACTGATGACCTTGATTTTATATCAATCAATATCAATGCCACATAATCTTGTGAGAATTATGAGAAACATTACGTCAATAACCTCAAATTTGCACCTCTATGGATTCATTTTAATGCTTAAATAATGGAGGAAGCAAATACAATTCTCAAAATCCTTGATATTGTCCTAACACTTGAAGTATTTTACCACCATATTTTCTAGGTTTCAGTCCACTAGTGTCCTAATTATTGGCTAATTTATGTGGTTTATAGACCCCTAGTAACTGGTTCTAGCATTATTCAAACATAGAGGGATCAAATTATAGAAGATTTCCCTTGGGTTTCCCTCATGTTAGTGGAAACATCCTCCTTAGGTGAATATGAGTTAGATAATACCTATAGTATTCTTTAATGTTGGGGAGGGGATGAATCCTAGTAATAGAATCAATCAATTTATCTACCACTAGAATGGATAATAATACTTTTGAAGAAGTTGAGGTCCAAGAAGTCGTTGAAGTATTTGATCTTCAAATTGTTTTCATGAGTGGGAAAAATTTGGCCAACCACCAAGGGTACTAGACTTCCCATGAAAAATTAGTCTTTGAGAAGCATGTAAAATTCAACATCAACCATGTCACTATGATAGGGGTGAATCATTTTGGAACTCTCTCTAAACACGTGGTCACCCATTGGGATTCCAGGTTCATGAAATATGAACTTAAGGTCTTTCCCCAACATCCCTTCGTAGCTCAAGGTTAATACATCATAGATCCATTTCATGAAGTCCATATGATACTTCCTCTCATTATCATACATGGATGCATTGATCAATGTTAGCCTCATATCCTCTGCATTACTAATGTTCCCTTAGAATTTGTCATCAAAAATGGGGGAGAAGACCTCCTCAAATTCAAGAAGAGAATATTCCAGGTCTGCTTATTCATCTTGGGTAGGGGATAATAGGTTGGATTTATCCTTTCTAGAAAATCATTCCCATGTGATGTATTGGTGGCTTCTCTGGTATGAATGGAATCCTCATTGAGGGATTCTTGTTCTTTTAATACCATAAAGTCAAAAGATTTTGAACAAATTCCATTTAGTTTCTAGCTATTATGACCACTATTGATATCAATTTAATGGAGAGAAGTCGAACTACTTTGATACAACCCTTCTTTATTGAACATGTGGGGATTTAATAGATCTGAGAAAATGGTGGGAACTTCTCGGTAAATAAAAAGACTAGTTTCTTATTGTAATATCTTGGAATCTCTATTATAAGAGCATGAGGTAATATGTTAGAGTTAATTTTTCTTGTAAATGTGGAAACAACTCCACAAATATGGATTCATTAGATCTAACAAATTAATTGAAATAAAAAATATATATTTCAACTCTATCCAGGGACCAGATTTATTGTACATTAGCTCATTTTGGGAATTAATGTTATCAACCCCATCAGTCTGCACCTACTATCCATCCCATTTATAGTAACCAATGTTTATATAGTGGGACTCATACAATCCAATGGGGGATTCATCACCCGAGATCACTCATACCTGAGCATATATAGAGTATTTGAGGAATTAGTGATATGTATAGGGGATGTTAAATAAAAATGATTTCAAGGATTAGGTTAAATTAAAAAATACAATGCCCTCCAATAGGAGGGTCCCGCTGAGTAAAAATGAACCCAAAAACCTCCAATAATAAATATTTACATCTAATTATATATGTCTTGGTTTATGGAGTATCTACATCTAGATGCAGTTGATCATGAATCTCTTATCCACTCGGCAGTGGAACATTTCTGCAACATTGAAATGACAAGTGATGTAAAGTATGAATATGCTTCCATGAATGATTCAACCCTTTTATTATCCAAAAAAAAGATAATATCATGATTATACTATTTATTGGACTCCTCTTCATAGGAAAACCTAGGGGAAGTAACCTTATACTTAAAATGACGGGGGTATTTTTATTGTTTTGATAATGGCCTCATGTATTTCCTTTGACCTAAGGAATACGATGAAAATGGAAATCCTTACAAGTGTGTTAGAGACGTTATTCATCACATAAAACTTATTCAGCATGTGAATAAATTTTCCTATATAGGATCCTCACTTGGGAGGGGCACAACAGATTCCATTGGATAAACTGCTAGGTATTTCCTTGTATAGACAATGTTCTGCTAATGGAAAGTTTCACTACTCTGACCAAATGACAGCTAATTTCTAGTCATTAGGTTTTTGGTTTTTTTATTTGTAGCATATGATAGCTTGCTCGTAGCTCAGCCATGTGTTCAATCAAAATAGTTAGCAACATGGGTATTCTAAATGGAGTGGTCCTGGTGGAATGGTCATATTTAGTTCTGCACATGGATTTCTTCCCAGTTTCTGTTGATTTAATAGCCTATCCGGATGTGTTTATAAGAGTATTCCATCTACTGGCATGTCCTCAAACTCTAATATAATGGGGTCAAACTGAGGTTCCTTAGGGCTCCTCATAGAATTACTAGTTGTTTGGTGATGTTAATTTTCCACATGTCAAATGAATTTCATGCTGGTTTATTCTTGATAATCATAATTAGAATAATTATAAGTAATCATACCTTTATTTCATCACTCAACTAGGGTGGAACAAAATCTCCAAGGTTATGATATCCCTTTAGCATCTATGTGGGACTCGGATTTCCATTATGATACTGATGGTTTTTCTTATATAACCTGGGAGGATATAGAGAAACTTTAGAGGAAGTGGTTTGGGGAGGCATAGTAACCATAAAAGGTTTTGTATTTCTCAAACAGGAACAAATGATACCATGGGTGCTCCATACTTCCTTACGATCCAACTTTTCATTCTATTTCTATATCACATAGTCGGATACTATTATCATTCACTGAGCCTTCACAATGATTTCTCAGGAGAGTGTAAACATGCATCACCTATATTGTAATGTCTACCGACATGACCAAACCATAATCTACTTTCTCCAATATCAAATAATTTATTACAATGAATTTATTAATGGTGTATTAGAGGATCTTTTGATATGGGTAATGATTTGTATGGCCAGTGTGTTCGAGATCCTATGGTCTCCTGCATTCCATAAACATTAGAATAACCCATTATAGAGTGAATATGAAATACCTGAGGATCGGGATATCATTGAAGTAATAAATGATATTCCTTATTTCATTAAATGGGACCATTGTATCCTAGACTGGATAGGGAGCAGGGAAATCATTATCTCATCAAACTAGCTATTCATGGAATTTTAGTTCTTAAAGGGTCCTCACCAAGAAAGGCTATCCTTGGAGAGGCTCATTTGGAAACGGGGATAGAAGGGGTACCATCTGAAGAACCTATGCAAAAACAATGTAGGATAACTCTACTTTTATATAAAATATCATGGGATATAGAAGGGGAAATGGATGCAAATACATTATATTTCATTACATAAATTCTTCCAGATGTTGGTAGATTTTAGTGAGCACCCAAAATCTACATGGGTGGTTCAAGGATATGAGGTTATCATCCAATTTAATTTTAATGTTCTCCATGAACACTATAATAATCATCCCCAAGGAAAGAGTCATTTCGAGTGAATACATGAATCCCTTCTATTGGGGAATAAATTAAAAAACTCTCTCATCATTCCTTTTATGCATTTTAAGTAGACATTGATGAATATAATTAATGAGGCAAAGCTAAAATTGTACATTAACTATATATGAATGTCCTTATATCCAGTAAAATAACATGGTGATATCTAAATATGTAATAAAATGAAAGCCCTTCTAAATTATTGACAAAAACACCACTTCTTAGATGATTCATAAAGTTCTTGAGTCCCCAAAATTAGACTAAAAGTTCAGGAGAAAATAAACACATTATATAATGGGACTCAATTCAAATTAAATGGGGTCCTTCTAGGATTACCATAATCTAGAGTTACTAGATCATGGTCCACCAATACTGGGTATTACCTTCCATAATGTGTAATTTTCACCAAGGGTGTTTCCTGGGCCTCAAAATGGGAATCAAGACCACATATCATGTCTTCCTAGAAGGATTTGTGACCCAAAAAGTGTTGAAAAGGTCATTGACTTGCTGAGAGTCATAGACTTGATCATGAGGTGGATAGAAATGCAGCTCATTCCGAATAAGAAACTCATACCATAATATTTTTCCATAACCCCATATTATTATGATATCAAGTGCATGGGTCACTAAATTTAAATCGGGGCATCTGACAAAGGAGTAATGTGTTTCCCATTGGATGAGAAATGTGATCACATATTATGTTTTCAAGGTCTAGGTGCTACTCATTTAAGATCATAGTGGTAGCATTTTTGTAATCCTAGTTATCCAGGAGTAAGGTTGTCGTCCAGGGGTCTAACTCCACTTCGGGCACAACCTCAGATGTGTCGGTGGGCTTGGAAGTTCCCATTCCTTTGTCACTGTACCAATCAGAAATCCGTAACGTCTCATTGGGAGACTCCTAAGTCATAGGGCATGAATTTTTTGTGGAGTGTGGATATATTATGGGGGTGGGGATTCATGGTACTATGTCACACATTGAGGGATGGTTTCACTGTCACTATTGGTGTTGGAGTCCTTGTTTCTCATATTCTATGGTGGGTTAGTAGTGAAAACATTGACTGTGGATGTAGGCAGAGAGAAAACTTCAACTCATATAGCCTGAATAGATTGACAATCTGGTCATTTAAGTATTATAGGGTAAAAATAAATGGTTGTGTAATACCCGCAAAATCTAAAATATACATGTGTAGACAAATATTTCCAATCCTGTTGGGGTATAGAAAGACTATTAGTACTATTTTTTGAGGCTCTAGTGTAACAAATAAATTATAGGATGTTGAGTTACTGTGAGGACTATAATATCAAACCATTTTCACTTTAAGTGAATGTAATCAAGGTTCTCATGCCTTTGAAACACCTCTGAATTTTTCAAAATTATTTTTCGGAATTAATTTAAACTATTTGATATTTTTCATTTCACACAAATTTGAATATAGATTTCAAATATTAAAACTCTAAGTTTATCTTTCATGATAGACAACAACATGTACATATTCACTAAATGCAACACTTTGATTAGATTTTGGTACACCCAGCACTATGTTAATCTTGTGTAACACACAATGTCGAGTTACATTTTTACGTTGTATTACACACACGACCTAGTTTTACCAAACTACAATTTTATCTTAATATTATTATTAAAATAATATTATAGTTACCACATAGTAATTATCATTAGTGTAATGAATATGAATAAATAAATTATAAAAATACAATTTTAAATTGTATATAATTTGTGACCAATTAAAAAAAATGAAAATAAAACCCTTTTGAAAATATAGGAAATCTTTTTCTGGAAAAGTTTTTTTATAAAATAAAATATGTTTTACTTTAATAAATTTTCTAAAAAAATCTTGATATATAATTTCATTGATATATATATATATATATTATATCACAAAAAAATATTTAGTTTTCATATTACGTGTTTTATAGAAATGATATGAGAATAAATCCAAATTTTTTAAGAAAAATAGGTACATTCTAAAAGATAATTCTACCGCCTTTTATGGAAAAACATATTTAAAATATAATTTTTAACAATTTTATAATTTTTATTTTAAAAAATAAAATAAATAATGTATAATATCAAATTTTAATTTTGGTTATTGTTTGGTTTTTTTTGAATTTTCATTTTTTTATGAATAAAGAAAAACAATATATTTTAATTCAACGATGTTTTTTCATTTAATTTATTTATATAGTTGAATTATATATTTTTTTCTAAAGTATAATTAGATAAATTTCACATAAAGTAATCCAATTTAGTTAATTGTAAGAGAATTCACATTAAAATATTATTTAAATCCTTTCAAACATTTAAACATTTACACTTAAAAACTAGTTGTCACGACACGTCTGTAAGAATAATTTTAAATTATTTTCATTTAGTTATGTGTATATAATTTTTTAAATTTGATTCCATATTTGAAATAATGATAATTTATATCTTTTAATATGGAAAAATATATCTTTTACCAAAAATATTGGTGGATATAATTAAAATTAATTACAGTGATTATTATAAAATTTAGTTTACTTAATGGTTTACCATTAATATTATACTGTTAAATGGTCTATAAACATATAAAAAATAAATTTTTTGGACTTATTTATACTAATTAATTTATTTTATAGTTTTCTTGAAATTATTAGGGGAAAATTGTTTAATGGAGACCTCTAAATAGTGTTTTTCTTTTAATATTTACAAGAATCCCACTCCTCCAATATAAAATGGCACTCACACCCCTTAATTCCACAAACCTATAAAGAAATATTTTCTCATACAAAACATGGTTAAATAATCTCCCAACTTCCATCCCTTTATCAAAGGAGCATACCTTGGGGTATAAATCCAACCAATGATGCAGCATGGTTCGAACCCAAAAAAAGTTTCCCAAAAAAGAGGTAACATTCTCCCAAAAGATTTTTTTAATTTATTTTATTTCTCCGACACCTAAAATCATTTTATTACATGATTAAAAAATAACCTTAGTATATTTAAAAAATAACCTTGATATATTTAAAAAAAATGAGATTTTTAAATTTTAATTTTTTGACTTTCACTTATACACACTTCTATAAAATGGATATTGAACTTACTATTAGCA
The DNA here is from genome assembly GCA_963277665.1 of Viscum album. Classification (NCBI taxonomy): domain Eukaryota; kingdom Viridiplantae; phylum Streptophyta; class Magnoliopsida; order Santalales; family Viscaceae; genus Viscum; species Viscum album. The sequence goes on from OY728123.1 coordinate 351,596,513, forward strand.
CACAACAACCTTTATCCTCATGAAACGATGATGTTTTTTTCCCTTTACCACATCTCATAGTTTGTATTTTTTATGATCATGATAGTTTTATATGATATATGTGATATGTTTGATGTTTTCATTTCTATTTGTTACGTATATAAAATTTACATTCATGTGTTCCATATTTTGTAAATATGATAACTTTTTTTTTGATGTGTGGACTACCACCACCTAAATGCGATGTGATTTATTCACACTTTACATGGAATGTATTAAATGTATGGTGAAATTATTTGATATATATGAAATATTAATAATACTAAAATTATAATATATAAATATATATATTATATTTAATGTTTTTTTAATATGGCATGAAAACTGAAAAATCATTCTTCCATATGTACAGTATACAGTCTCCATGAATGGTGTATTCCATTTCATATTTCAATTTTTTATTGATTATTATAAAAATTTATATAATGAATATATATGATGTATAAATAATTTTATAAATTAAAGAAATAAATGAATCAATATATAAGTAAGATGACCAATAATTACAATCCAAAACATGTACAATAAACAAATTAGTTATCATAAGAAATATAGCGTTTACAAGGAATTGTTTATAATGGGTTAATATAAAGATATAATCAAATCATATATGGTATTAAATATTATAATATGGTTTTGTGGTATATTTATAATAAAATTATATTTACTATACATTATTATTTAATATGTATAATTAAATTCAATACTTAAGGTAAGGGTTTTCACATCTCACTTTTTATATATGCGAGATACATGCCTTATTAACCTCTAATTTCCTTTGTCTATTGTTTATATTGTTCATGAATGTATTCTATTATTATTATACATAATGTTTTTTTATTTACATATCCATTTTATGATCTTTTATGCATTGGGGTTTAGATCAAAAGTTACAAAATCATTAATGTAATTTTGGTCTGATGTTTCCATTTTGAGATATAGGAGAAGTTATGCACCAATATTTTTCAATGGGGACTATATATCTACCATTTATAGGTTATATCATGAATATACTTATTTAATGATATTATAATATTTAGGTAATTTTATTATTTGATGTATAATATGAGTCATATTAAACTAATTTGTAATAGTTCATTGTTATAATCTGATCATTTATCTGTATTGTTTATGATTATGATTCCATTTATGAAATACTATGATCCATATCTCAAAAATTATAATGGATTTTATTATTCTCTTCTTATTAATGATATATGATTGTTTTATTTTATATGAACAATCCCTATTAAAATGATATTATTCATCTTTTATTGATGTTTCAAGTGATTATATCCCTCTACAATGATTTTGGATTAATAAAATAAGATTTAGTATTCTATTGGTTCAATGATGACCCCATGTATCCAATTAAATAAATTCTATATGATAAGATAATATTTAAGGAAAAATGGTTGAATCATATTTTTTAAGTGTTATAAGGATAACAATCTACGAAATGTTATATGTTAAACATTGGATGAGGTTTTGGAGATTTAAGATATTATCACCCCATATGTGGATTTAGGCATATTTGAAAACTGTGCTAGCCAATTTGTTTTTTAAGAAGAAATATCGAATTAACTCATTTTTTCGTGATCTCATGACCTTATAATGGTTTAGGAATTAACAATTCCCCCTAATTTCTTTGAATATAAGATGAATTGGAAATTTATCAAGGTAAAACAAAGGGTAATGTTGTCCTGAAATCATGTAAGTAAATCTTCTCATAAAAATTCTTCAACATTGGGTAAATGGTTCTTCAAAAAAATGTGTCCAGTTATCATAATCTGAATTATATCAATGAATATTTTCAATCACCTTTTGGTTATAGATTTGTGATTTTTAACTTTCTCCTAGCCATGTTCTCTATCTCTCTCCATCCAAACATGATAGTTATATTTTTATGTCATGTCAATACTTTGATTTTCCAATTATGTTATTCTCTATGGGAATATATATATGTATATGAATTACTTTGGGAAACCAATATGTTTCTAATTTCCTTTTTTAATGAAGTTATAATATTTATTTTTATAATGCGAGATTCAATAAAAGGAACAATAAATTATTAATCATTTGATTACTTCTGAAAATTTCAAGGGATAAATTAATTTTAATGTTGTTATATTGTAACACCATAATACATTGTGAGATATATTTTTTCAAATTAATTTAAACTATTTAATATTTTCCATTTCCCTCAATAATTAATATAGACTCCTTAGAAGAATTCCTTAATTCCTACTTGAATTATATGCGACACCATTTCTAGGTAGAGCTACATGAAATATTTATATTATCTTATGGTACAGACAACACAATGTTCATATTGTGTTACACACTTTTGTGAGTTCTTTTGATAGCTTGTGCTACATGCAAGAACTAGTTTTACCAAACTAATGTGTTATATTAATATTATTATTAAATAATATTGTAGGTACCATTTAGTCTTTGGATTGTATGTCATTAATAATATTAATTAAATTATGAAAATAATGTATAAAAATGTATATAAGTTGAATTATTTGGTGGACAGTTAACTAGAAATGAAAATTTAATAACATTCAAAATATAGGAATTATTTTTTTGGGAAACTATATATATATACAACAAAAAAGATTTACTTTAATTAATTAATATAAAAAAAATTATAAAATATTTAAATGAAATATATAAAAATATATTTAATTAAATTTTATATATTCATATTATATATTTTTAGTATATGGGATGAGAATAAATCTAATTTTATAAATAAAAGAATGTATTTTTCTAGGAGGTAATTTTAGCAACATTAAATGTTGAACCTAATATAAATATAATTTATGAAACATTAATAATTATTATTTGATACAATAAACTAAAAATTTTAAATCATAATGTAAAATCTAACTTTTTGTGTTTTTGGGTATTTTTCTCAGAAGTTTCATTTTTTAATGAATAGTGAAAAATAATTAATTATAATTATAAACTAGTAGATGAATTATTTTATTTATATATAGATATATAAATTATATTTCAGTGTTTAAATAGCTTATTTTGATAAATTTAACATCAATTAATCCAATTTTGGAAAATTCAAACAATATCACATTGAACTCGGATATAAAAACATTTTAAGCTTTAAAAAATTTAGAGTTAAAGAATCTATTATCGCAACAAATTTGTGGGATTAATTTTAAATTCAATTCTTTCAATTCTGTGATTATAATTTGGAAGAATGGATTACATATTTTTAATAATCATAAATTATAATTTCAATATTTTAATGTTAGTTTTTTACCAAAAATATTATTGAATATAATTAAAATTAATTACAGTGATTAAGGTAAAAATAAGTTTAGTTAATTATTAATGATTATTCATAATGGGTGTAATAAAATAGAAACAATTAAAAAACTAATTTTCTTAACACATTTAAATAAAGTAACTTCTAGAGTTGAATTTGAAAAATTATTGGAGGCACATTATGTATGGGATACCTCTTAATAGTGTTTTCTTTCTTATATTTTTAGGATATACACTCATCCTCAACTATAAAAGTTCAATCATGGCCCTCGCGTACTAACACCTATAAAACCACATTATATGATCCAAAACATTACCAAATAAGATCAAAAATTCCCTCCAATAATCCTAGATTCCTCACTTCGGGCATAAATACAACCAGATATGCTCTTTGGTGCCAACCAAGAAAAGTTTCCCAATGATGAAGTAACATTCTCCCAGAAATTCTTTTGTCTTATTTTTAATATAAACCACATCAACTATTATTACTCCCTAATTATATAATAATATCATTATCCTGAATATTTTTTTTATTTTTTTAATATATATTTTCTACCTACACATACATATAATTCCATCAAATGGGCAACAAACTTACTGTTCAAGTAAGACGAACTACCTAATCTTGAAATTGTGTTATTTGTATTTCATTTTCCACCTATCATGGTTTTTTATTATAATAGAAACACTATTACTATATTATATATATATATATATGGGATTTATTATTTTATTATTATTCATTTATTATTATATAAATCATTCCTTTATGATTTTCATTTTGTATCAATATGATAACTTTGATTATGGATGTGTGGATTACCTCCTCTTGAAAGAAATGTGATTTGTTCACACTATACATGGAATGTATTTGGTGTTTTTTACTAAATGTATATAAAATATATGAAATAGTAAATCTACTATAATTGTATATATATATATATATCCAATTTACTCTCTTTCTTTCAATATGACAAGAAAAAAACAACCCTTATGCGTACGTACATCAAACCATCTCCATGAATAGTGTATTACATTTCAAATATAAATATTTTACAGATTTTTATAAATATTTATAAAATGATTATAAATGTTTTTGGCACTATTTTTTAATTTTTTAAATAATTAAATCATGATCTATGTAATGGGACCAAGAATAACAATTCAAAACGTGTATGATAAACATATCGATTATTACCTAAAATGTAGCGTTAATAAGGAATTTCAAATAATTTGATGATATAAAGGCAATATAGAATTGTAAATTTTATTATATATAATTATATGGTTCATAGATAGATATATAATAAAATTATAATTATTAAATTGTAGGTTTTAAGGTGCACAAATAAATTCAAAACATAAGATACAAGATTTATCATCTAACTTTTTATATCTATAAGATACCTACCTTATTCACCACTCATTTTCTTTTATGTGGTGTGTATACTACCCATGAATGTATTATATGATTATTATAAAAAAATTCATGGCTAATTACATATTAATATTATGATATTCCTTTCAAATATTTTTTCATTCAAAAGATACCAAATCGGTAAAGAAATATTTCTCTCAAGTTTCCTTATTTCTTTTATATGTCTTTTTATTCACCTATAAGTTTCAATGGGATATATATACTACGATTTGACATGTCATATCAACAATATCGGAATTTAATCATATTTTAATCTTCGTTTTATTTTATTATCTCATTCATAGTATTATTAAAAGTTACCAATGTTTTAATAGTTTGTTGTTATAATCTCATCATTTTTCAGGATTGTTTCTGATTATGCACCCACTCGTGACATCTTATTATCGATTTTCCTCGAGAAATCATGAATTTTATTCTTCCCTGGTAACTAATGACATATTCATGTATTGGTATCATTTATTAACTCATTACAACATAACATAATTAATAACTTTTTCATGAAAATCTAAAATTTTCTCTCTCTTTGGGTGGAAATATTTTTTCATTAAAAACCATATTTAAAAAAAATGTTTCAATTTTTTTCTATGAACTGTTTCAAAATATTTCATGAACTTTTATATTTTTTCAATGAAAAAATTTTTAAAAAATTTTCATTCTTCTTTTATATGTTTTATAGAAAAAGGCTTTCTAAATGATTTCAAGACCATTTTATAAGATTCAAATTATATTCAAAGAAAATGGTTTTCAAAATACCTTGAGGCTTAATTTATACGTCTATATAGGTATTTCCTAGAAATTCTTTAAAAATGGTCAATTCATTAAAAACATTATTTCTATTTGGAAAATATATTTTCCTCAAGAAATTTTTTTAATGAAATTTTAATAAATTTTTAATAAAACATGATTTATTAAAAGGTTTTATGAAATATATTTTAATATAAAGGATTTTTACAAATGAAATTTTCCATGTCATTATTTGATAACTATCCCCACCTAAGATGACATTACTTGTTTTTTTATGTTTTACTAGGTATATGATCCATGAATACCATTTATATTCTTATGTCAATGTTCTTTTTGATGGAATGAGGTTTCTGAAACATGTTTTTCTTCTACAGGGTATACTCTTTTCAGAACTGCTTCGTTAAATGGGTGATTATCTGTTGAAATTATTATGAAACCAATCTCTTTTAAATATATAAAAAAATTGATGATATGTTTATGATACCAGTTAATTTAATGGGATATTATGTGAGGAATGTTTGTAATATTTTGGATCATGTATGTATGATTTTATTATATGATGTGTTAGACCTATATCTCCCTCGAATGAATTGGGAAATTATGGATGACTCATGGGTATATATGTTATGTGTGAACATGATTACATGTTCATAATGTCCTGTGTGAACCTGAAAACATGTTAAAAATGTTATGTGTGAACATGATTACATGTTCTAAATCGCATTCATGGACCTAGTTTCATGTCGAAAAGTTTATGTATAAACCTGATTACATGTTAACTATGTTATGAGTGAGCCTGATAACATATCCATAATGTTATGAGTGAACTCGGTTATGTTTTCCCAACATTTTGAATAGATCTGGTTACATGTCCATACGTTTATGTGTGAACCTGATTACATGTCCACAATATTACAAGTAAACCTTATTACATGTACACAATTATACACATGAACCTGATTACATGTTCACATTATTGTGTATGGTCCTATTTTTATATCCATAAGTTTTTTTTGAACCTAATTACTTGATCATAGTATTATGTGGGAACCTGATTACATGTTCAAAGTGTTATGTGGGGATTTGGTATTATGTCCATTAATTTGTGTGGGGGCTTGATTTCATGTCCATATCATAATTAGTGAATCTATTTCTACTTATACATGTTCACAGTGTTATAAGATGATGTGTATGTCACAGTTGCATGCCTTTTTCTTGTGTTATTATTTTCTGGTTCATTATCAAGATTACCTTTTCATACATGTCTTATTAACCCTCAGCAATTAATCCAAGACTCTTGAATTTGATCTTTGATATTCAATGTTTGATCTTTTAATGATAAGATCATGTTCTCATACACTTATGTGCATGATTATACTTAAATATCTCTTTTCTTACCCATAATGAGAATCTAAACTCACCCATTTCTTATGTTTCCTTACCCCATGTTATGAAAATTTATTTTTAACTAAGATTAATCAAGGGGAATATCGTTATAGATATGTTGAAGATCTAACTCGGAAATAGAATAATGATATCCATGTTTCCAAAGACAATAAACTATTATGGTCCTCAAGAAAGAATTTTATGACTTGGGATCAATATTAATCTAAAATGATTTAATATCCATTTATGATAAGCATATGACTCTATAGTTGGTATCAAAGGAATGTTTTAGACCTTCTTAGGAAACTTGGATGAGAAAAGGTTAGTGGTATCCCTTGGTTTATTTCTATGGATATATATATGTAGTGATATCTCTAAGGATAATTCCAAGAATGAGTTAATGTATTGGAAAATGTCCTGAAATTTTGGTTAGGGGTTGAGTGAGTGGATTCCTAGAAACAAATCCATTCCTACATACTAAAATTATATGTGGCTCTGACACATATGTACATAGTGGTAACAACCCCAAAACCACCTTATTAAACTTGAATCGATCAGGAACAAGTGCCTGACAACGAGCCTTATTGCACACTTGTATTTAAACTCCTAGGGAATATTCTATAGAAACTCAGAAAAATATTATGAACCAAATTGATGGATTTAGATAAATAAAGAAATTGAATGATCTTGGATAAACATATGGTTTCAAATACTAAAAAAGTGGGTTTCATGATTTAGACATCATACAAGTGATTTACCATTATTATGTGGTTTCACACTATGATAAGTGTTTCTCACACTATTATTTCTAGCATTAGTAATTACATGTAACCCAAATGAATTATTTAAATAGGTAATTAAATAAAAAAGGTAATTATTTTCCTCCTAATAAAATGAATGTTATGTATAATGGAGTGAAAACCCTCATTTCTATGACCACACATCATTATTAATCCTTGAATCGTTATATTCTTCTAAATTACCAAAGGGGTGAAAAATGTTTTCCTGAATCTTTATTTAGGAATCATTCACCAACTTTTAGTATAAATACTATTCCACTGGTATCAAATTATTTGATTCTTACCCTTGAAAATATAATATTTATTCTTTGATGCTCATAATATGAAAATGTTATGTTGGGATATTATCACTCATATGGTGAAGAAAATAATGGGTAATCCCTTTCAAGAATAGGAGGAAACATAATAAATTGTCTCATGGATTGGGAAGAGTTCAAATACTTATTTTTTAGTATGTACCATCCTAATATAATTCCAAAAAAATGGAGATTGAATTTTCCCATAAATATCACTATTATGATAAGAAAACAACGATAAAATTAAATTGAATGTGTAAAGAATATAGAGATAAGAATATTAGATTTAATTTATCCATTATGTGAGGTAGTAAATTTTAAGGAAATTGTCTTTGGGGAACTGTTAAAAGTTTTATGTGTGGAAATAAAAGTCATTGAGCGACAGAATGGTGAGATGATGTCAATAAAGATATTCTACAATGAATGATCCTCCTGTAATTTAGTGTTTTAAATGTAATGACTATGAGCATTATTCTAGGATGTTATTAAAAACAAAGGATAAAAATGATTATCAACATTGAAAATATCTTAATATTAGGCATAAATTCATTGTTTATACTCTTAAAATTGATGAGGTGGACCATGATAAATAGGTAATACTTATCCCCCAAAATTATGTGTAATGTTGATATTTGATTTTGGGAGAATAAAACCTATAAAATCATATTTTTCATCCTTTAGTGAAGATTTATATTATTATATACCTATATATGGATTTTAGATTAATAAAATCATATTTAATATTCAATCAGTTCAAGGATGAACCCATACATCCACTAAAAATATTTTTGGTATAAGATATTGGCATATTTAAGTAATAAAGGGTGGATTATATTTTGTAATGGTCATAAGGTTAACCATTTATATAATGTTATATTTTAAACATCAGATGTGTTTTCAGATATTTATGATATTATCTTACCATATGAGGATCTATTAATATTAAATAACAAGTGATGAAGTTTTTGTTTTCAGAAAGATAGATGGAATGACCTATTATTCTACTTAGGGGTATCATGAACTGCAAATGCTTCAGGAATGAAAAATTCACCATCATTTCAATGAATAATAGATGAGGTGGAAATTGATCTTGGAACATTAATGGTTATGGTCTTCCTGAAATCATGTAATTTTATCATTTCATTAAAATTCATCATCATTATGAAAAATGGTCATGAAATAAAATGTTGTCCCATTATTAGAATTTCGATGATAACAACAAAAATTTTAAAGCATCTATGGGATATAGATTTGGGATTGTAAACATTTTCATATCCATGCTCTTTATAACTCTCCATCAGAACCTGATTGTTATATTTTTATTCTCTATACATATCTGCACATTACAATTATGTTCTCTTATATGGGAACAAATTTATGAATTAATTTAGGTAATATATATGTTTCCAATTTCATTTCACGTAATTTATAGTATTGAATTTTATAGTGTGGGATTCTATGGAAAAAAATTTCAAATATTAAATCATTGATTACCTAGAGGAATTTTATAGGAGAAAATAATTTTAATTGGGGTACAATGTAATACCCTAAGACATTGTGAAATATTTTTTTTCTAATTAATTTAAACAACCCAATATCTTTTATTCCATGAAACACTGAATACCGCTATGGATACATGAAAGCATTATATGAGGATTGCATTATATGAAAACCCATTTAAATATTGAACTAAAAGGAAAACATATAAAATCTTATGGTACATGAAAAATTATGTTTGTCTTGTGTAACACATAACTCTGATTCTTGTGCTACCTACACTACAATGTTTCACAAAAGTACAATGTGCTATTAATATTATTATTAAAATAATATTATATCTACCATCTTGCCATTGGAATGTGAGTTATGAGTGTGATTAATTAAATTACAAAAGTATGGTTTAAACATTAACATAAGATGAATTATGTTTTGACTAATTAACTTGAAATGAAGGAAAAAATGTTTTCAATATATAGATAATCTATTATAGGAAAACTATATTTATATAATGAATTATGTTTTACTTTAATAAAAAAATTTAAAAAATTTATAGTAAATTATTTCAATGATACATATATATATATATATAATCAACTATTTAGCATTCATCTTATGTGTTTTCTAGAAATGATATGAGTATAAATCCAATTTTATTAATAAAAATAGGTATTTCTGTATGAGAAAATTTTACCTTCTTTTAATGAAAAAACTATTATCAATTTAATTTCTCAAACATTACTTATTTTTATTTTAAAAAATTTAATTCATTTTTATATAAGAATAATAAAATTTACTTTGGGTGAATTTTTTATATTTTTTGGTGAAGTTTTAGTGTTTTATGAATTGTGAGAGTGCCTGAATTTTAATTGAAAACAACTGTTTCTTATAATTATTTATCAATTTATTTTATTTCTGATTTTTATTTATCGTTTAATTAGTTTAATTTTAAATAAATTAATTAAATTTAAGTTATTGTAACCTATATAAAATTGAAATGATATATAAAAACATTTCAAACTTTTGAACATTTATACATAATGAATTAGTTGTTGCAACATGTCTCTGGGATTAATTTTAAATTAATCAATGAATCATATATGAATAGAATTGAGAAAAACGTATTCTATATTTTGAATATGAATAATTTCTAATTTCTAATAATTTAATGTAAATTTTTTACCAAAACTATTAGTGAATATACATGAAATTATTAATTGTGATTACAGTGAAAATTTGTTTACTTAATGGATAATCTTTAATCATCTTGGGCCAAATGACCTAGACACATGTCCAAAACTCATTGGATGGAATAAATATATCCAATTACCCTTTTGGATATAATTTTTACAATCATTTGAGGTACATTATATAAGGGATACCTCTTAATAGTGTTTTCCTTTTTATATTTACAAAAATACCACTCCACCTCCACTATAAAAGGGTACTCACGCCCCTCAATTCATCACACTAATAAAACTAAATTTTATCATCAAAAACATTCCCAAATATTATCAATAATTACCTTAAATAATCCTAGACACCTACCTCTATTCATAAATCCTACCATGTATGCTCATGGATGAAAACAAAAAAGAGTTATCCAAAGAATAGGTAACATGATCCCACAAAATCTTTTGTATTGTTTTATTTCTCCACCACATCCACTATATTCAATAACTTCTTATATAATAAACACATTATTGTCAATATTATTATATTTTACCAATATATGGTTTCTACCTACACCGAATAACACTTCCATCAAATGTGTAACGAACTTGTCGTTCTTGTACCACAAACAACCTCTTCAAGAAATGATGTTGTTTGTTTTTAATTTACCACCTATCTTGGTTGGGAATTAACAATGACACACTATTATTATATGGTATATATGATATTTATGATTTATTCATTCTTATTTAATTATTATGTAAAATATACAATCAGTATTTCCATTTTTTAAAATATTATATTTTCATTTGTGGATGTGTGGACTACCACCTCCTAAATGAAATGTGATTTGTTCACACATTACATGAAATGTAATAAATATGGGTTTAATTAATATATATTAAACATATGACATAGTCATTATAACAAAATTATAATTATATATATAAATAAAATTTACTCTCTTTCTTTCAATATGACAAGAAAAAAAAACATTGTTTATGCATATGTGCAGCCTACCATCACCATGAATAGTGTACTCCATTAAAAAGTTAATTAATTAATTTATTATTATATATATTTATTTACTGAATATATTTTACATATATATAATTTTTTAATTTCTTTAAATTAGTAAATCATGATATTAGAAAGAGGATCAGGAATTATAATTCAAATCACGTATAATAAAAAAATGCTTATTATGAGAAACGTTACATTTACAAGGAATTGTTAATAAATATGTAATATAATGTCAAAATAAAAAAATATATGGTATTATATATAACAATATTTTTCATAGGTATATATATAATGAATTTATATTTATTATAGAGTGGTTTTGAGCATGTACAAAGAATTTCAATACATAAGATAAGCATTTTTGCATCTCACTTTTTATATCCATAATATACATGCATTATTCAACGCTCATTCCCTCTATGTGGTGTTCATAATACCCAAAAATTTCTCCTATTATTATATATGATAAATTTATTTTTATTAACTTAAACATTTTATGAAACTTCTTTTATTGGGATTATAGTTCAAAAGATACTAAATCAGTAAAGTAATTTCTCTCTTAGGTTTCCTTCATTGTGATACATCTAATTTTGTGGAACTATCTTTTTCAATGGGGTGTATATACGGACCATTGACATGTTATGTCAACAATATCATCGTTTAATTATTTTTTATGATTCATTTAATTTTATTATCTTATGTAAATTATGAGCCCAAGTTTCAAAAGTGGTAATAGTTTATTGGTAAAATCTTGTCATTTATCAGGAGAGTTTATAATTATCATTCCATTGATGAAATATTATGATCTATCTCCAAATAAAACTGAATAACATCCTTCCCATATATATATTAATGATATTATCATGTATTTATATAATATTTCCACTCATTAGAACATAAGACAATTAATAATGTGTTTTCAATAAATCAGACATTATCTCTCATTTTGGTCGGAATTTTTTTCCTTGAAAAACATGTTTTCTGAAAATAAGTTTACAAAAAAATTCTATGTATAAAATTTTTTCAAATTTTTTTGAAATTTTATTTATATGTTTTTATGAGATAGGATTTTCAAAATATTTTCATCATTTTTTATAATTTTTCTACAATAAATTTTTGAAGATGACTTCCAATCTTCTTTCTATGTTTCAATGTTTTTTCAATGATAACCGTTTTAAAAATAACTGTTATATTAATTTATAAGTTTTAAAAGTTTTTTTAATATAAAAAGTCCTAAAAATTATTTCACTTTTAAAAAAATCCAACCAAAAAATATATTTTCCTCAATAAATATTTTAAACCAAATTTTGAAGCATTATTTATAAGTGATGTATTTTTGGAATGGTTCAGGAAATGGATTCTTAAATAAATTCTATTTTCCCATAATAAATATTACATGAGATCCTTAAAAACCTTCCCCAAATAATATGGAAATTTTATTATAGTTTATGATTTACAAGGGATGTGATCAAGGAATACCATTCATATTATTTCATGAATTCTTTATATTTTGATTGAATAATGTTTATGACACATGTTTCTCTTCTATATGATATATGGTTTTGAAACCTACATTTTTCATGGGTTATTCAATGATGATATAATTTTGATACCTATCAATTCTCCATATTTAATGATATGATGAAATTTTTATAACACCCACTTTATTTCATGGGTTAGGATATGATGACTATTAATATTATTGTGGAAGAAATATGTATGATTTTATTATGTGATGGGTGTGACATATATCTAACCCTAATTAATTTGGTGACATTGGATGAATTGTGATTATTTATTTTATGAATGGTCTTGATAAAATCATCATAATTAATGCGTGAAACTAATTAAATGTTCACAATGTTATCTATGAACCTAATTTCATGTTCAAAAGGTTATGAATGGACCTGGTTATATGTCGATAAGTTTAGGTGTGAACCATATTACAATTTCAAAATTTTGTGAGTAAACATTATTATGTGTTAAAATATAATGTATGAAAATAATTACATGTCATAATGTTTTGAATGGACCAATTATATTATCCATAAGTGTTTATGTGTACCTGATTACATGTTTATTATGTTATGAGCATACCTTATTACGTGTTTACAGTGTTATTCATGTTCCTTATTACATGTTAAAAATGGTTTTCCTATAATTGGTTAAATTCCAATAAGTTTATGTTGGATCCTGATTACATGTTTGTAATGTTAATATTAATCCTGATTCCATGGTCAAAATCTTATGTGTGGACATGGTTCCATGTTGATTACATTATGAGAGGTCCTAATATCATGTCCTTAAATTAATGAGTAAATCTTCTACTACATATTCATTTTGACATGTTATAATTTGGTGATTATTCCCCAATTCCATGTATTATTTGTATTTAATGTTTTTGAGGATAATTATCTCGATTACCATATCATTATTACCTTATGATCTTTTATATGCCTGGTCTGATCCTCAGATGATATGATCATGTTCTCACACACATATACTCGAGATTATGCTTACATATTTCCTTATTTACCCTTACCAAGAATCAAAGTATACCAATCTATTATGAATACATTAACTATGTTATAAATAAAGGTTTATAGTAGGATGAATAAAGGGGAATATCCTAATTGAGATGTTGGAGATCATTATAAAAATTAAAACAATTTTTTGTTTGTTTCTAAAGTAAGTAAACTATTTTTTTCCTTGGAAGTTTATTTTTTTAATGTGCTTAATATTCAAGGAAAAATATGTAATGTCCATGAATGTCATGTCTGGGAAATTGTAGGATCCCTCGATAGGCCAAATATAGATAATAAATATGCTGGAATGTAACATATAATTTTGGATAAAATAGACATCCTAGTCCTCTATAAGGGATTCTATGATGAAAAAAATCAAGAGTTTCATATGTTCCAAACATGAATGATAACTAGTTGGTGGCTAGAAGGTCCCGAAGATCCCCTTATCCACAGCCAAGGGGATCATGTCCCTGGTCAGCCCATGCCACAATTGGGATAAGACAAGATAAGGGTGGTGACACTAATATAGATATTATTTTCTATTTATTTACAAGGGGATTTGACCCCACATTGGTAAAATATCCACTATATGGTTGAATGTATATTGGCGATAGATCTAGATTCATGATCATATCTATAAAGGATGGGGTTTTTACCATATCATCAAGCACAAATGTGGAATCATTCTATTGAGGCTATACGAATTTCTTTCCATTATATGAGGTTAAAAATCCAAATCCTCTCTTGTATCCATCTTCAAGTGTGGAGGTGGAGATGATTGAAACATATGGCGACAAAGATGGTTTCATTTTGATCCCTATGAATCATTATATAATTTCCACCACATGGAGGTATATTTAAATGGATATGGGAATATTATTGACCTCATCTACTAGGATTGTAAGCCTCAATTGATGGGACACTCAACAAAGTATAGTTGTATGGGGTAATGGTTCTCTCATTGAGTCGTCCATTAATAAGGAGACTGAGAGGACGATTGTGACATGACGCTTCCTAGGGTCCCTCCTCAAATAGCATGAAAATTATAATAGAGAGAGTTTCTGATAGTCTCATGGGTTTTTCTTATAACACCACAAGCTTCTATTGTATATTTCCCTTTGAATAATACAATAACTAACGTTGCACGCAACTTGGAGTATTAACACACCACGACCAATCAAACATATTGTTATGAATAGTAATACAGGATTTCTGAAATTTTATAATTTTTTTTCAAAATTGACTTAATTTATGAATTTTTAATATAAAAATTATCTTTGGGTGAATTTTCAATATTTTTCTAAAAACATTCAATTTTTAATGAATAGTGAAAATCATTGCGTTATTGGTTAAAACTAACTTTTTATTTGAAAAATTTGTTATTATATTTAAATTTATATTAGGTAAAAATAGATACATAATACCTATAAATGTTCAATGTAATTAATTGGAGTCATTTTATAATAATATTAGATATATAAAATTTTACTTAACTTTTTACCGTCTTTTACCCACCATTTAGGCGCATTTGCAAATTTGCATAAAATGTAATTTTACCATTTATGTGAATTTAATTTCTAAAATCTGAGAGACACGATTGACATCAGTAAGTAAAATCTGGTTCAATGAGATAAAAATATTTTTTGGTGAATAGTAACTTTTGCCTTTTATTACCACGCGTAAAAGTAAATAGGGTAATTAAAAGTAAAAAATGATGTTATAATTACCCAAACACATGACTTAATTCTATTCGATATGTGTACTTCTACCAAAATCAACCTTAGGAATAAAATTTTATCCTTTTGGTGCACTTGGATTAGATAAGTACATTAATTATTATTTTATTTAACGAAAAGTTAAAAGTGTTAAATTCAATGTTAAAAAACTAATATATTTTTAATATAGGTTTATACATAAGATAAATATGACAATAAATATTAATAATAAAGATAAAATGATTCCTACATACTGGTAATTTAATTACAATTTTTAGACATTAAATAATTTAATTTATTTATGATACAATGACGATGCGGTTATTATCTTATTAATGAAAGTATAAAATAATTGATATTATAAATATCCAAAAAAATGTAAATTGAGACTTCTGATGAATTAAACTAATTTAATAGTTTAATATTACATGTAAAATCTTATTAAATAAATTTTTTTTGATGTGATAAAGTTGTTTTGACTTTCACAAAAACAAAATAACAAATGGTGTTAAAATTGATATAAATTAGTATTTAAAAAAATACTATATTATTAATTGACATAATATTCATAAAAATATAAGGGTTTCCCAAATGACTTATATAAGTATATATATCAATAATGAACCACATGGGGTTCACTTGGTGTTTTATACGAAGATTATTAAACATTTATTACAATAATACAAGAATACGTGGTAAAATTATAACTTTTAACTAAGAGTTAAATGTAAAATATATGGTTTATATATTTACATAAACATGTCTAAAACCTATTGGTTGAGAGTTTTTTGACCCATTTCCAACTTATCCCCGAAATAAATCATTTTTGAGTCATTATAAACCGAATATGATTGAATAATAAAAAAATATTTCATGTGTTTCCTAAAGTGTCACTCACCTCTCTTATAAAATTTTACTTCCCCTTCTCTCCAAATTACACCTCAAAAGCCATTTGGATCGTCTAATCCTAGATGATATATCCTCGCAACTACCCTCCATTCTACCTAGAGGACATAATTTGATCTCAAAGCCAACATATAGAGCCCTTCTGATCAAATTTCAAGGAAACACATAATGAAGAAGTAATAATTTCACCACCTCTTTCAAAGTTCTTTTCTTATTCCACTACCACATTCTTTGTTGTTTGCATATTAAAATAATAACTATGGTACCTTATACATAATATTATGTTATTATAAATATTTCACAACCATATTCATTATTCAATCCATACTATGAAGGATAACTCACCATTTTTGCGTACATATGGCTTATCGTCTCTACGTCATGGTGTACTTTTTTATTCAAACACTTCATTATTTGGATGGGTTTAATAATTAGTATAACTAATTTGGTAATAAATATAACATGTTATGAACATGGTATATATGATATACCATCCAATAAAAAATGATTTCACCATCAATTGAGTGGTATTATTGTAAATGCGTATGAACTGATTACCATCTCCACGAACGTGACAAGATTCATTCCCTATCATAACCATTCAAGTATAATTTTTATTTTATGATTAAAAAAATGTTTAATAACTTAATATAACTCTGGATATGAATATAATACATCCTATCCATAACAAACATATTTTAATTAACCAAGCTTATAAAGGAAAATGAATCAGTGAACATCCAAGACAATGATACAACTGAAATATTATTAAACAAGAAATGTTATAAGATCATATATGATATCATATTTATGTATTTGGTTATTGTATAATTTTATAACAATTATTTAACTATTATTAATATGGTTATCATACCCTCAATCAAGGAAAAATACAAGGTAAGGGTTAATTCTACAACCTCTTCATTATCCGAGGTTGTTTATACGTGAGTATCTACTGGGACCTCTTTATCATCCACAACTGTGTTTCCTAAAATGTATTTGTAAAAAAATTACTATTTACTAGACTATGAGGTATGTTATTTCATACCTTTTTTAAATTTGTATAATATGTTTATAATGGAATATTTCTGTCATTTTCCAAATAAGGAACCTTATGACCTTTTCGATAAAATTACGGAAATACTATTTTTTTAACTTATACAGCAGTTGCAGCTATTTTTTACCGTTATAACTCAATCAATGCTTCCCTTAAAATATTTTAGGAATATATTCAAAATTAATTTTTTCTTTTAAAATCATAGGTCTTTTTTAATTATTTCAAAACAAAAAGTGTTATTTCTCGTGAATTGTTTTGATTTCATCTATTTCAACATCCTTTGACATCTTTTATGCATGTTTGAAGTTGATTTATTATGATAAAATAATCCATATTGTATTTATGGTTTTGTTATTTTATTGACTGTGGATGTGTTATTTTTATACCATTCATTGTTTATGGTTAATTTATTAACATTCTGTATGCTAGTTTTAACACGAATGATTATGTTATGTTTCAACCATTTAATATGAGAAATTCAGTGGACATATTAAATGACTTGTGAAGCCCACTATAGCTTCTAGATGCATTGGTACATCTCCTGAGTAAAAATTGTTTCATTGCATAAGACCTTGAAAAAATATTATTTGTAGTCTTGGAAGGTGGCCTTGGATGTGTGGTTATGATGTCCGGTATTATGCATTCTATAATTATGAAATGGGATATTGATATTTCATGGTATTATTCGACTAGTAGAATATCCATGTGAATTAGTAAACAGAATTATTTGATTTATCATTTCCGTATTATGATCATGTTTATGTTAAAAAGTTTTGTGTCTTAGTCATATACATTTCGATAATTGTTTATACTTATTTATGAAAGTTTTATCTATACCGTTATCCTTACTGAGCACCTGAAGTCATCCCTTTTTGTGTTTTATTTTTCCCAGGAAGTGAAGAAATATATTATAATTAACCTACATGTATAATCTAAAGGAAATAATTGTTTTTAAAAAGGAAAAATGTTGTTTTTTTAATTTCATGATGTAATGTAAAACTTAAGTATGTATCTAGTACTTCAAAGGATACTAAACTGATTGTTCATTTGGGACATGATTCCTTGTATCAATCCAATGATATGTAATAATTCATCGACACTAGGTAACTTGGGTGGGGGCATTACAGTTGGTATCAGAGAATGTTTAGTACAACCCTTGGAAGCTAGATTTAAAAAAACACTCATTATAGAACATTAATCTAAGATAGAATTTGTGAATTAGTATAGAAGAACGTCATAGAATTTTGGTAATGTAGAAATTTTGTGATTTTTCCAAGAAATAAATTATTGTCTAGATTCGAGTAGGTAGAGGTATCTCTAGAATAGATTTACCTAGGAGTGAAAACACTGACAAATAGTTTCAGGTTTGACCCAGGGTGTCATGGTACATGACAATGGGAATTATTGCACTCTTGTATACAACACTCCTGGTGGATATTCTTATGATAATTTACATTTTCATTACAAACCATTATTAAGGATTTATGAGTATATACCTCCTCAAAGGGAACATTTTTATAATTATGGATTATATCAATTTACTGTTCAATTTAGGTTAATTGTTTTACCTGTTTGGAATTATATATTTCTATTCATTAACTAATATAGTGTATTCCATTTTTTAGAAATGGCAGACACTAGAATAAATGGAGACTGTATCAATGCACATAATCCTTGTAGGGATTTCCCTCCTACTTAATATAATTAAGGAGGAGATGGTGATGAAATTGTTGTTGATCACCTAACCACCATATTGGGACACACACTCATGTTATGAATAACAACCATTCCCGTATAGAGTACCATGATCCCTAACCTAGAGGATCAATGTTATACTGCTTGATGAGGAAAAAACCACCAAAATTCAATGTGACTAAAAATCCATTTGTAGCTAAGAAATGGACAAGATCTTTAGAAAAAATATTTCATGCATTGGGGAGTAGCAAAAGGGAAAAGGTTTTCATGGAAGTTTATCACCTCACGGGAGATGCAGATCAATGGTGGTCATTTATTCAAAACAAAAAGTAAGATGAAGAAGTATAAAATATGAAATGGAGGGAGATTAAAGATATTTTATTAGAAAAACACTTTCCTTGTAACCATCGAGCATATATGGAAAGACAATTTCTGAGTATGAGGAAATAGGAGGATGAGAATGTCACTAGGTTTGTGGCAAACATTATTACTTAAACAAATAATGTTATAGATTATATACGCAAACAAAGTAATAAGATTTATTGATTATTTGATGGGTTAAAACCATTTCTCTATTGATCATTATTCTCACAATCCATCTCATCATATGAATATATTTTCTCATGAGTTATCAAAATATAAAAGGAATTCACTAAATCTTACAACTTTAAAGCAACGAAAGAGAAAAGATATTTTTTGAACACTATAGAAATGGAAATAAGGAAAAGAAGGTAAAAGTTGAATATCCATCTTATGGTAAATGTGGGAAGAAACACCCCGGTACTTTCCTGAAGGGAATGAGAGACTGTTAAATGTGTGGTAAAAAGGCCTCCAAACACATGATTGTAAGGGAAAGAAAGTGGTTATAAATTTTGAAAGCTACAATTGTCAAGAAAAGGGGAATTATGCAGATGAATGTCTTAAGTTCTATGTAAACATACCTCAGAAAAGGAAAAGGGAGAAAGGCTAAGATTATTTGATCACTACTCCTAAGGTTGATGCTTTAAAAGTCAACGTGGAAGGTAATTTAATGGTTTCTTCAGGTTTATCCAACACTTTATTTTATTCTAGATCATCACATTGTTTCATATCTTCCCACTTTTCTATGAAAATTAGATATTTACAATTTGATTTTGTAAAGGAGTGGTTAGTCAAAACTCTTAAAGGAGGAATCATTTCAACAACTTTTGTTGAATCAGTTTCCATTATGGCATATAAATGTTCCTTATCTTCTATTCTCATCATTGTACCCATGATTTAATTTGAAATAATCCTCGGTATAGATTGAAATTCAGTCCATGATGAAAAAATTTATTATAAGAAGAAGGAGAAATTTTGTATAATGATATGGAGTACCTTATCTTAGGGAAGAAATGTCACCACCGGATTATTATCTAGATCCACCCCAGTTGCTCAACTAAATTCAATTATTGGGGAGGAAGAGAATGAAATAACTATGGGTGAGGGAAGTAATGTTCAAATATAGGATGTACCTATTTTGAAAGAATATTTTGATGTATTTTTAGAAGATTTACATAGACATCCCCTAGAATGAGAAAATGTGTTTTCCACTGATTTAATTCTAGGTTCAAGGCCCATATTGAAGGCCCCTTATAGAATGGTCACTATGAAATTAGTGCAACTAAAGAAAGAACTAGAGGAATTTAGTAATAAAGGATTTATTCACCCTAGTGTTTCTCCATGGGAATCCCATGTTATTGTTGTTAAGAAGAAATATGAATGTATGAGGTTGTGCATTGACTATAGAGAAATGAATGCTATAACAATAAAGAACAAGTATCCCCTACCTTAAATTGATGATTTGATCAATCAACTGCATGGATCTCAATATTATTCAATGATTAAACTTCGATATGGATATCATCATCTTTGTGTGAAGAAGGAAGACATTCTAAAAACAAAATTTCGAATGAGGTATGTGCATTACATGTTTACAGTAATGCCTTTGGGAATAACTAATGTACCATCTATTTTTGTGGATCTAATGAATAGAATTTCCAAGGAATATCTTGATGACTTCGTAGTTCTATTTATTGATGATATCTTTATATACTCAGAAAAGCTATGAAGGTCATTAAATCACCTGCGTACTATTTTGAAAACCCTTAGAAGAATTGAAATATATGGGAAGTTTAGGATGTGTGAATTTTTGCTTCAGGAAATTTCATTTCTTGGACATATTATCTCTAATGCTAGTATATTTTTTGATCCTTTTACGAAAAGATAAATACATGAATGGAAAGTATTAACAAGGATAACTAAGGTATGCAGTTTAATTTGTTTAGCAGGTTATTATCGGAATTTTTTCAAAAAGTTCACCTTATTGGAAAACCCATTACCTCAGATCACACATAAATGGGTTAAATTTATTTGGAAAAAAGTGTGTGAAGATTTTTTTGAGGAACTAAAGATAATATTAGTCAATGATCCTATCATGACTCTACCATTTGGGAATGATGGGTTTGTTATTTATAGTGATGCTTTAAAGAATGGATTTGGTTGTATCTTATACAAAATGATAGAGTTATTTAATCTGCACCACAACAGCTAAAAATTCATTAATGAAACAATCCCAATCATGATCTTGAGTTAGCAGCCATATTTGTTTCTTTTAAGATATGAAGACACTATCTCTATGGTAGAAATGTGAGATATATACTGATCAAAATTGTTTTAATCCTATTTTCTAAAATAAATAAATCAACATGAGGAAAAGAAGATGGCATGAACTAATCAAATATTATGATTTCACAATACACTACCACCTGAGGAAGGCATATTAGGTGGCAGATGATTTGAGCAGAAATGATCAAGGAGTTATGAACAAGAGAAGATTTGAATGGGATCCTATGTTCATTCATCTTGTAGTATTTGTTATGGGAATAATCATGGAAGGTGGAACATAAATATTTTTTCAAATGGTAGCCAAACCATCTTTACTAGAAAGTATAAAAAGTTTTCAGACTAATGATGAGGAGTTTCAAGAAAAATAAAAGCTATAGATGATGGGATATTTTTTGACTTCCTATATGAATACTGGATTTTGAAATTTGGGAAGAGACATTTTTTTCCTAAAAAACCTGATCTAAAAAGGGAATTGTTGGATGATTCTCATAAATCCAATTCCTCTATACAACCTGGTAGCACTAAGATGTATTCATTTTTGAAAGATCATTTTTGGTGGGACAACATGAAGAGGGAGATTTAGGACTATGTGTCAAGATGTATGGTTTGTTACCAAGTTAATATTGGAAGACAACATCCTAGTGGAGTCATGAAAACTCTTCATATACATAAGTGGAAATGGGATGATATTACAGTGGACTTTATCGTGGGGCTACTAAAGAACCCAAGAAGGAATGATGAAATTTGGTTTATTATTGATCGTCTTACCAAATCAACACATTTTATATTTATAAGAGAATATTTACGACACCTTACATCAAGATTCTAGAAAAGTCTTTAGAAGGACTTAGTAATTGTACTTCATTCGATCACTTCCTACCACTCTCAAAATGATAGACAATAAGAGAGGAATATTCAAACCTTTGAATACATGTTTAGATCTTTCTCACTTGACTTTCAAGGTATGTGTATCTGTATTTACCTCTGGTATAATATTCCTATTACAACAGATTCCCTTCAAGTATTCAGATGGAACCATATGAATAATTATTGGGAAAGCGATGTCGCACACCAACTTGTTGGGATGATGTTAGTGAAAGAATACTTGTAGGCCAAGAACCTGTTGAGGAAAAAATGGAAAAGTTTAAGGTTATCCAAACCCACATCAAATCATCTCAAAGCAGGCATAATAGCTATGAAGATAACCGAAGGAAGGATTTGGAATTTCAAGGATAAAGTCATGCTTTCAGGAAAGTATCTCCATGGAATAGAGTTATATGATTCGGTATGAAGGGTAAATTATGTCCCAGGTACATCAGAACTTTCAAAATAATATAATGAATTGGGTTTGTAGCTTTCTGTTTTGCAATACAACTATGTCTCTCCAAATATCCTCATGTGTTCCACGTATCAATGATGAGAAAATTCATGCCTGAACCAATGCATGTACTCAAATATGAAGATATAGAATTGGAACCCAACCTATCTTAGTGCGAGATCCTATCACAATTCATGATACCATAGAACAAGTGTTGAGAAACTAGGATACTCTTCTGAAAAAATTTCTATAGAGAAACCATAAGATAGAAAAGGTAACGTGGGAACCCGTGGAAATTATGATGAAGAACCACCTGAATCATTATATGAGGTAATATTATAAAAATGTAGAGGATGAAATTATATTAAGGAGAGGAGAATTTAAAACCCTAAGATTCCATGGAACATTTCCCTTTGAATGATGTAATAGCTTGTGTTGTACACAACATGGAGTCTTATGACACCACGACCAATCAAACTAGCTGTTATGAATAGTAATACCTACTTTTCGAAATTTTATTAATTTTATTTTTTAAAATGGACTTCATTTTTGTATTTGGGATATCAAAATTATCTTAGGGTGTTTTTTTTTATTTTTCTGAAAACTTTGAATTTTGGATGAATAGTGGAAAACACAACGTTATTGGTTAAAAATAACTTTTTTTAATTAATTAGTAATTTTATTTAAATTTATATTAGGTAAAAATAGATACATAATACCTATAATTGTTAAATTTAATTCAATGGATTAATTTTATTATAACAGTAGATATATAAAATTTTATTGATCTTTTTACCGTCCTTTAACCACCTTTAAGGCGCAATTGCAAATTTGCATAAAACATAATTTTACCATTTCTGTGAATTGAATTTTAAAAAAGTGAGTGACACAATTGAAATTAGTATGTCAAATTCAGTTCAATAAGATAATAATAAGTTTTTTTGAATAGTTCTTTTTGACTTTTATTTACCACAGTTAAAAGTAAATAGAGTAAATAAAGGTAAATAATTGATATTATAAATATCCAAATAAATATAAATTGATACTTTTGAAGAATTCCACTAATTATATATGTTAATATTAAATTTTTGGGTTTATTAACTAATTTTATTTCGAATTGATAAAATTTTTATGACTTTAATAGAAACTAAATACCAAATTGTGTGAAAATTGACAAAAATGAGTTTTCAAAAAAAAATACTATATTTTTTATTGACATAATATTCCTAAATATATAGGGTTCTACCAAAGAACATAGATAAGGATAGATATATCAATAACCAACCACATGGGGTACACTTTTCTTTTTATATTAATAATTTTAACAATTTATTATAATAATACAAGATTACACATAAAAGTTAAACTATTTAACTAAGTGTTAAATCTAAAAGATAAGGTTAATATAGTGACCTAAACCTGTTGAAAACCTATTGGTTGAAATCTTTTTGACCCATTACCGCTATAGCCTTGAAATAAAACATCTTAGAGCCATTATAAACCAAATATTATTGTATAATAAAATAATATTTCAAGCTTTTCCTAAAGTTAACCTCTCCTCTCTTATAAAAGTGTACTTCCCCTTCTCAAAAAATAAAAATTCCAAATCCATTTTGCTCGACCAAACCTGAGACAAATATCCTGATAACTACCCTCCCTTCTACCTAGAGGCCTTACATTGATATGAAATCCATCCTACGAAGCCCTTTCAATCAAATCAAAAGGAAACACCTGAAGAATAGGTAATAATTTCACAACAACTTTCAAAGTTCTTTAAATCTTCAACATCCTATTTCTTTATTGTTTCCATACCAAAATAATAAATCTTTTACCATAGACATGATGTGATGTTATTAGAAATATTTTACAAACAAATTCATATTCTATGCATCCTATGAATAAAAAATCCCCATACGTTCGTATGTACGGCTGACCGTCTCCACGTCGTGGTGTAGTTTGTTATTCAAAGACTTAATTATTTGGATGGGTACAATAATGAGTACAACTGATGTAAATAATAAATATAACATGTTAAGGATTCTGTATATATGATATACCATCAAATTACATAAAATTTCTCCATCAATATAATTGTATTATTGCTCGTGCGTACGTACGGATTACAATCTCCATGAACACGATGAGATTCCTTCATCGTGACAACCATCCAAGAATAATTTTGATTATATGAATAAAAATAATGTTTAAGAACATAATATAATTACATATATGAATCAAATAAATCCTATCCATGACAAACATGGCTTACATAACCTATCATATAAAGAAAAAACAATTATTTAACTTCTTAAATAATGATACTACTGAAATGTTATTAACAACGCAATATTAGATTATCATATATGATATCATATTTATGTATTTTGTTCTTGTATAATTTAATAAAAATGATTTAACTATTATACCTTAGGTTAACATACCATCATCAATGAAAAATACAAGGTAAGGGTTAATTCTACAATCTCATCATTATCTGAGGTTGTTTATAGGTGAGTATCTACTAGGACATCTTAATCGTCCAGAAACATGTTTTTTTAAATGTATTTCAAAACATTTTTACTATTTCCATGACTATGGGTTAAATTCATTTATACAATTTTTAACTTTTTATAAGATTTTTAAAAAGTAATATTTTCTTCGTTTTCGAAACACGGTCCATTATGAATTTTTCAACAAAATTAAGGAAAGAATATTTTTAACATATATGGAGAATGATTCTATTTTTGGTAGTTATAAAAAATTTTAAGCTACCCTTGTGATATTATAAGAATATTTTAAAATAAATTTTTTCTTTTAAGATTACAGGAATTTTAAATGATTTCAAAATAGAAAGTGATATTTCTCTAAAAGAGTTTTGATTTCATCTATGTCAACATCCTTTGTGGGATTTTACGCTTGTTTGAAGATGATTTATAATGAAAAAGACTTCCGAATTATATTGAATGTTTTGTGATATGGTTTACTATGGATGTGTTATTTTTATACCATTCCTTGTTTATATTTAATGTATTAATATTCCGTATGATAATTTTAATATGAATGATTATGTTATATTTCAACCTTTTTATATGAGCAATGCATGGGACTTAGTAAGTGCTGGGTGGAGCCTGCTATTACTCCTTGATGCATTGGTAGGTATCATGAGACAAACTAGTATCTTGGCATAAGCCCTTGACAAAATCATATTTGTATTCATGGAACAAGTCCTTGATGATGTGGTTATGATGCCCAACATTATGCGTTCCGTCCTTAGGAAATTGTCTATTGATGTTTCATTCTATTATTTGACAAGTAGAATATACATGTGAATATGAAAATGGAATTATTTGATTTATCTTCACCATATTATTCTTCTGTTTTCATTAAAAATCATTTTTATTTAGCCTTATACATCTGCTTAATTGTTTTTACTTATTAATGCACTGAATCTGGATAACTGGTGTCAGGTTGTTAAATTCCCCATATAAATTTTGGAATGTTCAATGGGTATGGATATCAAACCATGAATTCTCCATCCTGACCTTGGATGGTTCATCATTGCAGAGCATGTTTTTGGTTAGTGGAGGACCTCCATGTTGGTTTGTTGGGGTGTGGGGAGGACTATTCACTTGATGATAGTGGTGGGGAGAGGACCTCCACACAATTATTCCTCCTCACATGATAACCTATGGTGGAATAGGGTGGTAAAAGAGACTAGGTGTGTCAACCCAACCTATTTATGAGTATTCTAGGTTCTCAATACTTGGTGGGTGATAAAGGATCCTCATTCACCTATTGTAGGGGTTTTATGGGGTTATCCATTGGTGGTTGGGGCCACTAGAGTTACATAATATACACCTGTTTAGGAAATATTATAGTTATTCCCCCATCTTTGATGTTAGGTGTTCTAGACTTAGGTTTGTAGAGAGGGGATGAATTGTACCCCTTAATGAACATATTGGAAAATTATGTGTTGTCATTGAAATAACCTTGTGGGACTACTCCTAAGAAGCTCTTGAGAGGTGGTTTTGATAGGCACTGGTCTAACATTCCCTTTATCTTTTCCATAGGGGATAGAGGAGTTATATATCATTGGGTATAGTCTCTCTAAGATATTCTTTGTTGAATAGGTGGTGGTTTCCCCCTACTCGGACCCTGGGGTAGTAGAGTAAGTGAGGCGCTGATTCCTTGAGATATTGCTGGTCTATATCCCAGGTCTGAATGACCCCATCATGCATAGATCTTTGAACAAGTGCATCAATCACCCTCCTCTGGATGATCATAGAGGGTGACATAGGGAATGGTTTACCAATAGTTAAAGTCATGGTGAATTTTATGGAATGAATTAGACTTTTTGAATTTTCGTACAAATATTTCCCCTCCCCCTATGCCTATTAGGGAAAAGTATCTAGTTTCCTATAACATGATTTTTTTTTCAGGTGGATTCCACTAGCAGTACAGACATAATTATAAAAATTCATAATTCTAAAACATCATCAATTCTTCCGATAGAAGTGGAGAGATCCATTCTGATGATGTTACATATTGAGGATGCCAAATCTTATCTACAAATTGTTGTTGAAGAGATCTATGTTGGTCCCACTACTTTTTTAGAGGGACGTATGGACAATTGTCAGGATTTAGAGATAAGAAAATATTATGGATCCATAATTCAACTAGTCACAATGGGTTATGGATAATAACTTCACTTCTAGTTCACTATTTTTGTTTCAGATACTTTCTCCTTGTAACTCGTAGAACGCATGATTCTTCCATACATTTTTACATTCCAAAGGTAGGGGTTTTCATAACATTAATTGGAGATGTCAACTCCTTAATCCATATAGGAATATGAGATGTGGGTTCCATATTCAATGGATTCCTCCTTTGATCTTATCACATAGTCTGAGTCCCAATTATAGATTGGAGTCAATTTTGTGAAACTCATTCCTATATCCATCTCAAGGGGGTGGATTTTTAATTAAGATACTTATATTTGAACAAGGAAGAAACCTTCAGTCATAGGATGTAGTAATTTTTGGAATTTATGAAAATTTCCAAATGGTTTGTTTGTTGGAATCCATTAAATTATTATAATTTTTAAATTGGAGTCATCTCATAAGAGGTATCATATATATGGAACCTTAAGAATCTCATCTCAGACACATGGTATTTTGTTCTAAGAGAGTAATTATACGATGTAATTTTATATTAGGAATCACATGTTTGTTATATGGGATAGATACTCAAGATTAGGTATCAAGTTTAAAATATTTTGGAGATAACATGGGAGTAGGTTTAATGTATTGAAGGTATATATGGATCATAGGTTTAATGTCATAGGGGGGCATATGGGTCAAAAGTTTAATTTAATGTTGTAATAGATGGGTCAAAGGTTTAATATATGGAAAGGACATATACATTGTCATGTGTGTCCATTGTGGAAGATTTCACAGATAGAGGGTTTGGTAATTTTTGTCCCCGAGGTGTACGATTTCAAACATCGGATTGAATGAAGTGTGTCTCCAATGGGGGAAGATTTAACACTCATAGGGTCGTCGAGTGTGTGTATATGGGTGTATTTAAACATAGTATTTATTATATTGTGTCCGATTGGGATATAATTTCATCTTTGGTAATCGGTGGAGTGTGTCCTCGGGGGGGGGGGGGGTATTTTACTATTTGGAGGTGGTTATGTGTTTCCCAAAGGGGGCGATTACACTCATGGAGTGTGGGTTAGTGTGTCCCCATAATGGATGATTAAACACTCATGGTTATATATATTGTATCCATGTCATGATGAATTCAGACATGGAGGATGGTTATGGATTTGGGGGGACTGTATTGAACCTCATGGAGGATTCCAACGTACCAGGTTTTTATGATTGGGATCAAAACCCATATAGTTCAATGCCTCATTTTAAGGACATGTGACGAGGATTATTTATTCCACTTAATTTCATCACATAATGACTCCCTTGTCACAAAAGTTGTATCAACATGGGATGGTGTGGGATTATTAATATGGGCCTCCTAGGGTATAATGACCATCATATGGCGAGGGATAATGGTGTGGGGATCCCGTATGAAAGCTTCCTAGTGTTGATGTTTTGTCCCCTGGTAGGGTAGGAGGTGGAATCCAATGATGGTCTTACATAGGGAATCTAATGTTCATCAAACATGGTAATATGTGTATGTTATCCCAATGTCTTTCAAACATGGGGAATATTATGTTCATTACATGTGGTTTGGAATATGTTTTACATCATTTGGTGAGGATTTTTTAATGCATTTTAACATCATACGACTGTGATGTGGAGCTAGGAAATTTATTTCCTTGTTGTTTAGATGTGGATGGGGCTGACTCCCTATGAGAAACATTTCAAGGAAATATGAATATCATGAAAATGTAATATCTACCAAAAAAAGGTAATTAGTTTTCATCATTGATGCCATCTTTATGGATTACTTGTTCACTTATCGTGATCCACTATGCAATGTAAAACATAGACACTTCCATGGAGGATGGGAAATCAGGAGGCCTGATGTTAGGGTCTCTATACTTTGTAACCAATGGAATCATTGTGCATATTCATTGAGTAAAAATTTTAGTTCTGTGGTACTGGTCAAAAGGTAATTTTTAGTTACTTGAATAGGTTCTTGATTGGTATGGGGGCCTTGAGAACTCAAATTTCATGAAAGGGTGTTTATTGAAAGAAGGAACCATAACAATGCTTGGATGATGCCTTTCAACAATGTTGGGCTTTCCCAAATTTTCTGGCATTGCGATGGAAAATGGACTTCTGTAGTTTTGTGGTCTCATGAAAAAAAAAATTTCTTGAAACTTAGTTACCTTTCCTTGGAGTAAAGTATTAGTTTCCATGGTTTTGGTTTTTTGAAGTATAGTTGTATCACAAAACTAATAGAGGAAAAATGGATTTCTCCTTTCTCAAAGTCTATGGAACTACACCAAAAGAATCTCTACATTGGGTTGAGTTTCTAAAAAACCAATGAGATGGGGTTTTGAAAAACATGTATACCTTTCAAATAATTCTTCTATCTTGTTAATGAATCTTATATGTTTTCATAATTCAAATGATTCCCCAAAGTCCACAATTTTTTATGACCATTAAATTTGTATATAGTTGGGGTTTTAATTGGCCAATCAAAATAAATATAATTTGTTTTGGGAAATTTGGAGTCTTTCATTAAATATTAATAGTTTTTTGAAGTGATTGAGTTGCTTAAATAAGAGGCATGTTGTGAGAAGGATACAACCTTACATACACACAATCATGGAATTTGGTGAACTAGAGTTATGAAAACTGGTTTAATATTTCATGATTGTTGCCTCATAAGTCCTTCATCATCAGGTACATCCATGAATTACAGTTACATTTCACAAATACTACCTCTGTAGATCTATGTTGTTGGGGACTTCCGCCAACCAGATCCATTCACGAATGTTTTGACCTTTCTGAACTAGACTATTATTTTTTGGGGGCCATGATTCCTATAATATTCATTAAACTCTCCATTAATTCCTTAACCCCACTCTGTCATAAATATTTTTGTGTCGGCATATATAATGGCTTATATTATTAGTATTCATTTAGACTTGTGGGTTTCCTGTTGTTAAATATTTCAAATAATTAATTTTTATTTCCAATTAATTGCTTATAAATATCGAGGTATTAAAAATTCATTCTTTGGGAATAAAATTAATAAGGGACTAAATTGATATTTAAATGATTTTTTTATTTATTTCATACTTTTGGGGGAAAATAACTATTATCTTTTCATTTAGGCCTCATGTTTTTAATATTCTATAACTAATAGGGATTTAAATAATGGTTTGTATCCTGTTTTATAATCACTAATTTATTTTCTATATTAGGACAATCATTGGAAACTATTTTCTATGAATCATAATGTCAGGATTCCATTATTATTTGATACATCCTTCAAAATAATTTTAATGGATAAATTTTTGTAAAAATTAATCATTATTTCTATAAAGACATAGACATTATATATATTGTGGGGATTTAATCATATGAATGCTGTTATTGAATTAATGTATAACACATGTATATTTTATTATATATTTCTCTTTAATAAAATTAATATCTTAGATAACAAGAAATAAATGCAATCTCAAGTTTAAACATATCATGATACAAATAATGTTATCAATATTAGATTCATATAAACTAGTAGTAAAAATGAAAATTATTAATATGAATAACCACCATATAAAAGAAACTGTATGATTTTTTCATAATCAAAATTCATGGATAAATATGTAATCAATTTTCTCTAAAATCCATTTTTTCTTCAAAAATATATTTTCATCCAAAAAATTATTTTTTTAAGAAAATATTATTATTCATATATACCAATTTTATAAAAATAAATCATATAAATTAATTGATTTTCTAAATAATAATATCAATATTTTCAAAAGTTGAGATATTGGGATTTTTCTAAAAATAGTGACTTTTTTTGAATAGTGAAAAATAATAATTTTTTTGAAATATGACATTTTATTTCATGATTTTAAAAAAGTTCAATTTTTTAAAAAGGATTTCAAATTAATATTATAAAATTTATTTTATAAATAATTAAATTAAATACATTTGAATTTTATTTATTCATTATTTTGGAATAAAAACATTTTACACATAAGAAAACACATTCTTCTTGAAAATAACTTTTCATTCATATTTTCTTATTTAATATTAAATTAAATTCATTCACTTGTGTGAATAAAAATTGACAAAATGGTCTCAATATTTTTAATTATAATAATAAAAATATTTATTTTTTAACTTAATTTTTGGTGTTTATAAAAATTGACCAGAGTAAATATCCTTCACATTATTAAAATATGTAAAATTGGGTTAAAACCATTGGTCAAAACATAAATTGATTTTTAATATTAAAATAGAAATTATCCTAAAAAGTATTTTCTGTTATTCTTATTTTAAATATAATTTCTACCACATATAAAAATTAAATCATATAAAATGGATTTCAATTTTTGAATCGACATACCGTAATTTCATGAAATGTACACAAAAAATATCCAAATGTGATTGGATTATACTATTTGGACCTTTTCACATATTATGTTTGAATTTTTAGTTTCTTGGTTCCATTTAACATGATTATTATATATATTTATAATTTAATCTTTTTTTAATTCCATGTGTGTCATTTCACACCCCTATAAAAGGATGCCACCTTTCTTCTATTATCTATGGTTCATAAACCTTTAGGATATTCCAAACCATGCCATTTTATCTTTCTAGATTTTATAACCATGTCATAGACATTATGTTCTTTCCAAAATAACATATTTTATTGCTTTATGTGTAATCCAAAATGGTATTCTCATCAAATAGTTGAAACACATAACCAAGTACATTAAATTTTATTTCATATACTACATATTCTAATTAAATGATATACATTATGAAATAATAATGTTGTATACCTTAATACACAACATTGTTATTATATTTTGTGAAAAACCATTATCCCAACAATTATACATCAAACAGGATAGTAAAGTATCGCTTGTGAATAAATTTGTACCACCACCTCCATTTAGAGATATATTTCACTTTCCATCACCACCATTCATGGTTTATTATTATGATGGATTTAATGTTTATATAAAAAACTAAAGATATGAATATAGTTTAATAAATTTATTATATTATTTATCCTTCTTTCTATTTTTTGAGACTTAAAACAGATCTTATAATCCTATACGGCCTTCCATCTCCATGAATAATAAAAATAATTTTGATATCACTATATTATATGGATATATATATATATAATTAATATATATTTATATTTAGAAAATTATTAAAATTATGAATAATATGGTAGAAATATAAAATTTTAAGGACTAGAACCAATGAATAGAATCTATCATGAAAAATGAAATGTTTCACACTTAATTTGGGAGAATTTAAAGGAAAATTATCAATAAATTGGCCTTTATATTTTTGAAACTAGATAATATGTCATATTACAAGTAATTAAATTATTAAATTATATATTTATTAAAATAATATGTTTATTATACATGAGGATAGATTACATTTGATGAAAGTAAAACATGAGTTAAGGGTTTCTTGGGTCACTTCCATTTATATGATACATATGTTATATTCCCCACTTTTATCTTTTTGTGGTGTATACACTATAAATGAATTTATTTTATGATTCCAAAAAAATTATGGAGATATATCTACCTATATATGATTATATATTTTAGGAGTTATTGGTTTAAAATTTCTAAAGGTGGTTAAGGTTTTTTGTTACAAGATCATTTTTATTGGTATTATTAATGATTAAGTTTCTAATGTTGAAATTTAAAAAAATACCACATAATAATAGTATGAAATTTATTCTCCAATTGTTATTCATTAAATTATCAAGTAATAAATATTTTATTATATTTAGTACTTAAAATAATTATAATTGTTTTTAAGAAAAACACTTTATTTCCTTTTAGGTCGGAAATAATTTTCATCGTTATATGTGTTTTCTTTAAAGTATTTTCATAAACATTATAAATTATACTATGATATATTAATGTCCTTTTTAAACGTGTTTTATTATATAATTATGGGTTAAATGGAATATTATTATCAATTTCTATGCAGAGTACGTTAAAATTTTTAAAGTAAGGAATTTTTTTTAATTAGAGAGAATAATAAATTTTCCAAAGAATATGAAACATAAATGATTTGAATCATCATGTAAGAGTTTACACTGCCCTTTTTGATGAAGTTTGATTACATAATATTTTTTAAATTCCTATATGTTAAATAATTTATTCCCAAAATTATTTCGGTACTTTCCTCAAGAAATATTCCTTGTGGAATTTTGAATTATTTTTCATTTATTTTTAACATCATTTTATTTGACTTATTAATTAGTGAGTTTATGATCCTAGGATAACATTATTTTTCTTTTTCTTTTTTTCTTATTATTATAATGATGATATATTTATTAATCCTTTTTATTTTCATCATTTTATTCTATAATAAATTATTGAAATGTTTATAAACTGCATCTTCTATGAGTTATGATATGTGATGAATATATTATGATATTAGAGAATATATTTGAATGGATTATAATTATATTTGATTTGGGTCTTTAATTAGGTATCCTATTAAATAATTTTTAAAATATGGATTTCCTATGATATAATATGGAATGTAATTGGGTGTGAAAGCATTTTGGAAAGCGAATATATCTTCTATGATTGTCTTTGGAGTGATCCATCACAATGGAAAGGATGGAATGAGAAAAACACAATATACTATGTTTGTCTTGGAAGTAGGACTAGACTAAGGAAATTATTTTCTATGATAACGTATATTCAAAAAAATAGTTGAAGTATGAAAATGTTATGCTCCCATGTCTCATGTTCTTTTATTCCAATGTTATTCTTGACATAAGAACTACCATGTTACAAAACATTATTCAATATTAAGGTCTATGATATTATGGGTATGGATACTAAAATATTAAGATCATATTGTCATACCCTTATAACCATTTTAACCATATCTTATCCTTAAAATATCCCTCTTTTGCACATATTGATCATCTTAGATCACTAATTCTTAAAATCCACTTCCACAATTTATGAATAACGGTTTTAACTAGGGTTTGTATTAGATGATTACTATATTGGAAGTTAATTTTGATAGATGATGATGATTTTTCATTATATAACATAATGTTTCTATTATCCATATACAAAAATCATTTTTTGTCCTCAAAAATGTATTTTGGAAAATATAAATTTCATTCATTAATTAAGATATAAAATCCAGGCATGAAAATTATGGGTCTCTATACTTGGTATCAGAGGAATGACTTTTCAATAAATGTATATTATCATTTGAGAAATTTTTTTGAGGAACTTGTGGAAAATTCTAACTATAAGATTATATATTAAAGACTTGGTAATGTAGAGATTATATGGTTTCACTTAGAATACATACATGTATGCATATTAAAATTAAATATATCCTTGAAACCAATTCATATAGATTTAACATACCCTAAAATAATTTTGAACTATATCTGGACCATCTTTATATTTCATGGTGACTGTTCCCCTACAATGCACTAGGTTTGATACTCACACAGGATATTATGGGGTCAATTGTAATTTTATATATAAACCATTGTGGATTATTTGTAAAGATGAATTCCACATGTGACCTTGGATGAACATAAGGTTTCACATAATGAAAATAATGGTCCACGATTGAGATATCCTATAAATTATTTTTCATCATTTTTTGGTTTCTCGCTATGATTACGGTATCTCACTCTATTCGTTCTTGTGGAATTAAATATAAATATCCAA
The DNA here is from genome assembly GCA_963277665.1 of Viscum album. Taxonomy (NCBI): domain Eukaryota; kingdom Viridiplantae; phylum Streptophyta; class Magnoliopsida; order Santalales; family Viscaceae; genus Viscum; species Viscum album. The sequence continues at coordinate 351,632,474 of OY728123.1, forward strand.
ATGGAACCATTTAAATTTTGAATATTATGGAAAATGATATAATTATCCTCTAACGTAATAAAATTTTATGAATCCTTTAATGAAAAATATTATTTTATAAATTATTTTATCTTTCTTATGATATTAATAATATTTATTTTCTAAAGGAAACAAAAAATTGGAAAAAATTCTGTTTAGTACATTATTAGGCAATATCCACCTCCTTTTGTGGGTTTAATTGATCAACTAGATCTTTAAAAATAGTTATGTATCATTGAACAAATATTGAATTTTTCTAATTTTTAGAAACTGTAAAAATATTTTAATTTTTTATAATTTATAAGGAGTGAAAAATATATTTGGTGAATCTTTTTACGAATAAGTGGGAACCATAATAAATTTACTCCATGCAGTAGGATGAGTTTGGGATAATATTTTTAATAAGTACATTACTCAAATTATTCATAATAAATGAATATGAAATACCTTGAGTTAAAGCACAAGTATGATGAATATATTAAAACATATGAGGAAAATTCTACAATACTTGTAAGGTATGCTTCTAGTATTATCATTGAACTTGAAATCATGATTTATTTATTCATCAGAAAGTCAAAATTATGTATCTTAAGGTAATTATCCGTTAGTTAAATTATTAGATATGATGAGACTCTACAAAGTTCTATTGAAGAATTATTTCGGATTGTAGTTACCCATAAATCTTATGGTTTTGATATGAAAATAAAATTTAGAATCAAAGTAATTTTAATAATAATAACTATGTATCGAATAATATGATATTTTTGTTATTCTCAATATGATGAAGGAAATATAGAGGAAATTTTATTAATGTGATGGGAAAATTTATTAGGTGTGGAAATTAAGCTCATCGATAAATCAAATTCCAATGTGATGGGATAAATATTTTAATCAATGACATAGAGGAAACCTGAAAAAATGAACCACCCATACTCATTTGATTCAAATGAATGGTACATTAAATTTTCATTAATCATTGATTAATTGAAAAATTTAATGACCCTGATAGATTCCAAAAATATCTTAGTCCCAAATACATAGGTAAATATCAAGATTTCACTATTATTGAAGTGGGGAATGATAAAAAATAGAAGAATGTTACACTTATTAGCCACTCTAGAAATGAAAATTTATTATTTGATTCGACATCTACCCACTCATTCATATATGTTAATTTTTTTATGGTATCAAAATAACACCCAAAATGATTAGATATTTAAATATAACTAAAAAATAATAATGGTATGATGATAAAATAACGAGTGTATGATTCCAACCAATTATAATATTATTGAAATATAATTCCTAAAAATATTACGATTCTCCCTCTAGATAAATTTAATAAGTTTTTATGCCTGTGTTTCAACTCAGAATATAGATTCAATATCAATTTCAAAGTATGGTATGTTAAATTTATTACTCAGAACAACCCTCTGACAATCTATTAGTATGAAAATAAATTTGAACTTCCAATTAAATTTACATACAATTAGTGGGTCATGAATATATTTCTATATTGGTATTTTTCATAGATTATTGTTATGAAACAAATAATCAATGATATGCTTACGTTATGAAATATTATTAATGTCTTTCTAGAAGAGTTTTCTACTCTTCATCTAAATCATAAAGTTGGATTTTTGAAAGAACAAATACCTAGTGCTACACAAATTTCCTAGTCTCTTTATATAATTATCTTGGTTGTGTTACATTTATTAAAGAAGAAACTCAAGGAGAATATGTGTGAGGCATTCAATTTTACATGTGCATACCTATGGGTTGCTCCCAAAAATTTTCTTAAGAATGAATGTGGATAAATATTACCCTATATTGATTATCAATAATTGAAAATGATAATAATAAGTATTATGTTTCATCTTCATTATATTTAATATTTATTTGATCAATTTCAAGGAGAAAATTTTTTCTCAATGAATGATCATTGATTTAGATACTATAAGTTCTGTGTGAGAAGTTAAGGCATAACCAATACATCAATTTGTTTGATGTACGGATAAAATGAATTTATAGTGATTCAATTAATTATTAATTATCCCCCTTATAAGGTATTTTAAATATTAACTAAGTTAATTAAATAATTTATAGTGGTTTTAATGGAATATATTCTAACATATTGTATGCCTATTCATGGTGAGTTTTTAAACCTCGCATAATAAAGGGGCATACAACTAAGGTCTATTGTAATAACCCAAACTGAATATCTGAATCTCGACACCTTAATTGGGCCATTTAAAGACCATAATCATCCTAATTTATAAATATATTCTAGAAAATATGGTCTACTAAAAAAATAAAACATTGGGTAATATGTTTCCCTTTAATGAAGATATCTATATAATCATGTTATTGAGAAATAATTTGAATTTTTATCATCATAATGAAAATTTATAGAATAATTTTTCTTGTATTTACACAAAATGATAAAAATATATCTATATGTAGACATAATTATTTTATAATTATGTTATATTTGATGTCAAACACACCTTTTCATACATCGATCACAGATCCATGGCTCACCATTTATGAAGAACAATTTTTTCACTTTTACTTTATTATGTCTAGTATCATCAATATTTCTATTAATGTGCACATGTTACAATAAATGAAAATCATAGTCTAGTTCCCCAGAGGCACTAAATAACCCCTATATAGGAGTAATCTATATTTAAAATTAAATATATATATATATATATATATAATTTATACTGGCTATTTATTGAAGCCATATTATTTTAGTATCACATTATTTATGAAAGAAACATGGCAATGGTAAATTTTGAAATTAAAAAATAATTCCATTGAAATTTAGAAAAATATTTTAATCTAGAAAAGTATAAGAATAAATCAATAATTTTCCCATGTCATAGGAATTAGTCCACATATGATGATTTCTCATTCATTCCCAAAACAAGAATTTAAATATTAAATATTGTTCGAAGGGATTCTTGTAGGCATAAATACCCCCCAGGAGATATAATATCAAGTGTCTATATTCAAACATATATAAAAATTCACCCACTCGGTTAATTGGTTTTAAGAAACATTATGTATAAACACACACTCATCTTCTAGCACATTAAAATCTATCGAAAATTAACAAACCAGTGGATATATAATTTTTTATATTAGTTTTTCACAAGATAAAAAATCTAATCCAATACATTTTCAATGAAAAAAACTTATAAACATATAATTTTACTTTTAATGAAAATCAAAAACCCATTTCAATAGATTAATTCAAAATCCAAAATCATTTAATTTAATAATCCTTAAGATAAAAGCACAATTAAAATCTCATTTATTAATGATATTCAAAGTATAACCCATAAATGATTAATAAATCAAATATACATAATTAGAAATAATCGTAATATATTTACCCAAAAATATATAAATAAAAAGGTTGAACAAAGAGACTAAAAATACATGAAAAATAAAATATTTAAATAGATAAAAATTTGGAAAAATTTTATTACATTTTTTCAAATGACATATATGTTTGAAAATTCATTATAAAAATTAAAATTTCATATAATGACTACCAAAATATAGGTTTAGTTAAGATACACCAACCTTGATGTACTTCCTTGAAATTTATATAAAATATAATTTCGATTATTATTGGAGAATTATGCATTAATTCCAATCAAAAACACTTCTCTATATATTATTGTTTATAAACAAATTTGTAAAATTCTATTAAAATGGATTTACGAATGACATGTCCATTTTCATAATGGTCATTATGAAATTTTTAATAAAGCTTTTAATTTTATATGTTTCCTTTATATGTATCTATAAATGAATTCATAACAAATATAGCGTGGAATGATATTTGTGACACTCCACACAACCTCGCGTAACTCTCTTATATGATTCCATAAAATGACATATTCCAAAATTATAATTACTAGTAATGATTCATTTCAATCTTGTAAAATATGCATCGATGTTGAAAATACCCAAAAACCTAGTTCAAAGTACTTTCATCTAATGAAAATAAAAACTATGGTTTTTCATACATTTTTTATCTAAAAACATGACTAATTATAATATATTATATAATTCTATTCAATGTAAATTCCATGAAAAAAATGACCAATCCCCATCCAAATACTACAATTTTGGTAACCCATTAACTATGTTTCCAAAATCACGAAGAAACAAAATATAACCATTCAATAAAATACACCATTTATAAAATCCTTGATCTATCCATTTGTTATCCCATCATAGAAATTCATTAGTGTGTCAAAAATATATCCTTAAATGTGATAAATTCCCATTACAACCACTCTAATTAGTAATCAATATTAATACCCCAAAATTTATTCAATTTTCAACACTAGAATAAGCATTATTTCAACTCAATATAATTAATTATCCATAATAATAGCCACGTGAAAAATAATATTTTATACACTTACAAAAAAATCAACTATGTAAAATTTTCCATTTTCATTTTATCAATTTTAATATCCCTGATAAGCCATTCTAATAATTATATGCAACTGAATAATTAAAAATCGGTATTTCATAAATATATTTATTTTTTAAGGTTTGGGGCTGAAGCCACATTTTATTATTTAAAGAAAATACCACTTTAGACAAGGTAGTGGGAGATCCATTACATAGCCTGAAGGCCTAAGGCCATGTGTCCTGAATACTAGGATTGAAATCCCTTTTTTCCAAAGAGCCCCTCAGTGAATAGTACTGCTATAGTACCCGAGCTGCTACAGTGGCTCCTATAGTACCACCGCCGCTACAGTTCCTGCTACAGTTCCTCCACCGCTACTGTTCACCCACTACTACAGTACTGCTATAGTGCCCGATACAGTGCTGCTAGAGTACCATGGAAATTAGTCCCTGCTCAGATTTGATCCTGGGTCTTTTTGGATTCCATGCAGGAGCCTATACCACTATGGTACATGCTCGTTGGCATCAATAATATATTTCATCACAACCAAGAAAATATTTTAAAGTCATTACTCATTCCTAACGAATTCATAATTAGCCACAAAATATTTCATGTGAATAACTACCTCATTAAATATCTAAATATAATTAAATCAAAAAATTATATCTCTAACATATCCACACCAAACATAATAGTATAACTCGATTCAATATTTCTATTAAGCCCTTTAGTTCATAATAATAATACTATATCTTAAAAAATTCAATTATATTTTTTTATTTGATTATCTATGTAACCCCATCAGTCTACACTAAACATTTTCTTAAATCAAATATTGAAAATAAAATTAAAATAATATTACTCTAATATTAGAAAAACCATATTAAAATTTTTCTGACAATAATAATCTCTAATTAATGGGTTAATTCATTATCCTAGGAAGTCCACTTCAGTAAATTAAATGATGTTTTTCTTTAATCCCACTATGAAAATAAATGTGTTGTTGGAATGATTATTAATAAATAGATATATTAAGACCTCTAATTGTTTAACTCTTACATAAATGATCTCATTTATTTGTATTTCAGGTAATATTCCATCATTAATACCTCTTCATTAACATTTCTAGGCTTCTATAAACCCCAAAAACAAAAAATAGACTAAAATAATTAAAAATATAATAAAAATAGAAGATAAATATTTTTATTCAACAAATGTTGTAAAATCCCAGGTAAATAAAGAATAAAACATTTTCATATTTATTAATATTTTCGAATTAAATATTAATTTTACTTTAAAGGGGTTTCTATGTTTGATAGCGTAACCCGATAAGCAACAAAGAGTTTCTTAGAAATCTTAAGTTGCACACTAGTAATAAAATAATATTATTTTAAATGTTAGTTAACACCTAGCCGTTGTTTTGGCGGGAATGAATAGAAATAACTAAAATATGATTATATATGTCTGTTAAATATTTTTACATTTATCCAATAAAGGATAAAGGCTTAAGATATGAAAAGAATTCAATTTTAGGCATATATTCTCTAATTTTCACTAAAGGTCCACTTATCGCCTTTTGATGGAGAACCGTCATGAAATATAGTTTTGGTCACTCTTATACATTCTATTGGAACAAATAAAATTATTCTTTATAATTGGGGCATCAAAATTTTATTTTTGTAAATTTTTGGTATTTTTCCGATAAAGTTCATCTTTTAATGAATAGTGAAAAATGTTGTATTTTAATTCAAAACCTCTTTTTAATCTAATTTATTAATATTATTAAGTTTTATTTTTAATTGGTTTTAAATTGAAATTAGAATATATTTTTACTATTCAATCCAATAGTGGTTATTGGAATTAATTTCACTTTGAAATTGGATTTAAACTAGTGTCAATCTTTTGATATATATTGTTTCATAAAAAACGCTATTTATCATGATAGTGGGAATTAATTATTAAATTAATTAATGTAACTTATATGATTTGAATTTTGTAAAATAAACATCATTTTTGAATTTGAAATATCAAATATATCTTAGGGTGATGTTTTGGTAGTTTTCTAAAAAACTTCAATTTTTGATGAATAGTGAAACCACTAAGCGGTACTTAAAAAACTGATTTTTTTGTTTAAATGAAATTTTACAACCAATGTGTTTTGAATTTCAAAAATACAACATACATGGTTGTAATTAGGATTTAAAATGTGGTTCAATCAGATTAAAATAATTTTTTGGTGAATAGTAACTTTTAAGTTTTTAATCGCGATTAAAGGTAATTAGTGTAATTTATGGTAAAAGTAATGTTTTAATAATATTAAATGACCTTGAAACATGACCTACTCTTATTGGATGTATCATGTACGACCAAAAAAATCCATGGGTCAACTTGGGGACCCCATGGAGCCACTGTGGTAGGAAATTGACATTAATAACTTTTTATTTAATGTTAAAATTAAAATGTCACAAACATGTGTTATTTTACTAAAATAATTTTTAAATGGGGTTATACAAGTAATAGTTTTGACTATAAATATTCATTAGAAAGATAAAACGATTTCCTAGATCATGAGAGTATTTTTATAATTTTTAGACATTATATAAATGAAATTATTTATGACACGCTGATGATGCAGTGATTACATCATTATTTAACAAATTAAATAAAATGAAAATATAATGTAAAATCTAGGATCTACACTTTTCAAAAACCTATTGGATGGGTGGATTTAGAAATCTTATCACCTTATCCTAGAAATATATAATTTTTTGACATTTAAAATCCAAAATGCATTTTATATAAAGTAACTTTTTATAACTTTCCAAGAGTTCCCCTCCCCACCTCTTATAAAAGGTCCCCACATCTACCACTTTACCCACACCTCTCAAGCCTTTTTCTCGGCGAACCCTTGACCATTTTGTCTCTCCAAATCCCTCTCTTACCCCTAGAAGCCTAAATTTTGGTATAAGTCTTTCCAAGGAAGCCTTTGAGCTCAAATCAAAAATAGTTATCTGATTTAAAGGTAGTGTCTTTTCTTGTGTTCTTATGTTTTATTTTTCTTCTCCAACCCCCTAAAATATTTTTATTCATTTCTTTTGAAACAAAAAAAGTATCTTAAATATACTAGGATGTTTTTATGGGAAGGATTAGAGCTAGACATACACACACCTTCGTCTAATGGTTATAGAACATACTATTTTTGTGGTTGGCGATTTACTGCCTCACGAAATGATGACTGTTCAATCATCTTTTAACACCTTTCATGGTGGCCATTAAGATGTCACTATATTTATATATGATATATATAATGTTTATTTTTTCCTTATGGTTTATTATTTTTAATTTTTGGTATACCTTTATGTTTTCCATTATGAGTAAACACAATAATTTCATTTTAGGAAGTGCAGACTACCGCCCCCTCAAAGTGATTTCATTCATAATTCCATATATGGTACGTATAAAGGACGGAGTTAATGTTATTATATATGATGATATATTAAAATTATAATATACCCTTATATCATTATGATTTCATTTAATTAAAAACAAAATAGAAATTAATGTAGCATTCATGCCTACGTACGGATTACCGTCACCATGAACGGTGTATTTCATTTCTTACCTCTAAATGTTATGTACTATTATAAATATGTGTATATTATGGATATATATGTTATATATGATATCAAAATCATGAATATAATTCTGGATAAAATGAAACTTTGACCACATAAACAACATGAAATTGTAAGAAGTTCATTTTTGACTTATGAACCAGATATCGACAAAATGAACATTATTAACTTAAATGTTTACATAATGTTTATAACATGGAAATAAGTTATATAAAATGAATAGTAATCTTGAAAAAGGTTCTTAAGAAAGTGGAAATTAACTTTAGTTTATTATTTAGGAGATTAAAGAGAAATCGCGTCACGTTAGACACGAGGTAAGGGACTTTATCTCAATCTCCTTTCACTGAGGCATATTTTTTTATAATACAAGGATTTCATTTATACAGTTTATAAAACCCTTTGAATTTTAATTTTATACAAAAGTAATCATTTTCTATGAAGCGTTTTACAAAAGGACAAAAAGGAATGTTTCTTTTAACATACGCGGTGAGAACGTCCTTTTCCTTCTCCACGAGTACTATTTGGTCATTAGCTTCCTCAACAAGCCGTGATGTTTTTTAAAATGAAATAAATACCATATAATCTATATGTATTTTTGTATTGAAAATTATTTTTATAATGTATTTGTTATTCCAATATAGTTAAGTGATATATTGTGTTTGAAATGTGGAAATGTTTTCTTCCCATTATTTTTGTTTTATGTATTATGCTTTTATAATGGTACGTGGACATTTGACGGGTGGTTACGTGATAAACCATATAAAGGGTGGTGCCGTAAATACTAGGATGGGTGGTTATGTTATAAACTCCAATGAATTGGTTATGGAAGTCGGCCATATGTCTATTACATTAAGTGATATGTGTGGAAGTCGACCGTATGGTTATTCCATTTAAGTATGTTTATCTCCCAAGATACCTTTATATGTTATGTGTTCTTTATATGGGTTTTATGGTAATATTTTGGTTACAAAAGGGAAATTAATGATATTTTATTCATTTAAGAGTATTTACTACTCCATAAAGGTGAAAATTATTATTTTTATAAAGTATTCATGGTTTACATATTGTTCTGAAAAAACTAACCGTTTTCCTTCTTTGTGTATCCCTTACTGAGCTTTTTATTCTCACCCAAATTTTTATTGAAATGTTTTTCACAGGATATAATGTCGAATAGGTTCAAGGATGGGATCAAGGAGAATTCATGCTTTCTTAAACATGGAACTAGAAATGACTTTTTTTAGGGTTCATTTTTTGAAAAAAAGGAAACTTTGTATAAGTGTCTTCTGTGTAATATTTTGACATGTAATAGTTATGATCTAATTCTCTAAAACTCTAAACCTGAAAAGATCCTCAATGGGAATTATTCTTTTAATTCCATATTAAGTAAGGTTTAAGGCCGGGGCCTTATAGTGGGTATTAGAGGTCGGTATAGATAACATTAGGAGTTAGAATTCTATTCAATGATTATCCAAAAATATTTTTTAATGGTAAAATTGAAATGATATAGCATTTGAAGATTACCATGTTGCTTCGCTTAAGATATTTTTGTGTTATGAATGATTTTTCATAGAGGAAACAGAACAAATTTTCTGGGACAACATACAGAGGGAAATGACTGTTCAAATCAGTATCCTCAGATGTTCTGAATCAGAACTAAACAGTTTGTTGCAGCGATGGATCAGTTGACTCAAGTGAAAAATATTGGCTGTTTTTATTGATGATATTTCGGTGTTTTCTAAAAGTAAAGAGGAGAATGAAAGACATTTAAGGGTTATTTTTCAAACCTTAAAAGAAAATAAATTGTATGGGATATTCATAAAGTGTGAGTTTTGGTTGCAACAAATTTCTTTCCTTGGTCACATTGTTTGTAACGATGGAATTACTGTTTATCCTGAAAAAAACAGAAGTTGTTGAAGAATGGACAAGACCCACCAATGTAACCAAGATCCGTAGTTTTCATGGTTTGGAAGGTTACTACCGAAGGTTTGTTGATAATTTTTCACAGTTATCTAGTCCAATGACTAATCTAACATGGAAGGGTGTTAGGTTTATCTGGAAAAAAGAATGTTATGATTGTTTTGAGGAGTTGAAAAAAATATTGGTGAATGCTCCAGTTTTGGCACATCCTTCCAGGAATGGTGAGTTTGTTATATACAGTGATTCTTCGTTGAAGGGATTTGGTTGTGTCCTTATGCAGAATAATCAGGTAATTGCATAAGCTTCAGGTTAGTTGAAAACTCATGAGGTAAATTACCCTACACATGACTTGGAATTAGCTGTTGTTTTTTTCTCTAAAAATATGGAGGCATCATTTGGATGGAGTAAAGTGTTAAATATATACCGATCACAAAAGTTTAAAGTATATATTAACTCAAAAATAATTGGACATGAGACATAGGAGATGGCTAGAATTAATCAAGGATTATGATTATACAGTTCATTACCATCTAGGAAAAGCATATAATGTGGCTGATACTTTGAGTCGAAAAATTAATGCTTCTTTAACCATGCTACGTTTGGAACGAGATACTTTGGTTTTTGATTTGATAAAATTTTTCATAGATGTTGTTGGTGTAGGAAGTTCTTCTGTTTTGTTTCAGGTATCAGTGAGATCATCTCTATCAGACATAATTAAGCAAGCGCAGAATAAAGACATTAGGTTGCAGAAAAAGGTAGAGCTGGTTCAGAAGGGTAAGTTGCCTAAATTTAATATTGATAATGATTGTGTTTTGAGGTTTGGGAAGAGATTATGTGTTCTTGGAGATTAATAGTTGAAGAATGAGTTGTTATGTGAGGCTCATAATTCCCCGTTTTTAGTTCATCCTGGCAGTACTAAGATGTACATAGATCTGCGGGAGTATTACTAGTGGGATGGAATGAAAAGAGATATTGCTGATTTTACTATAAAGTGTTTGAATTGTCAGCAGGTTAAAAAAGAACGGTAGTTACAAAAAGGGATTCTTTATCCTTTACCAGTGCCACAGTGGAAATTGGAAAATATATCCCTGGACTTTGTTCTGGGATTACCGAAGACATCTCAAGGTAATAATGAAATATGAGTTATTGTTGATCACTTGTCTAAATCTTCTCTTTTACTTCCTATTCAAGATACATTCCCTCTAGATCAAATTTCTCGATTGTATCTTAAAGAGATATTCAAGTTGCACGGATTTCCCGTATCCATTGTATCTGATCGTGAACCCAGGTTTACTTATATCTTTTGGAATGGCCTTAAGAAGTCATTGGGTACTGAATTAAATTTTATTACAGATTTTCATCCTCAATCAGATGGGTAGTCAGAATGAACATTTCAGACTTTTGAAGATGTTCTACGTGCTTGTTCGATGGATTATCTGGGAAGTTGGGACCAATATCTTTCTTTATTGAATTTTCATATAATATCAGTTTTCATTCCAGTATATAGATGGCTCTATTTGATGCATTATATGGTAACGGGTGTCAAACTCCAGATTTTTGGGATGAAGTTGGTGAAAGGAAGCTGATGGGACCAGAATTGGTAGAAGAGATGGTAGAAATAGTTCAGTTGATTCAGAAACACATGAGAACAGCTCAGAGAAGATAGAAAAGTTGTTCAGACAATAAGAGGAAAGATCTTTCCTTCGAGGAAGGTGATCATGTTTTTCTCAAAGTTTCGCCATGGAAATGTGTGATGCGATTTGGTAAGAAAGTAAAGTTGAGTCCAAGGTTCACTGGACCATATGAAATCTTAGAGAGAGTTGGATCAGTTGATTACTAAGTGGCTTTACCACCAAGTTTATCTTAGGTACACAATGTTTTTCATGTTTCGATGTTGAGAAAGTATATGCCAGATCTATCTCATGTTTTTAGCCAATATGTAGTTTTGTTTGAAGAGAATCTCTCTTATGACGAACAACCAGTCCAGATTATTAACCATATGGAGAAAGTGTTGTAGAATAAGGCAATTCACCAGGTAATGGTTTTGTGGAAAAACCATATGTTTGAAGAGGCAACGTGGGAATCTGAAAATGCTATGAGGGATAAATACCCAAACTTATTTTGATAAGTAAATAAAATTGTGAGGATGCAATTCCCAAAAGGGGGGAAAGATGTAACATCCCAGGTAAATAAAGAATAATACATTTTCATATTTATTAATATTTTCGAATTAAATATTAATTTTGCTTTAAATGGGTTTCTTTGTTCGATAGCGTACTCGATACGCAACAAAGAGTTTCTTTGAAATCGTACGTTACACACTAGTAATAAAATAATATTATTTTAAATAGTAGTTAACACGTAGCTATTGTATTGGCAGGAATGAAAAGAAATAACTAATATATGATTATATATTTTTCTTAAATATTTTTACATTTATCCAATAAAGGATAAAGGCTTAAAATATGAAAAGAATTCAATTTTAGGCATATATACTCTAATTTTCAATAAAGGTCCACTCATCACCTTTTGATGGAGAACCATCATTAAATATAGTTTTGTTCACTCTTATACATTCTATTTGACCAAATAAAATTATTCTTAGAATCTGGATATCAAAACTTACTTTGTGTAAATTTTTGGTATTTTTCCACTAAAGTTCATTTTTTAATGAATATTGAAAAATGTTGTATTTTAATTCAAAACCAATTTTTAATCTAATTTGTTAATTGGATTATATTATCTTTTGAATTGGTTTTAATGTGAAATTAGAATATATTTTTACCATTCAATCCAATAGTGGTCATTGGAATTAATTTCAATTTGAAATTGGACTTAAAATAGTGTCAATTTTTTGATATATATTGTTTCATAAAAACACGCTATTTTTCATGAAGCGGGAATTAATTATTAAACTAAATAATGTAACTTATATTATTTTAATTTTTTAAAATAGACATCATTTTTGAATTCATAATATCAAATATATCATACGGTGATGTTTTGGTATTTTTCGGAAAAACATCGATTTTTGATGAATAGTGAAACCACTAAGTGGTAATTAAAAAACAGATTTTTTCATTTAAATGAAATTCTACCACCTCTTTGTTTTGAATTTCAATAATCCTACATACATGGTTGTCATTATGATGAAAAATTTGGTTCAATGGAATTAAAATAATTTCTTGGTGAATAGTAACTTTTATGTTTTTAATCGCGATTATAGGTAATTTATGTAATTTAAGGTAAAAATAATGTTTTAATAATATGAAATGACCTTGAAACATGTCTTACCATTATTGAATGTGTCATGAAAGACCAATACAATCCATGGGTCAACTTGGGTACCCCATGGAGCCACATTGGATAGAAAATGACATTAATAACTTTTTATTTAATGTTAAAATTAAAATGTCACATACATGTGTTGTTTTACAAACAAAAAATTAAATGGGGTTATACAAGTCATCTTTTTGACTATAAATATTCATTATAAATATAAAAATATTTCCTATGTCATGATATTTTTTTTAATTTTTAGGAATTAAATGAATTAAATTATTTATGACACCATGGTGATGTAGCGATTACCTCATTATTTAACGACTTAAATAAAATGAAAAGATAATGTAAAATTAAAGACCTACACTTGTGAAAAACCAATTGGATGGGTGGATTTATAACTCTTATCAGCTTATACTAGAAATATATAATTTTGGGACCTTTAATATCCGAAAATCATTTTATAATAAAGTAACCTTTTATAACTTTCCAAGAGTACCCCTCCTCTCCTCTTATAAAAGGCCCCAACCTCTAGCACCTTACCCACACCTCTAAAGCATTTGGCTCGGCCAAACCTTGCCCATTTTGTCTCTCCACATCCCTCTATTACCCATAGAAGTCTCACTTTGGGCAGAAGTCTTTCCAAGGAAGCCTTTGAGCTCAAATCAAAAAGAGTTACCCGATTTAAAGGTAGTGTCTTCTCTTGTGTTCTTATGTTTTATTTTGCTTCTCCAACCCCCTAAAATCATTTTATTCCTTTATTTTGTAACAACACCAGTATCCTCAATATACTAGGATGTTTTTATGAGAATTATTAGAGCTACACCTACACACACCTTCATCTAATGGTTAAAGAACACACTCTCTCTGTGGTTGGGGATTTTCTGCCTCACGAAATGATGATTGTTCAATCTTCATTCAACACATTTCATGGTGGCCATTAAGATGTAACTATATTTGTATATGATATATATTATTTTTATGTTTTCCTTATTCCTATATATTTTTCATTTTTGGCATACCTTTATGGTTTCCATTATAGATAAACACGATAATTTCATTTTAGGAAGTGCGGACTACCGCCCCCTCAAAGTGATTTGATTCGTTAATGCAATATGTGGGATGTATAAAGGATGGAGTTAATGTTATTATATATGATGTTATACTGGAATTATAATATACCCCTATAACATGTTCATTTCACTCCATTAATTACGAAATAGAAATGAAAGTAGCGTTCATGCGTACGTACGACTTACAGTCTCCATGAACGGTGAATTTCATTTCTTACCTCTAAATATTATGTACTATTATAAATACATGTATATTATGGATATATATATATATGATATATATGATATCCAAATAATTAATATCATTCTGAATATAATGAACCATTGACCACATAAACAACATGTAATTGTAAGATTTCCATTTTTGACTTATGAACCGAATATTGAAAAAACGAAAATTATTAACTTAAATGTTTACATAATGTTTATAACATGGAAATAAGTTATATAAAAGGAATATTAATCTTGAAAAAGGTTCTTAAGAAAGTATAAATTAACTTTAGTTTATTATTCAGGAGATTAAAGAGCAATCGAGTCACGTCGGACATGAGGTAAGGGAATTAGTCTCAATCTCATTTCATTGAGGCATATTTTGTTATAATACAAGGCATTCTTTTATACGGTGTATAAAACCATTTTAATTTTAATTTTATAAAAAGGGATTATTTTTCTATGAATCATTTTACAAAACTAAAAAAAGAAATGTTTCTTTTGATGTACATGGTGACAATGACCTTTTCCGCCACCGCGAGTATTATTTGGTCTTGGGCTTCCTCAACAAGCCGTGATGTTTTTTAAAATAAAATAAATACCATATAATCTTTATGTATTTTTGGTATTGAAAATGGTTTTTATAATTTATTTGTTATGTCAATATATTTAAGTGATATATTGTGTTTGAAATGTGGAAATGTTTTCCTTCATTATTTTTGTTTTATGTATTATTATTTTATAATGGTACTTGAACATTTGATGGGTGGTTACGTGATGAACCATATGATGGGTGGTGCCGTGAATACCAGGATGGGTGGTTACATTATAACCTCCAATGCATTGGGAATGTAAGTAAGTCGTATGGCCATTCCATAAATTGATATGTTTGTAAGTCGACAGTATGGTTATTCCATTTAAGCATGTTTGTGTCCCGGGTTACCTTTATATGTTATGTGTTCTTTATATGGGTTTTATTGTAATATTTTTGTTAAAAAAGGGTAAGTAATGATATTTTATTCAGTGAAGAGTATTTACTACTCCATAAAGGTGAAAATTATTACATTGATAAAGTATTCATGGTTTACATATTGCCTTGAAAAAACAAACAGTTTTCCTTCTTTTTGTATCCCTTACTAAGATTTTTATACTCACCCCAAGTTATTTTGAAATGTTTTTCATAGGACATAATGTGGAAAAGGGTCAAAGAATGCATCATGGAAAATTCCTGCTTTCTTAAACATGGAAATTGAAATGACTTTTTTTAGAGTTCATGTTTTGAAAAAAAGGAAGTATTGTAGAAGTGTCTATTGTGTAATTTTCTGAGATGTAATAGTTATGATCTAATTCTCTAAAACTCTAAACCTGAAAAGATCCTCAATGGGAATTATTCATTTAATTCAATAATAAGTAATGTTTAAGTCCAGGGCCTTACAAATTTTTTTGATTTTTAATTGGGAATTTGTGATGGATGTAGTAAAATTCTCATAAAATGATATACATGATGGAAAAAATGAATTGCATCATATCATTTTTAATTCATATTTACGGTAAAATTCACCAATCCATTATGAAAAATATAAACAGAAAACATTGTGAAAACTTTTATTTATTTCCATGAAAACTATAATTTAATTTTGCATTTATAACAATAAAATAATCATTATAATTATCATTGAATTTTTCTTTTCAACAAAAAAACCATATCTATTTCATTTTCAATATCATAAAAGTATTTTCTTGTAATTTTATTTTTATATAATGTTTCTTCTTCAAATTTTGTTTAATGACCGGTATTTCACACATTTATTCCCAAAAAATGTAATTAAGTAAAGACAAATATAAAAACATAAAATTGTTACATACATATAGAGGCATGACAAAAAATATAATTAATAGATTCAATTATAGAAAAATTATCAACATATTATTTTTAAAATAAATTAAACATGAAAAAATAACACACACAATAAACTATAAGTTTTATTTGTTTTTCAATTTGGTTATAGATGCAATGTCATACCCAATTCTAGTTATGTTCATAAATAATTTTTCACCCACTTTATAAATCTATTCAAAAAATTAGGATCACAACCACAAATAAAATACATTTAAATAACATAATTCCATTTCAAAAAACATCATTCCAATGTCCCCCACAAAATTAGTCTCTTGAATAGATATGAAGTTTGATAACATTGAGATTTAATAATCCAAAACATTAATAATATCATGATTAATGGGTTATATTGTTAAACACATCACAAGGCATACATAATTAAGTCCCCACATGTGTGGTGATTTAGGAAAATATTGCAACAATCCAACCAATCATCAATGTTTCTCACTTACGTACTTAATAACTTATCATCAAGAAATATATATTTTTCATTTTCAATACACATTCCATGAAAAAACATCAACTCAATATTCTGGGAATTTTTTTCTACTTATGGATGGAGAACCAAGTAGAATGATAAAAAAACATTATTATGTGTTTCCCTGTTAACATAGTATTATCAATAAATTTATTGAAATTAAGAGTCATTTGTGAATCTGTAATCTACCAAATATTAGTCTCTAAACCATAAATGTTTTATTGTATACACATTCACACATGATCATATAATTTTAATTCTATCACTTGATCTAGTAATTTGTAAGTCTCATTTACACAAATATAATATATATTATTCCTAATTTAATATTTCACATAATTAAAATATTCATATATAAAAACTATATACCATCAATCTACATCCTCTACGATATCATGTTCATGAATTTTCTAACTCAATCCCTCAGTAATGAAATTTCATTTCTATAATTTAAATGAATGTTTCTACTCATTGTTTTGATTGTATTTTATCATCCTTTGGTGAGAGAAATTGAGCTTGTGATATTAGTGGATGTCCTCTAAGTTCATATGATTGGAATATTCCAATATTTTCCCACTAAGTAGATAGTGATGGTAGGTTTTCAATGTATAAAAACATATCAAACAAATTATCATGGGTATCATAGGTTATTTCATGCAGTTTAATTTATATTATTATTTAAATTATGGATAATCCATTTTTCTGTAAGGTCACACTATTAAACATTTCCGAAAGCATTATAATATACTTATTAAACAGCATATTTGTCATAAAAGGTATGAACTAGTTTTGTTGGGGGATTTAACAAGAATTCTATATAAAAAAATTGAACTTTCTTATCTCATTCAATAATAACTAATTTTTTAGAGGAATCTATCATCTATAAATCTAATATTATTATGTATTTAATAAACCATCATTAAAATATTATTAATCCTTTAAAAATATATATCACAAATAATTTCTTGAGCCTCTAATAGAAAAATATAACCGTTAAATTATTTATATTAAGATAAATTATAATATAGAAAATATATTTCCACAAAACATTCTCATATTTAAAAGATAATATATATTGATATAATTTTATAGGGTTCTTATGATCATTAAAAATAAATTAAACAAATTCAATATGTTTGTTAGGTCCAGGCATTGAAATTTAGAGAATAAATACTATATTTAAAAACATTACCAATTTGTTTTTCCAGATAACAATTTAATATTTTTTTATAAATTACATGACTATTTTAGATGAATTATAACACTTAATGATATGGAGATATTAAAATTGTGGTAATGAATAACAAATTATTACATCAATATGTCCCAACATATTACTCTGAGTTGATGATTTATGTAGGGAATGTCAATAATATAAAACCATCTAAATCTCATTAGTTAATGAAATATTTTATTAATAAATGGTGTGAGATAATTAATCGTTATCATTTATTGATTAATTTTCTTATAGTTAGTATAGAGAAACAAACGAATATCATCCATTTTTAAGGACACATTTGATAAGGGAAAAGTGAAATACATTCTCAAATGAATTATTTCTAGAAAATTTTTCACTACAGATTCAGTAAATCACAAAACTCTAATTACTAAATGTATTATGATGGAAATGATGTTAGATTTTATCCTATATGATAAGAAAATACAACTTCAATTTTTTCAAATTGTCCTAATAAATCATTACGGAAAACATCAAGTTACCTAACAATTAAATATTTTTTTTCTTTAATGAGAAGTAGTATCCAAGGATTCCAGATGTATACATTCCTTGTTTTAAGAGGTAAATCGATATTTTAATATATTTTAATTAATAATACTAGAATTAATATATAAAAACATTCATATTTAATTAAAACATCTGATTTGGAAAAATAAAAACACCATAACTATATCACTTAATTTTATTTTCTGATTTTTAATCTAATACTTCCTAATGATAATGTTATATTCATTAAGTTGAAGGTATAAAAAAATCTCATAACCCTTTAGCATCACATATCATGGTGGTACATAATGGTCATATTAATTCTTCTTCTATAATGTTTCCTAACATTGATTCATTGCTTAAAAAATATGACATTTAAACCACTCAAATTTCAGAAATAATCACTAATGGTTTCCCCTTCTATAGTTTATATCTTATTAAATGTGATATCATAAGAGAGTATCTTTAGTTATAAAATCATAGATCATATATCTAGTTACACAATCTATAAGGACCTGACCCTAGTTGCCCACAGCCGGTACCTTATTTTAATACATTGGAATATAAAAAAGGAATATGAATCCTAAAGGGCCGAGTTTTTTGTATGTTTAGAAAAAATTTAAACTAATAAGTTCAAAATTACAACTTGAAATGAAACCCAACATATATGTTTTTTGGGAACATCCACAATAATATGTTTATCCTTGTACGTTAGTCATATTAAACATCGTCATGTCCTGAGAAAATGAAACATATGAAAAGGGGGAGATAAATCACTCAATAAGGGTAATAAAAACATTGTAAGACATCATAATAAAAAACATTAGGTATGGTTAATAACTAAAACCAAATACAATTAAAAATAAAAATGAACACATTATAGCAGGAGTAAGAGTTGAATAAATATTCCCCTAATAAAACATAGTCTTGGGTATTCTACTAGCTGAATAACCCCAAATAATATCAATAATATTTTCATAATTAGGGAATTCATAATGCATGACATCATAACCATATCTTCAAGGCCTTGTCCCAAAACCATAAATATCCTTTTGTTAAAGCCACCTTCCAAGACCATAGTTTGTCTAATGAGACCTACCAATAGACCAAGAAGGAATAGTGCGACCCACAAAACACATACTATGTTCACCAAATTCATCATGGGATTGGGGATAAACATAATTAAAATATAAATTCATATTTAAACTAATATATGAAATGAAAATAAAATTCCCCGAACATTGTCCATAAACACAAACCAATCCGAGTAATTTGGTAAATGGTTTTAAGATAGAAAATCCACTTTAAAACTAATCATAAATCATAAAATTAAATATGGAAGAGGGTATCATAAAATATTAATCCCAATTATACATAATAATAAACATGGGTGTTGAATCAAATGAAAATACTATTATAAAAACATTATGTAATTCTTATGGTAAATACTCAATTACATTAAGAAGAAGAGTTCTTTAGAAAAATTTGTTGCATAAAACTAGAAGTGAAGTGAGATATTATATTAATAATAAAATTATTTATTTTATAAAGATAAGTGTTTATAAAAATATATTATATAGTTCCCTTGAAAATAGGTAAGATATTGAGAAGTTTCTTTGGATCAGGATTGTATTTCAAATTCTTTTTAAATGATTCCTTTAAAACATATAACTCCCCATAAATTAAAGTGTTACTATTTTTCATACACATATACACAAAATTATAACAGAATATATGAGGAGTACATATGAATAAACAAATATTTAATTTAGGTAATTATATAATAAGAGTAACCCAATTGAAAATATAGGATTAGGTAGAATACCCTTACCTTAAAACTATTGGAGTTCCTTATTTGATCACAATTACATGAATAATCATATTTAGGTTCAAAAAATAATTATTTCATAACCTTATATATATTTAATTTATTTATCAAAACCTTATTATGTTCATTCATTTACTTTTGAACGGTTAAGAGATCCAATTCCACTTTTTGGGAGTGTTTTCTTCCTCGGTTTAGTTATATTCATATATGGATAAAAATTTAGATTGATAACGGTTTTCCAAAATAGAAGTTCTATTTTAATAGTGAAAAATATGAATATTTCATGGTTATTAAATTCATTTGGTTATTGGGAGTGAAGATGAATCATTATATAAAACATTAATGACAATTCTTTGGGTTAACTGGCGGTTTTGATCGCAACAAACACTATTTGATTTATAAATTAATATCATGTGTAAAAAATCTTTCTAGAAGATAAAATAAGTTATAATACATATATTATAGTCAGGATAAACCTTCAAAATAGTTTCGTGACCATAAATAAAAATGGTAATATAAATTTAAAACCCGATGTCCTTGAATGTGGTAAATTAACACATCTGAGATGGAGTTTTCATTTCTAGTACAAATGAAGGTGAAAGGAGTGATGATAAAGAATTATTCCTTTATCATAACAAAATTATAGTTAATTTAAGGTAATAGAGTAATCACAACATGTTTATAAAAGGATGTGAGGAAATAAAAGAAAATATTGGAACATTAAATAAATTAAATCAAAAGGGGAGTTTACCTCTTGAGTTAATCTTCCTTCAAAGCCTATTTAGAGGAGTGTTATTTGTATTTCATTCAAAAAATGGGCTGATAGAAGTGGAAAGGAGATTGGGAGGATATGTTATTAGAATTTAGACAAGGCACAAGGATTTAGAGGAGTGAAGAGAAGAGGGAGTGAGGGAAGGATAGAGTGTACGAGAGTGGAGTTTTCCCATTATTTTACTATTTATATAATTATTTCTCTCAAAACAACCGATAGTGTTGATTCATGAGACCCATAATAGTAATAAGTGCATTTTATTACAATCCTAGTGGTTTTAAATCATCCTTACACCAATAATGATCCAATGAATCATGTATTTTCCATTTATTATAAATTATCGAATTTTACTATTCACCAAAAATTCAAGTATTTTAGAAAAATCACAAAACATTACCCCAAATATTTTTCTACGTATAAAATTAAAACATTACAATTCAATGCAATCCGTAAGAGTAAAATTACTATTCATTCATGTATCTTAAGATTCATAAGGGTATGTTACTATTCATTAAACATTAATTATATGTTATCATAATATAAATATCTTGCTGAACATAATCATGTTATTAAGTTTGTTGAAATTCAAATCACTTAGGTGGAAAAATTATATTTACTAGCTAGGTTATAACAAAGTGGTGTTTTTAAGAGACTTGAGGCTTCATACAATAAATATTAAATTTATTTGGAAAATTATGGGGTGTTAAAATACCTCTAAATCCTTATATTCTTGACGGTCTCACTCATCATTGTCTATAGTGTAAATATCAAAAGATCAATCAGTTTTACAAATCATTAAATAATCTATTATTCTAATGTTGAAAATATAAAAACTATATATCCTTCTCCAAATTCAAATACTCTTATTAATAATACTCATTGAAAATATTTATTAATTCCATACATGTATATATATTGTTAATTTTATTTTTCTTAATTAATGATTATAAATTTGGAAATAGTTATTCTAGAAAATAAGATGTGAACATAGCCATTAAATGTTCTAGAATTTATATGAATAATAATATTAGGTTGGCCTACTCTAACCATTATTTTTCTAAATATTATTGAATATAACCTATAAATTATTTTATATTCAATTTTTGATAATTTGATTCATATTATTTTTCTCATACACTATCATGGTTATCATCTCAATCTAATTATTTGATAATATAAAAAATCATTCTCAATATCTGTGGATTAGTTTCTAAAAGGTCCACTACACGACATAGTATCCAAGTTAAAATTTAACCATGGGTAATTTCACTATAATCCGTCAAATATTTCCACAATATAAATTACCCAATCATTGTTTCAGAAATATATCTAAGGGTTTAAATATATTACATTATTTATCAAATAATAACTAAATTAATCAAAATAATTATTCTCTTGTTGTATTTTTTATAAAATTTTGATACACATTAGTAATTGAGATATTTGAAATCATTTATAATTATTAAAACCCTTTTTATGAAAACATTCATTTTTTATTGGTCTAACTTGTCTTTAATGATTGATAAATAATTTCTGATATTAACCTTTTAAGGTAATATTCTTGGAAATAAAGTAAAAAACGTTTTAACTAAACTTATTTTTACCAGAACATCTTTGTAATTATAATTTCCAAAGAAAAAAATTAGATAATTTTTTATTATCTTAGTTTGTGTCTTGAAAATTACATTAATTATTCCCATGGATGATCCTAGTAAATTAACTTATTCTAATATTCATTTATAATTATTTGACCCAAATCATTTTGAGACCTCAAGTGCACATCTGGATTTCTAGATGCAGATTACTTATTTAATAAGATTAAAATAATTAATCGAGGAATGATTTACTATTTATAATATATATATATATATATGAATATTTAAAAAAATTATTTATAAAAATACATTTTTTAATTCTTGTGGGATAAATTTTACTCATAAAAATCAAGGATAAAGTAAAAAACAACACAATAGATCATTTATAATGTCACTAAATTCTGAAATCCAAAAAAATCTATTGTCATATCCCATTTAGGGTTCTAATTCCCAACCTAGATGATTAATAAATTAAATCTTCTCCTACATCACTTCTAATTAAATAGATATATGAAAAAATATATCACATGAAGTGGGAGTGTGTATAGACACATTTGGATTTCCCTAAGACACTAATGTTAACATATGTATGAGTAATGCATATATAAAAATATAATAAAATGATAAAAAATATTTATAATATAGTAAATATCAAAACCACTATAATAAAAAAATCCTCCTTATTCAAATAATAAATCAATATCTATAATTTTTAAGGGAAAACAACCATTTATTTTAAAGGTGGGAAAAATATTTTAATCCAATAATGAGTAAAAGAAACAAAAATATCACATGAATGAATAAACAACAAAATGAAAGTAAAAAATTAATTACAAATCTCCCATATAAATAAAATATATATGTTCGATGTATTTTTATGAGTTTATATACAACCACGAACATAGACTACTAAAAAATCAATTAGAACATAGAAACAACTTCTCCCAAAAAATTTATTATTAAATAGAAACTTGTTTCTAGACCATAGACCCCCTATCTTACACTTAAAAAATTTATGATATTTATAAAAGCATGGCCATATGGCCATGTCCATAAACTATTTACTCAATAAAAAAAATATCCATCTTTCTTTATAATAACAAAAACCCACAAGAGTAAATATAATTTTATGATATTAAAAAAATTTAAAAATATCCATTTCATGGAAAATTTATATAACTATATGTTTTAATTAATCTACATGTGGGAAAATGGAACTAAAAAACATATATTTAGAAATAAATTTTAATACATAACATATCTTTGATTATTCTTTTAAAAAATATTATAAGAACTCCTGACAGTACAATTATTGAAAACGCTACATAGTAAATAGGATATATAGAGATAAAAATAAAAAATAAAAAAATAAGAAAATAAAAAATAATGATTTAAATACTTATATATTAACATATGATATGTATCATATAAATATAAAGTACTTTTAAAATTATTTTAACAATTATCATATGGAATTTATCAAAATAGTAATAGTACATAACCACTTACAATGATTCATTGTCTTGATAATTCCCATGAATATTTCTTTCAATATTATTAATAAATAAAGAAACATTATATAACACTCTGATTCCTCAAAATGACTATTTATATATTAAATATAATAATTTTATTTTAAAATGTATATTACATGACTAGTATATATTTATAATGATCTAATGTGATGTTGTAGAGGGAACTATATTAATTAATAATGTTCCTTTATAATTCAATTTAAATGTTCTTCAAATCTCTAATTACCTCCATGTTCTGCATCAAACATATCATGGTCTGACATAATACTATAAATTCATAGAATAATGGAATGATTTATAGGGGATAATAATAACAAAGGTTGAACAAACATCATGAGAGATAAGCACAAGTCATAGATAATATTTTTAAACCTATTTCAACAACCTTTAATAAAAAAATTATAGTCTCATTATTCTAAATCATTTCTTAACCCATATAAATATAAAAATTAATTATTTAAAATAATAAATTATTATAACCATTATAAGACCAATAAATCCACTTGGAATTTATTCTCTCTTAAACATCATCAAATGAATTTTCATCAATGATATGGAATAATTGAAGAGCTAAAATCATAGAATGAGTGAATCCACTAGTTTATTTAACGAATAATATTTATAAAAAATCAATTATCCCATCATGTAAATTCATTAACATGTTTATTATCTCTTAATAATTATTCTCAATTCCCATGTTAACCTCATCAATAACTCCTCCATATTAAATCCTCCATGTTAATTCCCATTATCTCCCCACTATAACTGTTTTTCTCAATCCTCTATTCCTAATTTTAGGTCTTGACATCTAATTTATTGATAATATAAGGGTTATTTACAAAACAACCAACCTTATAATATTATCTCTATCGAGACACAACTTATTCAAAAATTTAGGCCCATTATTTTTTAAAGGAGTTAATTAAAATAGATCCATTATTTTTAGTTTTCTGAATATAAAATATAAAATATATAATTTATATTATATTTATCTCCATTCATTTTAATGTTTGAAAACACCTAAAAATTGTATCAAATAAAAATTATAACATTTTGTTTCCTTCTAAAAAGATTACTTTTATTAATGAGTTGTGTAATTTTAATGGAATTGTATTATACGCCATGACTGAGATTTAGAGGCCTTCATATAAATCATTAGTGAGTTCATATAATTATATATATATATTTTTTTTTGGAATATATATTTCGTTCTTAAATATTAAGGTGTTGAGGATATGGCGTGATTGGATATAGAATAAGTTAATTATGTAATTCCATCTCCATTATTTTATGATTTTAATTTATCATTATGGCACTATTTTAAATAAATTTATAATGAAAATTTTAATTGGAATCTATGTCCCTATTATAGTTGAGTATTATAGATAAATAATTTCTCCTCTTTATAAATCATTGTTTTCATTTGAAAAATATATAAGGAAATTTAGTTCCCTCCCCTATATTTATCACTGATGATAGAAGGGAATTTTTAGAATTCAAATATGCCCCTTGGTAAAAATTAAATACTTTGAAGTTATTTATTTTGATCATTATGATTGTGAAAAAATAGGTTTGGGAATCTGATGGGGCCATTGAGAAATTACAAATCTCCAAAGAGGATATATTTTAATTATTGTATTCTACTATTTATCTACCCTCCAAATTTTTATTATTCATAAAATAAATTCACATAATACTATCAGTGGAATATAAAATTATGTATATAAATAATAAAATGTAGGAAAATTAATAATATTTAAATTTATGATTCTTTTTATCTCATGAATCATGAAAAAATGATATTGTTATTCCTAGAATTATTATATTGTTAAATAAATAATTTTAATACATATGATAACATAAACTTTTAATTATTTAAGAATATATTATTGAATAATTGAATTCACTTATTTTTTCATTGTATGAGAAAACATATTTTTTACTTAAACTACATATTATTCCACAATCATACAAGCATAAATATGTATTTATTTGATTTCTATAAATAGATTAAATTTGGTGATTAATCATATATTTTTATCAAAAATGTTATTCTAGGATTTCACTATTTTATTAATCTAATTTTTCTTTTTTCTCTAGTTAAAAAATATTTCAAATTTCCATTGATAAATTATTTTAATGATTATATAATATATTATTTAAAATTCATTTACTTTTTAAGGATTTTCTAATTTTAATATCCTTATTAATATATACTCATAAGAATAATGTTTTATAAAACTGAATTCATGATTGTTCGTGGGTGGTTTAGAATTATTCTATAAACCATATTATTATTATTTTCTTCATTCATCTCAGATGAGTTATATTATGGTTTCATGATGAATTAAGGGTGATAAATATTTGAGTAAGGAGTTAAGGTGTATAGAATGAAATATTTGATGGGTTCTAGGTTTTTTTGATGCATTAGTGGATGAAAACTATTTGGATGAAGATGGACTGAAGGAATTAATCATGTAGACATGAAAAAGATTTTCAATGGAGAAAGATGTTACTCAAAATTGAGAAATAATTGGTAATATATGTGACACTTGTAATCATTTAATGATGAATATACCTTTTGGATTCCATAATTTTAATGACTATGAGTCTTGTAGTTTCTAGTAACATTTCATCCACATTACCAATACTAATTTTGTGTCATTATTAACACAAAATTTCATTTAAACAAAATAATTTAACAATTTTACTCAAAATCAATGGTGCTCTTGTTTTGAGATATATTTATAGATTACCCATCATAAGAATTTATCTCATAATCCATGTATCACATGATCACATGCATTTTCAAGTTTCGATAGAGTATTCTTGGATACTATAAGAACATAAATGATGAATAGTTTGTAAAGATGATTTTTACATGGGTTAAGGTTTTAAAAATCATGTAACCTACTATAAAAGACATTTATAGTGACTATTTTTTGATTTTTTAGTGGGGTACAAGATCAATATAATTATAATAACATATTAACCAGGTACCCTATGTTCATATGCCATGTGATGTGTTATTTAAAAAATCATCATGAATTATTATATTAGAAGGATATTTCTAAATATATGAATGGAAACCTAAGTGATTTTAAAGTATAATATAATAGTATGATATTATGAAATATAAAAGTGTTTTTATCCTATAGTTTATAAAAAACTTGGATCATAATATCATAGAATAAATTAATGGTTTAATTGATTTTTTATGGTAGACATTATCTCATGGTACTCCCCCAATCAATTATTGAATGAGCCACCATGAATGTGGTATAGGTACACCAAAAGAGACACAATCCTGATAGATAGTTGTATCTAATGATATACAATAAGTTATCAATCCCTTAAGTGATAGGTAATAGTCATATATACAAATATTCTACACTCTATTCTGTTTATGGGTGTGATCTTACATTGTGGTTAGGTACTCAATTTATGTATACTATCTATCCATGATGATAATTATTCCCTAAGAACTAATATAAAGAGTTGTATTTGATATTTTATTTGCATATATGATTCATTCAAATCCATTTAATAGATGAATCATGTTGATATGAGATTTGCAGAATGATTACCAACATAACATTTTGTGTGTATTTATCAATACAAATTCATTGATTCATTATATATATTTTAATTATTTTTCCCATTCCTCTTAAATTTTATGGATTCTTAATTATTTTATTTATACTTGAACATATACTTGTAATCCTCCCACTTGATTTTTATAGATCACATACAATCTGATGGTTAACATGGAGTTCATAGAGATAGTGACGATAGTGATAATGATCCCACCCGTATATTATCATGAGAGGTTTCCATGTTTGTTTTCACAAGAAATAATTTATTAATACATGATTCATCATAGATGGCCTTTGACTTGGTATGATGAGATTTATAGTTTTTCTTATTTATGGAATTCTTTATATTTTATTTTGCTGAGCCTTTTCATGAGTACATGTGTGATACACTATATATGATTTATTTATATATGTGTCTTAGTTGATATATATATATATATATCTCTGTGTGTGTGTAAGTTATAGGTTTATAAGACACCATTTCACATATATATTACAATCCCACTTTGTGATTTCTATCATCCAATACCATGTTCATGGTGTATGTGGGGTGGTAAATCTACATAATCCCCATTTAGGTGGGGTCATGGTGGGTTTGTTCATGTAACAATAGTATCATAGTTCTTTTAGTTTTTTTGTTATCTTTTAGAGGTGGTATTATTATAAATATTTTTGGATATGTAGGAAAATAGTTTTATAGGGTCTTGCGTTCTGTTATTCGCCTTGAGAAACCAATTATAAGTTCTATTGGCCTACATAACCATTCACCATGTCTCAAATAACCTATTAGGCGGCCAAGAACATTGAGGTATCAATTGAATATTTGAATTAAGTAGTAAATGTATAATTTATAACGTCAGTAAGGTATTCATTCCAACATGTTTTAGTAATCTCTTATAGATATTCCATGATAACTATTTAATTTTCATTCTATATTTCTAGTCCCCCATTTATAAATCCAACTATAACTTAGAGTTAGGTATATAATAATCTCATTAAATTTATTTAACAACCACTCAATAAAATTTTTTGTGATGAGGATTTTGTCTATAAACATTATAGACATTCACATACACCCATGAGTGGAGTGGATGATTGATCTTACAATTATTGAGTAGTGAGGATACTCACCAATAATGTAGTTAAAATCCCCCATATCCTAATATTAGATTATATGTAGTCTATGTTCACTTCATGATAATAACAAATAGGGACCCTCTGTGGTTTGATGTATTTTAGACCCTTAAACATTATATGTCTGGAAGGATCTCATCACTCATTTCATTTATATGCTTCACAAATTCAACAATAATATGGTAATTTATATAGTGAGTATCCTATATGATTTTATGGGTTTTTCTAAATTGTTATTTACACAAAATAATAATAATTCTACCTTATCCTAGATTATTTTCATGTTCTTATTTAGGTAGGAAAATATTCAATGGTCCTTTTGGATGATATAACATTAAGATCTACCTAGAATATTCTAATGTAGTACATTAGTCACCCAATATGAAATGAAATTCGGAAACTACATGAACCATAATGGATATATAAAAGCTAAAAAGTCTTATCATCAAAAATGATGAAAACCTTTAGATGATAATATTCCGATGTTCATTCGTAGTTATAATCCGGTATTAGAGATATCCCAATGATTAATATTTTCATCTATGTTTCATCATTATGAACTGGGTACAGATCTATTATACATATAGTATTGTTGATAAATAATTAGTTAAACTACTCTAGTCCTCAGGATATCACTATGAGAGGAATTATTATTTGAGATTATGGATGTGAGGATTATCATATAATGGATTTCATAAGAGGACCAAGAAGTACGAAACAATACCCTTTATTACCAAAGAGGAGAAGGACCCATGGCTTGAGATTTCTTTATTAGATGAGTAGAATAGGATTATGAGGTTAGTATAATGGATGCCCCCCCAATAATGGAGAGGCAAAGATAGGGACCACCTAGGAGCAGAATCTGTAGTTGAAAAAGAATTTTCCATAGGGAAATAATTATTAAGTGGTAGAGAAATTTAATTCTTGTCCTCCAATAACCACCTCCATGAGGACTATAATTGGATCAACATTATAGATCTCATAGAATATGTTAAATATTTATAGTGAAATAAATTTATTATGCTACACCATAGAGAGTTCAACATATAATATAAATCTCTTATACCCTATAAATAATGATTATTAATACCAATATGAATCAATAATTTTTTACTACACCATTTTTTCATGATCATGATATCCTTGTAGGGATGGTAGAGTGACATCTTTGGCATGTGACTACTTATGGAAGTGAGTATCATCTCTCTCTTTTCTATCATTGGTTCCTACTTAATCTATATTGAGAAATATTCTCCCATTTGATCATCATAGTAGGTATGAGAGAGCATTATTTTATAAATTATGTGGATTAGATATCTGTAGTCCAAGACCCTATATCGTTCAATAAACCCATTATTTTATGACATAATTTTGAAGGGAAAATCTTAACCATTTCTCATGAATGGGAGACTATTCATGTCAATAAAATACAAACCCTAGGACACAATAGTCAATTTCATATTATAATATGATCCTAGAATTATATATTGTAGATATATTAGGGGAGAAATTTTATATTGTGTTTCAATACTATATTGATGTCTTCTGATTTAATGTTCCAATGATTTCCCCAATCATGATGTTCATTTTGTAGTCAAATTACACCATAGTAAAACACTAATATAAATAGATTGTTTACATATATCCTTGAAAGATCATAAGAATTTTGGGTTGGTGTTGGATGACAATTCAGAATAAGGATTTATTAGAACCATTATTTTACATTGGGCATCCCGTATTATGAATTCTAAGAAATTGTACCAGGGAATGAGGTTTTGTATTATCTATCATCAAGTTAATATGGTGTCACTCATCATTAAATACCCTCATAGTAGGATTGATAATGTTTACAATTTTCTAATATGTGTATTATGGTTCTTCATGATTAATCACATATCCTAATATTACTAACATAGGTTGTGTTAAGAGAATATTTTGATGAATATGATTAGGTGTTTCTATAGTCATGATCGGTTATTAAAAATGTCATTTGATGTGATGAAATACCCAGTAGATTCAATTCTAATAAAGACACAAATTTCAATATAAACCAAAATTGGATCTTATTGTTCATCATTGAATAAATATTAATTTCTTTTTGAATATAAAAGGAATATATCAGAAATAAAAGATTTTTCCCAGAAATATATCATCATAATTAATTCCATGAAAAATAATCATTGCATCTATTTTTTTCATTTGAAAAACCATTTACTTTGGAATTTCATAAATTGACATACTATTGAAATTAATCCTACGATGTTTGAGGTAGTGATGGCATGGGATCTAGAAATGTCATTATTTATAGAACGTTGTTTCCATAGAAAGGGAGTGTTATTGAATATTTTTAGAAAAAATATTTTATATTACAACCCTTATCAAAACACTTAACAAGAACATGTAGCTATTAATTTTTTATATAATCCTTTATACCATTAGTGTAATGAATTCATAGATTCCCTAATGATCTGGTGTTTTGTATTCCAATGGGATGAGATAAGTATGATGTGTAGTGATATTCTATATTTCATGCAATAGGTTTTTGTCTGACTCATAGGTTTGATGTAACTTATTTGGGTACTAGTAAAATGAAACAAAATGAGTAGAATTATAGGACCCATGAATTTGATATTTTAAAGGTTCTTCATTCATGAATAAATAGTGAGAAAATATACTCGATGAGTGATTTGTAGACTACTATGAAAAATGAGAATCAATTATACATTTTAATAGATGGGCATCAAAATGTGTTATTGGATATGGGGTGAGTTTATATATGACTACAATTTTGATATAATATATAAAAAATTATGGGAATTTATATAGTGGTTTCCTATAGTACGAAATCCCATTTTTTACTAATGAAGGTGGTGTCTGTGTAGATAGATTAATTTTAATTGGATTATATTGAGAAAATATAATGTTACATACCATAAATCGATTGTGTTTTACCCTATAAATCATCAATATGTAAATATATTATATATTAGATATATGTATTATTCTAAATAGTGAGATCGTGGTCTCTATAGTGATGAACATAATGGATTTTATAATAGTTTTGACTACTCGAACCTCTTATTTGCAGGATATCATGTATTGAATCGATGCATGGGGATATATTAATTGATCTTCATACATCTCCCTTGTTGGTACATTATTGAATTAAATTTATGTTCCAAATTCGTAATATATATTACATATGGAGTGAAAAAATATTTTTGTCACTAAATTCATTTCATGTATCCAACCCCTTTAATAGTTGAACAATAATAAATAATTACTCCAATATATGGGCTAGTATATTGGGGTCCACGAGTGGATGTGGAGTAGTATATCATAATTTTTCTGGACAATAAATTCTTGATTGTCTAATGGATAATATATTTTAGAGGTAAATTTAAGTCATATCATAATGTTAGCACACATACATCAATCATTTTTTATGTGATTGTAGGATAGAAAGTGATATCTATAAACATATTATATTTCATGATTTAATGGAGTATCATTGATACTTATCATCAAACAAGACTCTTTCTTCATAACATATAAGTGGTGGATTTTTCAAGAGACATTTCGGAACCATCTACAAATGATTATAGATTTTTACACCCATACATAGGGTTATCCCATGGAGATAATCTAGGATAATAAGAATATGTTTCTGCATTCCGTGCTGTAATTTTTTAGGATTTTATATGATCACACACAATTAATAATTTTTTTATGAAATAATTACAAATATTTTAATATTTTAATGAAACCATTTAATTCTTTTTTAATGGATTCATTATTGGTACCCATTTAATTAGTGTTGGTTGATTATTAATCACTTATTTTGGAAAATCAAGTATGAATGATGATGAATAATGTGACAGTAATCAAGTAGATAATAATGATATACCACAATTTCAAATGTTTTATTCAAGAAAATGAAAATGACCAGTATA
The DNA here is from genome assembly GCA_963277665.1 of Viscum album. Lineage (NCBI taxonomy): Eukaryota > Viridiplantae > Streptophyta > Magnoliopsida > Santalales > Viscaceae > Viscum > Viscum album. The sequence continues at coordinate 351,665,564 of OY728123.1, forward strand.
TTTTGATGATAGAGACCATGTGTTCTTGAATAAATCAAATTAAATTGGATTCTAGAGGTTTTGATAGTCTTGAAAGAAAAAATATAGGTTCATTAGAATGTTTTTGATACTTAGAGTTGTGGGTCAGGATTCTAAACACATAAAAAACAATATATGGATCTGGTGCACCGTATTGTATACATATTATAGATAAGGAATTATATATAGGATGTATCATGCGATATTTTCATTCTTTAGTATGAAGTAGTAGATGGCGCTACCATTCTAGAGTAGCATGTATCAATCCATGATTTTTCATAAAAATAATTCCTGTGAGATGGATTTCTTCATCCAATATAGAAAAAAAGATAGGTAATACCTTATAATTGTTATAAGAATTCAAGAACAATATGTGAGCTCGTTAATCCCCCCACATTACCTGACATATGATTTTCAATGAAAAAATCCATGATGATGGGTAGAATGTGGACTGCCATATTTTCATAATAAAATTCCCCTGAAAATGAGTAAGAATATTTTTAATTATTTTCATGAAATTGGATTAATTGTTTTGTATCCCAGCATGTTTAAAATATATAATACATCATTCATAATATTTTTATCCTCACACATGTTAACAATTAATAACTTATTATAGGAATTTGGTATACAAATTCTAACTCGTGTGTTTTTCTAAAATGAGGATTTTTTTGAGAGGTACACTTTTTAAGGAAAGGCCTCCAACCACAAGATTGAGAAATACTAATCATTGACTAAATTAATGATAGATTAAAAATATATTACAAATTTTTTATTAGAATTGTGATGTGGAGATTATATACCCTGTCGATGATGTCATGGAAGGGTAGAATATAGAATATGATATTTTTATAATGTCATGGAAATTATAATAGGATTTTAAATATTTCCATTATGGGAGGGCCTTATGAACCCTTTTTTTGTGGGGATATTTTTTGTAATATTATGTGGGGTGGTAGTGGAGTATTATGGAGAAATAACCATTTAAACATTACATCATTGGAATATATAAAATTAAATCATTCTTCTGATCCCTTCACTCATTAGAATAAGAACTCTATAGAGAATTAAACTCTCCCCCTTGAAATATAAAATAATTGTCAAACATTCTTCACCTTCTTAATTGTAATGGATGTAAGAAGAAGAACTAATTTTAATGGGACCATCCATTGATGACTAATTTATGATTATGTTGTGTTATAATTAATTTGTTTTCCAATTTCTGCACTTTCTAAAATAAATTTTTTTAAAATAGATTCACATGTGAAGACCAACAATTAAAAAAATCAATATGAAAATATTCAAGCATTAAAAATATTTTAACATATTATTCTTTTTTCCTAATTACATATGTATAAAAATGATATTCTTCATTAAAATATTTTTTAGCATGACATTGATTATTATATATATTCAATTGTTACATCATAATTGTAAAAACTAAATGAATATTAAATCGAATAATTAAATAATATTATATTATCATTGAATAATGAAAATATTTTATACATGTTCACTACTTTCTTCCACAACCATAAAAGGTTAAATATTTTAATATTTAATATTTAGGAGTAATTAAACATAGGGTTGAACCCTTATAAATTTTTGTGACTTTTATTTGACAAGTTTCCATATATTATTACATTAATAAGCTTTTATAAGGATTTTGAATACTGATATTAAAATTTATTGAGGATAAATAACATCTATTATTATGTAAATTTTTTTTAAAAAAATTTGATTCATATTTATTGATTTACAGAGATAAATGTCATAAATATCCACGTTTCATAGTAATGATATTTCAGAAAACTAATTGTTATCTCATTCATAGATGGTAAAGTATTACTCCAAATACCACATTCATATGTATTATTTTCCCATTATTCTTCCATGATCGAGTTTATAGTGTCATGATGCTAATATAGAATACAACATGAGAATCATAGGGTGAAATCTCATGACCCAGCACACTAGGGAAACACATTTCTAGACGTATATAGATAGTGACACCATAATCCATCCTCAAATAGGCCAAGGGATGGATATTAGTGCTGAGTGTTTATATCACTCATAAAAGTTGCCTAAACATATAGTACTAGTACACACATACAATACCCCAAAAACCATATAGGGATAATAATAAATTATAGATCCTCCATTGTGTAATCATTGCAAGAAACAAACACCAGATAAACATTAATATACTAAGAAATAAACCTAATATAAATAGGGGATAAAAAATCATGAAAAATTAAATGCATTAAAAAAATGCGTGTTCAGGATGATGGAGAGATCTATTCTCATGGTATTGGGAACTAACCATTATTTGGGGTCATATTCTCTTAGTATAACTCATCTCTACCAACTTCAGGACCCCCGAAGTCTCTTCCATGTGGCATGTTGTATTCAAAATACAAGACACATATAATAAATACCAAGATCCAGGACAATATATAAATTACCATTAGATTTCCCCAAAAAACATAAATGTATATTTAAAAGGAATACATTTAGCTCAACCTACAAGATTAGAGGGGAAAGAAAGTAAAAATATATTTGATTATATAGAACAGTCCTTAGTATAAGGGAGAGGAATATTGATCTCCATATCAAGTTAAAATGATGAGTTTATATACATCCCTTTGTGAAATTCTTATCCATGTTCTATTTATGCAACAAAACATCAATATAATGTCATGGAGTACTAGTGCCTAATTGGATGATGTATCAATCATTGGAGTATTGATTCTAGTATACGACTCTCTCCCTATTAGAGATCGATGATGAGGGAGTACCTACTATGAAGATAGAGTGAACATGAACCAGTAATTGGGGGATTGAATAAATCAACAAATACATATGATATGCAGGACCCTATTCTTAGAAAACCATACCATCAAGGGAGTAATGACAGTAGCATCATGATAATGATCACAAGCATGCTCATCCATTGGTCAAGAATTTTTTGAAGAAGTTTCATACTCACAGAACAATAATCCATATGTCCAATGCCAAAAGAGGCGATTTTATCATTATATATGAGATTATGCTCATAATAAACTTCTCCTAACACAAAATCTATGTAATGGGGTTGAAGATATAAGACGTTGGGGATAGTGGGAAAATAACCATGTTCATCAGGGTAAAAGATGACTTTTCTAATCCTAGACCTTCCCTTGTCTCACATCACAATGTCAAGTTTGAAATCAATTTCCATGATTTGTTTTAGGATCCACACAGGCTATGGAGTGTGGTCAGTTTTTTCATTGATTGTAATTTGGATCTACTTGATCATTATGCTTTCCCCATTTACATAATCTGATCCATGAATATTGCACAATATTTCTATAAAGTAAGTTAAACAACATAAATTCTTATACATAAGATAGATTCCATTTTTTAATCAATATATAATAAACTATTCTGGTTCCCTAATAATACCTCCAAAAACTAGTTCAAAAATGCTTCATCTATTATTCTCATTTAGATTTCCCCCACTAATATCTTTATTCTCTCATACTGTAATCTAGGATTTTACGCCAGTGATAATAATACGTGGAACCAATTATTACATATTGGATTAATTTTATTAAAAAAAGGTCCTGCAACCATTAAAATGAGTACATGTGATGAATGAAAGAAAACAATTAGGAGAAATAAATAAAATTTCAATGTACAGAACAATTCATTAGCACATGTGGTTAATCCACCATTCATTAATGGGGAATGTAAATTTAATACACATATATAAATAATGATAAAAAAGAAGAATTAAGCACTATTAGAAGTTAATGATTTCCCCATATTAATTAGTGAATAACCCAAAATAGAAATGAAATTCCAAACATGGGATATGATCAAAAAATAAAATCCGTACCTCAATAACGAATCAATCAATGTTGAATAACACATTAAATGATGACATATTTGAAGAATCTAATATATATTTCTCATTCATTCAAAATTTATAAATAATCACATGACACTGAAAACTGATTCATATTTCATTTGGTCACCAAAAATCATTCCCCATTGTGATATATCTTCTACCATAAATCCCATATAAATGAGTTTTTATAGGGTTTACTTCCTCATTTTTTATTTAAATCCAATATGATTAATTAATTAATTATATTAATTTTAATCTTCTCCATGATAGTTAATCATCCTAAAACTCAATATGTAAGAATATTATGTCATTACTAGTATAACTCCACATCATATATTTAATCAAAATGTCTATTTTTCCATTAAAGAATTAGATTAATTGGAAATTCATTTCTCCCAAACGGATCCTTGTGTGGGGTTAAATATTATTAATATTTAATATATATCAATATTTTTGTACTAAGAAACCTTTGAAAATGTGGAAACACTAAATAACACATATATAAATATATAAAAACTTATAAAGGTTAAAATCATCACAAATGGAGAAATTAAATTCTCCCAAACATCATAAATTTTCACCACAAAAATAAAAAAACCCTCCCCAAAAAGGTGATGGTACTGTGCCTACGTCTAGCTCTCAAACTCACAAAATATTTTTAGGAGATTCCAATGCTTCAAAAAAGTCACACTAATGGGATATCTCGAAAAAAGGATTATCCCCATTTTATCCAAGATTGACACCCGTTACTCTAAAATGGTGGTTCTTTCATTGATAAGAAGCTCACCTGTGTCAATAATACGTTATAGGCCATGCTTGTTTCTCCTATGTTATGATACGTGGATGTTTTTATGCTCCAAGAACAAATATATGTGTAAGGATATGATTTAATAATCCTATAAAACCTTAAAAAGATATTGAATTTCCTATTAAAACCTAGGATTACTTTCATCCTAAATTGGATATATGTAAACCTCTTCATGGAATTACATTCATGGACCCAAAATCTCCATCCATGAATTCCAAGGCTTCATAATGTTAGTATAGAAAATATTTATAAAAAATATTAGTGGGATTCATTATTTTACTGAACTATTTAATTTTCCTAATTATTTTCTATTTTATATCTACTCACTTGAATGATTACTCACTTATCACTCGCATTCACAAGGTTGACCTACATTTTCATGACCCGACTCAAGCATAGGCCCGAGTCATAACTACCTGAAGACCACCTCTATAGGATAGGGGCTAGAGACCAGTAGTGAAGGAATTACTAAATCCGGGAGGAATTTTCCTAATGCATGTATTCAAACACATAGCCATCTTGATCAAAAAGTACTAAGTGGAATATTAAAAGATGCCACATTGATAAAACGTAACCAATCATTTAAGAACCTCTAGATAGTTCAAATGTATGGTAGTATAACCATTAAAGTAAAGGTAAAAAATAGTTTCGCAACAAAAAATATATCATATACTAATAAAACTAGTAATTTATTTAGTTTATAGATCCCAGCTCCTAAATCCCAAGCCATGACCAATGTACACGGTCCAACCACCCATTATCCCAATGCTCCTCTGAATTCACTGTCATCCTTTCCCTCATTTTCATAAAAAATGACATGTTTTGGAAAATCTCATTTAGGGGTGAGTATATACATACCTAGATGGTCACCCTAAATGATGAAGGTGTAGAAAAATGGAATTTAATGGGAAAATTAAGAATTATTATTAAATATACGGTCATAGAGAATTGAAAAAACCCATCAAAGACTGAAATTATGCTCATCCAAACATATGGGGATGATCATGGTGGGTAGTTGAACTACCCATTAATACATCACCACCTATAGAAAGATACAAGACTCATCCAACAATGACAATAAAAACACAGAAATCATGTTTCATACATTGCATGTCTTCGCCTCTCTTGGAAAGATAGTAAAAAAATCTAAGTTGTGCATAGAGAAGAATATATATATATATATATATATATATAATCTGTCAAAAGAAACCCAAATTAGAGGGTAAGGGGATCCCCCTCTAAAATTTATCTTGAGAAAAAGAGTATCCAATAGTTAAATACTCAATCAATTATGCCCAATATATCGAACGCCTTCCAATAAGTAACCATCCATGTCAGACCACCCCACACCATTATGCCTCAAAATTGAGGGTCCACTAACTTGAAGTAGAAGACCAACTCCATATTACATCAGCGGGTCCACTATAATGTAACCATAGAATATATACACCCATGTAGATGGGGGGTTCCACTCTGGATTCTTACATACCTACACCCTATGATGATAGGGGTTACACGTGGTATGGTAGAGGACCCACACCCATGTAATTTGGTGATCAACTCCATATGTAGAGTACTTTCTCCCTAATCTGTTAGAGGGTTTAAATCTATTAATAATGGACTCACTTCCTACCTGGTAGGGTGGTTCCACATAGTATATAGATGTAAAGTAATCGCACCCATGATGATGGGGGTTCCAAAATAGTGGCTTAGGAGCCACACCCTAAAATGAAAACTGGGTTCCACTTTGATTATCAAGGACCTACACCCGGTATGGGGTTCCACTCAGATGATATCTGTAGAGGACCAAAACCCATGCTAATGTAGGATTCCACTCTTATGGTCAAGGAACCATTTCTAGATTTTATAGAGGTGTTACATTCTATTCATTGTGGACCTATACCTTATCCAATATGGGGGTTCCACTCAGATGAAGCCACAGATGATCCTACATGATCACCACTATCATCAAGAGTTTCCTTAGTAATATTCATGCCCATTAAATTCAACATCAAATCTCAAAATATATTGCTATGTTAACAATCATGTTTTATGTGGAAAAACACTTAGGATAGGCTACTCGGGTTCCAATATTCAAGTTCTAACAAAGGAGAAATGGAACATTGATGTTTCTTGAAATGGAATCAAGGGATACACAATGTATGAGGGGACCCACATGGCATGTGGCCCTGCCCTATAGTCTAGCCATGTACATATCTTGTACATGGATCCCTATTTATTAAATATTACACACCATCTACGTAGACTACTATGGGTGTCCCGGCATTCCAGGAGAGAGGCACGTGTTGTTGGTCATTGTTGTGCACCAGAACTTATGTCCATGTACTAGACCACATGTCTATGTATGTGAGTACACGACTGTGTACTTGGATGTATAATTCCATACAGTCACTTCCCACGTGGTTTTCTACATGTGTTGTCCAACCTGGAAGGGGTACATGGCATGTATAAGGACTACACTCTGTTTTATCCAAAAAAATTATGAAACACTAGCCGAAGCTGTTGAGGGGGATATACTACATGTGTTCATCCATTAACAAGATTTTTAGTATGTTTTTTCACCAAAAGTATAGATCTAAACATTTTCATTTAATCATTCTATTTTATTTTTTATTTTTTTCCCATATCTAGATAAAAATGGTGAATCAAACTATGGATCATGCACCTCAGCCTTTACTCTCCATAAATTAGCCTATGTTCAATGTCGAGGATTATTCACCCAAATTACATTCCATCATTCATTCTACCTCCACCAATTCAGACTCTTCTAATAAAAATGATCTCCAATACATCACCAACATTAAATATATGGCCATACTCATTGAACAGTTATATATTTCTATATAAGTCGAGGCTCTGGGGGTCCAATATAGTTCAAAACCTCTTATAAAAGTTTAACTAGTGAATAACATGGCCAAATGTAGGGAAAGTACCATAAAATGGTTAAACAATCATTTACCAAGAACTCTTATCCACAAAACAACAACATTGTCCTAGGGATTTGAAACCAAATAAATTTACATAGATATATGTAATCAAGGGCATAAAATTGGACATAATTAGAATATATCCACCAACAATGATGTATATATTAAAAGAAATTTATAAATGGGAAACATTCATCAATTATAGATTCCTAAATTGATTATGGATCATTATTTGATGATGAACACATCTTTCAGTGTTTGAGAGGAGCTATTGTGTTCGTTGTGTCTTGATAAAATTTGATCTAGTGTTTTGATGACATCTGACTTGATCTTATAATGGAAGAAGGAATGAAGGCTGTATATTCTCCTTGGGTTTTGATTCTAACCCCTAAAAAATCATACTTCCAGGGATCATATAGAGTTACTGATGGCATTCAAGGAAATGAATTTAATTAATTAACTCACTAAACACACTTATGACAAGAGAGAAGTACAAATTTTGAGTGATTATTCTTTTTAGGTGCTTCCAAGGGTAAACATTTCATTCTAGAATTAATCGTTGTCTTGTATTTCATATATGAGATTCCCTTTATGATTTATCAGGTTTTATTTACGAATTTTAGTGTGTTCCATATAAAATATATAAAATATTTTTATAAAATTAAATATGGAAATATTGGCCCTCATAATGGAATGTCAACTATATTCCTAGATAAATAAATATATTAATTTATTTATTTATATTTATATTATATCAATGTCTCAAAATAGAAAATATGGGCCTCTACATTATTCCACCCTTCAATATTTTCCTTTATGAAAAAAATAAACAAATAACTCGGGATGAGGAGGATGCTCTTGGATCTCCCACTCTTCGGAACACTCCTTCTCATTCTTGTGCTACTACAACATTCAAACCAAGGGGATGGCCCATCCACATAGGGTCATTTCCTATCATACTCAATCAATACTGGGTACTATGAAAATTTGGCTCTATCCTAGTCATCCATATAACCATAGTCGATGGCGTGCATAGGGCCATGAACGTATATCGTCAGCTACCAAACCTATAAGAGGTCATGAACCCACTACAGAAGTGGGGGTAGAACGATGCGGCAAGAAACCTCACCAACACTATAAATGATCTTGAATGACATAATGATCCTCATGGATAGCAAGAATCTCGGCCAAACCTATGAAATCCTCATCCTGGAGAGAGTCTCATGAAAACATAGTATCCTTGATCAATCTCCAATGAGATATAATAGCAGTCTGTGTATGATTTATATCTACTATGGTCCATCATCATCCTCTATTGGATAACAATGAATTTATCCATCATCACATGGACCATCTATGGTCCCACACGACATGTATTTCAAATATATATCATGCCCATGGGTGACATACATGGTCTGCAATCCCAGACATCAAATTATTTCAGGTGAATGGTAGGGTGATTTTTGTTGTTTTATGAAAACTCTACCAAGGGAAGGTTATAATCCTTGTTCTATTTGAATTCTAACATTCACACCCTCAACATATCTTCCAATACATGGCTAGTGATCTCAAACTACCCATCGTTTTTGGGGTGAATGTTTGTACACTTCTTTATTTGGGTCCCAAATGCATCTTGTAGGCCTCTCTACAACCATTATGTAAAACGCACATCAAAAAAAGGATACAATAATTCAGGGAACCCCATGAAGGAGAACGATATCCCATATATATTTATGGGCCAAACTCTCCACCAATATCTAGTCCTAGAGAATAATGAAGTGTTCTGAATTGGTGAGTCGTTTAAATATCACCCTGATTATGTAATGGACCATTGTTTCTCTTGGTAGCCCTTTGAAATGGTCCATGGATATTCAATCCCATTTCCAATCTAGGATCTGAAAGGGCTATAACAGAACTTCCAGAACACGGTTCTCAACCCTCACATGCAGACAATTGAGGCATAGAGAGATTAATCAGCTATGCTTAATCTCATGTGGAACCAACAAAACTGATTTTGGAGGGATTTTTACATCATTACCACATAGGGGTGTAAAAATAGGTGAGAAGTGTGGAACTCTTACATCTCCTCATACAACATCATGACTAGAACAATTGTCCTCCCCTATAAAAATATGATGTTATTCAATTCTTCCAAATATCAATCTGGTGACTCACTAGTGGATATCTAATCATGTAAGACATACTAGTTGGTGTCTCCCAAATGGGAATCTTTGACAATCATAAGAAGTAGATAATTCAACACCACTAAATGCAAAAAAGTATTACCCTCCTGCTCCACTAGTTCTTTCTTGAAGGATTCCAACTATTCTGAAGCCTCCTGCACTTCGATATCTTGGGACATCATACTAATAAAATTTGCAAAAACATTTCCCTTCATCTAGATTATTGATTATCACGAATTCATAGTCCTATAAGAATTCCTACCAATACCACTATCTCAGTTTCAAGTCTATCTTTGTGAATACTTACATAAGACTATCATGGACCGAGTAAACCAAAAATGTTATCTCACAGAAGAAAGTTCCCCCACATCCTTAGGGATAAGATCATAATTTCCATCTCTAGGTCTTGAGTTTTATAGTTATTCTCATTTGGTCTCAACTAACTCCACCCATATCAGATAACTATCTTCTATGTATAAAAAATCCATTGAGCCTAGATCTTGAGTAATTTAAACACACTATGAACTCCACACCCTCCTCTGGTAGTCCCAAATTGGAGCACTCAACAGCATCAGCCACAATTCCTCAAAGGCCCTCTAGAACTACTCTATCCATGTAAATGGATTCTATTTCTATGTTAGGGTGGTCATTGGGGGTGTGATTCAATAGAGGTCATCCAAAAACCTCATACGGGACCCTACGAATCCAATAAATTTTCTCACCTCCGCCAAAATCTTGGGTGGATCCCCAGAATGAACCGATTCAATCATATATGGATCCATGGAAAAAATATGTTGAGAAATGACATTCCCCATAAATTGAACATCATGAAAGCAAAACTGGAACACCATGATCATTCCATTAAGATGGTACTCTAAAATTATGTCTAGGATCATCCTTATGTGCTATGTATTCTCTTTCTCCAATGAAGAGTATTCGAGTACGACATTGATGAAGACAAAAAAAAAATGGTCCATGTTCCTCTAGAAAATTATATTCATCATATCAAAAAACATAGAGCAGTAGTTTTCACACTAGAGAGAATCACTAAAACACAATGTGTCCGTAGCGACATCAGAATTCCCGCATTAGAATATATGCCTCACAAACCCTTAGTGGGTTATAGATACACTAGAGATCAATCTTTGAGAACCATATCGCATTTTATAAGTGGTCAATGTGGTCATAAATCTGTTCTAAGGGGTACTTGTTATTTATCGTGTCCCGGTTTTGGTGATGATAATCCACACAAAGCCTAAATCTCCCATAAACCTTTTTCATGAACTGCATTGTTATTATCTAGGGGACACACTGGGTCTGATGAAGCCTTTCCCTCAAAAGTCATTATAATACAACAACATCTCCTAGAGCTCAGTATGTGACATTTGATATTCAACAGATGATATCAGAGTGTTTTGTGATTCCATAGTATGAAAAACTCCAATTCCTACCTTGGTGGTAGTACCAAAATGTCCCTGGAAAAGACATACATAAAATCATGTACAATATAGGGAAACAAGATTCCTAAATTGAATGTTGTATATTTGTATATACTCACCAGTAGATGGGTGATGGGTTGTATCCTCCTACATAGAGAACCCACTTGGTCTTCCATGAGATCTCTCTCACCAAAAAATGATAATATCATCTCATTAGTGCATGGGAATCTAACTTATAGGTGGTGACAGTTGATCAGTGATCCAGACCTTGATATCCATTATGTTACATGGATTAAATTATAGGTTTTCAATAGGATGTTCAAAATGGTAAATGTGAACCTCTCTCCATCAAGAGACATCATTCTCTATTGGATGATAAAAGATATATAAGAATTGTTCATAGTAGGAACCTCAAGATGAAGATGATGTGATAGCACCTCAACTTTGAGATCAAGTTGACGCACCATAATAATAGAGATAATGTATTGACTGGAATTAATCTATAATAATACCAAAAAAAATCATAGTAAACATACATTAATCCTCTAATCATCTCGTGTTGTATGGGGTGATAAACACCCAAAGCCTGTAGTTGTCTGCGGCCCCGACCATCAACTCCTAGAGCTTGACATGGACCGCCTAGTGATTTTGGTGTAAGGGAATCAAAATGTCCGCCACCTAAACTAGATCATCCTACTCATTTTTATACTCTTTCTCCCTAGGAACCACCCTACCCTTTCCTAGGTGATCCCAGATCACAATGATACCTCTATCATGGTGGTCTATTAGATATCTTCTTGTACTACTCAACATGTTTGATAGGGAATTTTAATGTTGTGTAACCTCACCCATAAGAAGTAAAACAAACTCATTCTATAGGATTACAAAGAACATTATTATGCCTCTAGCCACATGTTGGATTCTATTCCTGGGGTGGTCTTCTCTGCTGATATCATAGAATCTGGTGTCTTCTAGCTGTTACGGATGACTCACCTCTATGCGAACAACTTCTATCTCCAGAATTGTGACATCCCAATGAGAAAAGTATCAATATAAATAGTTCCTAATCTAACACCCTGATACAGGTAGTTATTCACAAGCGAATCACAAATGAAAATATCTCTCTGTGATGTCCTTGATCAAAACTCTATACTCGGATGTAGCCATCTAAGATCATGTTTAGTGAGTACCGCATTGGGTATGTGAACCTCAATACATATTAATCCACTATTATACATGATTTTAGTAGCTCTAGAATCTATTATAACTGAAATAAGAGTAAATATTAGGGGAAATAACCCTCACAAAATAGCTGTTTGAAGTTAGTCCAAATGAGTGCAGGCTCATCATGCGTCTATATAATGAGAATCCACTAGCACCTAGCTGCTCCACTGAAAATACTAGGTCCAATGAAACCACCAGATCCTACGATGTCCAGATGATCCTGATGACATGGAACACTAACTCTTTCCAATCCTATTCTACCTGAGGGTCTATCTTTCTATGGAACCTCAGCATCCTCTAGTGCTAGAACTCACATATCCCGCAAATCCCAAACACATCCTCAGCCTTCTCTATAAGGGTAATTGATTTCCCTATTATTGGAGGACCTGTTACTCGTACACCAGGAAGAATGGGGTTGTCTGATATACAATAATATTAGACCTCTTCACTCAATGTGTCTTCATCACAAACCCGAGCTGGTAGTCTATCTAGTTGTCACCTTGGAGGCATCCATACATTTATCAAGACGTACTGTACTCAGATGAGAATATATACAAATATATAACAACTAAAATGTAGAGATGAATCAATAATAATTTTCATAGAATCAATATTATATGATTCAACTTACATTGACCCCTTTGATAAATTTATTAGCATGATGAGTTGACAAATAGGTTTTCCGGGTCCAGGTGAAGGGATACGTCAGTCGTCGCACTATCACTGCATTCCTAGGAATGAGATCCACACTAGAGAAACATAAAAAAAATTCACTAAATAAATCCAAACACTTATATGGTAATGTTTCCATATAATATCCCAATTATCGAACCACCTTTGATACCAATATTTAACAATCCAACCCATGTCAGGAACCGATCCACAACTACCCCAACCCCACCTCCATAGGCCATGTGCAGGAAACCCACACCAAAGACATAACAAACATGGGGATGATATATACTATGTAAATTCACACACAAAATAGTTATATAAATGAAAAGGTGTTTAGAAAATAATTATGAGGTGTAACATTACTATAAATTAAACCAAGAATGCATGAACCTATAGACTGTATAAAAATATAGTGGTGTAAATTGAAAATTAAAGGGGAAAAATACACACCCAACTATGAATAGGTCCTAACCTAGAAAATCATAAAAATTTAAACATATGGGAGAGGAGACTCTTAAATCCCATGTTATGATTAATGTATGATATCTATGTACTGAGTATCTCTAAGATCCTCTAATGTCACAGTCAACCTGTCTGTCATCTGTATAAGACACAACACATTTGGGAAAATCCCATGCAAGGATGAGTATATACATACATATAAGGATGCCTCAAAATCTGTATGGGGACTAGTAATAGATACTATAGGAAACTTTTAATGGAACCTACAAAATATATTCAAAGATAATAGCTCAACCCAACCAAGAGTTAATGTAAGATCATCCAAACACATTGACCTAAACAAGGTGAGTTAATGAACTAATAATCTAAATTCCCCAAACTATAGAAGAAGAGTAGACCCATCAAATAACAAGAATATAAAAATTGATATCAAATTGAATACTCCATACATCACCACCTCTCCTTGAAAAACAATATCCAAATCCATGGCGTGGATACAGAATAAAACATATTAATTCCTACTAAAATGAAACATATATAAGATATTATGGGGTTATCAATCTCAGAGTCTTTTCTAAGAAGAAGAGTATCAAATATTTCAAAAATTTCACCAAAAATGCCCAGCATGTCATACGTCTGCGCATATGTAAGTTTCAAAGTCAAACCATGCCTCGCCAATGTGTTTAATAGTCGAGGGGCCACAAAATCAAGGTTGATGAACAATACCATAATAAATTAGGGGGTTCCATTTTAAATTATCTGTAGAGGACCCATTCCCATGAATATGGGGGGTTCCACTCTGGTGACACGATGACATGTTACCTTTTATGATAGTGATTCAACGTAGTTAGGTAGAGGACCCGCTCTAGTGCTGATGTGGTGGGATTCCACTCTAAGGTCATAGAACCACTCCATAGTGTGTCGGGGGGTTTCACTCTAGTCATTTATGACCTTCGACCTACTCAGTATAGGGTTCCACTTGATAGGAAGTTGTGTAGGACCCATGAACATGATGATGGTGGGCCTACTCTAGTGTTTGAGGACTTATTCCCTTGTACAACATGGGGTTCCACTCAAATTATCAAGGATGATCGCCCTACCTATTAATGGGGTTCGACTCAGAAGATAGCTATAGGGGGCTCACACCCATGATGATTGTGTGATCCACTCTAGTGTTCAGGGCCCCATTCACTGATTCCACAAGGGGTTTCAACTCTGATCATCTAAGACTGATGACATATCTGATAAGGGAGTTTCACTCGGATGAAGCATCTGCTAATTATGCCTAATAATTGTCTTCATAATTCCTCTCCTTATTAAGTTCCATGCCCATAAAATTCAACTTCTTGTCCCAAAATACACAACTCAAGTAACAACCCCATACTACCCAAAACAAACTCCAGATAGGCTACTCAAATATCAATATTCGAGTTTAAATGAAGTAGTTAAGAAACCATAATTTTTCAAAAAAATGAACAAGTGATAGTCAGAGTATGAGGGAATCAACATGATGTGTGGTCATTCTTTTCCATAACTCAATAGAAATCATCCTTCACTTGACATTGAGGGTTCATCACATGAACTAAATTCTAGTATGCGTAATACCCTCATTGATTCATACTCTACTAATGAAATATATCTTCCATTAATTTTCAGCATCCTAGATCTATCCATACATCATCGATCTAATCCTTATTTCTTAAGATTTCACCATTAGCAGGGTCCAATCAAGCTCAGTACCACTCGATGAAGTCAAACTCGGACTGTGGGTTGAAACCAATGAAGTATTGAAATATACCTAGAATAAAATTGCTTCAAATAATGAATAAATGGTCATTTTCGTTGTTTTCTTATACAATTATCAAGAAAAGTGATACATGAATTTCAAAAAAAATAAATAAACTTATATTTATGTACTTGGGAAAATGATATTGGAATAAAATGGTAGAAAAAAATGAACATCACTGGATGTGCTCAATAAATTTAATCAAAGGACACAAATCCCCAATTTAAAAGACCTTCCTTTACTATTTATCATTATTTGATGAATAAATTATATACTAATGATTGAGAGAATATGTTACATTTGATGCATCCTGATAAGATATAATTTGGGGTTTCTTTGACGCCGAATGTGTTCTTCAAATATAAGGAGTAACAAAGATGCACAGATTTCTCCCATGGTGCATGTAGACACCCCTTGAGAAATCATCCTAGTAGTGATCTTAAATATTTATCAATTGAATTGAAACGAGGGAATTTAATTAATCAACTAATTGAACATACAGTTTATGAGTGAGGTTTTTGAATGCCCCATGATGACTAATGTTATACCATAACTATGGTAAACACCACATTGTAGAGTCAAATATTGTCTCAGATTTCTGATTTGGGATTTCCATTAAGAGATATCACATTTTATTTAATATTTCATTTGACTGAAATATAAAATATATTTAATATATTTATTCAATTAATTATGGACTCATGGGGGCTCAAAATTGCACTTCATCTCATATCATATCATTATAAATATATATAGAAATATTTCAAAATCATAGATGGAAAAAAAATAAGTATCTTCATACGTAGTTCTCCTATAGAGATTCCAATGAATACATATTGATAGTAGTGTGAAATATATTATAATAAGTGAACTCTATCAAAGGACTATCATCCTACCAACTATAAACTAAGTCCAATATATTGACTCTATAAAATCATCTAAATCATGGATGGTTCACTAATTAGGGACATCCATATGGGGGTGAAACAATATACTCAAATGTAAATGGATCCTTATTTCCTCCTATAAACCTCTCCAGAGAATTTATGTGATCAAATAATCGTGGTCATTGAAAATATTTAGTGGTACCCAATGATTTCTAGTTAAATCCTTCATGTATACAGTCTAGAAATTCTTAACAAAACTATTCCATTTATTATCGTGGATCTTAGATGATTTTTTAAGATGATTCACTGTCAATGATATGGAATTGTGGGCTCTCACAATTCATGGAAGACCTAAGAAAATTATCATTGATATGATATCCCAAATAAATTATATGATCTTAAGGGGTTTAGTTGGGAATGCTAGAATTGATGCTCTGCCTTTAGCGGGTGACATTTTAGGAATCAAGAAGCAAACTCAGAAACATTTTTACGTTATACCTACTGACCATAAAAATCCCTAAAGGTCTTTGTACTTCTTCACCTCCCTTGAATGTACTGATGGGTTGGAGGTGTGAAACTCTACCAATACATCATCACAGAATGTGATCAAAACCATATTATATCCATGAAAATGATTATGTGACCCTTATATTTATAAAAATTTCATTGTTCAACCCTTGAAGAAATATTATTACATAGTGAATCAAAAAATATGTCTCCAAAATAGTCCTAATTCATACAATATATTGATAGTGTAGTAACTATGATATACTGTAGATAATTTTTCCCTCTCTCCTCTATCAAGGTTAACTATAAAGTGGTCAAATGCTCTTATGATTCCTCCCACCAGTACATAGGAATATGATAAAAGATCTACATCCTCACGGTGATTCCTATTGTTTCCAAATCCAATTATTTGGTCATATGGTGTTTCTTATTGAGTCTCAAATTCCTTGAACTAAAATAAATAATTTTATAAATTAAAAATAAAACAGACCCAATCCCATAGTAGTGGTATCATAGAACACTGTTCACTTTAAACCCACCAATAATAGTATTAAAACTTAAGAATTATTCAACCTCCTTCATAACTTTTACTAGGTTTTCTGACATAGCTAGATCTATTTGAATATCTCCCATTTCGGATTAAGTGTAGTAAAATGGGTCACGACCTTGGAAAAATATATCATAACTTATAATAGTACCATTTCAATATGAGAAATCATCATACCTCTAACAAGATCATTGGTGGTTCCCAAGATATAATATCCAAATTCTTCAATGGGTCAATAGCTAAACCATATTGAGAGATGACATGCCTAATAAATTTAAATAATCTCATCCAAGATGTTCACATTGATCATTTAATATATACCTAGTTATCCTGACGTAATCCCACACCCATCCAATATTATAATGTATTCTCCTCATATGATGTAGAGTTAATATGAATTCTACCTATAATGAAAACATAAAACTATTCCAATACTGGTGAATGAACTAAATCATAATTTCCATAAAAACATGTGGGGAATTTTTCACACCAATGAGAATCTCCAAGAATATGCAGTTCGTATATTTACATCATCAGAATATACTCATCATGATGAATAAATAGTTTGAAGAAAAACCAAAGAAAAATATTTCTAAACCATCAGATTCCATTTAGATATTCTACGAGTTCATTGATCATTGATATAATGTTATATTTTTTTTATCACTGCCTAATTAAGTCAATGATATTAATTGTAGGATCTTAATCACATATATTCCTTCCTGATAAAAATCCATTGAATATAGGTGAAACATTAGACATTATTAAAGACTTCTCTTGAAGGATCCCCAAATATAATCCAAAATACCAAATCACAAAAGATGAAATCTAATATTTAATATTAGATATCTCTCAGGTCCCATGGAAAAAATACTGAAATTGATATCTCAATAATGAGCTTATCCAAAAAACTATTCAGGGATGGAATCTATATTCTTGTCCAAAAAATCTAAATGGAATATTTATGAATTTTTTGTATCCTAAAGGGATTAAAACTGTATCTATTGGTAAATATGTTTCGACATCTTTCTTAGGATCTCGGGTCATTTTGGAAGCATATCCTTTTAACATTGGTGTAAAATATCATAATATCCACTTGTAGATGAATAAGTATCTTATGTTGATTTTATATATTATCACATATCATGGATGGATATTATATTATAAGAATAACCATATATGGTTTCATTAAAATAACAAATAGATCCAATGAAAAATACACCTCACATAGCACTAGCTCGTACTATCAGTCGCTGTGTGAAATTGAATAGTCACACCCTATTGTAATTTTCATCCATAAGTGAAGTGATAACGATTCTAATGTAATATTTAGCTCTCACAAAATTAATGAAAATTATGGAATGACTTGAACATGGGTCAAAAATTACCATAGAAAATATATAGAACACACGTATCATACATCCAAATATCTCATGTATAGCCTGATCATATCCCTCAATAGAATGTATATAACCATAACCTTCACTATTTTATCTATTTATCATTCATAGACTACATGTGTGTGTCTATGGAAGTGGGTCTTAGTTTGATAATATTCCAGCAGTACCTCCTCTCGGGGATATGCCAACCTCACCTTCAGTACAGCCACCCTTATGTCCAACTTTTTCATCACTTAGAAGTCCATAGTCATGATATTGCCTTTATTGAGGTGGTATATTAATAGTATATCCCATATCTTTAGTGAATCACTTTTAGAAATCATGATACCTGTGACCTCACCCATCATAATCATAGCATCATTCATATCTAGGATGACATGATCCTCTAGGGGTCCCTTATTCCATAGATCACTAAATCTTAGTACGCATCTTAGTTTTCCACCTTTCTCTCATTTATAAAGACTAAAATTATAAAATAGTCGTATAAGAATATACTCCCTGACGTTTAATGTCATATTCTCATTGTCAAAAATCCTATTCTTTGAATCATACTATCTCCAAGGATCTCTCTATCACTCCATCATAAGTGGTAATTCATATACATTCTACACTATGTTGAATTTACCAATCGATACATTGATCAAATTATTATTCCTAGAAGTATATGTCTATATAATGTAGAATGTGAGGTTGGGGGACTATGATGTTTACTCCATAATATTTTCTCATCTATATACACACAAAATCCTAATGAATTTTAATACATCAAAATATTGAATGAGGGTACTCCTCATTGAATAAACACTAAAACTATTCAAAAGATTGTCTATCTTAGTTTGGGGGTCATGATTTCACTGGAACCTAGTCACTCAAAATAGAATATTGGTTATACTCATAAAAATATGATTATCTGGGGTATACATCTAATGGAAATTTCATTCAACCATTACTATAAAATATGTTGATACTTTCCGTTATTTCTCACCGTGAAACATGAGAAGTATCTATCCTTAAAACTCACAAAATTTGTTAATCCGACATATTGTGTTGTCATATCCCACTAGAATAATCTAATTAATAATAAATTGATGAACATATACATGGAAAATTTGATTCTTCTATGTGAACCACTCATAGATTGTATACACCGCACTCATCTCACATGGAGGGAACACCACATGGATAGGTCCCTAAACTGAGACATCATCCCATGAATAGTTATCAACCTATCCCTCTCTCATAATCGAAGATGACTATACTTATGGTGGAATCCATTATGTTAAAAATATTCACCATGGTTAGAAGAGAATATCTAGGGATCTGACTCATGATGGGAATAAATTCCAATTAACCCATGATAATATGATGTATATACACAAGGATTTTCTACAACATGTCTTCTGAATGATGAATTAAGAAGACAATATGGGTTGTTTTGTATTAATATGTAGGTCACCACATCACCTATATGTTTCTTATTGTGAGAGAGAAACTAAAGACCCAGTAATATTGTTTTTATTTATTTAAAATCAAATTATCACAACATATATATATCTATACACTATCCCTAGGATATTCCTACCATTGATACTTCCCTATCAGGACATGACCCACCATGTTCCAACTAGGGCTCGGTGTATTGTTAGTCTAAAACCACAATACCACCTCTATTGGGATATGGTTTATACACTAGTGTCTGGTAGAAATATGTCACATAATGGGAGGCCTCATCCTATATTACATGTAAACATCATGTAACAACATACAATAGTGTTGGGATCCTAATAAATGTTGGAATCTCTATATTTTAATCATTGTATATAAAAACATCTAGAATAACATCATATTAAAAAATATAATCCATGTAAAAATGAGTGAAAAAATACTCACCCAGTAAACAGATATATACCAAAACAAATGAAAAAAAAGGATGAAGGAAATATCCATACTCTTGATCTCTAGAACAAGACACTATATGTGGTCATAGAATTTTTATATAACTAAACTATATTAACTATGATTCCATAAAACAATCCACAATGATTCATATCCTCAAAAAAAGACATGACACATATGGGTAAATATCATGATGGTCTTAGTATACAAAAACCCATTATGAATACCCAAGAAATATAATTTGAGATATAAATAAGAATATTGTTGAATCAACCCACAAAATAATATGGTATGTAACCAAACATTGTTGTTCTCATAAATAAGAATCCCATATCAAAGGGATAAATATGGATATCCACATCTATCTAAGAAAGATGAGTCTATATTCACGACCATGTTCTATTAACGACTCAATTCTAGATTCCCTATAAAACCTCACATGAATATCATGGAGGACTGACATATAAAAGATAATTTCATTATCAAGGGATCACTAACACCATTGGAGAACCCACTCCATAATAAATATTGATGATATGGGAGTACCATCTCCATATATATATATATGTCCATCATTACTTTAAAGTAGGGAAGTATGAAATATACAAAAAAAATATGATAAAAATATTATGAAACTATAAAACCCAACTATTAGGAGTGTATCTACCCACGAATAACTTTGATAAACCCACATGAACCCAATTTGTGGTCAATAATCACTGGAAGAATCATCCGACCATGACCAGGAAAAGATATATCTATGATGATAAAGAAGGAAACCATAGTGGTTTACATGGAATTATACTCATAAATCACTAATATGGTGAAATATTTTCTGTCCTGAAAATGAATATATTGGAGGAATAATATCTTGAGAAAATAACATAGCATCATTATCATGTGATCTGATGTGTTTTCCCTATCCTTGTACTAGATACATCCTTCTACACAAAAAGGTTTCTGAATAGCTAGGTACATGACATGTTCTTGGAACATAATGAGATTTAGAACCACATGGGGTCCTATGATTTTTCTTCCCTGAACTAATATCGACTACCCAAGTAGTATCACAAAATATTTGTGCTCAACCACATGGTGCAAGATGATTAAATTGGTATCCAAACCATATAGATAGAAAAATTAGTCTATATGTTGGGTTTTAATATAAAATCACATTTCATGTAGTCATGTTTTCAATTGAGAGAAAAAAAAATTCTTCTAGAACCTCATTTTTCTTTATTTACACCACATCTTCCATGAATCATGGAACAACATTCACAACCAAAGTTTGTCGATATAAATTTTCAACTATAAATCAAATTCCATCCATAAATCATCAAAAAAATTAGCATTCTTCATATTCTCTTCACGTAAACACTCAATATTTCTAAAAATTAACTTCTATGATTATCTTCTATATTTATTCCATCAACATCAATCATCCATTACATATCAATCCTAAATTACTAACACAAAGTGAAAATTGTTTGAACAAAAGATCAAATTCACATTGAATTTAGTTCATAGAAATTTTTCATTAACGAGTAAAATTTATATTAGTGAAAAATACAAATAGAATATAGCGATAAAACCCTATATCACAAAAGTGAATAATGATAAATGGTTATGTTTTTTTGGAATCTATTCTTTGATGGAGATATAATCATATTTTTAGATATATAATTCTAGATAAAATTCATTATTCAATTATGATTAGAAAAGAATGGTTTTTTGGTTTGTATTAGGAGATAACTAGAAATAGAAATTCACTCCCAAAATATGGAACATATAAAAAAATTATCCCTACCTACTGTATGAGTAAATTATTGGTGAATAATTCATTCATTATTGATGATATTGAAATAGACACTAAATTCAACCTATTTTCCATAATTCCCTATTCTCACCAGAAAAAAATCCTTAATTCCTCCTTTGTTCAATCTTTGACTATCCTTCCCCTCAATGACATCCCTACCACTTTAAAATATCAAAATTTTAGGCGTCATACCCTAAATATTCTCTAAAATGAGAACTATGTAAGGGTAACCACCAGTGTAACACCTAAGGTTTTATGCGGAAATGTTGTTGTTTTTTTTTATTGTTTGGTTTTTTTTATAATTGTAATTATTATTTGTATACATAATTGAAGATCATGTACCTCAATTATATCAAAATATTAACATTTTCTTAAAGTTTGAGAAACACAAGATATGAACCAAGATAACGAGAATTGTTTCATTTATAATGGACCTTTAAAATGAAGGAACATAAAACCATGTATTTCATACAATTTATTTATAAACATCATGGATTATTAGCCATTAAAAATGAAAAATATAAATGTGGTCAATAAATTTTGAAAAATAATATCTTTTGAACTAGAAACTCCCACGTGCTATTGTCTCTATTAAGAATCACCATTAGTATAAAAACCTAAAATTATATTGAAAAACATGAAATGAGAAACCATGTTTTAGGATATAAAAGAAATACTATAAATTTAAAAGTGTGATTTAAATATGTTTAGTAAATATATATAATTTGGACATAGAAAAGTGTTTCATTGTAATTGTATTTTTTGAAGATACGGTCATTATGATTTTGTTTCTTGGTAATATGTCTTATAAGTATACTAATTTAGAAAATTGTTAAATGATAAATATAAAATAGTAAAACTCACACTAAAATAGATATATGATAATAATTAAATAAATAATTTTTTTACAATTTACATTTATATGATTATAATTTTGAAAATATTTAATGTTTAATATATAAAATTCAAATAAATATTTTACTATTACTGTATAAGTAAAATATATTTATATTATAAATCATTAATTAAATGTATTTGTTAAAACACGTTTTGTATAAAAGTTATATTTATTTTCAAATAACAATTCTATTAAGTGTTGTGTATTTATTCCAAAAAATAAATTGAAACCATTAAAATATTATAATATATAAATAAATATTTTAATATCACTTAAATTATAAATTTATATAAAACAAAATCAATATTAAGTAATGATTAACAATAGTTTCCCAATAAAATTGGTCTTATTATAATTTTATATCTATTTTAAAAAGAAAAATTTATTAAATTTTAAGAAAAATGTAAAATAAACTTCATTTTTAGATTTATTATGACATTATCATCCAATAATGAATTTTTTGAGCCTTTTCTAAAATAATTAATTCATTAATAAATATTAAAAATATCGATTTTTACTAAAAAATATCACTTTTATAAAACAAGAACGAATTATAATATTACTAATACCATTTTATAATGAAAATATATATTCAATGTTAATCATTCAAAATAATTTATCCTATTTATACAACACATGTTTATTATCTTTGAAACTCATGTCATATTTCACACACACACAAAATTATAAGTGGAAAAAATAAACTTTAAAAATTTTAAAATTAACTATAAAAAAATTATTTCCTATTTTTTATAAATAAAAATATTAGATAACTATTTAAATTTAATTTTTAAGAATAAATAAAATATCAGAAAGATTAGTGTCAATAACCAATATATTGATAAAATGTTTAATAAAAAATGTTTTTAACACCTTGTATTATTTTATTTAATCTATAAAATTTGTTTTATTTAAATTTTGACTCTAATTTTATGTTTAAAACAATATTAACAAAGATATAATTTTTTAATCAATACTAAATAATAATTTGAATAAATAAATTGTCAAACTGCCTTTTTCTATTTTAACATTTATCTACACACTGCATATTGTAATTTAAATTTAATAATTTAAATATTTATAAATTTAATTAAATTAAATACAAGTTATATTTATATCTATAACACCCAAATTTGGTAGTGTAGTTTTTTTATATTTTCATAACCATAAAATCCTATGGTTAAAACCAGTTTCCCACCATAAATGTAAAACACTAATGTTAAAACCCATATAACATGTCTAAAACAAGTTTTTAATCCTTGTGTGAGTCGTTATTGATCCAATTTCAATATGCACTCCATTAAATTGAAATTTTCTATCCATTTCCCTTTTAAAAGTGTCACTGCATTTTTAAAATATAAACGGGTTTCCTAAAATTTATATTTTCTTATCTTATAAATGGGGTTCACTTATAAAATTATGAACAAACATCTCCGCTTAAAAATTCCTTGAAACATAACTTTTTTCATACCACTTTCACACTATGTAAGCCAAAACCATTCCTTCAAAAGAATATTCCACTGAATGATCATGTTTCAAATGTATGTATTTTTTTCTTATATATTTTTTCTTTAATAATTCTATTTTAAATATCTTACACCTATAATGATAAATGTATTATTATTATACTGATATGTTACTATATTATTTTAATAAGCATAAATTATTCCTCTCCATCCTCTTGGAAAAATAAAATGATCATTAGTGGATTGTGTGAAGTACTTCCTCGACTAATTGATGTCTTATGTTCAAAATACCACCGCTAATAGTAGGTAATAAATGTGGGGTTGTTGATTAAATAGGATATATATAATATTAATATTATTTAAATTTTTAAATTTATAATTCTTATTTTTTACCACTCATTTTTTTGAAAAATGGACACATTAATTATTTGTATGTAAGAACTATCACCTCCAAGAGATATAGGATTCATTTTTCATCAATTACCATAATTATTTGACTTTAAAATATATTTAGAAAATAAAAAATATTTTTGAATCCAACATAATATTTTACATATTATTATAATATTTAACAGTTTATATACCTTGGTTAACAAACATAAATAGTTACAACAACATTTACTAGACGACCTCACCTAACCGACGGAGGAAATAAAAATATATGATATCAAATAGAAGATTAGAATCAATTGACTATATTAAATTAATTAAATAATAATATGGTTCCTAAAAAGGTAATTCATAAACTTATTTTGATTATTCGATATGTTAGACAGGTGTAAAAATTGAATCTGGAACAAGGTCCGATTTTTCGTCTCAATTTTCTCTTCACTAAGACATGTTTTGAAGTTATACACAAAATTTCTATTTGTATAATGTGTATACATCCCTTTAATTTATATTTTGAGTAATCTATAATTAAATTCATGTGATTTATAAAACCTATTTATTTTAATTATTCCATTGATCTTTGATTCAATATTTGAAATATCATGCAGGTTCTATCTCAATCGCACTTCCTTAAAATAAATATTTGATATGATGCACAAATATTAATTTTTATGGGGTATCATATGAAACCATGAATTATATTATCATAAATAATTAATGAAATTTTAAACTTCACTTACAATCATGATCTTACCTATTGTGTGATATAATTGACATCTTCTCTAAAATATAATGGTATTTTATAGCTAAATTTTATTTCCAATGTTGTAATTGTTTCCATTGAGTTTCATGTTACATTTTATATTGTATACAATATTTTATTTTAGAAAATTATTATAACATAAATATTATTTGTTAGAGGTTTCTAAACTATTTATAAAATTCATTTATTTTAAGAATGAATCCCATCATTTTAAATAATTTTTTCCCCAATATGTCCATAATTTTCCCTTCACACATATGTTCTACATTTTAATTGGAATCCTAATTAAATGTTACCTCATGTTAACTCTATATTTACCATATATTATTTACAAAATAAACATTTTTTCATTTTTAATGTTTTATTTTTGATAATTGTGTCTACAGATTCGTAAAAAATCCTCCAAACATCCTTCATTAAATGATGATTATGTATTCACTATCATTGTCTCAATTTATTGAAATGTAATTAACATATTATTTTTCGGTATATTATATATGTCCCATGAATATAACCTATGTTAGCAATTAGGGAGTGAACTAATCCACTGTGGGACTTTGTCCATGTTATGATAATGAACATTGGAGTGAGGAATTATGTGTATGAAATAAAATTTTATACTGTTTCTTTAACATTATTATTACATGATCTTATGATATCATTTTATTATACCATGTTTCCACTCTTATTTTCATCTTCTTTATGATATAATTTTATGGATTTTTACACTTGTGTTATTCATTATTTCCATGTTTATTCCCTTACTGGGCTTCATAGCTCACACTTTTCCTCATGTAATTTCACTTGAATATCATATTTATTTTTAGTTTATCATTCTAGTATTTGAGAACTATGTGGAAATTTAAATACAGATGACTTTTTTATGTTTATGATAATTTATTTTTTCTTCCTAATCTCCCAATGATAGCTGAACTCAATGTAACGCCCCGACCCTAGTTACCCAGAGTCAGTGAATTATTAAATAACATTGTCATGATCACAAAAGATCAATTCACAAAAGACTGATTAGTTTAGTAGTCTTGAAACATTATATATATTCATAAGTCTTACATTACATCATAAAGTAAAAAAAACTACAACAACATCTTGTCTTTATATCCCCTCATACAATCCCTACAGGTCAATCAAAAATTACTTCTACACATCCTGGTAAAAATAAAACATTGAAAGGGGTGAGCTCAGATGCTCAGTAAGGATAACAATACAGCGAAAACTTTCATAAATAAACATAAATATTTAAGTAAATCTATAACTAAAATAGAATATTATTAAACATGAACTTCATCATAATATGGAAAAAATAAAATGAAATAATGTCATTTAATTATTCACATGGACATTTTACTAGTCAAATAATCATATGTGATATCAATAACAACTTTCATAATGATGGAATGCAAAATTCCATACTATCATAACCACATAGTCAAGGCCCTGTGCCAAGACTACAAATAATATTTTTTTAAAGGCCTTGTGCTAAGACACTAGTTTGTCTCGTGAGACCTACAGATGCATCGATAAGCTATAGAGGGCTCCACCCATCACTTATTATGTCCAATGCATTCCTCATATGAATAGGTTTAAACATAACATAATCATTAGTATTAAAACTAGTAGATGAAATGTCAATACTTTATCCATAAACCATGAATGGTATAAAAATAACACATCAACATTCAATCATATCACAAAAACTTCAACACAATATGGATGTTTTGTATCATAATAAATCACATTCAAATAATCTTAAAATCCGTCAATAGATGTTGACATACCTGAAATCAAAACTATTTGAGAGAAATATCACTTTTTTAAATCATTTAAAAGTCACATAATTATAAAATAAAACATTTACTTTTAAAATATTATTATAATCTTATAAGGGAAGATTCGACGATTTTATAATGATGGAAAATATTCTCACCCTCCATATAAGTTAAAAAATACCTTCTTACCTTAATTCTGTCGAAAAGGTTAAAAAGGACCTTATTTGGAAAACGATAGAGATATTCCTTTATAAAATTCTTATAAAAATTCAACAAGGGTATAAATGACATTAACCCAAATTTTTTAAATTAGTAATAATTATTTTAAACACATTTTAAGAAGCATGGATGTTGATGATAAAAAGGTCCCAGTAGAAAATTACGTATAAACAACCTTAGATAATGAAGAAATTATGAAATAAACCCCTACCTTGTTCTTTTCCTTGGTTGAGG
The DNA here is from genome assembly GCA_963277665.1 of Viscum album. Lineage (NCBI taxonomy): Eukaryota > Viridiplantae > Streptophyta > Magnoliopsida > Santalales > Viscaceae > Viscum > Viscum album. The sequence goes on from OY728123.1 coordinate 351,693,809, forward strand.
GTAGGTTAACCTCCTGTATAATGGTTAAATAATTTTTATTAAATTATAAAAGAATCATATACATTAATATGATATCATATATGATCTTTTAACATTTCATTGTTAATAATATCTTAGTATTATCGTCATTTCGGGTGTTAACTAACAAGTTTTATTTTATATGTTTTGTTACATAAGTTGTGTTTATTATGGATAGGTTCTATCTTATTCATACCCATAATGATATCAAGTACTTAAAAATTATTTTTAATCATCAAATGAATATTAGACTTGAATGGTTAAGATGGGGAATTAATGTCATCGCGTTCGTGGAGACGGTAGTCTGTACGTACACATGAGCGACAATATCATTTTTTGATATTAAGTAATATATAATTGGATTGTATATCATATATACAGAATAATTATCATGTAATATTTATTATTTACATGAATTACACATCATTATTATACCCATCCAAATAATAATGTATTGAATAAAAATTACACCACGACGTGGAGACGGTATGTCATACGTACACACGTAAGGTGACATGTCATTCAAGGGATGGATAGAATAATGAATATGTATGTACCATATTTATAATAAGATCACAAAATATAAAGGTTACTAGAGTTATTATTTTAGAATGTAAATAACAAAGAAAGAAGAAGTTGAAGAAGAAATAAACTTGAAAGAGTGGGGTGAAAACATTACCTCTTCTTCGGGTTCTTCCTTTTGATTTGATCCAAAGGGCTCCATAGGTTGGATTTTTGATCAAAATAAGGCCTCTATGTTTAATCAAAGGAAGTTTAGAGAATATTTGGGAATGGGTTTGCCGAGCCAAAAGGCATTGAAGGTTTGAATTAGAGATAAGGGTGAGTTCCCCTTTATATGAGGGGTGAGGGGATCCTTTGGAAAAGCTATAAATATTATTTTATAATAAATTTATATTTGTTTTTGAATGGATCAATAGTGAATTATTTTAAGGTTAAGGTGGGTATGGGTCAGAATCCTTTCAACTAATAAATTTTAGACAGGTTTGGTTCACTATATTAACCTTATCTTTTAGTTTTAACTCTTAGTTAATTAGTTTGACATTTACCATGTCTCTTTGTATTTGTATATTATATGGTAAATAAACATAATATATATCTCCAAGAGACCCCCAAGTGGTCCATCAATGATACACCTATCTTTATATAAGTCCTTTGTCCTTCCCTTAGATTTTTAGGAATAGAATATCAATTAATAAAAGAATTTTTTTTTTAAACTGTTTTGTGTCAATTTTGACATTAATGGGTATTTTGTTTTCGATAATTTTATAACAGCATTATAACCTTGAGGAATATGTATACAACCAATCCTAATATGTCGTATTAACCTATAAAATTAGTGGGATTCATAAAAAGTTTCAAATTGCATTTATTTGGGTATTTATAATATCAATTATATTAATCTTTCATTAATATGGTAATTACTGCATCATTATTGTGTCATAAATAAATTAAATTATATAATATCTAAAAATTATAAATAAAATAAAATTATGTAGAATATTTTTTTATATTTCTAATGAATATTTTTAATCGAATTTATCTTATTTGTAACCCTATATTAAAAATGATTTAGTTATTAAACATTGATTTTATCTCTTTTAACTCTTCTTTGAATTAAATAATTATATCTCTCAGATTTTTGAAATTCCACTCACAGAAGCGGTAAAATTATGTTTTATGTGAATTTCCAAATTCTTCTATGAGGTGGGTAAAATACGGTGAAATGTTCAATAAAGTATTTATATATAGAAAATTATTCTAAACTAACTCCAATGAATTACATTGATCTTATATAGGTATTATGTGTCTATTTTGACCTTAATTAAATTTAAATAAAATAAATAATTATTTAAATAAAAATTCGTTTTTAAAATATAACTCAGTTTTTTTTTCACTATTCATCAAAAATTGAATGTTTTCAGAAAAATAAAAAAATTCACCATAGACTAATTTTGATATTCCAAATCCAAAAATGAAGTCCATTTTGAATGATAAAATTTAAAATGAATTAAAAAGTATGTATTACTATTCATAACAGCTAGTTTGATTGGTTGTGGTGTGTGTAATAACTCAAAGCTGCGTACAACACAAGCTACTATATTATTCAAAGAGAAGCGTACCATGGAAGCTTGGGGAGTTACATTCTCCCCTCATTCAAATAATTTCACCCTCGAAATTTCTATAATACTACTGCATAAAAAGACTCGGGTGGTTCTTCATCATATGTTCCTCAGGTTCCCTTGTTGCCTCTTCAATCTTATAGATTCTCCATAGAACTTTTACCAGACGAGTCGTCCAATTTCTCAACACTTTTTCTCCGGTATCAAGAATCTTGTTGGGCTCTTTGCAATAAGATAGATCGAGTTCAAGTTCTAATTCCTATTAAGTGAGTACATGTGTTGGTTCCGGCATGTATTTTCTCAACAGTGATACGTGGAACACATCGTGAACTTTGGAGAGAGTTGGCGGAATTTCTAAACAGTCAGTTATAGCCCCAATTCGTTCTAGAATTTCGAATGGTCCGATGTACCTGGGACTCAATTTTGCCTTTTTACCGAAACGCATAACACCCTTCTATGGAGATAACTTCAAGAAAACATGATCTCCTACCTGAAATTCCAAATCCTTCCTTCGGTTGTAAGCATAGATTTCTGCCTACTTTGAGATGATTTGATGTGGTTTTGGATTACATTCACCTTCTCCATCATTTACTCCACAAGATCAGGTCCTCCAAGTTTTCTTTCATCGACATCGTCCCAACAGGTTGGTGTGCGACATTTGTTTCCATATAGCGCTTCATATGGTGCCATGTGAATACTCGAATGGAAGATATTTTAATAGTAAAATTCTACCAGAGGTAAATTTTGGTCCCACATACCCTGAATGTCATGTTAGAAAGATATCAACGTGTCTTCTAAGGTTTGAATAGTCCGTTCTGATTGTCCATCTTTTTGAGGGTGGTAGGCAGTGCTCAAAGGAAGTTCAGTATTCAAGGCCTACCGAACACTCTTCCAGAATCTTGATGTAAAATGGGGATCATGTTGAGAAATAATCGATAGGGGTACTCCATGAAGTCTCACAACATCCTTAATATATATCCTTGTTAGACGTTCAAGTGGTATATCTTCTCTTATAGTAAGAATATGTGCTGACTTGGTCAGACGATCTAAAATGACCCATATTGCATCGTTCCTTCTAGGTGTATTTTTTAGTCCCATGAAAATGTCCATCGTGATATTATCCCATTTCCACTCAGGTATAGGGAAAGGTTACATGACTCCTTTCTGCTGTTGCCTTCCATCATTCACTTGTTGACAAACCATACATCTTGTCACAAAATCTACAATCTCCCTCTTCATGTTGTCCCATCAAAAATGTTCCTTTAAATCTCTATACATTTTGGGGCTCCTAAGGTGTATAGAGAAATTGGAACTATGAGAATCATCCAAAAATTATCTTTTTAGATCAGTTATATCAGGAACGGAAAGTCTCTTCCCAAATTTCAAAATTACATCTTCATATACAATGTCACTCAATCTCCCATCATTCAAAGCTATAATCTTCTTTTTAAACTCTTTATCATCGGTATGAGAAATCTATATCCTTTCTAGAAAAGATGGTTTGGCGACCATTTGAAAAATTATTGATGATTCACCTTCCATGGTTATTCCCATATCCATATTTACTAGATCCATGTATATAAGATCCTTTTCAACTCTCATCTTGTTCAAAACACCATGATCCTTTCTACTCAAAGAATCTTGCACCATATTTTCCTTCCTCGGGTGGTAGTGTATCGTTCAATCATATCCTCGAGTAGTTCAAGCCATAGCCTTTGCCTCATGTTGAGTTCTTTCTTTGAGAAAATGTACTTCAAACTGTTGTGATCGGTATATATCTAAAAATTTTCACCATATAAATAATGGGTCCATATCATCAAAGAAAATATTATAGCAGCTAACTCAAGATCATGAGTAGGATAGAATTGCTCATGAATTTTCAGCTTTCGTGATGCATAGGAAATAACTCTATCATTCTTTATAAGGACACAACCAAGTCCTTTCTTCGATTCATCACTATAAATAACGAACCCATCATTCCTAGATGGTAGAGTTAATATAGGAGAATTGACTAATCATCTCTTCAGTTCTTCAAAACATTCTTCACACTATTTGGTCCAAACAAATTTAACCCCTTTATGTGTGGGATTTGTTAATGGGTTAGCCAACCGGGCAAAAGTCTGGATGAAACATCCATAACAACGTGCTAAACCAATAAAATTGTGTACCTCAGATATACTCAACGGGGCTGGCCATTCATGGATTTCCTTGGTCTTAGAAGGATCAACAAATATTCCATCTTTAGAGAAAATATGGCCAATAAAAGAGATCTCATGAATCCAGAATTCACACATGCTAAACTTCCCATATAATTCATGTATTCTAAAAGTCTTTAGGATACTATGTAAGTGATTTTCTTGGTCTTCGTAGCTTTTTGAATATACCAAGATATCATCAATAAATACCATTACAAAATTATCAAGATATTCCTTGAAAACTTTGTTCATTAGATCCATGAAAACATAGGGTGAATTAGTCAGCCAAAAACGCATTACTGTAAACTCATAATGCCTGTACCTAGTTCGAAATGCTATCTTTGGAATGTATTTCTTCTTCAAACACAACTAATGGTTTCCAGATCGACGGCCAATCTTCGAAAGGTATTGAGCTCTAAGAATTTGATCAAATAAACAATCAATATGAGGTAGGGGATACTTGCTGTTTATTGTTATAGCATTGATTTCACTGTAGCCGATACATAACCTAATTGATCCATCTTTCTTCTTAACAAATAGGATATGGGATCCCCATGGAGAAACACTAGAGTGAATAAATCTGTTATTACTCAATTGGTGTAATTTTTTATTTAATTCCACTAATTCAACAGTCTTCATTCTATAAGGGGTCTTCGATGTAGGCCTTGAACCAGGAATTAAATCAATGGAAAACTCAATTTATCGTGTTGGAGGATGTCCATGTAATTATTCCAGAAACATTTCTACATATTGTCTCACAATAGGCACATCCTCTATTGGAACATTCATTTCCTTACCCATAGTTATTTCATTCTATTCCTACCCAACAATTGAATTTAGTTTACCTACTAGTGGTGGATCTAGGAAAGAATCAGGTGGTGATGAATCTGCTCTAAAGATAAGGTGTTCTTTATCATCATCATCAAAAATTGTAACCTCCTTCTTCATACAATAAATTTTTGCATCATGTTCCAAAAGCCAATCCATACTGAATATTATATCAAATTAAATCATGGATATGATGAAGGGATCATCTGATAAAGAACATTTATATTCCCTAATGGGAATGGATCTGCAGAACTTTGTAGCAATGATACATTCCTTAGGAGTTTTAACTGACAAATTTCTTATTAAATCAAATTGGAAATATCTAATTTTCTTAGAAAACTGGGAGGATATGACACAATGCGATGATCCAAAATCAAATAAAGCATTGGATAAACTTGAAGAAACCATTAAATTACCAGCCACCAAGTCTTTCGGAGCTTCTACCTCAGTAGTAGTGATATCATAATTTTGTCCTTGATCCCTTGGCCTTTTTTGAGTTAAGTTCCCTTGAAGCTTATGAAATTCATTTGCATAATGTCCCATCTCCCAGCAGTTGTATTATTGAACATCGGTAGCTTCTTTCTTCCCCTTGCAATCACGAGCTTGGTCGCCTTTTTCACCAAACTTGTAACAGACTCTCATTCCTTTCAAGCAAGTAGCGGGGTGTTTCTTCCCACATTTACTGTATGATGGATAATCAATTTTTCCCTTCTTCCCTTTATTTCTATTTCCAGTGTTATCATCAGATCTCTTCTTCTCTTTCTTTTCATTAAAGTCATAAGACTTCTAGAATTCTTTTTCTTTCTTGATATCACATAAGACAATGTCTTTGTACGATGAGAAGGATTGTGACACTAATGCTCGATGAAGAAATGGTTTTAACTCATAAATGAAATGATAAATCTTAATTATTGGGTTACATATATAATCTTCAACATACCTTGAAAACCTTGAAAAGATATCCTCATACTTTGCGACATTCTAATCCCCTTTTTGTCCCAGACTCAAAAATTGCCTTACCATATCTGCTCGATGGTCACGAGGAAATTATTTTTCTATGAAAAGCTATTTGAACTCCCTCCATTCCATATTTGATACTTCATCATCTTCCTTTGAGTTTTGAATCAATGACCACCATTGATCAGCTTCTCCAGTGAGGTGGTAAACTACCATGATAACTGTTTCCCTTTCACTACTCCCCAAGGAATGGAATATTTTCTCTAAGAAATTTATCCATTTCTTAGCTACTAAGCGATTTTTACTCCCATTGAATGTTAGTGGTTGTTTCCTCATGAAGCGATCTAACATTTATCCTCCATGTTGTGGATATGGGAGCTCCATACTTGTAAGGTTATTATTCATAACTGAGTCAGTTGACCCAGTTTGGTGATAAGATGATCAACATCGGTTGTACCACTATCTCCACTATAATTATCTTTATCAAGAGGGAAATCCCCAAATGGATTGTTTGAATTGATACGGTTTCCATTTCTTCCACTATGCGCCATTTCTAAACAATGGAATACACTATATTATTTTATGAATCGAAATACATAAATCCAAACTTATAAAATACTTAACATAAATTGAACTATTTATGGATATAATCCATAATCATAAAAAACATATTTTAGGAATTATATATTCATAAACCCTTCATAATGGTTTTTAATGAAAATGAGAATAATCCTAAGCATACCCCTCAGGAGTGTCGTAACCAAGGGTGCGGCAAGGCCTATAGTCGTGCACTAGTTCCCGTTCGAGTTTAGCTCAAAGCGGTGTTTTCGGGTTTTAACCCTAGGTGATTCTATGCCATAGCCGCCTCTACCTTCTCGTATCCAAACATGGATGTATTTCTTGGAAAACTCACAAAATCTCTACAATACCAAAATTCTAAGAAGTTCTTCTATACTAATCCTCAAAGTCCATCTTAGGTCTATGTGCTCTAATCCGAGTTTATCTAAATCTATGTTCCAAGTTTTGTACTAAACTTCCTCTGATACCAACTATAATGCCCTGAAACTAGTTACCTAGAGTCTGTTCATTATTAAAAAACAATGGCATGATCACAAAAGACCAATTCTCGAAATACCGATTAGTTTAGTAGTCATGGAAACACTAGATATATTAATAAGTCTTAATTTCCATCATAAATTAAAAAAAACTACAACAACGTCTTGTCTTCATATCCCCTCATACTATCCCTACAAATCATTCATAAATTACTTCTTCACATCCTGGGAAAAATAAAACATTGATAGGGGTGAGCTCTGATGCTCAGTAAGTATAACAATATAGAGGAAACTTTCATAAATAGACATAAATATTTAAGGAAATGTATAACTAAAACAAAGGCCTTTTAAACTTGAATTTAAGAATAATATGGAAAAGATAAAATGAAATAATTCCTTTTACTTATTCACATTGATATTATACTATTCGAATAATCACATTTGATATCAATAACCACATTCATAATGATGGAATGCATAATTCCAGACTATCATAACCACATACTCAAGGCCTTGTACCATGACTACAAACGATATTTTGTCAAGGCCTTGTTCCAAGACACTAGTTTGACTCACGAGATCTACCGATGCATCGAGGATCTATAGAGGACTCCACCCTTCACTTATTAAGTCCAATGTATTCCACAAATGAACAGGTTTAAACATAACATAAACATTCATATTAAAACTAACATACGAAATGTCAATACTTTATCCATAAATCATGAATGGTAAAAAACAACACATCCATAGTAAAACATATCAGAAAACCATCAATATAATATGGAAGTTTTGCATCATAATAAATCACATTCAAATAAGCTTAAAATCCATCAAACGATGTTGACATAGATGATATCAAAACTATTTGAGAGAAATATCTCTTTTTTTAAATTATTTAAAAGTCACATAATTATAAAATAAAAAATTTACTTTGAAAATATTCTTATAAGAATTTAAGGGATGCTTAGACGATTTTATAATGGTGGAAAATATCCACACCTGCTGTATATGTTAAAAAGGACATTCTTACCTTAATTCTGTCAAAAAGCTTAAAAAGGACCTTGTTTGGAAAAAGATGGAAGGATTCCATTATAAAATTCTTATAAAAATTCAAAAAGGGTATAAATGACATTAATCCATAGTCTATAAAGTAGTAATAATGATTTGAAATACATTTTTAATAAACATGGATGTGGATGATAAAAAGGTCCTAGTAGATAATTACATATAAACAACCACAGATAATGAATTGATTGTGAAATAAACCCTTACCTTGTACTTTTCCTTACTTGAGAGAAGGATAACATCCTGTATAATGATGAACTAATTGTTATTAAATTATATGATAATCATAAACAAAAATATGATATCTTATATGATCTTTTAACATTGCATTTTTAATAATATCTTAGTATTATCATCGTTTCGGGTGTTAACTTACTCATTTTCTTTTATATTTTTTATTACATAAGTCTTCTTTGGTTTGGGTAATTTGTATCTTATTCATATCCATAATTATATCAAGTCCTTAAACATTATTTTTAATCATCAAATTAAAATTAGACTTGAATGGATACGATGGGGAATGAATCTTATCAGTTCGTGGAGAGGGCAGTCCGTACGTACACACGAGCGACAATATCAATTTTTGATATTAAATAATATATAATTGGATGTTATATCATATATAAAGAATCATTATCATATTATATATATTATTTACATGAATTACACACCATTATTATACCCATCCAATTAATAATGTGTTGAATAACAATTACACCACGACGTGGAGATGGTAAGTCGTACGTACGCAAGTATGGTGACATGTCATTCAAGGGATGGATAGAATACTGAATATGGTTGTACTATATTTATAATAACATAACCAAATATAAAATATACTGGAGTTATTATTTTATAATGTAAATAACAATGAAATAATAAGTTGAAGAAGAAATGAAATTGAAAGAGGGGGTGAAAACATTACCACTTCTTCGGGTTCTTCCTTTTGATTTGATCAAAAGGGCACCGTTGTTTGGCTTTATGATTGAACTAAGGCCTCTAGGTTTAATTGAGTTAAGTTGAGAGAATATTTGAGCAGGTTTTGTCTGAGCCAATAGTCTTTGAATGTGTGAATTAGAGAGAATGTGGAGTGTCGTTTTATAAGAGGGATGAGGGGCACCTTTGAAAAGCTAGAAATATTATTTTATAATAAATTCATATTCCATTTATAATGGATCCAAAGGGTATTATTTAAAGGTTAAGGTGGAGATGGTTTGAAATAATTTCAACTAATAGATTTTAGACTGGTTTGGGTGACTATATTAAACTTATCATTTAGTCTTAACTCTTAGTTAATTAGTTTGACATTTACCATGTCTCTTTGAATGTCTATATTATATGGATAATAAACTTACTATATACCACCAATAGACCCCCAAGTGGTCCATTAATGATAAACCTATCATTATATAAGTATTTTTTCTCAATAATAGATTTTTAGGAATAGAGTATCAATTAATAATATATTATTTGGTTTAAAAACCTTTATATGTCAATTTTGACACTATTGGGTATTTTGTTTTTGATAATTTCAGAACAACATTATTACCTCAAAATAAATTTTTATAACCTATACTAATATGTCATATTAACTATGAAAATTATTGTAATTCATAAAAAGTTTCAAAATACATTTATTTGGGTATTTATAATATCAATTATCTTAATATTTATTAATATGGTAATTACTACATCATCTTTGTGTCATAAATAAATTAACTTATGTAAAGTTTAAAAATTATAAATAAAATACCATTATGTAGGAAATTGATTTATCTTTCTAATGAATATTTATAATCGAATTTATCTTATGTATAACACTATATAAAAAATGTTTTAGTTATTAAACTTTGATTTTATCTATTTTAACTCTTCTTTAAATTAAATAATAATAAATGTCCTAATCGAATCCAAGTGGACCTAAATGATAATATTTTATTCCTAAGGTTGTTTTTGGTCGAGATACACTTTTACAATAGAATTATTACATGTGTTAGGGTAATATTAATATCATTTTTATCCTTAATTATCCTATTTACTTTTAACCTTGGTAAATAAAATTAAAAAGTTACTATTCACCAAAAATTATTTACATCTCATTGATCCACAGTTTAGTCCTTGATATTAACTGTGTCTCTCGGATTTTCGAAATTCCACTCACAGAAGTGGTCAAATTATGTTTTATGTGAATTTCTAAATCCTTCTAGAAGGTGGGTAAAAGAGGGTGAAAAGTTCAATAAAATTTTTATATATCTAAAATTATTCTAAACTAACTCCAATGAATTACATTGAACATATATAGGTATTATGTATCTATTTTTACCTTAATTAAATTTAAATAAAATATATAATTATTTAAATAAAAATTCAGGTTTAAACCATAACTTAGTGTTTTTTCACAATTCATAAAAAAAATGAATATTTTCAGAAAAATACAAAAAATTCACAGTTGGCTAATTTCGATATTCCGAATCCACAAATTAAGTCCATTTTGAAAGATAAAATTTATAAGATTTTAAAAAGTGGGTATTACTATTCATAACGGCTAGTTTGATTGGTTGTGTTGTGTGTTAGAACTCAAAGATGCGTACAACACACGCTACTGTATTATTCAAAGAGAAGCGTACCATGGAGGCTTTCGGTTTTACATCAAGATACTCGATATGTTTAGTGGGTATTTTTTTTATAAATCACAAAAAAAGTATTTTGAATGATTCAGTCACGATAGATTGTATTAGATAATAGACAAGTTATTTATGGAGATTATTATTTTATAAAATTTCTCAATACCCTAGGGATAAGTCTATGTAATAACATTATGCATAGGATAAAATCCTTAACTATTTATAATATAGTGTTTATATGAATATTTAATAAATACAACCTTTTATGGACACTGGAGATTGGGTGATGTTGTGGAACATATGAATATAGGGATAATCACAATGAAAATGGTTGGTTGAGTTACGAATAGATCATCACTCTGATGCATAATGGGTGGTCTTAAGATCACACACCCAGTGAGACACACGAGGGGTATATTATTTGATTAATATATACTATTTACAAAACACTATGATGAATTTTTTTCCTAGATTCATTAAGAAACTAGGTTTATATCTTTAACATTAAACAACATTATATGAACATGTATAAACCATGATTTATATAACTTTATCCTAAGGGATTATGAGCATAAGTGAGGATTAAAAACGATAAATAAAAATAATTTCTAATCTATTTTTTGATATTGATTATGATAATCTCCCTATGATGTTTAATACTGGTAAAAAATCAAAACCCATTGGGTTTTATTGATGGTTGGAATGAAAACGATCCATGCTAACATTGGTTTTGATGGGTAATTTGGCCATTAACTCAATGGAAAACCCACTAAAATTCTATATGGACTATGTAATATAGTGATTATACCCAACCGAATATCAGGAAAAATAATTGAAAATGTTTCCAATGTAAAAAAATGAGTCTTCCAATGAATAAATTGATAAATGATCCTAAAAATTCAGTAAATTGATATGACTATAGAAGAAAGATTAAATTTACATTTTAGAAATTTTTTTGAAAATTCCCCAAATAAATTTCCATAAGGGGTATAAGAAATGAATTACCAATGGAAAATAAAGTCATCAATAATCAAACCACTATATGAATATTTGGAGGATGGTTATCATTACTTATTGGTAATAATTCATATTAAGGAACTACGAGTGGTATAATTACATATACATAAATTAAGTAGACATTACCCAAGTCCGTGTCATAAAACCATAGATGATAATAATGGTATTCACAAACAACCACCATAACCATGAGAAAAAGATTACAACTCTTTAATGATTAAAATTATTTTAATGATTTAATATAGATCCCCCATATATTAAATGTGATGAATGGAATCATTATTTATTACACTCTAGGTTACCTATATTTTTTTATGTGGGTCAATCCCTTATGTTTTCTCTTACAAATAAAAAGTTTCAAGGTTTAATTTTTAATATGATGATTATGGGAATATAAATATTTGTCTGGGTATTAGGCATATATATATATATATATATATAATGTAAATATATTTATGGATAAATGATTTCAATATTGAGTCTATATTCACCAATCATAGTTAAATTACCCACAACATCAACCGTTTTAAAAAATGGGTGGTGATAGACACCAAAACTATCAGCTTATTCAGAGAGATCTTAAGGTCATTATAAAAGTAGACAATAGTAACAGATTATAATCAATATCATCCATCAAACTTATAAATTCCCCATCTATCCCATGATATTTTTGTAGTGGTTGAATGAACCATACAAATGGTTGTTACAGAAAATAATCCACCACCACCACTACTGGTGAAATAGGACATGGTGATATGTTTAAAAAGGGGGTTCCCCAAGAGACATCAAGGCTAAGAGAAATCCAGGAATCATATTTGACGACCTAGTGAATTTGATCCCATGTGGATGTTATTGGTATCAATTCAAGTCATGGAATGCCTTTTCATGGAAAAATTAATAGCCACATAGAACGAACAATAAATGTGGAACATCCCCTTACATCCAATAGTGGGGGGGTCACAAAGCAAGGAAAGAAGGACCTAGTGAGAAAACATGTAGAAAATATGGGTGGTTATCTATAATGTATGGAAATATTGGTGATGGAAAAATTTGAGAGGTTGTAAGCTATATAATGGTGGTAGCTACACCAAAAAGGGTTGGGAGGGGTCTGATTGTGGATATGTGTAAGCGTTATAAAGGGAAGGATCATTATTCATAGAATTATTCATTAAAGATCAAATTTCAACCATTACCACCAAGTTCAAGACCCATGAGGGTGATATATAGGTGTTTGTTGAATCCACTTTAAAATTTATAAATCAAATGTTATTCTTTAGACCATTTTATGATAATCTGAAACTACCTAACCTATTGGAAAATTAAACAACCTCTTAAAACCAAACCCTAAGAATTATTTATCTAAAAGAGTTATGTTGAAACATAATATACGGAAAATATATTTTATAAATGATTAGATTTTACTGATACCTCTGTAAAAATTTCAATCTTAAAAAACTTTATTTATACACATAGCTAAAATCATTAGTAAGTAATAATTTAAATTGTGAGTTTTCAATTTACATTAGGGGATAATATAACACCTATGATTAATTTCAATAGTATTATAATAATAATTATTATTATTGACTTCTTTTTATTGATTATATATATAATTATAAATAATCTTCGACATTCTTTTAGATGAATTAATATTTGATTAGGTGTAAGAACACAAAATATATAAAAAATGTTAATGACACTTTATTAAATTATAACTAAATATTAAAAATAAGTTATATGAAACCATGTATTTTCTATAATTGATTTATTCACGTCTTTGTTGATTGAATAAATTAATATTGATAAAAATTAAACGGAACAATAAATTAAAAAGAATAATATCATTATAAATAGAAATTTCCATTTACTACCATCAACATAATGAATCTCCACTGGTATAATAAACATATAATTTCAAAGAATTCGTTGAATGGATAAACCAAATTGTTAGATCTAAAAATAAAACAAAGGAAGTGTGAAGGTCAAATAGAATACTCTTACTACATTTATATGTATAATATAAATTTTCCCCTCGCAATAATCCATATGGAAAATATTTGCATTGGAATTATCTTCGTTGGTCATATATACTATAATTATACTAATGTCAGGTATTGCTAACTAGAAAATGTAAAATAATATAACTCACATTGATTTAAATATATGATAATAAAAAATTATATATATTTTTATATATTACATAAATATATAATTATTATTAAAATATTTAATGTTGTGTATATAAAATCTAAATAAATTTTTCAACAACAATGTATTATGAAATATTAAATTTTAAGATATTAAAAAAAATGGATGGATTTTTTATAGAAACATTCATATAAAAGTAAAATATATTTTCAATGAATTGTTTTTCTGTATTGTATTTTTTTTATAGTTAATTAAATCTCCTCCATTAAAATATTATTATATAAGAACTAGTATATTATGATAATTTAATTTATAAAATGATATGAAGTAATATTAAGTGAAAATAATGATTAAAAATACTTTTTCAAAAATAATTTGTTTTGTTTTTAATTTAAAGCATTTTTTCCAATTAAAAAAAAATAAATTTTAGAATTTTTATTTTATAAAATGAACATCATTTTACCATTTATTATATCAACATTATCAAAATATAATAATTTTAGTCTTTTTCTAGATAACCGTTTTAGGTGGAAAGTAAAAATACCAAAATTTACTAAGAACTATCACATTTATCATACAAATAAGAAATACAAAAATTAAGAAACCATTTTGATTTGAAAATTATATATTTTATATAGACCATTTAAAAATACTTTGTTCAACTAATAAAACACGTGTCTAACATTTTTTAAACTGAAGTAATATTTCACACTAATAATTCTCTGTACATTATAAAAATACAAATTGTAATTTTTAACATTTAATGATTAAAAATAATAATTTATTTCATATTTTAGATCAAAAATCCCACATTATATCACAATTTCAGTTTAATTTTTATAACTAATGATAATATAATTATAATTACTTTTATTGATTGTGAAAATGGTAATGTTTCTTTTTTAAAATGTATAATTTTATTAAAAAAAATATTTTTTATTTATCAAATAAAATTAATATAATTAAAAATAGAATTATAAAATTATTCCCCAAATGATATAAAATAATACTAAAACTAATTTAATTGGTAATGAATACTAAAGAATATTATGATTTTTTAATACCCAAAATTTTAATTTTTACTAAATATATATTCTACACATAACCAGTGTAAGTTTAAGAGATTATTTTTCAATATTTATAAATATATACATTAAATTTGATGTTAAATTTTGTTACAGTACTCCAAAAAAATTTATATAGACTATTTTATATTTTTAAGAAAACTTAAAAGCACTTAGTTATGAATTTGTATCCTTGATTCAAAATAAAATAGTATAATATATTTAAATATTTTTAATAACTACATAAAATGTCAAAAACATGTGTAGAATGACGTTTTTGGGCTTTTATCAACCAAAATACACCAAAAAATATCTTATTTCAAAATTTTAGTGTTGTTTACCTCGGAGTATCATTATATAATTTTTAAAATGTAAAGGGGGTTTAAAAAAGTGATTGTTTCCTCATTTATAAAAGTGGTTCACTTACACACTATAAAAGATAAATATTTAATTTAGAAATTCTAGGAAAATAAGAAAAAATAACCTTCCATAAAATTCTATTAAAAATTCGTATTCCCACTTTCAAACAATCAATGCATAAACCTCTTAATTACCATAAGTTTCGTAATGAAATAACAAGTCTCCAACATAAGTATAATCTCATTCATATCTTTTTCTCCATAAACTTTCTCATCCATATAACTTATAACAAAAATAATTTTATTTTATTTTCATCATAAGTGTACTTATATGTTATTATAATAATTTAATACACATTATTTATTCCTCTCCATACATTAGAAATAAATAATGTGTTGTTAGTAAGTTGTATGGACTACCATATCCAGAAATAGATGCCTTCCTTTTTTTTAACGCCTATCATGGTATGATTTAAAGATGTTATTTTTGAATAATATGATACATATAATAAATATGATTTTGAATAGTACATTTTCATTTACCTTATTTATCTCACATTTTTGGAAAATGTTAATAATAATCGTTTGTATGTGCGAACTATAACCTCCACAACCAATGATATTCAATTATCATCACTACCCAAAAATGTGGGAAATAAAAAAAATTATTATATAAAAATTTCATTCATAAAAATATAAATATTATGTATAATTTGGATCTATTTTACAATTCATTCTACCACGGTAAAATAAATATGCAGTTATAGGAAAATTAAAAAAAAATAGCCTCAACAAATCAACATTATCATGAGAACTATATAAAAATTTATTAAACCTTATTAATAAATAGTCTATATGAATTTAAATAAAAATTATTACTATTAATAGGGAGGTATCTCATAATATTATTTTTACTATTTAATACATTAGGCATGTGCACAGAGGAAATCTAGAACTAGGTAAGGGACTTTTTCTCAATATTTATTCATTGAGATATATTTTAATGTTATTCAAAAATTTCAAATTTCTATGTTTTATATTCTATAAAAATGAATTGACGAATAATATATAATTAAATAATTAATATTTAAATATCGATATAATATCCAATATTCCAATGGCCTTTGATTCAAAATTACTAATGCCTAGGGGTTTTATCTCAATCACCCTTAATTTACGTATTTTTTAATATTATGCACCAATATTCATTGATATGGTGTTTCTATTTCCACTGTGATTTATAATATCATAAATTATCATAAAAATAAATACATAACATCCATTCATTCCCTTATTTTCAATGGTATATGATTTATTTCTTCAAAAAAAATATGGTTATTTTTTAGCTTAATCGTATTTCACGAGTTTTGATGTTTCCCCATGAATTTCACCTTTAATTACATATGACATACCCTATTTTTATTTTGGGACATCACATAGACTCAAATTTATTTTACTATTTAGTTATAATTCATTTTTAAAAACTAAATCTATTATTCGTAATTCAGATCACTTTCAATAAGGGTTTCACCCCTTGGTCCATATTTTTCTCTTCCTATCAATGTTCTTATTTTTAATAAAAAACATAATTAAGTGTTATCTCATCGGAATTTTATTACATTATAATATTTTCAAAATAATATTTTATTATAATTTTTATGGTGTGTTGTTTTCAATAAGGGTATTTCATGACATAGTACATGATCTTTTGGACCTATTTTGTGACTTCTCCGTTAAGTATTCCCTTTTATTTTCTCCATTTTATGGAATTTTAATCTCATGTATGTATTATATTTTTCTATATATTTCCCTTACATATAAAACTAGTTAAATATCATTTTTTATTAGGATAATGTATGTTCTTATATCCATTCAACACTCCCACTTTAACAAAATCATTGATTAGGGGTACATTCCTCTTTCTTCTCTCACTCCAAGAATTATGCCCATAAAGTGTTTTTTAACCATGAATATTTTATAATATTCATATATATTTTATAGGGAACCCTATTGTATCAATTATTGTTTTAGGGAAATTTTTAAGGTATTTACTTCATTATAAATCCATTAGTTATTTCCCAAAGTACCACGCAAGTATTTAGTTTTTATTATTACTCATCCAATACCCTTCTAGTAAATTTTATAAATTTTGATCTACATATTGATGAATAACGTAACATAATTAGTTATCAAATTTAAAATTGTTTAATTTACTATTATCTTTGGAATCCTTATGATTTATAAGTTTATTATGTAGAAAATAATAATTACAATACCCACTTCATTCTCATGGAATTCATCGTGCTTATGATTTATAAATAGTTAATTTTTTTCATGCAAGACTCAGATGTAATATTTTGATTAAATTTATTGTAGTTATAAGAAACATGTAGCCCTCTAATTCCTTTTATAAACCATTATATCTCATGAGAAGTTATATAATGGATTTGGGGGTAAAATTACTCCAATATGGGACTTTATCCACTTTACGATTGTGATATTTAGAGTGACACTTGGAATAAGATTATTATATCATCATTATTTTATTTAAACATGTTTATCATTCTATGATATTATTCTATCATTTCCTTATGAAATTTTTATACTCTTATGATAATCATATTTAGGATATCAAGTTATTCCTTCTCATTAACATGTTTTTCATTATTCTAGTTTTATTCCCTTTAGGGGATTTCTGGATCACCCTATTCCTTATGTATTTTCCCCAAGATATGGTATATTTTTTTTATGTTCCATGATAGTTTGGATATATATGATTATTTAAAAAAAATACTGTTTCTATATCTTTAATATAATTTATTTTGTACTTATAATATTATAATTACACTAGACCTCTTGATCCTCGGGATGAATTCATAGGGTTTTAAATTATAAATCATGAAATAAAGTATGATCAAGGAATGGGACACCATAACTAAGTAAATTATTTAAAATATATACAATAAATAAAAAAAATTTATTCATTTTTATCGGGCTATGAGAGTGCATAATATAGAAACACAAGGCATATCAATCATATATATCACCTCTGGTAAACCCAATGTTTTGAATTCAACCATTGTCTCTGTTTTTTCACTTGATAATCTGATTATTGAAAAAAAAATATTGAAAAATCATTCACACATAGAGTTTAATATTTTTAAATTTTTTTTGTGTATATCCTTGAGATATGGGACACCCGTAACACCATACCAACTACAAAGAAAACCATTAATATATAGATATATAAAAATCATACAAACATCCAAACCAATGTAGTTTATTGTATAGAAACTATGACATGATAAATTTACTAACGAATTACATAATATTTACATAGAAACATTTCCTACAGTGATATATTGTCAAAATTCTTAAAATTAAGGGGAAATAGATGCTTTAGGGGCATCCGTTTTGGTTACCATTAGAGTAATAGAGATAAATATAGGCGATTATTTGGATCATTGGATTATGTTGATGTTTTTCAAATTATAAAATTTTCATGACTATATTGAATGTTATCACTAGTTAAATGTCAGTTATTTTTATATATATAGTTTCTATATCACCCTTAATTCATTTTGACATGTGATGTTTAAAAATTCACCTTTTGACATGGAATAAGTGATATTAGTGTTTCACATATTTTAAAACAAAAAAGTCGTATGATTAAGTCCTAAATACTATATTGTGTGACAATAAATGTGATTATGTATGGGTTATAAACCCTATTAAATTGTATTGGAATACAATAGAAGTAATCCATGGAGACTCTGATTGTATATGGTGACATCCTATATGTTATGCACTAAATTATACACTTATTTATAATCTTATAAAAAGGATTTGTTAGTGCAAGTTCATACCCAAACCAACTCAAGAAATCTACATATAATGTACCCTAAAACAATACTTTGTGTACTATGAAATTTTTAGCCATCATTGTGAATTCTATCCTAAGTGATAATATTGGATGTGTGAGTAATATTTCAGGTGTATTTTTCCTCATCGTAATGAAAAACACATTATTCATGGTGATAAAAGTAAGTTCTTATAGTTGGTTGGACTATTCAATGGTGTTAACTTCACGATGGTGATTTTAGTGTGTCGATTAGCTATTTGGAATATACCAACAGTCCAGGTACTCCACCAAGTGTTGGGATTTGGTTTTCCATGTATGGTTTTCAGAAACTACCCTTTAGATATAAACATAGTATGGTTTGTTACAATATACGAATGTTGTAGTTACCACACCCCCTGTATTTGGGAAAGATCCTGTATCTATAGAGATAGCACTCAAATTTGTATTGGTGTGTAGTCCTTATAGGTGAAAGGAACACACTAAATAGATATTCACACTCCATAATAATTTTGGGTTACTGAAAACTAATACGAAGAGGTTTCTTAACATATTTGAGTGTTTTTATTTTTTAGTTTTGTGGTGATATGGGTTAATTCCATCTTTTCATTTAATGAATCCAATAAAGATGAGATGTGTGTAATAAAAATAGATATAACATTAGTTACCCATTTTCCATTAAGAATATCTGGAAACATTATGTTGATTTCTCGTACAATTTTACATTCCTCTGATGATTTTTAGGTATATGTATTGGTATATTTTGATTAAAACCATGCTTCATGATCATAGACTATAGATAATGGAGTTCTATAAAGTCTCACAACATCATTATTTAGATCCTATCATAAATTCTTAGATGGGAAATCAACTCAGACTGAATGTAAATGGGAAAACATTGTATGTGAGTCCAAAATTACCCATATTTCATTATTTCCATTAGTTTTATTTGGATGTGTAACAACCCACTAAATATATATATATATATATATATCCTTTACATGAAGGTAATCCCTAGAAATTATTGTTCCACACAAAAAAAAACTAAAATTAACCATGATATAATAGATGAATATTAATAAGAACATTTAAGAATAATAATTCATCTACTAAATATATATGTATTAATCATTTATAGTTTTATAAAAAGATTGGATTAAGTATTCTTAATGATTGAAAATAGAATTTGTTTATAAAATTAGTTTCTCTTTATATATATATTGTATTAGTTTAAATGATAGACTAAAAAATTTACGCCATGTTATATTTTTATATGAACTAGATTTAAGAATAAATCGATTCAATATTAGGTAGGTTGAATATATTATTTTTCAAAAATAATTTATTTTTATATGAATAGTGAAAATATATTTATTTTGATAATATTGTCAGGTTTTTGAAATAATCATAATAAATGAATGGAAAAAAGTTTGTAAGACATTTATTATGAAAACTATATAATTTTTAAAGTAATATATGTCATTTATAATTTTATTTTGAATTTATTAACCCCATGTTTAATATTTTGGAATCATTTGAAATATTTTACTCTAAAAACTATTTATATTCACTTATATTAAAAAATTTTGATTTCATCATTTTGAAAATTCAATTTAACCAAATAAAATAAATATTTTAGATTATAATGTTTATATTATATAAAATTAACAACTACATATTTTTTTATATAGCATGATTACTATGATTAATGTTGATGGCCACGATAATAGTGAAATGGTTATTTTTTTATGAATTATTTGATTGATTTGGTGTAATATTGGTCCATTAAATTATATTGATATTTTTAATATAATTATTTTATATTAAATTTAAAAATTTATAAAGATATGTGATCACAAATTTAATTTTTAATTAATGTTATATGAGACTAAGAACATTTATAGATAAAAAAATAATTTTCGGAATATATTTTTTCCTATATATAAATTATTTTAGTTTAATAAAAAATTTCTTCTGTATAGAGATTGAATTAAATAATATGGAGCATAAATTAATATTTTTAACTTAGAAATAAAATTCAATGATTATAATCAATTTTTAATAAAAATGAAACGAATTGGGTAAAAACAGGTTAAAAAGAAAACCAAAAAATGGTAAACTGTACAAAATCTAATGGTAAAATAAATGAAACATGTTTAAAGAATTTGTAAAAATAAATTTTAATGTATTTATCAATATTGTTTCACCAAAAAATAATTTATTTTAATCATTTTTATACCATTAAAAATTAATAGTAAAATACTATTATTTAATTGTAATGGGTATATCGATGTTTTCCTTTCGATTCAATTATAAAAGGGGATCAGTTCCACCACATCATAATACATCAATTCTATAAAAAAATTTCCTAAAAATATTCCTTTTCACTCATCATATAATCCTTTCTAATTTTCATAATCCTCTTTTCTAAATTATTCCTCCTAAGCCCTTATTTTCCAATGGGATTGACATAGAAAACCTCATATTCAGAATGTGTGTCTTTCTTACTATGAAGTATTTTCTTCTAAAAATTATTTAACCCCCCTAAAATAGTAATTATCAATTAATATATTATATTTTATGCTTTATTAAAACTATAGATTATTATTTTAATAATTGAATATAAATTTTATACCATCCTCTATAACCATATTGAAATGCAAGATGTCATTATGCATAATTGGGTACTACCACATCTATGAAAGGTGTATACTATTTTTTCATTACATCCAAACATGGATAAAAAAATTTAATATAATATATATATATTTATGAAACTATTTAAATTATTTAAATTCAGTATTTAATATTCTAAAAATAGATATCAATAAGAAAATTTCATAGTAATCTTAATTTTCATAATTTAACATATTAAGAAAATATTCTTAGTTTGAGTCTATTTTCATAAAACCCATGTAAAAATAGATTGTAAATGGAATAATAAACAAAAAACTATGAATATATAGATATTATGAATCTTTTTTAAAGGACAATTGATATTCATCATTATACAGATGTTGTTTTAGAGAAATCAACTAAAACCCATCAGGAAACCACCTTAAGTAAAAACTATTTAATAAGTAAATAACATTTTTTAATGAATAGACCCTAGAAAATGAAATATATATATGGACCTGATTATTAAAAATATAATAAATAAATTTAAGTTTACTATTCATGATTTTAGCTGTGTTTGTAAGTCTAGGGTGCAATCTAAGAGGGGGTGAATTTTTATTTAAATACTAATGCATTAAAAGAAAATGAATTTTTAAAATAATTATATTTCAAAATGATGAATCAATTAAGTGATAATTTTATATTTATTTTAGATAATATGAATGTCAATTAATAATTTTAGTATAATAATACTATTGTATATTAAATTTATGGAGTTTATGAATATTGGGTTTTGAATAATGTGGTGAATAAAATTAAATAAAGGGATAAAACAATTTGATAAAGAGTTTTGAAATTGAAAAAAAGGTCACCAAAACCCTCCAACCATAAAGGGGAGATAAATTTATTATAAATAACATCCCTTAGTTTTAAATTATCCCAATGAACTAATATTCATTTTTTTAAAGGAAACTAATGAAATAAATCATCTATTCTTAGGGGAAACCCATTAACTACTTAACATTGTTTTATTGGATCCCTAATAAATAAATATAGAATGGTGTGATAAAAATATATGAGTTTAATTGAGGAAATATATTACAATTTTTTTCTTCTATCTCTGATAAAGTATGGTTTCTATTTAGTGTATAGGGATAGATCAGAAAGTGAGATCATGTTTTATGGATAAAATAATGTTTTCGTATTTAGAAAATGACTTGGGGAATTATAGAGATTCATTATTTATTAAGTAGAATATTTGGTTCACAATTCTATTAATTTTATTAAGGATATAAAAGATCCAATACCTTTATTAATAATCTCAAAGGGGATGGGGATGACTATAGAACTCATTAGGGGTAATGATTTTGAGGAAGACCACAATAAATGACTCATTCACTATACAAAATGAATCCTCATACTATTTTCATAGATGTCAAAAAATTATTAATATTTTCCAACAGTTTTTTTGTGGAAAAACAGGGATATAACTTGTTCTAAAATTCCCCACTAGTTATTTTTTACTATTCCATAGGATATTATGTGGAACTCCCAAAGAAATGGGTACTTCTGGCATCAACACTAGTTAGCTAATGGGACTTTTGCACACTAGGGATTCAACCATTGCTCAACTTGATAGCGAGTTCTCTGAACCGGTTATAAGGTATTTCTAAAATGGAATCTTCATCCATATGGATATCCTTGACATTGATCAAAGTCCTTCAAAGGTTTTTAAAAGATGATTACCTTATTATGAACCATGATTTTATTGAAATTCATAGCCTCCATCGATATTCATAAGTCACCTTTTATTTTAATTTTCAATATCTACTAAAAAATTGATGAAATTAATGAAATTATTAAACCAAACTATGAGGATTTTTAAAATCCCTGAAATAATAAAATCATGCACATAAGATAGTGTTTAAAATTATGAGAACTTGTTAATCGAGATATATGTATGAAAATATACACCTAATTTATGATCACAAAAACATATAACAAAAAAACATAATTATGTTTAAATAAATATTTAAAAATTTATCAATTTATTTCAGGTTTTTTTATATATTAATATATTCATCACACTGAAGAGACCAAACATGTCCATTTATTTTAAAACAAAATATTTCACCCCAAAAAATAATAATTTTCTCCCCAATTATAAAATAAATTTATATTACCTAATCTATATTAAAAAAAATCTCCCAAATAATAAAAATTGTTTCCACCTAAACATTACACAATATAAAACTACGGTATCATTCAGATAATTACAATAGTACAGTTTCTCAAGAGGAAAAACAATTTTAAAATGAAAATAGAATTTCCCTAAAATAAAATACTATTTTAAGTGTATAGGTCATATAAAGAATAATATGTGATTCAAAGATAAAACTTATGAGATCACAACAACAAAATTTAAAAAAATTATATGATTGAATCTCATTATTTGAAAACATAAACTATTTTTTAAAAAAAATTATAAAAAAAAAAGTAATAAAAACTAAAAATAGTTAAAAAATCACCTCTTTTAAGAAATAAATAATATATTATATGGTGATAGAAAAGATATATAAAAGAATTTTAAGAGTTAAAAAACAAGTTGATGTCAAAAAACCCATATTTTCTAGGAATATCATCGCAAAACATCACCAAAAGGGAATACTCCAATCTCACCCTCAAATGGAGCATTTATTAATCAGCTCAACATTGTAAGATATGATCAATAAATTCAATAATTTGAAGATCATCATTTATTGTGAAACCACATTAGGAGAAATAAATGAATCTTTGTTGTATATAACTATAAAAATATCAAAAAAAAGTCTCAATTAGTACCATTGGTGATATGAGAATGTTAGATAATAATAAAATTGAAGGTGAAAATGTTTGGGCCTATAATGATTTTCTAATAAGGATTCAGAAACATAATTTATTTTATAATTATAATTTGAATTGGGTATTTTCTAATATTATTAATTATCTTTGGTATATTATAGAAATAATTATGTTAATCACATTGATATATCAAAATCAGGGATTTCAAAATTAATTATAAAACTAATTTGATAAATGCTGTTCAGAAATGTTTTATGTTTCCAAGAGAATTCCTTATTTGAAAACCTATAAAATGTTTTTTTTCAGATTTCAAACCAAAGTAAATATTATTAACTAGTTCTCTATATGTGAATTCTCAAAATTATATTATAATACATATTATTTTTTATATTAAAACCTTAATATTTAGTTAATTTTTTAAAAAATTGAAACTAAATCATCATTTTCTAATGAAAGATGAAAAATTTTTTCAAATTTTTTTCTTTATCGAATTAATATAATGAATATATTTCTTTTAAATATTGTCATATTTTTAAATAATATCTTTGAAAAAATAAAAAATGTTATTATCTTAAAAAGAAGAGACACTATAAGAGGATGAATTGAGGGAGGAAGAGGGATGAGTTGGAGAGTGAGAATTAACCACTAAAATTACCATAAAATGTTCTATAAGGAATTTATGAGTTAACACTCATCAAAAATATGTCAAAATATTTTCC
This sequence comes from Viscum album, assembly GCA_963277665.1. Lineage (NCBI taxonomy): Eukaryota > Viridiplantae > Streptophyta > Magnoliopsida > Santalales > Viscaceae > Viscum > Viscum album. The sequence continues at coordinate 351,719,318 of OY728123.1, forward strand.
TCCTAACCATCCCAGTCAAAAAATTTAAAACCTTCTTCCCTTTCATATTTTATTTGGACATTCTGGTACACGAACAACCTGACATGTTGTGATCTTTATTTTTTCAAAAGAAATAAATTATATTTATAATTTAATTTTATTGTTCCTTATAAACTATTGAAATAATTTTCAATTTTTTAAACTTTTTTAACAATTCCATCGTGTGTTCAATTTCACTTTCATTATTTTAGTCACATTGAGAAGAATAATCATCTATTTTGCTATAGAATCAGTTTTTATTTCTTATTTTTTAACTATATTTTATTATTTATTTAATTTTGTCATAATAATAAATTATTATGACATAAATGAATTGATTAGTCCTTTGTGTGGAATATTTTTTATGTCATTTTCTACTTATTTAGTAGTTATGTTGAAACCCAAGAAATAGTTATGCAAACATTGTATTTTCTTCCTAACTATTTATATAGATAATCATCATCAAGAGGCATCCTAATAATAAAATATTTAGGAAATATAATAGAAATATTGGTAATAAATTCATTTAAATTCATTGTAAAAATCTAAAAGACCTTTTTATAAAATAAAAAATCAAATGCCTTTAAATTTATTCATGCATTCATGTGATACATATAAGATTTTATAGAATTTGAAATTTGATTTAAAATAAATAATATAACAAAATTAAAATTTTTTATGTACACAATATATAATTCTATTATTTTCTAATAAGTTCAAATTCAATAATACCATAAGGATTCAATTTATCTTCTAATTCATCTATTTCTATACAACCATTTATAAACATTTTCAAAATAGGATATCCTATGCTTATATCAATGGTATAATTTTTATTTCCAAAAAAATTTAATTAGAAATATTAAATAAAAAACCAAATCTCATGTGAAACCCTTTGGGAGAATTTTGAACATAATATATTTTTAAGAAATTCATGTAAATCAATAATTTTTGTGAAGTTAAAAAACATTTTATTAAGACCATTTAATTTTTAATTGAAATAGAAAATATCTTTTGATACCAAATTTTGGTTGGATAACTCTAAAATTTAAAGGGGATGAATTTCATTTTTTTAATGTTATAGAAATAAATGCAAATGAAAATTTACAAATATAAGGATTTTGATGTGATTGAATAATAATGTGATTCATATGATCCATATTTAATATAATATTTAATTTTATAAATCATTGAGTAATAATGTAAATATAATTAATCATTATTATCCAATTTATTCAGATCTAGTTTTGAATAATTAAATGCTGTAAAATTTCGAAATAGATAACATGATTTGATATCAAGTTTGGTAATAGAACAAAATGTGCCCCAATGTATACACCATAAAATATGAGATATATGTCATAAAAATAACTTCCTATTTTTTTAATAAAAACCTGAGAACTAATATCCACTTGTTTTAATAGATATCCCAGAACCATCTTCCCTTATATTTAACAATAATCGAAGTAACATTTCTCTTGTTTTGAACTGTAGCCTATATACTGAATGCATAATTGGGGGTTGAGATAAAATGAATTCCTAGGTGCACGTCCAATAAAAAAAAGTTAATATATCTATAATAATGGATAGATACTAAAAATTAATGATATTTAGAGTCCAATGTTTAGGAAAATTTGGATTCAGGATTGAAGGTTTCAACTCTGAGAGGAGTTCTTCGAGAAGGTTATAGATTCAACATGTATTCAATCAAATTGTTGTTGAAGAAGTTGATTATTTATATTGTGGAGAAATAATCACCCAACCTCTACATTCATTGGATCAAAGATGAATAAATACATTTAAAAATTATTTGTTTAAATGAATTATAAAAATAACCCCATAAATCATTCTCTTTACTTTAATCGATAAATCCTAATACTAATGGTCCCAATGCCCCCGTATATGTTGTAGCCTCCCTTAGATAACAAATGAACCAATCAGAGGGAACATTATCTAGAATTTTCCTATTTTCTATCTAATTATCATTGATAGATTATTTTTTGTAACTGTTATAGATAGTGTAACTTCTACACTCCCCACAAATAGGATGGTAGGACTGTACCTACCAACCCATGGATCTTTTATAGACCATGGATTGTATTATAATTTCACCTGGTGGATGGTATAGCCTACACATCTCCATCATCAAGTGGAATATTCTTCAGCTGCATAAAAGTCCTAATAATTTAATTATAAGAATACAACATGATCGTGAATATTGAATTAATATATGTCTGGGCCATTAAAAAGACCAAAAATTCACTTTTGAATTGAATTTAAAATCTCAATTATATCCATTAATATCATGTGTTAAAATCAATTTAGGAGTTAGAATATAAATAAAATAAAAAATTAATAACATAAGATACTATTAGTGATCAAGAAATCACCTTGAGAAAGATAAAGGTATAAGATATAGAATGGACAAAATAAATCAATCCTCGATGTAAGTGTTACTTGTCCCTATGTAAAATAACATGAGACATGTTTGATATTGAAAAACAAAATTTATTTCATATGGTTTATTATCTAGCCTATTTTATTCATGCATAATTAATATCATTAATTTCATGATATTTTAATATCATTTCATGGTAACCATCTTTATCTCTATTGATTCTAATTTCACTAGTATATTAAGGGTTTTGGAATCTAAATTTTTCTTCAAAGAGAAATGATGTTTCTTTACAATGTGTTCCCTTAATGTGATTTTCTTATTAACTATGGATTTTTTATATTATAATATTTCATAAAATATCGTGGTTTTACCTACCCAAATCATTTTATACCATTAATGAAATTTCATTTCCAATGAAACTGATGCTGTAAGGGTTTTCAGAAAATGATGTCACATTTATTGTTTTATGCACTTTAATCATCAACTTATTTCAAAAAATTTGATAACATTCTCTATTTTGATAATATTATGTCTCATTTTATATTTTTGAGGAGGATTATTATTTATACCACATAAACCCCTTTTTAATATATCCTTCATCATTAATTGTGATATCTATATAGGAATATGTTAACTTAAATTTTCATTCATTGATTTCAAGACTTATTATTTTTTTATTATTCTGGTAGGATAGATAATTGTTATATTTTCTATTTCCTAAGATACTAAATCATTTTCCTCTACATGAAATTTTCTTTTTAGTACATATATTCTTTCTTCATGACTTTTTTTCGTAAAATTACAATGTTCTAATGAAAAAACTACATCTCCGTTAAAAATGGGCCTTCCTCCATTTCCATGTATATTATTATAAAAAAATTACTTTTATTATTTAAAATATAAATATATTTTCAAAATTGTCAGATTTCTCAATTCATTAATGATTTTCAAATAAATGTTTTATTATTTCTTTTTAACATTTGTGTTTTCAATAACTTTATTTCATATTATGAAAAAGGGTTTTCCATAATATCAAAATAAAAATCTTTAAATCACCTTAAAATTATTAGTAGAATACTTTATTGATTTTCAAAAATCGCAGTTATTAAATATTATTTTTAAGATTATATTTAAAAAAAAAATATTCACTTAACCTTTTTCTAAACATTATAACCTTTTCGATATTCTATTATTGTTGATTCAATTTTTAAATTTAAATGCTTTCCAAAAAAGTTCTCTTAACTATTAGGAAATAATTATTAATTTTTAATGATTCATTGTTGAATTTTCATTTTAAAAGTAAATGATATAAATTGAGTTCACTTGAAATGTTTCTTAAAAACATTTTAATGGGATTGTAAAATAATCTTTTATGCCAAATATAAATTAATTTTCAAGGGAAATTAGGATTTACCTACTATTTTCTTCTTTATGTCAAAAGGATATACATACTTGGAAATTATTTTTCAATAATCACCTCTGAAACTCTCTTATGAAATTACATTTTTTGTGGAAAAATTTGGGGATTATCCAATTCACTTCGTAATGTAATTTTTTTTGATCCCATATGAAAATATTGAGAACCCCATTTTTTCTTTTCCATTGGTTATTTATGATGTGATTTTTATTGGTGTTATATTTATATATATATGGATGATTAAAGGGTGTGGTCCTCAATCAAATAATTTGGAATTGGATGGCATTTTATATCTTCAGTGCATAGATAGGGTACATGGGTAATAAACCAACCAAATAATGGTAGACTATTATTATCTCATTCCCATGTGTGTGCATGGGTTATAGCCCAAGACCTATGGTGAGGGTGGGTAGTAGCCAAAACCCTATGGGATACACAGTTGCATCCCATTACAAGAGGCTATATAGTCTGTATCCCTTTCCCAAGATGGTAGCATGTTTATTCCCCAAACCCATGAGGGTACACATAATGTCTTACAAATACAACTATGTATAGAGAATTAGGTAGAAATGGATTCTACAAATAGTTATTATTACAAAAAATATTATTTTTCCCCCATAATATATTATATACCTAGGTTATATTACTAAGGATATACTATATTGTCTCTTAATTCTGAACTAAGATAAAATGGAATATGTTCCTTCATTCAATATTTCATATCTTTCTATGATAATTTATAAAAAAATCATATTTTCCCATTATCTTTTAATATTATATCATTATTATACTATGGTTTTCTCAAATTCTTATTATGTGAACATTAACTAAATATTGATGAGTAATTTCTATTTACTGAGAAACATTTTTCACCCTTTATTATTTTTCTTTTTAAGAGGTTATGAATAAGAATATTCTATATTGAAGACATAGTAGGTAGACTATTATTGTTAGATTATTGACAAATATTAATAATTTTTATAAACATTTTCTTATGTAAGAAGTATACAAAGACACTGTAACTTCCATAAATGGACATCATTTATTATTTTTAAGATATAATGTTTTATGTTATAAATTTTGTAAAATAATTATAAGTTTATCTCATATTATATCTATCACATTGTTTAATGAAATATTTTTTATCAAAATAATTTTGTGTGTGGATCTATATTCCCGTATATGATCTCAATGTATAGGTTAGTTATTTTTCGGGAGTATTTTGTTCATTATTTGGGATTGGTAATGGATAACATTTGTAAGAACCCTAATGACATTTTCATGTATAGGAAAACATCATTATGTTTTGGAAATATATATATTTTGTATTGTCTAAATAATTACATCTCTATATGGATACTAGTATTTGGTTGATGTTTGGAAATCACTAAAAAATGATAGTTGACTATCAAATAAATTTTCACATAGTTAATGATGATCGATCCCAATAATGCACATATTTCATGAAATTCCTTGGGGGATATTCATTGGTGATTCACATTCTCTTATGAACCCTTATGATTCATTTTAGAACACCATTACATTATAGTTAATGAAACAAATAAGAATTTGACCCAAGAAAACATAGACTAAACTGAATGAGTAACATGTTTGTCAAATTATATGAATGATGTACTAATAGTATCATTGGTTGAAATTCTAGTACCATTTGATAAGACATTATATGATTTAGGCATCCCAAATCCCATGATTATTTTTTCTTATTATATTATATATTATCCATAGCATTATGATCATCATATTTGGTTTGGAACAAGAATATGAAAATCATGTTGTCATATGTATATATCCGGGAACCCTTGTCTATTTTATAAAATCTATGGAATAATTATTTTTTTAACACCCATAGATTTTATGAACTATTTTCTATTTTTAAATTAATTTAATTTATTTAATAGCTTGTGTTTCACTCAACATCATATTTAAAATAACTGTGATATTTAATTGTTATTTAAATTGTTATTTATCACCAATTAGTTGGATTTGACTGTATTTATTGGACAATATAAATGATGATAACAAATTTTTTACAAATCTATAATATAATTTCATTATTTATGAACTGTATATAAATGAAAATAAAAATTATTTTAATGAAAAGGAAATATTTTCCTCAAAAATAAAATGTTATTTTGCATGAAATATAGTATAAAATATGTATATTAAAATTATCCTTATTGGTGAATTATTTTAATTAAAATTACATATTATATATCCAATAAAATTTGTTAAAATGTATTTAATATTTTCATAAAAATAATGAAAGAATAATAAATAATTTTTTTATTAATTGGTTTTCTAAAAATGAGTTTTCATCTTGTTTTACACACTAATTTTGAAAATAATTTCATCAACTTATAGGTATTAAATATGATAAAATGTGTACCATATTTGGAATCATGTGTTCTAAATTTAGTAAATAATCTCTTCCTATTTATAGTCAATATGAATAGTAACTATAAGGACCCGACCATAAACGATACATAATCTGGTGATAACTCAAGAATTCACATTGATGATCCTTTCAAGTTTTGTTTTTTGAAGAATTAGGCCATAAATATTACATTAAATTTCAAAAAATACAAATTAGACACATCTACTAAGTATCCATTTTTTTAATAAAACAAAATCTCTTAAAAAAGAAACATTTTTAGTTCAATATTTTAAATAGAATGACTATTACATGATCCCATCCTTGACCCAATTCATCTATACGTCTTGTGAAAAACATTTCAAAACATGGGATGAGTATAAAAACTCAATATTTGTTATAAAATAAAGAATGAAAACATTTTTCCATAAATACATACAAAACCTAATATCTTCAGAATATATGATGAAACCATAAGATTTATGAATAACACACAAAACTCATAAATAATTATTGTAACATATAGTATATATAACATACATACGTTGTAGCTTTCACTACTATGTATGGAGTAACATTTCGAATACCCATCATAGTTTATTCCCTCAATCTCTTAGGAGAAACAATAACATTTAGCTCTGTCACATTACCCAATGCATTACTGAGCTATATCAGGCACAACTGTCCTAGGTTTATCACAGAACCATTTGTATATGTAAACAATTCCCAAAAATCATAACCTACTCATAACATAAAAAAAAACTTAAAACAAAGATAATATTTCCACATTTCATCCAAAATATATCATTTAAAGATATAGAAATAATCAATGCTTTCACAAAACCATTTTCAATACGAAAATAAGGAAAAGGGTATATGGAATTTATTTCCCTTGCTAAAAAAACACTATGACTTGTTATGGAATCCAAAGATCAAATAATACTAGGGAAGGTGGAAAGGTCATGGTCACCACGTACGTTAAAAAGAAATATACCCTTTTCCATTCAGTAAAATTCTTCTTAGGAAAAAGATTCCCTTTAAATGAAAAGAAAATTCCAAGGTGTTTATACACCGTATCAAATAATGTCATGTAAAAAAACAAAATATTCCTCAATGAAAAGAGAATGATACGAAGTCCCTTACAAAGACAGATTCATTAGATTAATGAAAAATCAATGGTATAATTATGTGTGAAAAATAGAAATACAGACTATATAAGTTAATATTATGTTTAAAAAAAATATTGGTCATTCACACATATTCGTAACACTTCATAATCAAGAATTAGAATATTATCCAAAATAATGGAAATTGGGTTAAGAAGTTCCCTCACAAAGATTCAACAGCCTAATGGTGTCACTTTAAAATTTAAAAAATAAGTTGTTCAGAGAGAAATGGTTCTATCATCACATGGACATAAAATTTACTATGATAAGGATATATATGAACATATCCCAATATAATAAAATTTAAATTAAAATACCTATCAAAAGGAAGTCTTTGACTAAAAGTGGAATGTGTAATGTTCCCTTACCGATTTGGTAACATACAAAACATACACCCCATGAAAGAAGGATTATAAAATTATGATATTAATACCCATAAGTTAATGTATATTAAAAAAAAATACAATAATGGGATGTATATACACCACACAAATGTAAATAGTGGTAAATATTGCATGAATCTCATGGGAATAAAAAGTTAGATGAAAATATCTAACCTCATGCCTGACATGACTCGTTTATTCTTTAATCTCAAGAATAATAAAGTTATGTTAATTTATGATTTATAGATAACCCTTTTAAAGTTTATTATTCCTTTTATATCACTTATTATCATGTTATAAACCTTAAAAAAGTATTTAAGTTAATAATTGGCATTTGGTCGATATTTGGTATTTGAGTAAAAAATTAACACTTATAATTACAATTTGTCTTTGTGATCAAAATTACATTATCTACATAATGATATTAACAATTTGGATATCATATATAACATTTATATATAATATATATATGAATTTATAAAAGTACATAACATTTTTAAATATAAAATGAAATGCAACATTCATGGAGACAATAAGTCGTACGTACGCATAAATGGTACTTTCATTTCTATTTCATATTTAATGGAAGGAAAAATTAATGATACATAGGTATAATGTAAATCAAAAATAATTTCATGTATAATTTCATTGTCAACACCCTTTATACATTCCATGTATTCCATGAACGATTCATATCACTTTGAGGGGGAGGTTGTCCGCACTTCCTCAAATTAAAATTTTCGCATTTAACCAATATGGAATCCATAATGTTATAAAATAAATGAAAAATAAATAAGAATATAGGAAATATAAATTTAATATATATCACATAAAAATATACTTCTTTCTTAATATCCACTATAAGAGGTGGTAGAGGAATATTGAACAATAATCATTTTTTGAGGTAGTAGTTCATTGTTCATTGAAACTGTATGTTCTGTACCCATTAGATGGAGGTGTGTGTAAGTTTAGTTCGAATAATTATCATAAAAAAACCGAGTTTATTTAGGATATCGGTGTAGTTATGTAAATAATTAATAAAAATAGATTAGGTATTGTAGAAGTAAAATAAAATAATCGAACTTGAGGGAAGGTATTATCTTTAAATAGGGTAACTTCCTTTTGTTTGATCCAAAAGGATTTTTTGCAGTTACTTCTCCCTAAGGGAAGGTTTATAGGAGGAATATAAAAATGTTGGGAGATTATTTAGGTAGAGGGTAGATGAACCATGAGTATTTAGGTGTGATAGTAAAGGGTTAGAGGTGTTGGGTTTTTATAAGAGGGAGGAGGGTCTCTTTAGGAACGTTTAAAAATATTATTTTATTATAAAGTTATTTTTGGTTTCCAAACCTCCAAAACTCATTAAATTCAAAGATACGATGAATGTTGTTCGAAATAAAATAATCCATTAATAATTGGACAGTTTTTTGATACTTTTGAAAATTTTATAATCTCATTTATTTAAATCATTCATTAATAAGGTAATTACTGCATCATCATTGTGTCAAATAAAATTTAATTTATTTGATTTATAAAAAATATAAATAAAATACCATGATGTAGGAAATAATTTTGGATTTAACATGAATATTTATAGTAGAAGATATACCTTATATAAACCTATATATAAATTGATTTACTAAAAGATATATGTCTATGTCATTTTTGTCTTTACTTTAAATTAATTAATTTAAAGTGACATTATCACTCCTATGTGGCTCCATGGGGTCCCAAAATAGACCCGATGGTTCCCATAGTTTGAAATATCTCATAAAATAGAATAAATACAAATTTTATGGTAATTTACTATTGTTATAATATTATTTATTACCCATATTTTATTGATTTACACTTTAACCAAGGTAAATAAAATATTTACTAAAGTAAATATTCATATTTTTTAAAAATAAAAGTTAACTATTTACACAATTTAGACCTCCTGATTCAGAATAAAGAATCCATTTTCTAAAATTTGATACACAGAAGTTGTAGAAATTAATTTAAACTTAATTCCCGTTGTCAAAACAGAAAACGAGTTTTTCAGAAATAAAAACTATCAAAAGATTGACAACTGTTTATCGAAAATTTCAAAGTAAAATTACATAGAATGACCAAATTTGGATTAATTGGTAAAAATATAATCTAATTTCACTTTAAAACCAATTAAAAATCTAATATAACTATATAAATATATTATATTAAAAGACTATTTTAAATTAAAATACAGTATTTTTTACTATTCATAAAAAATGAACTTTATCAGCAAAATACCCAAAAGTTACCCAAAGTAATTTTGATGTCCCACTTATAAATAATAAGTTTATTTTGTCCAATTTAATATATATAATTAAAAAACTATATTTAGAAGAGGTTTTCCATCAAAAGGCAATAAAACGACCTTTTAAAAAATATTTGAGTATTTATGCTTAAAATTGTATTCATTATCATTTTAAGCCTCTAAATTTTATTGGATAAATGTAGAATCCTTTAAAAAAACATGCATAATAATATTTAAGTTAGTTGTGTTAATTCCCACCAATAAAATGACTAGGTGTTAACTTCAATTTAAAATAATATCATATTATTGTTTTTCAGTATGACTCACCCATGTGTGCAACATGAGATTTCAGAGAAACTCACTGTTGCGTGTCAGGTATGCCATCAATCATAGCATCCCCTTTAAAATACAATTAATATTTAATTCGAAAATATTAATAAATATAATAATATCATATTCTTTATTTACATGGGTTGTTACATCCTAACCCCCTTGTGGGAATTGCATCATCACAATTTTAAAATTGTGCTCAAAAACATAATTTAAATTCCAAAATTAGAAAAGGAATCAATAAATATATCACTTTAAAAGAATGAAAGATAAGTACAATGGCCACTCAAGATAACCTATACATGATTAGGGGAAAGTTAACCCCGAGAATACCACAAACTAGCGATAGTTTAAACAGCCTTTGGTTTCCTAGTAGGAAAGGTAAAGGGACAACAATTTTGTTTTAAGTTTAATTTATTAAAGTTGGAGAATTTATTTATGAAATTGGAAAGGGACATAAGGAAATATACTTAATTTTTAAGTATTTTTTCATCCTTTAATAAGTTTCCACCAAAAACTCATCTTTTCCTCAAACGATGAGTATTCATGATGAAATTATTACACATAAAACTCTAAAATCAACTTCTTGAGAATCACATAATCCCCAAATATGAACTATATATTTCCCTTATATTTAGACCTTACCTATAACCAAAATGGTTAGTACGAGATCTGATAATCCCCAAAAAAGGATAATACTATGTTAAAAGAAATACTACTCTTAATCCCCAAAATTCTAAAACAATACCTAAAGTTTAGCAAAGACCATTCAAAAAACAAATTTCTATAAAATTATTCAGAGTAACCCAATCTAATATTGAAAAAAAAACTCAAAAGTATTTTATCACATAGTCTTTTACAGTAAATCTTAACCTTTATCTTCAAATAACATCAACTACTCTTAAATTCTCATTCTGAAGAGTAATCACAAGTACAAAAGACTTTTTACATCATTTTTTAGAAGAGACATAAAAATATCTGAAAATTGATTTTTAACATCGGTTATTATATAACCGATGTAAAAATACATTTCCGCGGTTTTTTTTATGTCGGTTATATATGATCCGATGTGAAAATCCAATTTATCTTATTTTTCACATCAGTTATATAATAACCCACGTGAAAAATCAATGTACATCACTTTTCCACATCAGTAATTTAATAAGTGATATGAAAAATCCATTTCCATGAAAATATATTAAATTTTTTTCTTATTTATAACATCAGTTATTATAAAACTGACATGAAAAAGAAATTTTTAGGATTTTTTCACGTTTGTTATTTAATAAAAAATGTGAAAAGGTATTTTTCACCTTGGTTATTTAATAACCGACATGAATTTTATTTTTACAAAAAAAAATTTCATTTCACAAGCATTAATTTGACAGCTAACAGGGTTAAACAGAGTTCTAGATTAAAAGTTATGGCCTTTAGAAGTTGGCCTTTCTTAAGACATCGTTTTGAGATGATCAACATCTAAAGGCCATAACTTTTAATCCGTAACTCCGTGTTTTCTCCGTGATCTATCAAATTAAATATTGGAAAATTAGCTACATTTTTGTAAACATTTATCACATCGGTTATTAAATAAACTACGTGAAAAATACCTTTTAACAGCATCAATTAAATAACCGATGTGGAAAAGTCATGAAAATCAATTTTTCACGCCTTTTACTTAATAACCAACGTGAAAAAAGTTTAAAAAAATGTAGTTCATTTCCCAAGATTTAATTTGACAGGTCATAGATCTCAAACGGAGTTATGGATTAGAAGTTATGGCCTTCAGAAGTTGGCCTTCCTTAAGACATCATTTAGAGAAGATCAACTTCTGAAGGCCATAACTTTTAATCTGTAACTCCATTTGAGCTCCGTGAGATGAAACATTAAATCATGGGAAATGAACTACATTTTTAAACTTTTTCACGTTGGTTATTAAATAACCGACTAAAAAAGTCATGAAAATCTATTTTCATGTTGGTTTTATATTTACCGAGATGAAAAAGTGATGAATATTTATTTTTCACGTCGGTTTAATAATAACAGACATGAAAAATAATGAAAATTTTAATATCTCCTCACTTCGGTTATCATAAATCTGACATGAAATATAATTTTAGTATCCCGTGAACGTGAAATTTCAATTTTTTTCCATCACGGATAAAAATTTTTAATTCACGCCTAAAATTTTTAATACCAAGTTTTCTCTTAGAATCACAATTATATGTTTCCATTATAAAAATATCATAATTTAACGATCATTTATTTCAACCATTATCGTTACCCCAAATAGACTCTTTTGATCTTCAACAAGAATCAATTATTTCTTCTTTCCAGAATCTCATCAGGGTATGTTTAATCATATATCCATGATTTTGTGTTTTTATGATTTTGTTACTTAATTAGTATACAATTTTATGACCATTTCATTCAACCAAAATCATTCCACCAAATAAACTTGTTTGATCATCCACTTGAATCAAATATTTCTTATTTCTGTGACCTCATCATGGTATTTCTAATTATTTTCCCATGATTTATATTTTCAATGAGTAATTTTCTTAATTGATTTACCATTTAACGATTATTAATTTATTATAATGATATATGATTCTTTAAATCATGTTAAAACTACAAATCCCCCTACGTATTCAATTTTTTTTATAAGATGAAGCGATGGTTGCCTCATTCAATCTTTCATAAAAAAAATATCAAAATTTTCATGGTCATAACTTGGTATTCGTAACTCCGTTTGAGCTATATGACCTGTCAAGTGAAATCTTATGAAATCTTATAAAATACTGTAAACATTTTTTAAATCAGTTATTTAACAAATGATGTTAAAAATAACTTTTAATTTCGATTATTAAATAATCGTAGTAAAAATGGTGTATTACGTCGGTTGTTTCAAAAACTGATGTCAAAAATGGATTCTTAACGCCATTTCTAGAATGTATTTCACTTTGGTTTTTCAAAAAACCGGCATTAAAAACCTTAAAACCCCATTTTTACATTCTTTATTAAATAACCAAGGTAAAAAATCATATTTTTAACGTCACATGCAATAACATCGCCTAAAACCAACATTAAAAATAAAAAAAAACTAACATAAAAAAAAGGTTTTTGTATTATTGAATTAACCTAATCACATATTCTTTATGAAAGGTTAATCATTTCCAAAAATATCCCAAATTTCTCTATATCCAAAATAAAAACATATATTGTTCTGAAATTAAATTTCTACCACTACTTCACAAATGAGATCCCATAGTGTTCTATTTTTCTTTAAGCATATAGTGTTCCCAAAATAGAGAACATATTCCAAACAAACCATTATCACTTAATCAGAAAATCATTTCCTATACGAATTTTATCCACTTGAAAAAGAATAAGTTCCAAAAATCACCTTATTATTGATCCATAAAATCATTTAACAATAATGAATTAGTCATACTAACCAGCAACTTCACGTAGGAGAGTGGTAAGCAATGCACCCTTGTCTCCATTTAGTTGTGGGTTCGATTCATGAGGCCTTGCCGGATGTGACGGGATGTCACCCATCATTTGGGTTGTTCTTTTAATAAAACCTAAAAATAACCCTAACATATTTTAACTTAAATGTTTTCTTATACCTTCCATTTTCTTCCGAATACATTATGTCCCAAACATCTTATATATTGTTATTTTTTTACCTCAAAATGATTAAATAAAACTATTCCCAATAGAAATAATATCATACCTAGATCATAGTGTCCATATGGTTTCATCATCATCTTGTTCATGTAGGTATAAGGTCCAATAATAGAAAAAAATGATTTAGATATCCTTCAAAATCATTTTCTTTCTTCTTCCAAATACACCTTTTACAACTTGGGTCATATGGGTGTTTGCAAAAAAATTGTTTTGGAAAATAATCATGTATGACATATAATTTCCAAACATATGATAAAACAAAATTTTTATAAAATAGTCGGACCATGTTTTAGTAGAAACATTAAATGAATTTTCCATTTAAAATTCTATATGTATGTGATGAGAGTCTATTATTTAAAAGAAAATATAAATAGGTTAGACATATGTCTCTTTCTTCCACACCATTTTCCAAATAATAATATTCTTCAACATCTTTTGATAAGGTAAAATATTTTAAAATGTCTTGATAATATTTACCATTCTGGAAAATATAAGAATATTGAGAAATTAGGATTTGATTAAATATAACCCATGATCCACAATGATATCAATGTATAGGGGAGGTTTTTGATATCACAAACAACTTCTTTCGAGTTATAGGGTAGAAAAAGTTTCATAATAATCTGAACATGACTTTGTAATAATTATTGCATTCATGTAGTCAAGAAGAGATAGGGATTTTGTTTGATATCCTCCGCCTTAAATTTCTATCCAACATTCCATTATCTGAAAAATTTATAAAACAATGATTTAACATAAATAATGTACATAGGGACTAACCACGTGTTTAACGAAAATGCATAATTCCTAAAGCTGTCTAAATGGACCATTGATACGAACATTAAGAATCAGGTCCTAAATAGTACATAATATTGAGTTATGTCAAGAATTCACATTCTATATCTTTTCAGGTTTATATTTTAAGATAATTATGCCATAACTATTACATTACATTTCAAAAATTAAAGAGTAGACACTTCTACTCAGTTTACATTTTTTTATAAAATATGAACCCTTAAAAAAAGAAACATTTCTAGTACTATGTTATATATAGCATGAATTTTCCTTGATCCCATCCATGACCCTGTTCATTAAGTCCTATGAAAAACATTTCAAAACATTGTATTAGCATAAAAAGATCAGTAACGGTTATAAAATAATAAAATAAAACATTAATCCATAAATACATAAAAAACATAATATCTTTATCATATCTCATGGAATAAAAATATTTATGAGTAATACACAGAAATCATAAATAATAAAGGTAATTTATGGAATCCATAACATAATTACATTGTAGCTTTCACACCTATATAAAGAGTTACATTTGGAATACCCATCAGAATATATTCCCTAAATCTCTTAAGAGAAGCATTAATTATTACCCATGTCACGTTATCCAAGACAATAGAGAGATATCTTAGTCTCACCCTCTATAGGTTTACAATGAAACCAAAAATAAACGTAAACAATTCCCATGAACCATAACATATTCAAAACACATAAAAGAAACAAAAAGGAAAGATTGTATTTCAACATTTCAATCAAAATATATCATTTAATGATATTGAAATAATCAATTATTTATCGAAACCATTTTTAATATCACAATACATAAAAATGGTATATGGTATTTATTCTCATTTTAAAAAAACACTATGACTTGTTACAGAAGCCAAATATATGATAATACTTATGGTGGTGGAAAGGTCTTTGTCACCAAATATGTTGAAAAGAAACACTCCTTTTTTCTTTTAGTAAAACACTGTGTAGAAAATAGATTCCCTTTCAATGAAATGAAACGTCAATGTTTTTATACACCGTATAAAAGAAATACATGTATAAAACAAAATATGCCTCAATGAAAATACATTGATATGAAGTTTCATACAAATATTGTGTCATTATATTAATAATTAATCAATGACATAATTATGTTTGAAAAATATAAATACACAAAATATAAAAGGATATTAATTTTAAAACAATTAGATCTCATTAACACATATTCTTTAAAGGACATAATCAAGAAGTATAATATTAACCCAAATAATGGAAATTGGGTTAAGAAGATCCCTTACAGAAATTCAATATCCTAACGGTGCCACATAAAAAATCATAAAATGAGTTGATGAGAGAGAAAATATTCTCTCATCGCCTGGAAATAAAATTTGCAGAAATAATTATATATAATAACATATCCCAAAATAATAAAATGTAAATTAAAATTCATAAAAAAAAGAAGTCTTTGTCGAAAAGCTGAAGTTGAACGGTTCCCTTTCTGATTTGCTAACTTACGAAACATACACCATATGAAAGAAGGATCATAAAATGAATACGTAAATTCCCATTAATTAATGTATATTAAAAAACGAATACAATCATTGGAATTACACATAGAACATAAAATGAAATAGTGATAAATATAGCATGAATCTCACAGGAACAATAGTGAGATGAAAACCCCTTACCTTGTGTCTGACATGACTAGTTCGTTGTTTAATATCATGAATAAAAAACTAAAGATAATTTATACTTTACTAAGAAAATTTTTAATGTTTATTATTCCTTTTATATCACTTATTATCATGTTATAACCATTACAAAATCATTTTAGTTAATAACGGTCATTTTGTCGATACTAGTTACTTGAGTCAAAAATTAACATCTAATAATTTCAAGTTTTCTACGTGGTTAAAATTACATTATCTATAGAATTATTTTAATAATTTAGATATCATATATATCATATATATTTAGTAAATATATGTAATTATAACTGTACATAACATTTTTGAGATAATAAATGAAATGTATCGTTCATGGAGATAGTAAGTCGTACGTACACATAAACGCTACTTACATTCATATTTCATATATAATGAAATGAAAATATAATGATACATAGGTATAATAAAATTATATTATAATTTCAAATATAATTTCAATAACTCCATCCTATATACATTCCACATTTGGAATGAATGAGTCATATAACTTTGATGGGCCGGTAGTTTGCACTTCCTAAAATTAAATTACTGTATTTAACCATTATGGAAAACATAAAGTTAAGGTATAAATGAAAAATATAGATTCATATAGACAATATAAATATAATATATATCACATTTAAATTCATTACCATCTTAATGTCCACAATAAGAGGTGGTAGGAGAATATTGAACAATCGTCATTTTGTGTGGCAGAAGATCGACATTTACAGAAACAGTATGTTATATAACTATTGGATGAAAGAGTTTGTAAGTGTAGTTTGAATAATTATCATAAAAACAATCTAGTATATTTGGGATACTGGTTTTGGTATGTAAACAAACAATAACAAGAGCATAGGGAGTGGAGACGAAAAATAAATGAATAGAACATGAGGGAAGACATTATCGTTAAATCGTGTAACTCCATATCATTTAAACCAAATGGATTTATTGAAGTGCCTTATTCTTAGGGTAAGGCTTATAAAAGAAATATAGGGATGTTGGGAGATTATTTAGGTTGAGTTTGGATGATCTATGGGTCTAGATAAGTGTGAGTAATGGTTTAGACGTGAAGGATTTTAATAATGGTGGGGAGGGGCTCTTTAGAAATATTTGAAAATATTATTTTATTATAAACTGATAATCGGTCTCAAATGTCCCAAAACTCTTTAAATTAGAATATAAAATGACTCTTGGTCTAAATAAAATCATCCAATAAGAATTGGACAGGTTTAGGATAGTTTTGTAAAATTTATAATCTCATTTATTTAAATCATTCACTAATAAGATAATTACTGCATCATCATTGTATCATAAATAATTTTATTTATATAATGTCTAAAAATTATAAATAAAATACCATGATGTAGAAAATATTTAAAAATTTGAAATTAATATTTATAGTCTAATAGATAACTTATATTACCCCTATTAAAAATTGACTTACTAAAAGGTATATGTTTAGGTCATTTTTGTGTTTATATTAAATAAATTAATATAAAGTGTCATTATCACTCTTAAGTGGCTCCATCAGGTCTCAAAATCGACCCAAGAATGCCTTTATTCCAAAATATCTCATCAAATAGGATTATGAATAGTGTTAGGGTAATTTAATATTATTATAATATTATATTCTAACCTTATTTTTCATATTTAACCATTAGCCATGGTGAATAAAATATTTAAGGAAGTAAATATTCATAATGTATAAAAATAAAAGTTACATATTAACACAATTAAGACCTCCTGATTCCAAATATGAAATCCATCTTTCCAAATACAAAACACATAAGCGGTAGAAATTAATTTAATATTAATTCTCATTTTCAAAATAATAAATCTGTTTTTAAAAAATAATAACTGTCAAAAGATTGAGATTTTTTTATGTCCAATTTCAAAATGGAATTAATTCCAATGAAAATAATTGGATTAATTGGTAAAAATATCATCAAATTACACTTTAAAAACATTTATAAATATAATATAACAATATATTTAAAATATATTAAAAGGTAGTTTTGAATTAAAATGAAATATTGTTCATTATTCATTAAAAGATGAACTTTATCAGAAAAATGACCAAAATTTACTCAAATTTAATTTTAATGTCCCAATTAAAAATAAATGGTTCATTTTTTCAAATGGAACATATAAATATCCCAAAAAATATATTTAAAATAAGTTCTCCATCAACAGATGGTAAAATGGCGTTTTGAAAAATATTAGAGTATTTACGCTTAAAATTGGATTCATTATCATTTTAAGCCTCTAAATTTTGTTGGATAAATGTAAAAAAAATTTAAAAAACATGTATAATAATATTTTAGTTATTTATATTAATTTACTTCAATACAACAGCTCGGCATTACCTACCATTTAAAATAATATTATGTTATTATTTTTTAGTATGAGTCACCCTTGTGCACAATATGAGATTTCAGAGAAACCCGTTATTATGTGTCGGGTACACCATCAAACATATCATCTACATTAAAGTAAAATTAATATTTAATTAAAAAATATTAATATATATCATAATATCATATTCTTTATTTACCAATTCTCTTACAGTAACAATGAAAAAATTTATCATGTTGATAAAGTGTAAATCTGGATAGTCAAGGTTTAAAATAAGTAATTCTGATATAAAGATCCATGATAATTGTAATTTTATGAAAGTAATTCAACACTTATCACATTATTCATTAAATGTATATGTTTAATAGAAACTTATCCATGATAATAAAATATAATATATTTAAAATAATGAATGTTATTAGAAGTCACTCTCTTAGTTTTAAATATCATTTATCTGTCTACGTAGGGAAAATGTTATGAATGTATAGAAGTGCCTATATTTATATTAATTAAATAATTTTCATCATTTAAATTTATTTATAATTCTTAGTAATTATGTAACAACCTTTAATTCTCATGAAACACCAATGATGTTTTTCTCCAATTAATAATATACATATATATATATATATTAATTTAATAAAATATTTAAAGTGATATTATCTTAGATATTTATTGTCTGAAAATAATTTTTTAGATTATTAGTAAATATTAGTGTCATTTTAACGAATTATATTAGATTAAAAACATCATAATTATCTTTTTTTCCTTTCAAATTAAATGAATAATTTCTAAATTTGAAATAATGATATTTTAAGAAAATAATAATTTATTAAATTACAATAAAATTCTAAAAATATTATAATAAGATAATGGGGAAAATATTTGGTGGGAAATTTCATAAATTCCCAATTTATAGGTAATTTGGAACAAATTTTCCTGATTATTAAATTAATATATTTTATTCTTTTGAGAAATTCCAAGAGTTTCCCTCCCATCAATATTAAAAGGGACCCCTCCCTTATCTTATTAAATCCCCACTGAGCCTTCTATCCCAAAAAAACAATGGAAATTTCACATTTTGAATCCAATATAGACATTTTATTCGTGTGTTTCTAAAAAAATACTTACCTTAGTGCCCATAAAAGGAGATCTAATATAGTTATTTCAAATAAGAGGTTATCAACATAACTAGTCACTTTCTTTTTTATTATTATATTATGTCTTCAAATTAATTTAAATTATTTCTAAAATAATAAATTCAGTATCCTAAATATAATGAAATCATATTATGATTGTGAAACAACATTTATTCTTCCTCTTTTCAACAAATGGTAATTTAATGTGTCGCTCATGACAACGTCTGGCTTACTATATCCCTATAATGATACAATATATTTTCCATAAAAATATTTCAATTGAGGTTATTATGATGTTTTTAATGTTTAGATAACAAATTAATGACAAAATTATACTTTTGTAATTATAAAATCAAAATTTCCCTCTTATCGATCAAATCATTGGGAAATGATAACATTATTTGGGTGTATGTTTGGACTACCTCCAACACGAAGAGATGTGATTGTTTTTTCATTTCCATTTTATTTGGATGGTAATGAGGATGTATTTGATGAATATATATGATATATATAATATATTAATTAATTTTGATAGTTTATTTATTATTTATATTTTCTTAATACCATCTTTCAAATAATGAGAATGGTGTTCATACGTATGTCCGACCTACTGCATCTGTGAATACTATAATTCAATTTTCAATCTCCATATTTTTAGAATGATTAGAAAATTTTAAATAATGAATAATTATTATAATTATATCATTAATACAAATATTTATATTATTAAAAAATTATCATAATACATAACTGAAAAATACCAAATTAAATGATAAGTGAAATATATAGTTGATATCACTCGTAATAGCGATTTTAATAATGATGTGTTTTCCAATAGGTGATAAAAGGTCATAAGTAAATCCTATATGGTATAATATATATGAATATTTATTTATAATATATGTACAATATAATATTATGTATTATATATGAGGTTTATATATATATGAATGAAGGAAGACATAAGGTAAACGATTTTTCTCTCACTTTTTTTTGTCTGCGGCACATGACTTATACATCGCTTATTTGATTTTTTTAGTGAGTATTCAAACAATTTATGTCTTTTATTATTCTTAATATGAGAATAATGTAATATACATAACAAAATGCTCTTTATTAGGATTATGATTCCAAAATTTACCAAACTTGTAAGGATTTTATGTTACAATCTCCTTGCTTTCTAGGATTTATAATGATTATGTTTTTGATAATGAAATATTAGGAGATACCTCTCTAGAAACTCATTATCTTTCTTATTATGTCAATTTATTAATAATAATTGGTTTCCTTGTATTTTTTTCTACATAATTACTCAAGATACCTAATGTGATTTCTATAGAAAATTTAATTTATTTCTCTCCTCAATCGATATTTTTTCTTCAATATCGATGTTTTCTAAAAATTATATAATGGTTTTATTATTAACGGATTATTTTTTAATTTCATTTTTACAGATGTTATAATTTTATGGTAAGGGTTAAAAAACTGTACTTTTCATTTTCTCAATGATGGAATTTTTGAATTTTTGAATTTTTCTATAAAAGTTTGAAATTAATGTATTATTTTGACATATACAGCATGAATGGACTTTATTTATATAATGACTGATCACTATTCTGAAGAAGAATTTACCAATTTCTAGAATTATTTTCAATGAAATTTTATCCATGATAATTGGTAAATAATTATTTTTTAATAATTTCATTTCAAAGTGAAAAATGTATTTTTATAAAAAATGTTCCATTTGATCTTTAAAAATAATTTTCCATCTAAGAATACATATTTATATTAATTATACATTATTATTGATATAATATGGTGAATCTATTTATAGTATTTATCTATATGTATAATGTTTATTCAGAAGAAATGTTTGAAACCCATTTTATTTTCAATGGGTTTTGTAATTGTGAATTGAAGAAAATGTTTAAAATATTTTTTTCTTATCATGAGTTATGATGCGATGGAATGATGAATTTTTTATGATATAATGGCATAAATCACTATTATTTTTATTATGTTATAGTTGTATGTTATAACCATGTAATATGGTTACATTATAAATCTGTATTTCTTTCATGTCATAACTAAATATGGGAGGGACTTATATCCCCATCTAATGTAATGGGTAAAGATTTACATCTCTTGAAATAAACATGACTGGAATGGGGAGTGAACCCATTTCACATTTATGGTGTCGAAAATGAGCCTTTAAAATTAAATAAATTATTTTATTTACTTTTTTTATACCAATTTTTTTTATGTGCTAATAATATGCTCTGACGGATCATGTTCCTTGATTCCATTATGAATCATATCTTATGATATGCCATGATTTAATCCATGATACGAAAATATGATATATTTTAAGTAGGGGATGATTTAAAAAATTTATGATCATGTTTTGATAATGTTATTTCATTTTACACTCTATTGATGATTAATATTGTAATTTCCCAGACACCCAAGCCACTAAATCAGTGCCCTGAGCCGAGTCGTAACATGACCTCAAGTGAACCTCCCCATATGCCTGAGGTTGTCAACTAGATGTTAGGGTCTAATAGGTCATGTGGGGAGACTATACCTTCTTTAACAAAGTATGACATATCATAAACCAACATAAATAGTATTAAAAACAGGGGACAACAAATAACATATATAGAAAATCATCTCCTTAATAGGGTTCAAACCACAAGCTAATGTAAAAAAGCACATGTCATGCTATAATTCTAGGTGAATAAAACCCAAAATAGATACCAATAGATGAAACCCAAAATCTATCATGACTATAATACTAGAACCACATCCATGCATTTCCCTTTTCCCACTCAACTCCCTATCATAAGGATATTCCCTTATCCTAAACAAGAACCATAAATTCTCATCAAGTACACATTGGTGGCCCCATAAGGGTGTGAGTAAATCTAAGTAGGCCCCCACTAATGGTGTATACAAAATATCCAGTCAAATATATAGATCATACATGTGATAAATAAAGGAATGTAAATTAAAGGAAGTTCAACCTATCTTTCAAAATTATATTCCTCCAAATTAAACTAATATTAACCCATGTTTGCTACTTAAGAATCCCATAGTTTAATTCACCCTTTTTATGTGTTCAATGGATTAGGCATGATCAATTTTATCAAGTCACACGAGAATATACCATGTCATATCTCACTGGTGCATCACATCAGAATAATATAATTATCCTCACCACAAGGCCTCTGCCCAGGTGGAATGCACCCATTAGGTGATTAGAAATTCATCCCCTTCTTTAACCGATGCATTTAGTGAGTGGAGCGTAGATCCTCAGTCCAACTTGACCCATATGTGTAGAACCTCATGTATATACCCCACTCTACCAGTCCATGTGCACTTTATTATTTATCATTCTATACAATTAACTACATTACAACCAATCAAATCCAATACCATTAGAAACATCAGAATAATATCAATAGATGGGGAAATAATGTTATGCTCCAATCCATTAATATATTCATCATTAATATCACATATCCATTTAACCACAATTCACGTTTCCCCAAGCCTTTATGAAAATAATATTCAGGAGTATGTATAAATATTTATCATATTCCCATTAATCCCATTTAACCCATTTACATGACAACCAATCTATCCCTAAGACATTACCATTTCGTTAACTCCATTCGGGACGGTCGACACATAACATGGCTCGAACTAAAATAAGTCACAAATTCGTTTATACAATCCATGGAAATAACGAGGGTTAATTTGGTTATTTTGACACCCAAAATACCACATCTTTCCAATGTCATCATGAACTCAACAAAATAGAATCCCGAATAAAAACCTACATACACAAATCTAAATAAAAACAAAGGGATACAATTTATAGACCACATACATCAAATAAATTGGAGAACTCTCCCTTAATCGAGGTTATAGAACTCTATCGAAACACCATTCTAATAATCAAAAAATAGCTCACTAAAAAATAAGGGCTTTAGATATTCAAATGAAGATAAAATTAAAGTAGAAAGACTAAACGAAAAAGGAAGTAAGAGAGATATTATCCTTACTCAGATCGTTAATATTCTACTGATGGCACTCCAAACGACCATGGGATTAAGGAGAAACACACATGAGAGGTCATGGGAGATTTGATTCATCACTAGTGTCAATGGAGGAAGAAAATATGTAATCCTGATTTGGGGTTAAAAATACTTTAATTGCATTTTTTAAATTTCCCAACTAAACTAGGCCACACAGTTTTCCAAACCATGTGCAAACTAGGCATGAGCCACTATCCCAAAATCTCTCATTCATACTATTTCCAGGGAACTCTGTATTGTTATCTTAATCATGTAGTAACCAAATTAAAGCATTTTTCAATGGTTGTAGAGTCACTTGGGATTCTCTGCATAGATTTCATTAACCATGCACATACCATGTAGTATGCCCAGAAATTACTTTTTCCTCCTCATTCATGCCTTAAACCCCAAGAAACCCCCAATAATTCTCATGAAATTTGGGAAACACTTATTTGAATAAAACAAAGGACTTAAACAAAACATTATTAGTCCTCTCATGTATGAGAATTAGCTCCAACATGGAAGACTCCTTTACATATATCAAATAAAACATAGATCTAGATGTCCACCCATTTAGTACCTCAAAAGGAGACATTGGAATTTTAGCCTAGAAAATATTTTGGAAGTAATATCAACAGTTAGGGAATTTATTTTCCCAAAACCATAGAAATATAGAACATTGTCTCTCAACATATCCTCCAGTAACTAAATTGAATGATCTAATTGTCTGTCAGTCTATGGGTGGTATGCCATACTCAACAACAACTATTTACCAAGTGCCTTCTGTAATCCCTTCCAGAATATTTATCTAAAATACAAATCATTCTCCAAATATATGGTTCTCCATACACCATGAAATCACACTATTTTTTTAAAAAAACAACTCACCAAAATAATCAACTATATAAGATTCGTGGATTATAATTAAATGATCAACTTTAGTCAACTGATCCATAATGACCCAGATTCAATCAATCTTTCAAGTCATCGTCGAAAGACCCACTAAGAATTCCATTGTTTCATTGTTCCACTTCCACTCTAGAAAGTGAAATGAATGTAAAATACCACATGGATGCTAATTATTAGCCTTCACCTATTGACAGGTAAGGAATCACACCTCACAACAAGAAAACATTATCTTCATTCTTATCCAAAAATACTTATGACAAAGATCACGAAACATTTTAGTCAAGATAGGATATTTTTCCCACTTAGATGCATGGAACTCATGCAACAACTCTTTGTGTGTGACCTCTGGTACGACAACACATGCCTGATCATTGATAACTACATCAGCACCAAAATTCCAACTAGAAGGTGAATCACAACATTTAATACTCCTCTTCACAGCCTAACACTCTCGATCTACCAACTGACCCTCCTGGATTCATCTCAAAACCCTATATTCGACTGATTTACATAAAATATTAATCCTCTCATGTCCATCTAGTTCTTCAAGGAACATCTCATCCAACAAGGCCATCATCTCCAACATTGAATTGAACTCATGAACCACCAGATTCTGAGTCTTTTGGCTCAGATCATCTGTACCACTATTCCCTTTTCAATGAGTGTAGACCAACACAAAATCGAATGACTAAAGGTACTCGAACCACTTTCAATATTAATGAATCAAATCATGCTGATCTAATACGTACTTTATTATATTATTATTGGTATGCATCATGAAACATTATCACATCAAGTAATTCCTCAAACAATTCAATTCATAAACTCCAAAAGCTAGCTCACAGTCATGAGTAAGATTGTTTCTTTCATGTTGTCTCAACTGTCCTGACCTATAATCCACAACCCGATCACCCTGCATCATGACTTACCCAAGTATGATGGTGGAGGCACCACAAAACAATATGTACCCCCTCCCTTGTCTAACTAAGGTCATAATTAGTTTGGTGGACAACCTCTTCTTTAGCTCTCAAAAGGCATTGTCTGATGGCCCTTACCACTCAAACATAGCCCCCTTATTGGTTAAGCCTAAAAGTGGTTCTTCCAAATGGGAAATGTTCCTTATAATCCTTTAATAATCATTTGAAAAACCTAAGAAACAATGAAAACCAAAAACATTCTTGGGTTTCTCCCAAGACACCTTACTCAGAAATTATGATTCCCAAGAAATAAACCTCACCAACCTAGAACTAAAAATTTGTTAGCATGGGGTAAATCTTATTATCTATAAGTATACTCAATACAATATCAGGATTTCGTTAATGAACTTCATGAGTTCTTGACCATACATATATTTCATCAATAAAGAAAACTAAAAATGATAAAGATATGGGTGGAATATATGGTTCATCAAATACATGAATACAGATGGTACATTGGTCAACCCGAACGACATCACCACAAACTCACAGAGACTGCACCTTCTATGGAAATATATCTGTGGAATTTTAGAAGGTATCCCCCTTAATTGGTGGTATCCCTATATTAAATTGATCTTAGAAAACAATAATTCATCAATGAGACGTTCAATACGGTTATCGATTTTAGGAAAAGGGTATCAATTCTTAAATGAAATCAGATTCAACGTCCTATTGTCTACACATAGCCTTAACATTCCACCCTAATTCTTATAAAAAATCATAGAATGATCCGCATAGTGATGTAATATGATGGATAAACCCCTTAAACTCTAAGAACTCTAGCTAAACATTATGTTCCTAGAGTTATTCTTGTGTAATTCTATAAGGCGGAATGGAAATAGGCTCCGCTCCCTACAGTAACTCAATCATAAACTCAGCATATCTCTTAGGTGTTATCGCTTAGAATTACATAGGATACAAGTCCTTAAACTAATCTAACATAGTATGAAATACTAGTTGTTATAGTCCTCTTTCATCTAATGCAAGACTAGCAAGTTGAGATGTGAGTTCCCCGAACTGCTAGAAAATTGGCCCTGGGCAGCCTACTAAAATAACCCGCACACCACAAATGACATGAGTGTATCCATCGAGAGATTTGGGGGTTACATAACATCGGTAACATATGATATGGTCATGATAAAACACCAAGCAATCCACACCTAGGATTAGGTCAAACATGACATTTCCATAACAAATATATTCCACAGAAAGTGATATCCATCAACATCCAAAGAACATCATATACACTACCTGATGTTCTCAACTCTCTCCCCCAATAGAGTATCAAGTGACATTACTCAACATGCACTCTCCATAGTTATTCCCAACACAACTGTTAACTAATATGAAATAAAGTAATACATAAAACTTATATCTAATAAAGCACAAGAAAGCGTGGAAGCTACAAGAATCATACCATGAATAATTGATGGGTCGACCACAATAACCTTAGGTGTAGCCTGAACTACATGGAGATGACTTTTCCCTATACCATAGGCTTTGGCATGGGTATCCTACATCATAATGCCTTGTGGGAATGAATGATATCTCCCTGGAGTTCCTCATCCTCCTCTTATACTGGTCTGACCTGTGGAGCTCAAACTACTTGCATGGTATAGGGTAACTGGCCCCCTACTGAAACTCGGCATCTTCCTCGAACTGCCATCATTTCATGAATATCACAGGTTCATACAGAACCTATGTACATGGCCTCGCCTGGTGCAAGATCAGCACTCGACTAGCTATAAGGGACACTGGCCATGTAGGCTCCCCCACCATCCACAATGATAATAGAATATCTGGTCACTACTCTGAGAGTCTGGTCCCCACTTTTTACTTCTCAATGAACTTCTCCGATTATTGATGTTTTTTATTCAGGGATTCTTACTGATAAAAGTCACCCCACTTGCTCGCCCAGGTGGAACCACAAGTTCACTACCTGAATCTTCTTTCATGTTCTCTTATGAAATGAAGGATTGATCCACAACCATGTAAAATCATTTTCAATCGAAAACATTCACCTAAGATATAATCTCGTGACTTAGCCAGTTCAAGATATGCTTTTCCATAGCTACCTTGTCTCCAAACATCATCGGAACGAAACCTCATAAATTTCTGAAATGACAAGAATTGACCATCATCAAAAAATTACCTTAGATCAATCTCGTAAAATATATATATACTTCTCCAACCTCATGGTTTCTGGGTAAATGTTATCTAGAATCATTTTACAAAAATTCTTCCACATAATCCCTTCACCCTCCTCCATTTGGACCGTGATGTTCCACCAACTCATAGATTCACTTCTCAGCATATAAGCTTCCATGTTATCATAATTCTCCATAAAAGTCTATATATGGTCAAGACTAATTTGGATAGAATCTATCCAAAATGCTGCTACCTCTGGCCCACCTTTTCTAGTGTATGTTGTAGGGTGATATTATTAAAAATCTTTGGTTATCTTGAACATTCTCCGCACAACCCACCTCGAGTCCCATTCCATAATATACATAAAATGAGAAGTATTCTAACAGAACTACTCTTCCTTGTTATCTTGAACCACAAATTCCTATTTATCCTCTATTGGGGGAGTATTATTATAAATTTCTACTTGTCACCCACCAGCACACATCTTCATAAATTAATTTCTCTAAAATATAAAACAAGGGAATTATAAAACAGATTGTAATGTTTTCAAAAATATTACGGAAGACTCTTCATTAGCTGCTAACAAACAACTTCACATATACTACCCAAATAGGTTTGATCATACCCAGCACACTTCCCCCCATACATCCCAATGAAATTTATGGCCAATATGAGGTAACTAACTCACACAACTATATTACAACCCCTCTAAACAGTTTCAAAACATTTCTCACATCACAACTTACTCTAATGAAATTTCATTTCTCATAACAACTTATATAAAATATAATTACTTAATTATCTTTAATCATTTCCACCACTTTTAACCCATTTGTATTGTTTCCTTAGAAAAACAAATTCCACCTCTCTTAAGAAATTCGAATGTATTTTGACCTATATGTCCCACACACACATCCCAAGTGTGTCTTCCTACTATTATGCATGTCAAATATATAAATGGACTCCAATAATGATGCATGAATGCACAACCTAATTCCATTCAATCTATGAGAATAATTTCTTAAAACTATCACATCACACCACATGTGCATCACCCAATGGTGAAATATTATCAAATGTGACAACAAAAAACATGAACATAAATTCCCTCCCTGGGTGACTTGGGTTTTCCCCCGTACTTGGGTAAGCTACTCCCAGGAACAAGCTCATTACCAATTCCTGACATTGTCCTAATGTCTTGTCAACAATCCACCAAAAGTAGAAATATAAAATAACACCTTTGATACCACACTGTCACATCCCCTACCTAGGTTCAACTAAAATAGGGCCCCAATCCATGTCATCTAATGATCTCAAGAATTACTCCCCATATGTTAGAGGTTTCCAACTAGCAGTGAGGGTATAATCAATAATGTGGTGAGACTATACCATATAGAATATAGTAATCCATAAAATAAGATAATATAAAAATATAAAATAATAAGAAATAACTAATAAAATTCTTAGTCAAACATCTCCCAAATGGGGTACAAACCACGACCAATTGTAGAACTATCATATCATACGATAATGCCTTGTGAAATAAATCCCAAAATAATTAAAAATATAGGACACCCAAAAATGGTTCCAACTCTATGACTGGATCCTCTTCCATGAATTTAACATTTCCAATTCAACTCCCTAGAATATGGACATTGCCCTTGCCAGGACCTACATTCTTAAAATATGCTCGGGTAACCAATGGTGACCGAAGGAGGATGTATGTAAAACTCAATAGCCCACCAATAAGAGTCTCTAAAAATATCCATTCAAATAGATAGTTCATGAAAGTGATAAATAAAAGATAGTATATAAAACATAGTTCTGTAAGATAATAAAAATTATGTTCCTCTAATTTATAATACTGTTAACCCTTGTTTACTAGTTTAGGATCCCATGATATAATCCACCCTTTTAGGTGTTCAGTTGATTAGGAATGATCAATGCTCTAAAGGAATGAGGGAATAGATAAAGTCCTATCACACTAGGGAATCACATCACAACAGTCTCATTTTCCTCAACTCGAAGCCTCAGTCTAGGTGGAATGAAACCATTAGGGGAATATAACTCTATCCCCATCCATAACCAATGCATTTATAGGGTAGAGATTACAACCTCAGTCCAACTCAACCCATGGACATAGAACCGCATGTCAATAACCCAATATACCAAGACATATTTAAATTATTATTTATAATTCCCCACAATTAACCAAATTACAACCAAGAATATCCAATAGGATTTTCCATATCATAGAAATATCAATAAATAGTAAAATAATGTTATACCAAAATCCTCTAACACATTCATCATTTATATAACAAATACATTTAACCACAATTTACATTTATCCATGCCTATATCACTAGATTATTCATGTTTAATCATAATTCTTTTTGATATTACCATTAATACCCTTTAAACCATTTACATGCCAACCAAACAATCTATTATCCAATAACATTTGGGTTACTCTATTTGAGAGGGTCAGTGGACAACACGAGTGGCCCTAAAATAATTCATTTAGTCATCCATTCCTACCACGGTGATCATGAGGGTTCATTTGGCTATTTAGACACCCAAAATATGACATCATTCCAATGGCATCAAGAACTCATCAAAGTGGGATCAATAATAAAACTGTTTATACCGAAATATAAATAAAAACTATCTCATACAATTTTTGGACCACCTACCTCAAATCTATTGGTGAATATATCCTTAATTGATACCTCAAATCCTAATATAAACACCCATCAATGCTTCAACCTATATCTCATAGAAAAACATGATTCCTAGAGCATCGTAGGGAGATATGAGAAAAGTGGATTCCTTAAACCAAAAAGAGAAGTGGGAGAGAGATTAGCCTTACCCAGATCTTAAATTTGCAATCCAAATCACTCCAAAAAAACTAGTGGATAAGGATAAACACCAAAGAAAACTCTTAAGATATTTATTTCATCACTGAGGTTTATAGGAGGAAAAAAGGAAGAAATCCAATGTTGGGGTTAAACATACCATAACGGATTTTTTTAAATTTCTCAATTTTACTAGGTCGCAGAGTTTACCCACACAGTTTTCGAAATCATGTGAAAACCTTACATGATCCACGATACCAAAATCACTCCTTCCCAATGTTTCTTGAGAATTCAACATGGTTAGGTTAACATTAACGACCAAAAACTTTATTGATGAAAAATATTCTTGGTCAAATTAAATGTATATTTACGTAAAATGGATATATAAAACATTTGAACTTCCTTAGTGTTATGTTTTTGGATTTTAAAATACCATTAGGAAATGTTACCATTTCTAATATATCCATTAGAAAATGATCACATGATTAGTATAAATATTGGGCTTTAAAAAATCTAATTTACTTTGACAAAGTAAGTGATGGCCTCATCCCGTAGAATTTCTCCATATGAAGCCCAGTTTTTGGAGATTGAAAAGGAGGTAGCATCAATGGGATTCTATATTGGCTGATCGTAAGATAAGCTTCAACACATTAAGTTTGAACAGAATCACCTACAAGAGAAGTGGAAGTAAATATAAATTACCACTCGGGCGATGGTTTCTAAGACGTCCTAATAGTCTCTCACCATCGTACACCATACCATTAGGTCATATGCATGTGTTATAATGGGTTATGTAAGAAGACCCTAGCACTATTATTATGTTCATTATTTTTATCTAGAATAAATAATATATATTAATTCTATTATTTTTACTTTTTAAATGGTTTTTAAAGAAGAAATAGTATTTATAGGTAATATTATAATCCTATTAAAAATATATTTTGATGAATTAATGTATATTAGTATTAAATAATATTTTAATAAAATTATTTCACTAAATGACATTTTATTTAATATAAGTTATTGTATAATTTTTATGAATACAATTGTAATTTTTCTTATGGGTTGAAAGCTAATTTTGTGAAAACCTATGAATTTTAGATAAATGTCAGTTTTTATTTTAAACGTAAATGTTGACATATTGAAAAAATTATTTAGATGAAATAAATATTATTTTTGGATTTAGGAGGTCGAAATTACCTAACGGAGAATTTTTCATAATTTGATATGATAGCTGAATTTTTGGGTAAAAATAAAATATTTTTTAAATATATAATGTGTTTTATAACACCATAAGGAACCAATAGTGATGTAATAATATAATATAAATTTTTCTCTACCAATATATTATTTACATTTAATATATTGTGACTTAAGATTTTGATTATTAATTTTACGATGCCTTACTGGACCCTCAAAGACTTATAATGCATTTAAATTTTTAGAATGATTTCCTAGAGATTCTGACTCTCCTCTACATATGAAATCCAAATATTTTAATATGTTCATCCATTGGACTTATAAAATCATGATTTGATATGCCATTTTCAGAAAACCATGGGAAAAAATAGGTTTGGTTTGTGGTTTTGATTAGTTTTATGTGTGGTGTCCAAACCTAAATAATAAATAATTCCATCTTCTTTCTTAAATAAACCCTCAAAATATCCCATTCCACTTCGCACATTAAAATTGGAGCTCCACCAACCTCAACCCACCTCTCTATAGAATCCTCCCAAGGGGCCCCAAGCTCCCAAGAATCCTATCTCAAGCCTCTCCCAATCCATTGGGATCACACTTTCAGGTAAGGGATTCATGTCTTTCTCATTTTTGTCCATGATCATTTATGTTATTATTTCATTTAATTTTCAATTATAAAAGTTTGGGTATGATTTTTCATCTTCCCCATACATCCCTCATTCTATTTTAATCATGATATAACTCTTTCACTCTCATTAATCCCTCCTATGTACACCCATTACCATGCCGAAATTTCATAAGAGTTATTCCATTTATCCTCTTTCTTCAAGTTTCTTTATGATGTTACACCTTCTATTTAAAAATTCAATATATTTTAAAATTTACCTATTTTACCCCACTAATGAATATTTCATGTACATATAATGATATACCTCTTTTTTCTCATTAATAATATTTATTAATATTTATTTCATGTCATTATGCTTCGAAATTGTACTATCATTTTCCAAGCCAAAATCATTGTGTACAGAATACCACACCCATGTCTCTATCAAGGGTATTAAGCTTTATGAACATATACATATATAATGGTACTTACATGTATGTATTCCACATTCCTTAATCATATAATAACTTATTATGTTGAATGAATCCATGTTATATGATCTTAGTGGGATAGTTATGCATGAAATGAAATGTTTATAAAGGTTGGGCTTAATAGTGCTCCAATGCATTGGGTAAAGAATGGTATCATGATAATACATGTGAAATGTGGTTTTAATCATGATAATTCATGAGGAATGAAGTTTTTCAGAGGCAACATGTGCAATGATCCTTTTCTCATGCTAATATCTTGTTAAATGTTGTTGCAATATTTTCATGATATGAAAATCATGTTATATCATTCTTTTCTATTCATGTTTTTTATACTCAATTGATATGCCTATTGCCTAAAATGTACTGTATTGTTCATGTTATTCCTTGTTTTATCCCTCACAGAGCTTTATAGCTCACCCTTTTCGTATGCATGTCCTCAGATTCTCCCATGTAATGAAATGTACAAAGGAATGTTGTGGTCATGTAAAAACGTTTTCAATAAGATGTGTTTTAATGTATTATGTAGTTACATAATGTTCTTAATCCCAAAAGACACTAGACCTCTCAATCTTCTATGTTTTATCAAATGGAAATTTTATTTAATAAATTATTTTTATGTGTGAAATAAAGAGTGGGTTTGTTATAGTTGGTATCGGAGTATAGGTTTAATTATTTTTAGGATTAGGATTATAAAACCCTTATCAAAGAATTAGGGATAATACTATGTATAATAAAAACATACCTATGTTTTAGAAAGTATAGAGTAACTGGTTTATCAAAAAAATTACATCCCTTTCTAGATACGAACAAGTAAAGTTGGCTCTAGCACAGATGTATCTGAGGGTAAAATGTGAAAACACCACTTTGAGCTAGACTCGAATGGGAACTGGTGCATGAAAACGGTGCTTGCTGCATTATTGGTTACAACTCTCCTGGGGGATATGATTTGTTAAATTTATAAGCTTAGTATGAACAATTATTAAGGGAATAAAAAAATTCCCCCCAAAATATATGTTGTGAAGTAGATCATTGATAACATAGATTAAAGCCTATAAATTCATAATTTATGGAAATAAAAGTAATTTATAAGTTATATGTTTTTGTCTTTGGATTACCCTTTACGTGTTAACCCTACAATTCCTTTTATTCTAAACAATGTACAGTAATAAGAGGACTTGGGCTAACAATCGATGTGAATATCAATGTTATGAATTTTCTAATAAGTTTCCCAATCTTATGGGAGAGGGAATATCATACACTGTCATTATACTCTCTTAGTTAACTATTGTTTTGAACAAAAACATGGGACACTAGGATCTTCCAGCCCCCTAAGAAAGAAAAATCTGCAATCGAGAGCTTTTTGAAACAAATGCCTCTTCCTTTTAATGGATCATCAAATACATCAATCACCGAAAAATTGATCAACTCCAATGAAAATATATTCTCCATACTTTAATGTTCCATAGTAGATAAGGTTTTTCAGTCTCCTTATTATATGGGGGGTGAAGTTGATCAATGGTGGAAATTGATCAAACAAATGAAGCCTAAGGAAGAGGTTAGTGTGTTTAAATAGACGTACTTCCAGAAAATGTTTTTTGAAAAATATTTTCCTTACACCCTCCAACTTAATATAGAAAGGTACTTCCTTTGCCACAATCAAAAATACAAAAAATCCATAGGATCGTACGAGGAAAACATTACATGGATTTCATGATATGCCTACGACTTTGTCATTACCCCAAAATTCAAGGTAGATCGTTTCTTTAGAGGTCTAAAACATAGCCAACAGAAGGACCTAGTGATCCTTGACATCGATATCTATAAATAAATGGTTTTTCGTTCCCTCAATGCAGAAATGGAGATCAGAAAATACCAGGGGTATCAAGGAGATAAGAAGAAAATGTGGACATTAATTTTGGCGGTCCAATGGATAAGTCCAAGGGTTCTTTGAAAATTCTGCACCCCACTTGCCAAAGGTGCTGAAAGAATCACCCAAGAAATTTCCTAAAGGGGATAAGGAAATGCTTTATATGTGGAAGATAAAGGCACCTGTCCATTAACAATCGGTAAGAATAACATGATAATACGACAATGCTAAGGAACACTCTGTTCGACCCTCAACACACTGTTCATTTCTTCAACTACAAATAAAAATGGAACTTTGAAAACATGTTCCAAAAACCAAGGGATTTAGGAGGAAACCAACAAACTCCAAGTTAATAAGGGAATTCTTTTTCCATCAATACCACCAAATTGAACCCTGAAAACAATGTGGTGATAGGCACAATAGTTATTTATTCAAGAATAGAGAACGTACTTTTGGATTCTAAATCCTCACATTCTTTTATATCCCTAATGATTAGTATAAAAATCCAAACCCCACCAAAAATCATGGAAGTAATGATGTCAGTGAGAATAGAAATTGGGGAAATCATTGCATCCCATGAATATAACACCTCCTCTATCATAATTTGTGGATTGAACATACTAGAAAACTGTTTCATACTCCCTCTGGTGGAATTGGATGAAATTCTTGCATGTATTGGATTTCCTTATATAAAGAAAATATAAATTTTTGTGAGAGTGAAATCAATCTCTCTATAGTGAATTGAACCACAATTATGTACAAGTTCAACGAGAAGGATGATTCTTCTTTAGCACCATTATCTCAAGCATGGATATTACTTCCCTATTAGCACACATATCTTTCTCATATGTTTAATTCTAAGTAATAAACCATCCTTAAATAAATTCCTATTATGAGGTAATTCACTTATGTGTTTCTCGGGGAATTTCCTAGTTTTCATCAAATAATTGATGTTGAATTCACAATTGATCTTATACCTAGGGCATTGCCAATATCCAATACTCCAAATAAAATGGATGTTATGGAGCTTGAGGATCTGAAAAAACAACTATAGGAGAATATTTATAATGGTTTTATATTCCCAAGTTTTTCACCATAGGGTGCACTAGTCCTCTTCATCAAGAAGAATGATGGGTAAATTCACCTAATAATTCATTATCATGAGCTCAATAAAATCACGATAAATAAAAATTATCATCTACCACTAATTGATGACTTGTTCGATCAACTCCATGGAGAAAAATACTTCTCCATGGTGGATATTCGGTTAGGATATTACCAGGTAAGAGTAAAGAATAATAATATCCCCAAGAATATTTTTCTTATAAGATAAGGGTAAGATAAATTCATAGTAATTCCTATTGAACTCACTATTCTGTAGAAATATTCATGGACTTGATTAATTGTGTATTTAGTGAATACCTAAATAAATTTGTGGTATTCCATATAGATGATATTAAAATATTCTCCAAAACCAAGGAGGAGCATCAAGAGCATATAAGCACTATACTAGAGACCTTGTTAAAGGATATGCTCTAGGAAAAGTACATCTACTATGAGTTATAGTTGAAGGAGGTCTCAAAACATTGTCATATCATCATAAACAATGGGATATTTATGGATACCTCCATGAAAGATGTAGTTAAGGGGTGGTTGAGTCCAACATTGGTGACATATATCCATAGCTTCTTGGGGTTTTCTGGATATTATCGATGATTTATGAGAAATTTCCCACGATTGTCCAACCCTCTTACCAAGATTACTTGTAAGGGAGATGATTTTTGGAGTGATTAATGTGAAGATAACTTCAACGAGTTGAAAATGAGGCTTATCACTACACTCGTCCTCACACTACCCCCAAGTGGATAAATAGTTGTGCGAATTAGTGATGCTTCGATGAAGGCCATGGGCTGTGTGTTGTTCAAAAATGACAAATTCATTACTTATGTTCCAAAGAAATTT
This sequence comes from Viscum album, assembly GCA_963277665.1. Lineage (NCBI taxonomy): Eukaryota > Viridiplantae > Streptophyta > Magnoliopsida > Santalales > Viscaceae > Viscum > Viscum album. Next base: position 351,756,477 of record OY728123.1, read on the forward strand.
AAAGTTAATGATAAAAACTATCCAAAAAGTGATATAGAGTTGGCTATAATAATATTCGGTTTGAAAATTTGGTGACATTACCTTTTTGGGGATATGTGTGAAATACATACGGATCATTAAATATTCAAGTATATATTCCCACAGAAAGAGATGAGTATGCACCAATGAATATGGTTATAGCTGAACAACTTCTATGAATTCTCAATCCATTTCCACACTAGGAAAGAAAACAATGTGACAGATGCTCTAAGTAGAAAGGACCCAGCAATTATTCCATTAATGATAATTGAAAAGTATCTAATCATCTTTGATTTCATGAAGATGGAGTAGGGGATTATAGAGGATGGAACATAATCATTCCTTTCTTAAATGATTGTCCAACTGTATCTTTTGGAAAAGATAAAGGATACTTAAAAGGAATATATGTGAAATTAGAAAAAAGTAGAAACTATAAAAAATAGAAATACTCATAGTTAAATGTTAATCAAGAAGGATTAGTGAAATTTTTCTCAACACTATGTGTTCCATCAAGTCCAAAGATAAAGAAAGAAATTTTGGATGAAGCACAGAGTTCGAATTTCCACATTCACTGAGTAACCAAAATAATGTATTGATATATATTAGATCAATATTCGTGGTATAACATGAATAAAGAGATTGTTAAGTATACATAAATGTGTCTGGCATGTTATCATGAGATGGATGAGAGGAAAATTTATAATATGATGATGGAACCATTACCCATACCAACATGGAAATGGGGAAACATCACCATGGACTTTTTCAATGGGCTTCCGAAGACATACCAAAGGAAATATTGATATCTGGGTTTTCTGAATCATCAATCAAAAATTGCACACTTAATTTCAATTCAAGAATATTTTTCATTAGATCAAATGGCATAGATAAACATCATAGAAGTGATAAGGATGCAGGTATTACAACTATATATTGTATCTGATTAGGATCCAAGATTCACATTTATGTTCTAGATGAGTTTCTAATATCCTCTAAATACTAAGCTGATCTTCAATATGGATTATTATCCTCAAAATGATGGCCAATCTAAAAAGACTATACAAACACTTTAGAACAATTTGATAGCATGCTCAATGGACTTAAAAGGATGATAGGATGAACAAATTCAAAAGGTTTTGTTCTCTTACAATAACAGTTTCCACTCAAGCATCCAAATGGTTACTTATGAATCCATTTATTAGAAAAGTGGTAGAACACTGGCATGTTCGGTTGACATTAGGTAGAAAAAACACTTAGGTCCAGAAATAGTTGAAGAAATGCTGGAGAATGTTAAGAACTTCCCATAGCACATTAAAGCTTCTCAGGTTTGACAAAATGGATATTTTGATAATCATCGACAGGACAAAGAGTTTGACATTAGAGACATGTTATTCCTCCACATATCACCATGGAAGAAAGTTATGAGATTTTGGAAAGTTTAAAGCTTATTCTAGGGTAAATCATCCTTTTTCAGATCCTTAATGACATACGAGCAGTGTCCAATCGACTAGAACTCCCACAAAACCTATCTCAAGTAGATGATATGTTCCATGTATAACTCATGATGAAGTATATACCAAACAAATCACATGTACTCAATCCAAAGGCACTACCATTAGATAATGACCACTCCTATGGAGAGAAGCCTATGAATATCTTATATCGTAGGGAGAATGTTCTATGAAATAAGACAAATCCCTCTGTCAAGGTTTTATGGAGAAACCAAAATTTTAATGAAGCCACTTGGGAATTAGAAGAAGTGATGAAGCAAAGTTACCCTCAACATTTTTACTATGGGAAAATGAAATTTCGAGGGAGAAAGTTCTATAAGGGGGAAGACTGTAATAACCCAAACTTTTATTAATGAAAAATCCGCTTGATCTAATTAAATTTCATCTTATGTAAAATGGTTATATAAAACATATTCACTTCCTTGATTTTATGTTTTTTTATTTTAAAATACCATTAATATGTTTATTTTTGCTAATATAGACATTGAATAGTGACTACATGATTTTTAAAATTATAGGGCTTTAACAAATCCAATTTAGTCAGAAAAAGGAAGAAAAGGCATCATCGAGTAGAATTGCACTATACAAAGCCCATTTTCCAAAGCTCGGAAAGGAGGTAGAATCATTAGGATTTTTTGTAGACTATACACAAGATGAGACTCAACATGTTAAGCTATAATAGAATCTTGTATGAGAAAATTGGATATTAATAGAGATTACCACCCGAGGGATGTTATCCGAGCCTCCCAAAGAGTCTATCACTATTGCAAAACTTGCCCTTAGGTTTTATGCGGGTGATATAAGGGGTTATGTAACAATACCCAAGCACTATGATTATGTGCTTTATTTTTTTATAGAATAAATAATATACATTCATTTTATTATGATTACTTTATAAATTGTTTTTAATGAAATTTTGTATCTTTTTAAATAGTTTAATTCAATTAAGAAATCTATTTTAATGAATTAATTGATATTTGAATTAAATTATAATTTAATAAAATTGTATCACTAAATTAATTTTTATTAAATATAAATGATCATATAACTTTTATGAATACTATTTTAATTTTTAATAATGTTTAAAATCATTTGTTGTAAAAACACATGAATTTTCTATAAATGCCGGGTTTTTTAAGTAAAAATTCAGTAAATTATAAAAATATTGAGATAAAATGAATATTATTTTTCAATTCCAGACTTCGAAATTATCTAATGGTGAATTTTTCATAATTTTTTGAGGTAGTTGGATGTTTGGTTAAAAATTAAATAATATTTAAATATATAATGTATTTTATGACATCATAATGACCAAATAGTGACGTAATAAAATAAGAATAAAATGGTTTTTCGGACAATATATGTTTCAAATTTTATATAATGTGATTTTATAAATGATTTATTAATTTTTGAGTTCCTTAGTGGCCATCCAAGACTTATAAAACATTTTTACTATATCAATGATTTCCTTGAAGGTGTGATTCACCTACACATAAGAAAGCATTATAATTTAATAATTTCAGCCATTGACCTAATAAAATTATATATTCCACTATCATTTCGAAAAAATCATGGGAAAAAACCATGGGTTAGTTTATTTTTTTTATTAGATTAATGTGAGGTGTCCAAAACCCAAATAATAATGATTTCCCCATCCTTTCTTATATAAACCCTCTCAATATACCATTCCTCTTCACTCAAAAAAATTTCATCTCGACCAACCTCTGCCCTACACTCTCTATAATCATCCCAAGGCACCCAAATCTCCCATAAAGCCTCTATCAAGGCTCTCCAAAGCCTTTGGAATCACACTTCCATGTAAGGGATTCTTTCCTTATTCATTTTTGTCCATGTTTTTTTACGTTGTTCATCCCTTTGGTTTTTAATTAAAAATTTTGTGGTATGATTTATCACCTCCCCCATACCACCCTCATTTTGTTTTAATGATGATATAAATCTTTCTCTCTCATTAATCCCCCCATTTACACCTGTTTCCATGCCAAAATTTCATAAGAGTTATCCATTTCTCTTCTTTCTTAATGTTTCCTTATTATGTTACATTTTCTATTTACAAATTACATACGTTGGGAAATTTTTATATATGACCCCTTAATTTCCATTTCATTTACATTTGATTTTCTACCCCTTTCCATCTCATCATGAATTTTTATGAATTTTTATGTCACGTTATTATGATGCAGAAATTGCACTGTGATTTTCCCAGCCAAAATCAGTGTGTAATGAATTCCACCCCCATGTATCAATCAAGGGTATTAGCCTTTATGAACATATACATATATAATGGTACTTACATTTATGTATTCCACATTACATAATTTTGGAATTACATATTATTTTGAATGAGTTCATGTCATATAATCCACGTGACACACTTATGTATGAAATGAAATGTTTATAAAGGGTGTTCCCTTATAGTGATCCAATGCATTAAGTAAATAAGAGTATAATGACATACCATGTGAACTGAGGGTTTAATCATGCTAATTAAGTTGAAATGAGGGTTTACACATGCTTCATGTACAATGTTCCTTGGATCAAGATAATATCATTTTAAATGTTGTTTCCACATTTCCATGTTTGGATAATCATGTTATAACATCCATTTTTTTTCATATTTCTATTATTCTCCATTAATATGCCTATATCCTAACATGTACAAATATCTTCATGTTATTTCTTATTTACTCCCTTACTAGGCTTTATAGATTACCCATTTCTTATTCATTCCCTCAGGTTATCCCATTAAATCCTGAGTTCGAATGAATGTTGCGGTCATGTAAATGAAATTTTCAATAAAGATGTGTTTTCCATGTTTTAAGTTGTTATCTAATGATCCTAAGAACCAAAGACACTAGACATATAAGTATTATATGTTGTATCATATGGAAATTTTATGCAATAAATTAAGTTTTAATATTGAAATAATGATAAGGATTAGTATATTGACTTTATGGTAACCATGCACAAGCCTCTTTCAAAGGATGTAATGTTACCTGGGATGCTCTGCATGGTTCGAAATGACCATGTGCAGACCATGAAACATGCCTACAACTTCAATTTTCTTCCTCATTAATGCCTCTAACCCACATAAAACCCATCATCCTTCTCATGAACTTCAATAAACACTTATTTGACTAAAAGAAATCACACAAACCCAAACATAAACAAAACCATTCCTTGATAAAAATACCAAATCTTATAAATATCACCCTTGTTTACCCTTACGGAGAATTTGAACTCATCCTTTCATATGATTCCTTTCCCTAGGTTGTGAATAAAGGTATTACGTATGATAAGTCTTAGAAGGGTAATAGTTATAAATAACATATTGAGAGATGATGTTGATATTTTATGTACAATATATTTATGGGTTCAACTTTCAAAAGGCATTATACCTATATAATTCTGGCATGGATCATTTTGTATTATAATTAAAAATCATCTCTTAAGATGTGACGTCTACGTCAAAAATGTTATCATCATTATAGTAGCTATCAGATAAATTCATAGTGTAACGACCCATGATTCAATCATTGAAATTATCCTTATTATGTGTATTTCATAGAGTATAAATCACATAAAGATAACATATATAACCCAACAAAATCATTATAAATTAATAAAGAAATAAATAAGAGTTGTTTACAGATGTTAAGGAAATTGTATTAATGAAATAGTAACATGACCATAGGAATAGTAAACTGACTGTTATAAATGACAAACTGGTGGATAAATAGTAAACTCACCCATTTTTGTATAATTAAAACTGAAGAATCATATAATAAATGTATGATATAATTATAGTATAGTATAAGTAAAAGAATATTTTAAAAATTATTAGTCAAGTGTTAGTATTTTTTAAGTCATTAATATTTAATTAGAATATTATAATTTATAAAATGGTCTAAAAGAAAATTAATTTTCATAAAATATTTTCATAAATTAATATTTTGTTGTCTTATTATTTTTGGATAATTTCACGAGACCATGGTTAATTTTTTTGAGTGTTATAAAATTAGTTCTAATTTTAAAAACACTATTTTCCAAATAAATGAATTTTTTAATTAAAAAATAAATTTATTATATTAAGTAAAATTTTTTCATAAAATAGAGTCAATTTTTAAATTTTTCACGTCAAAAAACATTTAGAGTGAATTTTTGAAATTTCTCTAAAATACTCACATTTTTATCAATAGTAAAATACAGTAATTTATGGTATAAAGATATTATAAGATACACACATTATTCCCTGATTCATGGAAAAAGTAAGAACCATAATATCAAAATTCACTTCATTATTTTAACATTTTTATGATAATTATCAATCTATTCATAGTCTTGAGCCAACATAATAAAAAAATGAATAAAATATTCAAAAAACACACCTCTCCTCCATTAAAAATACCACTCATTATATGAAAATCATCCCAAATTTGAAAATTTTAAAATTTATACCCAATAATAGTTCAAATATACACCCTCATGTCCATAATTTTTTTTAATAACAAGATTCTAAAACTAATCACCTTAAGAAGGTTCTCAAAGAGGAGTATTCAAGATGTAAAATCCTCTTCCTTTTCCATTTAATTTAAATTAATATTTTCTCGTCAACACAACACTTACAAAAAGGATCAAAACACCATTAATTTATATATATATAGGAATTTTTTTATTGTCATATAATAATCCATCATCAAGACCCTCCTCCTCTCCCTTTTATTCTAAAAATGGAAATGTTATTCGTGGGGTGTGGTTTAGACACCTTCAAAGACGAGAAGTTTTCATTTTCCTTCATGGACTTCAAGGATACTCATGAAACCATTTTAATGATTGAAATAGATTTTATAATTAATATTTTTACACTTTTTATGTTCTATATTTAAAATATTAACATAATACTAAGTGATAAAACAAAATGAGTTTGTTATGGTCAATAATAACTGTAATAATCTAAATTATTACCACTAAATTTCTTATCAAATGATTCTTCCACGTATCATATAACAAAATAATATATATAACCATTTACACTTTTTTAATTTTATCAATAACATATAATTACAATTCTGAGAATTATACCCATTTTACAAGAACTCTATTACCTATAAATAGGAAAAGAGATCATGAAAATCAAGGAAATGAATGCACTTAAATGAAACCATTGTATCTTATAACACATCAAAAAGACCATAAATAAACATTATAAATTTATAAAAAATAAATCACATGTATAAAATTTTCTTAATTAATTAGATAATGGATTTAATTTGATTTTCTAGGATAATTAGGTAAATCTGAGAACACATTCAGATATTAGGTAAGGGGTTTCTCATCTCACTTTTATTTCCTTGAGATTTCCATTACATGATAATTATTTATTTTATATATTTTATGTACAATACCTATTAAAATATAATATCATGAATCTATTTATCAAAATTTTGTTCAATGATACATTTTATTTTTATTAAATAAAATTGTATGATTTGATTGATTATAAGTGGTAGGGGATTTCTTCCCCAATATCCTTTATCATTTGGGTTATGATTTAAACATCTAAAGACAAATGAAAAGATTCATTATTATTATATAATATATGTAAATTATATATATATATATATAAATGTTTTTAAATCATATATCTAGATCAATTAATCAATATTTGATGGAATAATTAATGTTTTGCAAGGATCCTTTCTCATTTCATCCTAATAAAGAATCCCGATTAAAGGGAGCGTCTCGATTTTTTACCCTTTTCATGTATAGTCCATTATTTATTTAAAGACATGATTATTTATATAAAATAAATAATTATTTCATGAAAAAATATATTTTTTAATTTCGGGTTTAATACAAACAATCATAACAAATATAAAAGATTTTCCCAAAATAACTCTTCTTTGTAATGTAGAAAGGGTATTTCTCCCAAGAATTCCTCAATGATTTTATTAGAGTAATCTAAAAAAATTCATCACATATGTTGAATTTTATTATTTATTTAGGTTTATCTCTTATTTTAATGATCCACCATTTTTTATAAAATGTTTTATGTTCAATTTGACAATAGATGTGCTATATTGATACCATTCACCTTACTACTCTGAATGGTTAGTGATTATGTTTATAGATTGGGAAAAGTTATTTATATTTTATATGTATTTGTTTTTTATGTTTTTACCCATTCATATAAGGAATTAACTGGACATATTATGTGATGGTTGGGTCCTGTTATATCCTCCCGACACTTGCGTATGTCTCATGAAGAAAAATAGTTACAGGCATGGTTGAGACCTTTCCCATTTTAAGATATGGTTTTGGATGAGGCCTTAATCATTTTATGATGTCTTTGATGAGTCACACTCAGTATTTTTAAGATTCAATCCATTATGAATTACATTATAATGATATTATTAATTTATTATCCATATAAATATTTAACTAGTAGAATATCCCTAGTTAAGATTCTTTCTTATGTGAATTCTTATATGGAATTAGTTTTTCAAATTTTATCTTTTTCATAACATGTTCAATATTATGTTCGAATGGAAGTTATTTTTATTCAATAACCATGAATTATTTTTTATATTATCATTCGCTATATTACTTACCCTAACTAAGAATTTTTTTCTCACCTATTGTTTATGTATTCTATTTTCTAATATATGGAGATTCAAATTATGAATGACTAGAAGGGTTAATCTATTTAAATTTCTCCATTAAAATTAGAGATCCTACATTTGGATTCCCTTCAAGTTGTAATGTAATATTCAAATATGTAATATGAACTCCAAAAATACTAAACTAATTTGTCCTTTGGTATTTGAGTCTTGTAACTATGCTAGTGTAATAAGGTATGGAATAGACACTAGACCACTGGTGTTCGGGTCTTTACATTTAGATAAACTTTGGAATATTGTATGAGATAACCTATTCGAGAATCCTAGGGATAAATTAATTTGAAATATAAAATTATAATGTTTTTATAACAATATTGAATGTTCTAGGTCAAACCTAATGCTTCATAAAATATGTTACCCTGATTTTTTCATCCTATATATGATTTTTTAGGATTATGTGGTTTCCGAATATGATTATTTTTTATCACAGTATTCTCATTTGTATCATTAAATGGTAAAAAACTAAAGGTGTCATGTCAATACTAAATGCGATGGACAATGAAATTATTTTCATCCTAGGAAATTTAATGTAATGTGAGATAGAATACAAAATAACATTGATATTCTCAAAAAAACATTATCAATATATAAATCATGCTTGTCTTCAAATTGAGAAAATAAGGGCCAAAAAATTCTATTACATTCTTTAAGAGGAAACATATACCTTAGTTTAGCATATCCACATATCAACTAGTTGTTGATAAATGGATTAGTAGCATTAAAAATATACTGTTTATTCTTTAGTGTTCAGAAAATGAGAATGTTTTTCTAGGTGGTTAACATTTGGAAGGAGATGAAAATAAATTATAGAATCTTACCATAGACATAGAGAAATGTGAAGAAATTGAATCTATAGTGTGGGATGAGTAAAGTATCATGTTTCTATGTAAGTAATTTCTAGATATAATATTTATGAAAATAGAAAATGAATTCTTCAATTAGAGATAGAAGGGGTGAATCTATTTGTACCTATGAATAAAATGTTAATGCACCTGGTAGGTTTTCATATGTTTTTATCATTTAACCAAACTATAAGGCTGATTTATTCTTCATTTTCATAACACAAAGCTTTTGAAATAATTTATCCATTATGGAATTTAGTACCAATGATGGAATCAATCTATGTTCCATCAAGGAGTATAGGGATATTAGAGTAGACCATAAATCCCACCATTTTGACAAGGAAAGAAATGTTGAATTAAATGGGTATTCTAAAAAACAGTACGAGAAGAAGATGAACCATACATTACATTCAACGTGTGGAATTGAATAGGGAGGAAATTTTCATAAGGGAACTAGTAAATGTTTCATTTGTGTAATGTAATGCCATTGGAAAATTTATTGTCGATGCGATGGGAAGATATTATATAATGATTCAAATAGAGAGATAGCTCCATAAAATTCACCACCCACACACCATTTTTTCAAATAAAATGAGTTTATCCATTATTACAACCAGTGACTAACTATGAGGATTAATGATGATGATTAATTTTGAAAAACTCTTAACCCGGAGATAATAGTAAATGTCGTGTGATCTCTACTTGTGATGAGGGTAATGACAATGATTTTATAACTACCTTATTTTTTGTGAAAGAATCATCCAGATAAATTTAATATTATATGATATTTTTTTGTAACAGGAAACACCATGTTAATCTTTTATTTCATGAAACACCAATTTAATCATTTATTACACATGGCATTGATTTTGAGAAAAATAGTGATTTACTATTCATATTATTATCTAAAAGTGATCATTATAACATACCCATTAAACTTATAGATACAACTACTAATATGTATATTTTAATTGTTACGATTAATGGTTTTATGTAATGAATACACATTGGTAACAAATATATAATTTTTAGATAATTATTTATATAATTCAAAATACTATTTTCTAAGAAAATGTTTTTATTGAATTTTGTGAAATAATAATATAAGTAATTTTTACCACTTAGATAAAATTAATTTGAAACATGAAACATAATTTTGGAAATCTGAATTTCAAAATATTATTTGAGTTATTTTTTTATAGTTTTATAAAAATATATTTTTTTCAGTAAATAATGATAAACACTATTTGTTTTTATGAATTATGGATTATATTCAATCTTTTTAAAAAATTAAAAAATAATAATAAGGGTTTAAAAGTAAAATTTGTCAAATTATAATTCTACTAATTAAATTTATGTCATTTGAATTAATTTTATATGAAATTTAGATATAAAAACATAAAAAAATTGTACTTTGTCTCCTTTATAACATTCATTCTTGTCACCTTTGGAAGATTAATATTAAATTAAATTTACCACTTCTGTTAATATAATTTCTCAAAATTTATTTTGTATTTAAAATCAAACTAATTTATATTATCTATTATGGTAGACCAAATTTTTCAACGAATAAATAGTACAAATAGTTGAAAAGGATTTACCGTAGTTTGGGTAAAAAATTGGATACTGATGTGGTTGTACTAAAAATGTAAGGGTAAAAAATGATCCAAAACATTTCCAACACATATTATATGAACTTATTTAGACATTATATCCTCTAGTTTTGAAAATTTACCATTTTGTAACAATGTTTTATGTGAAATATGTGGGCATGCCCTATTCTTTTCAAAATTTACAGGTGTGCCACTCTCCTCACATATAAAAGGCCACCCCTTCTTCTCTCCAATTCATACATCCCAAACCCATTTTATCTATCAATACATGCCAAAATAACAAATTAAATTCCATAATCAAATACAATAATCCTTATTTTCATTATTAATACAACTTATGAAGGCTTTTGGTGGTATACAAAAAAATTGTTTTCAGATGAGAAAAATGTTCAAAACATTACGAAGAAAGATAAGACTTAATGTAAGGTATTTTTATGTCACATTTTACTCTTATTAGACACCTTCCATATTATTCAAATATTTACATTATGTGTTTTATATAGTTCCCATTAATGTAGTTTATGATTATTCTAATGAAAATTATATAAATTTTCTTAATTATTTGAAAATTTCACCTTCATGGTGTTGAAGGTTCAAAAAGTTACCAAATCAGAATAAAATTTCCTTATAAATTTTCCTTAATCAATTCATAAGTTATTTTATTCACCAATATTATTTTAGGAGATTTATATTAATCCCCTTTGACATTTAAAGTCATGAATTTACTTATTCTCATGATATTACACAATTTATTTCATTTTTTTATATCAGGGGTCTTAGAATTCAATGTTACCAATATTGTATGGGTTTTATATTACAATATCATCATTTATCAGAATTATTATTTATTATTCATACAAAGAATAAATGTTATAATTTATCTCTTTATAAAATCATTTATTTTATTTTCATTTGGTTTTGTTTGTAGAATAGATGTCTCCCTTCATTTACCTCCCTTTATATACTCATGTGTTAAAAATAATGTTTAAAGAAAATTTGATTTTGTTTCTCTCCTCCGCCAAAAAAAATATTTTATTGCCAAACAAATTTTTATAAAAAAATCATATATCTTTTAACAATTATTAACATTTATTAAAGAATGTTTTACCATTTTTTACTTATTATTAAATATTTTTAAAGGAATCATCATGCCATTTTCTAATCAATGTACTTATGGATTTTAAGAAAAATTTGAAATGATTTGTTATTTTAACATCTAAATATAATATAGAATTATCCTCTTCCATGACTAGTCAATGTTTTAGATAAACCATTTTATGATGGAAGGGTTATTTTCAAATAAAATATTTTAGAAAATGATTAATATTTAATGCAATTAAAAGTGGAAGGTATATTTTCCCTGAGAAAGTTTTTAAATTATTTTTTATGATTAATTATAATTTTTCAGGTTTTTTTAAAAGGAATGAATTTACTCAATATTTTATGAATTTATTATTTAAAAAAGATCACTTTAATTAAATTATATTTTCCTTAAGAAACATTCCACATTTTTTTAATTTCAAAACCATTTTTCATATAAGATATCATCTTTTGATGTTACAAATGATTCATTGGAAAATGGTCTTAGGATACCATTCTTATTCCTTCACAATATGGTCTATATTAATGATGAAAAGATGTTAATTAAAATAGTTTCTCTAAAAAAGATAATATATTGATAAAATTAATAACTAAACCCTTTAATTTTTCATGGGTTGTGCTATGATGAAATGATTATGAAACATGTTTCCTTTTCACTAGTTATTCAGGGATAAAATATTTTTTAAAATCATTTATCTTCTTTGGTAATGATATGAGGAAAATTGTTTTGATAAATTGTCACATGTATATATGATTTTCATTAATTGATGGCCAGGACCTATATCTCAAACTAACGAATTGGGAAATGATTAAGGTTATATGAGCTCAAATGATACAATAGAGGTTATCCAAATCTCAAATGATGGTATACTCCAGGTTATCCCAAATCTGGAAAAATGGAAGAGGAGAGGTAATCCCAAGCATGAAATAGGTCGCACGGAAGGTTATATTGTGCCTAAAATAGGGTAAACGGAAGGATTTTACAAATGTCAAAGTAGGTAAATGAGTTGTTATCCCAAGCCTAACAAGTTATGATTGGCTTTGTGTATATCATTCAATGAATACATTCTATGATTATTAGTATTCCCAAAATCTATTCCATATCAAAGTGTTTTGTTCACATGGTTCAGTTTCTTTGATTAATTTATGATTCATACCTTATGAACTGAAAATATTTATCCCATGATGCACATTTAAGATCTATGATATGTAGGGTGTAGTTATAAAATGTTATTATCGTATTATAATAGAGTAATATCCCAATGAATTTTTCTAAAAATAAGAATAACAATGAGACAGATAATTAGAAAATTTCTGGGAGTTTTAGTAAAGGGAAATGTGAGTCATTTGCAATAAATTACATCCGTATCAATATATTACATGAGGATAAAGCTATAGAACAGACGTACTCAGGGTAATAACTGTAAAACCCGATATTTTTATGAGAAATATTTTGTTTTTATGTTATATACATCATCAAAGAAATCTTTCACTACACACAACACTATCTTAGCTTGCTTTACATGCAATCACTACCTTCCTCGATAGCTTGCGTTGTACGCAATACCGAGTTTCACTAAACAATGATATGCTATTAAAATATTATTAAAACTAGCCTTTATGAATTGTAATACCCACTTTTTAAAATTTTATAAATTTTAACTTTCAAAATTGACTTCATTTTTGGATTCGGAATATCGAAATTTTACTAAGGTGAATTTTTTGTATTTTTCTGAAAACTTTCAATTTTTGATGAATAGTGAAAACACTGAGTTGCTATTTAAAAACTGACTTTTTATTTAAATAATTATTTATTTTATTTAAATTTTTTTAGGTCAATATTGATATATAATACCTATATATGTTCAATGTAATTCATTGGAGTCATTTTATAATTTTAGATATATAAAAATTATATTGACCTTTTCACCGTCTTTTACCCACCTCCTAGGACAGTTTGAAAATTTACATAAAAATTAATTTTACCACTTCTACGAGGGGAATATCATAAATCTAAGTGACACAGTTAATATCAAGCAGTAAAATTTGCTTCAATAAGATAAAAATAATTTTTGGTGATTAGTAACTTTTTACTTTTATTTACCACGGTTAAAAGTAAATAGGGTAATTTAGGTTAAAAATGTTATTTTTATTTCCCTAACACATGTCCTAATTCTATTTGATAAGTTTAATTCGACCAAAAACAACCTTAGAAATAAAATATGACCATTTAGGTCCACATGGAATAGATTAGGACATTTAATATTATTTCATTTACAAAAGATATAAATAGTTAAAATCAAAGTTTAATAACAAAAAAATGTTTAATATAGGGATATTAATAAGATAAGTTGGACTATAAATATTAAGTAGAAATATAAAAATATTTCCTACATAATTTTATTTTATTTATAAGTTTTTGAATTTAAATAATTTAATTTATTTATGACACAATTATGATGCAGTAATTAACTTATTAAGGAAATATTAACATAATTGATATTATAAATACACAAATAAATGTAATTTGAGACTTTTTAAGAATTAAACTAATTTTAGAGGATAATATTACATATTATTATTTATTTAATTAACTTTATTAGAAATAATTATACTGTTATGATTTTTACAAAAATCAATTACCAAATCGTGTCAAAATTGACAAAAAATAGTTTTTAAAAGAAATATTATATTATTAATTGTTATTTTATTCTTAAAAATATAAGGATTGGAGAAATGACTTAAATAAGGTTATATAAATATAATGAACCACTTGGGGATCGTTTGGATTGTTATAGTATGTTTAGTAACCATATAGTGTAAGAAAACAAGAAGACACGGTAAAAGTTAAATTATTCTACTTAGAGTTAAATCAAATTCATAAGATTAAAATAGTAACCTAAACTTGTCTAAAATATATTAATTGAGAGGAGTTCGACCCATCCCCACCTTAGCTTCGAAATAAAACAATTTTGAGCTATTAGAAACCGAACATGACTTTGTTATAAAATAATATTTTATATTTTTTCTAAGGTGCCCCTCTCCTCCCATATAAAAGGGCACCTCCTCCCTCTCCTCCTCACACCACTTTGAGCCTTCATGCTCAGAAAAACCCATCCCATTTCCCTTCTCAACTTCAATAGAAACATCCTAGAGGTCCTGGTCTTCTTCGAAGACCATCTTTAGTGCCCTAAGAAAAGGTTAAGAAGAGGCACTTCAAAGAAGAGGTAATGTCCGTTAACGATTCTTTCTACATTATTTCCTCTTCTAATTATTCTTATTTAGTTGTTTCATTATGAAGTAATAATATCAGTATCACTAACATACTGATATGTTATTATAAATATGAAAAAACAGTATTTCACCTTCTATCCATCCTACAGAAAACAAAATCACCACGCGTGCGTACATACGAAATACTGTCTCTACGCCGTGGTGTAATCTGTTTTCCACCACCACCTTACTCGGATGGGTATACTGGTGTAAGAATAACTATATATGATTACATTATAGTGATATTGATTCTAAATTAGAATACATACACTTAAATACCATTCCACGATCATGGGAATGAGATCATCACTCGTGGGTATGTTCGGCATACCGTCTCCACAATGTGATGCGACTCGTTCTACATGATAATCAATGATTAAAGATTATATAACTGAATTTAATGAATCAATATGATATATATTACACTAATACCATTCTGGGAATGAGGTTTCTATAACCTAAAAATAAGAATAAGAATTTATTCGACAAAACACGCATAAGAACAAAAAGCAATAAACACCCGAATAACAAGTAGCAATGATATATTATGAATAAGAAGCTAAGAATATGATCATATATGACATCATAGCAATAATAACGGTTCTGGAATAAGTCAATAACAATATTTAAATCATTATACAGGATGTTGAGACACGTACGATGCAAATCGGACCTAAGGTAAGGGAAAATCTCACAATCTCATTTTTAACTGAGATTGTTTATACTTCAGAATTTACTGGAGAATATTTATCAACCCCATACATGTTTCCTCAATATTTAATATTATTTCTATCCTCATAAAATTCTTTAAATCCAATTTTACACTTCGGTGAGTTTTTAGTAAATGATATTAAAGGAATCGTTTTTCGTTTTTTTATGAGTTACTTTTTTGACTTTTCCAGCCAAAGTACAAGGAGAATGTTTTTCTTTAACTTATACAGAATTAATGTATTTTTTGAAAATTATTTCCATGAGGCTTCCTTTATATTTTTCCATGTTTATTTTTAAACAAATTCTTTTAGTTTAAAATTGTATGACATGTTAAGAAAGTAAAAATGTTTTTGAAGTTGAAAAGATATTTTCCTCAAGAATGAAGTTCAAGTGTTTTATCAAACATATCTTCCATCGAAGATAATATATGGTTCTATTTCTATCCCTATTTTTTTAAATTGATTTTCATATGTTATAATGGAATTATTTTTATGATGTCTATTTATATTATATGGATTATGTTATGATGTCATGATGTTTAAGAATCCATTTTTTATTACATCGGTTATGCTAAGATGTATGATTTATGATCTTGTGGCACACATAAGAATGTATCATTAAGAGATGGGTGGGACCTATATCTCCTTCCAATTAATTGGTTAAATATTTATATCTCATGAGATAGACATGGATATAAGGGCAGGTTAATCTGGTTCAGTGATACAGGACAGAAACGAGGAGTGAACTCGGTTCAGAAATGGACATTGTCTGCTAGGATTGTCTTGGAAATGAGTCTTAACTACTAAGAAATGATTTTATATGATTATGTGTGTATGCCACAAAGTTTCATTTCTTAATTTATGATTATTGGGATTACATTTCACTACTATTATTTATCCCATGTTACGAAATTATGATCTCTTTTGTAGATTTGGATTTGGAAAATGTTATGTTATTGTGAATATGATGTGACTGATATTTATTTTCTTTACCCTTACTGAGCATTTGAGCTCACCCTTTTGTATGTTTTCTTTTCCCCAGGTCAGGAAGAAGGGTATTATGTAAGATATTCATAAAGGGACTCTATATATGATAAAATAAAAGGGTGACAGTGTAGATGATTTACGAACCAGTTGTTTATGTTTCCCAGTTTCTAAAGACACTATACCTATATCTTCCTTTAATGGGTTTTTTATATGTTGTAATAAGTGTACTTCAATTTTGAATAATTAACAATGTATGTAAATTATGGGTCGTTATAGTTGGTATCAGAGAAAAGGTATAGTCAACCTTTGGAAACTAGGATGTGAAATCCTTAGTAAGAACCCCAAGGATATGTCTAAGCATAGAACACAATAGTAGTGTTTTAAAAATGGCCGTTAGTAACCTATGATAAGACCTTAAGTGTGAAATTTTATTCCTGATTATGTGGTTTTCCTATTACGATTAGTTTTTCTCACACTATGATTATTGGTTTTAGTCAATGGCTGGAACTCAAAGGAATTGTGTTAATACTGAATGTGATGGGCAATGCAATGATTGTCCCCCTGAGAAACCAAACATTATGGGAGATGGAATACAAAATCTTTTAGCCATGATCACACAACATTATCAAGCTATAAATCATGCAGGACTTACAAACGAGAAAAGGAATGAGCAACATTCTGCTGAATCCTTAATGAGGCAGCGTCCACCTTCATTCAGTGGGTCTACTGATCCATTGGTGGCTGAACAGTTGATTAGTACCACTGAAAATATATTTTTAGTTCATTAATGTTCTGAACATGATAAGGTCATCTTAGTAGTATATCGTTTGGAAGGTAAAGCAGATCAATGGTGGAATCTTATCAAGAATACGATGGCCAGAGGTGAAATTGAGTCCATAGAATGGGATGAGGTCAAGAACTTATTTTTCAATAAGTACTTCCCTCGTATTCTTCGAAAAAAGTTGGGGAAGAATTTTCTTGAAATAAAGAAAAATGATTAGCAATCGGTTGGTACCTATGAAGCAAATTTTATAATACTTGCATGGTATGCTTCTGGGATTATTATCTAACCTAAGAGTAAGATCAATCGATTCTTTAGTTTCTTAATGCCATGTCTTCAAAGGGCATTAGACATAAAGGACTTCAATAGCTACGAGTAAATCATTCGATGTGATCTCAAGGTTGAGATGGAGATTAGAGTAACCCATCAGTCATATGTGTTTGATAAGAAGAGGAAAATGGAATTTAAAGGGAAATCTAAAGACCACAGTGAAATGAAGATGACTTTTCCCTTATGTTCAGTGTGGAAAGAAAAATGGAGGGAGTTGTCTTATTAGGACAATTAAATGTTTCAAATGTGGAAAGGAAGGTTATTGGGCATTTGACTTCCGCAATGATGGGAAGAATATGTCTAGTGATGTGAACAAAGAAAAGGATACACAGTGTGAACCTCCTACACTTCAATGTTACAAGTGCAAGGAAATGGGGCATTATGCCAATCAATTCCCTAATGCAAGGGTTTTTTACGATGATCGACATAAACAAACTCTTAAGGCCAAAGACAAAGGAAAGTCACATGCAATTTCTATCAGCGATGTGGAGTATTCTAACGAAGTGTTAAAAGGTAGACTTACCATCCACTTTAAAGTAGAAAATGTTTTATTTGATTATAGATACAACCACTCTTTTATTTCTAAATAATTTTCTAAGGGTATCACCATATTACCTCCCCAGTAAGATATTTAGTTAGCTTTAACAACCCCTAATGGAATAACAGTCATATCAAAAGTTTACAATTCTTCTCTGATTGATGTTTGTGGGAAAGTGCTTCATGCATATCTTGTGATCCTTACTATAGTGGAATTTGATGTGATTCTTGGCAGGGATTTTCTTTCTCTATATGGAGATCATATCAATTTCCAAATAAGGGAAGTCACATTTCATATTCCATATCAATCTATGATCGTCTATCAATGAAAGAATGAACATAAATTTCCAGTGGAAATTTCATCCATATTATGGGTCTTGGTTCCACTAAATGAACGTTATTTATCTCAAATCATTGGGGGGAAACACATGATTAAGAATATTCCCATTTTATGGGATTTTGATTATGTCTTTCCAGAGGAATTTCCTGGTCTTCCACCAAATCGTGAAGTTGAGTTTTCTATAGAACTCATACCAGGTTATTTACCTATTTCAAAGACACCTTATACAATGGCCCCAATTAAGTTGCAGGAATTGAAGAAGCAACTCTAAGAGAATCTTGATAAGGGATTAATACGCCCCAGTGCATCACCTTGGGTAGCACTTGTTCTGTTTTTTAAGAAGAAATATGGATCAATGAGACTCTGCATTGATTATCGAGAACTTAACAAGATAGCTATCAAGAACAAATATCATCTCTCATGCATTTAGGACATATTTTACCAACTATGTAGAGCTCGATACTTTTCCATGATTGAACTTCATTCAGTGTATCATCAATTATTGGTCAAAAGGGAGGATATACGAAAGACCGCTTTCCATACATGGTATGGAAATAATGACTTTATAGTGATGCCATTCAGTCTTACTAATGCCCCTACTATCTTCATGGATCTAATTAATAGAGTCTTTAGAGACTATCATGATCAGTTTGTGGTAGTCATTATAGAAGATATTATTGTCTACTAGAATGTAAAAACATGAAGATTACTTGAGAATTGTATTAACGACCCTGAGGAAGGAGAATCATTATGCCAAATTTACCATGTTTGAATTTTGGCTTCAAAAAGATGCATTTTTGGGTCACATAATCTCAAAAGAGGGGATATTTGTGGATCCAGCAAAAACAATGGTTATCGAAAGATGGTCGAGAACAACAACAGTAACTGAGATCTGATGTCTTCTTGGTTTGGCTGGATATTATCGACATTTTTTGAATTCTTTTTCACGATTAACTAATCCACTCACCAGGTTGACTCAAAAAGGAGTTTAGTTCATTTTGACGGAGGAGTGTGAAGAGAATTTCAAGGAGTTAAAAAGAAGTTTATCTTGTGCACCTGTGCTCACACTGCCTTGTAGTGGAGAAAGGTTTGTGATTTACAGTGATGCATCAAAGAAGGGACTGGGGTGTTTTCTCATGCAAAATGATATGGTGACAGCTTATGCCTCACGACAGCCCAAAATACATGAGAAAAATTACCCAACTCATGATTTGGAGTTAGCTGCTATAATCTTTGCATTAAAGATTTGGAGGCATTATCTTTATGGAGAAAGGTGTGATATTTATACTGATCATAAAAGTTTAAAGAATATTTTCACACAAGATGTGTGGAATATGCACCCAAGAAGATGGTTGGAGGTGATTAAGAATTACAACTTCTCAATTCATTACCACTCTAGGAATGAAAACAAGGTGGCAGATGCATTAAGTCGAAATGACCATGATAACTTATCCATGATGAGGAACAAAAAATATCTAATATTTATTGATTTAAAAAGAATGGATCATGGATTTATAATGGAAGGGGAAAATCATATCTTTCTCAAATGAATGTTCAACCATCTATACATGTGAAGATTAAAGAGGCACAAAAAGAATATCTATAGTTACAACATAAGGTGAGAAATGTTCCTAAATTCAACATTAATTGTGATGGGATAATAAGGTTCAAGAATTTGGTTTTTGTTCCTCCCATACAATAATTAAAGAAGGAGATTCCTGATGAGGCTCATAGTTCTTCATTCTCTATTCATCCTGGAAGCACGAAGATGTCTAGGGACCTGGAAGAGTACATATGGTGGGATGGCATGAAAAGAGACATTACTGAATATGTCTCTCGATTCTTGGTTTGTCAGCATGTTAAAGCTGATAGACAGAAGTCTAAGGTGATGTTACAACCATTACCCATCCCCAAATGGAAATGGGAAGACATCACTATGGACTTCGTCACCGGACTTCCTAAAACATCTAAAGGCAATAATGCTATCTGGGTCATAGTTGATCATCTTATGAAGTCGGCACACTTCATTTCTATAATAGAAGACTTATCTCTAGATTAGCTTTCCATGATATATGTAAAGGAAGTTGTATGATTGCATGGAGTACCACTTTCCATTATATCTGATCAGGATCCGAGGTTTAACACAAAGTTTTGGTGAAGTCTTCAGCATACTCTGGATACAGAGTTGAGTTTCAGCACTGCATATCATCCTCAGACTGATGGTAAGTCTGAGAGGACAATTCAAACTCTAGAAGATATGATGAGAGATTTCTCTATGGATTTCAAATGATGTTGGGATAAACACCAAACTTTGGTGGAATTTTCTTATAATAATAGCTTTCACTCTAGTATTCAGATGGCTCCTTATGAAGCTCTCTATCGAAAGAAATGCCGAACTCCAACTTGCTGGGATGAAGATGGGGAAAGAAAGCTATTTGGACCTGATCTTGTTGATGAGATTGAAAAAAAGGTATGATCTATTCAACAACACATAAGAGCAGCTCAGAGTCGACAAAAAGGTTATGACGATAACTGAAAAAAGTACCTAGAGTTTTAAGTGTGTGATAATGTTTTCTTACGAATATCTCCTTGGAAGAGAGTAATGATATTTGGAAAGAAGGGAAAGTTGAACCCTAGGTATATCAGTCCTTTCGAAATACTGGATCGTGTTGAAAAGGCAGTTACCGATTGGAGCTTCCACAAAATCCCTCTCAAGTTTACGATTTGTTCCATGTATCTCTCCAGGGAATGTACATACCTGATCCTTCACATGTACTCAGATCAGATGTTTTACCGCTGGAGCAAGATATTTCTTATAAATATGAACCGATAGATATTCTGGATCGTAACAAAAAATTCCTACAGAACAAGACCATTATCTTGGTGAATTTTTTATGGAGGAACCACGAATTAGAAGAAGTTACATGGTATCTCGAGCATATGATGAGGGAGAGGTATCCTTACCTGTTTGTTACAATGGGACAAATTTTGAGGGCGAAATTCATTTTAAGGGGGGTAGAATATAACACCCGAGATTTTTATGAGAAATATTTTGTTTTTATGTTATATACATCTTCAAAGGAATCTTTCACTGCACACAACACTAGCTTAGCTTTATTTATATGCAATCATGGCCTTCCTCGATAGCCTGCATTGTACGCAATACCGAGTTTCACTAAAAAACGATATTCAATTAAAATATTATTAAACCTATCTGTTATGAATAGTAATACCCACTTTTTGAAATTTTATAAATTTTAGCATTCAAAATGGACTTCATTTTTCGATTCGTAATATCGAAATTAGCCTAGGGTGAATTTTTGGTATTTTTTGGAAAACATTCAATTTTTGATGAATAGTGAAAACACTAAGATACTATTTAAAAACAGACTTTTTATTTAAATAATTATTTATTTTATTTAAATTTATTTCAGATCAAAATTGATACATAATACCTATATATGTTCAAATTAATTCATTGGACTCATTTTATAATTTTATATACATAAAAATTTTATAGAAATTTTTACCGTCTTTAACCCACCTCCTAGGAGAATTTGAAAATTTGCATAAAACATAATTTTACCGCTTCTACGAGTGGATTTTCGAAAATCCGAGAGACATGGTTAATATCAAGGAGTAAAATGTGGTTCAATAATATAAAAAAAATTTCGGTGAATAGTAACTTTTTACTTTTATTTACCATGGTTTAAAGTAAAATATTTCCTACATAATGGTATTTTATTTATAATTTTCATACTTTATATAATTTAATTTATTTATAAAACAATGATGATGCAATAATTACCTTATTAAGGAAATATTAACATAATTGATATTATAAATACCCAAATAAATTTAATTTGAGACTTTTTAAGAATTAAACTAATTTTATAGGTTAATATGACATATTAGTATTGATTTAATTACCATTGTTAGAACTAATATTGCTATTATGATTTACACAAAAATCAATTACCAAATAGTGTCAAAATTGACATAAAATAGTTTTTAAATGAAATATTATATTATTAATTGTTATTTTATTCTAAAAAATCTAAGTTTTTGCCAAATTACTTTGATAAGGTTATATATATTAATAATTAACCAGTTGGGGTTATTTTGGCTTTTCATAGTAAGTTTATTAACCATATAGTGTAAGAAAACTAGAAGACATGATAAAAGTTAAATTATTTAACTTAGAGTTAAATCTAAATGATATTTTTAAAATAATAACCTAAACATGTCTAAAATATATTTCTTGAGAGGATTTAGAATCATCCCCACCTTAGCTTAGAAATAAATAAATTTGGAGCTATTAAAAACTGAATATGACATTATTATAAAATAATATTTTATGCTTTTCCTAAGGTGCCCCTCTCCTCCCTTGTAAAAGGGCACCTCCTACCTCTCCTCCGCACACCACTTTGAGCCTTCAAGCTCGGCCAAACCCTACCCACTTTCCTTCTAAACGTCCCTAGAAACATCATAGAGGACCTGGTCTTCTTCAAAGACCATCCTTAGTGCCCTAAGAGGAGGGTAAGAAGAGGCACTTCAAAGAAGAGATAACGTCTGTTACCGATTCTATCATCATTATTTCTTATTCTAATTCCTCATATTTAGTTGTTACATTATTAAATAATAACATAAGTATCACTCATATACCGATATTTTATTATAAATATGAAACATCCCTATTTCACCTTCTATCCATCCTACAGAAAATGAAATCACCGCGCGTGCGTACGTACGGAATACTGTCTCCACGCTTTGGTGTAATCTATTTTCCGCCACCACCTTACATGGATGGGTATAATGGTGTAAATAATAACTATATATGATTATATTAAAGTGATATTTATACTGAAATAGTATACATACACTTCAATACCATTCCACGATCATGGGAACGATATCATCGCTCGTGCGTACATACGGCCTACCGTCTCCACGATGTGATGCGACTCGTTCTACATGATCTTCAATGCTTAATGTTTACATAAATTAATTTAATGAATAAATATGATATATATTACACTAATACCATTCTGGAAATGATGTATCTATAACCTAAAAAGAAGAATAAGAATTTATTTGACAAAACACGCATAAGAACACAGAGCAATAAACACTCGAATAACAAGTATCAATGAAATATTACTAATAAGAAGCTAAGAATATGACCATATATTATATCTTAACAATTATTATGATTCTGGAATAATTCAATAACTTTATTTATATTATTATACAGGAGGTTCGGACACATACGAAGCAAATCAGGCCTAAGGTAAGGGAAAATCTCACAATCTCATTTTTATCTGAGATTGTTTATACTTCAGAATTTACTGGGGATTATTTATCATCCACATCCATTTTTCCTCAATATGTAATATTATTTTTATCCTCCTACAATTTTTTGAATCCAAATTTACCCTTTGGTGTGTTTTTATTAAAAGATTTGACACGAATATTTTGTTGTTTTTTTACAAGGTACTTTTTTGACTTTTCCGGCCAAAGTACGAGGAGAATGTTTTTCTTTAACCTATACGGCATGAATGGTTTTTTAGAAAATTATTTCCATGAAGATTCCTTTAAAATTTTTCATGATTATTTTTAATCAACTTGTTTTAGTTTAAAATTTTATGACATGTAAAGAAAGGAAAAATGTTTTTTAATTATAAAGGATATTTTCCTCACGAATGAAGTTCAAGTATTTTACCAAAATTATTTTCCATATAAGATAATATAGGGTTCTATTTATGTCCCTATTTTTTACATTTATTTGATTATTTTATGATGGAATTATTTTTATGATGTCCTTTTATCTTATATGGATTCTGTTATGATGTAATGATGTTTAAGAATCCCATTTTTATTACATGGGTTATGCTATGTTGAATGATTTATTATCTTGTTGCACACATAATAATGGTATCATAATGAGATGGGTGGGACCTATATCTCCCTCCAATTCATTGGGTAAAGATTTATATCTCATGAGATAGACATGGCTAGAACGGTAGGTTAATCTGGTTCTGTGATACTAGACTGAAATGAGTAGTGAACTCGGTTCAAAAATGGATTTGTCCGCTAGGATAGTCTTGGAAATGAGTCTTGACTACTAAGAAATGATTCTATATGATTATGTGTGTATTCCACAAAGTTCCATGTTTTAAGTTATTATTATTGGGATTAAATTTCACTACTTTGATTTATCCCATGTTATGAAATTATGATCTCATTTTCAGGTTAAGATTTCTAAAATGTTATGTTATTATGAATATGATGTTATTGGTATTTCTTTTGTTTACAGTTACTGGATCATTTGATCTCACCCATTTGTATGTTTTCTTTTCCCCAGTTCAGAAAGATGTGTATTAAGTAAGATATTCCAAAAGGGATTCTAGATATGGAAAAATAAAAGGGATATAGTGTAGATGATTTACAAACCATTTGTTTATGTTTCCCAGTTTCTAAAGACACTATACCTATACGGTCCTTTCATTGTTTTGATATATGTTGTAATAAGTGTACATCAATTTTGAAGTATTAACAATGTATGTAAAGTAAGGGTCTTTATAATAACTCTAGAAAGGGACCATTGTTCTAGATACGATCATAACATGGTGTACAATAATAGGTATTGTTTCATACCTAGTTTGACACTCCTACGGGATATGGTATGGAAATTTACAACCTCTTTATTGACCATCATGATGTATTTGAATAATGGCCTTGAATCGCGTAGGTTAGGAATATGTTTTCATTGATTGGAAAGTTGATTTCATAATTTAGACATCTTATAAATCATTTTTCATGATTATATGGTTTTCCACTTTTATTGTTATTTCTAATAGTACAATTTATGGTATTATACAATGGCTAGAACCTGATGTAACCATGTTAATATTGATTCTGATGTAAAATGAAATTGTTTTCCTCCTAGTAAACCAAATTTAATTGGAAATGGAAGTAAAAACCTCATTTAAATGCTCATCAAAAAGTTCTCACTCTTTGAATAATGTTTAACTTTCAAATAATAAATTAGGGAACAACATTATGTTGAGTCCTTTATGAAGATATATCTACCCTCTTTTACTAGGCCCACAGATCTACTAGTCACTGAGAAATGTATCAATACCAAAAAATATATTTTCTTTTTTCCAATGTTTGGATTATGTAAAGATTATTTGATTTTTTATCATTTGTAAGGTGGAGATTATTTTTTGTGGTAAAATATTAAGAGTATGAGTCAATATGAGGTAATTGAATCTATGTAATGGTATGAGTTTAAGTTCTTATTATTTAGAAAGTACACCACTTTTTGTCTAATAAAAATAATGGAGAACAATTTCTAGATCTCAAATAGAAGGATAGTTAATCTATTAGAACCTAAGAATATAATTTTACATTGAATTCATAGAATTAATATGATTTAACTAAAAGACAAGATATTAAAACTAATCGATTCTTCGGTATATTAAGACCAATTCTTCGAATGACATTATTAATAAGTGACCTTTGTTGCTATGAAGAAATCATTTGCTGTTCACTGAATGTAGATGTGGAAATTATAGATTCCAACCACTCACATGGTCTTGATTTTAATTGAATGTTTGAGTCTCATGAGAACTCCAATAAATCACATTAGGGATTGAAATTACAAATACCAATATTCCAAAAAATTGGGAAGAATCACTCAAGTGAAAACATTCAATGAAGAAATGATTATAAGAAATGTGAAAAGACAATCCATCTATAAAAATAATTTAAAAGTTAATTAGGGAGTCAGGTTAATTAAATGAATGGAGAGAGAGTTAAAAAAATTCTCCACTCACACTATAGTGTTCCATGTTCAAGTTGTATTGGAATTATGTGACTCAATTCATAAATACAAGGGTTAATATGGATGATATACTACAATAAACTCTAAAGACAATGTTATAATGGAATTTTCATAAAATAATAGAGATGATGTCAATCATGATGATTTGGAATAATTATCCTCTCCAATACAGAAAGGAATTTCCATATTCTATTTTGTATGAATGAAAACAATTAAAATCTAATTATTCTCCCATTACTGAAATTCAATCTGATTTTGATTGCAGATTATCTCCCTCTACATGTATTTTAGAGTTGTGAAATCAAATTTGATATTTTATCGGTATAAGGATATACCCTAATTCGAATGAAAATTTTTTTATATAATATATTGTGTAATGAGTTAATTATCTTTCTGGAGTGTATATGTCTCCTTGTAAGATTAATTTATTCATTGTGGATACCATAATTTATTTATGGTTTCACGATTTATTAAAAGATAAAATTCATTGACACACCTTTTATGGTTTTTTGGAATAGGAGTTTATCAAGATTAAGAATATTTTAAGCGACCTTTTTGGAAATATATCCCTTTTATTAGTTATAAGTTTTTTTGAAAATTTTATTTGAGGGAGAATTCATTTTAAATATATATACATTGGATTATAGAAATTACAATCCTTTAGGGCCTATCTTATCTTTGACATTGAGATAATTATTTGGTTTCTTTAATTTACATATGATGTAAACACGCTTCATTAAAATCAGAGAATATTTTTGTCTAGATAATATTTACAGATTATATATATTTTAAGGAAGTTTTAAGGATAATTTTATTACCACATTTGAATATATCGAATTGGGATTAGAATTATACTTCATTTTCTTGGTGAAGTATTTAGAAATATCTTGACGTGGATTATCATTTCAACACTATGTATCATCCTCAAATAGAAGGTCAGTCTAAAAGAATGATTAAAACACCAAATGATATGATATGATGCAATTCTATTGATTTCATTGGTGTATGATATTAACCCCTTTGTCTAGTTCAACATTCAACTAAAAATATATTTTATATTAGATTTCAGATGGATCCATATGATTCACTTTTTGGAATGGAGTGTAGAACTACAATATAGTGAAATGAAGTTTCAAAAACAATGATATTGAGAACTGAGCTAGATGATGAAATGAGATATATGTTCACATCCATTAAGAATCAAATAATGTTTTCACATGTTTAAATGAAATGTTATGATGATAATAATCGATGTGATCTGGAATTTGATGTTCATGGGAAGTTGTTTCTAAAAATATCTCTATAGTGGAAAGTAGGTAAAAATATTCCTTAGGTATATCGACCCATTTGTAATTATTTATTGTATTTGGATGGTAGAGTATATATTATTCTTTACTTCATCAATAGAGATACATGGAACACAGAATGAACCAAAAAGAGAGATACATTGGAAATTATTTATTATATTGAGATGGTATCATATAGATTAGTGTTTCTAATGATTGTCTTTCTGGTTCATCGTGTCTTCCATGTATCTCTCTTGAGGAAAAAAATACTAGATCTATCACATGTAATAAACTCAGAGGTCATTCCACTGGGACATGATATTACATGTAAGTTACAAAAGTGGAGATTCAGTATCATAGAGATAATGTTTTACTAAAAAAATCATTCACCTTGTCAATATTTTTTTCATAAACAAGTAGTTTAAGGAAACTATGTGGGAACCTAATGTTGTAAGGTGGAAAAAATATCCCAATTTTTTGGTACAAATGTGATTAATTTCGAGGGATAATGTCATTTAAAGGTTTTAGAATGTGATACACTGAGATTTTGATAAATATAATAGTCATAAAAAATTAATACATTTGATATTTTTATTACACAGAACAATGATTTGATCTTGTATTTCACACAACACATATTCAAGCATGGGTTACAAACAACACGGAGTTTAAACAAACCATTCTATATTATTAATTTTGTTAGGTAAAATTGATAATTTTATCCTCGATATTAAACATAGTGATTCAAATTTTGAGAATACTATTTTTAAAAAATGTATTTATTTAATATTATAAAAAATTATTAAATTTAATTTATAATAATTTTAGAAATATTATATTAAAAAATAAACTTCATTTTTAAGTCTTTTTATCAAAATTTTCATGGATTGGAATTTTTTTACCATATTGAAAAGATAAATTATCTAATGAAAAGTGAAATTTTTTGTTTTTATAAAGAGTTGTAATTTATTTTAATGCTTTTTAAACTACTAAATTATTTTAATATGGTTTTAAAAGTAACCTTAGTTAAATTATATATCTATTAATCTATTTTAGATTGTTGTAATAATTTTTATATTGAATTTGGATACAAAAAAAATTGTAATATTTTGAACAGTTTCCCTTTAAATACCCTCTTTATTTGTCACGTCTATGGGATTCATTTTATATAAAAAAAATTCTAATTTAGTGGGTATGATTTTGAAAAATGGAATACACATTTGAAAAGATGGATTCTATATTTTTAATAATAATAATAAATATTATCTAATAATGTAAATTTAAATTTTCACAATAATTAATTGTAAAAAATATATTTTTGTTAAGCTGAAAATGTGTGTGTCGTGGTTTAAACTAAAAAGATGAGAGTTAAAAGTGACCAAAATAATTAAAAACCTCTTGGATAGAGAGTTTTCAACATTTTATATTTTTCTTTCTATAATGGACCATTTTTTAGCCCAGTAAAATCTAAAAAATATGGGTACACCTCCTATAAAAATATAAACGCGTTCCACTCACCTCACATATAAAAGGCCCCCCATCTCTTATCCCTTTCATACATCCAAAACTTATTGGTTAATTAACACCCTACCAAAATAAATTTTATATTTCCCTTATATCATCCTATAATCCTTATTTTCATATAAATACTACCTATGAAGGATTTTTGGGCAATCCAAAAGCAGTTGTTTAAAGAAGAGTAGATTTGAACATGTATGAAGGAAGTTGAGAAATGTGGTGAGGGAATTATATCCCACCAAGTACTTCTATGTGATACCTTCCATATTCACCCCATAATTCTTTTTTAATGAATATATAATTACCATGAATGTTTTTTATTATGCTTCTTTTAAAAACTATGTGGATTTACATATCTAATTTATGATCACTCTTCCATGGGTTTTTGGTACATATGTTACTAATTTGGTATATGTTTTTATTCAACATTACCACTTTGAGGCATTGGTTGTGTTATGAACCCCTCTTATTTTATGTAGTTTATATGGATCCCCTCTAAAAATTAATAACATAAATTTACTTATTCTCATGAAATTATATTTTGTATTTAATTTTATAATTTCATGGGTCTTAGGAATCAACATTACCATAGAGATAATGGTTTTAAGTTAAAAAATCATCATTTGTTGGATTGTTCATTATTATTCATCTAATAATGAAATATTATGAAATATATCTCATTAAAGTCATTTGTTTTCTTATATTTTTGTTTTTTTCATGAAAATACAAGGTTTTCTTCTGTTGTTCGCAATTTATGTAATTTATAGTACAATTTAATTGTTTTATGAAAGTAATATTTTATTTCAATCCTCATTCAAAAAATGATTTTTCTTTAAAAAATCATTTTTTTGCTAAATAATAATGTTGGGTTCCCAATATAACATAAATCTAGTTTTATACCCATTTTAGTGAATACAAATAGAATGTCCTAGATTTTGTTGTATGAACTGAAGAATTAAACCCAAGAGAATATTAATAATGGATTCATTCATCCATGTTTTTCACAGTCAGGAGCATCGATTATTTTTTATGAATAAAGATGTGTAAATGTGATAATTTTTTGATTTTCAAAATATAACAAGATCACCTTCAATGAAACTTATCATCTACCCTATATTTATGACTTTTTTAACCTAATGTGTGAAGATTGACACAATTTCAAGATTCATCTTTATTCTAGGTATCATCAATTGACAGTCAAGAATGTGTATATACTTGATACATCATTCTGTATTAGGTATGGAAAATATGATTTTATAGTTATTCCATTTATTCTAACTAATAACCCCTATGTGTTCATTGATTTAATGAATAATTTCCTTGAATATAATATTGATCAGCTCGTGTTAGTCTTTATTAATGAAATTATTAATTATTCAACAAAAATGAAATATTATGACGATCATTAAGTTAGTTTTAGGAAAACCATGAATGGGGATAATATTTATAAATAATTTATCATGAGTGAATTCTAACTTCAAAATTTTTTATTATAGGGTTATATGATATTTAATGAAGGTATATTAGTAGGTCTTTTAAAGACAGAATCTATTGAACATTGGACCAAACAAAAAAATGTTACTAAGATCTATAATTTTCTTGGTTTATTATTATATTTTAAGTGAATTATAAAAAATTTATCTTTACTATCCAATCCAACCACCATGGGAACTCATAAGTGAGATATATTCCTTTCCAAATTTGTATGGAAAGAAAATTTAAATTAATTGAAGAAATTTTTTTTCGTTGCATATGTTCTAACATTACACTATAGTAGATATGAGATTTTAAAATATAGTGATACATCAAATAAGGTAGTGAGATGAGTTGTGAAAAAAAACTATATGGAGATATTTTATGTCGTATGCACATTGAGGATTCGTGAGAAAATTTCCCAAATTATTTTTTGGAGTTAATTGTACTAATTTTTTCATTATTGATATGGAATAATTATCTTTACAATGAAATGTGATATATATATAATGAAAATAAATTTTTAGATTATATTTTTATAGAAAAATATATCAATATGCACATGAGAATTTGGTTCGAGCTGACTAAATAATATGAATTCTAGAAACATTACCACCCGGGGAATGAAAATAAGTTGGAAGGTGATCTAAGCCAAAAGGATCCTTATATCATATCTTTTATGAGGATAAAAAAATGATAAAATATTACTATATATGAAATTGATGGATCATGAAATCATTATGAAAGTGGAGAAATAATATTTTTATCAAATGAGTGTTCAATCATCTGTCCATGTCATGAATTAATAGGTGCAAAAGGATGATATAAAACAATGTAATATGGTAATAAATTGTATTAAGTGTAACCTTGATTGTAATAGAAAATTAATGATAATTAACCATTGACTCATTCTATTCATACCATATTTAAAAAATTATTATTTTTCTATAAATCCCAAAATCCACCTTCTTATAGGCATCCTCCAACTACAAAGATGTATAAAGATCTAATGGAGTATTTCTAGAGGGATATAATGAAGAGATCTATTTTTATGTATGTATCCAGGTGCATGGTATTTATGAAATTTATTTATTAAATATAAAATTCTAAGTTTGTGTTACAACCCTTATCTAAAATATAATGGAAATGGGAAAATATAGCGATGGATTTTTTGTTGGGCTCCCCAAAACAACAAAAATACATAATGTTAAATGGGTTTTAGTAAATCACCTTATCAACTCAAAACACTCATTGACACTAGAGGATATTTCCTTATTAATTAGATTGATATAATTTATATTAAGGAAGATATATTTTTTGGATACTCATTCTTAACATACATATATATTACGTATTTTTATATGAATATTTCTTACCTTACACAAGCATGTCCCTAAGAACTATAAAATTCTAGTACCTTTAGAAACATGGATCAAGATGTTCTAAAAGATGTTCAATATTTCCCATAAAGATCTTCCCATTTAGGAATCCAACATAAAAAATTTCTTTATAACATGGGGAAATGATACATAACAAATAGAGTGCTTAGATTCTCATTAGGGAAAATATAAAAGAGATATGTAAATATAAAAAGAATATAAGTGTATGAGAAAATGAGAATAGAATTTAAATTACATACCCTTCCAATCAATTATGTTGGACTGTTCCTATGTTAATCATGTTTTACATATCAAAAATCATGTTAGACCTATTTACTCTATCTTAAATCATGTGTAGATATTGTAGGTTTCACTATGCTTTAAATAAACTTTTAAAGATCCCGATTCATATCAATAATTTTTAATTATTTTTAACCTTATTTAAATTTATAATATATTTAATTATTATATGCATGATTAAGTACAATCCATTCTATGAATATTATTACTTAATAATTTTTAAAGATATTTGGCTAAGCTTGAGAAATGGTGATTCGGCCATCAGTTCTGGTTTTCCGGCAAAGGACCAGACATCGTGTCCCAGACACCGTGACCTAGACACCATGACCTAGACACTGTGACTGAGAAACTGTTACCTACACACCGTCACCTAGACACCATGACCCAGACACTTTAAAGAGACACCATAACCAGTTTCTGATCTCATGAAATATGTGACACTGGTTCCTTAGTACTATCACCAAGACACTATTAAATGTTTGGAAAATTACTAGAAATAATGTTCCTTACACCGCATCTATGCTACCATTTATTGATCTCAATACAACTGTAGCATCACAACTGTCTCACCGTTCGAAGGAAAAGAAGAAGACATTATTTCATGGTTATTTTGTTTCTAAGTGACACCGTTTCGAGACAGAGTGCGACACCATTCAATAATTTGATTTGTTGTTTTTCAATTTAATTTCTAATAGTCATATTATAATCATTTAACAACAATGACATATTTAAAGATTTTTTGTATTAATCTCACCTGATATTATGAGGTATGAGGTGTAGAATACATGCACGCTATCAATTCCAATGTGTTCAACCCGTAATTAATAAGATGATAAGCTGGGCTACAAAAATATACAGACATAGACGTAGAAGAGAGATTTTTTAAAGTAAAAATAATACATGCAAAAAGATAAAACTGAAGAATACATGAATCACTCTCAATTTCAAAAGGCCGGACTACTATAGATCAGAATCAAGATCATCTTCACAGTACCAGTATCAATAAGAACGTGAGCTAGATCTAACTGGAAACCAGAGAACCAGCCTTGTGATAATATGTTATTCACAAGAATACTCAATACCTACATCTACTTCATCCTAGAATCCCATATCTTCATAGAATAATACTCTGAGCACTTATAACAGTTTCTCATCAACATTTCTCTATTGTCGACTATTTTTGTCTTTCGAATAGTGTGTGTGTCTATATTAAAATCACACACTTTCTCCTATACTAAACAAAAGGATACAAGATATCATTTCTCTCTAAACTTCATAAATCTGTTTACTCCCACTGATAAGTGTGGAAGAGGTACTTGTTTTACCTAGTAGTTTTTACCCACAAATAATGGTAGAAGAGGTCGTGTGACCCATACAATCTTATGTATTGGTGTTTAACCTAATCCAAAGTGTGTATTGAATTTATTAATATATACTTATAGGGGGTAGGTGATCACCATGTGGAGTAGATTGGGTCTCAAAATGAGACTAAACCTCTTTTTTTATTCATTATGTCTCATAATTTAGTTTTTTCATATTTTCTATATATTTTAAAAATCACTAGATTATACTTTGATAGTTATTTTTTGATATAATTTATAACTGATTTTCCATATTCGAAAATCTTCAAATGTAATATCAGTAACTCACATTAATATTAATGAAAATTAATCAATCATTCGTGATGTTATTCCAATATTAAAACTCTTATACCCATATTACTATGATTAACTAGGATATAACATTTTTTATTGGGGAATATTTTTTAGAGATCTACTAAAAGAAATGTTTATAAATACTCAATTCACCCCTGTTGAGTACTCTACTCCAATGAACATTTGGTATCAAAGGGTTTTTATTCTCATTAAGAGAGTTTTTTTCAACTATGATTTTAGTTGTACTTCAAAGATCTGTAAATTTCTATTAATTAAATATTTCTATCTCTTTGAAAGTATTTCATTATTATGGATAA
Organism: Viscum album; assembly: GCA_963277665.1. Lineage (NCBI taxonomy): Eukaryota > Viridiplantae > Streptophyta > Magnoliopsida > Santalales > Viscaceae > Viscum > Viscum album. Next base: position 351,790,995 of record OY728123.1, read on the forward strand.
TATATTCTAAGGTGTTACAATAAACAGACCACCATTCATCAATGGAACTAATTATTCCCAATGTAAAATTAAAATTAAAATACATTCATCAAGTTTATTTTTTGAAATTTGGTTTTCAATTATAGATGATATTCCTATTTCTCATATAATTACATGGGATGAACCAAGCAAGACTATTGATAATAAAAACTGCAAATCCATTAAATCCTTATATTTATCTTTTCTAGATGAAAATTTTACAGAATTTCTTCTTGTAAAACTACCCATTAAATATGGGATACTTTTTCTATTTCACATGAAGGAATTTCTAGTGTGCAATAAATAAAAATTAATACTTATACACTTGAGTATTATAACTTTAGAATGATGAATGATGTCCCTATTTCTGAATTGTATCTTAGGTTCAATGAAATTTTCAACACATTCTTTTCTCTTGGAAGAGAATTTACTACCAAAGAACAAATCATTAGGATTATAAGAGGAAAACCTGATAGATAGATAGGAACCTCTGTCTCTATTATAGAGTCATGCAACATTAGTAAATTACATAAAAAAGTACTCATTGGGAAACTAATGATATATAAAGAAGAACTGAAATTCAATAAGGAGTAGGAGGATGAACCCATAAGAAAATCTGTGGCAATTGAGACCACTACCTCTAAACAAAAGAAAATGGAGAAATTGCATGTCACAGTAGAATGTTCCTACAGTGAAAAACATTCACCTGAAAGTTATTAGGAGATAGCTCAATTATCCAGAAGGATAAATAAATTTTATAAACGGACGAAATTTTTCTGAAATCCTAACATCGAAGGAAGATATGATCCAAAGGTATGTTGGAAGAAATATGGGAATTAATTGAAATTTCTGATGAGATATTATTTTATCAATGTAAATGAAAGGGATATGTAAATTCTGACAATCCAATACTCAAATATAAAATGTAATATGAGGAAAAATATAAAAAGTATAAAAAGTCTCTGAATGTCACTTGGAGTGCTTATGATGAGAGTTTAGGTGATTTAGAGTCTTCACATGATGAATAGGATACCAAAGCCAATATGTGTTTCATGACAAAAATATCTGTGGTAACCTTGGAATCTACTATACAAAATCACTATTACTCTAGAGATGAAATCGATTATTAATATATGTCTAAAAAAGAAATGTTTTTGTATTGAAATATGATTGAAGAGATATGAAATTAACTAAAAGATATATACAAGTCTTTAAAGAAATTGTATCCTCTTACCTCAACTGCTAAATCTGATGTTGTTGTAGAAAGAGAGAATGATGCTCAATTACTCAAAAAAACAATGAATTAAATCTATCTAATGAGATATTGAAAAAGTGAATTGAATGGTTTACTAATGGAAAAGATACCTTGTTACAAATTCTATTTAAACAGATAACCCCTAAATACAAAATTGGTATTGGCTATTAACCTGGTAAAAGAAATTTTTCAAAACCCAATTATGCTTCTATGTCTAGAACATACTGATTTACTCTTAGTTCAGGAAAACAAATTCATGTTCAAATTAAGACACACTCTCTACTATTTCGAGTATTTTGGGGGAAAATAGAGTTTAAATCTATAATACTTTACAGAATGATAATAGGAAACCTATAAGGCAGATGTGGGTTCCTAAATCACATGTTACTAATATTAATAAACCCAAACAAATATGGGTACCAAGGTCTGTTTTTATTTGACAAATTTGTAGGAAAATTATTTAAAGAGATCTTATAAAAGCTTATGGTACTTGGATAGTGGTGGTTCAAGACACGTGACAGGTGAAAATTCATCTTCCAAGAACTTAATAAAGATTTATGGGGTACATGTCACCTTTTTTGAAAATTTCAATGTAAAAATCCTTATCCTCGGATAAATCGGTTACTCTGCCTCAGTTTAAATTTTCAAAGTACATTTTGTTGATGAACTGAAATATAATCAGCTTAGAGTTTCACACCTATGTGATGATGGATTTCATGTTAAATTTTAAAATTATTCTTGCAATGTTTTTAATTATAAAATTTAATTATTATTTTATGCATTAAGAAATGAAAATTAATATTCTATTAGCATAGATTCTTTAGTCTTAAAAAATAAATCATGTTTAATTGTATTTCACAATTAATCATGGAATTGGTATTGAAGACAAGGACACTGTAATATTCACTCTCTTATAAATCTGACAAGAAAAACTATAGTCAAAGATATACCCAAACTATTCTTTTCTAAATGATAAATTGCGTAGTCCTTTCCCAAAGGGAAATCAATAAAAAAATTCCACCAATCCAATGATAGAATTATTATCTTCTCAACCTATCGAGTTGGTTAAAATGGTTTTTTTGGACCATCTAGAGGTTCTAGTTTAAATGGGAAGAACTATGTTAATGTTCTTTTAGATGAGTTACCTAGATAAACACAGACCTTCTTTATTTCTCACAAAAGTGAAACCTTCACTCATTTAACCAAATATACTAAAAATATAGAAAACATTAGTAGACATAGAATTAAATCTCTATGAAGTGATCATGTACGTGATTTTTAAAATCTAGATTTTGTATCCTTTTTCTTACAAAATGTCTACTGTAATAATTTCTCTACCACTAGAACACCTAAAAATGGAGTTACAGATAGAAGAAATAAGACCATGTATGAAATTTCTAATACCATGCATATTGAATATGAATTACACATTTAATTTCAGGATGAATCTATAAGTACATAATTCTATATTATTTGGAGAGTATTAATTAGACCTATTATTAAAAGAAAACCATATGAGTTATGGAAAAATAGGAACCCCAATTTAAACTACTTCAAAGTATTTTTTTTGTAATGTTTATATCCTTAATACTAAGGAAAATGTTGGGAAGTTTTCGTCCATAAGTGAGGAAGGAATCTTTTTAGGATAATCAATCTCTAGTAAACCCTATAGAGATTATAACAAAAGAACTAAATGTGTGGAGGAATCTGTCTATGTCATGTTTGATGAGATGAATCTACATTATCATAATACCACTCTAGAGAATCTAGAGGATGATATGTCAAATTTAAACATCAATGAAAAAACCTCCAAATATCATGTAACATAATCTATAAAAAATTTCCAATATTATAAATTCTCAAGATTCAATTCAAAATGAACATAAACCTACTGAAGAAACTGAAATAACAACCCCCTATTTTTCAAGAGCTGTTATAACCCTAAAAAAACCCTTTATATGTTTTTGTTGGAGTTTTTATATAAAGGAACACAAAATAGAGCTTCACTTAGAAATCATTTTGAAAATTAGGTATTCTTGTCACAACTTTAACCCAAAAACATTAATGATGCTATAGATGATGAATTTTGGGTAATGGATATGCAAGTAGAACATAATCAATTTGGAAGGAAAATGTTTGGAAACATGTTGACAGACCCAAATCATATTAACTATAGGCACTAAGTGGGTGTTTAGAAATAAGGTAGATAAATATTGTAATATAGTTAGAAACTAGGCTAGATTGGTTGCATAGGGCTATATTCAAGAAGAAGGAATTGGCTATGAGAACACCTTATCACCTATTAACAGACATGAAGCCATCAGAATTCTGCTTTCTTATGATGCACATAGGAATTCTAAAATATATCAAATGGATTTCAAGAGTTCCTTCCAAAATGGGTATATAGCAGAGGACGTATTTGTTGAAAAACATAAGGGTTTCACAAATCTTCACTTTTCAAATAATGTTTTCAAATTTTCAAAAATCTATGTATAGTATAAAGCAATCTACAAGAGCTTGGAATGATCAATGAAGTAATTTTATTATTTACAAATGTTTTACAAAAGTTAGAGCTGATCCTACTATTTTTATAAAAAGAATTGTCAATGATGTTTTAGTAGTTCAAATTTATATAGATGATATTATTTTGGGATCTTCAAAAAATTATTTATTTATTGATTTTTCTTAAATGATGCAAAAAATATTAGAAATTAGTTTAATTCCTGAAATAAATTTTTTCTTGGATTTAAAATATTTCAAAATAAAAATGGTACTATTATAAATCAAAGAAAATATACTAATGATCTTCCGAAACATTTTGGCATGGATATCACTGAAAGTAGTGGTACTCCAATGAGTACTACATGTAAGTTGGATCTTGATGAAGATGAAAAATCTGTCGATCAAGGCACTTATAGAGGAATGATTATAATCTTACTATATTTAACTGCTAGTATACATGATATTATTTTTAGTGTATGTATGTGTGATTATTTTCCAAAAATCCCTAAATAATAATATTTAAATTATGTTAAAAGTATTTCCCAATACCTCAAACATACACCCAATCTGGGACAGTTCTACCCAAGAGGAAAATCAATTGAATTGGTTAGTTATTTTGATGTTGATTTTGGTGGTTGTAAGTTAGATTGAAAAAACACCTTCAGAACATTTCACCTTTTAGGCAAGTCTCAAGTATCATGGTGTAGTAAGAAATAAAACTCGGTTGCATTTTCTACTATTGAAGCTGGATTCCTTACTATTGTTTGTTGTTGTGTAGAAATTTTTTGTTTAAAACATGCATTACAGGATTTTGGATATCAATTCATGAATGTACCACTAAATTGGTACAAGACAAGTGCTACTAACATTTCAAAGAATCCTATTTCACACAATAGGAAAAAAAATTGATGTAAGACATCAGTTTTTGGGAGACCATTATCTAAAAAGTTATATCACTTTGAATTCATTAGAACTGAATATTAGTTTGCAGATATATTCACCAATCCATAAAATTTGGAAAGGATATATTACATCACACATGAATTATGAATGAAAAATCTCATGTAGAAAATGTACTTTTTTCCAAAGATACTATTTCATAGCTTATTATTTCACAGTTTACGTTTTCTTGATTTATGGTTTCACAATTCACTATCATAAAGTTATTATTTCATGTTTACAGTCTCACAATTATTACCTCTTGGTTACTATCCTTCACTTACTATTTCAAATGATGTGGTCACAAGGATTGGAGACACACCATAAATGTGACAATGTCAAAATTTATTCTGGTCTCACTCTGAAAATCTATTCAGGCCTCAACGTAAAAATATGTTCCAATCTAACCTTAATGACCCCATTTTGTTTTGTTTTTATATTATTATCCATATAGTTGTGTGGATTTTTTTGTTGTTTTTAAAAAAAACTTTTGAATTTGTGACCATTGAAATCTCTAATTGATAAAAAGGAAATATCATTCACTCTCCGCTTCTATAGAGCTCTCTTCTATAGAAACTAAAACCCTTCTATCAATACATAAGTCGACGTTCATCCCTTAATCTCTCCCTATCTCTCTTAAACAATCATTGAATTCCCAAGATGAATCACCCAACTTCATCGACTCTTATGCAACAAATATCTCAAAAGAAAGTAAAAAACAACATCGAAGGTTGCACCGAAGGACCACTGAACCCAAATCTTATTGATAGAATTGAAATACCAGAAAATGAAATATGACCTAAGTGGTTGCAACCATGTAAGAATTTTGTTTTGAAAGTAATGAAAGAACAAGGATGGATAAACTGGTTCATGTAGGAGACAAGTTTGATTTATCAAAAACTTGTTTCTCAGTTTTATTAGTTTTTATTGTTTTCATCTGATACAAAAGATGGTTTTTTTGTCAGAAGCAAGATTAATGGACAAAGATGTACCATTTCCTCACGATTATAGGATGCAACCCAAGGGATGCCTCATGAAGTTATTTTGTAGGAAAACTAGAGAGGTCCTCCTCCTCTAAGTTATATGTTTTTCTTCGAAGAGGCTTTAGAATATTTGACTGGGAATAATAATAAGAAACGATAAAATGTTGTTGAGTTGGATGGTGAATCAGGGTCTTTATTTAAGTTTATTTGGAATCTTATAAGTTTAAGGAAAGTATATATTTATACCCACAAGTATCAATATGTATTCTTGACACATCTTATAGAAAATTCACACAATATCATCCTGTGTAAGTATGTTATACTTCACAAGTGGGAATTGATTAAGAAAACTTCAAAGTCTTCCTTCTTGTTCTATTCAAGGTTGATCTTTAAAATGTTGTATGCTAATGGAGTGGGTGGTCCAAATGAAGATTTCATCAAAGACCATGAGTTCTGTATCTCAAAGGTAAAATCAAAAGGATGAAAATAGTTTGGAATCCTTGGAAATAGTTTGGGATGGATGATAATGAAATGATATATGAAAAGATTAATCAAGTTGAGCATCCTTCTTGACCTAAGAACATTTATTATATGGGTTTGGTAAGAGATGAATTTGTTGGTTGTCCTATTGAAGAAGAAGATGATGAGGAGGATATAATTTCACATATGGATGAAATTATCTTGGATGAGGAAGAGAATGGTCTACCCGTTCTACAAATTATGGCTGAGTTGGAGGCACCTGTTACTGAAAGAAGTTCTAATTTAGAAGAAGAACTTTCTTTTTAGAAATAATCTATGGTTAGTGGAAAAGGAATTGTTTTTCCGGAGGTGAATTTTGAAGAATAACTTATTATTTGGGAAGTGAATATTGTTGAGGAATGTTTACAGGAACAAGATAAATCGAAGGTTATCATATCTGCTGAGTAAAGAATTGAACAAGCCTCCCATATAGATAGAAAAGAGAAGGATGAGGATAATAGAGATGAACTTTTGGGAAAAAATCGAGGAACTAAATGTCTAACTCCTATAGAAGATTCAAAAGTTGAGGGGGAGAAACATCCCAGCCTAGAAGGTATTGAAGTTAAAAATCCTGCATATCAAAGCATAGTGGATACCAAGTAGAAGTTCCTTAGCATCTTTGATGTGGATAATTCCCAGGAGACCCCAGTTAAAGGAATAGACCTATCTAGCTGGATTTGAAAAGATTACGAACACTTAACCTAATCCTTTGAAAAATCATAGGGGGGGATATTCTACCTACATTTTTTTAGAAAAGGATATGGCAGGTTCAACCAAAAATGATTCACCCAATACCAGAGTTTCAAATTGAAAACAAGAAGAGGAGTAATTATGTGAAGTACTTGAGATGTGTGAGCTTGTTTTTGGTTTCAACAAACTGAATTATGTTTATAATGGATGTCTTTAGAATGTTCTCTATCCTCTCAAGTCCCTCACATCAGCTATTACTGCCTCTCATGCCTCTTGATTGTCATTTCAACCCATTGAAAATGGTCTACTCAGAACTATTGTAAATGGGGAACTAGAATCAGCGTTCAATGGTTTTGACAAGGAGATATTATCTATGGTTGTCAAGAATAGGGATAGAGTCCTTGACATAGTAAGTATTCATTCAAATAAAGCAAATTATTCTTAGGAAGAAATTACAAGAAAGTGGATTTAAACATTATTATAATCTTCTCTAAGCATGATTTGACTAATCATTTGAAATATCTATTGGAGAATACGAAAATACCTCTGATCACTCGAGCCTTTAAGACTCAAGTCCAAAATCTGAATACTTTCACTCCTCTATTAGACAAGTTCATGGAGAACAATAATGATTTCAAGATATAAATGTAGTATCGTGATGAGATCATTACTGATTTCATTCAATTGTTAAGGACATACCTTTATGTGTAGAGCACTGCTATTGTGGCTCCGAATGCTAAAATATTTTGTCCTAGTTCTATTAATTCCCCTATAAACTATCTTTACTTCTACATCGATGTCTATATCTCGGGCACAGAGCTATATCAAACTTGTTATACATGACCAATACATTCCTGGGTCTTACCAAAAACCAACTTCGAAACCATCTATTTTTTAAGGGATGCCTCTTCCTTCTCTAACAAAGGGATCACTACCTTCTTCAACCACAACTTCTACTCCTCTGGCCCCTTCTAATACTACAACCATGGGAAAATAGAAGATAACTCATACTGAAGAAATGTTAATGTTGTCTCTTGAAAGGGGTGTTTTGTACTTTTTCATACTTCTTGCATGACAAATATATTTCTAGCTAATAAAATGTGAACTGTTGTTGTCTATTCTCTTATTTCCTTTCCTTCTTCTCATTATATTTCATCTAATATTTTTAATAACACAATAGAGGGAGAAATCACACTATCAATAGTCATCCAACTCTTATGATTTGTGATCCAAAAAAAAGGGATATTGTTGAACCCCTCATGTGTTAATAATGTTTTCATGATAACAAATCATGTTAACCGTGTTTACTCAATATCAAATCATGTGTAGAGATGGTTGGTTTCCATATGATTTAAATAAACTTTCATAGATCTGGATACCAATAAAAAAGGTTTTATTATTGTAAACTATATTAAAAAATTTTCTACAATGGTTTATTATATGAATGATTATCTCTAATTTTTTTTGTAAATATTACTTCTTATGACTGTTTTCAGATATTTGGATAAGTCTGAGAAACCGTGACTCTACCATAGGTTTTGGTTTTTTGGTAAACAACCAAGCACCTTGACCAAGACCCCATGAACCAAACACCATGACCCAGACACCACGACCCAGACACTATGACCTAGATACCATGACCTAGACACCATGGCCCAGACACCATCACTAGACACCATAACCAGATTTAGATCTCATGAAGCATGTGACACCGGTTCCATAATAGCGTCACAAAGACATCATTCAATGAATAACAAGGGACCAGACCTAGTGATCCTGACACCGCATCTATGCCACCGGTTCCTGATCTCAATAAAATTGTAGCATCATAGTTGTCTCAACGCTCAAAGGAAATGATGAAGAGACGGTTTCATGGGGAGACCATTTCCAGGTGATACCGTTTCAAGAAAGAATATGACACCGTTCTTTAATATATTTTTTAAAAAATTTAATTTATAACTGAAATATTCGAGTCATTTAATGGAAATAACATATTTAATGTTTCATTGTAAACATTTCAAGTGAATGTATGATCTACGAGGTGAAGAATACAGTAATCATGTTGGTTCTAATGTGTGAAACCCTCATTTAAAATAAAAGATAACATGTGCAGAAGAAATATATAGACATAGATATAGAATACAGAGTTTTTAAAAGGAAAACTAATACATGCAACAGGATACAACTGAAGAACACATGAACCAATATTGATTCAAAAAGGCTAGGATACTGTAGATTATAATCAAAATCAACTATGCAGTACCAACTTCAAGAAGAACACAAGATAGATCTAACTACAAATCAGATCACCAGAACTTTGATACTCTCCTTTTTACAAGAAGACATGACTCCTACATATGATTCATCATAGACTCTCAAAGTTTCATTGAATAACACTCAATGAACTTCTAACACTTTCACATCATCTTTTCTCTATTGTGTACTATTTTTAGCTTTCGAGTAGTTTTTGTGTGTGTCTGTATTAAAAGTATACATTATCTCATGTACTAAACTGAAGGACAAAAGATATCCTTCCTCTCATTACTTATTACATCTATTAACCCCCATATATAATTGTGAAAGAGGTCCTTGTGTGACCTGGTAGTTTATACTAAGGAGGAACATTGGAAGAGGTCGTGGGACCCGGACAGTCTTGTGTACTGTTGTTTACCCCGATCCAGGATGTGTATCAAATTTATTAATATAGACTTCTTGGTGGTAGGTGATCACTAAGTGGGTGGATTAGGTCTTGTCTTGATATTGAACCACTTGTTTTATGTACTATGTCTTTTAATTTATTTTTTCTCTTCTATGTTGGATATTTCAGAAAACACTATATTTTACATTGATTTTTAGTCTTGGATAGAATTTATAACTATTTTTTCTTATTATAATTGCTTCAAAAGTTATATTAATAACTCACCATGATATTACTAGGAATTAATCAATCTCCTAAGAAGTTATTAGAATAGTAAAAATTGTATAACTATATTACATTGGAAAGCTGTGAAATATTTCTTTTTATTGGGGAAACATTTTAAGTGAACTGTTAACAAATGTTTTTATAGATACTCAATTCACCCCCCCCCCCTTCTTGAGTACTCTAATCCAACCAACAAAATATGTTACACATGAGTCACAAAATAAATATTTTAAGATCATAACTCATGATTCATAAGGAAATATATAGAATAATCCATGAGAGCAAAACATAAGAATAAGACATTAATTGTGGATAAAAAATAAATATATGAAATGATTTCCATAGATGTCGGGGAATTCTTCCAAGGTAGCTTAATTGAATGGGGCACCGCATAAACCATCTTAGTAGTAAAGTTCGACTCCCAAGACCATATTAGTAGTCAGGGTTCACTCCCAAGACCATTTAACCAGACAAATTCCCTTACTAAACTGAGTTCACACCCCAATACATCCATGTCTATCTTAAGATATATAAATCTTTACCCAATTCATTAGAGTGAGATGTAGGTTTCACAAATCAAAAAATTAAATGATACATATGTGTTCTATAGGATCAAAAAATTAATCATATCATAAAAAGGAAATGAAAATGGGAATCATATATATTTTATATTATCATACCCTATGATAAAGAGATAGTTTTAAAAATAATTTCATCATAGAATAAACTATAAAAATATTTAGATTTCATAATAATTTTCCCTCGTAAACATGTAGGATAGAAATGGGTTTCATACAAAACTTTTCATCTTAAACATAATCCATTCAATGAAAAAATTACAATAGTGTCTGTGATAATACCCCTAGTAAATAATCCACTATATCAAAGGGTGTTATCATAGATAGGGAAGGATTTTTAATGATCAATTGGTGAATATTGTAAGAAAAATATGATTTATTTGGAATTATTTGATTATGAGATTAACCATTTTTAAATTCCTTTTCTTTGAAACACAATTTGAAAAAATATGAATTGGGAATTAAAAATCATTTGAATTGTTTTTGCAGATAATATAATTTCTTCTTTAAAAAACACTTTTTAATACATAACATTTTTTAAAAATATTTTCATTTAAAAATAAAATTGAAAACCTACTATGTATGATTCAAATAAATGATTGTCCCTCACTTTGCGAAAAAAATTTATGCCGTACACGCAAAAATGAAGGATTGTTTCACATTTTTAGAAAAAGAAAAATGGGCATTTTTTTAGAAAAAAAAACCTGACGATTCATTAAATGAAAAAAATGTCAAAAATGTGTAAGAATGTATTTTAGAAATAAAAATATATTAAGAAAATATTTTGAAAACAAATTTAGAGATAATGTTTTTTGAAGGAAAATATATTTCTGATCGAAAATAGAAATAAATTCTGATTTTCTAAAAACAATTTAATTATCATAACTACCAAAAAGTTGAAAAATGTCACCATTACTTATAGATATCATGAATAATAATAATAATAGGATAAAATGGAGGAGAATTATTGAGAGATACATCATAATATTCCATTAATGGTATAATATATATATAAACAATTTCTATAAATGATGAGATTGTAGACGTAAACTCTTACCTCTTTGGTAACATTAAATCATATACCCCAGTAATGAATAAAATAATATGAAACATGAAATATCATTACCATGAAAAAATACTTGATATTAAATATAATTTTTTTATATACACCTTGTGAAAAAATAATATGTTTATATTATAAAGCTTTCCTCAATAAAGGAAAACTCAAAAAAAATCCCCTTACCACATTGGTGAAATTTTGTCCATAAACACCATGAAAGATGGATCATAAAATGGATATCTAAAACCAAGTAATTATCATCAGAATAATCCCAATATACATTTATTGGAGGTATGAACACCACATATAATAAATAGATGGTGAACATCGATTTATTTTCAGAAAAAAGGTGAGATAGATATCCCTTACCTAAATTATTAAATCTCTTCGTACTCATTAAAAACTAATTTATAATTAATATAAGTTTACATTATAAACACAATATCCATATTCATATGTAAATTAAAATATATGATTTATTTGGGACATTATATTATCTTTTTATTACCAATTCCACAATAAATGTTATGTTTTTGCTAATTACCATTTATTCATACATATTTTGACTTGTTATTATTAGTCCTATTTCATAGATAATTTTTCAATAATATAAAGAATTATTAAAATATATAAATTTAAAATATATTCATTATATAATTATTTAGATTAATTTATAAAAGATAAATACAGGCAATGGAAGACATCGTTCATAGAGATGGTAGACCGTACATATGCATGAATGATGTTTCCATTTTTTTCATGTTTAAAGAAAAAAAATTGCATGATATATTAAAAATAAATAAAAATATTTAATATATATATATATAATTAAATAAACTCATCCTTAATACATTCAACATATAGCATGAATGAGTCACATCATTTCGCGTGGCGGTAGTCCTCCGTACAAACGAATGACATTATCATATTTCCAAAATAGAAATCATGATGTTATTTGTTATATTATAATAAAATATGAATTAATAAATCATAAATATAATTAATATCATATATAAATATTATTTATATCATTATTCCCAAACATTAATAAAGGTAATGGAAAATTGATGACATCGATTCGTTAGGTGGTTGTCTATCGTACATATGAACAATGATTTCGTGGCCCATTTAATGGAATTGCATTAACTTGTAGGTCATACCGTTAACATTTCAACATATAACTATATTTAATTTACATACCATATTATATAATCATGATAAAAATATAATGGGTTTGTGGATGAAATAGAAAAAAATCATTTTTTTATGAACATTAACCATTCTTTGGGTATCACTTTTTGGTTTCCACGAAAGGAACTTCTTGGATGTATTTTTGCACAAATATATTCCTATAAGATGATATGAGGAAATATTATACTTGATTTTATTATGTATCATCATATTCAAATTTCTTCAGCGGTATGAATAATGGGGTTGAGTGAGTTCCCTTTTATAGTTGATGAGGAGTGGCATTCTAGTAAATGCAGAAAATTATTTACAATTGGGAGGTTAGGATTACATCAATATACTCAAAGACTGATTATTAAATGTTTGGATGGATTATATGGTCTATACACACGTCCAACAAAAAATTATATAAAATAATTATACATTTGGTTCCATTACACTTACGATTCCTTATTTTTTTTATATGTTTTTCATTATAGTAATAAGATTTGAATCCAATGTAATTTATCCATTAATAATAAATTAAAATGATCATTATTATATAATTTGTTCTCATTGGTTATCTAATATTATAACTAATTTATAAAATAAAATCCTATGTGTTTTTAAATTAACTTTAATACAAGAGCATGCAACGCGCAAAACACCACTTTAACTATAATCGTGTTAACCATTTTTTCTCTATTTATCTGCCAACGTACTCATTATAATTGAAATATTTCTCTATTAATATCCCATATAATATATTTTATTAATATTAATCAACAACTTTATATAATATATTATTTTATTTAATTTTAAATATATTAATGAAATATCATTTATTATAAAATATCAATAATCTTGTTTTTGTAATTACACCTATAACTCATTCTAACAAATAAAAATTTAAAGATTGAATTAAAATATATTATTTAAAAAAATTAATATGTTATTTTAATCTAAAAAAAATCACCAAAATTAATTCCATTTAATTCATTTTAATGTATTCAGAATCATTTCATTTATTTAATTATTAAAAAAACTTAATGCATTGGAATTCCATAAATATTTAGTATACCACCTCAAAAAAAATTAAAATATATTATCATGATAAAAATAATTCATTTTTCTTAAAAAAAACTATTTATAACTAAACATACGTAGTTCCTTCCAAATTCTAAATCATTATTCAAATTAAATGAATGAAAGGCATTTTTTTGTCTTTTTATTTACTTAACTTATTATATGGGGCACTATCATGGTAAATTGTTACACAAGCTCATAAAATTTTTTCCTATGGTAAGAATCCTTGAAAAATGTTTTAAAATGGGTTTTGGAAAATTTTTATGTCATTCATAAGCCTTATATTCTATGTTAATCCACAATGTAAATAAGTTTTTTCTTTAATTCTTGTAATTAATTTTAATAATTTTCACTAATCTTTATGGTAAAAATAATATGTTTTCCTTATTATAAATTATAAATTATTTTTCATAAAAATATGGAATAAATTTTCCTAATTCCAATCACATATGTTACCAAACTTAATTTAAAATTTATCTTGCTGACCGAACATGAAATCGGGGGTTTAATGATTAAATGTTCTAACATTTATAATGTTTTTATATCCAATTTCAAATTCAATTTCATTAAAATAACCTTTATTGGATTAATAGATGTCTAATTAAAGTATTTATAACTCTAAACCACTTTATAATATAATTTTACTATTTAAATATATTTTATGAAAAGGTGGTTTTTAATTAAAATTCTGTATATTTTTTATTATCAAAATTTGAAACTTCTCAAAAAACATACCAAAAATTAAGCCTAACATTATATTTATATTTCACATTAAAAAATTAAGTTTATTCTACAAAATATATTTCTATAATTTTGAAAAAAAATAAATTTCAAATTAGATGAAACAAACATTATTAGACAGCCTTTTATAAACTATATTTTTTTATTAATACATTTATTTTTCTTTAAATTGACTCTTATTTTATTACTAATCAATATATTACTAATAAATATTTCAGAGCAATATAATTTAGAAATTTAGTTAATCTTATTCCATCCCTATATTCCAACATTTATTGAATAATAACTATATTAAATAACAATATTGATAGTATACTGTAGTTCAATTAAACTAAGTCGTATACATAACGTAAGCTATCAAAGAAACTCGATATTGTGTGTAACTTGAGAAAAAAAATAGTTTTGCATTTATCGTGAGATAAACTTAATTTTTCATGTATTTCACTATTAGCTTTGTGTATCACACAATTCAATCCATCAAATAATTTTAATTAATGAAAAATTTAATAATTCATCGTAATTCAGGGTGTTATATTATACCCCCTTAAAATGTTTTTCTCCCTTGAAATTTGTCTATTCCATCAATGGTTTAATACCTAAATTTACATTCATATAACCCCACAGTGTAAAAATAAATAGTAGAACATACATTAAAAATAGCAATTTATAAACATAATGGTTACCCCAAACTAACTCATTACATGGTTTTCACATAGGATAACATAGGTGGAAATTGAAAACATTGACATCAAAAACAAAAATAACACTCAGATACCGATGGATAGTGATAGGGAACATGGTAATGAGAATGTTAACAATCACATATCAGTAATCTAAATTGGATTGAAAATGATCATTGATATTATCAAAATTGATGATAACATGACAAAATTTTATTTCTTGGCCCTTTTCCTAATGTTGAATAATTTTTATAGGAAGAAATACATTATTGATTTAATTAAAATACATATACACAATATCACCCTTTCATAATATTTTTACCCATTTCCAGTTCATTTATTACGCATTGAAATTAATTTGAATGTTTTATCTATGAATCCCTAATGGATCCCAATATCTATAGGTAGAACGATAGGCCATTTCACATTTCTTCGGTTATCATAAAATCAAATTGGTTCACATAGGTTATCCAATAAAACTAAATCTTAATATTGAGAATATTAATATATACGACTACATTAAAAGATCCATATTATCCTTTTTATAAATGGATAAAATTTTGACAAATCTGAAAGAATACAATCATAAAAATTGGAAATAATGTTAATAAATTTGCTTAAATCATCTTGACAATGATACCTTTTATATAATAAAGTATCTCTTGATATTCATATATCAAACATGTGAATACCTATATTATTTACTTTCTTAAAACATGGTAATTACATGAATTACGATAAATTAATATTTAAAACATTCATTATTCATTATTCATTACATCGAATATAGATTATTTGATATATTCAGTAAATCCAAAAAAAATTAAACTTCATAAATTATATATTAGACAAATTTATCAACAAATACTTTATCATTTTTAGGTAATCAATTCTATCCAATTTACTTTATCAACAAAAATAGTCTATTTATCCATCCTAAACCCCATTTTATCATCATCAGGATAATATTATGAGTTACCTCCCATAAATAATGTGTTTTATAAAAAATATAATTGTTCCATTAAATAGATTTTATAGTTCACTAGTACCATTTCATGTGTACGTTCAAATACTTAATGAAAAACATATAATAAAAATTAATTAAATATTTAATAATTCTCACAATAAAGTCTTTTAATTCCAATAAGTAAATACTACCTTCACCCTAGTAAATTATCGAACTATTAACTAGGATTCGTCATTTTATTCATTAAAAAAATTCATTTCACATTTCATTTTTAGTCTCCTCATCATAAGTAATATAATCATTACACAAACCACCTTGCTTATTAAATTCAACGTCTTTACCATTAGGAAATCAAATTTTCAAATGTCTATAATTTTCACATTTTAGGCATTCAATAGTCAATGATATATTATAGATACCAATATTCAATCCCATTGAGTTAATTAAAATTTTTATTTCACCTTTTTATTTACATTCTTTGTGTCCTTTTCCAAAAAACAAATCATCTTCATGTTCCACTAAAAAATCTACTCAAGTGTTTCGTTACATATTATCAATATAAAGGAAAATGAATATTCATTCCTCCATATTCTATATTACCCAAAGTCTCGGAGATATTTTCATATCTTCTATAGTGAGTTCAATATTTTTTTAAAGTGCACGATTATAGTCATGTTTCCATAAAAATTGACTATGAATAAATATAACATCCATTACTCCAATAATCATCCCATTTAGATTCTCAATAAAAAATCATTTTCCAAAGTCTATGTTAACCCATTTCCTTCGGCAATTTACTAAAACCCAAAAGTATAGTGTGAGAAAAACTAATCATAATGAGAAACTAAATAGTCAATAAAATTGTGTATAAGACATCTAAATATTGAAACCACATTCTTTAATCTATAAAACCTTAGGTTTACCCTAGGTCATTTATAGTCATCATCTATTATATACATATTTATGGATTGAAAAGAGACTATGAATTTACAAAGGATATCCCTTGAGAGTGTTAATCTATGTGAATGGAATTTATTATGGTCGTACCTGAGTTCCAAATTGATTCAAGTTCAATACGGTGTTTTTGAGGTTGTTACCACTATATACATCTCTAATGGTGCCACATCCACAAGTAATATACATATAAGGATTTAATTTTTTGGAAACCAATCTCTCAATAATTTACCAATTTTCCACAATATTTCCCTAAACATTGACTCATCCTTAGACTTATCCTTTGAGACATAATTATACATATCCATTTCAACTTCTCCAGGGTTCATAATAATGTTTTCTCATCCTAGTTTCCAAAGGTTTACTAAAAAATTATTTTGATAACAACTATAGTGGTCTAGTCTTAAAATAGACAGATTTTACATCTTTTTAGATGAATATTTATTAAATTAAAAAATCACATGCTAGAGGATTTTAATTGTTTAGTTCCTTTGAAAACAGGTAAAAAATACTCTAATGTGGAAAAATATATTTAATTATTACTTCAGGGATCTTACCATTTTGTACAACTACTTAATACCTTTATTCATAAACTTGGGAAAGGAAACATAATAAATGGTGATCTTGAATTCACATTAAGGTAAAAATGAAAGAGATGTTTAAGCGTAACATGAACATAAGGGTTTAATATCCTGAGAAAAAAAATTTACGATCAAACCCTGAATATAAAAGATCTTTAAAAAGAGTAATGGAATAAATATTATATGATCATAAGACATGAATAATGTGATAATCAAGATCATAACCCATGAGGTCATAATATTGGAATAATACATGGAAATTTAGCAGAAATATAAACATATGAATTGATTTCTATAGTAATAAAAGATCCCTACCAATTATATCTTTGGGGAATAATCTCACTACTCAAACCACCTTAGTAGTTTCAGAACAACCCCAACACTGTCTTAGTATTCAAGAATCAATTCCAATACCATATTAATGGGAAAACATCCCTTACTGTACTCAGTTCACTCTACAATCTAGTGATGTCTATATCATGAGATATAAATCTTTTACCAATACATTTTTTGGATATATAAGTCACACACTCTACATAATGAAATCATACGTATGTCTGTCACAAGTTCATAAACATTTATCATATCTGAACCCCTGAAATGTAAATTAGTATCATAAATATTTTAACATATCATAAAACCTAAAAAAATTCATGTTTCATAAATATTTTAGTATATAATAAACCGTGAAAAGAAGAATGTTTCATATTCATTTAACATTGAATATAACATATAATATAATAGGTTTCATAAAATAATCATCTTAAACGTAAACCATTCAAATAGAGAATAAGAATGGTTTTATTGAATCATATCCCTAGTAAATCATAAACTATATTGAGGATTGTTATCTTTGATGGAGAACGATTTTGAAGAATCCCTGAGATAATTTAATGAATAAATTAACCATTATTTGAAAAACATGTTTTTAAGACATAAATATTTTACAAATTTATTTCTTTGAAAACTTCATTACAAGCTTACAAAGTATGTTTTAAAAAATGATTTAAAACATTTATTGAGGAAACTATCAATTCATGTTCCTAAAACACTATTAAAAACATAAAAAATTTAAAAACATTTTCATTTGAATCTAACTTTAAAATTATACTATGTAATTATTTAAAAAATGATTGGTCATTATATCAGTAAAAATTATCCATCCTATACATGGAAAACTAAAGGTTTCATTCACATTTTAGGTGAAATCCAAACAGGTATTGATTTGGGAATTGAAATAAAGAACCCCTTCAAAAAATAGTAAATCAGGGGTAGTAATTTAATTAAAACTCATAAGAGTGTAATAAAACAATTTTTGAATTCATGTTTTTGGATAAAAACATATTTCTGAGTGAAATTAAAAATAAATTATTATTTTCTTAAAAATATTTTCATAATGATATTAAGTAAAAAAGATTCAAAAAAGGTATCATTAATTAATGATACCTAGATAATTTATAGGATAATAAATTTTTTTTATTATTCTGGATATATAAATCATGAAATTTCTTCAGTGGAACCAAAATTATAATAAAGTCCAAAAATGATGAGATTGTAGCGATAAACTCATACCACATTTGTAACGTTGAATCATAAACCAAATGAAGGAATAAAATAAAATGAAGCTTAAAATATCATAATGATAAAAAATTCATGATATTAAATGTCATAGATCTAGTATATTCATCTCATGAAGAATAATGGAATACAACATAACGGACATCTCAAAAAAGGAAAACAAGAAAACAAATCCCATTACTAATTTATTAACATTAAAACTATAAAACCCATAAAACAGATATGACCTAATGAATATGTAAATTCAAATAATTCTCATTATATGAATTACGAAATATAATAACATAAAAATGATAGAATATTATTTTTGGAAGAAGTTAAAGCTCAATGAGATCACGACCAAAACCTTGTACAATGGACTAGCCCATGAAAGTCTCTCCATCATACACCTAACTCTTGGGGAATTTTCTGGTGTATTAAAATGATATATATCGATACCATATATATATATATGAGTCTGTAAATTATTTTTTATAAAATAATGAATATATTTTCATCTTATTAATATTACTTAAAAAAATATTTTTATTTTGATACAAAAATAAACAAATAGTATTTTCAATAATATTCCCATTCAATTAAGGAACATATTTTGATGAATTAATGGATTTTTTAAATATATAATATTTTAATAAAATATTTTTTTTATTATTTTTATTAAATATAATTGATCATATAAATTTTATGATGTCAAATGTAATTTCTATATGGGTTTGAAAACTCTTATTGTCAAAACAAACCTACAATTTCTTAATGAATTTAATTTTAATTTAAAAAGTGAAAATTATCATATTTAGAAAATTATTTAGAAAAAAATGAATTTTATCATTGGAATCGTAATGTTGAAATTTCCCAACGGTTAATTTTTGAATATATTCTAAGACATTCAAATTTTCAAATGCAAATTAAATATCTTATAAATACACACTATGTATTATGACATCACAATGGCCCAAAAGTGATATAATAAATATTATAAAGGTTATCAAAGACAAAATATATTTTTTATATATAAAATAATGATATTTTATGTTTATTTGACTAATTTTATTAAGCCATTATAAATCCCCAAAAATAGTAATATATTTTGAGGTTTCAAAAAATAATTTCTTTAAGAGTATGAATCACCTCTAAAACTTCATGGTTTTTATTTTATTAATATCTAACATTGGACATATAAAATATTGGAAAGAACTAAAATTCCATAGATACCATGGGATGTTTGTGATTTTTGTTATTTTATTATATTGGGTAAACAACCTAAATAATAAAGAAATCCCCCTCATTTTCCATATCAACCATCCATTATGTAATTTTTCTTCACTAATAAACGTTTTTCATATCCATGATCTTCCCTCCACTCTCTAGAGTCCTCTAATGGTTCCCTCAATCTCTCAAGAATACCATACCATAAATTTTGATTTACACACTCTAGTATAGGATCCCCACCTTATCTTCTTCATTCATGTTTCTTTATTATTGTTTGTCATCAATTTCTAATTCCTATTATTGGAATATGTCTTTACATGTACAAACAACTGATCATTTGATTAAAAAATGATAATATTCACTTTTTTATCTCATCAACCCAATTTATGTCTTTTTATGAGATGTTGTTATGCAGCGGAAATTTCACAACCATTTTTCTAAGACCAAACAATTGTGTTATTAATACCATACCCATTTCATAACATGTTTTCACATTTATAAACATATAGAACATTTAATTAAGAAATACTTGTATTTATTCCACACACTATCTTAATGGAATAAAATTTTGTGATATATGATTCCAGTTATCGTTATATATGTTGCACACGTAACTATGGGAATGAAAGGAATGCCACAAGTGTACCATGAGTTATATATCACTTTAATGTATTTGATAATGTTATGTCTCTGGATTCATCATGTTCGATCATGGATTGAACGTGATTCCTTTAAGATAATTTTTCTATAATTACTTCATGGAATTTATCCTTGACCTATGTTTATGATGGAATGTTTTCTATTGTTGCCACATTTTTGAAGTTACGATTATCATGTTATATCATGCCTTCTTATTCTTATTAATTTTTCCCTATTGATATTCTGGTTGTATAAAATTTACTACATTAGGGAAGGATTATTCCCCGAATAGTATTTATAGAAAATCATTTTCTTATGTATGTCCCAAGGTTATCCAATTCAGTTTTTAGTGAGGGCCTGTTAAGGTAATAATCAATAAAGGTGATATTTTCCTCTTTCAAGTTGTTATGTAATGTACCTAATGCCCAAAGACACTAGACTATCAAACACTGAGGTTTCACTATGTGTAATTTTATGTAATAAATAATTTACTAATGTATAATAAATGTAATGGTTATTATATATATAAATCTATAAAAGATAGATAAATTAAAAAGAATACATCATCCATATAGATGGTTTGTCATACATACGCATTAACATTATTTCCATTTTATTTTCAAATCAAAATCGAGAAAAGTACTTGATATATTATCATTAAAGAATAATATTTATGTCAGATATGTATTAAATGTTTATTATATCCATATTTAATACATTCCATGTATATAGTCAATGAGACAAATCAAATCTTGAGGCGGTAGTCGTCCATCCCCACAAATGATGTTATTATATTCCCAAAAATAGAAATCATGAAGGCATTGTTTATATAATCATTAAATTGGAATAAATAAATCATAAATACAATTTATAAAATACATAAACACTATTTCCATCATTATTCCCAACCATTAAAGGGGGTAATGGAAAAACAAACACCATCGGTATGTGAGGTGATATTATTTCGTACACCCAATTGATGATTTGATAACTCATTTGATAGAATTGTGGGACGTTTTAGGATATAACATTAACATAAAAAAATTATCTCTCATATATTTATTTTATTATATAATCATGATATAAAAAATTTTAAGGGTTTCAATAAATAAATAGAACAAAATGTTTGTTTATGAAAGTTACCTCTTCTTTTGGTATCTCCAATTGGTTTTCATAAGATGAATTCCATGGATGGATTTATACGCAAATTGAGGCTTCTAGTATGAGAGAATGAAATAATAGACATTATATTTTAGTTATTTTATGATCAAAATGGATTTAGAGGTCTGAATAATAGGAGAGAGCGTGTTCCCATTTATAAGTCAAGAGGAGTGTCACTCTGGTAAATAATCAAAAGTATTTTTATTGGGAGTTCAAGATTAACTCGAGCTACTGAAAAATTAATTATAAAATTTTTCAGTTACTATATTTTTGAACCACCCCTCCAATACACACATAAACACAGATTTAATACATTTGTTCCTTTCAATATTACGATTTTATATTTAAATGTTTTTGTTTTTCATTTTGGTAAATCTATTTATAATATAAGAAATTTATCCTTTAAGACTAAATTAAATTGATCCTTATTATAAAATATCAAACAAATTAATAAAAATATATATGTAACTTATAAAGAAATTCCATGTGACTTGGAACTTAATTTTGAAACCAGCACATGTACAATAAAAAACACTTATTTAATATAAACTATGCTGACTAAATGTTTTCTATTTAAAAGATAATGTATTTATTATAATAAAAATGTTAGTCCATTAATGGGCCATAATTAATTTATTAAAATATTTTTAAATAAATATATAGAATACATGTATTATATTAATATTTTAAATGAATTTAAGAAATATTATTTATTATAAAATAGCATTACTGTCAAGAGTTTAATTATTCATAAACTTAGTTCAATAAATATCTTGAAGCTTACCGAATTAAAATATATTTTTCTCAAACATACGTAATAGGTTTTTCTATGTAGAAAAATAAAATTCCCCAATAATTTAATCTATTTTCATCACTTTTAGTGTTTTTAATATCGTTCGATTTACATAATTATTTAACAAATAATTGTTTCTTTGGTGTTTGTTAAGAATTTAATGTAATTATATCGGCACTAACAAAATTAAAAAGAATTAACGTGATAAAAATAATACATATATCCTCCAAAGTAATATTTAAAAATGAAAGTATATATTTTTTCCTATTATAATGCATTATTGAAATTAAGTGGAAGAAAGGCACATTTTTTTCCTTTTCTTTACATAACTTATTATATGGGTCAAATTCATGGAACATTTTCCCAAAAACACATAAAATTATATACTATTGTCATAAGGGACATAATAGGTTTGGTAAATTATTTTTATAAATTATTGACTAATTATTTCATCGTGTAATCTATGTTAAAATGATAAGAAAACTAATTTTTTTTCATTAATAATTTTAATTAATTTTAATTGTTTTCACTAATAATTATATGTAAAATTTATGTGGGACATATTATACATTGAAAATTATGGTGATATAAAATATGAAAAACTTTTTTCAAAATTCAAATAAATTAAGAAGAAAAAATTAATTTAAAATTAATCTCACATAGGTGATGAGAAAGAGGGGTTTTAAAGTCAAATAATTCAAAACATTAAAAAGTTTTATATCCAATTTCAAAATGAAATTGATTGAAACAATATTTGTTTGATTAATTTATGAATTATTTATCAATTTATAATTTAAAATATCTTTAAAATAATTCATAACTATATAAACAATTTGGATGAAAATGGTGTTTCCAATTGAAATTTAGTATTTTTTACTATTCATAAAAAATAAATATTCTGAGAAAAATAATAAACATTAACCCCAAGGTGATTTTTATATAACTATTTAAAAATTAGTGTCGAATTTTTCAAATAAAATCTAAATATTGTAAAATTTAATTTTAAATTATGTGTGACAAGCATTATTAACCTGTCTTTCAGAAAAGATAATACTTTTTACAATATATTTATTTTTATTTTAAATTATTTCTATTTAATTTATAATAAATATATAAAAAATAAATATTTAAAAATATTATATTTTCATAATTTAGTCAATAGTATTCATTCCCTCCATTAAAAAGGCTCTCCAATAACTATTATATTAAATATAAATATTAATAGTATATTATAGTTTTGTAAAACTAGATCTTGTGTGTAACTGAGGTTATCCAATAAAAAATTTGTAGTGTGTAACACAAGACAAACAGAGTGGTTGTTGTACCATAATATAAACAGAGTACTACTTGTAGTGAAATATTATCTTTTTCTAGAAAACAACGTGATCCATTACAAAAAATTAATTTATTAAATCAAATAATTCCTAAAAAGTGAAGGTGTTGTATTAAGGTTTTAGCGGGTACTACATTTTATCGTACCTTATCCAAATTCTAGGTTTAGCTTGAAGCTTTTGGGAAGTCTTCAACAAGATCTAGATACGTGGTTGAGATTCATTAAATTTCATCATCCTCAGATATATGTTAATTAAAGGTGAATAATTTGAACCCTAATAGATATGCAAGGATCTTTTTATTTGGATTTCAGATGTTTTGAGGATAAACATACTCCTCTAAATCAGTTATATTATAAAAAGTTCATTCGATGGATCATTTTTATGGATCATTTATAATCCATTTATGGAATTAATTTTATAAATAAAAAAATATTGGATGGGATTTGATAATTAATTTTATAAAAACATTAGATAGTTGATGAAATAAAAAATAATGTCTGATTCATTTAGCATCACATCAAGGCTATACTTATCCAATAGAAAATTTGTGCTGAAAGTCGTCAGTAGGACCTGGAATTGGAAGTTGGGGAAACAGTGTTTCATTGAATTTATCTATAGAGGAAGGTTATGAGATTAAAAAAGAAGTGGAATTTGGGCCCTAGGTATATTATCTCTTTTGAAATTCTCATTCGAGTAGTGATTGTTACATTTCACTTGGTGTGTACCCTAAACCTCTCCCATGTTCCTGATGTGTTCCGTGTATCTCTTATGAGAAATAACATACTTTATCCATCGCATTTACTATACTCAAAGGTCAAAAAACTAAAAAATACAATTTTTATTAGGGAAAACTAGTTGAAGTCAAGGACCATAGAGAAAATATGCTACAGAACAAGACTACTCTTCTAAGGAAATATATCTAGAGAAATCAGAAATTTAATATACTACATGGGAACACAAGGATGTAATTAAATAAACTTATACTCATTTTTGTATCACAATGTTGAATTTTAAGGGATAATTAATTTTATAGTTGTTATATTACTAATCCATTTGTTTTAAGAAATATTATTTTTAAATAAATTTATTTTCATTCATTTCTTGCTTTGTATACAACCCTATGTTTAAATGAACAATGTTAAACTGTTATTATATAAGAGACGGTTATCATCTGAAAATTAGATTTGCAGGTATAAATACAGATAACTAAATTATTAAAAACATAATTTTTACACATGTGAAAAAAATACATTACTTATCAAATGATTATAAATTAAAATATAAATAATTTTAAATTAGGAGAAATATTTTTATAAAAAATGTTATTGTGCATGCAATGTTTTTTTGACACAATAAATTACATTAATCCCAATTTGGGGTATAATTTTAATGATGTTTTTATTTTATAAATTCAATAAGAAAATTGACATTAATTTAATGTTTTTCAAATCATATTATTATAATAATATATGTTTTATGCTTAAAAGTTTAATTTTTGAAAAATCATTTTTCATCTCATTTTGTGTAATTATTTTTAGAATAGTTTCTTCAACTTATAGGAATTTAATTTGATAAAATGGATTCTAAATTTTTAATCAGGAGGTTAAAATTTGGTAAAAATCCACTTTAATTTTAGGTAATTATGAATAGTAACCACTATAAAATTTATCACCATGGTGTTTGGTAAATTGAATTAATCTTGGTTAAAACTAGTGATAAGGACATAATATTTCATATTAATTCTAATTTGATGAATTTAATTATACCATTATCACCTTAGGCTCAAAATTATGTTTTTAAAGGTCACGTGTCCTAACAAATTTACTATATAATACTTAAATAAAATTTAGTTATAGAATTTAACTCAATTATATTTAAATTTATTTAATGATTCTATATATAGAAAAAACATATTATGAATTAATATGGGTTTATAATTTTATTATAAATAATATATTTTAATGTTATCGATTTATTTATAATTTTTATAAATTATATAATTTCCATGAATTCTTATGCAACAAAAATTCAGTATTTAACCAATTATTAATAAATTGTAATAAATTTTTTTAAAAATAAAATGTGATATAATTTTATTGATTGACAGAGTTCCAGGAATTTTTAAATAAAAATTATATATTAGTGTAATTATTAATAATTATATTTTATTTCAAAATTGTTATTTAAGTTTTCGAATGAAATTTATTGAATATTGTCTAAGTATGAAATAATAATATTTTAAGAAGATTATATTTTATTAAATTACATAATAATCAATAAATTATTATAAGATAAAAATATCGATTATATTTCATCAAAACATTCATCCCTTCCCCATTTGTTTTCTATTTGGAACTACATTGAAGTGAAAGTATCTATCATGAATATGTGTGGATTTCCATCTCCATGTAGTGATACAATTCATTTTCAAACAAAAACATTCTTGGATGGTTATTATTTATCACATAGTTATTCTTATATATTGATTATATCATATATATACCTCATCAACATTCATCCAATTAGAAAATTATAATGTAATTTGTGCATATGTGTGGACTACAAACACCAGAAGGTGATTTGATTTGTCTTTCAGTTATATTTTATTGGTCTGGAAATAAGGATAGACTTGTTAAATATTATACCTTTTGATTTTGTGAAATTTATTTTTTTCTTATAAATTTATTCTTTTTGAAAATTTTCCTTGCACAGCAAACTGAGTTTGGATTGCATTACATGAAACACTGAGTTTATCTTGCATTACATGCATCACAAACTATATATTGTGTTACATGAAACTTTGAGTTTATCATGTGTTATACACAACATTTATTTTTAATAAAACCTAACATACTATTAAAATATTATTTTTTATCTGATATTTACTTCCTCGATGATGGAATTGAGGTTATGAATTGGATTGACTAAATAATGAAAATATATTTATTATATATGCAAAGAAATTATTTTATTGGGGACCAATTAATTTGAAATGAAAATAAATACTATTTGAAAATTAAAACGAATCTTCTTTTGAAAAACTGTCTTTATACTCTTAAACACATTTTACCATTATTAATTCATGAAATAACTTTTAGGGAATAAATTCTAAAAAAATTATATATTATATATTCAATTAAATTTTAAATAATAATCACATGTGCTTTATATAAAATTCATATAAATAAATGAAATTTTACGTTTAAAAATTATAGTTTTCAAAAAAACAATTTTATCTCTTAAAACGAACATATTTTAAAATTAATTTTTCCATTTTCAGAAAAAATTTTATAAAAACAAACCTATTATTTGAAATAATCTAGTTAATACTATCTTACAAGGATATTATTATAATTTACAGAAAACATAATTTTTTTATGGATAGTGAGAAATACTGGTTTTTATTAAGAATTGTCATTTCATTCATTGTATTTAAAAACATCCTAGTTATTATCATGATTATTCAAAAACTAAAATTAGTTAAATTATAATACTATTAATCCAATTTATGTTGTTAGAGTCAATATTATATTTTATTTTTTTATAAAAACTTTTTAAACTCTTGAAATGTTTCTCTTTGGAAAATCGTTTTTTAATCACGTCTAAGGGATAAATTTTGAATTAAAATTTTTCACTTTTGTACTTCTAATTTGGAAAAAATATATAATAAATTTGGAATTAGAATAATTTATATTATCTAATATGGAATATTTTGTTTTCTACAAAAATGATTTGTAAAATTTTAAAAGTTAATTATCAATGTTTTGCTTAAAACAGATTTACCTGGGGGTAAAACTAAAAAGATAACAGATAAAATTACCAATGAATTTTTCCAACACACAATTTTTGTTCATATTTAAACCTTATCTCGTGTATAGTTTAATAATTTTTTGTTTTTTAGATTTGTTTAATGTTAAATCTTTGTAACACATTCTTATTTTAAAAAATTACAAATCCACTACTCACCTCACTTATTGAATCAATGCCCTCCCCTCCCATATTAAAACTTCATAAACCCATTTTTTCATCAATGACCACAAAAAATATCCTTATTTCCATAATATCATTCCATAATCCTTATTTTGTTCACAAATACAACCTATTAATCCTTTTGTGGAAAATAAAAAGAAGTTTTAAGAAGAAGAGTTTACATACCTAACCACATAGTTTATTTTATTTCATCTGAAAACTCATTAAATTTTAATTAAAACATGTCTATAAAGTATGTTTTTTATATTTAATATATTTATATGTTATTATGTAAATTTATTAAATGAATCATTTCACCCCGATAAAAATAGGATACAAAATCATTATTCTTGTGTATGGGGGACTACTACCTTATGACCCGATGCTTTTCATTTTTAACAACCACCTCGCATGGATGGATATAATGATGGATATGATGTGTATATAAGATATTTATGATATTATTATACCTATATAATTATAATTCCACATCTATATTCTTTCATCCCAACCCTTTGGAAAATTATAATATTACTCTTCTGTACGAAGGACTACTGCCTAACAAAACTGATGTGATGTGTTTTTCAATTTTGTATTACTTTTATGGTAATAATTTGAGATTAAATGAATTAATATGATATTTTTGATGTAATTATACTTAGGTATCTATTATATCAAATATAGGTTCTTAAATAACATTCCTCAAGGGATATAATAATGTCATATTTGTGTATAGAAGACAATCATCATGTGAAGCAGTGTGATTCATTACTCATTTACACTTCACATGTAATTTAACAAGAATTGGTTTAGATAAAAAATTGTGATAAATTTATAATAAAAATAATTAAATAATTTTAATATATTACTTTTTCTTATTTATTTCATTACTTAGAGAAAGGGGAAACAGTGTTCTCACGTGCATATGGCCCACCATCTCCCTGAATGGTGTTTCTCATTTTCTATCTATAACATTTTTGGAATACCCTAATAAAATTTAAACTAAATATATATGATATTTATATCAAGGAAAAAATGTTATATGTGGTAACCACAATTAATGAAATTTTTTATTCCTCTCCTGAAAAATATTTTTATTTACAAATCTATTTGGGTTTCTCCCTTTCATAGGGTTTACTTTTCAAAATATACCAAAGTAGTAGGAGTTTTTTGTCACGATTTGTCTTCATTGGGATATAAATTTTTATATTCACCAATATCGGTTTATAAAGTGTATATACAAACCATACGGAATGGTATATCTTAAATGTAATAATATTCATGGTATTATTACATTCATTTAGCGATTTCTATTTCATGGGGATTACAATTCAATATTACCAATTTAGAAATGGTTTAATGAAACAACATAATAAATTATCTATATTGTTTTTTATTATGCTTTTGATGATGAAATATTACGTTCCATATCTCAATAAACTGAGGAATTTTATTCTCCTCTATTTATGTCGTTAGAATGAATTTTTTCACATCATTTTATCTTTTTAAGTACTCCGCAATTCAAATAATTTTTTCAATAAATATAATATATATTCTACTATTTAGTTGAAATACCATTTTTTTCCAAAGCCATGTTTTATATAAAAATTCTAATTTTTTTAGATTTTAAATATGATTTATCAATGAATTTTTCACATAAGTTTTACTCTCTATAAAATATGGTCGAATGAATCTTCATGTCATTTTCAAACATGGACCATTTGGAATTTATTATGATTTTTAAGGGTATATTTATTGTAATGTGTATGGTATTTCTTTCCATCGTGAACACTAATTTTTTTATGTACCCTTTATAAGATAGATTAAGTAATTTCAATGAAAATTATTTCCACAATTTTTTATGATTTTTTTAATTTGAAAATGTGATTTTAAATGATGTGTTATATTCCTTAAGGAATATTATAAATTATTTTTAAAGATCTCACTATAGGATTCCAAATATATTTTCAATGAAAATAATTTTTTAAGTGTTTTGTGTTTTAAAAAAATCAACATGGAGATGATATTTTCATTATGAAAGATTCCAAGTGATTGTTCAAAATTATTTTTTGTCTATGGTGAAATCCTTTTATGTTACTTATGATTTATTTGGGAGTATGATCCAAGGATACCATTCATATTATTTATATATACAGTTTATGTTTATGATGAAAATATGTTTATGAAATTTATTTCCCTCCCACGGGTTATACCATTATACAATGTATAGGAAACATGTTTCATTTTACTTGTGTTATGCATTGATTAAATAATGAAATGTTTATTAAAACTATTTATTTTTTCCTATTTATGATAGGAATATGTTTTTATGAAACCATAATATTTTAATGGGTTCTGATATGATGAATGTTTTATGATACAATGGAAATAAATATTTATGAAATATATTTTGTGATTGGTGGTACCTATATCTCCCTTCAATTCAATGTGTAAATATTTACATCTAATGAGATAAATAGAACTATAATGGGTAATGATTCTTGTTCAGTAAGAGACTTTGTCCACTATTATATTCTTGGGAGTGAACCATGACTCCTACAATGATTGGGCAAGTGCAGACATTCCCTATGAATTTCTTTTAATTGAGGCTTTAACCACAATGGAAAAGATTTTCAATGTCTATATTTATTCTAAAAATCTATGTCACATACAAATGTTATGATATAATAGACCATGTTCTTTGATCCCATTATCATTCATGTCTTATGAACCTCTATTATTTATGACATGACTCACTTTTATAATATATGAAATGTTGGGTATGGTTTTAAAATATTATTCAAAATTTATCGTACCCATATATTCATGTTATATAGATATCTCCCTTGTTTACCCATTCATAGAATTTGAGATCACCCATTTTTTTGTTTCATCCCTCCAGATTATAAATAATTGATTTAAATAGGGTTTACCTTTCAAGATTACAAAATGGGGAGATCCTTATGTGAGGAATTTATTATCATTCATGAAGTAATAAAAAATAGTGGATCTAGTCTCCAAATACATTAAACATATATGGTCAATGGTAGTGTATTTGTAAAATGTATTGAATATTCACCTAAAAATATGTAATATTTATGTATTAGAAGATTGGTTAATTACCATTAGTAATAGAGGAAAGTATTAGTTATAATATTGGATCTAGAATAAAAAACAAATTAGGGACATCCCTAGTGATATTTATAAATACATTTCAAGAGATATGTATAAGGAAAAAACCAAAATTTGAATCAAAGTATAAGCTAATGTACATGAATTTTGTTATATTATAGAGTGACTGGTATCCAAGAAATTAAATCCCTATCTAAACACTTCAAGTGGATATGGCTCAGGCACAGAGGTTCCAAAGGGTATGAACACAAAAAATAGCACATTGATCTAGACTGAACTATCACCTAGTACATGAAAATGGACCATAAGACACAATTGGCTTGACACACCTAGTTTATATGATTTATAAATTCCAAAACTATTTAGAAAACATCATGAATAATTTATATAATGAACATGAATGGACTTATTTAATCCTAATGTTTCAAAAATGAATGAAAGGTGTCATGATTTAGAACTCCTATTCTTGTTTTTCAAGGATTATGTGGTCTCAAACACTGATTATTTTTACTTGTACTATGTTTTTATAGTGAATGAGAGGAATCAAAAGAAACTCAATTAATATTATATGTGATTGAAAATGTGTTTACGAAAATATAAATGTGTTGATTACTAAATTGAAGCATATTATGGTTATACCTAATTATTTATCATGATTTATAATTGACAACATGAACCTTTACCAAATCGTAGACCCAATAACTAATAGAAGGATATAGTTCATTTGGTGATTGGGTGGTGGAGACAATTGTTGGAAAAATATTCAGTTTCATATATGATAAGAATTTGGTCAGAATCAGTCAAGATAATGTCTCAACGGAATAAGGAGATGTTTTATTTATAGAGAAAAATGGTAGAGAACATTTAATTTCCAAGGAGAAAATAAA
Organism: Viscum album; assembly: GCA_963277665.1. Taxonomy (NCBI): domain Eukaryota; kingdom Viridiplantae; phylum Streptophyta; class Magnoliopsida; order Santalales; family Viscaceae; genus Viscum; species Viscum album. The sequence continues at coordinate 351,823,340 of OY728123.1, forward strand.
TATTTTAGTTAATGAAATGTATGGTAATGTTGGTCTCACTAATTTATTATAAAAGTATGAATGAATTAAATGGGGTTAGTAAGGGAATTATTCAAATTTTTGTCATGGGGTGAAGATCATGAAGAGAGTAAATAATGTATCAAGAGTAATGGTTATACTTATGATGAGAGAGAGACCCAAAATGACATATAAATTGTGTAGCATGTTCTTGTAGCCTAGTTCATGTAAAATGTAAGAATCATCATTAAATCAATGTTGATGAGTGTTAAGTGACGATATATATATCATATTGTAGAAAATACGTATTAAAAAATGAGATATTGAATCATATTTAAGAATTTAACAATGAAGAAAAATTATTGATTTGTTTATATATTTGAATCCAAGAATTATGAAATATATAAACATTGTTTACACTATAGGAAAAATGATTATTACGACGTGGTATTTGCGACGGGTCTTATTCCCGTCGCAACAACTCCAATGAAAAGGGTTTTTGCGACGGGAATATATTCTCGTCGCAAATTGTCAGTTATTTGTGACAGTAATACAGGGCTCGTCGCAATTGCAATGGCATGGTTTGCACGCCAAAACACTGGAAGGATATTTGCAATGGGTAGAAGGCTACCCATTGCAAGTACCTGACGGCGGTAAATAGTATTTGCGACGGGGAAATTTCCCCGTCGCAAACAAGTATTCACCCTGTATTATTTTCAACGGGCCCTATCGCCAATACTGGCCGCTGTAAATCCCATTTGCGATGGTCACCTATAACCCGTCGCAAATACCCCGCGGTAGTAAATACAGTTTTGTGACGGGACTATGTACTCGTCGCAAATACCATCGACAGTAAATATGAATTTGGAACAGGGATATCCTCCCGTCGCAAATACCGGTGGCGGTAAATAGTAATTTGCGACGTGGAAATCCGCCTGTAGCTACTGGTGTGGCATTAGCGACGGGCCCGTCGCAACAACCCTTTTACCCGCTGCCCGTAATTAATGCGTGCAGAGGTATTTGTGATGGGACCTGTCGCGAATACCGGTGATGGTAAATAGAAATTTGTGATGGGGATAACTGCATGTCGCTAATGTTTGGTATTTGCGATGAACCTGTCGCAAAAGGCCTTTTACCCGCTTCCTCTATTTAATGCGGGCAAAGGCATTTGCGACAGTATCCCATCGCAATACCACGTATTTGCGATGGTCACCCATCACAAATGCGACCGTCGCAAATAATCTAACCTATATATACACCCCATTCGTTTTTTCTATAAAATTCATATCTCCATTCTTCTCTCTCTCTCATTTTCATATCTGAGTAGAATTTTTTTTTAAATTTTTTTTCTTTCGAGAAGAGGAAGGAATGAGTTAGAAGGTGCAGATTATTAAAGGTATTTATATTTTTTTAATTGTTAAATTATTTTTATTTCTTAATTTTATTTTTAATTTTTAATTTTATTTTTTTAACAAAATGTTTAGATATATAGTATAATTAGTTTGTGTGCTTGTACCAAACAATCCTTATCTGGATACGAACAAGTATAGGCAGCCGTGGCACAGATGTATCTAGGAGAGAAAACTCTGACAAGGTGTTTCGAGCTTGACTCAGGGTAACCTGGTACACGACAATGGGCCTTGCTGCACTCTTGGTTCGACACACCCGGGGGATGTTTTGGTAATAAATAGAAATAAATATATAATTATCAAATAATTAAGAAATAATTAGAATTAATTAAAATAATTATCAAATAATTAATAAATAAATAGATTTAATTGATTAGAAATAATTAGGAAACAATTAAAATAATTAGGAAACAATTAATAAGAAATAATTATATTTAATTAAAATAATTATCAAATAATTATGAAATAATTAGATTTAATTGATTATTATTAATTAGGAAACAATTAATATAATTATAAAACAATAAAAATAATTAAGAAACAATACGATTTTTTTAGGAAATAATTAGATTTAATTAGGAAACAATTAGATTTAATTAGGAAACAATTAATATAATTAGGAAACAATTGGTATAATTAGGAAACAATTGGTATAATTAAGAAACAATTGGTATAATTAGGAAACAATTGGTATCATTAAGAAACAATTGGTATAATTAGGAAACAATTGGTATAATTAGGAAACAGTTGGTATAATTAGGAAACAATTTGTATAATTAGGAAACAATTAGTATAATTAGGAAACAATTAGTATAATTAGGAAACAATTAGTATAATTAGAAAACAATTAGTATAATTAGGAAATCTGATTGACCGCTCATATATCTCAATATAATTTATTTATATTATTATTATTATTATTATTAATATATAAATAGTTTAATAATAATAACATTATATTAATTTTTTATATTATTAATATTAGTATTATTTTATTATATTATATTATTTATATTCATATTATTATTATTTTATATTAATATTTCATAATTATATTTTATATATTTTTTTATTTATATTATTATAATATAATTTTTTTATATTATTAATATTATTATTATTTTTATATAATATTATACGATTTTTATTAATTATTTTATTATTTTTTATTATTTTTAACATTTACGACGGGTAAATTTGCGACGGGAATTCCCGTCATAAATGTTTTTTTACAGTACCGTTTGCAACGGAATGAATACCCATCGGGAAAAACTTTCTATGATGGTCCGTCGCAAATACTTTTGTCGCAAGTATTTTTTAAAATTTCGCATTTGAGACGGGATTCTGACCCGTCGCAAATACCTTTTTTATATATAAATGAAAACATATTTGTGAAGGGGGACAAATGCGGTCGCAAATAATTTTTTTGCGACGGGACCACCGCAAAAACACCAATTTGCGACGCTGTTTTCAGCAACGGGTGATTTGCGACGGAGCCTCATCGCAAAAGACCTTTTGCGATGGGATCCCGTCACAAATATTCAGTTTTCCTATAGTGTTAGTATAAATTTTATATTCAGGATTTTAAAGAATATGTTCAATGGTGATTATGTCCAAGAAAAAGGATTCAATTTAAGGGATATATGTTTTTCAAAATAAATGATTAAGTGAAGATAACCCTTAATACATTCCTAATTTTAATGTAATGTTTTTGGATAAAGAGATGATGGATATGAGTAAATTAAATTGGATAGTATTTATGACCTTGAATATAATTAATGAGTCCTTGAGAAATTGGTTTAAGTTATCAAAGATAAGGTTAAAAACATTATTGGATTTTTTGAATATATTCAACAATCATTGGTTTTATTCTAGGAAGGAGATATTATATTTGTTTTCATTATAGCTTTATGGTAATTATAGTTATTACCATTATTCAAGAAGATATATGATCAATTTATGCACATATTTTGTATTTGAATTTAATATCTACTACATGTTTTCTGGTAGATTAATGATAGGTTGATTTTGGAAATATAGTGACCTTCTTTATAAAATTTTGCATTTCAATTTTGGTTAGACATGGAGGATCCCAAAGATAATGTATTCTTGAAATGGATTAATTTTGACACTGGTTGTTATTGGGTAAATTTTTATAACAAATCTAGTTTTCATAATAATAATAAAAATAATGATAGATTACCACTGCTTTACGGATATTATGATCCACTAGTTCTTCAAGGCCAAAAAATATACATCTTTATTTCTTAATGTAAGATATGATGTAGAAAATTATTGAATCAAAACCAATGGAAGATATTGTGATTATGAAATATGATTAATTCAAGTAAGTATATATTCTATTGAAAATTCCCAAACTTTAGTAAATTTATCTTTAAATAAAGTGTTTCTCTATTAACAATATTTATATTGATATCATTGATGGTTTTCATATCTCTTTGGTTTATTATTGTTTTGTTGTTTATTTTCACATGATCATTATATTTCATGTGATCAATGATCTCTATCACTCTCCTACATTATTCATACATAAATTTTTACTTGCATGCCTAATTCATTACATCCCACCTATATTTTTCTATTTATAATCCTAGTATGTGTTATTCCAGAAAAACATCGCACATACCTTCCTATAATTTCATCATGATATTTTATTGAAACATTTTATAAAGATATTTCCAAGAAATTAATATTAATTTATTATACTATTTTTAAAGATAATGAGTTAAAATTGTGTGGATGCAATTTATTCATGCGGTATAATTTAGTACCCTGAGATTTTATGAAATATGTTTTTAAAATAATTATAATCTACTCAATATTTTTCATTAAACGCAACACCAGGTTTAGCTTCTGTCACACACAACACTATTTTTATCTAATTTTCCATGCATCATAGATTATATCTTTCATTACATGCAATAGTTTGTTTAGATTGTGTTTTTGGGACACTATGTTTTTTCAAAATTCAGCATACTATTAAAATATTATTATTTAATATGATATTTATCTCCTAGATGTTATCATAGAGGCGATGTGTAGAGACCAAAAGCTTGAGGTACATGGACCTTACATTGATTTTGTAGAATACTAAATACATAACAAAAACAAACACTAAAGGACCGTAATAGTTTAGTGTCTTTGGAAACTAGGAACATAATCTTCCAATCATGATGAAAGATCTTCAAAATCTCCCATATAGATCTTCCCCTTTTTATTTTCTTACCGAATACCTTTTTTTAAATCCTGGGGGAAAGAAAACATAAAAAGGGCGAGTTCAAATGCTCAGTAAGGATAATCATGCAGAAAATAAAACAAACCATATATATTTGAACTTCAAAACATGAACATAATATTTACACATCCAAATCATGAGCAATGACATAAAACATGGCAGTACGTAAGGCATAGATCATAATAGAACATCAATCATGATAAAATATCTTGGAAATAAAACTTGTAATTGTGGAAAAACTTTAAATAAATGATATGATTTCCATAGTAGTCAAGGAATTGCTCCCAAGACCATCTTAGTGGACAAAGTCCCTTTCTGAATTGAGTTCACTCCTCATTTCAGTCCTGTAACATTGAACCAGATTAACTTATTGTTCCATCTATGTCTATCTCATGGGATATAAATCGTGAACCAATTCATTGGAGGGAGAAATAGGTCCCACCCATCTCATAATGAAATCATTTTACTTGTGTCGCAATATATACGTAAATCATTCATCGTAACCCAAAGAATAAAATGGGTTTCATAAAAAACATCTCGTCATAACATAATCCATATAAAACAAATGGATATCATTTCATCATAAGAAAAGTGAAACCACGTAAATCATAAAGACATTATATTAGAAAAATGAACATATGAAATTATTTCATCTTAGATGGAAGAATGGTTTTGATAAAACACTTGAAATGCATTCTTGAGAAAAATATCCTTTCTTATTCGAAATCATTTTCTTTTCACAAAATGATAGGCAATTTTAAATGAAAAGTATTCTGTTGAAAGTAGTCATTAAATCTTGTAGGTTAAGCTTCATGAAAGTAAGTTGTTATGAAACCGTAAAAATCTATTAATGCCTTATAAGTTAAAAAACATTCTTCTCATACTTTTTCTGAAAATGTCAAAAAGTATCTCGTATGTTAAATAAAAGAAAGATTCCTTCCATACGATGTGGTAAAAGTAAAAAGAGTAAAAATGACTTTAAACATACATGGAGGAAAAGTAAACATTCTATGAAAACATTTTGAGAGAATATGGAAATGGATAATAAAAAAAACCCTAGTAAACACTTATTAATAAACAATATCAGATAAGAACGAGATTGGAATAATTATCTCTTACCTTAGGTCTGATATGCTTCATACGTATCTGAACCTCCTCTTACTTGACACACCTCCTTTAGAATTCTTATTAGGGCACTACAGTTGGTCTTTTGAGAAGACCAGAACCTTTATAATGTTTCTAAGGAAGATGAGACTAGAAATTGATAGGGGTTGGCCATGCTTTAATTCTCAATGTGGTTTGAGGAGGAGACAAAGGAGTGCCCTTTTATAAGGGAGGAGAGGGGCACATTTGGAAAAACTTAAAATATTATTTTATAATAAAGTAATATTCGGTTTATAATGGATTCAAAGTGAATTATTTCGAAGGTAAAGTGGTTATGGGTCAAAATACTCACAAACAATAGGTTTTAGACAAGTTTAGGTTACTATATTAACCTTATCATTTAGATTTAACTCTAAGTTAAAGAATTTAACTTTTACCGTGTCTTGTTGATTTCAAACACTATATTGTTAATAAACTTACAATAATAAGACAAACAAACACCAAGTGGTGAATTATTAGTATATATAACCTTATATATGTCATTTGGTTGAGCCTTATAATATTAGGAATAAAATAACAATTAATAATATAATATTTGTTTTAAAAACTATTTTATTTCAATTTTGACACTATTTGGTACTTGATTTTTGTGAAAATTATATCAGAAATATTAGTTCAAACAATGTTAATTAAATCCATATTAACATGTCATATAAACATATAAAATTCTTTTAATTCATAAAAATTCTCAAATTACATTTATTTGTGTATTTATAATATCAATTATTTTAATATTTCATTATTTAGGTAATTACTCCATCACCATTGTGTCATAAATAAATTAAATTATTTAATGTCTAAAAATTATAAATAAAATTCCATTATGTAGGAAATATTTTTATCTTTCTAATTAATATTTATAGTCTAATTTATCTTATATATAACCCTATATTAAAAATGTTTTAGTTATTAAACTTTGTTTCATCTCTTTTAACTCTTCATTGAATTAAATATTCATAAATGTCCTAATTTAATCCAAGTGGACCTAAAGGGTAATATTTTATTCCTAAGGTTGTTTTTGGTTGAATTACACTTATCCAATAGAATTAGTACATGTGTTAAGTTAATAGTAATATCATTTTTACATTTAATTACCCTATTTACTTTTAACTGTGGTAAATAAAAATAAAAAAGTTACTCTTCACCAAAAATTATTTTTATCTTATTAAACCACATTTTACTTCTTGATATTAACCGTGTCTCTCGGATTATAGAAATTACACTCATAGAAATGGTTAAATTATGTTTTATATAAATTTCCATACTCTCCTCGGAGGTGGGTAAAAGATAGTGAAAGGTTCAATAAAATTTTTATGTCTAAAATTATTATAAAATTACTACAATGAATTACATTGAACTTATATAGGTATTATGTATCAATTTTTACCAAAAATAAATTTAAATAAAATAAATAATTATTTATATAAAAAGTCGGTTTTTAAATAGTAACCCAGTGTTTTCACTATTCATCAAAAATTGATAGGTTTCTGAAAAATACCAAAATTTCACCCTTGGCTAATTTCGATATTCCAAATCCAAAAATGAAGTCCATTTTGGAAGATAAAATTTATTAAATTTCAAAAATTCTGTATTACTATTCATAATGGCTAGTTTATAATAATATTATAATAATATATCATTTAGTGAAACTCAGTATTGCGTACTACACATGCTATCGAGGAAGGTCTTGATTGCATGTAATATAAGCCATGTTAGGGATGCGTGTAGTGAAAGCTCTGTTTGGTGTTGTGTATAACATAATCAAAACATATTTCATTTATACATTAAAAAAATCTATACTTAATGTTGCGTAGAATAATTTCACAAAACGAACATGAAATTGTGTTTAATACGAGCCAAGAATTGTGTTGTGTATAATTCAAGCTAATACGATGTTGCGTATAGTACAAGACAATCAAGGTGTAGCGTACAACATAAGACATAAATGAAATTAAAATAATATTTTTCATTAAATCTTGAGGTGTTACACTACGAATAGGATTTAAAAAATTATAAGAATTTATTTGTTAAACATGTATAACAAATGAATTAATTATTGACCAATTAATTATAAATGAAAATAAAAAACTATTCGAAATTAAAGGGAATTTTTTTATGAATATCTATTTTGATGAACACAAAGGCATTTTACTTAAAAAATTGAAAATAACTTATAGTGAGATATTTTAATATATTTGATTTATTATTTATTCAAATAATAAGTTTAAAATCATATTATTTGTTTTATATACAATAGATATGTAAAAATCATATTTTACGCTTCAAAATTTATTTTTCTTATAAAATGATTGGACTCCTTATGTGAACATATTTTTAAATTATTTTTTTACATTTGGATAAATTATTTGAAAAAAATAAATTTAATTTTTATTATATTAATTTAAAAAATTCCAGGAATTGAATTTTTAGAATTATCTGAGAACTTAAAATTTTTGATAAATAATGAAAATATTTGTTTTTATTAAGAATTTTGATTTATTTCAAAGTGTTTTATAAAATAAAAAATTTAATAATATTTTTTTAAAAGTAGAATTTTTTTAAATAAATTTATACTAATCCAATTGATTTCATTGAAAAAAATTTCATATTTATTTTTTGGATAATTTTTTTTAAACATATGATACTATTCAATTTGGAAAACTGTTTTTCGTTACTCATACAGGATTAACATAAAACTAAATTTTAAAAAATCTATGAATTGAATCTGTAAAAATTTATTCCATATATATTATCATTAGAAAATATATTATATTGTATATTTAACTTATATTTTTTACCATAATGGATAGTAAACACATGAAAAATTAATTTTCATTATTAATGTTAAACATTTTTTCCAAGAGTTAAACTAAAAATATGATGTATAAAATTACATAAAAACTTATAAAAAACTATTTTATATAAATATTTAAAAATTATAAGCTCCATGGTGTTTTAATTAATTATTTTATTCATTTTTAGAATTTGAATAATGTGGTCATAGCTTTTTATTTTCTAAATTTACAAGTATTCCACTCACGTCAATTACTAAAATACTATCCCATATCTATATCTATGAACACTTCTGAAACCCATTAGTTCATAAAATACCTTCCCAAATAACATAAATAATTCCATACTCACATTTTATAATCCTTTTTTCAAAAAATAAAACCTAACAATCCATTAGGTTCAAATAGAAAAATGTTGCTTGAAAATGCTATAACATCCCTAATAGAATATTTTATTTTATTTATTTTTCCACCTCCTTAAATTTCTATTAACACATGATTATATAAAAAAATTAAATATCTTAAATACACATATATTTTATTATGTAAATTTAATAACAATAATCATTCTCCTCATCCATAAAATGGGATACGAATTAATCATTTTTGTGTATGGAAAACCACCGCCTTATTAACCGATGTTATTCATTTTCCCTAATCCCCCCTCCAAGATAGATATAATTTTTTTAATTTTTTATATATGATATTTATGATTTTTTTATTTATTTTGAATTATAAAACTACATATAGTTTCTTACCACCCTACCTGTTCTAAAATAATAACATCTCAACTGTGTACAGCAGAATACTGTATCACAAACTGATGTGTTGTGTTTTTAATTTTTATTTTATTTTGTTGATAATAAGTATATTTAAAACAAATACATATGATATTTTTACATAATTATATATATTTAATTATTGAATCAAATATAACTTCATACTTTTCATTCATGTGTGGGGCGAATTACTACCCAGCAAACTGATGTGATTCATTTCCCATGAACACTTTACATAGAATGTAACGAGGATGGGTTTAAACAAAAATATGTTATATATAATTAATAAAAATAATTTTATAATAAAAATATATTATTTTACCTTCTTTATTTCGTTCTGTTGAGAAAATGGATATAGTTTTCATGTGTAGCAACACCTTACCTTCTCCATAAATGATGAATTTCATTTTTTATCTCTAAATTTTATATATTATGCTAAATATATTCATACTATATATATATATATAACTAAAATAGTGGTTTAAATTATTTATATAATGGAACCTTGATCAGTTCAAGAGGAACAAAATTATAATATCAAAATATACATGAAAAATAAAGTAATTATAACCTGAAATATTATTTTAATATAGAATTGTTGATAAACAGGTAATAAGAGGTCACGAGTAAGTAATATATGGTATTAAATATCTATATAATTATTTTTATATAATATATATATATAATAAACTTATATATATTATAAAAAATATTCTAATGTGTAGGAAAGAATTCTTGACTTAATGTTTGAGATTTTCATCTAACATTTTACTTATGTGATACAAATGTCATATTCACTACTTATTTATAATATGTAGAGTATATAATTCCAATTTACATAATTTAGTATTATTATCTTCTGAATTTTTTTTATTTAAAAATCCATTTTGGGAGACCTTTTTCAAGGGATTATGGTTCAAAAGTTACAAAATTGTTATGGGTTTTTTTGTCTCAGTTTGTCATCTATGGGACATAAGTTTTAACATGAACCTATCTTATTTTTTAAATTTTATAAGCCGGGCCTTTTACCATTAATATTATTAATATCACAATATTAATGATATTTTATGTTAAATTTAATTTTATTCTTTCTAGGGGATTATTACTCGATTTCACCAATGTGGTAACGTTTTTATGATACCATATTCTTGTTTATCTGGATATTTAATGTTTTTCTTTCCGATGATAATATATTATGCTGCATTTCTCAAGAAACTCATGAATTTTCTTATCCTATTTTCATTTCAAAAGAATACATGTTTTCCATTCATTTTCCCCTCATTATATAACCATGTTCCCAAATAAATGTTTTTAAGAAAAAATTAATGTATTTGTTTCTTTGATCTATAAATCATTTTTATTCCATAACTATGTTTTTAAAAAATGTTTTCAATTTTTTTCAATGGATAAAATATTATTTATTAATGAAATTCTTAACTGTTTTTAAATTTTGAAAATATGTTTTAGAAAGAATATTATTTTATTTTTCTAAACATAACCAATTTGGATTTTACCAAAAAAGTGGGAGGGTTTTTTATTTTAAGGTGTATAGAATTTCACATCATAATGAGCACTAAACATTTTTAATATTCTTTATAAGTTTTAAAGATATCAAAGAAAATTATTCCCAAACCTTCTACTAAATTTTAGTTTTAAAAATTAATATTCCTAAAAGGTTCATTTTAGTCATGAAATTTTATAAATTATTTTTTTATCTTCTTTTATATTTTTCCAATTTTATTTTCATAGAAAATGATTTTGAGAATTTTTTTTGTTTTATAAATTGTATTATACTTTTGAAGGGTATTTTCCTAATGAAATGTTTCATGTTCTCTTTTAAAAAATCCATATAAGATGAAATCCATAATTGTTTCTTATGCTTTAAAGGGGATTTTATCCAAATATACCACTCTTATTCTCCCTATGGATTGTTTATGTCAATAATAAAAACGTTTTTTTAACTTTTTTCCATTTCATGATTTATAAAATGATAAAATTATTATGAAACCCACTTATTTTTTCCTGGGTTATGTTAAGATGAAATGGTGAAATGATTATAAATCTTTTTTCTTTTCCACGGGTTATGCTATGTTGAAATTTTTATGAAACCCAATTCCGTTAATGTATTCTGATATTTTTAAGGTTTTTTGACCATATGGAACATTTAATTGTTAATTTTTTATTCGATAAGTGGGGCCTATATCTCCCTTTAGTACATTGGGTAACTATATAAATATCATGAGATAAATATGATTTGAATGGGAAGTGAACTGAATTCTATAAGGGACTATGTCTACTATGATAGTATTGATAGTGAACAATGGCCTCTAAAATTGTTTTGGGAGTGAACCCATACAGGTATAACAGTCTTGTAAATGATCCTTTAAATACTAGAGAAATTTTTTTTTTACCTTTTCGTAATCCACAAATCTATGTCTAACGACAATTTTATTCTCTATGGCGCTTGTTCTTTGATCTCATTATGATTTGTGTTGTAACACCCCATGATTTCATAGTAATTTATTTTATTTAAATTCAATAGCTTGCGTTGCACACAAAACAATGTTCGAGTGCACCATTACATTCCAAACTAGACGTTTAAAAGCAGTTATGAATAGTATTAACTAAATTTTGAATTTTACATACTCCATATATTTTTAACTTTTGTATCATATTTTTCTTAGACATATTATAAGAACAAATTAAGTCTTTCAGATAAAAAATGTATTTTAAAAAAAAATCAATTTTACCACCATTTAATAGAGAACTCTTTTAAAATCCAATATTTTACACTTCTAAATATTCATTTTCAAAAAAATATAACCCCTCTTTAGAATTGGGACATCAAAATTTACTTTGGATGAAATTTTAGTATTTTTCTAATAATATTAATTTTTTATAAATAATAAGAAATAATGTATTTTAATTCAAATGTGACTTCTAATATAGTTTATTAATATGAATAGATTCTATTTTAATTTTGTTTTGAAGTTTAATTAGATTATATTTTTACCCTTTATTACAATTTTGTTCATTAGAATAAATTTCACTTCGAAATTATACATAAACAAGTGTCAATCTTTTGATAATTATTGTTTCTTAAAAACAAACTATTTGTTTTGACAACGAGAATTAATTTAAAATTAATTAATCCAATTTCTATATTTTGAATTTGGTAAAAAAGACATAATTTTTTAATTTTGATGATCAATTATTTCTTAGGATGAATTTTTGGTATTTTTATGAAAAACATTAAATTTTGATTAATAGTGAAACCACTAAATAGTAGTAAAACATCTCACTTTTTCATTTAAATGAAATTTTACAACATCTGTGAATTGAATTTTGAAAATATGAGATACATGGTTTTTATTATTAAGTAAAATTTATTTCAATAAGATGAAAATAATTTTTGGATATTGATAACTTTTGAATTTTATTTACCGCGGTTAAAGGTAAATAGGGTAATTCATTGTAAAAATAATATTATAATAAAACAAAATTACCTTATAACTTGTTCTAACATTATTGGATGAGTCATGATTGACTTTGGTAATCCTTGTGTAGATTTTGGGACCCCATGGAGCCAATTAAGAATGATATTGACACTTTATTTTAATTAACATAAAGTAAAGACAAAAATGACATTCAAAAATATCTTTTTTTATATCAATTTTCACATCAGGTTATATAAGTCATCATTTCGACTTTAAATAATAATTGGAAATATAAAATTATTTCCAACATTATGGTAATTTTTTTTAATTTTTAGACATCAAATAAAATAAATTATTTATGACACAATAATGATGTCGTATTTACCTCATTTATAAATGATTTAAATAAATATGATTAGTAATATTATAATAATATTCAAATGTGGTCCAATTCTTATTGGATGATTTTATTTCAACCATGAGTCATCTTATCTTATAGTTTAATAAATTTTGGACCTTTATAACTAGAATATAACTATATAATAAAATAATATTTTCACACTTTCCTAATGTTTCCCTCCTCTCCCTTATAAAAGGACACCACTTCTAACTCATTCCTCACACCCCTCAAGCCCCTTGACTCATAAAATACCTACCAAAAAAATCTCTGAAGATCCCCCAATTCCTCCTAGAAGCCATACCTTAGGCATAAGTCACATCAAAAAGTCATTTGGGTTCTAACCAAACAATGTTACCCAAATTAAAGGTAACACTTTCTCTTAAATTCTTTTGTTTTATTTTAATTCTCCAACCCCTAAACCCTTTTTATTACATTATATTATAACACAAAAAGTATCCTCAATATACTATTATTTTTTATGTGAATTACTCTAACTAAACTTACACATACCTCCATCTAATGGGTGAAGAACACATTGTTTCTTTTGATGGAAAACTAACGCCTCATGAAACGATGATTGTTCTATTATCTCCTACCACCTCTCATGGTGGCCATTAAGCTAGAACTATATTTTTATATTATATATATGTGTGTTTATGTTTTCCTTATTCTTTTTTATTTGCCATTTATATCATTATTTTAGGGTTTCCATTATGGGTAAAACGTGATAATTTCATTTGAGGAAGTGTGGACTACCACCCCTTTAAAATGATATGACTCGTTAATGCCTTATGTGGGATGTATAAAGTATGGACTTAATGATATATGTACTATATATATATATATGATATCTAAATCATTTATATAATTCTAGAGATAATGTACTTCCGACCACATGGAAAAATTGTAATTACAACAAGTTCATTTTCCTAGCTCACTTTTAATTCCGTGATATTTCCATCGTTTGACACTTATTTATTTCATGTGGTGTATTGTGTAACTAAATTTGAGTTATATTATAAATATTCTCTTTATATTAATGGTATTCTTTTATTCATTTGGTGGTTATTATCTTTTCTTCATATGACTCGATTGATTACAATGATGTAAGGGTTCTTCATCTCACTTTTATTCCCATTAGATTCATGCTTTATGGGCCACTATATCCATTTGTGTGGAGTATGTACTGAACCTAATTGTATAATTTTTTCATATAATTTAATTTATGGGTATTTACATCTTCATTAAATGATACTTATTTTATGGTGTGTATGTTTCTTAAGTTACCAAATCAGTAAGGGAATTTTAAATTTCAATTTCCACTCATTGGGATTTACACATAATTCATTTATTATTTTACTCCATGATTATGTGTGGAATCACTATTTATTATTTGTGTAGTAATTTCATCTCCCCTTTATGTTGATATAATTATGATACACATAATCACTACATTGATAAATTCTCAATCCATCGATATGAACTTGATAAGAGAAATTTTATCTCAATCTCCATTTGTTGAGTCAAACATCTCATTCATTGGTGTTGGTTTTACAAGAATATGTGTGAATTTCCTTTGATTGATTTACACTAAATATCCATTCATGTTGATTGTATTTAAATTTTTCACAGATAATTATGTCATTGATTTATCTTTAACCTAAAAATTCTGTAATTATAAGAGATTTCATCTCAATTTACATTTCATTGAGACTTAATTGTTGTTATACACCAATTCACTTTTATATGTTTTATATAATGTACTTTGACATTGTATATCATGACTCCATTTATTTTAATGATATTATATATTTTTTATTACTTCAATTATTTTTATTCAAGTGTCTCTCTTTGGGGTAGGAACTCTAACTAAAATATCATTTTAAATTTTTTAAAGATTTATTATCGTAAATCATTCTCATTAGTGTCCATGTTTTAAAAATGTTTTTAAGGATTTATTTATATTTACATTAAATTTTTAAAATTAAAATTATTTTTAAAATTTTCAATGTGTTATAGGACACTTTTATTTAAAAATCTATTTTCAACAACTTCTTGAAAAATAGTGTGACTTTTAAATGTTTTCAAGAAAAGGGGAGGTATTTCTCTCAAATAGTTTTGATGATTATTTTCATCTATGTCATTATCATTAATTATTCTTGATTGAGGTTAATCTATTACAATACAATCTTTCATATTTTATTGAATGAGTTATGTTTGACTGTGGATGTGCTATTTTTATATCATTCATGGTTTTTGGATACTGTACTGACATTTTGTATGCCTGTTTTAATATGAATATTTATATTATGCTTCAATTGTTTCATATAAGAAATGCATTGGACTTGGTAAGTGACGGGTGGAGCCTGCTATAGCTCCTCAATGAATCGGTAGATCTCATGAGATAAACTATTGTCTTGGATAAAAGGCCTTGACAAAATATTATTTTTAGGCTTGGAACAAGGCCTTGACTATATGGTTATGTTGTCCAGGATTATGCATTCCATCATTATGAGATAATATATGGATATTGTAACACCTGAGACTTTTATGTTATATAAATCATCAAAGGAATCCTTTTCTACACACAACACTTGCTTGGCTTTCATTACACGAAATCACGATCTTCCTCGATAGCTTGCGTCGTACGCAATACCGAGTTTCACTAAACAACTATATACTATTAAAATATTATTAAAACTAGACGTTATGAATAGTAATAACCACTTTTTGAAATTTTATAAATTTTATTTTCAAAATGGACTTCATTTTTGGATTCGTAATATCGAAATTAGCCTAGGGTGAAATTTTGGTATTTTTCTGAAGAATTTCAATTTTTGATGAATAGTGAAACCACTACGTGGTAGTTAAAAAAACTGAATTTTTCATAAAACTTAATTTGACCGCTTCTGTGAGTGGAATTTCGAAAATCAAAGAGAAACGGTTAATATCAAGGACTAAAATGTGGTTCAATGAGATGAAAATAATTTTTGGTAAATAGTAACTTTTTACCTTTTCTTCCACGGTTAAAAGTAAATAGGGTAATTAAGGGAAAAATGATATTATTATTACCCTAACACATGTCCTAATTCTATTGGACAAGTTTAAGTCGACCAAAAACAAACATAGGAATAAAATATGACCATTTAGGCCCACTTGGATTATATTAGGACATTTATTATTAATTTATTTAAAGAAGGGTTAAAATAGTTAAAATCAAAGTTTAATAACTAAATCATTTTTAATATGGGTTTATACATAAGATAAATTCTACTATAAATATTCATTATAAATCTAAAAAGATTTCCTACATAATGATATTTTATTTGTAATTTTTAGACTTTAAATAATTTAATTTATTTATGACACAATGATGATGCAGTAATTATCTTATTAATGAAATATTGACATAATTGATTTATAAACACCAAAATAAATGTAATTTGAGACTTTTTATGAATTCGAATAATTTTATAGATTAATATGACATGTTAGTATTGATTTAATTTACTTTTTTCAAACTAATCATTCTGTTATGATTTTCACAAAAATTAATTAGTAAATAGTGTCAAAATTGACATAAAATAGTTTTTAAAAAAAATATTATATTAGTAATGGTTATTTTATTCCTAAAAATATACGGATTGGAAAAATGACTTAGATAAGGTTATATATATTAATAATAAAGAACATGGGGTTCTTTTGGCTGCTTATGTTAAGTTTATTAATCTTATAGTATAAGAACACAAGAAGACACAGTTAAAGGAAAATTATTTAACTTAATGTTAAATCTAAATGATAAGGTTAAAATAGGAACCTAAACTTGTCTAAATTATATTGGATGAGAGGCTTTAGACCCATCCCCACCTTATCCTCGAAATAAATCAATTTTGAGCTATTTAAAACCGAACTTGACTATATAATAAAATAGTATTTTTAGTTATTCCAAAGGTGCCCCTCTCCTCCCTTATAAAAGGGCACCTCCTACCCCTCTTCCTATCACCACATTGAGCCTTCAAGCTCGGGAAACCCCTGCCAATTTATTCTCTCCACTTCCCTAGGAACATCCTAGAGGTTATGGTATTCTTCAAAGACCTACTTTATTTCCCTAAAAGGAGGTCTCAAAGAAGCACTTCAAAGAAGAGGTAATGTCTGTTACCGATTCTTTCATCTTTATTTCTTCTTCCACTTGTTCTTCTTTAGTTGTTTCATTATTAAGTAATAACATCAGTATTAATCATATACTGATATGTTATTATAAGTATGAAACAACCCTATTTCACCATCTATCCATCCTACGGTAAAAGAAATCACCGCGCGTGCGTACGTACGGAATACCGTCTCCACGCCGTGGTGTAATCTATTTTCCACCACCACCATACTTGGATGGGTATAATGGTGTAAATAATGACTATGTATGAATATTATAAATTGATACTGATTATGAAATAGTATATATACACTCCAATACAATTCCACGATCATAGGAACGATATCATCACTAGTGCGTACGTACGGAATACCGTCTCCATGATGTGATGTGACTCGTTCTACATGATCTTCATTTCATAATGATTATATAAATAAATTTAATGAATGAATATGATATATATTACACTAATACAATTCTGGAAATGAGGAATCTATATCCTGAAGAGAAGAATAAGAATTTATTCGACAAACACGCATAAGAATAAAAAGTAATAAACACCCGAATAACAAGTAATAATGAAATATTACTAATAATAAGCTAAGAATATGACCATATATGATATCATAAAAATAAGTATGATTCTGTAATAAGTCAATAACATTATTTAAATCCTTATACAGGAGGTTCGGACACGTACAAAGCATATCGGACCAAAGGTAAGGGAAATATCACAATCTCATTTCTATCCGAGATTGTTTATACATTGGTATTTACTGGGGTGTATTTTATCATCCAAATCCATGTTTCCTCAATATGTAATATTTATATCCTTCTACAATAGTTTATATCCAACTTTACCTTTGGTGAGTTTTTAGTAAAAGGTATGAAAGTAATCTTTTGTCGTTTTTCGTACGAGGTACTTATTGACTTTTCTGACAAAAGTACGAGAAGAATGTTTTTTTTACTTATACAGAATGAAAGGATTTTTAAAAAATTATTTCCAAAAATCGTCCTTTAAAAGTTTTCAGGTTTATTTTTAATCAACTTCTTTTAGTTTAGAATTTTATAACATGTTAAGAAAGGAAAGTGTTTTTGAAGTAGAAAGGATATTTTCCTCAAGAACGGAGTTCGAGTGTTTTATCAAAATTATTTTCCATCTAAGATAACAAAGGGTTCAGTTTTTATCTCTATTATTACATTGATTTGATTATGTAGTGATGGAATTATTTTTATGAATTCCTTTATCTTATATGAATTGTTTTATGATGTCATGATGTTTAAGATTCCCATTTTTATTACATGGGTTATGCTATGATGTATGGTTTATGATTTTGTGGAACACATAAGAATGGTATCATTATGAGATGGGTGGGACCTATATCTCCTTCCAATGCATTGGGTAAAGAATTTATATCTCATGAGATACACATGGTTGGAACGGCAGGTTAAACCGGTTTAGTGAAACAGGACAGAAATGAGGAGTGAACTCGGTTCAGAAATGGACTTTGTCCACTATGATAGTCTTGGCAATGAGTCTTGACTAATAAGAAATGATTCTCTATGATTATGTGTGTATGAAAAAAAGTTTCATGTTTTACGTTATGATTATTGGGATTATATTTCACTTCTATGATTTATCCCATGTTATGATATTATGATCTCTTTTGCAGGTTAAGATTTCAAAAAGTTATGTTCTTATGTATATGATGTGATTGATATTTCTTTTGTTTACCCTTACTGAGAATTTGAGATCACCCTTTTGTATGTTTTTTCCCCAGGTCTGGAAGAAGGTTATTATGTAGGATATGCCAAAAAGGGACTCTAGATTTGATGAAATAAATGGGAGGCAAAGTAGATGCTTTATGAACCAGTTGTTTATGTTTCCCAGTTTTTAAAGACTCTATACATATACGGTCCTTTCTTAGATTTGTTATATGTTGTAATAAGTGTGCTTCAATTCTGAAGTAATAACAATGTATGTAATGTATGGGTTGTTATAGTTGGTATCAGAGGAAAGTTATAATCAACCTTTGTAAACTTGGATGTGAAAGCCTTAGAAAGAACCCTAAGGATAAGTCTAAGCATATAACACAATCTTAGTGTTTTAGAAATGGCCATGAATAACCTAGGATAAGACCTTAAGTGTGAAATTATATTCTTGATTATATGGTTTTCCTATTATAATTAGTGTTGCTTTCACTATTCTTCTTGGTTTTAGTCAATGGATGGAAACCGATGGAACTGTGTTAATGCGGAATGCGACGGGCAATGCAATGATTGTCCCCCTGAGCAACCAAACGTTATGGGAGTTGGAATGAAAAATCTTATAGCCATGCTCACACAACTTTCTCAAGTTATGAATCATGCTGGACTTCCAAACGAGCAAAGGAAGGAGAAACATTCTGTTGAGTCCTTCATGAGAGAGCGTCCACCTTCATTCAGCGGGTCTACTGATCCATTAGTTTCTGAACAATGGATTAGTACTACTAAAAAGATATTTTCAGTTCTTTAATGCTCTGAGCATGATAAATTCATCTTAGTAGTGTATCATTTGGAGGGTGATGCTGATCAATGGTGGAATCTTATTAGGAATATGAGGAAAAGGTATGAAATTGAGTCCATGGAATGGGACGAGTTCAAGAACTTATTTTTCACTAAGTACTTCCCTCGTATTCTCCGAACAAAGATGAAGAAAGAGTTTCTTGAATTGAAGAAAAAGGATGATGAATCTGTTGGTACCTATGAAGAAAATTTTACAAGACTTTCAAGGTACGATTCTGGTATTATTATCCAACCTGAGAGTAAGATCAATCGATTCTTTAGTGGCTTAAAACCAAGTCTTCGAAGGGCCTTAGCCATAAGGGACTTGAATAACTACGAGGAAATCGTTCGATGTGCTCTCAAAGTTGAGATGGATATTGGAGTAACCCATCTGTCATGTGGGTTTGATAAGAAGAGGAAAATGGACTTCAAAAGAAAATCTAAAGAGCACACTAAAAAGAAGATGAGCTTTCCCTTATTCTCAAAGTGTGGAAAGAAACATAGAGGGAGTTGTCTTAAAGGGACAAGTAAATGTTTAAAATGTGGAAAGGAAGGTCATCGGGCATTGGAATGTCGCGATGATGGGAAGAAGATGTCTAATGATGTAAACAAAGGAAGGGATACAGAGAATAAACCTACTACACTTCAATGTTTCAAGTGCAAGGAGGTAGGACATTATCCCAACAAATGCCCTAATCTAAGGGTTGATTAAGATGGTCGACGTCAACAAACTCTTAAGGCTAAAGACAAAGGAAATTCGCATGAAATTTCTATCAGCGATGTGGAGTACGATAACGATGTGGTGAAAGGTGCACTTATCATCCACTCTAAAGTAGAAAATGTTTTATTTGATTCTGGATCCACCCACTCTTTTATTTCTGAAGAATTTTCTATGGTTATCACTGTATTACCTCAACAATTAGATGTTGAGTTAGCTGTGACAACACATAATGGCACAACAGTCGCATCAAATGTTTATAATTCTTCTCCGATTGAAGATTGTGGGAATGTGCTTCCTACAAATCTTGTGATCCTTCCTATAGTGGAATTTGATGTGATTCTTGGCATGGATTGTCTTTCTCTACATGGAGATCATATCAATTGCCAAACAAGGGAAGTCACATTTTATATTCCAGATCAATCTATGATCGTCTATCGATGCAAGGATGAACATAACCTTCCAGTGGAAATTACTTCTATTTTATGGGTATTGATTCCAATAAATGACGGTTATTTATCTCAAATGGTTGGTGAGAAACTCACGATTAAAAATATGCCCCTTGTACGGGAGTTTGATGATGTCTTTCCGGAGGAATTACTGGGTCTTCCACCGAATCGTGAAGTTGAGTTTTCAATAGAACTTGTACCGGGTGCTTTGCCTATTTCAAAGACACCTTATAGAATTGACACAATTGAGTTGCAGGAATTGAAGAAGAAACTCCAAGAGAATCTAGATAAGGGTTTCATATGCCCTAGTGCATCACCTTGGGGAGCACCTGTTCTGTTTGTTAAGAAGAAATATGGATCAATGAGACTCTGCATTGATTATAGAGAACTTAACAAGATCACTGTCAAGAACAAATATCCTTTCCCAAGCATTGATGACCTATTTGACCAACTATGCGGAGCTCAATACTTTTCCAAGATTGATCTTTGTTCAGGGTATCATCAATTAAGGGTCAAAAGTGAGGATATACCAAAGATGGCTATCCGTACAAGGTATGGACACTATGAATTTATAATGATGTCATTTGGTCTTACTAATTACCCTGCTATTTTCATGGATCTAATGAATAGAGTGTTTACAGACTATCTTGATCAGTTTTTGGTAGTATTTATAGAAGATATTCTTGTCTATTCAAAGAGCAAGGAAGAACATGAATATCACTTGATAATTATATTTAAGACCCTGATAAAGGAGAAGCTTTATGCCAAATTTACCAAGTGTGAATTTTGGCTTCAAAAAGATGCATTTTTGGGTCACATAATCTCAAAAGAGGGGATATCTGTGGATCCAGCAAAAACAGAGGTTATCGAAAGATGGTCAAGACCAACAACAGTAACCGAGATCCAAAGTTTTCTTGGTTTGGCTGGATATTATCGACGTTTCCTGAAAGATTTTTCAATATTATCTAATCCACTCACCAAGTTGACTCAGAAATGAGTTAAGTTTGTTTGGACGGAGGATTGTGAAGAGAATTTCAAGGAGTTCAAAAGAAGGTTATCCTGTGCACCTATGCTCACATTGCCTTGTAGTGGAGAAAGGTTTGTGATCTACAGTGATGCATCCAAGAAGGGATTGGGGTGTGTTCTTATGAAAAATGATATGGTGATAGCTTATGCCTCACGACAGTTGAAAATACATGAGAAAAATTACCCAACTCATGATTTGGAGTTAGTTGCGGTAATATTTGTATTAAAGATTTAGAGGAATTACCTTTATGGTGAAAGGTGTGATATTTATACTGATCATAAAAGTTTAAAGTATATTTTCACACAAAAGGATCTGAATATGAACCAAAGAAGATGGTTGGAGCTGATTAAGGATTACGACTGCTCAATCCATTACCACCCTGGGAAAGCAAACAAGGTGGAAGATGCATTAAGTCAACAAGACCATGCTAGTTTATCCATGATGAGGATCACAAAAGATCCAATATTTATGGATTTACAAAGTTTGGATCTTGGAATTATAATGAAAGGGGAAAATCGTATCTTTCTCAAATGAATGTTCAACCATCTATACATGTGAAGATTAAAGAGGCACAAAAAGAAGATGTCGAGTTACAAAAGAAGGTGAGAAATGTTCCTGAATTCAACCTTTATTGTGATGGGATTATAAAGATCAGGAATCGGATTTGTGTTCCTCCCATCCCCGAATTAAAGAAGGAGCTGCTAGATGAGGCTCATAGTTCTTCATTCTCTATTCATCCTAGAAGCACGAAGATGTATAGGGACCTGAAAGAGTACTTCTAGTGGGATGGCATGAAAAGAGATTTTGCTGAATATGTCTCTCGATGCTTGGTTTGTCAACAAGTTAAAGCTGAGAGACAGAAGTCTAAGGGGATGTTACAACCATTACCCATACCCAAATGGAAATGGGAAAACAACACTATGGACTTTTTCACAGGACTTCCTAAAACATCCAAAGGCAATAATGCAACATGGGTCATAGTTGATCGTCTTACAAAATCTGCACACTTCATTGCTATTAGAGAGGATTTCTCTCTGGATCAGCTTCCCGGGATATATGTAAAGGAAGTGGTAAGATTTCATGGAGTACCACTTTCTATTATATCTGATCGGGATCCGAAATTTACCTCGAAGTTCTAGAAAAGTCTTCAGCATACTCTGGATACAGAGTTGAGTTTCAGAACTGCTTATCATCCTCAGACAGATGGTCAGTCTGAGAGAACAATTCAAACTCTAAAAGAAATGTTGAGAGCTTGCTCTATGGATTACAAAGGTGGATGAGATCAACACCTACCTTTCGTGGAATTTTCTTATAATAATAGCTTTCACTCCAGTATTCAGATGGCTCCATATGAAGTTATCTATGGAAAGAAATGCAGGACTCCAACTTACTGGGATGAAGTTGGGGAATGAAATCTATTAGGACCTGATCTCGTTGATGAAATGGCAGAAAAGGTCACATCTATTCAACAACACATAAGAGCAGCTCAGAGTCGACAGAAAAGTTATGCCAACAACCGAAGAAAAGACCTAATGTTTGAAGTGGGTGATAAAGTGTTCTTACGAATATCTCCCTGGAAGAGGGTTATGAGATTTGGAAAGAAGAGGAAGTTGAGCCCTAGATATATCGGTCCTTTCGTAATATTGGATCGTGTTGGGAAGGTAGCTTACCGATTGTCGCTTCCACCTAATCTCCCTCAAGTTCACGATGTGTTCCATGTATCTCTCCTGAGAAAGTACATACCTGATCCTTCACATGTACTCAGCACAGAAGTTGTACCATTGGAGCAAGATCATTCTTATGAAGAACAACCGATAGAGACTCTGTATCGTAGCGAAAAAGTCCTACGAAACAAGACCACTCGATTGGTGAAAGTTTTATGGAGGAACCACCAATTAGAAGAAGTTACATGGGAGCTTGAGGATATGATGAGGGAGAGGTATCCTCATCTGTTTGATACAAAGTGAACGAATTTCGAGGGAGAAATTCATTTTAAGGGGGGTAGAATGTAAAACTCGAGACTTTTATGTTATATAAATCATCAAAGGAATCTTTTTCTACACACAACACTTTCTTGGCTTGCTTTACACGAAATCACAAGCTTCCCCGATAGCCTGCGTCGTACGCAATACCGAGTTTCACTAAACAACGATATACTATTAAAAATTATTAAAACTAGCCGTTATGAATAGTAATAAAAACTTTTTGAAATTTTATAAATTTTATTTTTCAAAATGGACTTCATTTTTGGATTCGGAATATCGAAATTATCCTAGGGTGAAATTTTGGTATTTTTCTGAAAACTTTCAATTTTTGATGAATAGTGAGACCACTAAGTGGTAGTTAAAAAAACTGAATTTTTCATAAAACTTAATTTTACCGCTTCTGTGAGTGAAATTTCTAAAATCTAAGAGACACGGTTAATATCAAAGACTAAAATGTGGTTCAATAAGATTAAAATAATTTTTGGTGAATAGTAACTTTTTACCTTTTTTTACCAAGGTTAAAAGTAAATAGGATAATTAAGGGTAAAAATAATATTATTATTAACCTAACACATGTCCTAATTCTATTGGACAAGTGTAATTCGACCAAAAACAAACATAGGAAGAAAATATGACTATTTATGCCCACTTGGATTAGATTAGAACATTTATTATTAATTTATTTAAAGAAGGGTTAAAATAGTTAAAATCAAAGTTTAATAAATAAATAATTTTTAATATGGGGATATACATAAGATAAATTAGACTATAAATATTCATTAGAAATATAAAAAGATTTCCTACATAATTATATTTTATTTTTAATTTTTAGTCTTTAAATAATTAAATTTTTTTGTGACACAACAATGATGCAGTAATTATCTTATTAATGAAATATTGACATAATTGATGTTGTAAACACCAAAATAAATGTAATATGAGACTTTTTATGAATTACACTAATTTTCTTGATTAATATGACATGTTAGTATTGATGTAATTAACTTTTTTCGAACTAATAAGTTTGTTATGAGTTTGAAAAAAATTAATTACTAAATAGTGTCAAAATTGACATAAAATAGTTTTTAAAACAAATATTATATTAGTAATTGTTATTTTATTCCTAAAAATCTAAGGTTCATCCCAATGACTTAAAAATGGTTATATATATTAATACTAAACAACTTGGGGTTCGTTTGGCTGCTTATAGTAAGTTTATTAGTATTATAGTATAAGAACACAAGAAGACACGGTAAAAGTAACATTATTTAACTTAATGTTAAATCTAAATGATAAGGTTAAAAAAGGAACCTAAATTTGTCTAAATTCTATTAGATGAGAGGATTTCGACCCATCCCCACCTTAGCCTCGAAATAAATCAATTTGGAGCTATTTAAAACCGAACTTTACTTTATAATAAAATAATATTTTTAGTTAATCCAAAGGCGCCCCTCTCCTCCCTTATAAAAGGGCACCTCCTCCCCCTTTTCCTCACACCACTTTGAGCCTTCAAGCTCGGCCAACCCCTGACAATTTCTTCTATACACTTCCCTAGAAACATCCTAGAGGTTCTTGTCTTCTTCAAAGACCTATTTTATTGCCCTAAAAGGAGGTCTCAAAGAAGCAGTTCAAAGAAGAGGTAATGTCCATTACCGATTCTTTCATCTTTATTTCTTCTTCCACTTCTTCTTCATTAGTTGTTTCATTATGAAGTAATAACATAAGTATCACTAATATACTGATATGTTATTATATGTATGAAACAACCATATTTCACCATCTATCCATCCTACAGAAAAAGAAATCACCGCGCGTCCGTACGTACGGAATACCGTCTCCACGCCGTGGTGTAATCTATTTTCCACCACCACCTTACTTGGATGGGTATAATGGTGTAAATAATGACTATATATGACTATTATAAAGTGATACGGATTCTAAAATAGTATACATACACTCCAATACAATTCCACGATCATAGGAATGATATCATCACTCGTGCGTACGTACGGAATACCATCTCCACAATGTGATGCGACTCGTTCTACATGTTCTTCATTTCATAAGGATTATATAAATAAATTGAATGAATTAATATGATATATATTCCATTAATACCATTATTTAAATGAGGTATCTATAACATAAAGAGAAGAATAAGAATTTATTCGACAAACACGCATAAGAATAAAAAGTAATAAACACACGAATAACAAGTAGTAATGAAATATTACTAATAATAATATAAGAATATGACCATATATGATATCATAAAAATATGTATGATTCTGTAATAAGTCAATAACATTATTTAAATCATTATACAGGAGGTTCGGACACGTACAAACCATATCGGACCAAGGTAAGGGAAATATCACAATCTCATTTTTATCCGAGATTGTTTATACATTGGTATTTACTGGGGTGTATTTTATCATCCAAATCCATGTTTCCTCAATATGTATTATTTATATCCTTCTAAAATAGTTCATATCCAACTTTACCTTTGGTGAGTTTTTAGTAAAAGGTATGGAAGGAATCTTTTGTTGTTTTTCGTACGAGGTACTTTTTGACTTTTCTGACAAAAGTACGAGAAGAATGTTTTTTTAACTTATACGGAATGAATGGATTTTTAAAAAATTATTTCCAAAAATCTTCCTTTAAAAGATTTCATGTTTATTTTTAATCAACTTCTTTTAGTTTAGAATTTTATAACATGTTAAGAAAGGAAAAGTGTTTTTGAAGTAGAAATGAAATTTTCCTCAAGAACGGAGTTCAAGTGTTTTATCAAAATTATTTTCCATATATGATAATAAAGGGTTCAGTTTTTATCTCTATTATTACATTGATTTGATTATGTTGTGATGGAATTATTTTTATGAATTCCTTTATCTTATATGAATTGTTCTATGATGTCATGATGTTTAAGATTCCCATTTTTATTACATGGGTTATGCTATGATGTATGGTTTATGATTTTGTGGCACACATAAGAATGGTATCATTATGAGATGGGTGGGACCTATATCTCCCTCTAATGCATTGGGTAAAGATTTTATATCTCATGAGATAGACAAGGTTGGAACGACAGGTTAAACCGGTTCAGTGAAACAGGACTGAAATGAAGAGTGAACTCGGTTCAGAAATGGACTTTGTCCAATAAGATAGTCTTGGCAATGATTCTTGACTGATTAGACGTTATTCTCTAATATTATGAGTGTATTCCACAATGTTTCATGTTTTATGTTATGATTATTGGGATTACATTTCACTTCTATGATTTATCCCATGTTATGATATTATGATCTCTTTTGCAGGTTAAGATTTCCAAAAGTTATGTTCTTATGTATATGATGTGATTGATATTTCTTTTGTATACCCTTACTGAGCATTTGAGCTCACCCTTTTGTATGTTTTATTTCCCTAGGTCAGGAAGAAGGTTATTAAGTAGGATATGCCAAAAAGGGAATCTAGATATGATGAAATAAATGGGAGGCAAAGTAGATGCTTTATGAACCAGTTGTTTATGTCTCCCAGTTTCAAAAGACTCTATACCTATACGGTCCTTTCTTGGTATTGTTATATGTTGTAATAAGTGTGCATCAATTCTGAAGTAATAATAATGTATGTAAATTATGGGTTGTTATAGATATTTCATGTGGTTATTATACTAGTATAATACCTATGACTACGTTTTATTATGGATATATTTACTAACCTCATATTCCTGCCATAATGTGTTTGTGCTTATTATTTATAAAGTCATGTGTTTTCAATTATTCACCATGCTTAAAGATTATTTTATCTTCCGCTATATTTCATACTCTTACTGAGAGATTGAGCTCACCCCTTTCTCAGGTTTCATTTTCCCAGGATATGAAGAAGTTAGTATGAGTGACTTTCAGGAATAATCATTAAACCTTGGATGTTTCAAATGGAATAAATTAGTGTTGTTTTTCTTTTCAAGTTGAAGTATTGAACTTTTGTATGTATCCAATTTCATAATCTACTATACTGATTGGTCCTTCGGGAATTGATTCCATGTAACCATGATAATGTATTAAAATAATTCTCCTACTCTTAGATTCTAGGGTCGGGGCATTACTATTGTTATCAGAGAAAGTTTGTTACAAACCATAAAAACTAGATTTAGATAATCTCTGAATGGAGCACATTACCCTAAAATAGAATTTTAGGATTAGTATAGAAGAACTTCCTAGAATCTTGATAATGTTGAGATTTTGTGTATTTTCTGAGAAGTACATCCCTGTATGGATATGAGCATGTAGAGGAGGCTCTGGAAAATATGTACCCAAAAGTGAAAACTATGAAAAGGAGTTTCGGGTTTGACCCGGGGTATCCTGGTATACGAAAATGGGCCTTGCTACACTCTTGGTTACGACACTCTCAGGGGATATGTTTTGGATAATTTAAATTCTCTTTACAAACAGATTTGAAGGATTTTAATATAATATGTGAATAAATGACCTTGGAAAATCCTTAGGTGTTCTAAATTGAAAATAAGGTGTCATGATATTCTCTAAATGATTTTATGACTATTATTACTCACACAATGCTTTCTAGTTTTAGTGAATGACTGGATTCCAAGGAAGTCATAGTAACTATGAGAATGATGTTCAAGGTTTGAAGGGTGGTGGAAATGAGAAACAAAATGGAATGTTGAAAGGCGTAAAATATATCATGTTCATACCAAATCAGTTTACAAAAAATATGATCAACATAAAATATATTAACCAAATCCCAGACTCAACAAGGAAGAGAAAGGTGTTGAATGATAAGAGCTCTAGCTATAAAGACCATGGAGAAAATAAATCTCATTTTCCATCATGTAGGAAATGTGGAAGTAGAAACCTAGGAAGGTGTCTTAATGGAATAAAGAAATGATTTATTTGTGGGAAATGAGGACATAATGTAAATAATTGTCGAGGAAAAATTATGAGTACATTGGAAGAAAATAAAAATGGTCCTAAGAATCCATTTACAGTAATTTTCCATAATTGTAGGGGACCTGGCCATTACCTGAGTGAATTCCCATATTTTATAAGATATCTGCTTAGTTAAGGAATAAGCTACATTGAAATAAATGGATGGAGAAATGTTTAAAAATTATTAGTGCTCTTTGTTGATGGGATAACTATGGAATATATTGCTCTTGTATTTGTAACCATGCCATTTGTCAAGTGAAAATGATATTTGAGGAAAAATTATCTTTTCTCTTCTGGATATAGTTATATATAAACATTTTGTTTTATATGATCATTGAGTTTGAGTAAATTATATGTTATTAAATTTTGGAATGAAAATGAGTGGTTTGAGATAAAATTTGTGATGAAATTATGTTATATTTATTTTGAGGAATCTATCTCATTTTTTGAAATATTTTAAAACTATATATTTTTTGAAAAAATGACAATATGTAGACTTTATGACAACTCGTCGCGTCGGAAAAAGCTGTGGGAATAGAACCCACAACCATAGTTTGATTAGGATTTATCGCCTACCAGTGGACTACGTGAAGTCCCTGGTTAGTGTAACTAAATTATTTTAGTTAAATTATTTTATTTATCAATAATAAGTTTATTTGGGATGTTATGTCTTATCAAATGGATATCCTTAGTATTGGAAAATGATTTGGCGATTAAGTGATCAATCTTATATTGGAAGACATTCACTCTATTGGGAATACTATATGACTAAGGAAGATAGAATACTATGGGATTTCATTTGAAGAGTATGTGTTTCTTTTACCTATGTTTTTATTATGGATTTAGAGCTGTTTGGGTAATTTATGGAAATCATTAACCTTCCAAAGAGAAGATGTGGTTAGGTTTATTACTTTTAAGTATGTGACTTTAAAAGTAGTAGGTATTTCTTTGGAGATACAATTTAACATGGAAAACTACGTATGAAAATTCTTCTAGGTTTTGGGTTTCAATATTATTTTGGATTATATTGAAAGCTTTTATGGACAATTGTTTATTGAATGGTTTATACTAAACATTGGGTATTGTTTGTTTAATTTTTGAAATTAAGATTAGTATTTCATTATCTAAATTATTATCCTTTTGAGAATGATCTGATATTTTACTAAAAAATTTTGTTTTGGTTTATCTCTAAACAATAGGGAAATATAAATTTCATCCATTGTGGATTATGTGATTTATTTATAATTTTATTCTATTGCTTCTGGTGTGACCAATTCATCTTCAATACTCATCATTTGGAGTGAAAGATGAGTTTGTGGTAAGTATTAGACAATGGATGAAACACTACATGTCAAGTATATATTTTTTCTTATTCTTTGAATAAATTAATTATTTACCTTTAGGTAAGAGATCTTAAAACCAAAAATACGTTATCCTAATACTTTATGTTTTTTTTGAACCAATGATATTTTAAATGGTCATAGATTGATGGCTTTGAGGCCATCAATTTTATACTTGTTTGTGATTGATGAACTCAATCACTCCCCATATATATTTTTGTTTTTCCTTTAATTATGTGTCTCTAATTACCACCAATGTTCTCATAATCGAGATCATAATTTAGTGGTGACTTTTTCATCTCATTTACCCTCTTATTAAGACTACATTTTATTAACCCAATTTTTGATGTGGGTTTTCCACAAAGGAATTTTTATATTTTAAACCATTTATTTTCAAAGAAAAATTTCAAATTGTGAGGATGCAATTTTTTGAAGGAGGGTAGAATGTAACACCCCAAGATTTCATAGTAAGTTATTTTATTTAAATTCAATATCTTGTGCTACAAGCAACCCTGAGTTCAAGCACACCACGACTTACCAAACTAGCCAATCAAAAGAGGTTATGAATAGTGTTTACTGGATTTTGAATTTTATACACTCCATATATTTTTAACTTATGGATTATGTGTTTCTAAGACATATTATAAGAACAAATTCATTTTTTAGATAAAAAATGTATTTTTCAAAAAAAATAAATTTTACCAACTTTTAATTGAGAACACTTTTTAAATCCAATATTTGACCCTTTTACATATTAATTTTGGTAAAATAAAATTATTTTTTATAATTGGGACATCAAAATTTACTATGGATGAATATTTTTTATTTTTCTAATAATATTCTTATTTTATGAAAAGTAAGAAATAATGTAATTTAATTCCAAACTGCCTTTTAATATAATTTATTTATTTGAATAGATTATATTTTAAATTGGGTTTTAAGTGTATTTAGATTATATTTTAACCCTTTAATCCAATGTTTGTCATTGAAATAATTTCACTTTGAAATTATAAATAAAAAATTTCATTATTTTGATAGTTATTGTTTGTTAAAAATGTGCTATTTGTTTTGATAAGGGAAATTAATTTTAAATTAATTAATCCAGCTTCTATGTTTTGAATTTGGTAAAATAGAAATCATTTTTGAATTCATAATATAAAATATAGCTTAGGCTGATTTTTTGGTATTTTTCTTAGAAACATCAATTTTTGAATAATAGTGAAACCACTAAGTAGTAGTTAAAAATATGACTTTTTCATTTAAATTAAATTTTATTGCTTATGTGAATTGAACATCAAAAATCCGAGACACATGGTTGTTATTAGTAAGTAAAATTTGGTTCAATAAGATAAAAATAATTTTTTTGTGAACAGTAACTTTTGACTTATTTATCATGGTTAATGGTAAATAGGGTAATTCAACGTAAAAATGATATTATAATAATACAAAATTACCTTAACACTTGTCCTGCCCATATTGGATGAGTCATGACAGACCATGGGCATCATTTGGTCTATTTTTGGGCCCCATGGAGCCCCTTAAGAATGATAATGACACTTTATTTTAATTAACATAAAGTAAAGTCAAAAATAACATTAACAAATATCTTTTAGTATATCAATTTTTACATGGGGTTATATAAGTCATCTTTTGAACTATAAATAATAATTTGAAATCTAATAATATTTCCTTCATTATGATAATTTTCTTATAATTTTTAGACGTCAAATATAATAAATTACTTTCGACACAATAATGATGTTGAATTTAACCCATTAATAAATTATTTAAATAAATATGATTATTAATATTAAAATAATACCAAAAAACTATCCAATTATTATTGGATGATTTTATTTATACCATTATTCATCTTATATTTGACTCTAATTAGATTCAGGACTTTAGAAACTGATTATCACTATATAATAAAATAATATTTTCACACTTTCCTAAAGAGTCCCTCCTCTCCCATATAAAAGGAAACCACATCGTACCATTCCACACACCACTCAAGAACATTTTCACTTCCAAAACCTACCGAAATAATATATAAAGATCCCCCTCTTCCTCCAAGAATCCTTACCTTGGGAATAAGGCACTTCAAGAAGACCTTTTGGTTCCAACCAAAGGAAGTTACCGAAATAAAAGATAACCCTTTGCCTTAAATTCATTTGTTTTATTTTATTTATCCAACCCCATAAACACTATTTATTAATTTCTTTTACAACAAAAAATGTATCCTCAATATACTAGGACTTTTCTATGAGAGGGATTCGAATTACACTTACACACACCTCTATCTAATGGGTGAAGAACATACTGTTTCTCTGGATGGAAAACTAACGCCTCACGAAACGATGATTGTTCGATTATCTCCTACTGCCTCTCATGGTATCCATTAAGAGGGAATTTTATTTATATATGATATATATATTATGTTTATTTTTTCTTTATGCTTCTTTTTTTCATTTATATCATTATTTTATGATTTCCATTATGCGTAAAATGCGATAATTTCATTTGAATAATTGTGGACTACCACCCCATCAAAATTATATGACTCATTATTTCCTTATGTGTCACATATAAAGGATGGACATAATGATATTATATATTATGTTATACTAGAATTATAATATTCATATTCATCATAATTTTTTAATTTAATTAATATAAAAAATCGAAATTAAAGTAGCGTTCATGTGTGTGTACAACTTACATTCTCCATGAACGGTACATTTCATTTATTATCTCCAAATGATATCTACTGTTGTAAATAGATATATATACTGGATATATAAAATATATATATATATGATATCCAAATTTTTAATATCATTCTAGAGATAATGTACTTTTGACCCCATGGAAAAAATGTAATTATATCAAGTTCATTTTTTTACTTAAGTTCCAAACATCGATAAAATTTCCAATATGAACTCAAATAATTAAATAATTGTAATAGAAAGGTCATAAGTGATATAAAAGAAATAATAAACTTTAAAAATGTTCTTAATCAAGTAGAAATTATCTAATGTTTATTATTCATGAAGAACAAGGATCATACAATACAAGTCCGGCTTGAGGTAAGGGGTTTCTTATCTCACTTTTAATTCTGTGAGATTTCCATTGTTCGCCACTTATTTATTGCATGTGGTGTTTTGTTTACTGCCATATGATATATATTATCATTATTATCTTTATATACCTAGTATTATGTGATTCATTTGGTTTTTATTAACATTTTTTCATACGACTCGATTTATTTCAACTAAGTAAGGTTTTTCATCTAACTTTAATTCCCGTGAGATTCATGTTATATTGGCCATTATTTCCTTTTGTGTAGAGTATATATATCCCATTATTGTATTCCTTTTGTAATATAAATTAATTTATGGGTATTTACATCTTAACTGTATTATATTTCTTTCATGTGGTGTATCTTTCATAAGTCACCAAATCGTTAAGGGAATTTCAAATTTCAATTTCCACTCATTGGGCTTTACACGTAATTCATTGATTATTTTTCTACATGATTATGTGTGCAATCTCTATTTATTTTTGGTGTTGTAATTTACACTCCCCTTTCTGTGAATATACTTTTGATACACATAATCACTCCATTTCTAATTTCTCAAGTCATATATATGAACTTGATAAGAGTAATTTTAAGTCAATCTCGATTTATTGAGTTAAATATCCAATTAATTGGTGTATTTTTTACAAGAATATGTGTGAATGCCATCTGATTGATTTACACATAATATCCAATAATATTTAGTGTTTTTATATTTTTCACACATAATTATGTCATTGATTTATCCTTAACCTATGGATATAGTCTTTATAAGATATTTCATCTCAATTTTCATTCCATTGAGACTTATTTGTTTTTATACACCAATTCACTTTTATATGGTGTATATAATTTACTTTGACATACTATATCATGAATCCATTTATTCTCATGATATTATAATGTTTTTTTTACCTCAATTATTTTTATTCAACTGTCTCTTTTCTGTATAGGAACTCTAACTAAAATATCATTTTAAATGTTTTAATGACTTATTATTCTAAATAATTCTCATTAAAGTCCATGTTTTAAAAATGGTGTTACGGATTTATTTATATGGACATTAATGTTTTAAGATTACAATTCATTTTTAATGTTTAAAAGTGGTATGGGACACTTTGATTCTAAAATCTATTTTAAACAACTTCTTGACGAATAGTGTGACTTTGAAATGTTTTCAAGAAAAGGGGGATATTTCTATCAAATAGTTTTGAGGATTATTTTCATCAATGTAAATATCCTTCATTATTCTCGATTGATGTTAATATGTTACAATAAAATCTTCCATATTTTATAGAATCAGTTATGTTTGACTGTGGATGTGCTATTTTTTTATCATTCATGGTTTGTGGATAAATTATTTAAATTTAGTATTCTAGTTTTAATACAAATGTTTATGTTATGTTTCCAAATTTTCATATGAGGAATGAATTGGACTTATTATGTGATTGGTGGAGCCCTCTTTAACTCCTCGATGCATTGGTATGTCAGATAAGACAAACTAGAAACATGGCACAAGGCCTTGAAAAAATCTTATTTTTAGTCTTGGCAGAAGGCATTAACTATAGGGTTATGATGTCTGGCATTACGCATTCCATCATTATGAGATTCTATATTGATATTTCATGTGGTTATTTGACTAGTGTAATACCCATGACTATGTTTTATTATGGCATTATTTACTCATCTAATATTCCTGACATAAAGTGTTCATGTTTATTATTTGTAATGTCAAGTGTTTTCAATTATTCACCATGCATAATTTTTATGTTATCTTATGATGTATTTCTTACTATTACTGAGTGTTTGAGCTCACCACTTTCTCATGTTTCATTTTCCCAGGATACGAAAAAGTTAGTTATGTGTGACTTTCATGAATAATCTTTAAATCTTAGATGTTTCAGATGGAATAAATTAGTGTTGTTTTTATTTTCAAGGTGTAGTGATGAACTTATATATGTATCGGCTTTCCATGGCTACCAAAATTGATCGGTCCTTCAGGCCATGATTCCTTGTAATATTTCCAATGTATTAAAATAATGCACTGACTCCAGGATTCTAGGTTCAGGGCATTACACGAGTCTTATGAAATCCCATTATTTAGTCTATGAATCACATTTATGATCCATGATATGTATGGTATGGTTCAGAAATATTTATTCTCATGTTATAAAACCCATGTTTTCCAGTTTTACTGATATCTTTTTTTACCTTTATTGAGAATCGCATCTAGCCCTTGCTTATGTTTCCTTTCCCCAGCTTATGAAAAAGGTTTTTAAGTAGGCCAATTATATAAATATTACAAAATGGGAAGATATTTTTGGGTTACATTTAAGATCTTTCATGAAATAATAATAGAGTAAATCTAGTCTCCAAAGACATCAACCTTATGCGGTACATTGGCGTGTGTTTATGAAATATAATGAATATTACTATAAAATTATTTAATACCAATGTACAAAAAGTTTTATTATTTAAAATGAACTTATTTTATTTATAAAAAATTAGTAATCTTCTTTAATGTTGTGTAATTATTTTCATTTATTTTATCGCATCTGTCAAAAAAATTACAATTGTATTTATATATACGTTTGGCCTACCATCTCCATGAATGAGGGAATACATATTTCAGTCACTATATCTTAAGAATTGATCTGAACATTTATATAATGAATATATATTATATATATATATAATGAAAAAAAATACTATAGATTATAAAACCCAGATAAAAATACAATAACCAAAACTACCAAACCTTAAAATAATGGTAAAATGAAGTAGATATCAAGTGGAAGAATGATTTTATTAAATAATTGTTAAAAATGGATAATAAAAGGTTATTAGTAAGTAATATATGGTATCATTTATATTAATATGGTGATTTTTTAGGTTTATAATAAATAAATGTTTATTATATAGGAAGTTCAAAAAATTACATAGGAAGTCGAACCAAATGAAAGAAATATTTGCCACACGTTTTTTGTTGGACACATACCTTATAAACCAATTAATTTTTTATGGTGTATTTAATTACCATGAATTAAATTTAATATTATTCACATAAAAATTCTGGATTATAAAAATCCATCTAATTATATTTATTTCATGGGTCTTATTGTCCAAACTTAATTGAAGTGGTCTGATATTTATGTTACATTTCAATTATTTATCAGGATTTATTATGATTATGTAACATGAGATTAAATATTATGATCTAACTTTTAATCAACTCATCAATTTTTTAATACACTATATACTTATTAGGAACACATGTTTTCTTTTCATTTTCCTCATCTTATATAATCAACATAACAAAAATGTGTTTTTAAGGAAAATTGAAATTATTTCTTTCTTCGATCAAAAAACCATTTTCTTCCATAAGAATTTTTTATAATAAAATCTGGATAAATTTTTTACTCTTCACCATTGATTTTTTAAATTCATTTATACTCATGTTTTACTTTTTATAAAAAAAATGTAAAATAATCTTCATGTATTTTTAAAAAATTTGTGCTTTTGGAATTTTTTGTAAAAGTGTGAAAGGAACTTGTTTTAATGGATAAAAAATGAATAGAATTTTACACCATTATTACTTATCAATATTTTTATGTTTCCAATACATTTTTAAAAAAACAAATTCAAATAAAAAACTCCTTTAATAATTTAGAAATCATTATTTTATAAAAAAATTATTTCAAAGTGAAAAGGATATTTTTCTCATGAAAAATTAGAAGTGATCTTTGAAATTCTTTTTCTATCTATGATGACATAATTGATGATAGTTATGATTTTAAAGGATTTTGAATGAATTATGAAATTATTTTTCTTTCTATTAATGGTTATATTTTATTCTAATAAAATGTTTATAAAAACATATAAATTTTCCATTGGTTATGTTATTATGAGTTGTGGAAAATTTTATGAAACCAATTTCATTTTCATAGATTATGATTTCATTATATGATGAATGTTTTTCGGTCTAATAGAACACATATGAATAGTTTTCATTATGTTATAGTCCTTTCATTTTTAAGAAATATTGGTGTTACATTATAACTAATATTATTCTGTCATGAATCATGTTATTTGATTCTATTATCAATTATTACTTATGAAGTGACACATATTATTTCATAACAACAGATTCTGATTTTTGATATGTAGGGTATCATTTTCAAATTTTAAGCTCCTACTCTCATACCCTTTCGTTCAGGCTATGGCCGAGTGATCATTTGATATCTCCCTTATTTACCCTGACCAGTCATTTTATCTCACTCATTATTATATTTACCTTCCTATGGTTATGAAGAAAGGTATTGAGTATGATATTTATAAAAGGTTTCAATATATTAATATCATAGTGTGAGATAATGTTGATCATTTATTACCAAATTGTTTTTCTATCCATATTTCTAAAGGAACTATACTTGTAAAATTATCATGAATATAATTATGTTGTGTAATGAATAATAATATATTAATATGTGATAACTATGAATGAATTTTCTGATTCATTTTAATATTCAGAAGAAAAAAAATTATAGTTAAATTTTTGACATCTAATTATAAAGAGAAAAAATATGAGATTCTGAATCTTACCTAAGAGAGAATGGTAGACATGTCATTTAAAATATTATCATGATTAAATCCTATATTAGAGATAATATATGTTTTTATTAGTATATTATAATGTAATTTATGATTTTGATATTAATTTTAGGGGTGATAATTTTATTCTCTTTGATTTTAATGTGATTATTTCCCCCAAATAATTCAAATTTGATTCATATTATTTCAAATGCAACACTAAAATATAAATATTCACACTATATTATATTAATAAGGTTATTAAAATTTAATAATAATAATAAAACACCTTTTAAATAAAAATATTTAATTCTTTTAAAAATGAAACCTGAATAGTATTAAAAAACATAATCTTTTAAAATAGAATTTCTCAATAAAAGAATATTTTCATTAAATATCATATTCAAATTAGAAATCTAAATATATAAATTTATGAAATGTAATTTTTTAAAAATAACATAATTTCATAATTCATCATATAAAAATTCTCTTAGGGTAGATTATTTTATTATTCTAAACTAATTGAATTTTAGTTGAATAGTTAATAAATCCAAAAGTTTCTAGTACTACCATTATTTTGAAATTATCATAATAAAATAATGACTTTAAAATATTTAAAACCAATTTTTTATAAAAATATATTTATAAGGTCAAACAAATTATTTTAAAATTCTATATTGAATATATTAAACTCATATTTATCATATTTGAAACATAAGTAATTTATTACTCTAAAACTTATATTTATTCTCTTATATTAAAATAAATTCATCACTTATATAATTCAATTAAATGAAAATGGATGTAAAAATTTATATCAAT
The DNA here is from genome assembly GCA_963277665.1 of Viscum album. Lineage (NCBI taxonomy): Eukaryota > Viridiplantae > Streptophyta > Magnoliopsida > Santalales > Viscaceae > Viscum > Viscum album. Next base: position 351,862,224 of record OY728123.1, read on the forward strand.
ATATTTAGATTATTTAATAAATTCAATTTCATTTCAAGCATTAAATTATTATTACAATGATCAATATTAAATTAATAGATATGATAATAGTGAAATAGTAATTTTCTAATAATATTTTCCCATAATGTGTAATTTTTGTCTATTAGCTAATGTCGATTTTTTTTTTATAATTACATTTATATGGTTCTTATACATGTAAAAAAGATATATTTTTAGTTATTCAATTTATAATTAATGTTATATTAGATTAAAAATATTAAATGGAAAAAATGACATTTTTCTAAAAAAATGGTTTATCTAGATATTAAATATTTCAATTTAAAATGTAATTTCCAATTAATGAATAATTACAATAGATTATTTGTATCATAATTTTTTTAGAACAAAATAAATTGGAATGACTTGTTACATAATATTTTTAATGAAATATAAATTACATGGGTCAAAACTAGTTTTCATGGTAATAACCAACACTGTAAACTCTAAATAGTTGTTATGTAAAAGACCAGAATAGTAATAAAAACATCATTGGAAATGAATGGTATAAATTTTATTGACCATAAATCACCCAAAATTCAATTATTTTAAAATTTAAAACCCTTTTATAATTCAATAGTGGGATGAAATATTTCAAATATTATATTACTACCCAAATTACCCCTCTTTTCTTAAAAATGGGTGAAATTGAACTAATTTATGATACAAAAATTATATTTTATTTTTTTCCTAAAACAGTGTATTTTTCTAATCATATAAGAATTTATGTTTTTTTTTCATAAATAATTGTGTCTCAATTGTCTACCATGTTACCTCCCTTTATGGGATGATTTTCTAGGAAAATATCAAGTTACCAGTGTGAGTATTTCTTACTCCTTGGTAATTTCTTCCTAATATATCTCTTAATCCTAATATATTCTCAATAAATTAAATTAAGATAATAATAATATTATTTATATTTTAAAATATCATTAAAGAAATTGAATATAACTTTAAAATGATCCTCCAATCCCATTTAAAAAAACGAAGTCGACATTTTGCAAATGTGCATAATTCAACCCCCAAAAACAACCCGTTGTATTATTTTGTTCATGTACACCATGGATGACATTAAAAATGTATTTAGTATAATATATTGTTAATTTTTAAACTATATAATGTTATTTAAATATACAATTTGGAATTATTAAATTCTAATAAAAAAATTGATCAAATTAAGTCTAACCTCCTTAAATGAACATGACATAGAACCTTTCATAATTTGATATAATTTTTGTAAACCTTATATAACTATATAATGTTTGTGATAAAATTACAATAAATTAAATAAAACTATGAAATTATAGTTATTATGAACCTATATTCCAAAACATTTTACATGGTTAATATAACAAGAATGTTTTTGATTAATTGACCAGCCAACATTATGTAACGCCCATTACTAAAACATATTTTATAAATTAATAACATAAGGAAGATAATAAACCTTATAAAATGAAATATATTTTTGTAAAAAATGTAACATATTTCCAACATAGAGTGGTGGTAATACAATTTTGACACCCCAATCTTTCCTCTAATAGGTTAGGTGTTGGTGACTAGCACTGAGTATGAAATCACACAAATTAAATGCCTTTACCTAAGTAATCTATTCGCATAAACACCTCTATGTACAAAAAAAATAGTTTCATATAATTATTTTTTTCTAATTAAATAGGATACAATTAATACAACATACAATATGAGAAGATATAGTGTATAAATATTATTACATCGACGGTTTAAATGGTAGAATACATAACCAACTAGAAACAAGGGATTCCCCAGCCAATAATTGAGGAGAATGATGGTCCGGATCATAAAATACAATAATATCGACATTATAATATCAATATACCCAAACTCCACTAACATCCATCCATACCTTACCTTCCATGTTAAATATGAAACTACTTATCATCTGTATTCAACATGAAACATACAAGAAAGAACCATGCATGTTTGATTATACACATGCCCATTATGATTTCCCAAAACCAAAATTGGGAGAAATAGATATAAACATTCATATCGACCAATAATAATTTGGAGTAAACCCAACCAATGAATTTGATCATAATGAATCCCTTGTTGATTTGATTTCAATCTTAATATTCACAGTAAGCTAGGAATTAATAGACGACCTACAATAATGGGATATACTTTTATCCTAGTGATAGTGGCCCAACATTAACCTCAATATATCTATTGGGGACCCATGAATCATGTCTTAAACCTTACCTATTATGTTTATGAAGACATTATATGGGTGGAGGATCCATTCCATGTCTACTTTGGATAACTTAATGGTTCCACTCTATAGAGTGACGACCCATTCCCTATGGTGAGTGTGGGAGTTTTCCAATCCAAAGTACATAGAAAATGGAGGATCCATTACATGATTAATGCGATCCAAAAGGGTGGTCTTCATCCTTGTTATTCCTCTTGATATCACACATAATTCTCTGTGTTACTCAACCACTATTTAAGGAGAGTTATAATTATGCTACATTGAGTAGTATCTTTGATGACACTGAGAAGGTCCTTGTAATGTTATACAGGATAAATCTTCATAATAGACTCTCATAGGACCAAATCTGGGACCAAATGAATGGTAAATATGAGGTATAACATTTTAAAGTGGTTATATGGCATATCTAATAGGGTCATTTGGAGTATACCTTAGTCTATTGTGGATCGTCTCCTCCAACCCCACTTGGTATATGGAGTTTCACATACACTCTGTGTTAAAAATATATCACAGTGTGTGGGACCACTTGTGGTCTTAAGCCTTTACTACCTATACAAGGATTTTCTTTCCATGTAGGTTCAGAAATCATGTGCACTCCCAACATGGTTTTGGATATTTTACTCAACCTAAAATAGTCACCACCACATAATACTAACCAAATTCAGTTTGTAATCAATAATACATGGCTTGTGATCAATATTCTCTCAATAGGATGGATTATTTAATATAAGTTATCAATTATATTGAAAATGTCACCATTTTCTTTGAAACCACTCTCCATGGAAACACTATCAGAGGACACTCATTTAGTTACAAATTCCTAACCTCCATTTACTGAAAATATGATCTCCCACAAAACCTCTTAAGTGCATAAGACATTTGTTGCAATTTTAAGATCAAATCCACCATTATTAATCAGTGAATACTCTGTGGATCATCACCTCATCCAGAATACATATTCTTCATCATCAAAATAAAAAAACTAACATTTATTCAGTTATCTATCACTTTTCAAACCAGATTGACCATTAAATTCTTATCCTTTTGTAACCATAAACCAAACACAAAAACAAAAAATAGGAAAAGGGGTAACAAAGGAAGTTCATTCTTTACTGTTCACTATTAACCCAACATTCAATTGTAATCATTGAAACCCAAGATAAGCATATAGAATCCACTTAAATGATTATAATATTTCCAATGGATATATATATATAGATAAAAGGGTCAAATGATTCATGACTTAACATGGATGGAAAAAATTTGAAATCAGATAAATAAACCATTTTTGGAATTACAATATATGAAAAATTAATTCTCAAATCACCATTACCTTCATCATAATTAGGATTATTAATGGTGAAGAATGATTCCAATGGTTCCATGTTAATGTTAATTAATAGATCATATGACTTCAATGTTTGATTCACGATACACCAATGCTGATTAATTAGAGATCCTCTATATAGTTCCTCTTTCAATATCCAAGTTTATCTGGCTAAACATATTGAAATTCAAATATAGAGATTAAAAATAGTTTTATCTTGATTTAGAGGATAATTTAGACAAAAAAACTAATAAATTAAATTATTAAATATATTTCTCTTAACATCAACCAAGAAGTATAAATAAAAAAGGTCACTAGGTTTAGACAACATATGTCATCCCTAGGGAAAAAAAGTATTCTAAAACCAATGGAGGACTCAGATTTTGTAATTCCCAATATTTTAGGAGTCCATGATTTTTCATTTTCAATAATTATAGATAATTTTTCTATGACTTATCCAAAGAATTAATATATGATTACATATTCCTCCATACAATATATGAGTAATGATTATAGAAAATTATTCAATTATGAATGATTATTTTAATGAAAGTACATGAAACCATTTATCACATTTAATAGATAATTACAAATAATATTTTATTACATCCACTAAAACATAAAAAAAATTGAAGGGGGAAATAAATTGAAAATATTATTATATTTAGAACTAAAAACTACCCTTGAACACAAAACCCTTCTAGAATCCCCGCTAATATAATAAAAATAAAAAATGCTAAAATACCCTAACTATGAATAAATTATGTGGAAATATCTAAAATAAAATCTATGTGAATGGGAAGGGTGAATAGATTCAGTTTAGTACGGTTATATCCAGCATCTATAAATATACTTATTATAAACATGATCAATTAATATATGGTCATTGAAAATATATTCATGAAAGATATAAAAATTATATATATACATTATATCTATACTAATGTCGTCTATAGTTAAGTTGTAAATTTAAAATGATAAAACTAAAAATTAAATAAATAAAATTTTATTGGAAAATATAAATATAAATATATATTTATGCATTAAGAATTAATATTAATTTTTTACTAAATTTTCTCATCATTTATATTTAAAATTAAAATAATGCTTTTAATATCAATATATTGTGAAATTTTAATTGAGAATATAAATAAATAATTTTTACTCTATTTTTTAAGGATTGTTTTGTGTAAATGTAATATTTGTATTTTTTTCAAAGTACTATGTTTTCATTATTGTGTTTTTATCACAACTAAATAAATTGAATTCATATAGAATATTATTATATATGAAATAATATATGAAAATATATTAAATTCGAAATTATATGAAATAATATTAAGAACACATAATTTTAAAAAATGTCAATATTTCAATAAATGTAGTTTTCAATATATTTTTTATTCCAATTTTGAAACTCAATTTTTTTAAAAAAAATTATAATCTAAATTAAATAATTATAAAAATATTTGTTTACAACATAAAATAAACATAGAATAAAATTTTAATGTTTTTTATATAAATAGATTTATAGGTGAAAAGTGTAGTATACTGATACTGCTACATTTATGAAATAATTATTAAATAATTATGGCATAGAACTTTTTGAATCATTTTTTTGACAAAATTTCTATTCCATAATTGAAATTAAAAATTAGAAGATTATCATTATAGATTAGAACCCTATATTTCATATTTTTTACTCAATAATTTTTTTTCTCCATAATTGGTTTACAATAATAAACCTTTATTATATTTAAATTTTTTATAACATTTTAGAAATGGAATTAGAATAAATTGATTGAAAATTTAGAATTTTTTCTTTCAAAAGTATCTAATAAATATACCCTTATTATTATACATATAGATTAACTAACCTTCTATAAAAACTAATTACCACAGAAAAAGATTAAATCAGAAAATTACTAATTTAGGTTTCAAAGCGAAATAAACATGTTTAGAAAAGTTTTCTAATTAAATGGATGAGATATTATATTCCATATATTACCTTCCTCTAAAAAGGTATCTGTTTTTATATAGCCACATAAAATTCTTAACATTTTTCCATTTATATTAACTTGAAAATTTTACAAAATTCTATTCATACCACTTGTAAAAGGGCCACTCCCCATCAATTCAATTCACAACTAAAAGATATATTTACTACATAAAAAGATAGTATTCACCACCCACTGCATCCAATTTTACATTCATAAGCTTCTTATAATAGTTTATTATACTAATCCATTCCTTTTAAGGAAATCCTCCAAGATAAACCCAAAGTTTTCAACATTAGTTCAATCATTTAACTAACATCATGTAAAAATTTATATCATTTTAAAATTTATTTTTCATAATAAATTTTTTTAATAAAATTATTAATATTGTACTTGGTTTATTTATTTTATGGTAATTAAAATTAAAATCATCTCCTCTTCCCCATAAGAAATGTAAAATCATTGATCCAGTATAGGTGTGGTCTACCACTTCCACGACATAACATGTTTTATTTTCAATAACCGCATTGCAAAGATAGTCCTAATAAGTATTATAGTGAATATATAAATATATATAAAATATGTATAAGATTTTTTTAAATAATAATTGACTATATTACACAAATCTAATGTTATATGGGAAACTAAGTCATCCTCAATGCGTAAGTGCGGACTAGCAACACCATTGAATGTTATATTCTATTTTTCACTACCACATTCATGGATGGTTTTATATTATAATTGATGCATAAATGTGATATATAAGAATAAAAAATATTATAAATATTTTTCATTATAGATAACATGAAAATTAATTATCTTTATTAGGTAATCTATTAATTTTATTATATATACTCAAAACAATCACCCCCAATTTAATCATCACATCTCTTGAAAAAATATCAAAAAAATGGGAACTATAACCTCATAGGTCGATATAAAACATTTTTTCAAGTTGATTATATTTCCTTGGAATTTTATACTTTATATCAATTAATGGGTACCAAAATCAATATCAGAACACATGTGTGAATAAATAAATGTTCCTAGCCCACAATGGTAAATGTAAATGATAAATAAATACTTTATTCATAATAAATATTCAAAAATAGAGTATTTAATGTTTTAATTTATGTGAATAAGGTTAAATAATATATTATTTAGGTAGCTATGTGTTTTTATAGGATGTTAGAGGATATTGGATTAAGCTTAAGTATAGGTATGTGTTTTTCTTAACTCAAATCCTCTTTAAAAGTCATAGTCACTATAATTATATAATAATATTTCCATGTTTCATTATCTGACCATGTGATTATATTATGATATATTACCACCTTATTTAATGGGAAATAATATTTCATACCAATGAATTAAATGATGATGAATCTATTTTCTCATGAAAAATGTAATATTTTAAAAATATTTCCACCTCTTTTAATAGATTCTTTTTATATAATCATGATTATTATTCCCAAAACATTTATCCATTCACTAGTGAAAAATAATTTCTTTTACTTCAATAGATACTTATATTCCCATTTTTTCCTATAAAATAATGGTTTCATTATCCTTTTCATACTATGTGTTCTCAATAACAACTATATTTCTAGGGAAAATATTTTAAATGAATCTCCCTCGAAATGTTCTTATGGGATAATATTTTGAATTATTCAATTTTAGATATAAAATTTGTACATTATCTATTTCAATTTCTTTTATACTATCATGATATGTTATAAAACAAATTTTTATTTCCATGGGGTTTTTATGATGATATTTTTTTAATATGGCACACATATATATGGATGATTGACAGGTTGGGTCTTATATAACCAACAAATTAATTGCATAAAATTATATATATCTCATCACCAAATTGTAAAATTAGTTTTTATCTCAATCACCATAGGAAAAAATAGTATTATCTAAATTCCAATAGGTTACACAAATAGTATACCGAAAATAAAATTGTACATGGGTAGAATCCCTGCCCTAATAGGATACAATGGTTGTAGCATAAGTCGATGATGGAACAATAGTTATTGACTAATCCTAATATTGTATATGTATTTTAGTCTAATCCTAATGTGTACATGGTTCATCATCTGAATCCTATTATTATTTTAAAATCATGTAGAAATTCATACTTTAGTAGGTTAGGAATTACAATGATTTCAAATATGCTATATTTCTTTGTTATATGATTTTTTAAAAATATAATGAACAATTATTATTTTCATATATTTATAAACTCCAATGGAATGGAATAATATAATACATGAAATATTATATTCCTCTCTATATTAATTTATGGAAAACTCTAAGAATTTTATGATCTTTCAAAAAGATATTTTTGTCATTATCATTTTTCTCATATGCTTCTAATCTAATACATGAATATATGTTGATGAGTTATATTCCACTATCGGGTGTTTGATTTTACACCTTCTAAATTTTTCCACTTCCCATGTTATGAAAATGTGTATAAATTTTGATAAGATTATATTTTCGTTGACTATTGATTTATTATAGGGAAATGTACACAAATTTTGTAAAAGATATTATATATGTAGTTTGTCCTAAATTACACTAAATCTTCTTTTCTATGTGTTTTTTTATTATGAATGAGACATTTTTTTATCTTGTGTAAATTATGTGAAATTAGAATTTGTCCATATAAAATTTTATCAAATCTATTGTTTAATAAAACTTTTTTAAGTAATAGTCCTGGGAGTATAGTTGTAGTGCACGATTGTATTTCTTGTGAAAAACAATCTCTAGTAATATTATCCACCCTAAACAATAGTATTGATAAAGGTTCCCTAACAACATTAATAATTTAGATTTCATCATTCACCTTTTGGTATACTAAACATAGAATATTTTAATATGAAATATATAACTTCATAACTTCTCCAATAAAATTTTCATGGATATCTATATACATCTTCATGCATACAAGATATATAAAAATATTTTAAATATTATATTCATATGTAAATCTACTTAAATTTAAGGCATTGATGGAATACATAAAATCTTAATAAATACTAAAACTATATCCTCATCAATATTAATGTATCATAATTTTATATTCGTCACATCATACATTTCCATTATTATCCCTTATCAACAGATAAATAAGGATAGTTAATTGTACTAATAAGAATGATGTTTCCCATTCTATTATATAACCCATGTTCATCCCTGCTAAAACATTGATTATTAGATCATTAACCTCCCCCATAATGGGTAAAATACAATGGCCTTTTCTAATCATTGAATCTACCAATTTTTCTAATAAAGTGATAATGTAAATCATAATTATAAACCTTGAGTACTTCCATCAATAACCTTTTCTCATATTATGTTATTTATCAATAAAGTGTTATTTTATAATTTAATGATTTTTATATATATGGAATATCAAAATATATAGATATATTTTATATATATTTAGATAAGTAAACAATATAACCAACTCAAAATCATGTGTGGGATAATTCATTTAATGGGGATTCGACTATTTATATGAAGAGAAAAACATTCTATCTTTTTCCATTAAAACCCCTTATTTACGTTGATATAGGATAATTTACAAACACACAACCCAATTACATAAATCTATATGCTCATTACTTTTTCATTGTGAATTTGACCGCAGTCCCCATTTTTTAACAAGGATAATGAATTTGGAAATCATTGAATGTTTTTAAAAATCCATAGATAATATCTCATTTATCCAAGAATAAAATGTATTTTAGTTTTAGTGGAATGTGTTTTATATTCATTGAGAATAATTATTTTATTAAGGGCCAATATATATAAGGTAATTGGATAAAATATTTTAAAGGAAATAAATATGATGAATCAAAAATTCACATTTAATAAAATACCTATATGACTCATTTTTCCTTGAAACGACATATAAATTTTGGAAATGAGTACTATGATCATCATAAATCCAAGTTTTTATAAAAAAAGAATCATTAAATGAAAATTAAATCTTATCATGATAATACATAGATACTTTATTCCTCAAGTTTGTAAACATAGGAATTTCATTCATTTACAGGAAATGGATTACTTTGAAGTCATAATGACTATACATTATAGGAAATGATTTATTTATAATATCCTCCTTAACATTTTATTATTGATAACCTCATTGAATATTAATATTTGAGAAATATTGATACCATTGACGCTGATCTAAGAGGTTATCATTTTGAGATAATGGATACTTGTTCTATTTTTTAATACTAATTATTTTAGTATAATAAATTCATAACTTCATCTATACAATAGTACCTATCATGAATGGAATGGGTTCTTCCTTGGTTGAAAAACCTTGATGAATGAATCCCACATCATGTATGCCTTGTAGTAACTACTTAAACTTAGGTAACTCCCCCAAATCCATTCTATTTGGAGGTTTCGAAATAGGACTTTCATCAAGGATAAGAAAAATATATAATTTATCTCCTTTACTAAAAGAAAATATAGGTAATTAATATGGAAAAATATAATTATATTCATCTAAAATAGGAATTTCTTCAATACTGAAAAACCACTTTAACTAAAATATTTGGAATTTCATCAATATCTTATAAGTATTTTTCCTTGAGGTGAGTTATTAGTGAAAGATAAAATCGAATTAATGAAATTAAATATCCCCATGAAATACATGAAATGATAAAAATTCCTAAATAACATGACTTTATTATCAACTTAATAAATACCAAAATTATTTTTCAAGAGCTAACACTTCCCCAATATTACATAAAAATACACTAGGATTGATCTGATTGGATATGAAAAAATAAAAAACCCATAAACTCAATTATGAATTTCTTGATAAAATATTTTTTCAATAAAATTTCCACTCTATGTTTATGTAAATAAATCAATTATTAATTGATCACGGGGTGATTCAATATTCCTAATAAAATTAATTTTTTACACGAGTGCATATATCCAAAATAAAATAATGGATCAGCTATCATAGAGTGAAAAATATAAGCACTTGTTATCACATCATTTAAAGAATTTACCCATGTTGTTGTTATTATAAATACACGGACCATGTTTATAGGGCTCTATTGGGGAATATTTACATGATTCTTAGAACATTGATTAAAATAATTCCCTATATACTAATATTTGAATCATTTAACCTTAAATTAAACTTTTCTGACATTGAAATCATGTTCATGACGACCATTCTCTCAAGATTTAAAATATACACCAAACCATTATTGGTAGTGCATGGAGTTTTTTCCATAATTTATTACATATATAGAACTACACTCATGCCTTATTTTCATATCAAGATTATATTCCTTTATAGTATTTATATTTCCTATTCATCACCGGTTTCCCATTTTTATATGAATGATTTATATTTCTCCAAATTAGTCTTGAAACAACTTCTTCCCATGTCCTGAGTTGATGACACATTTTGATAGATAAATTATCAATGATGAATTCAATTTAAACCTTAAATGAAATGATCAAAAAAAATTTACATTTATGTAGATAATGTACATCACACCACACTATCGTAGTAAATTTACCATAATTCTCAACCAATATTTTTCATCATTTTATTAAAAATTTATAAATTTATATTCTATCACATCACATTGATATCTAGTAAAATAATCTTTAAAAATATCAATAATAATATTTCACGCCATTCCTTATATCTCATCTACTTTCATAGTATTTTTAATCATGTGTCACTCTATTCAATTGTGATTTATTAAAATATTCATAACAATGATTAAATTATCTTTCTTAATAGACCTCAATGGAATAAATATTTTCTTCTAGGTACATAATTTACTGATCTTTCATAATGGGATTTGTACACTCACAGAAAAATAGATTTTTTCCCTAAAAATAATCTAAAAAATTTGTCCTTATTAAGAGGAAGTGGTTTTATCAATTAGGTGAAAGTTATTTATTATAATTTGAGTCAATTTCCCATGGATAGTAATAATTTTCTTACTACCTATGGTAACACTATTATCTTTATAATATTGAGAATTGAAGAATTTAAATTGATTGTTGACTTGGTATCTATTTCTTCAAATATGGTCCATTCTCTAGAAAATATAATATACATAATTCGTTAATAAATAACACAATGGATTTCATGTAATATAATACAGAAATATTTCATTTATATCATAATTTTTTATCATATATATAAATAATATAACTATGTTCTTCTAACTCTTGTTATTAAGGATTCTACTAAACATTATTTTATACCAAATGTAACAAATTTTAATCGAGTAATAATGACATGGTGGTCATTTTATTTTAATATTATTAAATATATAGTTCAAAAATCATAGGATTCAACAATTTATTTGTATAATTAAAAATACATATTAATGAAAATTAAACTATATTGTAAACATAAAATATAAATACATAATGAAAAATTGTTTTTTCTCCTTCCAAGCCATTATATAAAACCTATTTATATTACTCTGTTTTTTGGGAAATGGAAAATAACATAATAGTTGATATCATACACTTAGTTAGTAGTAAAATATATTTAAATCTATCAAAACATGATAATGGAATGAATAAATTTTATTAGGAAAAATTAATCAAATAATTTTATAACAGTTGAACCATGAGTGTAACAGATCAACAGTCAAAATCGTGACAATAAATAAATACATGAATATAAATAACTCATATCATTATTATGGAAATTATATTTTACAGGATCATAAAAAACTATCAATGAATCATAATAATACATCATATATAAAAGGTTAATCCATACAATGTATATCCAATCAAATATGTCTAACGAGACCTACCAGTGCATCGATGGACAATATAATTTTGAACCTCAACCATCACTGAATAGTTAAAATGTATCCATAACATTTAAAACAAATATCAATATTATATATCATAATTAACCATATGGGATATCATATATATTTCATGTATAATTAATCTATAGCTATATGTATGGAAAAAAATTATGGAATATCGATATTCACCCATTCCATTGAAAAATTTTGTTATCTATGTCAGTAACCAAAAATAAACATAGAAAATATATAATATACATTTTGAAATTTACTGTACACTTATAAAAGGTAAATAATAATAGTGATGGTATCTTACATGGTGTGGGGATATGAATAGAAAATTACCCTTCACACTGAACCTTATAAATCATGTGAATCATCCATATCATGTTCCTTGGAAATATTAAATAAAATTATTAGTACCACTTATTGTACACTGAGTGATGATCAATTTAATACCCAAAAAACTATATTATACATATTAAACCTATTAAAAATTTTACCATATCCACTATCCACCAGTATCTATATAGATAGTGATATCATTTCTAAGAAATCAAATACATTTTTCATCAAATATTTAATTTATTGATATAATAATTCATGATCATTATAATAAGTTATAAAGGTAATATGATGATAATTAATAGTGATCGATAATTTATCATACAATAGGTATTTAAAAAATGCACACTAATATCATTTCACTTTTTAATGACAAAAAAATATTCTTATTGAAAAAAAACTACGAGAAAATTAAGAACCCTACCTCCAACATAATAGTGGTTTAAGAAAAAGGTTATGATGATTTGAGATATGTAATATGTAATTAATATAAAAAACGGTAGAAATAACATAAAATAAAAATATTTGTAGAATATTAAATATAATTTTAAATTTTATTATTATAATGGATTGTAGTTGAAAAAGAAAAAGGATGTGTGGGAACCCTTCCCTTAATGGATAACTTATTAATATTTGACTAGAGAACCATTGAATCATGGAACCCCATTTTAGGGACTCTTCCTATAGTGAATAAAAGATGATTCATGATCAATGGATTTGAAGTGGTGATGATGTGTATAAGTATTTGTTAATTATAGAAAATGGGAGTTATTTTTTATTAATTTATAAACAGTCCCATCTAAAATATATGTTGTGCGAATTGTATACCATTATCATATCCAGGTGTTTTACTTGTGGGTTTTAAAATTTATAGCATAGTTTTTGGTATTTTATTTATTTAATAATAAAATCCCTATTAAAATTTATTATATTTTATATGGATTATATTCTTATTTATATTGAATTTATTTCAAAATAATAATATATACTTCAAGTTTGAGAATATTCTTTATAGGTTTTGAAAAATAATTTAACGAAAATAGAATAAATTGTTATAAATAATAAACCCGTTTTTAGTTGGATAAGTGTTTTTTTATTTCATCACTTTTATGATTATTATTTCATAATACCTAACAATTACTCATACCATATTTAATTTTTTACACTAAAATTAATTAGTATATAAAATATATGAAAAATTCAAACATATTTAATATATATGTATTGATCCCAAATATTCATCCCATATTCTAAAAATAATTATATATATATATATATATGAGAATACTAAATTTTAAATAAAACACGTTTTATTTTTAAATCAGCTTTTTTGGGCCAAAATAAATGAAAACCCATTGTTCAATTATATCATATTTTCATTCTTAGTCAAATATGTATTTTTTATAACTTTTTATTGATTAATATGAATTTATTATAATTCTTAATTTTATTATTATCAAATTAAATTATTCATTTCAAATTAATGAATAACTATTGTGTCACTAATACCATGGTCGAATTCTCCATGGTATGATTCAAACATTCAAACTACCCCTTATATATACACTTCATTATAACATCCTAAGATCATTAAAAAATTATATAGTTCTTATAAAATTCTTATTTAATTTCTTAATGATTTATTAATAATAAAAATTCAGTTTCTACATTTTTAATTCATTTTAGTTTATGATCTTCTAGTATTCATGATTTAGGTGGTTCAATATATTTCTATTTTTATTGTTGGAGTACATTAAAATTCTATTGGGAGGATAATTTCAAAATTTACTATTATTTTATTATGTATTTTACAATTATAATGAATAAATATATTAAAATTTGTTTAGTGGTTTTCTAAAAAGAATTTATTAACAATAATAGAATCATTAGAATTAAATTTATTCAACAAAATACATAATATTTCGATGAATGATAAAACTAAAAAATTAGAACATATAGGTTTCTAGAGATCTTCTTCTTATAAATATTTATAAATATGATGGTGACTAAGATATTTGTAATTGATCCTAAAAAATAGATATTTTCCTTATAAATATTACTTATGTCTACTCTACATGAAAATAAATTATTTTTAAATATCATATTAAACATACCATGATTAATTATAATTTCATTGAGAATAAGAAAAAATATTAATTACTTGATGTTTTTTTTAAAAACCGAATATTATTAAATTTTTAAAATGAATCATATTAAATTTTCCAAAAATAACTATAATTAAACTATAAAAAATTAATATGAATGTAGTGTGACTTTTACCCATACATCCTGAAGGATAGTCACTATTTATATTTTTATATTTTTTAAATATATATATATATATAATTCAAACATGAAATAAATATAGAAATAATAAGTTGATGAATAATTAATAGAGTTTATAACATATCATTTTAATCTTGGGAATGCTCCTTATTATTCACACTAATTTTTTGAATCCAAAAATTTTAATTACTAGATTCATTTAAAAATTATCACTTATGTGGAATATTTTTAATTTAAAATGCATAACCATTAAATTTATATTAACTTTTCAATGATTCCATCATTGATTGGATTATCCCTTTTATAATGGGATAAAAATCATTCCTTTTATAGAAATACAAGGTAAATTGCAGCTTCAATGTAAATATCATACCACTATCAAAGGGGGTCACTTTATTCATGAATCACATTTGTGGAGAGTCACACATCTCTTAATGATCCCATGAAAACATTCTTATGGATCAAATAAACAACTTTTATTTTATATTAATCAAAAATACCATAATAAAAATTGTTAAAGATCACATAAAAACTCTTATGATCTCATATTCATGTTTTAAAATTTTATAGAATATAATAAAACCCATTAATTACCTACATTTACGACTCATAATAATTAATTTATTCAAAAACTTTGTTCATAATTTTGTAATTTATTCTTTTGTGATTTAAAATATTACCTTATTATTTCTTATTATCTATAGTCCTGTAATTTGTAATTAAATGTTATTGGGAACATCATTTTATATATAATTTAAAAACAAAATGTTCCCATACATTATCATCATTGAATATAAAGTGACATTTTTTTAATTTTGTATGAATCATGTCTTGTTTTTATCCTTTATGTGTGTTTGTTATACAAAAGGGGTATTAAAGTTCACATTTCATAGATTAGAGGTTTAGAATGCTACATAGTGGAAAAAATAAGACCACCAGCAAGTTGGTGGTTATGGATGTGGAGTATTCATTTCTCCGAATCACACTGGAAATATGGTGGTTGAGGAGGAATTCCTAAACATTTTCTTAGTGCACCGGCAAACAAGTGGGAAACCATTAGCCCATTGTATTTTAAGGCATAATGCATGTCATTATTTCTACGCCCACCTACCCATTAATGGAACCATGTTTCGCATGCTGTCAATGGTGATTTTCATATTTTTAACCATTTGAGTTTTGTAACCAATATTATACCAAATATGACTATTAGGTCCACTATGTTAGATACCCTGAGAGGGGTGAATTAAGGTATGATTGAAACAATTTCCCCAATTGATCTTGTTTTTTCTATTAAGAAGAAATCTATTTTATCTATTCCCAATATCAATGTATAAATAGAAATTAATTCTTAAAAAATAGAGAGATATTTTTTCTTGGTTAACCCTCATTGGGCTACATCCAAGGAGCATACACTGTCGATGTGTCGATGTACCAAATTTACTAAAATCACATTGTGGTTTACAATGTTTGAAGTAGACTCACTTTCCCTTCAGGTTTACAACCACTCACTATATGAAAGCTCACTTCTCTCTCAATTGAAGTGTGCTCACTACTTCTTCAGAATATTTACTCATATTTTATAGAACTAATAGCCTTTTTATTGTCATAGAAGAATTCTCCATCATTAACTATTGATAGATTCTTTATATAAGTACAACTTTCACCCATAGATGAATCTAACATTGACACACAGTTGAACTAGGAAACCTAAAATATTACATGCATCCCATACAACACCTTGCATGCAAAATATCTTTTTTTTCATGAAATCCAAAATCCAATTTTTGTGTAACCTCAACAATTTGGCACAACCTTAATTTTACGTGAAATCTAAACTATTATACTCAACAAAAACTTTTTACGCACAACAACATATTTTTATCACAACTCCCTTGGTGTGTTTTTATGAGCACCAATGCCTGGATATTCTCTAAGACTTTATCTTCTTATATTGTGGTGGTCACTTCATATTTATAGGAAAAATCGACCCCTACGTGAAAAATAATCCTTGATCTTGTCATCCTCATGGATCATGGATAACACATCTTCCACGCAACACCTCTTTTCACACACTACACCAATATGTTGCGCACCTAATGCCTTTTCTAATATTCGAGCTTCTAGTGTGAAAATTTTTTTTCTTGAAATCCTTAATTCCTCTATTTCATGCACAATTCCAATATTTTTCACACCACTTTATTTTTTGTGAATCTCTCAAATTTTATGTGCACCACCCTTTGCCAAAAACACGTCTCTCCATTTTCTGATTTGTAGGCCCAAAAATTTGGCAAAAAAAAGAAAATGATGCCACCTTGTATCTGCTTATTTCGTACCACCTCCAGATCCTCCACTCCATTTTTGGGGTTCTTCTATCAAACATGGATATTAAACAACATCTTTTGAACCCGAAAAATCACCATATAAACCCCCTTTGTTAACAAATTGGGCATTATGGTCTACTTTGTGAACAAACAAAACATGGAGGCCCACTTTTTCAACAAACAAAATCACCATAAAAATACTTCATTGATACCTTGATAGATGTTTTCCAAAAAATATACACCTTTGGCTTTGTTGACAACTCTTCTCATAAAAAAATGCTCCGCACTTTGGTACGTCATTAAATCTTCTTCCAACCACTACCACCAGTCGCCTATTACAATTCTAATAGAAATCAAGGATTCAATCAACACATACTCTAAGCCCACAATAGCGATTCTCACTGTGAGAAACAATACTAAATGTAATGATCATCTATTAGTCACTTCATTTCAGACACCAACTATGGATACCAAACTGATACCAATTTCCAAACTGATACCAATTATTGATAGCACAGTAATATAAAATGGTGATAACTGGAAACCTTTGACAACATTCCGACACCACTCTTTTTCTTTTATCATGATCCTAAGCTGTCGTTATATCTAATCTTTGATTAATCACTTCTAGAATTGTTATATTTAAAACAGCCATTGTCTGCTTATAGTTTCAACTCATATTCAGCTTTCAACTCCCCACATCTCGATACTCCACCTATAAACTTCGCCCTTTGTCTTCAAAAAAGTAATTGCCTCCATTATCTAGAAATAGTTTCTCCCTCTTTAGGAGTTATTATTTCTCCCCTTCATCAAAGAACCCAAAGTTCACTCCACTTTGGTCTGAGACATTGTAAAGAACAAGTATTATCACATTAGAGAAAAACAAGCCATACCTCGGGGATAGTGGGAGGGACACATCCACACTTTTTCAAGTGAGGGGAGTCGACTAGACTCCTAGAGCCAGCTGATGCCTCCAAAATGCATCTTTGGGTAAGGTAATTGTCATAATGTCAGCAACTTGTAGCTCTGTAGGACCATACTCCAACTTCATTATCACTTGCTCCACTTTCTCCTTGATAAAATGATATTCTCTATCAATTTGATGTGTTTTTTAGTGAAGGGCTATATTTTTTATATGATTTATAACACTTGAGTTATCAAACTGGATTCCAATCAGAGACTTCACATCAACTCACATATCATCAAGCTTCTGCTTCATCCACAATAACTATGTGCATGATTGAGTGGTCTTAATGTACTCAACTTATGCAGTTCTTAATGAAATGAAAACATTATTTTTTTTCTTAACCAATAAATACACAATCCCCCATGAATGTGTGCACCTCTGGACATTGATTTCCTATCACCCATTGAACCGGCCCAATCTACTGTGACCTTAATATACTGAAGTATACTTTTCACTATAATCATGTGGATTTCCATGGGATTACTTAGATATCATGCAGCTTGGCATGAGGAGAAGACAACATCAGGACTCGTATCTGTCAAATACAGTAAACTCCCAACAATATACCTGTATTATGTGATATTAATCACCTTTTGATTATCATCTTTTGATAATTTCATCTGAGTAGCAACTAGAGTCTTCATGTCCTTGTAATTTTCAATTACAAATCTTCTCAGAACATCCTAGTAATATTGGGATTGAGAAATTAATGTTTCATTTATTCCCTGTGTCACCTATAAACCAAGAAAGAACGTTAGTACTCCAATCATTGACATTTCATACTCATTTTTTATGAATTTGGAAAAATTGCTGCACTAAGATTCATATGATATAGAAAATATTATTTCAATGACATAAACCAACATCATCATCCTTTAATTACTATCATTATTGAAATGGAGATTATAATAAACTTCATCATCCTGGAAAACATGATTTTTCCAATACAGATCAAATCCTTGGGTACCATACTATTGGTTATTATTTCCACCCATAAAATACCTTCTTATGTCGAAAAACCATATTCTCATCCTCCTGAATGAGAAAAACATTTGGTTGTTCGATATACACTTCTTCCTCCAAAAATCCCTTTCAGTATACAGATTTGAAATCCATCTAAAACACATTGAAATTTCTTTGGACTTTGATTTCTAGGAATAATCTGATTGTCTCCAACCTTACAACTTGGTAGCATGGCTCATCCACATCTATTCCCTCTATCTGGGAGTATCCTTTTCATACTAGTTGGGATTTGTTTCGAATCACTGTACCATCTTCGTTTGTTTTGTTGTGATAAACCCAGTCTTCCCCGATGACATTCTTATTCATTGGCATGAATATAATCTCCCATGTCCGATTCTTTGTCAATTTGATCCATCTCTTCATTCATATCCTCAACCCAGTTTTCATCTTCATCTGCATCAACAAAGCATTTAGGCTCCACCTGAGAGAAGAAATATGTAAGTCGTAGTGATTTCATTCTTATTTTCTAAACATCAACTGATTGATCACCAATGATATTCTATCTGTCAATTTCCTCTCAACTTCGTGGAATTTGTGCATATACAGATTTTACTTCCTCATGCTCATCATCAGTATCTTATTCTAAATCAACATCATCAACTTCATTTCCCCTTGCGTTTCTTTCCTCCTCATCATATTCTTCAAGAATGTTTTCACTGTACAATTGAATATTCTATTCATTTTCAAAAATTGTGACATAATTCCTCTCAACTACCTTTCCCTGCATTTTATTAATTATTTTATATTATTTTCATTTTCTGGAGTAGCAATAGAATATTCTTGCATCTCTATGTGACTCAATTTTATTGTTTTTTTATTTGATTTTTATGAACAACTTACTTCCAAAGAATGGAATGTATGTCATCGTTCGTTTCTTCCAATACCACATCTCATATAGAGTTTTTCCATCCATTGGACTTAATAGAGACCTGTTGTAAATGTAGACGTACGTCAACACTGCTTCCTTCCAAAATTTCTCTGGTAAGAATTTTTCTATAAGCATCATTCTGGACATGTTTTTGATGATCGTATTTGTACTTCCAACCACTAAATATTGTTAGGGAGTTCTTTCTAAAGAAACTCGATAACTTATCCTATGTTTCTCAAGATAGTCTTCCACTTGACTGTTTTTTGAATTCCATACCATTTTCACTACAAAACATCATAACTTTCTTCCTAGACATTCTTTCAAATTCCCTCTAATATTGTTTTAGGCAACTGAACACATCGAACATATGGGAAATGATGAATACCCATGCCATTATACTGTATTCATCAATGAAAAGAATATAATTCCTTTTTCTGTAAATGGATATTGGTTAAATAGGTCCACATACATCATCATGAACCAATTCAAGCACTCTTTTTGACTTCTTTTCCTTCTCATTTTATGTCTTTATGATGATATTCCCTTGTTGAAAAACATCACATGCATGTGTACGATCAGATGATAGCTTAGGGAGGTCTCCTGGTGCTTCACACTTTACCAGATCATCCAATGATGATTGACATGGATGAAAAAGTCGTTCATGCCACAATGTTGTTTTCTTCCTCTCTGGAAAAAAAGCACATATCTTCTTCTCCACATACATGGTAGAAATTCCCCTTTGTTCTTTATTCATGTAGTGTCATTGTACAATCTCTTCCCTTGATGACACAGGTATTATTTTTAAACCATACAGAATACCCTAAGCCACACAGTTGACTAACACTAAGTAAATTTTGATTGAGTGCTTCTATAACCAAAACATCAGCACGTCTTATTTCTATTCCCCCAAACCATGCCTTTCCCAATCCAATTATATTCAGGCCTTCATCATTTTCAATCATTACAACTCCATCTATTTCATATTTTATTCCTATAACCATATCCTTGATTTCTGTCATTTTGAGATGTACAACCATTATCAAGGATCCACACCCCAAAACGGCCTGATGCTTTAAGGGAAATTTTAGAAACCACTGCCTTTTATACTCTCTTCTTCATTGTCAATAATTTTGTATTTACACTTGGTATAGATTGATACTTCTGATTTTCACAGAGTATGATGGACCGATGTCATCTCTCAAATCTGTAAATCTATTTTTCACCTTCAACTCACCTGTTGGTTCACTGATCTGCTACTTGTGAACATTTTGATTATGCTTTGGCACATTCCTCTGTATAGTCAATGTACAGTATCTAGCTATGTGGCCAAATCCTCTTCACCAAAAACAATGAACTTCAAAATATGTTCTAGAGAATTTCTCTCTGTTTGAATAAAACCTATGCTCTTGTTCCATTCGATATCTTCTGGCTATAGAACTAAATTTTTTTGAGTGCCCCATCTTTCCATAACAATATCACATGATGAAATGTAAATTTCAGCGAGTCACTTCTATACTGCCTGTACTTCCTTCAGTTGTTTGAATTTTCTAATTCTTCTATGAACCCAAATCAATTTTCATTCTTGTAATACGTGCATGTAGTCTAACTTCAACCCGTACTACTTTTTATTTCTGATCGATCCCTAGGTCAGCCTTGACATCTGATCTTTATTGATTCTTCTTTTATAATGAACTACTAGGCTCATCATCTATGTTTTTAGTCATCTGAATGATCTTCTTTCATGATATCTTGAGGGTAATCAGATGTTTTTCTTGGTCCTTAACTCTTTTTTGTTGAGTAACAAATTCTCCTTCAGGTTCATCAATATGATTGATTTATTCCTTCATTTTGTTATTCAAACCATCGATCTCCATTTTCTATTTTTCAATATTAATTTTATACTCACTAACTGATTTCGAGTAATATATTATTTATGACTCGAGTTTTTCAATTTATTCAATGAAATCATACTTCCCTTCATCTTACTGCTGCATATTGATTTTGGTGTCATGGACAACTTTGTTAGATTTATTTGTTTTAACTCTCCAAACATCACCCTATTTAAGAGCAGCCTCTAACTCATCTTGCATATCATCTCTCCATCTTCTTCTTATTCATCAATGTTCATTCTTCCTTTTTCTGAGTACTACCTATAACTACCGCCATATAATTTTCTCCATGATCTTTGCAGTATTCTATCTATCTAACTTCTTTTTACTCTAACTCATTTGAACATTCACATTCCTATTAAAGGAGATTCTTCTTCTTAAACAAATATCTCTTGAACTATTTCTTTATTTTCCTATAAGCTGATGACAAATTCTTGGGAATTTTGACTTCATCGACACCATCATATGCTTGGAACATTTTGGGACACCTTGTTGCAAGATGAACAAGCATTCCATATCGAAAATAGGCTAGTGTAAGTCTCCCCTTTAACATTCCTTTTCCACTTTTCTAATTTGAAGAAAGAAATGACATCACATCATCTATCTCTTCATCCTCTTGAGAATCTTCAATGTTGAGCTTCTTCAAGGCATTAAATTCCACCACCTTAGATTTCTACTTTTCCACAACATCATTGTCAACATTTCTCATTTCATATGCTACAAGGGTACTATGGAAATTATCAAATGTCATCACCTTCAAATCCTTTTATAATAATACTAGAACCTTTGGATTGAAGCTAGGTGGAGGATTCCTCAACATGTGCTTCCAATCTTTATGTCTTCAATAACATCACCAAGACCCCACATGTCTTACCCTGCAACATTTACCCTGTCAAATAATACATCAATAGACTCATCTTGGCTCATTCAAAGATCTTCGTACTTGTTCCATAACACCTGCAGCTTCACTTCTCAGACCTTTGTATCTCCTTCATATATATTCAATAGATTCTCCCACATGGCATGTGAGGTTTTCCATTACATCACATTCATATAGATAGCATTGGATAGGTCTCACCCTATAGCATTGATTCCCTTGGTCTCATAATCTAATTCTCTTCGCTCGCCTTCCGATAATTCACTACTGTTAATATCGACTCTTGTACCATGTATTGCTTCTATGAAAACATTCATTCCCAAATATCAGAAGTAGTGTTGCATACGATTCTTCCATAGCTAGAAATAGTTTCAGTCGAAGTACAGAATCCATTTATGATTAGGGACTTCAATTTGAGATAGAACCACTGAAATTAACAATTCTCTATGATACCAATTGTTAGGTCCACTAAGATAGATACCCTGAGAGGGGGGTGAATCAAGGTATGAAATATTAAAACAACTACCCCTATTGATCTTGTTTCACTATTAAGAAAAACACTCTACTCTCTCTTCCCTGTATGAAAGAATAAAATAAAATTAAATCATGCACATGAAAATGAAATTTTTGCATGGTTCACCCTCACTGTGAAACATCCAAGGAGCATACATCATTGATGTGCCGATATAAAAAATTCACTAAAATCACATTGTTGTTTACAATGATCGATTCGGACTCAATGTACCTTTTGGATTACAAACACTAACAATATGAAAGCTCACTACTCTATCAACTGAAGTGTGCTTCCTAATTCTTCAGAAGATCTACTCATAGTTTATAGACATATAGGTCCCTTCATTGTCACGGATGAATTCTAAATCCTTAATTGCTGGTAGAAGATCTATTGAAATTCAACATTCACCCACAGATGAATCTAACTATTCCACAAAGTTGATTTGGGAAACCTCAAATTTTATGTCCATACCTTACTATGCCTTTCCTGTAATTCCCTTTCCTAGTGTGAAAAATAACTCTTTTTGTGAAAAAAAACAAAATCCACTTTTCACCCAACCTCAAAAATTCGGCACATCCTTCATTTTATGAGATATATATTCTTTAACGCTTGACTCCAAATTTTTACACACATCTCCCTTTGTGTGTTTTTTATGCACACCAACACTTGGATATTTTATAAGTCTGTAGATTCTTTAAATGAGGTATTTACTTAATATTTATAGCAAAAATTGACCACCACACAAAAAACTCTCCTTGAGCGTGTCATCCTCTTTGAGCACAGAAAACACATCTTATGAGCAAAACCACTTATCGTGCACTGCTCCAATATTTTTCACAACTCAAGCCTTTGAAAATTTTCAAACTTCTGATCTCAAAATACTTCTTGCATGAAAAACTTCATTCTATTGTTTCACGCACTGTGAAAATATTTTGTGCACCACATTCTTTTACATTCACCTCTCTAATTTAGAATGCAACTCCCATTTCCAAAAACACATCTCTCCATTTTCTTATTTTTAGGGATAAATATTTGGAAAACATAGGAAAATAGTTCCACCTTGTATCTACTCTTTTCGTATACCCTCCAGATCATCCATTCCTTTTTCATGGTTCTTTTGTCAAACATTGATAGCCAAAAACATCTCTTGGTCCCGTAAAATCACCAAATTTGATAACAAATTTGGCATCATGGTCTTATTTGTGAAAAAACACAATAAGGAGGACAATTTTTTCAACAGACACAATCACCTCAAAAATGCTTCAATGATACCTTGAGGGATTGATTACCAACAATATACCCCTTTGGGTTTGTTGACAACTCTTCTCATTAAAATATTCCATGCACTTTGATACCTAATTAAATCATCTTCTAACCGCTCCCACGATTCACCTCTTACAATTCTGATAGCAATAAAGGATTCACTAAACCCATACTCTTAGCCCACTTGGGTAATGCCCGCCATGAGAAACACGAGTAAAAGAAAATATCATCAATGAATCACTTCATTTCAAACACCAACTATTTACCCCAAACTAATACCAATTTCTAAACTTATACTATTTATTGATACCATGCATATTCCAATTGGTGATAGCTAGAAACCTTCTAACACCATTCCAATACAACTCTTCTTCTTTTATCATGAACCTCTTCTATCTTGATATCTACTCATTGATTGATCAATTTTGCATCATGAAATTTAAAAATCCTGATGTCTAATTACAGCTTTAACTCATCTTCATATTTCAACCCCACCCTATCTCACTACTCCACCCATCATATTCACCTAGTGTCTTTGAAAAATACATTTTCTCCCTTTTCTAGACATAGTTTCTCCCCATTTAGAAGTTATCCTTCCCCCCTTCATCAACGAACCCAAAGGTCACTCTACTATGTTCTGAGTCATAAAAACATGTATTAGCACATTATATAAAAATACACCATACATTGGGGAGAGTGGGAGGGAAACACCCTCACTTTTTCAAGTGCAGGTATTCAGCTGGACTCCTAGATCAAGCTGATACCTCTCAAATGAATCTTTGGGTAAGGTCTTTTTTAGAATATATGCAAACTATAGCTCTGTTGGCACACACTCCAACTTCACTATCCCTTTCTCCACTTTCTCTATGATAAAATGATATTTTATCTCAATGTGCTGTGTCTTTGGGTGAAAGACTATATTTCTGCAAAGATTTATATAACTTGAGTTATCACACTAGATTTTTATCGGAGACTTCACTTCAACTCCAATGTCATCAAGATTCTCCTTCATCAAAAATAATGATGTGCATGCATGAGTGGACGCATTGTACTCATCTTCTGTGGTGCTTAATGAAATGCAATCTTGCCTTTTTCTTAACCAAGAAATACACAAACCCCCAAGATAGAATTCACCTCCGGTTGTTGATTTCCAATCATCTGCTGGACTGGCCCAATCTCCATCAGTATATACCAACAACTCTGACTGAGAATTGTCATTATATATCAAGTCAAAATCCATTGTTCCCTCGATATAATAAATTATTCGTTTCACTGAAATCATGTACATTTCCTTGGGATTACTTTCATATCATGCTGCTTGGAATGGTCTGAAAACAATATCAAGTATCATTGTTGTCAGATACAACAAACTCCCAATGATCTACATGTATTCTATAATATTATCTTCCTTATCATTTTCATCTTTTGAAAATTTCATCTGGGTAGAAAACTGAGTCTTCATTTCTTGGATATTTTCAATTCCAAATCTTCACAAATCATCCATGAAATATTTGTATTGAGAAATTAATGTGCCATTCCTTCCTTGTGTTGCATATAAACCCAAGGGAAACATCAGTTCTCCAATCATTGACAATTCAAACTCACTTTTCATGAATTCAAAAAACTATCTTCATTGAGCTTCATTTAATACAAAAAAAATATTATTTCATCAAAATTAACCAACACTGTCATCCTTTGATTATGGTCATTGTTGAAATAGAGATTGTAATCAACTTTGCCATGCTAGAAACCAATATTTTTCAAATTCTTATTAAGCCTTGGGTGCCATTTTCTTGGTGCTTGTTTCTACCCATAAAATTACTTCTTCAGTCAAAAAACCATGTTCTCATATTCATGAATGAGAAAACCACCAGGTTGTTCAATATACTCTTCTTCATCTAGAACTCCATTCATGTATGCAGATTTGACATCAATTTGGAAGACATTGAACATTCCTTGCACTTTGATTGCAATGAATAATCTGATTGTCTCTATCCTTGAAAACAATGAAACTGTCTCCTCAAAATCAATTGAAACTATCTTGGAGTATTTTTTCATACTATTCATGATTTGTTTGGAATCACTAGTACAACTTCGTTTGTCTTTTTGTGATAGATCCATTTTGTCCCGATGACATTCTTATCTATTGGCCTCGAAACAACCTCCCATGTCTGATTCTTATCAATTTGATCCAGCTCTTTATTCATATCATGAACCCAGTTTAAATAGTCAACTTCATTTTCAAAGCTTTTAGGCTCTATCGGAGATAATAAATATGTTTGTTTAGTGATTTCATTCTCTTTTTTAACAGTGGATCTGATTGATTTACAATTATATTATTCCTTTCAAATTCATCTCATCTTATTTTCTTATGTGTAGATACAGATTTTACTTCCCCATTCTCATCATCAGTATCTTCTTCTAAATCATCATCATCCGCTTCTTTTCCCCTTGCATTGCTTTCCTCGTCATTACATTCATCAAAAAGTTATTAGCTGTACTATTGAATATTCCCTCAATTTTCTGAAATAGTGATATCATTTCTCTCAAGTACCTTTACCAGCCTTTCATTAAAAAAATTATATGTTTTACTTTTTTCTTGAATATCCAAGGAATATTCCATCATCCCTACGTGACTCAAATTTCTAGTGTTTTTCTTTTTTGAGTATAAATCAGTTACATCCGAAGATTTGAATGTTCTTCACCATTGGTCTCATCAGGTACAACATCTCATATGGAGTCTTTCCTTCCTTCAATTACAATAGTGCCCTCATAGAAATGTTGACTGACGTCAACATTTCATCCTTCCAAAACTCATCTGGTAGGTCTTTTTCTATAAGAAACATTCTGACCATATTATTGATGATCCGACTTCTCCCTTCAACCACTCCATTTTTGGGGGGTTATTACTGAACAAAATTGATGCCTTATCCCATTTCTATCATGATAGACTTCCACAAAACTGTTTTTGAATTTTGTACCATTGTCAGCAAAAAAAATTCAGAATTTTCGTCCCAAGTAGCCTTTCATATTCCTTCCGATATTGTTTTATGAAGCCGAACACATTAGACTAATGGGAAATGAAGAATACACAAGCCATTATACTATAGTCGTCAATGAAAAGAACAGAATACATTTATTCGTCAATGGTTCTTGTAGAAATAGGTACATAGACATCAGCATGCACAAATTCAAGAACTCTTGTTGACTTCTTTTCATTCCCTTTGTATGTCTTCATAATGATCTTCCATTTTTGACTAGCATCGCATGTGTGTGTGTGATAACGTGGTATCCTAAGGAGGTCTCCTGCTGCTTCACACTTTACCAGATCATCCAGAGATTGTTGACATCGATGACCAATTCGTTTATGCCAAAAAAAATCATCCTCTCTAGATAAAAAATCACATATCTTCTTCTCCACATACGAGGTATTGATTACCATTTGTTATTATTCCCTGTAGTATCACTGTACCGTCACTCCCCTTGATGAAACAGTTTATCTTGGAAAACTGTATAGAATTCCCTGAGCCACAAAGTTGACTGACACTGAGAAAATTTTGACAAATACCTTCTTCAACCAATACATAAGCACATCATATTTCTTTTCCCTCAAACCTATCCATTCTAGATCAGATTATCTTCAGGCCTTCATCGTTTCCAATATTTACAACTCATTATTTGTCATATTTTATGAATGTAACCAGATCGTTATTTCCTATCATGTGATATGTACAACCACTGTCATGAATCCACATGCTAGAACAGGTTGATGCTTTAAGGGAAATTTTAGAAACCACAACCTCCTCTGCATTATTCTCTATGGCCTATATTTTTGTATACACACTCTGTATAGAATGAGACTTCTGATCCTTCACAGAGTTTGATGGAAAGGTTCTTCAAGAAAATCTGAAAATATATTTTTCATCTTCAACTCACCTATTGGTTCTATAGATTTGTTGCTTTCAAGCCTTTTGATTCTACTTTGGAATATTCCTATGTATGGTCGATGTTCAGTATCTTCCAATGTTCACAAATCCTCTGCACCAAAAATATTTTCCTTCAAAATGTGTTCAAGATAATTGTTCTCTATTAAGCTTACACTTCTGTTCTTATGCCCTCCAATATCTTCTTCAAATAAAACACACATTTTGTGAGTGTTCCATATTCCCACAGTAATAGAACCTGATGAAATGAACATTCCTCTGTGCACTTCTGTACTTCGAGTACTTCCTTCGGTTCCCTGATTTTTCTTATTCTTCTTTGTACCCACATAAATTTTTACTCTTGGAAAATCATCTTACTTTTTGACTTTAACCCATACTTACTTATGTTTAAGATCGAGCCCCAGATCAGTGTTAACATCTGATCTCGATTTCATCTTCTTTCATACTGAACTACTAGGCTCATCTTTCATATTTTCAATCTTCTAAATGATCTTCTTTACTGATAAAATGATATAAATCAAATTCTTTTCTATATTCTTAACCCATTTTCACTGACCAATAACTTCTCCTTCAAGTTCATAGATATTCTAGCTTTTATCATTCATTGTGTTATTCAATCCATCAGTCTCCCTTTTCTATTATGTAATCTCGATTTTATACTCACTAACTAATTATGAGTCCTCTGGTGTTGATGAATTGTGTTTTCTAATTTCTTCAACCAACTCAGACTTCTCTTCTTCTGGATGCTACATATAGATTTTTATGTCCTGAATAACATCACTGGGTTTATTTGTTTTTACTCTCCAAACATCTATCTATTCAAGTGTAGCCCTTAACATAGCTTGCATATCAAATCTTCCTTCAACTTCTTCTTCATCAATTTCATTTTTTTCATTTTTCAAAGTACTACCAACAACTGCAACTATAGCATTTTCTCCACGATCTTTTTTGTTCTCTATCACTTCATCCTCCTCAAACTTAGACTCATCCGAACTATAACTTTCTTGTGAAAGGAGATTCTTCATATTAAAGAAATTTATCTTGAACAATTTCTTTCCATTCCCATATGATAAAGAAATCTTCTTGATAATTTCTACTTCGTCAACATCATCATATTCTTGGAACATCGTGGGACACCTTACTGCAATATTAAAAACTTTACACATCGAAAACAAGACATTGGAAGTTTCCCCTTGAACATTCCTTTTCCTTTTTTCAATTTTGAAGAAAGAAATGACATCACCTCATCTGTCTCTTCATCCTCCTGAGAATATTTAATGGTGCGATTCTTCATGGATTTAAGTTCTACCTCCTTAGATTTTCCCTTTTCCACAACATCATTCCCATAATTTCACATTTCATTTGCAACAATGGTATTGTTCAAGTTATCTAATGTTAGCACTTTCATATCCTTGTCTTCTAATACTGAAACCTTTGAATTGAAGCATGATTAATTTTTGCTCAAGATGATCTTCTCAATCATTATGTATTCAATGAATTCACTAAGACCTCACTTTTTTTCACTACCACATTTACAGTGTCAGATAATGCATTAATATACTCCTTTGGGAATATTTTTAGATCCTCATACTTGTTCCACCACACTTGAAATATCTCTTCTCTGAACATTGTATCTCCTTCATATATATTCAATAGATTTCCCTACATGGAATGTGAGGTTTTTCAGGACATCACCTTCGTATAGATAGAATTGGATAGGGCTCCCCCTAAATCATTGATTCCCTTGGCCTCATCATCAAATTATATTCACTTAGCTGTGATAATGAACTATTGTAAATATCAGCTTTTATACCATGCATTGCGGCTGTGAACCCATCCATTCCCAAAGATCAGAAGTAGTTTTTCATCCAATTATTCCATAGATGGAAATAATTTCCATCAAATATTAAAATCCCTTAATTATTAGTGACCTCTATTTGAGAGAGAACCACTGAAATTAACCATTTGCTCTGATACCAATTGGTAGGCCCACTAAGTTAGATACCTTGAGAGTGGGGTTGAATACGAGTATGAAATAATAAAACAACTGCACCTATATATCGTGTTTCAATGTTAAGCATAACTCTCTTCTCTCTCTTCATTGTATCAATGTATAAATAAAAATTAAATCATGCATAAGAAAAAGTGATTTTTACTTTATTCACCCTCACTGGTCTAAATTAATGAAGCATACATTGGAGATGTGCTGATGTACCAAATTCACTAAAATCACACGGTTGTTTACAATGATTGAAGTATACTCACTGTCCCCTCTGGTTTATAACCACTCACAATAAGAAATCTCAATGTAGTCTCAACTTAAGTGTTTTCCCTACTTCTTTAGAAGATATGTTCATAGTTTATAGAATTATAGGTACCTTAATTGTCATGGATTAATTTGTTATCCTTAACTGATTATATTTTCTGAATGTAAATACAACTTTCACCCACAAATGAATCTAAATTTTCCATAAAATTAAACTGGGAAACCTCTAATTTTTCACACATCCCTTACTGTGCCTTGCGTGTAATTCCCTCGCATTGTGCATAAAATATCTCTTTTTCACGCAATCCATAATCCACTTTTTGCACAACCTCAAAAATTCAGTGCAACCTTCATTTTAATCACAATGTGAACTTTTACTCCCAAAACCATTTTTTTATGGGCAACACCAAATGTTTTGGTTAGCTCCCTTTGCATGTTTTGTACGTGCACCAATGCTCAGATCATCTCTAAGACTTTAGATTCTTCGAATGAGGGGTCCACATCATATTTATAGGAAAAATCAACCCCAACACAAAAAATCCTCCTTGAGTGTGTAGTCCTCTTTGAGAGTGGAAAATAGATCTGTTGCGCAACACCAATTTTGCGCAGTACTCCTGTATTTTGTGCACCTCATGCCTTTGACAATTTTTGAGCTTCTGATCTCGAAATACTACTTGTGTGAAGAACTTCATTCCTCTACTTTTCACACCAAGAAAATACTTCATGCCCCACTTTTGGGGTTCTTCTATCAAACATGGATTTCCAATAACATCTCTTTAACCTGAAAAATCACCATGTAAACCCCCTTTGTTATCAAATTGTGCATCGTGGTCTGCTTTGTGAACAAACACAACATAGAGGCATGCTTTGTCAAAAAACACAATCATATAAAAAATTATTCAATGATACCTTGAGTCATTTTTTCCCAACAATGACTATAATGCAACCAGAACTAGTTATTTATCACTCACATGGATCTATAGGAATCCATTCTACCACTATAAGAATTTGATGTCAATATCATGTTGGGAGATTAATAGATTTTATTTCAATCTATTCTAAATAAATAATCCACATTTAAGGTAATTTATCATCAATTTAACAATTCTCTCAATGATTATTGGATCAATAGAAATATCTAGAAGAGAAATCAGGATCAGTTGATAGATTTGTGTTGTAAAATTCTTTTCAGTGTAATCTCTTTGACCAAACCTTAAACTTCCATTGAAGACTAATATGATTTGATTAGATTATGTGGATTAAATTTATTAGAAAGATTAATTATTATAATTCAAATTCAATAAAATATATGATTATTGATTTAACCTTGTTTAATGGAAATTCGGTTTGTGTGTATGATTTGGGTGTAGTTCCTTAAAGAACATGTGTAATTGCATTGATACATTAAATGTAAGATACCATTATGATAATGGGCCTTTTTATGGAATTTTTTTGTATTTTTTTTCATGTTATATACCTAATAATGAAACCCTTTCTTGAGAGGTACACATAGCATACCTATAGTTGACAATGATACTGTAATTCGAATAGATTATGTGTTATATAATATGTTGTCTGTTATTTGTGTGATATTTCATACATATGGAATGTTTAATATTTTTTTAAAAGGTTAGGGATGATGCCAGATTTATTATTTAAAGCAAAGAAAATACATCTTTTAACTGGGTAGAGGGAGACCCATTACCTAGATCAAAGGCCGAATGGGTATTTAGACCATTACATGGCCCGTAGGCCCAAATTTTTTGCCCGAAGCCCATTCTCTGAATAGTACTGCTAAGTACTGAGCCTGCTATAGTGCTTCATAGTATCAGCCACTCCTATAGTACTCTTCAGCTATTATATTGACCTGCCACCTATGTAATCTCTCTTTTAATAAGCAGTTTGATAGTTTCCATAGATGGAATTAGTTGACTCCCTGGAGGGGGAGTTCATGTGACATAAATAATTGGGCTTGGATCTATTTATGATAGTTAGAACATTATCCTAGTATTTTTAGCCCAATGTATCTCCATATTCCTTAAGAAGGATACCCATATATGCTAGTATTATTTACCAATGAGGAATATCCTTGTGTAAGAGAGACAATTCATTGTTCAGGCATTTCATGTGTGTGTACAATTCAAGATGAGTAAGTAGTTGTTTTACATGGGTGAAACATTCCCTTAAATTTGGGAATATGATTTCCCATATTGTAGGAATGATAATTCACTTAAATAAATATATAGTAACATGGAATGATCTATGTCATGTAGAAAATAGAATTTGATAGTCATCAAGTATGGTTCCAAAGTAGGCTTGACCAATGTACCAGGAAGACAAGTTAGAGAAAAATTATTTATTACATTATTTGTGGTATTGTTGAGTTTGAATTTTCTTTTACATGAAAACATACACTTATATATACAAGTGCACTTACGATAAGTAAACCATTTTCGTGTCCTATTTGGTATATACTTTCACCCGGCATGGTCATCATGGAGTGTGTGAGTACTTCATGACTATGAATCTGGTGAAGGGAAATTTCCCTGCAATAGCTTTTTGAGGATCATTGACTTTCATGATTGATGATGTAATGGTACAGACTCTAAATGGATTCCATTACAATTTAATATATTTATTTATGTATTCCAATTGTATTTGTTGACCTTCCACGTTGGGGGTCTATTTGATTATACTATTATGAATTTTCATGACATCTTTTGGAGACTTGTTTTTATTAACTTCTATTTTCATGTTTATTTAGATTATATTTATGTTGTTATTAATTTTATGGTTTTGGTTTATGAGGGTGTCTACCCATGTTACATTAGTCCGTCACCATTATTTGGTAACCACTTTTGTATGGGGAGGTTCACATGAGGTTATGTGTCACTTTGGATAAACCCTAATGGTTCAGTTGTGGGGGATAAAAATGGTATCGTAGCCTTATTTTACTTTCCATTCATGTATATTTTGGGATAAGGTTGAAATGAGACAAGATGTGAAGAACTCATGTTTGGGAGATTCCATGTGTTAGGCCATCTCATGTGTAATAAACATTCGATTTAATAAGTATTGTATTTATATGACAAATTTAATGGGATTGGGTGTATTCATATATAATTATTAGGAAAATAGAATCACATTTCATATATATATACCTTTTTTGTGTTGTATAATAGTTATTTAATTAAATTAATTTTTTTTCTATCTTGTATGAATATACCACTATTCTCAATGGAGTGACTAATTTGTATCCCTTTTGTGATATATATTTTCTAGCGTTATCAAATTGAACATGTGCAAGATGATATGTTTTGTATATTTATGATTATGAGTGAAATGTATGTAAATAAGAAAATGATTTAGCCTATATTAGAACAAGGATGGTTATACATTTTTAGTGGGTATATCTTAGGATATGTAATATAATAAAAATCCATTTTGCGTCCTTTATATTGAATAATCAATTATAATAAAAAATATTTTTGGAATTATACAAGTTCATTTCAAATTTAAGAACAATTATTCCAATGAGAGACCAAAATACTTCTGTTAGGGATGACTCAATGGTTGCACCATTTCATATGAGGGATGATTTACCAGATCATGCTCCTAAAACTACTCTAGTGGTTTATATTTTAAATATACCCCATCCTGGAGTCTTATATATTGTGCATACTAATGGTGCATGGGCATAGAAGATGATTTATGACTATGACGGATACCTTTAGATCTAGAATCCTACAATATTATTGTTCACTAGTGTTCCTAAATATTATGAGGACTAAATAGAAATTATTAAGTGAATATTGGTCATGGTTGACACTCATGCATATAGGTAGGTGAAACTTCCATCCATTATGAAATATGGGTCAGGCTGGTAGGCATGAGGGTAATATGTGGGAGGTCTTTAATGATATTTTTTAGGGTTTCTTCCCAAACATGAAAAATCATGACCAATCATATGAGCTTAATGAGCCTCATTAGGTGATATTTTAGTATCTATATATCATCTCACATCACTGAGCTTCTATTCTTTTCTCTTCTTTTGGCTGGTAATGGGGAGTAGAGGCTTGTGATGTGGGATATTGTCCTTCACCAAGAGCTCAGATGTCAAGTCAGGGGATTTGATCTAAATATGTGTATCAAAGTGATGTGAAACCCCATAACTTGTGATAAGTGTCTATAAGAGGATATTATTTTATATTTACATCCAATGTTTAAATCATTTATTATTAAATATCTCTCAATTTTGGAGAGTTCCACTTCTTGTATTATGCGGTGAATGTCTAAGGACGTACAAAATGGTGGCAGAAATGTAGAGCTGAGTAGAGCTACACCTACTCCCCCATTAGGAAGAGGTGAGACTGGGTGCTAAAACTATTGACAAAATGGACCTTTTAGTACATCATGGAAAATCCACCCATGAAATTTCAATGATGTGGAAAGGTTGGTCATCTTTAGTGATTTTGTTCAAATATTTCATGCCTAGATCTAAAGGGAAGAACCCGTAGTGAAATTAGGGATAATTTAGAATAGCAGACACCAGAACTACAGAAATTTATGTTTGAGACATTCTCCAGATACAAATGTATTTATATGATATTTAGGGTCGTAGACACTAGTGTAGTGGTATAACCTATTTCTAGATATATGTTTTTAATTACCTCGATGATATATTCTACTTTTATTGATATATGTGATTATTATTATTTAATATCTAATCATTTAATTTCATTCCATGATTTACCCATTAATTTATTTTATCTTTTATCCTCATTCGATGGCCCTTTAGGAGCGAATAGAAAGTATCATGTTATATCCTGAAAGTCTTGATGTTTTTACTGGATACTGACATTTGTGGGAACTCATAATTTTAGATATGACCAATTTTGAAGTAGTATTTAGAAAAAGATGGTTGAATATTTTGGAAGCTCAAATTTGATGTAACCAAATACATGTGTCATTCACAAAACATAGAGGAGAGTGGGTTGTGATGACCACTATGTGGAAACTAGAATCTGTATAAATATGACTATACCGAAATATAATCACCTCTATAATGATACAAGTAGTGGGCATATCTTTAGATGTAGAATTAGTATTAGACCCCTCTATCATTATTCTAATGTTGATCCATTATCATTATATCGTCCTAGATGGATTCTAGAATCTTCTTCCAAATAGGGGAATTTAGTATTGGATTGAGCTATGACTTTGATCGAAATTGATTTAGATTCCCTGTTATCATAAGGACCTAAAATATTTAAGAGAGTTATAGGTGAATATATAGTATTTTGAGGTGAATTGATTTGTCAGAATGAGTACATACTCTTTTGGTTCCCTAGTGTTATTTACCATTAATAGAAATATTAATCTACTATTCTTCTTGGACAATAGTAAAATGAATTGGGTAATAGAGAAAAAGATATTCCCTTTACAAAGAATTGAACATTTAATTAATTAGAAATTGGGATCATGGGGGTTCCCCAATATCAATAATCTTTCAACCAATTATTTGTTGTGTTTTGAAGAATTGAATATTTTGAAGACATAATATAAGAGTAGATATAGATAGTATGAGTGTCATCTCATACTTATTAAGTATAAATATTCTTTAGTGTTTTTCTTAGACTTAATGAAAATTATTTTCCATCCATATCATGAATTCTTTATCATTTTATTCATAAAATATGTCATCGTATATTCCAATACATCGTATATGTATTCTAGGAACCTTTATATTTTTTTATTCACTTTGAACCCAATAGCATTATACAAAATTGTCAAAATTTTACTTTTGGATAGAATAAGGGTGTTACATTGGGAATGTGAATGATAGGGTATGAATTTTAGTATACATAGGGAAGGTATTTGTTTTTATATATTTAGAAAGTATAATGAATATTTTTAAAATTAAGTGATTCCTATAGAAATTGGGGTACTATCAATACTTCATTCAATACTTATCCTATTTATAATTAGAAATGACAAAGCTGACCAAAAGTGGGTAATTTTTTATTGATCATGTTAGTGTAAAGATAAATTCCAAGTCCTAGAGGGGTGGCTTATTATAGATCTAGTATTGAACCATCCACAGAGAGGTTTTGGATCCAAATTATATTTTTATTCCTCAGGTGATGGTATGAGAGTTGTGTTTATATAGAGATATCTAGTAGTTTCTTAGGGTTCAAATTAGATAGGATTCCATTACAGAAACAACATTATTCAAAACTAAGAGTTGGAATCTATTTTCCTCACCATGATGTGTCAGTGACATAATATATTCAGTGATATGTTGTTGATATACACATACCACATTTTCTAGGGATACAACTTATATTAGTTATAATTCATACTATGATATATACATTGTTTGGAGTGTCAGTACAAATTTTAACTTGATATGGATTATTATCTAGTGAATATAAATTCCATTTAAAAATCACTAATAGAAAATTTCCTTAGACATAGGATCTTTTAGAGGAAACTTCACATAAGGAATGTAGATATATTAGTCTGACATATGAGTGTCTTGTGGATACATCATAAGATCATGGTGTGCTGATTTGTGCACCATTTTTTACATTCATCATTGTGGACAATGTGAATGAGTGGTGTGATTCATTCATGAGTTTTTTGGTGATGTAGGAATTCTTGGTGGTTAAATATTTAGTTCCAGGAAGTCCTTAGACATTGGGGAATTGTTTATTTTCCATGGGAGAGTAGTTTCACTAGCTTCCATGAGGGATTTGATGATAAGGGACACACATGATTTTAAATGGGAATTCAATCCAAATTCAGTGACTATGTTTCATGATATCTGGTGTCAGTTTAGTGGTCATGTATGAAGAGATGCATTTTTGGATCTGTCCCATGATGCCTTACCTTGCAGTGGGTGAGGCTGAGTATTAGCATCAAGGTCAGTAGATTTAAAAACTAATTGTTCTTCTGTGGAAATGTGATAAATTTCATATGTACTTCATGAGGTATAACCTAGGATCTTGATGTTTCATGATGTTGGTTTGGTAATATTCTATTAGATAATGAAATTAGCTCATTTCTTGTCGATTTTATATACCCATTCATTAGATAAGTAGAGAAGGATTTATGTGCATGAAATTATATATATTCAAGAATATCCTTTTAGAATTATATTTTATAGGTAACCATCCTTTTTATCATCATTTTTTTCTGGAAATACATAAGGTTTTTATTACAAATATGAGATTTAGTGTTTTTTATCATCTGTAGACAAACAAACAGTCATAGAAGATAATATAGATACTAAAGGATATGCTATGAACATGAAGTCTATAAATTTGTATAGTATGGGATGTTCACCTCACATTAGTTTAGAATTTAAAAAATAATATATTCCAGTAATCAATTTAAAATTAGCCTTTTGTTTCTCTTTAGGGTCGGTCAAGTCACTCACCACTATAGTGGCATGGGGTGGGTGATGAAGCAGTTGTAATGGATATTATTGTATAGGATATATCTAAGAGGGTGTATTATATCTATAAATTTTACTTCATCACTTATTGTATATATTTCCTCTAGTTTGTGAGCCATGGGAGTACGACCATGTACAGGATGAGACACAGAAGTGGTAGGATTATGTAGATGCTCAGTGGCTAGAATTATTCATAGATGATGATTATCCACCCTTGAAAAGGAAAATTCCGTGTGGAATTTCATTAAGGGGATAATATTTTAAGATCCCATGTTTCCCCATTAGGTATAGATCTTTTGATATTTACTTTAATTCCTTTTTCCTAATGTAAATTCAAAATGAGGTCACATGGGTTTTGATGGTCTATAGAGTTTTTTAGAGCTTAGAGACTGAGTTTTTTGTAAAAGGAAGGTGGGAAGCATGGTTAATAGAAACCGTACAAGGTGTTCTATTGCTCTATCTAATGCCACAGTGTTTTATGAAACTATACTTCTAGGGTCTCATGCTCATGTGAGCCACACACAGTTTTTATTACAGTAAAATCACATAGTTTTAAGATGGTTTCCAAAAATTTAGGCATAAACCATGTAAGGTCCATCCCTGGATAGTGGAGGGAGATGCAAAGTTGGTTCACAGTTTGGCTGACCGTGATATTGAACCCTAGGTCCCCTATTAGTTGGTAAAAAATTACTTTTCTCCCTTTAAATTCTTATAACTGAAAATATATCCCTTATTCCTCTAGAAGAAACCTCTTCTTTTCATTATGGTGGGAAAATCATGTCATCTAGGTAGGATTTGATCATATTTCATCATCCAGACCACTATTAGAGATTTGTTCTTATCATTGGAATCACATTGGTATGCTC
Organism: Viscum album; assembly: GCA_963277665.1. Classification (NCBI taxonomy): domain Eukaryota; kingdom Viridiplantae; phylum Streptophyta; class Magnoliopsida; order Santalales; family Viscaceae; genus Viscum; species Viscum album. The sequence continues at coordinate 351,901,568 of OY728123.1, forward strand.
TATATTCTTCTTACATATTTTTCATTTTTAATCAAAGAAACGGATTTATTTGGTATAATATTGTATTCTATATTGCTAGGATTTTCATTTGTTAATTATTTTTCATCCAATCTGGGTTTATTTAGAATCTATTAATGAATGTGTCTTCTACCCCAAACATGAGGTAGGTGTTTTATACAAATTCCCATTAATTGATTTTTTTTATAAATAGTCTGCATTGTGTCATAGACCTGAATTTTCAAGAATTTGTCCAAAATTAATTTAATTCCTTGATTAAAAAATTGAAACCCTGTATGGTTTCCAACATTGCACGATGTGATGGTTGAATGTTTTTAGCCTCAACCCGGAACATATGTGAGGTGTGTTTAAATATCTCCACCTAGATATTGGACCACATTGGGTGTATGTGAGATCTATAAATAAGTGGGATCCAATTTTAATTTAAATGAAACATTATGAGAGGGATTATAACTCCTTTCCACGTGATAACATTTCATAAAAAGGGTTAAATGGTTTAAAATGGAATTGTGGAATGAGTTGGATGAACACATGGATTACTAAATTGTTATGCAATGACTAATTAGATGATTATGATTTCATTGTATTCCATGGACATTTCTACTCCATGGATCCTAATAATTATGGATTCCTTTTAGATTTCTACACTAGGGTACCAGATTACTTTAACACCAAGGACATTGCTACCCCTTGTATCTGGATTTCTTGGACCACCTTGGACATGCTCTGTATACATTCCACATGGGATCCAACCATGTCTTTATCAATTTTAATAAGGATATGATCCTTCAAATAAATTATAATTACATGAACTTCTATTCATTTTATCTAGATCATGTTATCCTGACATGATTAGGATTCCATAGAAATTATACCTTTGGTCTTGCCCAATGCCTATAAAAATGGAATACTCATCTTTGGTCATATTGGATCTTTTATCATGATTTAATAGTATCCCTTATTATGTCTACTTGATTACAGCTGTTAGAAATGAGAGTAAGACTCATGAATTATCAAGATTTATAGTTAGATCGTGTTTATTGTTTATGTGTTTTAGTGAGCCTTGAAGATAGGATAGTATCAAACCTTCTTATTCAGTTATGTTATGTTAATATACCACAAAATTCATGATCTTATATACCCCAATAGGAATTGTTTTAGACATTATTGGTGGTGCCTACTGAGTGTTGTCTCACACCCTTTCTGGGACACAATTGGGTACCTATGAACACTTCATGGATGCATGTAGGGACATGGGAAAGAACCCTCTTTTGTATTATCTATTGATCGTTGCATAGGATAAGGAGATCACATGACAGATCTATGGCTCATAATGATATTTGGATGTGGTTTCATTGTTCTTCTTATATTTTGATTCATGTACTTTTCATTATTTATATTTCCATGAATTTTCTTCCATTTTCAATAGAGAAATGACATGTTCAACTTATTTTATATGACACTAATTTTGGATTTTTTATTATTATGAATGTCATATATATTTTAGACTCTTTAAATGATTTATATTATGCTTATGTGTATTTATTAAATTATGATATCCATGTGTTACTCTGATCATGGGGGTATCATGTCCCCACCATACTATTATAGACCCTCACTACTAGTCAAATTCCTTTAGTGTGTGAGTATGCCCTATTGAGGCCATTTCACCCCTCATCGTGTGCACCATCTTGTATCTCTGATGTCAGAAAATTACAAAAAATGAAAGGTCTACCCTCCCATATTAATGGATTGAAACATTTGAGAAAAATGAAATTTGAATAATTTTGGGAGACACACATATAAAAAAGTGTGAAAAATGGGGAAATGTCAAAATGAATTTGAGAATAATTTTTAATTATAAATACAGAAAAAATAATTGTTGAAACCTATTACTAAAATATAAAATGGTACAAAGAAGAATAAATATAATATCTCAATAGAAAGGAAGAGAGAAAATAATGAAACTCCCAAAGAAGAAGATGAAAAATCTAATCCAGTAATAATGGAGATTCAACAACCAATTACCTAATTAAAAGGAAGAATAATGTTTTGTAACATATACTATTTTAGTACCTTGAGATGATGAAAAATAAATATTATGAGGAGAGTTAAACAATACAATGACATTATAAGGTCTTAGTGATGATAATTTTAGATACTGAGGATCTAAACAATCAGTGAAGATCTAGAGAACATAGGATTTTATTATAATGATAGGTGATAAAGTTCTGAATATGATCTATGATGTTAAGATGTACCTAGAGATCATATTGTATGAGATTAATTTGTACATCCTACGGAACTCAAAGATTAATTTGAGAATAAATAGATTAAAAAATTTGATATACTGTAATCCTATTCTAATTAAATGTAAAATTTAATGGAATTGGAAATATTCACATTTATATACACGGTGTGATAAATTACAACAAGTTTGACTTAGGGAATCTAAGGTTTTCAAAGTGTGAAACTATTAAAAATTGTGAAACCATAATAATTTCAATATCTTTTAGAATAAGTGTTCGTGTTTGATTCACTATGGAGTAGTGAATTTGGGATCTATTTTCTATAGAATATAGTGTATATGAGATTCCATGATTGGGGTTTATAACAAATCAAGAAAAAAAGTGGGTATCCCACATCGGGACAAAACATTGTTAAAAATACATGTTCCATACCTTAAATTATTTATTAAATTTCATATGGTATATGAAATATCTATATATGAAAAAACCCACTATTATCACATAACACCCTAAAAAATGTTACCCAGAGTCGGTGCATTTTTACAAAACAATGGCATATTCACAATGGATAAAATCTTGAAAGATCAATCATCTTAATATCATTGGATGTACTAGATACATTCATAAGTTTTACATTACTTCCTTAAATAAAAACACCAAAAACATTTTTTCCCCTTTTGAACACACCTATATCCTTATCCTATCCCTATAGGTCGACCATAAAATACTTCTTCACATCCTGGGAAAAATGAAACATAGAAAGGGGTGAGATCAGATGCTCATTAAGGATAATAATATAGTGGAAGCATTCATAAATAAGCATAAACATTTAACAAAATGTATAAGACTAAATCAAAATCCTCTCAAACTTAAAATTCATCATAATATAGAAAATATAAAATCAAATAATTCTATTTACATATTCACATGGATATTATACTAGTCAAATAATCACATGCAATATCAATATCCACTTTTATAATAATGGATTGCATAATGCTAGACTTCATAACCACATAGTCAAGGACTTGTGAAAATAATACAAATATTATTTTGTCAAGGACCAGTGCAAATACACTACTTTCTCTCATGATACCTACTGATGTATCGAGACGCTAAAGCGGGCTCCAACCGTCACTTACTAAGTCCAATGCATTCAACATATGAAAAGGTTTAAAGATAACATAAACAATCCTATTATAAATACCATACGACATGTAAATACTTTATCCATAAACCATTAATGGTATAAAAATAAGACATTCAAATTAAAACATATCACAAAACATCAATATAATATGATAGAATTGTATCAAAATAAATCATATTCAAACAGGTTTAAAATCCATCAAAGGATGTTGACATGGATGAAAATGATTTGTAAAACTCATTGAGAGAAATATACCTTTTTCATATAAACATTTAAAAGTCACAAAATTTATAAAGGACGAAATTTAAAGAAATTTTTGAATCAAATTGTACCATACCACTTTGAATCTTTTGAATGGAATTAAAATTTTAAAAACATTCTTGTCCAAATAAATAAATCAATAAAAACCATTTTGAAAACAGGGATATTAATGAGAATGATTTAGAAAAATAAATATTTAAACCATTTAAAATGATGATATAGTTAAATATTCCCTTCCATAAAACCATAATATATTCCTTTCTTGAATATTTTTATTAAACACTGATGTGGGTGATAATGAGGTCCCAGTAGATACTTACGTAAAAACAACCTCAGATAATAAAGAGATTGGGAATTAACCCCTACTTTGTAATTTTCGTTGGTCAAGGGTTCATTAACCTTCTTTATAATACTTTAATCATAGTTATTAAATTATACAATAACTATATACGTAAAAATAATAACATATATGTCCCTCTAATAGTGCTTTGTTAATAATATTTCGGTAGTATCATGGTTTCGAGTATTAATTGATTCATTTTCTGTTATATGATTGGTTATGTAATACATGTTTGTTATGGATATTATGTATTAGATTCATATATAGAATTATATTATGTTCTTAAAAATTATTTTTAATCATCAATGGAAAATTATTCTTGAATTATTGCGATGGGGAATAAATCGCATCGAGTTCGTCGAGACGGTAATATGTACGTACGCACGAGTGGAAATATCATTCAATTTATGGTGAAATAATATATAATTCAATGTTATATATTATATAAAGAATCATTAACATTTTATATTTATTATTTACATCAATTATACATCATTATTTTACCCATCCAAATAATTAGGTGTCGAAATAACAGACTACACCACGAAATGGAGACGGTAAGCCGTACGTATGCAAGCATGGTGACTTTGTCATTTATAGGATGGATAGAATAAATAATATGGTTATACCATATTTATGATAACATCATAGTATATATAAGATACTGGAGTTATTATTTTTGAATGGAAACAACAATGAAAGAGGAAGTGGAAGAATAAAAGAACTTGAAAGAAGCGATGAAATATTTACCTCTTCTTCAGGTTCTTCCTTTTGATTTGATCAAAAGGGATCCATGGGTTGGCTTTCTGGATGATGTAAGGCCTCTAGGATGAAGGGATAAAAGTTGGGAGGTTATTTGGGCAGGGATTGGCTGAGACAAATAACTTTGGCGGAGTGAAATGAAGAGAAGGGGAAGTTCCCTTTTATAACATAAGAGGGGGTCACTTTATGAAAATCTTGAAATATTATTTTATAATAAAATCATATTCAGTTTCTAATGCCCCAAAAATAAATTATTTAAATTATAAGGTGTGTATGGGTCTAAAACCTCTCAACCAATATGTTTTAGAAAGTTTTAGGTCATCATATTAACCTTATATTTTAGATTTAACTCTTTGTTAAAGAATTTGACATTTACCATGTCTCTTTGTATTTTCATATTATATGGTTAATAAACTAGATATTAACATCCAACAGAACCTAAAGTGATCATAAATGAAATATATAATATTATTTAAGCCATTTTGATGATCCTTATATTTTTATGAATAGAATATCAATTAATAATATAATATTTGTTTTAAAAACTCTTTTATGTCAATTTTGACACTATTTGGTAATTTTTTTTGTCAAATTCATAACAGAATTATTACTCTAAAAAAATTCATTTAATCAACCCTATTATATCATATTAACTTAGAAAATTAGTTTAATACATTATAAGTCTCAAATTTGATTTATATGGATACTTATAATATCAATTATTTTAATCATTCATTAATAAGGTAATTACTACATCATCATTTTGTCATAAATAAATTTAATTATTTAATGGCTAAAATTTATAAACAAAATACCATTATGTAGGAAATATTTTTATATTTCTAAAGAATATTTATAGTCTAATTTATATTATTTATAACCCTATATTAAAAATTTTTTATTTATTAAACGTTGAATTTAACTCTTTTAACTCTACTTCAAATAATATAAAAATAAATGTCTTAATCTAATCGTAGTGGACCAAAAATATCATATTTTATTCCTATGGTTGTTTTTGGATGAATTTCACTTGTCCAATAGAATTAGGACATGTTCTAGGGTAATAATAATATCATTTTTACCATTAATTACCCTATTTACTTTTAACCATGGTAAATAAAAGTAAAAAAGTTACCATTCACCAAAAATTATTCTCATCTTATTAAACCACATTTTTTTCTGATATCAACTGTGAGTCTTTGATTTTTGAAATTCAACTAAAAGTTGTGGTAAAATTAAGTTTTTTTCGAGTTTTCAAATTCTCCTAGGAGGTGGGTAAAAGACGGTAAAAAGGTCGATAAACTTTTATATATCTGAACATGTTATAAAATGACTCCAATGAATTTGTTAAACATATATAGGTATTATGTATCTATTTTGACATAAAATAAATTAAAATAAAATAACTAATTATTTAGATAAAAGGTCGGTTTTAACCAATAACACAGTGTTTTTCAACTATTCATCAAAAAATTAATGTATTAAGAAAAATACAAAAAATTATCCCTAAGCTAATTTCGATATTCCTAATCCAAAAATGAAGTCTATTTTGAAAGATAAAATTTGTAAAATTTTAAAATGTGGGTATTAATATTCATAATGGCTTGTTTGATTGGTCGTGCTGTGTTAAAATCTCGAAGTTGTGTACAATGAAGGATACTGCATTATTCAAAGGAAAACGTACCACGGAAGCATGGAGTGTTACATTTTCCCCACCATAAAATAATTTCATCCTCTAAATTTATAGAATATTACTACATAAAACGATTTGGGTGGTTCTTCATCATAAGTTCCTTGGTTTCACATGTTACCTCTTCCATATTATGGTTTACCCATAGAACTTATACTAGAGAAGTTGTCCGGTTTCTCAAAACTTATTCTCTGGTATTAAGAATCTTGATAGGCACTTCACAAAATGAGAGATCATGTCGAGTTCAATTTCCTCATAGGTGTGTACATGCATTGGGTCAGGCATGTATTTTCCCAAAAGTGATACATGGAACACATCGTGTACTTTGGAGAGACTTGGCGGAATTTCGAAATAGTAAGCTACAACCCTAATTTGTTCTAGAATTTCAAAAGGTTTGATGTAACTTGGTCTTAATTTACCCTTCTTACCAAGTCATATAACTCCCTTCCATAGCGATACCTTCAAGAAAACATGATCTCATACCTGAAATTCCAAATCCTTCCTTCGGTTATCGGCATTTCTCTTCTTCCTACATTGAGCTGCACTAATGTGGGTTTGGATAACCTTCTCCTTTTCCATCATTACCACTACATGTTCTAGGCCTATGAGATTTCTATCACAAAAAAACATCCCAAGAAGTTGGTGTAGGACATCTCATTCTTTATAATGCTTCATATGGTGCCATTTGAATACTTGAATGGAAGCTATTGTTATAGGAAAATTATACCAGAGGAAAATATTGATCCCACATACCTTGAATGTCAAGTGAGTAGGATCTCAACATGCCTTCTAAGGTTTAAATAGTCTGTTCTCATTGTCCATCGGTTTGAGGGTGGTAATAAGGGCTCAAACGAAGTTCAGTATCCATGGAATTCTGAATACTTTTTCGGAATCTTGATGTAAAATGGGGATCACGATAAAAACAATCGATACAAGTACTCTATGAAGTCTTATAACTTCATTAATATATAGTATTTCAATACATTCAATTGTTAAATCTTCTCTTATAGAAAAAATGTACTGACTTTGTAAGATGATCAACAATGACCCATATTGCATCATTCATTCTAGGAATCTTTGGAAGCCCCATGTCAAAGTCCATCATAATATTATCACATTTCCACTCAAGTATGGGAAGAGGATTCTTCACTCCTCTAGGTTGTTTCCTTCCAACTTTCATTTGCTAAAAAACCATACATCTTGACACAAAAATAAGCAATATCCCACTTCATGTTTTCCCACCAAAAATGATCCATCAAATCTCTATACATCTTAGTACTACTAGGGTGTGTAGAGAAATTAGAGCTATGAGCTTCATCTAACAATTCTTTTTTCAGATTATGTTTTTCAAGAACACAAAGTCTCTTCCCATATTTCAAAATTCCATCTTCATATATGAATTCGATCAATCTCCCATCATTCAAAACATTAATTTTCTTTTGAAACTCCTCATCATCAGCTTGAGAACATTTTAGTCTTTCTACTAAAGGTGGTTTGGCATACATTTTAAAAATTTTTGATATTTCACCTTCCATGATTATTCCAATATCCATTTTCACTATATCCATGAAAATTGGATCCCTTTCAACACACATATTGTTCAAAACTCCATGATCCTTTCTGCTCAAAGAATATTCCACCTTATTTGCCTTCCTCAAGTTGTTGTGTATTGTGCAATCATAATCGTTGAGTAGTTCAAGCCATCTCCTTTGCCTCATGTTGAGTTCTTTCTATGAGAAAATATACTTCAAACTCTTCTAATCGGTATATATATCACATTATTCACCATAGGGATAATGTCCGGATATCATCGAAGAGAAGATTACATATTTTTACTCAAGATCATTATTAGTATAGTTTTTCTCATGAATTTTTAACACTCGTGATTCACTAGCAATAACCCTATCATTCTGCATAAGGACACAACCAAGTCATTTCTTTGATGCATCACTATAAATAACAAACCCATCATTCCCCTATGGTAGATTCCAGATAAGAGTGTTGACTAATCTTCTCTTCGATTATTGAAAACATTCTTCACTCTAATTTTTTCAAACAAATTTAACCCCTTTATGTTCGTCCTTGGTTAATTTGTTAGTCCATCTGGAAAAATTCTGGAAGAAATGTCAATAATAACCGGCTAAACCAATAAAACTACATACCACAATTTTACTGATCAGTGTTGGCCATTATTGGATTGCCTTTGTATTTGAAGGATCAATGGAGATTCCATCCTTAGAGACAATATGGACATGAAAATAAATCTTCTAAAGCTAAAATTCATACATGCTAAACTTCCCGTAAAATTCATTTCATCTGAGGGTTTTTAGAATGGTGCGCAAGTGATTTTCATGATCATCATAGATTTTGTAGTATACCAGGATATAATCAATAAATAACACTACAACTTCGTCAATATATTTCTTGAAAAATCTGTTCATTAGATCCATGCAAATAGAGGGAGAATTAGTCAATCCAAAAGGAATTACTGTAAACTCCTAATACATATACCTGGCTTGAAATACTATTTTCGAAATTTCTTCCTTTTTCACACACTATTGATGATATCTACATCGTATGTCAATCTTTGAAAAATATTGAGTTCCATAAGTTGGTCGAATAAATCTTCAATGCGCGGTAGGTGATACTTGTTCTTTATTGTTATTGCATTGATCTCCAAGTAGTTAATGGACAACCTCAATGATCCATATTTCTTTTTAACAAAAAGGATTGGGCTCCCCATGGAGAGACACTAGGACAAATAAATCCATTATTATTCAATTTCACAAGTTGTTTCTTTAGTTCCACTAATTCCATAGTGGACATACTATAAGGGGTCTTCGATATGGGCCTTGAACAAGGAATTAAATAAATGGAAAACTCAATTTTTTGTTTCTGGAGGATTTCTAGGTAAAGTTTCTAGATACACCTCAAAATATTCTAGCACAATAGGTACATCCTCTATTTGAACATTTCTTTTCACACACATATTTATTTCATTCACATCCTCCTAATAACTGAATTTAGTTTAGCTACTGAGGGTGAATCTAGATAATAATCAGATGGTGATGTTTCTACTCTAATGATTAGGTACACCGTATCATCCTCGAAAATTGTAACATCCTTCTTCTTATAATAAATTTTCATAACATGGTCTGAAATCCAATCCTTACTAAGAATTATATCAAATTCAATCATTGGTATGACGATGAGATCAATAGATAAAGAACATTTATATTCCCTAATGGGAACTGATTCACAAAACATTATTGCAAGGATACTTCCCTTAGGAATTTTGACTAATAACTCCCTTATAAAATAAAATTTAAAATATCTAATTTTCTTAAGAAACTGGGTTGGTATGAAACAATACGATGATCCAGAATAAAATAAAGTGTTGTCTAAACATGAGTAAACCATTAAATTACCTTCCACCACATCTTTCAGAGCTTCAACCTCAGCATTAGTGATCGCATAAGCTTGGCCTTGCTCCCGTGTCCTTTTCTGAGGTAAGATCCCTTTGAGCATAATAAATTTATTTGAATAATGCCCCTTTTCCCTATAATTGTAGCATTCAACATTCACAAGCTCTTTCTTCTACTTGAAATTGAGAGTTTGGTGGCCTTTTACACCACACTTGTTATAGACTCCCATTCCCTTTAGGCAAGTACCGTGGTGTTTCATCCCAAATTACCATAGGATTCATATTCAACTTTTCCCATCATTCCCTTATTACCATTTCTAGAGTGTCTACACTTGTGATAGACTCCCATTCCCATAATACTTTGCTTAGATACTAATGGATTTGAACACCCATTGGATTTTGGTAGTTTTTTCCTCATGAAGAGGTCTTACATTGATTCTCCACATTGTGGATCAGGGTGCTCCATACATGTAAGGTTATTATTCATAACCTAAGTAGGATGCCCGAGTAAGGTGATAAGAAGATCCGCACCAGTTGTTTCACCAGCTCCACTATAATTATCTTGATTAGTAGGGAAATACCTACAGTGATTATATGCCTTGATATGATTTCCATTCCTTCCACTAGGCGCCATTTCAAAACAATGGAATAAACTAGATTAGTTTATGAAATGCAATACATATTTCCAAACTAGTAAAACAGTTAACATAAAATGAACAGTTTATGGATATAATCAATAATCCTAAAAATATTTTCATTGAGGATGTATATACTCATAAACCCTTCATTATGGTTTTTAATGAAAATGATAATTATCTAAAGAATATCCCCCGAGAGTGTCGTAACAAAAAGTGTATCAAGGCCTGTTTTCATGCACTAGTTCCTATTCGAGTCTAGCACAAATTGGTGTTTTCGGGTTTTACCACTATGATAATTTGTGTCGGAGCCGCCTCTACCTGCTCGTATCTAGACATGGATGTATTTCTTGGAAAACTCACAAAATCTATGTAGTACCTAAATTCTAGAAAGTTCTTCTATACTAATCTTCAAAGTCTATCATTGGGCAATGTTCTCTAATCAGAGTTTTTCGAAATATAGCTTCCAAGGATTGTTCTAAACTTCCTCTCATACCAACTGTAACAACCCGACCCTACTTAACTAGATTTGGTGCCTTATTACATAACTGTGGAATGATCACAAGGGATCAAATCCTAAAAGACTGATCTGTTTAGTTTCCCTAGAAGTACTAGATACATTCATAAGTTTTACATTACATCCTGAAATAAAAACATCAACAAAATTTTTTCCCTTTTGAACACACTTATATCCATAGCCTATCCCTGTAGTTTAACCATAAAATACTTCTTCACATCCACGGAAAAAGAAAACTTAGAAAGGGTTGATCTCAGATGCTCAGTAAGGATAACAATATAGCTGAAACATTCATAAATAAGAATAAATATTTAAGTAAAATTATAAGACTAAAACAATAGCCTTTTAAAATTAAACTTCATCATATTATGTTTAAGATAAAATCAAATAATTCCATTAAATTATTCACATGGATATTCTACTAGTTGAATAATCACATGAAATATCTATAGACTCTTTTATAATGATGGAATACATAATGCCAGACTTCATAACCACATAGTCTAGGACTTGTTCCAATACTACAAATAAGATTTTTTTCAAGGCCTTGTGTCAAGACACTAGTCTATCTCATGAGTCATGCCTATGCATCGAGGAGCTATAGCATGCTCCACCTGTTACTTACTAAGTCTAATGCATTTTTCATATGAAAAGGTTTAAACATAATATAAACATTGGTATTAAAACTAGCATACAAAATGTCAATAACATATCCATAAAACATTATTGGTATAAAAATAACATATCCACTATCAAAAATATCACAAAACCATCAATATAATATAGATGTTTTTTATCATAATAAATGAACTTCAAACAAGTTTAAAATCCATCAAATGATGTTGACATAGATGAAAATGATTTGTAAATATATTTGGGAGAAATATCCCTTTTTCATAAAAACATTTACAAGTCAAAAAATTTAGAAAGTGAGACATTTAAAGACATTTTTGAATCAAAGTGTCACATATCACTTTCAAACTTTTGAAATGAATTAACATTTTAAAAACATTCAGATCCATATAAAGAAACCCTTAAAACCATTTTGAAAACACAGACATTAATGAGAATGATTTGTAAGAATAAATATTTTAGCCATTTAAAATGATGATATAGTTAATGAGTCCCTTCAATAAAACCTTAAAATATTCCTTTTGAAAATATGTTTATGAAACACATATGTGGATGATAAATAGGTCCTAGTAGATACATATGTAAAAACAACCTCGAATAATAAAGAGATTGTGAAATTAACCATTTATTTGTACATTTACTAGGTTGAGGGTATTTAACCACCTATATAATAGATAAATCTTTGTTATAAAATTATACAAGAACTATATATATAAATATGATATCATATATGACCCTCTAATATTGCTTTTCTAATAATATTTCAGTAGTATCATCATTTCGGGTGTTAACTGATTCATTTTCCTTTATATGATTCATTTAGTAAGACATGTTTGTTATGGATAATATGTATTTTATTAATATCCATAATGATATTAACTTCTTAAAAATTATTTTTAATCATCAAATGAAAATGATTCTTTAAGGATTACGATGGGGAATGGATCTCATCCTGTTCATGGAGACCGTAATCCGTATGTACGCACGAGTGACAATATCATTCAATTGAAGGCTAAATAGAACATAATTGAATGTTATATAATATATACCGAATCATTAACATGTAATATTGATTATTTACATAAATTATACATCATTATTATACCCATCCAAATAATGAAGGGTTTAAATTACAAACTACACCACGTCGTGGAGATGGTAATCCATACGTACAATATTGTGGTGACATTGTCATTTATAGGGTGGATAGAATAAATTATATGGTTTCACCATATTTATGGTAACATCACATAATATAGAAGATACTTGAGTAATTATTCTATAATGGAACGAAAAAAATGGAATTTGAAGAAGAAAAGAACTTGAAATATGTGATGAAATATTTACCTCGTCTTCAGGTTCTTCCTTCTAATTTGATCAAAAGGGCTCCTTAGGTTCTCTTTTTGAACAAATAAAGACCTATAGTATTAATGTAGGAAAGTTTGGAGTATATATGGGTAGGTATTGGCCAAGACAAATGGCTTTCGAGGAGTGAAATTAAGAGAAGGTGAAGTTACCTTATATAAGAGAGGTGAGGGTCACTGTAAGAAAAGTTTGAAATATTATTTTATAATATAACCATTTTCGGTTTCTAATGGATTAGAAATGAATTATTTATAGGATGAGGTGGAGATGGATCAAAAACATCTCAACAAACAGGCCTTATACAGGTTTAGGTCATCATATAAACCTTATCATTTAGATTTAACTCTTAGTTAAATAGTTTGACATTTATCATGTCTCTTTGTATTTTTATATTATATGGTTAATAAACTTACATTAAACTACTTAGAGAAAATATAATGTTTAATTAATTATATATATAATATTATTTAATCCCTTTGGCAGAACCATATATTTTTATGAAATGAATATTATTTTATAATATAATATTGGTTTTAAAAACTCTTTTATGTCAATATTGACACTATTTTTGTATTTTTTGATAAATCTATTACTATAGTATTACTTAGAAAAAAATTCCTTTAATCAACCCTAACATGTCATATTAACCAATAAAATTAGTGTAATTCATTAAAAGTCGAAAATTGGAATTATTTGGATATTTATAAAATCAATTATTTTAATCAATCATTAATAAGGTAATTATTAGATCATCATTGTGTCATAAATAAATTTAATTATATAATGCCTAAAAATTACAAATAAATTACCATTTTGTAGGAAATCATTTTATCTTTCTATGGAATAATTATAGTCAAATTATTATTATGTATAACTCTATATTAGAAATGGTTATGTTGTTAAACTTTGAATTTAACTCTTTCAACACTTATTTAAATAAAATCAAAATAAATGTTCAAATCTAATCCAAGTGGACCTAAAGGATCATATTTTATCACTAAGGTTGTATTCGGTCGGATTACACTGAGGCAATAGAATTTGTACATGTTTTAGGGTAATAATAATATCATTTTTACCCTTAATTACCCTACTTATTTTTAACCGTCGTTAACAAAATTAAAAAGTTTCTATTTACAAAAAATTATTTTTATCTTATTTAAGAAAATATTTCTTATTGAAATAAACCATGTCTCTCAAATTTTTGAAATTACACTCACATAAATGGTAAAATTAAGTTTTATGCGAATTTGCAAATGCTCCTAGGATGTGGGTAAAAGACGGTAAAAAGTTCTATAAAGTTTTATATATCTAAAAATAATATAAAATGACTCTAATGAGTTATGTTCAACATATATAGGTATTATGTATCTATTTTACATAAAATTAATTAAAATAAAATAACTAATTATTTAAATAAAAAGTCAGTTTTAACCAATAATGTAGAGTTTTACCACTATTCAACAAAAATAGAAAGTTTCCAAAAAAATACCAAATATTCATCATAATCTAAATTCAATATTCCAAATCCCAAAATGATGTCCATTTTTAAAGATAATTTTTAAAAAATTTGAAAATGTGATAATTACTATTGATATTGGATAGTTTGATTGGTAGAGATGTGTTAGAATCTCGAAGTTGCGTACAATGTTAGCTAGGGAATTATTCAAAGGGAAATGTATAGTGGAAGCTTGGGGTTTTACATATCCATATAGATAATAGAGTTCAAATTTCAATGGGGTAAATACATAAAATGCGAAATGATAATTTACCCACAAAAATTACAACAATTGATTAGCACCCCCTCTCCCCTAATTGAATCCAATGATCCTTAAGAGCATTTTAGTTGTTTTATAAGATAGTTTCCCTAATATTTATTCTATGTTACATTATTTATGTGTTTTTAAATGAAATAATTACTTAAATATTTGATGTGGAAGATCTTCATTTCTAAAAATTAGTTTATATCCCTCTTAAAATTGATGTGGAGGATTTAACCAAGGCCTTGAAAACAAAAATAAAAAAAATTACATAAATATTCATTTAAAATAAAAAACTGGCACAACCACTACTAAAATGGATTAAATGTTGTATTTTTCATATATATGTTTTTTATTTATTACTCCGCTAAAAAATAACATTATATATGTGGTGGTTGTATGAATAATTTCATGATAAATCACATAGTGGTTTTCATTCATAAGTGAGTTATTGTTTTCAAATGTTACCCATTGAAATGGTTTTATACATACATGTACATATTATGGGGATATATTTTGAAAATTCATAGATGGAGAAATATAATCATGTAATTGAAGATGAATTAACCCAGATGGTTTGGATATGTAATACTCTTACAATGATAATAGTATCTAAGAATAGAACTATGACACTTCACAATAATAATTTTTCCCTAGCTGTTGATTATTTTCAAAGTACTGAATATTATAAAAAAAAGTTTTCTAAAATAGTTTCCAAGGAATATATCCATACATTTAATAAGATAATAAAAATTTATATTAGTAAAAACTGTACATATTTGGATGAAGGAAAAATGATAAATAGAAGTGATTCTATATTCTTAAGTACTGTTAAGAAACAATTTGAATCTACCACTAATAATACGTCAGCAAGAATTTTTATATATATAAATATATATATATTAAGGGTGTAAACCCAATAATAGAAGGTACATTATATATTTTTTTGAAATTAAATATCATGGACCATCTATAAAATGTTCATGAACCTCATAAAAATAGAGAAACATGGATCCAAAAAGTGAATACATCTGAGAGACAAATAATATGAATGGATTGATGATTTCAGAATCATGAAGAAGTACCTTTTAGATTCAAAATAATGGTAACATAATAAATGATGATAAAGTGTATTAATTGTGAAAATAGTTTGTCCATAGATTTGTTTTATGTCTGACATGATTTCCTTTTCAAAAAGAGATGACAAGAGTCATGTGAAGATTATTAGTGACTTATTTTATCAATACTGGTATGTGAAAGTGAATAAAAAAAATATATAATCTAATTTATATACACAAATGATTCGAAAAAAATATTTCTTTATCTTCTATAATATTATATGAAAATGGGAAAGTGAAAATATGGAATGTTATCTTCTTTCTTGAGGTAAAATATATTTATACCTAAAAAATGCTAAAATAAAAAATGAAAAAATTAATCCTAAACATGTCAATATCCAAAAACCTTATGTAAATGGAAGAAAGGTGAGTTTAAGAAACCATAAACCTCAAAATAGGGGAGTTAATTTGGTGATAATGAAATCTTATTTTTGGGGCTACAACTGATTAGCTGATGAAGTACAAACTATTTTTCACATTTTAGTATATCTTCTTCATTAAAAATAATGGTCAAGCATGAAAAGAATTTTTTTTATTTATATGATTCTTGTGCGTCCATAAATATTTACAATATGGAGAGGTTCAAATATTAGTATCCTAGAGAAACAAAAATAGGTGTTAACCATAATAAATTATAAAAAAAATACTTGGAGGGGGTGAAACTAGAAAAGTGAAAATTCAAGAGATTTACTTAATTTTATGGATTGTTAAAATCATTATAGTCCCTAAAAATCCATTAAAATATGTTCTGATGATAACTTCCCATATATATATTTTTTTTAAATATTATCTCAATGGTGAGTTATGGTTTAGAAAAAGATAAGATAACATAGAAGAACTTGAAATTTCCTAATATGTTTGATTAAGTGGTATGTAAGTTAATATAATATTTTAAAATAACATTTTACGGCCACATAAATGTGAATTTCAGTTTTCATATCTCATTATTCATTATTAATGGATATCATTATTTTCGAAATTAATTACTCATATTTTCTAATATTTTTAGGGACAATATATTTAGAGTTTCTTGATTTATGAAGTATTTTTAATGAAATACATGATTCTATCCTTCTATTGTGATACTATAAGGGACAAGTATAAAAATTCCACAATAGTATGGGATAATATTAATTGAGTGAGGATCGACCCTTAATTTATGATGGCATAGAAAAGGTAATGGCGAATATTCATGGTGAGCATCCTAAATATCAAACAACTCGTGTGATATTTTTAAGGAAATAAAAATTCTGATGTAGATATAGAGAATAAAAAAGTTAGAATGGAAATATGGAGCATTCAGAAATGGTAATTTAATCATTTAATATATTTTATATAGTGAGAGATATATTTTAAAAAGTAAGGTAAAATTTCTGGAGTATCTACTATGAAATTATAGAAACAATGCTAGTGGTTTCTATGTTTTTTATTTCATAATAAGTAACAAAAATAACATAGATAATAGTGTCATTGATTTATAGTGAATATAGAATGAAAATGTAGTAGTAATATATAAGGTAAACTATATCCTTGATATCTAAATACTAAAAATCACCTTCATCATCATGATTAATATTCCTATAACACGCTATCATTTGAGTATGAATTTTAAATTAAATATATATTATCTTAAAATGCTTTCATCACACGAATCACCAAATAAAAATTCTGAAAAACTAGACCCACACTATAATTCCAGTTTCCATAAACACATACTCTATGTGCCTTATTCGATTCCACCTTAACTTCCATTACATATCGATCACATAATTACATTAATTAATGAAAACATTTTATTAAAAACATTCCTAATAAATTTTAAATGGAGTGATTAATTCATCAAAATCTCCCAACAATCATACACACAATCTATTATTTTATTAATATCATATGAAATACGTTACTCCATTAGTCAGGGAAATGAAAACATAATTAGTGGGGAGCTAAAATGCTCCATAATAGAAAATATAACACTAAATTAGTCCATACATAAATAATATAGTAGGAATAATTAATCATAATAATTCCTTGATCAATGAAAAATGATGAAATAATTTACATGAATTAAAATGATAATATGTACATCACATGTATATCATATACTAATTCCTTAAATATGAAATGTATAATTTCTGGTTGTTAATTCAATTACCTTAACTAGGAAATCAAAATCTTAAACATCTTGATCTTATTATTAGGGGATTTTTTCTAGGAAATAACCACTTATTTTCAAGAAAAATATACCCTAACAGATTTATCTCATGATTTTTTCTAATACCAAGAGGTTCTCTATAATTTTAAACCCCTTTCATCACTTATTTAAGTATAATTAATTCTGTAAATGATATGATGAGTAGACATTTGATAATAAAATTTTCATATTATCATTCACATTTGAATAATAACATATGGAACTCCAAAACTTTTCCTTGTGTCAATAAAAGTTATATCAGGATCATATTCTATCTAGAGAAATAAGGTGGGTGGTAAAAAAATACATAGTTAAAATGCCAAGGAAATAAATAAACATCTATATTTAACAAAAAATATATTTTTTCACAATAGTTCCCCAATGAATAAATGGAGTATCTTCTTATGTATGCGTCCCTCAAACTAATACTACATATAGGAAGTTGTATAGTGTTAATTAAATAATTTCCACAATAAATTATTGTATTGACTATAGGTGAACACCCATGAATCAAAGGAACATAAAATAGTGTATTCATAGTGTAAAGGCTTTGGAAGAAGAATGTTCATTATACAAAATTATAATTTCAATAAATTTATTTGAGTTATCAACAACACATATGAGAAACATGTTTCAAAATGTGTGAAATATTTTATAATGATTTATGTTGTATATTATGAATACATTGTAAAAATGAGAGAATAAAACATAATATAATAACGGGAAGAATATACCCACCATATTTGACATATTTATAAGTGAAATGTACATAACTTAAAAAATGAAATTGAGAAACCAAAAACCCTATAACATAGGAAATAATATAGTTAAAATAAATTTGATTAAAGTAACTAATTTATAATAATATATCCTTGGAATAAAAAATATTATAAAGATACATCCCTGGGAAGTAAATACACAGTTAAATGGAAAACAAATCTTCCAGAATAGATGTTTGAGATAATAAACTCTTACTTCTTGAGTAACGTTTTTATAAAAATACATTTGAAAGAGAGTTTTTAAAACTAAACATCAGTTGAAATAATTAATATATATTTCATTAAATGATATCTCAAAATAGCAATATATACAATATATAAATGAAACTTGATTTATAATACCAAACATCTCTCAAAGAGTGAAATGTTAAATGAGACCCCTTACCTTGGTCTTGATTTGTTGTACTCATGTTCCAAGAATCATAAATAATAAAATTATGTTCATTAAATCCATAAAAAATAATAATATTAAAAAATATAACCATTTATACTTCTAATCAATTGTGGTTAAACCAACCCAAACCTAAACATATGGTAATTAATGGAAAATTATGTGGAGGTTTAGTTAAAATATTATTATTCTAGAAGAATTATATTCATATTTATCATTTATTAGTGTGATATATCATAATTATATAGAATTATTTGAATAACTAATATATAATAAATATTACACAATATGGAAAAAATTCCTTTTAGTAGGCATTATATTAAATGATTAAACTAATGATAATAATTTTTTCATCATATAATAAATAGGTTCTCAAATAGTTCATTCAAAAACTGTAAATATTTCCTAAATATTATATTTCTCTACTAAACCCATTCATTAGACCATCCATTAATTATTATAATAAAAATTGATATATATCGATCCATGGAGGTGGTAGTCCACACATATTCCTAGACGATGATTTTGATTTCATAGATCTGGTAGAATGGGAGGGAGGAAGAATATCATATTTCCTTTCAGAATATTAAAAAATTTATAGATGTCATAATTATATATTATATTCCAATTTTTTTTGAAACCATATTATAATGTGATGGAAAATAGAAATGATACATCATGGAGGAGGTTGTCCTCACATACACAAGATTCACATTTTTTTCTTAATGTAAATGGGAAAAGATATTAAAATATACAACACCATTATGATAATTTTTCATCATATAAATACACTTATTGATTAATTTTTATATGTTTTGAGGTCATTTTATGAATAATAATTTCAAAAATATAAAATTAAAATATAAAGGAGTAGTAAGAATGTTATTACTCGCTTCTTGGATTATCTTCTTTGAATAGTCGGAAAATACTTTGAGGGGAGACCATTTGAGTACAAAATAACCTCTTAATGGTGGATAACAATATTAAAGATAGGTCCGGTTGTATATTTTACTTAACTAATTGGTTTTTATTAGAGAATGTGAGGAGAGTAGTTCCCATTTCATATGTTAAAATGTATGAAATTTCTTTCAATACAAAAAAAAATTCTATAATGGGAATTAAATAACAAGTATAGTGCCTCCAAAATTGATTAATAATTGAGTGGGAAACATAAAAGGTATTATAAGGCCTCTTACACCTATTCACCAACATGTTTTAAACTTGTTTTTTTACTCATTATCATTCAATATTTCAATTTTACCTTTTTAGGTTTTATAGTGGTGTCTAGTTTCCAACTAAAGTATCATATCAGATATCAAAAAAAATAGAATGAACCATAATATATAATTTGGATAACATAATTATAAATTATGAATAATTGTTATTTTATAAAGTTTATAAAAGTTATAAAAATTATGCATAAAATACTAAATTAATGGCTTAATAATAAAATTTAAAAAAAATACACTCATGCTCTAGTATTATAATTTAATGTTTTTAAAACAGAAATTGGAAAATTTTAAATGTAAAATTTCACTTTTAAAATACATATTTTCTATATAAAATGTTTTTTTTCGAATTTCAATGTCATGATTAAATACTAATAATGTCATTAAATTAGAAAATTTTTGGAAATACTATATTTTTCAATTCACATTAAAATAAAAATTTACCAAAAAAGATACCGAAAAAATCTTCAGATAATATTAAAATTATAAGACTGAGAGTTTAATATATTTTTATTGAATTAAAACTATAAAAAATTTCCTTTAACTTGTAAATAAAATTATGATATATAATTAATACTATGTTTCTATGAATATATATTTGTATATAATATTTTTCAATTTTCATTCTTATATCCTATCAACTACTCTGTCATACCTGGTTTTGCTTCAGATGGGGTTTTGAACCATAAGTGTTTCTCTAGTCTTCTCTCTAGAATCATATGTTTTAGAGGGTATGGCTTTTCTATCGGTTCCAGGCCCGTGCACTGGTGCACGAGATATTTTTCCAGTAGCGGGGAGTTGAATGAGGCTAATATAACTATTTATGTTGTTTGGTAGGGGCTCTTCTATGTAGGTTAGGAGTTGTTTGGCCTTAAACTTTTTTTTATGGTGTTTTTATTATCCTAAGTCGTAAAGTCATGTATGGTTTTCCACTTTTCCCCCAAAAGTGTTTGAATAATAAAAATTTAATTTTCAATCCTATCAATAATTCATTTAATTATTCTTAACCAATTTTTCATATCAAATATATTTATTACTAATTAATGACTTGTTTTTTTAATATAAATTCATATCAAATAAAAATAATGTATTTAGAAAAAAATCATTTTGATCCCAATATGAAGGAATTAGTTTTCTTATCAATTTCATTTGAATTTCAATGGTATTTTAAATAAATATTTTATTCCCTTGTATAAATATTTTATAAATTGGATATTCATATTTATTTCCACTGATTTAACAATTGGGTATTAATTTCAATACCTACTATTTAAATTCTTATCTAAATATTTTTTTTCATTTCTGATCAGTGTTTCATGTGGAGTATGATATCAAACAAACTAAATTATTTAAAGGTAATTATATATTAAAATATAATTTTATTACATTCTCCCCCATAAATAAATTTCATCTTCATAATTTAAATTATTACTCAAAGATTAAAGTATGAGATGATATTCTTAACATATTTTTCATTTGGCATATAACTTCTAATATGACACTAACCATACTCTAATAGGATAAATATATTTTATTTGTTTCCTCAAACAACATTAATCTTTCATATATTCATATATTCAAGTATGTATATACCTAAATAATATATTCCCCAAAATATACCATAACCAAAGCAATTATAATCTCTAAGACATTAATCCTGAGTGAAACCCCACATTCCTCCAAATATTTAAACTATCTTCAACCATTAAGTGATATTAACCACTAACTCATAAATTCACTTAAAAGTAAATATATATTATAATAAGGAAAATGAGATAAACATCACAAAAAAATGATGTATCACAATTTCATTATGTCATTAATAATTTACAAGGTTATAAATACTATCTAATTATCCTTTCTCAAAATAATTATACCACTTATTACCTCAAAATCCTAAATATTTTAAACCTAAGATATTTCTATCCCACAATCATGTGTTCCCAAACAGTTATACTCAAAAACATAACCTTTTCATGAAATTATATTTCAAGGTTATTGATATAAGTAAATATATTTTTCGAAACTATAAAATAATAAGTAAAAATAAAGAATCAAAAAATTATTCAAATAATCCTCATACATTTTATCATACACTAAAATATCATAGATAAATTTCCCTCAATAATGAAAATAGATATGAATTTTAAGATTTAATTCATATTAAAATGTCATTCTATCTACCAAAGGTAATACTAGAAAACTAGAAATTTCTATCATAATAGCCATTTATTAAAGGTATAAACCATTTAGGTATGATGCCCTATTCATTTACTAGACACAGTGTTTTCTTAAAAAATAATTTTTTTATCATCATTTATTATCCTATTTCAACCAAATAAAAAATCCAAAATGATTAGGTTAATATCTAACAGAATATGTGCAAATGATCATATGAGTTTGGAATCTTAATCTTCTATAATGGTGCCTTCATTTCATCCTTTTATACATTAAGTTCAATATAACTTTATTTAAGTTATGTTCTCTTATAATTATCATCCTAATCCATTAATGTAATTAAAAAAATTAATGGTTCCTAAATAGAGTTTTTATTGAATAGATAATAAAACCTAAGAGTTTCAAGCCAGGTGTTCAGTTATGCCACAATGTCATACAATATTACCTAATCTAGTTAACACCCAATTCATATTTCCGGGTTTATTACCCCATTAATTAAATGTTCCTTATCTGATATCAACTCATAGTATGAAACAGTGATGTAATTTAAAGGAAAATCGGAAAATATCTAGTTTAAAAATAATCTAGGATGTCATACTATACATAGACATAACCCATGTATTTTCACTACTGTTCTATTATCCTAATCAAGAAAAATTAATTTTTTCACTTTGGAATTAATAAAATATTATCTCAAAGGGTTATATATAACTTTGAAGTTATGATCAATAACAAATTATAAAATCATATATTATCCTCAATAATAATCCCAATCTACAAAGATTTCTAACCCTATCTCTGACCCAAAATTTCACACCCCATATTTTCACTCCTAGATCCTATGAAAAAAATACATACTTCATGTACATACTATGACATGAACTCTAGTTTCTCGAGCATAATTATCCAATAATTTATTGAGATAAAAAAAATACTAAATTACATATAATTATAATATATATATTTTTATAGAATTAGATAATTTTTTAAAATCATAAAATAATAAAGAACATGACTTTATCAACTGATGGAAATATTCATCCACTATAGACTTAATTAAATAATATATAATAAGTCTTCAATATACCCCATAAAATCCCATAAATATTAAATTATTTTAGTCATCTCAGGTGTAATATATTTCTCCATACCTAGGGGAAATCGATACATAATAAAGGGTTACTTGAGACACATTGTATGGGATAATATAAAACTGAGAAAACCATGGAATAATTGTAGAAAAAATATTATGGTATGAATAATAAATCACTATAATTAAACAATCAACTAAAACTAATAGAATAATATATTCATTGTTAGAAATGGAAATAAATAGATCAAAAAAATAACAATAATTGGTTCCCTAATGATTAAATTCATAAAATCGAATAAATAATTCAATTCCCTTACCCAATACATCATGATCTTAGACATCATGGTCTTACCGATAGGGTCCTATATCTAGAAAATATAATCTTCTATATAGGTGTACTTCAAATAACTACATGTTTTCTCTCATTAGACCCATCGATGAAACATGGGGATATATAATTTTGGGAACCAATAATCAGATTTTTATTTCTATTTCAATCATCATACGAGATTATGGGTAAACCAGTCATAATCATCTTCTCTAATATTATGTGTTGTTAGATTAATTAGATATCAAACACCAATAAATTTACCCATGATAATATAATGTATAACATGATCATAAAACATCCAAATAATGAAGGTGTATGTTTATACAATATATAGTCCACTTGCCTAAGTAATTATTAAAAATCCATATCATAATTACAAATATAAATATTTAAAATAGTTCACCAACTAATAAATAAAATGGTTTTTTATGTATGTTTTCCTAAAAAACTATTTAAAGAGTAATGGGTATATAGTTAAGTCTAAAATTTCAATAATTAATCAATGGAATGAATCTATGTGAACTCAATTCATTCAAAGGAATTGAAAAAACAGGGTATTCAAAAATAAAATACATTTTTTTAAAATCATCATGAAAAAACTTTATAACTCCTATAATATAGATTTCAACTACCAAAAACAATTATGGTAATCATAATCTATATGTTAATAAATATTCTAGAAGGTTTTATGTGGTAAGAATGTGAATCCATATAAAAAATGAGATAATACCACATAATACAATCAATGGAAGAATTTATCAAAAGTTTTTTGAAATGACTAGAGGGTAAACAATTGAAACTCAATGACTATATATTGGGATACAAAAAATTAAAATTGGGGTAATTACTATGTCAAAATAAATCTAATCAAAATTGAGTAATTTGTATTATTATTAAAAATGAGGAAAAAATATATATGTATAATTGAAAATACTTGGATAGTGAATATACTATTATATAAAAGACATTGTATATATTATAAACATGCTTAAAGGAATAAATGTTTGAGATAAACAAACCTTCTGGAATGGGTAACATTTTAATCAAAAACCCAGAATTTTAAGGATTGTGATTGAACTTAAAATATTTTGAGTAATATGTTATTCCTGATATGATAAATGAAATAGGTATTAAAATCATAATATAAATAAAATTTGTTGAAAATTACTAAACATATATTAAACGAGGGAATTTAATGTGAAGCCCCATACCTTGGCCTATATTCATTCTTCAATTGCACTAAATATATTAAATAATTAAATTAAATATTAAAAATACCTACACATGATCCTTTTTCTGATTTATAACCATTATACTCCCCATTTATAGTCATTTTGTACAAAAATATCAGACGTTTTTTGAAATTTTAAACAACCAGTGTTAATAATCTATATCACGTAGAAATAGTTTTACAAAATAGATTTTAGTATAAAATATTTTTTAAAATTTTTTGGTTACCCGTTCCATATGGGTTAATGAATGGGATGAATCAATGGTCTCTTTTTAGAAATTATATATTCTTAAGTGAAACCTATTGAAAATTTTCAAGAACTCAATCCAAACAATAGTAACTCTCAATCTTACCTACAATGATTTTGTAATATAATATTGAGTATCAGCCAATATTTTCAATGATTTTTCTAAAAATTATACTCTTTAATGTATTCTCTATACCCCCCCAACCACCGCAGATTATTCACAATCAAAAAAGTGATTACAACCATAGAAAATCCCAGTCTAATCAAGAGAGGTATCATTGTGTTCCTCTACATAGAGTACAAAATGTAAGATTTGTTCATTGATTATAACTAAATATTTAAGACTTATTCAAATATTTCAGTAGTATATATAACTAGAAATACCTTAAACCTTTTATATTGTAGTCGTCTTCCATTAGCATGCTATTTTAGGTATTCTCATTTAGAGTACTTCAAGGTATTCAGCAACAACATGTAGAAGGTCTATTGTCCATGAAACTCCTTCTATAAATAGTAAAATCTATATTATCATATTATAATTTGAATACTCAATTATATATATTTTAGGACATATGATTTCATTTCACTTAAATTGATATAATTTTGTATCAGGTTTCCCTATATATTCTTATGTAATGGATGAAAGATCTCTCAATTCTCAAAACTCCCTCTTTCTTTCCACAAATAAAAATTTATATATCTAATTTATTTATAGTAATTATCATCTTGAGAAAAAATAAATAAAATAGTCATATTGTTTTTTATTAAATCCCTAAATATTTAGGTCACGTCTCCCATTATTTCTTCATCATAACAGCATATAACTGACAGCAATTATTTCTATCTTAAATAAAGCTAATGTTACCAAATTAAATTCCTCATTAATTCATAAAATAATATATATTTAATTTCCCATAATTATTCCTCCTAAATGTATCATGAATAATTATTCATGTATCATAAAATTTTTTAATAAAATAATGAAAGAATTTAATCATTCCAAATATCTCAACAACTCCAAATTATCATGTCCATTTTTTTGTGAATGATAACCCATAATAATTACTCACGAGATATCCAAGGAAATAAGTATGCTAATTTCTTCTTCATATGCTCAAATTATATCCATGTTCTCATTAATTCATTATTTAATCAATCATGCATCACATGCATGCATCGATCCAATAGAATACAATCATTTTTTATTCATATACATCATTCATTATTTAATACCTGAATGATTAAATATTTCATTTATATAAACTTTGATAACCTAGGGACCATAATTCAGGAAAGCATAAAAATACTCTTCATCAATGAGAATACAACTAAAATAGGTGGAATTTTCTACTGAATAAAGTACCTTCTAAAAATAATTGATTATCACCCTTAAAAGATTATCTTAATGAATGTGAAGATATTCCAAAGACATTCATCCCATATATAATTCAAGTGATGATACAATTATTTTTATCAGGTGATATCATATTATGTCATCAGAGTAATCGTAGCATACCAAATGGTGGAATCTCATGGTAGTATGCAAACATCAGAAAAAAACAATTCTAGTTTTATAATTCCTAGTCATAAAAGGCCCGGTGGTGGAACCTAGTGGTAAAATCTAAGTGGTATCACCTAGAAGTAGTAATATTGGTTGTAATAATACTAGTGACATAAATCATGATGGTAAAATCCCTAGAAGTATAACCTGATTCCTAAAAGTATCACTTGATAGATAGTAGCGTCACAAAATTCCTTGTGGTAGCTCATCATCCTTACATAACATCTACTAAAAAAGTTTATGTACCCTAAATTTATTTCTGATACAAAGATATGTATTTTTATATTTTCAATTTCAAAATTCATGTTCCCCTTATTTATATCTCTAAATACACATACAATGTTTTACCCCCATGCAAGCTAGAACCCTTATGCAAGTTCTGTACTACCATGGATCGACGTTTAAAATCACATAGTTATCCATACATATTATTCTGAATACACATGTTACCTTTATGTGGCACTCATTTACCCATACATAGGAACACAATTATATTTGTTTACCTTTATATAATGATGAAAAGTACTGATATAAAATGATGATGAGTATGATTATACAGTGCCTTCAGCAACCCTTATGTAGGTAGTGTAAATTCCACCATTCCCTTACCCAACCTCAAAATACCATTATGTAGTTAGAGATACCATTATGCATATAAAGGTTTTGTAAATATACCTTTATGTGCTTATTGAAATTCCATGTTTATCATTACATAGGTAGCCACATTAACTCAAACACCACTTGGGTCTTATCAAAATCCATTACGCTCAATCATAAGACCATCCATATTCTATCAAAATCCATAAACTGAGTTTCTACACCCACCAACACCTTTCATGAATTACATTAAGGAAAAATAAAATAATCATCATATATTCAAGGATACTTTCTCAAGAATGGAATGCAATACCATTAAATGAATCTATAATAATTGTCTGAGAATTAATACCACTTCATTCTTCATACACTAAAACAAATTGACTCATGAAAAAAATGAAATAATTGGGACCAATAATCTCTCGTCCATATTTTTTCAATATCTCTCAACCCTTTTAAGGAAATATGGGTGCCCAAACTATCTCCCCCTTATTATAAATAAAATCAAATGGTTAATTAATGGGTTTTTTGAATGTATTATTCTTCATATCAATGAATTCAGGTTTACCTACATGTTTTAAATATAAAATGAAGGGGAAAATGGTTCCCTTAGTAATTTTCCTTTAATTAATCAACTATAAGACTATATAGGCCAACCTAGAGTAGAAAATAATATTTGTATAGAATAGTATTGACTAGGATGTCTATAAACTACCATGTATATGATATCATGCTCAGGATATTATAAATTCTTTAGATAGGTGCTACTAAGACTACAAATACATGATCATGCAGACACTTAAACAAAAATATCAAAATATTAATGTGAAAATAATACATTACACCATTTTCATCATTGTTCCATCAACCAGAAACTCCATATTAATAAATATTATTAATAAAATTATGAATGAGTAGTGAGAGTGTTATTTGAATACCTCAAAATCTATGTATGAAATCTATATATAATTTCTATCATCACAAGAATTTAGTAATGACATATTCTTCTAAAATTTGTTCCTCCTTAAGGGATGTACACCTCTTCTAATTTTTCTTAATATTTATAAGAATCCATGAAATAAAATTTCTTCATTCTTTCTAT
Source organism: Viscum album (assembly GCA_963277665.1). Lineage (NCBI taxonomy): Eukaryota > Viridiplantae > Streptophyta > Magnoliopsida > Santalales > Viscaceae > Viscum > Viscum album. The sequence goes on from OY728123.1 coordinate 351,930,417, forward strand.
AAGTGACGCCATCAAATAGATCCTAAAATTCCCTTCATGTAAGATTAAAATCAAATAAAAATCTAAAATAAAGAGGGACCAAATGGTTTTTTAGAGGATGTTATGTGTTTGAGATATTCCTCCTAATCCAAGACATTATTTCATTACTAAGATAAACATTAATTTATGTGATATGTCCTTTTTCCATTTTGTTCAATTGAGCATATAAATCCTTTAGTAGATTAATTTTTTCCTTATTTTTCTATGTATATGATTTTCTTGATTTTAAATATTATACCCAAATTCTGGAGCTTTGTGTGAAAACATCTAGTAACACCATCTTTAGAAAATGAGCCTTCTTTAGTTTTTTCCTGTTATAGATTTTCCAGATTTCATAGATTCTGAAACATATAATTTTTTAGTGGAACCACCAATCTTTTGGAATATTCTTAGGGAAAAACTATTAATAAATATTTTATCATAAACCCGTGATGTGGTTGGTTTATGAGTACATTTTTCCATCGATGATTTTCCAAAATGTTAGTTTAAACATATACTAGAAACTGAAACAAATATTTTAAAATAAAATGTTTTTAGTTTTTCGATACATCTTTCTTAGTGGAAATTACCATTTCCTAAGAGGATGGTCTCATTGGATTATTTCTATAATGATGAGATTTATTGGATTCATGAATATTAATGGAAGTATTTTTTAAAATAACACTTTTTTAAAAAAAAATTAGATGTTTTTCCTTTTCACAATCATTATGTCTTCAATAACTTCAACAAGAAATTTCATGTAATCCCCTACCACATTCACCCTATCAAGGAATACATCAACAGACTCATTCGGGCTCATTCTAAGATCTTCATACTTATTCTGTTACACTTGCAGCTTCGCTTCGCATACCTTTGTATCTCCTTCATATATATTCAATAGATTTTCCAACATGGCATGTGGGGTATTCCATTACATTACATTCATATAGATAGCATTGGATAGGGCTCCCACTAAAGCATTGATTACTGTGGATTCATCATCCAATTATCTTCGCTCGGCTTCTGATAATGCACCACTATTAATATAATCTCTTATACCATGAATTGTTGTTTTGAACAGATCCATTCCCAAAGACTGGAAGTTGGGTTGCATCTGATTCTTCCATAGCTGGAAATTACTTCAGTCGAAGTTCAAAATCCTTTTAGGATTAGTGACCTCAATTTGAGAGAGAACCCCAGAAATTAACATTTCTCTCTGATACCAATTGTTTGGTCCACCATGTTAGATAGACTAAGAGGGGGGTGAATCAGGGTATGAAATATTAAAACAACTGCCCCTATTGATCTTGTTTCGCTATTAAGAAAAACACTCTTCTCTCTCTTCCCTGTATCAATGTATAAAATAAAATTAAATCATGCACTTGACAAAGAGGTTTTTACTTGGTTCAACCTCATTGGGAAATGTCCAAGGATCATACATCGGTGATGTGCCGATATAAAAAATTCTCTAAAATAACAATGTTGTTTATAATGTTCCAAGTGGAATCACTATTCCTTCTGGTTTACAACCACTCACAATATAAAATCTCGTTGATCTATCAACTTAAGTGTGCTCCCTGCTTCATTAGAAGATATACTCATAGTTTATAGAAATATTGGTCTCTTAATTTTCATGGATGAATTTTTAATCCTTAATTTCTCATAGATTCTCTATTAAAATACAACATTGACCCACAGATGAATATAAATTTTCCATAGAATTTAACTAGGTAACCTCAAATTCTATGTGCATCCTATACCATGCCTTGCATGTAATTCCCTTTCCTTGCGCACAAAATTTCTCTTTTTGAAAAAAATCCAAAATCCACTTTTCTCCCAACCTTAATAATTCAGCGCAACCACTACTAGAAATACAGCCTTTCCCAACAGTTTAAAACAGTTGGGAAAGGCTGCAGAACTGTTGGTATATGTTATACCAACGGTTTTGAAAACCATGGGGAAGTAAGCCGTTGGGAATGTTTTTCCCAACGGTTTACTCTGAACCATTGGCATAGGGTGGGCAAAGCTAACTTGTCCCAACGGTTGTGGCAAACCGTTGGGATGGTATTTCCCAATGGTTTGGACCAAATTTTTGGGAAATCCCAACAATTCTCCTCCTTCCCAAGGGTTTAAAACCATTGGGAAAGGATTTTTCCCAACGGTTTGGCCTAAACTGTTTGGAAATCCCAACAATTATCCTTTTTCTCAACGGTGTAAAACTGTTGGGAAAGGATTTTTACCAACGGTTCAATGAACCGTTTGTAAAAAAAAGCACTAGAAATGCTATGCAAACGGTTTAAAACCGTTGGCATATACTGTGCTCTATAAATTGCAAAGAAGCCTGCAATTTGCAGAGCAGCTATGCAATTTGATAGCAGCCCTCATTTTATGAATTCCCTCCCATTTTCAAACCAATTATTGTACCTACAATAAACTAACACATACATATACAATTATTGTACCTGCAATAACCATCTAACATATACATATAGAGAACAAATTGATACACATTTAACATATAATTCATCCTATAACTATACACATCCATAATTAAGTTAGAATTCATAACGTAATTATAAACATAAATAATTCATTTACAATTCAATTTAAAATTAAGATGAAAATTATATGTGGAATCTGGAATTCAATTCATAATTTGATCGGTTTTTTGTATACCATGTATTTTTACCTGAAATGATGTCCATTTTAAACAAAATACATACACAAGGAGTGATCCTACCACACCGTACCTTATATTGAGGCGTGGTTAACTCGTACACATCACAAATGACACATCGATCATTGTCCTAAAGTATCAACATATTTTGAAAGCATTTGCTTGGTTTTTCGTTTGTCAGTTGATGTTTTTCACTAAAAATGATGTCCTTTTGAATCAAAAGACAGACACTTTGAGTGGTGACAGCCACACCATGTCTCAGATTGAGGCGGGGTTAATTCGTACACATCACATATGACCCATGGATTGTTCTCCTAAAGTTTCAACGGAAACCGAATGCGTTTCGTCGGGTTTCGGTATGTATTTAAAATGTTGTCCATTTTAAAAAAAATAGAGACACTTAAACTGATCCTGACCACACCACGACTCGGATTGAGCCCAGGATGACTCGTACAGGTCACATATGACCCATGGATCGTTGTAATAAATTATCAACAGATTATGAATGCGTTCGGTCAGTTTTCTAAATGCCAGTTGTTCTTTTCCCTTATAATACTGTACATTTGAAATGAAAGAGACAATGTTAGAGTGGTGTCGGCCACACCGCACCTCAGATTGAGGCAGGGTTGACTCATACACGTCACATATGACCCATGGATCGTTGTGCTAAAGAATCGACACAATACGAATGCGTTTGGTTGGTTTTCCGTATTCCAGATGATGTTTTTCACATAAAATGACGTCCTTTTGAAACAAAAGACAGACACTTTGAGTGGTGTCGGCCACACTGCGTCTCAGATTGAGGCGGGGTTGATTCGTACACGCCACATATGACCCATGGATCGTTCTCCTAAAGTTACAACGGAAACCGAATGCGTTTGTCGGTTTTTCGTATGTACTTAAAATGTTGTCCATTTTAAACAACAGGGACCCAGTTAGATTGATCCCGGCCACACCGTACCTTGAATTGATCCCGAGATGACTCATACACCTCACATATGACCCATGGATTGTTGAACTAAAGCGTCAACAGATTCCGAATTTGTTTGGTCGGTTTTTTGAATGTCAGTTGTTCGTTTCACTTATAATCATGTCCATTTTAAACAGAATATAGACACTATGAATGGTTTCGGCCACACTACACCTCGGATTGAGGCGGAGTTGACTCTTACACGTCACATATGACCCATGGATCGTTGTCCTAAATAATCAACACATTTCGAATGAGTTTGGTCAGTTTTTCATATGCCAGTTGATCTTTTCACTTATAGTCTTGTCCATTTTAAACAAATGAGAGAAAATTTCAATGGTTTCGGCCACACCATGCCTCGGATTGAGGAGGGGTTGACTCGTACATGTCACATATGTTCCATGTATCGTTTTTCTAAAGTATCAACACAATCAGAATCCGTTTGGTCAGTTTTCCATATGTACTTAAAATGTTGTCCATTTTAAACAAAAGAGAGCCACTTAGAGTATAAACACAATCAAAATACATTTGGTTGGTTTTTCGTACATCCGATTGACATTATGTCTGCTCAACCACTTCGAAATTCACTCACCCATATTTGTCATCTGATTTCAGGCCATTCCGACTTTGTTCGGCCCGTTTGGAACCCCCCACGCGGGTTTATGAAGCGCGCACATCACTTAAAACACACATATTGAGCTGTACCATGCAAACCGAACGTCTGATTGATGTATCGTCTACGCGAACACATCGCAAATAATAATTAGATTGTTGCACGGTGGTTTCAGATCAATCTGAGGTCGTCTGCTATGAATTTGACCATGAGACTCCTGTTTTAGCCGTTTTTACACCAGAACTGCATTCTCAGTCACCGCGGGCACACGGCACGTCCGATTGACATGCCGTCTTCTCGACCACTTCACAAATCATTCACCTATTTTTTCGATTTATTCTAGGCCATTCCGACTTCGTTCGGCCTATTTCCCTCCCCCCACGCATGTTTTTGAAGCATGTGCATCACTTAAAACACGCATGTTGAGACATACCGTGCAAACCGCATGTCCGATTGACATGCCGTCTACGCGCACACATCAAGAAAAATAATTAGAATGTTGAATAGTGGTTTTAGGTCAATATGTGGTCGTACGCTATGAATTTGACCGTTAGACACCCATTTTTCCCGTTTATGACACCAGAACTGCGTTCTCGGTCACCCCGGGCACACGGCACGTCCGATTGACATGTCGCCTGTTCGACCACTTCACAAATCACTCACGCGTATTTTTTGTCTGATTTCAGGACATTCTGACTTCTTTCGGTTTGTTTGGACCCCCCCCCCCCCCCCCCCCACGAGTGTTTATGAAGCGCGTGCATAACTTAAAACACGCATATTGAGCCTTACCGTGCAAACCGCATGTCCGATTGACGTTCCATCTGCACGTACATGTCACGAATAATAATTATATTGTTGCAAAGTGGTTTCAGGTCAATTTGAGGTCGTCTACTATGAATTTGACTGTTAGATGCCCGTTTTGGCCATTTATGACACCAGGACTGCGTTCTCAGTCACTGTGGGCACACGGAATGTCCGATTGACGTGCCTTCTGCTCGACCACTTCACAAATCACTCAACCATATTTTTCATTTTATTTCAGGCCATTCTGACTTCATTCAGCCCGTTTGGACCCCCCACGCGCGGTTATGAAGCGCCCACAGCACTTAAAACACGCATATTCATCCCTACAGTGCAAACCGCACGTCCGATTGATGTTTCGTCTGCGCGTACATGTCACGAATAATATTTATATTGTTTCACGGTGGTTTCATGTCAATCCGAGGTCATCCACCATGAATTTGACCGTTAGACGCCCATTTTGGCCATTTATGACACCAGAACTGCGTTCTCGGTCACAGCGGGCACACAGCACGTCCGATTGACATGTCGCCTTCTCGATAACTTCAAAAATAACTCAACCATATTTTTCATCTGATTTCAGGACATTCTGACTTTGTTCGGCCCGTTTGGACCCCCCACGAGCATTTATGAAGCGCGCGCATCACTTAGAACAAGCATATTGAGCCTTACCGCGCAAACTGAACATCCGATTGGAGTTTTGTCTGCGTGTACATGTCACGAATAATAATTATATTGTTGCACGGTGGTTTTTGGTCAATCCAAGGTCATCCTCTATGAATTTGACTGTTAGACGCCCGTTTTGGCCGTTTATGACACCAGAACTGTATTCTCAGTCACCGCGGGCGCATGGTACGTCCGATTGACGTTCCCTCTACTCGACCACTTCACAAATCACTCAACCATATTTTTCGTCTGATTTCAGGCCATTCCTACTTCGTTCATCCTATTTGGACCCCCCACACGCATTTATGAAGCGCGTGCAGCACTTAAAACACGCATATTCAACCCTACCGTGCAAACCGCACATCTGATTGATGTGCCTTCTATGCGTACATGTCAAGAATAATATGTATATTGTTTCACTGTGGTTTCAGGTCAATCTGAGGTAATCCTCTATGAATTTGACCGTTAGACGCCCGTTTTGGCCGTTTATGACACCAGAACTGCGTTCTCGGTCACCGCGGGCACATGGCATGTCCGATTGACGTGTTTTTTGCTCGACCACTTCAAAAATAACTCAACCGTATTTTTCATCTGATTTCAGTCCATTCCGACTTCGTTCGGCTCGTTTGGACCCCCCCCCCCCCCCCCCCACGCGTGTTTGTGAAGCACGTGCATCACTTAACACACCCATATTGAGCCTTACCGCACAAACCGCATGTCCGATTGACATGTTGTCTACGCGTACACATCACGAATAATAATTTTATTGTTTCACGGTGGTTTCAGATCAATCTGAGGTCATCCACTATGAATTTGACTGTTAGACGCCCGTTTGGCCGTTTGTGGCACCAGAACTGCGTTCTTAGTCACCGGGGCACACAACACATCCGATTTACGTGTCGTCTACTCGACCACTACAGAAATCACTGAACAATATTTTTGTCTGATTTCAGGCCATTCCGACTTCATTCGGCCCATTTGGACCCCCCACGTGCGTTTATGAAGCGCATGTAGCACTTAAAACACGCATATTCAGCCCTACCGCACGAACCGCACGTTCGATTGACGTCCTGTCTGTGTGTACATGTCACGAATAATAATTATATTGTTTCACGGTTGTTTCAGTTCAATCCGATGTCTTCCTCTATGAATTTGACCGTTAGACGCCCGTTTTGGCCGTTTTTTGACACCAGAACTGCGTTCTCTGTCACCGCGGGCACACGGCATGTTCGATTGACGTGTAGTCTGCTCGACCACTTCAAAAATCACTCAACCATATTTTTTGTCTGATTTCAGGCCATTCCGACTTCATTTGGCCCATTTGGACCCCCCCCCCCCCACGTGCATTTATCCAGCTCACACAGCACTTAAAACACGCATATTGAGCCTTACCACACAAACCGAACGTCCGATTGACGTGTCGTCTGCACGTACACATCAAAAATAATAATTATATTATTACACTATGGTTTCAGAACAATACGAGGTTGTTCGCTATGAATTTGACCGTTAGAGGCCCGTTTTGGCTGTTTATGACACCAGAACTGTGTTCTCAGTCACCGTGGGCACACGGCACGTCCGATTGACGTGCTGTCTACTCGACTACTACAAAAATCACTCACCCATATTTTTCGTCTTATTTCAGGCCATTCCAACTTTGTTTTCCCATTTGTACCCCCCCCCCCTAGGCGCGTTTATGAAGCGCGCGCATCACTTAAAACATGCATTTTGAGCCTTACCGCACAAACCGCACGTCCGATTGATGTGTCGTCTACGCATACACATCAAAAATAATAAATATATTGTTGAACGGTGGTTTTTGGTCAATATGAGGTTGTCCTCTATGTATTTGACTGTTAGACGCCCGTTTTGGCCGTTTCTGACACCAGAACTGCGTTCCCAGTCACCACGGGCACGCGGCATGTCCAAATGACGTGTCATCTGCTCAACCACTTCGAAATTAACTCACCCATATTTTTTGTCTGATTTCAGGCCATTCTGACTTTGTTCGGCCCATTTGGACCCCCCCCCCCACCCCCCACGCACGTTTATGAAGCGCGCGCATCACTTAAAACACGCATATTGAGCCTTACCACGCAAACCGCACGTCTGATTGATGTGATGTCTGCACGGACATGTCACGAATAATAATTATATTATTTCACGATGGTTTGAGGTCAATCTGTGGTTTTCCACAATGAATTTGACCGTTAGATGCCTGTTTTGGCCGTTTATGACACCAGACCTGCATTCTCGGTCACCGCGGGTACACGACATGTCCAATTGACATGCCGTCTGCTCGAACACCTCAAAAATCACTCACCTGTATTTGTCGTCTGATTTCAAGCCATTCTGACTTCTTTCGGCCCATTTGGACCCCCCATGTGCATTTATGAAGCATGCATCACTTAAAACACGCATATTGAGCCTTACCGCGCAAACCGCATGTCTGATTGACGTGTCGTCAATGCGTACACATTACGAAGAATAATTATATTATTGCACAGTGGTTTCAAGTCAATATTAGGTCGTCCTCTATGAATTTGACCATTAGACGCCCGTTTTGGCTGTTTATGACACCAGAACTCCATTCTCGGTCATCGAAAGCACATGGCACGTCCGATTGGCGTGCCATCTGCTCGAACACTTCACAAATCACTCACCCATATTTGTTGTCATATTTCAGGCCATTTCGACTTCTTTCGGTCTGTTTCCCCCCCCCCCACGCGTGTTTATGAAGAACGCTCATCACTTACAACAAGCATATTGAGCCTTACCGCGCAAACCACACGTCTGATTGACGTTCCGTCAGCACGTACATGTCACGGATAATAATTATATTGTTTCACAGTGGTTTCAGGTCAGAAATACTAAAACAATATAATCTAGTTAAAAAAGGAAAATTATATTCACCAATGATATAAAAACTTATAGAGAATTCGTCAACACAAATGAAATTACCTCATGCATTGGGTTCATTCTCATCTGGATCACCCCGAACGGCCCCCCACCCCTCAGACAGCCCCCACTCACCCCGGACAGCCCCACACCCCTTGGACAACCACCTGGACACCCCCCCCCCACCTAGACACCCCATCCCCCCCACCTGAACATCCCCCCACCACACCTGCATACTCCCCCTCCCTACCATGAAAACATGAAACATAAATTAAAAATTTATTAAATATGATTTTTTTTCTTGAAACAAATGAAAATATTATGTCTCTACTCCAAATTCTAAAAACGATGACATATCTTTTGGAATTCCGATATTGTTCACAACCTTCAAGGATGAATAAAATCAAGTTTTCCAGTGTAATGAAACTCTTCAAAGTGCTCTAAAATGAAATAGGTGGGTTTATGAGAGAAAATTGAAGTGTTAGAAGTAGGATTTTTGTATAGAGTTTTGAAATTTCTAATTAAACAGCTCCAACTCATATTGAAGATAACGATTTAAGATTATCCTATAACCAACTCATAATTTTAAATGAAGAGATTCTTCAAAGTGGTGTTAAACGAGGATAATTTAATTTCAAATCCAACAAGGGAGGTCTCAGGAGAACACCCTAATGGATTAAGAATTCCTAAGGAAATCAATTAATGATGATGATATGACTCACCATTTATATATTGACATAGGTTTTATTGATGGATAATGGTTTTATTTTTCATGTGTGGAGTTGGGTTGACCTAAAAACACCAAATGGGATTCCACTCTATATTTTTGAGAATATATAATCCAAATCTACAAGGTTTCCACCTGTAAACATGATAGATTTAAATTAGTGCCTACTGGAATTTCATGACATTTAAGGGATATGTGTTTTTTGAAAAGCCTATGCATTATAGGGATGTTCATGAATGATGTTTTTTTTCATATGTGTATGTAATTCAGTTATGAGGACGGTTTATTCCATTTAACCAATGTTATAGTGTATGTATAGGATGAGTTCTTGCATTTAACCAGTGTTCTTGTTTATGTTTTGGTGAGGTGAGTTAAAAACCATTTTAGGAATGTCATTAGAACATGTGTTCTTCCATTTAACCATGTAGTATTAGATTTCGGTGATAAAAGTGTTTTGGCTGAGCTAATTACTACCCACTATATAGTATGTCCAACACATCATGTGGGCATATCCATGAAACAAAGGCATGTGTAAATGGGACGTTTTCAGCACCCCATTTGGATAAACATACTTTTCACCATAAGGGATTGGCCATGTATATTTACATGGCTATCCAAGTCATGTACTGTGTGTACATTCACAGGACCCTAGATTATCATAGACACCATGTGAACCCTTATACCATATCTTCATTATTACAACCATTAATAACAACATATTAAACAACATCATTTGTCAAAGATAATCAAATTGAACATAAATCAATAATACTGTTGGATATATCAAGTAAGATGACACCACACTATCTTAAATCCTGAATGACCATCCACAAACAATATTAATGACCACAAACCTCTCTTTTTGGCCAAACCATAGCAGAATATATAGTTTCATAACAAAAAAACAAAGGTATCACTTACAGATTTAAAGTACAGAGAAAAAATTTCCATGATTGAAGATGGATTGATCGGTGGAAGAAGTTTGGCAGAGGGGGATTCTATTTAGGGCACCAATCGAGCGGAGGTGGACAAAAATCGAGCGGAGGGGCTACTAGACACCCGATATGGATTTAGGGGAAAACTTTCCGAACCATTTTTAAAAACCGTTGGGAATGTATGTTTACCTAGTCTTATACCAACAGTTTCTTTAAACAGTTGGAAAAAGGTGTCCAAACAAGGCCTATACCAACGGTTTGTGTAAACCATTAGTATAGATTCCAACATATACAAACCGTTAGTGTATAACCGTTGGTAAAAGTGTCTTAATTGAGGCCTATGCCAATGGTTTGTAAAACCGTTGGTAAAATTCTTCATAAAATCTTCTATACCAACGGTTTTCTTTAAACCGTAGGTATACATAACCATTCCCAATGGTTTGAAAAACCGTTGGGATATAAGAATTGGTAAAAATGGGATTTCCAATAGTGAACCATCATTTTATGGGATATATAAACTTTACACTCAACACAACATTTTTATGCGCAACTCACTTTGTGTGTTTTTCTATGCACACCAAATCATGGATCTTCTCTAAGTCTAGTGCTTCTTTGAATGAGGGAGTCACTTCATATTTATAGGAGAAATCAAACCCTGCACAAAAAAACTCTATGTGGGTGTTTAATCCTCTCCGAGCATAGAAAACACTTCTTCCACGCAATACCTCTTTTTGTTCCCTACTCCAATATTTCTCGCACCTCGCTCCTTTGCCGATTTTCAATCTTCTAAACTCAAAATAATTCTTACACCAAAAACTCCATTCCACTATTTCGCGCACCATGCCAATATTTTGTGCACCACTTTATTTTTCGTATAGCCCTATAATTTACCATACACCACCCTTTTCCAAAAACACATCTATCCATTTTTTTATTTTTAGGCCCAAAAATGTGGCAAACATTGGAAAATAGTTCAACCTTGTATCTACTCTTTTCATACAGCCTCCAGATCATCTTTTCCTTTTTCAGGGTTCTTCTATCAAACATGGATATCCAACAATATCTCTTGAACATGAAAAATCACCATTTCAATCCCCTTTGTTAACAAATTTGGCATCATGGTCTTCTTTGTGAACAAACTCAACAGGGAGGACCACTTTTTCAAAGAACACAATCACCTCAAAACTGCTTCTATGATACCTTGAGGGATTGTTTCCCAACAATATGCCCCTTTGTTTTTGTTGAAAACTCTTCTCATAAAAATTTTCCCTACAGTTTGATACCTCATTAAATCTTCTTCCAAACACTCCCCCATTCACCTCTTACAATTCTGATAGCAATAAAGGATTCACTAAACACATACTCCAAGCCCACATGAGAAATACTCACCATGAGAAACAATATTAAATGAAAAGATCATCAATGAAATACTTCATTTCATAAACCATCTATTGACCCCAAACTGATACCAATTTCAAAACTTATACTAGTTGTTAATATGACAGTGATTCCAATTGGTGAGAGCTGGAAACCTTTTGACACCATTCCAAAACCACACTTATTTTTTATCTTGATTCTAATATATCATGATATCTACTCTTTGACCGATCCCATTTGCATCATCATATTTAAAACTCATGATGTCTGCTTACAATTTTAACTCCTCCTCATCTTTCAACTCCACCCTATCTCGTTTCTCCACCTATAAGCTCCACCCAGTGTCTTTGAAAAAGACTGTGTCTTCGTTTTCTAGCCATAGTTTCTCCCCCTTTAGTAATCATGATTTCTCCTCCTTCAACAACGAACCCAAAGTAAACTCCTTTGTGGTCTGAGTCATTGGAAAGAACATGGATTAGAACATTATAGAAAAGCACACAATACATTAAGGAGAGTGGGAGGGCCATATCCTCACCTTTTTAAGTGTGGGGATTCGATTGTACTCCTAGAGCATGTTGATGCCTCTCAAATGCATCTTTGGGTAAGGCCTTTTTCAGAATATTAACAAATTGTAGCTCTGTAGGAACATAATTCAATGTCACTATCCCTTGATCTACTTTATCAATGATAAAAAGATATTTTACCTCGATGTGTCGTGTCTATGAGTGACGAACTAGATTTTTGAAAAGATTTATATCACATGAGTTATCACACTAGATTCTGATCAGAGACTTCACTTTAACTCACATATCATCAAGCTTCTCCTTTATCCACAATAACGGTGTTCATGATTGAGTGGTAGCAATATTCTCATCTTTTGTGGTGATTAATGCATGGAAATCTTTCCTTTTTCTTAACCAAGAAATACACAATCCCCGAAGATAGAATGCACCTCCAGATGTTGATTTCCAAGCATTCACTAGACAGGCCCAATATGCATCCATATATCCCAAAAACTCAAACTAATATTTTTCATTATATATCAAGTTGAAATACATTATTCCCAGGATATAAAAAGGTATTATTTTCACTAAAATCATGTTCATTTCCTTGGTATTACTTTGATATCACACTACTTGGCATGTGACGAAAACAATATCAGGTCTCGTCATTGTCAGATACAGTATACTCCCAACAATCTAACTATATTATATAATATTAACTGCCTTATCGTTATCATCTTTTGAAAATTTCATCCGGGTAGCAACCAAAGTCTTCATATTATGATAATTTTTTATTCCAAATATTCATAGAACCACTATGGAATATTTGGATTGAGAAATTAATGTGTCATTCCTTCCTTGTGTGGCCTATAAACCAAGGAAAAACATTAGTTCTCCAATCATTGACATTTCAAACTCACTTTTCTTGAATTTGGAAAATTTTCTTCATTGAGATTCATCTGATCTGAAAAATATTATTTCATCGACACAAACCAACACCATCATCCTTTGAATACTATCATTGTTGAAATAGAGATTGTAATCAACTCCACCACGCTGGAAACAAATATTTTTCAAATTATGATCTATCCTTGAGTACCATGCTCTTAATTCTTGATTCCACCCATAAAATGGAATCATTAGACAACAAACCATGTTCTCATCCTCATGAATCCAAAAACCACCTGGTTGTTTGATATACATTTCTTTATCTAGAACTCCATTCATGTTTGCTGATTTGACATCCATCTGAAAAAAATTGAAATTTAATTGCCCTGTGACTGCTAGGAATAATTTCATTGTCTCCAGCCTTGAGACCAGTGTAACTGTCTCATCCACATCTATTCCCTATATATTGGAGTATTGTTTCATACTATTCATGATCTGTTTTGAGTCACTATTCCATCTTCGTTCATCTTTTTGCGATAGTCTTGTTTTTTCCGATGAAATTCTTATCTATTAGCCTCGAAACAATCTCCCATGTCTAATTCTTATCAATTTTATCCAGCTCTACATTCCTAGCCTAACCCTAGTTTTTATCTACAACTTCATTATCATAGAATTTAGGCTCCACTAGAGATAAGAAATATGTCTACTATAGTGATTTCATTCTTCTTGTCTAAACTGGATCTGATTTATTTCCAATGATATTATCCCTATCAATTTCATCTCATATTCTTTTCTTCTGTGCAGATACGGATTTCACTTCCCCATGCTCATCATCACCATCTTCTTCTAAATCATCATTGTCCACTTCTTTTCCCCATGCTTTGCTTCTCTCGTCATCACTTTCATCAAGAATTTGTTTATTGTACTGTTTAATATTCTCTCCATTTTCCACAATAGTGACATCATTACTCTAAACAAACATTACATGCCTTTTATTAAAGCATTTATATGCTTTTCATTTTCCTGAGTAGCCAAGGAATATTACCTCAACTCTCCGTGACTCAAATTTCTAGTGTTTATCTTCGTTGATTATAAATCACTTAATTCCAATGATTTGAATGTACTTCACTATTGGATTATTCCCATACCACATCTCATACAAATTCTTTACTTCCTTCGGACACAAAAGAGCCCTCTTAGAAATGTAGACCGACGTCAACATTTCTTCCTTCCAAAATTTATCTGGTATGTCTTTTTCTATAAGAATTGTTCTGACCATATTTTTGATGATCCAATTTATCCTTTCAACCATTCCATTTTGTTGGGGGGGTTCTTAATGAACAAACTAGATGCCTTATCCCATGTTTATTTAGATAGTCTTCCACCAAACCGTTTGTGAATTATGTACCATTGTCAGTAAGAAACATCAGAATTTTCTTATCAAGTATCCTTTCAGATTCCTTCCATTGTTGTTTTAGGAAACTGAAAACATCAAGATTATAGGAAACAATGAATACCCATGCCACTATACTATAGTTATCAATGAAGAGAACATAATACATTTTTTCGTCAATGGTTCTTGGTGAAATAGGTACACAGACATCATCATGCACTAATTTAAGAACTCCTATGGACTTCTTTTCCTTCCCTTTGTACATCTTTAGGATGATCTTCCATTATTGACGAGAATCACACATATGTGTACGATGAAGTGATAGCTTAAAGAGGTCTCTTATTGGTTCAAAATTTACCAGATCTTCCAGAGACGATTGAAATTGATGACCAAGTCATTTATGCCATAATTTATTTTCGCCCTTTCTAGATAAAAATCACATATCTTCTTCTCCACTTACAAGGTAGAGATTCCCCTTTGATATTTTTCGATGTATTATCAATGTACCATCACTTCCCTTTATGACATAGTTCTTCTTGGTAAACTATATAGAATGACTTGAGTCACACAGTTAACTGATAGAGAGAAAATTTTGACTAAGACCTTCTATAAACAAAACATCAGCACGTCTTATTTTTTGGCCCACAAACCCAGCCTTTCTCGATCCAATTATTTTCAGGACTTCAACGTTTCTAATCTTGAAAACTCTTTTTTGTAATATTTTATTCATGCAACCAGATCCTTATTTCCAGTCATGTGAGATGTACAACCCCTGTCAAGGATCCACACACTAGAACGGCCTGATCCTTTAAGGTAAATTTCAGAAACCACTACCTCCTCTACATTCTTCTCCATGGCCTATATTTTTGTATTCACACTCGGTATAGATTGCGAGTTCTGATCCTTCACAGAGTACGATGGACATGCTTCTTCTTGAAAAGCTGAAAATCTATTTTTCATCTTCAACTCACCTGTTGGATCATTGATTTTCTACTTGAAAACCTTTTGGTTCTACTTTGGAACATTCCTATGTATGGTCGATGTATAGTATATTCCCATGTGCCCAAATCTTCTACTCCAAAAACAGTTTCCTTCAAAATATGTTCAAGATGATTGTTCTCGGTTTGGCTTCCACCTCTATTCATGTTCGCTCTAATATCGTTTTCTATAGAACACACATTTTGCGAGTGTTCCATATTTCCACAGCAATAGTACCTTATGAAAGGCACACTTCGTTGTGTCACTTTTTTACTTCTAGTACTTCCTTCGGTTCCTTGAGTTTTCTTATTATTCATTGTACCCACATTAATTTTTATTCTTGGAAAACATTCTTATTGTATGACATCAACCTGGACTGCTTTCCATTTATGATTGACCCCCAGATCAGCGTTAACATCTGATCTTGATTGTTGCTTCTTTCCTACTGAACTACTAGGTTCGTCTTTCATCTTTCCAGTCTTCTGAATGATATTTATTACCAATAACAAGCTAGGTATCATATTGTTTTCTATATAATTAACCATTTTTCACTAACCAACTACTTCTCCTTCATGTTCATTGATATTATTGATTTTATCTTTCATTGTGTTATTCAAGCAATTAGTCTCCATTTTTTATTCTTCAATCTTTATTTTGTAATCACTAACTGATTTTGAGTCCTCTGGTGTTGATGACTTGTGATTTTTAATTTCTTCAACCAACTCAGACTTCTCTTCTTCTTGCTGTTGCATATAGAGTTTGATGTCATGAACAATATTGTTGGATTTATTTGTTTTAACTCTATAATCATCTATCGCTTTAAGAGCATCCCCAAACTCATCTTTCATTTCAACTCTTCCTTCAACTTCTTCTTCATTAATTTAATTTTCATTATTTTTCTAAGTACTACTGACAACTAAAACTATATCATTTTCTCCATGATCTTTTCTATTCTCTATCTCTTTAACCACCTCACACTCAGACTCATCGGAACTATCACATTCTTATGAAAGGAGATTCTTCATCTTAAATAAATTTATCTTGAAATATTTCCTTCCATTCCCATAAAATGAAGACTTCTTTGTGGGAATTTTGACTTCATCAACATCATCATCTTCTTGGAAATTTTTTGGGAAACCTTGATGCAATATGACAAACCTTTCACATCAAAAACAAGATAGTGGACATTTTCCCTTGAACATTCCTTTTCCTTTTTTCAAATTTGAAGAAAGAAATGACACCACCTCATCTGTCTCTTCATCCTCCATAGAATATCTAATGGTGATCTTATTCAAGGCCTTGAATTCTACCTCCATATATTTTCCCTTTTCCACTGCATAATTCCAATCATTTCGCATTTCATATACTAAAATGGTATTTTTTAGGTTATCCAATGTTAGCTATTTCGGATCCTTGTCTTCAAATACTGAAACATTTGAATTAACGTGAGTTTGAAGCTTGATCAATATGTTCTTTTCAATATTTATGTATTCAATGACTTCACTAATACCTCACATGTTTTCCTCTTCCACATTTACCCTATCAAATAATGCATCAACAGACTCCTTCGGCCTCATTCTTAGATCTTAATACATGTTCCACAACACTTACAACTTCGCTTCTATGAACTTTGTATCTCCTTCTGATATATTCAATAGCTTTTCCCACATGGAATATGAGGGTTTTAATGACATAACCTTTGTATAGATAACATTTGATAGGGATACCCCTAACGCATTGATTACCTTGGCCTCATCATCAAACTATCTTTACTCTACTCCAATAATGAACTATTGTTAATATCGGCTCTTATACCATACATTGATGTTGTGAACCCATCCCTTCCCAAAGATTGGAATTAGTGTTTCATCCAATTATTCCATATATGTAAATTATTTCCATCGAAGATCAGAATCCCTTTATGAGTAGTGACCTCCATTTGTGAGAGAACCACTGAAATTAACCATTCACTCAAATACCAATTGGTAGGTCCACTAAGTTAGATACCTTGAGAGGGGGGTTGAATCCGGGTAGGAAATATTAAAACAATTTCCCCTATATTTGTTCTTTCACTCTTAAGAAAAACTTCCTTCTATCCTTACTATGTATCAAAGTATAAACAAAAATTACATCATGCATAAGAAAGAGTGATTTTTACTTGATTCACACTCACTAGGCTACGTCAAAGGAGCATACGTAGGATATGTGTTGATGTACCAAATTCACTAAAATAACACGGTTTTTTACAATGTTTGAAGTCTACTCACTGTCCCTTTGGGTTTACAACCACTCAGAAAAAGAAATCTCACTGCTCTCTCAACTTATGTGCTCTCTATACTTCTTCAAAAGATATGCTCATAGTTTATAGACCTATAGTTATCTTCATTGTGATAGATGAATACTTAATACTTAACTGATGATATATTCTCTATTGAAATACAACTTTCACTCACAAATTAATCTATATTTTCCATGGAATTGAACTGGGAAACCTCAAATTTTGTGTGCCTCTCTAACTGCACCTTGCATGTAATTCCCTAGCATTGTGCGCAAAATATCTCTTTCTGCACGCAATCCAAAAGCCACTTTTCATGCAACCAAAAAAATTCGATGAAACCTTAATTTTAAACGAAATGTGAACTTTTACTCTCAACACCAATTTTTTAAATGCAACACCAAATTTTTTGGGAAACCCACTTTGCGTGTTTTTTACACGCACCAGAGCATAGATCTTCTCTATTTCTAGAGATTCATCGAATGAGGGGTCACATCATATTTATAGGTAAAATATAAACCTGTGGGAAAAACCCTCCTTGAGCGTGTAATCCTATTTTAGGGAAGAAAATAGATCTGTCGTGCAACACCACTTTTCGGGCAGTACTCCTATATTTTGCGCACCTCATGACATTGCCAATTTTTTAGCTCCTAATCTCAAAATATTTCTTGTGTAAAAAACTTCATTCCACTATTTTTTGGACCATGAAAAAAATTTTCCCCACTTTTGGGGTTCTTCTATCAAATGCGGATAGCTAATAACATCTCTTTAAACCAAAAAATCACCATTTAAACCCCCTTTGTTATCAAATTGTGCATCGTGGTCTGCTTTGTGAACAAACACAACATGGTGGCCTGCTTTTTCAACAAACACAATCACCTCAAAAATGCCTCAATGATACCTTGAGGTATTTTCTCTCAATAATGAATATAATTCAATCAGAACTAGTTATAGGTCTCTCACATGGTTCTATAGGAATCCATTCTACTCCTCTAGAATTTGATGTCTATATCATGTTGGGAGATTAATAGAGTTTATTTCAATATATTAAAATTAAATACTCCACATTTAAGGTAATTGATCATCAATTTAACAATTTTTTCAAATATTTATGGATCAACATAAATATCTAAAAGAGAAATTTGGATCAGTTGACAGATTTGTATTGTAACATCCTTTTTAGAGTAATCTGTTTGACCAATCCTTAAACATCCATTGACGAAAAATATGATTCGATATGATGATGTGGAATAAATTTATTATAATGATGTATTATTATAATTAAATTTCAATAGAATATATTATTATTAATTTAACCTTGTTCTAGGGAAATTCGTTTTGTGGGTATGATTTGGGAGTAGTTCCTTAGAAGATCATGGGTAATGGCTTTGATAAATTAATGGAATGATACACTTACGCTAATGGGCATTTGTATGGAATTGTTTTCTATGTTTTTTGGGGGTATATACCTACTAATGAGACCCTTTCTTGATAGCTACACATAGCATACCTATAGTAGCCAATGATACTGTAATTTGGATAGATTATGTGTTATATACTATGTGGTATTTTATTTGTGTGATATTTCATAGTTGTGGAATGTTAAATGTTTTTTTAAAAAAATTAGGGTCTAAGCCTCATTTATTATTTATAGAAAAGAATATACCTCTTTTAACTGGGTAGTGGGAGACCCATTACATAGCTCAAAGGCCCAGTGGCCATTAAACCCATTATACGGCCCATAGGCCCAAAGTTTTGGCCCAAGGCCCATTCTCATAATATTACTGCTATATTACTCCACTCGATAAAGTACTGCACAGTATCTGCCACTGCTACAGTACTCTGTCGCTGCTATAGTGACCTACAGACTATGTAATATCTATTATAAATATCAGGTTGATAGTTTCCACATATGGAATTAGTTGACTCCATGGAGGGGGAGTTCATGTGACATAAATAATTGTTCATGAATCTATTTAGAATTGTTATAACCTTATCCTAGTAAGTTTAGCCCAGGTGAATGCCATATTTCATTGGAAGGATACCGGTATATACTGGTATTATTTACCAATGGGGAACATCCTTTAATAATAGAGAGAATTAATTTTTCATGCATTTCATGTGTGGGTACAATTCAAGATGAGTAAGTAGTCATTTTACATGGGTGAAACATTCCCTTAAATTAGGGAATATGATTTTCTCTATTGGTGGAATGATAATTAACTTAAATAATGATAGAGTAAAATGGAATGATCTATGTCATGTAGTAAATAGAATATAATAGTCATATATTATGGTGCCAAAGTTTTCTTGACCAATGTTTCAGGAAGACGAGTTAGAGAAATATTATTCATTACATTACTTGTGGTATTGTTTAGTTTGCATTTTATTTTACATGAAAAAATAAAATTATATATACATGTGCACTTATGATATTTAAATCATTTTGGTGTCCTATTTTTTATATAATTTCACCCATCATGGTCAGCATGGAGTGTGTGAAAACATCAGGACTATGAATCTGGTGAAGGGAAAGGGCCCTGCAATAGGTTTTTGAGGATTATTGACTTTCAAAATTGATGACGTAAGGGGACAGACTGTAAGAGGATTCCATTACAATTCAATATTTTTAAATATGTATTCCAATTGTATTATTTGACCTTCCATATTGGGGGTCGATTTTATTATACTATTATGAAATTTCATGACATCTTTTGGAGACTTATTTTTATTAACTTCTATTTTTATGATTATTTGGATTATATTTGGGTTGTGATTCCTTTTATGGTTTTGATTTATGAGGGTTTCTACCCGTGTTACTTTAGACCCTCACCATTATTGGGAAACAAATTTTGTACGGGGAGGTTCACTTGTGGTTATGGGTCACTTTGTATAAACCCTAATGGTGCATTTGGGGGGGATAAAAATGGTATCATAACCGTAGTTTCCTTTCCTTTCAAGAATATTCTGTGATAAGGTTGAAATGTGAATGGATATGAAGAACTTAGGTTGTGGGGATTCCACGTGTTGGGCCATCTTATATGTAACAAACATTCGATTTAATAAGGATTATATTTATATTACAAATTTAATGGAATCAGGTGTATTCATACAAAATCATTAGGCACATAGAATCGTATTATATATATATATATATACCTTTTGTGTGTTGTATAGTAGTTCTTTAATTAAATGCCTTTTTTTCTATCTGGTATGAATATACCACTATTCTGAATGGAGTGACTATTTTTTGTCCCTTTTTATGATGAATATTTTCTTGCGTTATCATATTGAACATGTGCAAGAAGAAACGTTTTGTATATTTTTGTTTATGAGTAAAATGTAAGTAAATAAGACAAGGATTGAGCCTTGTTTTGAACATGGATGGTTATACATTATTAGTGGGTATATCATAGGATAGGTCTTCTAATAACAATACATTATATGTCCTTTATAATTCTTAATCAGTTATAATAAT
Organism: Viscum album; assembly: GCA_963277665.1. Classification (NCBI taxonomy): domain Eukaryota; kingdom Viridiplantae; phylum Streptophyta; class Magnoliopsida; order Santalales; family Viscaceae; genus Viscum; species Viscum album. Next base: position 351,951,614 of record OY728123.1, read on the forward strand.
AATATTTTTTTGCAATTATACATGTTCATTTCAAATATAAAAACAATTCTTTGAATGATAGACCAAAATACTACCGTTAGGGATGATGCAATGGTTCCACCATTGTATATGCGGGAGGATTTTCCTAATAATTCTCCTAAAACTACTCTAGTGGTTCATATTATAAATATACCCCATCCTAGAGTCATATATACTGTGCATACTCAAGGTTCATGGTCATAGAAGATGATTGATGACTATGTCGGTGATCTTTAGATCTAGAATCCTACAAGATTATTGTTCACTGGTGTTCATCAATATTATGAGGACTAATTTGAAATTATTGAGTGAATATTGGACATGGTGGATACTCATTAATATAGGAATTTGAAACTTCCATCCATTATGAAATATGTGTCCGGCTGGTAGGCATGAGAGTAATATGTGGGAGATCTTTAATGATATTTTATTTTTGGGTTTCTTCTCTGGCATGAGAAATCTAGACCAATCATAGGATCCTAATGAGCCTTATCAGGTGATATTTTATTTTCTATATACTCATTTCACATCACTGATTTTCTATGCTTTTCTCTTCTTTTGTCTAGGAATGGGGTGTAAAGGCCTGTGATGTTTGAGATTGTCCTAAACCCAGAGCTCAAGTTTCAATCAGAGGATTTGATAAAAATATGTGTATCTAAGTGATATAAAACCCCGTAACTTATGATAAGGGTATATTATAGGACTTTATTTTATGTTTACATTGAACATTTAGATCATTGATGATCAAATATCTCTCAATTTTGGAGAGTGCCACTTATTTTATTAAGCGGTGAAAGTCTAAGGAGGTACAACATGGTGGAAGAAAGTTGGAGCTGAGTAGAGCTACACCTAATCCCCCATTAGGAAGAGGTGAGACTGGGTGCTAAAACTATTGATTAAATGGAAATTTTGGTACATCATGTGAAATCCACCCATGAAATTTCAACTATGTGGAAAGGTTGGTCATCTTTAGTGATTTTGTTCAAATACTTCATGTCTAGATCTGAGGAGTATAACCCTTAGTGAATGTAGGGATACTTTGGAATTGTATACCCCATAACCCTAGAAACATATCTTTGAGTCATTCTCCAGAGAAAAACAAATTTATATGATATTTAGGGTTCCGGACAGTAGTGTGGTGGTAAAACCTATTTCTAGAGTTATGTTTTTAATTACCACGAAATTATATACTGCTTTTATTGATATATGATATTTTTTTTATTTCACATCTAATCATTTAACTTATTTCCTAGATTTACCCGTTAATTTATTTTATCTATTATCCACATTTGATAGCTCTTTTGGTGGGAATAGAAAGTAAAATGTTATATCCTGAATGTCTTGTAGTTTTTACTAGATACTGACATTTTTGGGACTTCATAATTTTAGATATGACCAGCTTCGATGTGGAATTTAGAGAAATATGGTTGAATATTTTTCAAGCTCATATTTTATGTAACCAAATGAATGTGTCATTCAAAAAAAAAAAGAAGAGAGGGGTTTGTGTTGACCACTATGTGGAAAATAGAATTAGTAAAATTTGACTGTACCATAATATAATCAGCGCTATCATGATACAAGTAGTGGGAATAGATCTAGTTATAGAATTAGTATTAGACCCCTCTATCATTATTCTAATGTTGACTCATTATCATTATATCTTCCTAGATAGCTTCTAATATCTTCTTCTAAATAGGGTAATTGAGTATCGGATTGAGCAATGAAATTAATCGAAATTGATTTTTTATCCCTTTTATTATAAGGACCTAAAATATGTGAGAGAGTTATAGGTGAATATATTGTATTTTGAGGTGAATGGATTTATCAAAATGTGTACATACTTTTTTGGTTCCCTAGTGTTATTTACCATTAATAAAATTATTAATATATTGTTCTTCTTGGACAATAGGAAAATGAATTGGTAATAGAGAAAAGCGGGTTCCCTTTACAAGGAATTGACTATTTATTTAATCAGCAATTGGGATCGTGGGGGTTCCCCAATTTCAATCACCATTCAATCTATTATTATTTGTGTTTTAGATAATTGGATATTTAGAAGACATAATATAAGAGTAGATATGGATAGTATGGGTGTCTTATCAAACTTTTTACGTATAAAAATTCTTTAGTGTTTTTTGTGGACCCCATGAAAATTATTTTCCATCCATATCATGAATTATTTATCATTTTATTCATAAAAGATGTCATCATATTTTCCAAGTCATTGGATATGCATTCTATGAGCCATCATATTTTTTTTATACACATTGAGTATAATAGTATTACACAGAAATGTAAAAATTTACTTTTGGATTGAATATGGGTGTTTCATTATGAATGTGATTGATAAGGTAGGGATTTTAGTATACCTTGGGAAGGTATTTGTTTTTATATATTTGGAAAGTATAATGAATATTTTTAATATTAGGTTCTTCCTATAGAATTTGGGGTACTATCAATTTTTCATTCAATACAGATTCTATTTATATTTAGAAATGACAAAGCGGACCAAAAGGGTGTAATTTTGTTTGATCATGTCAGTGTAATGATAAATTCCTGGTGATAGAGGGGTGACTTAGTACATATATAGTATTGAACCTTCCAGATATAGGGTTTGGATATATATTATATTTTGATTACTTAGGTGATGGAATGGGAGTTGTGTTTATATAGAGAGATCAAGTAGTTTCATATTGTTTAAATTAGATAGGATTCCGTTATAGGAACTACATTATTCAAAACTAAGAGTTGGAAAAAAAATTCCCCACCATGGTGTGTTAGTGATATAACATTTATAGTTATATGTTTTTAATCTACACATACCACAAGTTCTTGGGATACAACTTCTATTAGTTAGAATTCAAACTATGATAGAGGCATTCATTGGAGTATCTATACAGATTTTAATTTGATATGGATTATTATCTTGTGAATGTTAATTCCATATAAAATTCACTAATAGAAAAATTCCTCCGAAATAGGACATTGTAGAGCACACTTCACATAAGAAATGTAGATAGATCAATCTGGCATCTGAGTGGCTAAGGGATACATCATAATATCATGGTGTGCTAATATGTGAACTTTTTTTACATACTTCGTAGTGGACCATGTGAATGAGTGGTGTGATTAATTCATGAGTTTTTGGTGATGTAGGAAGTCTTTGAGGGATAATATTGAGTTCCAAGAAGTCCTTAGACGATGGGGAACTGTTTATTGTACATGGGAGAGTAGTTTCACTAGCTTCCTTGAGTGATATGATGATGAAGGACACTCATGATTTTAAATGGTAATTGAATCCAAAGTGAATGACTGTATACCATGATATCTGGTGTTAGTTTGGTGGTCATGTATGAAGAGGTACATTTTCGGATCTATCTCATGATGCCTTACCATGTAGTGGGTGAGGCTGAGTATTATCATCAAGATCAGTAGATTTAACCACTAATTGTTTTTCTGTGGAAATGGGATAATTTTAATATGTACTTCATAAGGTATTACCTAGGATCTTGATGTTTCATGATGTTGGTTTGCTAATATTTGATTAGCTAATGAAATTAGCTCATTTATTATCGATTTTAGATACACATTCATTAGATAAGTAGAGAAAGTTATATGTACTTGAGATTATATATATTCAAGGATAACCTTTTAGAATTATATTTTATTAGGAGACATCATTTTTATCATCATTTTTTTCATGAAATTAAAAAAATTATTACCAAGATTAGATTGAGTGTTGTGTATCATCTATAGATAGACAGGCAGTCAAAGATGAAAATATTGATACTAAAAGATATACTATGAACATGAAGTCTATAAATTTTTGGTGTTTGGGATGAAACCTCACATAAGTTTAGATTTCCAAAAATTATATATTTCAGAAATAAATTTAAAAGGAGCCTTTTGTTTCTCTTTTGGGTCGGTCAAGTCACTCACTAATATAGTGGAATGGGGTGGGTGATGAAGCAGTTGTAATGGATATTATTGTATAGGAGACCTACAAGAGAGTGTATTATATCAATAAATATTACTTCATCACTTATATTAGGTATTTCCACTAGTTTGTGCACTATAGCAGTACGACCATTTACAATATATGACATGGAAGTTGTAGGATGATGTAGATGCTCAGTGGCTAGAATTATTCATAGATGATGACTAACCACCCTTGAAAGGGAAATTCAGTGTTGAATTTCCTTAAGTGGATAATATTTTAAGATCCCATATTTCTCCATTAGGTACAGATATTTTGATTTTCAGTTTAATTCCTTTTTTCCTAATGTAAATTAAAAATGAGGTCACATGGGTTTCGATGGTGTATAGGGTTTTTCAGAGCCTAGAGACTAAGTTTTTGGAATAGAAAGCTTGTAATCATGGTAAATAGAAGCCATACAGGGTGGTACATTTATCTATCTAGGACCACAATGATTTCCGACACAATACCTTTAGGGTCTCATGCCCATGTGAGCCACGCACAATTTTTATTAGAGTAAATTCACATAGTTTTAAGATATATTCCCAAACTATATGCATAAATAATGTAAGGTCCATCCCTAGATAGTGAAGGTAGGGGCATAGTTGGTGCACAGTTTGGTTAACCATTATATTGAACCATGGCTCCTCTATTAGTTGGAAAAACATTACCTTTCTCCCTTTAAATTCTTATAAGTGAAAATATATCCCTTATTCCTCCATAAGAAACTTCTTCTTTTCATGTTTGTGAGCCCATTAAGTAATCTATATAGGATTTGATCCAATTACATCATCCAAACCACCATTAGAGATTTTTTATTATCATTGGATTCACATTGGTATGCTCTATATTCTTCTTACACATTTTTCATTTTTAATCATAGCAACAGATTTATTTATTATACTATAGTATTCCATATTTCTAGGATTTTTATTTTTTCATTCTTTTTCATCCAATCTGGGTTTATTTAGAAGCTAATAATGAATGAGTCTTATACCCCAAACATAAGGAAGGTGTTTTATACCATTTCCCATTAATTGAATTTTTTATAGGTAGTCGTCATTGTGTCATATAATATAATTTTCAAGAATTTCCCCAAAATTAATTTAATTCCTTTATTAAAAAATTGGAACCTTGTATAGTTTCCAACATTGCTCAATTTTATGGGTGAATGTTTTTAGCCTCAACCCGGACCATTGGTGAGGTCTGTTTATATATCTCCACCAAGATATAGGACCACATTGGGTATATGTGAGCTCTTCATCATAGTGGGATCCATTTTAATTTAAATGATACATTAGGACAAGGATTATAACTCCTTTCTATGTTATTAAAATGGTTAAATGTTTTAAAGAGGAATTGTGGAATGAGTTGGATGAACACATGGAATATTAAATTGTTATGAATTTACTGATTAGGTGATTATGATTACATAGGATTCCTTGGAAATTTCTACCCCATGGATCCGAATCGTTATGGATTCCATTGATATTTATAAACTACGGTACAAGATTACTTTGACACTAAGGACATTGCTACCCCTTGGATCCGAATTTCTCGGTCCACCTTGGACATGCTCTGTGGACATTCCCCTCAGGCTCCAACCACGTATTTATTGATTTGAATATGGATATGATTCTTCAAATCAGTGAGTATTCCATGAAATTTTATTCATCGGATCTATAGAATGTTATCTTGACATGATGAGGATTCCACAGTAATTATACCATTGTTCTAGCCCATTGCCTCTAACAATGGAATAATCATCATTGATCATATTGGATATTTTATCATGATTTAATGTTATCCCTTATTATGGATACTTGATTACAGTTGTTATATATGAAAGTAACACTCACTAATTGTCATGATTTATAGTTATATCATGTTTATGGTTTATGTGTTTCAGTGGGCCTTGATGGTAGGATAGTATCACAACTTCTTATTCATTTATGTTACTTTCATATACCACAAAGTTCATGAACATATATACCCCAACTGGACTTTTTTTTGACATTGTTGGTGGTGCCTGTTAAGTCTTATATCACACCCTTTCTGGGACACCATTGGGTGCCTAGGAAAAAATTTAGGATGCAAGTAGGGACATGGGAAAGAAGACACTTTATGATTATCGATTGGTTGTTGCATAGGATAAAGAGATCTCATTTTGGATCTATGGCCCATGATAATATTTGAATTTGGATTCTTTTTTCTTTATATATTTTGATACATGTATTGTTCTTTATTTCTATTTCCATGTATTTTCTGCCATTTTCTATAGAGAAATGACAGGTTCACCATATTTTCTATGACAATAATTTTGTGTTTTTGATTATTATTCATCTTATCTAGATTTTATCATCTACAAATGATTTATATTTTGCATCAGTGTATTTATTCAATTATGAAATCCCAGTGTAACACTGATCATGAGGGTATCATGTCCCCACTATACTATTATAGACCCTAACTTCTAGTCATTATCCTCTAGTGTATGAGGATGCCCACTGAAGGCCATGTTACCCCTCATCTAGGGCACAATATTGTATCTCCCACATCAAGAAATTACAAAAAATGAAAGGGTAACCCTACCATATTAAAGGGTAGAACCATTTGAGAAAAAATAAATATGAAGAATTTTGGGAGACACACATATAAAATAGTGTGAAAAGAATGGGGGAATGTGGAAATGAATTTGGGAATATTTTTTTATTATTAATATAGAAAAATTATTGTAGTAACCTATGAATAAAATATTAAATGGGACAAAGAGGAATAAATAGAATATATCAAGGTCAAGGAACAAAGAAAATAATGAAACTCCCAAAGAAGATGTTGAAAAATACAATCTAGAAATAATGGAGATTCAATATCTACATACCTAATTAAAAGGATGAATAATATTTTGTAACATATACTATTTTATTATGTTGATATGATGAAACATAAAGAATATGAGGCGAGTTACAAAATACCATGACATTCTATGGTTTTAGTGATGTTAATTTTAGATAATGAGGTTCTAAACAATTATTGAAGATCTTCATCACATAGGATTTTTTTATATAGATAAGACAGAAAGTAATGAGTATGATCTATGATGTTAAGATGTACCTAGAGATCATATTGTAAGATATTAATTTATACATACTCAGGAAATCAAAGAATATTTTGAGAAGAAATGGATTAAATCATTTTGATATTCTATAATCCTAATCTGATTAAATGTATAATTTAATTGATTTGAAAATATTCACATTTATATACATGGTGCGATGAATTAGAACAAGTGTGACATAGGAAATATATGATTTTTACGGTGTGAAAAAATTAAAAAAGAGTGAATCCATAATAATTTCAATATCATTAAGAATAATTGTTCATGTTTGATTCCCCATGGAGTAGTGAATTTGGGTTCAATTTTCTATAGAAGATAGTGTATATGAGATTCCATTATTGGGGTTAATAACCAATCAAGATAAGAAGTGGGTATCCCACGTCGGAGATAAAAATTCTTAAAGTTACATGTTCCACCCCTTAAATTATTTATTAAATTTATTATGGTTTATTTAATATCTATACATGAAACCCCCCACTATTATCTTGTAACGCCCTATCCCTAGTTACCCAGACTTGGTGCATTATTACATAACATTGGCATGATCACAATGGATCACATCCTGAAATATCGATCAGTTTATTATCCTTGGATGTACTAGATACATTCATAAGTTTTACATTACATCATGAAATAAAAACAACAAAAACATTTTGTCCCATTTTGAACTCACTTATATCTTTAGCCTATCCCAGCAGGTCAACCATAAAATACTTCTTCAAATCCTGGGAAAAATAAAACATAGAAAGGGGCGAGCTCAGATGCTCTGTAAGGATACCAATATAACAGAAACATTCATAAATAAGCATAAACAATTAAGGAAATTTATAAGACTAAAACAAAATCCTTTTAAACGTAAACTTCAGAATAATATGGAAAAGGTAAAATAAAATAGTGTAATTTAATTATTCACATGGATAATCTTCTAGTCGAATAATCACATGAAATATCAATAGCCACTTTTATAATGATAGAATTCTTAATTCCAGACGTCATAACCACATACTCAAGGCCTTATGCCAATATTACAAATAATATTTTCTCAAGACCTTGTGAAAAGAAACTATTTTGTCTCGTGATACCTACTGATGCATCAAGAAGATATAGCGGGCTCCACTTATAACTTACTAAGTCCAATGCATTTCTCATATGAAAAGTTTAAACATAACATAAACATTCTAATTAAAACTAGCATAAAAAATGTCAATACATTATCAATAAACCACGAATGGTATAAAAATAACATATCAACAGTAAAACATTTCACAAAACCTTCAATATAATATGAAAGAATTGTATCATAATAAATCAACCTCAAACAAGGTTAAAATCCATTAAAGGATGTTGACATAGATGAAAATGATTTGTAAAACTCTTTGAGAGAAATATAACTTTTTCATAAAAACATTTAAAAGTCACAAAATTTATAAATTATGACATTTAAGGACATTTTTGAATCAAACTTTACCATACCACTTTGAATCTTTGGAAATGAATTAACATTTTAATAACATCCATTCAATATAAATAAATCCTTAAAACCAATTTTGAAAACAGGTACTTTAATGAGAATGATTTAGAAGAATAAATATTTAAACCATTTAAAATGATGATCTAATTAATTATTCCCTTCTATAAAACCATAAATTAGTCCTTCTTGAAATATTTTTATCAAACCCGGATGTGGATGATATAGAGGTCCCAGTAGATACTTATGTAAAAACAACCTCAGATAATAATGATATTGTAAAATTAAATCATACCTTGTACTTTTCCATGGTCGAGGGTAAATTAACCTCCTTTATAATAGTTAGATAATTGTTATAAAATTATAAAATAACTATATACATAAATATGATATCATATGTGACCCTCTAACGTTTCTCTGTTAATAATATTTCAGTAGTATCATCGTTTCGAGTGTTAACTGATTCGTTTTCCTTTATATTCTTAGTTACGTAATCCATGTTTTTTATAGATATAATGTATTTGATTCATATCTAGAATGATATTATGTTCTTATAAATTATTTTTAATCATCAAATGAAAATAATATTTGAATTATTCGGATAGGGAATGAATCTCATCGCGTTCGTGGAGACGGTAATCCGTACTTATGCAAGAGCAACAATATCATTAAATTGAACGTGAAATCATATATAATTGAATATTATGTCATATATAAATAATCATTAACATTTTATATTTATTATTTACATCAATTATACATCATTATTATACCCATCCAAATAATGAAGTGTTTAAATAACAAATTACACCACGACGTGCAGACGGTAAGTCGTACGTACGCAAGTAAGTTGACTTTGTCATTTATAGGATGGATAGAATAGAGAATATGGTTCTACCATATTTATGATTACATCACAGTATATAGATGATATTGGAGTTTTTATTTTTGAATGGAAACAATAAAGAAAGAGGAAGTAGAAGAAGAAAATACTTCAAAGCGATAATGAAATATTTACCTTTTCTTCAGGTTCTTCCTTTTGATTTGATCAAAAGGGATCAATATGTTGTCTTTCTAGCTAAAGTAAGGCCACTAGGAAAAAGGGAGGAATGTTGGGAGGATATTTGGGATGGTTTTGGTAGATCCAAATAGCTTTGGAGGTATGATATTAAGATATAGGGAAATTCTCTTTTATTAGAGAAGTGAGGGTCACTTTAGGAAAAGATTGAAATATTATTTTATAATAAAATCATTTCAGGTTGATAATGGGTGAAAAATAAATTATTTAAAGTATAATGTGGGTATGGATAGAAAACCTCTCAGACAATAGGTTTTAGACAGGTTTATCCCATCATATTAACCTTATCTTTTAGACTTAACTCTTAGTTAAATGGTTTGACATTTTCCAGGTCTCTTTGTATTTTTATATTAAATATTTAATAAACTTGCTATAAACTTCTATGTGAACTTCAAGTGGATCCTCAATGACATATATAATTTTATTTAAGCCCTTTTGATGAACCTTATATTTTTTGGAATATAATATCAATTAATAATATTATATTTGTTTTAAAAACTCTTTTATGTCAATTTTTACACAATTTGGTATTTTGCTTTTGTTAAATTTATAACGGCATTATTACTTCAAGAAAAATTCATTTAATCAACCCTATTTTGACATATTAACCATGAAAATTAGTCTAATTCATTAAAAGTATAAATTTTATTTATTTGGATATTTATAATATCACTTATTTTAATTTTTCATTAATAAGGTAATTACTGCATCATCATTGTGTCATAAATAAATTTAAGTATATAATGTCTAAAAATTATAAATAAAATACAATTTTGTTGGAAATATATTTATACTTCTAATTAATATATATAGTGGAATTTATATTATATATAATCCTATATTAAAAAAATTTAGTTATTAAACATTGAATTTAACTCTATTAACGCTTCTTTAAATAAAATAATAATAAATTCCCTAATCTAATCCATGTGGACGTAAAAGATCATATTAATTCCTATGGTTTTTTTGGTCGAATTACACTGATCGAATAGAATTAATACATGTTCTAGGTTAATAATAATATCATTTTTACACTTAATTACCCTATTTACTTTTTACCATGGTAAATAAATGTAAAAAAGGTACTATTTGCCAAAAACTATTTTCATCTTATCGAACCACATTTTTTACTGATATCAATTGCATCTCTAATATTTTTGAAGTTACATTCAAATAAGTTGTAAAATTATGTTTTATTCGAATTTTCAAAAACTCCTATGAGGTGGGTAAAAGACGGTAAAAAGCTTGATAAAATTTTATATATCTAAACATATTATAAAATGACTCGAATGAATTGTTTTGAAAATATATAGGTATTATGTATCTATTTGGACCTAAAATAAATTAAAATAAATTAACTAATTATTTAGATAAAAAATCATTTTTAACCAATAACGCGGTGTTTTTCCACTATTCATCAAAAATTTAATGTTTTCAGAAAAATACCAAAAATTATCCCTAAGCTAATTTCGATATTCCGAATCAAAAAATGAAGTCTATTTTGAACGATAAAATTTATAAAATTTCAAAAAGTGGGTACTACTATTCATAATGGCTAGTTTTATTGGACGTTGTGTGTTAGTATCTCGAAGTTGTTTACAAAGAATGCTATTGCATTATTCAAAGAGAAACGTATCGTGGAAACCTAGGGTGTTACGTTCTCCCCTCCTTAAAATACTTTCATCCTCGAAATTTCTAGAATATTACTGCATAAAAAGATTCAAGTGGTTCATAATAAGTTCATTGGGTTCCCACATTGCCTCTTCCATATTGTGGTTTCTACATAGAACTTTTACCAGACGAGTCATTCAGTTTCTCAAAACTTGATCCCTGGTATCAAGAATCTTGATAGGCTCTTCACTATAAGAAAGATCAGGTTCCAGTTCAATTTTCACATAGGTGAGTACATGCGTTGGGTCAGGCATATATTTCCTCAATAGTGATACATGGAACACATTGTGAACCTTAGAGAGACATTGGTGGCAATGCCAAATCATATGCTACAACCCCAATTAGTTCTATAATTTTGAAAGGTCCAATGTACCTAGGACATAATTTACCCTTGTTACTAAATCAAATGACTCCCTTCCATGGAGACACCATCAAGAAAACATGTTCTCCTACCTAAAATTCCAAATCCTTCCTTCAGTTATCGACATAGCTCTTCTGCAAACATTTATCTTCTTTGATGTGGGTTTGGAAAACCATCACCTTTTCCATTGTTTCCTCAACAACTTATGGACCTATGATATTTCTTTCACCAACAACATCACACGAATTTGGTTTATGACATCTCTTTCCTTATAACGCTTTAAATGGTGCCATATGAATACTTGAATGGAAGCTATTATGATAGGAAAATTATACAATAGGTAAATATTGATCACACGTACCTTGAATGTCAAGTGAAAAGGATCTCAACATGTCTTCTATGATTTGAATAGTCTGTTCTGATTTTCTATCAGTTTGAGGGTGGTAGCCAGTGGTCAAATGAAGTTCAGCGTCCAGGGCATTCTAAAGAAGTCTCCAGAATCTTGATATAAAATGGGGGTCACGATTAGAAACAATCAATACGGGTACTCCATGAAGTCTTACAACTTCATTAATAAATAGTCATTCCATTCTTTCATGTGGTAAATCCTCTATTATAGTATCAAAATGTGCTGAATTGGAATGATGATCAACAATGACCCATATTACATCATTCCTTCTAGGATTCTTTGGTAGCCCCACGAAAAAGTCTGTCATAATATTATCCCATTTCAACTCAGGTATGGTAAGAGGTTCCATGACTACCCCATGTTTTTGCCTTCTAGCTTTCACTTGAAGAAAACCCATACTTCTTGACACAAAATCAGAAATATCCCTCATCATGTTATCCCACAAAAAATATTTCTTCAAATCTATATACATCTTGGTGCTACCATGGTGTGTAGAGAAATTGGAGCTATGAGCATCTTCTAAAAATTCCCTTTTCATATCAGGTTTATCGAGAACACAAAGTCTCTTCCCAAATTTCAAAATTACATCTTCCTATATGAAGTCGATCAATCTCTCATCATTTAAAGCTTTAAATTTCTTTTGAAACTCCTCATCATCATCCTGAGAGCATTTTATCCTTTCAAGTAAATATGTTTTGGAAGCCATTTGAAAACGTATTGATGTTTCCCCTTCCCTGATTATTCTAATATTTATTTTCACTAGATCAATGAATATAGGATCCTTTTCGACTCTCATCTTATTCAAAACTCCATGATTCTTTCTTCTCAAATCATCGGCCACCCGATTTTCCTTCCCCGTGTGGTAGTGTATTGTGCAATCATAATCCTTGAGTAGTTTAATCCATATTCTTTACCTCGTTTTGAGTTCTTTCTGTGAGAACTTATACTTCAAACTCTTCTGATCGGTATATATCTCACATTTTTCACCATATAGATAATTTCTCCATTTATTAAATGTAAATATTATAGCTGCTAACTCAATATAATTAGTAGGATATTTTTTCTGATGAATTCATAGCTCTTGTGATTCATAGTCAATAACCCTATCATTCTATATAAAGACACAACCAAGCCCTTTCATTGATGCATCACTATAAATAACAAACCCATAATTCCCCAACGGTAGAGTCAAGATAGGAGCATTGACTAATCTTCTCTTAAATTATTCAAAACATTCTTAACACTTTTTTGGCCAAACAAATTTGACCCCATTACGTGTGATCTTGTTTAATGGGTTAGGCCATCGCAAAAAAATCTGGATGAAACATTGATAATAACCAGCTAAACCAATAAAACTATATACCAAAATTAAACTCATCTGTGCTGGAAATTCTTGGATTGACTTGGCCTTTATAGGATCAATGTAGATTCCATACTTAGAGACAATATGGCCATTAAAAGAAATCTCCTATAGCCAGAATTCACACATGCTAAACTTTCCGTATAATTCATTTCTTTTGAGGTTTCTCAGAATGGTGCACAAGTGATATTCATGATCATCATAGCTTTTGGAGTATAACAGGATATCATCAATAAATACCACTACAAATTCATCAATATATTTTTTGAAACTATGTTCATTCGATCTATGAAAATATAGGGAGAATTAGTCAATCCAAAAGGAATTACTGTAATCTCTTAATTCCTGTACCTAGTTCGAAATACTGCTTCTGGAATGTCTTCCTACATCACACACAAATGATGATATCTAGATCGTAGGCCATGTTTTGAAAAATATTGAGCTCCATTATGTTAGTCGAGTAAATCATTAATGCACGTTAAGGGATACTTGTTCTTTAGTGTTATAGAATCGATCTCCCAGTAGTCAATGGACAACCTCATAGATCTATATTTCTTTTTAACAAAAAGTACAGGCAATCCCCATGGAGAAACAATTGGATGAATAAATACCTTATTACTCAATTCCTCTAGTTGTTTCTTTAGTTCCACTAATTCGACAGTGGCTATTCTATAAGGGGTCTTCGATATGGGCCTTGAACCAGGAATTAAATAAATGGAAAACTCAATTTCTTGATCTAGAAGATGTCCAGGTAAATCATCTTGAAACACCTCAATATATTCTTGCACAATAGGTAAGTCAACTATTTGAACATTCCTATCCTTACCCATAGTTATTTCATTCTCTTCATCCCCAATAATTTAATTTAGTTGAGCTACTGGGGGTGGATCTAGGCAACAATCACATGGTGACGTTTTTGCTCTAAAGATTTGGTATTCCTTATTATCATCAAAAATTGTAACCTCATTATTCTTACAGTAAATATTCACATAAAGGTCTGAAAGCTAATCCATACCGAGAATTATATAAAATTAAATCATGGGTATAATGATTAGATCAGTAGATATAGAAAATTTATATGCCATAATTGGAACTGATTCAAAAAACTTTGTTGCAACGATACTTCCCTTAGGATTTTTGACTGACAAAACCCTTTTTAAATGAAATTTAAAATATCTAATTTTCAAAAAAAAACTAGGAAGATATGAAACAATGCGATGATCCAGAATCAAATAAATCATTGGATAAACTTGAGGAAACCATTAATTTACCTGCCGCCACGTCTTTCAGAGCTTCAACCTCAGCAGTAGTGGTCACATAAGCTTGGCCTTTCTCCCATGGCCTTTTATGAGGTATGTTCCCGTGGAGATTAAGAAATTAATTAGAATAATTTCCCTTTTCTCTATAATTGTAGAATTCTAAATTGACAGCCTCTTTCTTCTATTTGAAATCACAAGCTTGGTGGCCATTTTTAGTACACTTATAACAGACTCTCATTCCCTTTAGAAAAGTATCAGGGTGTTTCTACCGACATTTACTATAGGATGGATATTTAAATTTTCATTTATTTATATTATTTCCATTTCAAGAGTGTTCAAGATATCACTTTTTTTCTTTCTTTTCTTTAAATTCGAAGACATAGAGAATTCCTTTTCAGTGTTGATAGCACATGAGAGAATATCTTCATATGATGAGAAAGATTATGAGACTAATGCTTGATAAAGAAATTGTTTTAACCAATCAAAGATTTGATAAATCTTACTCCTTAGGTTACGTATATAATCTACTACATGCCCTACTAACCTTGTAAAGTTAGCCTTATATTTTGTGACATTCTCATCCTCCTTTTTCCTAAGACTCTGAAATTGCCTTTCCATATCTAATTAAAGGTCACGAGGAAAGTATTTTTCTATGAAAATATCTTTAAACTATCTCCATTAAAAATTTTATACTTCATCATCTTCCTCTGTATTTTGAATCAATGACCACCATTGATCAAAATCTCATGTGAGGTGATAAATTTCCATGAAAACTTTTTCCCTCCAGCTACTCCCCAATGCGTGAAATGTTATCTCTAAGGAATTTATCCAATCTTTAGCTACTAATGGATTTGTACTCCCATTGAATTTTGGTGGTTGTTGCCTCATGATGCAGTCTAACTTAGATTCCCCGTATTGTGGATCATGGTGGTCCATACGGGTAAGGTTATTATTCATAACCTAAGTGAGATTACCCAATATAGTGATAAGCTGATTAGCACTAGTTGGTTCACCAGCTCCACTATAATTATCTTGATTAGGAGGGAAATACCTACTTGGATTACGTGCATTGATACGGTTTCCATTTCTTCCACCAGGTACCATTTATAAACAATGGAAGACACTAGATTAGTTTATGAGACACAATACATAATTCAATACTTGTAAAACACTTAACATAAATTGAACAATTTATAGATATAATCCATAATCATAAATTTGTTTTCATTAAGGAATTATATATTCATAAAAACTTCATAATAGTTTGTAATGAAAATGATAATTATCCAAAGAATATCCCTCGGGAGTGTCTTAACCAAGAGTGTAGTAAGGCCTGTTGTCGTGCACCAGTTCTCGTTCGAGTCAAGCTCGAAGTAGTGTTTTCCAGTTTTACCCATAGTAACAAATGTGCAAGAGCCGCCTCTAACTGCTCGTATCCAGACAGGGATGTATTTCATGGAAAACTCACAAAATCTCTACTGTACCAAAATTCTAGGATGTTCTTCTATAATAATCCTCAAAGTTTATCATAGGGTAATGTCTCTAATCTGAATTTTTCTAAATATATCTTCCAAGGTTTACACTAAACTTCCTCTAATACCAACTGTAATGCCCCAACCCTCATTACCTAGAGTCAGTGCATTATTACATAACATTGGCATGATCACAAGGGATTAAATCCTGAAATACCAATCCATTTAGTAGACATGGAAGTTCTAGATACAATCATATGTTTTACATTACATCAGGAAATAAAAACATCAACCACATTTTTTCCCTTTTGAACACACTTATATCCTTATCCTATCCATGCAGGTCAACCATAAAATACTTCTTCACATCCTGGGAAAAATAAATCATAGAATGGGTTGAACTTATATGCTCAGTAAGGATAACAATATAATGGAAACATTCATAAAAAACCTCAAATATTTAAGGCAATGTATAAGACAAAAACAATATCATTTTAAACATAAACTTCCCCATAATATGTCTAAGAGGAAATCAATTAATTCCATTTACTTATTCACATGGATTTTCTACTAGTCGAATAATCACATGCAAAATAAATATCAAATTTCATAATAATGGAATGCATAATTCTAAACCTCATAACCACGTAGTCAAGTCCTTGTGCTAGTACTACAAATAAATTTTTTTCAAGGCCTAATGTCAAGACACAATTTTGTCTCATGAGTCCTACTGATGCATGGTGGAGCTATAGCGGGCTCCACCTGACACTTACTAAGTCCAATTCATTCCACATTTTAAAAGGTTTAAACATAACATAAACATTCATATTAAAACAATCATATGAAATGTCAATAATTTATCCATAAATAATGAATGGTTTAAAAATAATACATCCACCTTCAAACTATCAAAAAACCATCAATAAAATATATAAAATTTTTATCATAATAAATCAACTTCAAACAAGTTTAAAATCCTACAAAGGATGTTGACATAGATAAAAATTATTTGTAAAACACTTTGGGAGAAATATCCCTTTTTCATAAAAACATTTAAAAGTAAAAAAATTTATAATGTAAGAAATTTAAATACATTTTTGAATCAAGGTGTCCCATACCACTTTGACACATTTGAAAGGAATTAACATTTTAAAAAAAATTCTTGTCTATATAAATAAATCCTTATAAACCATTCTGAAAACACAGACATTGATGATAATGATTTAGAAGAATTAATATTTAAACCATTTAAAATTATGATCTAGTTAAATATTCCATTCCATAAAACCATAAAATATTACTTTTAAAAACATTTTTACGAAACACGGATGTGGATGATAAAGAGTTCCGAGAAGTTACTTATGTAAAAACAACCTCTGATAATATAGAGATTATAAAATTAACCCTTACCTTGTACTTTTCCTTGGTCGAGGGTATGTTAACCTAATATATATTAGTTAAATCATTTTTATTAAATTATAAAAGAACTATATACATAAATATGATATCATATATTACCCTCTAATATTTCTTTGTTAATAATATTTTAGTAGTATCATTGTTTTGGGTGTAAACTATTTCATTTTCCCTTATATGCTTGGTTACGTAAGCCAGGTTTGTTATGGATAGTATGTATTTGATTCATATCCATAATTATATTATGTTCATAAACATTATTTTTAATTAGAAACTATAAATTATTCTTGAATTATTACGATGGAGAATGAATCTCATCGTGTTCGTGGAGACGGTAATCCATACGTACGCACGAGCGACAATATCATTAAATTTAAGGATAAATATTATATAATTGAATGTTATATTGTATATAAATAATAATTAACATTTTATATTTATTATATACATCATATATATATCATTATTGTACCCATCCAAATAATTAAGTGTTTAAATGAAAAACTACACCACAACGTGGAGACGGTAAGTCGTACGTACACAAGTGTGGCGACTTTGTCATTTATAGGATGGATAGAATAACAAATATGGTTGTACCATATTTATGATAACATCACAGTATATATAATATATAGGAGTAATTATTTTATAATTTAAAGAATAATGAAAAGGAAGTGGAAGAAGAAAATAACTTGAAAGAGGTGATGAAATATTTACCTCTTCTTCGAGTTCTTTCTTTTGATTTAATCAATAGGGATATTTAGGTTGGATTTATAACCAAATAAAGACCCATAAGATTAATTTAGGAGTGTTTGGAGGATATTTTGGTAGGTTTTGGCCAAGAAAATTGGCTTTGTACATGTGAAATTAAGAGAAGTGGATGTTCTCTTTTATAATAGAGGTGAGGGTCACATTAGGAAAAGTTTGAAATATTATTTTATAATAAATAATTTTCGGTTTCTAATGTATAAAAAATGAATTATTTAATTCATAATGTGTTTATGGGTTGAAAAAGTCTCAAACAATTGGTTTTATAATGGTTTAGGTCATTAAATTTAACCTTATCTTTTAGATTTGACTCTTAGTTAAAGAGTTTGACATTTACCATGTCTCTTGGTATTTTTATATTATATGGTTAATAAACTTACTCTAAACTTCATAGAGACCATATAGTGGTTAATTAATAACATATATAATATTATTTAATCCATTTTTCCAAACCTTATATTTTTAGGAACTGAATATCAATTAATAATGTAATATTTGTCTTAAAAACTCTTTTTTTATCAATTTTGACACAATTTGGTATTTTGTTTTTGATAAATTCATAAAAGCATTATTACTTCGAAAAACATTCATCTAACCAACCACAATATGTCATATTAACATATAAAATTAGTGGAATTCATAACAAGTATAAAATTAGATTTATTTGGAAATTTATAATATCATTTATTTTAATAATTCATTAATAAGGTATTTACTGCATCATCATTGTGTCATAAATAAATATAATTATTTAATGTCTAAAAATAAAAAATAAATATCATTATGTAAGAAATTTTTTTATCTTTCTAAGTAATTTTTATAGTCGAATTTATATTATTTATAACTCTGTATTAAAAATGGTTATATTTTCAAACTTTGAATTTAACTCTTTCAACTCTACTTTAAATAAAATAATAATAAATGTCCTAATCTAATCCAAGTGGACCTAAAGGATCATATTTTATTCCTAAGGTAGTTTTTGGTAGAATTAAAATTATCCAATAGAATTAGGACATGTGTTAGGGTAATAATAATATCATTTTTACCCTTAAGTACCCTATTTACTTTTAACCATGGTAAATAAAAGTATAAAAGGTTATTATTCACCAAAAAAAATTTCATCTTATTTAACCACATTTTTCTTACTAATATCAACCATTTCTATCATATTTTTCAAATTATACTCACAGAAGTGGTAAAATTATGTTTTATGTGAATATGCAAATGCTCCTAGGAGGTGGGTAAAAGACGGTAAAAAGTTTGATAAAATTTTATATATCTAAAATTATTATAAAATGACTCCAATGAATTACATTTAAAATATATAATTATTATGTATCTATTTTTACCTAAAATAAATTATTATAAAATAAGTAATTATTTAAATTAAAATTCGGGTTTAACCATTAATGCAGTGTTTTATCACTATTCATCAAAAATTAAAAGCATCCAAAAAAATACCAAATATTCACCCCAATATAATTTCAATATTCCAAATCCAAAAATGAAGTCCATTTTGAATGATAAAATTTATAAAATTTTAAAATGTGGGAATTATTATTCATAACGGATAGTTTGATTTTTAGCAGTGTGTTAGAATCTTGAAGTTGCATATAATGAAAGCTATTTAATTATTCAAAGGGAAACGTACCATGGAAGCTTGGAGAGTTGAAAATCCACATAGATAATAGAGTTCAAATTTGAATGGGGTAAATACATAAAATGAGAAAATATAATTTATCCAAAAAATTACAATAATTGATTAACACCCCATCCCTCCTAAGTGAATCCAATGATCCTTAAGAACATTTTAGTTATTTCATAACATAGTTTCCCTCATATTTAATCTATGTTTAATTATTTATGTGTTTTACATGAAATAATTATGTAAATATTTGATGTGGAAGATCTTAATTTGTAAATATTTGTTTATATCCCTCTTAAAATTGATTTATAGGATTTAACCAAGGCGTTGAATGAAAAAATAAAAAAAATAAAAAAAATAGTCATCTAAAATAAAAAAATTAGCACAACCACTATTAAAATGGAGTCAATGTTCTATTTTTCTTATATAATTTTTTATTTATAACTCCTCTAAAGAAGAAAGTTAAATATGTGGTGTTTGTATGAATAATTTCATGATAAATCACAACGTGGTTTTTATTCATAAGTGAGTTATTATTTTCAAATGCTACCCATTCAAATGGTTGTATACATACATGTAAATATTATAATGATTTATTATGAAAATTCATAGATGGAGAAATAGGATCAAGTAATGGAAGATGAATTTACCCAGATGGTTTGGATATGTAATACTCTTACAATGATAATAGTATCTAAGAACAGATCTATGAAACTTCATAATAATAATGTTTCCCTAGCTGATGATGATTTTCAATGTACTGAATATTATAAAAAAGGATTCTAAAATTGTTTCCAAGGAATATATACACGCATTTAATAAGATAATAAATGTTTATATTAGTAAAAACTATACAAATTTTGATGAAAAAAAAGATAAATAGAATTGATTCTGTATTCTTTAGTACAGTTAAGAAACAATCTGAATCAACCACTCTTTTAATATGTAAACCAGAATATATATATATATATTAATGGTGTAAACCCAACAAAATAAGGGACATTCTATAGTTGTATGAAAGTAAATATCATGGAACTTCTATGAAATGTTCATGAACATCATAAAAATAGAGAAACGTGGATCCAAAAAGTGAATACATCTAAGAGAGAAATATTATGACTGGATTGATGTTTGAGAATCATTAAGAATTACATTTTTATACTCAAAATAATGGTTAATTAATAAATAATGATAATGTGTCTTAGTTGTGAAAATAGTTTTTCCACAGATTTGTTTTATGTCTGACATGATTTCCTTTTCAAAAAGAGATGACAAGAGTCATGTGAATATTATTAGTGACTTATTTTAACAATACTAATATGTGAAATAGAATAAAACAAAAAATATATAATCAAGTTTATATACAGTAATGATTATAAAAAATATTTCTTTATCTTCTATGATATTATATGAAAATGGGAATCAAAAAATATGGAACATTATATTCTTTATCGAGGGAAAATACATTTATAACTAAAAAGAAATCTAAAATAATAAAGGGAAAAAATTCATCCTAAATATGTCAATTTCCAAAAACCTTATGTAAATGGAACGTATGTGAGTATAAGAAACCATAAACCATAAAAAAGGGGAGTTAATTTGGTGATAATGAAATCTTATCTTTGGGGCTACAACTGATGAGCTGATGATATACAAACTATTTTTCACCTTTTAGTATATATTTTTTATTAAAAATAATTTTCATGTATAAAAATAAATTTTTTATTCATATGATTCTTGTGCATCCATAAATATTTACAGTATGAGGAGCTTCAAATAGTAGTATCCTAGAGAGACCACAATAGCAGTTAACAACAATAAAGAATAAAAATTATCCCTTGAGGGGGTACAACTAGATAAGTGAAATTTCAAGAGATTTACATAATTTTACAGATTATTAAAATCATTATTGTAACACCCCTAGCTTCCCTGATACGCTTCTCTTTCAATAATGCAATAGCTTGCATTGTACGCAAGTTTGAGATTGTAACACACCGCGACCAATCAAAATAGCCATTATGAATAGTAATACCAACTTTTTGAAATTATATATATTTTATATTTCAAAATTGACTTCATTTTTGGATTCGTAATATCGAAATTAGCTTATGTTGAATTTTTGTTATTTTTCTGAGAACTTCCAATTTTTTATGAATAGTGAAAAATACTTAAAAACATCTTTTTAAATTAAAATAATTTATAGTGATAAATTATACTATTGAGTGGATTTAAAGTATAATTAGAATATATTTTTACCATTTTATCCAGTGGTGGTCATTAGAATTAATTTCACTTTGAAATTGGACATAAAAAATTGTCAATCTTTTGATATATATTGTTTCTTAAGAACAAGCTATTTGTTGTGACAGTGGATATTAATTATAAAATTAATTAATACAACTTATATGTTTGGAATTTTTTAAAATAGATATCATTTTTTAATTCAGAATATCAATTATAGCCTAGGGTGAAATTTTGGCACTGTTCTGAAAAACATCAATTTTTGATGAATAGTGAAACCACTAAGTGGTAGTTAAAAAACTGGGTTTTCATTTAAATGAAACATTTCCACTTCTGTGATTTTATTTTAAAAAATATGACATACATGGTTGTCATTAGGAAGTAAAATTTGGTTCAATGGGATTAAAATAATGTTTTGGTAAATAGTAACTTTTAAGTTTAATTAATCACGATTAAAGGTAATTAGTGAAATTTAAGATAAAAATGATATTATAAAAATATGAAAATACCCTTACACATGCCCTACACTTATTATATGAGTCATGTAAGACCAATAAAATCCATGGTTCAACTTGGGGACCCCATGGAGCCACATGGGTAAGAAAATGACATTAATAACTTTTTATTTAAAGTAAAAATAAAATTGTCAAAAACATGTGTTGTTTTACAAAATCAATTATTACATTGGGTTATATAAGTTAACCTTTCAACTATAAATATTCATTTGAATTATAAAAAGGTTTCCTACATCATGATATTTTTTTATAATTTTTAGACATTAAATAAAGTAAAATTTTTATGACACCATGATGATGTAGTGATTACCTCATTAATTAACGATTTAAATAAAATGGAAAGATAATGTAAAATCTATCTTAAACTTCTATAAAACCTATTGTATGATAATATTTAGAACCCTTATCACCTTATCCTCTAAATATGTCATTTTGGGACCGTTATAAGCCGAAAATCATTTCATAATAATGTAACATTTCAATCTTACCAAGAGTTCCCCTCCTCTCCTCTTATAAAAGGCCCCCACCACTACCACCTTATTCACAACATCAAGCCATTTGGCTCGGCCAAACTCTACCCAAATACTCTCCCAACTTCCCTCTCTTACTCTTAGAAGCCTCACTTTGGGCAGAAGTCTTTCCAAGGAATCCTTTGGCTCAAATCAAAAAGACTTACCCGATTTTAAGGTAATGTCTTCTCTTGTGTTCTTTTGTTTTATTTTTCTTCTTCAACCCCCTAAAATATTTTTATTAATTAATTTTGTAAAAACAACAGTTTCTTAAATATAATAGGATTTTGTTATGAGAAGGATTATATATACACATACACACACCTTCGTCTAATCTTTAAAGAACATATTGTTTCTCTGGGTGGTGAATTACTGCCTCACGAAACGATGATTGTTCAAACTTCTTTTAACACCTCTCATGGTGGCCATTATGATGACACTATTTTTTATATATGATATATATTATGTTTATGTTTTCCTTATGCTCTTGTATTTTTCATTTATGGAACAACTTTATGATTTCCATTATGGGTAAACACGATGATTTTATTTTAGGAAGCGCGGACTACCGCCCCCTCAAAGTGATTTGAATCGTTAATGACATATGTGGGATGTATAAAGGATGGAGTAAATGATATTATATAAGATATTATACTGGAATTATAATATACCTTTATATAATTATGATTTAATTCCATTAAATACAAAATATAAATGAAAGTAGAGTTCATGCGTACCTACGTCTTACCGTCTACATGAACAGTGCATTTCATTTCTTACCTCTAAATGTTATGTAATATTATAAATTCATTTATATACTAGATATATTGGATATATATGATATCTAAATCATGAATATAATTCTGTATATAATGGATATTTTACCACATGAACAACGTGTAATTATAAGAAGTTTATTTTTGACTAAAGTACCTAAGATCAACAAAATGACCATTATTAACTTAAATAATTACATAATGTTCATAACATGGTAATAAGTGATATAAAAGGAATATTAAACATGAAAAAGGTTCTTATGAAAATAGAAATTAAATCTAGTTTATTATTCAGGAGATTAAAGAACGATCGAGTCATGTCGGACACGAGGTAAGGGAACTTCTTAACCCAATTTCCATTCTTTGGGTTAATCTCCTACTTTAAAATTATGTCATGATATTATTATGTCATATATTGTATTTATACTTTATTTATGTGTACATATAGTGAATACACATAATAGATATATTTTATTTAAAAATGAGCTTTTTAAGGGACTTCGTCTCAATATCCATTCATTGAGACGTATTTTGTTTTATACACAAATTTCTTTTATACGGTGTATAAACCCCTTTGACTTTTACTTTTATTCAAAATTAATATTTTTATACAAAGAATTTTACTAAACGACAAAAAGGTATGTTTTTCTTGTCGTATGTATGCGATGACAATGACTTCTCCACCACCGTGACCATTATTTGAGTTTCGGCATCCCCTAGAAGCCATAACTTTTTTTAAATGAAAAATAAAAACCATGTTTTAATGTTCATTTATTTTGGTATCAAAAATGGTTTTGATAATTTTTTAATATATCAATGTGTTTTATTGATATCTTGTGATTGAAATGTGGAAATGTTATGTTTCCTTTATTCATCTTTTATTTGATACGATTAAGTTATGGTTTATGATAAGTTTAAACATGTTCATATGAGGAATGCATTGGACATAATAATTGACGGGTGGAGCCCGCTATAGCTCATCGATGCATCAGTAGGTCTCATGAGAAAATCTAGTGTCATGGAATGAGGCCTTGACAAAATCTTATTTTTGGTCTTAGCACGAGGCTTTGGCTACGTGGTTATGATAGTCCGGCATTATGCATTCAATCATTATGAAAGTGGTTAATGATATTTCATGTGATTATTCAACCAGTAGAATATCCATGTGAATAAGTAAATGGAATTATCTCATTTTACATTTTCCATATTATTTTGAGGTTCAGGTTTAAAAGGATTTTGTTTTTGTTATACATTTCCTTAAATGTTTGTGTTTATTTATGAATGCTTTCGCTATATTTTTATCCTTACTGAGCATCTGAGCTCACCCCTTTAAATGTTTTAATTTTTCCAGGATGTGATGAAGTATATTATGAATGACCTGCAGGGATAGTATGAGGGGATATGAAGACAAGATATTTTTTTAGTTTTGTTTTAGTTTAAGATGTAATGTAAGACTTATTAATGTATCTAGTGTTTCCAAGATTACTAAACTACTTGGTCTTTTGAGACTTGATCTTTTGTTACCATGCCAATGTTATGCAATAATGCACCGACTCTAGGCAACTGGGGTCGGGGCATTACAGTTGGTGTCAGAGACAGTTTAGTACTAACCTTGGAAGCTAGATTTAGATAAACTCTGATAAGAGCAAATAGCCATAAGATAGACTTTGAGGATTAGTTTAGAAGAACTTCCTAGTATTTTGGTATTATATAGATTTTGTGAGTTTCCGAGCAATACATCCATGTCTGGATACGAGCAGGTAGAGGCGGCTCTGGCACAGATGTACCTAGGGGTAAAACCCGAAAACACCGATTTGAGCTAGACTCAAACGGGAACGGGTGCCCGGCAACGGGACTTGCTGCACTCTTGGTTACGACACTCCTGGGGTATATGGTTAGGATAATTCTCATTTTTTTACAAACAATTATGATGGATTTATGAGTATATACATTCTTAAAGAAATTTTTTTTATGATTATGGACTATATCCATAAACCGTTCAATTTACATTAAGTATTTTACAAGTTTGGTATTATTCATTGCAATTAGTAAACTAACCTAGTTTATGCCATTGCATAAAAATGGCGCCCAGTAGAAGGAATGTTAACTCCATCAATATGTATGATCCAAATAGTAAGAAGGATCATATCTTTCATGGTATTAAGACAACATTTAGAAGGGAAATAGTGTCCCATGTGTTCTCAACAGATGAAGAAATAGTATCATTGGTTAATAAGATAAGTAAATAATTCTCTGAGTCTTATGGATTTGAAGGGAATAAAGAGAAGAAAATGATGGAAGAGATAATGATGGAAAAATGGATGAGGGAAAAGAATAATTTTCCAATATGTGATAAATGTGGGAAGAAACACCTTGGAACTTGCCTAAAGGGAATGGGAGTATGTTATAAATGTGGAGAAAAAGGACACCCAGTGCGTGACTGCAAGGGTAAGAAAAATGTTTCAAATGTACAATGCTTCATCTGCAAGGAGTGGGGACACTACGCAAACCAATGTCCAAATCATCAGAGTATGCCCCAAATGATGTTATTAGATAATAATCAAGTTATGATACTACCACAAATGAGGAGGAATGATTATAGTTCTTATGTTTTTATTAAATAATTTTGTCATTTGAGTGTTGTATCAATGATGTACTGGTTCAAATAATTATGGAGTATATAAGGATTGTACTACAGTACTATTTCATCAAGGACTTGAGATTGTGTGGAACCAAGAAAAGTGGCTCCAAAGAAGGTTAAATTTTTGGAAAATATTTTTATTGAGAGAAAGAAAAACCATAATATGTTTCTGATACTGACATAGTGATTTTGGAATAATACATGATTGATTTGGATAAATTATATTGGATATTCTTAACTTCCTTAAAACTGATTAATGATTTGTATACATTTTTGGATAGAAGGAGTATATCTAGTATTATATAAGGAATAAGGGATCACGAATGTAATCAATAAGGATTTATGGTAATTCATGATGTTTTAGTGTTTTAAAATAATACATGATGAAGGTGTTCACATGTTGTTACGCAGAAAAAAGGATCTTTATTATGTTTACCTTCCTTATAAAATTTGGACTGTGTGTTGGACAGAAGTATTTTGGATAACTATAAAGGTAGGAATGGATTAAGTTGAACCTTGGATAGTATTATTTAGGGTTAAAAAATTTATGAATATTATTTTTGGAATATTATAATGCTATAGTTTTAGGAAAAGGACAACCTGTAGGTCGGGGTATAACTCGTCGCGTCGGACAATGCTGCAGGAATCAAACCCACAACCATAGTGTGACAGGGATTTATTACCTACCACTAGCCTACAAGAAGTCCCTGTTTATTAAAAAATAGTTTTCCTAATCTAAATGGTATGTGTTAAAATTTTGAACCATGTACAATTAGGATAAATATAAAATTTTTTAGTTCTATTATCTTTTTGAGTGAAAGATGAGTTTGTGGTAGAAATTAGTTGAAGGTTGAAACTCTACATGTCATGTATAAATATATATATACCTGTATCTTATTCTATGAATAATTTAATTCTTAATCTTTATTAAATGGATATTAAAACAAAAAAATGTGTTATCATAATACCTTATGTCTTCTTGAACTGATAATATTTTAAATCAACATAGATTGAAGGCTTTGAGGTCCTCAATTTTACACTTGTTTGTGATTGATGACCTAAATCACTCCCTACAAATATTTACGTTTTTCCTCAATATATATGTCTCTAATTTCCACCAATGTTCTTCTTATCGATAACATAATTTGGTGGTGACTTTTTCATTTACCTTTTCCTCTTATTAAGGCTAAATTTTATTAACCTTATTTCCGATGAGGGATTTCCAAAAAGGTATTTTCTATTTTCAACCTATTATTTTCAAAGAAAAATTTCAAATTGCGAGGAAGAAATTTATTTAAGTAGGGGAGAATGTAACACCCCGAGCTTCCACGATACGCTTCTCTTTCAATAATGCAATAGTTTGCATTGTACGCAAGTTCGAGATTGTAACACAGTGCGACCAATAAAAATAGCCATTATGAATAGTAATAACCACTTTTTGAAATTATATATAATTTATATTTCAAAATGGACTTCATTTTTGGATTCATAATATCGAAATTAGCCTATGTTGAATTTTTGTTATTTTTCTGTGAACTTCCAATTTTTTATGAATACTGAAAAATACTTAAAAAAACATTTTTAATCAAAATAATTTATAGTGATAAATTATACTATTGAGTGGTTTTAAAGTATAATAATAATATATTTTTACCATTTTATCCAATGGTGGTCATTATAATTAATTTCACTTTGAAATTGGACATAAACAATTGTCAATCTTTTGATATATATTGTTTCTTAAAAACACGCTATTTGTTGTGACATTGGGAATTAATTATAAAATTAATTAATACAAATTATATGTTTGTAATTTTGTAAAATAGACATCATTTTTTAATTCAGAATATCAATTATAGCCTAGGGTGAAATTTTGGCATTGTTCTGAAAAACATCAATTTTTGATGAATAGTGAAACCACTAAGTGTTAGTTAAAAAACTGATTTTTCATTTAAATGAAACATTACCACTTCTGTGATTTGATTTTCAAAAATCTCACATACATGGTTGTCATTAGGAAGTAAAATTTGGTTCAATTGGATTAAAATAATTTTTTGGTAAATAGTAACTTTTAGGATTAATTAATCGCCATTAAAGGTAATTAGTGAAATTTGAGGGAAAAAAGATATTATAAAAATATTAAAATACCCTTACACTTGATCTACACGTATTGGATGATTCATGGAAGACCACTACCATCCATGGGTCAACTTGGGTACCCCATGGAGCCACTTGGGTAAGAAAATGACATTAATAACTTTTTATTTAAAGTAAAAATAAAATTGTCACAAACATGTGTTGTTTTACTAAAACAATTATTACATGGGGTTATATAAGTTAACATTTCGACTATAAATATTCATTGGAAATATAAAAAGATTTAATACATCATGATATTTGTTTTATAATTTTTAGACATTAAATAAATTAAATTTTATATGACACCATGATGATTTAGCGATTACCTCATTAATTAACGATTTAAATAAAATGGAAAGATAATGTAAAATCTAAGGCTTAAACATGTCTAAAACCTATTGGATGAGACTAATTCGATCCCTTATCACCTTATCCTTGAAAGATATCATTTTTGGACCTTTATAATCCGAAAACCATTTCATAATAATGTAACATTTCAATCTTTCCAACAGTGCCCCTCCTCTCCTCTTATAAAAGGCCCCCACCACTACCACCTTATTCGAACCTTAATGCCATTTGGATTAGCCAGAATCTTCCCAAATACTCCCCCAAATTACCTCTCTTACTCCTAGAAGCCTCAAATTTGAGAGAAGTCTTCCCAAGGAATCCTTTTTCTCAAATAAAAAAGAGTTACCTGATTTTAAGGTAATGTCTTCTCTTGTGTTCTTTTGTTTTATTTTGCTTCTCCAACCCCCTGAAATATTTTTATTAATTTATTATGTAACAAAACCAGTATATTAAATATACTAGGATGTTTTTATAAGAATTATTTTATTTAAACTTACACACACCTTCATCTAATAGTTAAAGAACATATTGTTTCTATGGGTGGTGAATTACTGCCTCACGAAACGATGATTGTTCAAACTTCTTTTAACACCTCTCATGGTGGCCATTATGATGACACTATTTTTTATATATTATATATATTATGTTTATGTTTTCCTTATTCTTATTTATTTTTCATTTATGGCACACCTTTATGATTTCCATTATGGGTAACCGCGATGATTTCATTTTAGGAAGTGCATACTACCTCCCCCTCAAAGTGATTTGAATCGTTAATGCCATATGTGGGATGTATAAAGGATGGAGTAAATGATATTATATAAGATATTATACTGTAATTATAATATACCTTTATATAATTATTATTTCATTCCATTAAATACGAAATAGAAATGAATGTAGCGTTCATGCGTACGTACGGCTTACCGTATCCATGAAAGGTGCATTTCATTTCATGCCTCTAAATGTTATGTAATATTATAAATTCATTTATATTCTGGATATATGTGATATATATGATATCTAAATCATTAAGATAATTCTGGATATAATGGATATTTTACCACATGAACAACGTGTAATTATAAGAAGTTTATTTTTGACTCAAGTACCTAAGATCGACAAAATGACCATTATTAACATAAATAATTACATAATGTTTATAACATGGTAATAAGTGATATAAAAGGAATAATGAACATGAAAAAGGTTCTTAATAAAATATAAATTAACTCTAGTTTATTATTCAGGAGATTAAAGAATGATCGAGTCAAGTCGGACACGAGGTAAGGGAGCTTCTTAACCCAATTTCCATTCTTTGGGTTAATCTCCTACTTTCAAATTATGTCATGATATTATTATGTCCTATATTTTATTTATACTTTCTTTATGTGTACATATAGTGAATACACATAATAGATATATTTAATTTAAAAATGATCTTTTTAGGGGACTTCGTCTTAATCTCCATTAATTGAGGCATATTTTGTTTTATAAACAAATGTTTTTATACAATGTATAAACCCCTTTGACTTTTACGTTTATTCAAAAGGAATCTTTTTATACAAAGCATTTTACTAAATGACAAAAAGGAATGGTTTTCTTGTCTTATGTATGCGGCGACAATGACTTCTCCGCCGTTGTGACCATTATTTGAGTTTCAGCTTCCCCTACAAGCCATAACTTTTTTTAAATGAAAAATACAAACCAAGTTTTAACTTTCATTTATTTTGGTATCGAAAATGGTTTTGAGAATGTTTAAATATATCAATGTGTTGTATTGATATCTTGTGATTGAAATGTGGAAATGTTATGTTTCCTTTATTCATGTTTTATGTGATACAATTATGTTATGTTTTATGATAAGTTTAAACCTGTTCATATGTGGAATACATTGGACTTAATAAGTGACGGGTGGAGCCCGCTATAGCTCCTCGATACATCAGCAGGTGTCATGAGACAAACTAGTGTATTGGCACGAGGCCTTGAAAAAATCTTATTTGTGGTCTTGGCATGAGGCCTTGGCAATGTGGTTATGATAGTTTGGCAATATGCATTCCATCATTAAGAAAGTGGTTATTGATATTGCAAGTGATTATTTGACCATTAGAATATCCATGTGAATAAGTAAATGGCATTATCTCATTTTACTTTTTCTATATTATGTTGAGGTTCAAGTTTAAAAGGCTTTTTTTAGTTATAAATTGCCTTAAATTTTTATGTTTATTTATGAAAGATTATGCTGTATTTTTATCCTTACTAAAAATCTGAGATCACCCCTTTCAATGTTTTAATTTTTCCTGGATGTGATGAAGTATATTATGAATGACCTGCAGGGATAGTATGAGGGGATATGAAGATAGGATGTTTTTTTAGTTTTTCTTCACTTTACGATGTAATGTAAGACTTATGAATGTATTTAGCATTTCCAAGACTACTAAACTAATCGGTCTTTCGAGATGTGATCTTTTGTGATCATGCCAATGTTACGCAATAAATCACCGACTCCGGGTAACTGGGGTTGGGGCGTTACAATTATAGTCCCTAAAAATAAATAAAATGTGTTCTGATGATAACATCCCATATATATTATTTTTTAAAAAATATTATTTCAATGGTGGGTTTTTGTTAAGAATAAAAGAAGATAACATAGAAGAACTTGAATGTTCCTAATATGTTTGATTAATTGGTGTGAAAGTTAATATAATATTTTAAAATAACATTTTACGGCTACATAAATGTGAATTTCAGGTTTGGTATCTCATTATTCATTGTTAATAGATATCATTATTTTCGAAATTTATTACCCATGTTTTCTAATATTTTTTGGGACAATATATGTAGAGTTTCCTGATTTATGATATATTTTTAAGGAAACACATGATTCTACCCTTATATTGTGAAACTATAAGGAATAGTTATAAAAATTCCACAATATTATGGGATAATATTGATTGAGGGAGAATATACCCATAATTTATGGTGGCACAGAAATGTTAATGGGGAATATTCTTGGTGAGCATCCTAACTATCAATCAATTGGTGTGATATTTTTTAAGGAAATTAATATTATGATGTAGATGTACAAAATAAAAAAGTTAGAAAGGAACTATGGAGCATTCATAAATGGTAAGTTTATCATTTAATATATTGTATAAGGTGAAAGATATATTCTATAAAATAAGTTAAAATGTATGGAGGATCTACTAGGAAATTAGAGAAACTATCCTAGTGGTTTGTATGTTTTTTTCATAATATGTGAACAAAATAACTTGTCTAATAGTGTGATTGATTTAGAGTGAATATAGAATGAAAAGGTAGTAGAAATATATGTGAAAAACTCTATCCTTAATATCTAGATAATACAAAACAACTTCAGGATCAGGATGAGTATTTCTATAACACCCTAAAATTTGAGTATGAATTTTAAATTAAATATATATTATCTTAAAATGTATCCATCACATGAATCACCAAATAAAAATTTCGAAAAACTAGACCCACACTATCATTTCTGTTTCCAAAATCACATACTCTATATACCTTATTCGACACCATTGTAGCTTCCATTATATATCTATCACATAATAACATTAATTAACGAAAATATTTCATTAAAATAATTCCTAATACATTTCATATGGAGTGCTTAATTAATCAAAATCTCCCCATAATTAGACACAAAATCTATTATTTTATTCATATCATATGAAATAATTTAATTAATAAGTAGGGGAAATGAAAAAATAATAATTAGTGAGCTCAACTACTCCACACTAGAAAATATAACACTGAATTAGTCCATACATAAGTAATATAGTAGGAATAATTAATCATCATAATTCCTTAATCTGCGGAAACTGATGAAAAAATGTGTACATGAATGAAAATGATAATAGGTAGATCACATGGATATCATAGACTAGTTCCTTAATTAGGAAATGTATAATTTTATGTTGTTTATTAAATTACCTTATCTAAAACATCAAAATCATAAACATATTTATCTTATTATAAAGGGATTTTGTCTAGGAAATATCTACTTCTTATCAGGAATAAAAATACAAAAACAGATTTATCTCATGATATTTTCCGATTCCAATAGGTTCTCTATAATTTTAAACCCCTATCATCACTTATTTAAGTATAATGAATTCTGGATATGATATGATGAGTAAACATTTGATAATAAAATTTCCATATAATCATTCATATTTTAATAACAATATATAGAACTCCAAAACATTTCCTCATGTCAATAAAAGTGATATCGGGATCATAACCAATATAGAGAAATAAGGGGGGTGGTAAAAAATACATAGTAAAAATTCCTAGGAAATAAATAAACATCTATATTGGAAGAAAAATATATATTTTCTCAATTGTTCCCCAATGAATAAATGGAGTATCTTTCTATGTATGCATCCCTCAAACTAATACAGCATATAAAAAGTGGAATAGTGTTAATTAAATAATTTCCACAATAAATTATTGTATTTACTATAGGTGAACACCCTTTAATCAAAGGAAGATAAAATAGTGTATTCATAGTGTAATGTCTTTGGAAGAGTAATGTTCATGAAAAAAAATTAATTTCAATTAAATTATTTGATCTATCAACATCACATACGAGAAACACGCTCCAAAATGTAAGAAATATTTTATAAGGATTTATGTGGTAGATTATGAATATATAGGAAAAAATGAGATAATAATACATAATATAATCAAGGCTAGAATATACCCACATTATTTGAAATAATTATAAGTGAAATAATAATAACTTAATAAATGAAAATTGAGCAACCAAAAACCCTACAACTCAAGAAATAATAGACTTAAAATATATTTTATTAAAGTAACTAATTTATATTACTGTATCCTTGGAATAAAAAATATTATGAAGATACATCCATGAGAAGTAAATAAAAAGTCAAACAGAAAACAAATCTTCTAGAATTGATGTTTGAGATAATAAACTCTTGCATATTTAGTAACATTTTTATAAAAACACCTTAGAAAGATATTTCTTAAAATTAAACATCAGTCACAATAATTAATATATATTTCATGTAATGATATCTCAAATTATAAATATATACAATGTATAAATGAAATTTGGATCATAATACCAAAAATTTCTCAAAGAGAGGAATATTAAATGAAACCCCTTACCTTGGTCTTGATTTATTCTACTCATATAGCAAGAATCATAAATAATAAATTTATGATCATTAAATCCATAAACTAGAATAATATTCAAAAATATAACCATTTATACTCCTGATGTATTGTAATTATATATATATATATATATATATTATTTAGTTTTTATTTATTTTCAAAACTAGGTATAAGTAATCCTTATCACTTTTAAGTACATTCCTAAAAGTAGTGTTGGTATTTATTCATTTTCAAAATTACATTATTATTACATGATCTAATTTACTAGATCTTATATACCATGATATTATATAAAGGGATATTTTAATTTCATCCATTTTTTATGATTAATGAGTCTAAAATCCTCAATAAGTATGTTGTATAGATTATTAATGAATGAAGGGTGTTTTCATCATTAATCAGGTAAATGTCGATAAAATTGTACCTCAACCAAAATAAAAATATATATATTTACATATTTATATCCTATTATAATATAAATTTTTTTATCAAATTCATCCATGATATAAATCACAGTACTATTCAAGTATGTGGTTAAACCAACCCAAGCATAAACAAATTGTGATTAATGGAAAATTATGTAGAGGTTTAGTTAAAATGTTTTTATTCCAGAAGAATTAAATTCATATTTATCATTTATTAGTGTGGTATATCATATTTATATAGAATTATTTTATTAACTGTTATATAATAATTATTACATAATATGAGAATTTTTTTTCTTTTAGTGGGATTGTTTTAAATGATTGAACTAATGATAATCATTTTTTCATCATATAATAAATAGGTTCTCAAGTTGTTCGTTACAAACCATTCAAAATTTCCTAAAAATTATATTTCCCTACTAAACCCATTCATTAGACCATCGATTAATTATTATAATTAAAATTTATATATATCAATCCATGGAGGTGGTAGTCCCCACATATACCTAGAGGATTATTTTGTTTTCATAGATGAAATTGAATATGGGGGAGGAAGAATATCGTATGTCATTTCAGAATATTAAAAAATTTATAGATGTCATAGTTATATATGAAATTCTAATTATTTCTGAAACCATATTAGAATGTGATGTAAAATAGACATGTTACTTAATGGAGGAGGTGGTCCTCACATACACATGATTCCCGTTTTTTTATTAATGTAAATGATAAAAGTTATTAAAATTTGAAACATCATTATAATACATTATCATCATTTAAATACACTTCTGGTTCAATTTTTATATGTTTTTTGGTAATTTTATTAATAATAATTTCACATAAATAAAATGAAAATATAAAGAAGCAGTTAGAATGTTATTACTCACTTCTTAGATTATCTTCTTTTCATAGTAGGTAAATCCTTTTAGGGATAACCATTTGAGAACAAAATAACCTCTTAATGGTGGATAAAAATATTAAATATAGGTTTGGTTTTATCTTTCACTTAAAAAATTGGTTTTTATTAGAGAATTTGAGTAGAGTAGTTCACCTTTCATATGTAAAAAGGTATGAATTTTTTTGAATACAAAAAAACATTTCAATATTGGGAATTAAATCCTAAGTATAGTGCCTCCAAAATTGATAAATAATTGAGTGGGAATCATAAAAGGTATCATAAGTCCTCTTACACCTATTCACTTACATGTTTTAAACTTGTTGTTTTACTCATTATCATTCAATATTTCAGTTTTAACTTTTTAGCTTTTTTAGTGGTAGCTAGTTTCCATCCAAAGTATCATATCCTATATCAAAAAAATAGAATGGACAATAATATATAATTTGGATAACATAATTATAAATTATAAATAATGGTTATATTATTAAATTTATAAAAATGATAAAAATTATGCACAAATACTAAATGAATGGTTTAATAAAAAATTTAGAAAAATGCAATCATGATCTAATATGACAATTTTAGGTTTTTAAAACCCAAATTGGATATTTTTAAAAGTAAAATGTCACTTTTAAAAACAGATTTTATATATAAAATGTTTTTTAAAATTCCAATGTCTTTCTTACATACTAATAATGTTATTAAATTAGTATATTTTTTTGAAATAGCATATTTTCATATTCAAATTAATATTTATATTTACAAAAAAATCCCAAAAATAATCTTAAGATAATATTAAAATTATAAGACCCAGAGTTGAATATATTTTTATTGAATTAAACTTATAAAAATTATGAATTTAACATGTAAATAAAATTATGTGAAATAATCAAAACTATTTTTATAAGAAGATATATTTGATTAGAATATTATATATTTTCATTCATGTATCATATCAACTACTCTGTCTTACCTGGTTTTCGTTTAAATGGGGTTTTGAACAATTGGTGTATGTCTCGTCTTCGCTCTAGGGTCAAATGTTTGGAGGGTATGGTTTTTCCATCGGTTCCAAGATTGTACACTCATGCACAAGACAATTACCCAATATCTAGGAGTATAAGGAGGTTGATCGTATTGTTTATGTTTCTTGGTAGGGGCTCTTATATGTAGTATCGAATTTTTTTGGCCTTAAACGTTTGTTTGATAGTGTTTTCATTGTCCTAAGTTGTGAATTCATGTGTGGTTTTCCACTTTTCCCTCAAAAGTGTTTGAATAATAAAAATTTATTTGTCAGTCCTATCATCAACTCATTTAATTATTATTAAACAATTATTCATATCACATTTATTTTATCTTTATTAAGGACATGTTTCTTTAAATATAAATTCATATCGAACAAAAATACAATATTTAGAAAAAACATTTGGAGCATAATGTGATGGTATTAGTTTGTTTATGAATATCATTTGAATTTCAAAAGAATGTGAAATTAATAATTTATTGCATTTTATAAATGTTTTATAAATTGTATATTCATATTTATTCCCACTAATTTAACAATAGGGTCCTGATGTCGATACCTAATATTTAAATTTATATATAAATATGATTTTTTCAATTATGATCAGTGTTTCATGTGGAGTATGATATCGAGCACACTAAATTAGTTAAAGGTAATGATATATTAAAATATATGGTTATTACATTCTCCCCCTTAAATAAATTTCATATTTATAATTTAAATTATTAATCAGAGATTAAAGTATGAGACTATATTCCTAACATATTTTTAATTTTGAATATAACTTCAAATATGACACTAACCATAGTATAATAGGATAAATTAATTTTATTTTATTTCGTCAAACAACATTAATCATTGATATATTCATATACTCAAGCATGCATATACCTAAATCATATATTCCCCAAAATATACCATAAAAAAAGCAATTAGAATCACTAAGACATTAATCCTAAGTGAAACCCCACATTCTTCTAAAACATTTACACTATCATCAACCATTATGTTATATTAACCACTAACTCATAAATTCACTTAAAATTAAATATATATTATAATAATGAAAATGAGATAAACATCACTAAAAAATCATGTATCACCTTTTCATTATGTTATTAATAATTTACAAGGTTATAAATACTATCTAATTATCGTTTCTCAAAATAAATCTACCACTTATTACCTCAAAATAATGAATATTTTAAACCTGAGAGTTTTTCATCCAACAATCATGTGTTCCCAAATAGTTATACCCAAAAACATTTCCTTTTCATGAAATTAGATTTCAAGTTTATGTATATAAGTAAATATATTTTTCCAACTATAAAATAATAATTTATACTGAAGAATCCATAAATTATTCACATAATCCTCATACATTTTATCATTTAATAAAATATCATAGATAAATTTCCCACACTAATGAAAATAACTATGATTTTTAATGTTTAATTATTCTTAAAATGTCGTTCTATCTACCAAAGGTAAGACTAGAAAACTCTCAATTTATATCATAATAGGCATATATTAATGTTATCAACCATTCAGGTATGATCCCTTATTCATTTACTAGACATAGTGGTTTCAAAATAAGTAACTATTTTATCATCATTTTTTATCCTATTTAAACCCAACCAAAAATCCAAAATGATTAGGTTATTATCTAACAGATTATGTGTAAATGATCATAGGAATATGAAATCTTAAACTTCAATAATGACACCTTTATTTCATCCTTTTATACATTATGTTCAATCTAACTTTATTTAAGTTATTTTCTCTCATAATTATAATCCTAATCTATTATAGTAATTAAAAAAATCAATGGATCCTAATTAGATTATTTATTGAATAAATAAGATACCCTAAGAGTTTCAAACCAGGTGTTCAGTTATACCTCCATGTCATGCAATATGTCATAATCCAGTTAACACCCAATTCATATTATCGGGTTCATTACCCCATGTTATTAATGTTCCATATCCTGTATCACTCCATGGTCCTATTCTAAAAACACATTCTTTATGTAAAATCTTTCACATGAACTCTAGTTTCTCAGGCATAATTATCCCATAATTTATTGAGATATAAAAATATTAACTTAAATATAATTATAATATATATTTTGTTTATAGAATTAGATAGTTTTGTGAAATCATAAAATAATAAAGAACATGGCTTTCTCAACTAATGTAAATATTCTTCCACTATATAAGAAATTACGTAATCCATAATAAGTCTTCAATATGCCCCAAAAATCCCATAAAAATTCAATTATTTTAGTCATGTCAGGTGTAATATGTATCTTAATATATAGGGGAAATCAAAACATAATAAAGGGTTACTTTAGACACTTTTTATGGGTGGATATAGAACTGAGGAAACCATGGAATATTCGTAGAAAAAATATTATGGTATGAATAATAAATCACTATAATTCATCAATCAACTGAAACTAATAAAATAATATATTCATTGATAGAAATGGAAAATAATAGATCATACAAATAACAATGATTGGTTCCCTAATGACTAAATTCATAACATCGGATAGCTAATTCAATTCCCTTCGACAATACATCATGATTTTAGACATCATGGTCTTACGGATAGGGTCCTATATCTAGAAAATAAATTGTTCTATGTAGGCGTACTTCAAATCACTAAATTTTTTCTCTCATTAGACCCATCTATGAAACATGGGGCTATATAATTTTGGGACCCAACAATCACATTTTTATTTCTATTTCAATAATCATATGAGATTGTAGTTAAACAATTCGTAATCATCTTCTCTAATATTATGTGGTATTGGATTAATTACAAATCAAACACCAATACATTTCCCTATGATAATATAAGGTATAAAATGATCATAAAACATCCAAATAATAAAGGTTTATGGTTTTTCAATATATAGTCAACTTTCCTATGTAATTAGTATAGATCCATATCATAATTACAGATATAAATATTTCAAATAGTTCACCAACAAATAAATGAAATGGTTTTCTATGTCAGTTTTCCATCAACTAACATTGTATAGAGTAATGGGTATACTGTCAAGTTTAAAATTTCAATAATCAATTAATGAAAGGAATCTACATGAACACCATTCAATCAATGGTATTGAAAAAAGGGATATTCAAAAATAAAATACATTTTAAATAAAATCACCATAAAAACATTATAACTCCTATAATATTGATTTCAACTACCAAAAACACTTATGGGAATCATAATTTATATGTTAATAAATATTATAGAAGGTTTTATGTCTTAGGAATGTGAATCCATATAGAAAATGAAATAATACCACATAATTCAATCAATGGTATAATGTATCAAAAGTTTTATGAAATGACTAGAGGATAAATGATTGTAACTCAATGACTAGATACTGGGTTACAAAAAAAATTACAATTGGGGTAATAACTATGTCAAAATAAATTTAAGGAAGATTTAGTAATTTGGTTTGTTATTAAAAATGAGGAAAAAATATATATGATCAAGAGAAAACCCATGGATAGTGAATACACCATTAGTTGGAAAACATAGTGTATAGAAAAAAGACTAGGAACCAGTGGAAGCTGGCCATACGAAAATTAAATAAAAGAGTAGGATACTTAGGCATACAAGGGGTTATTACATAGGTGAGTGTTCGACACCCAATATCTATCAGCCTCCACAAGTGGGGAATAATAATCAGGCGCCATGAAAGACTGAATCCCACCCAGGTAAATGAGTGCCTGCTTTTCCAGAGCATCTACTACCTGGTTGGCCTCCCGATAGACATGTGAATCCACTAGACGTATTTGTGTGACCTTGTTCAGACAATCAACCCATTGGGGTAGCACAAACCAAGGCACATTACATGTCTTGCACATTAGCGCATGAACTTTAGACTGGTAGTCAGATTCAATCCATATACATTTCCAATTAAACCAGATAACATACCTGAAAGCATATATCATGGCCTAGAATTGAGCTTCGAGGGTGTTTCCAATTCCAATGGCATGGTGAAAGAATCCCATTACAAACCCACGGTATGTACGGAACACTCCACCGCATCCCGACATACCAGGTGTGCATGCCGCATCACCGTCAACATTCACCTTAAGAAAAGGCACAGTGGGTGGAATCCACCGAATATGTTTCAGCATTCGAGGCTTCTGTGGCAGACCCGAAATGCAAATATTTCTCATAATTTGGAGATCCTCAAAAGTGTTATACATGGCTCCATCCTGGTCCATTGAGGCAGCATAAAAATACTTATTGATAGCCATCATACCTTATTTTACAGTGGAGTGTGCATCACAA
Source organism: Viscum album (assembly GCA_963277665.1). Taxonomy (NCBI): domain Eukaryota; kingdom Viridiplantae; phylum Streptophyta; class Magnoliopsida; order Santalales; family Viscaceae; genus Viscum; species Viscum album. The sequence goes on from OY728123.1 coordinate 351,992,653, forward strand.
AACAGCATTCGGTTTCGGGATTCCCAGATATCTGCAATAACTGCAGCAACAACCACCAAAAACAGGTTTTGAATATACTCACAGCATTGATCATACACCATGCTGGATAGCAGGTCTAGTAATGGCTTGTAGGTGTCGACCACTATCCCAAACAAATAGCCAATGTAATCCCAAAGATTCCTGGCACGACTGCATTCCATTAAGACATGACGTATCGAGTCCTCCTTAACTCTATAAATGGAACACATAGTGGCCATTTGCAGGCCAGACCGTTTGAGAACGTTAGTTGGGGGCATTCTATTTTTTCAAATTATCCATATCAAGAAGAACCTAGCAGGCAGAATGAATCTAGCTTTGAAATGCAGTAGCCATGCCAATGTAGGAGTCAGACCCTCACAAGCTATCCTGTAAAAATCCTTACAGTTAAACTTTCCAGTTTTGGAATGGACCCAAATCAGAGTATCAACATCCATGAAACCATATCAATTGATTTGATTTTCCACCTCCATAGGAATGTCAAAAATAGGAGCATGAATTTGTGAAAGGAAACCCGAGATGGACATAGGGGCTACTTCAGTTGGAACATTAACATCACAAAGTGACTGTGTGAGCCACTTTGTTTCCCAACAATTCTTGGTGGAATCCCGGCAAACCAAAAATTTAGTATCCCACATTATCCTCGCATACGCATTCTTGAGATATGCCCAAACATATGAGGCAAGATAATAGTTATTACTATTGAAAAGCCTCTTTGGGATTCGATACGAATGGAATTCATCGTCATCATCATGTGGGATTTGGTTTCGGGTGAATTTCCCAATCAAACCATCATTGAAGGTACGTAGGTCCTTAACCCCAAGGCCCCCCATATCCACGGGCTTTATGAATTCATTCCACGCAACTATAATCAGCTTACTTCCATGTGGTGACCCTATCCAGATAAATTTTTTTACCATGCTATGAAGCTCCATAATAAGTCCTCTCAACCATCTATAAAGGAAGAAGGAATAAACGAACTTCGGTGTGATCACTGATTTCACCATTATACTACCCATTTATAGTCATTTTGTAAAAAATTATCAGACATTTCTTCAAATTTTAAACACCCAGTGTAAATAATCTATATCACATAGAAATATTTTTACAAAAATGATTTTAGTATATAATAATTTTTAAATGTTTGTGGTTCCCCATTACATATGGGTTAATGATAGGGATTAATAAATGGTCTCTTTTTATAAATTATATTATTTTTAAGTGTAACCTACTGGTAATTTTCTTGTACTCAGTCCAATCAATACAAACTCTCAATCTTACCTCATGTGATGTTGTAATATAATATAGAGTATATGACCATATTTTCATTGATTTTCCTAAATATTATAATCCTTAATGTATTGTTTATACCCCCCCCCCCACCCAGCCACCGCAGATTAATCGCAAAAAAAGTGATTACAACCATAGATAATCCCAGTCTAATCAACAGAGGTATCATTGTGTTGCTCTACATCAAGCACTAAATGTAAGATTTGTTAATTGATTCTAATAAAATATATAATACTTCCTCATCTATTTATGTATGATCTATAACTATAAATACCTTATTCCTTTTAGATGGTATCCTTCCTCCATTATCATACTATTTTAGGCTTTCTCATTTAGAGTACTTCATGGTATTCAACAGCAACATGTAAAAGATATATTGTCCATGAAACTCCTTCTATATATAGTGTGATCTATATTATCCTAGGATTATTTGAATACTCATGTATATATCTTTTAAGGAATTATAATTTCATTTCACTTTAATTTATAAACTATTGTATCCGTTTTCTCTAAATTGTCTTATGAAATGGATGCAAGATCTCTCAATTCCCAACACTCTCTCTTTCTCTCCACCTACAAAAATTTATAGATCTCATTTATATATTGTAATTATCATCTTGAGAAAAAATTAATAAAATAGTTATATGGTTTTTTATTAAATTCCTAAATCTTTAGGTCACGTCTCCCATAATTTCTTCATCATAAGTGCAAATAAAATAAAGTTATTATTTCTATTTTAAATGATGTCAATGTTTCCAAATTAAATTCCTCATTAATTCAAAAGATAATATATATTTAATTTCATATAATTATTGCTCCTAAATGTATCATGAATAATTATTCATGTATCATAACATTTTTTTAATAAAATAACGCATGAATTGATTCATATCAAATATCTCAACAACTCGTAATTATCATGTCCATTTTTTATTGATTGATGACCCATAATAATTACACACTAGATATCCAAGGAATTCAAGTATAATAATTTCTTATTCATATGCTTAATTAATATCCATGTTCTCATTAATTCATCCTTTAATCAATCATGCATCACATTAATTGTAAAGACCCGTAAAATTCAAGGAAATTTTTTTCTTAATTTTCTTTAGAATTTTACAAGAGCGCGGTTTCAGACGGCACCTGATTCCGAGGCCCGGAGTGCCCGGAATTAATTTCCGAAGTTTGGCTCGGGTATGTTCAGTGAACGAACGAGCGGGATTTTCCTAACTTTTGATCCGGTGCTCGGAATTGAAATCCGAGGGCACCGATGAACTCGCAGCGCCGATTTTCGCTTTTTGAGACCTTTTCGGGAGTTGCTTTTGTTGCGGGTTGAAAGTTACGTTTTGGGGTTTTTCAGTTAAGTTAAATAAAATTTGTGCAAAACAAATTTTATTTTAACTTATTTTAAAAACCTACCAAAGAAGGTTAGAAGTGGGACCCACACCCACTTAACCTCCCTTGGGAGGATTAAGTGTGGTGGGGCCCACACGAACCCCTTTTTGTTTTCAAATTCCTTAACCTCTCAAAACCCTTCCTCTTATTTATGTAACTCTCCCCTTCTTTAACTCTTGCCAATTTATCTTTTCATTTAATTTTGTCAACTCTAGACTTAATTAATGAATTGAATTCAACTTTTGAATTTTGAAAGGTTGGCAAAGTGAGAATAAAATAAGATGTAGTCTTATTTTATTTTTGGTTGATCGTTTGTTCCCTTGAGAGCTTTTGAGAGCATTCCTCTTCATCTTCAACTCTGACGAAGAACGAAGAACGAAGAACGCTCAAACTCTGACGAAGAACGAAGAACGACGCCTCTCTTCTTCGTCCTCGGTGTCAACGAGAGGGAACGCCGCTTCCTCCTCGGACCATCTTCATCGGCGTACAAGTTTCGCCAACGACGTGACTCTTCGAACGCATCCCTTCGTCATCGGATTTGACGAACGGCTTCCGCGACACCCGACCTCCGCGACGCCGTCTTCCGCGGAGCGTAGCCGAACCTTTGAATCTTAAACCCGAGGTAGGGGTTTTTGTTTTCATTTTGGTTTTCTTACTCCTTTTCTTGATCGTGAATAGCAAGTCTAACGTATGGCTTATTTATTTAAGTTTCGTTATTATTTCTTTAACGTGAGGGGGGCCGGACCGCACAAACACGGCCGAATCCCCCCTCCATCGTTCATGTTTGTTTATGCTGGTGGAAACATGTAGCGTGGTGCCGTCGCACCAAGCGGATGAACGTTCATTTATTTTGCGCAACGCCGTCGCGCTTCGCCGAGGAGAGTCTTCAAGAACGCGACGCCGTCGTGCCGCGTTGGAAGGATCCATGGCACGGCGAAAGGGGCGCGGTGCCGTCGCACCGCGCCGGACGACGAACACCGCGGCCGGTTCCGGGCCGCGGCGGGACGAGAAGACCGCGGCCGGTTCCGGGCCGTGGCGGGATGAGAAGACCGCGGCCGGTTCCGGGCCGCGGCGGAAGAGGAGACCGGCGGCCGGGCCGCCGGTGTCGGAAGTCGAGGGCGGGACCGGAATTTCCGGTCCCGTTGGTAAAAACCGGTCGGCCAGCGGGCCGGCCGGATGTCATAAAACCGGGGGATTAAACCCCCGGCCGGTTCTTCAAACCCCCCTCTTAATGAGGGGGGCGGTTCAATTAAAGGAGGGGGGGGCAAAGCCCCCCCGGTTTGTTCCAGCCGGCCCCCACTTGCGGGGGCCGTTTCCTGCTTTTTGGCACGGCACAAGGCCGTGCCGCCTTTCAAAACCACGGGGGCAATTAAGCCCCCGGTTCGTGACTAAGCGGCCCCCACGTGCGGGGGCCGTCCCTTCAAAATCGGCACGGCAAAGCCGCGCCGCCATCAAACCGCGGGGGCAATCAAGCCCCCCGCGTGACCACCACGTGCGGCGCCAGGCGCCGCCGCCGCCACCGCGGCCCGCCGCCGCCGCCACCGCGGCCCGCCGCCGCCGCCACCGCGGCCCGCCGCCACCGCGGCCCGCCGCCCCCGGGGGGGGGGGGGGGGGGGGGGGGGGTCGGGCCGGGTCGGCCCGGACCCGGACCCCCCGTTTCGAACCAGATTCGGTTTTTGGCTCATAACTTGAGCCTCGGACCTCCGAATGACGAACCGTCTGCGGCAACGCGATCCTTGGATCGAGACGGTCGTTTCGGTTTATCGCACTCAAGGTTTCGGATTACTTTGAGTTCGGCCGGGTTGGTTCGTTCACGAAACCAACCGGGCCTTCGGAGCGGAAACGCTCATATGTTGAGCTACGGACGTCTGATTGACGTGCCGTCAGTCGCGTAGTGTTCCTCTTAGTGAGACGGATCTTTTGGCATACTCCGCCCGAGGTTTGGACGCAGGTGGAGTACGGTCGGGTTGGTTTTGCCTTAAAAACCAACCGGGCCCCGGAGACGAAAATGCCAATAACTCTCAGACCGGGCGTCCGATCGACGCGCCGTCTGTTGCGTTGAGTTCCTGTTGGCGATACGGAACTTTGGGATACATCAACTCTGGTCTTTGTGACAGTTGATGTATCAGCCTCTCGGCTCGTGGAGCGGACCCTCCGTACGAGCTTGCTGTGTGCGGGAACCCTAGTGCTGGCTGCGACTGTTCTACTGCTACGACTGCTACTGTGACTGCGACGACGACAGTACAGAGATCCTGTGTGGATTTGACGACGACAGTACAGAGGTCCTGTGTGGATTTGACGACGACAGTACAGAGATCCTGTGTGGATTTGACGACGACAGTACAGAGATCCCGTGTGGATTTGACGACGACAGTACAGAGATCCTGTGTGGATTCGACGACGACGACTACAGCACTCAGCGATCCTTCGTGGATCAGTGCTACAGGTTCTGTGTGAGCCCGATCCTGTGTGGGTCCTTGCGCTCAGCGGTTCTGTGTGAGCCAGCGCCTACAGGTTCTGTGTGAGCCCGATCCTGTGTGGGTCTTCTGCGGGGGTTAGTTACCTATCGATCCTTCGTGGGTCCGACGACTTAGATGGATCAGTGATCATCTTTATCGTCCTTGAAGAAGTATACCTGTGTGAGCTGAATCCTGTTGTTTTCCTGTGTGGATTGTGTTGTGCAATCCTGTGTGGATTATATTTTGCTTCCCTTGTGGATTACGTATACTTTCCTGCGTGGACTGAGTTGTACTTGGGCTCGGAGGTTGGAGCGTATCTGAATTAATGACTTAGGTATATGTATGGGCATATACCTAAGCAGTGTCGGTTGTTACTTCGTGATTGTACTTTTCTTTGTGGTTTATCCTTTGTGGATTTGAGAGACCTTCAGGGGTCTCGGGGTCCCTACTGAGTAGCTTATACTCACCCCTGCACGGGCTTCGCCCGCACTACGTTGTGTTGGTTGCAGACGACGGACATCGTTGACTTAGCTGAGGCTTGTAGAGCGGGACGGTAACCGGAGGTGGACCACTGGGCGGGATGTGCACGGAGCGGACGGCGGGACCCGTGGAGCAGAGGAGCTATCTGTACCCACCCTTCAGGTGGGATTTCCGGTGGACAGCTCGGAGTAGCGGCTTTTACTTTACAGTTGCTGTTTTTCCCTTTTTGAGTTGTACTTTACTTACAGTTTGGGTTTGTATTCTGGCCCATTTACTTTTCCGCACTTTCAGTTGTACTCTGCTTGTTTAGTGTTTACTTTCCGCTTGCTTACTCTGTGGAGTTGGTTACTTTTCAAAGGCAATGCCTTCCCTTTTTACTGGGTTTTACGCCTTGGTGCTAGTCGCCAGCCCCTGGCCTATGGAAGGCGGGCTTGGGGTAGTCACGGCACGGACCCCGAGGGCGGGTCGTGACAAATTGGTATCAGAGGAGTTCGGTTCTACCGCGAACTCTGATCTTTTCTGTGTGAAGCAATAATGTTTAGCGTATTGAGTGTGGTTATCAGTCCAGGGAGTCCAGTGTTGGTGCGGCGGCCGACGTATCCGTACACCAGGACCCTGACTTCTGATTTCCGACTTAATGCACGAAAACATTGATTGCGTGTGTGTTTCAAGTTTTCTTTGTGATTACTTGTGTCAGCTCACCGGGTATACTGATCTGCTTTATGAAAGTCTCAAGTTTTCCTTGTGATTACTTGTGCCAGCTCACCAGGTATACTGTTCTAACCGTGGCGCACCTGTTTCCTTTTCAGGATGGCCCCACGACGGCAGGGCAGCATGACAGTCGCTCAGTACTCGGCGAGATTTACCGATCTCTCGCGCTACTCGACCGACATGGTACGGGACCCATTCTTCAGGGCCCGGACCTTCGAGCAGGGTTTGAGACAAGAGATCAGGGCATCGCTGATCTCCCTCAGCATACCGACTCAGACAGGAGTACTGGAGCGGGCTCTTCTGATCGAGAGCTTCCTTGCTGAGTCTACACCAGCACAGAGACCCACCGCAGGACGGCACGTGGCAGAGTCATCTGCAGCTGGCAGTCGGCGAATGACTCAGGGGTCCAGACAGACCAGACCTCAGGGCACTGGCTCAGCAGTGCAGGGCACACAACGCGGAGCCAGTCTTTCGAGTGGAAAACAGTGCTATGCATGCGGCGGGCGAGGCCACATGGCTCGTGACTGCCCGACCCGCCATGCGGAGGAGCAGCAGACGGTTGAGGAACCACCTAGGCAGAGGCAGAGGTTCGACCGTGGCGGTCTGCAGGGAGGAGGCGGACGAGGCAGAGGAGCTGGACGAGCAGCTGGTGGTGGCCGACGCTTTGAGGCTCTACCACCACCACCACCAGGAGGTCCACCCCGACCGCAGGGGAGAGCCCAGCTTCAGGCAGCCGAGGCCTTCGATCATGGAGCCCTGGGAGCCGATGGACAGGAGAAAAACTAGTGGATACATCCTTTGTACTTCTGGTTCCTTGTTGCTTTTGTGTAGCGTCTTGTATTACGAGCTGCAATAATAAAAGACGCATACCTTGTGATGTTTTCGTTCCTGTCCTCTATCGTAATGTTACTAAGAGGTTCCAGTTTTGGCTGTTGACTTGACCCTCACTTGTGAGACATCTACTGGAGGAGACCCAGTTACCACACACTGATGCCGACAGTGTGACTCAACCCTTGGAGGCGAGAGTAACGGTTGAATCTCTTAGTAGTAGCGTCGAGGCCTTACGACGTCATCCTTAGTATGGATTAGTATCATCCATGTTAGGATTGACTGTTTTAGGCAAAGAATGTGGTTCATCCAGGGGATGAGACCAGATTTCTCTTTTCGGCAAAAGAGAAATCTTGCAGCTCTGGTGGGACCGGAGATGGTCCGGGCCACGTCAGAGGAGGTCCATGTCATCCAGGAGCGGGTCCTACATGGGCGATCGATTCCTCTTGTGCGCAACAGATGGCGGCACGGGAATCTCCAGGAGAGCACATGGGAGCGGGAGGCTCAGATGCGTGCTCAGTACTCTCTTTTGGTTTCCCTAGTTTTTGATGTAGCTTTACGGGGACGTAAAGCCCTGAGGTGGGAGTAATGTAAAGACCCGTAAAATTCAAGGAAATTTTTTTCTTAATTTTCTTTAGAATTTTACAAGAGCGCGGTTTCAGACGGCACCTGATTCCGAGGCCCGGAGTGCCCGGAATTAATTTCCGAAGTTTGGCTCGGGTACGTTCAGTGAACGAACGAGCGGGATTTTCCTAACTTTTGATCCGGTGCTCGGAATTGAAATCCGAGGGCACCGATGAACTCGCAGCGCCGATTTTCGCTTTTTGAGACCTTTTCGGGAGTTGCGTTTGTTGCGGGTTGAAAGTTACGTTTTGGGGTTTTTCAGTTAAGTTAAATAAAATTTGTGCAAAACAAATTTTATTTTAACTTATTTTAAAAACCTACCAAAGAAGGTTAGAAGTGGGACCCACACCCACTTAACCTCCCTTGGGAGGATTAAGTGTGGTGGGGCCCACACGAACCCCTTTTTGTTTTCAAATTCCTTAACCTCTCAAAACCCTTCCTCTTATTTATGTAACTCTCCCCTTCTTTAACTCTTGCCAATTTATCTTTTCATTTAATTTTGTCAACTCTAGACTTAATTAATGAATTGAATTCAACTTTTGAATTTTGAAAGGTTGGCAAAGTGAGAATAAAATAAGATGTAGTCTTATTTTATTTTTGGTTGATCGTTTGTTCCCTTGAGAGCTTTTGAGAGCATTCCTCTTCATCTTCAACTCTGACGAAGAACGAAGAACGAAGAACGCTCAAACTCTGACGAAGAACGAAGAACGACGCCTCTCTTCTTCATCCTCGGTGTCAACGAGAGGGAACGCCGCTTCCTCCTCGGACCATCTTCGTCGGCGTACAAGTTTCGCCAACGACGTGACTCTTCAAACGCATCCCTTCGTCATCGGATTTGACGAACGGCTTCCGCGACACCCGACCTCCGCGACGCCGTCTTCCGCGGAGCGTAGCCGAACCTTTGAATCTTAAACCCGAGGTAGGGGTTTTTGTTTTCATTTTGGTTTTCTTACTCCTTTTCTTGATCGTGAATAGCAAGTCTAACGTATGGCTTATTTATTTAAGTTTCGTTATTATTTCTTTAACGTGAGGGGGGTCGGACCGCACAAACACGGCCGAATCCCCCCTCCATCGTTCATGTTTGTTTATGCTGGTGGAAACAAGTAGCGTGGTGCCATCGCACCACGCGGATGAACGTTCATTTATTTTGCGCAACGCCGTCGCGCTTCGCCGAGGAGAGTCTTCAAGAACGCGACGCCGTCGTGCCGCGTTGGAAGGATCCATGGCACGGCGAAAGGGGCGCGGTGCCGTCGCACCCCGCCGGACGACGAACACTGCGGCCGGTTCCGGGCCGCGGCGGGACGAGAAGACCGCGGCCGGTTCCGGGCCGCGGCGGGATGAGAAGACCGCGGCCGGTTCCGGGCCGCGGCGGAAGAGGAGACCGGCGGCCGGGCCGCCGGTGTCGGATGTCGAGGGCGGGACCGGAATTTCCGGTCCCGTTGGTAAAAACCGGCCGGCCAGCGGGCCGGCCGGATGTCATAAAACCGGGGGATTAAACCCCCGGCCGGTTCTTCAAACCCCCCTCTTAATGAGGGGGGCGGTTCAATTAAAGGAGGGGGGGGGCAAAGCCCCCCCGGTTTGTTCCAGCCGGCCCCCACTTGCGGGGGCCGTTTCCTGCTTTTTGGCACGGCACAAGGCCGTGCCGCCTTTCAAAACCACGGGGGCAATTAAGCCCCCGGTTCGTGACTAAGCGGCCCCCACGTGCGGGGGCCGTCCCTTCAAAATCGGCGCGGCAAAGCCGCGCCGCCATCAAACCGCGGGGGCAATCAAGCCCCCCGCGTGACCACCACGTGCGGCGCCAGGCGCCGCCGCCGCCCCCGCGGCCCGCCGCCGCCACCGCCGCGGCCCGCCGCCGCCGCCGCCACCGCGGCCCGCCGCCGCCGCGCCGCTGCCGCGCCGCCCCCGGGGGGGGGGGGGGGGGGGGGTCGGTCCGGGTCGGCCCGGACCCGGACCCCCCGTTTCGAACCAGATTCGGTTTTTGGCTCATAACTTGAGCCTCGGACCTCCGAATGACGAACCGTCTGCGGCAACGCGATCCTTGGATCGAGACGGTCGTTTCGGTTTATCGCACTCAAGGTTTCGGATTACTATGAGTTCGGCCGGGTTGGTTCGTTCACGAAACCAACCGGGCCTTCGGAGCGGAAACGCTCATATCTTGAGCTACGGACGTCCGATTGACGTGTCGTCAGTCGCGTAGTGTTCCTCTTAGTGAGACGGATCTTTTGGCATACTCCGCCCGAGGTTTGGACGCAGGTGGAGTACGGTCGGGTTGGTTTTGCCTTAAAAACCAACCGGGCCCCGGAGACGAAAATGCCAATAACTCTCAGACCGGGCGTCCGATCGACGCGCCGTCTGTTGCGTTGAGTTCCTGTTGGCGATACGGAACTTTTGGATACATCAACTCTGGTCTTTGTGACAGTTGATGTATCAGCCTCTCGGCTCGTGGAGCGGACCCTCCGTACGAGCTTGCTGTGTGCGGGAACCCTAGTGCTGGCTGCGACTGTTCTACTGCTACGACTGCTACTGTGACTGCGACGACGACAGTACAGAGATCCTGTGTGGATTTGACGACGACAGTACAGAGATCCTGTGTGGATTTGACGACGACAGTACAGAGATCCCGTGTGGATTTGACGACGACAGTACAGAGATCCTGTGTGGATTCGACGACGACGACTACAGCACTCAGCGATCCTTCGTGGATCAGTGCTACAGGTTCTGTGTGAGCCCGATCCTGTGTGGGTCCTTGCGCTCAGCGGTTCTGTGTGAGCCAGCGCCTACAGGTTCTGTGTGAGCCCGATCCTGTGTGGGTCTTCTACGGGGGTTAGTTACCTATCGATCCTTCGTGGGTCCGACGACTTAGATGGATCAGTGATCATCTTTATCGTCCTTGAAGAAGTATACCTGTGTGAGCTGAATCCTGTTGTTTTCCTGTGTGGATTGTGTTGTGCAATCCTGTGTGGATTATATTTTGCTTCCCTTGTGGATTACGTATACTTTCCTGCGTGGACTGAGTTGTACTTGGGCTCGGAGGTTGGAGCGTATCTGAATTAATGACTTAGGTATATGTATGGGCATATACCTAAGCAGTGTCGGTTGTTACTTCGTGATTGTACTTTTCTTTGTGGTTTATCCTTTGTGGATTTGAGAGACCTTCAGGGGTCTCGGGGTCCCTACTGAGTATCTTATACTCACCCCTGCACGGGCTTCGCCCGCACTACGTTGTGTTGGTTGCAGACGACGGACAACGTTGACTTAGCTGAGGCTTGTAGAGCGGGACGGTAACCGGAGGTGGACCACTGGGCGGGACGTGCACGGAGCGGACGGCGGGTCCCGTGGAGCAGAGGAGCTATCTGTACCCACCCTTCAGGTGGGATTTCCGGTGGACAGCTCGGAGTAGCGGCTTTTACTTTACAGTTGCTGTTTTTCCCTTTTTGAGTTGTACTTTACTTACAGTTTGGGTTTGTATTCTGGCCCATTTACTTTTCCGCACTTTCAGTTGTACTCTGCTTGTTTAGTGTTTACTTTCCGCTTGCTTACTCTGTGGAGTTGGTTACTTTTCAAAGGCAATGCCTTCCCTTTTTACTGGGTTTTACGCTTTGGTGCTAGTCGCCAGCCCCTGGCCTATGGAAGGCGGGCTTGGGGTAGTCACGGCACGGACCCCGAGGGCGGGTCGTGACATTAATGCATCATTCTAATTGAATACAATATTTTTTTATTCATATACTTCATTGATTATTTAATACCTGGATGATTAAAGATTTAATTTATATAACTTATGATAACCTTGGGATCATAATTCATGAAAGCATAAAAATACTCTTCATCAATGAGAACACCACTAATATAGGTGGTATTTTATACTGAAATAATGTATCTTCTCAAAATAAATTGATTATCATCCTTAAAAGGGAATCTTAATGAGTGCGAAGATAATCCAAACTCTTTAATCCCATAAATCATTAAAAGGAGGATACAATTATTTTTATCAGGTCATATCATATCATGTTATCAGACCAATGTTATCATAACAAATGGTGGCATATCATGGTAGTCTACTAACATTAGAAAAAAATTTCTAGTTTTATAATTCCTAGTGGTAGAAGGCATATTGGTGGAATTTGGTGGTAATATCATAGTGGTGACACCTAAAAGTATAAATCTTGGTTGTCATGAGACTATTTATAGAAATATTGATTGTAAAATCCATAGAAGTATAATCTGATTCCTAGAAGTATCACTCGATAGCTGGAAGTGTCACATAATTCCTTGCTGTATCTCATCACCCTTACATAACATCTTCAAAAAACCTTTACGTACCCTAAATTTATTTCCTATAAATATGATATGTATTTTTATATTTTCAATTTCAAAAGTCATGTTCCCCTCATTTAGATGTCTAAATACACATACAAAGTTTCACCCCCATGTAAGCTAGAACCCTTATGCAAGTTTGCTGCTACCCTAGATCGACGTTTAAAATCACACAGTTATCCATACATAAAATTATGAATCCACATATTACCTTTATGTGGAACCCATTTACCCTTACATAGGAACATAGATAGTTTTTATTTCCTTTACATAATGATACAAATTACCATTATAAAATTTTTATGTGTACTATTATACAGTGCCTTCTAGTACACTTATACTGGAAGTGTAAATTCCAAATTACCCTCAACCAACCTCAAAATACCATTACATAGTTTGAGATACTGTAATGCATGTAATGGTTTTGTAAATATACCTTTATGTACTAATTTAAATTCCTATTTTATCTTTACATAGGTATCCACATTAACTAAAACTCAACTTGGGGCTTATCCAAATTCCTTAGGCTCAATCCTAAGACCATCCAAATTCCATCAAAATCCATAGACTTTGTTTATACAACCACCAATACCTGTAATGAATTACATTGATGAAACATAAAATAATCAACATATATTCAAGGATACTTTCCAAATAATGAAATACCATACCATTAAATGATTCTATATTAATTTTTCAAGAATTATTACCACTACATTCTTTACACACTAAAATAGATTGACTCATGACAAAAATGAAACAATTGTGCCCAATAATATCTCCATCATATTTTTTCAATATCTCTCAACCTTTTTTATGGGAATATTGGTGCCCAAACTATCTCCCTTTTTTATAAATCAAATTAAATTGTTAATTCCTTGGTTTTTTAATGTATCTTTCTTCTTATCAAAGAATTCAAGTTTCCCTACACCTTTTATATATAGAACGAAGGGGACAAATGGTTCTCTTAGTAATGTTCCATTAATTAATCGACTATAATACTATATATGCTAGCCTAGAGTATAAAATAAGAGATGTATAGAAAAGGATTGACTATGTTGTCTATAAACTGAAATGCATATGATATCATGCTCAGTATATTATCAATTCTCAAGATAGGTGCTTTTAAGAATAAAAATACATGATCTTCCACACACTTAAACAAAAAAAAACATTAAGGTGAATAAAATCTGTCACGCCATTTCCATCATAGTTCCATCAACTGCAAACTCCCTGTTAATAAATATTATTAAAAAAATTAAGAATTAGTAGTGAGAGTGTTATTATAATAACTCAAACTCTATGTATGAAACCTCTATATAATTTCTAACTTCAAAATAATTTAGTAATCAAATATTCTTCTAAAATTTGTTCCTACATAAGGGATGTACACCTCTTCTAAAATTTCTTAATATTTATAAGAATCCCTGATGTAAAATTTCTTCATTCTTTCCATAAGTGACACCATAACACATATCATTTAATTCCCTACATGTAAGATTAAATTAAAATAAAAATCTACAATAAAGAGGGACCACTTGGTTTTTCAGAAGCAACTATGTGTTTGAGAGATTCCATTCAATCCAAAACATTATTTCATTCATAAGAAAAACGTTAATTTATGTTATATTTCCTTTTCCATTTTTTTCATTTGAGCATATAAATCCTTTGGTACATTCATTTTTTCCTTATTTCATATGTCTATTATTATCATGAATTTTAATAGTATAACCACATTCTGGAGATTTGTGTGAAAACATCTTGTAACACCAACATTAGACTATGAGGCTTCTTCAGTTTTTTCCTGTTATAGATTTTCTAGTTTTCACAGATTCGGAAACATTTAATTTTTTAGTGGAACCACCAATATTTTGGAAACATGATGGGGAAAACTATTAAAAAATATTTTCTCAAAAACCCGTGATATGGTTGGTTTATGAGTACCTTTTACCATTGATGCTTTCCCAAAATGTTAGTTTAATCATATACTAGAAACCAAAACAAAATTTTTAAAATAAAATGTTTTTATTTTTTCAATACATTATTCATAGTGGAAATTCCCATTTCCAAAGAAGATGATCTCATTGGATTATTTATATACATATGAGATTTATTGATGTCATGAATCTTAATGTAATGATTTTTGGAAATAACACTTTCTTAAACAACATAATATGGTTCACCTTTTCATAATTCATGGTTCTTTAATATCGTCTCTATGTAAATAAACATCATGTTGATATATTTATTCTAATCATCAATAGATCTCATCAAATATTCCCAATCATCCTTCATCTTATTTACTTATTATTCATGCATTTTTTCCTAAAATAAATTTTCAAGCACCGTTACCCTTTTTTCTTTAACCACTTATTGATCATCTTTGAAATCATTAGATAAATTGATAAATTTTTCAATAGTATGGAATGACTCTAAAAAATATCAAAACAGAATTCCTATAAGAATAAACTTGAAATTTTATTTAGTCTGGATATTGAATTTATCGATTACTTCTATCAGGTCAATGAGAGTGATGAAAATTTTAAATTTATTACCCAGTACATCCTAATGTTTTTCAAATTATTTTTCTAGTTGTGATTCATAAAAAATAATTCACTTGATTGTGATAATAATATACTTAACCACAAATTGTTGAAATTTATTCGGAAGTTTATGGAATGGAAAATTAATATCACTAATTGATAAATTTTCATGACATCATGAACATGAATAATTTAATGAATAAAAATCAAAAAAATAATTCCTATATTTACCTCTATTGTTTCCTTCATTTTGTTTTGTTTCTTAATTTATTTTAAGATTCTTATTCAACATCCTAGCCTCTTTTTTCTTCTTGTATTACAGAGTCTTGGAAGAAATCTCCAAATTTCTATACATTGAAGATACTTCCATTTTCTATAAAAAATGTAACTCACCTAATAAAATGAACACATAATAGAATATTTTTAAAATGATATGGGGAAATTTTTGAATCATTAGAGGAAACCAATCTCTGATTACACTAATGAACCACCCATATGGATGAACCCAAAGGTGTGAGGGTAAAATTAGTATTCTCCCCCCATGTTTCCAATTTCAACCTCTAAAGCTTTTTATGGTTCTTGGTCAATGACATATTAACTACAAATCTCAGCTAAAATGCAGTTTTAATATAAGGGAAAGAAACACACTATATTTATGTGGTTTAGAATAAAAACATATGCCTTAGATTCTTGGATAGACACCCAACATAGATTCTACACTATCAGAACTATGATTAAAATATTATACAATCAAAGATGAGTCAACATATATTACTACAATTTTTCAAATATTATGTCACCACTAGATGATTTATTCGCTAATTTGATCACCAATTAGAAAAGTTATTATCCTATTTTTGGTTTATCTATGACTTGAAATATATTTAACATTTTTTCTGGAAGTCTTTATCCCTAATCCAATACTGTCTGGTTCACTGATGTAGAATACAAAAATGTATTCAACAGGTACATGTTGCTTGTGTGGGTTAATTTAACCTTCTTTTATATCTATTGTGATCTATATTCTCCTTATTTTCCTTGAATACGCAGAAATATATTCTCTAATAACACCTTGTTTCAACTCAATCAATTTGATATAAATATATATCAAACTTCCCAAACTTTCCTTTCAATATTGGTCAAAGATATATCAATTCTCAAAAAAATAAAATTCCTTTCCACCTAAAATAATTTTGAATGTCCCGTATATTCAGTTACCGTCATCTTAGAAAATCCACAATAAAAAAATTATAACTATTTGTATAAAGGCCCCAAATATTCCGATCATGTCTCCAATGATTTGTTCACTATAACTACCTATATAAAACAATTATTTCTATTTTAAATTGATTTAATGTAACAAAATTTATTTCCTCATTAATTATTAATATTAATAGTGTTTAATATCCTAAAATCATGCCTCCTAAATTCGGCAGTAATTATGATTCATGTATCATGAAATTATTTAATAAAAGTATGGAATAAGTACATCAAAACAAATCTCTCATTAAATTCTAATTATAATTGTAATAATTTGATGATAGAAACATAATAATAATTACTCATGAAATATATAATGAATTCATGTATACATGTTTCTTCTTCATGTGGTAAATGAAGAACCATGTTCTCATTATTTATTCATGGACTCAATCATGAATCTCATGAATACATCATAACTATAACATATATTCATTTTTTACATGGATTGTTCATAGATTCAAAAATACCTAAATGATTTAGGATTTCTCTTTATGTAGTATAAACACAGATGGATAATAATGAATATAAGCATCAAATACTTATTCATCAATCAAAATGAAACTCATCTTGGTGGAATTATATACTAAATATAGTATCTTCTTATAAAAACATAAATCTTATGCATGAAATATAATCTTCGTGTGTACCTCTTTAATCTGAACTCAATCAACCCTTCTCTCATGAAACATTGGATACAATGTTTTTCACCATGTTATCTAATCTAAAAGTAGAAAAACAATATTAGCAAAATTAATGGTTGAAACTCATTGCAACACCGAGACAGTAGCAGTAGAAATATTGTTAGTAGCATTCATAGAGGCATCACGCCTTATGGTATCAAGTCTAGTGGTATAAATCTGAGCAGTAGCAGTTGTTGGTTGAAAACCTCACAGTAGCACCTGATATGTAGTTGTATCACATGATTCCTAGTGGTATCTCATCACATTCACATAACTTGAACTTTTTACATTTACATTTACTTAGTTTCACACCCTTAAACAGTAAATGGAGTCTTTAATTATCAATTACATCAGTCAAGTAACCCATAAATAGGTCTCCATATAGATTTACAAAGGTCCACCCTAATGTGAGATTGAACCCTTAAAAAATCCATGATCTACCATTACATGAGGCCCAGAATCAAATGGTAACCCTTAAGTGAGATGTAGAATCTCTGGATTACCATTACATAGTAATCAATTACCCTTATATAGGTACATAGCCTAATTTTAGTTCCTTTACTCAGTGAAACAATATAAATCTATGTGAATACTCTGATAACATTTATATATCACCTTAATGTTACATTACCCCCGTAGTCTAAGTTACATATTACCCTTATGACGCCTCAAAATACATTTATAGTGGTTGGAGTTTCCCATATGTTGGAAATTATTTTCCCAATCTACCATTATGTTGGTAATTCAATTTGATGTATACCTTTATATATGTTTCCAATTTAACTCAAACTCAACATGGTCCTTGTCAAACAACTCATGTACAGTCCCAAGGCCTTATATCTTCTATAAAATGTTATATACAATGTTTCTACACCCATGAAAAATTTTCATGTATCTAATTCAATACCAGCCTAATAATCATAATATATTCAATAAGAATTATGTAATGTTAACATAAAATTTCATTACATGTATCCATAACAATTCTCAAAGAATCTCCACCACATCATTAATTACTCACCAATACATATTGGATCATTAAAAATGAATAAAAAACTAGCCTCGCCAAAAGGAATCCTTCTTAAATAATCTAATGTACTGGAAAAAATTCACCAATATAGTTCAAAAAGTTATAATTTCCTTTCACGTGCCATTTTATTATGATCCATGAAGATGAAATCAGGGATTTTAATGTTTCATTGATTCTTAAGGAATTAAGGGTGGTTTATTTATTAATACATTAAATATCAAAACAACATTATAATAACCAAAAACAAAAAATTATTTATAAACGTATATCATATTTTACAATTAAATTTGTTACCATATTCATCCAAGATAAAAATTAATTATATGGTTTAAATAGCTAGTTGAACCAACCCAAACATTAATATTCTATAATTGATGGTAATGAAAAGTAGAATAAATCAATCAAATGAACTAAAATGATTCTTTTTTGATAATATAACCAATAGGTAATCAGTTTTTTCATAACATAACATTAATTATATAATAAAAATATACTTTACTTAATGAACACATTCTTAATACCATCATTTAATTGTGGTAAGGAAAAGTACAATACATCGATCCATTATGGTGTTAGTCCATACATACTCATGGATGACGATTTCATCTTCATATAATTAGATAGAGGGGGAATGTGTTTAATAATTATATGGTATTAAATATGTTAAAAAAATTATAAATATTTCTCAAATAATAAATTTTATAATTTAAATATATGGTGGTGAGGTAAAATGAATAAAATACATTGAGGAGGTCATTGTCTTCATATATACAAAATTAACATCATTGTATTAATAAAACATGTAAAACATGTAAATTTATCAAAAAAAATTGATAATTTATCCTAATAGTAATGATATTGAATTTATCAAATTAAGATTTTGTAATTTATTTTTATAAATAATTTTTTCACATAATGAATCCGAAATGGTAAAGGAGACGTTAGAAAGTTATACCTTAATTTATGGGTAATCTAAATTGAAAAGAGGGTTATGGATTTATGGGATAGTATATTTAGAAGATCATAATCTCATGATGTTTCAAAAAGGTATCTTGTAGATTTTTTTGAATGGAATTTAGGATAATATAAATGGTATTTCTTATGAGAAGATGTGTAGAGAGGTCTTCCCCATTTATAAGTTAGAATTAATTTCATTTCTTGTGAATACCTATACCATTAAATAATTAGAATTCAATCTTAGGTAAAGTGTCTCAAAAATAGATAAACGATGAATTCTAGAAGATATATGTTTGATAAGGTCCTTATCTAGTCATTTCCACAATTTTTTTGAACATTTTTTCAAATCATTCCAATAATATTTTTCAATTTTATCCTTTTACCCTTAACCATGGTAACTAGTTTTTAGTTAAGGTATCTTATCCATTATGCCGAAAAATAAAATATCCAATAGTAAATAGCTTGGACTAAATTATTCTGAATATAAAATTAATTTTTCTTTGTTAATATATAAATATGATAATTTTTTTCAAATTCAAAATCAATAATGTATTAAAAATAAATTTAAAAAGAATATCACTAGTGTTTTGTTAAGTAAATTACATTTTCTAAAAAACACTTGATATTTTTGAAATTGTAATTTCACTTATAAAATAAGATATTTTATTTATATAATGGTTTCATAAATTTATATATCCTTCATGGAAACAAATAATGTTATTGAATCATGTTATTTTCAAAAGAATTATATTTCATTCTTCACATTAAAAAAATTTCTAGAAAAAAGGTAATGTTAAATCTTAATATAATATTTTAATTCCCCAATTGAACTACTGGCTCTGACCAAGATATTTACATGACCTCATGTATCTCTCCCTATGAGAAAGTGGTTTTATACAAGCTTAAATGGTCTAATTCCATCTTTGGAGATACTATACCATCAAAATTATATCCAATATCAATTAAATAAAAAAATATATAATATAATATAATATTTTGTGAAAAATGTTGAAAATATATAAATGGAACACCATAAAAATAGCTCATAGAACATGTTTCCCACTATGTCAAACCAAATTTATGTATAAGTGAATGTATGAAAACAAATATGTAAATAGGATTATCATTCGTAGTACATCCAATTGTAATTCCCAACACTATATCCCTTAATTCAAATATATGACATATTCCTCGTTCTTCTTTTCAATCCTTGTTCGTGAAGTCTATATCCTCCTAAAAATTCTTCTACAAGGATTTAATAATGAAACCTAGTTTGACACTACAAGTGCTTCCATAACAAAATGTGCACTTGTATATGAATTGTATAGAGTGATATAAGTATATGATATAGAAAATAAACAACCATCTAATCAAAACCCAAGTGCTAACAAAGTAATCATAATCCCCTAATTTAAATTTTCAGTTTCATTCCATTAATATTTTAATTATTACATAAAATATTAAAAACTAGAAAAATTGATGGAGACATGCCAATCAACATCCTTAAGAAATCCAGTGGTCATGCTACTTGATATATACAAGGAAATGAGTTCCAACATGTACCTTGGTCTCCAGAAGGAATTGACTTTCATATATGAAACAAGCCTTTCATGATCCCACCCTATGTATGGGTGTACCATCATCATCATAATGAGTCATGAACCCCCCCCCCCCCACAAGGGCTATCCATTCCATGATATGAATCTCTTATGATATACCAGAACATCCTCCAATAGCATTATAATACAAATTAAAAGGTACATAGAAAATAAATTCATAGAATGACATCATGATAATATATTAGCATTATATAAAAACAAGTGATCATAATCAATCACGGTAACAAGTAACACTATAAATAATAATGGGAACAATGATTATATATGAATATCAAGGTTATGCACCAACCCACAACAATTACCATCATTGAAGAAAAAAAGATCAATGATAACATAATAGGAAATAAGTAAATAGGATACTAAAATTTCCAGAAATGATTACCAAAAACCTTTATTGAAAATGTTAGTGAAGAAATAAAAGGTTATCCAAACTATTGATGAAGGAACACGTCAATCACCTACATATAATGGATCACACATCAAGGATGTTTGGAACTGATTCTGATTCATAAAGAATGATGTTTAGATTGGATTCTCTATAGAATTTTAGGTCAAAGACATTGTTACAGAATCAAATACATTTATTATTCCATCAAAGGAGATATTACCATGGTATGTTGAAATAACTGATGCTAACTCATCAAATCCTTCAACGATCGATGAAAATATTTGGAATTCATTATTGATTTTTGAAGAGGATACCATGTCAAGCTAGTGACTATTGAACTACAATCATTCTATAAATGAAAAATGATATTCAGAATAAGAATCAATATATAGAAGGTCTAATAATGACCATTATATAATACTTACTCAAAAACATCACAATTCATTATAGTTCTCACTTTGATCATTTAAGTTTGTTTTCAAAAAATTGAATTCTCTAAAAATTTACCATGAAATCATCAACAGATTAATGTGCCATCCACGATAATCAATCGTGATTTTGTTTAGGAAGATGATTTTTTAAAGCATACTAGAAGAATGCTCATTTTTTATGGGTCATTAGTATTCAACCAAAAACTATTGTCAACATGGTAGAACTATTAGAGATATATGAAAAATTGAAACATTCAGGAATAGTTAATCAATTAAAATATATATCCAACATTAAACTATGCTAATATTCCAAAGCAGAAGAGAAAATGGCATATTTTTAGACAAAAATTAGGGTCAAACACAACTAGATTAGTCATAGGATGATGTAACAATGGGAGAAGTATGGGAGAGCTTATAGAAAAAAATGGGTCAGTTTGATTTGATCATGGCCATGATTTCAAAATTTAGTTATCAATCATGGTGGAAAACACTTAAAATTAAAACATAAGTGGTGAATTAAATTCACCCTTGGAATGGGTCCACCAACTATCTGGCGGGACCCTCTATAATGCTGGTCGAACTATTGTTGGGTTTCTTTTTGGACACCAGTGGGCTTGTGTTCCTGGTAGAATAATGGAAATTCTACCTCAATTGTTGGATGGGTAATCAGTTATGTGTCCTTGCCGACTCACTAATATCATCAGTGGTTGACTAGTGGGTCACTGCCAGCAATCCATTGGGTCTCTTTTAACTATTATGCTTCCTAAAATATCCAAAACTCAAATAGAAATCCTAAGAACCTAGTATCATTAATACCAACCACTATAACTCCCAATATTGAGATGAAACATCGGACGAAATGAAACTTATATTTACATTAGAAATGATATAAATTAGAAAAAAGTGAGCATATTATAAATGTTGACATGATTACCAAAAAAATGATATTATTTTTATCAAATTCATATTCAAACCATTTGGAATATATATCTTAAATGAAAGGAAAATATATAATGAAAACTATTTTTATAGGAAAATTGATTTGTCATAATATTCATCATTCTCAATATTATGTCGAATATTTTATTAATTAAATTACTATTATCCAATTAATATAAAATATATTTTATCGTCACTCATTATATGTTTCTTGAAGTAGAAATAGATATTAAAAAATGGAATATTTAGAAAAATACAATTGTATGTATAAAATGATCTAGTTAGTTATTTTTTCCATATAAGTTGAATTAAAAAAATATAAAGTTATTATTATATTACAAACTATAAATATTTTAAAAATTAGGTACTACTATTTATTCTTGATAATTTAATAGCTAGATTTTAATTTCCAAATATAATATTTATATTTTTTAGAAATATTTTTTTTATTTTTTTATTTTTCAGTTTTCTATATAGAGAATAATATCCAACACATTAGCTTACTTAAAGGAAATCATATGTTATAATATCAAGGTTAAAAAAAATTATTTTGTCAAATTTTATTCAAATAAATAGAACTATTGGGGGGAAGTTGTAGAATTTTTGGGTATAAATATATGTAAATTAATCATAAAATATATCAAGAAATAGAAATATTAAGGACTTTTAATACTAATAAACTTGTGAAATTTAATTAGTATATCTAGTAAACAAGTACAATAAGTTTAAAAATATAATTGTATTATTTTTTTTCAAAACAGGTATTATTTTGTGCTATGAATTTTTATTTTTAAAATTTACATATATAACGGATAAAAGATAGTAATTTTTATTTTTTAATTTTATAATATATTAAAAATATATTGATTATAAATTGATTGTATTTATGAATAACAACAATTACTTTTTAATAAAATCATTTTCTATATAAATATAATTTTAATTTTTCCATTCAAATGTTAAATTCCTAAATTTCAAATTTTTTATTTTATATAATTAAATTTTTTTTCATTAAGCTAAAAAATATTATCTACATTTGGGATTTTATGATTTTTCTAAAATGTATAATTTTTTTGATAAAAATTAAAAAAATTTACCTTCACTAATATGGTATCATTTAGTTCATTATAATGATATAAGTACGAATCCAAAACTTATTAATTTCTTTTTAAAAAATAGTGGATAAAAATTTTCATTTAAATAAACTATGTTGAATTTAGAAAAATTATTTTTAGAAATTTGGAACTCAAGTTGTGACATCCAGGACCCGGTTGCCCCTCAACCCAAGCCTCGAGCCCAGTTGGCCACATGACCCCGGGCTCATCTCCCCATAGGTCTGGGGCTACCGACTAGAAGTGGGGGTGTAATGGTAAGTCAGTGGGGAGACATTACCACCATGTTAGAGTACCCCGCGGAATAGCATCCAAGTAATACAAATAGTGGAAGAAAAAACAAAGGATAAATAGGAGAAAAAGGGAAACATACAACCAAACAACAGAAGTAAGGAAAACCCCGATAAATATTCCAAAGTCACAAAGGTAGTGTCTGATACAAAATGGATGCATGGCATGCTGAGATAAGGAAACAAATGACATTAATGCTATGCAATGATACAAAAAAACTAATTCCATGAGAATCTTTAGCCAATCTTGATCCTCTTCCCTGGAACTCCAGCTAGAACATACATATATCAACAACCTGAAGTTGGGCCTTTTCCCCTACTAGTACCTACAGCAGAAAAGTCTACACGGGTGCCCAGGAGGCTGCCCAGGTAGGGTGTGAGGCAAGTCTCAGTAGGCCACAACCAACGGGGTCTACATGTAATCCAAAAAGGTGTTCTCATGAAATAGTGAGTAATA
This sequence comes from Viscum album, assembly GCA_963277665.1. Lineage (NCBI taxonomy): Eukaryota > Viridiplantae > Streptophyta > Magnoliopsida > Santalales > Viscaceae > Viscum > Viscum album. The sequence goes on from OY728123.1 coordinate 352,016,502, forward strand.
AACTACATGTAAGTAAAACAAAGTAAATAAAAACCCTCCCGCTCAGGTTTTGGAAGGACACCTGGAGGGTCTACCTACTTCATCTCATGGCTGGAAATCTGAACATGCACCATAGGTATAAGTACATAGATATAGGTTATCATTGGCACGAGGTAATCATGCCTCTCATCCACAAGTACTGTAGCTGGCGTGGGTTGGAAATGCCTCCCACCCGTAAGGTTATATCGGAACGAGGTATGAACGCCTCTTGTCCTCAAGTACTGTAGCTGGAATGTGGTAGAAATGCCTCTCACCCATAAGGTTTTATAGGCACGAGGTATAAATGCCTCTCATCCTCAAGCATTGTAGTTGGCTTGGGGTGAAAATTCCTCCCACCCGTAAGGTTATATAGGCATCATCTATAATGCCTCTCATCCTCTTTCACAGAGTTTCATCTGGAATGGGGTAAGAATGCCTCCCTCCCACACATGGGTTATCACAAGAATGCCCACACAGCAAAGAAGAACCATTCACATCACAATATAGAAGACAAACCATCTTATATCATTTCACATAAACAAAGAATGGCATTTCCTTCTTATAATATCACATAATCACATATTAAGGAAATTTTCATTTCAATTCATTAAAGGGTTCGGTCTATCTCATCCTAGCTAACCTATAACTAGGTCATCTCATTTTCCTAAGATGGAAAATGCCTTTCAAGACACATCGTTAAGGTAAAAAGGAGAAAAGGGCCAAATCTCAAGGCAAATCACCTATGTTTGGCCACTCCATGTCCATACCTCATCTAAACATCCTAACATGGATAGATTCATCAATCCTATACCAAAAGGGTCATTTAGATAGTAAGTTGTCATTATAAATAAGTAGTTTGGGGAAAGAAAAACCATGGCACAACAATATAAACTCAAAGAGATGGAAACCCAAAAGGATAACACATGAACACCTACCTTAGAGCTGTAGGCGTAGGATCACTTGATATCATCCTCAGATTCGTAGTAGATTGGAAGAGACTTGAGTTCCGGTCCAATGCCCTAAGAAAGGGCATATGAGACTGAATCAAAATAACAAGACAGAAGGAAATATTTTCCGAGGATAAATGGGTGTGTGAGGTTTTCCTTACCTTGGATCTTCCAACGCTTTTGACAGATCAAGAATCCGACACGAGGGGAAGAAACGGCGAGGAAAAGAGAGAGGAGAGGGTTTGGAGCTCAAAATCGGGAACCCCTCTGTTTCTGTCCATTTTAAAAAGAAGGAAAGAGTCTTAATCCTTATAAAATTAATTAAGGGAAAATGGTAAATTTACCCATAACTGGGTCATACGGTTTAGGCGCACGGTTTACCAAATCGTGCCCATCCCTCTGCCTTTATAAAAAAGGTCGAACGGTTTAGGCACATGGTATACCCAAACCGTGTGCACCTCCCTGCCTTCAAACCAAAAGCCACATGGTCGTGCAACCTGGTCTGCAGGGCTGTACGCCCCTACAGGTTACCCTGTCTACAGTCGCACGGTTTATCCCAAACCGTGCGTAGACCGTGCGCAGGCCATGCGCTACTGTTTGCAAACCCATTTCTCAAACTCCCGAGCTCCGAAAAAACCAAGGAAACTCCTCGTACATTCCTTAGGACATTACACACCTTAAACAAGCTTAAAGGAAATATTCAAAGGAAAAAACAATGATCTGTACCTTTTCCAAAGATTCAGGTCATTACAATCTCCCCTCCTTAAAGCAACTCATCCATGAGTTGGCCTTCTGAGGGTACTAAAGTATCATCAATGAAATGCTCTGGCCATTGAGAACATATCTCAGCCTCCCGCTCCGAGGTCGCGTCCTGTACCCGGTCCTGCTGCCATAGCACCCGTACAAGAGTAACAGACCAGCCACGGAGTGTCTTAACACTCCGTCAACAATTCGCATCAGATACTCCTCGAAGGAAGCATCCAAATCCAGTTCAACCTCATCAGGCTGAAAAACATGAGTCGGATCTGAAAAGTACTGTCGTAGATGAGATACATGAAAAACATCGTGCATGGCCTGATATCTCTTCGAATGTGGATGTTGTTAAGCGACTGTTTGGATCTACTTCATCACCTAAAAGGGTCCTACGAACCTTGGTGAAATCTTACCCTGCTTCTGTATACGTCTCTTCCCCAACCTAGGTGAGACCTTCAAGAAAACAGGGTCCCCATCCTCGAACTCAAGAGGTTTCCAATGCATGTTAGCATAGGACTGCTGTCTAGACTAACCTGTCTGCATAAACTTCCTAATAATATGTATCTACTCTATAGTCTCCTACACAAGATGAGGTCCTAGAACAGCTGCCTCCGCTGCTTCAAGACAACACAAAGTCGAGCGACAAGGCCTACCATATAAGTCTTTATATAGTGCCATCTCAATGGTAGCCTGGAATCTATTGTTATAACTGAACTCTACAAGTGGAAAGTGTTTCTCCCATAAACCTCCAAAATCGAAAACATAGGAACGTAACATATCCTCTAGCACCTGTATTGTCCATTCGGTCTGTCTGTTAGTCTGAAGGTGATAGGTCATGCTCAAAAGTACATGTGCACCCAAAGCCTTCTGTAAACCCTACCAGAACTGAGATGTAAAATGAGGATATCTGTCCGAGACAACAGAATAAGGTGCTCCGTGAAGGTGCACTATTTCCTTGACAAAATTTATTCCTATGTCATCAATAGTGAAGGTCTCCCGCATAAGTAAGAAATGTGCGACCTTCGTCAGATGGTCTACGATAACCCACACTGCATCATTTCAATGAGGTGACTTGGGTAAACCGGTTACAATTTTCATTGAGACATCATCCCATTTCCACTCCGGAATGTACAACGGGTGTAAAAACCCTACCGGAAGCTGATTTTATGCCTTCACCTACTAACAGGTGGAACAACGTGTGATAAAACCTATTATCTCCCACTTCATGTAAGGCTACCACTATTTTCATCGCAAATCACGACACATTTTGGTGATGTCTGGGTCAACTGCCCCTACTGAGGTGTGGAAATCTCTCATCATCTCCTCTCTAATGTCTGCTGGGACCTATACACGCCAATGGGAAAATAAAGTATCACCTTTATCCATGGTCTAATATGTAGAGGCATCATCAGCGACGCTCTCTCGTAGAACAAGGCCGTCTGGATCAGATAACTATCTTTCCCTGACCCGTTCCAAAAGAGTAGAGGACACCGCTATGGATGAGAGAACAATTTTACCATGACCCACCTGAACCTCAATGTGCATCTATGAAAATAGGGCCATCAGCTTCCACTCCTCATTGGATTCCCCAACTACTTGCCACTGGGTTTTCCGACTATGTGCATCGGCTACTGAATTTCCTTTCCCAGGAGTGTAAACCAGTTTGAAATCAAAGGATTGTAGGTACTCGACCCACCTACGTTTCCTGAGATTTAGATCCTGCTGAGTGAAGATATATTTGAGGCTTTTGTGGTTGGTGAATACCACAAAATTCTCTCCCAACAAATAGTGTCTCTAACAGCATAAGGCATGTACAACCGTTGTGAGATCGAGGTCCTGCGTCGGATATTTCAATTCTTGTGGATTTAACTTACAAGAACCTTATGCAATGACTCGCCCATCCAACTTCAAGACAGCTCCAAGCCCGATACTTGATGCATCACAAAAGACTGTATAAGCTTTTTCTGGCTCTAGTAAGATTAGTATCGGTGATGAAGTTATTCTACCCTTCAGTTCCTGAAAAGCTACTTCACAAGGTTCTGAACAATAGAATCTCACCCCCTTTTTGGTCAAAGCTATAAGCGATGATGCTAAGTGTGAAAAGTCCGGAATAAAACGCATATAATAGCCATCAATCCCCAAGAAACCCCTTATATCAAAGATGTTCTTGGGCTGCTCCTAAGGATTTACAGCACCAACCCTCTCAGGTTCAACTAAAACTCCAAACTCAGAAATAATGGGACCAAGGAAGTGATCCTTGTCTATCCAAAAGTGGAATTTATAGAGCTTATTATTAAGCCGATGCTCTCTTAGTTTATTCAGAATGATCTCAAGATGGGTTGCATGGTCATTTCTCATGTGTGAATAGACTATGATATCATCCACAAATACAACCACAAACGAATCATGGTAAGGCTGAAAAATCCGATTAATAAGATCCATAAACATTGTAGGTGCATTCGTAAGCCCAAACAGTAAGACTAGGTACTCATAGAGACCATACCTGCTCCTGAACGTCGTACGAGGTATGTCTGAAGTCCTCACAAGAACCTGGTGATAACCTGGCTTCAAATCTATCATTGAAAACACCTCTGCTCATCGGAGATGATCGAAGAGGTCATCAATTCGAGGTAAAGGATACCGATTCTTAATAGTAGGATGATTTAACATACGATAATCCACACAAAGGTAAAGGGTAAATTGTGCTTTCTTGGGAAAGAGAATCTGTGATCCCCAAGGAGAAGTATTGGGATGTATAACCTTTTTCTTCCAGGTCCTCCAGTTGAATCCTATGCTCTACAAGTTCCTTTGGTGTCATCCTATAATGAGGAATGGTCACTAGTGCTACTCCTGGTGTACGCTCAATAGTAAAATCCACCTCTGGAACTGGTGATAGACAAGAGAAATCATTAGGAAAGACATCACTGAAAAGCTCCACCACGGGTGGATAAATAGAGGGTTTTAACCCTTGGTCATCTAGATAAAGGCTGGAAACCTGTGTCGTGACACCACCTAAACACTGGTGTTCTAGTCCTTCTCGTGTCACACTATGATCTCTTTATCCCTTTTGCATATGCATGTCACCCTCTGGTGATGTAAACACCACCCTCCGACGATGGCAGTCAATCCGGGCTCTATAGGGTACTAACCAGTCCATCCTGATTATTACATCGAAACCTATCATATCCAGAACATATAGGTTACAAACTAAAAGGTAACATCCCACCTTGAGGGTAAAACTCTGAAAACAACAAACACCCTCTGAACGGATACCTAACGGGGTGTCTAACGTGATCACACCATGATATGACTCAACTTCGAGGCCCTAACTTCCAATAATCACCTTAAATATAAAAGAGTGAGAAGCACCTGTGTCAAAAAAAGAAGATACTAATGTAGAGGTAACAAGAATAGTACCTCGTACCGTAAATGGTCCATAGTACTACTCATGTGGCGTAGGCTCGACTTCATACAACTGGCCGATACCACGGCCCCGAGTCATAGCCTGGCTACCTTGAGCAGACCCACCTTGCCGGCACTGAGAGTCATTCACCTGATTACCTCAGCCTTGACTACCATCACAGCCTGATTAGCCGGCAATATTCCATTTTCCTGACTGACGTGATCCTGCCAATCCAGCACCAGATCGTGGACTAGGTACAGATCCCTGCTCACTAGACCCTAGGGGAAAAGCCTTGCAGAAACAGTGTAGATGACCCAACCGACCACAACCTCTGCACTCCACTAGACTTTTTGTACACTGTTTTTTCATATGTCTTGGCACCCCACATGGGTAACAGATATGATTACCTCATGAAAAAAGGTTCTGAACACCACTAACACTGCGAGAGTCCTCAAAACGCCACTTATTCCTAGAGGAAGATCCACTAGAACCCTTCAGTGTCGAACCACCCTGGTTCACACTATCCGCTTCTCTAAAGTTCCTCTCTATGATCAACTCCTGATTAAAAATTTATGAATCGATCATCAATATGAACACATTAACCTACGATCGGATGGCGTAACACATCCCATCCTCAAAAGGCCTATAGGCCGTGAGATCATCAACAGCTAGTGTAAGAGCAAAACGATGTAACTTAGTGAATTGGGAAAAATATTCCATGACTGTCATGGTCCCTTATAGCATATTCATAAACTCCCTAGCTCTGTCTGCCCTCAAATTCTGGGGAAAGAAATAATTGTAGAAGGCGATTTGGAAATTATCCCAGATCATCTCTCTCTGTTGTCCCGGCTCGGTGATGACATCCCACCACCTCCTGGCTGAATCACATATCATATAAGCTGCGAGCTTGACCCTCCGATCTGGAGTCCTCTCAAGGTTCTAAATGATGGTGAGAATAGCTTCTAACTAGGACTCTATGGCTAGTAGTCTACCATCTCCCATAAAAGTAGGAGGATGCTCCGACTGAAACTCACGGGTCAACACTACTATACACAGGGCAAGTTGTACTCCACCTTGCACACTTTGCAACAAATTCAAGAATCTCTCACAGAACTGGGCATCGGAAACCATCTTAGGAATAATAAGAGGAGCCATCAGTGGCTCAAAAGGAGGATCAAATGGCAGCTTAGGGCCTGCCACTTTTGGAATGTGATCGTCACCACCTTCAGCACGTGCGACTCGAGGACGTCTCAAAGGCATAGTGCTACAATTCCAAATGAACGTCTCAAAAGAATAAACCAATAAGTAAAATATTGAACTCTAGAAGATGGGACAGGTACTAAGCCTTCCTACCACTAAGATCACCTATACACACCCATAGGAAATCTTAGTAAAACTGGAAACTGTTCAAATTTAACTTAATCCATTGATATGGCATTTCCCAACCCATAAGGTCCCAAACTCCTCATTAACTAAATGATGATAGGCACTTGGATGTCATTTCTCATTTACTTGTGTTAATAAAGTATTTGAATTTCCTTTAAGTAAAATGACTGGTTTAGTTGGAAGGTTATTTTCCGATCCATAAGGGCCCATACACCTTATGAACCAAAGAGTGACACCCACTAAAACCACCTCATCACACAATTCACAACCTGCAAGAAGTCTTAGAACAATTGCACACATATTAATAAGTAATTGAAATAAACAAAAAGCAATTCTCACAAAAAACTTAAAGGTGGAATGGCAAGATTCAAGGCCTAATCATATTGTGCCTATCGTGATGCATGTTCTAATGCATAACCCTCAATTCATCGGGTCGAAACCTGAAATCCAAATTCGAACATTGCAAATCTCAATAACATCACAAAACATGTGAAGCACCAAATGGTGAAATAGTATAAACAGTAAATAGGAGAATCAATAACAACATAAAATAGGAAACATGGTCTTTTCCCCATACGTGGGTTCGCAACACCCATGCACGGCTCATAACTAAGTCCCTAAGTGTTCCCAGTCTCCAAGTCTATCATCTCCAAATATTAAATCAAGAAAGAAAGAAAAACCCTCTGATACCACTTTGTGACATCCTGGACCCAGCTTCCCCTCAACCTAAGCCCTAAGTCCGGTTGGCCACATGACCCCTGGCTCGTCCCCAGATAGGACAGGGGTTGCCGACTAGCAGCGATGATGTAATGGTAAGTAAGTGGGGAGACTTTACCCCCATGTCAGAGTAACCATCGTAATACCAGCAAATTAATACAAATAGTAGAAGCACAACCAAAGGATAAATAGGAGAAAAAGGGAAACATAAAACCAAACAACATAAGTAAGGAAAACCCTGATAAATATACAAAATCTAGAAAGGCAGTGTGTAATAAAAAATGGATGCATGGCATCCTGATATAAGGAAACAGATGACAAGCATGCTATACAATGATAAAAAAAGAACAAAATTAGTCCCCTAGCATCTCTAGAAAATCTCAATCCTCTAACCTGGAACTCCAGTTGGAACATACATTTATCAATAACCTAAAGCTGGGTCATTTCCCCTACTAGTTCATGCAGTAGAAAAGTCTACACGGGTGCCCAGGAGGCCACCCGGGTAGGTTGTGAGACAACTCTCAGTAGGCCACCACCAATGGGGTGTAAGTTTAATACGAATAGGTGTTCGCATGAAACAGTGAGTAACAGACTAAAATTAAGTAAAACAAAGTAAATAAACAACCCTCCTGCTCGGGTTCTGGAAGGACACCTGGCGGGTCTACGTGCTTCAGCTCATGGCTGGAAATCTGAGCAGGAACCATATGTATAAGTACATAGATATAGGTTATCACTAGCATGAGGTAAGCATGCCTCTCGTCCACAGGAACTGTAGCTAGAATGGGGTAGAAAAGCCTCCCACTCGTAAGGTTATATAGGCACGAGGTATAAATGCCTCTTGTCCTCAAGTACTGTAGCTGGTGTGTGGTATAAATGCCTCCCACCTCTAAGGTTATATAAGCATGAGGTATAAATTCCTCTCATCCTCAAGAACTATAGTTTCCATGGGGTAGAAATGACTCCCACCTGTAAGGTTATATAGGCATGAGGTATAATGCCTCTTGTCCTGTTTCATAGAGTTTCATCTGGAACGGGGTAAGAATGCCTCCCGCCCAAACATAGGTTATCACAAGCATGTCAACATAGAAAATCATAACCATTCACATCACAATATAGAAGGCAAACCATCTTATATCATTTCACATTAACAAATAATGTCATTTCCTTCTTATAATATCACATAATCACATCTCAAGGTAATTTACATTTCAATTCATTGAAGGGTTCGGGAAATCTCATCCTATCCAACCTCTAACCAAGTAATCTAATTTTCCTAACTTGGAAAATGCCTTTCAAGAGACATCGTTAAGGTCTAAAGGTGAAAATGGGCCAAATCTAAAGGCATATCACCTATGGTTGGCCACTCCCTATCCATACCTCATCTAAACACCCTAACAAGGTTAGATTCATCAATACTATACCACACGGGTCATTTAAATAATATGAAGTCATTATAAATAAGGGGTTCGGCAAAAGACAAACCATGTCACAACAATATAAACTCAAAGCAATGGAAACCCAAAAGGGGAACACATGACCACCTACCTTAGAGCTGTAGGCAAATGATCGCTTGATATCAACCTCATTTTCGTAGCACATTGGAAGAGATCTGAGTTCTAGTCCAATGCACTGAAAAAAGGGCATATGAGCCTGCATCAAAATAACAATACGGAAGGCATGATTTGCTGAGGAAAAAGGGGTGCGTGAGGTTATCCTTACATTGGCCCTTCCAACGCTTCTAACGGATCATGAATCGGACATCGGGGGAAGAAACAGTAAGGAAAGGAGAGAGGAGAGGGTTTGGAACTCAAAAGAGGGCTCCCCTCTAGTTATGTCCACAGGAAGAAGAAGGAAAGAGTCTTAAGACTTATAAAATTAATTAAGGGGAAAATGGTAAATGTACCCAGAACTGGGTCGCACGGTTTAGGTGCACGGTTTACCAAACCATGCACATCCCTCTGCCTTTAGAAAAAAGGTCGCATGGTTTAGGCGCATGGTTTACCCAAACTGTGCACAAAACCATGTGCACCTCTCTACCTTCAAACCAAAATCTGCATGGTTGTGCGACCTGGTCTACATGGTCGTTCGCCCCTGAAGGTTCCCCTGTCTACAGCAGCACGGTTTATCCCAAACCATGCACAGGCCCTATGCCAATGTCTGCAAACCCATTTCTCAAACTCTCAGGCTCCAAAAAAACCTTGAACACTCCGTGGACCTTCCATAGGATATTACACACATTAAACAAGCTTAAAGGAAAGATTCGAAAGAAAAACCAACAATCTGTACCTTTTCTAAAGAGTCAGTTCGTTACAAAAGTAATTTTATATTACCATAAAAAATATTTTCGTCTTTTATTTTCATTAAATATTTTCATGGTGGATTTCATTTTTGTATTTATTTAGAAAGCCAACAATTATTCTTATATAGTAAGTAAATAAATTAATCTTATGAAAAATTATATGGTTAATAATTTTATCATAAATATAACTTTATTCATAAAAATACTCATTTAAAAAATTAGTTTCTCCTCATTATGTGAACTTTTATTAATATTAATTAATATCCCAATTTAAAATTTTATTTTATAAAATGTTCTTTAAAATTGAATTTATAAAATCAATATTAGGTAATAAGGTCATTTTCAACATTTTCAACATTAAAATAAATTACTGAGGATAAAAAATGAGCAACCTCTATAAATTTTTATTTTATAAAAAATTAAAAATATGGAAATAAAGCCTAAAATTGTTCAAACTATAACTTTGAGAATTTGTTTGTCGGTTTTTCTCAACCCAACACTGATAAAACCTCTATTAATATCAAAATTATAACCTATATGCATTTAATAGTGACATGAAATTTTATATTATTATAAAAATTACATTATCTTCACTTATAAAAGGAGAGTTACAACACCCTATTACTTACAGTATATGATGTCTAATTATACTTGAACTAATACCCACTTTATAACCGTTTGAAGAATATAAATTTTTTATAAACAACATAATCTAATAAAATCCCCTAAAAATCTATTTTTAAGGGGACACAATGAGAAGGTTCAAATTCAATATAACAGTATTAATAATTTCTTAACATTAATAATTCATTTATTACCCAAAAACCACAATTTTAGAAATTATATTAGAATGTAATTTTTATTTTTAGTATAAAATTATTTATTTTTTAATGTTATAACAATTTTCTACCCTCACCCCCTAAAAATAAGAATGTTTTTTATGTTTATGGGAATACAACGACATCTATGATGGCATATAGTTCAATTTCATTATTGGCCAACATGGTTGATTCGGAAAGTTTATTTAGTGAATATATATGATGATTAAAATTTTAATAATATTGTAAAAGTATAAACAATTTTCTATATTTCTCCAATTCTATAGAAGAAGAGAATCGTTTCCATGTGAATGTGCAGACTACCACCCATATGAAATGAACTATTATTTTTTCACCAATCAAATATATAGATGATTAAAATAATATATTAAATGAGTTAAAAAAATCATGACACGGTTAACGTTATCAATATGTTACATTATTACATACAAAATTATTTATATAAAAACATTATGTCAAAAGTTTATGAAACATATTATCACATATTACATCCTCTAGAATAATGACTTAAATTATTAGGTAATGCAATTATGGATATAGCACCTCGGGTATCACTCTCCTAGATCTGGTGTAATAAACACATAACCTCCCACATTTTTTTTGTTACAAATATTAATATTACAATATATTTCACATAGTTACAATCAAAGAACATTTTTTTAGATTTTTTGGTAAGTATGACAAAACCTAAACTACAAAATCACTTGACTTCTTTATAAATGGACAATTTTTCCACTATATTAGAAACTAAAAAATCCATAATAAGTCTTCTATCTCATTGATATATTCTCCCCCTAGGATAATCATCTAGGTTTAGTATACTTAATTTTTATTACTTAGTATGGGGAAAGGGAAACATAAGAAAGGTTGATCTCAAACGCCCAGTATGGGTAAACATTATATTAAATCATTACGTGATATCATAATGAGTATGATCATAATAATTGAACCATACAATAATTATGTAATATCATATAAACATAGACCACACAATGATCATATCACAAGTTCTTTTTGTCATATGAATATGGAAACAACAAAAAAATTAAATCATAAGTATATGTTAAGGTTCAGAACATTATTAACATGACATAGTTTTCTCGGTTTACTACCCATGCCTCGTTGTAGTCCTTGCTCACGTCCCATGCACCATGATATCCCATGCGGTAAAAAAATTCAAAATTTATTTGAGGGATATATAATTTTGATCCCACCAAACACATTATTAAAATCATATATTTGTGCACAATATTCATGAAGTCATGATATAATTAAAATCTAAGAAAATAAAATGGATTAAATATTCTTTTCAAATTCTTAACAAAATATTCATTCTTTATTTCATAAAAAAATATGAAATTATAAACCACCGGAAAATAAATGGGTGTCAAGTTAATTTAGCTATCATTTTAGGTAAATACGAGATAATTAATATGATTATACATATTTTAAGTAAATTATAATGGAAATGTATATATGGATTAGAAAATAATTTCATCAATCAATTGATGTGTTGGGTATCTTTGTGAACAACATTCAATAAATTATAATAATATATGACATTCATAAAGGAATAGCCTTGGAAGAAAATCATGCCTATATAAGTGGATGATTAGTAGAAAAAATTCATTGATAGATCATACCATTGATAAAAAATATAATTTCATGCACATGATTGATAATGAAGGTCGATGGAATAATTTGAAGAATACCCTTTGTCAGACACATTTAAAGAAAAATAACACTCTAAGATTAATTAGAAAATTTTCATTGATAATGAGAATTATCCTTGTCATTTGATAACCATTAAAAATGAATATTTCATAAAACTATTAGAGTAGTTAATTATTTTATAGAAAACATGAATGTGTATAGAGGAAGTATGACAGAGAATGAAAAAAAACAACTGAAAAAATATGTTCAGAAGGAAATGTTTGAAATAGGATCCTTTGGTTTGAAAATTACACATATGAAAATATATAAAATATTTACATTATAAAAATTATGACATTCAAATTAGTTAAACATTCCATTTTCAAAAAAAAAATGGAATTAATACAATACAACAACCTATTACTATTTTCTATCACTCCTCAACCCTATTTATTAAATTCTTTGGTTCGGCCTTGTTTAAGGGTGTTTCAGGAATAAATTTGAAATTGTTACAGGGCTCTTAGGTTGTACATGGTAAGAACAAAGTTTACACAAACCATGCATCTTGCATGGGAAAACATTTGAAACAAAAAAAGTGATGGTTTTCATGCATGGTTTTTGTATTTAAGAAAAAAAATTCCCACATAGTAGAAATAATGCAATCCTTTAGAGGGGAACATATTTAGGGTTCATGGTTTGGAAAACTATGTGGCCCTACCCAGTTAACCAAGTGCATGGATTTATTTTCCTCTAAAAGATCTTTAAAATATATTCAAACCCTCTATTTACCACCTTCTCATCCCTAAATCCAAGTTTCATAATTTATTAGGTTTAGAAGACTCTCAAGGACCCTTTTTGGATCCACCATACCATTTTCTAGGAATATCAAAGTGCATTTAATCATGTTTAATCCCCTACTAGTATATAAATATTACAATATTTGTTTATAACAACCTATTTCACTATCCTAGATAGGGTTTGATTGATCTATGTGTTGTTTCTGGATATAATACCTATTGTTTTAGATATTGAATCTAGGTTTTAGTCTCAGATATCCATTTCAAAATTTCTTTATTAGATTTCCACATTGTGGTTGTTGTGAGATGTGGTCTCTTTGTTTCGTTAGGTGGTTTTTTTTATGATTTTCCAATTTATTTAACATAAATTTATTGATTTATGATGAATTTATATCAATTGAATTTTAAAAAATAAAATTCCAGTGAATTGCGATTTTATTTTGATTTGGCCTGAAATTGGGGGAAAGCCTAAATTCTAATGAATTGGTGTGTGTTTATTGAATTTGATGGAAAATTTAGAAAATGAACTGTTGAATTAAATTATCTAATGGATTTCAATTTTTAATTTTATAAAAAAATGGATTCAATTTTTTGATCAGAACCAATTTGTATTGTCATTTACAAGGCGTGAATTTTTTAAAATACATGTGTATTATTTTTTCAAGAAAAATTGGAATATTGAAATGTAAAATGCAGAAATTTTAATTTGAGTAGTTTTGAAATAATTTACCCATTTATTTATTGTGGATGAGAACGTTAATGTCTTAGTTGTTAGTGACTTATTTTGGAAAATAATATATTTATGCTATAGAACTCCAACAAAACATATTGCAGCAAGTCACATCCCCAATGGGATGGTGATAACTCCTCTATGGCTAGTGTCTGAGGGATGTGGTTACACATAACGTTGTGACCACCTTTTCAAGTGTGTGAGGATCCCATTACCTAGAACTATCAAACCTATTGGATGTTTATCTTGTTTCTCAGTTGTTATTTTTTTTATATATTCCATTGGATGTAAACCATTTGACACATGCATTATTAATTTATGTAAACTATTTTATATAAAAAAATTAAACCATTTTATGAATTATTTACATCAGTTTAAATATAAATCATGATTAGTTTTAATTATGAATTATTACTAAAAAATTTATTTATGTAAATTTAAATTCATTAAATGGTTAATTAATGTTTCATCATATCATAGAATTATTGGGGTGAATCTGTTGTGATTTTAGATCACACCCAACCATTTCCTTTAGTAATTTTAAAATTTGCTTCTCTAAGGTTCCAGCATGGGTAAAGCACCACTTGGAGGTGGTTCTTGTTGTTGATCCTTGGGACTTGGAGAGTTGTGTCTGATGGAAATGTGTTGTTTATCATATTTTATGTTACATTGATTATTTAATTTAGGTTTTTTATACCTATTTTACTTCTGTTATACTTATCTCAATGGATTTTTATTTTTATAATATTGACTTCTAACTATATATATCATTGTTTATGTTCAGAAATAATTCCCTCCTTAGCTTGGATGATTCCATGTTCTAGTCTCCAACCTATGGTGATTGGGAATGATCTTCAGATCTTGTCTATTATGGAATAGGTATCATGGTATAGGGGTGTCTAGGATAGTTAATGAAAAAGTGTTCTCAAAGGTGTAGATTGTGCATCTTTCCTTGATATTATCATGCAGTTTTGATGGGATTAACTTCCCTTGTTTATCTTTATAAGTGTTAATCTAATTTATTTTATTCTATTTGTTAATTTTGTGTTGTATTATTCCTTCAACAATAGCTATAAATAGGATCTATGTGGAATATTCTAATGAACCACTATTTTTAAATCCCACCATGGACTATAATCTAGGTGAAGTTATCAGGCATGTTTTCGATGCTCTTGAACATGAAACTAATAATGTTCTCATTCACATTACAACAGTGCAATGTCATAGGGATGACATTATGACCCTTTCTTAGGATTTCTTTCATAAAGATTAACCATACTTTTAGGGCACTAAACATCATTAACTGGAAAGGGATTGGTGGATAAATATCGATCTTCTCTTTGACTTCTTGGAAACACCTAATGATATCAAGTTGAAATATTCCACCTTCAATCTATAGGGAACTACCATGAGATGGGGGGAAATTATGGTAACAGGGAATAAGTATGAGGTTTTAGAGAGGAAAGACATTACAGTTCTTTTCACCAACCAGTTCTATCCAGATTCTTTGGTGTTAGATAAAACTATTATGTTTTTCAAATTAAAACAAGATTGTAGAACTATGATAGAATATAAAAATAGTTTTTTTTTCATCTTATACAGTTTTCAATTGAAATTTTATTAAATGATAATATGAAGAATAAATGGTTTGATACGTTACTTAGAAATGATATTCATTCTTAGGTTTTCTTTATGAAGTTGCATTCTTTTATTGATCTATTAGATAGTGCATAAATGTCTGAAATTGACATGGTTTTCAAGTCAAGGTTGAAGGGGGTTACTTTTTCTCCAAATATAAGTTCTATGAGTTCACACAAATAGAATAGGAATCATGATGATTCTCAAGGTGGTTCTTGATAATGTGGTTTTTCTAGAAAAAACTACAATGCTGGCAAAAGGCCCCATGATTTTCCACCAGTGTGGTAATCTTGGGTTTTCGAAGTAGTTTTTCATTAAGGTACCCTATATATGTGTCTTATAAGGATGATAAAGTAACTTGTTAATGTTATGTAATTTTTATTCAACATCACATTATGGAATTGAATCTTCAATGCAAAAAATATATATTTTCATGAAATCTAAAGCTTCACAAATAAAGGTGTTCTGGATAGCAGCATCTCAAACAAAGCTTCTTCACGTAGTGATAAAGTCTCCAGAGGAATAAGATATGGGTCTAGTGACTTTGTGAGGTACCATTCCTATTTCATATTCTTTAGTGACTACTTTATTTCATAATGGTTCATCTAATTAATTCTTTTAATGATGTATTATGATTCTATTAAATCATCATATGGTGAATTTATCTTAAGTGATAAATAGTACTACCCCCCCAAAGGTATAATGATAGAAAAGGGTCTCTGATGTCCTAATTGTTTTTTCTCCTTATCATTTATTGAGATTTATTTGTATTTTATGATTATCAACATGAAACTAATTGAAAAAATATTCTCGATTGATGGGAAAATTTCAAAGAAATAATAAATTGATTATTAACTTTGATGGGTCTCCTTTACTACATACATTGGGGTGTGCTGTATATTTCTAGGGCTATGTGGCATGAGGTTCAATAGAGCAAAAAAAATATTATCTAGATTTTGTAAAGTAATATATGTGTTCTATTTTAATCTAGAGTGGGAACAATTGAGCGGTGATGTCCTCTAGTTTTAATCAGGTTTCCTAATGTTTTTTCTTCAAACATATATAGTTTTCCACCTGTAATGTAGGTAGAGTTATATATCAATTTATCACCTAATAATACACCAACATCTATTACTTATTATTGCATAACAATAGATGAAATGTAAGATTTGAAGACTCCATCAGATGGTCTGTTAGAGAAAGTATTTATACACACTAGTGTTCCAACATAGGCAATGCTAGATCTAATTATTATGAATGATTATGTGTCACTTTTCCTCTATGATGACTAGGAAAAAATCAATCGGTTTATAGCTAATAATAAGTGGTTATTACAATATATTGATTATCTATTTGACAATTTGGAAGGGGAAAATTAATCTTCAAGATTGATGGTCGATCAAGTCACCATTATTTTTAAATAAAATTATCTTACATTTTGAAAACATCCTTTCAAAGTAGGTAAGACCATTTTGGGTATTATGTCCTTCCATATTGACTGACCAATTATCCTATAGTATTTATGAATTTCTATTAAAAGGATATTCCACGGGTATCCTGATACATTCATGGTGGTCTTTTTCGATGACAACATATTTTACTCAACGTCCAATGAGGATCATGTGCATCATTTTACAGCGGTTCTTAAATTATTGATAAATCTATAAATTTATGCAAAGATATCAAAATGTGATATCTAGATTCAAGAATTGATGTTACTGAGACACGTGGTGTATAGACCCGGAAATTTCAAGGAAATTTTTTTTCTTAATTTTCTTTGAAATTTTACAAGAACACAGTTTCTGACAGCGCCTGATTACGAGGCCCAGTGTGCCCAGAATCAATTTCCGAAGTTTGGCTCGGGTACGTTCAGTGAACGAACGAGCGGGGAATTTCTAACTTTTGAACCGGTGCCCGGAATCAAATTCTGAGGGCACCGATGGAACCGTAGCGCCGGTTTTTTCTTAGGAATGCCTTTCCTGGAGTTGTGTTTGCTTGGGAGCAGTTTTTTAATAAGGTCGTGGTTTAAGTGTAAAGAAAAATAAAATTTGTGTTACAAATTTTATTTATCTTCTTAAGTGGTTATATCCTAAGTGTGGAAGTTGGGGTGGAATCACAAGTTCCTAACTAACCAAGTGAGGATTAAGGTGAGGTGGGGCCCACACGATCCCCAACCCTTCACCTTCCCCTTTACTCTCTTCTACCCCCCTTAAACTCCCTTGCACTTAATGTGCCAAAACCCCTCAAATTCCTAACTCCTTAAACTCCTTGACTCCCTTGAACCCCCCCCCCCAATTAAATGTGACTCTTCACTTCCACCTTCATTAATTTTGGAGCCTCACCACCCATTAATGAAGGATGTAACTTAATGAATTTGAATTATTTTGAATTCATTAAGCTAACACTATAATAAGGTGTGTTGTTTTATTGTATGGGGTTGGCTAAATCTTTGTGATAGAGTCATGGAAGGATTGAAGAGAATTCCACCCTCGACGAAGAAGACGAAGGACATCTCCAAACATGGAACAACGTCTTCTCGACGAAGAATGCCTTTTCCAAAGAAGAACGTGAAGTTTCCAACATCGATCCCTTCTTGGATGCCTCCTTCCCACTCCTTCCGGAATAAAGAAGGGAGCGCCTTTCACGAAGAACGCCGACGTCGTCAACGGCTTCTCTTTTCCGATGTCGACGAATCGCCGCCGCCTTTCTGCGACTTCGTCAACACATAACGAAAAGCGAAGTAGGGGTTTTTTGTTTCTTTATTTAATTATTTTCCGTTCTTGGTTCTAGCATGACAAACTTGAGGATGAACGTTTAAGTGTTATCGTCTAACGAGAGGGGGACCGGACCGCACAAACACGACCGAACCCCCCTCCTTCGTTCTTGAATGTTTCTTGCGGATGAAACGAGATAGCATGGTGCCGTCGCACCACGCGGGAATCACACGGAAATTATTGCGCGGTGCCGTCGCGCCGCGCCGTGGAAAGAATTATCATGAACGCGACGCTGTCGCGCCGCGTCGAAGGAAACCGAAGACGCCGCGGCCGGAGCGGGGCTACGGCGGAGGGGCGCGGTGCCGTCGCACTGCACCAGATGACGAAGGCCGCGGCCGGTTCCCGGCCGCGGCGGATCGTGATGACCGGCGGCCAGTCGGGCCGCCGGTGCCGGAAGACGGAAGGGGACCGGCCCTTGCCGGTCCTGTTGACAAGAAGTCGGCCGGCCAGGTCGGGCCGGCCGGGTTGGTGGAAACCGAGGGAATTTAATTCCCCCAGGCAGTTATTTGGCCCCCCATTATAAGGGGGGGGGGGGGGGCGGTTTCACAAAGGGGGGGGCAGGCGACCCCCCCCCCCCCCCCCGTTTCCAGCATGCTCGGCCTTCGGCCAAGCTGGCAGCGCGCCCAGCGCGCTGCCTTGCGCCGAACCGGCGCGCCTGGCCGGTTCGCCGCGCCGGGCCACGCCGGGCAGCGCCGCACCGCGCCGGGCCGGTCCGCGCCGGGCCGGGCCGGGCTGTGCCGGGCCGGGTCGACCCCGTCCGGGGCGGGTCAACCCGGTTCGGGCCATCCGGGGGGTCTCGGGCCTGGACGGCCCGGGCCCGAAACCCCCGTTACCGAGCGGTTTGGTCAAATGCCCGTATCTTGGGCTACGGGCCGCCAAACGACTCGTCGTCAGCGGCAACGCGATCCTTGGATCGAGACGGTCGTTTCGGTATACTATACTCAAGGTGCACCTTCCTTTTCGGGAGCCTACGTGGTTAAAACTCCGTAGTTAAGTGTGCTTGGCCTAGAGTAGTGATCAGGATGGGTGACCTCCTGGGAATTTTCCCAGGGTGGGTGTGAGACGGAAAGGCCAATAAATAACAGACCAGGCGTCCGATTGACGCACCGTCTGTTTCGTTGAATTCCTCTAAGTGAGATGGATCTTTCGGCTTACTCCGCACGAGGTTTGGATGCCGACGGAGTGCGGTCGGGTTCGATCGCACCGAAATCCAACCGGGCCCCTGGAACGAAAAAGCCAATAACTCTCAGAACGGGCGTCTGATTGACGCGCCGTCTGTTGCGTTGAGTTCCTGTTGACGATACGAAACTTTTGGCATCCTCTGCCCGAGTTTTGGATGCAGATGGATAGTGGCCGGGTGGGATCACACCGAAATCCAACCGGGCCCCTGGAACGGAAAAGCTGATATCTTTCTGACAGAACATCCGTTTGACGAACCTTCAGCGGCGTTGGTGATCGCGTTGAGAAACGGTCCCTATGAGTTTACCCTTGAGAGTTCGGGATACATTTGAGATATGGTCGGGTTTGGTTTGCTCATGAAACCAACCGGGCCCCTGGGACGAAAAGGCTAATAACTCACAGACCGGGCATCCGATTGACGCGCCGTCTGTTGCGTTGAGACCCCTATGACGTGGCGGTCCTTTGAGATACTTCTTCATGGGACTTTGAGATACTTGGAGTATCGACCTGTAGCTCGTGGAGCGGACCCTCCCAGTGACGAGCGTGCGGAGTACGGAGACCGTGTAGCTGGCTGAGACCCGACGACGGCTGATCGAACGACTCGGTGTGTTACAGAGGTGCGCTTGGTTGTAGCGGCACATGGGAGCGCTTGGTTGTAGCGGCAGACCCACGACAGAGTTGCTCTTGGTTGTAGCAGCACATGGGAGCGCTTGGTTGTAGCGGCATACCCACGACAGAGGTGCGCTTGGTTGTAGCGGCACATGGGAGCACTTGGTTGTAGCGGCATACCCACGACAGAGGTGCGCTTGGTTGTAGCGGCACATGGGAGCGCTTGGTTGTAGCGGCATACCCACGACAGAGGTGCGCTTGGTTGTAGCGGCACATGGGAGCGCTTGGTTGTAGCGGCAGACCCACGACAGAGGTGCGCTTGGTTGTAGCGGCACATGGGAGTTCTTGGTTGTAGCAGCTAGCCCGTAGTACTCGATGGGTGGAGTTCTTCAGCAGTCTTAGGTTAGTGAGCAGTACCTCGGAGTCGTGACAGGACCACTGTACACTCCAGAGACGGCGCTCTTCAGCAGTTACGGTTTCGATAATGAAAATCTTGGTTTGAGCTGAGACTTTTGACCTTGTGTTTACCTCATGATTGTGATGGGTCACTTGCTAACTTAGGTATATGTATGGGCATATACCCGGGTAGTGGTTATCCGTTGATTTCACAATCCTTGTGTTTCCTCGTGATTGAGATGGGTTACTTGATAACTTAGGTATATGTATGGGCATATATCTAAGTAGAGGTTATCTGTTGAGATCTTCTTTGTGGTTATCCTTGTTGGTTTAGTGAGACCTTGAGGGTCTCGGGGTCCCTACTGAGTATCGTTATACTCACCCCTGCACGGGTTATGCCCGCACCTCGTTGTGTTTGTTGCAGACGACGGGCAGTGCTGACAGAAGCTGAGTGTTCAAGGACAGGACAGTACCTGGAGGTGGACTATAGGAAGAGATGGTACCCGGAGGAGGACCTCATGACGAGGCGGTACCCAGAGGTGGACGTGACGACGAGGCGGTACCCGGAGGTGGACCACTGGGCGAGACATACTCGGAGCGGACGGTGGGACCTGAGGAGCAGAGGAGCTATCTGTACCCACCCTTCAGGTGGGATTTCCAGTGGACAGCTCGGCGTAGTAGCTTTACTTTTCAGTTGCTGTTTTCCCTTTCGAGTTGTACTTTACAGTTGGGCTTGTATTTCCGGCCCCTTTTTACTTTCCGCACTTGCTGTTGTACTCAGTTTTTACTTAGTGTTTACTTCTTCCGCTTGTTCTCTGTGGTGCTTGTTTTCTTTTATAAAGGCAATGCCTTCCCAGTTATCGGGATTTTACGCCTTTGGTGCTAGTCGCCAACCCCTGGCCTATGGAAGGCGGGCTTGGGGTAGTCACGGCACGGGCCCCGAGGACGGTTCATGACAAATTGGTATCAGAGGAGTTCGGTTCTACCGCAGAACTCAGGACTCTGATCTTTTTCTATGTGAAGCAATAGTGTTAAGGGTACCGAGTGTGGTCTTCAGTTCAGGGAGTCCAGTGTTGGTGCGGCGGCCGACATATCCGTACACCAGGACCCTGACTACTGATTTCCGACTTTGTACACAAAAACACTGATTGCGTGTGTGTTTCCAAAGTTTTAAAGTCAGCTCAAACCAGGTCAGCTCACCAGGTATAAGATGTTGACCGTGTCGCATCTGTTCAGGATGTCTCCACGCAGATAGTCAGTTGGAGTTCCGAGAGAGTACTCGATGACGGCTCACCGAGCGACGAGGCTCTGGTGCAGGGCCCTTTTTACTATGTTGGCACCCTCGGGTGGTGTACCAGTAGCACCACCACCAGTTGGGCAGCAGATGCCAACGGCTATACTAGCAAACTATGCACACTGGCAGAGCGCGTTGTACGAGTTCCAGTAGTAGAGGCCTCATATGTTACGAGGTGAGGCAGATTTCCAGACAGCAGAGCAGTGGCTGGAGGCGATTGCTAGAGTTTTCCGCCTAGCTGAGACATCAGTAGAGTGGATGGTGGACATGGCCACTAGTTTTTTCCAGTGAATGACCATGAGGATGGTCCGCATAGAGATGAGGCTTCGGTACGTGAACTGATGCCTGAGATAGTGCCTTTGGGTAGTGTGTCAGCTATACATCACTACTTGTTGGTCAGCAGTTACAACCGGCGGTACCGGTAGGTGACACATGTAAGTTTACTGCCTTACATGTGTTCTAACTACAGATACCCTCATGTTCCGAGGTGAACCTGACTCATAGGCGGCTGAGGACTGGCTTGAGGAGGTGGCCGAGAATTTTCTAGAACTTTTACAGTTTCGGCAGGATGACGTGTTGATAGCTGAGAATTCATTGAGGCGTACCGAACATATCAGGTACTCGATGGAAGCGTTTCAATCAGTGCAATAGAGGTCGGACCTCTAAGCATGGTATGTTTAAGGGCTTCCGAGCCAGCACCTTTTCTCTATGCATTTCTACTTAGGCTAGAGTTCTAGAAGGAACCTTTGTGGTTGAGAATTCTTTGCTGATCGAATACAGCCAGAGAATGTTAGAAGTTTGGAAAGCAGGAAACTGACATCAGTCTCGGAGACTTGGGCATGTAAAATGTTTCAAGAAGAGGAAATGTTAAGGACAGATGAATCTTCAGAGCAGCTGACATGGAGGCAGAGCTTGGAGAGCAGCTCGTGGTGGTGTACATTTCAACATGTTACCATCACCCGCCTTTGTAGTCCCCACTAGACTCAGGGAGTTGGAGAGCAAGGAAAGAGGGTAGCTGCTTGCGGTCATGGAGTGCGACCAAAAAGGGGCACTAAGGATGATTCGAAGTGTGGAATTTATCTTCTACTAGCTGCCGTAGCTACAGGCATCGAAACAAATCATCCCTTCCTTCCATGAATCTAGTCCCAGACCAAGAGATTCCGGTTAAGCCGTTGACTTGACCCTCACGTCTGGAGATACCTTTGGGAGGAGACTCGATAGTCACACTTACGCCGACAGTGTGATCTGACCCTTGAGGCGAGAGTCTCGTTTAGGACCTCTTGGTGGAAGCGTCGAGGCCTTACGATGTTAGTTTGAGTATGTATTTGGCAATCACTGTTCATACTCAAATTGACGGTATTAGGCAAACATTGGGATGGTTTTTCCTTGGTCGGCGAAAAGGAAACCCTGGGCAGCACAAGATAAACTCGTGCATGGGAGGGTGTAGCCGATCATTCTTGGGTCGGCCAACCTTATCCTCATGGCAGCAGGAGTTTTGAGTTTCAGTTCTAACCTAAAAAGGGAGACCTTTAGAGTTCGAGGATGGAGACCACGTTCTTATACAGGTCACACCTCGACGAGGTTTACGGAGATGTAGCTGAGGCGGCAAGAGATCTTCGAGGTTCAATAGACCTTTCTAGGTCCCCAGCGGGGTAGGCGAGGTGGTTTATCGCTTGACCCATCCACCTCAGTTGCACCAGGTGCACGATAAATTTCACGTAACTCAATTGAGGAGATACGTGCTTGATCCTTCACACATCATCGACCTCAGGGAGTTGGACGTCGATGATAGAGCGAAATGCACGGAGGTTCTAGTGGGGATCAAGAATAGACAGGAGCAGATCCTACGAGAATGATCGATTCCTTGGGTGCACTTCCTTTGACAGTACGGGAACCTCCAGGTGAGCACATGGGAGCGGAAGGCTCAGATGTGTGCTCTGTACCACTTTTGTGACCCTAGTTTGTGATGAAGCTTTACGGGGACGTAAAGCCCTGAGGTGGGAGTAATGTAAAGACCTGGAAATTTCAAGGAAATTTTTTTTCTTAATTTTCTTTTGAATTTTACAAGAACACAGTTTCTGACAACGCCTGATTCTGAGGCCCGGTGTGCCCAGAATCAATTTCCGAAGTTTGGCTCAGGTACGTTCAGTGAACGAACGAGTGGGAATTTCTAACTTTTGAACCGGTGCCTGGAATCAAATTCCGAGGGCACCGATGGAACCGTAGCGCCGGTTTTTGCATAGGAATGCCTTTCCTGGAGTTGCGTTTGCTTGGGAGCAGTTGTTTAATAAGGTTCTGGTTTAAGTGTAAAGAAAAATAAAATTTGTGTTACAAATTTTATTTATCTTCTTAAGTGGTTATATCCTAAGTGTGGAAGTTGGGGTGGAATCACAAGTTCCTAACTAACCAAGTGAGGATTAAGGTGAGGTGGGGCCCACACGAGCCCCAACCCTTCACCTTCCCCTTAACTCTCTTCTACCCCCCTTAAACTCCCTTGCACTTAATGTGCCAAAACCCCTCAAATTCATAACTCCTTAAACTCCTTAACTCCCTTGAACCCCCCCCCCCCAATTAAATGTGACTCTTCACTTCCACCTTCATTAATTTTGGAGCCTCTCCACCCATTAATGAAGGATGTAACTTAATGAATTTGAATTATTTTGAATTCACTAAGCTAACACTATAATAAGGTGTGTTGTTTTATTGTTTGGGGTTGGCTAAATCTTTGTGATAGAGTCATGGAAGGATTGAAGAGAATTCCACCCTCGACGAAGAACACGAAGGACATCTCCAAACATGGAACAACGTCTTCTCGACGAAGAATGCCTTTTCCAAAGAAAAACGTGAAGTTTCCAACGTCTATCCCTTCTTGGATGCCTCCTTCCCACTCCTTCCGGAATAAAGAAGGGAGCGCCTTTCACGAAGAACGCTGACGTCGTCAACGGCTTCTCTTTTCCGATGTCGACGAATCGCCGCCGCCTTTCCGCGACTTCGTCAACACATAACGAAAAGCGAAGTAGGGGTTTGTTGTTGCTTTATTTAATTATTTTCCATTCTTGGTTCTAGCATGACAAACTTGAGGATGAACGTTTAAGTGTTATCGTCTAACGAGAGGGGGACCGGACCGCACAAACATGGCCGAACCCCCCTCCTTTGTTCTTGAATGTTTCTTGCGGATGAAACGAGATAGCGTGGAGCCGTCGCACCACGCGGGAATCACACGGAAATTATTGCGCGGCGCCGTCGCGCCGCACCGTGGAAAGAATTATCATGAACGTGACGTCGTCGCGCCGCGTCGAAGGAAACCGAAGACGCCGCGGCCGGAGCGGGGTCGCGGCGGAGGGGCGCGGTGCCATCGCACTGCGCCGGATGACGAAGGCCGCGGCCGGTTCCGGGCCGCGGCGGATCGTGATGACCGGCGGCCAGCCGGGCCGCCGGTGCCGGAAGACAGAAGTGGACCGGCCCTTGCCGGTCCTGTTGACAAGAAGCCGGCGGCCAGGTCGGGCCGGCCGGGTTGGTGGAAACCGGGGGAATTTAATTCCCCCGGGCAGTTATTTGGCCCCCCATTATGAGGGGGGGCGGTTTCACAAAGGGGGGTGGGCGACCCCCCCGTTTCCAGCAAGCTCGGCCTTCGGCCAAGCTGGCAGCGCGCCCAGCGCGCTGCCTTGCGTCGAACCGGTGCGCCTGGCCGGTTCGCCGCGCTGGGCCACGCCGGGCCGGGCCGCGCCACGCCGGGTCGGGCCGGGTCGACCCCGTCCGGGGTGGGTCGACCCGGTTCGGGCCATCCGGTGGGTCTCCGGCCGGGACGGCCCGGGCCCGAAACCCCCATTACCGAGCGGTTTGGTCAAATGCCCGTATCTTGGGCTACGGGTCTCCAAACGACTCGTCGTCAGCGGCAACGCGATCCTTGGATCGAGACGGTCGTTTCGATATACTATACTCAAGGTGCACCTTCCTTTTCGGGAGCCAACGTTGTTAAAACTCCGTAGTTAAGTGTGCTTGTCCTAGAGTAGTGATCAGGATGGGTGACCTCCTGGGAAGTTTCCAAGGGTGGGTGTGAGACGGAAAGGCCAATAAATAACAGACCAGGTGTCTGATTGACGCACTATCTATTTTGTTGAATTCCTCTAAGTGAGATGGATCTTCCGGCTTACTCCGCTCGAGGTTTGGATGCCGACATAGTGCGTTCGGGTTGGATCGCACCGAAATCCAACCGGGCCACTGGAACGAAAAAGCCAATAACTCTCAGACCGGGCGTCCGATTGACGCGCCGTCTGGTGCGTTGAGTTCCTGTTGACGATACGAAAATTTTGCCATCCTCCGCCCAAGTTTTGGATGCAGATGGATAGTGGTCGGGTTAGATCGCACTGAAATCCAACCGGGCCCCTGGAACGGAAAAGCTGATATCTTTCTGATAGAACGCCCGTTTGACGAACCGTCAGCGGCGTTGGTGATCACGTTGAGAAACGATCCCGATGAGTTTACCCTATGAGAGTTCGGGGTACATTTGAGATACGGTCGGGTTTGGTTTTCTCATGAAACCAACCGGGCCCCTGGGACGAAAAGGCTAATAACTCACAGACCGGGCGTCCGATTGACGCGCCGTCTGTTGCGTTGAGACCCCTATGACGTGGCGGTCCTTTGAGATAATTCTTCATGAGACTTTTAGATACTTGGAGTATCGACCTGTAGCTCGTGGAGCGGACCCTCCCAGTGACGAGCGTGCGGAGTACGGACACCGTGTAGCTGGCTGAGACCCGACGACTGCTGATCGAACGACTCGGTGTGTTACAGAGGTGTGCTTGGTTGTAGCGGCACATGGGAGCGCTTGGTTGTAGCTGCAGACCCACGACATAGTTGCGCTTGGTTGTAGCGGCACATGGGAGCTCTTGGTTGTTGCGGCATACCCACGACAGAGGTGCACTTGGTTGTAGCGGCACATGGGAGCGCTTGGTTGTAGCGGCATACCCACGACAGAGGTGCGCATGGTTGTAGCGGCACATGGGAGCTCTTGGTTGTAGCCGCATACCGACGACAGAGGTGCGCTTGGTTGTAGCGACACATGGGAGCACTTGGTTGTAGCGGCAGACCCAGGATAGAGGTGCCCTTGGTTGTAGCGGCACATGGGAGCGCTTGGTTGTAGCGGCAGACCCACGACAGAGGTGCGCTTGGTTGTAGCGGCACATGGGAGCGCTTGGTTGTAGCAGCTGGCCCGCAGTACTCGATGGGTGGAGTTCTTCAGCAGTCTTAGGTTAGTGAGCAGTACCTCAGAGTCGTGACAGGTCCACTGTACACTCCAGAGATGGAGCTCTTCAGCAGTTACGGTTTCGATAATGAAAATACTGGTTTGAGCTGAGACTTTTGACCTAGTGTTTACCTCATGATTGAGATGGGTCACTTGCTAACTTAGGTATATGTATGGGCATATACCCGGGTAGTGGTTATCCGTTGATTTCACAATCCTTGTGTTTCCTCATGATTGAGATGGGTTACTTGATAATTTAGGTATATGTATGGGAATATATCTAAGTAGAAGTTATCTGTTGAGATCTTCTTTGTGGTTATCCTTGTTGGTTTAGTGAGACCTTGAGGGTCTCGGGGTCCCTACTGAGTATCGTTATACTCACCCCTGCACGGGCTATGCCCGCACCTCGTTGTGTTGGTTACAGACGATGGGCAGTGCTGACAGAAGCTGAGTGTTCGAGGACTGGACAGTACCTGGAGGTGGACTATACGAAGAGATGGTACCTGGAGGAGGACCTCACGACGAGGCGGTACCCAGAGGTGGACGTGACGACGAGGCGGTACCCGGAGGTGGACCACTGGGCGAGACATACTCGGAGCGGACGGTGGGACCTGAGGAGCAGAGGAGCTATCTGTACCCACCCTTCAGGTGGGATTTCCAGTGGACAGCTTAGCGTAGCAGCTTTACTTTTCAGTTGCTATTTTCCCTTTCGAGTTGTACTTTATAGTTGGGCTTGTATTTCCGGCCCCTTTTTACTTTCCGCACTTACTGTTGTACTTAGTTTTTACTTAGTGTTTACTTCTTCCGCTTGTACTCTGTGGTGCTTGTTTTCATTTATAAAGGCAATGCCTTCCCAGTTATCAGGATTTTACGCCTTTGGTGCTAGTCGCCAGCCCCTGGCCTATGGAAGGCGGGCTTGGGGTAGTCACAGCACGGGCCCCGAGGACGGGTCGTGACATGTGGTGTCATGACATAGTATCTCTATTAATCCAGATCAAGTGAAATTTGTTATGGCATGGGATTAAGCATGAAATGTTTTCAAGATTAAGAGCTTCTTTGGTTAACTATATATTATTTCCAGTTTGTAAAGGAATTTTTAATGTTAGCTTAAATGAAGACTTCTCTATATTTTAAGGTAATAAATATTTCTTCGGATGAAAAAATTAAGAGTTTTTTGTGGAAATGAAATTATTTTTCACCACTAAGATAGTGTTGACTCTTCGAGAGGCTGAGTAAGGCTATGTGGTCTTCTGTGATGCCTTACTTTTAGGTTTGGGATGTATTATTATATAGGTTGACCATGTCGTTTATTTTATCTCTTGGACTATTAGGACAAACTATAATAATTATCCAACCCATGACCCTAAACATGTATATCTGATTCACGCACTCAAGAGTTGGTGGAATTACATTTTCAGACAATGGTTTACCATTTATTATAACCAAAAGAGCTTGAGTTATGCATTCACTAAAATTATTAAAATAAATCATATTGGAATTTGGGGGAAATACTCTAATATTTTGAATTTGAAAACACTTATAGATGGATGAAATGAAATGTCTCAATAGTTTATTTGAGTAGGAAACATCCATCCCAAGATCTAAAATAACCATTCGAAGAGTGGAACTTGATGGATCTCTTTACATAGTTTTATATAAGAGTTTAAGAATCAAGAGATGATGTTGTTTTGGCATGTCCTCTATTCAATTATCCCCTTCGTGGGATGATTCTTTAGGAACATCATCTTAATGAAGTGTTCAAGAGAATTTGAGACTCTCTTTATAGTGGGGATACCGTTGTATTTTTCTCTTTCTATATAGTGGTAGTTTTATGTTATTAGAATATTTTTGTATACCATTAGCTATAAGGAAATATATAATGAGGGATTTATATTATTCCCAATTGGTAGTTCCCCAAGGATCCATGAATATGTTCTATGAAATGTGGTGATGATTCTACATTAATGGTATGATATCAGTCTTTCTTGATTTTATCTCTCATTTTTATACTTTCCAAAAGGTGTAGACCGAGCACCAAATGCCTTTAGGTTTACTTTAGCCCCTTTCAGTGCCTAATTATAAGTGGGATGAGATATATGTGGAATTTATGTTTGGGTTACCTCATGCAAAGAAAAATATGAATGCAATATCTATTATGATCAATAGGTTGGCCAAATTGTATCACATGATACCCATTCATGATACAACCAAAGTTGAGAAATTGGTAAAACTCTATTTTGAATATATTAATCATTTTAATAAACTTCCATATGATATAGCCTCTAATAGATTTCCATGTTTTACTTCTCACTTTTGAATAGGCCTTTGATGGGCACAGGGATCATAGGTTTGTTTGAGTACGACGTATCATCCATAGTTGGATGCCTAGAGAGAAAGATATATGTATATTCTTTAGGATATTCTTCATGCCTATATCCTAGATTATTTTGGGGGTTGGGATGACCATATGGGGTTGGTTGAATTTTCTTATAACAATATTTACCAGTCCTCAACCATAATAGCTCCTTTGGATTCTTATATGGTCTGTATTATAAATCTTTAGTGTGTTCGTTAGATATAGGTTATAGTTCCTTGGTAAGACTAATCATGGTTAAAGATTTGGCATCAAAGATTATGTTTATTATTTAGAGAATTTCCATGTAAAATATCCTTTATAAGACATATGTTGATCTTCATCATATTCCATTGGAATTTTCAATTGGTGATCAAGTGTTCTTGCAAGTTTCACTTCATCTAGGTCACCGATGACTTAGGAGGCAAGGGAACCTTCCTCATCATTTTTTGGACCTTTTCAATTGATGAGAGGGTGATGAAAGTAAATTAATTTTTTATCCTCTTCCATAGTTGATATTAATACATAACATGTTCCATGTATCGAATATGCAAAAGTATCTTTTTGATATATCTCATGTTCTGAGCAAACAGGATCTTAATATTGGAATTAATTTATCTTTGATTGACCATCCATTCATGGCAGTTGATTATGAAACCATAAAACTTCATGGGAAGAAAATATCATTGTATCAACTACTATAAAAATGGAATTTTTTACTCATGATATATCGGAGAAAGAGGAACAGATGAGATAATGATGGCCTCATGTTTTTGACAAGGAGAGTTTTTAGAAGGATTTCTAGGGAAAAATGATTCTATGGAGGGGTGGTTATAACATATTTTTACTGTTTTTGGGTAATTATAGACCTTTTTTGAAAATTATTTGGATGGATATGATTTAATGGTGTTTCAAGATGATGTTTTGAAATATTTAAAGGCTCTGGTGTTATATAATATCATTGAATGGTCTACCCAAACCGTGCACCCTGGTTGTGAATACTATGAAAACCCAATCAGTGAGGGTTTTAATAGTTGGGTAATTGTTTTAAAAACAATGACTTCAAAAAATAGAAAACATTCACCGATTTATAGGTGTGAATATTTTGGGTTCATATATTTACAAACCATGAGGCCCTTAATAGTTAACCGTGTGAGTGAAAATATTTTATTCTATGAAATTTTTTAAGAATCCAAGACCCCGATTATTACCAACCACATGGCCTAAATCCCTATATCATGACTTCCTAGGATGATAAGGCTCTGAAGGACGCTTTTTGGCTCCTAAAAACCATTTCCAGTACTAAAGTATGTTGAATCACATTCAATCTCTGATGGGTAAGTGAATCTTTTCCTCTTAGTCGATCTCAATCTCTTTCCCTATCCTCCTTAGGGTTTGTTATGTTTTCATGTTTCTAGACAATATAATCCATTTGGGTTTTTATATTAAATCAAGGTCTGATTCTCAAATATTCATTGCTATCTTTCTTCATTGGATTTTCTCATTGTGGGAATTGTGAGGCATGATCTCGGTATTTCAGAATATAGTTCTGTTTATAATTAGACAATTTATTTAAAAATATATTTCTGGATGAAAATTAAATTACGTTAAATTGGATTTTTAAAAATATAATTTTAATTAATTTGAATTTGAATTTTATTTAGAATAAAATTTGGGCAAAAACCCCTATTCCAATGAATTGGGGTGTCTTTCTGAAAATTTATGAAAAATTCTTAAATATAATTATGGAGTTAAATATTTAAATTGATTTATAAAATTTATTACCAATTTGGATTATAGAAAATTGTATTTAATTATTTTGATAAAAACCCACTGATTTTATCATGTAATAAAGCATGATTTGATTAAAAACTCTTTTACAGGTTTTTAAAGAGAAATACACATATTGAAATAGAAAATGGGGAAATTGAATTTTGAACAGTTTTGAAATAAATTACCCAATTATTATTTGTTTTTTAGAACATGAAATTCTAGGTTATTAGTGAGTTATTTTGGACCACTCTTTGTTGACTCTTTACAAATCTAAAAAACATAGTGCATAAGGTCACATCCCCGATGGTATGGTGATGAGTCCACTTTAAACGGTGTCTAAGAGATATGTGTACACATATTTTCAATATCATGTATTCGAGTGTGTGAGGATCCCATAAACTAGAACTTTCATACTCTTCTATGATGAACCTATTTTTCCCTTGTGATTGTTCTGATATACATTCCATTGGTTGTAATTTTTTTTACACATGCCTTGTGAATTTATATAATCATTTTTATATTGAATTTTATTAAGCTATTATCTAAAATATTTCAATCAATTAAAATGTAAAGCATGATTTTTTAAAAATATAAATTTTTACTAACATGACTATATTTAATATTGTAATATTTATTTGTTTAATTAATTTGGTATCATATTTTTGAATCCTTGGTGAGACCCTATAATGATTTTATCTCACACCGTATCTTTTCCTTCAGAAATTTTTAGATTTTCATCTATCTTGTTTCAGAAAGCATAATGCCCAACTTAAAGGTGGTTCTTGTTGTTGATCCTTGGGATTTGGAGAGATTTATCCATTAGGAATTAGGTTTTTTATACTTTTTCCTTGTACTTTTATTATATACTTTTTTTTCTTATACCTGTTTGACTTTTGGTACGGTTCTCCCTATGGTTTTTTTATGATCATACATACTTTTAACAGTTTCTTCCATTATTAATTTGGAAAACTCCTTCCCTCCCTATCATGTATGAAGTTAGGTGATATTATACAACCTATGGGGATCGGGAATGGACTTAAATTAATGTCAGTTTTTCCTAGGAATCATGGTACTAGGGTGTCTATTTTGGTTCATGACAATAATTTTGGATCACTTTAAAACATTATTGTACAATAAAAAATATTTTATAAATAATCATAATGAAAATACTTGGAGTCCATTAAATCTATTTATTAAACAATAATTAAAAAATGGATGATAAATCCTTTAATTTATAATTAGGTTATATAAGTATGAAATTCACAAACAAAAATATATAATATTTTATAAGTATGACACATATATTAAATAAAAATATTCAATGGAAAGTATTTTAGTCATTATTGATAAAATAATTCTTTTAATTGAAGAAGAATTTTATGAAAGGGGCGGACCTTAATAAATATATTTAATATAACTATATATAAAATAAAATCAACCATTTGATGATAATGGTTGTAAAAATATACTTCGAAGATCATAATCAAGAAGAGATTTCATGATTTAAAGGAAAAATGACTTTGGTTGTGAAAACATTTGATAGTAGATTAATATTTTAATAAAAAATATTGAAGTAAAAATAGGTTGAAAATGATCCTAAAATATTAAGAGTAAAATATATTTTGTTTAAAAATTAAAAATTCAAAATCATATACAATATATAAAAGTACATATATATATATATAAGGTAAAATGTGTCTTAATGAATTGATTTTGAGAAAAAAACCATTACTTCATTTCCCTACTTCATTGATCATACTATAGAATCCTAAAAACCCAATATAACAATCCTCAAAATTTAATTTATAACATAATCCATTTCTAAAACACTTTTATATACTTTATTTGAAATTATTGAGTATAAATATTATGGTTCAAAGAGGATTATTTTAAACATCAGGTGTTAACACTGTTAGTTAACTTGCACAAGTTTTTCCTATAAATATTGATACTTTGACATTGATAACATGTTGATTATTCCTATATTACCTATTCTTATTTAATATATATCCATTGATAATTTATAAAGTTATACTTTCATCCAATTATATTTCAAATTGTGACTCCTTGAGATGATTCCGGACAAAAACATATATCAATAGTTTTCATAAATGGAAATAATATATTATTAACTGGTTAATATATTAACCATTAAAAAATATTTTATAACATATCATAAAATTTCATTAACAATATAAATATTTATTTAATCATTCACTATATAAATATTATAATATCTCCAAAGTGGGTCATGACCAACCAAGACAAGACTGTGTCGTACTGATCCAATGACTATGATTTTTATATTAAATATTGATAACATTATATTTAAACAATATTATGAATTCAATATATATAATATATATCAACAAAAAAATTCTTAAAACCATTAATTATTTCTGGATATGAAAACATTAATTCCTCATTTGTGGAGAAGGTATTCTTCAAGTATAAATTATTAATGAACCAATTTCTCAATGAATTGATAGATTAATGGTAAATGAAAATTCATAATGTATTATTTATAATAATTTTATAAAAATCATATTAGTTAATTAATTAAAATTTTATATTTATCTTTATGGGTTCGTTAAGATAAATATAACATGTTATTCGTGGATGACGTAGTCTTCACACCTGCATGATTAACAATAACATTTTTTATTAATGGATAGAATAATGGAATGTAAAAGGTGATTACTAAATAATTGTATATGAGTCATAAAAAATATATTTATTCCATTAACCAATCTTTGATACCAACTCTAATAGGGATCAGTGAAAAAAAAACTATATAATTTTGTCGACTAGATAGTCTACAAATGAGAACGATCATTTCTTTTATTTTTCATAGAGGGTGATATTGAAGGATGGTATAATTATTTTAAAATTAATATCATTACATATAACTATTTATATGAAACTTAATTTATTATATAAACATAGTTAGGGAGGACTAGGAAGTGGAAAATTAAAAAGTAACACTATGAGATGAGCAATAGACACATAGGGTTCTTGGATTTTATTTCGAAAAATACTTAGAATTAAAAGGATTATGATAAATAAATAAATCCAATAGATTAGTTTATTATGACAGAAATCTAGGATAAAAATATGAGTAGTGTTTTTCTGAGTAATTTTAAGGAAGTTTTATGTAGAGAATGGTTTTAAATGGTCCCATTTATAAGTGTAAAAAATTCTTATTTCCTTATAAATGATTGTTATGTTAGTGTAATGGATGGAATGACATTAATTTTGGTTGAGGTAGGTGGGAGAATATTGGTATGACACAATGGTAAGACCTCGAAACATAAAAATTAATTTTAGGAGGTTTATAGGTTATGTAAACTTCGGAAATCTTTTTACGATTTAGATTACCCTCTTAAAAACTTGTCAGTAATAATTAAATAATAATTAGGGAAATTAATTTATTAATATAAAAAATAAGGTTCACCATACCACCAAAATTAAATTTTATAAATAAAAATTTAGATTCCATTTAATCTAATTAAATTTCTGAATAAGAATAAAAAATATTTAATTAAAACTTATAATATATGAAAAACAAAATTTATACTAAAATACTATTTTTTTAATGTCAATCAGGGGTTTATTTATTTATTTATTTTTATGGTTGGGGTCGAAGCCTCATTTATTATTTAAAGCGAATACCACTTTTAAACTAGGTAGAGGGAGACCCATTACATAGCCTGGAAGTCCACGACTAGTGGTATGAATATAAGGCCAGAAAGCCCATTTTTTGGCCCATATGGCCCTTCGTTGAATAATACTACTACAGTACCTGGGATACTACAGTACCAGCTATAGTACTGCCATAGCTATAATTCCCCCACTGCTAAATTTTCACTGCTACAACAGTGACCGGGTACATTGACCAATTACAGTAACCTAGAAATTCTTCCCTGTTTGAATTTGATTCTGGGACTTTTGGATGCCAAGCAGGAGCCTTTACGACCTAGGTATAGACTCATTGGTGTCAATCATGGGTTTATAAATATGATATATTATATATAATATGTATATTTAATTTTATATAAAAATGTTTTAATAAATATTTATTTCATTCTTATGTTATGATGATACCATAATTGGTGCTTAAGTTATTCAAAACTGTTATATTACAACATTGCCCAACAAATTAAATATCCCTTAAAAATCACAAAAAAGTCATACTAATATATTTTTTTCTTCTAAATTAAAATTTTTTGTTCATATTATCTAATTCAATTTATAAAAATTATATATATATATATATATATATATATATCTCTTAAAATAAATTTGAAATTTTAAAGATAAATTTATTTTCTTTGAAAAAATACCTTAAACATAACGTCTTTTTAATAACATTATAAAACATCAAGGCATTCATACATAGATATTAAATATATTAATATTAATATCAATGAAATTAAACCAACATATGCATTAGTTTTAAAAGAGTATTGTGCCTTTGGAAACATTGAAAAATGAAAAACTCATTTAGAGGAGTTCTATAATGTCTCCCACTTACTTCCACATAACTATCACCCTTCATAGACATATCACATGTAATACCTATCATCATAACCTGGTGAATATAAATATAATAAATCATGGGATTATATATTTAGTAAGGTTAAAGAAGGAAAATATTTACATATAATGTGAGTATAATGGTATGATCACATGAGCATAATAATGAAAACCATACCTTGAAAAAAAAGATACAAATATCCAGACATTGAATAATGATTGGTAGTTCATAATAAATTAATTATGAGGAAATAAAATAACATGATCCATGGGATCATGACATTAACATAATACATGAAATTTTAGCATAAAATTATGCATAGACTAATATTTTTATAGTAGTCAAGGCTTACAATGAAAGAAATCATAGGAGAGTGGGTTCAATACCCAAACCATTAGAGTATTCATGGTTCACTCATAAGACAATCATAGTGTAAAATGTTCCATACTAAAAAGAGTCCACTCCAAATTATATTCTTTTTATCCTCATTACATATTAATCTTTACAAAATGTATTGGAGTGAGATATAGGTCCCATCTCTCACATAATTAAATGTATTTATATTTTTTCAACAAGATCATAAAATATTCATCAAATTAGATCCCATGGAAAGAAATAGGTTGCATAAAAATTTCATCATATAATAATCTATGGAAAATAAATAAGTTTCATAATAATTTCATCAATATATATTAACCCGTTGAAAATGAAGTAGGATTCATATGTTTTTAATCATCATATAACTAGTGGATGATAAATGGGTTTCATAAACATCTTATCATAATAATCATAAAACATTAATAATGAATAGTAACAGTACCCATGGGTCATATCCCCTTTAAATATCAAGTAACATTAAATGATTGCGTCTTTGATTGAAAAATATTTCAAAAAAACACTTGGCACATATCATGAGGAATATAGCCTTTCTAATTTGAAAACCGCTATTTAAAACATAAAAAAATTCAAAACAGCATTCATTGAAAATATATTTGGAAACATATAATGGGATACTCAAGAAAAATAATGGAAATAATGGTTCAAGTCTCATTCATGTAGTACACATTAAATCCAATATTTCATTCACATTTTATGTGACACAAAAGGGGCTTATTTGAAAAAGAACAAATGAGTTTATTTAGTAGCATTGTAAAAAATTTATCCACGGGTAAAAATATATTTAATAAAATCTTTGGATAATGATAATGTATTTTTGAAAAAAGAAATTAAAAATCATGGATGTAGATGAAAAAGTATTTTTCACCAAAATAGAAATAAGGGTGATTTTTTATAAAAGCATTATTTTGAACTCTTGTGTATATGAGGAGAGTAAACTTAAGGTAAACAAAATATTATCGTGAAATAACCAACTTATAAAAAAAATTAATGATTTTTTTTAGATATATATTATAGTATTTCATCGTTAGAGTCAAAATCTTAAATAATCCAGATAAATGATGATATTGTATTATTAAAATAAAACCACTTTGGTAACATTGAAACGTATGTGCCATGAAAATATAATATTAAATAAAAATAAAATTATCATGATAATAAATAAATACATGATATTAACTATCAATGTATCTTTATATAAAACACATAAAATATTAGTTCTTTATAACATAACATATGTCTCAAATATGGAAAATTGAGAGAAAAAATACTAACATAAGTCTCTAATTCCTTCTTACATGTTTAGAAAATATATATAATAAATAAAATTTTATTATAAACATAATATATAACCCTAATCATGTTTATAATATAATATATGATATTATTATTACTTTTTATTACCCTATTATTAATAATTCCTTGTTAAAATCAAGTTTCAGGTCATAACTACTTTGTCATTCATGTATGTTATGGTTTGGTATACATTTAAATTGATCATGGATACATAATACATATAATCTAAAATTATATATTAATTTAAAATATATTTAATAAATATATATTTATTGTAATCTATCAAATTTATATATAGAAAATTAGTTACATTGTTCACAGAGATCGTAAGTCATAGGTACATGTCATTGTTCCTTCATACTTCTCGATGGATTGAATGAAATGAAGGTGAATAATATATCTAATTTAAATATTCATTATTTCTTCAAATATATAACATATATTAATTTTATTTATCCTTATTATAATTCATGTAATGCTTCAGTGAAAAATGAATCACATCACTTTTTGAGGCATTAGTCTTCCATATACACGGGTCATGCCATTGTATACCCACAAAATTGAAATTAAGAATTCATATGTGATATAATTAAACCATAAGAATGATAATTTCATGAATATATTATATAACTCCAATTTTTTTATATATATCCCTAATTGGTGGTTATTAGAAAAAATAACATTGGTTTGCGAGTCAGTGTTATGTCGAAAACATGATGGACGCTTTCAAACCCCATTTGAGGGAAGAGGAGAAATATTAAGGTCAATAAATTAACAAGATAAAATAAAAATATATGTAATATAGTTACAATTTTATTATTATATATATAATAATCTTTTAAAGGGTTTGAGTCATAAATAATAATAAAAACAAAAGTTTAATAATTTTACCTCTTCTATAGAGAGCCTCTTTAGGTTAATACCCAAATCCTTCTTAGGTTGTTTTAATAGTAAATATAAGTCATATTGGATGATTTTATGTAATTAATTTATATATTTTGGTAGTTATTGTACAAAACAAATTTTGTTGAATGATTATAGTAGATAGTATAGTTGGTGGATGGTTATAATTGGGTGAGTGGGCACATAAGGAATTTTCAAAAAAATAATGTGTATGCACCCATTTAACATAATAAAATGTTCCAAAATTAAACATTATATAACATTGTCGATGATATGTTTAAAATGATTCCCTAAAATGGGTTTTGGACTAGTTGCTATGACATGTTAGCCCTTATATGTTAAGTTTAACCCCCAGGTAGACCCATTTTAACAATAATCGGGGTAATTAATTTTCACTATTTTCACTATTCATTGTGACCCAAGATTAATTATTCCTTATTTAAAAATATAAATTATTTAGAACAAAAATATGTAAATAATATTTCACAATTCCATTTATATAAATAAGAAAATGTATTTTAAAATTACACATGTATATATGAGGAGAAAGGGTTTTCCATAGAGAAAATGTTTGAAAGTTTATACGGTTTTTATATTAAAATTAAATATAAAATTTATTAAAATGAAATTAATTATATTAATTGAAATATAATTTAACAAATTCTACTTTAACAAACATATTAAAATAAAATTTAACTGGATATTTCTTTAAATGATAATGTATTTGTTTAATAAAAAGTTTTATTTTCAACTATTCAATGAAACATTTATCTTTTGAGAAAATTCATAATAAATCACATCAATATAATTTTTACATGAAGAATTAAAAAATTATGCTCATTTTTTAAATAAATATTCTAAAATTGGAAATAAATAATTTCAAAATAAGCCTTTTATAGGTGACAACCCATCTATTTAGAAAAAAAATAATTGTAAAAAAAAATTATTCTTATCTCATGATAAGATAACACATAATAAGAATGTTAAACATTTTATTTAATATATAATGTATAGACTAATTAAAATTTATTCATTAAAATTTATTTATTCAATTTTTTGAGGTAATAAATTTTTATACGCATAAAAATTACTTTCAAGAAAAAAAGATTTGCTTTATGATTAGAGGGATTCATTTATTTAAATTTATAATTAAATGGTCCAATAAAGAAATAATTTAATATAAAAGTGTAAACCATATATTTTTTAAAAAAATTGTTTTCCTATTAATTCCATCAGTTAAATAATTTTTTTGATAACTATCCTAATTAATTATCAAATTTTAGTGGCATATCATGTTACGTTAAAGATTAGTGGTGCATGTAATGGAAGCTACTTTGAAAATTAAATTTATATTAAAAAACATTTCATAAAACCTTAGGGTGTTACATTTATCTCATAAAACTTTACTAATTTCAATAATTTCGAAATTCTATATCGTACATAGGTATATTTTATTTTATCATAATGATCTTTTTTGGATTAATAATTTCATTTACTAATGTATCACGACCTTCCTTTTCATGTTTTTGAAGAAATATATCACACTAAGAATTACTTAAAGAAAAATATATGAATGGAAATCCTATGATGTAATATTCTCACCCATTAAATAAACTAAATCCTTGATATTTTTTTATAATAAATTTATTAATAACGTAAGAAAATATCAACATGACTTAAGATAAGATTTAAAATAAAACACATACATTAGTATACTACTCAAATATAGTATAACAATATGCCCCATATCCAAATAGGGTGGCTGGGGGTTTGAGGTATGGGTTATTGATCGTGGGGTTGAGTCCCTAGAAGTTCTTTTTAGTTTGGGTGTATAAATATAAACAACCTTTTCATAGCATAAAAAATAGTCTTCCTATATTGAGTTAACTGAATTCTTCATTTTCTATCAGAATCTTAATGCTTTATGTCCACCTTTTCTACACATAAAACATTTCCTAGTACCTTAGAGATATTGGTCAGTGTTTTTCCTTAGACATTTTTAACATGTATAAAATTATATCTTTTTTATGTTATCATTTTCATCATCTGATGTTTTGTAATACTCCATCATTCCCTTATTTATTGTAGTATGGAATTTTACTATGTTCGATTTAGTCATCACAATTATTGACATTTATATACAACAATAGATATATTTATAATCCTCATTTATGTACTAATAGCTTAATGATTTGTATAATAAACACATTATCCATATCATCCATTTTTAGAATCATACCTTCTAGATCAAAAAATTATGTTAGAAAAACTTTTGGGGTGTTAATAATTATATTAATAAATTTACAAATGGAAAAAATGTGTTTAAAAAAATAACACAAAAATGATTCGTATACCCAAACATATGTGTTTTTATCATCAATATAGGTATTTCATGTTCATTATACTATTAGAATATCTATTCTAGTTGACATTGAACAAAATATGTATAAATCCATAATAATTTTTTAAAAAGATAATGCATATTAACCCAAGAATCTCTCATGGTAATGTCTTCCCAATTGTTTAGTTTTCTCCTATTCATCATGCACCAGAATGATGACTGATAGATACCTAACCAACTATTTTTGGGTTCGTTACCCATAGATTCATAAGTTTTAAACATAACTACACATTCCATTATATAGTAAGTGATGATATTTCTAGGAAAATCACATAATCTACACTTTACCAAAATTTCAAAAGGATCTTTTATATGTAGACTTATACCTTGGGCTCCCACTAATGTTCTATTTTCCTAATCATCAAACAATATAAAATATTCAATACTAAAAACCTCACGGTATATAAATATATTTGAAACAATATAATCCATAAAATATCAAATCGTATTATCATTCATAGAACATAAATTATACTTAACAGATAACATCATAAACTCTATGTTTATACCAACTATATTTTCCCCAATACTATGCTCTTAGATTCAATTCTTAACTCACATAACATACATTACCAGATTTGATACACATCTAAAATTACATTATATATTACACATTTATAATAAAATAACCTTTTGGTTTGGATTTTTAATTAATTATGATAAAGAATGCATTTTTACATCTCAACTCTTCAAAATAAATAGACATTGTTTGCACTATATAAGAAGAAAATAATTCCATAAGGATTACTCAACATCACCCATAAATTCTCCACCCAAGATACTCTTCTATAATTATCACACATAGTACATTCTTTGATAACCTAAGTTAAGGGAAAGAAAACAAGTTGTGTTCAAAAACTCTTGTAATGGGTAAAAATAATATTAATGCACAACATGAGTTATGTGAGGCATAACATGATATCATGAAGAAGATAACAAACATAATGGAAACATAGAATAAAGAGATGATATCATATGACATGGATTAAAAAATGATCATAACATAAGATAATTTCATTATAGAAAAATGATGATAACAAAAACATGAGAACATAAGTATGACTCCAGGATCCTAAATTCGTTAAAATAATATAGTTATCTTGGATAACTACCTACGCACCAGACATGGCTCTGATCACTTCCCATGCACCATGATATCTCTTTAGATTTAAAGAATCCCAATTCATTAGATGGATATGTAATTCTAGAACCACGCATAAAATAATAAAAATGATGTGTACTTTTTTCACATAGTTGTAAAAAACTAATCATGAAAACCCAAGAAAAATATCGTTGGTGTATCCTTTCCATGTGGTTCCCCATGTAAGTATTCATGATTTAATAAATAAATATAAAATGATAAATTCATGGATATTAAACGTGTATCTACTGAATTTTAGAATAATTATCATTAAATAAAACACTAAAAATATAATTATGCATATGGTATTTAGATCATGTAGGAAATTGATATAATGTTTAGACAATAGTTCCCCTAATAGGTAGATGTATTGTGTAAATATGGGAACATCCTTTTATTAATTAATGAAACATAGGGAATTCGTGGAGGGAAAGAATTAAAAGTTAATTAAATATTTCAAAGTGGATTATTTGGAAATAAAAAATCAATGATAGATCATACCATAGTTGAAATATATAATCTCATAATTTATAAAGACCAATAAGGTGGATGATATCCTTTGATGATTTACCCAAATCAAGCTTTTCACATAGATGAAGAACATTCATAGAAAAATTAGTAAAATTTAATTGAGAATATAAATTCCATGTATCTATTGAACACCATTAAAAGGATATTTCATTAAACTATGATAATAATAATTTCTATTTTTTAAAACATGAAAGAATAAGGATTAATTTCCATAGAGAATAGAAAAAACATGAGAAAGATACATTGAAATAGAAAAATGTGGAAGAGGTTCCATTTGGTCAAAAAATTACCCGTTTGAAAAAATATTTAAGATTAACTTTTTAAAACAAATTGAAAATATCATTGTAAATGGAAATTATTTTTAACAAAAAATTATTAATATGGAATTTTGGGTCATTTTAAAACATTAATTTTGGAAAAATAGTTTGACAACTAATTATGTTGAAAATGTAAACAGTATATTAAAACCATTTTTTGAGACCCATATTATAAATATTATGATAAATAACTTCATAGATAATAGCATAAGATAATTATAAAGTTCACCTATGACATTATATAAAATACTCTCAACAGGTTAGACTCGGATATTAAAGAAAAAAATACATTGGAAAGTATAAGAGTTATTATTTTCAACATCATTCTTTTATTGGGGGTGTGTTTCATTAAATAAGACAATATTAATGAATAGATATAATATATCTAGTGAACAAGATAATCTGCCATTTTAAATTATAATAGTTTGAAAATGAGACTTGGAAGATCAATGTCAATAAATTATTTCATGACACATCGAAACGGTACATCAGTGGAGAAAACAATTATGATTTGAGTAATATTTATATTAAACCCATTTATGGATAAATCAATTAAAATGGAAATATAATATAATTAAAAAATATTTTACATGATAAAATAACAATATTGTAGAATATAAACCATATAAAAGTAACTTTTCATATGAATAAAAACATGTCCCGACAAAAGGAGTTTGAGACAAAAATCCATTGCCTTATTTCCCCACTTATTTGATCATGATATAACTTGTAGTAAAAACATAACTATCTTAATAATATATTTCATAACCTTAATAATATCCATAAACCTTTATTATATTTCATTTATAATTATGTTAAATGAAATTAGTGGTTCGTTGATGCTTATTTTTATCATTGGGTGTAAAAAAATTTAATTATCTTCTACAAGATTTGTAATGACAATCTTAATCCATGATCATTGATACCAGTTTAAATATTTACAAATTACTTATATTTATTCAATATAATTATCATGATAATTTATAATATTCCGCTTTCATCCCATTGGAGTTTAAATTATAACTCTTAATGATGTCTTTGGAGGCCAACATGTATCGTCGATTTTTCATGAACAAAAATGATATACTATTAAAATATTGATATATTAATATTATTAATCTATATAATTTAAACATATTAAAAAATTGTTTTTAAAATTTATTATTGTTATATAAAATTTTATAATAATTCACTATATAAAAATTATTACATCTCTCAAGTAGACAGTAAAATGACCAAATCAAAACACCGTTGTAATGATTGAATGTGTAATATGGTGATATTGAATATTTTTAATATGACATTTAATGATAAATAGATTTGTAATATATTCCATATATCTCCATAAAAATTATTTAAATCATTAATGATGGATGGTGATGAAAATTGAAATTCATCATTCATGGAGGCAGTAGTTTTCACGTACATCCGATTAACGAACTAATTTTTCAATGAATGGATGGAGTGATTATGACAACTGGGCCCTAGTGACAGCACAAACACCCTGCCTTAACATGGTTATCGGGTTTTGGCCCACCAAGTTCCACCAGTTGCCCCACAGGCATGGGGTCCCCACCAAGGGTCCCCCCACATGCCTGAATAGGTCATCTGACTAATGAAATTCCCCACAGGCCAACCCATGTCCTTTCTAGTGTTCTTTATCCTCACTCACACACATCAAAATAAACTTCCTAGAAATTCACCCATCCTAGTCACTACTCTAGGCCAAGCACTCTTAACTATGGAGTTCTAATCAGAACAGATCCTAAAAAAAAGTTGCACCTTATTTATAGGAGTTATATAATTTATCCATTTAACCCTTCATCATTTGGGGTTGTTATAATCCCCCCCCCACCTTTAGAGAACAACGTCCTCATTGTGGGCCCTAAACCTCATCCAAGGAAGTGCACTGCACTTAAATATGTATGCCACCTTTGATACCAAATGTGACATCCAGGCCCGAGTCATTGCACATGCACCCCACCTTAATATAGTCATCAGGTTCTAGCCCACCAGGTACCACCAGTTGCCCCACAGACACGTGGTCCACACCCAAGAGTCCACCCACATGCCTGACCGGGTCTTCTAGCTATTGACAGTCCCCACATGACAACACATTTCCTTATTAATGTGTTTTTTCCTCACTCACACACATCCTGGGAAACTTCTTAGAAGGTCAACCTTCCTGATCACTAC
The DNA here is from genome assembly GCA_963277665.1 of Viscum album. NCBI lineage: Eukaryota > Viridiplantae > Streptophyta > Magnoliopsida > Santalales > Viscaceae > Viscum > Viscum album. The sequence continues at coordinate 352,061,023 of OY728123.1, forward strand.
TCTAGGTCCATCAGGCATAACTATGGACATCTAATCAGACATGCCCTCGAAAAAGAAGGTGCACCATGTTTATATGAGTCATATCATTTTGAAATTTAACCCTTCATCATTTGGGGGGGGGGTTTCACAGTGATGATATATGAAAATACATAATTTCATAAATAAAAAAAATATTATTAAAATAATTTTATATCAATCATTATAATTTTTTCATCCATTCACTCTAATTAAGATAAATAATACATGTGGTTCATGGAGGCTGTAATTCACACACACACATGATTAAAGATATAATTCCCTATCAAATGGATGATTTGATCTTAAATGTAAATGGTGATCATCCAAAAACTTTATAGGTTACAAAAAAAATATAATTATTTAAAAAAAATCTTTGATACCATCCCAATGAGGTGGTTATGAAAAAATAACCGCATCGTTTTGTGGAGGTGGTAGTCCCCATATATAAATTATCGATGGATTTTTTTCTTAAGAGATATTATGTCATGAATGAATAATTGTTGTGAAATTAATATTATTAAATTTAATAGGATATATATAACTGAAATAAATATATCAACAATATTAGGGTATATTATGATGATGAAAACTAAAATAAAATTATAAGATTAGATTAATACTCATGTCGGGAAGATTTATTTTCCTCGGAATTATCATTGGAAATGAATGGAACAAAAAAAGTAAATAAGGCCAAAGGATTAGGTTAGTGAGCTATTATTTTTGTATGAAAACCTTAATATATTTTATTTGGGTAAATATTAAGAAGAGATGTGAAAAGATGGTGTGTAGTTTATCCCATTATTTAGTGACCAATAGAACTTTCCATTGAATTCAATTTTATATAGGAGGAAGTAATTTCATAGAATTCATGTATGCCAGGGTGTGTAAGGGAAGGTTGGTAATACATATTTCTATGACTTAAAAAAACTTCTATAGGATCTATAAGTCATGTAAACTTAGTAAAATTCATGGACATTAGATTACTCTCTTAAAAAATTAATCTTAATTAAATATTATTCACAGAAACAAATTTATCTCTATAAGTGGAACACTCCCATAAACATAAATGAGATGAATCCAATGTTAACTTAGGATTAATATAATTAAATTATTAAATAATAGAAAATTTATTTTTAGATTAAATCATATAATATATCAAAACAAAGATTTTATAATAATATACCACTAATGTTCAAACATGATAGTCATCATTTTCTAAAAATGATATACTAAATATACTAAATAAAATTATTTTAATTTATATAAAGTGGTTTCCATTAATATTTAATCCTTTCTTATGTTCTGATAAAATCTAAATTAGGAATAAAATTTTCCAAAATAGGAATTATTGACTAGTCACCTAAAATTTTAATATTTCAGAAAAATCCCAAAAATTAATGACAAAATCATTTTGGTATTATAAATTAAAATTTGCGGTTAATTTAATCTAATTATATTTATTATAAATTATTTATATCACTTTTAATACTAAATTATAAAATACAGAGATAATAGAAAATTCTTTAAAAAATACCTTCCCAAACATTGAGTATTTCTAATATTATCTCATAACAATTCTATAATTTCATAATTTTAATATTTTATGTTATATATATATATATTATGTTATTATAATTATATTTTATATATTATTAATTTAATTTTCTAACATATCATGACCTTCATTTAAGTTCATGTGAAAACAGATATAAGAGTTAGAATTATTTCATGGAAAATATATATAAAAGAATCCAGGGATGTTATATTCACCCCCATAAATAAATGCACCAATACAATTTTTTATAAAAAAATAATTATGGAAATATAAAAGTAATAGAATTGACACAAGATAAAATTAAAAATGAAATGTATACATTGATACCATAAGTAAAACTACATTAAGCATATTCTTCCTCTATCGAGTTGACTAAATGCTTCAGTTTCGAACAGATTTCTGATGCATTACTACCTCTTTTTACACACATAAAACATTTCATAGTTCCATTTGAACATTACACAATGTGTTTCTACAAATATTATTGACGTAATGGAAATTAAATTATTTTTCCTTTATCATCTTTTCCACCAGATTTTTTACATGGTTTTTTCCTTCTCTCCTTTTCTGTGATATGAAATTAATCTATGTTTAAATTTTTAATCATAATTTTTATATTGAATTTTTCATAATAATAAGATTTATAATCCTAGTTCATATCCTATATTATTGGTCCGTAGAATCTGTTCATTTTCCATTGAATCTATTTTTACCTCAATTCATTCTTACTCTAACTATTACTTCAAAATAATTTATTGGGATGAGAATAATTAAATTAGGAGTTTTATATTGGGTGAATTATTATTTTTTGATAATTAATTCATTAATGATTTAAATACCCTAACATATGAGTTTTCATCATCCGTCTAGTTTATTCATGGTCATTCAACAATTAAGTTCTATAATATAGTTAACTTCTATAAAAGAATATGTTCAAATCCTCTATAATGGTTTATATAAAGAGTTTAATTAATCAAAGCATATCCCCTAGGAGTTCCTATTTATGTTTATAGTTATTAACCTTTCACTATAACTATAATGACTATTAAGATATTCTCGACCAACTCTTTTTGGGTATATTACCCATATATGCATTTCTTCCAAAAACAAGTTCACTTTCTTATGTCCAAACATGGATGTCATTTCAAGGAAAACCACGCACTATCTAGTTAAAAATAAAATCAATAGGTCCTATTGTATTTAGACATATTCCAAAGTATTCCACTAATGTTCTTGTATATTAATAATCAGATATCATAAAATATTCGATACTATAAACCAAAATTTTCATCTATGTATTTAAAACAATGATCACCTAAAACATATAAACACCTAATGTCATTTATAGATAAAAACTTGTCCTAAAATGATAAAATCCTAGCCTAAAATGTAATCTATACACTAATATGATACAAAATATAGTTTCCATGGTCTTCACTCCCTAACCTAGTACCAAAAACATGTAAGAGTCAACTCTAGCTTAAATACACATATAAAATTAAAATATCATTCACACATTTATAGTCTAATGTCTTATTACATGAGAGTTATAGATAATTAAGAAAAAGCATAAACTCTCAAATCCCAATTTCTCTCATCAAATGGATTCTTCTCTCCATTCTATAATAGATAATAATTCTATATTGATACTTTTGTGTCACCCAAAAAATATCCACACATGAAACTCCTCTAGACTTAGAATACATAATATTTTCATTCATAAGATGAGGAAAGAGAAATAAAAAAAATTGATGAGAAAAAATTATTAGTAAGATTAAATATATTATTAATAATAACATGAGAGATGTTAGGATTAATAATAACTTCATAATTTGGATGATCATAAGCATGGAATTATTGAATTAAATATCACATCATGTGAATATGGATTAAAAATGATCATAAAATTAGTTCATTTCATCAGTTAAATGTTGTGGAAACATGAACATGACATTATAATCATAAGTCAAGGCCCCCCACTTCATTAGCATAACATATTTGGCTAGGATAAATACCCATTCAACATAGTTGTCTTGGAACCCTTCCCACTCCCCAAGATATCTCATGAGATAGAACAAATTATCCAATACATTAGAGGTATGTATAATTTCAATCCCAAAATTCAAATAATGAAAATAATAAATAATTATTTCACATTGTTTCGAATCAATAAAAAATTAAACCCCAATAAATAAAATGTGTTTTATTTCGTTTTCAATTAGTTCCCTAATGTATATTTCATGATTTCACAAATATAAATGACTAGTTTAACCCATAAAAATATTTTCTATCCAATTATCTCATACAACATTCTAGGTAAATTCTTATCAATAATTATGATTACATATGTGGTATTTAAACCATATATGATATTTATATGTGATTTAAAAGAAAAATTCTCAATCAATTGATGTATTTAGAATTAATGTGTACACCATTAAATCATGTAAAAAAACATATGGAATTAAAAATAGAAAATAATAATAATTAAATAATTTCTATAAAATTTTATGATTGGGTTATTTTAATGAAGTGATAGATAATTCCATTGATTTAAATGATAATTTCATAATCCAATGTGATAATGAAGGTGTATGGTATCCTTTTAATAATACCCTTGATGAAGAATATGACATAAATGACGAATAATATTTGAATAATTATGAAAATTTCATTGAAAATAATATTTTACCATGTCATTTGAAAACATTTAAAATGAAATATTCAATTAAATCATGTTACTAATATTTCCCTTTTTTGAAAATACGAATTAATATATGTTGTGTCTCTTATAGAATAGAAATGACTGTTGAATGATACATTCACATAGAAACATGTTAAATTGGTTTACTTTGGTTATAAACCCCTCATAAGGAAGAATCTAAAATATTTCATTTTAGTTTTTTGAATAAATTCAATGTATTTGATAATTATCATTTTAAAATAATTTGTAAATAAAAAATATAGATTCTTTTAAAACATTACTTCATAAGAAATAATTTGTTAAAACTAATTTTGCAGATAAAGTATTGTGTACATTAATACACCTAGTGAAACCTACATTATAAACATGATGATAAACCTTTAATTTATATGTGTTGAATAGAAGTATTAAGGTCACTTAAAATTATATAAAATACTTTCGATAGGTAAAACATGGTTATGGATGAAAAATATTTTTTTGAATGTATATGAGTTATTTTTTGTATCATCGTGATTTTATTTGAGTGATCCTTTCATAAAAGGGGATGATATTAATGAAGAGATGTAGTATCCCTAAAAATCTTGAATTAAGAAATTATTTGGAGTAAAAACATACTTGTATGATCAATTTCAATAAGATATTTCATGAACTATGGGAAAAAATACATGAATCTAGAAAATAATTACCACTTGAGTAACATGTCAGTCAAAAATATTGAAGGGTAAAATATTTAAATTTAACATAAAATTAAATTAATAAAATATTTTTCATGATAATACACTAATATGGAATCATATTAACTATATAAAATTAAATTGTTCCATAATGTAAATCATGTCTCAATGAAGGGATTTTGAGACAAAATCCCATAACATATTTAGATTATTGGTTTAACATAATATAAATTTTTTAAGAACAACAATAACTATATTAATAATCTATTTTAAAACATTAATAATATCTATAAACCATTTATATAATTAATTTATAATTATTTACAATGAATATAATGATTTATTAAGGGTAATTTTCAACAGTTATTTTTAACACTTTTAATTATCATTCACATGATTTGTAATGTAAATGGTTTTCATTGAAGATTGAAAAATATTTCATTATTCCTATATTTCCAAAGGATTATAAATATATATATCATCACTAATTCCAATGTTATACATTAATCCCATGATTTTTTTAATACTTCCCTTGATTATGATGTTGTAGAAAACTTCGTTTGACTATTTCACGTGAATGGGAATGATATATTATTAACTTGTTTATATATTAATATTATAACTCTAGAAAAATTGAAATATATTTAGTTACTTATTATTACTCTTTAAATTGTATATAACATTACTTAATCAATCTCTATAGTCACATCAAAACATCTCTCATGTAGGCAGTAAACCGACCAAAGTAAATGTGGGCTATAGTGATCAAATGTGTAAAATTGTGATATCACATATTTTTAATATATAATTTACATAATGTTATAAATATAATATATATCATAAATCTCAATCAAATATTTTCTAAGAACCATTTTTGATTATGGTGATTTCAAATTAAATTGATCATTCTTGGAGGTGGTAGTACGTGCCTACACATGATTAACAAACACAAATCTTATTTAATGGAAGGAATTAAGGTATCTAAAGATTATTAATTTTAGAATTAAAAAAATTATAATGATATTATTATTTCTTTAATTATGCATTTATTTCCTTCCATTATAGTTTTCTGAGAGAAATAAGGCATGTTCACTGATGTGGTAGTACACACATATATGATTAATGATATAATTACATAATGAATGGATGAAATGATAGTAAATGTAAATTTTGAACATTTCATAATATTATTTGCGATATAAAAATAATAATTATTCATAAAACCCATCATTGATACGATCCCTAATTAGTGACGATGAAAAAACTGTATCGTGTGGTGGAGATGGCAGTCCATACATACGTATGATCGATGTGTTTCTATTTATAAGAGGATGTGATGGAATGAATAAAATTTTCTTGAAATTAATATAAATGAAAATTATATATTTATATGGTTCAAAATTAATTTTATCAAATATTTTAGGGAGTAATTGGATGTGAAAAATTAAGAAGATGAATACTAAGAGGAGAGTAATACCCACAATGGGGATATTGACATTCCTTGTAATTATCCATGTAAATAAAGGAATTAAGATAAATAAAGTAGAAAAAATATAAGTTTATTGGGAGGGGGTTCTAGGATAAACATATGGGAATATTTTAAAATTTTAATTCAAAGGAAATAGTGTGTAAATAGGGGTTCTAAGTGGTCCCTTTTAAAATTACAAAAAAAAAGGAACCCTCCATGGAAAATAATTCTATGTAATGGGAAAGAATGAAATGGCATCAAAGTTATGTGAGGAATGTGAATAATTGTTTTAAAGGAATTTAGACATTACTATAAGATAGAAAAAATCCATATTTGATTTTTATAGGTCATATGAACATAATGAAATTCTTTCCACATTTGACTAGTCTCTTAAACACTAATTATTCATAATGAAAAATTAATCATGGTAATTAATTTAATAGTAAAAAATAAGATCAAAGATTTCATAAATATTTACATTATTATCACAACTTTTTTCTATTTAATCTAATTCAATTAATAAAAAATGGAAAAATATACATTTAAACTAAATAATATAATATACTGGAAACCCAGTTTTCTAAAAAGAACACTTCTTATACTCAAAAATGCTAATTATGAATTTGTAAACATAAAATAAAAAATATAAAAAATATATATATTTATATATAATATTATAGAAAACTAATTTCATAAATGTTTAATTCATCCTTATATTATGGTAATATTGTAATTAGCAATAAAATTAACAAAAATTGGAATTTTTCTTCATTCACTTAAAAATTTTATATTTCAAAAAAAATCCAAAAAATCATATGAAGATGATTGTGGTATTATAAAATAAAATATTATGTTACTTATATAAAATAAATCTCTAATAAAATATTTACCTAACATTTTATAGAGAATAAAAAATATAAATATAAATTCCTTTTAATTAAAAAAACCATGAACATTAAGTGCTTCAAATATTATCTCATGTCATTTATAAAATTAAAATTATTTTAATATATTATATAATTTATTTAAATAGTTTATTTAATCCTAATGATATTTTAAATATTATTAATTTAATTTACTAATGTATCATGACCTTTATTTTAGTGTGTGCAAAGAGTGACATCAAACTAAAAATTAGAAAAAGGAAAATATATATACTAGAATCATATAATGTAACATGAGAATTAGGTATCATTCTAATGAATATATTCATTTTCATTTGTTAATAATGGAATGAATAAGTTCATATCAGGTGATAGGGATTATCATCAACATTTTAAAGAATGTGTGAAAAAATCAAAATCGGTATATCTAATAATAAAAATAAACTATAAATAACTAATAAATAATTAAAAATAATTTTAATTGATTAATATATATTTTAATATAAGAGAATAAGTATATAAAATATATAATTTTTATTTTAATTATTATTATAAAAAATCTTAAAGCACATTTGAGGATGTCAAACGTGGAGGTAATGGTTACATCTCATTATCACTTCATTGAGGCATGTTGAGATATTATGCACCCATTTTTCATTTTATATGGTATACTTACTACATTATTTAGATTATATTATTATAATCAATTATCCACTAATTGGATTTACAAGTATTTTTCCATCCCTCCTTTATATTCATACAATTTAATTGTTTTTATTTTTATAATGATCTTTATCATCTCGATTATCTTTCATTGAGAGATATACCATATTAACCCATTATTTAAATTTTTGTGTCATATATAATTTTAGAAGGATTATTTTTATCACACCATTAATGAACTTAATTTGATTTAAATATCTACCACATTTTCTTTTTTTCAAGTGTTTTTCTATTCTACTTTAACTAAATATGTACGGGATTTTGTTAACTCGAATATCTATTCATTGAGTTATAATGATCTATCTTAAAAATATTTTTTCTATATTAGGTGTTTCCAAAAAATGAAATAATTAAATAATACATTCACTTTCACTCTAGAAAAATTGAAAATTATAATTCACATATATTTTCTTAATGAATCTCTTTCTTATAGAATTATTTCATTGTTATAAATAATTCACAATGAATTTGAAGACTATATTTCCAAAATATCCATATTATTTATTCACACCATTTTCTCCTAATTTTTTTTCAAATATATAATTATATTTTCCATTTGATCAAATATTTTATATTGAATTATTTTTTTATGATTTTTATTACACTTTTTATTATATGAATTTTCAATATTACTGTTTTCTTAAATTATTGACGTTTTTTTTTCATTCTAAATCATATATTTTATTATTCAAGATACATTTAAACTAAGATAGATTTATATATCTTCATGGATACATTATTTTTCATTATAAATAATTTTGTTAAGATAAAACAATTTCGATTTCTCAAAAATTACATTTTAAAATTTTAATCATATATTCTTATATATATGACACTGTAAAGAATTTTTTTCAAAATAAATCATCCATTTTCTTCTTGGACACCAAATTATATTACAAAAATTGATTTATATTTTATAAATTAACATATAAATTTATTGGTGTAATAAAATTTTGCGTGGATGAATTTTTCGTATCAAACAAATTACTTTTGATATTTCATTTTTCAAACCATTTAGAAATAATATGACACCCATTTTGTTTCCAGGGGTTCTCGTGCAATGAAAAATTATTTATTTCATATGGAACATATATGTATAATTTTTTATTAGTATGGTATTATATTACACTCTAATCCTTGGTTTAAGGATTTATATCCCCAAATATAACGATTTTATGTGAGGTAACGTTTTCTGGTTCACAAAATGATTCTTAAACTTCTTGTTTCTTCAAAACATTTTGTGTGGCAATTTTATTTTTTAAAAATATAATATGTGGTTTTGCTTAAATTATTCCCTTTTCTTATTTTTTACCATAATTCCTTATTATTATATTATTTCATGAAATGACATATTTCTATTTCATATGAGTATGAAAGTGTCCTATAACACATTCATATAGTATAACATTTTAATGCCATTGTAAATATTTACTCATTTCAGTTTACATTTTATACTATTATATATAATGGAAAAAATTTATTATTCAATGAACTTTTTAATAATTTATATTATATATGATCCTTTTTTATTATAGCTCATGATCAAACACTTAATGAAATATTGATGACTTATTTCCTTACTAAAAATTCGAGCTCACATTTTATTTTATTTCAATTTTACCTATGGAATTATTAATGTAACAATATTTCAGAGAATTTTTTTATAATAATTATAGGAGATACTAAAGAAAAAAAATTATTAATTTTTTACATAGTTAATATCTAAATACACCGAACGATTGGCTTATGATATCGTATATTTTTTTGTGAGATGTAATGATTAAATTATAGAAATATATGTCTGTTTGGATTGGTTCATCTCACTTTATATCAAATAGAGTTTTATAGACTTTTTAACACCTAATTTAGGTGAATAGGTTTCTAGAAACTCAATGAATAATCTGATTTGATATATTCGAATAATTTCCTAAGGTGTTTTAAAGTGTTCTATGTGACCTATAGTTGACTTTATGATTCCTTAAATTCAGTTTAAGTAACTATAGAAAATTGATATGTATATATTCATGTTTGGGGGACAATTTATGAGATTTTTGGTCACATATATTAATCCATTTAAGTATGGAGATTTATATAAGGGGATCCACATCATGAAAATGGGTCCCAATGTATAACAATTTGGAATATGAATATCTAATTAAATGGATTTTCATATAAGACACCTCATATAGGGATCCAAAACTGTAGTGACAATCATAATGGGATATATATGTGGAGATTCATGTAAAGGGATTCCCATTTTGAGAACACTATGCGGGGGTAAAAATATATATTATTTTATCATTATATATTTGTAATAACCCGAATTTTTATAAATAAATTTCCCCTCATGAATTAATTAAATGTATTTTTAAATATTATGGATATTGAAAACGGATTTACTTCCTTGGTTTCATTATATCCTATTATATTTAAAATACTGTTAAGTATCTTTTCAATTGATAATATAGTTTTTGAATAGTGGTCACATGATTATTGTAAATATAGGATTTTGGTAAATATAATTGATATAGACAAAGGAATTGATGGAATCAACTAGTAGTATCATACCCTACAATGCCCATTTATTAGGTATTTTTATGGAGATATAATCACTGGTCTTTTCCCTCAGCAAAGACAAATCTCTAATCCAACAACTAAAGAATGAGAAAACCTGTTTATGGGAGGAGTTCAATATCATCCAGATTAAGACCCAAACTATATATGTCAGACCCCCCATGAAATATCACTATCATGCACCTTAACCTTATGAATTTTTCTGGTGTATTAAAGGGATATGTATCAACACCATAATAATATTATTCATTATATATTTTTCTAATAGAATTATGGTTATATAAACATCTTATTTTCACTATATAAACGAATTAAATTTTAATAAAATAAAACACAAATTATATGTTGGAGTAATATTCAAATTTAATTAAGACATTTATTTTGATGTATTAATTTATTTTTAAAATAAATTATTTTTTAAAAGAATGTTATTATAAAATAATTTTTATCAAATATAGATGATCGTATTCTTTTTTGAAGTCAAATGTAATTTTTATAATGGTTCGAAAGCTGCTATTATCTAAAGACCCAACATTTCTCATAAATGTAAATTGGTATTTTAAAAGTAAAAAACTCCATATTTAAAACAATTATTCATATAAAATTAATAATATTTTTTCAATTGGAATCATAAAATTATCTAGTGGTGAATTTATCATAATTTTCTTAGAAAACAGTATTTTTCTGTAAAAATAAAATTCCACGTAAATATATAGTGTGTATTATGAAATCATAATAACCATAAATGTTTTGATAAATAAAATAAATGGTACTCCCAAATTTTTTTTTAATTTAAACTATTATTATTTATTGGTAATTTTAATAATTTAATATATCTATTATGAATCCCCCAAAACATATAATATATTTCATGGTTTTAAAATCATTTATTTAAGGATATGAGTAACTTCCACATCATCCAATATAATATTTTAAAACATTTACCACTTATATTATCAAAATAATAAAACAACACATATTTTTTTGAAAATATGGGAGAAAACATGGGAATGTTTTTTATTTTTTAAATTTTATTATATAGTGTCTAAAAAATAAGTTTGTGAAATGATAATCAATTACACATACATTTAGTATATAAACCCCCAAACTATCATTTATATTCACTCGAAAACGATGTATCACATCCCTACTCTTCTCTACCCACTCTAGAGTCCTCCCAAGATGCCCCCAAGATATAAATAATCTCCTCTCTAGAATTTGGAATCACCCTCTCTAGGTAAGGGATCTTGTTCTTCAATTATTTATTCAATATCATTTTACCTTATATATATTATATTAATTTTCTATTGTTGGGATATTTTCTAAAATTCCTCCCTTATTGACCACTCTATTTCTAAATGATGAGAGACCCCTTTCACTCTCATCATTACCTCCAATGAACATTTATACAAACACATTATGCTGTTGAAATTTCACTTCAATTTTTATAGAGAACAATTATGAAGTGAATACATGTAGTAATTTACTATAAACGGTGTTAACCTTTATACAATTACCGTTATTTTATTAGGGAATCACATGTACGTTTTCCACACTCAATGATTTTGTAATAAAATTTTATGACAAATGATTCCATGTTGTACTCTCTATGTGGCATATTTAATCATGATAATGAATGGAAGTTATGGGTGGGCATGGAATTATATATCTATCCAACCCACTGGGTACTATTTTAGACTCATGAGACATAATTAAAGGGATTATTGAGTGAAACTAATCTATCATGTCAATTTTTCCATCATTATGACTAGGTATTTATCCTTGACATATGTTTATTATGAAATGTTTTAATTTGTTGCAACATTTCTCATGTAGCATTTATTATTTTCATATCCTATCATGCCTCTTTGTTCATGTTTCTTATTATCACCCCTTTTATGTCTCATTCATATGCCTATTTTCTAACATGTATTAATTTCTTCATATTATTTTATGGTTATTACCTTAATGGGATTTATAGCTCCCTAGTTTCTTATGTATTTTCCCAGGTTATCCCATGCTTTTTTAAGCTAAAGGGAATAATATGATATAATCTAGGAAGTTTTCAATAATGTTTTTTTATTCCATGTTATAATATGTTATTTAATGTAAATAATTACCCTATAAACTGTACTTATTCATCTTCTAGGTTGTTTTATGTATACTCTTATGTAATAAATAATGAATTGACATGTAATAAAGAGAAGTTTTGTCATATATGGAATCAATGGAAAGGATTAGTTATTTTTTGGATTATGATTATAAAACTATTGCGAAAGGAATAGAATAAAAATCGGTATAATAAAACACCACTTATTTATAGTAAAGTATATATTAAGAGGTTTATCATGAAAATATATCTATCTATAGATAGTACAATTGGATGTATCATTGGTACATATGTACACAAGGGTAAAACCTTAAAACACTATGTTGAGCTAGAATCAGCTAAGAACTGGTACATGACAATGGGTCTTGTTGCACACCTTGTTTGACACTCCTAGGGGATTTTATTTTTTAAATTCACAATGTCATTAAAAATAATTATTAATTGGAAAATATCATGTAAGTATCGTTGTTAGGAAATTCATCTTGGATAACATAGATTTAACCCTAGAAGTTCATAAGTTAAGAAATAAATGTCATTAATAACTTAAACCATTAATGTCATTGGATTTTCAATAATGTATTTAATATCTTAAAAAGAATCATCCTTCATTTTCTCTTAATTATATACAATGGATGGAAATGTGAGGTATTGATTAAACAACTAGTGTGAAGGGAAATGTGATGACTTCCCAAAAAGATGCCCGACATGATGGGAGCATGAATAGAGAACATTATGATGAAACTATCTCAACAACCTAGGGTTATAAATAGAAATATAGATCTAGAGGAGCACCCAAATCCCCCTAAAATGAAAAGCATAAAATTAAGACCTTTATGTGACTAAGGACTCATAATTTTAGTGGATCCTTAGATCCCTCAATCATGGAATAATGGATAAAATCTTTTGAGAATGTTTTCTCCATCCTTAAATGCTTCCGGAAATAGAAATTTATACTATATATTTTTCATTCAGAAGGAATAGTATATCAATCTTGATCATTGATCAAGAATACATAGTCTGTGGAGTAGATCAAAATGATGGGATAGAATTAATTCTAGAAAATGTTTTTCGAAAAATATTTTACTTGCACTTGCTGAATTTAAATGGAATTTAATTTACATTCCCTCAAGAAAAAATGGAAATAAATATATTAGTGTTTATGATGAAAACTCCCCATGAATTTCATGAAATACATATGGTTTTATCATTACCCCTGAGTGAATTTTTAAAAAAATCTTATTTGGTGGGATAAAATTTAGTCTACGAATAGCCCTGGTGATCCAAGACTTTTATAGCTATATGGAAATTTTCCGGTATTTCATAAAATTTTACATGAGGATCAGATAATCTCAAGGGTATCATATGGAAAATAATTGGAAATAGAGTTTAATTATATTATTATAATGGATAAATATAATGGTGAAAAAATATTTCAGCATACCACATTTCAAAGGTATGGAAAGAAAAACATTGTAAATTTCATAAAAGGAATAAATAATTGATTTATGTGTTGGAAGGACGGGAACCTAGATAGATATTAGCAGATGGAAAATCCTAAAAATGTGATGGAGGAAAAGAATTATCATGTTATCCATCAATTCATTTCTCATTACTTCAAAAATAAGGAACCTACGAACTTTTTAAACCAATGCACTAAGCCAATGGTTTTTGGAGACAACAAAAACCCTCCAAGGTAGAAAGGGTGATATTTTACATTGTAGTTTCTAAGCTGGATCAAAAATATTAAGTGGTGATAGATATACTTGATATTCATTCAAAATGGTGAATAAACATTTTTTATTTTGGTTCAACACATTTTTTAAGTTCATGAAAGTTTAGTGGAACTATTCAAATACCACCACAAAGCAAAGATGTGTAGATTTTGGTGAAAATGGATAGTGGGGAAATTATTTAATACCTAGTATATAACTCCTACCATATCAAAATTAGTGGGATAAACTTTCTAGAAGACCCTGTGATAATCCATGTAGTGTAATTTGAAGAAATTATTCCTCTTAATTGTATTTACCTATATATAGAAAACATAAATAGTTGTGAGAAGGAAATCACTATCCATATCACAAATCATCCTCGGATTCGGTACATATAAAAAGAGACCAAATAATATTATTAGGCAAAAAAATCTTAAGAATGTATATTATTTCCAAATAAGAAAGCATATCAATATCAAATTATTCAGTCTATGTAAAGGATCATCCTTGAAGTAATTACCATTGTGTGGGAATGCACTGATGTGTTTCCTGGAGAATTTATTGGTCTTCCTCCTATCTAAGAGTATGATTTTTCAATTGAACTTATACCTTGGTTGTTTCTATAATTTATTAGTATGTATGGAAAGGATGGTTTGGAACTTGAGGAACTGAATAAACTACTACATGATAATTTGGGAAAGGGGTTCATATGCCCATTTGCTTCACTATGGGTTTCACCGATCCTCTTAATCAAGAATAAATATGGGTCCATGCACCTTTTCTTGGATTATCGTGATCTCAACAAGTTAATTGTAATGAACAAGTTAATGAGGTGGATATCCCCAAGATAACTTTTCGTACAAGGTACGGGCATGATGATTTTATAGAATTTCTATTCTCACTCACTAATTCTCTATAATTATTCATGGAATTGATGAATATATTTAATAAATATTACATCATTAATTTTTTGTTAGACATTATGGATGATATTCTAATATACTAAAAAACAATAGAGATTCATGAAAAACACCTGAGCACTCTGCTAAAGACCTTACGAAATTAGAATAATTATGAAAAGTATAGCCAATGTGATTTATTATTGAATAAAGTCTCATTATTGGGGAATATTATCACAATTAATATGATATATTTGACCCCTTCAAAGACAGAAGAAATTATACTATTGTCGAGGCCAACATATTTGATGTAAATCCATAGTTTTCTTGAATTAGCTAGGTATTATCAAGGATTTCCATGAAATTATTCATGATTTTCAAACCCTATAACCAAGATAACTTGGAGGGGGGTTAATTATCTTTTTGAATGATGACATTTATTTTAACACCCCATGATTTTATAGTATGTTATCTCTTCAAAGTATTTCAATAACTTGCGCTATAGGCAACATCAAGGACGAGCACACCATGACTTGTCAAACTAGCCATTCTAAATAGATATTATGAATAGTATTAACCACATTTTACATTTTATATATCCTATATAATATTAACATTAATCATTAGTTTTTATTAGACATATTATAAGAAAAATTTAATTTTTAAGATAAAATATATATTTTTCAACAAATGTAGTTTTTCTGCCTTTTAATGGTAAACCATTTTTAAAATCCAATATTTTACACATTTATATATTAAATTTAGTGAAATTAAATTCTTATTTAGAAAAGGGACATAAATATTTAGTTTGGATAAATTTTTGGTACCTTTAATAACATTTATATTTTGATGAAAAGTGAAGAAATACAAACTTTTAATTAAAAATGACTTTTTAAATAGAAATATTTTATAGTGTTAAATTACACATTTTAGTGGTTTCAAAGAATAATTAGACAATATTTTTATCACTTAATATAATTTACATCATTGGATGTAATTTTTCATTTAAACTTGGTAGAAACAAGTGTCAATCTTTTGATAGTTATTATTTCCTAAAAGTACGCTTTCTGTTTTAACAACGAGAATTATTTTAAAATTAATTTATTCCACTTATGTTTTTTCAATTGTAAAAAATGGATTCCATATTTGGAATTAGGAGGTCCAAATTGTGTAAATAGGTAACTGTTATTTTTAGACATTATGAATATTTAATTCAGTAAATATTTTATTTACCATGGTTAAAGGGTAAATCCTGTAAATTAGGGTACAAAATAATATTATAATAATATTAAATTACCATAACACATTTCCTAACTCTATTTGATGATACATTTTCATCCATGTACATCGTTGGGTTAATTTGGGGACCCCATAGAGCCACTTGAAAGTGATAATGACATTTTCTATTAATTATTCCAAAGTAAAGACAAAAATAACAATAGCATGTATCTTTTAGTAAAACATTTTTATAAAGAGTTATATAATTTATCCCTTTGAATTTAAATATTCATTTTAAAGATAAAAGTATTTTTTATATGATGATATTATATTAATAATTTTTAGACATTAAAAAATTAAATTTATTTATTACACAATGATGATGCAGAAATTACATTATTAATGAAAGAATCACATAAATGGTGTTGTAAATATTAAAATAAATATTATATGAACGTTTTTATACCATTAACGAATTTTATAGCTGCATATGACATGTTAGTATTGATTCAATTTATTTTTGTCGAAGTAATAATGTTTTTACGACTTTTGCGAAAACCAAATACTAAATAATATCAAAATTGACATTATTGAGTTTTTAAAACAAATAATACATTATTAATTGATATAATATTTATAAAAATATAAGGTTCAGCCAAAAGACATAGATATGGATATATATATTAATTATGAACCACATTTGGTTCAGTTGTATTTTTATTGTATGTTTATTAACCATATAATATAAAAATACAAAGAGACATGATAAATGTCAAACTATTTAACTAAGAGTTAAATATAAAAGATAAGGTTAATAGGGTGACCTAAACCTATCCAAAGACTAATGGTTGAGATGTTTTCAAACCATTCTTACCTTATACTCTAAATAAATCATCTTTCAGGCATTATATATCAAAAATTATTTTATTATAAAATAATATTTCAAGCTTTTCCTAAAGTGACCCTCACCTATCTTATTAAAGGGTACTTCCCTTTATATTAATTTCACACCTCCAAATCCATTTATCTCCTCCAAACCATGACCAAATATTCTCCCAACATTAATCACTTCATCCTAGAGGCCTTCCTTTTTTCATAAAGCCATCTTAATGATCCTGTTTTATCAAATAAAAAGGAAGAACCCGAAAAAGAGATAAATATTTCATCACCTCATTCAAGTTCTTTTCTTATTAAACTTCCTCTTTCATTATTGTTTCCATTATAAACAAATTACTCCAGTATCTTCTATATACTGTGATGTTATTATAAAAAATTTACAACCATATTCATTATTTTAACCATCATATGAATGAAAAAGTGACCATACGTGTGTACGTATGGCATACAGTCTCCAAGTTGTGGTGTAGTTTTCTATTCAAACACTTGATTATTTGGATGGGTATAATAATGTGTATAACTGATGTAAATAATAAATATAACATGTCAATGATTATTTAAATATGATATGCCATCCAATTACATACTATTTCACCATGAATATAATGATATTGTCTCCTGTCCATACGTACGGATTACCGTCCCCACGACGTGATGAGATTCATTCCCATGTTCACCATGCCATGACGATTATAAAAATATATGTTATTAATAAGTATGTAATATATGACATAATATTTATACTTGATATATATATATATATATCACTGTCTTTGTGTGTGTGTAGTTACATATATCTTATTCACTTACTTCTGTTCAATATGGAATGAAAACAAAAACAAAGTTTATGCGTACGTACGGCCTGCCGTCTCCATAAACGGTGCCTTCAATTTCATATATATATAACTTATAAATATTTATATTATAAATATAAAATGATATATAAATCAATTTTTATATTCTGGAAGTATTTAAATCATGATCTATTTGATACGATCAATAATAACAAGTTAAAACATGTACGATATAGAAAGCGATTTTTACCCAAAATGTTAATATAACAAGGAAATAATTGTTAAATGGGTAGTATAAAGTCATAAATTAATCATGTATGATATAATAAATATGAATAATGGTTCTATTATCGTTTAATAACATACTACTGTCATTATAAAGGAGGTTAAACATACCCTCGACCAAAGGAAAGTGAAAGGTAAGGGTTATTTCCTCAATCTCATTATTATCCGAGATTGTTTATGTGTTAGTATTTACATGAAATATTTATCATCGATACCCATATTTCATAAACAATTTAAAGAGGAATCTTTTAATGTTTTATGGGAGGTTCAATTTTACTAGATCATCATTTTAAATGTTTTAGAGATTTGTCATTCTAATTCCATTTAATTAATGTCCATGTTTTCAAAATGATTTTAAGGATTTATTTAAATGGACATGAATGTTCGGAAATTATAATTCTTTTCAAAATTTTAAAATTAGAATGGGACACTTTGATTTAAAAATATCTTTTAAATTAATTCCTTAGTAAATGTGTGACTTTTAAATGTTTTCATGTAAAATGGATATTTCTCACAAAGAGTTTTACAAATCATTTTCATCTATGTCAACATCCTTTGATGTATTTCAAACGTTTATGAAGTTGATTTATTGGGATACAAATCTTTCATATTATCTTGAATATTTTATGATATATTTTATTGTGGATGTGTTATTTTTATACCATTAATGTTTTATGGTTAAAGTACTGACATTTAATAGGATAGTTTTAATAGGAATGTTTATGTTATGTTTCAAACTTATAATATGAGGAATATATTGGACATAGTAAGTGATGGGTGGAGGCTTTTATAGCTCGATGATGCATCAGTAGGTTTCATGAGACAATTATATGTGGAATTGGATGAGGCCTTTCCCAATTTCATATATGGTTTTGGCTGAGGACTTAATAATTTTTAGACATCTTTCCCTAGGCCTTGACAAAATGTTTCATAATGTTTGGAATTATACATTTCCCTCATTAGGAAAATAATATTGATGGTTAATGTGGTTATTCGACTAGTAGAATACCAATAGCTATGTTTTATTATGGAATTATTTACTTATCTTATATTTCTTCCATAATGTGTTCATGTGTATTATTTGTAATGGAATGTGTTTTCAATTATTCACTATTCATATTGATTATGTTGTCTTCCGCTAAATGTTTTACCCTTATTGATCATCTTAGCTCACTCCTTTCTTCTGTTTTATTTTCCCCAGATTTCCAATAAGGGTATTATGATTCATATGGAGGGTTATTCTAAAAGGGAATAATGGAATTCACAAAGAACTATTTATTTTGTATTTTATGACTGAAATTGTAATGTGATGTTGATTTATGTAATCTATTTCCAATACTGCTAAACTGATCAGTCTTTCGGGACATGATTTACTTGTATCATGCCAATGTATTAAAATAATGCACTGACTCTGGGTAACGGGGGTCAGGGAGTTACAATTGGTATCTGAGTAGTTTTATCATTAACCTTGAAAATAGATTTAGATAATATCTAATTCGAAAACATTACCCTAAGATAGACTTCAAAGATTAGTATAGAAGAACTTCTTGGAATTTGGGTAATTTAGAGATTTTTTGTATTTCCCAAGAAATACATCCATGTCTGGATACGACCAGGTATAGGTGGCTCTAGCACAGATGTTCCTAGTATTGAAAACTCTATCAAGGAGTTTCGGGCATGACCTGGCATATCCTAGTACACGAAAATGGTCCTTGATGCCTTCCTGGATATGACACTCCAGGGGGATATGCTTAAGATAATTCAGAATTTATTAACTAAACATTATGAAGGATATATGAGTAAATATTCTAGTAAAGAAACCAATTTTTTGATTAAGAGACTAGATGTGTGAAATAATTCAATCAATTTTGGGAATTTTTTTAGATTTTGGATTATACAGTATGATATGATCTAACCTAGTGTGTGTCGTCATTTAGAAATGGCTCCCAGTAGAGGGAATAAGAACTCTAGTAATAATCATGATCCAATGTGTAGGAAGGATCATACCTTTCATAGTCTTAATCCATCATTTAAAAGGGAAATATCCTTTTTTAAATTCTCATTATATGAAGAAATAGTTTCAGGTGTTAATAAGATATGTGAAGAATTCTCGAAGTTGTATGGATTTAAATGGAAGAGAGACAATAAAATGATGGTATAGAGAAAGATGGATAAAGGGAAGAGGGTAAAGAAGGATTTTCCATATGTGATAAATGTGTATAGAATGACCATGGTAAAATCTTGAAGGGAAAGATTGTTTGATATAAGTGGGGAGAAAAAGGACACCATGTACATGATTGCAAGGATTAAAAAATTCAAATGTACGATGCTTCATCTGCAAGGAGATGGGACACTACACGAATCAATGTCGAAATCATTATAGTATACCTAAAATGCTCTTATTGGATAATAATCAAGTTATGATAATAAGTAAGATGAAGATGAATGATTAGATTTCATATGTTGTTATTAAAGTATTATGTCATTTGAGTATTCTATTAATGATGTACATATTATAAGAATTTCAGAGTGTATAAGGATTGTACTACAGTAATGTTTTTTAAGGACTTCAGATTGTGTGGAACCCTAAAAAGAGACTCAATACCAAGTTAAATTATTTTGGAAAATATTTGGTTGAGAGAAATATAAACCATAATATGGCTATTATACTGAGGTAGTGATTTTGGAATAAGATATGATTGATTTGGATAAATTTTATTGGATATTCTTGACTAACTTGAAACTGATTAATGATTTGTATATTCCATCATTGTTGGAGTTTAAACATTTTTTGATAGAAAGTGTATAGCCAGTATTCTATAAGTAATAGGATAGCATGAATGCAATCAATACGGTTTTATGGTAATTCAGGATGTTACCGTGTTTTAAAACAATACACGATGAAGTTATTCACATGTTATTATGTAGAAAAAAGGATATCCATTGTCTTTAACTTACTTATAAATTTTGGACTATGAGTTTGGAAGGAAGTATTTCGTTTATATCTAAAGTATGTAATCAATTAAGTTTTACATTGGATACTATTTTTAAGGTTAAATAATTTCTTAAGATTGTTTTTTTTTATTGTTATAAAAATTTAAACCCAGAGTTCTGGTGAAAACCCATCACGTACAGCAAGATTGCGAGACTTGAACCCGAAACCGAAGAGAGACAAGGGTTCATCACCTACCGCTGGCCTACATGATGTACAGGTTGGTATAAAGTAGTTTTTTTAATATAATCTGAAAAACAAATTATAAATTCACTATTTTGGAACCCAATAAGATTAGGATAAATAGAATATTTTTTAGTTTTATTATATTTTGGAGTGAAATATGATTTTGTGGTAGAAATTAGTTAATGGATGGAACTCTAATTGTCTAGTACTATTATTTTTACTCATTCTATGAAGAAATTAATTTGTATCCATTAGGGAAGGCATCGTAAAACCAAAAATGTATTTTCCTAATACGTTATGTTTTGTTGAACTAATGATGTTTTAAATCATCATAGATCAATGGCTTGGAGACCCTCAATTGTACACTTGTTTGTGATTGATGACCTAAATCACTCCCTATAAATATTATCATTTTTCTTCCAATTATGTGTCTCTAATTTCCACCACTATTCTCTATATCGATATCATAATTTTGTGGTGACTATTTTATTTCCCTTTCACTCTTATTAATACTAAATTTTATTAACCCAATTTCTTATGTGGGTTTTCCCAAAAGTTATTTTTCTATTTTTATCCTTTTATTTTCGAAGAACAATCTGAAAATTGTGATAATGAAATCTATTGAAGGAAGGGAAAATGTTACACCCCAATATTTTATATTATGTTATCTCTTCAAAGTATTTCAATAACTAGCGCTACACGCAACCTCGAGTTCAAGCGCACGACGACTTACCAAACAAGACATTCAAAAATAAGGTTATGAATAGTATTAACAACATTTTAAATTTTATATATCCAATATAATATTAACATTAATCTTTTGTGTTCCTTAGACATAATTTAAGAAAAAATCTATTTTAAAAAAAATAATGTTTTTTCAAAAAATATTGTTTCTCGGAATTTTAATGAAGAATCCATTTTAAATAAAATATTTGACAATTTTATATATTAAATTTTTTGAAATTAAATTATTATTTAGAACAGTGACATATTAATTTAGTTTGGATAAATGTTTTGTACTTTTTTGATAACATTCAAATTTTGATGAATAGTGAAAAATTTACTAAATTTTAATTAAAAACAACTTTTTAATCGAAATAATTTATGGTGTTAAATTAAACATTTGAGTGGTTTTAAAGTATTATTAGACTATATATTTATCATTTAATGTAATTTACTTCATTGGATGTAATTTCTCATTTAAATTGGACATAAACAAATGTCAATATTTTGATAGTTATTATTTCTTAAAAACACGTTTTCTGTTTAACCAATGGGAATTCATTTTAAATTAATTTCTGCCACTTCTGTGTTTTGAATTTGGAAAAATGGATTACGTAATTGGAATCTGGACTTCCAAATTGTGTAAAATGATAACTTTTATTTTCAGGCATTATTAATATTTACTTCAGTAAATATTTTATTTACCTTGGATAAAGGGTATATCCGGTAAATTGGGGTAAAAAATAATATTATAATAACATTAAATTACCCAAACACATGACATTAACCTATTGGATGACACATTTTCGACCACGGGAATCCATGGGTCGATTTTGGGACCCCATGGAGCCACTTGAGAATGATAATGACATTTATATTAATTAATCTAAAGTAAAGTCAAAAATAACAAAACCATGTATATTTTAGTAGAACCTTTTTATATGGGGTTATATAATTTCTCTATTTGACTATAAATATTAATTTTAAATAATAAATGATTTTATACAAGATGATATTTTATTTATCATTTTTATACAATAAATAATTAAATTTATTTATGACACTATAATGATGTGGTAAAAAGCTTGTTAATGGAATAATCACATAAATAGTATTATAAATATTAAAATAAGTCTAAATTGAAAGTTTTGATGCCGTAAAAGAATTTTATATATTTATATGACATTTTAGGGTTGGTTTAATGTATTTGTTTCTAAGTAATAAAGTTGTGATGAATTTCACAAAAACCAAATACTAAATAGTGTCAAAATTGACATAATTGAGTTTTTAAAACAAATACTATATTATTAATTGATATAATATTCATAAAAATCTAATAATCGTCCAAAAGACTT
Organism: Viscum album; assembly: GCA_963277665.1. Lineage (NCBI taxonomy): Eukaryota > Viridiplantae > Streptophyta > Magnoliopsida > Santalales > Viscaceae > Viscum > Viscum album. The sequence continues at coordinate 352,084,794 of OY728123.1, forward strand.
AGATAAGGTTATATATGTTAATACATAACCACATTGGGTTCTCCTGGCTTCTTATAGTGTGTTTATTAACCATATAATATAAAAATACAAAGATACATGGTAAATGTCAAACTATTTAACTAAGAGTTGAATCTAAAAGATGAGGTTAATAGGGTGACCTAATCCTCTCCAAAACAAATTGTTTGTGATATATTCGACCCATACCCTCCTTATACTTTAAATAAATCATTTTATATCCATTATAAACAGAAAATTATTTTATAATAAAATAATATTTCAATCTTTTCCTAAAGTGACCCTCACCTCTCTTATAAAAGGGTACTTCTGATTCTCTTAATTTCACACCTCCAGAGCCATTTGTCTAGGGAAAAACCTTCCCAAATATACTCCAAAATTTCCTACCTTATTCTTAGAGGCATTACATTGGTCATAAAGCCAACCAATTGATCCCTTTTGATCAAATCAAAAGGAAGAACCCGAAGAAGAGGTAAATATTTCAAATCCTCTTTCAAGTTCTTTTCTTCTTCCACTTCCTCTTTCTTTGTTGTTTCCATTCTAAAATAAAAAAATAGTATATTCTATATAATGTGATGTTATTATAAAATTGTTACAACTATATTCATTATTATATCCATCATATGAATGGAAAAGTCTCCATACGTGTGTACGTACAGCTTACCCTCTCCACATCGTGGTGTAGTTTGTTATACAAACACTTCATTATTTGGATGGGTATAATAATAAGTATAACTCATATAAATAATAAATATAGAATTTTAGTTATTACTTAAATATGATATACCATCCAATTACATATTATTTCACAATCAATTTAATGATATTGTCACTCGTGCGTACGTAAGGATTGTCGTCTCCATGACACGATGAGATCCAATCCCACGTTCACCATTAAACGATGATTATAAAAATATATATTATTAATAAGTGTGTAATATATGACATAATAATTCTACTAGAGATATAATTATTTGTGTGTGTGTGTACTTACATATATCTTATTCACTTACTTCCATTCAATACGATGTGAAAACAGAAACAACGTTTTTCTGTATGTAAGACCTACCGTCTCCATAAACAGTGCCTTTCATTTCATATATCTATCAATTATAAATATTTATACTCTACATATATATTATATTTAAATAAATTTTTATATTATGGAAGTATTTTAATCATGATCTGTATGATACGATCAAGAATAACAAGTTAAAACACTTATGATAAAGAAAGAGAGTATTACCCAGTATGTTAATTTTACATGGAAATAATTATTAAATGGTTAGTGTAAAGTCATAAATGAATCAAGTATGGTATAATAAATATGAATATGGTTTTGGTATAATGTAATATATTACTATGGTCATTATAGAGGTGGATAAATGTACCCTCGACCATAAGAAAGTTCAAGGTAAGGGTTATTTTTTCAATCTAATTTTTATCCATGATTATTTATGTGGAAGTATTTACTGGGACATATTTATCATTGATACCCATATTTCATAAAAAAATAATAAGGAATCTTTTAAGGTTTTATATGAGGGTATATTTAAATAGATCATATTTTTAAATGTTTTAAAGATTTATCATTCTAAATTCTTATAATTAACATCCATGCTTTCAAAATTATTTTAAGGATTTATTTATATGGACATGAATGTTTTGAAATGATAATTAATTTAAAAATATTCAAAGTTTTATGGGACACATTTATTCAAAAATATCATTTAAATAACTTCCATTATAAATATTTTACTTTTAAATGTTTTCATGAAAAATGGAAATTTCTCTCAAAGTGTTTTACAAATAATTTTCATCTATGTCAACATCCTTTGATTTATTATGATTTTTTTTGAAGTTGATTTATTATGATACAAATCCTTCATATTGTGTTTAAAGTTTTGTGATATATTTGCCTATGGATGTGTTATTTTTATACTGGTTTATGGTTAATGTATTGACAATTCGTATGATAGTTTTAATACGAATGTTTATATTAGGTTTCAAACTATTCATAGGAGGAATGTATTGGACATAGTATGTGACGGGTGGAGCCCTCTATTGCTCCTCAATGCATCGGTAGGTCTCATTAGACAATTAGATATTGAATTTTCTGAGGCCTTTCCCAATTTGATATATGGTTTTGGCCAAGGACTTAAACATTTTTATACATCTTGGTCAAGGCCTTAAAAAAATGTTTCAGAATGTATGGCATTATACATTCCCTCATTAAGAATATAATACTGATGGTTCATGTGTTTATTCTACTAGTATAATACCCGTGAATATGTTTTATTGTGGCATTATTTACCCATCTCATATTTCTACCATAATGTGTACAAGTTTATTATTTTTAAAGGCATGTGTTTTCAATTATTCACCATGCCTATTGATTACGTTATCTTCTGCTAAATTATTTACCCTTACTGAGCATCTGAGATCACCCCTTTCTTATGTTTTATTTTCCCAGGATTTAGAAGAAGTGTATTATGATTGATATGAAGGGTTAATCTAAAAGTAAATAATGGAATACTTAATGAACTATCTATGGTTGTATTTATTTCTTGAAATTTTAATGTGAAGCTGATGTATGTGATCAATTTCCAAGACTTCTAAATTGATCGGTCTTTCGGGACAATATTTCCTTGTGTTATTCCAATGTATTAAAATAATGAACCGACTCTGGGTAACTGGGGTTTGGGAATTACAGTTGTTATCAGAAAAAGTTTAGCAATAACCTTGGAAATAGATTCAGATAAACTCTGTTTAGAGAACATTACACTAAGATATACATTGGGGATTAGTATAGAATAACGTCCTAGAATTTTGGTAATATAGAGATTTTTTGTATTTTCCAAGAAACAAATCATTGTCTGGATACGAGCAGGTATAGGTCACTATAGCATATATGTAACTAGGAGTGTAAACTCTAACAAGGATTTTTGGGCTTGACCTGGGGTATCCTATTACATGAAAATGGTCATTACTGCACTCTTGGTTTCGACAATCCTGGCGGATATACTTAAGATAATTCACAATTTATTTAAAAACCATTATGAAGAATATATGAGTAAATATTCTAGCAATGAAACCATTTTTATGATTATGAGACTAGATATGTGAAAATATTCAATCAATGATGATAATTTTTCTATATTTTGAATTATATAGTATGATATGATCTAACCTAGTGCGTGTTTTTGTTTAGAAATGGTACCCAGTAGAAGGAATAAGAACTCCAGCAGTATTCATGATCCAATGAGTAAGAAGTATCATATTTTCATTGTTTTAAGCCATCATATAGAAGGTAAATAGAGTACCGCATATTCTCTTCATATGATTAAATAGTATCAGGTGTTAATAACATATGTAAAGAATTATCTATGTCTTCTGGATGTGAAGGGAAGAAAGAGAAAAAAATGATGGTATAGAGAATGATGAAAAAGGGAAGATGGGAAAGAAGGATTTTTTCATACGTGATAACTGTGGAAAGAATAACCTTGGTAAATTCTTGAAGGGAATGAGGGTTTGCTATATGTTTGGAGAAAAGGGAAACCAACTACATGATTGCAGGGATAAAAATAAGTTTCAAATGTACAATGCTTCAACTGTATGGAGTTGGGACACTATGTGAATCAATGTTCAAATCATCAGAGTATACCCCAAATGCTACTATTGGATAATAATAATGTAATGATAATTCCAAATATTAAGAGGAATTATTAGATTTATTATTTTGTTACAAAAGTATTGTTTTCATTTGAGTATTGTATTAATGATGTACATGTTATAATAATAATAATAGAGAATATAACGATTGTAATGCAGTACTATTTCTTTAAGGACCTAAGATTGTGTGGAACAATGAAAAGTGAATGAATAGAAAGTTAATTTTTTTGGAAAATATATTGTTGAGAGAAAGGTTAACCATAATATGGTTATGATACTAAGGTAGTTTTTTTGGAATAATATATTATTTATTTGGATAATTTTTATTGGATATTCTTGACTACCTTGAAACTAATAAATGATTTGTATATTCCATCATTGTAGGAGTTTAAAACATTTTTTGATAGAAGGAGTATATCAAGTATTATATAAGGAATAAGACATCATTAATGTAATCAATAAGGTTTTATGGTAATTCTAGATGTTACCGTGTTTTAAAAAAATACATGATGAATGTATTCACATGTTATTACGTGGAAAAAAAGATATTCATTGTGTTTACCTTCCTTATAAATTTTGGAATGTGAGTTTGGAAAGAAGTATTTTGGATAAGTCTAAAGGATGGAATCAATAAAGATTCACATTGTATACTATTGATAAGGTTAAATAATTTCTTAAGATTATTTTTGGATTGTTAAAAAAGGACAACCCAATGGCCGGGAAACAACCTGTCACGTCCTACAAGGCTGCGAGACTTGAACCCACAACCGAATAGTGACACAAGTGTGTCACCTACCACTCACCTACGTTATGTACTGGTTTGTATAATGTAGATTTTTTAAAAATACTCTGATAAATGAATTATAAATTCACTATATTTGGAACCCTATATGATTAGGATAAATAGAATATTTTTGAGTTCTATTATCTTTTAGATTGAAAGATGAGTTTTTGGTAAAAATTTGTTAAAGAATTGAACCCTAATTGTCAAGTATTCTTAGCCTTTAGAGAAGGTATCGTAAAACAAAAAATGTGTTATCCTAACACCTTATGTTTTGTTGATCTGATGATATTTTAAATCATCATAGATCGATAGCTTTGAGATCCTCAATTGTACACTTATTTGTGATTGATGACCTCAATCACTCCCTATAAATATTTAAGTTTTTTCTCCAATTATGTTTCTATAATTTCCACCAATAATCTCTTATTCGAGATCATAATTTGGTGGGACTTTTTCATTTCCCATTCCCACTTATTTAGACTAAATTTTATTAACCCAATTTCCGATGTGGGTTTTCCAAAAAGGTATTTTTCTATTTTTATCTTTTTATTTCCAAAGAAAAATTTCAAGATTGTAAGGATGCAATTTATTTAAGTGGGGGAGAATTTAACACACCAATATTTTATATTATGTTATCTTTTCAAATTATTTCAATAACTTGTGTTACACGCACCATCGAGTTCGAGCGCACCACAACTTACCAAACTTGAAGTTCAAAAACGATGTTAGGAATATTATTAACCAGATTTTAAATTTTATATATCCTATATATTATTAACATTCATATTTTTTTTTCTTAGGAAAAATATAAGAAAAATTAAATTTTTAAGATAAAAGAGGTATTTTTCAAAAAATGCATTTCTTCATCCTTTTAATGGTGAACCCTTTTTAAATAAAATATTTGACACTTTTATATATTAAATTTAGTTAAATTAAATTCTTATTTATAAGTGGGACATAAAAATTTAGTTTGGATAAATATTTAGTACCTTTCTGATAACTTTAACATTTTGATGAATAGTGAATAAAATACTAAATTTTATTTAAAAAAATATTTAATCGAAATAATTTACAGTTTTAAATTCTACACTTTAGTGGTTTTAAAGTTTCATTAGACTATTTTATTGTCATTTAAAATAATTTAGGTCATTGGATGTAATTTCACATTTAAATTGGACATAAACAAGTGTTAACCTTTTGATAGTTATTATTACTTGAAAACATGCTTTTTGTTTTAACAACGGGAATTGTTTTTAAATTTATTTCTGTCTATTCTGTGTTTTGAATTTCGAAAACTAGATTATATATTTGGAATCATGAGTTCCAAATTGAGTAAATAGGTATCTTTTATTTTTAGACATTATGAATATTTACTTTAGTAAATATTTTATTTACCATGGTTAAAGGGTAAATCCGATAAATTAGGGTAAAAAAATATTATATTAATATTAAATTACCCAAACACAAGTCCTAACCATATTTGATGATACGTGTCCGACCTCGGGCATCCATGGGTCTATTTGTGGACCCCATTTAGCCACTAAGGAGTGATAATGACATTTTATATTAATTAATCTAAAGAAAAGACAAAAATAACAAAAGCATGTATCTTTTACTAAAACATTCTTATATGTGGTTATATATTATATCTCATTATATATAAATATTCTTTTGAAAGATAAAAAAATTTAATGCATGATGATAGTTTATTTATAATTTTTTTACGTTATATAATTATACTTATATATGACACAATGATGATATAGTAATTACCTTATTAATGAAAGAATCACATAAATGGTATTATAAATATTAAAATAAATATAATTTGATTGTTTTGATTCCATACACAAATTTCCTATGTGAATATGACTTTTTAGTATTGATTAAATTTATTTTGTTCGATGTAATCAAGTTGTGATGACTTTCACAAAAACCAAATACTAAATAGTGTCAAAATTTACATAATTAGGTTTTTCAAACAAATACTATATTATTAATTGATATAATATTCCTCAAAATATATGGCATGGAAAAGTATTATATACGGTTATATTGATTAATAATTATCCACATGGGGTTCTCTTGTCTGGTTATATAATTTTTATTAACAATATAATATAAAAATACAAAGACCCATGGTGAATGTCGAACTATTTTACTAAGAGTTAAATCTAAATTTTAAGGTTAATCTGGTGACCTAAACCTGTCCAAAACCTATTGTTTGTTATGTTTTTGACCCATTCCCACCTTATCCTATAAATAATTTTTTTTCAGCGATTAGAAAATGAAAATTATTTTATTATAAAAGAATATTTCTATCTTTTCCTAAAGTGACCCTCACCTCTCTTATAAAATCATACTTTCCCTTCTCTTAACTTCACTCTTTAAAAGCCATTTGGATCAGCCAAACCCTACCCAAATATACTACCAACATTTATCCCTTGATCCTAGTGGCCTTCCTTTGGTCAAAAATCAAACCTATGGATCCCTTTTGATAAAATCAAAAGGTAGAACATAAAGAAGAGGTAAATATTTCATCACCTGTTTCAAGTTCTATTCTTCATCCACTTCCTCTTTATTTGTTTTTTCCATCCTAAAATAATAAATCCCAGATATTATATATGAATTGATGTTATTATAAAAATTTTACAACCTTATTCATTATTCTATCCATCATATGAATGAGAATTTCCCCATACGTTCGTATGTACAACTTACCCTCTCCACCTCGCGGTGTAATTTATTATTGAAACACTTTATTATTTGGATGGGTATAATAATGAGTATAACTGATGTAAATAATAAATATAAAATTTTGATGATTCTGTTTATCTGATATAAAATCCAGTTACTTAAGATATCACCATCAAAATAATTATATTGTCGCTCGTACGTACGTACAGATTACCGTCTCCACGACGCGATTAGATTCATTCCCATGTTCACCATTAAACGATGATTATAAAGATATATATTGTTAATAATTATGTAATATAGGAAATAATAATTCTACTAAAGATATATATGTGGGTGTTTGTGTGTGTGTGTGTCTACATACATATATCGTATTCACTTATTGTCATTCAATATGATATGAAAGCGGAAACAATGATTATGCATATGTACAGCCTACCGTCTCCATAAATGGTGCCTTACATTTCATATATCTATCAACTATAAATATTTATATTCAAAATATATATGATATATAAATCATCGTTTATATTGTGGGTTTATTTAAATCATTATCTATATGATACGATCCAGAATAACAAGTTAAAACACCTAGGATAAAGAAGGCGATTATTACCCAAAATGTTAAATTAACATGGAAATAATTTTTAAATGGGTATTATAAAATCATAAATGAATCATGCATGATATAATAAATATTAATACTGTTCTGTTATAATTTAATAACCTATTATGGTCATTATATATAAGGTTATATGTACCCTCGACTGAAGGAAAGTACAAGGTAAGTGTTATTTCCTAAATCTAATTATTTTCTGAGTTTGTTTGTGTGTAAGTTTTTACTGGGACATATTTATCATCGATACCCCTATTTCATAAAAAAAATTCAAAAGGAATCTTTTATGTTTTTATGGAAGGGTCATTTTAACTATATCATCATTTTAAATGTTTTAAATATTTATCATTCTAAATCCTTTTAATTAATATCCATGTTTTCCAAATGATTTTAAGGATTTATTTATATCGACATGAATGTTGTGAAATGATAATTATTTTCATGTGTTTCAAAGTGGAATGGGACACTTTGATTAAAAAAATATCTTTTATGTTAATTATTTTATAAATGTGTGACATTTAAATGTTTTCATGAAAAATGGATATTTCTCTCATAGAGTTTTCCAAATCATTTTCATCTATGTCAACATCCATTGCTGGATTTTTAACATTTTTTATATTGATTTATTATGATACAAATATTCAATATTGTATTGAATGTTTTGTGATATATTTGACTGTGGATGTGTTATTTTTATAGCATTCATGGTTTATTCTTAAAGTATTGACATTTATTATGGTAGTTTTAATACCAATGTTTATGTTATTTTTCATCCTTTTCATATGAGGAATGTATTGGACATTGTATGTGATGGTTGGAGCCTTCTACAGCTCCTCGATGCATTGGTAGGTCTCATGAGACAATTATACGAGGAATTGGTTGAGGCCATTCCCAATTTGATATTTGGTTTTGGTCAAGGCCTTAATCATTTTTAGACGTATTGGCCGAGGCCTTGACAAGTGTTTCAGAATGTCTGGCAATATACATACCCTCATTAGGAAAATAATATTGATGGTTCATGTGGTTATTCTACTAGTAGAATACCCATGACTATGTTTTATTATGGAATTATTTACTCAGCTCATATTTCTACTATAATGTATTCATGTTTATTTTTTGTATGGGAATGTGTTTTCAATTATTCATCAGGCCTATTTATTATGTTATCTTCTGCTAAATTTTTTACCCTTACTGAGCATCTGAGCTCACCCCTTTCTTATGTTTTATTTTTCTAGGATTTCTAAAAAGTTTATGATGATTGATATGCTGGGTTTATCTATAAGGGAGTAATGGCGTTCTCAAAGAACTATAAATGTGGTATTTTATGTTTGAAATTGTAATGTGAAGTTGATTTATGTAATCTATTTCCATGATTTACAAACTGGTCAGTCTTTCGGGACACGATTTCATTGTATCATGCCAATGTATAAAAATAATGCACCGACTCTGGGTAATTGGGGTCAGATAGTTACATTGAAAAGAGATTCTATGTGTTGAAAAATATGCTTATCACTACACATGTACCCACACGACACACAAGTGGAAAACTTTTTGTGGTATTCAGTGATGCCCTGAAAAAAGGATTGGGATCTATGTTAATGAAAAATGAAAAACTGATTTCCTATTCACCAAGGTAGTTGAAATTTCATGAATAGGACTACCCAATGCATGATTTGGAATTGGATGTAGTGGTATTTTATTTGAAAATATGGTGGAATTATTTCTTAGTGAAAATGTGAAATATATGTGGATAAAAAATCATCTAGTACATATGCTCATAGAAAGAGAAGTATATTCACTAATTAAGATGGTTAGAACTGTTCAATGACTATGCCTGCTCAATCCACTACTATCCTAAGAATGAAAATAAAGTTTCAAATTCTCTAAATTGAAATAATACACCAATTTTATCATTGATTAGAATTGATAGGGGTTATATCATTTTATTTTTTGATAAGGATGGACATGGGAAGGAACAAAATCAATATATTGGAAAATAATTTCTCAATCATCAATTATATATATGATAAAGCATTCTCAAAGAGATTATGTGAGAATTCAGAATAAATTTAAAACTACAATAAATTGGAAAACTTCTAAATTAAATGTTAATATATAAGGATTTTTAATATTTTGGTTAAGATTGTGTTTACTAGAAAATCCTAAATTAAATATAGAGTCATGTGTTGATGCACATAGCTCAGCATTCTCTATCCATCCTGGAAGCATGAGGATGTATCAAGATCTTAGAGAGATATATTGGTGAAAAAATATGAATAATAATATCATAGAGTATACATAAAGGTATATTGTATATCTTCAAGAGAAGGAAAAAATAAAAACAATCCATGGGGGTGACGCAACCATTACAAATACCTACATGTAGATGTCAAAACATCAGCACAAAATTTTTCATTGGTCTACTCCCGACCTCAAGAGGAAATAATTTTATATGGTTTTTGGTTCATCATCTAACAAAGGCTTCTCACTTCATTTAAATATGATTATCCTTCCCTCTTGATCAACATTCAATGATATACATTAGAGAAGTTGTGAGGGTTCATGGAAGACCAATGTCGACTATATCTGATCAATACCCAATATCATCCTCCATATTATAGAAGAGTATCCAAAAACCTATAAATAATGGGTGGAACTTAATTATAGATTATCACCCTAACAACATGTCCAATCTCAGAGGACTGTCCAGACAGTCAGGGACACATTAAAAGAATTATCAATTGGATTCAATGGAGGATGGGATAATAATCTTATTTTGGTCATTTTCTTATACAATAAAAATTTTCACTAAAGAATACAAATGGATCCCTATGAATACCTTTATGGGAAGAGGTACAGAATTGATTCATGATGGTATGAAATTGTGTAACACAAATTACTAGGTCCTAAAAAGGTTGTAGAAATGGTGGAAATGATCAAGACCATTCATAAGCACATCAAGGAACCGTAGAGTCGAAAAAATTGTTTCCCTAATAGTCATTTAATATGACTAGAGATTGAGGTTATAGATAATGTATTCATCCACATATCTCCAAGGAATAGATTCGTGAGATTTGGGAAGAAGGTAAATCTTAGCCCAAGATACATCATTCCTTTTGAGATCCCTAATCACATCGGAGTTGTGGCCTATCGATTACCACTCCCACCTAACCTATCTCAAGTACATTTGGTTTTCCAAGTATCCCTATTGAGGAAGTGCATACTAGACCCCTAACAGATACTCAATCCATATGTGGTACTATTGGTGTATGATGAGTCATATAAGGGGGATGTGGTAAAGATCTTAGATTGTAGTTACAATGTTCTATGAAAAATGACAATGTACTTAGTCAATGTGTTGTGGAGAAACCAAAAGTTTGAAGAAGTGGTGTGGGAATTGGTGGAAATGATCAAATAAAATTACCCTATTCTATTTTAGTGTATGAAATGAAAATGTTTAGGTTGAAATTTATGAAGGGTGATTATTGTAACGACCAAAACTTTAATTAAAAAATTTTCCATTATGTTTTAATTAAAATAATTATTATATATTTCAAATATAGAAAACACATGCACTTATCTGATTTCATTATATCCTATCATATTTGAATGACCATTAATAATATTCACTATTTATAATATAGCCATGGAACGGTGATCAAAAGATCATTATAAAATAGTATTTTAATAAATCCATATGACAAATAAAATGGAAGTGATGACCTCAATGAGTACGATCATTCCATATGAAGCTTATTTGTTAACGATTTAAAAGAGATAACATCACTAATATTTTCCCTAAACTAATACCAAGCTGAGATCAATAATCATAAGCATGATCAAAACCATTTCTGGTAGAAGTCCAAGATCATTGAGATCACGGACCAAACCATGTGCATGGAACCACCCTATGAAAAATTGCACCACCATGCACCTTAACCTTGGAGAGTTTGTTCGTGTATTGAAGGGAAATGTATCGTGACCAAAATAATATGATTATTTATACTGTGTCTTTAATATAATATTGGTCATATTTTTTTCTTACTGTTATAGTATAAACTATTTTGATTCAATGTAATAAGACACAAATTGTATTTTTGAGTAATATTCAAATTCAATTCCAGAATTTATTTTGATGAATAAATAGATATTTGAAATAAATAAAATTTTAATAAAATTTTAATATTAAATATTTTTTTCAAAAATTAAATTATAATATAATTTTTATGATGTTAATTTTAATTTTTAAAAGTGTTTTAAATTTTTTGTTGTCAAAAAACCCAACATTTTTCAATAAATGTCAATTATTATTTTAAAAGTGAAAATTAAAATATTTATTAATTTATTTAGATAAAATAAATTTTATTTTTGGAATAATAAAATTGATATTAATAAATGGTAATGTAAAGGCCCGTAAATTTCAAGGGAAATTTTTCTCTTAATTTTCTTTGGAATTTTACGAGTATGCAGTTTCTGATGGAACCTGATTCCGAGGCTCGGTGTGCCTGAAATCATTTTCCGAAGTTTAGCTCGAGTACGTTCAGTGAACGGACTAGTGGGTTTTCTTAACATTTTAACCGGTCCTCAGAATCAAAATGTGAGGGCACCGATGAAACTGCAGCACCGGTAATTGCTTTGAACACCTTTTCTGGAGTTGTGTTTTCTCGGGTGAGGTTTTTAAAAAAATGGGTTAACTAAAGAATGAAATAAAAATTTGTGCTAGAATTTTTATTTTCTATCCTATGTTGTTTTAACCTATGCAATGAAGTTGAAGTAGGACCCACTACATCTTAACTCCACTTGGTAGGATAATTGTAAGGTGGGGTCCATAGGAGCCCCACCCCTTCAAATCCCTTAAAAACCTCCCTCGTGCTTTTAATTGTGTAACACACCTGCACCCCCTTTTAAATGACATGTCAACTCTCGCAATTAATTGGACTTTTAAAGGCTCTTCAATTAATTTAATTAATTCAATGAGATATTTTTAATTTCAAGTTAATGTTGGCATGTGTGTGTGTGGATAAAATAAGACAATGTCTTATTTTATTGTTGGTTGATTCGTTTTGTGGAAAAAATAGGAGAGAACTCTCACGGTCTTGAAGAACTTCATCTTCTTCGTGAAGAACACTGAGTCTACGAAGAAGAACTCTGTCACCGCAAGGGGAGATCGTCGTACTGCCTCCTCTCCTCTCTGCAGCCAGTGAGAGATGCCTTTTCCGGAGAATGATGATCGGCTGCATCCTTCATCGAGTGAACACCGATGACGCTTACAGAGCCTTAATCCGCGACGTCGTCTCCCGCAACATCGTCTTCCGTGATGTCCCTTTCCCGCAACGATCCCCATCCCATGAATTTATCGAGGTAGGGGTTTGAATTTTTCTTCATTAATATTCTTTGTGTTCTTCGTTAAATATTTGGGCCGCCTGTTATCAATTTAACGGGAGGAGGTCGGACTGCCTGAACATGGATGATCCTCCTCCCCCTTGTTGTGGTATTCATTGCGGTTCGAACGAAGGCAGCGCGGTGCAATGGCATCGTGTGGAAACAAGGACGAACATGGAAAAGAAGCGTGGCGCCATCACGCCACACCGTTGAGGATGAAAGAAGCCACGGTCGGAGAAGGGCAGCAGCGGAGGGGCGCGGCGTCATCGTGCCGCGTCGGTGCAGGGAAGGGTGACCGGAATCACTGGCTGCCAGCGCTTCAGAGGGGTGGGACCGCGGGGTCCCGCGGCGGCGGCACTGGCCGGCCAACCCAGCTGGCCGTTTCAGAAGAACCGAGGGTCGTAACCCCCGGCTAGAAAAGGAGCGGGCCCCCATGTGGGGGGCCGCCATTACAACAAGGGGGGTAGTGCCCCCCCCTTCTCGTGTCCCCTCGGTCGGCGCCAAGCCACCCAGGACAGACCGGCCGGGCCCCGCCCTAATAATTTTGACTCGGACCCGGGTCGGGTCAACCTAGTTCAGGCCGACCTAGGGGGTCTCGGGCCGGGTCGGTCCGGGCCCAAAACCCCCTAAAATGGAAAGCTTCGTTCAAACGCCCGTAACATGAGCTATAGACCTCTGATCAATGCACCATTAGTTGTGATATGATCCTTGGATCGAGAAGGATGTTTTGATATATTATATTCAAGGTTTCAGGGAACCTTGGGTATGGCCAAGTTGGTTCGAACACGAAACCAACCTGGCCCTCGGAGCGGAAAAACCTGTAACTTGAGCTCCGGACGTCCGATTGACATGTCGTCGACTTTGTTGGATTCCTCTTAGTGAGAAAGACCTTTTGGCTTACTCCAATTGAGGTTTGGATGCAGTTAGAGTATGGTCGGGTTGATTTTGACTTAAAAACCAACCGGGCCCCCTGGGACAAAAAAGCTAATAACTCTCAGACCGGGCGTCTGATTGACACGCCGTCTATCGCGTGGAGTTCCTTTTGTCGAGACGGAACTTTGGGATACATAAACTCCGGACTACATGTCAGTTGATTTATCAGCCCCTTGGCTCGTGAAGTGGACCCTCCCAAAAATGAGCATGCTATCTGCAGGAACCCTAGAGCTCGCTGCGACTGCGACGACGAGGACGACTGTACTAGGATCCTCTGTGGGTTCGACAGCGACGACGACTGCACTGAAATCCTCCGTGGGTTCAGCAGTGATGACGACCGTATTGAAATCCTCCTTGGGTTCGACGGTGATGACTACTGTTCTTGTATCCTATGTGGGTCCGGCAGTACGTGACTACTGTTCTTGTATCCTACATGGGTTCAGCAGTATTTGACTATGTACTTGTTCCTACGTGGGTCCAACAGAGTGGCTAGTCTAGTATCCTACATGGGTCCGACAGGTTAGCTGGTCTAGTATCCTACGTGGGTCCCAACTGAGATGAATCAGTGGCTACACCTGATCATATCTATCAACTTACGAAGAAGTATACCTGTGTGAGCTGAGTCTTGACTTTAAATCATTATCTTCGATATGATTGACTTGATTTTCTATGTGGATTGGGTTGTGCTTTCCTGTGTGGATTCGGTTGTACTAACCTTTGTGGACGTGATCGAACTTGGGCTCGGATGTTGGAGTCGAACTAGAATTGATGACTTAGGTATCTGTATGGGCATATACCTAAGTAGTGTTGGATGTTACTTCGTGATTGTATCTTTCCATTGTGGATTATCCTTTGTGGATTCTGGGAGACCATTGGGGGTCTCGGGGTCCCTACTGAGTAGCGTATACTCACCCCTACACAGGCTATGCCTGCTCTACGTTGTGTTGGATGCAGACGATGGACAGCGCTGATCATGGTTGAGGATTGTGGGGCAAGTCGGTACCTGGAGGTGGACCACTGGGCGGGACGTACATGAGGCGGATGGCTGGACCCGAGGAGCTGAGGAGACAATTTGTACCCACCATTCAGGAGGGATATACAGTGGACGGCTCGACATTGCTGCTTTACTTTTCAGTTGTTGTACTTTCTTTCCAGTTGTACTTTACTTTCAGTTTGGGTTTGTATTCTGGCCTACTTACTTTTCCGCACTTACTATTGTACTCAGTTTACTTAGTGTTTACTTCTTCATTCTTACTATTTGGTGTTTGTTTACATTATTAAGGCAATTCCTTCCCATTTTGTTGGGATTTACGCCTTTGTGCTAGTCGCCAACCCCTGGCCTATGGAAGGCGGGCTTGGGGTAGTCCCGGCATGGGTCCCTAGGACGTGTCGTGACAAATTGGTATCAGAGGAGTTAGGTTCTACCGCAGAACTCAGGACTCTGATATTTCTTCTTTGTGATGAAATAGTGTTAAAGGTATTGATTGTGGTTATCAGTCCAGGGAGTCTAGTGTTGGTGTGGAGGATGATGTATCCATACACCAGGACCCTGACTTCTGATTTCCAACTCAGTGCATGAAAACATTGATTACATGTGTGTTTCAAAAGATTCATTGTGATTAATTTTTTTATGCTCACCAGGTATACTGTATTGACCCTGGCGCACCTGTCTCTTTTCAGGAAGGACCCACGACAGCAACCAGCTAGGGTTCTGAGCTTTGTGCGAGACAACAGCACACCAAGCGACGAGGCCTCGGTGTAGGGCGCTATTACAACGGGGGCACCGGCGGTACCCCAACCCGTCGAGCCACCGATACCACCAGCCCCAGCCGCTGAGAGTGAACGTCACCTTAGTGCACTGCACAAGTTTCAGTGTCAGAGACCGCCCAGGTTCTGTGGGGAGACTGACCCTCAGGCAGCCAAGGATTGGATGGAGGCTGTAGTTCGAGTTTTCAGGCTAGTGGGGACACCAGCTGACCTCATGGTGATCCTTGCAATGAGACTCCTGCACGCGGCAGCAGAAAGATGGTTGAGCTTGATGGTCCAGGTTCACGATGAGGCATCTCTTCTCTAGATGGACTTTGAGATCCTCTTCCACTCAGAGTTCATCCCAGCCACCCTCTGTGCGGTGCGCATTTAGTAGCTACTACAGCTGCGGCAGGGTAGCATGACGGTAGCCCAATACTCTGTGAGATTTGCTGATCTCTTGCGCTATTCGACGGACAGGGTACGGGACCCATTCTTCCTAGCCCAGACCCTAGAGCAGGGATTGAGGAATGAAATCAGTGCATCGATGATCTCCCTCAGTATTCCGACGCAGGAAGGAGTACTGGAGTGATCCCTTCTCGTAGAGAGCTTTCTTGCTGAGCCTACACCAGCAGTGAGACCTACTGCAGGGCGGCACGTAGCTGAGTCTTCTGTTGCTGGTAGTCGATGGATGTCACAGGGGTCCAGGCGGACCAGACCAGCGGGCGGACGACCTCAGGACACTGGCTTAGAGGTGAGCGGCACATGGAGCAGAACCAGCTTTCTGAGGAGCAGACAGTGCTACACATGCAGCGGGCAGCGCCACATGGATCGTGACTACCCGACCCGCCGTGCAGAGGAGCAGCAGACAGTTGACGGACCACCCAGACAGAGGTAGAGGGTCAACCATGGTGGTCCGCCGAGAGCAGGCGGACGAGGCAGGGGAGATGGCCGAGCAACATGTGGTGGGCGACGCTTTGTGGCTTTACCACCACCACAAGGAGGTCCACCCCGACCACCGGGAGCTGGCGGGTAGAGGCAGGCTCAGCTTCAGGCATTGGAGGCCTATGAACACGGTGCACTAGAGATGATTCAAGGTACTATCTGTGTCTACTCCACCCTTGCTGCAGTTCTTATAGACATAGGAGCGAGTGATTCTTGCATTGCAACTGCCCTTGTTCAGAGCTCGGAGATTCCGACAGAGCCGTTGGCTCGATCCTTACGGCTAGAGACTCTTACGGGAGTAGACTCAACGATTACGCACTGGTGTTGGCAGTGTGAGATTACTCTAGAAGGAGAGAGCACCGACTGGGATCTTCTTGTAGCGGAGTCCAGGCCTTACAACGTCATCTTGGGCATGGATTGGTTATCTATAGTCCATGCTAAGGTTGACTGTATTAGGCGCAAGGTGCGGTGTGTTCGCATAGATGGGAGCAGGTTCACCTTCACCAGAGAGAAGGGAGCCTTAGCAGCACAGGATGGACTCACACAGAGGAGAGGACAGCAGATCACTCATCAGTTAGCTAGCCTCATCCTAGGAGCATTTTACATGCGGAGTCCTAGTTTTCCTGTAGTGGTGGATCAGTATGTGGAAGTTTTCCCTGATGACGTTCCAGGACTAAATTCTCAGAGAGTGGTAGACTTTTATATTGACCTATACCCCAGGACAGCCTCGATATCCACTCCAGCATAACGGATGGCTCCAGCTGAGCTTCGAGAGCTATGGGAACAGTTGGAGGACTTGTAGGGCAAGGGATTCATCTGACCCAGTGTTTCTCTCCGGGCATCCCCAATATTGTTCACCAAGAAGGTGGACGGGAGCTTGTGACTGGGTTTCTACTATCATCGCCTGAACCAGGTGACCGTGAGGAACAAATATCCTCTACCTAGGATTGATGACTTCCTCGATCAGCTCAGGGGAGCATGGTGGTTCTCGAAGATAGACCTCAGGTCTGGCTATCATCAGCTCAGAGTTCGGGATGAGGACGTGCAGAAGACGGCCTTCAGATGTCGGTATGGCCACTATGAGTTCTTGGTTATGACTTTCAGCATAACCAACGCTCTATTAGTGTTCATGAGTCTCATGAACATGATCTTTCGGCCTTACCTCGATCGATTTGTTGTGGTCTTCATCGACAACATATTGATATACTCGACCACTGAGGAGGACAATGCCTACCACTTGCGGGTTGTACGAGACACACTCCGAGAGTTCCAGCTTTATGGTATGCTCTCGAAGTGCCATTTCTGGCTACGTGAAGTCCACTTCTTGGGACATGGCATCTCTAATGTGGGAGTTGCAGTGGATCCTAGGAAGATAGAGGCAGTGCTAACTTGGGAGCCACCCAAGAGTGTGACGGAGGTGCGGAGTTTCTTGGGTCTAGATGGATACTACCGGAGGTTTGTGCCAGACTTCTCCAGAGATGTGTCACCACATTCATCTTTGACGAAGAAGGGGAAACCCATAATGTGGTCAGATAGATGTTAGTAGAGCTTCCAGGAGCTGAGACAGAGATTGACCAGCGCACCTATCTTGAGGCTACCGGAGGAGGCAGTATGGTACGTAGTCTACTACGATGCATCAGGGACCAGACTCGGATGTGTCCTTATGCAGGAGCGGGCAGTGATCGTCTATGTATCATGATAGTTGAGGAAGCATGAGTAGAACTACGCTACCCATGACCTGGAGTTAGCAGCAGTGGTAATTGATCTGAATATGTGGTGACACTATCTGATGGGCGAGCACTTCACAGTCTACTCTAACCACCAGAGTCTCATGTACATCTTCTCGCAGAAGGACCTGAACCTATGACAGTGGCGATGGCTCGAGTTCCTCCAGTAATATGACTTTGATATAGTCTATACTCCTGGATAGTGGAATGTAGTAGCTGATGCACTAAACAAGAGGACGACCATTCAGCTACTTGAGGAGGCGATAGAGCATCTAGCCGCTTTGTAGATATCCTTCATGGATAGAAAGGGAGCATCCTTTCTTCAGTCACTCACAGTCACTCCTCCACTTCTTCAGCAGGTCAAATAAGCACAGCATGAGGAGGTTGACTATGAGACGCGACTGTTGATGCTCCTTTTGTCACAGAATCTAAAGATCGGAAAAGGGAATGTCTCAGCTGAAAGTGATTCATCCTTTGAAGAAAACATCAAAAATCGACAAAGGCATGAACAAAGGATCAACAGCAAATCCACTGCGCCAGTGGTACCACTGCCGCGCAAGTATACTTGCGCGGCTACCTTGGTCGCGCAGGTGACTTGCGCGACCTAATTGGTAACCGCCCGGTAACCGCCCTGGGTCTTCTTTTGCCTATAAATAGACCCTGTGGGCCCCCCATTCGAGAGGATCATTTTCCAGAAACTCGGATTGATGCTCCCGACGCCCAAGTCTCTTCTCAAAGCTTCCGGAACACTTCTAAGGTAATTTCGTACCTAGAACGGAAGATCTAAAGGGAAGAAGAAAGGCCTAAGTGTTGAAACTTATCAAACACTTGCGCGCCGACTTAATTCCTTCAATATAACTTGCGCGTCCCTTTTCTGGAATAACCTCAAGGGGATTCTAAAGGGTTTTATCAAGAGTCGCTCAAGTATTTCAATTCTGATTGAAAATCGCGCCAGTACACCATGTGTCGCGCAAGTATACTTGCGCGACCAATACTTGCACGCCACCGCAGGACTTGCGCGCCTTTCAAGACTTGCGCGCCCCTATCTTTTTGGGTGCCCATCTTGCCCATTTTTACCCCTCTTAAGCCATTTCACCTTTCCTTTTTAAGATTCAGTCTTCAAGACACTCTTCAAAGCCATTTATGGCATGAATTCTTGATTTGACTTTCTTATCTGAAAGGAATTCTGTGAAATCTCTCTCAAAGTCTAGTGATTTAAATATCCTTATGTCACTAAAATTCGGAGAGTTCATTCATTCAACCTCATCCTTTAAGATGAGAGAATCCTAACCTGGGTCCCCTTTTCAGGAATAATCCCCAGTTATAAAACCTTTAATCTGGGCATCCTTTTCAGGAATAAGCCCCAAATTCTTAAAGTTCCCAAACTTGGGCATCCTTTTTCAGGAGTAAGCCCCAATCAAGTCCTCTAATTTTAGGCATCCTCTTCAGGAGTAAGCCCCAAACCTTAATCCCTTAACCTGGGTCTCCTTTTCAGGAATAAGACTCAGTCATAACCTTGGGCTTCCTTTTCAGGAGTAAGCCCCAAGTCCCTTAACCTGGGTCTCCTTTTCAGGAATAAGACTCAGTCATAACCTTGAGCTTCCTTTTCAGGAATAAGCCCCAAGTCACCTTAAACTTCTCTTAACCAGTCATAAATTACCTTTGATTTGGGTTTCTTTTCAGGAATAAAACCCAATCATAAGTCCCCTCCTAATTTGGGCATCCACCTTAGGAGTAAGCCCCAAGATTAGAGTATTCAAATCTCCATGAAGCACATATAACGTTGTGGACCCTGTTCATGGATTTTCTCCCTAAAAGTAAATCCTAAACCTTCATCTATCTGGGCAGTCATCTATACATAAGCCCCAAACAAATTCTTATGATTGCATATTTTATGGCACAATTGTCTAAATTTTACCAATACCTCTTGTTTCTCACACCGAGCATGACTCACGTGAGCTTAGAGTGTAAAAGTAATTATGACATTCATCTTTGAGCCATCAATCATAAACATCATACCCCATTTCTTGAACTACGTGGGTTCTGATTCCTTTTCCAAAACAAAGGATACGTAGGTAGCCCATTTATGGGTTCGATCCCAACTTTGAGATAATCACTGTCCTTCTGAATGACGATAAACTTCAAGTGCCCCACTGAGTGGCTTTAAAACCATCCTGGTCATCATAAATGACCAAGAGACTTTTTATATAAATGTTTTGAAGGATACCATTGACCAAGAATCTCTAAACAAATATAGATGATTCTCTATTGATGAAGAACCTCGAATACATATAAAAGATTCTCTAAATTTCTTTGCATATTTAATCATTGATTGTTAAAAACTAAAGGAAAGTACATTTTATACTTGGTAATGTAATAAGGATTCATGAACATAACTTAAATCTATAAAGAGAGTCCTGGAGTAGACAATAATTCCCCTCAAAAAAGGTGTGATGAGTCCGACCTCCCATCCTCTCGACCAATGCAAATTCCTAAACCTCATTAGACCACAAGCTAATGGGCGCCTGCCTTTGGAAAGTAGGTCCAAACTGATTTGGAATCATTGGATGTTTCCGGTTCTACGAACAAACCCGTTAGAAACCGATCGGAACGTTTGAATCTCCCGTCCAGGAGGTCATCCCCGGATTCCGTGCGAAACAAAAATGGTGAACCCGACATGAATCCTTAACCAAGTTAAAGTGATGTTCTTCTTATTTGTTAGGCCCCTTGGGCCAACAAGGCAATCATTGACATATGCTCATCCAAAATATGCAGTGGCCGGATTCATCTTGATTATGTCTGTTACATGGAACAGGCACTCTTTTCTCAAGATCTTCTGCAAAAATGGCTTTTCTTAAATTCACCCCTGTGAATACTGCTGCTGTGAACACCTCTACTGTGAGGTCTGCTGCTGTGAAAACCAATGCTGCTACTCCTGCTAGAACGTCATCCGCTCTGAGGATGACATCACCAACTCAGCGTCTTCAACACTGTGTTTCTAATGCACTGGTTAAGGAGTACCGTCGCAACGGTACTATCCCAACTCTGGAGGCCGCTCGTCAAGCCCTCCAAGTTAACAACTCTACCTGGTCGTCCGGACAACGGCGGCCAGCAATCAAGAAGCAGGCGGTGCTGACTACCGTCTCCAACCGTTTCGGGTCGTTATCCCCGGAATGCAATTTCCATTCACTCGCTTACTCCGAGGAAGTGAATGAGCAGGTCCCTCGGGGCCTTAATTCAAAAAGACATGAGTCGTTCCCGAGGTCTCCCATCAACAATCGCCGCCAGACTCGTGCGGTAGTGCGCCCTCAACATGATGAGGGTACCGACTCCAGGCATTCAGCTCAGGTTCCTCGAACCCGAGCAGGCAAGATGAACCGCCAGAGACGGAATCCGGTTAACAATAGGCAGGTTTTCATCCCTGCCATCTCCGGAGAAGTCCACCAACCTAACTTGGTGGCAAACAACGAGCAGGCATACACACCTGCCCGTTTTAATTCAGCTGTCCAGAAGACTCGTCTGACAGCATCAAGCCGATCCCGCCAGGAAATTCCAACAGAGTACCATAGGCAAGAACATACACATGCTTATACATCACCAGTTAGTCAGCAGGCTCGTCTGAATACATATGATGGATCTCGTCAACCGTGTTTGGAGAAGTGTAATCAACAGGCACATACACCTGCTAATACTAATCAGGTCTACCAACAGTCTCGCTTGGTAGCACCCGGAGAAGTCAGTCGGAAAGTCCCGACGACAAACAGGGGGCAGACTCAACTCTCTGCCTCCACACTTGAGTACTGTCAGGATTCCCTGACAAGAAAAGGAGGACAGGAGCAGGCACATACACCTACTCCAAGCCCGGAATGGACGTATATCCCTGTTCCGGTGGCTGAAGTCACCAAACATATTTTTTCAATGGTGAAAGAGCAGAAGCAAATTCCTGCTCATATTCTGGATGCTTGCCAGGATATCATAACAGCTTCAGCATCATCTCAGGGACAGACACATAAATCTATCCCTAGCAATGTAGTGACACATCAACAATTCACTCCGGAACAGACACACACATTTGTTCCAGTCCAAGAGGGTTATGGGGCATACTCCCCCATATCATACGGACAACCAAGTCAGGCACATACACCTGATTTGAGCGATGATCGTCAGCCTAACCTGACCATATTTCCTGATCAGGCACATACACCTGCTCAGAGCAATCACTTTCGTCATCAAGTGGTTTCTAAAGCGAGTAAGAAGGCATCTAAGAAAATGATCCGCTCAGCACAGTCAGGAGATCAAAGGCCAATCTGTAACCAAGCCTTGCTCGATGCTGGAGTTCTTGAAGCCCTCAGACATTTATCTGTCGGAATTCAAGATTCTACTCCCTCAGTTCCCAATAACAGGAACATTAATTTTGAAGGTCTTCAACAGACACTTCCTCATGAAGACTTGCTTCATGAAAATTCGGTCAATCTTGAATTTTCTTCTTCAGATGAGAGCCACAGGAACCCTCTGTGTGGTCAGAATGCCAAGGAGCAAGAGATTTCATCTTTTGCTGTAACCCATAATGACGGTCCTCCTCATGGTGATGAACTTCGCTGCGAAAGTCCTCTCCGCAGTAGTGATTCACATTGTCTCGAAAATTCTTCAGAAGGCAATGTAGTGACGAGGAAGCCCTCCTATCTCGAGGCACTTGAAAACGTAAAACCACTCATGTCTGATGCTTTACTATCGACAGCTGAAACTCTTTCTCCATCAGAAGATATCCTGGGGTTCAGGTTATTCTCTGAACCTTCCCTGGGTCATTCATCTTCCATCATGAATAGTGATTTCTCTACCAATCTTGGTGAATCTGATGAAGCAACAAGGAAACACCAACTCTGGTCCAAACAGGTAGAAGAATCTTCATTTAATGATAAAGAGGAAATGTTGAACATGAGGAAAAAACTGGCAAAAGGTGAAGTACCAGTCATGTTTTGGCCTTTGGCTGATTCCCAGTACGACATTCCAAAGATGTTGACGGATGATGAAATCCATGATATTCGTCTCAACATATGGAAAACTCTTTTTCAATTAAAGAAGAAGGTATTATCTTACGATGAATATGAAAATCATCTTAAGATAATAGAAGGGTTACAACGCCAGATTGATTTGGCATCTCTATCAGTCTCTCGGTATCCGAAGGCTGAAAAGCAACAGAGAACCCTTCAACGTTCATGCCTTGGCGCACTAAGAAGATTGTGTCAGTTAATTTCCAATGCTCCATCTAATGTTCATATCAGAGGATGGGGTGTTCACGGAGCACTACATTTCACAGTGCTTTCCGGTCAGCAAAGCCCGCCAAAAATGGTCTCATGCAATGTTATTGCCCATGGCCGGCCACAGTCAATGGGCTTTGTTCATAATCAAAAGCTTGCTCAATAACAAGCTTCAACTAGTTCCTCTCAAAATCAAGTATATAGAGAACAGGTTGTTGAATTGCTCCTACATCAAGCAGGCGAGAATATTGCACAAGCTTCTCGTCTGGAGCAAACACGTCATCAAATGACAGAAGTTTCGGAAATCATCCAACGGTCTGTTTAAACAGGTGATAAAAGTGGATACAGGTTAATGCATCCAGCTAATTTCCGAACTAAGATTCGCAAGATCAAGAGAGATTTCAAGAAGATCTCAGACATAGCATGTCAAGAGACACCCCAGCTTGCCAGACTGGGGACTTCTCTAACCCAACCCTCAGAGTCAACGAATGGGATTCGAGGACTTGAGCGGAAGCAGCAGGAACATCCCTAGTCCACCGGACTGGGGACTTTTTCAAATCTTCAATCCCTCCCTCAGAGAAAGTCAGTATTCTCTCGATTAGGGAATAAGCCTCAAGAGGAACGAAGAGCCAAGCTGTCAGGAGATTCTCTCCAAGTGACGGTGCTCAAAGAAATTCCTGAGGGATCAAGTCAACGGAATGCCATGTCTCATCATGGACATGGAAGGAGACAATATCACAAAAATGCTGATAGAAAGGATTCCATGCAATATGCATCCATTAATGTCATCAATGCCGTTGCTGCTGATTCACCAGATGAGGCTCAATCAGAGGGATCAGACGAAGAGGTTCTTGCTCAAGAAGTCGCGCACACAGACCTAAATGAAGAAGGTGTGCGCACACGTAATCTAAGGCTTACCCAAAATCTGGGTATTCCTTCAGGTAACCCACTTCCCCCTCTCCGAAAAGGATCCAATAAGGGGAAAGGAAAAAATCAGGTTACTTCTCACCCTTCCTCTGAAGGAGGTCAATCTCTCTCATTAGAGCATAGATTTGCACAAAAGGAGGAAGAAATGAAAGAATTAAGAAGGTTGAATGCAGAACTACTTCAGAGTAGTCTTCTTCTTAAGAATACTGAAGTCCGACAGCCGAAGGAATTTGTTGTAACTACTGAAATGGATCAAGAATATCCTCCTTTGTCAGTACACCCACAGATGTCTAATCCTACGGGTCAAATGCAACAACGGTTGGCAGCACTACCATCAGTTGCAGCACCAACCACCATGTATTTCCAAGCTCCATTCATTGCACCTACCCAAAACCAAGTTCAACCTGACGTTTCTCAAAAGTTAATAACTACTATTGAGTCATTAACAGCTCGGTTAGAAACTATGGAAGGGAAACGGGCGCAAGTTCAACCTGAAATGAAAGTTTACCCTGAATGGGTAGATTCAATTTCTCCTCCATCCAGTTTTGGAAACCCTATTTTCCCTACTTTCAATGGATCAGGCGACCCTGAACAACATTTGACGCATTACGTATCTTGTTGTGATCCTATGATGGGAAATCCAGAGCAGCAAGAAGCAGTGAAACTCAGATGCTTCGTGCGAACCTTGCAAGGACCAGCTTTTGTCTGGTATACAAGCTTGAAATCCCGGTCAGTCATCGGATGGGAGGATCTTCGTCAAAAATTCCTTCTTCAGTTTAGCTCAACTTTTCCAAAAACGAGAGTTTTCGATCTTACAAACTGCAAGAAAAGGGAGAATGAAAGAGTCTCTGATTTCATTGCTCGTTGGAAGGGATTAACGTATTCCTTGAGTTTATCACTCCCTCAGGAGGAATTGTTGCCAATCTGTGTGGCAAATTTGCGTGACGAATTACGCACGCCATTGATCCCTGTGAAATACACAGGAGGGTTTCGAGACCTTACTTCAATCGCTCAACAGATTGAAGATTCCCTTATACAGGCTAATGTTAAATCTCGTGTAATTCCATCAGCTCCCGGAAGAAGAATCGGTAAAGCAGAAACTGCTACAGTTATGCTTAAACAGGCACCTGTACCTATTTCTACTTCAAAACCATCATCTTCTCGAAGGGCTCTACCTCCTGAATGCCAACAACAAAGGCTGTTTCGTCCAAATGATCAAAAAGATCAACGACGAAAACAATTTGAGGATATGAAGAGTAAAACATACTCTTTCCGAAGTGAGCAAGTTCCTGGTTACTTCATTTCAGCTCTGGAAAATAATTTGGTTCAATTACCAGTGCCGAAGAGGCCAAACAAGGAAGGAGATGAAGATCGTCCCAATTATTGTCCCTTTCATCAAATGTTGGGGCATCCCATCCAGGAGTGTTTTGTCTTTAAAGACCTCCTGCAAAAGATGGTCGACTTGGGACAAGTCAAATTGAAGGGTTCTTCAGCTCATGTAGCGTGTATTACCGCTACAGATCCAGAAGAAGGAGGCGAGTGGCAGGAAGTCAAAAGCAAAAGTGTGAAAAAAATATGATGATTGGATGGTCAGAAAGACAATCAATCGGACCCATTCCATTTTGCGAACACAATTGAAGAAGCCAATTGTGTCTCCTACAAAAGCTGCAGTAAAGCCTCCATCAAAGGACAAATCCTCAAAAGAGCAGCGCAATTCAAAGAAGAAAGAGGAATCAGGAGAAGATGAGTATGCATCAAAGCCTAAATTGTCTTTGACTCTGGCAGATTTCATGCCATCTACTTCAAAGCCACAGGCACCGTCCCACCAAACGGCACAGCCTAAACAGGCTAACCAGGCAGAGTCTTTATCAGACGAAGAGTTAATCTTTGGTTCTGTTAATATGATTCAATTAACAGATTCATATTCCAGTCTTGATGAGCCTGAATTCCCTGCATCAAATAAGGGAACCCGAGGAAGTTCTAGAGGTTCAGGATATAGGGGAAGACGTGGATCTTTCCGAAGCCACTACTCTAATTCTACCCCTACTAGCACTGTATATGCAGCAGAAACTCGTGGTAGAGCCCTTCAGCGAGCTCAAAAAGAACAAGCAAGTTCTTCTGCCAATGGCCAACTCAGCTTCGGCACAGTTATTTTGGAAGATCGATTAAAGGTTCCATATTCTTTATCTCAGCAAGTAAATGGATCTAATCAGTCTAATTTTCCAAAACCAAAGATGTTGCCAACTTCAATACAAGATGCATCAGCTTCCAAAGCATCTGCTTCCAAGGTACCTGCTAAACCGCATATTCCTATTGGGAAACGCAGGCCTCTAGATCAAAAGTATGATATATTGAAACACTTGGCCCAAGTACCAGCCAAATTATCAATTTTGGATGTTTTGAGTCTATCAAGAGATCTTCGGGAAGCACTCATCGAAGCTTTGTCAAGTCCTCAGGAGTTTGAAGCTGAAATTGCTGCAGCTGAAATTTATCACATAGAGAATAATCCTGCAGAATGCCATGCAGTGATATCTTTTACTGATAAAGATGAAGATGATGTTGTGCATGGGCACATAAAACCTTTGTACTTATCTGGAAAAGTCAATGGTATAGATGTTCGAAGAGCTTTTATTGACAATGGTTCAGGAGTCAACCTCATTCCCATTCACACACTTCATCGATTGGGCCTCACGGAATCTGATTTATCTCCTTCTACCATGATGTTGCAAGGATATGATAAAAATGAACAAGAAACACTGGGAGAAGTTACGCTCAGAACTCAGTTTGGAGATCTTGTTTCCAATTCGGATTTCATGATTGTTGATCAAGACTCAGCTTTCAATATCTTGCTTGGAAGACCCTGGCTACATCAGCATGCAGCTATTCCGTCATCATACCATCAATGTCTCAAATACTGTTTCTATGGTCAAGTTGGAACATTGTATGGTGATAAGGCCCCATTCAAGACATGTGAGTCTCAATACATTGAGGCAGAATTTTATCACATGAAGGGAAGAGAAAAATCTACAATGAAGGAAATTACCAAAGTTAATGCTCCATATGGTTTGGAAAAAATTCCAATAAATCCATTTTCACATGTGAGTACAGATTATGTGTTACCTATCAGTCAAATTGAAAAAATAGGCCCAAATCAAAATACTCTTATGGAAAGATCCATAATGTCAATTACGGCAATCGAGCCAGACAACATGGGAGAAATTGGTAACTTACCAAGCAGTGATGAAAGCATAAGTGGTGACGTTTTCATTTCGTCTGCTGAAATCCAACAAGTCTATACTTCTCTAATCAGGCCAGAAGAAGTTATAGCAACACCAGAGGTGAATATTGATGTCGATTCTCAATCCTTCATCTCCTCTTTGATTCCCAAAGAAGACCCTTTATCATCAATAGGGTCGGAAATGGAAGCTTCTTCTTCAAAATGTGAAAATTTTGACATCTCTTATGATCATGAGAATTTCGTTTTTTCATCTACTTTGCAAGTAGAAACGGAAGAAATAACACATGATGAAGAGGAAGAGGAAGATCTTAGAGATGCTCCTCCAGCATTTGAAGAGGGTATCTCTACCACTGTGGATGAACTCAGAGAAGTAAATCTGGGTACAGAGAAAGATCCACGCCCCACTTTAATTAGTGCGGCCATGACCCTTGAAGAATAAGAGATGTATATTTCTTTTCAAAAGCAAAATAAAGATATTTTTGCTTGGAATTATACAGTGATTCCTGGCCTTGATCCTGATGTTGCCACCCATCATTTGGGTTTGCCAAAAGAACATCGAGGATTCAAGCAAGCCGCGAGAAGAACACACCCAACCTATGCTGCCAAAATCGAGGCTGAAGTGGATAAGCTTATCAAAGCTAATTTCGTCAGAGAAGTTCAATATCCCAAGTGGTTGGCTAATATTGTCCCTGTAAAGAAGAATAACGGAAAAATTAGGGTTTGCATCGATTTCAGAGATCTTAATCGGTATTGTCCCAAAGATGATTTTCTAGTTCCGATTACAGAACTCTTAATTGATGCGACGGCTGGCTATGAAGTACTTTCTTTCATGGATGGATATTCTGGATATAATCAGATCCAAATGGCCCCAGAAGATGAGGAATATACAGCCTTCAGAGCTCCTCAAGGTGTGTTTTGTTACCGGGTGATTCCCTTTGGTTTAAAGAATGCAGGTGCAACATATCAACGCTCCATGCATCGTATCTTCAAAACTTTTCTAGGGAAATTTGTTGAATGCTATGTAGATGATCTGGTGGTTAAATCCAAACAACGTTTTAATCACTTGGCTGATTTGGAAGTCGTATTCCATAAGCTTCGACAACATAATTTGAAGATGAACCCCTTAAAATGTGCTTTTGGGGTAACCTCAGGAAAATTCCTCGGCTTTGTTGTACGCCATCGTGGTATTGAAGTCGATCCTGAGAAGACCAAATCAATCCTTGGTATGTCACCTCCTCAGAATTTGAAAGAATTAAGAGGACTTCAAGGACACTTAGCCTACATTCGGCGTTTCATCACCAATTTGGCAGGCAAAAGTTTACCTTTTACCAAATTTTGAAGAAAGGAGTCACTTACCAGTGGACTGAAGAATTTCAAGAAGCATTTGATGTTCTCAAGAAATACCTCTTGAGTCCACCAGTACTCATGCCACCTGTTGAAGGTAGGCCTCTTATCCTCTATGTGACAGCTTCAGAGCGATCATTGGGTGCCTTTCTCGCTCAAAAGAATGATGATGGGAATGAAAATAGTCTCTACTATCTCAGTAGAACTATGCTTGAAGCAGAAATCCGGTATTCGAGTATTCAAAAGTGCTGCCTAGCATTAATCTTTGCAGTTCAGAAACTGAGACACTACCTGCAACATCACGAGGTCCAATTGGTATCTCGTAATAATCCACTCAAATTCATCCTTGGTCGTCCAATGCTTACAGGACGTCTGGCAAGATGGGCGGTTATTCTACAGCAGTTCGACATCCAGTATGTGTCTCAAAAGGCAATTAAGGGCCAAGCTCTGGCTGATTTCCTGGCTGAACATCCTTCAGTGGAAGACACGTATTCAGATATCGAACTCCCTGATGAGGAAATTTTCTCTATTCAAGAGAGTCCTCAAACATGGGAAATGTATTTTGATGGTGCTTCTAGAAGTCCAACAGGGAAGAAAATGGAAAATCATAAATTCAATAAAGTTGGTTTAGGAATTGTGCTCATTTCTCTAGATAAGGCAGTGTTACCTTATTCCTTTTTGTTGTGGGAAGGTGGTACCAATAATGAAGATGAATACCAAGCTCTCATTGCAGGCTTGGAGTTAGCGCTTCAAGCACAAGTGAATCACTTAAAGGTGAAAGGTGATTCAGACCTGGTAATCAAACAAGTCAATGGAGATTATGCCATCAGAAAAGAATAATTAATCCCTTTGTATGATTACGTCAGAGAGTTAATGTCAGAATTCCCTTCAGAACTGACATTTTTTTATGTCCCAAGATCACAAAATGCTCAAGCTGATGCACTGGCTAATATAGCCACAGCTTTAGCAGATCCAAATCGGGACGAGACAACCATCGGTATTGCCCACCGTCGTGCAATTTCACCTTATGTTCAAGTAAGAACAGAGGAAATTAATGAAATTAGTCCCATTCCTGAACCATATGGTCATACTACAGGATGGATGTCACCTATCAAGGAATACCTTCAAAATGGAACACTTCCACCTGATAGAGCCGAGAAAGAACAAATTCGGCGACGTGTGGTCAATTTTACTCTTTATGATGGTCCAAACCACCTCGAGAAAATTCTCTACAAACGTGGTTTTGATGGAGTTCTCTTCAGATGTATTGATGGTGAAGAGACAATGGCTGTCATAAAAGAAGTGCATGCAGGAGTCTGTGGTGCCCACCAGTCTGGACATAGATTGTCTGATCAAATTCGAAGGCTTGGATACTTCTGGCCTTCAATGATACAAGATTGTGTTAATTTCACAAATAAGTGTCATTCATTCCAAGTATATGCCAACTTCATTCATCAACCTCCAGAGTTGCTTCATACAGCTAAAAACTCATGGCCATTTTCCACATGGGGAATGGATGTGGTGGGACCTTACCCTTCAGCTACGGCCAAGCAGTTTAAGTACATTCTTACTGCTACTGATTTCTTTTCCAAATGGGCAGAGGCAGTACCTCTCAAAGAAGTCAGTTCTAAATGCATTGTTAGCTTCATCAAGTCTAACATCATTACTAGATTTGGTGTCCCTCATACCATATTGACGGACAACGGCACCAACTTCTGTTCTTCTGAGGTAATGAAATTGTATCAAGAATACAACATTAAGTCCAACCATTCATCTCGATATCATGCAGCGGCTAATGGCCATATAGAGGCCTTCAACAAGACTCTTTCAAATATACTGCAAAAGATGGTGGATAAATATAAGAGGTCATGGCCTGATAAACTCTATCATGCTTTATGGGCTTATCGGACTACCACTCGCAATGCAACGCGGTCTACTCCATTTTCATTGGTATATGGAACAGAAGCAGTCTTGCCAATTGAAGTTCAATTGCCCTCACTCAGAATAGCAATTTGTGATAAGTTATCAATAGATGAGCAATCCCAAAAGCAGTTGAATGAATTAGAACAGTTAGATGAGAAAAGATTGTGCACTTTGCACCACTTGGAAATCTATCAGAATCGAATAGCACAAGCTTTTAACAAAAAAAGTTCGTCTTCGTTCATTCATTCAGGGAGAATTGGTATTGGTTCTCAGAACACCAATGATACCAGGAAAGAAGCCTCCCAAGCTTGAACCAAAATGGGAAGGACCTTATTCAATACATAAGGTCTACTCCAATGGAGCGTATTCTCTGATCTCAATGGATGGAGAACACATCACGACTCCAACTAATGCCAGATTTCTGAAGAAGTATTTTGTATAAACAAAAAATATTGTTCCCAGAACCAAGACTCTTACATTTGGTTCATACAGTAATGGTCTAGTATGACCTTAAACTGCAACTTCGTCCAACATGACGTTAAACTGTGTCACCTTCAATGTCCTACATGACATTAAACTGTATAATGTCCTATCTACATGACATTAAACTGTGTGGCACTTACAATATCCAGCATGACGTTAAACTGTAAAAAGTCCCCAGAACTGATATCCTCATATTGGTTCACCTTAGTCCTAGCTACATGACTTTAAACTGTACAGCACCAGTTCGTCCTTGCTATATGACGTTAAAATATATAGTAATGGTCCAGTATGACTTTAAACTGCAACTTCGTCCCACACGACATTAAACTGTGAAAAAGTTCCATAAACCGTCCAGCATGACCTTAAACTACATCATCCCTGGTCCATGTATATGACCATAAACTATTTGCAAATCCCTTATGTCCAGCAAGACGTTAAACTGTGATGTCCTAAACTACATGACGCTAAACTATATAAAAGTCCCTCATGTCCGAAAAGACGTTAAACTATATAATCTCAAAGGTCCAGTATGACATTAAACTGCACCATTCACGGTCCATGCATATGACCTTAAACTATTCGCACTTTCGTCCGACATGACGTTAAAATGGTACTCTTTTGTCCTTACTGCATGACATTAAACTGCACAGTCCCCCTTTTCGTCCAATATGACGTTAAACTATATTGTCCCCATCGTCCTAACTACATGATGCTAAACTGTACAGAAAGTCCTTGATATGTCCTACATGACATTAAACTGTTATTTTGTCCCTGCTACATGACA
This sequence comes from Viscum album, assembly GCA_963277665.1. Classification (NCBI taxonomy): domain Eukaryota; kingdom Viridiplantae; phylum Streptophyta; class Magnoliopsida; order Santalales; family Viscaceae; genus Viscum; species Viscum album. Next base: position 352,117,268 of record OY728123.1, read on the forward strand.
CTAAACTGTGCAGCACCAATAGTCCTAACTGCAAGACTTTAAACTGCATAGTCCCTTTTTTATGTCCTACATGGCATTAAACTGTGCATCATTAAGGTTGTTATTACCTCTTGTTTCTCACACTGAGTATGACTCACGTGAGCTTAGAGCGAACATCAACCATAACATTCCCTTTGGGCCACTAACCATGTGTAAGTCCCAACATTATTTTTTATTTAGATCATTGTCCACAAGAACAACTTGATCATTAATTCATTCTTTAATTGAACTACACGGACTTTGATCCTTTCCCTCCAGGCTGGGTATGTAGGCAACCTCCTAGGGTTCAAGCCCAAAAACAATCTCTTCACATCGGTTCACCACAACCTCATATGATGTTGATTTGTGAAACCATCCCTGGAATCAATATCTTTACATTGATTCACTTTTGTCCTTGTTATATGACGTTAAACTATACAACACTTTTGTCTGGTACGACAATAAACTACAATATTCTTTGATTTCTTCATTTGAGAGAGAACTATTATTGGCATTGATTTTTCAATCATGGTTTTCATTTTCAAAAGACTACGTGCATACATGGTAATGCCTGAACTTTTTATCTTAGGTTAAACCATCATTGCACTAAAGTCCCCATTCACCCTTCACATGTACGAACCAAATTTGTACAAAGGGTAATTCTAGAACTACGTAGGACTTGATTCCCATCCTTATGGGATACGTAGAAACATTCGAGTGTCCCTCGAATCCAGTCCCAAGTCTTTTTGGGCCTAACCCCAAATTTCACTTTCAGTACCTTGGCTGAAAAGTCCTCATGAAAACACACACTGTGTATTCATTATTATGGTCCGAATTCTATGACCCTAAACTAAGATCACTCATACTTTCGTCCTGCACGACGTTAAACTGCATTTCAAGAACTACGTATGGCTTGATTCTCATTCTTATGAGATACGTAGTGAAGTCCAAGTTTTCAATTCAGGACCCAGCCACAACATGATTATGGTTTTTCATTGACCTATGTATCTCTATATACATTGGACAATACCCATCTTTATGTGTTACAATCCTAACTTTAAATATTTTCAGATATTCATAACCCTTTTCATGACTTCTAGTCACAAAAATGTCAAACTTCTGAGAATTATTTTGCCTGACTATGCAGCACGTGCCCATAGGTGGCCTTTCATAAACAGTCCACATAACAGACTTGTCAGCCAAAAGATGCTATTTATTTGACCATGCATCCAATGCCCATAGGTGGCCCTGCATATTTTCAACCCCCTAAAGGGTTTGTTAAATAATGGTAACTTCATTATTGGGAAGAATTCCTCTTTTGTCCTTATTTGTCTTAAAACGACAGTATGTAGGGATCTGCAAAAATAGCCATCCTTAACATATTTGTCCCATATCCTTTTTCATGATCTGAAAGTATTCAAGTCTATGGTTTATTCTTCTTCCCTACGTTTGGGTCAGACCTTTGTAGGAGTGATATTCATCCAGTTCTTCGATATTCTTGTTTGGAAATATCTTCTCCATATTCAAGTACCTCTTTCCATACAACAAAATCTATGCTTTAGAAAATTTGAATCTCCATAAACTTTCACTGGCTTTTAGCAGTAGGAAAGTAAATTTATGGGAATTCTTTTTCCTGACTATGTAGCACGTGCCCATAGGTGGCCTTGCATAAACAGTCCACATAACAGACTTGTCAGCCAAAAGATGCTATTTTATTTGACTATGCAGCCAATGCCCATAGGTGGCCCTGCATATTTCAACCCCCTAACGGGTTTTTTTAAATAATAGTAACTTCATTCTTGGAAACTACTTCTTCTAATGCCCTTTAGCTCTTTTTCATATCATTCCTCAGATTCAAATATTCTTAAGCCATAGTTTACATTTTTTCCCTCATACTTGAGTATGGTAATATGTTTTCAGATAAATTGTCAAGGAATTGAATCCATTTTTAATCCATTTTCGGTCAAAGCTATTTCGACCTTAAACATTAGCCCCTTTTTATCCGGCTTGCATGACTTTAAACTGCCCACACAAAAGACAAAGGAACTCTGAATAAAAGTCAAGTTCCAGCTCACTAAATATACATTTTTGGATGATTTAGGTAATATTGAGCAGTTAAAAGATTCAAAGATTGTAGGGTTATTTGTAATAATCCTAGTAAAAATCAAACTATGATTACTAAGCCCATTGACATAAGTAAATTTGAAGCAGGTAATGGAAGAATGCAAGTACAAATGATTGAAGACAAAAGTGTTTTTCATTGATACACAAGAGTTAGAAGGACATCCACAGACTGGAATCTCTTCTCTTTTTCAAGAATTACAGAAGATTGTCAACATAAGTCTTCATTTGATGTATAGCATCCTGAGCCTTATCAACAGTTACTTGAAGCTCGTGCACTTGACCAGCTTCACTCTTTTCAGCTTGCTGAAGTGCCTTCTTAGCATCTGCAATGGCTTTCATGCCATTCATATGAGTTTCATCCAATGATTTATTAAGCTGATCAAGTTACCCAGTAACAGCATCTAACTGTTGCTGGAGTTGCACCTGCTGGATGACCTTTTCTTTGATTTTTTGCTTCAGATCCTTCATCTTGACAGCATAATCAGCTTCAGCCTGGGATATCGCAGCCTCAAATTCACCTATGTTGACTGACAATTTCACTCTGGTCAAATCTTCGCGACTTGTCTGCATTTGCTCCCTCCTGAAAATGATCTATTTCACCGCAGCATGGATCTTTTCATACCCAAAACCACCAAGTCCCATTATAACAAATTGGGATGACAATCGGGAAATTTTTTGTGGTAGCTCTTCTAAAGGCACCCCCGATATGATGTTACATATGTAATTCCATGCCTTACGTCGTGAAAAGCTGAATGCTTTAAGCATATCTGGATCTGATTCAATATCATCGTCAGAAGGGGGTATGTAATCTGGAATTAGTGCGCTTAGGGAGGTGCCTTGTCCTGCTCTTTCCCCCCTGACTTGTGCTTCCTCACTTTCAATTCCCGTTGGGGTAGAGGCCGAGGCCTCATCTTCGGATCTAGTCATTGCAGTTGATGGTCCTGCATGATTAATTGAAAGGTTTAGTCAGCTTCAAAGGATAACAAAAGAATGGATTGTATTGCGAATAAAGTACAATCACAAATATTGTTATCCATTACCCAATGGTGGTTCAGCAACCTGAGAAGACTTCTCCCTATCTTTCCCAGTTTCAACAGGATTTTCAAGATGGGTCTCAGGAGAGTTTATTGGATTTATCTCTACTTGAGCTAATGTTTCTGCAATGATAGGGTTGACATCAGTGTCCACACCCTCTTCAGGCATTGGCAGTTCAGCGGCTTCTACGGAAGAAACTGCATATTATTTTAAATCATGGTTAGAAGTATTTTTTTTTAAAAGAAAATTTTGGGCTAAGGGTAACACTCACGCCCAAGGTCTTCTAAATCACATGACAACTCAGCATGATCATCAAATTCTTCAAAAGTCATTCCTTGATTCATCATTTCATCCAATGATACTTCAAAATTTTGGTTAGTCTCACCAGGGGGAGCATTTGCTACATCTTCTTGCCGACTTATGTCCTGCAACCCCTGACCCTGGACAACATCTTCAGTAGTAGGAGGGATATTGGGAATGGATGGTAGCTCTTCTCCAGGAGTAACCAAGTCAGCCTGGGTCTGTGATTGTTCTACAGCACCTTCCACGACCTTTGAAGAAGGATTAGTCCCTTCCCTCAAAGGGGAAATTGAAGAAGCCCCTGCAATCCTCAGAAATATGAGTAACAATATGATTATGGGTATAAACTCATGATTGCTCAAAGGACTTACCACTGCTAATGAAACGTTTAGCTATGGATTTCCTCCTTCGTTGCCTTGGCTTCTTTTGTTTTTTCGGAGTATCAGTAGTCTCCCTTATTGGCACTTGGATTGGAGAATGAAAGGCTATGTCTAGTGCCTCATTCATGGCCTACTGGCCTGGAGATATCTCGCCTGGTTCGCGAGGAGAATCAGCAGCAGCCCCGATAGCAGTACCACCAGGGCTATATTGTGGTGAAGGAACCCCGGTTCCTTTCTTTTCAAGCTGCAAGATGAAGAAAATAACTTCCTTAAGTAACAAAGATTCAACTAAAATCAAGTTGCAAAGAAAATTAAGGAAAGAAAACTTACATCTTTAGGAGCCACGTACTCTTGTCATTCCTCATCTCCAGAACCACCAGCCCCCTCAGTGGTGCCACGATCAATCATTTCCTTCACCCGCCTAGTGATAGGAACCGAATTATCAGTGGCATATATGAGCATTTCCAGCTCTCTGATGTAAGCTCGCACTTCATTGGGGTTATCTCCGTATTGAAAGTCTTTAGAAGCTAGAAGATATCCTATTCCAGGAAGTTGTAGGCCCTCACACAAATCCAGCCAGGCGGTCTCAGTATCACAGTATAAGCTCTGCCATAGCTGAACAGCCTCTGGTCTTAGATATAAAGGCCGTGAGGAAGGTTCTACAATTTTTGATTTTAATTTCTTCCCGACTCCTGCAACTATAGATAGAGAATAAGAAAGTGAGACTTATTACTTTATAAAGTAGCAGTGATTGAAGTTATTACAATCAAATAACTCACCAGGAGCTGATGGAGTGGGTCTTTTAACTCTGGCCGGAGGATTATATCGTGCACGAAACCGCTTTGCTGCCGGTTGTGCCTCATCATCCCCATCGTGATAATCCGATGAATCAGTTCTAGAAGAGGAGTCTGTTGAACCTATTTCAGGTGGAGAAGCGTCACCTTCATGAGGAAGAGTTTCTTTCTCTACAGTCCTCTTCCTCTTTCCCACTTGATATACTGGGTGATTCAATATCCCTATAGGGTATGATGCTATCCAGTGTTCGGCATAAAATGTAGTCAGATAATGTGCCGCTTTTTCAACTGGTAGATCAAATACTACCCCAGTCTTCTCTCTTGATGTCAGCAACCATAGTTGTCGAGCAACCATCGGATGTTGCTCTAACCTGACATGTACTGGAGGGGATACAACAATCTGTTGCAAACATTTGAATTGGCGTGCAAATCTATATGGAGCATAGGCCTCGCATATGATTTCTCCATCAATCCTGGCTACTAACACGCCATCCCTGCAAGCTAGCATGTATGCCCTCAAATCCAAATGGGCTTTCCCATCATCAACAAACCGCCCGGATGGAGGACTTCCATAAGGAAAGAAGTTGAATTCCTTATACATGCTTAGTCTTACTTTCATGTCATAACCATTAACATCTAATGGAGCAATTCCTGAGAATGCTTGCACTGACGGTCTGAAAGAGCTTCCAGGAATTTGTAATCCATTCTGTACATTGTAAGTCCTGAAGTGAGTGGCGATCCATCCCCACAAAACCTGGAATGGTCCCACTATTCTTAAAGGAGATTTACCCTGGAAGACGTGAAGTAAACTCCTGTGAATCTTTGCTAAAATGGGGGTAGCTAACCCAACCATTTTTCCCTCAGCTAACTTGGCCGCAATGACGAAGGTCCCTGGCCTAACGCCTCCCTTCGAATCCCTGACCGGTAAGAGATAAACACTGAGCCACATTGCCAAGAAACCCGCCAGACGAGTTTTCTTTGGAATTCTTTGATTCACTTCATAGCCCTATTTTTCAAACTCCCCTACTTCTAGAGTTGTCCAAAATGTGCCAGGAGCTCCTCTCTTCTCAGGTTTTGGACAAGTGGTAGGACGTCTGGGCTGGGTATCCTTGGATTTATTTTTCTTGGATCCTTTTTCTTTTGGCTCCATCCCTTTCTTCTCAGTAAGAAACACATTCATCCATTCTTCCGGATGAATATCTTTTCTAAAATGAGTTAATGAGGTCTCTGAACTCTTGAGCCTGTGAAAGATTTTAAATAACTCTCGAGCCAAAGAAGGAGTCTTTTCTGGATCATTCCAAGTCACCTTGGGAGGAATGAATTCATCATATATATCGCCCAAGATTGGTGCTCCTGAAATATTGTGGACATCCCACAAACTGATACCTACTTCTCCATGAGTCAAATGGAAATAATTAGTCGCTGGGCTCCAGTGGCTGAGTATCTCTGGAACGAAGTTATCATGTCTGTAAATATATGTTTGCCCAACCCAAATAGCCGCATATATTGAAGCTCTCTTCAGATCCTCAATAAACTCTGCGCAAGTCTGTCGCACCCAGTATACCCACATCCAAGTTGGCTTCACACCTCCCCCAGGACGGAAATCCCAACTTTTCTTCCAGCCTTTGGATTGATCCATCTGAGCATTTCGGAAGATTGAAGGATGACAATGTGGTTGAAGCTCAGGTGTATTTTTTTTTCAGATCTGGTGTGCAAGGGCTATGATGCATCACATAAGCCTTCTCCACTGTTCCAGCAGTTTGAAATACTCCTCCGCCTGAGAAATTTGCTGAAGCAAAATTGGTATAATTATGAAACCACGAAAATGGAAGATAATTCTTTACTTCTGGAATAATGACTTCTTGCAGATGACCATGACCATACAAAGGTAAATAAGTGCAGTGAGGAAAGTCGCGATGATATTTCTTCAGATACTTAGCCAAATCTGGAAGAGTACTATCTTTGAAAGTATAGTAATCAGGGCCAATGATATTCATCATATCATCTATCCGCTTGCTATCCAGTTCATCAATTAATCCAGGTCTAAGAGCCATTGAATCTGCACAGAAGTTGAATAAATTAAACTCTTAAGTGGGTTTATTTTTCATAAAATTTGTGAAAGAATTTGGAAAAAATGGCTAAGGCATTAAGGCGCGCAAGTATGGAGATGCCGCGCAAGTGATACATGTGCCGTGCAAGTTTTTGTCGCGCAAGTATTACCGCACAAGCCCTATTACCTTGAGAGTAGCGCGGAAGCGAGGAAACAGTGAAAACAAGAGACTTGCGCGGCGAGGAAGACTTGCGCGGCGAGAGCTCGAGAAATCCGGAAATCCAGATGCATGTAACGGAGATGAGGTCGTGTATTTATAGGCCAGAAAGCCTACCTGCGCGCCACACCCAGAGCGCTTAAGGCTTGCACAACGCAGACTTGTGCGCCACCCTCTGCGCACTAAAAGACTTGCGCGCCCTCCCTTTTCCTTTGGAAGGATTCGATTTCCTCAGAGTCAAATCATCATTTCTCTCCAGATCCAACTCTGAGGGGGGACTTTTGTTGACGCTCCTTTTGTCACAGAATCTAAAGATCGGAAAAGGGAATGTCTCAGCTGAAAGTGATTCATCCTTTGAAGAAAACATCAAAAATCGACAAAGGCATGAACAAAGGATCAACAGCAAATCCACCGCGCAAGTATACTTGCGCGGCTACCTTGGTCGCGCAGGTGACTTGCGCGACCTAATTGGTAACCGCCCGGTAACCGCCCTGGGTCTTCTTTTGCCTATAAATAGACCCTGTGGGCCCCCCATTCGAGAGGATCTTTTTCCAGAAACTCGGATTGAAGCTCTCGACGCCCAAGTCTCTTCTCAAAGCTTCCGGAACACTTCTAAGGTAATTTCTTACCTAGAACGGAAGATCTAAAGAGAAGAAGAAAGGCCTAAGTGTTGAAACTTATCAAACACTTGCGCGCCGACTTAATTCCTTCAATATAACTTGCGCATCCCTTTTCTGGAAGAACCTCAAGGGGATTCTAAAGGGTTTTATCAAGAGTCGCTCAAGTATTTCAATTCTGATTGAAAATCGCGCATGTACACCATGTGTCGCGCAAGTATACTTGCGCGACCAATACTTGTGCGCCACCGCAGGACTTGCGCGCCTTTCAAGACTTGCGCGCCCCTATCTTTTTGGGTGCCCATCTTGCCCGTTTTTACCCCTCTTAAGCTATTTCACCTATCCTTTTTAAGATTCAGTCTTCAAGACACTCTTCAAAGCCATTTATGGCATGAATTCTTTATTTTACTTTCTTATCTGAAAGGAATTATGTGAAATCTCTCTCAAAGTCTAGTGATTTAAATATCCTTATGTCACTAAAATTCGGAGAGTTCATTCATTCAACCTCATCCTTTAAGATGAGAGAATCCTAACCTGGGTCTCCTTTTCAGGAATAATCCCCAGTTATAAAACCTTTAATCTGGGCATCCATTTCAGGAATAAGCCCCAAATTCTTAAAGTTCCCAAACTTGGGCATCCTTTTTCAGGAGTAAGCCCCAATCAAGTCCTCTAATTTTAGGCATCCTCTTCAGGAGTAAGCCCCAAACCTTAATCCCTTAACCTGGGTCTCCTTTTCAGGAATAAGACTCAGTCATAACCTTGGGCTTCCTTTTCAGGAGTAAGCCCCAAGTCCCTTAACCTGGGTCTCCTTTTCAGGAATAAGACTCAGTCATAACCTTGGGCTTCCTTTTCAGGAATAAACCCCAAGTCACCTTAAACTTCTCTTAACCAGTCATAAATTACCTTTGATTTGGGTTTCCTTTTCAGGAATAAAACCCAATCATAAGTCCCCTCCTAATTTGGGCATCCTCCTTAGGAGTAAGCCCCAAGATTAGAGTATTCAAATCTCCATGAAGCACATATAACTTTGTGGACCCTGTTCATGGATTTTCTCCCTAAAAGTAAATCCTAAACCTTCATCTATCTGGGCAGTCATCTATACATAAGCCCCAAACAAATTCTTATGATTGCATCTTTTATGGAACAATTGTCTAAATTTTACCAATACCTCTTTTTTCTCACACCGAGCATGACTCACGTGAGCTTAGAGTGTAAAAGTAATTATGACATTCATCTTTGAGCCATCAATCATAAACATCATACCCCATTTCTCAAACTACGTGGGTTCTGATTCCTTTTCCAAAACAAAGGATACGTAGGTAGCCCATTTATGGGTTCGATCCCAACTTTGAGATAATCTATGTCCTTCTGAATGACGATAAACTTCAAGTGCCCCACTGAGTGGCTTTAAAACCAGCCTGGTCATCATAAATGACCAAGAGACTTTTTATATAAATGTTTTGAAGGATACCATTGACCAAGAATCTCTAAACAAATATAGATGATTCTCTATTGATGAAGAACCTCGAATACATATAAAAGATTCTCTAAATTTCTTTGCATATTTAATCATTGATTGTTAAAAACTAAAGGAAAGTACATTTTATACTTGGTAATGTAATAAGGATTCACGAACATAACTTAAATCTATAAAGAGAGTCCCGGAGTAGACAATAATTCCCCTCAAAAAAGGTGTGATGAGTCCGACCTCCCATCCTCTCGACCAATGCAAATTCCTAAACCTCATTAGTCCACAAGATAATGGGCTCCTGCCTTTGGAAAGTAGGTCCAAACGGATGTGGAATCATTGGATGTTTCCGGTTCTACGAACAAACCCGTTAGAAACCGATCAGAACGTTTGAATCTCCCGTCCAGGAGGTCATCAACGGATTCCGTGCGAAACAGCGGCGTGCATAGATATCCTCAGGACAAGCACCTGATTCTTTATAGGAGGAGGCTCAAAGAGAGTTCCAAACTTCCCCTTTAGCGGTACATCCAGGAGTGGCAAAGATGTACCAGGATCTCAGGCGACAGCACTGGTGGCCGGGTATGAAGAAGTTTGTAGTAGAGTTTGTTTCTCGGTGCCTCACCTGTCAGTAGGTGAAGGCGGAGCACCAGGTACCACCAGGCTTGGTACAGCCCTTGGAGGTCCTGAAGTGGAAGTGGGATGGGATATCTATGGATTTCGTGACTGGACTAACACATACTTCCAGAGGTCACGACTCCATTTGGGTGATTGTCGCCCGACTCACCAAGTCAGCCCAAATCTTACCCATTAGAGAGCTGGGCTCAATAGAGAGATTGGGACGCCTCTACGTTCAGGATATTGTATGGATTCATGTTGTGTCATCATCTGTCATTTTCTATTGAGATGATCGCTTTACTTCCCGACTTTGGAAGGGGTTATAGAAGGCATTCGGAACGCAGCTACGTCTGAGCACCACCTTTCACCCTTAGACGGATGGTCAGACAGAGAGGACCATTAAGACTCTCGAGGACATGCTCCGTGCATGTCTCCTTGACTTTGGTCATAGCTGGGAGTATTACCTACCCTTGGTGGAGTTAGCGTACAGCAACATCTACCACTCCACCATCGGGATGGCACCATAGGAGGCATTGTACGGCCGACCTTGCAGGTCACCTATGTGCTGGACAGACCCTGGAGAGTCAGCACTTGTGGGACCAAAGATGGTCCAGGCCATGACAAAGAAGGTCCAGGTCATCCGGGAGCAGATGAGGACAGCTCAGAGCTGACAGAAGTCTTATGCTGATAGGAGGCGGAGACCACTAGAGTTCGAGGATGACAACCACATCTTCTTGAAGGTCTCACCTCGACGTGGATTATGGAGATTTGTCCGGGGTGGCAAGTTATCTCTGCGCTTCATCGGACCTTTCCTGGTTCTCAGCAGGATAGGTGAGGTTGCTTATCACTTGGCTCTACCACCTCAGTTGCACCCGGTGCACGACTTCTTCCACGTATCTCTGCTGAGGAGGTACATACACAGCCCGACACAAATCATCGACCACGGATAGCTAGACATTGATGATGGGGCAACGTTTAAGGAGGTTCTGGTAGAGATCGAGGATCAATAGGAGTGGGTCCTATGTGGGTGGTTGATTCATCTAGTGTGCATCAGACGACATCACGGGAACGTCCAGAAGTGCACTTGGGAGTGGGAGGCTCAGATGCGTGCTCAGTACCCTCATTTGTTCCTGTAGTTTGTGTTGTATCTTTACGGGGGCCTAACCCTATGAGGTGAAAGTAATGTAAAGACCCATAAATTTCAAGGGAAATTTTTTTCTTAATTTTTTTTGGTATTTTACGAGTACACATTTTTTGACGGCACCTGATTCAGAGGCCCGGTGTGCCCGGAATCATTTTCTGAAGTTTACCTCAGGTACGTTTAGTGAATGGAGAAGCGGGTTTCCCTAACTTTTGAAACAGTGCTTTGAATCAAAATCTGATTGCACTGATGAAACCGCAGCACTGGTAATTTCTTAGGAACACCTTTTCTGGAGTTGCGTTTGCTCGGTTGAGGTTATTAAAAAAATGGGTTAACTAAAGAATGAAATAAAAATTTGTGTTAAAATTTTTATTTTCAATTCTAAGAAGTTTTAACCTATACATGGAAGTTGAAGTGGGACCCACTACATCTTAACTCCACTTGGTAGGATAATAGTAATGTGGGGCCCACACGAGCCCCACCCATTCAAATCCCTTAAAAACCTCCCTCGTGCTTTTAATTGTGTAACTCACCCACACCCCCTTTTAAATGACATGTCAACTCTCACAATTAATTGGACTATTAAAGGCTCTTCAATTAATTAATTTAATTGAATTAGATCTTTTGAATTCGAAATTAATTTTGGCATGTGTGTGTGAATAAAATAAGACAATGTCTTATTTTATTGTTGGTTGATTCGTTGTGTGGAAAAAAAGGAGATAACTCTCACGGTCTTGAAGAACTTCGTCTTCTTTGTGAAGAATGCCGAGTCTAGGACGAAGAACTCCGTCACCGCAAGGGGAGATCTTTGTGCAACCTCCTCTACTCCTGGCAGCCGGTGAGAGACACATTTTCCAGAGAATGATGATGTGCCGCATCCTTCATTGGGCGAACACCGACAACGCTTACGGAGCCTCGATCCGCGATGCTGTCATCCACGACGCTCTCTTCCGCAACGTCCTTTTCCAGCAAAGATCCTCATTCGACGACTTCATCGAGGTAGGGGTTTGAATTTATGTTCATGAATATATTTTTTGTTTTCTTCGTTAAATATTTGGGTCACCTGTTATCAATTTAACGGGAGGAGGTCGGACCGCCCGAACACGACCGATCCTCCTCCCCCTAGTTGTGGTATTCGTTGCGGTTCAAACAAAGGAGGCACGGTGCAACGTCACCACATGGAAACATGGAATAACATGGTGAAGAAGTGTGGCACCATCGTGCTGCGCTGTTGAGGCAGAAAGAAGTCGCGGTCGGAGTAGGGCTGCGGTGGAGGGGCGCAGCACCGTCGCGTCATGCCGGATGACCACGAAGAGGCCGCAACGGTGTAGGGAAGGGAGGCCAAAATCATTGGCCTCTGGTATATTGGAGGGGAGGGACCATGGGGTCCCACGATGGCTTCACCAGCCGGCCAACCGGGGCGGCTGTTTCGGAAGAACCAGGGGTCGTAACCCCAGGCTGGCAAAGGAGCGGGCCCCCATGTGGACGACCGCTGTTACAACAAGGGGGGCAGAGCGCCCCCCTTCTTGCATCCACTCAAACTACACTGAGCCTCCCTGGTCATCCTGCACCGATCCGCCTAGGCAGGACCGATCGCGTCGGGCCGAGTCGTTCCGTGCCCAAAACCCCCTAAAAACGGACAGGTTCGTTCAAACGCCCGTAACTTGATCTACGGACCTCCGATCAATGCACCGTCACTTTAGATGAGATCCTTGGACCAAGGCGGTCATTTTTATATTTTATACTCAATGTTTTGGAGAACCTTGGGTACGGCCGGGTTGGTTCGAACACGAAACCAACCGGGCCCTCGGAGCGGAAACGCCTGTAACTTGAGCTCCGGACGTCCGATTGACGTTTCGTCGACTTTGTTAGATTCCTCTTAATGAGAAGGACCTTTTGGATTACTCTGCTCGAGGATTGGACGTATTTAGAGTATTGTCGGGTTGGTTTTCATTTAAAAACCAACTGGGCCCCCTGGGACAAAAAAGCCAATAACTCTCAGACCGGGCGTCTGATTAACGCGCTATCTGTCACGTTGAGTTCCTTTTGTCGAGACTAAACTTTGGGATACATAAAATCCATACAATGTGTCAGTTGATGTATTGACCCCTTGGCTCGTGGAGCGAACCCTCCTAGAAACGAACATGCTGTGTGCAGGAACCCTAAAGCTGGTTGTGACTACGACGATGATGACGATTGTACTAGGATCCTCTGTGGGTTCTACAGCGACGACGACTGCACTGAAATCCTCTATGGGCTCGGCAGTGATGATGACTGTACTGAAATCCTCCATGGTTTCGATGGCGTTGACTACTGTTCTTATATCCTATGTGGGTCCGGCAGTATGTGACTATTGTTCTTGTATCCTACATGGGTCTGGCAGTATTTGACTCTGTACTTGTATCCTACGTGGGTCCGACAGAGCGGCTGGTCTAGTATCCTACGTGGGTCTGATAGCTTAGTTGTTCTCGTATCCTACTTGGGTCCCAGCTTAGATGAACCAGTGACTCCACCTGATCATCTCTATCACCTTACGAAGAAGTATACCTGTGTGAGCTGAGTCTTGAATTTCAATCATTATCTTCGATATGATTGACTTGCTTTCCTATGTGGATTGGATTGTGCTTTCCTGTGTGGATTGGGTTGTACTAAAATGTGTGGATGTGATTGAACTTGGGCTCGGATGTTGGACCCGAATTGGAATTGATGACTTAAGTATATGTATGGGCATATACCTAAGTAGTGTTGGATGCTAATTCGTGATTGTATCTTTCCTTTGTGGATTATCCTTTGTGGATTCTGGGAGACCTTCAGGGGTATTGAGGTCCCTAATAAGTAGCGTATACTCACCCCTACACGGGATATACCCACACTACATTGTGTTGGATGCAGGCAACGGACATCGTTGATCGTGGTTGAGGCTTCTAGAGAATGTTGGTACCTGGAGGTGGACTACTGGGCGGGACGTACATGAGTCGGACGGCTGGACCCGAGGAGCTGAGGAGACTATCTATACCCACCCTTCAGGTGGGATTTCTAGTGGACGGATCAACGTTGCTGCTTTACTTTTCAGTTGCTATACTTTCTTTTCAGTGGTACTTTACTTTCAGTTTGGTTTTGTATTCTGGCCCACTTACTTTTCTGCACTTACTGTTGTAGTCAGTTTACTTAGTGTTTACTTCTGGTTTCTTACTCGGTGTTGTTTGTTTACTTTATAAAGGCAATGCCTTCCCCTTTTTCTTAGGATTTACACCTTGGTGCTAGTCGTCAGACCCTATCCAATGGAAGGCAGGCTTGGGGTAGTCACGACACGGGTCCCGAGGACAGGTCGTGACAAGTATTTTTTTCAAAATATTATGAGCCAGACAAAATTTCAATTAAAAATTAAATATGTTATAAATACAATGTGATTATTATAACATCATAAGTGGCCAACATGTTCTAATAAATAATATAAATATTAACCAAGAAAACAAATATGTTTCAAATTTAAAAATACTAGTATTTTTAGAATAATTTTTTAGTTTTTTAACAACATTATGTATCATAAAATCCTATAATATATTTAAAGGTATTAAAATGATTTCTTTAAGGGTATGACTCAATTACAAATCAAAAAGGGTAATATTTTAACACATTTGGACCTTAGAAATATAAAATAATTAAAACCACCACTATTTGGAATAAAATATGGGAAAATCCTAATAAGGTTTTTGGTTTTGGTTATTTTATTATACAGATCCCAAAACCTATGTTTGAGAAATGATAAAGAATTACCCACACATTTCTTATACCCAAGATCTCATTAATATTCACTAAAAAAAATCAGGTATCACTTACTTACTCTTAGATACCCTCTAAATAGTCCTACCAAAGTGACCCCATATCTAAAAATAAGGTCCTCCCAAGCATTTGGCATCACCCACTCAAGGTAAGGGATCATTTCCCTCATTATTCAAGTGTCTTCTTTATATTTTATCTATTATCTTCATTTCCTAAAATTGGGATATGATTTTACATGTCCCCCATACTATAAATCTTTTTTATAAATTATTAGATACCGCTTCCACTCTCATTAGGCACTCCCATGAACATTCATACTACCTCGTTATGCCGTCAGAATTTCACCGCATTTTTCCGTGCCAAAAAATTGTGCAGTAAATACCCATACACATTTACTATCATGTGTGTTCACATTTATGATCATCTAATTATTTTTTTAGGTATATAAATTTATTTAATACATACTCAATGAAATTGGAATAAAATGTGGTGATAAATGATTCCATGTTGTATGATCTATGTGGAACACTCAAGCATTAGAATAAAATGAATGTGATGGGAGTACCTAGGATTAAATTTAAATTAATTTCTACCACTTACGTGATTGGAATTTAGAAAGATTTATTCAATATTTGTAATCTCCATGATTTATAATGTCTAATAAGTTAAACATTGTTTTTTACCAAGAATATTTTTGAAAGTGATTAAAATTAATTACAATGACTATAGTTAAATTAAGCATATTAGAAGACTAAACTATAAACTTAAGGACCAAAAGGAACTATAAATCAATAGAAAATCCCTTGGATGGAAAAATTAAGACCCTATAGTCCCGTTTTTATAATTTGTTTCATTATTGTATCCACTTAGAACATGAAAAAGATCGGTGGAATTCTCTCTTCAAATAATTACCAGAGTTTCACTCCTCCATCATTATAAAAGGAAACCACATATCCCTCTTCTTAATGACTCTCAAACAACATATTATTAGCCACGATATACTCAATAAACATTCCAAAATCCATACCTTACAAATATAATCCTCCCCTTAGACATAAATCAAACAAATTAATCATTTTGTCCCAAACCAAAAGTTGTTACACGATTAAAAGGTAACATCTCCTCACATGCTCATTTATTTTATTTTCCTTATCCACCCCCTGCACTACCTTTACACCATGTGTGTAGAAGGAAAAAATATCCTTTATATAATATGATGTTTTTCTTCTAATATTTTTACTTACACTTACACACACCTCCATCTAATGGGTAATTAACATAATGTTTACATGTATGGTGAACTATCGCTAAACTAAATGATGATTGTTTGTTTTCCCTTTACTGTCTCCCATGGTGGAAATTATAATGGATACTCTATTTATATATGTAATATAATATATTTATTATGTATTTAAGAATCATCATTTATTTGAAAAAATATATCTTTTTTACATTCTATTTTGTACAAATACGATATTTTGGGTTGAGGGTGTGTTGACTACCGCCCCCTCAAAGTGATATGATTTATTCACACACTAAATAGAATATATTAATGATGGGTTTAGTAAAAACATATAACATAAATGATATAATAATTCTACTGTAATAATTATATATGTGCACATATATAATTTAACTTCCCTCTTTCAATACGATAATAAATATGGAAACAACATTTATGCGTACATATGGCTTACCGTCTCCATAAATGGAGTATTACATAACATAATTCTATATTCTTTGGGAAATTATTTAAAAAAATATACTAAATATAAATTATATTAATATAATTTTTTAAATTATATAATTAATTATATATGTATATGGACCAAAGATATAACAAATTTAGACGCATGTAAAGAACAAAGAGGATATTATCCAAAGTGAAACCTTAACATGGGATTGTTAACAAGAGGCTAATACAAGGTCCTAATAAGAAAACATTTGGTACTGGATATAATAATATCATTCAGTGAAAGATTTAAACGAATTTTATATTTATTAAAAATATTTTTTTTAATTTTATCTAAGAGAATCATGACACGATGTTATGGGATTTCATCTCCCTTTTTATTTCTCTAACATACATGCTTTATTTACCACCCATTCTTTTTTGTGTGGTGTGTCAACTACCTATGGATGTATTCAACTATCCTTATACTTAAATTTAGTGGTATATACATATCCATTATATGATATTTCTTTCATGGGGTTTATGTTGTCAATGTTACGAAATCAGTGAAAATTATTTGTCTCAATTTTCCTTCTTTGTGACTCATGTCTTATTATGCACCTAAACTCTTTTTCAGGGTGTATATACATATATTTTACATGTTTAATCATGAATCTAATTATTTTCATGATTTTTTATGATTTTTTTATTTAATTTTATTACACGGATAGTATAAACCCATGTAATCAAGGTTTAATAGTTTATTTAAACAATCTCATCACTTTTCAAGATTATTAAAGATTATGATTATTTGATGCAATCTTATGATAATATCTCAATAAAACTCATGAGCTTCATTATAAACAATTTATTCAATATATATCCATTTATTATTACCATTTTCACTATTTTTTACCTAATATAATGTTTTTAAGTAAGATTTGATATTATCTCTCTCTGGGCAGAAATCTATTGTATTCAAAAAAATGTTTCCAAAATGTTTTCAAAGATCTTGGAATCACATTTTAATAGAAAACAAGTTTTTTAAAAAAATTATGTTTCTCAATGCTTCCATTATAAGTTATCAAATCTATTTTCTATAAAAAAAGGTTTTCAAAAGGGTTTTATGTTTTAGAAATCATTTTCAATGAAGAAAGAATATTTTACTTAAGAAATATTTTTAAAAGATCTTTAAAAATAATATCCAAAAAAAGAAAAAATCTGTGGGTATAATGCATGCATTTTTAGGGAAATTATTCAATTTTTCCATTAATATTTATTCTCTAAATGGATAATTGTTTTATGGCATGATGTTTATGAATCCCATTTCTCTTTCACAAGTTATATTCTTTTGAAACCCACTTATTTCACATAGTTATTTTTATGATGAAATGATAATGAAGCCTATATTTTTACATGGGTTATGATATGATTTCTTGTTATTGATGCTCATTTAATTTCATGGGTTAAGATATGATTATTTATTATATTGTGTCAAATGTTTGTATGATTTTAGTATGAGATAGATGGTATCTATATCTAGCTTGAATGCTTTGGATAAGACTTATATCTCCTAAGATTGAATAATATTGTCTTGGGAGTGAGCATTCGCTACTAATATGTCCATCGGAGTGAACCATGAATACCAATATGGTATGAGGAGTAAACTCATGCTATTAAGATGTCCATTGTAGTGAACCATACCTACCAAGATGTTCTGGGGTGTGAACCCATACTTCTAAGATGGTCTTGGAAGAAATACCTTGGAAACTATGGAAATAATATTATATATTCTTATGTGTCTTCCAAAATTTAATGTTTTATTCCTATGTTATGATTTTATAGATTATGTTATTTATTTCCTTATGATTCATGCCTTATGAACTAAAAATCTTTATTACATGATTTATAGAACTTTTATATGTTGGGTATCATCTTCAATTTTTGTGATCAGGTTCTCGTACCCTTATATTCATGATTATACTTACATATCTCCCTTGATTAACCTTACTAAGAGTATGATATCACCCATTTTAATGTTTCCTTCTCCACTGTTTTGAAGATATGAATTATGTTGTATGTGTCATAGAATTTTTCTGGTCAAGAAGAACCTAGTGGGAGATGATTTAGCTCACTTATATACCAGTATTTATGTTTCCATTTTTCTAAAGGCACTAGAATACAACGGCCTTTTAGATTCTATTTTTAATATATTTTAAGTATTACAAAAATTGATGTAATGTTAATGTAATAAAAGTGAGGGTTAATATAATGGTTCTCAGACACATTGTTATTACATCTTATATGTATTGGATCTCAAACTGACTGGGGATAACTTGTCTCAAGGTTAATATATATATTATAAAACATATTTGGTTTCCTTTTATATAGGGATTGGATTTCCTTAACTTGTAATATTAGACTATGGTTTTCAATTATATAAGCCACTTATTATTTTCAATCAGTTTTTTTTGTTAGATGTTGTTTATGTAAAGAAATGTTTCCTATAGCCCACTAAACAACAATAGGGATTATTAAGCGATAATAAATGGAATATTGGATTATTAATAGATTATGTAATGTAATATCCAGTACATAACAATTCTCATGTAAATTTATGAAGTTCCACTAACCTCATGTGACATCACACAAACACCAAAGTATGGGAATAAATTCCAATCGACAACTAAGTATTTTCGGGATGGTTTCCCATTAAAAATGGAAACTATAAGGAAAATAATAAAAAAACAAACAAAATAGTATCATTTAATAAATTTAACTAATATAACATTAAAACAATATCAGTAGCCATTATTATAATATGTTTAGTAAAAATTGAAACAAGGTAAAAAATCAGAAACTAAAATGCATCCCAACATTATTGAATCAATGTGCAATCACACCAATGACTCTATAAGAAATATTCAATGATCTAACCATACTCATAAGAATATATCATCTTGATGCTCCACCAGAAAAACAAGAGACTATTCCATTACCTGTGTCATAAAGAAAAATGTTTTCTTACTAAATATGTTCATATTTAGGGGTTGAGTAATCATACCCAGTAGGAAATACCCAACATATTTCTCACCTCATGAAACTAAGACAATAATATGTTCTATCATAGTTCAATTTATATATAAAATAGTGAATATAGATTCCAAATTAGTTTACCAAATAACTAAAATTCATATAATTAGATTAACCAATAATTCCATCCACTCGGCATACCCAATTCCATAAAATACACATGCATTCATCCAACCACGGTAATTTATAACTAAGATGATGAAACATTTTCTAAAATTAAGATCATCACATGGGTATGCTAGGGCCTCACATGAATTCAATAATTAAAATAAATTAATCATTAGAGATAGAAATTCAAACAACATTCATGTATTAGGATAAAAAATTTATAGCCATTTAACAAAAGGATTTGTCTCAGAAACTATTTAAAAAAGTTTTTCAAATTCATAAACATAAATGGTATTATATGAAGAATTAAAAATATGATTCCTTTGAAATTACAGTTAAATTAATGAATAAATATAAACCATTATGTTTGAGAACAAGTGGAGATAGGAGAAAATACAGCTATCACTCAACCAATCAAAAAGAAAGTGTAGAATAAATATATGATCTAGATAGTCCATACTTCTTTTTTTCTTTATTCCTAAATTTACTAAAATTATATCAACAAAACATGGCTGGTCCAATTGATCTAGGAATTAAAACACAGATCTGAGGGCATGTTCTAAAAGAAATCAGTAGATCTAGTAAAATAATTAGAATATTTCACTTATCATTCATTTTCTATATTTCATGCTCAAAGAATCATTGTAATTGATCACTATAGATAACGGATCACTAAAAAGAACCTAAAAGAGACCTAAGGATTGAAATACTAGGTCAATTGAAGAATAATGAGAGTCTTGGGAAATAATAAGAATAAAAATACTCAATATTCATATTATTAAATCTATCAAATGGTTAGGCCTCATAATTTTACAAATTATGTTTCAATTATACATGTTTTACTAAAAAAACTAGGGTTCCATAGTTATGGAAATTGGTTTGGAAAATATTATGTTAATGGTTTAAAATTATATTATCCTATAAATTCCCAAGGCCTGTAGTTTTTTAATCATTTTTTAAAACTCTGCGTTAACCATGAAACTACCTAGTAAATCCCATATTCCATTCAATATTCTCCAGGATAAGCTATAATGTTTATTGAAAATGTACTCAAATAATTCACCATTAAAATGATTATAAAATATTCTATATCCATCAAAACACTCTAGTAACTCTACCCAAACATTATGAAACATTATAATATAGATTAAAAGTGTAACATGACAAAATATGGGTGTCATATTATCCCTATCTTTTCCCTTTTTGTTATTGGAATACAAAATATTAATAGTGGTTTATAGTAATTTTAGAAAATAATCCCAAAATAAATTTTGGAGTTAAAGAAAATTGATAATAAATATCACTAATTTTTTCACATATCTCAAAAGTTAAACATATAAAAATATATTCTCTTTTTACCCAACCAATTATGCCCCAACATTGGAGAGACTTTCAAGAATAAATTATCTCCCACTTCAAAGGATAAAGGGAGATAGATATGGTCCGTAATATTTATGATGGTTTTGTGTCATTTCTATTTTCATGATCATTTGAATCTTCTCAATCATTTCATAAATCGGGTTACTTCTCAATTGTGAATTTTCTCTAGTGTCGACAAAAAAAATTATATATCAGCTTGGATAACAATATGATTTATCTAATGGAGAAATTTTTATGATGTATTGATAACTATTTTTATTTAAAAACAACACTAAGGGTAAATGATCCTTCTATGATACACTAAAATTAATAATATATAATTAGATCATGTTTAATCCTTACCTGAACCACCTGGTCTAAGCGGGAGTGCCACTTGACTTATTTTGAGCCTCCCTATATGAAAGAGGTTATTGACTTGTAGAAAGGGTATCAAGTGGAACCATGTGGAGAATATACCCTCTATATTAGTCCATAAGAAAAATAAAAAACATAATATAATAAAAAATAATATAATAACATACCAAAATAGATTAAATTCAGAAACTAAATATGGCCAACATGGTTTATAAAAAGTGCATTCAAGTGGAAAGTTTTCATGAGTAATGAAATCTACAAGAATATCAAAATTCATGAGTAGGTTGTGATTATTAGATTTAGAAGGATGCCAATAATGCATCCTAACCTACTTTTCTCAAGTACAAAAATAGTATTCAATAATAATTATAAATACAAGAAGAATAAATTTTCAATCCAAAATAGAGCAGTAGTGTGAATACTAGGCATCCCTGAAACCATTGATTTTACCTGGTTCATCTCCATGATAATATATAAAGAGTGTGTTGTTATTAGAAAATAACCATCCATAATTTTTTTTGTGCAGATCGGAAATTCACAAGGCATCGAGGGACTAACCTACTCAAATTCCAAATGTCATTGAGTAATTATCGAAAATCCATAGGGCATTGAGTATCTATATCCTACACTGAATCTAAAATGCATCGGGTAGCACTATGAAATCCAAAAGACATTCAGTGTGGGAATATACTTTAAAATCCACAAGTAATCACGTAGAGGATATGTTAAAAGGCTATCATGCACCACAACCATCATTCCCATAATTCCTTGTGCATTCCCCACAATGTGTAATCGCAAATCTGTGGTCACCAGTCATTGATACAACTACCAAACCTCTAAACGGAAGCATGATAAGTCATAGAATTTTAACAATAATATCCCACATCATAAGAAATATATATCATCATATAAATCAACATGTGAATATAGCATCATCATAGAATATAGTTG
The DNA here is from genome assembly GCA_963277665.1 of Viscum album. Taxonomy (NCBI): domain Eukaryota; kingdom Viridiplantae; phylum Streptophyta; class Magnoliopsida; order Santalales; family Viscaceae; genus Viscum; species Viscum album. The sequence continues at coordinate 352,139,368 of OY728123.1, forward strand.
TCACATCAATCTTATGGAATCAATCATACAATATCACGGCCTACATACACACACCCACATGTGATAAAAATTCAAGCATGAATATCAATATCCAAATACATAAAATATAACATGGAAAAAAATTAAAAGATCCAAAAAAACACACCTCAAGGAGTCCATGTATTCTAACACAAACATATTTGATCAAGCCTCATCCATCAACATACTTAAAATAATCCATCATATAAGACCTAACATTTTACTCAGCACCTTTTCAATTTATTAGGAATTGTTTATTTAATTAATTAAGACTCATGACTCATTACTTAATTAATAAAAATTATTATTCAGGAAAAAAATAACAAAATGTCATTCACCCAAAGTTATGAAACTCGTATCTCATTATAATAAACATAAACAAAAACCCAAGGGTAAAAAAATGACACCACCTACACTTACTCACATGTGACCATTATCAAGGATGGATATCAATTATTCCAACATAGGAATTGTTATTTGAATCATGTGTAAACAAGATCTCAAGAGGTGTGGAACATATTTCCTAAAATCCATTTATGTTTTTGTTACTCAAACCAAATTCGCATGAAAACCATAATATGATTACATGCCACGGACCCCAAGAATAAAAACGATCAATTTTATTACTAGAAGAAATATAATATTACATACAATGATACATTCTCTCTCCTATATAATTTATGAATTGTAATTTATTTCATCACATGTGGCATGAAAATTCCTCTAAGGAATAATTATAAACCAAATAATTATTATTTTACAATATATATAATTATCCTTTGACAAAAATAATAAATTATGCTTCTAAAATTATCTTATGATAATTTTAAAAAATTATAAATTGATAGAAGGTGATATTATATTTTGATAAGTTTTATATAAATTATCCTGTGATAATTTAATGTAATTACCTCTTGAAAATTCATGATAATTATCATTTGATAATATATGTGATTATCCTTTAATGATTTCGATAATCTTTGATGAAGGAAAATTAACTTATAATTATCCTTATGTAATTTGTACAATCATATTTTTATAATCTCCTGAAATTATAAAAATATATAGTTCATTGCAATTATAGATTAAAAATTATTTTATATTATAATTGATATTTAAAATGTTAAAAAGAAAGATTAAATTAAGTCTGAAAAATATACCACAACACCATCAAAAACTATCTTTGTATAAAGCTTCAACTCATTGAGATGAACTTAACAGCACTGAAGTCCCATCAATGTGTTTGGTAACATAGAATAATTTGATGATAGAAGTTTCAAATTAAAAAAAAAATATAAAAAATATAAATAATAAGAGAGGTGAGGAAGAGAGTGTGACATGAGGTAAGACAGGATTGAGGGGAAAATCATATAGGAGGATAGGCACCTCCCCTTTCCCCCATTGTATATCATTTTTTTTAAAAACAGTTATTTAATTTTTTACATTAATTCAATATTTTTTCCCTTATTCTATGCATTTTTCATCTACCAAATTACTCACTACATTAATTTGTAGCACCCCATGGCCCCCCTTTTAGACATTAAATTATTTTTTATTTACTCTTAAATCCTTTTTAACTAACCCATATATGTATATATTTCTGAAATCATAAATATATATATATATATATATGTGTGCACTAATATATATATAAATACCCACATATACATATATACCTGAGCACGTAAATATATATATATATATCTATGTATGTACACACATATATATATATTTGAATTTATCTCATATATATTCATATTATATATATCTAAATCAATATTCATATATACATATATACACATGGAAAAGTATTTATATACATATATATTTAAACCATACAAATACATGTTATATATATATATACACATATTTATATACATATATACACCCACATGTGTAAATATATTCGTATATATTTACCTCATATATATCCACATTATATATATACACACACCAATATTATTTTTCAAAATAAATAACAACAAAATAATAATAACAATATTTTATTGTTGTTATTAAATATCTTCCATTAATAATTCAAACCAAACTATCATTTAAGGCCCATAACAGTTAATAAATTAATATTAACCACACATTTTCATTTATTTAGCACAAGGAAATAATGTCGACGTTATTACCAAACCTCCCAATAAATATTCACCCATGGTAAAAAATTGCACATTAATTAAAAAAATTAATTACACATGTAATTTCAAAAAAATCATCAACAAGAATAAAAAATAATATAATTATTATTACCCTTATGTGTGACATAAGAAACACCCCACCGCACAGAAACTTATGTCGTGACTAGCATAAAACTTGTAATCTAGAACAGATTAATGTCCTGGTTTTCTCATATCAAACACTTTTTTGGGTATATTCTCTTATTTCATGGAAAATATATAATTAAAATATTGAATAAATTATCATCCCATGTGATTTGTATAGACTCCTGACACAGATAATTGTTATGTCGCACATAGGGTAAACCCTCCATCCCAAACCTAATGGTCACCTCAGACTTCCTATATGAGACACTGTTTGGGATGTATTTCGTTATTTTTAAAAAATATAATGTATTAATAATATTATATTTTTAATATTTTTGATAAGTAAATTTTAAGGAATATGGGCCACATAATTACAATCTAACTTAGTGCCTTACACTAAAAATATTCTATAGAATATTAAAATATGCTAATAGAGATTTTACACTTACATAAAACCATTAAATTATTTATGTGTTCTTTTTATTGAAATCATTCATTTTTATATAAAAATACTCATAATTTATATACAATGAGAGTTTTATAAATCTTAAAAATGTGTGGATGTTAAAATTTTCTTCGTCTATTAACTTCTCATCCCCAAGAAGTATCTCTAGCTCTCTTGTTCAAAAAACTAAGGCCACTGTGTTCAAACATCAAAATCTCTCTCTCATATATCTATAATAGGAAGAAAATTAGGATCATATACATGTTATATCAAGTATAATGGATCACACAAGGTTCTCCTATGAGACTACACTCAACCCAAGGTATAACCCTCTTAGTTTAATTATAGTCTTCATCCCTACATGTTAGTCACAATAATCATATTTATACTAACACAGAAACATTAGTAGTTCAACTAATTGATTCCAATAATGATATATCACAACATCATGGAAACACAAACATATCATAAAATGATAAAATATCCCAAACAGATAGCACAAATCAAAGCATTTAATTTAAGAAAAACTATGCAGCACAACAACAAATAAATATATAGATTCTGAACCTACCTATCTAGTCATTATGCATGAACATGCCAAAGATATCATAAATCACATATCAACATCATTTGAATCACTCAAGTTTATTTTATTCAACCAAAATAGAAAAGTATAAATTTTCACTTTTTTGGAAACATGGGGGTCAACTATATTGTGATGGCCAGACACTTTCATAGTTCCTCTACCTCAGTCCAAATTATCTTATCTCCTATCTAACCTATCTCAGTTCAAGTAAAGTAGGTAAAAAACTTAGTGAGTCATGATCCCCTGATACCATTTTGTAACAACATTACCTAAACCACCAGGTCAAAGATAGAGTGCCAAATAACATCATGTGTGCATCCATGTACTCAAGAAGTTTCTGACAGTTGGTAGGGGTCTCAAGTGGAACCATAGGGTGACTATAGACTCCATTAGAGTTTACAGGAAAAATAAATAACAAAATATGAAAATAAATAATATAATAAAATGATATAATAAAGAAAAAGTGTAAAATAAATATCTAATACATGGTGTAAAAATGATCCTAAAGTAGAAATTTTCTTAGGGTAATGAAATATGATAATAAATAAAATAACTACAGGGTCCTCTGGTGTCTGTATCAGACTACTCTATCTCCCTACAACACCTACTTAGCCACCCACCAATTGACTATTTCCCTTCTCTTAGTCTCTCATGAATCTATAATCACATCGACTTGACAAAGTATGGTCTAAGAAAAAACTCATTTGGACACAACCAATACATTCATACATGGTTTTCTCGGGCATATCATTTTAATAGCACCATAATAATAAATGTGGGATATATAAACATATAGTCCAAAATTGAGTTGTAGTGTGCCAACTAAGCTTCCACTAAACCACCAACTGTACCCAATTCATCTTGTCCCAAAATATTTACAGTGTGTCAGTAATAGATCATAACTGGAGAAAAGGATATTTGTGTGTTTCTCATAAGTCCACAAGGCATCAAGTGACTAACTAAAGATACAAGGATAAAATAACAACTGATAGGGGGGTTGAATCAGTTTTTCACTTTTTATAAGTTTCAAAACTTATAAAAAACATAACCATAGTAACCTATTAATATTTATTTCCTTGTCAACCTTTTGAAATTACTTATGAATGAAATAATGGTAATAAAAGTAAGTTACACACGATTTATAAGGTTCATCCCCATTGTAAAAACCTACGTCATTGTCATAGCCACTTCTGAGGGACTATGGAAATCCACTAAAATGAATAAGTGAATACAAATTTTGAAAACTCCTCTAAGACACCGTTTATCTCTTGATAGAAAATATTATATTGATTCCTATCAGTTTACAATTATTTATAATAGAAAAATTGATCCAAATAAATAAATAAAAACAATGTTGAATCTACTCCACAAATGCTCTGTCAGAATCATCAGTCTAATTTTCCAAAGTCTGGTCTTCTCAGTATGGTAATGATCGATCCAATTTTCCCCTGCTCAAACACTCAAAGTAACCTTCTTCAATCTGGGGGGAAATTTTTACGTTGAATAATCCTAATATCTACATTTTTCGCTTGTGGAAAAGATGCAAATAAAAAATTATCTAAGAAAATATTTATAGGAAACTTAGAAAACAAAGGTTGGAAACTTGATAAATTTTCCCACTTCCTCCAATCTCAAAAACTCCTGAAATATCTCAAGTTAAAACAGCAAACTATTACTTTACCAAACCTCCTTAATTTCCTATAATATTTATGCAACATTTAACTTCAAGTTTGAATTCCTAAAATATTTAAATATTACAAAAAAAAGATGAATCTTTGTCCTAGTTTATTCAGAAACATGATCATAAATTTTTTTTGGGTTTTCTTAGAAACATGCTCAGAAATGCGGTTTCGATTTCCTCAAAAACATGCTTTAAAAATTTGTTCTAATTTCTTCAGAAAATAGGTTTCCATTTTCTTTGAAAACAGATTCTTATTTTCTTAGAAATCATGTTCTGAATTATTTAGAAATTAGGTTCTGAATTGCTCAGAAATCAGGTTCTGAATTATTTAGATTTAAGTTTACGAATTGCTCAGAAATTAGGTTCTGAATGGTTTAGAAATTAGGCTGGGAATTTCATATAATTCAAGTTATGAATTATTCAGAAATTAGTTTTAAAATATTTTAGAAATCTAGTTCCAAATTTCACAAAAATTATGTTACGAATTTTTCAGAAATATTGTTCCAATTTTCGTAGAATTGTGGTTCCATTTTTCAGAACAATGATGTTGGATCAGTTTTCTAGAATCTATTAAGTGATTTTCATTCTTTCAAACTCCTCTTCTGTTTTTTTAAATCTTTTATCATGAATTTTTTCATAATTTGTGATAAATTATTTATCATAAAAGAATATTATGATTTTTTTATAAAACTTTTGAGAAACCTTCTATCTTATCAATTTTCATTCTTTAACAAGATCCTCTTTCAAAAAACATCAACCATAAAAGGGATTATTCAATATGAAACATATTTCAAACTCAACAACTTCTTTCAAACTCATTAACTTCTTCCAAAACTCATAAACTTCTTTCAAACATTGAAACTTCTATCAAACTCAGCAACTTATTTCTAACTCGGAAACTTATTTCAAACTCATAAACTTCATTCAAACTCAGAAAATTCTTTCATACTCAGTATCTTCTTTACAACTTAGTAACTTCTTCCAAACATAGCAAACTTTTTCAAATTCAAAATTTTCTTTTAAACATGGAAACTTATTTAAAACTCATTAACTTCTTTCAAACTCAGCAACTTCTTCCAAACTCATTAAATTCTTTCAAACTCAATAACTTCTTTCAAACTATGCATCTTCTTTCTTTCTCTATTTATGGAAAATACAAACTCCCATCAACCAACAACTTCATCTTTATATATATCAAAAACATCCCTGAATAAATGGTTTTTTTTCAACAAATACAAAACATTCTTGAAAGAAACACCAAAAATGTTATCAAATCTTCATCTTGATTTATTGAAAACCCTTGTGAACAACTGTTCAAACCCTATGAATTTTTTTTACAACTAAAATTTTGTAATGAAATCATGTTTTTACTTTTGTCAAAACATATGATTTCTCAAAAGAGATTTTCTTAACACCAAAAAACTGGATAGAGTAATGGTTTTTATGTATTTCCATCCCTCGGCAGTAATAAAAATTTGTGTCCTTATAATGATAAACACCACCTTACTCAAAATCCATATTTACATCTATGCTTCTCTTTATCCCTTTTTCTTTTTATTGCCCCCACTATATGAAAACCATATCTTTATATTCAAAAAATAAATCTAAGAAGAAAACTTCTTACAAAGTAAAATGTTGTTTCTTACTCTCACACATTTTCATCATAATCCAAAGAAAAGTTGGGTTCATTCCTTATGTGGTTTAGGACGATATGGTAAAGTTTGAACATGAATTTGAATCCTCAATTCAACAAAAATTTCCTTCCACATTTCTTCTGTAAATATTTCAATAATCTGATACATTGTTGAAATGTATTAAAAAAAATCTGGTAGAAACATTAACTTTTATAAATTAAACCATTATATCAATGTGTTTTGATCTTGAATTTTGGATAGGATTCATTGAATGATGAATTTCACTCTGGTTATCACAAAGTATCTTCAATGGTTTATAAACATTTACATTCAAATACTCCAACTAAACTTCCATCTACAACATTTGAGTACAAGCCTGAGTGGATGCAAAATATTTGGATTCAGTTTTTCTCAAATTTATTGAACTTTTTTTCTTACTATTCCAACTAACGTTCACCCAGAAAAAAATTTCCTCTAGAGGATGAATTTATATCATTACAATTTCCAACCCAATCAGCAATAGTATAACCATGAAACATCATCACACTATTTATTTTTTATAACAACCCATGTGATGTTGTTCCTTTTACATATCTCCAAATCATCTTTAAATCCTATATATGTGATTCTTTTGTATTTCATTGATACCTGGAACATAATGTCACAGTATAAACAAAAACAATCTTTGAAGCTATATGGTAAATAGGACTTCCTATCAACTTCCAAAAGTATTTATGATTAATATTTGTTCCAAATTCATCTTTACTCAACATGTTTCTCACTAAAATACTAGTTGAATCTTATTTAAATTCATCCATCCCAAAATTCATTCAAAATTCCCTAGAATACTTTTCTTGATATTAGAAGATAAATTTTTTCTTTGGTTGAACCTGTAATTCAAGGAATAATTTTAAGTCTCCCAACATTGAAATTTCAAAATTCTTCTTCATTTCATCAGAAAAATCTACTCAAATGTTTTTTCATCACCTCGAAAATATTATATCATCCACATAAATAATTAAAATTAATGTTCGAGAGTCAACATCCTTTACGTACATGTTTCGATCCTCTTTTCCTTTAAAAAATTTCATCATTATCAAACAACTTTCAATCTTTAAATACCAAACATGTTGGTCTTGTTTTATCCCTTACAAATCAATCTTTAATTTATAAACATTTTTTCATCCTTATAAAGTAGAAACACACAAGGTTGTTCAATTTAACTTCTACCTCAATCTCTCCATTTAAGAAAAATGACTTTACATCATTTTGAGAAACATTGTAATTCTGATTAGTAGCCACTACATGGTACAATAGAATAGTTTCTGGCTTACCAATGAGGTTAAGGATTCATGCTTATCAATCTTATTAAACTATTAATTCATAGAATTTAACCATTATATATGATTAATTGCCTCTAAAACTGATTCTAGTTCAACATTTGAGATCTGTGAAGTCTGATATTCTAATATTAAATTCCTTTAAGTATAAACTAGAGACTTTTAATTCCCAATAATATTTTCATATTCAACATGTTTTCAAAAGGTAAGAAATTTAAAAGTTTCTTTCTCATCTAGAATTTCTTGATCACATGATTCTTCTGAATCCTGATAAGAATGTTTGAATTAATTTCACTATTCTTAGAAATCTCTAATTTATCTTCCTCTGAACTCACAACAATCTTTGTTAAGGAAAATTGATTTTAAATTAACTTCTGATAATATGATTCCACCAACTTTTTTAAACATTTATTCCAACATTTTTAACTTCTCTAATTTGGGGAATATCCAGTGAATTTTGGGTCCTCATATTTCATATCAAACATTCCTAAATATAGATTTTTGACCTTGAGAAATCATGGATATCCAAAAACGTTGAAGAATTTAAATGAATGTTTTTTTATACCACATTTAATAATTAGTCATGTTGATTTCTTCTCACAACAATAATCTACATTGAACATGTACAACAATAATAACATCATATATCCAAAAGAATTCTGTATTATTGTATTATGCTAAGATACTACTTCCCATTTCCACCAAGCTTCTATTCTTTCTTTCTGATACTCCATTTTTTTTGTGGAGTATAGGTATCACTATACTAATATTTGATACCATGTTTCCTTAGATAATCTTCCAAAGCATTATTTGTGAATTCAGTGCCTTTATTTGTTCCCAAAATTCTGATGGACATCCACAATTCTTTCTCAACAACTTTTCTGAATAATTTAAATATTTCAATAGACTTTGAATTGTTCTTCATGAACATGATGCTTTTCATCTAAGTGAATCATATATAAAATTAATAAATTATAAGTCTCCATTAAATGATTAATGTATCATCGGTCCACAAAAATTAGAATGAATAAGCTCATGTGGTCTGGTAGATTGAATCTCAGCTCTTTTATGAATTATGTCAGTGATTTTTCCTTTCTGAAAAGTAATATAAAATTATTTATCTCTTTTTTTCAATAATAGAAAATTCGAGACAGAATAAACTTTATAAAGTTTATTCATGTTTTTCTTCCCAAGGCCACCAATTCATCAGTGCCACAACTTGATTTTATCTTCATCACTCAAGTAACAGGAGTGATAGAATTCTCCTCTTTGAAAGATATTTCTACTGGTTCTTTCAACTTTTGTAATGACTTTTCCGTCATTCATAATTTTAATGATAAAAGAATCATTTCTAAATACTACTTATTTTCCATCATCAAAAAGTTGACTTACACTAATTAAATTATGTTTCATCCCATCAAAAAGTAAAACTTACTTATTTTTCAATTTCCCTAATTCAATCTTTGTCGTTCTGATTCTTATGATTTTTAAGGTACTATCATTTCCAAATGTTATTTATACTCCATCATGAAATTCAAAAAGTTTTAAAAATTTTATATCTCCCATCATATGTGAAGAAAACCCAGTATAAGGTATCCATGGTTTGTTCCTCAAAGTGTCTCAACAACAAAAGATTTGTCCTGAAACTTTTTCTTTTTAGATTTATTTTCTTTTTTGTTCTCGAAGGAATATCATACATATTTTTTAATGATGAAAAATTATAATCACATATCACAAAAATATATACCATACATTAAAATTGTTTCTTTTTGTTATGTTTCCAACATCTTCAGAATTCACCTATACTACTTCTTGTATGTTAGTAAAGTTAATCATTCTTTATTAACTATTTCCATAATTTATCTCAAACCTTCTTCTAGGTAAGGATAAGTTGTGAAAAAAATTATAAGATCTCTACCCATAGATTCCATAACATCTGCAATAGATATTAAATCTAGATTTTCTTTTTAAGAAATATTTGTCTCTATAAAATCATTATTGAGGTTGGTGACTTCTTTCAGCATTTATATGCTCAGGGAAAGGATCGTCTTTTATTTTGATTGAGTTTTATACTTTTTTATAATTGATAGATTTCTCACTTACTTTATCCACCCATTATTTCCCAATACTTTTTCTAGAAACTGAAAATGTTAAAGGAATCAAATGAAACATTCTTCTTGGTAAGAGAAGATTTCACATGATTCTCATTTTGAGCCTTCTCAACAACTTTAGAACTCTCAGATTTCACTTCTGATGCTTTGTGGAAGTTTTCATTCTTCTTCCACAAGAAACATTTGGACTCAAGATTTTTTTATTGAAACTTATTAACCTCTTCCTCCTTAGCATCTAACATTTTCCTAAGATCTTTAATCATCTTTCACTATTCATCAATTCTTTGTTTTTAACCTAAAATCTCCTGAATATATTCATCCTCCTACTTGATGACATCATTTCTTCCAGCAACTACTTCATAATGATCATTCTGCATGACTCTAACTTCATTCGTGGGGGTTTCTTTAGTTAAATACATGCAATGAGTTTAGTTATGAGCTGAAACACTCCATAAGATTCTTTATCTCATTCTTCGCTATATGAAGAATCATTTGTTTTCATCGATTTTTCAATAATGGTTTTGAATTTTTCTAATCATTCATATTCAGATGAATTATTATCAGTTGAGTTTGATTTACATTTCTTACTCAATCAACCTATTTTGTTTCCAGTAAACTTCTTTTTTATCTTTTGGAAGTCTTTTTTTCTTTATCATTTTTGTTCAACTTCTTCCATTGAGGTTTTTCATCAAAATCATCTTAATATACTCCAAACTTATTCCTTGGGTAATTCATATAAAAGTGTCAAATTACACCACACTCAAAAAAAAATAGAGGATGTTTACCTCCATACATCCTTCTTCCCCTTAGACAGTTCTTGGATATAAGTGAAATGATTTTTTCATTCAGCTCATCATATTATTTATCTTCATACTCGCAAGGATCCACTTCTTCAACATCTTGGATATTCATGTTTCTAATTTCTTCAAAACCCATTTCATATTTCATATTATTTTTAAACATTTGGGATTTATTTATTTAATAATAAATAGAGAAAGTTATGCAATTCATAAAGAGATAAATAATTGTTATCTTCTAAAGAAGAAATTTTAGAATCAAACATGTTTAGAAAGTTTCTCATAAGTTTCCTCATAATTCGAGAATCTTCCAAAATATTAGCAAATTCTCTAATGTTGCAAAAAATTTCATTTACTCTAGTAAATTATTCATTTATTGTTTCTTAATCCCTTGTTATAATATCTTCATACTTACTTTGCCAGATTTTTAGTTCTTCTTCCATGATGTTTGTATTCCCTTCAAAAACACCTTCCAACTTCTCCCATATACTTTTGGAAGTTTTGATACCCATCAGCTTCTAATAAAATTTATTTGATAAGTACATAATGATTTTATTTCTATCCATTCCATAAACTTAAATATTTCTCTTATCATCAAACAGCATATAAGCATCTTTCTCAATAAGTGGAAAACCAATAAAAGAATCATCTACAACTTCCTGGGCAAGAGATAGGAGATAAGGAAACATCCTATTTTTTCATCCATTCTAATTTTTTCCATCGAATGTAGGAATTCCTCTACTATTGATAAAATTTATATTATCCAAGATAAGGATTCAAAAAGGAAACCTTTCACTGATACTAATTGAAGTTCCAACGATTGAACACCAACTAAGTAGGGGGATTGAATCACTTGTTCACATTTTATAAGTTTCGAAACATTATGAAACTTAACCCATGTAACCAATTAAGATTTACTTCCTTACAAACCTTTTGAAAATAATTATTCATACATGAATGGTAAATCATGTAAGGCATACACTCATTACAAGGCTCAACCTCAATGTGAGAACCAACATTTATATCGCAGCTACTCTCATGGGTCGACGAAAATCCACTATAATGAAAAATTGAATACAACATTTGGAAACTCTAATTGGACACCTTATATCTCATAATACAAAAATATTATACTGACTCCCTTCATTTTAAAATGTTTTCTTATAGAATCATTGAGCCAAACAAATTAATAAAACCTTTTATAATATTCACCCAAAATGCTCAGTCTGAATCCTCATTCAGATTGGGCTAAGTCTTGTCTTCTCAGTATGGTAAAGATGATTCTTATTTTCCCCTATTTAAACACTCAAAGAAACCTTATTCAATCTAGTGGGAACTTTTCACATTGAATTATCTGAAGATTTGGCATTTGGGTGTATGAAAATGTTACAAATGAAAAATGACTTGAGAAAATGTTTATAGAAAACTCAAAAAAGGTAGAAAACTTGAGAATCTATGTCGCTTCCCCAAATGTCAAAAACATTGTAAATATCCTGCATTAAAAATTCAACGTTGAATTTGTCAAACATACTTAATTTTCTACATGATTTACACATGATTTAAAATAAAGTTTGACTTTTTCAACATTTCAAATCTTTACTAGTAAGAAAATAATGAATGTTATTTCATATTTTTTAGAAATGTTCTTAGAAATGTTTTTAAGATTTTCCTAGAAATGGGGTTCTGATTTACTCAGAAACATGATCAAAAAGTGATTCATATTTCTTCAGAAAACTGGATCTGATTTTCTCCAAAAACATGTTTTAATTTTCTAAGAAATCAGGTTTCAAATTGTTTAGAAATAAGGATCCAAATTTCTCAAAATTATATTTTGAATTGTTCAGAAATCAGGTAACAAATTGCTTTGAAATTAGTTTCTGAATTGTTCATAAATCAGGTTTTGAATTTCTGGGAAATTAGGTTCTAAATTATTTAGAAATCAGGTTCCAGGTTTTTTTGAAATCGGGTTCTGAATTTCTCAAAAATTAGGTTTTGAATTTCTCATATATTTGGTTATGATTTTCATAGAATTGTGGTTCCATTTTTCAGAAAAATGATGTTGGATCTGATTTTCACCTTTTTTTAGTGAATCTAATTCTTTAAAACTTCTCCACAATTTCTTCAAAAGCTTTTATTATTATATTTTTTATGATTTTTTAGAAATTCTTGATTATAAAATCACTACATGGTTTTTAGGAATGTTTTAGAAACATTCTATCATCTAACTTTTCACTCTCCAACGACATCCTCTTTCAAAACTCTTTAGCAATAAAAGTGGTTCTTCATTCATCAACATCTTTCAATCGCCACAACTTCATTCAAATGCATAAAATTCTTCCAAAATAATCAACTTCTTTCATACTCATCCACATATTACAAACTCAGAAACTTATTTCAAACTCAAAAACTTCTTTCAAACATAGAAACCTCTTTCAAACTCAACAACTTCTTTCAAACTCAATAACCCCTTTCAAACATACCTACTTCTTTCCAACTCAGCATCTTCTTTTTTTTTCTGATTATGAAAAAGGATAACTTCCATCAACAAACAAATTCATCTTCCTATATATCAAAAGTATTCTTCAAAAAAAGGTTAGAGGTCCAAAAATACAAAACATTGTTAAAACAAAACACCACAATGTTTCTTCAAAAACCTACCCATAATTCACAAGGAATTCAATAAAAATCTATACAAAATCCAAAAGTCGTCAGGTAAAACATAGAAATCTGTAAGGCATTGAGTTTTTTCATCTACTAAAAATATGAAAGGAATCGAGCAGAGGTTAGGTCACACGACTTTCATTCACCACCATCATCATTGTGGGAACTCCACGTGTATCATCGACAAAGAGTAATCACACATTGGTGGTCATATGTTACGGATACACATAGAAATCCACTAAATTGAAACATGGAAATTTATAGAATGATAAAAATCACAGCACAAATCAGGGGAATTATAGCATCATTATATATTTAAACAAGTGAATCTAACAACATCATGGAATCTAGCTATCAAATAAATCTCATTTAATCAATCATACCATATCAAAGGCTACATAAAAACACCCACATTTGATCAAAATTCAAGAATGAATATATATATGTCAACATATAAATTAAAACATGGAAAATTCATAAAAGATCCTAGGAACGCACTTCATGGTTTTCATATACACTAACGCACTCATATATAATAAAGACATGGCCATTGATGGCCAGATAACAAGCCTTCACACATGGACCAAAAAGGACCTGGAACCCTGTCGATTTATTAAGCCTAATCCATTTAATAAATTAATACTGAAACCTCATTAATAAATTTTGCATCATTGTCATAACATAACATATGAAAATGTCATGTGACCAAAGTGGAGAACCTTGTATCTCATGCTAATAAATGTGCATAAAAATCAATGGGTAGAGACCATGAGACAACCAACACACACTAACATGCTATTATATTCAGCCACTAATATCAATTATTCACACACATAAATCCTAACAAGGAAAATTTTGTAATCAAGATCCCAATAGATATGGAACTTCCTATCACAAAGTCTCCAAAGACCTCATCACATGAACTGTGTATGAAATGAAAAAAATATGATCATTCCCTCAATGACACCTAAATGATACCATCTATTTTATTTCTATAAAAAATAAAATACTACATGTGATGATACTTTCTCTCTCCTGGATAATTTTGGAATTATCATTTAGGTCAACACATGCACTCACAAAATTCCCCCAAGAATAATTTTGAACCATATAATTAGTCATTGATAGCAAGTATCCTTGGATACAAATCCTAAATTATACTTTTACAATTTTTTATGACAATTTTGTACAAATTATCATTTTATAAAATGTGTTCTTATATTATGGCAGTTTTTCTCTAAATTTTTCTTTGGTAACATAGTGAAATTTCCCCTTAAAAATAATTATAATTATCATTTGATAATACATATAATTATACTTTTATAGTTTTGATAATCTTTTCACATGATAATTTTATTATAATTATCCTTTCATAATTTGTATAATTATATTTTGCTATATCTCATCCAATTATCCTTTGATAATTAGTTTTAATTATTGCTTAATAATTCATTTAATTTATCTTTTATATTTAAAATTTCAAAAAGAAAGATTAAATTTTATTGGAAAACATACCACGCCACCTTTAGAAACAAAATTTTGATTCAATTTATACTCAACAATATGAAACCAGTGGCACTGATGATGCATCAATCCCAGTGGTAACACAAAATCTATTGATGATAAAATTTTAAAATAAAAAATAAAAAATAATAGAAAGAATAATAGAGGAGGGGAAGGGAGAGTAACTTGATGGAAGATAGGTGAGGGGGGAAATTGTATAAGTGGTTTGGTGCCTCCGTTTTCCCCCATTTTATATCATTTTTTAAACATCCTTTTTTAATGTTTTTTTCTTTATGTAACGTCCTATCCCAACTCTCCACTAAGATGGTGGCTCAATTGGATTGTCACATGGCCTAAATCATGCCTACCCATATGCTATAGGATACCAACTAGCCACGAGGGTCTCAGAAGGTCATAATGGAGAGATAATACGCTTATATCAGTGTAGGAAAGTGTTTTATTAGATAACAAATAGCAAACAACAACAAATTCAGTATAAATAAATGATAAAAAAGAAGATGATAAATGTAATATTAAATGAAAATAACAGTATATGACGCCAAATTACCACATTGAATGTATGTAAGATGATTTTATAAGTAAAATAAATCATAATTAAAATAGGAATTCATTGTAAAAAAAGAAAACTACCCAACAACTAGTTTCAGTAGAATTCTAAGCTCTGAATCAGTCTTGTGCTCCTAACTCTCATGTACAAGCTAAATAACACTTGAAATCCACCAAGGTCATACAAATATAAGTACTTCATAGGTTCCATAGTGTAATGAAAACATTAGGAGGGTGTGAGATAATAATCTCAGTAGGTTGACACACATGGATTCAAGCCCAATCCATTACATGAAATGTAATGTAATGTAGTGAGATGGTATAAAGAGAAAAATAAAGATGCAATGCTCAAAAAATAAACAACAACCCACCTAGGTTCCTAAGGGACACTTCATGGATATACTTAATATGTATAATATTCATAATAATTCTCTTTTAAGTAAATATATATATAGTATTAATAACACACACACATATATATATATATATATTAGTTATATATTCCATCCACCTATAAAAACCATGTGTGTATAGATGCCTAATGGTAATATACGTGGAATTCTATTTCTGGATGGATTGGGTTGTAACTCTCATTATTTGATACTATTCTACAAGCTTATAAGCTCAGTCAATAGGGTACATTCCCTATATCCTGAAAGAGTGGATGACTTTATGATTGTCGCTTCGTATGGTGATTGAGCATACCATGGAAACAATATAATCAAGGAATGTGGTGTGTAAACTCGAATGGCTAGAAGGACTTCTTTTTATTGATATTTGATCTTCCCCCTTTCAAGGGATGAGGAGGACCCTTATATGGCCCGTAGGCTTGGAGATTAAAAGACACATAGGTATTATAGAAAATACCCAGACTATAACTACTTCGAAATCCTCTCCCCTACTTCTATATCATGATGTCAGCTCTCCACCTTTGTAGGGTGATTCATCTATGCTTCTTCTGCATGCACATGTTAGTCCTGATGGCAATTTCATACCCACTCTTTCTTCCAAATCTATTAGCATCTGTTCTGGTGAATGCACCTGCTCTGAATCCTCCTATGATTTCTCCCCTTTATAGATTCTTCCTAGTAAATTAAGCATAATTTATGGTGGCTCAAAATCCTCTAGGTTTTCTAAAGGCCTTAACGTGGCCCAAAGGCCATGAGGTGTCCTGAAGTCCTTGAGGTGGCCCTAAATACTTACAAGAGTGAAGCCCTTGACGGACCCAATGTCCAAATCTATGGCCCAAAAGCCCAAAGAGATTAATAGTTCCAAGATTCTATAATACTAAACAGTACCTTCAACAGTTACTACTACTATGTCTGCTACAGTTTGAGCTATAGTACATCTATAGTCCATGGATATTATTTCTCCACCAGGATTTGAACTCAGGTCTCTTGAATGTACTTTTTTAGTCCTTTCTATGGGGTTGATGCTCTTGTGTGTGGTGTGTAAACCAATCACCCTTATCATATCCGTAGTGCAGGTCACCATTCTTAATAACTGATGTAAGGGATCATGACTTTCCATGCTCAACAATTCACTTACCATCAGAACTCATCCAATGTATAATATGTAATAATATTTATAATAAATGTCAATGAATTAATACCTCTCATTTCATAAATTTATCAAACCCATATAAAGGAATCACCATATTTATAATGCAATCCATGGGGAAATAACTCCCACGCATTGCATTTAAATATTCCATTATAATATAGGGAATTGTATTTCATTTATAAAAATTGAAATAGGATAATATATTAGTGACTCAAAAATAGGAATGGACTTAGAAACCCTAAACCAATTCAAAAAATTCAATTAATTTAATGGAAATCAATCCATTGGGCATAGTGATTTAAATCATTGAATTTCATTTAATTATACAATACATGACAATTCAACTAAAAATCATAATTATTCCCTTATAATGTTCTCTTGTCATTTGGGAAACTACCAACATGGGTAATTAAATTTATAGGTTTTATGAAATCATACACTTAGAATGTGCAATGGTATAATTAACACTTATAAAAAATGGGGAAATATCATTTAAGATTAAAAAAGAGTCCATGTACATTCATGCCACTTGTTAAACTCTAACATAAAGGCATATTAAACCTCAAAGAATTAAGTTATGAATTATATAAATAACTAATAATTAATTTTAATATTAGAAGAACATAGACCTCATCTGAGGGGTTTTATTATAAAATCATGATATTTTTATGTAAAAATTATATTTAGTAAATTAAAGAATTCATTCTATAGAATATTTCAATTAATCTAAAGATTAATTTACTATAAACTCATATGAAACTAATTAATAACCAAGGTAAATGAAAAAAGTGATATACTAAATCATTATTAAATAAAAATGGAAAATGAATGTGATTCTACCTCAAAGGGGATACATCTAAGTCGAACGCATAGACTCTTGATGTTTTCATTGACGACCACTCGAAGCTGCTCTTTCCAGCCTCTGAGCAAATTCACCATTTCATATAAATAAGTACTACTAGACCATATGTACATTTTCTCATGGACAAGAATATATACAAGGGGATCCTTACCTATGTGATTATAAATGCATACACTCATTTCTGCTTACACTCATACACATTTTTCGTATATATATACAAGCACAACTAGAACCATATATCTCTGTGTGTGTGTGTGTGTGTGCTTCCACGGGTGAATATACATATAATAAGAGAACATACATACATATATATATATATATTCCAACCTATGCATATGCAGTATGTTTTCTACAACTCGGGGACTCGAACCCACCTGAAGGATGACAAAAACCCACTATAGATAAGACTAGGAACTCAAAACCATGAAAATACCCAAAATTAAATTGGGGGAAAAGAGGTATGGAATAAGGGAATCAACCTCAATGCATCAGAGAGAGACCTATATAAACCAAACCACTTCATCTTCAGTGGATTATGCTGAAACGAAAACAGTACTGACCAGAGAGACTCGATTCGAACCATTGGAAAAAAAAGATACATAAAAAACTGGCCCACCCAAAACCCTAGGGATTGGAAGAATTGATTAGGATAGAGTATGATAGTAATATCACTCTAAATAAGGATAAGACAGTGTTGGAGACCTTTCCTTGAGGGATTGAGTATGAATCTTGAATGATATTCTGTGGATCGATGTGTGGAAAAGTATTCATGATGGGGGGATCACGTATAACTGTAGAGGTCCAGGGGGTGGGGTGTCACGGGAGTCTTTAGGGAGAGAAGAGGAGTAGATAGGTTTTGATTTAATTTAATTTTAATATTAATTTGACTTATCAATTTTTTTAAAAAAATATACCCCATGGTTTCGATCTAATGTTTATCCAAATCATGCACCAACTATGCAAATCCCTCTACATAGGACTCCACCTCACATGGTTTGTCCTGCATAGTAAGCCTAACCTTAAGTTGGATAGTGTTCAGGTACTGTCTATTTTCCACTAACCATGTGGTCCAGGATTACAATTTGGACTAACCATGTGTATCCCATATGCTTCTTTTCTTCTCCTCTCTATAATTCACATGGTTTGTGGATGGGGGTCACACAGTTTCTGAAAAATAGGCACCTTCTATAGATCCTTAAAATTTTGAATTTCCTACCCTGATGCTCCAAAAACACCAATTAGACCTCTAGATGACCTATAGGGCCTTCACACCAGTCCAAAACCAACATGTTGAAGTGTTCCAACTCTTGTAATTACATTACAATAGCCAATAATTGTAATTAACCATTCAGTAAACAAAAAAGTTCCAATCACTTGGTATTTCCATCTGGCTCAAAACACTGGTTCTTTTGATTATGGAAATCCCACATAAATGGTGGGGGGTCATGAAGCACCAATTTATAAGGTTTTTTTGGAAACCTATCCCATCATTAGGCCATTTCCTAGCGTATGACTAAGGGCTAGAACCCTATGAAAGAAAAACTATGTTGTTTATGACCAAAGTGAACAATATTTTGATCTTGGGCTAAACAGGGACACTACAAATTGTAGTATATCTAGTGTCCATTATGAGTGTCTATAAAGAAACTGGCCCCTTCTAGGAAGAAAGATTATAGAAATCCCTTATCGTATGAGGAGGAGCATGAAACACCCCATTATAAGGTTATTTGGATACCTCTCCTATTAGGACGCTTTTCATAGGGGATTCCTTCGGGACAGAGCCGAGGGAAAGAAAAACCATGTCTGTTAGGCCCCAGATGGACAGTATCATCATAGTGGGCTGGACTTGGCTGCTATACATTATTTCATTATTCCATTTTGCCCTAAATCTATGAATTATTAATTGAGTAATTTAATACCCTTTTTTTGTAGTGCCCCATGGAAGCCTTTCCAACATTTAATTATTTTTTATTGCCTCTTAAATCCACATAAACTAACCTGTAAAAATATAATAAAATTCATCAATATATATACATACCCACATTTATAAATGTACACCCGCACATAGATATATATATATATATATTTATTTGTGTATGTATCCATTTTTTATCCCATATATATATATATATATATTTATATGCATATACATCTAAATATACATATACATATATACACCTTCACATGTATATATATTTATATACATAAACATTTAAGCCATATAAATACATGTTATATATACACACACATCCATATAAATATATACACCCACACATTTATACATATATACATATATATTAATCTAATAAATATACAAATTATATATATACACACACCAAAATTACTTTCCAAAATTAACAACAATAATAATAAAAATAATTTAATATTTTTATTAAATATTCTCCATTGATTTTTAAAACACAAATTTCATGTAATGTCCATAATAGTTGATAACTTAAGGTTAATGACACATTTTCATTTATTTATCACAAGGTAATAATATAAAAATTAGTAACTAAACTCCCCATAAATATTCACCCCTTCAAAAACATCGTCTATTATTTTAGAAAATTTAATTGCACATGTAATTTTAATTTTTTCTTCTATAAAAAAATAAAAAAAATTAATTATTATTACTCTTACATGTGTAATAACCAAACACCTAACGTACACAAAGTTTATGTCATGCCTAGGGTAAAACCTATATTTTCGACCTAATGAAAGTCTTGGTTTTCTCATATGAAACACGATTTGTTAGATATTCCATTATTTTCAGAAAAGAAATATCATGAAAATATTAAATAATTTAACCTCACATGTGATTTTACCAAACTCCTGAAGCTCACAAATGTTTTGTCATGTCTAGGGTAATTCTCAAATTTTGGACCTAATGATGGTCTTATATTTATTATATGAGACACCATTTAGCATATAATTCCATACATTTGGAAAAAAACAAACACACATAATATAATATATTTATCATTTTTATTAAATCATTATCGAGACTCTACGGGCCTAATAATTCCATGATAACTCATCATCTAACTGCAAAAGTATTTCTTAGAATATTCCAATGTGTTAATAGAGATTTTAATATCACACAAAGACGTTAAAACATTTATTAAGTTATTTTTATTTAAAATATACATTTTTCACATAAAAATGATCATAATTTTTTTTTCAAATATGGTTTTATTTACAATAAAAATTGTAGGATGTTACAGAGCATGTCCTCAGTTGTCAAAATAATTCATTCCAACTTCCAATCCATTTAAGGAAGATACAAAATTCTAATTTTCAATCAGATAACCAAATATAGATTCATATAGTTCCAAATTAGAGAGGAGAAAGAGGGATCTCATTCAAGTATGATCAATTTTGGTATTCCATACATTTTCTCAAATTCTAAATTATAAAAATTTCCCAACCCATCTACAACATTTGATTCTCAAATCCGAATGAAATGGGGGGAATTTTTGGGTCAGGATATAATTACCCATTTGGAATCATGCATCAAAATATTCCTTGATAGAACTGTGACTAAATAAATTTTTTATTCTCCAATTACTATATTGGTATAGATGATGATCACAAAGTTACAACCTATCAGTGAATCTAAGCTTTTACCTATTGACTGGTGAGGCATTTTTTCACATGATCAACCATATTTCATTTTTTACCTATCCAAAAATGGTTTAATAGAGGCTTGTGTATCCACTAGATTCCTAGAAGAATCTTATACTATAATTTTGATAAACTGAATGATTATTTTCATGAAGAGATAGAAGAACAACCATATGACCACAAAAATTAACCCTAATTTTTTACCTTTTTATACAAATCATTAGTCTCCCCACCAATATTTGTTTACATAATTTATAGGAAATAAAAATCCAATCATTGATTATCCATGAAATGGTCAACCAAATTAGTTATATGAGTCATGGGAAAGAAGACTACAATTTTATTCTTCTCAGTACAATAAAAATTCATATACTCATCCATACTCATCAATTATAACTAATTTGAACCTCCTATTACTAGTTTATTATAGGAAATTAAACTCAACACATTGTGCAGTGAGTTTCCTTTTTTTAGTATACAAAACAATTCTACAATGAACATATTGTGATTTTCCATCCATCGTTTTTTTTCTTATGCTCAAATCCATTTTTAAAAACATGTATTTCAATATTTTATGATATGTGAATATGTTGAACATCATAAAAAAGATAGAAATATGCCTTCTTTTCAAATAATTAACAATCATAGCCAATTCCCTTTCATGGGTGAGATAATTATTTTTATTAATTCATAACTATCGTGAACCCCAAGATAAGGCATGATCACATTTAATGAAAATTATTAGTGTCCAAAACCTGATGCTTCATAATATATCTAATAACATTTCAACAGGTTGAGGAAGATAGGGTGTGATACAAAATTGAACATAAAATTATTCTCCAAAATAGATTTCTTACAATCATCATTACACATGAATAGAGTGCCTTTAATTTTTAGTATATTCATTCGTTATGTGAGTTTTTAGAATTCAAGAATGATGTGGTGATAGTGACGTGATAATCCCTAAATGATTCATATCTTAAAGAATATCCTTTCTTGATTCTAAGAAAAAACAAATTTCATATTTTCGTGATCTACATATATTCCTTTCTAAGAAATTACATACCCTAAGTAGCCAAATTTTTCTATCAATAAATTACAAAAAAATATCAAAAAACTATTTCTCTCACAAAACATTCAATATAATATCTAAATTTTCTTCATTTAATTCTTATGTTTTAGAATGGATCATAGTTGCATCCAAAAATATCACAATGATGGAGTCTATGATCCTTATAAAGTCACAATTCACCAATTCCTTGAAACTTCTGCTGAATTTAGTAGTCTAAAAGGCATGACCATATATTCATAATTTCTATAGTTAATCCTGAAAGCTTCTTTTAGTGTATCTGTTTTCCCCACCTAGATTTGGTGATACCTAGACTGAAAATCGATTATATAAAAACATTGGGATCCTTTCAATTGATCAAATATATCATCAATTCATGGAGGAATATATAAATTATTTTTTAAATCCTAATTTAGTTTATCATAATCAATATAGAATCATAAGGATCTATATGCCATCATTAAAAATAAAATCAGAGTATCGCAAGGTGATGGACTCGGTGTAATGAAACCTTTTCACTCTAATTTAAACAATCAAACAATTAATTCCCCCAACTTCCTTTACTGTAATTCAATATGATGTAAGGTAAATGGAATTTTTTCCAAGACGAAGAATAATAAAACATCCAAAAAAAATTAATGTGGTAAACTAGATAAATTTTCAAGAAATATGCTAGGATACCAATACCAAATGGTTGAATATTTTATAATCTCCATTATATCATTAATACCCAAACAGGCCACAACTAAATAAAATGAAATAGTTACCACAATCAACAATAAAGGTCTTAATAATTAATTATTCACATAAGTACCATTAAAAAAAGATACATTGTTCCATTAAAACAAATCAAATTTCATTTTAACCAATGACAATTGATATGGGTATTAAAGGAAACTAACCAATACATTCATTGTATTATGTTAAATATATCCATTTCAAAAATAGAAAATACCCATACCAATTAGACTCCATAAATTGTTATAAAATAATATATACACATAAATCCTTTTCTCTATAACTATATGAGTGGTTTTTAGATACCCATCATCTATGGAATCATCTTTATATTTGACTGCCTTTTGTTTACGATGTAAGAAGTAACAAAAACATTGGATGAGTAGATATCAAATTAAACATTCATAAGATATTTATTAAGAATAATTGCACCACATACCATTGAAGGACTTGTTTGGATCAATATGATCATTTACTCAACACCATAACAATTCTTACACTCTCCCTCTTGTTCATTGATTCCTAGATGTATTTGAAATTTTCGAGGAGTTCATCTATTTCTGAAATCACCTAGGCTCATTCAGTTATAAAGATAATGACAATTTAGATGTGGTAACCCATTCAATGCATAAGGTATTTTATAGATATGAAATTTATTCCTAGAAAATTACATTATAGTATTGTGTAAATATCATCGAATAAGTACCGTATCATTATAATTATGACACAGTTTTGATGGTGTGGCACATATTATCAAATATACCTCATTGGAAACAATTAATCTTGTTACTAGAGAATGGTGGAATGTTTAAAAATTAAAATTGTTGATTCTATGATTCACTATAACCATAGATGTAGCTTTCCCACTTCCTCTTATTTCACACATGAGTGTTCCCACTTATACCCTATTAGATAAACGTGCTTCCTCTAGTAGTATTCCCAGAAATATCCATTTCTTATATAGTAAAATTATTAACCTTTTAGGTACAACAAGTAATATATATGATATATATATTAAAACTAATTTATAAATATAGTCCATATATAAATATACATGTCTTCAAGAATGCGCTAGTATCCACTTTTAAAAAAATCAACTTTGTTTAACCTTAGCATTATATTCCATCACTGATAGATTTCCATGCTTAAGGAGGAAGAGATGTGTCATTATAAATTCCTTGAAGGTGACCAGTTAGAGTTTTTTTGTCCAAAAAATTATCCAATTCCCTTTTTCATAAATCCTTAGTTGAATTTAAATTTGATAGCTAAATCCCACCTTTCACATGTGAGATATTGTATTATGTAGATTTCCCTCTTCTAATTTATATCAAATGGGGTTTTAAGGAAGTCAATGGTCTACTTAATTTTAGTAATCCATGATTCTACATTTTAGGTAATAAAATACCCATGAATTTTTTGTGTATTATATTTCTAAAACAAAAAATAATGATCCACATGTAATTGTTTTTCTTTTTTATTTCCACAATCATCCTCTTAAAATTCTTGAACAATTCTCATAAAAAGTTATTTTTACCAATTTTATTATGAAACTACACTCTTTACTACCTCTTCTTGTGGGTTTCTCAATAAATTATATTATTTCATTTCTATTTAGTCAGAACAAAACATCACATAGTAAACAATATAACTCAAAAACAAAACCAATAACCAGTAGACTCGGAATATGGGGGAAAATATGGAATAATTAACATAATAAAAACTCTAATGACATCCTATCATAGTAACATTGATTTGAAACAACTCTATCCACTCCATAAAAAATATAAGATCCAGATATCCACTCATGTATGATTCATCATGACTCCCCTCTAAATAAATTATAAACATTTCCTTCATCATTATCATGATAAACAATGTCTCCATGTAAACCAAAGTGTATATAAATGGGTAATTAATCATAACAAGTTGGAGATCCCACAGAGACATCCCAACTCGCACAATTAGTAAATGAATAAGTTAACTAATAGTTCAATATACGTATAAAAATTTTAATAAAGAAACCAAAGAAGATTTAAAAATAAGTATAATTAATTTAAATACTTTAATTAATAATTCAATCCACCTAGAATACCCAATTCCAAAAAACATGCACACACCCATGAAAGAATCAGTCCATGAGAAGTCCTAACTCATGAGAATAATCCTGTATTACTAGAAAATTCACCAATTTTTCCAAAATACAAGGTGCCTCAATGACCTCGGCCCCTTCTTAGAACCCATGAAGGCATCTTATAGTCCAATAGGCACTCGGAAAATCACATGTGAATAATAAGGCCTCACAACCATTAATTTATTCAAATAAATTAATATTTTAAAATATTTATTCAATCATTGTACATGCATTAAACAAAAATCACTATTTAAAACCCTATAATATAAGGATATTTTCAAAAATATTATTAAAATACATTATTTACAATTAATAGGCTCAAATGGTTTTCTATAGACATATCATCAAACATTCCCTTTGAAAACTCACATAAATCACTAAATAAAATTATGGCTCTAAGTTATATAAAATGTGGATAAATTATTGAATACACCAACCTCATGGAGGACATCAAAGAAAACTAATAAATATGATTTTTTCTTTCTGATTAATACTTCTTTTACAATTCCATCAAAAAATCACAAAAAATGAATCATTATAATATTACATATCATATAGATATGATTTGAGAAATCACTATCTAAGGTTTTCTTCTAGGATAAAATTGTATATATTTAAAAGGAATAAAAAATGGATTTTACATTGGATATTCTTGGTTTGATACTCATATAATCATTAGAATTGGTCTCTGGAGGTTGGTGATCACAAAACATTGCCCATAGGAAACCACTAGTTCAAGAGCTTGGGTAACAGGAAGAAGAATTAGATTATTTTCCTGATAATTGGAATAATTATCCAGTTATTATATATTATTATATTCTTTTCATGGATAGTCCACACCTTTTAACAAACTGACATCCAACCATTAGAGTCTTACCTGGAAAATAATTTAAATATGTAGTTGTGGGGAATAGTTTTGAAAACCATGTTCCTACCATGAAAAATTAATTTGTAATAGAATTTCACTAATCATATGGTTTATCTCATGATTAGGTCAAACTATGTTCAAATCATTCGTCTACCAAATAACTACCATATTCCCCGGTTCATTTTTTTATAGAAGCTACATGGATTCCCCTAACCATGCCCATGTCATGTAGACTTAAAAACACTTCTAGAACATATTAAAACCATAAATTAAATCTTGGGAATTATATCACATTATAATATATAATAAAATGGTGATGTACCTCAACCTAGGGGTGATAAATGTATGTAATAATTTTATGTTATAAAAAATTAAATATTTATTTTTTTGATTTTTCATAATCTATAAAATCAATTCTTATAATATTTATTAAATAAGGAGATGTTTTTCATAAAAATAATGTTTTTGTATCATTGATTGTGTATTCATTTATATGGGTAACAAGAAATGAAAATTTAAAACCCATGAAAAAAAATTTAGTTATGTGAACATAATATTCCTAAATAGAGAGTGTTGTTATACCCATTAGAATTTAGGTACATTAAAAAACATAAAAATATATAATTGATTCATCATAATGATTAATTTCTGGTGATTCAATTTACAGACAACAATATATGATAATAAAAAAATGAATACACATTTAAGAATATTTATAATTACTTTTAGATTTAATATAAAGGTATATAAATATTATAACATCATCTATATTATTATAATATTTATATTAATTGGTTCACTCTAAAATGATAGACGAGGAAATACAATGAAATGTTTTTTATCATAAAGTTCAATTTGATTTTTTTTTATTTTTTGAAATAATGGTTTAGAATAAAATAATATTCATAAACATAATAGAAATTTAAAATATGGTTTAATCGTAATTTTATAGGACAGTATAACAAATATAAATTAATTGATAGATAGGTTAATCATACATTCACTAATATATAAATATTCCTATATAAATTTAATATTTGTATTTATAAGTGAGTTTGGGAGAATATTTTCAATTAAATAATATGATATTTTAGTGTGAATGAACAATAACCTTGTTCTAAATTCATTAATATAAATAATCAGTTGTGAGAAAGTGTAATTTCTTTTTTCTAAAACTTTTTGTGGTTAATATTATAGTTTGAGTTCTAAATGCATATTTTTTTAAATTTCAATGATAAGATTTATATAACTACAATGTGATCAATAATTTAATATATAAATATCCATATACTTACTTATTTCCATCCAAATCATGTCAAAATAGTTAATAATTGACTAAATTATTTTCTGAAAAGGAAAAAACAGTTGGGTCAACATTTTATAAATATTTGGGAGATCATTATGTCATAAAACCAACTGTTTCTTTATTGAATTTATTTTAGTTTTAACAATTATTTCTTTGTTTCTTTCATCTTTTTAATTCGTATATAATAAAATACATTTCCACATTACATTATTATATATATATATATATAATTTTAAGTAATATATCAAAGTACATTATAAAACAATAATTAAAAAAATTATGAAAATTCCAATTAGATTATATAATATATACTATATTTGTACAACAAAAATATTTATTAATCTATAAAAAATTATTATTATCACACTTATTCCATATTGTGCCATATTCTATAACATTTATATTTTTCAATTAATTCCATAACATATAAAAAACATTATCATTTCAAAATTATTTATATTTAATGTATTCATTAGATATTTGATATACATAAAATTAAAATAAATTTTAAAATAATTAAATAAAAAATAATGTTTTTAAACCTATTATTTCTTGTTAAATGATATTTATTTACATTAGAAATAGTACTTAAATTTCAAAAAATTGTCTCTCGATTTATATTTACTAAGTTGTATAAATAAAAAATATATTCTAAAAAAGGTTTATCCTTTCCTAGTGAAAAAATTTCACATCATATTACTATTGAAGAACTGACACTTAATTAGATTAAAATAGGTCCCCCAATTTGTTATCTCAATAAATGAAGTGATATTGGTTTGACATCATTTATCATAAGATCTTATTCATAAATGAAAAAATATATATCAACATACATTTACCAATTTCACAGTATTTTCCTTTCTTAGTGTTGTTCTATAGCACTAAGAGAATTCAATTTTAATTCATCAGGTATTAAACCTTATAGTGATCAATAATAATATTTAAAAATCACAAAAAGAACAGTTTTCTATAGGAAATAGATTTATTTTTAATCATTAATGATATTTTATTGCATGGAAATAATTTCATTGAATTTAATGTATTTAAAAAAATTAATAAAATATAAAAAAAATAATAAATTTCATCATGTTTCAAAATAAAAGAAGCTATAACCCATATATAAGATATAAATATTTAATTTATTTTTAAATTAATATACAACAAAACTCTTGAATAAAATTACCATTTATAGGGAAAAGTATTCGTTTCATTTTATATTCATTGAATTTTTTTTATTACAAAATAAATCATTAAACTATTTTATAAAAATCATGGAACAAAATTCCCTCCTAAAAGTACCACTATAGAGAAACTTAAAAAGAAATATATAAACAAAGGGAAGGAAGAGCAAATAACCCTATAATGGAATCATATGGGTGATATAAATTAGAGATACTTTAATAGTAATATGGTATAAGAGAAATATAATTTTTGAATCAAATAGATGAAATAATGTTAACAAATTAAATAACATAGGAGTGAAGAAATCATAATAGAAATTCATAATCCATGACAAGAAAAAAATAACATTTAACTGTGGAAAATATAAAAGAGATCAAAAATATTTTTCATGACTATCTAAAAATATGATCATAAAATACAGGATTAGGATAAAAACCTATATCATATGACATAGTTTACTTGGATAAGTTCTCATTATAAATATATAATTTCATCTATGTATTATAATTTTTAGGAAAAGAAAACAGACACACACACGGTGGGATACTGTGGATCAGACCTCAACCCCCCCCCCCCCCCCCGAGGAAGCACCAATAACCAACCTAACTAATAAATATTTGAACCCATGTCTAAGTGGGTGTGAAATCCAATTATGCATCTCTATGTCTCTGGGATAATTTAGTGTGTAACTGGGTCTACACCACTTACCTAAATCGACCTTCCTTCATAACTATGCCTACACCACCTTAGGTCTATACATTCATGCATTGCCACTTATTTCACTTCCCAAAAATATACCATGAGGCTTCTAGGAATCAAATCTAAGTGTCATGAATTTAAAGGTTGCAGTGAGTATTGATAAACCTTGGTTAGTAAAAATGCTATATAGGGATATATAAATATGTGTTCTTGTATCTGATAGGAGTAAATTTGTATCTATTTTTTCACATGAAAATAAAATAAATAATAGATATAGAAACACTCCACAACATGATTATCTTCTGAAGATATATTATGTTAATTAACAGTTCATTATGGGGTGTAAAAATCATTTATCCAATTAAATTTTTTGAAACCATGAATATAAATCACTGAAGAAAGAGGTAAATTCTAACATTTTATATATTAAATGGGTGAAATCAAAAAGTCTATTTACATTGATATAAATTACATTCACAAGAAGTTAGTAATTTTTATTCCAAATTAGTAAAAAAATGTTTCTGTAAATTTATTTTTCTTAAAAACCAAGAAACTATCTATTAATTTCCTCAAAATAAATGATAAATCGAACAAAATTCATTAGTGTAAAGTAACATAAAAACATAAATAGTAGGATATGTAATTAAAATTAACTAAATTATATAGGGATAATTATAATGTAAGAAATGTGAAGGAATATAATAAATTAATTCCATTTAACACTAAAATTAAAACATTAAAAATACAAGTGAAATATGAAAATGCAGTCCAATAACGGTAATGTATTTGATGTATTCAAGAAATAATATTGTTATATATTTGGGTATGTTTTTGTATATATTCCCCATATACTAAAAAATAGTGTTAATTATAATAAGTTAAAAAACTCCCTTAACCCTTAATTATGAATTTCTCGATAACACTATTTATGAATATATAAATAAATTTTGTTTAAAAATTCATTTTTTAACACCCTCACTAATATTTATATCTTTTTATAATTGTCAAATAATCATTTTTTAGATAGTTATTTCTTCACCATAGTATATAATTATCATCAAATGTTAGAAGTTCTAAATTTTCATGGATTATTTTGGTATGTTGGTATCAATTTTCATTACATATTCATTAAGAAATCATCAAAAAATTGGTCAATGTAATGACTAATAATTTTATAATGAATTATAATTTTATAAAGAATTTTAATGTCTCATGCTCATTATATGGATCTTACAAGAGTAGTGTTCTAGGAATAAATCCATAATTTGTTCATTTCAAGTACTTATATTATTCAGTTTTATTTATTTTATAATGGATATTAATTTTTGTATTTCCATTATATAATAATAAAAATAAACTAAATTTCATTATATTCCATATATATAATTTATTTATGTTTTCATAAATATTGAAAAAATTAATTTAGAAATGAGACTTACATCCTTTATATAAAAGGATCAATCAACCATAACTCGAATACCCCCACAAAGAAGGAATGATTGAAACCAAAAAATAATTTACAATTATACCATTATTAAATATTTATATTTATTTATATTTATTTCTATTGATGTGAAACATTATATTTACGAACATGTAAAGGAATAATATAAAGCATTAAAATTTAAAATAATATTTTACATTCATAGAAGATTATTGTATTCCTTTAAGAACCTTCTATGTAATAAACACATTGGGGTTTGTTCACGGGGCCGATGTTGACCCAAATTGAGAATGTATTATAGGGGAGTTAATTTAGTAATATTTTTGACATAAAATTAAACTTTTGTTGTGTTTTAGAAAAATTTAAATTTTTCCCCTTATATATAAACAATTGATTTTCACTTTTATAATTACCCATACTATAGAAGTTAGCGATGGAAATTTTCAGTGGAAAGTTTCATATAAATTTAAAAACGAAGGGTGTTCCATAATTCATCATCTAATCATATTATTTAAAAGTTTTATACTTCTTTAATTAATTTATATATTATTTTTATAATTTTAAATATGTTAACTATTTACAGATGAATTTTATAATTCATACTAATACATTGTTGTCCACAAAATAATATTTTGAAGCAATAAGATAATTTTGATTGTTTCTAACATTTTTACATCAGGGCGTTCCTCGTCAAGCTGTGTTTTTTAGGACGCTTGGCCAATGGTTCACATTATTTCCTCGCATTCTCCCTTTCCAAAGGTGGGCCACATCAATCACCACTTGTGGGATGTGTGATCCTTGATCAAAAGGGATGATGGGATATCAGTCTCAACTTTTGTGGATTCCTCCTCATAATTCGTCGCCTATAGTGGGTCTCCCTTAAAGATTAAGATGTTGTTCGTGGAACTCCTCCTATTGCCATATCATTATTGATGTCAGTTAATTATGTTGATTCTGTCAGGACATTACAAAGGGTTCAGGTCAGGGCAGCGATCTTCGGTCTAAAGAGTAGTCATGTAGGGCATCGTTGGCATGTCTAGATTCTTTTACACTAGTAAAGTAAGAGTTTCCCTTATAATAGGGCTTATAGAGGGCATGGAATCCCATGTAATCCCACATCGAATATAGGTAATTTCATTCTAGAGGAATGTCTTTGAGGTTTTCCTTAGCTGCTTATGTTTAACACGGGGTATATTGAAAGTTTAACATATAAAAGAGATGGATTTCACTGATCGGAACCCTGATGGGTGTAGATCAGATTGGTACATCCATAGGATAGATCACATTGAAATTTTACCAAATGTATGGATCAAATCACACAATAAGTATGGTCCTAGGATGGTGTATCACACAAAGGGGAAGGTTTCACACCAGGAACTCTGATCTGGACACCACAAAGGTCGGATCAGAGGATGATGGGTCCTAACTAAGGGGACACCATGGTTTATCATTGGCTATTATTGAACATCTAATAGTCCTCTTATATATATAAAAGGGATCAAAACCCATGTAGTTTGTAAGGGTGTGTCATAGGATCATGGGGTACACAAAGGATTGCAACCCATAAGCATGTTGGGGCTTATTCATGGTTAGGATCCCATCGCAAGAGTGGCACACATGGATGGAGGGATGCAAATTGTACTAGTCATATGCATTGTTAGCTACCCAAGTCCTACTAAGAGTAGTGAAAAAGTTGACGTCATGACCTCACATGGATGTGGAGACATGGGTAAAATGAACATGTATCTGGAGGGTGTGTCGATGATGGAATGACTGGTATAGAATTGTCATGAAGATTATGGATTTGGTATTGAACCTCAAGTAAGTTTACCTATATATCCCAATAGTTGGGAATCACATTCCATGTAGTTCTTAAATGGGGCGATGAGTAACCTGAGGAGGTAGCTCATAGGAAAGGATGCATGGAAGGGACCCAAAGGAAGTGGAACCTCCAGTTTAGCACATAATTCCCCTGAAACACCAAGGCATGAGGGAGAGACCCGGATGGAACATTTTTGATCGTCTTGAACATCGGGAGGCATCCAACATACCTTTCTCAATAATGGAAAAGGATCATTGTCTGCATTGTTCTGGATTGGGGTATAGAATCCAGGAGTACACAATGGAAGTCAACAAGAAGACATGTTGGGGATTATGCATGGTTAGAAACCCATGGCGCGAGGGACACTCTTGGTTGGATTAGTATGGTGAAGTGTGTAGGGCTTATGCATGGTTAGTTTCTTGAGCGGATCAGAACACCTTAGGGAGGTGGATCCTAGAAATTCATCCCAAAAAATGAAGATGTCATATCATGAGGGTACATCCCTAGAGGGGAGCACCAGAGTTTACCAATGCCTCAAATTGAGACTCATAGAGGCTTCCTACACACCCGAATGAGATCAAAACCCACGTAGTTCATTTAACATCATGTATGACGGGATGGAATATATTTTAACATCATATGGCATGAGGGGAGCATAAAGTTAAATTTCATGAATGAGGAGAATGAACCGTAATGATATTCATGGAATAGATGAATTATGGGGAGTGAGGGGCTTGGGCCTCAAAGAGGTTTCCTATGTACCCTGCATAGAAGGCAATGATCAAAGTCTATATAGTTTGGTGGGTCATGAAGTTATGCATGGTTAGAAGACTCTAGAGAATTTCTCTATTGTTTCTTACTCCAAGATCATGTGATTCATGATCGGTGTGTGAAAAGGTGGTTGCAGTAAAATAAATGATCACGTCATGAATTGTGCATCAGTAGGGGGTGGTATGAGGATTGTACTCAGTTTGAAGCCCAAGGATATTGAGAATAGGACTAAGGCCATGAGGAAATCTAGAGGAGGATCTCATTCCATCGGAGGAGAATATCATTCCCTGTTATAAAGGCAATGGGAATCCCACATTTGTGGGGAAGAGTGGGAGAAGAGAATGCCAGGTACACACAAGGTGAAAAATCCTAATGGGAGAGAGAGAACAAGAGGGTTCTTGTGACCATCCATTTTATGGTCCTCTCATTAATTTCACACATTTGGTAGTCACAGTGTATCTCTAGGTGTTGAGGAATTCAGTGTCTGGCAATTAAATGTTATGCATCTCAAATGTGGGTACTTACTCTTCATCCTTAAGGATTACATAACATGTACAAACTCTCACTTGGGGGGTGGAAGGCACAAGAAATGTCGATTGTTAATGGGATGGAGAATTGGTTGATATAGGGGTTCATATCAGCATATTTATGTGAAGAGGTAATATCTATTATCATACCTATAAGAAGAAGCATTAGGTAGGGAAATGAAACATGAAGCACCACTCAGGGAACTAGGAAATCACTACTTGCAATCCTGGAGGGCTCTGTGGAGGTAGTTCCTATGATATTGGGGTATTTCATGCAATAATATCATGTAAATAGTGTCATAAGGTAATGGAAACACATATAACACATAGGAAGGGATGTGTGCGATATTTAAGACTTGCGTGCAAGTTGGAGGGTCTACATTCAAGACTGAATGTCTGCTCTTAAAATGAGGGGTTAGGGGGAGAAAGAGGAACTTCACAATGGAAAATTATGTGTGCAGGATGGATATTTGGAATGCAATTTCCTTGGAGTAAAAGTATATAGGTGTGGACCAAACCCTAGTGGGCCCACCCGAATGAGGACCCCTGGCAGATCTATCATGCAAGATCCAGTACCTTAAGGTTATTTCTTTCACATGATCGTGTAATGGGTTTTATTATGAACACACAAGTGGTGTTTTTTATTCATGAATTTTACTCCGAAGTAAGTGGGAATTATTATATTTATAATGAAATACTATAGCAACGGTGCACAAGGATCCCTTCACAGATGTGTCATTTGATGTCGCATTGTGTGACCAAGATCTTCTGTGTGGCCCATTATCTTGTGCGCTGACCTAGTTTCTTTAGCACACCAGACTTTTCCATTTTTTGGATCATGGCATAGAAGAAACCATTTGACATCACATTAGTCATGCAATATTCTTTAGCCTAGAATGCATTCTTGCATGCATCCAATGATTCTTTAATGCAGCCCCCTTATGATTCTAAGGATTTTTTGTGGATTCAAAATGTCTCTTTGGTTTTCTAAAATATGCCCATTTATGGCATCAATTGAAATTTGGAAGCAAAAAATGCCCCAATAGAATTTGGGATAAAATTAAATGAAAATGTTGGGTTCTGAAGGTAACACCGAAGAAAATAAGGGAGTTTTGGTTGTGCATACAAAAGGATGATTCGGTGTGAAAAATGCTTTCATGCATGAGATATAATAGTATACTCCTATAAATAGGTAGTGGGGACCTAGGATCCATACCTTTAAATTATTGTAAAATAGGTGATTTTTATCTCATGCATGAAAGATCATCCATTCTGGGAGAAAGTTCTTTGATTCAGTCGCTTTCTTGTGCGCACCTACTGTTCTTACATGCTGCTAACAAATCTTGTGTGCATCTGATTTGGGTGGATTTTGTTTCATGTATAATGTCCATATTGAACACCCACACTCATATTCTAGGGAAATACCCCATTCATTCATTAAATCCCCTTTATGAGTTCTGATACCAGACGGAGAAGGCTACTAAATAGACTGATGCTAAAAGGGGAGTTGTATGTGTTACCCGGAGGACTGATATGATTGTGAACCCTCATATTCTCCATGATAAAAGAGTGATATCCCCCAATCATAATATTGTTTCAATTCTAACCCAAGATCAAAATGAATATTTCTTAAATTATTGCCTCCTCCTCTGGAACTTCATCCATTTGGAATATGTGATAATGCTAGGTTTTGAGACCGATACTCTGTGGTCGTGGGTGACACGCAAGGATAATATGCAATGATTCAACAATACAAACAATGGTTACCTAGCCATGGAAATTCAGGAAATAGCTATTTATGTATGGAATCCAAATCCCAGGACTATCTTGGGGAGATATCTGATTCCTGATGAATTTACAGCACACTATGTGAGATCCTTCAGGACAATTATGACTGACGAGACCAAGGGCTGGCAGGAATGGGACTTTAGGTCCAGGTGAAACATTATGAGTGAATGGGAATGAGAGTACTAGTTATTCTATACATGTGAGGAGTTTGGGGTGGCACTTCACCACATCATGTTTTTTGAGGCTATGTGGACGTTGTAGTTCCATTTCTACCATAAGAAAGACCTGGTGTCGGAGCTTTTCAGCCTGTGGTCCTCTAACCCGAACACTTTCCACCTCCACCCTGGGTAGTTCAGCATTATCCATTGGGACATACATTGCATTAGAGTCATCCTCTTGGATGGGTACCAGTATAATGAGTTTCTTCCAACAGACAATTTTTAGTGGGATGGGATGTGCACCCCCATTATGAAATGGCATCTATTGGAAATGGATAACGAGAGGCTGAAAATAAAGAAAATATTAAAGGATATATCCTATCCAGAATAGTTCAGCCTATTTCTAAAGTAATACATGGTAGAAGAAATTCCTTGGTGAGGGAATCAGTGCGCAAACACATTCTGAGGGGGAAAGAGAGGATCATACTGGATCGTCCTGGAAGCAGGTGAGTAACAATCATGGGGATTCCGTATAAATGAATTTCAGGAACCAAAAGTAGACTATTTTCGGTTCCGTGATGTATTCTTGAGTGGTTGGATGCAGATAGTGAGGGACATGAAAATGAGGGTCTGCCTAGGGACATTTTTTATAACCGGGATTATGGAATCCAATAACGAGGTCAATCTGTGAGTGCCTATGTTCGCAAATCCATTCAACATTCTGTGGATCAATTCTAAAGGAAGTACACCCAGGAGAATATATGGTAAATTTTAGATTCTACATGGTTAGGTAGTAACCCACTATAGTGGGTATGACTTCCCTAATTCCATATTCCCTCCAGGTTGTGGTATGTGGCCATATCAACTAAATATTTCTATAATCCGATCATTGACACTTAATGAGGATGGGATCATACTCTGTATCCGAATTCATGAAAACATCATCATCTGCAACTCTTGAACCCTATCTGGATAGATGGTAGATGATGGCATGGTCCACTAAAGCAGAGGGAGTATCTATTGAGTATCATGGGTGGTGTGTAGGTATCCCAAATTGAAGGTAAAATCTGTTGTGAACCCTGCATGTCGTTGAGTTTTCCCAAGAAGTTTGGGTTCATGATGAGAATTCCAAAGAAACTATACATATATATTTGGGAGTTGTGTCATCCCTATATCATTCTCCAAATATGTCTCATGTTCATGATTGTTGACTTTAGTGAATTCATTACCTTTCCCCCCACGGATGTTAATGATGGCCTATCAACAGAGATTGACGATAATTAAGTAGTGTCATATCCGGAGGAGATTCTGTGGAAATACATTTTACAAATAAAATCAATGAGAATAGAGTCTAGATGATGAATTATTAGGTGATGTACTACTTGGGAAGCGAGACCATAGGCGAGCCAAGTAGGTAGGATAGCACAAGATAGAACTTCAGTGGTAGGAGCATCATAAGGTTTTGTCACACCTCCACTATCTAAATAGAAATTTTCTCATAGGAGACCACATGGAGAAACTAGGGAACTCATAGAGAATCAGAAAAGATAACTAATCCAACCTATTATAGATGCAATTTTCCCTAAACTCTGGACGGACTGGAAAAACCTGTGGTAGTAAATAAGTCTTGAAGTCTTGTAGAGAAAATTGGTGCAGGATGGGATCTAACTGGTGTATATTGGGCTCATATGGGTTACTAAAAAGTAAAATTTCACTGGCGATACGCATATTTTATGGAGATGGATGAATACATGTTCCAACAGGGGTAGTATGAAGAACCACTTATCTGGGTGAAAGAGATTTTGTCTAGGCACATGATCTGAAAAAATTGACATCAGAGGATGATGATGATGATGAATACGAAGATGAAGAAGAGGAGGAAGAAGAAGAAGTAGGCGTGGAAGAACAATAACAGGGGGATGCGGAAGAGGGTACAATGACCAATCAACTAAGCCCATGTAAGAGTGTCGAAATCATGGACTCTGACATGGAACTAGCCAAACAACTCTATGTAAGTCCCAACTATTATCTTTCCTAGACATTTTCTCTCTTCATAACACTGATCCACTAAAAAAATACGTCTTGTTTAGAATCATATTCGTAGTTGTAATCAGAATTTTCCCCCTATGGGGTGAGAAAATGAACTGATAGATATGGAAGGTAATATCCCTGATCCTTAATCTAGAACTAAGCATGGTGGAGGACCGACCACAGTTGAAGTGGCCAATGGTGACCCAACAAGAGGGGCTAAACTATAAACCTCAAAGTCCTAGGCTATTCCCACCATCCAAATAAAGTCATTTCCAATTTTTGAGTTTAAAAGAATTGAGGGATATCATGTGACATTGGATCCTATAGTGACTCGGGAACTTGGTACCCATGCTTTTAGCTCTTGTAAGTCAATACCTTTATATACACACATCTATTATCAGAGAACACAGCTGACCGAGGCACCAATTCTCTATGCATTGATCGCAATATTGGAGGCCCACCAAACTGTCATGTCTGGAACATCAGCAAGAGATCCACCAATGATCGTGCCTCTATATGAGGAACTGTTCATTCACATTGGTCCATCCCTGGCACCCAGCAAGCAAGAAGCTCTCTTCACATGTTTTCCAATGTCAAGGGTAAGATTGAAGCTGGCAGAGGTGAGGTCACTGAAGAAGAAATGATCCCAAAGGAGGACCCTACCGATGAACATCTTGTTGTTTTCCCTATGTACAAACCTACAGATCCTGAGGAGATAGACGATTATGATCCTAATGCTACCAAAGAGAGTCTTTTGACAGAGTTAAATTCATGGAAGTGTATAAAATGATTCATCGATAAACCCAAGATATAATGGATGAGTTAGATGGTGTAACTTCACATGTGGCTTCACTTTCTCTGCACTACAAGGACAGACGCTTTCCATATTCATATGATGATACGTGATTATTTGGATGAGAAGATTTGATAGAGCAGCCAATGCTCCAATGCTTCCCGATGCTGGGGGAAATTAGAGAACGACCAAAGGTTCATTGAGGATGAGAAGGAGGTATGACACATTAAAGAGTGGGAAAATTAATGATTTGTATTCAACGATGGATAATATGAGCTAGTAGAATGATTAAAAGCATAGTTGGTAGAGGCCCAGGAGTTGGTGGTGCAGGTGGTCCATCAAAAGGATGAGCTCCATGCAGAGAGGCAACAAATCCAAACCAAGGCTAATGAGATTCAATTCACGGTTGTTTATGAAGAAAGGGACGTCAGAGAATTTGAAATAACTCTAGAGGTTACTAGCTGGATGGTGTCTGTACTGAAGTATCCCATTGAAGTGGTTAATACATAAGGGCCATGTTTTGGCCAAACTTATGAAACATATTTCCCTCATTTTTTACATATCCCAGACTACATGCATGACTATACTGTTTCCTTTCATGATTTAATGAGTTCAACTAAATCATAACTATAAAGTAACTGGAAATCATTCCCTAAGCCCATGTGGGTCCTACATGGTGTGAGAAACATGGGAAGACTGCATAATAATCCATTTTTTGTATGAGAGTTCCAAATAAATGTCGAATAATCAGGTCCACTGATGTCAATTGACCACTAAATGTATATAGGTGGAGAGTGTTCATGACTGAAGGGTATGGTTTCCGATGTAGCCAACATGTCATTCTCAACATGCCTTATTGAGTGATTGGGTTAATGACAGGGGCATTATAATCCATCTGAATGAAGGAGAATGGGAGGTGTGAGTCACGATACCCAAAATTTGGAACACACAATGATGGATATCCAATATAAGATAACTACTGACCTTATTCTAAAGGTAGTTATTATTTCACTAGCCTGAAATTGGGACAAACTAAAGAATTCCAACCACTGACCCTATTCAAAAAACATGGTGCCTAACTCAAAATTTCATCTATTGCATTAAGGAATGTTTTCCCATGATGTTAGGTTAGTCAAAATAGCATGGGACCAAAACTTTATAGGTTTTCCTCATACATGAAAGAGGGTGAGGATCCTAATAAATGGCACACAAAGAGTGGAGATAGAGTGATGGGATGCTCGAATGGTTTCCCAACACACTTGAAACTATGACACTATCAAATAAGTACATCGGATTAGTGTATTTTACTAAGTTATCCAACCTCCTTTCAAGTAGGACCTCTTTGTAGAGGACCTAAAATGTCTGGTAGATTTATATCATGAAAATGGGGATAATAAGAATAAAGTTTAGCATTATACCATGAGGAAGATGCATGTAATATTTTATCATCATACGACCAGGATGTTGCATAGAGTTTAATGTGATACTTCTTGCACCATGGATTATTGTTTAAAGTCATGTCACACGGAATGGGGACACCTAGTTTAAGATCATAGATCTTGGACCACGATCAGGGGAAAATTTCCAGAAGTGTTAATGAATCTGGGGATGGGCCTAATGATGAAATTTTTGGGCATCGATACATATCCCATAAGGATGGGAATCAATCCATACGTAGTTTCTGAATTCTATGCACTTTAACATCATTTGGTGAGGAAGATGAAAATTTGACATGATAAAGAGGTAATAATGTTGTGTTTGGACCCAGGATTAATGATCTAGACATCACTATTTATTTTATAAATATGGGAATCAAACCATGTGTGGTTCTGGAGTGGTTCCACCATGTAGGTTCGAATCGTGTATAGAGAGAATAAGACATTTGATGTATCATTTTTTTCTTCTTTTCTACTCTTTTTTTAAGTGACCAGCCAAGGATGAAAATTCAGGGGGCCGCTGTGAGAATCAAATCATATTTAGGCCAGAAAAGTGGCATGGATATTAAAAAGTACCAAAATAAATGTTCTCTCACGTGAGAACACCAAAATGTAGTGTCGTTCTTCATCTTGTGGAATGGGCGATGATGTCACAATTTAAGGTAATATGATAGAACTAGTGATAAAACACTATTTTATTGAATATTTTATTGATAATAAATGATATAATTTCCTCACATTATGCAAGAAATGTTCAATTATGGAATATTTGGGATTAGATCATTCATTTTCAAATTCGATTAAAATTCCAGTTTTACCCTTTTAAAAATCACTATAGTATTTCAGGCATAAATATTTTTCAGTAAATTATTTCAACTTAATATTTTGTAAATTCATTCCCAACATAATTGGATACAAAATCTATTCAGTACCTGGGAGCTGGATTGTGCATATGAGTGGATTAAATGGGCCATGAAGACAAAGTTGGAATGAACTATCCAGAATGAACATCACTTCACAATTTGGGCCTTAACTTCTTCATCTAGGATTGGATTGAGCCCACATTTTGAGGAAAGATCTGGGACATGATTGGGAACAAATAATCCTTCTAGAAGGCCTGACCATGAACGCGTTTTGGAGGTCAACTATGCGGTGAAACTTGGAATAAAATATTTGTCCTAATTTTCATTTCACACATAAAAAGTTATGTAACCCTAGCCCTAACAAACTCTATTTAAAGGGTTTTTTCACTATTTTGGAGGGATTTTCGAGGATTTTGGAAGGTTTTGACTAAAGGGTGTCTTTTGAGAGCCCCTCGCAACTCTTGGAATAATTATGTCTTTGTGGAAACCTATCTTCCAAAAAGGCTCTCCTCTCCCACCTTCTCTTTGTATTTATTTTCTTTTCATGTTTGTTCTTGAATTTTTTGACCAATAATCTTCTGTGATATTCTATTTTATTATTCTTTTAATGTTCATATTTAGGTTGGAATTCAGAGTGGAGACAAGATTGTGTTCTACCCTTTCAATCCTTTGCTCATCCAAAATGTCTCCACGATGACCACACCGCCCATGGAAGTGTAGTTTTTTTAGTGATCGATCTATCTTCTACCCTCTTCATTTAATTATTTTGAATCATTGAAATACTGTAATTCACCTAATATGATCCATGAATTGTGTATTAAAATTATAAGAAAGTAATCGAGAAATTGAAAAATTAACACAAAAACACGTGAGGTCGATATTCTGTGTAAGTTATGGGACCGTGATCTTAATCAGTAATTCAAGAATACACGGGATAAATTTATAGAGTTAAAATATAATCCCAAAACACAATTCATCCTCATTTCAAAAATGCATATGTGATCTAATTAACCACTGACCATAAGCTAACTTTAGAAAAACAATCAATGTAGGGTGTTGTGATTGCTTGTTCCGAAGCTTTCCTAGGGTTTAAGTAATTTCATCTTTGTGGTTAAGTTAACTCACATTGGGTTCGAGGGTTAACATATTAGAGGATCATAATTATGTGGATATTGATTTAAATTATAATGATTAATAAGTAAATGAAGAGGTAGAGTTAGATCGATTACACCTTTTAAAATATTTTCTAAAAAAACATCTTCTTGTTATGTATTTTTAATCAAACTTCATTTCAAAATTAAAAACAAAATAAAATGCAATATTCTTCAAGAAAAATTCTTTAAGTTTTATAAATGAAAAAAAAACACCCTCATCCTTTCAAGTAGTGTTTTAATTATATTATATTTTACTTTTATAATAACTTTAAGAAGTTGGTTTAATTTACTTCCTCCTTTGTGAGACGACCTTGGTCAGCCACTCTGCTGCACCTAAGTACCAAAAAACTACTGATCCTTTGAGGGCACCCAAGACAGTGTTCTTTCAAATTGGAATCGTTGCTGGGGAGGAAAATAATTATTTCAACCAATTAGAGGTATTTATTTTATTTTAAATTTTATTCACATCATCTCTTATTTCTCCCTTTTTACCCAATCTGAATTTTTTTCTTCTTCTTTTATTTTCTTTTACTTCTTTTTAGACCATCAACTCAAACTTCATATTTTTATTTTACTATGGTCCACTTTCCTACATTACATTTTTATTTGATTTATAACATGAACTAATCTTGACGATCTCTTATATCTTGACCCTGAGATTG
The DNA here is from genome assembly GCA_963277665.1 of Viscum album. Taxonomy (NCBI): domain Eukaryota; kingdom Viridiplantae; phylum Streptophyta; class Magnoliopsida; order Santalales; family Viscaceae; genus Viscum; species Viscum album. Next base: position 352,182,478 of record OY728123.1, read on the forward strand.
AATGGAGCCTTATGGCGCGAATCAGACATTCTCAGTCTATGGGAAGTTTCAACATTCAACAAGTTGTAGAATTACTCCAATATCAGATCATTGTAATTGGAATAAATTCAAATTCAACCATAAAACAAGGACCAATGGCTAAAAATAATGGAAATGAACTTAATAGAACAATTCAAGAATTAGGTGCACCCGATATTAATTATCAACCAAGTTGCATTGCTTAACCAAATCTTCAATTGGACATTGCACTGAAATCTGGATTAATTCACCTGCTTCCAAAATTTCACGAACTCTCTGGTGAGGATCCCAATAAACAACTAAAAGAATTTAATGTGGTTTTATCAACTTTAAAACCAAGAAATTTTTCTGAAGATCAAATCAAACTAAGATCATTCCCATTATCACTTGATGGAGCTTCGAAAGACAGGATGTATTATTTACAACCCGAAGATGTAACTTGTTAGAACGATTTGAAATGTCTTTTATTGAAGATATTTTTTCCCACATAAATTACAACTTCCATTCGTAAAGATATCTCTAGGGTCATGAAATCAGAAGAGGAGTCAATGTATGAGTATTGGGAGCGATTCTGGAAGTTGTATGCAAGCGACCCAGATCACCAAATTAGTGGGAAAAACACATACAGTAGTTCTATAAAGGACTCACACCTATGGAGAGAAGAATATTGGATGCTAAAGCTATAGGAGAATTGGTGGAAAAGACATTAGTATCTGCACATGCGCTGATCAACAAAAAGGCCCAAAAATCCCAAAAATTTAGTGATTGAGGTACACCACATATCAGGGGAGTACATCAGGTAAGTCCTTCTTCGATTTAGGGTCATTTGATTGATACCAAGTTAGAATAACTGAAAAATATGGTGAGACAGATTGCTTTGGCTCAAAAGACATCCCAACCCCCTCCTTCAAGGCCTTGTGGAATTTTCACTGAGACAAGCCAGGCAACTGACTATTGCCCACAACTACAAGAGATAGAGGATTGCACAACAGAATTCCCAAGGAATCCTTAACAGCAGTAACAACCATATCCCCAAAATAATCTTGATTCCTTTGAACCAACATACAACCAAGGGTGGAAGAATCAATCGGACATGAGGTATGGATCTGGACAACAACAAAGGCCACCCTTTCAAAAAAAACTTCCAACAGCCTTCGCCTTTACCAGTAGGGATTCCAACAACCCCAAAGAAGATTTTAATCCCAAACATCAACAAGACAACAAAAAGGGAATACCCCACCAAAGGTAGATTCTAATACTGATGATCTTTTGAAACAAATTGTTCTTAATCAACAGAATGATCTGAAGAGTCAATGTTCGGAGATGAGGGAGTTGAAGACTCAAATGAGCCAGATTGCCACCACCCTCCATGAACTTGTAAGTAAGAATTCCAAAAATCTACCTTCCCAACCAACTCTAAATCCAAAGAGTAATATCATTTCCATCACATTGAGAAGTGGGAAGAAAAAAACCAATGGTTCTCCACCTACCATTCCACCAGGATTCACCTCAACTCCAAAAAAATCCCATTTCTACATCAACTGATGAGCAACCCAAGGAGAAATATAAAGGTAGGGAAAAGATTAATGATGATCCTTCTCAACCCCTTCCTTTTCGAAACAGGGTTGTTAAAACCAAAAATATGGATGAATATGTAATGAAAAATGAGGTTTTGGGCACATTCATGCGTGTGAAGATCAATATTCCTCTACTTGAAGACATTAAGAAAATTCTAAGGTATGTGAAATTCTTAAAAGAACTTTGTACCAATAGAAGAGGGATCAAGGGAAATGAAATGATCAATCTTGGAAGGAATGTGTCAGCACTCATTACACCAACTCTAGAAATTCCGACAAAGTGCAAGGATCCAGGGACACTCATCATCCCATGCACCATAGGTTTAGTTTCACTTTTTTGATGCACTTTGTGATTTCGATGCTTCCACAAATGTGATGCATCACTCTGTATTCTATTCTTTGCAGGTTGGTGAGCTAAAACCGATGAGAGTAGTGCTGTTGTTGTAGAATAGAGCTATGACATATCCAGCGGGAGTCCTTGAGGATGTACTAGCCCAAGTAAGAGACATGATCTTTCCAGCATATTTCTATGTGCTTAATAAGGAGGATGATCAGGTAAGTTCTAACGCCCCCATTATCTTAGGTAGACCCTTCCTCAAAATAGAAAAAACTATCATAAATGTCAATGAGGGTAAAATTTCCATGGAATTTGGGGATAAAGTTGTGATACTTAATGTTATGGATTCCAAGAAGTACTTCTCAGAGGATAATTCTACATTTTTTATCTCCAATTTTGAACCACCAAGTAAAAACCACATGGATTTTGATTGTCCTGTTCTTAGGGAGATTATGAGTATTGGTTATAGTTTTATGTCTAAGAGTACATCCACACCTATTTTTAATGGAAAAGACTCTCTTATATTTGATTTTGAAATGGAATCATATTCTGATTTTGATCATGTGAACTCTAATTATGACATGGTTGTTGAGTATGCTAATGTATTTAATGCTTTATTCTCTGATTTTGATGATGTATATTCTGATACTGATGCTATTTGTGCACATATTTCAGTTCCTTCTATGTCTCCATCCATACACCATCCCCTACACTGGAACTCAATCCATTTCCACCAAATCTCAAATACTCATACTTGTTGAGTGGTGAGAAATTAAATGTTATCATTGCTAACAATCTCTCTTTTGAACATGAAGAAAAACTTTTGAATCTTTTAATGGAGAACATCAGGGCAATTGGGTAGACCTTGGCTGACATATCAGGTATTAGCCTCTCCATTTTCATATATGGGATTCTTTTGGAGGATGGGGCTAAACTAGTTAGGCAGCCACAAAGGAGACTCAATCCAACACTTTTGGAGGTTGTTAAAATAGAGGTTGAAAAATTGCTCGAGGTAGGTATAATCTATCCCATTTCAGATTCCCAGTTGGAGAGTCCTATTTAGGTTGTTCCTAAGAAAATTGGTGTTACTATTTTTAAAAATGAGAAAGATGAGTTAGTTCCAATGAGGGTACAAAATAGTTGGAGTGTGTGTATTGATTATAGGAATCTAAAACAGTCTACTCGTAAGGACCATTTCCCCCTCCCATTTATTGATCATATGCTTGAGTGACTTGCTGGGAAAACACATTATTGTTTCCTGGATGGATTTTATATATATTTTCATGTTCTTATTTCTCCGAAGGACCAGGAGAATACAAAAATAACTATTCCTTTTGGTATGTTTTCCTACAGAAGGATGCCATTTGGACTTTTTAACACCCCAGGTACCTTCCAGCGATGCATGGTGAGTATTTTTTCTGATTTTATTGAGACATTCAGGGAGGTATTCATGTATTATTTTACAGCGTATTGGTCTTCATTTGATTAATGTCTAAGTATTTTGGGAAAGGTGTTGAATCGTTATATTGAGAAGAATCTGGTCATGAACTTTGAAAAGTGTCATTTCATGGTAGAGAATGGCATTGTCTTAGGTAATGTACTGTCAAAACATGGGATAGAGGTTGATATATCTAATATATAAATTATTTCATCCTTACCCTATACCTCATGTGTGTGTGATGTTAGGTATTTCCTAGGGAATGCAGGAATTTATTGGCGCTTCATAAAAGATTTTTGTAAGATTGCTCTTCCTATGTCACGATTAATTCAAAAGGATTTTGATTTTGTGCTTGATGATTCTTGCAGTACTTCCTTTAAGGAGCTAAAGAAGTTTCTAACCACTCCACCTATCATACAACCCCCATGGTGGGATATTCCTTTTGAGCTTATGTATGACGCCTCCAACTTCACAGTTGAAGCTATCTTATCTCATAGGGTGGAGGGACGTTCACATGTGATCACATATGCATCGAGGACACTGGATTCAGCCCAATAAAACTACACAACCATGTAAAAGGAGTTTCTTGTTATAATGTTTGCTTTATATAAATCCCATTCAGATTTATTGGGCTCTAAAGTAGTCGTTTTTTCTAACCATGTAGCTCTGAGGTACCTCTTGAAGCAGCCAGATGCAAAGCCCAGGTTGATCTGGTGGATGCTCTTTCTTCAAGAATTTGATATTGAGATAATGGAAAAAAGGGGTTATAAAACTTAGTGAAAGACCACATGAGTAGGCTTACTCACACACTAGAGGATGACACCTTGGACGAGGTACCACTTCGGGACACTTTCCCCAATGAGAATCTTTATTCCATCTTAGGGACACATCCTTGGTATGCAGATTTAGTTAACAACCTTGTTGCCTCTGAAATCTCTAAAAATTTAAAGAAACATCAAGTCCAAAAATTAAAAATTGAGTCTCAGTATTATGTTTCAGATGATCCATACCTATGGCGCATGTGTAGGGACCAGGTTATTAGGAGGTGTGTCCCTGATCATGAGTTTGAGTCTATTCTACAATTTTTTCATACACATCCTTGTGGTGGACACTTTGGACCCCAACGGATAGCTAGGAATGTTTTGGACTCTGGATTATATTGTCCTAGCTTATTACTTGATGCCCATGTGTATTGTAAGTCATTCTCTCATTACCAACACACTGGGAACATTTCTTGAAGATATGTGATGCCCCAACAACCCATACTATTCTGTGAGATTTTTGATGTATGGGGCATTGATTTTATGGGTCCTTTTCCTAGTTCATTTGGATTTTTATATATTTTGGTTGTTGGTGATTATGTGAGTAAATGGGTTGAGGCTAAGGACCAGGACTGATGATTCTCATGTTGTTGTGGACTTTTTCAAATCGCAAATATTTTGTAGGTTTGGAGTACCGAAGACCATCATCAGTGACCAAGGTGCACACTTCTGCTATCGGAATTTCGCTTCCCTCCTTCGGAAGTATGGGGTGACACACAAAACATAAACACCATATCACCCTCAAAAAAATGTCAAGGTTGAGGTTTCAAATAGATAATTTAAGAAAATTTTGGAGAAACCTGTGTAACCAAATAGTAAAGATTGGAGAAAGAACTTCGATGATTCATTGTGGGATTATAGGATTTCATACAAGACACCCATTGGAATATCCCCATTTTGGATTGTTTTTGGGAAAGCATGTCATCTCCCCGTGGAGCTTGAGCATCGGGCTTATAGGGCTATAAAGAAATGCGACATGGATTTGGCCCAAGATGGAATCCAAAGGAAGCTACAAATTAAAGATCTTGAGGAGATTATATTGTAATAATATGAGAACTCAAGGCTCTATAAGGAAAAATAAAAATCTTATCATGATAGAATGAACCAACAAAAGGAGTTTCATGTTGGAGAGAAAGTCCTTTTCTATAGTTCATGACTAAATTCGATTCCTGGTAAGTTGTGTTCCAGGTGGTTAAGTCCTTATGTTGTGACTAATATTTTTCCTTATGGTTTATAGGATATCACACAAGAGGACACATGATAGAGCTTTACAGCAAATAGGCAATGTTTGAAGAGATACATTGTGGGAGTTCCTATTAATGCAGTGGATTTTATCAAACTGCATGACTCCATCATCACTTGATCAAATCAGGATGTTCTTAACCCTTTAACTTTATTATTCCTGGTCCTATTTAAAATTATACATTTCATGTGAATATATCATTCCATGGGTTCACATTGAAGACAATTCAGTATTATAATTGTGGGGGAGGGAACCTTTTTGTTTAATAATTTCAATTGTTTTCCTGTTTTAAAAAAATGAGTGTTTTTCAAATTTTGTGTGTTTATTTTTCAATTTTCTATGTGTTTTTGAAACTTTTGAGCTGAAATGACACTCAAAAACCATTTTGAAATCCATATCAATAAGTGAAACAATTTATCCCTCGAAACTAATCTTAAATGAATACTGAAATGAATTTGTTTCAAGTTCTAAAATTTATTTATTTCATGAAAAGTACACTGAATTTTGAATCTCATGCCACATCTCACTATATTTATATTTGAAATCACTTTCTTATGAGGCTTCTAAACCATTATTTTCATTTTCTTTACATTCACCTCACTTGTTGAGAGAACCAATCAATGATTGATTTAACCATAATTTGATTTATTCCTGTCAAAACTTCAGGGTTTGAGGTACTTATGTTTAAATTATTGAGGCATTTGTTTAGTATTAAAGCCCCTATTTCAAAGAATACTTTTTTATAATGGTCTACCTTCAACATTTAATCCTTGTAGCCCTTAGAATCCATGAACATCCTATTTGGTTAGCCACATTACAATCCACTTTTCCCTATCCAACCATCTCTTGAAGTGAAATTCCATAATCTAGTTGAACTAAAGTGTGGGGGAAGCTATCTTGTGTTGTGATACCACATTTTGTGATACATTGGCTGGAAAATTAAATTCTGAAGAGATGTGTTTGCTGCTGAAGAAAGTCATTATATTGAAAGGTGTGTATTTTCTAGAGCTTTCATGATAAGTGAAGTTGTGCCTTTTTTGGAGCTTCTAATTGAGGTAGAATGTTGTGCCTATCGGTAGCTTTCAAGAAAATCATGTTTGAGAAGATTGAAATTTTAGTTGATGAATGATGAATAGCGTAGACATTACATGAGTTTTTATGATGATGAAGCTGAATTGATACTATGGGGATTAATGAGGAGACAATATTTACGTGAAAATTAGATTATTGAAATCTTGCTTAAAAAAGAGTCAAGCCCTCCTCATTCAGCCTCGTAGTTTTTCACATTTAAATCCTACCAACTAAAAGCCACAGAACTGCCCTGAAAAGTCCTCATGATAAACATATGTCCTTGACTCACATCGGGTGGCGATGTAGGAATTCATCAAGCTAATGGTGACCCTTGTATGATTTTTAATGAGAAAGACATTGCAAAAAAAATTCATATTTGTGTGATAATATAAAAATCAAGCGAGGTAAGTGTTTTGTGCATGGGAGGATAAATGAAGTGGAAATATATTGAATGATATAAATGGAGAACTTTAAGTAATATTTTTTATGATTCATGATATCTTTTGATTCTTGGTGTGGAATTGATGTATCTCAATGATATGCGTTTTAAAATTTTATTTGATTTGATATTGATGTTTACTTGATATGAGGTTTTTCTGAGGATTGATAAAGGGTAAGTGTGGGGGAGTTAATAAAACAATATTTTTTGAGTATTTTAATGATAATAAATGATATAATTTCCTCACATTATGATATATATGTTCAACTATGGAATATTTGGGATTAGATCATTCATTTTCAAATTTGATGAAAATTCCTGTTTTACACCTTTCAAATACACTGTAGTATTTCGGGCATCAATATTTTTCAGTAAATTATTTTGACTTAATATTTTGTAAATGTGTTCCTGACATAATGGGATACAAATTCTATTCAATAATTGGCAGCTGGATCATGCATATGGGTGGGATAAATGGGCCATCAATAAAAAGCGGTACTGAACTATCCAGATTGGACATCACTTCACATTTTAGGCCGTATCTTCTTCATCCGTTCTTGGATTGAGCCCACATTTTGAGGAAAGCTCAGGAAAATGATTTGGAACTAATAATAATTCTAGATGGTCAGCCCATTAAAACGTTTTGGAGGTCCACTGTGTGGTGTAACTTGGAATAAAATATTTGGTCGTGTTTTCATTTCACACTTACAAAGTTATGTAACCCTAGCCCTCACAAAATCTATTTAAAGGGGGTTTTCACTCTTTTGGAGGGATGGCCGAGGATTTGGGAATGTGTGGAAGAAATTTTGTCTCTTGGGAGCCCCTCCCAACTCTTGTAAGAAGTAAGGCTCTGTGAAAACCTCTCTTCCAAAAAGGCTCTCCTCTCCCACCTCCTCTTAGTATTTCTTTTCTTTCATGTTTGATTCTTTAATTTCTATTCAAATAATATTATGTGTTCTTCCATTTTATTCATCTATTAATATTCTTAATTGGTTTGAATCAATATTGGAGATGATATTGGGTTCTACCCTTTCAATCCCTTGCTCATGCAAAACGTCTCCACGATGACCACACCGCCCAAGAAAGTGTAGTTTTTTTAGTGATAGATCTATCTTATACCCTCTTCATTTAATTATTTTGAATCATTGAGCTACTTTAATTCACTTAATATGATCCATGAATTGTTTTTTTAAAATTATAAGAAACTAATCAAGCAATTGAATAATTAACACACACAAAACGCGAGGTTGATATTTTGTGTAAATTATGAGAGAGTAATCTTAATTGGTAAAACAAGACCACACGGGATAAATTTGTAGAGTTCAATTATAATCCTCAAACACAATTCGTCCTCATTTACAGAGTTGATATGTTCTCTATTTAACCACTGGACATAATATAACCTTATAAAAACAATAAATGTAGGGCGCTATGATTGTGTGTTCTGAAGCAAGCCTAGGGTTTAAGTAATTTCATCTTTGTGGTTAAGTTTAGGGTTCAAGGGTAAACAAATTAGGGGATCATAATTAAGTGAATATTTATTTAAATGATAAAGATTAATAATTAAATGAAGATATAGATTTATATCAATCATTCCATATAAAATATTTTCTAAAAAAAATCTTCTTGTTGTGTCTTTTCAATCAAACTTCATTTCAAAACTAATAACAAAAAAATGAAATCTTCTTCCAGAAAACTTCTTTATGTTTTATAAATGATAAACAACCACACCCATCCTTTCAAGTAGTGTTTTAATTATATTCTATTTTACTATTATAATACCTTCAATAATTTTTTTAATTTACTTCCTCCTTTGAGAGACGACCTTGGTCAGCCACTCTGCTGCACCTAATTACCCAAAAACCACAAATCATTTGAGGGAACCAACGAAATCGTTCTTTCAACCGGAGAAGTCTCTTTAACATTATTTTGTAAGGGAGTAACAATTTACTTTCATGTGGGAAAATGAATCACGTTTTAATGTCATATCACATGGATTAAAGAGATCTTAGTTTATGGTAATTGGGATTGGATCGTAAGGTTGTGCGGTCCAATATGTGGGTACCACCTTACCTAGAATCCTAAACCCATGTGAGTCATTATTGGTGTGGGAAAATATGAGTGATTTCAGGATTCTCCATCACAATAGAGTGTACAATATTAAAAGGGGGAACACCTGGTAGGAAAATCCCAACCATGCCAACATTTCTACTCAACATGTAGGGATGCACATAGTAACATCTGGGGTGTCGATAATACGAAAGGGAAAGTGGTGCATAAAGATTTGAACCACTGTTTCTGATATTTGGGATGTAGTGAAAGTGGAATGATGATAAGGGATATCTTTTTACCCAATTCAAAACACAACATATGTATCAATCTACTAGGGATTAGAACAAAAAAATGAGGGTTGGTCACTGACCATATTTGCAACACGGGCTATATCTCAAAATTTCATTCGATGTCCTTTGGGACATTAGACCAATATGGTATGTGAGTTGTGAGGCTGAGCATCCATACTATTATAGGGGTCCCTTAAGATGTAAAATATGTTGGAGACCCCAAATAAAGGGACACATGGAGTGGGTTATACCCATGCAGTTTACTATCATCCATCATGGATAAATTTAAGAAGGGAAAATCTCAAGGAAGGTACATGTTGTAGTTGACCATAAATCCAATGCAGATGTGGGAAAAGGAAATTCACACCATACCACACACTCCTAAAAGAACCCAGACCAAAATTCCATAGAGGTGAAGGGGGGTAGCAGCTAGACCATAGTTGGATGGTTTGTGTGTCTCCACATATCCCGTAAGGTTGGTAATCAAGCCGGATGTAATTCGTGAAGATGGAATTGTAGATGGCCAATACTAAAAGGGGTGATATCCTCTCAGAAGAGAAAAATACTTAATTTTTACACAATTTAATGTCATGAGAACTAGTACATTGGATGACTTAGATTAAAGGTCTTAGAGTTTGGAAAAAAGGGGACAAGAGGTGCGGCAGAGCACCATTGAGGTAGACACTGTGTGGGGGAGTATAGAAATATTCCATACCAAATCAAACCTTTTCAAGAATAAAAATACAAACCAAAAAAGGGAAGTCAAGGTTCATAATTATGCGTCAATACCTGGAGGCAAAGTGCATGGGAAATGCTGCATAACCCATGAGTGTGAGAATCAATGCACACATGGTTATGGTGTGTTGAATTGTAGAGGTCCACTGCAGAAGAGAGGAGATGGCTTCTTAAATGAATATATTATGGAGCTTGGACCAGAAGGTAATACATTCAAGGTAGAGATATATAATGTAGTTCAATAAAATAATACAATGTGAATGAGGAATAGGGAGTTCCACATCGCATCAAAACTTCCCAAGAGGACTCATACAAATAGTTTAAAGTCATGATTTCCATATTTGGATTCCTAGTTTTAGATTTTAACTCATAGTTTAAGGTCATATGGTTGCAACCAAAGAGATGTGTGGTTTTTCCATGCAGTTACAAACCTTAAACAGATCCCTAATCCCATGTGAGCTATGCTTGATGAGGGAAACAAGGGGGGAGATGATCTTTACAACACATGGAAGTACACTATGGTAAAATAGAGGTGTAGGGTCAAGGATAACGCCTTGAAACTGGTTCGTCATCTCAATGTGCAAAGGTTCTCGGAGGGATAACACCAAGGGTGTTAATGTTTCATATGAACATGATGAATTGGAAATGGGTGTGAATCATGCGACCAAAACCTAGGGAGTCATGCGGTTGGTGTAACATTGGAGTATAATTGTTGATCATATATGAAGTAGAACATCTATATCATATGACCTGAGGTGGTAAAAAACACCAATGGGTCAGTTGTTGATTGTATTCTAAATGCTGAAACCGCCTCAAAATGTCATTCAAAATCCTATGGGATGTTTGCCCGAAATAGAAGGCATGCTATATAACCAAGAATCTATATAATTTAGGGGTATATTTAGATATGAAAGATGATGTGAACCCAAATAATGGGACTGATGAATCATTGAAATGGAATAAAATCCTGTCCATAGAGAATCTAAAACACTATTTCCTAATCCTCAGTGTATTTGAGCGCATTGATGAGGCATAAAAGAGATCTAGGGGGCCAGTTAAGGGTAGACGACTCAAGTGGAAGAGTGGATGAATGGTGAAAATAGTTTGATGAACCTGGGGATGGACCTGAGGGCCACATGTCTGAGCATTACTATATATCCCATTAGTTTGGGAATCAATCCACACATAGTTCTAAAACTCCATGAAGTTTAGCATCATGTGGTAAGGATAGAAATGGAAGTGGTTTCTCAAGAGATGAATTTCTATGGTATGGAAGAATAACCCGACGTGAATGAGGACAAAGGAAGTCTGCAACATAACATGCACCAATCATAATACTAGGAGGGAACCCAGAAAAAGGGAATGTGAGAAGGAATAAAAGAACCTGGGGTTGGACTTGAGGACAACATGTTTAAATATTCCAATGTACCCCATAAATATGGGATTCAATCCAAACGTACTTTTGGAAATGTCATTCAGTTTAACGCCATGCAGTAAGGGTGAGAGGAGTATCGTCCCAAAGGAGATGTGCATTGTGTGGTAAAGAAAACATGAAGTGAATGAGGGAAAAGGAATTCCACATCCAACCATGCACTTCTAGCAGGGGAACCAGGCTGAGAGGTTGGAAGATAAAAAAATGGAAAAGTTTCATGTGTTTTTAACATCCTGCAAGATGAAATGGAACATTTAATTTAAGGTAATTTAGAAAGAACCATATATTCCATGTATTTTAATATCTCGATGGTAAGAAAAAATGGTTTAACATCGTGTGGGATAGAACCAATCATAGTTTAAGGTCATATATCTCTGACCGTGAGTTGGTAAGTAAAGTCTAGAAAGATTTAGGAACTTTGGTCTGGACCCAAAGAGGAAATGTCTTACCATTCATATGTATCTCATAAGAATAGTAATTAACCCATAAATAGTTCTTAATGTTACTTGTAGTTTAATGTCATGTGTTACTGTTGAGGGTGAAAGGGAAAACCCATGATGAGGGGGTACATGGTGCGGATATTTTAAACCTATCATGAATGAAGACCAAAGGGGCCTCATGACACATCACATAATCCAGAAAGGAATCTTAGATCAATGGGTCAAACAAAAGGGAATATTTGTACTAACTAGGGCTGGACCCACAGAAAAAATGTATGGTCATTCATATATATCCCATAAGGACATGAATCAATCCATACATAGTTATTGAAGAGTAATGTTGTAAAAAACCAACACTGGTGGGGGAAATCCTCCTTGGTGAGGAAGTTTAAGTATCTTATATGATGGGGAACCCTAAAATCATAAAGGGTAGGTCACAATATTTTGGAATGTAGAGTTTATAGCTAGGCCCAAAGAAAAAATGTATGGGTGTCACTACTCATCCAATAAGGATGGGTGTCAAGCCATATGTTTTTCTTGAATTCTATGTAGTTTAACATCATGCGGCGAGAACAAATAGATATCTTATTTTAGGGTCATAGAGCTCGGACCATATGACATGTTTTTCATTTACAATTTACCATCATTCAAGATGAAGTATTTCTAATGTAAATTATTGATTGAGGAATTTGGAATTGGTGGGATGAGTAATGTTCTCACCATCCATGGTTACTACGGAGTATGCTACATTGGGGTAAAACATGTGAATGATATATGGCCCCTCCTATGTGGGCTCCATCATTGGTGGATTACTTCTAGGTATCATAGGTATTCTCAGGGAAAGAACCATTTCACCTTGAAGGAAGTAGAAGAGATTAAATTTCTCATTGAAATGTATGGCTATCATATTCTGGTGTCTCTCTAGGTCATGCAAGGAATGAATCCTATTCTCATCAAGAGCATCCAATTTATCCAAATAAATGTTGGCTACTTTTTCTAACATCTTTTAATCATATATTTTTGTGTGAAGTGATGGTAGCTGGATCTCGGTAGGTGGGACTACCTCTGTTCCGTACACTAGGGAATATGGGGTCACTTGGGTAAATTACTATTCATCATCTAGTATGCCCATGGAGTGTTAAAGAACTTTTTTGACCAAATTTTCTTGTTTTGAATAACCATATTTTTCAGAATGTTGGAGAGGGTATTGTTGAAAGCCTCAATCAAACCATTTTCATATTCATGGGAGCGAGGAGTATGGTTGGACCAGATACTATACATGGCATACAATTTCATCATCTCAGCTACTCAGAAGTTTCTACCATTATCAGTGAGAATGGAATGAGGTACTCTGAATTGTTGGATGATATTGGAGCTCATCAAATCAATGATTGAACATGAATTGACTTAATTGAGTAGAATTTACCCTTCCCATATGGAAAAAAAATCTATGGTTGTAAGGATAAACCTACAAAGGTTATCTGTTGCTGGTGGATATGGTCCCATGACATCGATTCCTCAGACAGAGAAGGGACAAGAGTAATTGGTAGTTTTGAGAGGATCTGGTGCCTGATGCAGAAAATTAGCATGGATTTGGCACGTGTGGAACCCCTTTGAGAACTCAATACATTCATGGCCTATGGTATACCAGAATTATCCCAACCTTTGGATATAAAGAGATAGTTTTAACCCTTCCTATTGAGCTCCACAAGAACTCTCATGGACATCCTAATTAACCTCAATGATATCATCTCCATGAATTAAATGGAAAAGAATTCAATAAAAGATTCATCTTTAGAATATTTATTCAAGGTTGGGACCACTCTGTAGAGTGATCTAGAGAACACGATGATGGGTTTTCAAACATTCGGCTCTATCTGTTGGGAGATTTCCATGTTTGAGGTACTCAATGAAAGGAGTTGTCCAATTATAATCCCCTTACAGTGTTGTGGCAGGGGGACCTAGAGGTCTTAATGTATATGCACCGGCAGTAATATGGATTACCTACTAGATATCATCATCATCTTCAGTTACAAGATCGATAAATATTTGATATGCTAGATGGATGATCAAATCATCTTATTCATTCTCAGTATGATATCCGGAAATGGTTTCCAAGGTATCGGCTCGACCATTCTGCGACCGGGTAATATGAATTATAAGGACCCAGCCATAAATATTTTATAGAAGAGGACCTTTATCCAGACTAGATTCTAGAAAACAGATACAAACATTCTGATTATTAGTCACTGTAGAACGAAATAAAGTGATCAAATACATGACGTCTGTTATCTCTGTAAGTGATGCAAACGCCTTTAGAAAACTCTGTTGGACCTGCAAAAAATAATTTTAAACAAGGCTGAACATTAAATATTCCCAGTAAGGGGTTTAATAACCTTTGAGAAAATCATTATAAAATATTCTTTGAAAATAAATTAATAAATACATAAAAAATAACTTTTATTACTACATAAAATTATTTATAATATAAAATACTGTGACATTTTGTAAAATACATATGTTCAAAATTGCTTTAAAAAATTCAGTGTTTTTAAGAAAACAATATGAATGCTTCTAAAAACAAAACTCTATTTTGAGGTCACATGAATTGATGAAGGCTATCTGGGCCTACCCACATAGTGAAGGATGGATTCACTCCCCAAAAACATTCAATATTTACAGTCATCAAGCATCATCTTTTTGAACAATAATTTTTTATTCTTGCTTTACAGATATATACATTTTCACTGGAGTTTTCCAATTTTAAAAACATGTCATTGCTTTAAAATTCACATTCATCATTATAGATTTGTATATATATAATCTGATGTATATAAATGTATGGAATTCCATTCCATCACGTACAAGTATGGTTACAATGAAAACTTCTACTGTATATGTTTTTTATGGACTATCCGTGTATTAAATTCTTTTTCTGATAAATAGATTTTTCACAATAGATCGTAACAATTAATTATAAAATTGTAAATGAAAAATTTAAAACAAAATGCTTTCAATGTATTAAATGTACTTATTAATTACAGAATTTAAACCTTGAAGATTGATACCATAAATTTATTATTATGCAATGAGTTTCGTTGATAAGAATATTTGCATGGCCATGACTGCATGTAGATGAAAAGTTTAAAATAACTCATCGATATATTATGCACATTTTTTTTTGAAATATAATGATAAATAGACGATAAAAATTATAAACATGACAATTAATTTCGTATCCATATACAAATATTATGGGTTGAATAGTTTATTCAAAAACCCATACAACTAAGTTTGAATTTAAAGAGGGAACATCATTGCCAACATAAAATTAGAAATACGGTTTAAGGAATAACAAACCCATTATAAGTATATACTAAAAAAATAACCAATAGTTGTGTATATACACATTTATATACACATATATGTAAATGAAATTGTGAAAATACCATATAAATATACCCTTACAATGAAGTGATTTTAGACCCATTGTGTCAGGAAAAACATTTCATGTATGCAAATTGAATAAAAACAGTTTGATTTTACATGATTATACAGATATATATAATAAATATATTGACATATACATATAATACATATATTTACAAATATATCAATTGAAAAAAAACAATTAAATCCCTTTTGTAAACAGGTTTAAAAACTCTTTATAATCATTAAAACACTAATTTTGAGGATCATAAGTCTATAACCAAAAATAATTATATAAAAAATAACACATAAAGGTTTCTTTGAAGAAAACATGAGTTGTAGGTGATATTAATACACTCTTAAGAAGATTTTCAAAACATAAATATAAATAAGATTTTCCCTTACGCGAACCAAAAAATATAGGGTATAAAGAAATAAGTAAATTTCTCTTACAAAATAATAATCGTAAACATAAATTGATAAGAAAATAATACCTTAAAAATCAATAACCTAAATCATAAATTAGTAAGCACAAAATAATCCCTTAAAAAATACAAGATAATAAATAAATGCTAGAAATTAATATTTATCCCTTGCCTGATTTTGCAGAATACCTGTTAAAGATGTTTTTCTAAAACGACTCTACACACTTACCCGAAACATAAAAAATAATTGATTTGCAAACTTCATTGGAGCATACACAAAGGACTCTTATTTTCCTAACATTTACTGTTACATAGTGAAATTAAAATAAACAAATTATAAATATTATTTGAGGACTAGATGTAGAGACAAAATTCAAAATAGTGGTAGGTATAAATTTGTGGAGCATGCTGATTAACAAGATGTAGAAAAATACAAATAATTATTTTGCAGAACATAGATAGAATGAAATAAACAATTCTAGATGACTAGAAATATGCAATCCAAAAAAATCCCT
The DNA here is from genome assembly GCA_963277665.1 of Viscum album. NCBI lineage: Eukaryota > Viridiplantae > Streptophyta > Magnoliopsida > Santalales > Viscaceae > Viscum > Viscum album. Next base: position 352,198,740 of record OY728123.1, read on the forward strand.
TCTGTTCATGAATTGAATCCATGATGTATTCAAAAAATGAGACAAAAATTAAAATTTGTCCGATCATACTGGAATTAATTGAGAAAGGAAAACAATAATAGGTTGAACCATAGCAATATTATACCTAGATTCTATAACTATAAAGAACGTACCTCCCTTGGATCAAGATTCTGTGACTTGGAAATACTAATCCTGTTGGTAAAAAAATGAAGACAGGCGAACATGGCTGGACATCTACCTCATCCATAGTCAGACACTGCTCGGATTCGACCAAAAGATTGTCAGCTGGACTTTACTCTCTAGACGATGCTCGTTGCTGGTGACGCCACACAAAGACCCCATGATGGTGATCCTGTTTTACTCTCACTCTCTAAATCGTGACACCCAAAATGTGGACTCCCCAAATCCCATTATGGGATTATCTTCTCTTTTTTCATTAATTCCCTCATGGGCCTCCCCTTTTCCAACTTTTTGTTCCTCCTTTACCTTTTTCCTTTCTTTTTACATTTTTGGTTCACTTTACAATGTCACCACCTAAATTTATTAAATTCAATCTAACCTTTCAAATTATGTTTTTATTTATCATGTTCTCTTTAAAAAAAAGTTTACAATTCAATTAAAATTTATATTTAAATAAATTCCTTTTTTATTATTAATATAATCATATTTATTTAAAAGGAATGTGTATATATATATTTATATGTATAGATTAATTTTTTTAATAAATATATAATTCATTTTTTATCAAATACGAAACATTATTAAATCATTTTATAAAATTTGTATCATTAAAAATAATATATAATTTCCAAATTTTAAAATTATAATATATAATCATAGTTTTATATTGAAAAATTTTTAATAGAAGAAATTATATAATGAATTCATTATTAATTCAAAACAAATATTTCTTATACATATATATATGTATATCACATTTTGAAAATAAACATTACATAAAAATAAACTCTTTTTAATAGATAATAAAATCATGATTTTAAATTATTCTATTAAATAACCTTTGATAATAAATATAGTGTTCTTTTTAACTAAGAAGAACAATATATTTATATAATTTTTTTAATATAAAATATTTTTTTATAGACTATAAATAATAAGTATCATTAATTGTTAATTTATAATAAAATTAAAACACGTAATTTCAGTAATTATTTTTTCATAACAATATCTCAAATAGTATTAGTTTTTTATAACTACTAATTTATCCATTTAATACATACCCAGATGTTCAAGAGAAAGGAACGCCTACTCCCAAGAAAATTTATTAATTAAAAAGTAAAGTATACAGCACAGAGTCAGAGAGGTGGACCACAAAGGTGAGAATAAGTCTCTCCATGACTATTAGCCTACACAAATACATTACAAAACTCTGGTCACACATAGGACCAACTGAAGCTCACCTCTTCAATAGCTTTCTTGGAAAGAGAATCCGCAACATGGTTGGCCTCACGGTAAATATGTAGGACTTCAAGTAAGAGAGAGTCTACAACCCAAAGGCATTTCACCCAAGCTGGTAACATCCTCCATGGAACATTCCTAGACCGATCCCCAAGTATTTGAACAGCAACAGACGAGTTGGACTCAAGCCAAAGATCACGCCATCCATATTGGACATCATACCTGATAGCATTTATCATGGCCCAAAGATTTTCTTCAATGGAAAACTCATTGCTAATATAATGGAAGAAGCATCATGTAATGAACACCCTGTGAGTTCGGAAGACACCACCACATCTGGAGAGACCTGGCGTGCCAGCAGCCGCCCCGTAAACATTGAAATTCAACCATCGAGATATGGGTGGAATCCAGTGAACATGTTTCATCATTAGCTGATTCTTCACCCTGCAATTGACACCACGAGACCTCAACAAGCCGAGGTCAGAAACATCATTCCTCATGGTACTGGTTTGGATGTTGGAAGCAGTCCGAATTGCACAATATATTGCCAGAACAGTAGCATGGAATGAGGGAGCAGTGCTGCTGAAAATTACAGAATTTCTTGCCTTCCAAATGGAAGACAGCAGGTTGGCCATGGATGTTAATAAGAGGGATCAGACCTGCATACTACAGTCAATCCTACATATGAATTTCATCTGTCCTTCAATCAAAAAAGAGGGGATTCAGCAGTTACAAATCCCCTGCACATAGGACCATAATCTAGAATCAAAATTTAATGAAATAAACACATGTTCAGTAGTTTCTTCTAGCTATAGGCAGAGGATACAAGTAGCAGACAAAAAGAGTCCAGACCGGTGAAACATGGCCTGTAAAGGAAGCCTTTTTTCCAGATTTTCCAAATGATTAAAGCTAATGCCGAGGGAATTAAGGGATTGTAAAAATCCATGACCCAAGATGGAGGGTCCAAGGAAGCACCGTACAGTAATCTGTAGCCCTCCCTTGTATTAAACATGCCATTAAGATTTGGAATCCATACCAATTTGTAAAAATCAAAGTAGCAGTATTGTGGTATTTCCGTACCAACATGATTCGGAATCATGTTGATGATTGTTGAATTACCCTAGAAGTCAGCAATGGAAGTCTCTCTTAAGAGAGGAGGTATGGAAACATAATCACAAAGAGGTCGAGACAACCAAGGTTTGGTCCATGGGTTTAGAGGGGATTTCTTGAAAACAATACATTTCGAGTGAGTCATAAGGTCAGCATAGGCCTGTTTAATGGAATACCAAACAGATGAACAGAGATGGTTAGAGTACCCATTGTAAAGCTTTGCAACGAACCTGGTTCAAAAAAATTCCATGGAGTCTTCTGATTTGGAAATTAAGTTCCAAGTGAACTTGCTGATCAAGGTATCATTGAATAATATGATATCTTTGACACCCAATCCACCCATATGAGAAGGTTTGATGCAGTCTTTCCAAGCCACAGTGACCAGCTTCCTCTCATGAACCGAGCCAGTCCAAATGAAATTTCTAATCTTTCTATTTAGCTCCTTAATCAGGGCTCTGGGCCTTCTATACAAGGAAAAGGAATAAACAAACATCAAAGTGACCACTGAGTTAACAAAACATATCCTCCATGCTTGAGTAATGTTTTTAACCATCCAATTTGCTAACTGATTTGTGATCTTCATAGAGATATTTTCCAAATGGCACCTTTTAACCCTACACCGGAAAATTGGCATCCCTAGGTAAATAAATTGATTCACTCCCTTCTTGAAACCAAGCCACCATGCCACTTTTCATTGCTTTGATGCGAGAATACCACCAACAAACATAACCAATGATTTCCCCCAGTTAATAACCAGACCTCCAACCTCCTCATAGTGTGAGAAGATTCCATTGATACAAAAGACAGTTTCTTTATCAACTCTCCCAAAAAGCAAAATATCATCGGCATAGAAAAGATGTGAGGGAGCATGTAACTCACGCCCTATTTTTATCCTCTGATATGATCCATAATTGGAAAGATCAGGGAGGCACCAACTTAGGTAATCCACTGTGATAGAAAAAATCTTCCCAGAGAGAGGGTCTCCTTGCCTGACCAATCTTGAGCATTGAATGAAGCCCCTAGTAGATCCATTGATCAGAATTGATATGTTGCCACTTGCAAGGATAGAGCCAATAATTTCAATGAACTTCTGTGAGAACCCATGCATCTCGAGAATGGTGAATATTAAACTCCATTTAATGGTTTCAAAATCCTTGTAGATATAAATATTCAAATCCATGTTACCACCCTTAACCTTTTTCTTCATGGCATTGACACTCTCAGAGGTTGTGAGGAGACAATTTTGAATGTTTCGCCCTAGAAAAAACTCAAATTGATTATTAGAAATGAGTCCCTTTGAAATACCACCCAGTTGGTGAGTTGAGATTTTGATAATCACTTTTGGAACATTATTTCCAATGGCAATAGGCCTGAAATCCTTAATCTCAAGTTCATTATCATTCTTTGGAATTAAGGAAATGAATTTTGAGTTCATTCCACCGAGCATATGGGATGATCTAAAAAATCATTCACACCATTTGTGACCTCAAGATGGACAATATCCTAGAAAAACATAACGAATTTTTTTGTAAAGCCATCAGGGACTGCTACACTATCAATATTTAGGGATAAAAGGGCTTCATGTACCTCACGTGCCATGGGAATATCAACAAGATTCTTATTTTGATCATCCTCGATAGAAGGATCAAAAGAATGGATAATTTTCTCAGAGTTATCATCACCATGATCTGAGTAAAGCTTTTCAAAGTAGGCAATGGCTGCATTTTCAATGTAATTCTCTAAGGAGAAGAGATTCCCCTCAATGTTAAGGTCTTGTATACTTCTATTGGCCCTTTTCTCCCTATTCATGCAATGAAAATTTTTTGTATTTCTGTCTCCATTCCTTAGCCAACTAATATTGAACTTATTTTGTGCCAATTTTTCATTCATATCCAAGAGATTTCCCAGATTTTCTGTAGCCTGTATTTCATTTTGAGTTGGTAAGTCTTGAGCCAATCTAGATTGTTGACAGTTCAATAGAGCGGTTTCAGCCTCCTTAATGTAATTACCAATGGAGGCAAATGAATTTTTGCTCCATTTTTTCAACCGTTCCTTGACAAGATTTAATTTTCAACAAAGAATGTAAGAGGGGAAACCCAAAAAATCATTTTTTTCAACAATCCAGGATAATTTCTCAGCAGCCTAGGACAACTAGCCACGCATTATTAAACTTGAAGGGAAGGGGTATGGACTTCAATTTTCTAAAGCAAACATAAAAACGAATGGGATTGTGATTAGAATTTTACCTTGGGAGAGTTATCCCAGAAACATCAATCATTTCATTCTTATCATCCACTTTCACAAAGCAGATATCTAACTCACTTGCCTACCTCTCATTAATGTTGAGTCGGCTCCATGTAAACTCATCTCCCGTAATGGGTACCTTGGTGAGACCACATATATCTAAACAAGCTGAAAGATCAGAGGCTGAGGCCCGACAAAAGTTCTCAGCAATATTTTCCTCAGGCTGATGAACAGTATTGAAGTCACCAAGTAAAACCCAACTACTCGACAAATTCTCAGAAATATCCTCTATGTTTTTCCACAGTGCACGTCTTATTTTATAGATATTAAAATCATACATAAACATCACTGAACATGAGGCATTACCAAAACAACATTTGAGGGTAACAGATTGGGCATCAGTCAACACTGAACTAGTTGAAACACTATCATTCTTTATCAACCACAAGGCTTCCATGTTCGTGTCATGATGATTATTTTCAACAAAGAAGTAACCCAGAGAAGCCCATTTAAAAGACATAAAATTTTCAAACATCATCCTTGGTTCAACAATGCGTAAAAATAATGGCATGTTGGTCATAATAAAGTGTCTATGGGACCTGATCATGGGAGGGTTCCCAATCAATTGACAATTCTAGAAGAGGATTTTCATTTTTTAGATCTAAGCCTAGTGCTAGTCCCATCAAATGTTAGTGTCACCTGCCTCTCAGAAGGTTTAGTAGCAGTACCACTGGGAGCACATGACACATGCTCATCTGAAGCATGGTCATCATCCTCTTCATTAGAATCCTCAACATTGAGTAAAGAAAACCTATTGTCGGTGGCAATATGGACAGATAATAAACTTGCAGGTAGTACACTTTTTGCAACCATATCCTCATGAACCTGAACATACACATTTGGATGAGCAGAGGCCACATCGACACTGTGATCATAGCCAACCGTAACTTGTCCACTGTGACCTGCATCAGTCAAAGGATCTGTCAACATGTCTTGCACAGGGTTTACAACCTCATTAGATCTTGTGATAACTTCCTTAAGAGGGATTGCACATTGATCTTGTACAGGAGCTACATGCACAGGACCAAACACAGAATATGTAGCCAAGGAAGGATGTCGGCCAGTGTCATCCTTCTATCTATTATCCCCCTTACTGACCTCCAAGACAGGGGTTAGTGCAATTGACTCCTCCATGACAGAATCACAAATCACACCTTCTTCTTCAAATTGAGTTGCCTCTTCTACAACCTGACGGCTTCCATCCTTGCTCCCACCCTTCACGGCATCCTGCACATGCATCCCCTTGTCAGTGGGGATTCCATCCTTGATCCCACCCTTCTCAGCATCCTATATATGCATCCCCTTGTCAGTGGGGGTCACAAGAGAAGCCTCCTTAGAGATAGAAGGACCAGAATCATTGACAGGAGCTGGTTTCTCGCCCCTCCATCTACAATTCTCTTTATCATGCCCGCAGACTTTGAAAAAGTTGCACAACTTGTTTATTTTACAATCTTATGAAATGTTTCTAAAGAGGTGACAATTCAGGAAAAAAATTGGCTTTCTTTCATAGAGGATTCCAAGGGTGATGGTGTCATATTTTCTAGTTTGCAACACTTCTTCCACCAGAGTAGTGGATATATCAACTTCCACCAGGATCCGAGCATAATGACCAAACATGGTATATCCAGTCTGATTATCAAGCCAGATTAGGTTCCCATGTGACAAGGAAATATCCCATAGGATTTGAGGGTGCCAATAGAGAAAGTTCAGTTTATAGACCCTTATCTATAATTGTGCATAGTTGTTCTTGATAGAATTGGGATCAAAATTCTGGTCCCATTCATGAATCCGTAGAAAGACTAGTCTGAGAGGGACCGAGCCAAAACTCCTAGAACAGTGCTTGATCACATCTAAGGGAAATAAAATGTGATTAAATCCCTCATCCCATCGCATTCATCTTCCACGCATTAATACCCCAGATTTCCGCAATCCTGGTATTGAGATCGGGAAACATCCATGGATTCACACCCTTTGGGACTACAACCTGTTCAATAATTAAGAATCTACATAACTTCAATCTCTCCTAAGAAGCAGTTTGATTTGCTGAGACATGCGCAATCCACCCTTTTCTAATGATCCTTCCAGCGGATGCTTCATAGTCAAGAAAGGATGAAGAACCAGTACTTGTGACAGCATCCATGACGATTTTCTTGATTCCATCACCCTGACGCTCACTAGTATTCTTCTTTGCAAAGAGACTAAATAGATCATTATGTCCAAAGCAATCATCATTGACCAATCTAGGAATTTATTTGCCTCCTAGATCATCAGGATCATGATTACCCAAACTAGGGTTCACATCATTTTCCTTCCCGCACTCCATTCCTCAATCAACATTAGCCCATTTAATACATATTTATATAATAAAACTAGGTATGTGATTTCTAGGTTGTTACATGAATGACCTCTGGCAAGGAAACAAACTGGGAAATTATCTGGCACGTTCACTCTAATAGGGGTAAATAATCCAAATTCCAGACGGCGTATTCACCGTTGATCTATTTGACGACCATCTCGGTGTCTTTCACATGTAGGTGGGGAACATCAATCTTGAGGGACAGTTTGAGACCAGTGATGAGGCTCTGACACCCTTCCCCATTATTAGTGTAGCATATTGAAAACAAGAAAGATTAGTGTAGGATAGCCAGTGCAGTCATTGGGAAGATGATACCCATAGCCACACAATTGAGTCTAATATCATTGATTCTTATGCTAGTTGGGATTTGGAAGCACCATATAATTGTATCTTCCAATGCATCTCAACTTGATCAACTGAGAGAGTTACCTCATATGGTAAAACAATATTGATGAACTACTATTCGGGGGATGGATAGACGGAAATAATTCAACCAATGCTTGACCCTTCATCACTTTATGTGGAAGGAACTTTATTTCAAACTATTGATGGATCACTACCCACTGAGCTAGACGTCATGTCAATATGGGGTGGTTCAAAATATAATTCAATGGGTATATGCAAGCCATTAGCTATATCTCATGGTGTGGCATGTAATGTCTCAATTTTTGGACTATGAATACCAGTGTTAGGAATATTCTCTCAATAAAGGAATATCTAGTCTCTATATCAAGGAGAATGCGACTGAGATAGTATAATCTATTCTTTGTCCCCTCATTATTCATTTTGGGTGATAAAGGAATGGATTTAACATTCTAGGGTGGTCATATAAAGTAATATAGGATTTCTAGAGATGTGTGGCATTAGAACAGGAGGATGTAACAGGTACTGCTTGATCTCCACAAAAGAAGATTGACACTCTTCATCCCACTAGCAGTCGACACCTTTCTTCGTGAGTTGTTAAATGGTATTACACTTAAGAGATAGATACAAAATTAATAGCCATATATAGGCTAAGTTTCCTTGAAGGCCTCTGAGCTCCCAAATGTTTCTAATAAGGACATCAATTTGATGTCTCTGATCTTCTCTAGATCGATCTTCGTACCCCTATATCTGACATCAAAGAAGAGGAACCTTCCATAACAAACCCCAAATGCACACTTCAAGGGGTCCATATTCAGATGTTAGGATCAAAGAAAGTCAAAAAAATATCTCAGGATCTCTAATATAGTCCCAATTTTGGAGTTCTTTTACCACCAAATTTCCAGATTGCATTCCAGCAATGTCTTGAGGATCGTCTTGAATATGTGGTGCATGGAATGTAGACACGTGGAAACTTCATTCTTCATATCTAAAAGAATTAATTGTTAACAGAATATACCTTGTGGTTCCCTGAAGGTGATAGACTCTTCAACCTCAGGGTCCATTCAAATTTTATTATATCCAGAATACCCATCCATTAAGTATAGATCCTGGAATCTAGTGGAAACATCGATCAAGAGATCTATTGCATGAAAGGAAAAATCATCCTTTGGATAGTGATAGTTGAGATCCTAGAAGTTGATTTTGACTCTGATCTATCCATTCTTCTTTCAAATGGTAAAAATGTTGGCTATCCATTTTGGGTACGGTACATCCTTAAAAAAATTTGATATAATGATCATATCAACTTCGACCTCAACCATGGCACTGTGAGAAGGGTGAATCATTCTGGGAGGTTGTTTGTAATCCCAATGGTTTTTCAAGAGACCAAGTCTTTGGATGGATACATGAGTATCTAGTCCTAGAATCTCATTTTCTCTCAAGGCGAATACATCCCAATGCAACTTCAGGATATCCACAAACTACTGGTGCTCTTCTGCAGAAATGGATACACTGATCAGTGTTTGTTTCTAATCTATATTGATGTCTAAGTTCACATGTACCAACTCATAAATTTTGTTGAAGATGCCTTTCCTCAATCATAGGAGGAGTTTCCTCCAAATAAACTTCATTTTCCATAATTATAGGATCATCTTTAGGGGAAATTCTTCAGTGTTGGCTGACCCAGATGGAAAATTTGTGTTAGCCTTAGTGGTAGTGGAATCCTCATTGGTGGAATCTTGTGCATATGAAACCATCAGGACAAAAGCTTTTGATCTGATCCCATGAGGCCTTCAACCCAAGGGGACACATTTTATAATATCAATGCAGTAGTGGTGTGACATCTGGAGTCGTTTCAACCTAGCCCGGTGAAACAAGAAGGTATGGTGTATTGTTGTTTCCATGGGGCGAACATCCTAATACCTTATAGGCATAAGGGGTTCTAGAATCACTCAAACGTAATTTGTGTAGGAGTAACAAGTGATCTTCCAATTTTCTTTGTACCTGGTAATGCACTTTCCCCTTGTCATAGACAACACAAAACACAGTCCCATGTCTGGGGTGGTGGCCTCCAATAAGTGAATTGGGAGAATGTAGGCATCAACCAAGTTTGTACATGGTTCGGTCAAAATGGTAATATTCTCAACCTCATTGGCATGAACTTACATTTCCTTGATCCTATAGTATTTGGAATCCATGTAGTGGGAATCACAAGGGTAAAAAGTAGATTCATCACCTTAGAGCATTCCCACTTGACTATTAAGGGTGTACTTGAGGCATTAGTGATACGAGGAGGGGACTACTGTAGGAAGATGGAGCTTGGGTCTACCAATCAGTACATTATAGGTGGTGTCATGTGTAATGACCATGAACTATGTACCCGCAATCAGGCCACAAAATTGGTATTTTCAGGGGACCTTTCCAAGTGCTGTCTAATTTTTTCTTTCTTAACTTTTAATATTCATGTTAAAAGGAATCAGATCATTTTCATATAGTCCCAGTTATCGAATCATCTTGGTTGGAATGAGATTGATCTCATAACAGGTTTTGATGAGACAATAGACTATTTCCATGCCATTGAATTGTACAGTGATGTACAATGGGGGGATGTTCCCTTGTATAGGAGAACGTTCATCTTCTCCTTATAATGAGATGATGACCTAACATTTGGAAAGTCCGAGATCCTCAGCATGGAAGGCCTATGTGGCTGCTACCTCCCTTTAAAATTATAGGTGACTCCTCAAATACTCTAAGAGGGCTTCACGCATATATTTGGATAAAAATAGAGCCTTGAGAATCAAATGTTTTTTTTGTATTATTGGAATTCTTCTTGATGACATCATATATTCGTTTCAAGCCCATATTTCTGCAAATAGGAGGTCCCTCTATAGCAGGAAGTGTGGAGGATGAGGCAGGCAAGACATACAAATTCTGGTTGGTGCTAGGGGTATCCTACTGCTCACTAGGTGAGTCTCAGAGAGAGACTACCAGATGATTGGCAGATGATTATAGCTCTAGCTCATCTGTATGTGGAAGATCATTGCATGGTCACAACATCTCTTCCTAGTCAAGTATCACAAACGGAGGGGTAAGTGAATCTAATGGAATAGGGTGAGAGGACTGCACATGTTAGGTCCTGCAATAATCCTATTGTCTGGTCTCAGTTTCATGGAAAACATGGTCAGAAGCAAGGGCCGATGCACTTTGATGGTTCACGTATCCATGGTTTCGTTGATGTTGGTGTCACCTAGGGGCATTAGGAGGGTTGTTATGGCAATCCTCATCATCGGGGACCATGTATGGGTCCACCATCTTGAAGGTTTTCACTGAGACGTACTCCTGCTCATTGCTTGAGGAATACTCTATTGCTGGGTTGATTTTTCGGGGAAATACCCATTTTTTGGTGCCTGAAATAACCAATTCTATGGGATGTCATTGATACCGGGGGGGGGGGGGGGGGGTTCTCTACTTCCCCTTGCATTATTGGCACTTTCTCTACTAAGAATACGAAGGATAAGATATCGACACATAAGTAGTAGGTGGGGGTGGCACAGTGACTTCGAAAGGATTGAGAAGATTTAAACGGGAATTGATAATACCATAAGAATGAGAAAATGCCTTGTGTGCTATATGATCATCATATTTCTGAAACCCGCAACTAGAGACCTGCTATCATTCACCCTCACTATCATTATCATGATTTGAAAACACATTGTCCACCTATGTCAGGGCGGGACCCAATATGACTATGTTGTTATCAACCTGGTCCTATATCGAGTCCCTGAAAACATATAAATACATGAGAGTGTTTCCAAGGAACAAGTGGTAGTGGAATTAATTGGTACTATTGGTAAGATTTTCCTCTTCAGGCCTCCAGAATTTCAGAAACCATAGGACTCCCAGGTTTAAGGCACTCTAGAAAAATCCAGGGACCTGATATTTATTGAATGAGTGGGATTTGTTTTCACCAATATAAGATAGGGGCTTGGGATCCTAGCCCTAATGAAGGTATAGATCTTAGAGAGGAGGTGGAACCTGATTGTCTCACCTAGGTAGTGGTGTTTTTTAACATAGAGTAGCGAGAAGATTATAAGCTAGGCGATTCTGAGCATAAGGCTGAGACTGAGGTGGTGTCCCATGACGAGGCTATGAAGGTCACTCCGCCGGTAAAAAATCCAACTGTCTGTGAGCCTCTACCTATGCAACAGCTATGGTATTGACCTTATTATCTCTTCTTGCAGGAGCTACAATAGGCAATGGGTGTGCCTAATATTCTTGCTTCAAGGATTCCTCTAGGAATTTATCCTTATCATAGAAATCTCAAAATCCACCTAGGATGTTATGAGTGATGATAGAAAGTACCAATTCAGTCTTAAACTTTACCATGCATATTTTTAGCATCATCTCTTGAGTTAATGGTATATCGAGTGAATATGTGAGCCCCTTCCACCTAGAGAGAAATTATGCAACTCACTCACCCAACATCTTGCATTGGAATAAGTCAGAAATACTAGTCTTGTAGGGTGGTGGAACTGAACTGGTAAAGAAGATTCCTATGAAGTTCTTCCAAAATAGTGAGGGATCTTATGGGTAATTTATTGTACTAGACAAACACAGGACCTTACAGCATCTGTATGAAGCAATGGAGCTTAGCGGCCTCCTGCTGCTCTGGAGTCCCATGCATGTGTCCACACCTTGAAATAAAGTATAAAAGATGCTACAACGGGTCTTTTGTCCCATTGAAAGGGGATAAGGTTGGATTTAAAAGTCCCGTGTGTGATGGGATATCATTTACCCACACTGGATATGGATTTCCATTTGGTTGGATTTCCACCTATCAGGTTTCAAGAGCTTCAAAGAGAGCAATGAGAGTAGCCATCAGATCGTCTTGATGAAGATTATTATATTAGAGAGGGCTTATGACCACCAGTGTGTGGGAAGTGTCTTAAAAAAAATGAGATGGATCATTAGCTCATGGGGCGGTTTGTGGAATGAATTGTGGAGTATATGGAGGAATGACCTATGGAGTGGCTAGAGGAACAACCTTTGGAGCAGATGGAGGAACCTATAGTGTGGCAGGAAAAAACTGAGTCGGGTCCTGAGGAACCTAAGTAATGTCCTAAGGAGGATTCTCATGTAGCTTTGGTGGATTCGGTGATGCATGTCATGCTCCCATTCCATATGCTCTAGCATATACTCAGTCTAGATGTTCAGGGTTGTAAAATCTAATGGAGTCACCTCACCAGGGGGGGACCGTGTATGCCCATGCATCCTCGGTCGACGGTTACCATAATCTGTTCATTTTTTCGAAACACATTCCACAAGGATCTCATCAATAATCATTTTCTATTCAGTGCGTTACTGACATAGTATGGACTTTTGGGATCCTCTTATGTCTTTTTCACTAATCCATATAGATCTAATGTCTTAACAGTACCAGTGTTCACTTTACCCATTGGGGGTCTCGATTAAGAGGAAGTGACTCGAAATTGTATCCTAGACCAAGCATCATTCTCTACTGGCGAGTGTGAATGCCTACAAAATCTACCTTGTTTTTTTATCCCCATGGGTGGTTCATCCTTTCCAAACCCTATGTTGATTCCACATTCTGGTAATATCTTAGAAACAACCAACTTTACTATAATGAAACCCAAAGGCACATCCCCAATTTCATTGGGTGTATCATGTTGACATAGGATAGTACTGAAATGGAGGGAAGTGTACTACCTTGAGCCATGGATATGGACATGTGGGTAAGCCTCATTAATAACACTACATATCACAGTAATTATTAGTATGCATCATTGATTGAGATTCTGATGAGAACTAGGTGATGAAGGGTGCTGCAAAATAGGAAGTGTGGCCAACTCGACTAGGAGGCACTACTGGACAATGTCGATGAAGTGTTCCTAGCTCTTGGGGTAAGCTAATCGTCATTGATAGAGATAGAAATGTGTTCTCCCTAAGGTCCAGTGGAAGTGAACTACCTCAACCTTGGTGATGGACTCTAGAATATTGAATCATTAAGTTTCAATTAGATAGAAATCTCAGGGAAATGGTCTTCCATGAGAATGTCCCGTAAACTTCTCCACTTAGATTCAGGATCTTCCCCTTGGATTCCACATTCTTCTACTGGTAGTAGTTTAGGGAACAGTAATGGCACTGACATGGAATGTTGAAATAGTTTACTGGTCAGTAGTGAGTATGATTTGTGTGGTGAGAAACTGCTATATAGTGGGCTGTCTCTAGGTAATTTTACCGATTATATCACCATGTCCCTGTAGGATGGGCTACTGACCACTAATTCTTGCTCAAAGGTGGTTATTGTTGGCAGTGGATCAGGATAGTACTCATCATCCTTCGGTCCCCATAACATCTCTCCATGATCTATTTATGAGGTAGATAATGATCCTAGTGATGATAGAGAGGATTTTATATAAAGACCCTAGAAAGGAACCAAATCATCTTCCTCTGGTATGTATCTGCAGAGGTCTTCATGGATCTGTTGGATCTCATTTTTCAGGAATACAATGCTTGTACGCTGAGTTCTTGTCCCAATAACTAGCATAGAGGATCAGGGAGAGGACTCCATGATTGGTTCATAGAGTCTAAAAATTGTACAGGATTCACTATGATCTAGTGCTTCTCACGATATTTCTTTTGGTGGTGACAATTCACCCTCCTACTCTAGGGTGGTTCATTAGGGTGGGGTAGAACATAGACATAGGGGAGACCTCTATGTGGGTTGGTATTAAAGAGGGTATATCCTCTTCCTGGATGGAATGGGGTGTGGGGAGCACCCAGGAAAATGTAAAATGGAACATAGTGAGGGACTCCATTGATGAGAGTGCTGGAGCAGGGAGGGCCTCTGATTCTTCTGGCTCTAGTAGCAGCAGTATGAGGAAGGCCTTTGTAATGATCAAACTGAATTTGAGAATGAACCATGTCTCAACCATCAATGGAGTGGATAAGACCTCCTCTAGATTAAGTGGAAACAAGGGGAGGACCTCTATGTTGATTGGTGATAGGGTGAGGAGGACCTTAGGGTTGAAAACTTGGTATATTGGAGATATTTTCATACCTGGGATTAGGATCATGGGGAGGAGTTCTAAAATGGGTGTCAATAAGATGAAGAGGACCTCCACCTGGACTGATGGTGGTGGCATGGGAGGACCTCAATGATTGATGATAGAGTGGGTAGCACCTCCACTATGTCTAATGGTGGTATGGGGAGGACCGTTGTACTAAATGTCATTATCACAGGTCAAACCGTGACGGCAGCTGCTAGCACCAGTGACTGGGAGAGTCAACCCAGCCTACTTGTGGGGAGGATGGTGCCTTGATCCTGACTGGGAAAGGAAGTGTCCCTTATCTATAATATGGAGGTTCCTTGACCCTGTAGTAATCGGGGGTGATAGCTTGAGTTGGTGGTTTCTTAGGCCACTGAAGCCATAGAACATGATACCCACAGATTTTCATCCTCTTAAGCCTATGTCCAACATTAACACCGGTTCAGCTGAACTAGAGTTGGATATGAAGGGGTAGACGAAATATGATCCTTAGCCTGTGAGACCAGTGTCCATGATGACATGGCCTCGTGGGAGCCCTCCTTGGTGCCTCCCTTGCTAATGATGAAACTGTGATGACTCGAACATCCATCAACTCATCTGTATAATGGAGTGGGTCATAAGAGCATTCTTGGGAGAGGCTCCTAAATCCTTTTAATGTTGTATTGGGGATCAACGTATCTAGGTGTATCCCTTGGGGGCAGTGGATACGATAGGGAATAGAAGCCACTAGATATTGGCAGGCCATATCCTGCATAAGAATGATGCCCTCCTGGTAGTCATGGTAGTGTAAAATGTTGTGGCGGAGATGGATCCATGAGGGATTGTCGCATTGATATTTCCCATGTCCCTGCATCTTGTTGGTGGGAGGTGATTGGTTCCTAGCAGTTTTTTCTTGGGTGCTGTAAAGTAGGAAGATTCAGCAAACAATATATTTAGTAGGAATGCAATTCCAAATTTCCTAACAGTAATTAGTCTGACATGGTTGTATAGAAACATCAACGTAGAAAACATCGTAGAATGGGATTTACAATGAATAACTTCCCCACATCCTGGTGAATTTCATGCCAGGCCCACTATTTTCATGGAGATACCTGGCACTGGATAACTGTATATGGTGACATCCTTATCTACAGATGTCTTGAATGCTATAAATCTCCATATTGAAGAGAAGATCTTCATATCGGGTTCACAATTTATATTTCCGACACTTTGTCATTGGGGCGTGCATCATAATGTTGAATTTTTTAGGATTCTTGGCTAATGGTCCATGTTGTTTACCCACATTCCATCTTTCCAAAGGTGGGTTTCATCTGTCACATCTTGAGGAATGTTTTCACTTTGGTTGAAATGGAATGATGGGATGTCAGTCTCTACTTCCATGGATTCCTCCTCAGAATTTTCCACCTAGTCTGGGTCTCCTTTAAAGATTAAGATGTTGTTCATGGAACTTCTCTAGGTTCCATATCATTATGGACACCGGTTAATTATGGTTCTTATGTCCGGATATTCCAAGGGGTTCAAGTTTGGGAAGTGACCATCCGACAGGAGAGTAGTCATGTTGGGCATCGTTGGCCTCTCTGGATGCAGAAACACTGGGACACATGGATTTTACCTTATAAAATGGCTTATTGGGGGTGAAGAAGCCTAAGGATCCCACATTGAATTAAGGTAATTTTATGCTAGAGGCATGTCTTTAAGGATTTTATCAACCTCTCATATTTAACACATGATATGTCATGAGTTTAATTTCTAGCATAGGTGGATCAGACTGTTCAGAACACTGATCGAAATGGATAAGATAGGTAATTCCCTAGTAGGGACCACCAAGAAATTTTGTCAGATGTATGGATAAAAATTCCCAATATGGATGGACTCAGGATGTTGTGTCCCAAAAAGAGGAAGGTTTCACATCATGAAGTATGATCTGGACACCACAAAGGGTGGATCAAAGGATGATTTCCCCCTAAAACGGGGACACCAAGGTTTATCATTGGATGGGATTGAACCTCAATGAGGCATCCTATATACCTGAAAGGGACCAAAACCCATGTAGTTAAACAGGGTGAGAAAAAGAATCAGGGTTTACCCAAAGGATAGATACCCAAAACATTGTTGGGGCTTTTGTATGGTCAACATCTCATCACAAGAGGGGAACTCTTTGATAGGGGGATGTGGATTATACAAGGCTTGTGCATGGTTAGCTCCCCAAGTGAAACACAGAGAAGTGAGGAAGTGGGAGGTATGACCAAACTGGGATATGAAAGCCTGGGTAAAATCTCAATGGATGTTGAGGAGGTATCGAAAGAAAAAATGACTTGGATAGAACCCGTATAAAAATGACGGTGTTGGGATTAAACCCTTTGTAGGATTCCTATGTATCCTACTGGATTTGAAATAAAAGTCCACATAGTTCTGAATTGGGGTTATGAGTCACCTGAATAGGGGGATCATGAGAATGGAAGCAAGGATAGGACCCAAAGGAAGTGGGACCTCCATTTTAGGGAATGATATCCTCAAAACACAAAGGCTCAAGGGAGATACTAGGATGGGACATGGGTAATGGGCTTGAACTTCGGGAGGCTTCCTACGTACCTTCCCCAAAAATGGGAAAGGATCAAAGTATGTGTAGCTCGGGATTGGGGCATAGAATCGTGGTGTACACAAAGTAAAACAACCCAAAGACATTTTGGGGCTTACACATGGTTATAAATGCTTGGAAATAGGGACACTCTTGGTTGGTGGATTATTTTAATGTGTGTGAGGATTATGCTTGGTCATCATCCTGAGTGGATCTGAACACCTCAAAGAGGAAAATCATAGAGAGGCATCCCAAAAAGGGAAGATGCACTTTTGGAGGGTACATGCCTATAAGGGAGCACCAGAGCTTACCATTGTTTGGGATTGATCCTTAGAGAGGATTCCAACATACCATAAAGGGATCAAAACCCATGTTGTTCATTTATTTTCATTAATGATGAGAGGAAATACAGTTTAACATCCTATAGTATGAAGGGAGAAAATATTTAAATTTAATGCAAGAACAGAATGAACCGGCGTGATATTCACAGAAAAAATGAATTATGGTAAGTGAGGGTCTTGGGCCTCGAAAAGGCTGCCTAGGTACCCTTTTTAGAAGAAAAGGATCGCGGTTCACGTAGTTTTGTGGGGGGGTCGGGTTACACATGGTTAGTGGGATAGAGAGAATTTCATGGTCATTTCTTACTCTTTTCCCATGTGAGTCATGTTTAGGGTGAGAAACTAGAGGTGGTAGTTGACCTGATGATCACATCATAATAGGATCCTCAGTGAGGGGTGGTATGGGGCTTAAGTATGGTTAGTGGCCAAGGGAGATGGAGATTCAAACTTACTCTAGGAGGGAACCCAAAGTAGGATCTCATTCCATGGGAGGAGGATATCATTTCCTTCCATAAATATGTGGGGAATCCCACTCCAGTGGAGATGAGTGGGTGAAGATTTCGCATGAGGCATACATGGAGGTGAATCCCAATGGGAGATGGAGAACGAGAGGGCATGGGTGCCCATAGTATTTATGGTCCTATCAATATTCTAACATATGAAAAAATCATAGTTTAATGTATTGTGTTGAGGATATGATTTCTTTTCATTTTAATGTACTATAGCTCAGACGAGAGGATATACTCTTCTCCCTTAAGCCTTACATAACTTGTACTAACCTGCACTAGGGGGCTGTAAGGCACAATCAATTCTAGTCATTAATGGGTTGGAGGAGTGGTCAATATAGGGGTTCATGTTAGCATAGATATGTGAAGAAGAAATAGTTATTAGTGTACCTATGAAAATAAGTATTTGGTAGGGTAATGCAAAATGAACCACCACTCAGGGAACTAGGAAATCACTAGGTGAAAGCCTGGAGAGATGCACAGAGGAAGTTCAGGGGAGATTGGGGTACTGCATAAAATAAGGTCTCAGACAAGGTGCCTTTAGTTAAAGACAACACATGGAACACCTAGTTAGGGGTGCATGAAATATTGAATACTTTCATGTAAGATGGAGGGTCTGCATGCAATATTATATCTCAGCATGTAAAATGGGAGGTTTGGGGATGAAAGAGGAACATAATGAGGGAAAGTATTGCACACAAGAGTAGTATTTTTCATGAAATTTCCTGGTAGTGAAATTATATGTGTGAGGATCAAACACTAGTGGGACCACCCGAAAGAGGACCCCTAGGAGACATGACGTGGAAGATCCAAAACCTTGAGGACATGGATTTCATGCGGTCATAGTAGGGGTTGTCTTATGTACATGATAATAGCATTTCTTATTCTGGAAGGGTACCCTAATGTGAGGGGGTACACTTCTATTTATAGGAAAAACATCAGTGGTAGTGTGCAAGGAGGCCAGCTCGGAAGTGTCATTTGATGTTGCATTGGTTGTAGAAGATCTTGAGCATGACCAATTTTCTTGCACACTGGCCTAATTTCATTTGCACACTGTACTTGGACATTTTTCAGGATCATGGTTCCAAAGAACCCATTTGAAATTGCATTGGGCGTGTAATATTCTTCTACATAGAATTAGATCTTGTTCTCAACCACTGAATCTTCCACGTAGCTCCATTATGAATCTCGGTTTTGTCTGTGGATTCAAAAAAAACTTAAGATCCAAGGAAAATAAAATATATTCAACCAACTCTATATCACTATCACAACTAGAGAGAATAAAACCAATGAAATAAGGTATAAGAAACCAAAGAGAGAAGATAAGATGAGCTTATATGGATAGATCTTGAATAAACATTCTTGAATCAGCCGTGAAATGGAACCAAGAGGTAGTGAAAGAGAATGGAAGTCATACATAGAGTTTTGATGGTCAAATAGTGTGAATAAATGAGGGGTTATGATGGACCCATCATGGATAGGTAAATTTGTTAAACCATTTAAAAAAATGTACAGACCGCCAGTTTGGATGCACTGTTTTCTAGACCATGCACAAACTGTATGGATGCTAAAAACTAAAAAGGTTAGGAAACATGGTTTATAGAGGGTATATTACATGATCACTTACCTAAAATTGTGGTCTTCCTACTAACTATGTCTAGGATTCACAGTTTATACTAATTGTACGCCAACCATGCACCACCCTCTTCCTCCAAAAGGTTCCCATTTCACTTTAAGAAACACCAATAATTTCTATAATAAATATTTTAGACCAAAAATATGTAATAAATACCTAAAAATAATATTTTGGGTGTGACAGTTCTCCCCACTATGACACTTTCTTCCTTTGGAAATTCAACTTTTAGTCCAGTCAAAGAAAAATTGATGCTACCACTCTTCTACCCAAGACTTTTATTCCCATTTCTCATTCACATCATTCATATGTTACCACAAGACCTAAACTAATGGAATGGATTTCCCCCAATGCACTTTCACCATAGAATTTATAATATGAACTCAATTCATGGTAACTGACAAATCTTATTTCACCAAGAACTTGAAAATGGTTCATATTTTAAATTTCAACAATTATATGTGGAAAAATTATAAATAAACATAAACTACAAAGGTAATGTAAAAAAAGAAGTGACCATATCAATTCTCATAGAAATATTAGGTGGTCTGATATACCTCATCTTCATTTTCCCCTAATTCCCAATATAACGATGACCTAAGCAAGGTGTCATCTTCAGAAATGCCTGTTAATAAATTGAAAATTACAATATCTATGATGGTGGTGAGTATAGAACTTATATCAACTTTGAGTTATCATCAAAAGATTCCAAAACATCTTAATCTTTCTTGTGGTCACCTACACATCTTTTGATAATGCTAAGTAAGTCTCACTAACATCTATAGAGTGTAGAGGACATTTATATGGTCCAAAACGAATTAAATTGAAAGGATTCATCTAGATTGAGGATTGGTGACAACTGTTATAAATGAATTCTACCAATCCAAGATGGTTTTCTCAAGAACCATTGAAGTTTATCAAACCTGCGTGAAGAATATACTCTATGATATGGTTTACCCCCTAGTTTGTCCATTCATTTAGTAAACGTATGTATTAAAAATCCTGGCATATGAACTCATTACCTAATGTAGTCTATCATAGACCTGCAAGGTATAATAGGGTACCAATCAAAAATGATAGAAGATAAAACAGTTTTAGGCATCCCGGTCTACTAAGCATACAACCTTCATCTCTATTCCACATAATTAATACCCTTAATTAAGATAAATGTGTATATGTTGACATACAATTGATAACCATCAAAAAACTATACTTCCTTGGGGTGTACAGGGTTACCTGATAATGAAATCTTTGGCTAAAACATCACACTTTCAAGTGGGGATGGGAAGGGGATAATGAAATACTAAGCACATTTGGTTCTCTACATTAACCTATTGATATGTATATAATTAGGATTCAAATTAAGATTTATCATATCCCATACATGGCCTGCATAACTTTTGTCACACATCATATAATATTTTGTTGATTCCCTGATAAAAGTCCCACTGAGACTAATGAATATCCAATATTAAAACCATTATGAGAGATGGTGAAAAAATAGAATGTCCCTAGAAGTAGAGAACTCCCTCAAAATACAACGACCATTCACTAATCACCTCCCCAAAATTTAGAAACTGAGTAGATCATTGGAACAACACATTAAATGGATTTCCTTCCCAAATTAATTCCATAAGGGAGGGTGTCAAATATATTCAAGCTATAAACATAAAACCCATATCCCCTATTTCTTCTAGGTGAATTCTAGAAAAGATTCACATCAGAATATATTCATCAATGGACTCCTTTAGATCTAGAGTTGAGAACATCTATCTTAGAGCATCAACAACCGTATATCCATTACCTTAGAAGTTGATGATTCTAAATTCAAACCACTGATGGTACATAGTCCATCATCACTACCTAATATTCAAATTATTATAGGATAATATATAATTTACGATTTTTTGTTCAAATTATATAGTAATATTCTACCTAAAAGGAAAACTATGGTATCTTTTAAAGGCATGCATCACTACTTCATGATCAAGGTTATTGGTTTGGAAATTATTTTTGTGTCATCAGATTTACTGAGAAGCATACACCACCACATGGACACCTTACATAAGCACCCAACCCAAAATTCTACATGAATAATCACAATAGGAAACATAACCCTACCTGTCCTTGAATAAAATTAAAACTGTGGAGGCGGTCAACCGCTGCTCAGCTCATAAAAAGATAATTTGAATTATTGACTCCACTTGAACTTCAAATTTTCTATGTGAGTGTCATCATTGGTGAATAATGATAAGATAAAGCTTTAATGAAGCACCTATAATATGTTGTATATAACATCCATAGTTTTAATGAATTAGTATTTTTGAATTAATTAAAATACTTTGATTGGTTGTCTTCCACACTACAAAACACGTAACACATAGTTTAGATTATGGTACACGAAACTTTATGTTTCTCTTTTATTATAAAAAAACATCTAGTTTCTTTGATAGATTTTGTTACATGTAAGAGTGAATTTTACCAAACTATGTTATACTATTAATACTATAATTTGATATATTAGTTGTCTACTTAGTGTTTGATTGGTGGGAGTTTGTATCATTAACTAAGTTATGAAAATATATAGTTTTATCATGTTTATTATCAATCTATTTATTATAATTAAAATATAAATCACATAAAAATAAAAATAATTGTATTCTGAAAAACAATATCTTTTCTAAAAGACTGGATAATCGTTCTTGGTGCACAAAATTTATAAATAAATTTTACCTATTTTATGAAATTTATTTTTAAAAAATAAAATTCATTTTTTGAATAATAATCTAAAAAATATATTATGGTGAATTTTGGGTAATTTTATAAGAAGTTTTATTTTTCAATGAATAGTAATAAGATATAGAATTTTATTTGAAAGTTGTCTTTTAGTTGAATATATTAATATAGTTAAATTTTATTTTAAAGTGTTTTAAATGTATAATTAGATAAATTATGCATATATTAACCCAACGAAGGAAATTTGAAATAAATTCATATTTAAATTGGAAATAACAAATTTTATAAACTTTAGAACATTTGCACTTTAAAACCCTACCTTCTCGTCACGTCTCCATGATTAATTTTAACTTATTTTTTTCCAATTATGGGATATGAATTTTCAAAAAATAGATTCCAGATTTTTGATCATCATGATATTTAATTTCTAACAGCAAAAATTTTATTTTTTACCCAAATAATTTTTGTAGACTATAAAATTTAATTATGGAAATTGAGGGGGAAATGAGTTTACTTACTGATTAAACTTTGAATATAAGGTATAAGAATAACCTAAAACTTGTCCAAGACACATTTTTGAACAAATTTTTACCCCTGAAACATAAAATATAATTTTATGAGTTTTTGGGAACTCTTCCATGAAAGTGACCCATATATTAAGTTAACTAAATAAGAAGACAAAAAAATGTGTCTTTTTTCTTTTTAATTTATATAATGATTACAAATTGAGAAAAAACTATTTAATTTCAGATATAAATATAATTTGGAGGGTAAATGAGTTTTTTTATAAGTATAATTAATTTTTAATTTTTTAATGGTGATATAATTACATTAACTTCTTAAGAAACACGACTAGAAGAATAATTTAGTTAACAATTAAATGGTTCAAACGATACAAAAAATATTAAAAGTGAATTTAATTGAATGAATTATTTTGAAATATTATTTTTTAGATAAAAATACCCTATTAAATTTATATGAATATAATATATTTTAATTCCATAATTTTTTGGATATTTTTTAAATTCAGATACTTGAATAATTAAGAAATTGGCATTTATATTATTTTATAATAAATGATATTTTATTAATTTATTTAAACTTAATAAAAATAATATATTCTATAAATAGGTTTCTAATTATTAATAAATATCAACTATGGCCCATTCATGGACCAATTGTTCAATTATAATGAATATATTGACCGTTAAATAGTAAAATACATTGTTTTAGTAGTTAAAGTTAAAGTACTGTTTTTGTCTGTTGCATGCACTTCTGTTAAAATTTATTTCCAAGACACATAACAGTTTTATTTTTAAAAATATATATAATATTTTATATTAATTGTTTATAAATAATTTAATAAGTCTAAAATTTATTTAGTCTTAACGGATATATTATCTAGGTAAGATATATAGTTACCATAAGGAAAAACAAAAATGGTTATATAAGGAATCTTAAGATTTGAGAAACCAAATGTCTAAATCATGTGTATAAATGTTTCTTGAGGGTGAATCACAACCATATAATCCCTTCCCATGATTAATTCTAATTTTTTTAGAACTATGGGGAAATTTTGAAAACTCAATAGTAAATACTTTTTGAGTATTTATAAGAATACCAGTCATCCTCAACTAAAAAAGTCCACTCACTCTCCCCCATTCTTCACACATCTCAACCCATTTGGATTAGAAAATCCCTAAAAAAATTGATTCACTTATTCCATCCACTCATCTTAGAATCCAAAATTTTGGCACAAATCCAATAGAGTAATTACATTATTTATAACTTAAATGATATACCTAATGATTAGGTAACATTCATCAATAAACATTTTTCATTTATTTGTTCCTCAAACCCATTAAATTATTTTTATACCATGATTATATGATAACATCAGTATATTATTTATACAGGTATTTTTTTATGTTAATGTTAATACCTACAAATCCATGAAATTCCATCAAAGGTGTTCCGAAATGATTGTTTGTGTGTATGGAAGACTACTGTCTCATAAACTGATGTAATTCGTTTTCTATTACCACCATTAAAGGGTGGGAATCATGACAAAAGTAATATTTATATATGATATTTATGATATTTATAATGAATTTATGCTTCTAAAATTAAGATATATAAAATAACTTTTATTACCCTAAGACTTTACCGTATTTTCCTTTTAAAATTAAATTAATTTGGATGATACCTTTGCAATACTGACAACACATAATTTAAACAAAACACTCTTTAGTTGTGATTTTCATAGTCAAAAAAATTATAAAAAAATTATATATTTTATATAGTAAATTTATATATTATATACCCAACCAAATATATTTACATTCGTCAAATATATTTTATAATAAAAAGATTAAAAAATCCAATTTTACGCATAAAATACTTTATGTTTTTAGGCAATTTTACTGCCTTTTAATGGAGAACTGATATTAAATATAGATTTTGAAAACATTATATCTTTTATATGAAAACCTGAACTACATATTAGATATAGGATCAAAAAAATTATCTTATGGTGAATTTTAATTATTTTTCTTTAATGTTTCATTTTTAATGAATAATGAAAAATAATGAATTTTAATTCAAAGGTTCTTTTTAATTTAATTTATTTATAAGGATAAATGGTATTTATAAATGGTTTTAATATATAATTAAATTATAATTTTATAAAATAATCTAATTTATTTCATTGGAATCAATTTCACTTTGAAATTGGATATAAAAACCTAGAAAATGTTTGAACATTTTTACCTTAAAAACCAGCATTTTCATCTCATTTATGGGATTAAATTGAAATTTATTTCATCCAATTCTGTGATTGGAATTTGGAAAAATGGAATAAATATTTGAAAAAATAATAATTAATTATTATAATAATTTCAAATTAGTTTTTGGCTAAAAAGATAAGTGAAACTAATTAAAATTAATTATAACGATTAAGGTGAAATTAAAATTAACAAGGGACTAAACCTTAAACATAAGGGATCAAAAAACCTAAAAACTTTTGAAAAAAAATTAAATTCCCATATATATACTCTATCTTCCCTTGGATATATTATGGTACATTATTGGATCCACATTCAATGGGAAAACATGGTGTTAATTCTCTTTTCCAAAATTTACAAGAGTGCCACACATCCTCCATAATAAAAAGGCACTCAATACTCTCACTTCCTCACACCTCTCAAGCCACATTGGGTCAACCCTAATCTGAGTAAATATCTCCTCAAAATCCCCCAAACCATCCTATAATCCTTTCTATTGTAATAAATCCATCTATAAAATCCTTTTGGTGCAAACCAAAAGGAGTTACCCAAAGAAGAGGTAATATATTTCCTCAACCTCTTTAACTTTATTTCAATTGTCCACCCCATAAACTCTTATTATTTCATTATTATATAACATAACCAGTATACACAATATACGATGATGTTTTTATTTTAATGTTGTTAACTTAACTTACACAAACTTCCATGTAATGGGTAAATAAATTAATGTTCTTTTTTATGGCTAACTACCGCCTCACGAAGTGAAGTTGTTCATTTTTCCTTTACCATATCTTATGGGGTAAATTATGATGGAAAATAAATTTATATATGAAATGTATTATATTTATTATATTTTTATTCTTATTTAATCATTTTATAACACATACCTTCATACTACCCATTCATTGTAAATACGATAACATCGTTTATGGAAGTGTGGACTACCACCTCTTCAATGCGATGTGATTTGTTCACTCTATTCATGGAACATATTAAGGATGATTTTAATAAACCTATATGACATATAGAACATTAATATTATTTTAGAGTTATTATATATGTATATATCATTTAATTAGCACTCTATTGTAAGAAAAATAAATGAAAGTTGCATTCATGCGCACATACGACCTACCCTTTCTATGAATGGTGCATTTTATTTTTTATCTCCAAATATTATGGATTATTATAAATACATACTTATATAATATATATGATGATTAAATCATTGTTTAAAATATGAATATTATTAAATCAAATTCTAATTCATAGGAATAAAAAATTAAAATTAAAAACTTACATAAGAAACAAGGAAATTAACACCCGAAGTAGAGAAAATATAAAAGAATATTAACAAAATGGTAATAAGATATTATCACATGATAATATATGATAAAATCAATGTTAATGTGGTTATAAAATACTTTATTAACAATATTAAAACAATTATTCATACGTTAAACTACAGTTACCCAAAAAGAAGTGCAAGGCAATAAATTCCATCTCAATTTACATTCCACTGGGACTTATTTGTTGTTATACACTAACTCACATTTATAATGTGTATATATTTCCATTTGAAATGATATAAAATGAATCTAATTATTATAATAGATCATATTATTCCTTTAAAGTTATTCCTTCATGAATATTATGATTCAAATATTTCAATGTGGTGTGGGAAACTTTGGAATGATAAAAGATTATTTTCCTCTAGAACATTATTAATTATTATTATTGAAATATCATTATCTTTATGATTTAAAACCTTCTATTAAAACAATAAAATAATTATAATCATTTAATTATAAAAATTAATTTTTTATATGTATTTTTATTTCCTAAATCATATTACATTTATACAAACATTGTTCACTTTGATAGTTACTTGATTAATTAGGGAATTATTGATAAATTTGTATCCTTAATTAAATATAGATATTCAATAATAAATATTATCTATTGATTAAATTGATTATTATATATGTGGAATGATTTTTTAATTCAATGATTTATGGTTATATGACTCTATATATCCCCTCGATGCATCGACTGGTTCTCATGAGAAAATAAGTTGGCCAAATTAAATAGGATTCTTCATATAGTTTAAAATTATCTACATGAAAGATCGTGAAAGAATAGGTTTTCATGTGCCTTGGACATGACACACAATAATTAATCATTTCCCTCATATATACTTCAGTTTTCATTGTTACTATCCATGAGTTTTTCATATTATAAATTCTATAGATTCATTTAATTATGAGTTTATTGATTAAATGGAATGTGTTTTCAGTTTCTTACCATTCCATATTAATTTTTCCTAGTAAAGTTATTTGAATGGAATGTGTGATTAGTTATTTACCAATCCATGTTGACTTGTTGCTATTTATTCATTATTACTTCTACTTTACTTAATCGTACTGAAAATTTTATCTCAACCATATTATTTTTTCTTTCCCCAAGTTATAAAGAGGAATTCTTTTATTGAGTTTCAAGGATGTTGTTTATTTTATTTTTTTATATATAATATTTGTATATTATATCTCCCAATTTATTATGGGTTTCATGTATTTGATTTATTATTCAAAAGTAGATAAAATGATTGGTCTTTCGTGATTAGATTTTTTGTAATCATTATAATGTAACAAACCAATGCAACAACTATGGGCTTCTAGTTTCAAGGTGTTCTTGTTGGTATCATAGGAAGTTTGATAGAAAATTTGGAAAATATATTTCGAAAACATAGATTAAGGAACATAAACCTAATATAGACATTGAAGATAAGTATATAAGAACATCATATAATTTTGGTAATATAGATATCGTGTAGTTATTCCAAGAAATAAATCCCTATATGTACACTACTAGTGGATGTGGTTATATAACAGATATACCTAGGACTAATAACTCTGAAAAGGTGTGTTGGTCCATACTAAAAAAAACCTGGTACAGAAAAACAAGAATTACTACGTACCTAGTTTGAAACTCCTAGGGGCTACACTTAGGATGATTTGTATTTTCCTCACTAACCATTATATAAGATTCGTAAGTAAATATTTCCCCAAAGAAACCAATGTTTATTATTCAAATATTTATGATGTATAAAATTATATCATGTGATTTAGAATATTTCGAATTATACGTTATGATATTATGAGATAATACCATATATTCCACTGTTTATAAATGGAATCTAGAAGGAAAAATGGCATCCTTACATGTGGAAAATATAGATACTTCATGCTAAGTAATCCAATATATTTGGTATTATAATGTATAAAATTATTTCTATATTAGAAAAAATTATTGAGGTTATGAAAAATAACCTTTCTTGAATTGAGAAACCCATTCCACAGATAGAGTCAATTATTTTAGATTTCTTTATGCAATAGAATCTGATATCGTTGAGTGGGAATACAAATCCAATTGTATCTAATCAATGGATTAAGTCTCTGGAGAAGATATTTTAGCCATGTAATGTAGTGAAATGGAAGATGATACACTTGTGATCTATTGTCCCAAAGGTGATGTTGATCAATAGTGAACCTTGATCCAAAATACATGGGAGTAAGAATAAATAAAACTCATGAATTGGGGAAACTTTAAGGAGACATTATTTGATAAATAATTCCCTCCTGATCAAAATATTGCGACGAATAAAAAGTTTCTTAGATTAAATTAAAATTAAGAAGAGAGTCTTTTAGATTATGAAGCTACCATTACAAGGTTATCTAGGTAAGCTAAAAAATATATACGCTACGAGGAGTGAAATATCAAAGACATATTTGATGGTATTAATCCAAATCTCTAAAGTTCACTAGTTTCATATATTTTCTCATCAAATGAAGAAATTATTTTCTGTTCTATCAAAATGGTGAAAGAAGTTTTTTATAGCCAATATATATAAGGGACACTAGGTGATGAAGAGGACCTCTGAGCATCATGAAATAGGGAATGTGTCCTAGTAGAATAAGAAAATTAAAACTTTTCAGTATTTTGGGAACTGTTGGAAAAGGAAACTTATGAAATTTTTTTAGGGACTGGGAGTTTTTTATAAGTGTGTTGATAGGGGTCACCAGGGTCATAAGTGGAGTGGTAATAATGAAAATACTACTTTCTATTTTTCAAATGTAGGGACATGGGGATCTAAGAAAATTAATTCCCCATACATCAAGGTAATATACAAAAAAATTGTCCATGGGGAGATTTCTAAGCTTATGTGATCACTATAGTGAAGGTTGAAGTACCATGTAATTTTGTGGTACGTATGTTAATCATATCGTCAAATTTAACCAATGCCTTATTGGATTCTAGATCGTCGCACTATTTTATATCTACCCAATTGCCTAAGAAAATTAGACATTTCCATTTTGATATAATAAGTTGTTTTTATATAAAAACTCGTAAGGAAATTATCATTATAATAAAAAGTTGTTGTGCAGTCCCCATTAAGACAAATAAACTAGCTTTACATGTTGACCATGTTATCGTACCTATGGTTGACATTGATATTATCCTCTGTATGGACAGACTCTATCACATATGTGTCATTATTTTCAAGTATTTATTTTATATAATTGGAATATATTTTCCCCAAAGGCTCCCCCTTGAACTTTGGAGAGAAATGGAAATTTTTTGTTGGACATAAATAGGACCACGTTTAGGATGCACAGTTTACTAAATTGTGCAGAAAAACCGTTCCTAGTGTCCTTGTCCTAAAAAACATTTATTCCCATTTTCTGTTCTGCAATTAAACCTAATACATCCCCTTTATTCCCCAATTTTACCATTTCATCCATAGAAGGCTTCCAAGCTCCCTCAAGCTCCCATGGAACCCATTTTTGAAGGGGTTTTGGGTGGCGAAACTTCAAGATTCTTCAAGTAAATGAGTATTTCTTAGTTTTATTCTTTCTCTCTAGGGTTTATTCCCTCATTAATGTTATAAAATTATATCATCTAGGGTTTCATCCCTAGGTTTTAATGTTATCTTTCTTGGTTCAATCTTCTTTATTAGGGTTTTGTTTCCCTTACTTATGGTGCAACTGTGTTGTGGGTGATGTTTTACACAAATATTTGGAGTTTTTGACAATCAAGGTAGTTGTATCCATGTGTAAACAATGTTTAATGAATTTATCTTTCTTGATTAACCCATTTAGAATGTTTCTCATCTATTTTTTGTGGTGCAAAAACCATTTTTTGTTATCATTAATTAAGTGTTAATATATAAAGTCGCATTTTCACATGGAATTGGGTGTTTTTCCTGTGTATTAAATGTTCTATCATTTGGGGTTATTTTAGATTCATGATATTGATTTATTAAATGGTGTTAGGTAAGTAAATTCTGGTTTAGTATGGTATTTTGGGCATTATGGCTTAAAATAGTTTTTTGAATGAATTTTTTGTGTAAAGTCTTGTAACACCTCTTGAAGTTTTTATAATAAAATTTATATTGGGATTAATGAACTTCATTGTGGGTGAAAAACATGTATCAGGTACTATTTTGTGTGTGTATGATTTATAAATGGATTTTTTAAGTTAAAATGGTATTTTATAACATGTGGAACTTGATTGATCACAAATGGGAAGCCTGGATATCTAGTTGAGAGGACTAGGACTAGTATTCTTGTGTTCGAAAGTTTCCTTCTCTCAGTTACACTTAGAATGATTGTTGATAAAAACACTAACTAAATAATGATAACATATTGGATACCACTAGGTTATGGTTGTATTCCCTACTATCGGATCATTCATGAGAACGTAGTTCTTTGTGGTTCATATGCCACATTTCACTGAGATATGATGCACCTAAGTCCCCACAACAATCTAGGGCTTAGAGGTCTTTCTGATGACTTTTTGTCATTGATTATATTGTACTTACTGTCGGAATATGATGTGTTTGGATGATAATTTCATATTAATGTGTTTTTTCATTAAATTGTTTCATTCTTTAATGTTCCCCACTTGGAAAACAATTTCCATTTAAAGTTTCATTTCATAGAAATTGTTACTAGTATTTTCTGTTTAAGAATGTTTTCAAGATTTTTGTCTTAAAATGTATGTCAAATTGAATTTTTTTGGGTGGAATTTTATTGGTCTTAGTCCCACACCCTACATACACCTTTTTGTGTAAGTATACTTGGTATTGTTTGAAACATTTAAGGGAAATGTCATTACAGACGGCGGTTCGGATTGCTAGCTTCCTTCCATGGTGTGGTGTTGTGGAGATGGATTGAGGGAGATGTTCCCTTACCATAAAGTGTTTCTTAGGATAGACTTTCTGATCCTTTTTGTGGTCCCCTTTAGGGCTTGTTTTAAACTATGTAATTCAATTCTGAATTTTTTTAGACTTGTTTGGTGTGAATTTTCATATTTGTTTGTTATTTTCCTCATGATTATAAATGCTCGTAAATCATTCAAAAGTTTTATTTGTGATACTCATGCACTTTTTCCAGTTTTTGGGGATAGGTAACCCCATTTGGGTCTTTCCACAGACTGGTTCAAGCACTAGTTCGGATGATGACCTGGATTGGATTGTTACAAAATGGTATCAAAGGATGGTTAATCTCTTTGTGTCTTATTATTTGGGATGATTTTGGTTAGATAGGATTTTGGACTATTAGGTCACATAGTTCTAGATGCGAGTAGGGTGCATGGACCCCACCTCTTGTGATAGACCTATAGTCGTCATGGGATGTTGGGTTTTTTGTTTGACTTCTCTTCTAAGTGGGATGTGTTGGATGTAGACTGCACGTGGACATTGGGTGGGGTTGATGTAGTTTTTTATTTCATTTTTTTGATATCTTTGATTTATTTACATTTTATTTTATTACTAAAAATTTTTAGAACTATTACGCAAATGATTTCTTTATGACTGTTGACTTTTATAGAAACGTGCCTCCTCGGAAAGCTCTCATACAGTCATGGGTGGAAGCCAAAGAGAGTTATCCCTCAATTATTGATCAGAGGAGGGTAGAATATGTGGTCCCCGATGTCCAAGCTATAGCGTAGGGGTGGGTATTACTCCTGATCTAGCTGTAGAAGATGAGTCTATTCCTAAGAAGGATAAATATTAGGAGTTTCTCGAGAAAAAACATCTTACTTTTTGAGGAAATGTGGAACCCCATGAAGTAGAGGAGTGTCTTGAGAAGACTGAGTGAATGTTCGAGTTCCTTGACACACATGAGGAGGTCAGGGTGGCATGTGATTAATTCTAGCTAGAGGGACCCAGATGAAGGTGGTGGGAGTTAGTTCTTCAAGCTAGGAAGCATGAGAATATGTGCTGGAATTATTAAAAGACCATCTTCAATGAGTATTATTATCCCAATATCCTAGCCTAATCCAGATCCCAAGAGTTCATGGATCTTTCCTAGGGAGATCATTCAGTGATGGAATATGAAAACTATTTTAATGAGCTAGTTTGGTACATGCCTGAGATTATTTCTAATGAATCTATGGAATCTCAGAAGTTTTAGAAGGTGTTGTGACTAAAAGATTACTCTCATGTATTATTTTTCATGTTGGGAACCTATACAGATGTGTCTAATCATGCTTGCATGGTTGATATTGATTAGAAAGGAATGTCTGAGTTTTTTGGAGTGGTACCTACTGTGGGTTGTGGAAACTTATCAGAGAAATAGAAGAAGTTATATGAGTATGGGAAAAAAGGAGGTGGTAGTTCAGGGCATCCTTCTAGGTAGTCTTCATTTGTATCATCTGGTGCAGGGTTTATGGTGTGCCATAATTGCAGGAAGGTAGGGAATATCTGGCATTGATGTACCTCCCCTCCTAGGCCTTTTTATTGATGTGGATTTATAGTAAATTTGTATCAATTTTCAAAGTGATGTTCCCATACTAGAGTAGGGAAGGATATGTGGCTTCCGGGGGAGTTTCATATCATTCAGAACTGACCAGGATAGTGGGATCTTGGTTTGGTTCTTATGGTAGTAAGGCTATATTGTCTTCTAGGTAGATCCAATTTTGGGGAGATACATTGGTGAGAAATCATTCTCAGGTAGAGACCAAGCATCTTCAGGTTGTGGATCAAGCACCAGCGAGGTCATATGCAGGGGGCTCAACTTTTTGAGGTTCCCTTTATATTGCATATTCTATAAATGTTGTTCTCTTTGATACTGGTGATTTTGTATCTTTTATCTCTGCTTATCCTATGAAACTACTGAATTTTCCAACCAAGTTGTTGTATTTAGAGAGGGATTTGGTGATGTCGTCAGGTAAGAAGAAGGAGAAAGGACTCAGATGCCCATCAAGTGCGCGTTCCGAGTTAGGAGTTGAGATTAAATAGGACCTCATGATCTTGGATATGGAATTTTTCTATTTAATCTTGGGCATGGATTAGATTTTTCATTTTGATGTTCCTATGGGTTTCTATAGGCGGTAGCTGAATATTATAGAACTAGATGGGATTCCTCATGTTTTTCATAGGTAATACGATCATTAGTCAGGTCATGTGGGACCTCAACCCCCAGAGTTGGGAAATGTTCTCTTTCGGTTATCACCATTCATTCTTGAGGAAGATGGTAGTTCTCCTAAAGGTGTATTACCTCATATGGTGGATGAGTTCCTGGAGGTATTCCTAGATGATTTCTCAGGCTTTCCACTAGAACATGATGTGGAGTTATCAATTGAATTGGTGATGGGAACAGAGAAGATATCTCTTACCTCCAATAGTAAGGCCCCCAATAAGTTGCATGAATTAAATATATAGGTGTAATATTTGGGATCCAAATGATTCATTCACTCGAGTGTCTCTCCTAGGGAGGCTCCTATCCTTTTACAAAGAAGGTTGACAGATCCCTCGGGTTGTGCATAGATTACTGAAAGCAGAATAAGGGATCCATTGAGAATTAGTTTCATTTTCCCAAAATTGATGACTTTTTTGATCATTTTTAGGGGGGAATATGGTATTCTAAAATAGATTTGCATTAAGTTATCACCAAGTCGGGGTGAGAGAGGCTAATATTCTGAAAATTCCTTTCCAAAGTAGGTATGACCACTTTGAGTATTTGTTCATGCATTTTGGATTTACTAAAGATCTAGTGGTTTTTATGGATCTCATGAATAATTTGTTCCACCAAAATCTATATTCTTTTGTTTTTTTATTCATGGATGACATCCTGGTTAACTCAATATCTGAGGAGGATCATGAGAATCATCTACAGATCCTATTGGGCAATCTGTGGAATCATCTCCTTTATGAAACGTTGTCCAAATGAACTTTATGGATCAGGGAAGTGAGGTTTTTGGATCATTTCTTCTCAGAGAAGGGGGGTTTAGTGGAAAATGATAACATTTGTGTAGTTATTTAATGGGAGCATCCGAATAATGTGTTCGAGATAAGGAGTTTCCTCAACCTTGTAGGTTACTACATGCGGTTTTTTCAGGATTTCTCCTAGAATGCTTCACTTATGACCATGCTCACCTAGAAAGGGGTAATGTTTTAATGGGTTCCAAAATGTCTAGAATCCTTTGAGGAGTTGAGGAATTATTTTACTACATCCCCCCTTATGTTGATCTTTCCAGAATATGGAAAGGGATATGTGGTTTTTTGTGATGATTCAGTTATGGGTCTTGGTTGTGTGTTTATGATGGATGATCATGTAGAGGCATATGGCTCTCACCAACTCCAAACACATGAGAAGAATTACCCAACCTGTGAATTGGAGTGAGAAATGGTGATTCAAGCTTTTAAGACGTGGCATTAATACCTATTCTGAGGGAATTTTGAGGTCTCCTCTGATCATAAGATCATAGCCTACATCTTCCCAAAGAAATATCTTAATATGGGGAAGAACCATTAGATCAAGTATTTGTAAGGGTTTGACTTTGATATCATCTATACCCCAGGAAACTATAATGTGGTGGCTGACACCTTGAGTATAAAAGTACCAATTCAAGCTTTGAGGAAGTCCAGTGATGAGTGGACTCTAATGGGTCTCTTCGATCAGATGCATGTGTAAACCAAGGAGAACAATGGAGGTGAATTCATGGAATGTTTTCAGTTGAAAAACTCTCTTTAATGTTAATTTAGTGGTATTATCCTAGTGATGAGATTTTCCAATGGTCTATGTAGTTTTTTTATGGTGGGGAGACATATTCTGATTAGTCTTCATCTCCTGAGGGGATCTTGTGTTTCAAAGGTCGTACAGTGCTGTCATTATCTCTAAGGAATGTGGTGATGTAGGATTGCCACCAATATCATTGGAGAATTCATCCTAGAGATACTAAAATATATTATTATGTATTTAGGTAGTTATGGTGGCCAGGTACGAGACAAGACAACGCTGATTTAGTGCTGAGATGATATACATGTCAATATGTAAAAGTAGAGCACCAAAGGCCCTTTGGGTTGATTCATATAATACCCATTCCTACCTAGAAGTGGAATAAGGTCACCATGGATTTTATTATTGTATTACCTCATAAACCTCAGGTTAAAAATGCAATTTTGGTTTTGCTTTATCATCTGACCAAATCAGCTCACTTCATATCGATCCAAGATATAACTAAAGTGTATTAGCTAGGCCAACTATATATTTAGGTGGTGGTAAGTCTTCATGGTATGAAATATACAGTGGTATCAGATAGACACACATGTTTTAACAATCAGTATTTGGAAAGATTTAATAAGGCCTTTAGTTCCTAGATTAAGATGAACACGACATGAATTCATCAAACGGATGGTCAGACATAGTGGGGAAATCAAATTTTTGAGTACATGATTATTGCATGTGTTTTTGACATAATAGGATCTTAGGATATCCGTTTGGGAATGGTAGAATTTTATTATAATAAAAATTATCTATCCTCTATTTTAATGGGTCCTTTTGAGGTGCTCGGTGGTTGGCCTTTTCTGTCCCCCCAGTGTTGGGCTGAGGTAGGTGAGACCACATTATTGGGGTTGATCCCTGTGCAAGATACATCTGAGAAGGTCAAGTTTCTCAGACTAAGTTATTCATAGCTAAGAGTCTCCAAAAATATTATGTTGATCGCAGGCATCAATATCTTGGGTTCTATGTGGGTGATCGGGTATTCTTGAAGGTGTCTCCTCATTTGGGTCATCGTCGTTTTGGAAAGCAGGGAAAGCTAATGCTGAGGTATGTCACACCTTTTGATATCACCGAGTATATTGGAAAGGTGGAATATAGGATAGATTTTCCTTATAATTTGACATCTATTCACAATTTATTCCATGTCTCCCAGTTGAATAAGTGGATCCTATATATGTCCCACGTGTTGAATTGGGAAGAGTTGGAAATAGAGCCAAATTTATTAGTGTTTGAATAGGATGTTCGAATAGTGGATTCCAAAGATAATTTGCATAGGGGAAAGTATATTCCACTAGTTCTGGTCCTTCGTAGGTATGGTAATGATATTCATGATACATCGGAGTGGAAGACATGGGATGAGCAAGACTACCCATTCTTGTTTTCCGATCAAGATTTGGGTTGACTTTCCTGGGTGGAAATTTTTCATAGTTCGGATAATTTTCACATATGTGTACATCATTTTAGGTATTTTATCTTCAATTCTAAGCTTATATTTATCCCCTAGGATCCCCATTGAATATTTTATAGAAATAAAAAAAATTGTGGACAGAACTAGGTGCACTGTTACATCGTATGGCTTACTAAACCATGCAGATAAACCATGCACAGTGTCCAGGCCATAAAAAATTGGTATTCCCAATTTTCCCATTAGCAATTAATCTTAATTCACCCCTTTCTTCCCTTATTCAACCATTTCTTCCCTATAAGGCTTCCATGCTCCCTTAATATCCCTTGGAACCCATTTTTGAAGGGGTTCTTGATCAGGAAACTTCAAGATAATTCAAGTAAGTGAGTATTTCCTTGTTATCTTCCTTATCTATAGGGTTTATTTCCTCCTTCTTGATGTTCTAAAATTTTTGAAACTATTTTTTGATCCCTAGGGTTTAATATTGAGTTTCTTGGTTCAATCATCTTGATTAGTGTTGTTTTCAATCATTTGTGGTGTGGTTGTGGTGTGGGTGAAGTTTCGCTTAAATTTTTTGTGTTTTTGACAATCAAGGTATGTGGTTACCTGTTTAAAAAAACATTGACTAAATTATATTGCTTGATTAACATGTTTATAATGTTTATTATCTATTTTTTGTGGTGATAAAACCATTTTTTGTAGCAGTGATTATGTGTTAAATTTTAATGTTCCATTTTGACATGGAATTGGGTGTTTTTCATGTGTATTTCATGTTTTATCTTTTGAGGTTATATTATTATTCATGAAATTGATTTATTAAATGGTGTTTGGGAGTCCAATTCTGATTCAGTATGGTATTGTTGGGTTTATTTCGTTAAAATAGTATTTTTGAATGAATTGTGTGTGAAAATCCTCGTAACACCTCTTGAAGTAGTTTTATAAATTTTTTATTGGGATTAATGAACTACATTGAGTATGTGGAACATGTTTTGGGTATTATTTTTTGTGTGTATGATTTATAAATGGAGTTTTTTTGTGTAAATGTAATTTTAAAACAAGTGTTACTAGATTGAGAACAAATGGGAATCTAGGGTATCTAAGTGGGCGGACTAGGACTAGTATAAAAGTGATTCTGAAGTGGCCTTATCCCAGTTTCACTTTGCATGATTGATAATGAAAATTGTTAATAAATACTAATTATTGATTTTAGACCACTAGGATATGGGGGAATTCTCAACTAGTGTCTTTTTCATGATAATATAGGTTGTGCTGTTTCCTATGCCACATTTCACAAAGATACGATGTACCTAGGTCCCCACAACTAGCTAGTTTTTAGTGGTGTTTCCCATGACTAGTTCTCATTGATTATATTTTACTTACCATCAGCATGTGGTGTGTTTGGATGGTAAATTATGCATCATTTTTGTTTTCATTATAATTATTCACTCTTTAAATATTCCCTCTTGATAACTATTTTCATTTAAATTTTCATCTCATTGAAATTGTTACTATCCATTCATATTTATGAAAACACGTAGTCTTTCTGTCTTAAAATATTAGTCACGTGAAATATTTTTGGGTGGAATCCTATTCGGATTAGGCTCACACCCTATTTACACCTTTGAGTGTAATTACACTTGGTAATTTATGACATGGGTAAGGGAAATGTATTTGGAGGTGGTGGTTCTGGTTTCTAGCTTCCTTACATGGTGCGGTGTTCTGGATATAGCTTTTGGGAAATGGTCCCTTTTAATGTGGTGGTTCGTGGGATAGATTTGATGCCTATTTTTTTTGGTCCCCTTCAGGGTTGGTTTTAAACTATGTAATACAATTTTGAATTTTTTGTTATGACTTAATTTGTGTGAATTTTCTTATCTGGTTTATTGTTGATTTTTTTGTCTCATGATTATAAATGTGTGTAAATCATTTGAAAGTTTTATTTATGATACCTAGGCACTTTTTCCAGCCTTTGGGGATAGGGAAAACACTTTGTGACTTTCCACAGATCGGGTCCAGTACCAGTTTGAATGACGACCCGGCTTGGTTTGCTACAGTCTCTTGAAATATGATGCAAAAATATATCACAACATGAAGGAAATTAGTATTTTTAATGAATATTTAAAATCAATTATATTTATATTACAAGTTTCAACACCTAATTCTTATCCAGATATACCCCCAGTAGCTCTACTAAATGAAATTCTTGGGGAATAAGAGAAAACAACACCTAGTTATGGAGGAGGTAATCCTCAAATTGAGGATGTACCTATTATATAGGAATACATTTATGTATTTTCTGAAGAACTACCTAGACTTCCCCTAGTGCGTGAAGTTGAATTTTCCTTTTATTTACTCCCTAATTCATGTCAAATATCAATGAATACCTATAGAATGGCCATGGTGGAATTTGTGGATTTGAAGAAACAACTACAGGATTTGGGAAATAAGGGATTTATTTACTCTAGTGTTTCACCATCGGGAGACCCCATCCTCTTTATTAAGAAAAAAGAAGGATCGATGCATTTGTGAATTTATTATAGGGAAATAAATTCTATTATAAAAAAACAAGTATCCTCTACCAAGAACTGATGACTTGTTGGATCCACCTCATAGAGCCCAAAAATTTTCAAACATTGAACTTTATTCTAGGTATCACTAGTTGTGAGTGAATAAGGAATACATTATGAAGATATATTTTTAGAATATTTATGAACATTACATGTTTATAGTAATTCCAGTTGGATTGAATAATAGACAGTCTATTTTATGGAATTGATAAATAGTGTTTTTATATAATATATTGAATATTTTTTTGTATTCATTGATGATATTTTTCTGTATTCTAAAAGCTATGAGGACCATGTGAACCACTTATGGAACATTATTAGTCCTTTTATAAGGTAATAGTTATATGAGAAATTTATTAAGTTTGATTTATGTATTCATGAATGTTATTTTCTTGTCCATATTGTCTCCAATGATGGAATATCTTTTGATTCATAAAAGATAAAGGCAGTCATAGAACGACATAAACCAAAAAATATAACTGAGGTACATTGTTTCATTGGTTTAGAAGATTACTATAGGTGATTAATTCATATTTTTTTCTCAATTGGATAACTCGTTCACCAAGATTACACATAAAGGGGTTACGTTTTTTGGATAATGGAATATGAATAATGTTTTGATAAACTAAATAGAAGATTAGTCAATGCAAAAAATTTTATAGTACCATATGGGAGTGATAGATTTTTCATATATAGTAATTCATGGAAGAATGGGACATAGTGGTGTCCCAATGTAAAATGATAAAGTTATTGCATATGCATCAAGGCAATTAAAGTCTCATGGGAAGAACTATCCATCCCATTATATTGAGTAAGCAGCTATAATATTCACTTTGAAAATATGGATAAATTATCTCTATGGTGAAGGATGTGAGATATACATGGATAATAAGATCCTAAAAGACATATTCTCATAGAAAGGTC
The DNA here is from genome assembly GCA_963277665.1 of Viscum album. Taxonomy (NCBI): domain Eukaryota; kingdom Viridiplantae; phylum Streptophyta; class Magnoliopsida; order Santalales; family Viscaceae; genus Viscum; species Viscum album. The sequence goes on from OY728123.1 coordinate 352,238,902, forward strand.
TCAATATGAGACAAATTTTATGGATCGAGATACTCAAGGATCATGATTACAAAATACACTACCACCCAATTAAGAAAAATAAGGTAGCAGATGCATTGAGTAGAAATGGTCATTGAGTTCTAACCCAAATGAGAATGGAGAAGAATCATATGTTCATTGATCTAGTGAATATGGATATGTGAATATCTAAAGAAGGGGATACATAAAACGTTTTTCAAATTATTGAAAAATCATATTTACTAGAGATGATAAAGAATTATCAACCTAATGATTTGGATTTTTAGAAGAAAATCAATGATGTGAATGATGGAAAATTTATAGAATTTGTGTATAAATATGGTGTTATAAAATCTGGTGGGAGGATATTTTTTCATCTATACCTTAGCTAAAAATGGAATTTTTGTATGATTCCACTATATTATATTTCTCTATACACCCTAGGATTATGAAGATTTATAGAGACTTGATGGAAAATGTTTAGTGTGATAGCATAAAGTAGAAAATTTCCAATTATGTGTCCAGATGGTTGGTTTGTCAAGATGTTAAGGCTGTGAGGAAACATCATAAAGGATTCTTGTAACCTCTTCTTATTTCTATGTGGAAATGGGAATAAATTACTATTAATGATACTGTAGGACTACCAAATACTCCTAAAAGTATTTCTAAAATATGGGTTATTGTTGATCGTCTAACCAAATCTACACATTTCATTGCTATAGGATAATACCTACCTCTTTATCACCATGTAGAGATCAATATTAATTGAGTTGTAAGACTTCATTATTCACCTCTACCAATTTTTTCTGATTAAGGTCCCCGATTTAACTCGATATTATCGAAGTGTCTTCAGAAGGCTCTTTATACTGAGCTTCATTAGAGAACTTCCTACCATCCCCAAATAGATGGACATTCCAAAATAAAAAATCAAATAATGGAAGAAAATTTGATTTCATGCTCACATGACTTTCATGGTAATTGGGATCAATAACTACCTTTTTGTTGAATTTTCCTATAATTATAGTTTCTATTCATGTATTCAAATGGCCTCGAATGAATAATTATATGGCCTGAGATAATTTAATCTCACTTGTTGGGATAAAGTCAATGAAAGGAAATTTGTAGTCCCAAAACTTGTCTAAGAGACAGCGAAATAGGTAAACACCATCCTAGCTCATATTAAATTAGCACAATGTATGAAGAATCACAATGTCGATAATCAGAGGAAAGAGTCAGAGTTCAAAGTAGGAGATCATGATTTCATAAAATTATATCCAAAAAGGGTGTTTTAATGTTTTTTAATAAATTGACACTGAGTCCAAGGTACATCAATAATTTTTAAATTCTTGAAATGGTTGGAGTTGTTTCATACCATTTAAAAATTCTGTCAAATCTTTCAAAGGTACGTGATGTGTTCCACAAATCTATGCTAAGGAATTACATTCTAGAACCAATTCATGGGATCTTATATGTGGGATAGATTTGGAACCTGAACATTCAAATTGTATAGAACCCATCCATATTCTTGATTCTATGGATCAATTATTACATGATCGGACAACTCATATGGTAAAGGTACTCTAGAGAAATCAAAAAATGGATAAAGTGAAATGGGAACCAAAGTATTCTATAAAGGAGAACTATCCAAATATTTTTGAAGTTTCTACACCTAAAATTTCAATGAAGAGTTTTTTGTTTGAGGGATGAATTTATAGCCCTTATACTTTATCATATTTTCCTCTTAGAATTAATTTAATTTTTCTGATAGCTTTGCAATACACACAACACCCGATTTAAACAAAACATTATTTAATCATATTTTTCATAGTGAATGAAATTATAAAACTATTGGAGATTATATATTGTAAATTTATGTATTATATAACCAACTAGATATTTTGACACTTATCTAATATATTTGATATGAATAAGATAAAAAGCAAACCCAATTTTATGCATAAAACACTATATTTTGATAAAGGTAATTTTACAACATTTTAATTGATAACCTGTCTGTATTTTAGAAAAATTATTAATTTTATATGTCAAAATTTAATTTATATCTTTTTTTAACAAAAAAATCACCTAGGGTGAATTGGTAGTATTTTTCTATGAAGTATCATTTTGTATTGAATAGTGGAAAATAATTAATTTTAATTCAAAACTATTTTTTCTTCAGATTTATTTATAAGGATAAAATATATATTTAAACTATTTTAAAGTTAAATTAGATTTGTTTTTTTATTAATTAATCCAATTTAGGTCATTGGAATCAATTTCAACTTGAAATAGGATGTTAAAACATAACAAACATTTGAACCTATTTACATTAAAAACCCTATATTGTCGCTCCTACTGTGGGATTAAATTTAAATTAATTTATTCTAATTCGATGAATTCAATTTAGAAAACTCGATTCTATATTTGGAATATTCATTATTTATAATTTTTTGTATGTTCAAGTTAGTTTTTTTAAAAAAATATTAGTGAAAATGATTAAAATTAATTAAAATTATTGAGGTGAAATCAAGATTAACAAAGGACTAAAACATAATCTTAAGTGCCCATATAACCAAGAAAACATTCCAAAATAAATCATCGGTACATATTTAGACCCTATAACACCTTTTCAGATATTTTCTTCATCATGTGATAAAATTGAAAAGGGAAAAATGTTTTTGGACTTCCCATTTCCAAAATTAAAAAGAGTGTCACTCCTCCTCCACTATAAAAAGGAATTCAAGGCTCCAACTTACTAACACCTCTCAAGATATATTTTCTCAACCAATACCTTCCAGAATATATCCTCAATAACTCAATCTAATACTATAATCCTCCATTTTGTATGAAATCCATCCAAGGAAGCCCATTGGTGAAAACAAAAAGGTTATACCCAAATAAGAGGTAACATCATTCCTCAAGATCTTTAGTTTTATTTCCATTATCAACCCCCCCCCCCCACACACCCTATATATTCTTATTCTATGCATATATAATATCCAAAATATCCTAAATATACTATTATTTTGTTATATTAATGGTTATATAGTAAGGACCAGACCCTTGTTGGCTGGAGCGAGTGCCTTATTTTATTACATTGGCATATAAACAAGGAATTTGAATCCTAAAGGACCACGTAGTTAAGTAGTTTTTCAAATCCAGATACATATAAAGGTTTAACATTACAACTATAAAATAAATAAAACATATAAGATTTATTGGGGGCATCCACAACTCTAAGTTTATTCCTAAAAATCATTCATAATAAATATCTTCACATCCCGAGAAAATAAAACATAAGAAAGGGGTGAGATCAGATGCTCAGTAAGGGTATGAAATATAGTGGATTATATCATCAAAATTATATATGGTGAATAACTAAAAACATGTGACATTAAAAATTATACTTTTACAAAATATGGTGGGAATAAGAACTGAATAAATAATATCATAATAAAACATAATCATGGGTACTATACTTGTCTAATAACCACATGAACTATCAATTACTAGTTTCATAATGAGGGAAATGCATATTTTGGAAATTCTAAAACAAACTATCAATTCATCGGCTAAGACATCTAAAAATGATTTAGGCCTCGACCAAAAACCTTTTCTAAAAATTGTCAAGGCCCCAGCCAAGTCCATATATATTTGTCTCATGAGACCTCCAGATGCATCCATGGACTATAGAGGGCCCCACACATATATAATAAGTCCAATTAATTCCTCATATGAAAGGGGGGAACATAATCAATATAAATATTCATATTGAAAAAAACATATGAAATATAAATTACATTCCCAAATCATTGAACATAAACACTAACTATTCATAATAATATGGAAAATGGTATCAAAATAGATTATCCACAGTCAAACTAATTAGAAACACTTCAATAACATACTCTATATGATATCATAATAGATAACCCTCAATGAAGTGCAAGATTCAACAAATTATGTTGACATAGATAAAGATATTTTTAAATGAGATCATTGAAAAATTCTTAATGAAATAATCTTTAAACATTCCTAAATTTCTCATACCACCTTGAAACATTCAAATAATATTTCCTTATATTATCATAATATTAAGGAGAAAATTGATATGATATACAAAATTTCATTACACACACCACATGCATGTAATAAGTTGTGAACCAGGAATATAAATCATAGATGTTAAAGTGAGGTGAGGAAAAACTGTTTTAATTTGGAAACAAGGGTTATTTGGGAAAATCATTTTTAATTTCCATATATCTAGTTTTAAACATTTATATCCCATAAAATAAATGGGAGGGACATTTAAATAAAATTTTAGTTATAAATGATGTCTTACTAAAGTGAAATCATTTAAAAAGTGTTTTTAAAGAAGAATTGTAATTAAACCATTTTTGTGATGTTTAAGGAATTCATTAAAGAGATTTTAAATCCAAAGAAATCTTTTATTTCATAAAAATAGAAATTAAACAAAATATATCTTTCATGTTAAAATTTGTGATTTAAAAATATAAAAAATTCTTAAAACATAATATATTGTGAACTTAAAAATAGGTATGAAATTTATATGTTCCCCAGAATCGGGCTGGCATTTCGGAACAATATTTTTGAAAGATTATTTTAAATCATGTAAATGCCATAAAATAAAGAAGTATTCTAAATAGTACACATATATCAAAAATTTACACCAAATTTATGATTTAATAGTAATAAATAATAATTTCATTTAGATGAGTAGAGAATAAGAGCAATATGAATGAAAATGGAGGTTCAGGTAGAAATACTTAAAACATTGTAGTCAATTGAATTATATGACCCAACATTAATAATAATAAAATAATACTTTGAATATACTTAAAATAAATATATTCATGACATGAAAAATTAATTGGAAGTATACATACATCATACACAAGTATTAGTAGTGAATACAGAATATCTCACAAAAATGGAAGTAAGGTGAATAAACCCATACCTTAAGTCTGATGGTGTTCTTCACTAGATCTTAGTGTCCTGGATAAAAAAATTAAAATAATTAATTAGTATTTCTAAAAAATCTTAATTATATTATTGATTTATTATATCCTTATTAATTTCATTCATAACCTTCTTGATGGGTTTAAGATGTTTAATTTTATTGTTTGGGATCTTTTTCTTCCTTGGTATTCATGACTGATTTACTTATATACATGTAAGGATAAAAATGTAATATGAGAATGGCTGTCCAGAATAGAAGTTTAATTTTATTTTTTAACGTCTATGATATTACATGGTTATATAAATTCATTTGGTTATTGGGATTGAATATGAATCATAATATAAAATTTTAATGATAATTGTTTAGGTTAATTGCCAGTTTTTTATCACAACAAACTCATTTTAATTTATAAATAAATATCATGTGTGAAAAAAATAATATAACATTAAATAAGTTATATTAAATATATTATAGTCTTTTTTAACCATAAAAATTGTTTCATGACCAGAAGTAATGATGGTAAGATAAATTTAAAAACTTTTGTCCTTGAATGTGATAAATTAATACATCTCAGATTTTGTTTTTATTTCTAATATAAAAAATGGGGGGGAAGGAGATAATGATGAATTATTCCATTATAAAAATAAAATTACTATACATCTAAGGTACTATATTTATCACTAAATATGGATTAAATGAGGTGAATAATGAAAATGAAAAAGAAACTAACTCAAAATAAAATAAAATTTGAGAAATCCCATATGAAAATTCAGCAAGCTAACGACATCACTTAAAATTTCATAAAATATTTTGATGAGAAAAAAGGGGGTATCTCATAATTAATAAATAATATGTATTGTAATTTGGAAATTTAATTACATATACCAACTTAATATAAAATAAATTTAAAGAGAAAAACATAAAAATAGTGCTTGGAAAAGAGAAGGGTGGTAGATTCCCTTAGCTTGCATAGTAACTCCTAAAAATGAGGGTTGGGACCTTGGGGGCAAGAGCACACATTTTTAGGACTCCAAGGGAGGTAAAACTATCATATATTCGAGTAAAATTAGTATGGAATGAATGAAAATGAATTAATGGGTGGGTATTTATAGTAAAAGAGGGGGAGATTTTAATTAATTTCCAAGGACACCTCAATAGTGGTTTTTTTAAACCCATGGGATATCCAATGATATTTTCGATGATATTATCCAATTGGGAAAATTAATATCTTATTTAAATTTACACAATTATACCATACTTTTATATTAATTATTACATCATTATGATGTTATTAAACATACCAAAAATTCAAAATTATATTTTTTTTACTATTCAAAAATATAGATGTATTTTAGAAAAATACAAAAAATATACCCCAACCATTTTTCAACGTGTATAATTAAAAAATGAAATAAATTTTGTGAATATAATTCTCTAAATATTATTAATTTAATTTTTCAATAAAATCATAATTTATTCCAAAAAATAACTTTAAAACTATAACTCATTTTTCTACACATTGAGAATTTAATCAAGCTCCCATTAAATTATCTTATATGAATAAGAAAATAAAGTAAAAATTTATGATTACATTTTTTAAAAATAAATTTCCATTTTAAATTATTAAATTAATAATAAAATGTAATTAAAATAATTATGACATTCAAAAATACCAATACTTATACTACGATCGTTTTTTCACTTATAAGATGTCTAAATTAGATTTATACACTCATGGATGAAGTTTTAATTTTTTTTTACCAATTTACTATTAATTAAAATTAATTAATATTTCCAAGGGTATGTTACTATTAATAAAAAACTAAGTTGATTCTACCAGACTCACAATATCACCCTGAACGCAACTGTGTATGTCAGTTTTCTGAAATTCAAATCACATAAGTAGAAAAATTTTGATTACTGGATAGGTTATAATAAATTTGTTTTTATAGTGACTCGGTGTTTCATGAATTCATTATTAAATTTATTTCCAAAATATTTCGGTCTTTCATATATCTTCACTTATAGACACTTTTATTTAATGGGTAACAAACTTATCATTCTTGTGTGCGGTGAATTATTTCCACATGAAGCAAAGATGATTGTTTTCCTTTACCACCTCCCAATGGGAATATTATGATGGAAATCATATTTATATAATATATTTATTATGTCTTATTTTTTCTTTACTTATTTTAAAAAACATACCTTTATACTTTTAGTTTTGTTTAAATATGATAACATCATTTTTGGAAGTGTGGACTACTACCACCTCAAAGCTATTTGATTTGTTCGCACTTTAAATGGAAAATATTAAGGATTATTTCAATAAACATATGTCACATATAAGAAATTAATATTATAATGGATTTATGATATACATATTTACCATTTACTTATCACTCTTCTAATACCACAAAGAAATGAAAGTAGTGTGCATGTGTACGTACGGCATGCTTTCTCCATGAACGGTGCATTTCATTTCTTATTTGAAAATAATATCGTTTATTAAAAATACATATTTAATGAATATATATTACATTTACTTCATTTTATACCTTATAGTGCTGATTATATCATTATATAAGTAATATTAACAATAAATAACAAGTCAAAACCTACTCGAGAAACTAGGTAATTAAAAACAGAATTAGTGAACATAATGAATTAATGTTAACAAATGGTTCATAATATATTATAAGATGATTATATATGATAAAGTGAATAATAATATGGTTCTATAATATGTTTTTTACACTATTAAACCATTATAAATTATTTGAAAGGATGATCTCCCAAAAGGAAATGTGAGTTAAGGTATTTCTTCTCAAGTAGCATTCTATTGAGAATTATTTATTTGTATGAACCAACTAACTTTTACATGTTGCATATACAGCCCATTGACATGAGATATCATGAATCTACTTTTTATCAAGATATTAGATGTTTCATTTAATGTTATTCCTTTATGGATAATATGATTCAAATGATTCAAATTTGTATGGGACACTTTGGAATGTTTAAATATTATTCTCCTCAAGAACATTTTTAATGATTATATTCTCAATATCACAATATTTTTTATTGTTAAATTTCTCTTAAAATAATAAACTTATTATAATCATTTAAATATCTAAATTCTTTTGGGATGGATATTATTATTTTTTAAACCATATACCATTTCTATATATGGTGTTCACTTTGATAGTTATTTGATTGACTAGGAAATTTTTGATAAATCCATGTCTTTTATTTAATATAGATATTTGATAAGTCGTATAATATATTGATTAAATAGATACTTCGATAAGATAATTCTTAGGAAATGAAATGATAGGTGGGGCTCGAACATTATATATCCCATGAATTCATTGATATGTTCTCATGAGATAAATAAGTTCACCAAATTATACTTATTTCTACCTATAGTTTTAAACTATTTTGAGGATAGATACTGATAGTATATGTTTTCATGTGCCTTTGACTTGAAATCCAATAATTCAGCATTTCCTTCATAGATCTTTCAGCTATCATTGTTATTATATATGAGGTTTTCATATGATAAAATCTATGGATGCATTTGATTCATAGTTTATTGATTAAATTGAAGGTTGTCTTAGTTTCTTACCTTGACATACTTATTATTCTTTATCTAGTTATTCTAAAAGACTATGTTATTAGTTATTTACCCTGCTATATAGATATATTCCCATTGATTGATTATTAATTTATATTTACATACCCTTACTGTGAATTTGAGCTCCCCCTTATTATGTTTCTTTTCCCCATGTCATGAATATGAATCCCTTTAATTAGTTTCAAAAATGATGTTTATTTCATTTAATTATAAATAATGTTTTTGTTTTCTATTTCATAATGTATAAGGGGTTTCATGAATGTAATTTCTTGTTCCAAAAATTATAAATGGATCAATCCTTTAGGATTTAATTCCTTGGAATCATGCCAATATAATTAAATAATGCACCAATTATGGTCTTCTATGGTTAGTTAATTTTATAACTTCATGATTTATATTTTCTTAGAATAGGATAATGTCATTCATGTGTATGAAGGACTACACCCTCACGAAGTGATGTGATTCGTTAACAATTTATATGAAATGTATTAAGAATGGGATTAATAGAAATATGTGATATATATGAAATAAAAATTCTAATGTAATTATAATATATTTATATATATCATTTACTTTTCTTCATTTAAATAATATAGGAAAATAGAAATAGCATTCATATGTACATATGGCCAACTGTCTCTATAAACGGTGTATTACATTTCCTATAATAAATTTTATGGATTACTATAAATATTTATATACTGAATATATATGAGACTTACATCACATTTATCATCCAAGATATTATTAAATAATGATCTAAATAAGAGCATCCAGAATAAAAAATAAAAACTTGTACGAAAAACAAAGTGTTTATTACTTGAAACATAACTTTAACATGGAATTTCTAATAAAATAGTAATATTAAGTCCTATGTAATTCATATATTTTATTATATATATGAATATAGTTCTATTATTGATTTATAATAAACAAATATTCATTATACATGAGTTTTGAATGATTTTGAGGAGAATCAAGACTTCAAGTAATGGATTTTCTTCTCATTTTCATTTTCCATGAGTCTCAAGCCATGTACATGAACTATTTATTATATGTGGTGTTTTAAATTCCAATGGATGTAATTTTTGAATCTTATACTTATAAGTTTTTATATTTATATATCCATTTTAGGATATATCATTCTTGTTGTTTATAGTTAAAACATTTCCCTAATTGAAAGGGTATTTTTGTCTCAATTTTACTTCATTGAGACATGTGTTATGTAGTGGACTTATATTATTTTAATAGGATTATATACATACCATTAGACTCTTTATATCATGATTTTTTTAATAATAAATATATTTTAAGCTTCATTTTATTTTATTCCTTTATGTGGTTAATGATTAAATGTTACTAAAGTGGTAAGTGTTTGTTACTACAACATCATCATTTATGGGGGTGTTTATGATTATGTTTCTATTGATGAAATATTATGATATCTCTCTCAAGATTTATCATGAATTTTCTTATCCATAGGTTATTATATATATTCATGTAATGGTACCATTTTCCAAACTTTTTTACTTTTTATAATTAAGAAAATGATTTTAAGAAAATATTCTATTAATTATCTTTCCACTTGGAAATCGGTTTTCCTTAAAAACCATGTTTTCTAAAAAGGTCTTCAAAATTATTTTATTAACCTATTATTATTTTTAAAATAAATTATTAACCAATATTTTTTTTATACTTTTGAATGAATGTTAACATTCTTTCCAAAAAATTGCATGTTTGGATTTTACAAAAAATGTTAAAGGATCCTTTCTTTTGGCATTTATTGCATAAACATAATTTTTTGATGTCATGACCAATCATTACTTTGAAACTTCCTTAGTATTTTTTAAAATTTATTTTCAAATAAAAAGTTTTTAAAAAAGTTTTATATATTACAATGTTTTTTAAAAATAGGAAAGGATATTTTCCTCAATAAATTTTTAAAATTATTTTTAAATCTTACTTCACATGTTTTCAAAGGTGTTTCCAAAGAAAAGTATTTTGAAAATGTTTTGAGTGTTAGAAAATGATTTTCAAAGAATGTTTATTTTAATTATGAAATGATCTAATTGATCAAAAAAATCCTTCTCCATCTATGATGACATCTTTCTATATAGTTTATTCTTTACTATGGATATCATCTAAGGACACCAATCTTATTATTACTTATAATGGTTTATGTTTAATATGAAAAGATATTTTTGAAACTCATTCTCTTCCTTGAGTTATAACATGATAAAATTATTATGAAACCTGCATCATTTCATCATTTATTCTATGATAAACTAATTATAAAACCTATCTCTTTTCAAGGTTTATGATATGATTAAATGAATATGATAACCATTTAATTTAATGGATTAGGATGTGATGTTTATGAAACCCATATCTTTTTTTGTTTCTTGATAGGATGAATGTTTCATTATAATATGGTACATATATGAATGATTTAATTATGTTATGGGTGGTATCTATATCTTCCTAAAATTAATTGGGTATTAATTTATATCTCATGAGATAGACATGGATGAAATGGGAAGAGAACCTAGTTTAGTAATGGTCTTTTTCTACTAAGATGTTCTTTGGAGTGAACCTTGACTACCAATATGGTCTTGAGAGTAAAACTTGACTACAAAGATGGTCTTTGGAGTTAACCATGATTACTAATATGGTTTGGGGTGTGAACCCATTCCATTAATATTTCTTTATAAGTAATTCATGTCTACTATGGAAATCATTCCATATATTTTTGTTTCTTCCATAATTTGACGTTTTATTGCAATGTTACGATCTCATGGCTTATGCTCTTGAATTCCTTATGATTCATGTGTTATGATCTGATGATATTTATACCATGAATGATGCTTATTATCTATGCTATTCAATTTATGACCTTATTGAGCATCTAATCTAACCCTTTCTTATATTTACTTTCCCTAGGTTATGAGGAAAGGTTTTAAGAAGAATTAACAAATGGGAAGATCTTTTTTGGAAATGTTGAAGATATTTCACCAATTTATATGATTTCTTTCTATTTTTTCAAAGGTAATAAACTATAAGATTCCTTGGACATGTGTTTTTGTAATATAATGAATACTAATATAGAAAGATATAATATCCATGTATGTTAACCCTGGTTCACTATTATTGGTATTAAAGAAACTTTTTAGTCAACATTGGATGCTAGGATGGGAAGAATTTAGTCATATCCATAGGGTATTTCTAAGGATATTTCTAGGGATTTATCTAAGGATAATTCTAAGGATGATTTAGAGTTTAGGAAAAATACCAGAATTTTGTTAAAGGATTGAGAAAGTGGTTCCCAAGAAATTAAATCCCTATATAGATAATAAAATTGGATTGGGGATCTAGAATAGTTGTACATAGGGGTAACAACACTATGACAAATACCCCTTTTATCAGCACTAAAAATATCCTTTAACAGCACTATAAAATCACTGTTAAATCCTGCGAAGATAAATGGGGGTCCCCTTTATCAGCGCTCCAGAAAGTGCTCATAAAGACCCCTTTTATCAGCGCAAAAAAAAAAGCACTGATAAAAGGTGTCTTTTATCAGCGCTAAAAAGAAGCACTGATAAAACGGTCCTTTATCAGTGCTTTCTTTTTATCACTGATAAAAGACCCCTTTTATCAACACTTTTTTTAGTGCTGATAAAAGTAAAAAAAATAAAAAAAAATTAAAATTTTAAATATTTTAAAATTTTAAAAAAATCCTACGAATCGGGAGGGCTTTTAGAGCGCTTGAGCCCCACATTTTACAGCACTTTCCAGCGCCTCCAGCACCCGTACGTACCCCCTCCACCCTTTATCAGTGCTAGACCCCCAAATCCACCCCCATGTGTGCGCCCCTACCTCCACCAGGTTTTGAATCCGAGACCTCCCCCCAGCGCGCCTAAGCACTTACCACTCCTCTATTTTGATTTGTTTTCCATTTCATGATATCTCTATTTATATATATATTTATATTTATATTTATTCATATAGTAATATATATTTATATTAATATAAATATTGTTATACTAATATATATATAGTTATATTAATATATATATATATTTATAGTGATATTAATATATATATTTATAGTTATATGAATATATATATGTAGTTATATTAATATATATATATATAGTTAGATTAATATACAGGTATATAAATATTCATATATTTTTATTTTATTTAAAATGGATATTAGTTATTATTTATATAAAGTTAATATATTTTATATGTAAATATATTTTATTATTTATATTTATAATTAAATTTTTGTGTGTGAATATATAAAATATATATATATTATTATATATTTGATTATAAATTGCAGTTCATTATAAAAAAAATAAAATTTAAAAGACATAATATCAATATGAATGTTATACCTTGGAATAAATTCAGTCCCCACCAAAAAATCCAATAATACCCCCTTAAACAAGGCTAAAAATCCACAAAATGTAAAAACCATCGGTGTATCCCGACTAAAAAATCAGTTTTGGAGGTCTTCTGGTCCTTTTTGTCCTCTAAAAGTGTGAAAATGGCTTTTTCCCAATCACCAATGCATATAGATCATCGCAGGCTTTGATTTGATATGTTGTAGAGCTCAAACGGACACTCGGATCAAAAGTTATGTTCGTTTGAAGTTCGAGTAGCGTTTTCAACATATTTAGGATCTTTTTTTATTTATTTTTTATTTTTATTTTTTTAATCTTCAAATTTTTATTAAATGACTATTACTCTATAATAATTAGCAAATTATTTATTAAAAATGTTTTTTTAATTTTGTTATAATCCATTTTCACTAAATATCTTATATATTAAGTGTCACTGTATATTTATACTTATCTAAAATATATTTAAAATTATGTTTAAAAAATATATATTATATTTATATCAATATAACTATATCTATATATTAAAATATTAAAATATTTTTTTAATGAATTTTTTTGGAAGTAGACCCTTTATCAGCACTTTAAAAAAAACGCTGATAAAGACCCCCCCCCCCCCCCCCCTTTATCAGCACTACTAAAAAAGTGCTGATAAAGGGGTACACATTAACAGCGCTAAAAAAGCACTATTAAAGGGGGTGCATTTATCAGCACTTTTTCATTAGCGCTGATAAAGGTCGGCGCTGGCCTTGCCCAGTTTTGTGATAGTGCAACCCCAAAAACATCATATTGATCTTGACTCAATCAGGAACTACTGTACAACAATGACCTTATTGCACACCTAGATTGACACTCCTAGGAGATAGGGTTTGGAAATTCAAAAATTATTTATGATCCATATTGAAAGATTTAAATATATGATGGCTATGAATGAAATAGGATAAACCTATGGGGTCATATATTAAAGAATAAGGTGTTATGATTTATATATCCTAATTAGTGGTATTCATGATTATTTGGTTTCCCATTATGATTAGTGTTTCTCACTTTATGATTTTATGTTTTATTCAATGGAGATAACTAGAAAGATCTAGGTTTACAATGAATGTGAAGTTAAATTTATTGATGAGAAACAAAATGGTATGATGACTGTAGTAAAGGACGTTGTTATTATACAAAATTAGTTTTCAGATAATAAGATTAAAAACATATACCTTAACCAACTATTGAAATCACAATAAATGATAAAGAAAGAGTTCTCAGAGAGTTTGGGAGGTGTATACCATGGACGAAAGAAGATTCAATTTCCTATGTATCAATAATGTGGGATAAAACACCCGGTTCAATGTCGTTGAGGAACATGAGGATGAAGGACATGAAGAACGTAACTGAAAAGGGAAAATGAAAGTTTCAGTTAACTCAATCTATGGGAAAATCAGTCATCCTATGATATCATCATGTCTTGAATGCATTAAATGAGGAAAGAATGGGGATTATTATAATTGATATCCTAAAGAAAATATTTGGATGAGAATCAACAAGGAATTATGAGTAATGGTTATATTGATGACAATGATCAGACTATAGATGAAATGTGAAAGTAAATAAGTGTTAAATAAAAGATGAAAAATAATTTTTCATTGTTTTAGAATGAAGTGGGATGAAGGTATAATTTATGCATTGGAATTAAAATATTTTTTTAACTAAAGTATAAAAAATATAAGAATTATTTAATATATTTTTGTTATCGAGTATTTGAAATAATATGTTGAATGGAACTGATAATCTAGAAAAGTGATTTAATGCCAATGTTATATTTTCTAGAAAACACGTGATTAAGGGAATGTAACCCATAATATGATCCTGAGGTTGAGAAAATGGTGTTTATCTTGGATAAATAGATTCTTTTTATGGATGAAGAAAAATAGATAGTATTGATGACCACAAAATTGATAAATAATTTTTTGACCCTGTTCTTTATGCTATCATCGATGAAGTTTACATAATTTTTGGATTTTAGTGATATATCTAACAATCTATGTTATATGTAAGTAATGAAGAAGAATGAATGTTTTAAATATTGTTTTAAGGTAATTCAAGTTATTACCATGATTCAAGAGAGTATATAATGATGCAATTCAGATATTTCATATTTGACAACCAAGATCTACATTATGATATATATGGGATCAATGTTAAACTAATTTTAAGAAATTTACTATATGTATCTCAAAATTTGGGGGTTTGAACTTTCAAAAGGTTCAAAAGGATAACCATTTATGAAAATGTTTATTTTGAACATTGAATAAGGTTTTATAAATTAATGTTTCACAATATGAAAATTTATGAATATTGTATAATATTTTTAAACCATTTTACTTTGATGATAACCAAAGATAGATAGAATTACTTATCATTTTATTTATTGATCTTATAATCCTCTAGTTATTTAGGGATAACAGATTCACCTTCATTTTTTAGAGTAAGATATAAAGTGTAAATTGATCAAGTCCCAACCAAAGGTTGAGATTGTTCATATGAAATAGAATTAAATCCGGTTAGTATTGCTTCTTTTGAGAATTCTTAAACTTTTTGAAAATGCTCTTGAAATATAATGTTTTATTATTATAATAATTTTTTATAATATCAATGACCTTTTCCAAGACTCTTTGGTTTATAGGTTTTGGATCATTAACTTTATCCTTCCTATGTTGCCTATCACTCACCATTAGATTTTAGGTGTTATTTTTCTCTTCTATGTCCATGTTTTCACTTTTGACCAATGTTTGCCTTTGTAGAAACCTAGTCATGGGTTTTATTGGGTAACCATTATGTTTCCATGTTTCTATTTTGAAAGGATGGTTTAATTTTCATTTTCATGATGTGTGTTTATATTAAAGTAACATTAAAGTACAAAAACGTTGAGGACCTAAAAAATTTTTGAGGGAAAAAATCATTTTCAGCGGGGTGGAATGTACCACCAAAAGTTTTAATGAATATTTATTATTGAGTAAATTAAAATTATTTGGTATATTTCATTTCATGCTATATCAATTTAATCATTTACTATGCGCAAAACTAGATTTATATTAAATTATGAGTATCACTATGTTTGTCTTGTGTCATACACAATACCTAGTTTCATTTATATATTGTGTTACATGTGAGACCGAGTTTTACCAAACTAAAATATACTATTGATATTATTATTTAATATAATAGTTATCACCTTTCCATTTTAATGGAAGGCGTGAATTGGATTAACTAAATTATGAAAATATATAATTCTCATATGGTAATTAGTAATCATTTTATTATAAATAAATTAATAATTTTTTCAAAGAAAAATAAATGTATTCTGAAGTCTATGTCTTTTCTAAAAGTTGGGTTAATCGTGCCAAGAAAAAATAATTTAAAATTAAATTTTACAAGTTTTAAAACATTATATGAAAAAATAAACTTCATTTTTGAAATAAAAGAATCATAATTATCTTAGTGTGAATTTTTGGTGTTTTTCAGAAAATTTTCATTTCTTGATGAATAGTGGAGAATACAGAATTTTTATTGAAAACTACATTATCATATATTTTTTTTATATAGTTTAATTTAATTTTAACGTGGCTTTTACTCATACTTAGTTTACTTATACATATATGAATCCAGTTATGTTAATTTTTATCAATTTAATTTTGAAATTGGATATAAAAACTTTATAAACATTTTAACATTTTAACTTTAAACCTCTGTTTTATCATCATGTCTGCAAGAATAATTTTAAATTATTTTTTCCACATTATGTGACGATAATTTAGATAAATGGACTCTATATTTGGAATCATCATAATTTTGAATATATGATAATTCCAACATAATATTTGGTCAAATTTATTCAAGGAAACAGTTTAATTAATTATAATAATTAAAAAAACTACGAGTTTTCTTAGTGGTTACGCTTAGAATGTGAGGTGTAATAATGACCGAAAAATTATCAAAAATATATTTTATGAACATATTTAGAACCTTGTTACCTTGGGATATAATTTTCTAAGTTTTTATGATACTATTACATAAAGGGAAACCATATTATTAGTTAAGTAAAGAAAAGGATTAAAAATGTGCTTTTCTTCCTTTTAATTTCTATAAAGCATTGGAATAGGGGAGAAAACTACACAATTAAGGTTATAAATATTATTTCTCGTGTTAAATAAATTTTTTATCATGATAGTTTATTTTAGTTTTTTAAAGATGATATAATTACATCAAATGCACAAGAAACATTAATGCATGAATTATTTAGTTAAAAATTAAATAAAAATTGTACTAAAAACAGTTAAAGTGAAGTAAATTGAAATAACTGTTGTGAAAATATATTTTCATATATGAAAATAACCTTTTAAAAATGTGTGAAAATATTATATTTTAATTCCATCATTATATTTATATTTTTTCAATTCAGTTAAATTAATAATTGCAAAATTGACATTAATGTTATTTCTAAAAAATGATATTTTATTTATTTATTTAAAATTAATAAAAATATAATATTTTCTGGATTAAATTTTAAATATTAATAAATTTAAACAATGTATATTTAGTATTCCATTTTTTATATTATAATAACTATATTGACTGTTAAATAGTAAAAACATGGTTAGAGTGGTTCGGGTTAAACCGATGTTTTTGTACGTTACTTGCACTTGTGTTAAAATTAATATAAAACACAATTAGTATTTTTATTTTCTAAATTATATATAATATTTTATAATAAGTTTTTTAAATTTATCAAATATTTCTCACTTTAATTTAGTCTTAAAGGATAAATTACTTAGGTTAAAAATCTAGTTATCTTAATGAAAAAGGAAAATAGTAAAATAAGGAATCTTAAGAGTTAAGGAACCAAAAGGTTAAAATATATGTATGAAGGTGTTTTGAAGGTGTTTATCAACAATATAATCCCTATAAGTCATTAATTGTCAATATTTTTAGCAAATGTATGTAATATTGACATCCCAATGGAAAATAATTTTGAGTCTTTAAAAGAATGTCACTCCTCCACAACTATAATAGGTCACTCACTCCACCCATTATTCCCAAATATAATGCATTTGTCTCAGAAAATCCCTACCCAAATAAATTATAATATTACCTATTATCATTCTATAAGACTCACTTCTTTCATAAATCCAATCATGGAAGTCCTCTGGTGTAAACCAAATGGAGATACCCGAAGTAGAGGTAATGTTCATCAAAGAACGTTTTGTTTCATTTCTTACTCAAACCCATTAAAATATTTTTATATCATAATTACATAATAAACATAGTATATTCCATAAATGAAGATTTTTTTACATTAATGGTATGAATTATAACTTCCCAAACTTCCATAAAATGTTTTATGAAATAATCATTTTTGTGTATGGTGGACTACCGCCTCACGACCTGATGTCATTTTATTTTCATTTCCACCTTTAAAGGTTTGGTATAATTATTGTAATACTATTTATATATGTTATATACTATATTTATGTTTTATTTTATTATTCTTTAGTAATTATATTACACATACCTTCATGCTTTCCTTTTTTGGAAATTTGATAACGTCGTTTATGTATACGGTAGACTACTGCCTCAAAAAACAATGTGATTCGTTCACACATTACATGGAATGTATTAAGGATGGGTTTTAAAAAAATATGAGATATATATGATATGATAAATCTACTATAATGATAATATATATATATATATATATATATCATTTAATTAACTTTATTTAAACATGATAAGAAAATGGAAGCATCGGTCACGCATACGTACGACCTATGACCTCCATGAACAGAGTATTTTATTTCCTATCAATAAATTTTATGTATTACAATAACTAAATATATATATATAATATATATTATATTTTATATATGGTTATTATTCTAGAGAATATTAAATCATTTTCTAGATAATAGGACGAAGATTAAAAATTCAAAACATGTACAAAAAACAAATTGGTTATTACCTAAAGCATAAATTTAACATGTAATTGTTAATAAATGGGTAATATAATATCATAATTAATAATATATTTTATTATAAATATGAATATTTTAATTTTATAGATTTATAATAAACTTCTATTTATTATACATGAGGCTAGAATGATTACCATGTCAGTCAAGACTCTCTGGAATGGACTTTTACCTCCCTTTTATTTTCTTTGAGACACAAGCTATGTTCACCCCCAATTTCATATATGTGGTGTTTACACTACACGTGAATTTATTTTATGATTATTCTACTGATAATAATTTTTATTTACATATCCATTTTATTATCTATCATTCATGGGTTTTACGATTAAAATTCTATGAAATCAGTAACTGTGTTTTTTCACAATTTTCTTTCCTTGAGACATGTCTTATATTATGCACATATATTCTTTCAAATAGTGTATATAAATCCACCTTGAAAAGTAATATCATGAATTTTTTATCCTAGTGAAATTTTATGTTTCATTTTATGTTATTATTTCATGGGGATTTTGATTCAACATTTCCTAAGTGGTAAATTTCATTTCTACAATATTATATTTTATGGGGATTGTTATCGATAATGCTTCCATTGATGAAATCTTATGAAATATCTCAAAATAATCATCACGCTTTATTTTCTCATATATGTTTTTATGATATATTCATGTAATTTTTCAACATTTCCACTCTTTTGGTACTTAAAATCAAAGCAATATTTGTTTCATGTTATAAAACAATTCCTTCTTGGATTTTAAAAAAAATGTGAAAGCAACCTTCGTTTTTTCATGTATGGCAGGAATGCAGTTTTCTAATTTCATGAACAATAATTTATTTTAACATTCCGTAGTTTATTTGAAAATTTAATTACAATGAAAAAAGTTTCCAATGTGTTTTATATATTAAATTTTCCTTCCAAAGTGGGAAGGATATCTTCCCTAGGAAATGTTTTAAATGATTTTTAAAGATTTCATTAGAATATTTCAATGTGTTTTTCAAGTAAAAGGATTTTGAAAATATTTCAACTCTTAAAATTTTTTTCCAAGAGTGGTTATTTTCCTTAAGAAATTAACCAAGTGATATTTCAAAATCCTTATCCATCTATGATGAAATCCTTTGATATAGTTAATGCTTTATTGGGGATATGATCTCAGGACCCCATTCTTATTGTTTATTTTATTATTTTTTTAAGATAAAATATTTATTAGGAAACCTATTTCTCTTTCATGGGATATAACATGATAAAATTATTAAGAAACCAGATTCCATTCATGTGATATTCTATGATGAAATGATTATGAAACCTTTCTCCTTTTCCATAGGTTTTTATATGATAAAAAGTTTCTGATACCCATTTCATTTCATGGGTTCTGATATGATGTTTTTGGAACAAAACTCTTTATATGGGTTAAGATATGATGAATGTTTTATTATTTTATATCACACGTATGTATGATTTCATTATGGGACTGGTGGGAAATATATCTCACTTTAATGTATTAGTTATTGGTTTTTATCTCATACGATATACATGGATTTAATGGGGAGTGAATTTGACACAATAGGATACATTTACCACCAATATGATCTTATGAGTGAACCTTGACTACTATTTTGGTATTTGGAGTAAACCTTGACTAATAATATAGTCTTAGGAATGAATCTTGACTAATAATATGGTTTCAGGAGTGAACCCATTCAACTAACATAGTCTTTGAAGTGGTCCTTGACTACTATGGAAATCAACTCACATGTTTTTCTGTCTTCCATAATTTCATATCATATTCATATGTTATGATCTCATTTATTATTCTCTTGATTTTCCTAATGATTCATGTCTTACTATATTCCAATATTTATTCCATGAATCATGTGTATGATTTATTTATGAAGGGTATTATCTTCAAATGTTATGCTTGTGTTCTTATATAATTAGGTTTATTCCATTCTTATGTATCACCTTTATTTGACCTTAATTGTCATCTAAGATCACCATTTATTATGTCTCCTTTATCCACATTATAAAGAAAGTATTTTAGTAGAAGTACTAAATGGTAACATCTTTGTGAGAAACATTGAATATCGTTCACCAAGTTATAATATTGTGCTCCATGTTTCTAAAGGAACTAAAAGATAATGGTCCTCACGCATGTTTTTATGTAATTTAATGAATAGTCATCTAAAAAATTGTAATATACATGTTTTTTAATCCTAGGATAATATACTTCTAGACCTAGAGAACTCGTAATCATGAACACATTCCTTAGATTTTCCAAATACATCACCTACCTAAAATTTTATAGTTCAATTGCAACCTCATTTTTGGAGATAACTTGTCTCAAGAAATTGACATCTGAGATCCATAAACTGTACATATACAATTTGTTATAATGATGGTTATCACATAGCATCCCTATGAAAATCATCAAATTATTCCTATAATATTACTTCGATTACAAATAGACCATGTTTTCATCCAAAAAAAACTCAAAAAATGAGTCGAGGTATTTATGGAACACACAATTCATAGAAGTGATGAAACCTATGGGATCATTTCTCAATACAAACATATTTACCAGATACTCAAAATGGTCATACCTACTTCAGAAAGTGGTCATTGGAACATCATCTTCTCTCACCCTCACTTGGTGGTTCCCTAAATAAGGGTTGATCTTTGAAAACCACCTTTACCCCATGCTCTTATCTAAGATACCATCAATATGGGAAAAGGGGTATTTTTTCTAGATGGTGAACTAATTCATCTACTAATATGCAATACAAAAATGGGGGGATCCATCATCCATTTTGTAAAAAATAACTACAGTGACTTAAGGATATATTTTTGTTGGAATTAACCCTTTGAATTCAAAATATACTATTTATGTATTTAACTAACTAATGTTAGTGTGGGTCATATGATATGAGGGTAGAGATATCGGTTTTATCCACTTTTCCAATCAATATTAAACTACACATCCAGTTCTAGAGACAAACCTGAGAAATACACTATGACTACCTCATGGAACTCATCCACCATAGAAGATAGAAACTCTACAAACCATTAACATCAACCTCCAGTAATAAGGAAGACACCTAATAATCAACCCATCAAATCCACAAAAGTGAATGTCAATATCATACTTAATGTGGGTCCTATTCTCCCTAAAAACTAGAGTGTTTCCATCAAGGCTATTGAAAGTCAATAACTAATTATAGAAATCGATATGGTCCTTAAATGATGTCATCATGTATATTCCTAGCACAAAACAAGGATTTATGTCTCTAAGATAAGAAGATATCATTTTATCTTGACCTATTAGAAGTAAATAACACATGATGTGCATCAGAGACCCTATTACATCCCTCTGCTGAGAGGCGTAACCAACTCCATGAAATACAAAATAAATTTAGATGGGAGTATTAAAATTTCACAAGATGAGAATAAATTAATGAGTTAGAAGTTCCTTTATTGAATAAAGAAATTACCATGGATGGTTAAATAATAAAAATAGCTCAATCTATCATTGGTTCAACATATAATTCCCCTAATGTTTGATCCATTGCTTGAAGGTGGTCTATCTTAATCTAATCCTATGGTTTTATACTAACCAATGGATCTTTTTAAGTTGACTTTTCCTGTAAAAAAGATCAATCTATGCCAACACACCTACCTTAATGAGACCCCATAGCTCTATATGCATCATAAAAAGTTTTATTTCCCTTGGATCCATAGATCTTTCACCAATCTAATAAATAGGATCACTCTTACAGTACTTTTAAAAATAGATCATGCATTCTAAATGGTGGCATGGCCTGGCTGGAACATAACACGTTGAGCGCATGTTTTCGAACATTAAAAACTAATGGAACAAAATAGATCCACCACTAGAATCTATTGATAGAGGTGGTTGGGTGGATATATAGAGATACTACCACTTTTTCCCCCAATACTCACACATCATCGTCATTTTAGATGAGACAATCCCATTGTATCCTAACATTGGAAGATTCCTAGACAAGCCAGACAAACTCACATGGTTAATCTACACCATCAAATATTAGTAAACCACAACATCGTATGTATTGAGCTTAAACATGATGACTTTTTGTTGAATGGTTGTCCATAACCCATTTCAAACCGTTGAGCTTGAAACTATTATTTATAAAATACCATGGGAGAAAAATTGATTAGATAAGGGAAGTGGTTAGTATATTACAGCACTAAATGCTTACCCTAATGAAGGTTAAGAAACCCCTATGACTTGGAGAGAGACTAAGTCTCCAGACAAAAATTCTCATTCAAGACAACATTAATGTCCTTCCATCCCATCTTCTCATGAAACCCCCACAAAAACCACTAACTCCAACCGCTAGAGATTTGTTCCTTCAAACATAAATGTTGTTGACCTAACCTTGAAAACATCAACAGTTTAGAGAAAGAAAAAAACCTCTCAATCTTCTCCACCTAGTCTTCTAATTCTTAGAGATCTATACCTACCTAGAACGATAGGGGATTATTATTAGGGAAGTCTTAATCCTATTAACTTTTCAAACCTGGTTGGACTTCTCTAGCTAGAGTAGGACTATATTTCACTCCCTGATCCATGGCTTAGACATCCTGAATAACTACCTCAACTAATATTTGATCAAATAGTGGTAGATAATTTTCTCTAACCTCCATTAATCACATTTTAGGAGGTAATTAGGGAGATATTATACTACCGATGTCTAAAAAACAAATAATCCATTAAAATAGAAACCCATAGAGAATCAAATAAACATGATAGAATGCCCCGATAAATCATTACAAAATTAATTAATGACTTATATTGGTCTCACTGATCATAATGAGTTATAACAAGCTTATCAGTATGAATAAAAAATATTTTATGAAAATAAACTAAATAAAAAATACAACCTTCAATTTCCATCATAAAATCAAACAAAATATTCTGTTTAATGTATATTCCAAAGCACAATTAACTATAATAAAAAATAGGGATAAAAATAATTTTTTTCATTCAGAAATCATAAACACAAAAAATCACACTGGAAAGGAAAATTGGACATTCATTTAAAATCTAGATAATATTATATAGTGACATTAATAATTAATAATAGATATGATTACTATAAAAAGATTTAATGTGGTAAAAATTTCCAAAAACACTCTTTTCACGTTTGTAATATTATTCAAAGTGAACCATACATAAATCATTTAAAATAATGTATTCTTAAAAAATTAAAAATTAAAAGATAATTCAAAATGAAATTATTAAATAATTTGATTTTACATAGATAATTAAAAATATATTTTTTAAAACATGTATCTGGAAAAAAATATTTTAAAAAATTTAAAATAATATTTTGATGAAAAATCCTTTAAGTATATTATAACATTTAAATCAAAAGAACATTGTAAGGGAGAACTTGATGTGGATTTCTAAACCACGTGATTTTTTGTAAATTTGTGATAAAATAAATCTATATTTCATAATATATATGATTCCAAATAATAAAAGTATTGATAAGGTAATTTGTCTCAACTTCATTACCTTATATTTATCCCATTTATTTCATTTAATAACATTTATTGTATATTTAATAATTTTCTTAATTTTACGTCATGCGTTTTCAAGTCATACAGTTCATAATATCAAAATAACTTTGGCCAGTTGACGGTGGTGAGAGTTTTCATTTTTACATCATCTCAAAAATATTAATCTTTTTATAATTATGATTTCTATAAATTATATATACATTTAAAACCAACCATCTATGGTGTTCATGAAAAATAGAGCGCATAATTTGATAGAGATGTAAGTCCATTTTATGCATGAATGATTATTTCATTTTTCCACAGGGAGAAAAATAAATAAAGTACATATTAAATTAATTTTCTAGAATCAAATATATGTTAAAATTTTTAATATTTATTCATTAATTCCATCCTTAGGACCATATATGTGATTCAATGATGTAAAATGATTCACACTGATTTGTGGTGGTAGTAATCCACACGTATGCATGAGTGACATTTTCATTTTACATTCAAATGAAGGGTAAGAGGTATGTTATATTTTATCATTATAGAATAATAATTATGTTATGAATATACTATAAATTATTTTTTTAATAATTTTATGTTGAAATATTCAGTGATGATGAAAAAAGAAACAAATCGCTTCATGGATGTGGTAGTCCACGTGTATACATGAGTGATGTTTTCATTTACCATATGATGGAAAACAGATAAAAACTGATTTTTCAATTAATATAATAACATTTTATTATATTGTATATATCAATTTTGTTATATAGTCATGTTTATAGAATATTGTAATGAACTATAAGTATAAATAAAGAAAAAAATACTTTCTTAAGAGTTATACCTCTTCTTTGGAAAAAAACTCATCTGGCTTAGAACTTAAGAATTATATGATTCACATTTATTTAGAATATGGAATTTAGGACATGTAGAGGTTTTTTTAAAGGTATTTAATATATTTTATCTGTGATAAATTGAACAAATTATTTGAATAATACAAGAGAGTGTTCCCTTTTATTAGTAAGGGTATTTTCAAATTGGAAATTTTTCAATGTTTTAAACTTATATAAAGTAGTATTCATGGTAAAGTACCACTAAATATAATTTTTATTATAAGGTTATATGAGTTGAAATAATATATTCCAAAAATATATAATATGATTTTTTTCACCTTATCATAATGTTTTAACCCTAATTAATTTATTTTACACTTCACCATGGAGACAACATTCTACTAAGTTTAGTATTTGTAATGGCCAAAAAATGGAATTTCAAATTTCTACTACTTTTGAAACTCTAGATTCAAAATATTAAATCCATTTAATCAGATTCAATTTTTCTATGGTATAAATTAATTTTAAGCTAAGTGTTCAAACCCTAATTAATAAATACTGTTAGAAAAATTCTTATTTTAAGCATACATATTTTTTTACTAAAAAATAATCTATAGTGTTGATTCATGTTAAATTAATTAAGGTTTTTAATAAAAATATATTTATATGACATTAAAACAAATTAAAAACTAAAATTTACAATATTAAATATGATTAAAAGAGAATTACCAAAAATAGTTTTCATTTGAATAAAAAGGCTTCATTGATTTCAATAATATCAAACATAAAATCTAATGTTCAAAATAATAATTTTAAATGAATTATATTACTTCTTAATTTAATATTATTCTCTCTAATATATTTTCCATAATCATTCAAGTCATTATTATCTCCTGTTAATATCATAAAATTTTGAGTAGTTCTAAATTTGGTATTTTTCACTCATCACCCAAAAACTGCCTATTTCAGACTAATCCATAAAATTCTAATTATTCTTATTTTGAAATGATTATTTAAAAAATCTAGTAAAATATTTAAATTAAAATTTATAAAAGAATAAAAAATTAATTTGGAATTATATAAAATTTAAGGAAAACATGAATTCGCAGAAACTCCCACATATAAACATTAACGATTCGTTATCATTTATGATTTCATTTTTATCATTTCAAATTGAGTTCTAATTTAATTGGAATAAATAAAAAAAATTATTATGAAAACTTTAAAAATATATTTTATAATTTTGAAAAAATAATTTATAACCATCAATCCAATATCTTGGTTATAACGATAATATTTAAATAACAATATTTTTGTAGTATATCATAGTTCATTTAAGATCAATGTTTTTCGTGGTAAATGATATAAAACATAATATTCATTTAAAATAATATAAAATAGAATCTTAGAGTTCCATATTCTACCCATTAAAGAAATTATGTTCTCATAATTTTATCTTGTGTCTCGTAAATTTTGTATAAAAATTTCCATGGTAAATTCTAATTAGTGGAATATAAATGTTCATTACTAGAAAGAAATTCCACTTAATTAACTTCAATAATATTTAATTCTGAAAATAACATTGATGAATTCATGATTACTATTAATGTGACATCCTCACCCAACCCATAGTCTTTAGAAGTACTAAAATTCCACTGACCTCATGTGACGTACCTTGTGCATGAATGGTTGATAATAAATGTAAATAGATTTTCTAAATCTTAGGGGAATATTTTTCCTTAAATAATAACCTAAAATAATTCCATAAAAAATAATAAGATTAATGATAGTGAAATATTGAATCAATTCCAAAATTATAACAAAGTGATTAATATA
This sequence comes from Viscum album, assembly GCA_963277665.1. Taxonomy (NCBI): domain Eukaryota; kingdom Viridiplantae; phylum Streptophyta; class Magnoliopsida; order Santalales; family Viscaceae; genus Viscum; species Viscum album. The sequence goes on from OY728123.1 coordinate 352,266,163, forward strand.
GTAATAGATTAATTGAAAAACTAAAATTATACAAACCACTAAAAAATTAAACTCATGGAAAATAATATTTAAGACAACATGTTGGAACCAATCTTGGCCCCATGACTTAATTTTCACCACATTCTTCACTCCAAACATACATTATCAAAATATCACAAAGTACTATTGGTAAATTAATAAATCTTCCCCCTTCTTGTATCAGGATAAATCGTTTCTTCATATATATATACTTGTGTATATATTAAGGGTTGAGTATAAAATCGTGTATGAAAACTGAATACCACACGCAAATTCCTCGAAAACATGAATTATGTTATCTCAAATTTAATTTAATATAAAATACATTGATAATAATGAAAATAGTTTTTAATATAAATATATATATATATATATCATATGGAATAGAATTGTATCACATGGAAAAAAATTTATGGATTGAACCCATGAATTAATGCACAAAACCAGTATTGACCCAAAACTTGATCCATTTATTATCACAATAATTCATTTTTTTATTTACACAACTCGAGGATAAAATGGTATATAATTTTAGAGATTACAAATACATTGTAGAATCCTCATTACACAACTTATAAATGAAAATACTAAAACTATTTTTTATAAGGGTTAAACAACATAGTAGGGCCTCAACCACAATCTCACTTCAATTCATCCTTACTCCCTAGGAAAATAGGGATTGAGCACATATGGTGAGATAAAAAAATATCAAAAATGGTTTTAAAAACAAAAAAGGGAACTAACTAGAGTTTTTCATTTCTAAGCATAACAGATTATTAAGTTCATTGATGTAAGCTTAAGAAAAAATGTATAATTTTCAAAAATAAAAATTTTAGTTAAAGATAATTTCAATTTACATACAAAATTTGGAAAAAAATCTAATTTTATTGTTCATATATTAATATAAAATTCACTTGAAAATATTATAAGCATTCAAGATTAATTCTCAAAGGCACCTTGGATCATACCATGAATTCTTAGTTCACTCTTGAGACATGGTATACATAGTACCATGATTGATTAGGTCACTCCCTAATTCCATAGATTTCTTGGGATAAACCTCTTTCGCACCATAATGTTCTTGGAATAACCCTCCCACACACCATGATGTGATTGATATAAACCTCCCGCGCACTGTGATGTTCTTGGGATAAACCTTACATGCACTATTCATGACATCTCAGGAGATTAACACATTTTCCAATACATTTAAGAGATATTAGGTCATACCATTCATGAATATTACATTCTTATACCTCAAAGTGTGACTTTTGGAATTATAAATCACATTTATTTTATCATGCGGGTCATGAATTTCTTTATAACCGTGATAGTTGAAAACCATTTCCCAAAAGGACCTACTTGTCTATAGGTTTATCTTGATAAAATTAATTTCAGATTAAAATACATAACTGTACTTTCATGTACATGTATGTAATAGTTTTGCATAAAAGACACATGAATATAAATTTATTTACATAAACATTAGTTTTTGAATAAATCGAGATTTCATACTCATGCATATATACATATTAATTAAAAATAACCATAGCACTTTTACATAAAATAACATAAACTCTTTCATTCAAATATTTAAATATATAAATATCCAAAGTAATATATATTCATATACATATGTGTGTCTATGTAAATATATGTATGTATTGATATATTAATTAATACTATTTCATATGAAATTATTTATATATATATATATACATACATTTAATACATTATTAAAATAATAATAACTTTGAAAATCTAATGACTTCATTCATATTTTTAATATTCTAACTGAGTTTATTTGATTATTAAAAATATTTTTTATCAAAAAAATTATCTCACAAACCTAAACAAATACATAACATGAACATCAAAATAGAACATAAAATGGATCATATTTACATTTTGAAATCAATCAATATACAATTTTAAATATACCGTTGATAGATTAAAATAAGTTTTAATAGTAAGATATCAAGTTTAAATATATAAGTTTAAAAAAACATAAACATAGCTTCAAAAAAATCCCTTTTTAACCTAATTAATTTTTTAAAAAATTTAAAAAAAATATGAATTAAATTTATAAATTGAACAAAATCAAATTGGTACAAAATACATGAATTTTATATAAAACTAGACAATATTAAAAAAATGTCACTGGTTCACATCCAAGAAAGGAATTTCATTGAAAGAATAATTCAATTCTAATGATAATTTTGAAAATACAAAAAGAGTTTCATAAAATATAATCCCCTTACTTTTATAAAAAAATAATTTTTTGAACTATTAAGTAGTAAATACAAAAAAATATGGCTAAAAATATTTAGCATAAAATACATGATATGAAAAAACATGTTTATAAATTAAATTCTCTTACATTATATATGTTTTAACCACTGGCTCTTAATATGTTAAACATTGTTAAATAACGGAGAATTAAATACTACTAAGTGATTGGAAATAAAGAAAATGTTGAAATAATTTGACTTCTTCAAATAGATATTAGGAAAAAAGAAATTTCCAAAGATTGTGGATGAATCTGCTGCTATGCAACTGGGTAAAAAACCATCACACAGCTAGGAAAAAATTGGCTAATGCAAGAGAAGATTGATTTGAATGTTTTTTAACAAATTAAATACCCTCACTAGGATCAATACATAAGAACAATAATACTACCATAATAATAAGAGGATGAAACAATGTTGTGTGCAAGAATAATAAATGATGAAACTCTTTTAAACACTTAGCATAGGTTTAAAAAATATCCCTTACAGTATGAACATAGGGTAGTCAACTGTGTAGCCTTCATTGATCATTTCATCCTAATAGCTAGAACAAAAATAGGCAGAGACTTATTAGGCAATGAAGAAATATTAATAGGTCTCCTCCCTTCTCTGTCTCTTATCACAATAGGTTTTAACACATCGATAATTGGACAACCCAAAACCAGCGTGAATGAATACAGTGTTTACCTCAGGTTTAGCATCACAAGAACCTATATACCTACATATTAAACACTATATAAAAGTAAAAAAACGTGATCAGTGTGAATAGTGGGATAACCCGACAAGAATTCCCATGTCCTCATAAAATATTACCATAATTCTAACTAAACTAAAACCACTGGAAATCGAAACCTGTAACAAAATACCTCAAACACCTTTGGTTCGTATGCATTTCCAAAAAATGACTCACTTTCATCAAAAGGGATTCACGGGAGGATGAATCTCTAAGAAGGATGCCACTCAAGGTTATCACAGGTCACAGGTGTGATCTTTAGACTGACCAATTACCGATGGAAAGAGTCGTCTTCTTCTGTAGGCGGCCATCCCTATGTCACCAAATTTTGAAAGGAAACTCATCACACACTACACAACCCTCATCGAATACCATTGGAGCCCCCGATTTGAGTTTTTCGTCCATGATCGAGGGTCATGGATCCTCTGGTTTAGGAGCTCAAGGGTTCAAATTATGGAGAAATTGTGGTTTTTAGAAAACACAAAACCTAAATCCCCTTTCACAAATGTTTTATTTTTATCAAATTATTTTCATTTAACAATTAATTATTATTAATTGTTTAACTTATTATCATTATTATGAGACATATATAAATATATTAATTATTCCAACAAATAATCTTCCACTTTAAATAAAAACACATCATTATTAATTATTATTTCAAAATAATATAAATATATACTTCCTCAAAAAATTATGAAATAACATAATGAGTCATTAAAATGCAGGTTTTTTATTTACCTTGTTCTTAAGTAATTTAATAATAGAAAAACACAAATTTGAAAATAAATATTACTATAATAAACAAAATAATGTTTTATTTAAACTTATGTTTATAAAAACTAAACATTTAGTATCAAAGGAAAAAATTATAAATTTTATAGTTTTAATATTACATTTTAAATGAATAAAATACTGTTTAAAAATTTACCTTTGAAAAACATTATTTAATTTAACAAACATAAATATTTATATTTAAATTAAATACTTGTTGAGATCATCTTTATGTGTGGTTGTACTTAAATAAAATCCTTTTAATGTTAATTAATCACTACACAACATATATATATACATACATATAAATATATAAGTGTGTAATGGTTATTTTTGGTTTCACTTATTTCTAACTTATTTTAAAATTACTTAAACGATTATATGCGATTGTAGTTTTATGTATAAATACTTAACTAAAGTCATCAAATTTGTAGATCCTTTTCCATAAAGACAAGGCCTAATTTTACATTCCCTTATGCTCTTACCCTTATTCTCTTAATTGGATTTCTACTCAAGGAAGATCTCAAAAGCACTTGCTATCATATCATAGTTAAAAAGGTTGTTATGAGTTGTCCTTGTTTTTTTTATGATAGTTATAGGTCTGATATTACCATATTATTATTCTGATGGGATGTTTCCTGTATTTTTCATATTATATTTCTTTTATAAACAATGATTTATTTTTTTTAATATTTATTTAATGAAATTTACATGGAGTCAAAATTTATATAAGAGTTACTGGGGCATTAAAAAATCAATAAAACCACCACCTGAAGGTACACCAGAATAGTCAAACTCATGAGATGTATATATCCCACTACTCCCAAGTCATAACTTGGTGGAATAATTCAATTTTCAATAAGAATTAACATCACTTCTGTGTCAACCTTAAATGACCCTTTCAAAATTCATACAAACACACACCCACAAAGATCATTCCAATTTGTCACACAAAAAACATTAATCTTAGAAACCAAATCCATTTAATCATTTTACTAAAAAAATAGTGGAATCACCCACACTATAAAATTTTCATATCAACTAAATTAGCGTGATTTATAACAATGATTTTACAATAGTTTTTAAACTAACATTTGAATCGTTTTTTCAGAAAATATTTATACCTTATATTCTTCATGAAAGCGGAAAATGAGGTGAAGCCACATTCCTCTAATGTGTTCAAAATGAAAAACCACACTACTATCTCATAGATCTAGGATCCCCTTTTAGTTTATAAATGTATTCCAAATATTTTTTTATTTAAATCCATAAACCATTGTTATGGTAATGGAAAGATCAATTTAGGGTTTCACATCTAGGAGAATGAACGAAACAAGGATAGAAAGGAAGAACAAGACTTTTACATTAGGTCACTAAGATTCAGTGATCTATGATCCAATGAAATTAATAATTTCAGGGAAGAACATAATCGTAAACACCTAGGTAAGGACAAAGGGTCATGATCCTAGAAGAAGGGGGAATAATAAGGTCTTCAGGGGTAACTAATGGTTATTTTTTTATTTTTAATCAATCCTACCAGGTGGGCTAGACAAACTGTTTAGAAACCCATGCAACAACCATGTGAATTTCTTCCTTTAGAAAATTACTATGTGTCATTGTTTTAACATGGTATATGAAAACTTCACACTAACTATAGGCCTAACATGGAGAAACCTATAGTTCTCAAATTTTTACCTAAAGAATCCCTCATGGTTTCCTATAACCATTATTATAACATGCACCACTTAAAAAATTCCAATTACATCCTAGAACCGCCCCCCCCCCCCCCCCCCCCAACTTCCATTACATGTTCAAAACATTATATCACATGAAAATACATAATAAAAAAGTAAAATTAATCAAAATAGGGGTGTTACAATTCCCCCACCATAGGAATTTCTAACATTGGGAACCTTGAAATCTATAGTTACATATAATAGTTTATACCATTTATCATATATAAACATCTCCCACTCCTATATTTCTTTATAAATCAAACCATTATATAATAATTTTAATACCAAATAGATTAAACTATCTCTAAAAATATTTTCTTCTACGTTTAGAATATATATCAGGTTATGAAAATATATAGATGTCAGTCAAAGGGTGACATGTTCCCAAAATTTTACATGGCTAGGGTCATGATGCTACTTTTTAATCGTGGATACATTGAAAAATTAGAGATAACACCTCATCCCAATGGTAAGGCTACCAAAATGAAATGTCACCATTGTTCTCCAAAATATTAATTGGTTTTTCATATCATGGAGACAACTTTTCTTACATTCCAAAATGGTGGGGACTCAAACATGCAGATACTTCCATAAATGCATTGTCATCAATGTCAATAGATAAGGGCCTTTAGTGATAAAATATATATGATTTCTGATCGTATTGGTTTATTTCCATCCATTTATTGATCATTTGTATTATCATTCATGTTATATAGAAAATCCATAGTCTAGTCAATAATGTTCCCCTAGTTTCTACCCAAAAATTAAGAGATTAACGGTGATGATCATACACTACCATGAATGGTACCATTTCTTGCACGTCCAGATAAATCTTACTATATGAAAACTCCCTCAATGGAAATTGATATTCCCAATAAGTACTAAAATCAATGAAAAGTATTTACGCCCAATATTCAAATGTTTGGATCAAATATTCAACCTATCTATATTTTTGTGGATAATATTTCAATATCATGGTCAATTGAGTGCCAAGGGATTATTCAAAGTATTTTGAAAACTATGAAGTGAATTCAGGGTCTCAACTAGAGAGAAACAATATCATTACATCATGAAATTTTATTAATTCATCAATATAGATATCTTCTAAAACTTCTACCACATTGGACTCTCAAATTGGAATGAAACATTCTAAACCAGTGAGTTAGTCTATAGTTACCTAAATTGCATCTTGCTTCCAGAGTTTCTATTGTAGTTTGATGAAACATTATATAGATGTATATTCCAATTTTTATACGGGTACAGGAATGCAATGTAACCTTTCCAATGGTTTTTATGTACAACCTTTAACTATTATAAGGGGATTCCTCTAATAACATGGTCGTTCAATTTTTATTTCATACCTAACCACCAAAAATGGGTCAAAATTTCCAGGTAAAATTATTGGATACCCCAATGAACCACCCCTTTTTAATAATGATAGGTAGAATAATGTTTTTCCTAGAATGATAAAGGAACTATGATTTGATTACAAAATCATTACATGGATTTTTTTTGTTCACTCTAAAGACCTTAATGTTCTCTCTAATATAGATATTCACCTCATGGAAATGTATTCGGGGTCTTTGTGTTGAGCCTCCATAATCAACATCACAAAATCATGAATAAGTGTAACTACAAAGAAAATTGAATAAATATTCCATTCCCTGATATCCATAATAATTCCAATAATTAATTTCATAACATTCCTCTAGTCATGAGTATCTCAGACCACCTCATTATAAGATTTCATATATAAACCATCAGCCACGGAATTTAATTTTCCATGTGTATAAACCATGTCAAAGTCAAATGTCTAAAGATATTCTATACATCATAATTTCCTTATGTTAGAAAACCTTTATGAAATTATATTCTTCAATCTTTCATAAAATGAAATAATCATGAACTTTTTAACAAAGGGATGGTGGCGGATTTACTTTAAGGCATGGGCCACTATAGATAAATCCAAGTTATGTATTGAATAATTATTTTAATTTTTGTTTTAAACTATATTAAATTATAATCTATAAAATTTTGTCCCTATATGATAACATGAACCAATATAGACCAAGAGGCATCACAATATAGCACATTTTCCTATCTAGTGTCTTACAAGAAGAGGATTGGTGCTAAAAGGAGTTGTGCATTATACTCCAAAAGGGATTTTTGAAAATAATAACTCTACCAGAATGGAATAAATTTTCATTTAAAATAATTCATTGGAGAAGTGAATCTTGAGAATTCCCAGAAAATATAATGATAATGCCTTTATAATCCAATAAATTACATATCTTGTTGATGTTCATAACAGGTTTCCAAAAAACACTACTCTAAACTTTTTATTATCAATTAATATGACACTTTTTTATATTAAATGACCATGGATCAAACCTATTGTATCTAGAAGCCACACTTATTGAATTTAGAATAAATTCAAAGCTCACACAAGGTACCTAATGCGCCATCTAATATCTTTTCATGATCATTTCTTTAGAGTACTCTAAAATATCATCAATAAATACTAAAATTAATGGGTCGATCTACTTGTGAATGAAATAATTTTTTATGGGATTAAAAATTACATGTTAATTTTTATCCAATAGGAATGACTACTATTCCCAATGACCATAATATCATTGAAAATATCATTTTAGAATATCCTCTTTCATAACTCAGAATTGAGGATACCCAGATCAAAGATCAATTTTAGAGAACCCTTCGACTCCATTCAATAGATCGGAAAGGTCACGAATTCGAGGATGTAGGAACCAATTCTTGATTTTGACATGATTTAGTTCATGATAGTCAACACATTTTTGAATTGAACTACTTGTATAATGTCCTAACAATTCACTATATTAGTAAAAAAAATTTATTCACTATAATTTATTTATTATGATTTATAATAGATTCACATGGAATTACTTTTAAATTTCCAATAAAAATTACACATATTTAATAATCATGATTAAAACATATATGAATATTACATTGAGATAAATTAAAAATAATAAAACACGACATAATATAAACTTCACATACATGAATTGTCCTAAAAATATCACTCTTTCCATTAATACTATAAAAAGAAACTGAAGCATCAAGAATATGGAAGAGATTATTAAGGGAAGTATAGAATATTTTAAGTAAAGTGGGGACTGGTGAGGTATGAGAATAGTGGAGTATATATACTGTGTAAAGAGAAATATAACTATTAATATTTGACCATTATGTGAATGTTACCAATCCATTTCAATGTGACCATTATATGACTCTTAGAATAGTAATTTGAAAATAACTAACTGTAAACTAACTAGTCAAATAGAAAAATAATATTTAGATAACAATAAAAAAATTGTCATAATATAGTTAAATAAATGTGTTAAATGTGAAAAAATAAAGGGTTGACGGAATGGATTCATAATTATATTATTGTAAAAATATATATCATTTATCTACATTAAAATAGATTTTATATGATAAAAATAAAATGGTAATTATTATGGGGAATGAATGATACCCTTAGAAGTATAAGACTCCTCTATGATTTCAAATTGGGAGAATGACAATAGGGGATAAAAAGTCCCCCTTAATACCAAAGGAGGATTAGGACTAGTTCTGTGAACAGTGAAAATCATTGTTTAGAAAACTACAGGTGGTCCTCCTTCAGTATTAGGGGAGACTTTCGGTCACCATTTTTCATTCCCCTTTCAACTTATTTAGAATGTTTTGGAAGATCCCTCTCTAACTACGATACTGGTGTTTCATGATCAAGCTCCTGCACTGGACCCAAATGGTGTAGATGATGGGGTTTTCTCATCATGACAGGTGGTCTCCAAGGTGTCTGATCTTGTTCCTCCTCTTATTCCATTACTCAAAGAAATCCTTCTCAAACCCACCCCAGCTCTCTCTGATTTTCCAGATATGTCTCTAAAATACTCCGAAACTATTTCAGCTAATGTAATTTCTATTTTCTTAGTTCCATACTCAGCATTTGAAGATGCCTCATCACTTATATGTTGGTCCCGTGTGGCCCACTTAGAAGCAGACAAGCCCTCTCTGGGATTCATCTAGGACTTCTTCATCTCCTAAGGTTTGGACCGCCCTGCCAGAGTTTCAGAGCTAAATAGAAATTCCATTTGCATAGTTATAGATTCCCATGATGCTTTTATCAAGTATTTGGCTACCATTCCAATATCAATCTATCAATTGGTGGTTCTTTCATCTCTCTCATTGTTTAATGGAAGATCACTAGGGTAGAGAGTCCCCTTTCATGGAATTGTGGTTGAAGTTCACTATATTCCTACTCTTGTTTCAAAACCATATGTATTTGGAAAGGATTGGAGGCTTACTTGGTGGTTTCCTATGTGCAGATGAGCTTACTCTCTAGCTTCAAGCATCCTTGTCTCCTAAAATAGGTGTCGCCATGGGTTTTTCTCCGCCTTCTCCACCACAGATTCTCCTCCAAGTCAGGGTATCGGTGGAATGTAGGATGTCTTTGGTTTATCCATAAATGCCATGGTTTTGTACACATTTCCTCCTCTGTGGTTGTTCCCTATCATAATGATGAAATATTACATCATGTCACTTCCCCTTGGTCTCCTCCCATCTGATTTCTTGGGATAGGTAGGTAAAGATAAATGCTAAAGGGAAACTGATTGATCATCATATCTCTGTGTAAAGAACCTATGTTCATTGTATTCCCAGGTCATCCCTAAGTTCCTTAGTTTCTCTATCCAACATGTATAGTAAATTATTTCATGTGCAAGAAAATGATCTTCTTCCTCCCAAGGGATAGGAAAGAATCGAGGATGGATCTAAGTCATTGGTAGAACTCCCTCATACCCCCAATATCTCAATAGTCCCCTCTCTAGTAGTTTCCTGTAGATATCACTCACAAAAAATGTCATCATGTTCAAACTCGCATGTCAAATGTATTTAATCACAATGGGCCAGTTTCAGGCTCCCCCTTCCACTATGATCTCACATATTATATCGAACACCTGAGGCTTGGGAGCTCGGGTGAATACATACTTATTCTCTAAAAAATATTCTACAAATAATTCTTTTACTATTGTGGTTCTGGAACCAAAGCAGCACTCTTCTAGTATTGTGGAGTTTACTAAGTGGCTTGGCATATGGAACTCCATGCATGGAAATCCCTATCATAAACACATATGGATTTTATGGGAGCCTTTTCTATCAAGGGAAAAATTGGTTGTATCTGATCATCATGTCTCATCTAGGATTTAATTAGAGGAATTGGTTTTCTTCTTCTCTTTTGTGTATTCTATGTGCAAGGTGAGGCTAATATATTGACTTTCTATAGACCTATAATCTTTCAACCTAGGTGAATTGGCTTTGTTTGATAGAGATTATTTCAACACAATTATGGACCATACATAGAAGAAGGGTGGAGGCCTAATTCCCTATTAGGGGTAGGACTGACTTCACATCCATTTCATCCAAGTAGGGCCTTCTCGATATAGGTTTTTTAGATTATAATTATTCTTGGTGTAACAAAAAGATTGGTAATTGAGGAATTTTGTTTAGGTTGTATCATTACATAGATAATAACTAAACAATATTCGTCTTCCCTAATGTGAAATTAAATCACCTAGTCCATGTATTGTTGGACCACCCACCTCTTCTTGTCAATCTCATGTCTAGGAGAAATTTGGGGGACCACTTCTTCTTCTCCAATCGGTGCTCGCATCACAAGGACTTCCTCTCAATGGTTCCAGACTCCTAGGTGAAACCAACTGAGAAAAACCTCTGGTATGGGTTCCATAATATGATTCAGTAGTGAATGAAAAACTTTATGGTCTATATTAACTCTCTCCCCCTAGTGAACCACTTATTAGACTCAATTATATCAGAGATCGAGAGCACTGAAGATAGTCTAGAAGATACCTATAATGGAAATATCGTTGCATCCTTTGGACCCAAAAAGTTCCCTCTTAACGATAGGCTATTGGAGCATGAAAGGTTTCTACGTGAAAGATCTGAGGCCACATGGATCAGGTAATGAGATCATAAAACTTATTTCTTCCATGTAGGCTTAAAGGAAAGGTGATGATGAGGTACCTCAAACATTTAGATAGAGGATAGTTCCTTCTCTTGTGACTTGCAGGTGATCGGGGGTCTAGTGTTCTCTCACATTAACTCCTTGATTTGTATCGCAAACCCAAGGATTCCATATGGCTATCCCAGTGGCTAGGTAGATCTTTTTTTCTCCTTTCTGTAGGTGGCCTCCTCTCATGTCAATGAATTCTTAGGGGATATACTAGACCAAAAAGAGGTGTGGCAGACTTTCCATTCTCTTAACCATGATAGATCACCTAGACCGGATGGCTTCCCTTGCTTGTTTTATTTTAATGTTTGGAATGTCATTATGAAGGATTTGGTTCATGTTATCAAACACATGTTTCACAACAAATTACTCCCTCAGATTTCATGGTCCACTAGCATGATTCTGATTCGCAAATTGAAGGATCCCACTACTATTAATCACATCAAACTAGTAATCATATTTAATTTTTTCTATAGAGTTTTGGACTCAATAATCAACCTGAGACTCTCTTGTTTCATCCCAAATCAAGTGTCGAATGAAAGAAATGCATTCATCAAAGGCGGGTCCTTCTAAGGTGTTGTAGGCATCGCCCAGGAAATGGTTGGAGATATTAATAGAAAGTTTGTTGGATCCAATATAATCATTAAATTTGACATGGACAAGGCTAATAATCGTATCAAGTGGAGCATCATTCCTCAAGTCATGAGGTACATTAGGTTTTTCGATAAGGTGATGGACATGATTTTCCACTTCTATAGTTCTACATGGTTCAACATCCTTTTCATGGGAAGGAATTTTGGGTTCTTTAAATGTGTAAGGGGACTACAGAAAGGATATTATTTACCTCCTATTATTATCATTAGGGTTAGTGATTCCCTCTGTAAATATGTTAATTCCTATATGCATATTGGTATGATCAGGCTCCATCACTACATAGGCTGCTCAATAGGGGTGTCTCATCTTTCCTTTATGGATGATATAATTTTTTTTATCAATGGATGTAGTGGCTTTGTTAAAGAATGTAAAAAATACATTCATTTATACTCTGAATGGAGTGAAAAATTTATTAACTAGGAAAATATTTGTGTGTTCTTTCCTCCATTGTGTCTAGATAGATGTAAGAGCAATGTTGAATCCTTCCTGGGCATGCATATAAATATCTTTCCCATGTACTATCTTGGTAAACCCTTTGATGCCAGTAGGGTTTGTATCAGGCACTTTGAGGGGGGTGGTTAACAAGATTACCAGTCAAGTCACTAATTGGAAAAGCAGATTTAGTTCTTTCGGTGGGAGAATCACTCTTGATAATTGGGTGATTTCCTCTATTCCTATGGACATTTTATATATTCTCAAGTTTCTTAATAATATTATCAAATATATTTAAATCATTTTTTGTTCCTTCATCTAGGAAACCAATGGGTAGGGGATGTGTCACAAGGCCTCTTGGAATAGACATTCAAAACTATTAGGTAGTGGAGGAATCAATTTAAATAATATGGAAGAGGAAATATACTATATCCAAGTGAAATTGGAATTGTAAGTGATTGAAGGGTGAAATCAATAGATCAGGTTCATCTCTAGCAGATATAGAAATATGTTAAGCTCTATGATTGGTCTCCCACTTTCTCTTAAATAATCTCTCTATAAGTATATCGATTGTTCATCATCGCTACTGGTGGATTATTAGATGAAGGGAGATTAGTTTTTGGGAAAATAATTTTTATGATAGGTGTTTTTCTATATCAGATGTTCAATTCTATATTTTTCTTTCAAATATGAATGTCTTCATCTTCCCTTCATTCATATGGTTTTAAATGTGACCAAAAAATATATCTTTGATAGTAAAAAAATAGAGGATTTTCTTGATGTTCTTATATTTATGGGCTCCATGTCCTATACATTTTCAGTGAATTCCTACAAAAAATAGATATGTTCACCTCAAACAAAAGATGAGTGCGGAGATATCCTCTCTTGTAATGTAATTATAGAAAAATTCAAATTTATGGTCTAAATGATTAAGAATAAGATGATTCCAATTGATGTTCATTTTAAAGGTATGGGGATCCACATAGTATATAGATTATTTTGTTTTCTAGAAAAAAGGAGAAAATAGTCATAATTCTCTTCTTTTGAAGTGAGTGTGTTAGAATGATGTGGTCCACACTGGGTGAATTTTATAGCTTTTTTTGGTGTAGATAGAGACAATTGTGGACTTTAAATAATGGTGTTTTAATGGTGTTAGTAAATTTAAATATGAGGAAAGGGATAAGGTGCTTCTTATGGAAGTTGTTTGTTGCTTCATCTAAGAGGCCAGGGACTAGTCTCGCTATAACAATTCATGTTGGCTGGTTCAAGCTATGGTCGTGAAGAAAAGATGCCTCATTAGGAATCTCATTGAACTTCTGAAGGAAGGAGATGAGGAATTCTATATTATGTGCCACATGGTTATAATCCTTCCCTTGAATTCTCTTAGTCCTCGGCCAGGGGGACACTGGGTGAGTTGGAATCCTCCCTCATGGGGCCTCGAAGTCAATATTGATGCCTCTTTTCCCCAAGGATGCATGTGGGGGGAGAGTTTTTCATGACTCCTTAGGCTCAGTACTATTTTCATAGAGTGACTTCTATGGACTCAGTGACTCCATAATGGAAGAATTCAAGGCCATGCCCCATGACTCCTTAGGCTCAGTAATATTTGTAACTCTTTCAAAGATCTCTCTTCAATCCCATGTCAAATCATTTATCTAATCTGAAATTGCAAGGCCCACATCCAAATGACATTTATCTTCACCACACATCATGTGAAGGGAACAGAGTGGCAGACTTCTTGGACTCTGAGGCCTCTCAGAATGTTCCCCACACAAAGTTCTCTTGTATTATCTCTCTCTCGCTAAGTGGGGATGAATTTATTATTGGAGATGATCTTGGCCTCTGTTTTCTCAGACCTTGTTTATTGTTTTCTCCGAAATTCTCTATTTTCTTTTAAAAAATAAATATTTTATTGTTTGGAGAAAATATCATTATAGTGTTTTGAAGAAATAATAGATTTTATGTGGGGTAAGATATCATGTATGGATCACTCTTTCTTAGCATTGTTTTATCAAAAAATATTCTAGGGGATCATATACATATTTGGATCATTTGATAGAGGGAGAAATTTCCACTTCAATTTATGATAAATTTAATAGCTTTAAATTAAATTTCACATTAAAAAATTCTTTCATTAAACACTATATATTTCTATAAATATGATAGTAAAATTATATGGAACCATTATTATATTTTAAAAGTGTTATAAGTTTTATCATTTCATTAAAATTTTAAGAAACAAGGATTTTATTTAATTGTTATTTTCTTATATTTAGAAATATTTTTCTTAAAATGGATGTAATTTTGGAATCAGCACATCAAAATCTTCTTAGGGTCAATTTTTTTTATTCTTATGAAAATTTGAATTTTTTTGGTAACATTATTTTACTAAAACATTTTATATTTCACATTATAAGTTTAATACATCATTAATTGTATAATGGGTGATATATAAAATAATTAGATAAACCTTACATCATATTTTATTATAATTCCATTTCTAAGGTATTTTTTTCACTATGGAATTTACATCATTTTATTGATGTCATATTCAATAAGGAAATAAATTATCAAATAAATTTTTGAAATTAAAAATAGTAACTCCAAATATTTAAAACATATATTTTCCACTATGTTTATATTTTCCATCCCACTAATGTTCTATTTTTTGTGAACAATCATATGGATTTATTTCTTGCACAGTCGATAACTTTTATAAGAATTATTTCATGATTTATTATAAATAGATAAATAAAATAAAATATAGAATGATTGAGAGGGAATTTTTCTTTGTGTAATTAGAAAAAACATCATTATAAAATGAATTGTCGATATAATGAAATTTTTTAAAAACACTATAATAGGCCCTTATATTCCATTGATATTCTAATATAGAATAGTATAACTAAGGTTTGTACACAAGAAAGGGGTCAACAGTGAATCCTTAAAAGGGAATAATCAAATCATATCATAATGTAAATAAGTACACATGAGTCAAGAGGTATAACATAACGACATAAGAGGGTGAGAATCATAATAATCAACATAGAATCATTTTTTTAGATGATAACATCAAGGAATCATAGGAATATGGATAAAAAATAAAACATGACATCATAATTGTAACATCCTTCCCGTCCTCATTGGCCTGAGAAGGCATAAGGACATTACTTAGACATAAGTGACATCCCCAAGGTGAAATAGGCTTAGAATAAAGGTTAGGGGATTCACTTTAGTTAGGGATTATTTTCCCTCTATGAAATAAAACCACTCACCCAAACATTCCATTACAAAAAAACCACTAAATGATTCATCATGACAATGTAAAACAACTCAAAGTAATACCATTTATATAAAAACCACACTATAATAGAGTACCACGGTATAATATTACATAACATCATGGAAAAAAATAGAAAAAACAACCAAAAACCCCAAGTCTCTGAAACCAAACTCTAAGATACAATCAGCCTCCATGATCTATTCAAAAATATGTCCCTATGTATCACTATGCAGCACAAGAGAAGTATCATAGTTTATATTTTCTTGTGTCCCGATAAATGATATCTACAAAACAACCAATGTTCTAAAGTAGGGGTGAGTAATGAAACTCAGATGAATTTCCCCAAATGACTTCCGTACTCACAACACTAGGATAGAACATGTTAGCACTTTTATATAAACCAATTTATATAAATCAATTTAAAGTAGATTATATCTAAATATATAACAAGTGTCCTGGTAAAATGGATTTCTCAAATAAATACCAAGTTCTATGGAATGCAACCAAGAATTTATTTCAATTATTTCACTAATAAAACTGGAATTTCTCATTCCATATCACATATCCATAAACACCCATACACACAAGCTTGGCGTTACCTTTGATAGTGGAACTTCACATCTATAACCTGTCCCCTTTGATATTGGTACTTAATGACCATTATCCATCCAATTCCCTCCATACTTAATCATTTAATAAAACAACATTCCAATAAAACCCTAGTGCCGCAAATTCAATCATTTCAATAAAACTATACTTTTATTGAAAACCCCTATAAAAACCATTTCAATAAAAAAACCTTTTATTGAAAACTCATTTTCAAAAAACCATTCCAATAAAACCAACCTTTTATTGAAATACCCCTTTTATGTGCATCAAAACTAAATAACCATTTTAATATATTCATTTTAAAATCATGCTACCAAATTCACTTTTTTCCAAAACACCAAATTTTCACAATTCCATAAATTATCACCAAAGGAGGATTCCATAAATCAATTGAACAAAAATTTAAAAATGCATTCCAATAAAAGAAATAAATTTGAAACCAATCCTTCAAGTTCTAATATGTGTATCCACTAGTGAAACCACCTACCATGGGAATATGCTTAAAATGAGGAATGATGCTATAATTCCCATAAAAATGGGTTGAATCTCCACAAACCTTCCATAGATCTCTTCCCCTAACATAAAAAAAATATAAATATAACCATGAATGGAATATACCACCTTAGATTAATTGGAATCATACTATATATATGAAACTGAAGGACGGAGAGAAGTAAATCTCTAAACAAATCATCAAAAACTACCGTAGTTGAGGACTTACTATGACAATCTAGCTTTGACACACCAATTAAAGCCTTTGAATCACCTCTAGATCCATGGGAAAGATTCCAAAACCATTGGGATGACAAAATATCAAATTAGGGTCAATTTGGTGAAAACAAATTAGGTAAAACATAATCCCAGTCTAGATCCACAATTATAGGATCATGTTTTTAAACCATGGACGTTTAGTCGCATGGTTAAGAAAACTATGCACTAACTATGTACCATCATATGAATTAAGAAGTAGCTCACACAGTTGGCATGCATTTTTAAACAAACCATGCACCAACTATAAAAATCCACATTGTCCCAGTTTGAACATTGAAGTTAGCCATAAGTAAACAAAAACAACGCTTTTGTAATTACAAGCTAGACCAAGGAAACTACATATATCAAATACATTATTTAGAGTTTTTCAATACATAAATGACTCTATCTTATATGGATCTATAGAAACAAAACTTTTAGATATCACATGACCATGTAAATGTGCCTATGGTACTCAAAATTCACTTTGATAATTTTCCATTCAAACAATGATCCCACCAGATTCCCAAAACTGTCTCCAAGTGATCCTTATTATTAACCCATGTCCTTGAATACACCAATAGGTAATCAAAAAACACCAATGAAAAAGAATCCATATGTCTCTAAAATATCTTAATCATCAATTCCATAAATACTGTTGGTGCATTCGTCAGAACTAAATCCATTACCACACACTCATAATGGCCATATCTACTCCTGAAAGATTCTTTGGAATATGCTCCTTCTGAACATTCAACTGGTGAGATCCTAATCAAAATTAAATCTTATAGAACCACTAAGAAATCCTAAATTTATTGAAATTATCATCAATTCATGGAATCATATATTGATTATTTATCATAACTTGGTTTAGATTAACGATAATCTATACCCAACATAAGAGTTTCATCCTACTTTTTGACAAACAAAATAAATGGTGCCCATAGAGACATGCTAGTATGAATAAATACTTAGCTTTCTGGCTCTTCCAACTGAACATTCATCTCCCTTAATTATGTGGGTTCCATTTGATAGGATATAAGGTAAATATGATTGTTCATTGAGAGGAGATCAATTGTAATCCCCCCATACTTTATTGGAGAAAACCCCAATAAATGATCAGTAAAACCTCTATAAACTGATCAAAAACTACAAAAAACTATTATTCCTGATCTCTTCGATTGAATAAAAATTAAAATCCACTAACTAGTATAATATATTTCCAAATTCTGGTGATAAAAATATTTTTCCACTTGCCTTTACATTACTTTCTCCTCTAAAGAGATTCCTGATGCCATCCTCAATAATTAAACTAACCATTCTAGTATAACATTCTATGTGATCCTTGAACATTTTCAACATATCCAAAACCATAATTATATCATATATATCAATTTCAAGTAAAATTAATTCCTATATTAGCTTGGTACCATCAGCAGATATAGAACATTCTTTAGACACCAAGGTTGGACATTCTCTTTCACCGAGAGGTGTTTGATGTTTTAACACCAACGGAATCATCTCAGTACTCAAAGAGATCAAATCAATATAATGAGAAGCAATAAAGGACTGGGATGCACCCATATCAAATAAGACTTGCCTAAGGGTATAATTCAAAAGAGTTTTACCTCTCACGGTCGATAGTTCAGACAAATCATCCACAATCAACTTATTATATCAATATAATTCCTTGCTCATCGAACTTTTTACTCATTGTTCTCTTGATATTTACCTTCTTGAGGAGTCATATTGTTCCTAGAATCACCCTAGATATATTTTATCTACAAATGGTATGCATTCTATTTCCCTCTTCCTTTCAAAGCAAATGAATGAAACACCTAAGAAGTGTCCTAAACACCTAACCTTAGAGAACTATGACAGTAGTGTTGAATATTCTCTATATGTTTTCAACTATGGAACTCTCAAGGTGGTTTCATACACTTTCTATTTATGTGGATAATAGAACCACATTGGAAACATCCTCACTTTATATTGGGTCTTGTGGGAAGATTCACTGATCCGGCTATCTGATTTTGTGTCATGCTCCCACCTTGGAAATAGGTGTCTCTCTTCCTCTTGTTCCCAGCATTAGAGTTCTCACCATTTCCCATATGTATCAACATACTTCATCCACACATACCTATTGAGATTTATATTACTTCCATAACCACTCTATTGACCGTATCTTCATAATCTTCAATATAAATCCTGAAAATCTTTGATAAAATTTACGACCTCAATCCCAATTCAAAGATGTGTGCCTTTAAGGACACACTAGCAACAGCTTCAGGGAAAAATCAAACTAAACTCATGAATTTAGTTGCATACTATATATCTATGAGGATCTTCTATTTAAAATTAAATAAATATTATGTTCTTACAATCCATAATGTAGGAGGATAGAATTTGTTTTTCAATAATTCTTCAAAATCCTCCCATGTATGTCCTTGGTCTAATTTTTATTGGATAGCTAAATACACCACCAATGTGCCAAATCCTCCAACATATACCTCTCCATCTTGACTTTCAACTTTGTTGGTGTCCTAATTAAAACTAGGATACAATTCATCCTATATAGTCAGACCTTCACCTTCTCTAGTTCTTAATCACCCTGAAAGATGGGTGGATTCTACTTCTGTAAGTGAACAAAATGATCACATTTCCTTGGTTCATCTTTAATATTCCCTCTATCCACATCCTAAAAATATTTCTCTATTATCTAAAGAAACTATAAGTTCTCTTATGTCTTGATTGCAACAACATTCTCAGCAGCTTCCTCCGGTTGGTTTCTACGACGCCTACCGGGTGCCATTTTCTTAAAACACAACATATGCCATAAGTCTCACTCTTTATCAACATATGTCTTAAGAATTTCAAATTAGACCATAGCATACTATCACAACATTACTTTCCAAAATTCAACCTTTCCATGTTCAACAATTTTTTAAAATATTCAACTATCTTTTTGAAAATAAAACCATTTTGAAAATATCACCACTATGCTCTTTTCAAAATCATACATTTGAAAAAAATCAACATTACTAAAAAAATAAACCTACTTCACCAAATCATATATCATTACTCTAAATGAAATATTCACTTCTAATGCAAATCCATTTCTACAATACATGTCATGCTCATCTCATTGGGTAAACACATGGTAATGAGATACCAAATCTAATAAGTTCCCCCAAAACACATATGTACCCAACTCCCTGGTAACATTAATTTCATTACAAAAATGTTACCTATGACTTTTTATTCTCTACATTTCAATTCCCAACAATCTTACTCCTTCATATTTTCACACCCCTCCTCATTGTCTTGAGAAGGTAAAAGGACTTTATTAGGCCTTATCTGAAATCCATAAGGCACCAAATATATAAATACATTCCAAAGGCTTCAAAATTGTTGGGAGATGATTTACCCTTTAAGAAGCTAACACACTCAGCCAAACATTACATAAAAATTAAACTCCTACATGATGCATGATAACAATGTAAAACAACACAAAGTGATACAATTGATATCAAAACCACACTACAATAGAGTACCACAGTGTAAGACTTCAAAGCATCAAAGTAAACAGTGGAAGACCAAACCAAAAAAACCCAAATACTATGAAACAAAAATCCAAGCTCCAACAAAGATCCATGATCCATTCTACAATACATCCCATGTATAAATATGAACTGCTAAAGAAATGTGCTACTTTACCCTTGCATGTGTCCCGATAAATGATATCTACAAAAGTACCAGAGTTCAAAATAAATCGTGAGTAATGAACCTTAGTATGATTTCCCCAAATGACTTTACAACTTATTCCACTATGATAGAACATTTTTTCACACTTATATAAACCATATATAAAAAAATTGAAAATATTTTATATCCAAATATAAACCAAGTTCCATGGTAACGAAAGTTTCTCAAAGAGACACCAAAATCTAATTTATGAATCCAAAAATTCATTTAAATAATTTCCTAAATCAAATTAGACATTCCTATTCCATATCACATAGCCACACGCCCCCATACACATAAGATGGGTGTTACCATTGATGGTGGAACTTCACATCTATAAATTGTCCCCTTTAATGGTGGAACTTTATGACCATTATCTATCCAATTCTATTTGTGATTAACCATTTAATTCAAACACAAGATAATACAACTCTTCTAAAACCAATTAAATCATTTCAACAAATCTGCACATTTATTGAAAACCACAAAAAAACCATTTCAAAAAAAAAACCAAACCTATATTGAAAACCCTTTCTCAATAAACCATTCTAATAAAGACAACCTTTAATTAAAAAAAATTTACAAGATTTAAAAAAATTAACATTTTCAAAATAATCATTTTGAAATCATGTTACCAAATTCACTTTTTACCAAAACAATCAATTTTCACGATTCCATAAACTGTCACCAATAAAGGTTTCCATAAATCAGTTGAACAACAATTTTAAAATGCATTTAAAAAATATATATATAAATTTGAAACTAATTATTTGTGTTCTAATATGAGGATTTTTTAGTAAATCCACCTACCTCAGGGATTTATGGAGAAAATGAAGAACACCACTAAAATGCCTAAGAAACCGTATTAAATCTCCAAAAACTCACCTTAGATCCCTTACACTTCAATAAAAAAATCCAAATATAACCATGATTAAAATAAAACACCTTATATATATCCATAGTGGACTAGATATAAGAAACTGATGGAGGTAGAGAAGTAAATCTAAGAAAAACCACAAAAAAACTACCATAAATGAGGACTTACCCAGGGAATCTGGCTACAGCACACCAAGGTAAGCCTTTGGAGTGCCTTTAGATCAATGGAAGAGGCTTCCACATCTTTTGGGGGGATAAAATATTAGTATAGGGTTAGTTTGGAGCAATAATGATGGGTTAAAATATAATCCAAACCTAGATCCACAAATATAGGATCTTGTTTTTAAATTGTGCATGGTTAGATGCACGATTAAAAAAATTGTGCACCAGCCTCTTCCTTAAGCATAACCCCACACATTTGGTCCAAATGATTAGAAAAATCATGTGTCAGGCATGAAAAATTTGAATTTTAAACTTTTCATGGTTTCTCTATAGAGGCCGCACAGTTTGGATAAAGTGTGCACCTAACCGTTTTCTATACACTTAACCCATGTCTCATTGTGAATGATTTCTTGTATGAGATTCATAATTTCCACATATTGTGTACCAACCTTGAACCGTTATAAAATTCCCAAAAATATTCCAAGAGGTTTCCAAACCATCATAACATAAACCAAACACATTACATACTGAAAATACATAAATGAAGGGTTTCTTACTTGAAACTGGGGGTTCTACAATAATCATATGTTAAGGATAAACATAAAGAAATTGTAACAGGGTTTTCTTAGTCACACCAATAAATAAAAATAATTGGTATCTCATGAGATAAAAACATTACCCAATTCATTATAGGGATATATAATTCTATTTCAACATGTCACGTTTGTATCTTGTACATGCATTTGTGTTCCAAATATATCAAACAACAAATAAATTTATTTCATAAATTTTATTCCAATGATTAAGGAGTATAGGTTTCATACATGAAAGTCTCAAATAAATTAAGGATCGTAACATCAATTTTAATAACATTGAGTAAAAATGGGTACTTTTATTCATAATAATAATTATTCACATGAAAAATCATGGGATAATTGTCACAGTATAATGGGTGTACATAATGGTTCATGGGGAACATTAAAGAGAGTAAAAGGTGATATATCATTAATTTGTATTCATAAGGGAAATATTGGGATGTGTAAAAACACATTACAACATGAAAATTTGATAAATGAAAGGCTCAATACATTGAAAGTACATTGACGAAGCGGAAGAGGAGGGAATCTATTATCTTGAGAGGGTGCTTCAACAAGCATGGGAGATTCTACTTCAGAAGATTGTAACACCTTATTAGTAATACTGAGATGGGAAGGGATAGTAAAATAATTATCAATGGGTTTTTAGAGAATACGAATGGGAGGTTTATCGGTATTTTTAGGAAAATATAGAGAATTAATTATTAATCTCAAAACATAGGTTCTCTAATTTAAGTGATAAAATAATAAAAACCACTACACATACTATTTTTTATTCCATTATTTTCTAAAAAATATGAGTGGTTTCTAATATTTTATTAGTTTAAGTGAAAAAATAATTAAAATAATACCATTCATGATGTGTAAGTGTTTCATGTTCATAAAGAATTATTTTTATAACATTAAATTAAAATATATGATTTGGAGGTTTAATCGTAGCTTTGTAAAATAAATCAAAATTTCTTCAAGAACACATTATTATAAATTTTAAATCTATTTTTGGCTTTATATTCCTTTTTTGTATTTATTACACCACTTTTGGTTTGTTATGATGTCATAATACATACTGTATATTTATAATGTATGTAATATTTACCAAAAATTTTGACTATCTCAGAAAATCATGAAAAATTCGCTATTTTTTAATTTAATGTGCAGATTTCAAAAATTATATTCACATTACCAAAACAATTTCATAAATATATGAATTTCAACATTTAAACAAAAACATTAATTATTGAAAAATACAAGTTTTTAGAGAGAAACAATTATCTAACACTTATAAAAATTTCATGGGACGTATCTAAATAATATTACCATTTATATTTAAATAAATAATTTTTAATAACAATATTTCATGAAAATAAATTTTATTTTAAAAAATTATATTTATCAAAAATAATAATTATATATTTCCCAAAAATATAATTTTAGTTTCTTTGTCTTAAAATCTAATTTTTTTTCAATCAAATTACATAATCATGTATATATAAAGTAATAATGAATAGTGATAAATTTAAACATTATTTAATTAAAAATAAAATATATAAATTCAAACTAATAGGTTCAAGATAGATAACTCCTTATTACACTATCATACACCCTAATGGTAAGTTGTACGATAGAAATACTTTCTAGGGGTCATTCGGCAAGCATGGTTTTTGTGGCAATCTCTATAAACTTGTAATTCTCAAATAAATGTATTCATTTGAGTTTCACTCATTGAATCATATCATGGGATTGGTCAATGTCAAATCCAATTGATGTCATATCTCTTGGAATATAGGATAAATGGGCTTCATAGGGTTAAATCTTACTGGTCTGGGTCGTCACTTCTTCCTTCTATATTAATTAGATCTTATAATTAACCATAATATATATTACTCTTAATAGTCATTAGAAAATTTCTATTTAAACAATGGTTATGATTATTAATGGTCTTTATGTCCTCAGACAAAAACTATGGCCTTATTTTATAACATACCAAAATAACATATGAAATATAGTGCTTGTTTTTTCTGTAAGGTATTTATTCATTCATAAGAAAATTTCATTTATGAATGTTTAGGCTGTTATATTCCTACACCCTTTAGAAATTTTTTCCTTGTAATTTTATTTCACCCACTAATACATATGAGGGTACTTTTTTCATCACCTTTTCTTATTCCCAGGTTTCCTCCCCAAATCTGTAGTGCCTCCACAATACTTTGATAACATGATTAAAATTTTTGTATAATAATTTTTCTCTACGATCTATGTTCTTCATTGACTTATCCTCATATGAAATATAATTCTTCAAAGATACAAACTTTGGATTCAATACATGTGAGGGTTCTAGTATCTACTTCCTTAATAGAGCCACACGGAACACTTCATCTACTTGATAAAGGTTAGGTCAAAGTTCTAGTCGATAGGCTACAATTCTGATGTGATCATGGATATCAAATGGGATAATGCATCTAGGGAAAAGATTTCCATTAATCCCAAACATCATAACTTTCTTTATTGGTGATATATGAAGGAACACATTATCTCTAACCTCAATCCTTAAGTCTCGTCAATAATTATATTCAGTTATTTTCAGTCTACTATATGAATATTTCATATGACACTGAATGGATTTAACCTTCTCTGTCATCTCAGGGATAGGATCTGGTCCCACCATCTTTCTTTCTCCAACTTCATCCATGAATGTTGTATTCTTACACGACATCCCATATATTTCATGATAAGGTTCCATTTAAATGTAATAATGGAATTTATAGTAACATGAGAACCCAACTAAGGGAATGTGATGATCCCAACATCAGTGGAAATCTGTTCAATAGTGTTATAACATATCCTCCAGATTTTAGATGGTTCTATCAAATTGATCATCCATATAAGAGTGATATAAATTATTGAATCTCTAATATGTATCGATTTCTTGCTGATGGATTCTCCATAACCATGAGGTAAACATCATATCTTGATTAGATACAATGAAGACAGGTACACCATATAACCTTACAACTTATCTTATATATATATATTTCTTAGAGAATTATCCAAGAGTTAGATCCTCATGAATAAAAATGAAGTGAACTAATTTTTTAAGTATATTTACAAAAACCCATAAATATTTACTACCTTTATATGTCTCTAGGACCTCAAAAATAAAATCCATGGTTATGTTTTCGGATTTAAATATCATTATGGTAAACAGTTGCATCATACCCCTAGACTTCTATAGTAAATTTTATACATGTTACATACTAGGCATCAAGATTAAAATTACCCAATCTCCCACTTCATTTAATCTATCCATAAGATTCATTTCAAATATCAATCCATCATTGTGTATCCTAGATGAATATAGAAGGATGAGATATGTATTGTAACATCCCATTACCATGATCGAGTATGTTTTTTCCACATTCCAAGTTCCCTATTTGGCCTGGATATTTAGATGTTGGTTTTTGGATTTTTTGCATGATATATGATATTTATATGTCATGTAACTAGAATACACGACATGTAAGGTTTGATGGTAGAATACCATGATAAGGATTCACTCTATTAATGGTTACATGATATGACGAGCTTTTACACATCATGATTTAATTAAATATTGGATTTTTAATCTATGATAATCAGTTTTTTGGAATTTTTTGACATCATGGATTTTTGGATTTTAAGGGTATTACACATTGGGTAATTTCTCCGGAAGGGATTTTTAGGGAACCATATGAGTTTTGGTGAACATTTTGGCTACCGGTACTCCCTTTGTCTTGACTGAGGGTTCCACTCTAGTGATTTTTTGAGACATCATTTTTTCATGATCATTTTGTTTGGAATTCGATCTTTATTGCAGTTATAGTGTGTCTCTCTAAGTGAGTTACCATTATGATACTTCATTTCCATTGAACGTGGTATAACCCTTGATTTAAGTTATTAGATATTTTGGTCGAAAATGGTGTTTCTTCATGTCTTCTTCCAGATATATTTTTAGATCTTATTTTGGAGGTCGTTCCTATGTTGTTTATGGTGTGGCAGGTGTTCATTCTTGAGGTATCTAGTGTTTCCTATTTTCTCAAACCCTCTTTCTTGACTGGATCAATTCAAATATGTGTGGATTGGGTTTTAGGGCCTTCATTGAAGTCATTGGGTTTTCATTATTGGTGGATCCCGTTGTGGGCATGTGTGGAATGAGATTAAATGTTGGTGGTTCCACCTCTAGCCAATGTTGATGAACATTATTGTTCCTATTTTATAAACTAACTTATAAAAGGAATTATCATTATTTTTTTGTGTGTTTTGAAAATAGTTTTAAAATAAAAATTATTCTTTCTCGATTGTTGATAAATGTAAAGAAAAGGGGTATTTTAAATAATTGAAATGGATTTGAGAAATGTTTTTCTAATAATTTGAATGAATTATTAAAACAAGAACATGGGTTACCATTATTACATATGTGGAAGGTTTAGTTTGAAGCCATCGTCCATATCTTTGTGATTATAAATAGGTTTTTGTAAGGGTTGGTGTCCTGAGAACCAACTATTTTTTACTTTGATTACATAAAAGTACACTTATTATATATTGTTTATTTTTCTGCAAGAATATAATATAATAATGTCCTGGAATATTTGTTGCATTGATACGATCATGGTAGATCCCTTCTATGATGAGAATCTTGAAATCCTATAACAATATTCTTAAATAAAGTTCTATTGTTGGATGACATACTATGATAGGACACATAGTATACAGACCATCATGTGTGAGTACTCGTAAGAAGAAGTGACTCTCTCTCATGGAGTTTGCACTTGGTAATCTCCAGGATTTGAGATTATGAGAACAGACCCACCAGTAGTAATTCTTCATGATTTGGTGTCATCATACATTACTATCTACGAGCATGTGTAATGTTTCTTAGACTAGAATATTATCATTAACTCATGTCATGAATCGTGCACTCATATTTGTTGACCAAAACCATCATGAAGACAGTTGGTAGGAAGTAGGGTACGTTGGGTGCATCATGAATGACATGTTGTTAATGGATAATTTGAGGAAGGATTTGTCCCTTCCATATTTATGGAAGTAGATATCTTGGTCCCTTTAATTGAAATAGAACTGTAGAACAAATTCCATGGCCATGGTGACATGGCGAGTTTATTTCTGGAAGTCAAAGAATGATAGATCAAGCAAAAAGGTTTGTGACACTGCCATGAAACCTGCTTGATGAGATATTGAGACAAAGGGATTATATTACACAGTAAGAGTTTTTATGAGGTGACACATCAATGCGGCGTCAACTTCTTTCTCTTTTGGTGCTTGACCCATTTCTAGACAGTAATCTCAGACTTTAGGTGAACCCACCTAATTCAAATGAGAGATTGGCCTAGAGGGTCACACACTATGTTTATCCAAGTATCTCAAGTAGAATAAAGATTATTCCCATACATGGTTTAATAATTATTCCTAGAAGGCTAAATCATTTTAATGTTATAAGAAGAATAAAATGAAAACAAGTACACTCCGTGTATTAATGATTACACGCAGTGTTGTTTTTATTTTCACAAAAAGTACATGCCGTGTATTATTGAATGTACACGCCATGTATTTTTCATTTTTGGAAAGGAAATGAATAAAATAAAACAAGTTATACATGTTGTGTGCATTTAATGTACATGCCGTGTACTTTTTAAGGAAAAACAAGTACACGCCGTGTATTTATGATTACACGCCGTATAGTTTTTCCAGTCAAGATTTTGAGGAAATAATAACATTTTATTAAATGATATTTATTATAATTAGTGTGGGCGCATGTCAAGGAATTAATGAATAGACATTGGAATTTTCAAAAGTTTTAATGAAATAAATAAAATGTGTAACACGTTTATTTATTTTCATAACTTTACAACCTCAAACCCGATTATAAATATCCTCACATCCCCAACTCTTTTCCTAAGAGAGTCATTGTGCACAACAATTTTGGAGAATTCTCTCAAGAATGAAAGAACTCCATCCTCCAAGAACACTCTCAAGACGGAGAGAGATCCACCTCCATCAGATCAAAGGTGATCTAAGGTAGACGACATAAGAAAAGGATTCTCCATACTAGCACCTAGGGATTCCTTTGGCGATGACCAAATATACATAGTTCACGTGTGGATCCCCGCTAGAGGAAGTCTACACTTGGCTTCTACGATGCAATGACGAATCACCTCAGAATGTGATCAGAAATATCAACGAATAATGAATGACATAAAAGGTACTTCTTGTCAATTAATTAAATTAATTATAATCTACCTGTGATGATCTTTCCATTGTGGTTCTGGGACTTTTCCTTTTCTTTGTCCATTTCTGTGATTCGATCCATGGAGACTGGCGTTTATCATCATATTGATCCCAGATTGATTATTGAAAATGATAAAAATCCAAGTTTGCACATCCACCCATGATATTTCGTAGCTCCCAAGACCTTCATTTGGTATTAGAGTGAGGTTACAATATTGATTTTAGTTATTTAATTATTGTTGATAATTTACGCATTTATATTTGATTCAATTAAAGATAAATTGTTCTATAAAACTGAATGAAAGAGATCTATTCTTCCTCCTATGTTTCTCAATTCACATCATAGCAATGAACTTTTAATTTTTATTTTGATTAAATAAAAACCGAGGAACTCATCCAAAGGACCCTCTCTTTCTATCCATACAACACAAGAATACACAACGTGTAGTGAAAACTACACGCCGTGTACTTAGGTTCAACGAACCGGTACTGGTCCACCAAACCACACCGTGTGAATTGATTATGCCTAAGGATTTATTACACCATGTTGACTAGAAATGAATGGTGTTTGGAACCAAAATACATGGCATGTATGTTGAATCAACACACTGTGTAGTCCAATCCGGCCCAGGTGAAACTGTGTACGAGGAGAAGCCGAGTTTTGGGTACACGGGATATCCAGGCCGGTAACCACATAACAAGGATGTACACACCGTTTTAGATTAATCTACATACCGTGTACCCCAAAATTTCCAAAGTACAAAAAAACACGCCAAATCCCCCGGTGTGTACTTTGGATAAAGGGTGAAAAATACATAGTGTGTAGGTTATATTACACGCCATGTACTTTACAGAAATGGAATTTCACCAAGTTTCCTCCAAAAGTACATAGAAATATAAAAGGAACGTTGATGAAAAGAATCTCAAGGAAATTCATAAAGGAATTTAAGATAACGAATTGATTAATTATAAGATCATAATTAATTAAATTCAAGAGCGACTTATCTTGAATAAATTTAAGGATTAAAAGAATTTTAATTCTAAATATGCGTAAATGCCATTGCATGCTATAGATGATCATGAGCTAGACCAAAGACCCTTTGTATGTGTGTATGGTTTCATTTAAATTTGTTTAATTTAAATTCGTTGTCCTGTAAGCCTTCTTCCAATAAAATATAGGGCTTGTTTTCCCATGTATTATTTAATGTAAAACCTATGTAATAGAGGATCTCCCAAGCCAGTGGAGACAGTTCAAAAATCCGAAGCTGAGGTGATACCAACCTAAAAAGATGCAAAGGTGGATATAAGGGTGCCGCAAAAAATGAACCATCGGGTTCAAGGTGTTTTCCCCAGTTCAAGGCTAGCATATCAAAACCACTAGATAAGCTAACCAATAAAGGCTCATGATCATTCCATCATAATTTATTTCTATCTGATTTCATGGTTTATATAATATGTTTGTGTTATCGCGTTCACATTATTAATGAAATAAAAAAGCATGAAAAGATGGAATAAAATAAAACTTGGACTATGCATAAACATTATAATAACATGGTTAATCACATAAGAAAGCATCACTTAATATTAAAAGGCATATAATAATGAAAAACTACGCATAAAGAATAAAATCCATCAAATATCATATTAAGTCATACCAAGACTTCCTTTACTTGATTATGGGATTGACTTAATAAAACTATGTGTTTGACCAACCCTTGTTGGGACACTTACATTTATAAAGTAAGCTCTTATGAAAGTTTCGGGTTGACATAAACATTTTACATCAAGAGGAGTATCCCTTGATAGACTTGTTGTAAAATGGAGGCAAGTGTTGAGGAAATACAAGTCAAGATTTCAGGATTGGGGAGTCCACTCAACAGATCAGGGAACTATAAGCTCACAATTGGCAAAGACCTGCCCACCTAAATACCTTGAAATAGATTGACCAACCCTTGTGGGGGTTATATGAAGGGGAATATGGATCCTTTCCACTCGAATGTCAAAGAAACATGACATTCCGAGTCAATGGTGAGGGCCATTGGGACTTGATAAAATAGTGGGAGACTTAATAAAATTTATTATTTCTCATAAAATGTAATCAAGAAAGTACTGATAAATCTGCTCTTTTAATTTGTATAATCAATATGAAAAACTCATCAACCACCTTTTCTCTGTGATCAATTTTGGATAAATACAATATCCTCACTGGCAGTAACTTTCCGAAATAGTTTAGGCACCTTTGGGTTATCCTATTCCATGAAAGAAATTATTACATGCGGGTGTCCTTACTTCTTGATTCTCCTGCCCAAGGGGCGAGTGATGAAGATTTCATGTTCTATGATCAATATTTGAGCGATGCACTCGACGTTCAATGTTTGATGCTATCATCAATGTCAAGTGATCTCATTAAGTCTCATGAGTACATGGATGCTTAAATCATGCTCAAGAACATCTGTGGTATATGCCAGGAGAGAGAAAGATAGGAAAGGATTCAGATCTCCAAGTCTCTATTTCATAGAATGCTTAGAGAGGGTGCCCCAGCGGGACCTCATGTAGTCAATCTCATTTTCTGCATTGAGTGCTTGGAGGTTATAGGGTTTATGCTCCCTGAGGAACTGGGTACCGATCTCATTCTCGCATCACTCCCCCAGAGCTTCTCAACTTTGATGTAAATGTCATAATGAACAACATTGACAAGTATCAATCTGATCTTCTTATCCTTATTCGCCAAGTGTACAATGATATGAAGTGTGAAAAGACTTATGAACTTATTGTGAATAAAAGGAAATGGAAGGTGAAGAGATTTAATCCCAAGTCTTCTTCAAGGAATTCTATGAAAAGGAAGATCAAAGAGGGGGAAAGAGAATAGGATGCTGCTTGTTTTGCATGTGGCAAGAAGGGCCACTGGAAGAAAAACTGCACCCAGCCAAGGAAGCAAGGGGAAGCATCAGGTGTGTTTGTTATCGAATGCAATCTATTTGTTTCTACAAAATGGGTATTATATATAGATTGTGGTGCTCACATATGTATCCAAATATGGGAACCAAGTAGATTCAAGAAGATTGATCAAGGGGAGGTAGATCTACGAGTATCCATTGGAGCCAGACTTGATGCAGTAGCTGTTAGGGACTACCACCTCACATTTCCAACTGGAATGATCTTGGTGTTAAAGGGTTGTTATTATGTGCCTTCTGTTACGAAAAATATTATTTAAGTATCCAAATTAGATACTGATGGATTCATCTACATGTTTGGAAATGAATGTTGCTACTTTTATAAAGATAACATTTGTTTTGGTAGGGCACATTTATATAACGGCCTTTATGTGTTAGACTACACAAACCATGTAATGGAAATCAAGGAAAAATTAAATTCACATGACTCATACCACACCCAACTTTGGCATCACTAGCTAGGTCATGTCAATGAGAAATTTTTGACAAAATTAGATCAAGATGGGAATTTATATTCTTTCAAACTAAAACCAGTTGGTGTATGTCATGCATTTCCACAAGGCAAAATGACCAAATCCCTATTTAGTGGGAAATGTGAAAGGGTTAAAGAGATTATAGAATTAGTTCACACAGATGTGTGTGGACAATTTCCAGTTGATGCAAGGGGTGGGTTATTGTACTTCATAACTTTTACAGATGATTTTAGTAGATATGGATATATTTACATAATGAGGTATAATTCATATTCTTTTGATCAGTTCAAAGAATACAATAATGAAGCTGAGAACCATCTTGGTAAGAAGATTAAGAGACACCAATCTTACAAAGGAGGATAATATCTTAATCAGTGCTTTATTGATTTCTTATGGGAGTTTGTGATTCTATCTCAACTCACTCCTCCTTACATGCTTCAGTGGAATGGCATAAGTGAAAGGAGGAACCGCACCCTGTTGGACATAGTGAGATCAATGATGAGTCATTTGAGTCTTCCATTATCCTTTTGAGGATATGCATTATGAACATCAGCATACATACTAAACCAAGTACCAACTAAATAGATAAATGGTATTCCATATTAGTTATAGAGTGGATGCAAATCCATGTTATCAAATTTACATGTGTGGGGTAGCGAAGCATTTGTAAAGGCCTCTTCAGGTAACAAGCATTCACCCCGAGGCACAAAGTTTATCTTTATTGGATATCCCGAGGAAACAATGGGACATTACCTATATAACCCCTTAGATAAAAATGTAACAGTGGAAAGACACGTTATATTCCATGAGAGGGATCACATCTCCAAAATAGACATTGGGAGTGAGATAGACTTTGATGAAGTCGAGGATCAAGATGCACATGAGTTGGTACAAGAACAGATTCCACAAAGCCCCGTGGAAGAACAATATGTTCCAGAGACACAAGAACTATGTAGGAGCACGAGAGAGGTGAGTGAGCCAGAACGATATGGTTTTCTTTTCACTGAGGATGGTGACTCATTATTGGTTGACAATGATGATCCTCTTACCTACAAGGAAACAGTTGATGGAACAGACATTTTCATGTGGAAAGAATCCATGAATTCTGAAATGGATTCCATGTACCAAAACAAAGTCTGGATTTTGGTAGATACTCTAGTTGATGTAAAGCCTGTCGGTAATAAATGGGTATTCAAGAAGAAACTGGACATGGAGGGAAAGTCAGGACCTATAAGGCATGACTGTTTGAAAAAGGTTTTAGAAAGCATCAAGGAATTGACTATGATAAAATCTTTTCACCTGTTGCGATGATGAAATGCATCAGAATCCTATTGGCCTTTTCCAATTACCATGACTATGAAATTTGGTAAATGGATGTCAAAACATCATTCCTTAATGGTAACCTCTATTAAGATGTCTACATGACACAACCTAAAGGTTTGTGACTCCAAAGTATACCAACAAGGTATACAAATTGTAGAAATCAATTTATGGATTAAAGGAATCATCAAGGTCATTGAACATTCATTTTGATAAAGCCGTAACAGAATTTGGCTTTGTTAAGAATGAATGTGAGCCTTGTGTCTACAAAAGTTTTATTGGATGTTCAGTTGTTTTCCTAATAGTATATGTTGATGACAAATTACTAATTGGAAACGAAGTACCTGTCTTACAGCCAGTTAAGTCATGGTTGGATAAATGATTCTCTATGAGGGACTTGGGAGAGGTAGCATATATTCTTGGGATCAAAATCCATCGTGATAGATCCAAGAGAATGTTGGGCCTGAGTCAAAGTACAAACATTGACAAGATATTGAAGAGATTCAGTATGGAACAATCCAAGGGGGGATTGTTTCCAGTGTCACATGGAATTCATAGTTCTAGGAAATTGTGTCTTCAGACACATGAGGAAAGAAAGAAAATGGAAAGGATCCATTATGCATCCGAGATTGGGTCACTCATTTATGCTATGTTATGTACAAGGTTAGATGTTGCTTACGCATTGAGTGTGGTAGGCTGATATAAAGCTGATCCTGGAGACCGCAATTGGATGGGAGTCAAGAAAATCCTTATGTATCTGAGGCATACTAAGGATATGTTCCTGGTTTATGGAGGATATGAGGAACTAGTCATTAGAAGATATGTAGATGCTAGTTTCTAGACTGATCAAGATGACATGAAGTCGCAAAATGGAAACATCTTTAGTTTTAATGGAGGTGCAGTGAGCTATCAGAGCTCAAAGAAAGGTGTGGTGGCAAATTCTGAAGCAGAGTCTGAGTATTTCACAGCTTTTGAGGAAGTTAAAGAAGCAGTATGGATATGAATCTTTTTCCAAGAGCTGGATGTAGTTCCTAGTAGTAAAGATCCTATCACACTCTATTGTGATAATACTATAGTGGTGGAACTTGGAAAAGAGACAAGGTTACATCAGCGGACAAAGCACATACTTCTGAAGTATCATCTCTTGAGGGATTTTCTCAGAGAGGTGAAGTTGTAGTGAGTGGTATTTCCATGGAAGACAACATAGTGGACCCCTTGACTAAAGCCTTGACTTAGTAGAAACATGATCTTCATGTGAGGTCCAGCGGACTAAAAGTCATAGGCAGTTGTCTCTAGTCCAAGTGGGTGTTTGTAAGGGTTGGTGTCCTGAGAACCAACTATTTTGTACTTTTATCACATGAATGTACACTTATTATATATTTTTTATTGTTTTGAATGACTATAATATAATAATGTCCTAAAATAATTGTTGCATTGATAAGGTGATGGAAGATCCCCACTATGATGAGAACCTTGAAATGCTATAACAATATTCTAAAATAAAGTTCTACGGTTGGATTACATACTATGATAGGACACATAATATGAATACCTTCATGTGAGAGTACTCGTAAGAAGATGAGACTCTCTCTCATGGAGTTCTCACTTGGTAATCTCCAAGATGGGATATTATGAGAATAGACCCGCTGGTAGTAATTCCTCATGTTTTGGTGTCATTAGACATTACTATCTATGAGCATGTGTAATGGTCCTTAGAATAGAAGATTATCATTAACTCATGTCAGGACTCACGAAATTAGATTTGCGGATGAAAATCGTTACGAAGACAGTTGGAGGGAATTAGGGTATGTTGGGTGCATCACGAATGACATGTTGTTAATGGATAAGTTGAGGAAGGATTTTTCCCTTCCATTTTTATGGAAGTAGATATATTAGGCCCTTTGATTGAAATAGAATTGTCGAACAAATTCCATGGCCATGGTGACATGACGAGTTTATTTTTGGAAGTCAAAGAATGACAGATCAAGCATATAGGTTTATGACACGGCCATGAAACCGCCTTGATGAGATATTGAGACAAAGGGATTAAATTACACAGTAAGCATTCGTATGATTTGAAACATCAATGGGGCATCAAATTCTTTCTCTTGGGTGCCTTGACCTATTTCTAGATAGTAATCTTGGACTTTAGGCAATCCCACCTAATGCCAATGAGAAAGAGGTCTAGAGGGTCACACAATAAGTGTATCCAAGTATCTCAAGTAGAATAAATATTATTCCCATAGGTTGTTTAGTAATTATTCTTGGAAGCCTAAATATTTTTAATGTTATAGGAAGAATAAAATGAAAACACGTACACGTCATGTATTAATGACTACACACCATGTAGTTTTTATTTTGAAAACAAGTACACGTTGTGTATTATTGAATGTACATGTCGTGTAGTTTTCATTTTGGAATAGAAATGAATAAATGAAAACAAGATATACATGTTGGGTACATTGAATTTACACGCCGTTTTGTTTTCAATGAAAAATAAGTACATGCAGTGTATTTATGATTACACACCTTGTAGTTTTTTCAGTCAGGATTTTGAGGAAATAATATTGTTTTATTAAATGATATTTATTTTAATCAGTGTGGGCGCATGTCAAGGGATTAATGACCTGAAATGGGGTTTTTCAAAAGAGTTAATGAAATAAATAAAATGCATAACGCGTTTATTTATTGTCATAACTTTACAACCTCAATCCTGATTATAAATATCCTCACAACCCCAACTCTTTTCCTAAGAGAATCATTGTGCACAAGAATTCTTGAGAATTCTCTCAAGATCAAAATGACTCTGTCCTCTAAGAACACTCTCAAGACCGAGAGAGATCCACCTCCATTGTATTAGAGAAGATCTAAGGTGGACAATGCAAGCGAAGGATTCTCCACGCTAGCACCTGGATATTCCTTTGGAG
The DNA here is from genome assembly GCA_963277665.1 of Viscum album. Classification (NCBI taxonomy): domain Eukaryota; kingdom Viridiplantae; phylum Streptophyta; class Magnoliopsida; order Santalales; family Viscaceae; genus Viscum; species Viscum album. The sequence goes on from OY728123.1 coordinate 352,302,847, forward strand.
ACATCCAGAGATACGTGGTGCAGGTGTGGATCACCGCTAGAGGAAATCTACACATGGATTCTACGACGCAATGACGAATCACCTCCGAACATGATCAGAAATATCAAAGAATAAATAATGACACAAAAGGTACATCTTTTCCATTAATTAAATTAATTATAATCAACCTATGATGATCTTTTCTTTGGGGTTCCTGGACTTTTCCTTTTCGTTGTCTATTTCTGTGATTCGATCTGTGGAGACAGGGTTTTATCATCGTATTGATCCTAGATTGATCTTTGAAAATTAAAAAAATCCATGTGGATACATCCACCCACAAGCTTCTGTTGCACCTGGGACCTTCAGTTTTCTCATGGGCCTTTCCTATGTTTCCTAGTCCCATTGTTCTGGGGGACTGATATTATCATTGTTACAGGGGTTTACATATGGGGTATTCCTTTGTTTCCTTGTCCTGCGTCCTAGGAACTGAATAGTTCACTTGATTTATTATGGTACGAGTAGTCTATTATTTTAACCTATAGTGATACTTCATGCAGATACCTACACTTCTATTTTTTGATTTCTTTGATTTACTATTTTATCCTTGATATGCATATCTATCCTTGTGAAATATGATATAGAAAATGTTCTTTGAAATTGATATACCTACTTTTGTTCTAGATCTGTGAAAATGGGTAATGTTTACCATATTTTCTATTAAACTACATTACAGCTTGTCATGCCCTGTTTTATTTGAAATGATCATACTAAAACTATTATACATAGACATGTTATGGAACACCAGGCTGGGATCCTATTGATCGTGTAAGCTCGTACATTGTGCACCTCTTCGATGGTGTGCAGAACTATATAGGTATTCTAGTATAGGGAAATGAAATGCGCCGCAATAAGGTGATGAGGTTTGAAGTTAGCTGAGTTGAGTAGTTCGTGGTGATATAGTGGGAGTTCGTCTACACCATCACAGGGATTAGTGTTTGGGTTTTTGTCCTTTGCAGTTGGAATTTTCTCTTGGAGATTTTGGTTACTTTTAATGTCATTTTCTTTTTTTTGTCTTCTTATAGTTATTAAATGTATTAATTAGATTTTTGATGTTCATTCCCTGTCTGTGTATATATATTCCATGTGTTTTTTCAGGTTGGGATAAAGCATTCCAATAGATTGTTGTTCGATACTCTTATGATTGTTGTCAGCCTATGGGGTTCAGGAACACCCTTTGGGTATGTGATGGAACAAGTAGAGTTCCATGTTTGTTGTAACCTAAGTCATTTTGTTAAAAATTGGTATCAATAGAGGTCTTTCCTCAAGATTTTTTGTCTTGGGATGTCTGTTAGATAGGAGATAGGATTTTCAGGACATGAGAGGTACGTTGTGATAAGTTCCTGGAAAAATCTTGTCATGATGAGACTCAAGTTTCCCTGGGAATTTAAGATTTGTGTCTCTAGTGTTGAGTTTTGACATAAATATCAGTTTCTACTTATGGTTCTTCTAGTTAGAAATGTGATTTATTTAGTTATATGATTGTTCTCCTATTTTGGTGTATAGAAGTATGCCTCTGAGACATTTTCCATGAATACCCCAGGATGATGCAGCTGATACAACTCAAGGGAATCCACATATAGATCAAAATATCATTGAGGCTATAGTATGGAAAGTTCATGTTATTGATCAGAATATAAAAAGATTTCAGAATATTGTTTTTAAAGTACACCCAAGAGCTGGAGGAGGGAGAGAGAGATCTCAGGAATCCTTGCGTGAGAAGCTGGCACCCTTTAAAGTAAATAATTAACCTAAAGAGGTGGAGGACTATCTGTATGGGATTGATCAAATATTTAAATTCCAAGAATCTCCTGAGAATATTAAGGTAAGGTATATAGTGTTCAATCTTGAGGGTTATAGTAAGTGATGGTGGGATTCAATAGTCCGGGCAGATATACAAATGGACTTGGATTGGAAGGGTTTCAAAACCCTATTCTTCTATCATATTTTCTAGTGTCCCAAATGTTTTAATGTCTCTAGAGTTATTTTCTTTGTTGTAGAGAGATCATTAAGTGTCAACATATGCTAATCAGTTTGTTGAGCTTTTCCATTTTTTCACAGATGTGGTGAAGAATGACTATTTGAAGGCTCAATAGTACCGGTAGGGTTAGTTACCTGATATGATATCACAGGTATTTATGATGAAACATTCTACCTATGAAAATATGGTATATAGAGTTATTATGGAATATATGAATATGGAAGGAAGGGTTTTCTTTTTCACTTGTTCCCTCCCATCCAGTGTTAGCTTTAGTGGCGTGTATGGGAAGAAGATGAATTGGCAGGATCGTCAAAAGTGTGTTAGAGGTGGGTCCCAGAAAAGAGCCTCCCCCACAGCATCTATTATAGAGAATAATGTGCCTTTAACTTTTTCTTAGTTTGGAAAGGTCAGGTACAAATGATTCTCTTGTCATATTCCCATGATGATTTGCAACGTCTATGGATTCATTGGTCACTTATAACTCTTTTGTTAGGATATGAATACACCTTGATGTGATCTGGTTTTATCGTCTCCAAAGGGCACTAACATTCATTAAGGGAAAATGGGATCTAGTCACATGCCGTATAAGTGAATATATTTCATGAAAAAGATGAAATTATTGTGGAGGTTAAGGCAGGACTAGAAACATTGGGAGATGCTATCTTTCTTTCATCTTTTATATTAATTGATTTATTTGATACTAGTGTATCCCAGCTATTTATATCTACACATTTTTTTTATATTATTAATCTTCCAATGGAAATTATATTCTTTTTAATAGATTTATAAATGTGTCATTATAATAGTAAAGATAAAGGGTTTTAGTTTCCTTCTTGTTAGTTAACGATATCTGATATAATGTTGGTCAGGGATTTTTTTCATTATTGATTTGGATCTATTTGATGTCATCATCATTAGGTATTAGATTCTCTCTCATTGCGTTGAGGATTATTATTAGCATTGGCATGTTTTTTTTCTTTTTGGTGATGGGAGCTCTCATGTGTTTCAGGGGGAGTGGGACCTGGGGTCAGGTCATGCTTGATCTTCCCACCAAGAGCTCAGAAAATTGTTGTCTTTTTTTATTGAGGCCGATGAATTTTCTTCTACTTTTAATATTCCCATTGTTGTTTGGGTCATTTTTGATATTTTCCAAGATTACTTCTCTGGTCATCTTTCATACAGTGAGGTGGAGTTTATGATTGACCAGTTGCCAGGTATGTAGCTGATATCGATACCCTGTTATCCTATGGAACCTGTGGAGATAAAAGATCTTAAGATCTATTTGGATGACCTATTGGAAAAAGGTTTCATTCTCCCTAGTGTTTTTCCTTCAGATTCCCCTATGCACTTTCCATGAATATAGATGGTTCACTATGGTTTTGTGTGGACTATCAGAAGTTAAACCAAGTAATAGTTTACAAAAAGTATCATTTTCCCAGTATGGATGATTTGTTTGATCATTTAAATTCTCCTTTTATTTTTATTTCGTTGATGAATCAGATATTCCATAAATATATTGACACTTTTTTTGTATTGTTTGTGGATGATATTCTGGTTTACTGAAAATTTGATCATGAGCATGAACAACATATGAATTTGGTTCTAGAAATTCTAAGATGTTTCTATTTTTAAAGAACTATTTTGATATTTTATTTCTGGATTAAAGAATTTATGTTCTTATGGAACAAGATTTCCGACCTTCTATAATCAATTGATCCATAAAGGTTATGAAAATCTTATCATCGATAAAACCAAATAATGTCTTTGAGATATGTAGATTCCTTGGTCTTGTTGGATACTACCAGTGATTTGAAAATTATTTCTCTCTTATGGAATCACCTTTGACTTCTCTACTAGATAATTGGTGAAATTCACAAGGGATGTGAAGTGTTAGTCTTCTTTTGATGAACTAAAATGAATTTTGGCACCAACTCCTCTTATGATCTTACCTGATCTCGGTAAGTGGTAGACAGTTTTTTTATGATTCTGGTGTTGGTTTGGGATGCATGCATATGTAGGATGGAAATGTGGTAGATTATAGCTCTTGTCAGCTTCTACCACATGAGAAGAATTACCCCACTCATGGTTTTGATGTTTCTGTAGTTATGCATGCACTTAAATGTTGGCAACACTATCATTTGGGAGGAAGTATCCCAGTCTTTTATGATCATAAGAGTTTGTGTTATATTTTTATCACAAAGGATTTAAAATCAGATAAATATTATTCGTAGAATACCTTATAACATTTGATGTTGATATCGCATAAACTGTGATGAAGGGGAATGTTTTTTCAGATGAACTTATCAAGAAAAAAACTTTGCAGGCTATTCTGGAATCAAAGGTGGGGTGGAAACTTATGGGGCTTTTCATTCAGTTGCACCTAGATACTCAGGATGATGTTTTAGGTGTGGTTCTATCCAGTTTTGTATTATCATCATCTTAATTGGTTTCTATTTTGAGGGGTCGTTAGTAGGATGATGAGTTCAATTAAATTTGAGAAAGCATTTATGGTGGGGGAACTGTTTCTAGTTGGTCTCTCTCTTTAAATGTTATGATTAACTTTGGGAAGTAATTTTTCATCCTAGCATCTCTGAGGATGTTAGTCTTGTTTAATTTTCACAACTCTCCATGGGTCATTCATTCAGGCACTACAAAGATGTATTATGACATGAGATGACAATTTTCGCTGCCATGTATAAATTGTGACATTGATGATTATGAGTCTCGCTGTTACACCCGCCAATGGATAAAGGAAGAGCGCTGGAAATCCTCTGGTTCACTTCATAATCATTCAATTCCAGTCTAGAAAAGGTATGAGGTATCCATGGATTTTTTTTGTTTGTTTACCATGGACTCCCGGATAAAGGAATGTTATCTGGGTATTTGTTGATATATTGATGATGTTTTCTCATTTCATGTCAATCAAGGATACCACTGTGGTTGAAGATATAGGTAAGCTATTTGTGAAAAAGATTTTTAGTTCACATGGGAGTCCTTATACCATAGTTTCGGATTGGTATCCTAGGTTTACCTCAAGGTTCTAGAGGATTCTATAAGAAGATATGAGAACTCAGTTCATGTTGAGTACAACATACTATCCACATATAGATGGTTAGATGGAGCATGTGATTCAAATCCTGGAGGATATGCTTTGTGCATGTGTATTGAATTTTGATGGATCACAGGATAGACATCTGAAATTGGTTGAGTCGTTTTATAAAAATAGTTATCAGTCATTGCTCATAATGACTTCCTTTGAGGCGTTATATGGCCACCCATGAAAATTACCTCTTTGATTGGATGAGTTGGTAGAAGTATCATTGGTTGGACCAAGAATGGTTTAGGATATGTTATTGAAGATTTTTAAAGCACATCGATGTCTAGTTATATCCCAGAGTTGAAAAAAAATCATATACGGATTGGTTTCATCCTCCATTGGAGTTTTTGATTGATTAATTGGTTTTATTCAAAGTTTCTCCCCAATTGGGTCACCGTCGGCTTTGAAAATAGTGAAATTTCACTTTGTGATAACGTGGACAATTTATGGTTATGGAGCGTCTCAGGAAGGTTGTTTATCAGTTAGAATTTCTAGTTCAGTTGATGGGTATTCATGAGTTTTTTCATATATCTCAACTCAAGAAGTATCATCCTAATCCCTCTCATGATTTGAGTTGGGAAGAAATATAGTCAGAGCTAGATGTTTCTATTTTGGAGAAACCATTTGAGATCATTGACTCTAAACTATAAGTATTTTGTTTAAATTTGATTCCTTTAGTAATTGTTTCATTATATCACATATCTTATTCTCATGAGACATGGGAACGTGAGTTATTGACGAGGGAGAAGTGGCCTCACCTTTTTCATAGGATTACATCTTCCACATGACTTTTTGGATGGAAATACTTTATGGTGGGGAGTTTTTACCATCCCATTACCTTGATTGGGTACATTATTTCTTCTATATGAGTTCCCTTTTTAGTATGGAGTTATCAATGTTGGTTTCTAGATTCTTTTTCGGCTATAATAGATTTACAAACCATGAAACTTGGTTACACGATGTGTAATAGTTGATGGGTGAATTCTGTGAGAAGGATTTATGAAGTGAAAGGTTACATGATGTGATGAGATTTTCACGTCATGAGTTAATTAAAGATCTTATTTTTAATCTGAGGCAATGAGTTTTGTTACTTTTTTTATATTTTTTGATTTCATATTGCGTAATGGTATTACACATCTTGTAAATTCTTGTGCATAGATTTTTAGGGCATCATATGGGTTTGAGTGCCCATTTTTGCTACCCGTTCTGCCTTACTCTTGACTAAGGGTTTCTCTCCAGTAATTTTTGGAGACACTATTCCTTCCTGATTGATCTATTCAGTATTCAATCTTAGTTGCAGTTTTAGTGTGTCTCTCTGAGTGAGTGACATTTTTGATTTTTCATTTCCATTGATTGTGGTTGTACCCATGATTTTTTCTATCGGATTCGGTGGTATGGATTTTTGTTTCTCCAGGACTACTTCCAGATCTGTTTTTTGATCTCATTATAAAGGTCATTCTATTATCTATTGTGGTGCAGTAGGTGGTATTTCATGAGGTATGTGGTGTTTCCTCTTCTCTTTCAAAACTTTTTTTCAATTAGTTCAATTTTGAGATGTATGTTCTGGGTTATGGGGCTTTGTGGATGCCATTTCGTTTTTGTTGTTGGTGGATCCCATTGTGGGCATGTGTGGCCTGAGCTTCAAGGTAGGTGGTTCCATATCTAGCCTATTTTGATGATCCTTTTGGTCCTATTATTTAAACTAGTTTATAAAATGAATTTTCATGATTCCGAAATGGAAAGAAAGTGGGTATTTTTCAAAGCATTGAAATGGATTCGTGAAATGGTTTTCAAATGGTTTTCAAATAATATGATAGATTTGTGAAAATTATAACATGTGTTACCTTGGTTACTTAGGTGGAAGGTTTAGCCTATGTCCATCATCCATTTCATTGTGGTTATAGAGAGATTTTATCATGGGGATTTTTTTTGTTTCCTAGGATTGATGTTCTAGGGGACATATTTTGGCATTGTTATGGGGTTTATTCTGGGGTTATTCCCTTATATCCTTGGCCTATATTCTAGGAACTTTATTTTTCACTTGATTGATTGTGGTATGAGTAGTCTTCTAGTATAACCTATATCAATCCTAGGTGATGATACATGTGCTTCTATTTTTTTATTTCTTAGCTATGTTGTTTTATCATTGATATGATTGTTTATGCTTGTAAAAGATTATTTGGAAAATATAGATTGAAATTGATATACCTTATTTTGTTTTAGAACTATGAAAAAAGGAAATATTTTCCATGTTTTCTATAAAACTGTTTTACTTATTATCAATAAATTTTTTATTTGAAATGAGAAAACATGAATTATTATATATGGACTTGTTATGGAACACTTGGGTGGGATCGTATTTATCTTCTTAGCTCACAACCTGTGCATATCTCCAGTGGTGTGTAGACCTATATATGTCTTCCAATACAGGGAAAGGAAAGGCGTTGTAGTGTGGCAGTGAGGTTTTGAGTCAGGTGAGTTGGGTAGCTGGTGGTGAGATGGAGGGATTTTACCCATGCCATCACATGGAGTATCGTTTGGGTTTTGGTCATTTGTAGTTGGACTTATATATTGTATATTTTTTCTACTTTTACAGTCATTTTGTTTCTGTTTTATTCTTATAGTTATGGAATATATTTATTACTTTAATTTGTTCCTTATTTCTCTATGTATATATATTCCATGTGTTTGTTCAGGTTGGGTGAAATAGTTCCCTTTGGATTATTGTTCGATACTCGGGTGATTGTTTCCATCCCATGGGGATTGGGACCTCCCTTCGGGTATACAATAGAATAAGTCAGGTTCTAGGTTTTTGGTTAACTTAGGTCGGTTTGCTACATGTATATCCCCCATAATTTCTCTCTTCACAACTGATTTTGATAGTGCATGTATACAGGTTCCAAATTTTGTAGCTCTATATTCATCAATGTTGAAATATAGAATATTATATACCATTATTTGTTGATAATTACAAAAAAAATGGCCTTCTTGATCCTCTCAAGAATGGAAGGCTGAGAGGTCATTTGAGCAAGTTATGATGATGTTCCTTTTTTGAATCACATTCACGTGTTTTCTATAACAAAAATTTATTTAAAAAAATTAATCCATTTTGATATTTTTAATTGAACACAATACTGAGTTTATCTTTCATTACTCGAAAAACAAATTTTGGCTTGCATTGCATGCAATACCGAGTATATCATATTTTATAAGAAACATTGACTTTAAATAAAAAGTGAAATGCTATTAAAATATTATTAATTTTCTAAACAATATTTAATAATAAATCTAATTTTTTTCTTAAAACTGATTTTTTTTAAATTATTTTTGTATCCTTCTCCACACTTATTTTAAAATTTAGTTTTAATAATTTTAGAATATTTATATTAATATATAAACTAAATTTTTGAAATAATAATTTCAAAATTATATTGGATTTCATTTTTGAATATTATCATAAAAGATACATTTTTTGATGAATGGTGAAAATGAGGGATTTTATTAAAAATTATCATTTATATTAAAGCATTTTAAAACATCAAAATTATTTAAACATAGTTTTAAAAAATAAAAATAGTTAATTTATATATATATATATATATTAATCCAATTTCTGTCATTTGAATTAGTTTTATATTAATTTTTTATATAAAAACTTCTTAATCATTTGAATATTTTCTCTTTGGAAAACATATTTCTCATCGCATCTATGGGATTAATTTAAGATTAAATTTTTTAATATCAATTAATAGAATTTAGAAAAATTAATTCCATTTCTCAAATTATAATAACATATTTTATCTAATCTTTTCTGGTAAAATTTTTTTCATAGTTAATAGTGAAAATAGTAAAAAAAAATTAACACGATTAAGGTAAAAATGGATTTACCAGGGGACTAGGAAAACCTAAGGATTAAAAATGACTAAAAACATTTACAACACCCATTTTAGAGACATGTTTCGACCTTATATCTTATAGTTTCTATAATTATGTATTTATGATCATTTTTTCATGTGAAAAACTTGTTTAAACCTTTTTATTTTCAAAAATTACAAATTTTCCACTCACCTCACATTTGGTGACAACCCAAGTTAGTTACGAGAGGGAGAGGTAATGTCCTTTAATAATCATTTTTATTGAATTTATTCATCCAACTCCTTAAATTATAATTAGTCCATGATGATATAATAACCATAGTATTTCCCATGTACTTATATGTGTTTAAGTTAATTTCAATAGAAAAATAGATGTCTAATTCCCTCAAATGGTTCATGAAATTATCATTCGTGTGTACATTGGACTACTGCCTCACGAACCGATGTAATTTGTTTATCCATTACCACCTATCACTGATTGATAGAATGGTTACAAATTATATTTATGATATTATTATATTAATATAATTATTATATCACATATAACAACTTACATTACATTATTTGGGATTATGATAATGAAACGCATGTGTACGACGGACTACCACCCTGCAAAGTGATGTGATTAATTCATGATTTACATTCAAGGTAATAAGATTGATATTAATTAAAAAATGACATATATATGAAATAAAAATTATTTTTAAGGGTAATATATTTTTATCCTTATTTTTTCAATCCATTGAAAAGATAGAAACAAATATCATGTTTATGTACCGCCAACCGTCTCCAAGAAATGTGTATTTAATTTTCTACCTCTAAATATTGTGGGTTTTTATAAAAAAAAATATACTGAACATATGTGATATTTATTTAATGGCTAATATTATGGATATTATTTAACCATTATCATATTAATAGAACCAATAAAATATAAAATCCTAACATTCACCAAAAAAAGCAATGCCTTTATAGACCGAAACTTGACTATAACAAGGAATTATTAATAAATGGGTAATAAAAGATAATAATAAAATAATATATGGTATGATATAAATAAGTTGGATTATTTAATATATTTATAATAATATTATAATATACATGAGGTTTGAATGTGTACAATGTAAGTCATGACTTAAGGTAAGGGATTTCTGTCTCACTTTAATATTATTGTGAGACAAATTCCATATTCACCTTGTGTTTATTTTATGTGGTGTATATAATTATCATGAATGTATTTGATAATTATTATCCTTAAATATATGTGTATTTACATATACATTTGATAATATATCTTTTATTAGTTTTATGATTCAATATATACCATACTGGAAAAGGATTTATTTCCCAAATTGCATTATTTGGATCATAAATTATATTATGAACCTATCTACTTCTATGAGATGTACAAAATACCCCTTTGACATGTTATATCTTGAATATATATATTTTCATGATATTATAAGTTTTATTTAATGTTATTTTTTCATGGGGATTACCTTTCAAAGTTACCATAGTGGTAAGAGTAATATGTTACAATCTCATGGTTTATCGGGATTATTTTTTAATTGTCCTTACAATGATGAAATATTATGATATATCTCTCTATAAAAACATTAATTTTATTCTCCTTTTGTTATCTCATGGGAATACATGTTTTAAATTCATTTTCCTCTATATAATAAAAATTTAAAAGAATATTTTTAAGAAAAAACATATTTATTTTTCACTTCGTTCGAAAACCATTTCTTTCCCAAAACTATGTCTTATTAAAATGTTTTCAAAAAGTTTTTAACATTATTCAAGTGATTCATTGAATAAATTTTTACACATGTATGAATTTTACAAAAAAAAATTAAAGTAATCTTTCTTTTTATTTTTGAATAATGCCTGATTGTATTTTACTGACAAAGTGAAAGTAATATTTTTTTAACAAGTACAACATGAATAAAATTTACACCATCATGACCAATGTTTTCTTTATATATTCCTCTGTAGGTTTCAATGTTACTTTTGGAGAAAAGATTTATGAAAATGTTTTATGTTTTAAAATGTGTTTTTAAATTTTAAATATTGTTTCCCTGACGAAATTTTATAAATTATTTTTTAAAAAAAATTATAAGTTTCCATGTATATTTTCAAAGAAAGCGATTTTGAAAATATTTTATGTTTTAAAATGAGTGTTTCAAAGTGGAACGTAAATTTTATTCAATAAATGTTCCAAGTGATCTTTCCAAATGATTTTGCATCTAATATGACATCATTTTATGTTACTTATGTGTTACTAGGTATAAAATTGAATGATATTATCCTTATTCTTTCTCTCGATGTTTAATTTTTGTGTTGATTAACTATTTATGAAAACCATTTTTTTCATGGGTTGTACTATGGTGAATTGATGAAATGTTTATAAATCTCTTTTTCATTACATAAGTCTTGATGGGATGATATGATGAATGTTTTAGGATGTTATGGAATACATAAGTATGGTTTTAATTATGATATGGGTGGGACCCATATCTTTCTCCAATGTATTGGGTATAGATTTAAAAAACATGAGACAAAAATGGGAAACAAGTCGATGGAATTAATCCACTATGGGAAACAAGTGTGTCCTGATCCATTATGAGAAACATGTGATAATTAGTATTCTAATATGTTGATGTTATTGGGAGTTAAACCCAACATATAAAATCATTTTCTATAATTATGATAGTGACACAATTTTTTGACCTGATATTAAGGTTCATCATTGATTTATAAGTATTTATCACTCTCAAGGAATATATTTTCTAAAAAAATGTTTTTTAATTCCTTGAATCATGTTTATAATATATTATTGGTTGGGTATTAACTTATAATGTTATGTTCATTGTTACATACCCTTATTCTTATCTTATAATTTCATAAGATCATAGTTTTATATCTCTTATCCTTACCCTTACTGAGCATCTGATCTCACCCTTTAATATGTATTCTTTAGTATATTTTAAAGAATGGTTTAGTTATGGTATTCCTAATAGGATTATATGTTATAATATCATTGTGGGATATGTTTAAGATCTCTTAAAAAATATTAATATTTTCTTTCTAGTCTCAAAATACACTAAACCATTCGGATAAATAGGCGAGTGTATATGTAAGGTAATGAATAACCATATAAAATATATAATATCAATATATTAAATGATTGGGTCAATACAGTTGATATTATAGGAATGTCTAAGTTAACCTTTGGAAAATTTAATGAGAAAACTTTACTGAGATCTATATGGATATTTATAAGGATATGATTATGGATATGTCTATGGATAAATCTATGTATGATTAAAAGTATATAAAAAGGTATTATAATCTTGTTAGAGGATTTAGATAGTGATTTCCAAGAAATCACACTACTTTATAGATACTAAACGTGGATATAGCTCTAGCATAGTGGTACCTAGGGTTAATAACTCCAAAAAAGGAACATTTAGTGGGAATCAATCATCACCTGGTGCATAACAATGGACCTTTAATCACACCTGGTTTGTCACTCCTAGGGAATATTCTTTTAAAATTACTAAACTCCTTATGAACCATCATGAAGGATTTAAATACATGACGACTATGAATTATCTAAGAAAAACTTCATATATCATTTATTAAAAATAAGTTTTCATTATTTGTACATCCTATAAGGTATTTTCAATGATTATGGGGCCTCGTAATATGATTATTATTTTTCATTCTATGATTTTTTTAATCAATGGTGGGAACCATAAGGAACGGGATTAATGTTGAATACGATAGATAACTTTTCCATGTGAAACCAAATGGTATGATAACTTGAGTAAAGGATATTTTGATTATTCTTAATCAATTGTCATTGTGTTTTATTAACAACATAAACCATAATCAATACTATAACTCACCAAATAAGAGAAGGATAAAGTGTAATGAGTGTTCGTGTGGTCAAAAACATGGAGGATAGAATATTTATTCTATATGTCAAGAATGTTGGAATAATAACTCCATGGAATGTCTCTACGGAATGATAACATGGTTGGTGTGATGTAAAGGTGAACATAGATCAAGTAATTATAGAGGAAAAATTAAATTTTTTGTTAATTCAAGGGATTAGAATAATGTTCTCCATAAGATATCATCAATGGTTTAATGTTTCAAATATTGAATGTATGGGCATTATGAAAAAAAATCTTAAAGGGAAATCATAAGAATATAATCGGTAAGGTTGTATAAGTAATGGTTATATTATAGATGATAAAGATACTTAAAATGAAATAATAAATTAAATGAATGTTAAGGAATAAGATAAGAAACCCTGGGTTATGGTGTATGAAAAAATTTGAATGATTTATGAATTTATGCATTGGGACAAATAATTGTATTTTTATCAATAGTATTTTGGTTATTATAATCATGAAACATAAATGTATTTTTCTACAATTTCTTTTTCATTATATAGTTGAAAGAATATTCTAAATGGTACAAAAGGCCTGGAAATGGGATTTAATGGAAAGGTGATATTTTTTTAAGGGAAGAATACCTTTAATTTTTTCCTTCTGTTAAGAAATTGGGGTTTAGTTCAGATAAATATTTGATTGAAATCAGTAAATTAAATTGGATAGTATTGGTTACCTTTAAAGTAATTAATTATTTGATGAAAAACGGTTTTATGTTTTTATTGATGGAGTTTAAAACATTATAATATTTGTGGAATATATTAAATTACCTGTGATTTTATTACAGAAATTAGGAAAGATAAAATTTTTGAAAGAAGGTCTGTTTTCACTTTGATTTTATAGTAATTCAACATATTACCATGTTTCAGAAGAATATATGGTCAGTGTATTCACATTTTTGGTTTGTGACATTAAGATAAACCTCATGGTTTTTGTGGAATTAGTTATATGTTTATTCCGAAAACTTAGTGATATTATTTTTATATTTTTTTATTTCAATTTTTTTCACACATGGATGATTTTTAAGGTTAACTATCCATTGAATAGATTAACATGAACATCGGATGTAATTTAATAACCAGTGATAAAAAATTCTATTTTTGATAATAACCTATGAAATAAGGAGTGAATAATCATTATTTTATCTATATTATCATGTACCTGTTCTTCAAAAATAAAAATAAAAACTCATCTTCATTTATGAATGTGATAAAGTTTAAATTTTTCAAAGTTCAACCAAAGGATGAGATTGTGATTTTAAAATTGAATGTAATCAAGTTAGTATATCATCTCATGAAAATTAGTCAACAATGATAAATGACCTTCAAATAAAATATTATACATTTAACTTCAATTTTTATCAATTAATATATATTTAACATATCATAGATTTATGTATTTTTTTCGTTAACATACTCCCAATCATGTTCTCTATCACTCTATATCAATATTTGGTTGTTATTTTTCTCTTCGACGTCTATGATTTCACTTCCCACTAATGTTCCTCTATATGGAAACCTAGTTATGTGTTATTCAAAATGACTTTTATATATCCATTTATCTGTTTTAAATAGTTATTTTTACTTACCCTAATTAAGATGTGGCTTTCCCACAAATGGATTTTCAAATTTTAAGCCCTTTTTTACCTAACACAACATTAAATTGCAGGGATTCAATTTATTTAAGGAGTGTAGAATTTAAATCCCTTAGATTTTGTAAAATATATTTATCAAATAAATTCAATTTTTATAATTATTTGAATTAAATGAATCACTAAGTTTATATTTCCTTACTCATGGTACTAATTTGGGATTGTGTTACACAAAATACTGATTTTTTCTTGTGTTACAGGAAATAGTGAGTTTAAACAAAATGTGACATCCTATTAACATATCTTTAATTAATATTAAAGTAGTCACAAAGCCAATGTAATAGTGGGTATGAATAAGATTAACTAAATAATGAGAATATATTCTTTACATAGTTATATGAAATTAATTCTTTGGTGACTAATTAATTAGTAATGAAAATAAAAACCATTTGAAAATAAAGGAAAACATTTTCTAAATGACTATTTTTATGATCAAAAACATATTTTACATAAATGAATTAATAAAAAAAATTGATAAATTATTTAAATTAAATTTCTATATAATAAATTAAATCAAATGTTTAACATTTATATTATGTGTTTTCAATATAAGAGATAATAATAAATCCATTTTTTCACTTAAAATGGTATTTTTATAAAAATTAGTTTTTTCACATTTTTCACACTAATTTTGAAATTAATTTCTGAAAATTTTAAAAAAATTATATAAAAAAATGAACTTAATTTTTTAAATCATAATAAATAAATTTCTTGGTAGGAATTTTTATGAATTTTATGAAAATATAATTTTTTCAATGAGTAATGAAAATACTAATTTTTATTCATAATTTTACTTTCTTTTAATGCATTTAAAAACATAAAAAAAACTATTATGATATGGTTTTAAAAGTAACATTTTTATAATTATATATTTATTAATATAATTTGGTTGATTGGAATCAATTTTATTTTGATTTTTTATATAAAAACATTCAAAACTTTTGAATATTTTCTATTTGGAAAACCTATTTCTCATTATGTCTATAAATTAATTTTAAATTAAAAAATTTCAATTATATGAATGAAATTTGGAAAAATGTATTCTATATTGTTATCTTTCATAATTTATATTATCTAATAATTTTCACTTAATTTTTTACAATTATGAATAGTAAAAACAGTAAAAATAATTTATCTTGGATACGGTAAAAATGAGTTTATATGTATCTTAAAATAGAAGGATAAGGGTTAAAATGAACCAAAAAAAATACAACACCCATTTTATATCAATATTTCAACTTTTATCTTCTATTTTTTATAATTTACCATTTTTTAGTATTTTGGAATGTAAAAAACATGGGTATGCCTTTTTCTTTTCATGAATTACAAATTTTCCACACCCTCACATATAAAAGGGAACCCCATCTCCTACCCCATTACCATATAAAAAACCTTTGGTTTCGAAAATAACTGACCAAATTAATTTCTTATTTCCCTAATATCACTCTATAATCCTTATTGTTTTAAAAATATATCCTAGGAAGGCATTTCTGCAAACCCAATGAGGTTAACCTTAGTCATTCTTTTTTCAATTATCAACTCTCATAGACAGATATAATGATGGATTAAATGTTTATCTTTGATATTTAGTATATTATTATAATTTTTTAATTTTTATATCACATTTGAATTCTTACTTTCCATTTTGTGGTAATATGATAATGTCACACATGTGTATGGTGGATTACCACATCACGAAGCTATGTGATTATTTCATGATATATATGGAAGGTAAAAAGGATGGGTTTAATGATAATTTGTGACATCCCGGACCCAGATTACACTTAATGGGTGTTTTGAGCCCAGTAGGCCACATGGCCTCAAGCACATCTCCCTAAACTTCAGGGGTTACTGTCTAGAAGCAAGGGCCTATGGTGTGTCCCCAGGGAGACTATTCCCTCATTTACAAAGTTTAGTATAGTGAATGGATGGAAACATTGGAAAATAGAGGAAGCAATATAAGTAAAAAAAGGCATAGTGGAAAATATATACAATAGTAACAATAACTAAAACAACCGGAATAGAATTTAACAAATTATGATTTGTCACGTCACTAGAAAATAGGAAAACATGGATTCAACATAGAAAACATAACATGTTTCACAACATTATAAAGGAAATCAAAGACTATCCCAAGAATCCTGAGCTCTGGCTCAGTCGTCTTCTATCAATATCCATCCTAAACAATAAGAAATAAAGTGTTTGAAGTCATATGTTACACTTTTTCAGTACATGCAACCATGTAATCTACCCTGAATATCAAACGGCACCTGGATAGGCTATTATATAAATCTCAGTGGGACACCACTAATGGTTTCTATAACATTTGGCCCAGGTAATTTAATTGTAACAGTGTGTAGACATGTGTATATAAAGTAAATTAGTACAATGTAACTAAATACCCATGTACCTACTTTATCCCTCGGCTGGATTCTGCACGTGTAATGAATTCAGTATTTGATTGTTACCAGTTTATAATATATCACATGTTAAGTATAGTGAAGGTTCCAAGATATAACAAGGAAAATTGTAATTATATTTAATATTGAAGTCCCAAAGTAATAACCAAGGTGACATAGACCTCAAGGGTCTCCAAATCAGTAATAATTATAGATTGCATGAGGATAAGAGTGTAATAAAAAGAGAATATTCCTAGGAATTTCACTATAAGATGCATACCAAATCCAAGGTGATCATCCAAGGTATGATGGGGCTAAGCAGAGATAGGTCCCTATGGGCTGTAACAATGGAACCTACTTTTCAATGCTAGATTCAATGAGTGTATATGAGGTGTACTATAATAATATAGATGGATCCTATGATGTCATACCGACCATCCAAGAATTGACAAGGATCTGGATCTTAGTGGGTCTCAACTTAAGCAAGTTGTATCCTTGAATTAGAATAGGTTTCTTTAGTTCTCATAGCATTCCCCGAAAGGAATCCATAGAGATCCTGAGTCAATACTTTAATATTTGATTATTAATTCATGTAATATTTATTTGGTTTAATCCTTCCCTTTCATTAGAGTATAATTTCAAGTATCATACAACCCTTGTTTCATGTCTTTCCTTTCATTAGTGTGATAAGATAAATTATCATGCAAACATTTAATCAAGTCATAATTAATCAATACGTATATTTGGTTCAATCCATTCCTATCATTAGTGTGACAAGTCCAAGTATCATTCAACATTTATTAATTAAATTTAAATAATATTAAATAATTAAGGTTCATTACTCTACCTTCTATTAATGTGGTAACTGGTGATATAGACATGCAACATATCAATCATTCACTTTTAATATGGTCAAGTGATATAAAAAATATTCATGCCTATTTCCATTTCACATTTAATTATCAATTTAATAACTTAACTTAGGTATGTAAAGTGGTTCCCATATTTGTAACTTTCTGTTATTCAATTCAAAATATAAATTAATCCTTTAATATATAAAATCTTACCCATATAATGGTCAATACAAGGCTTACCGGATTGGTGGCATAAACATCTCAAAACCCTAGACAAAAATTATGGAATAACCTCCAACATGGAATGGATGGAGTTGTGGTTATAACCATAAAAAATTAATCACATATATTTAAAGAGAATTTTCACATGATTCTAATGAGTATAATCTCGGCATATAAATTCAATGAACAACACCAGATAAAATATGTGGGCCTCACGCGACAATTCCAAAATCAACAAACATTAGGGATGAGTTATATACCACCCACCTCAGGCTTGTATGTATATTCTCCTAAACTATGGGACTATGATATGGCTTGGATTAGAGTATATTTTAGAAAAATATAAAAACACTCATACCCCGATAACTTAGCTGAGATACAAATAGAAGGAGAATGGCCCAAGAGGAATTGAGTACTTACTGTTGCACATCCAATATGATGAATGTATTCTCAATCGTATTCCAGAAGAATGATATATTTGAATCCCTATCTTTGGATTTAAAAACCTCTAATTTGAGAGAGACGTTGGTTAATCACACTGGTTCTCAGATTAGACAAGAATAGGGGTTCTAATTAGATCATTAAGGGAAAAAATTTAAAACTACCTAGAAACATGGCATGTGCACGGTTTGTCAGCATGGTTTGACAAATTGTGCATCAACTGTGCATGGTTACCTAGGTAGAAGTGAATTTGGTACGGTTAGGTGCACGACCAAGTGTAAATCGTGTGAAGTGGATCTATCCGGAAATTGATCATCCACATAGTTAGGTCCAAAGTAAAGATGTTGATTGAAATTTTAAAGGATCCATACCTAAGTGAAAAAATTGGTTTTTCAATCTTACCCCCTTAAAAGAACTCATCCCCAAGTTCACCCTCCAAGGGTAGAGAAACACTATCTGAGAATAAATCTTGGCATTGGGCATGTACATCAGCTTTTCTCTCCATGTCTCATCTTTTACTCAGCCATGCTGTTATAGCACCCATAATATAGGGAGATACCATCTTTGGAGAGCCTTTTTACTCCGACCAATGATGCATCCTGGATAATCATCAAATGTAGAATCATCATCTAACTCAACTTCCTTATGACAAAAGGTATGAAACATATAGGAATGATACTAGAGAAGCTATAAAACATGAAAGATGCGTGCAATTCATGGTACCTATGAGGTAATAGAAATCGAGAGGCTACCGGCCCAACTTTCTCTAGAATATCAAAGGTCCCTATATAATGTGGAAACAACTTTCCCTAGTTTAGTAACAATATATATCCAAGTGTGGGAGATACCAGATAAAAACAGAACCCAAAACTCGATCTCAATAGGTCATTGATGGCGATCAGCATACGATTTTATCTAGACTGAGTAGTAGTAATATTCTTTCTGATCAGCCAAACATTTTCTGAAGTCTCTTGAATGATATGAGGACCTAGTAGGGATGCCTCAACTACCTCTAGCCACCACAGGGGTGAATGGGACATCCTAACATATAATTTTTCAAAATTATCCATCTGTATTTTCACCTGAAAACTGTTATTATAGGAGAACTCGATGATAGGGATATACTTCTTCCAAGAACCACTGAATTCAAAGAAACATGCGCGGAGAATATCTTTTACAACCTGTATTGTTCTTTCCAATTTTACATTGTCCTGAATGTGAAACTTTGTGCTAAGAATCACCTGATACCCCATAGCCTTCTGCAATCCCAGTCCGAACCGTGATGTGAAATAATAATCCCAACATGAAACGATAGTATCAGGAACCTCGTTTATTATTATGATCTCATGGATATATATTATTTCTCGTTCATCAACTGAGAAAGTCTCTTTAATAGGAATAAAGTGGGATGATTTTTTTGGTCAGTCATTGACTACCCAGATAGAATAGTTACCCCTCAACTACCTAGGTAATCTGACCATGAAGTCCATATAAATATCTTCCCATTTCCATTTTGGGACTGGAATCGACTAAGACAAGGATGAAGGTCTCCAGTTCTCTTCCTTCACCTATAGATAGTTAGAACGCCTAGTAATAAATCCTTCACTCTGAAGTTTCATTCTAGTCCACCGACACAAGCATTGCATATCTCGATACATCTTGTAGATTGTTTTATGAACTTCCCACTTAAATTTATGGGACTCTTTCATCAACTCCTCTCCCATATCCATAGGAACCCATATACGTCCACCTAGACATCATACAGCTTCTCTGTCCACAGACCAATATAGAGGTGTGTTATCTCCTGATAAACTCTCATGAAGTACCAATCCTTTAGGATCTGAAAACTATCTACCCTTCACCTTCCCAAGGAGGGAAGAGGTATCTATTAAGGATTATAGGTAAGACTACTCATGACCATCATGAAACTCTAGATACAACTCAGAAAAGAGATCCATTAACTTTCATTCATCACTGGCTTCTCGTAATTCATGTGCTTGAGTTTTCTGACTCTATGCATCTAAAACAGCATTTCCCTACCTAGTTATATATGGAAGATCAAAATCAAAGTGTTGTAGATATTCAATCCATTTTTTCTATCTGAGGTTCAAGTCAAGCTAAGAGGATATGTATTTTAGGATATTGTGGTTTGTGTACACCACAAAGTCTCACCAATCAGATAATGTCTCCAACAACATATGGCATGGACAAAAAATTCTAGATCATGGTTTTTCATCAGGTAATTATTATCATGAGGCCTCAACTGCCAAAATCCATATGAAATGACATGGTCCTCCTGCATCAACAATAGTCCTACATCATTTCCTGATGCATCATAGAAGACGTTATAACCATTTACTGTCTCCGAAAGAGTCATAATATGTGATGATACAAGCCTTCCTTTTCACTCTAGAATTGATTTCTCAAATGTTTCTAACCATATTAACTAGAAACCATTCTTTGTTATACCCGTAAGAGGTGATGGAAGACGTGGGAAGCCTTGTCTAAAATGTATTTAATATCCAACCATCCCCTATAAACATCAAATATCAAACAAATTCTTGGTTTTCTCTCAAGAAACTACAGAACTAACCTTTTTTAGGTCAATAGGTACTCTTTATTCTGATATAATATGACCCAAGAATTGAATTTTTTCGATATAAGTGGCACTTAGAAATCCTGGTATAAAGTTTATTCTCTCTAAGTATACTTAGAACGATTTTAAGATGTTTGGCATGGTCACTACGACTGTGAAAATACACCAAGATTTCATCCACAATGACCACGACAAAATAATCTAAATAGTGGTGGTAAAATCTATTCATCATAGCCATGAAAACAACAGGTGTGTTCGTTATATCTAGTGACATAACAAGGTTCACATACAACCCATAACTAATATGAATGCCTATATAAGGTATGTCTGATGGTCGGACTGACACCTGATGATAACCAAATCAAAGTTCAATCTTAGAAAAGACTTTTCTCCTCGGATCTGGTTAAGGAAATCATCTGTTCTTGGAAATGGATATCAGTTCTTGACTGTAATATTTTTCAATCATCTATAATCCATTCATAGTCATAAGGTTCCATACACCTTATTGGAAAAAAACATGGGCGAACCCCATGAAGATTTACTTGGCCGTATAATGCCTCTGGCCTCTAAATCCTCTAACTGTCAATTGATCTCTTGAAGGTATATTGGTTCCATACTGTACAAAGGAATAGACATTGGAGCTGCTCCTAGAACAATCTTGATATTAAACTGTACCTCTCTCTAAGGAGTTAAGCTATAGAAATCATCGAGAAAGACATCCCTAAAATGATCCACTACTGGAGTAAAATCCACTTGTGGTAAACCTTAATCCTCCATAAAGATATTTTCAATCTTGGCAGTCTCTACACTAAGACAATGATGTTTTGGTCCAACTCTACAGGCTTGGACATCCCACTCCACCTTATATAGATAATTTTTTCCCTCTGGTGATTTGAATGATTCCTTACAATGATATTAGTTTACAAAAGTATGATTGTGAACTAACCAATCCATCCTGGGTATGACATCGAAGCATGACATCTCGAGAACGAAGAGGTTCCAAAATAAAGGATAACTGCCTACCTTAAGGTGACAGTCCCTAAACTGGATTATAGCCATTATACGTACCCCTAACAGCGTATCTAGGGTCATTACTCCATAGTAATAACATATCTCTAGTCTAAGAATTTCCATTATAGATAAAGAGATAAAAGAGTTCAATAAAACAACATCAAATAAAGTAGAAGCTATAGTAGATTCCACAAGAATAATACCTCATACTATAGAAGGCCCCAAAGCCAGATCCTCTAGAATTGGCTATAGCGCATTAAACTGGCCTAATCCACGACCCTGTGAAACAGATGGACTACCAAGATCATAACTACTCTCTTGGTGCTACTGGTGATCAGACTTCGGGATACCACAGCCATGCACTCCTCCTCAATAGGACCTACCAGTGCTGTTCCAAATCCCTGCCTGACATGGAATAAAAGAACCTACTCTTGAATATGGATCTGGTGTTGATCCCATCCCACTCGAAACTGGTGGAAAGTTTTTACAGAAACGCTGAAGATTCCCAATACAGAAGAAAACTCAGTACTCTAGTGGGTCTCTATCACACTGAGGTTTCGAATGCCCCATTCTTCCACACTAATGAAACACTTTAGATCTGTCAAAAGGGAAACTATGGTTGTCACTACCCTGATAAGAAACCTTGAGGGAACACTTCCTCCCACCAAAAGAACGACTGGCCTTACCCCGCACTAATCCTTTAAACCCAGTACTATTGTTGTACCACAAGTAACAATATGTTATGAAAGCATGATTTACTATTGAAGAAAGATGTAGGTAGGTGAAATATATTCACCAGCATACAAATTTCATACTGGATCGCATTTTCAAAGCATCTTGCACTTGAAAGTTCATCATTGGATAGAAGTGGTGCAATGCTCTGAAACTCCATGAAACGTTTTGAATACTTCAAAACTAACATAGAACCCTACTCAAGATGCATGAACTCTCTGGATCTATTAGCTACAATTTTGGATGAAAAAACTGATCATAGAAGGCAGTCCAGATATCAACCCATAACATGCCCTAATGATGACCAACCTAGGTAATCACATCCCACTGACGCTTGGACGAATCCTGAAGCATGTATATAGAAATCTTAACCCTCCTCTTTGGAGGAATTTTCATATCCTCAAATATAGATAGAGTGGATTCTATCCAAGACTCAGTAGCCTGCGAACTACCATACCCTCAGAAAGTTGGAGGATTCTACTAGTGGAACTCCCGAGTCAGATCATCCATCATCGGTGAAAGCCACAGAGCACCATTCATGGACTACATCTGATGAAGGAAACTTTCATGATCTTGGGAATCAGTACCAAGATTAGTTATAGTGGGTGGTTCCTTGAGTGGCACTCCTAGAGGTAAAACTAGAGGCTCAGGTCTCACCACGTCTGGAGAATGTTCATCTCCACCCTCCTAGCGTAAAATACAAGGATGTCGTGGTGGAATTGGTCTACAAAATCCAAGAACAGGCCTCATAACAACTTTAAGAAGAAATATATCATCTCTAGTGGAAGAAGAATGTAGGAAAAATCACTACCCAAGGATTACTACCCCAACAACCTGCTGAGAAGGCTTGGAATCGGTAAGTGCTCAAGTATAAGTTTCAATTAATTTTAAATTTAATTTCCAGGTTCACTCATTTACCATTCATAAACATGAAAAGTATGGATAAGTATGTGCAACCAATTAATTTTAGAATTCATGATTCACTTTATAATGGGTAACCATTTCCATTGAATCGGTTCCCATACACCTATCACCAGAAACCACACCCATTTATTTATTGCATAATGTCTCGACTCTATAAATTACTCATCCCAACCCACGAGGGCCCATACACCTCATGAATTGAGACACGAAATCACTCAATCAGAACCAAGAGTAATACAAGAATAAGCTAACTATCCCACTATCACTCAACAATCATTGGCATAAAAAGCAATGAAAAGTAGTGAAGTGCACCTATATGGCATGGAAATATGCATGAAATGTTAATTCTAGGTTCCTATAATGATTAATATCACAATGGTATTTTCCATCATCTCATCGGGCTAAGGATGAAATAAAATTCTCAATTTGAGTAATAATCAAAAACACTTGACAATATGTGTGTCTCCCAATGGTGAAATAATATCTACTGTAATAGGAAAAAGTAGGGAAACTATTTTAATTTTAAGTAACCTGGTTTTTAAACTTAACATGGGCTCGTGTCACCCAAGAATAACCTATAAAAAATTTACAAGAATTCAAAATCCCTAATATATTGTCTTCAAATAGTAATGAAATAAAATAAACCACCACTGAATCCACTTTGTGACGTCTTGGACTTGGATTTCACTTAACGAGTGCCCCAAGCATGGTGGACCACATGGCATAAAGCGCATCTCCCCAAACGCCAGTGGATTCTGACTAGTAGTAAGGTCCTAGGTTTTGTCTATGAGGAGAATATTCCCTCATTAACAAAGTGTAGTAAAAGGTATGTATATAAACATAGGTAAAGATCATAAGCAATAAAAGTAAATAGAAGGAACAATAGAAAATAGAGACAGAAGTAACAATAACTAAAACATCTGGAATATAATTTAACAACTGATGATATACCATGTCACTATAGAAATAGAAAACATGGATACATCATAGTAGACATAACATGTTACACAATAATATAAAGGAAATAAAAATATTATCCCAAGCATCCCATGGTCTGGATTAGTCATCTTTTGTCAAGATCCACATAAACAGTAGGAAATCAAGTGTTTGAAGTTATATGCTTCCCTCTGTCAACACCTGCAACTATGTAATATTCCATGGTTACCAAACGATGCCTGGAGGTGGTATGAAATAAATCTTCATTGGCCACCACTGATGGTTTCTATAACATTTGTCTCATCTAATTGAAATGTAACAATGTGCAGACATTCATATATAAAGTAAAGCAGTATATTGTATCTAAATACCAAAGTACCTGCTTCAGCCCTTATCAGGTGTCTTAACATGAAACAAATTCATTATTTGAATGTTACCAGTTTATAACATATCACATGTTAATAATAGTGAAGTTCCCAAGATGTAACAAGGAAGTCAACAATTATATTTAATAGTGAATTCCCAAAGTCATAACCAAGGCGACGTATAACTCAAGCGTATCCAAATTAGTAATAATTTTATCCTGGATTAGGATAAGTCTGTAATCTAAGGATAATATTCCAAATAATTCCAAAAAAAGGTGCCTATGGAATCCAAGGTGATCGTCCAAGGTAAGACAAGTCTAAGCAGAGACAGGGCACTATGGGCAGTTACCATGGCACCTACTTGCCAATACTGGATCCAAGGAGTGTATCGGTTTCATTTGGTAATAATATAGAGGGATCGTATGGTATCATTCTAGGAATCTGAGAACAGAAAACCATCATGTTCCTGGTAGGTCTCAACCTAATAATGTTATATCATTGATTTGAAAGGGGGTTCCTGAGTGCTCAGAGCATTCCCTAATCATAATCCAAGGTGATCTCGAGTCAGGATATTCCTATTTGATTATGAAGTCGTGTAATATTTCTTTTTTCCAAGCCTTTCCATTAATTAGTGTTATAAGTTCAAGTAGCACGAAATATTAGTCAAAACATTCCTTTAATTAGTGTGATAAGTTCAAATAGAATGAAACCTTTTAATCAAGTCATAATTAATCAATAATTCAATTTGGTTCAAGACTTACCTTTCACCAGAGTGACAAGAAAAAGTAGACTGAAACCTTTATTAATTCCATTCAATGCACATTCATCAATTAAGTTTCATTCACTACCTTCCATTACGTAGGTAAGGTGTTCTACCAAAATGAAACCTATCAATCATTCTCAATTAATCTGGTAAAGTCATATACTCAATATACATTCCAAATTCCATTTCACATTTAATTATCAATTAAAGCACTTACCATAGGCAATTCAAGTGGTACACATACATGGTACATACCATTATTAAATTCACAATATAAATAAATCCATTTAATATATAAAATATTACCCTTAGAATAGTCAATCCAAGTCACACCCGAACTGTGGCATAAACATGTCCAAACACAAAGGAAAAATAGCATAACTGTCGACATTGAAAGGGTGGATTTGTGGTCATAACCGCCAATAATTAATAACTTATATTGAAAGAGAATATCTATGAAATTATATTGAGTATAAGAATAGATTATAAATTAAATAAACCACAACCAATGAAATCAGTTTGGTCTATACGACAATTCCAAAATCATAAAACTTTAGGGATTTATTATAAACCACCTAACTTAGTCTTGTACAAATATTCTTCTTTGGTAATGGACCTTGATTTTCCTCAGATTAGATTTGATCAAAAAAAAATAGAAATAATCTCATACCCCAATAACTCGGTTGAGAGAAAAAGAGAAGCAGAACAGCCTAAAAGAACTCAAGTACTTATCCTTGCACATCCAACGTGACGAACGGAAGCTCGATCAGATCCAAGAAAAAAGAGATTTTTGAATTCATAGATTTGGCCTTCAAAAAGAACAAATTTGAGAGATAAAGGGGTTAATCCCACTGGTTCTTGGATTAGGGATTAAGAGGTGTTCAAATTAGATAATTAATGGAAAAAATTTCAATTTACCCAGAAAAAATAAATATGCACGGTTTGTCCACACGGTTTGACAAACCATGCATCAACCATGCACGGTTACCTGGGTAGAAGGGCACTTTGCAGGGTTAGGCCACACAGCCATGTGAAAACCATGTGAAGTGGTCCGGTACATAAATTGACCATCCTCGCGGTGATGCAAATTGTGCGCCAACCGTGAGACATGTCCTATTTCCCAAAAAATATGGGTTCCATGTTCCGATTTTGTCTTGAACACCACTGAGAACTTTTCTAAGTCATTAGGCATCCATATTAGGTCCAAATTAAAAATTTAGACTAAAATTTTAAAGGATCCATACGTAAGTTAAGAACTAGGTTCTTACATAATTTGAAATATGTATGAACTAAAACGATTCTATAATGGTAATATATTCTTTACCTTTCTTTCTTTCAATCCCAAAAGAAAATTAAAAAATTCTCCATTCACACGTATGGATTACCATATCCATAATTGGTGTATTTCATTTTCTATCTCTAAACAATCTGGATTACTATAAAAATATATACTGAATATATATTTTATTTATATCATGGTTAAAATTTTGGATATCACAAAACCATGATCAAATTAAAAATCCCAAAAAATCAAATCGAAATATAGATGAAAAACAAATCAGTTTTTTCCTAAAATGTGACTACAACATAGAATTTTTAATAAATAGGTAATAAAAGCTTATAAGAAAATAATATATCATATGTTACATATAAGTATATTTATTTAATATATTTATATTAATATTATATTAGACATTATATTTGAGTTTTTATGAAGGAAGTCAAGAGTTAAGTTAAGGTACTTCTGTCGCACTTTTATTTTTCTGTGAGACACATGCCAAATTCACCACATATTTATATTATGTGGTGTATATAATTACCATTATTTTATTTTATTATTATTATCCTTAAAATTATGGGTATTTAATTATCCATTTTATAATATTTATTTCATTGGGTTTAAGGTTTAAAATTTACCAAAGCGGTATTGGATTTGTGTTGTCTCAAATTGCCTTCTTTGGGAGATAAGTTACCTTATGCGTTAATATTATTCTATGAGGTGTATATACTACCAATTTTAAATATTTTATAATTAATATATTAATTTTAATGATATTATATGTTTAATTTAATTTTATTCTTTCACAGGGATTATGATTCATAGTTACCAAACTAGAAAGAGTTTTATATTACAATCACATCATTTATTGGGATTGTTTATGATTTCACATCAAATGATGAAATATTATGATATATCTCTCAATAAACTCTTTAATATTATTATCATATTATTATTTAATTATAATAAATGTATTCCCTTAATTTTCCTCACTTTATGTACTCAATATTTCAAAACAAAGAACATTTATTTTTCTCTTTAGTCGAAAACCCTTTTCTCCCAAAACCATTCATTCTAAAAGAGTATTAAATAATTTTATTAAACTTATTAAAATTTATTATTGAAGAGAATTTCACCCATGTTTTAATTTTTACAAATTTTTTTGAGATTAATATTCGTGTCATTTTCTAAACAATTATCGTTTTAATTTTTCCAAAAATGTGAATAGAAATTTTTTTATCATGTATGACATGAAAGTGATTTTCAACAATCCTAACCATTCTTTTCTTTGAATATTCCTTTATATGTTTTTTTATTTTCAATGAAATTTAATTTAAATTTCTTTATCATTTAGAAGTTTTTTTAAACTAGAAAGGATATCTTCCTAAAGAAACATTCTAAATAGTTTTTAAAAAATCCTTTATAAGTTTTCAATATTATTTTAAAATAAAATTCTTTAGAATTTTTTTCTTTTTTTAAAAGTGTTTTTGAAAGTAGAAGGTATATTTTACTCAATAAATTTCTAAAGTGATCTTTCAAAATGATTTTCTATCTAAGATGACATCTATCGATATTACTTATTCTTTATTGGGGATAAGATTGATGGATACCATCATTATTCTTTCTCTGGATGGTTAGTTTTTATGTTGATGAAATGTTTATGAAACTTGTTTATTTTTTGTGGGTTATTCTGTGGTGAATTGATTAGATTTTTAAGAAACCCATTTTCTTTACCTAGGTTATTAAATAATGATATGAATAATGTTTTAGAATGTTATGGAATATCTAAGTATGGTTTTCATTATGAGATGGTTGGGACATATTACACCCTCTAATTAATTAGTTAAAGCATTATATCTCATTGGAGAATTATGGGAAGTAAGTAGTTTGGCATGATCCACTATCGGAAAAAGGTTCATCCTAATCCACAATTGGAAGCAGGTTATAAGTCCTGATCCACTATGTTGATGTTCTTGGTTTTTAACCTTGACATATGAAATGGTTTTATATATTTACTATGGTTTGAAACTTTCATGATGTGAGCTTATTATATGGAATTACTAAGAGGAGTACAATCTTAGAATATCATTGTGGGATATGTTCAATATATTTTTCGAAATAAAAATATTGTGTTTTTATTCTCCAAATACACTAAACCATTATGATTTTTATGGTTTTTTACTTTGTAATGTAAGGAATAATCATCTAAATATGTAATTTATATGTATGAAAATGTTGGTTCCTAATATAATCTATGTTTAGTATGTTTGGATCCCTTTCAATACTTGTAATGATAGATCACAAATCCATAACCATTGGTAGGTAATGTGAGCACTGGTTAAATGATTAGTCTCTTATTTAAATCTTTAAATGTCTCCTCGAATTAATCATTCTAGATAAACATTACTCCCTTTAAAGTTATCTTATTTAGTGCTCTTTTCAATCAAGATAATTTTTAAAAAATTATGATAGTACACTAACTAATGTAAAACAAACTATGGATCTCAATTATAGATGTTGGTTTGGTCTATCCTTCAATTTCTTTTGTCTTTGAAGGATCTATAGTATCCTTTTCCTAGTGATAGAATACCCCATGAACGTTACATGCCCTATATAAGAAATATGTTTACTATACTTCCTATATAACTTTCCCTTTCTCAAGGTCTCCAGTACAGTATTCAAATACCCACAATTTACCTAAATTATTTTGGATTAGATAATAATATTTTCTATAAAAACTAATAAAAATTTTCCAAGTGAATCCTGAAAGATTATTCATTATTTCCATGAATATTCTAGAGAATTAGTGAGTCCAAATGTCCTCATGGTGAACTCATATTTCCCATACCATGTATAAAAAAACTTGTAGATATCCTCCACCACATATCCTCCATCACTTTTACATGATAACATCCTATCTAAATATTTGTCCTATATAATTAATGTCATCCATGTAATTGATCAAAAAAATTACCCATATATGGAAGTGGATAATTATTTTTTATTTTGTTGAGCTCATGATAATCAGTACAGAGGAAAATTCAGCCATCTTTATTCTTGATAAAAAGGAATAGTGTACCACATAGTGAGATATATGTGCACATAATCCCTTTATCCAGATTACATTTTAGTTACATATTTATCTCAATAAGTTCAACCATGGTTGTTCTATATGGATACTTGGTTATTGGAAGAGCTACATGTATAATCTTGATTGAGAAATTAACCTCTCCGAATTTTGTAAAACCAAGAATCTCTTAAGAAATTCATTCATTTATTCTTTTAAAATGGGAATTCCATCAAGAATTTTATATTCCTTTGTACCAATAATTTTTTATACAAATTTTTTCTTATAAGGTTATAATATCAATGACTGAGTTGATGATTCCAAATAATACATTTCCTCATCCTTACACTTTTATAGAATAGGATGTTGACTCGTAATAAAGAGGGTGATTTCCTTCACTTAGTACATTATATTAACTCTATACAAGGAAATCCAATCGATTCTCTGAATAAAATCGAATTATTATAAAGGGTGTATCACAAGCTTCATGTGAAATTTAAACCCAAGAATAATGAATAGGAAAAATGTATTTACTTCATATGAAATAATTTCCCCATTTTCAATTTTCATTAATAACTTGACTTCCATTTTTTTGGGTGGTTTTGGATAGTTCTGATAAATCGTTATGATTTGAATGAACACATTGAACCAAAATAAAATTATATTTTTCCAATCATTGAATGAATAACTAGCATAACTATTTGAAATTCATTATCTAGATCCACCTTAGCAGTTGGGATGGGATATTCTTTCCCTTTGTCTCTTGTACTTGGTTCTTGTTCTCATCTATTTTAATTAACAACATTAACTTAGTGAATTGTTTTGAATAGTGTATTTTTGTGTTATAGTTTATCCATTGAACAATAAATTAATGGTTGACTTGTGAATTACTTTATTCTATCACATTGGTGGGTTTCTCCTTTTTCATTCACTAGCTCGGTGCCCTCCTTACACCACCAAATTCATTTCCTTGTCCCCATCAGTAAATTTATACGATTATTTTTACAACACTTTTTATAAGTGGTATGTTTTACTTTCTTATCACCATGTGATTTCTCTATATCTCCCCAATAATTAAACTCCATTCTATGATTCCTACCTCCAATCCTATAATAACCTTGAGGTTATCTAATGTCCATTTCAACATTAAGGGAATATAAAAAAGTTTATTCATAACATTCAAAGTCTCTAATCATGAAATATTTTAAAATATTTTTATTTATCCTAATATTAAATTAGTAATATATACATTAATGTTCAATGAAAAATATAGAGGTGTATCATTCATGTATTGTGAAGTTGTCCATGTACACCCTAAGGGATTTTTACTCCTCTTATGTGAGTCCAAGGAACTCCCACTCAAATTTAATTTGGAGAGTATGAGGAAAATATTTATCAAAAATCATTTTTCTAAGTACTCTCTACTCCATCACATCAATCCCTTACTCAGACAATGTATTCTTGTTCAACATCCACTATTGATCAGCTTTTCCCTCCTTGCAATAAACAAACTTCCAGACCATCTCTTACTCAGATCATTGAAGGATAGAGAATATTTTTTTCAATTGAGTTTCTCTAATGTTCATTTAATAAGGGACTAAAATATGCTATGAAATTCAGATCCCACTTTTCTATAAAGGTTTAAATTATGACTTTCCATTTCTTAGGTGGATGTTGTTTTTACTCCTCATTAATGTTTCTCATCAAAACATAATTTAATTGTGTAATTATTTCCATTAATTAAGTACTCAACATCTTATCCACTTGGGTTTGGCATCCCAATTGGGAAGAAATCACATATCCAATCACATTGGTTGTTGACTTGGTTACACCTATTTTAATCCTTTGATTAAAATAAAGAGAAAATTTGGAATCATAATTAAAAAAAAATTATAACAAAAAAACTATGAACATTGATGCGATAACTCGTAAATGACATATATTTCTAACACTATGAATTTCGAGAATTCTAAGTTATCAAATATCTATTTCTTAACATTAAATTTCATAGGATTTTCTTCACTTTGTAATGGATTATAAGGAGCCTTTGATTTTACCAAATAATATCCCTAATTGCGTCAAAATAGGTTTAAAGAGAGTAAAATATTATGTGTACTAAGTAAAAATCATGTTAATACCCAATGAACCTTTAAGTGATTATTACACCGAGGTTCATATTTTCTAGATCCACATCCAATTCTAGAATCTAGATTTGAATTTTTTTTATTAGAAACCACTTTCTCTGTACATTATCTAAACATAGGGATGTTTTCCTATGTTTAGTATTATCTCAATGGTTGTTACTTAGGTTTTCTAATCCAATTATTGATAAATAGATAGACCATACTCTAATTCTAACAAAGTAAAACCATTTCTTTTATACACTTTATTTCATTATTTATTACATTAAGATACACATAACACAGCCCCAAAAGACTAAGTATCCTAGAGTATTTGGGTAATTAGATACATATCAATACAACATGAAAAATGGATACCATGAGATTATTTGAAATAATCCACTACACTCCATTATATTCCATTACTTTCTAATACTTCACAGTATAGCCTAGGTATGTACATAAGAAATGGGTGGTCTATAATGCCCAGTAAAGTAATAATAAAATTGTGTCTGAAATAAAAGTAGTACACATGATCCAAGAGAAATAATATGATGACATAGGGGGTGATAATCATAATCATTACATCAAATCATGATATAAGATAATAACAAAAAGTCGTAAAATTATTTTGGACACAACATAAAACATGGAATCTTGGGCATAAGTTAAGGGAAACCACTAATAAATGTTAACAATGTTTTCTTAGGATAATCACCCATGTGAAAAACATGGTATCTCATGAGATAAAAAACATTACCCAGTGAATTAGATGCCTATATAATTTTAGTCCCACATTTCACATTCATATCATGTACATGTGTTTTTTTTCAACATAGTTCATACATAATAAGAATTTATTTCATCAAATGTAATACTTTGATTAAGGACAGTGTGTTTCGTACATATATATCCCCAATAAATGATGTTAATTTTCATTTAGGTGAATAAATATGATTGTAAATGGTGATGTCTATTCACAACCTAATATTTTGGCATGGAAAATCATGGGATACTATCACAAGAAATGTAGGTGTAGATTATTTTTCATTGAAAGGATTAAAAAGAGTAAAATATGGTGTATCATTAAATTAGAATAATAAGTACACTAAATGGATCTAAAACCCATTAAAATATTCACAATTTAATATTAAAAGTCTTAAAATAAAAAATAACATAAATTAAGGGGAATATAAAATAATCACTTACATTCAAAGGGAATATTGAAAAGATTTTTTGGGGATTATTAACTTCTAGGGAATTTCATTGGAGGTATTTATAGAGTGATATAAAGGTAGAGGAACATCATCCTAAATTGTGTTTTTGTTGAAGGTTCTGGGTGATGCAGCAGAAGACGATGGGTCCGGGGATTTAAAATTTTTCAATCATAGGAGTGATGAAACTTTTTCTTCTCTAGAAATATTGCCTCAGAATGGTTTGAGGACCCCACATGTTTTAATCAAAGCATAATAAAATAAAACAAATGATTACATCATTCTGATTTTGTGTGTTCACGTCTTTTATAAGTTTCCAAATTTCATTGCTCAATTGATCCGATGTCGAACACCTCTAGATCATCCAAAAACACTTCAGGAATTTTCACGTATGTCATTTCTTAGATTCAAAGTCCTAGAATGGAGTTACGATGATTACTTTGATATAGAGACGATCACCATGATCCTCTACCTTCAATGCTAGAAGACAAACTAGGATCATCTCTTAGATTGGGTAATTTACTCTCTAAGAATCTGTAGTAAGTAGAGGCTCTCAATTCCAATAAATTGAATTAACAAATTTGGGATGAGCTTCTCTCCACTTATATAATGGATATTCAAAATACTTTGTTAGGGTTCCCCATTGCCTGTGTATTAAACATCCACTAAATAGGTGATATAAATAAATAATTTTTATGAACCAAATGTTCCGTAATATTATTTATATTTTTATCAAATAGCTTTAATATATATTAAATATATTACATGATAAACCCCGAGCTATTATCTCAACTCATAAATCTTGATAATATTAAACGAACATAGAATATTGAAGTAATATTCATTCATTTATTTTTAACACTTGTATTTACATAATCAATTTTAAATGAAAGTAATAAATAAATTAAATCAAATTATTCTTTACATGAATAATAATTATTTTATTTATTTATTTTGGATTGATAGAACATGGAAAACTCAACCGTATGTTGGGTCCCACCGTGTCCAATATTCAAATTCAACAGAACAAGGAAAATTCTCAAAAGTGTTATTGTGTGTGACCCTATTGGTCCTTATATCAATAGTAGAGAATAATATTCACAGACCAAAAGAGGAGTCTAGAAACTCATCAAGGCCCCTAAAGAGATAATGAAAAGTCATCTCAAGGACAACCAACCTTCAAACAAACACTATGTAATATAATTCATTCTTATAAGACATCTTATAATACAGGTTGCATGAATGTGTCGTCATCCTTTTCTTTTATTATTATGTTTTGATCTACCTAGACTAACATATATTTTACTATCTTGGCCATGTATTTATAAAGGTACTACCATCCTGATTAAGAAGGCCTAAGATACATCTTTCTCAAATTGGAAGTGACAAATCATATCTTGATCATTTAACCAATTTCATGCCACCAATGATGCACCCAACAAAAACTACCCCTCCATGACTTCATCATCATGGTTTTCACCTTACATAAAAGTACACATTCAAATAGAACCCATTGATAATGATCTCAAGTCAGGAGACCATATACATGTTTATAGATAGGAATTTCCAATGACAGCAAAAACATGCGGTGTTAATATTTATGAGTCTCTCATCATGATCTCACTACTAGAGATCATCAAGTGTGAACTTTATTTGAAGAAGTATCAATTCCTAGGATACCTAGTTCCTAATAGTCAAATATCTAATGTGTCTAATCCTTAAAATGTTTCTAGACCATAAAGCCCTTTTTTAATAATAATATCATAGTATCTCTAGGTTCTCATTATAGCCTAGGATCTACTACAACATTTTGATACGATAATTAATCTATGGACATTACCTTTAAATAATGGATTTATAAATATCTACACTATCATGGTTAGAATAAATCATATATATCTAATTATATTCATGATATGAAAATTAAATTTACTATTCAAGGTGGGTATATGGAACCAACTATTACAACACTCACACTTTCACTAGAGCCAACTTGTTATTCGACCTTGTTAGCTCTCACATTATAAAATCTTGTTTCTGCTGAGTCACAGATTTAGTTATTGGGCCTATAATGATTCCCCATCATGGAATTTCTTCTATTTGTGACCATATCTCCTTGAGAAAAAATTATCAGGAGATGGTATCCCTGAGTATATCCATTTTTCCGCTCTCAGAACATGAAATCATGGATATTGAGAATATCATAATTTCTATTATGATAACACTTTATTTAATAGGTTCAATTCGAAGAACTGGAAAAAAAATCCTTTTGGCTAACTGCATCTTAGCTTCCTTATTAGATTCATTGTACTCAGTATTTGTATGTATGGCTACCATTGGTCCTTATAATCTTGTCTCACTCAAAACCTTATCCTATCTGTGATACTACATCAAATTGATAAAAGGAAGTTTAGTTTGTGTCCCTTGAAAACTAGTATCTTGTATTCTCCACTTACCAGGTACTTATCTTATGTACTTTCCAAAGTATAGTAAAATAGTTATGACTTCTACACTTGCATTTCACCTAGATATAAAAGATATTTTCCTATTATAATGTATATCTTAGAAATATCAGTTATTTTACATATCTAAGAAAATTTGATTGATCCATCGCAAAGGTTATGGATTTAGACTCACCACATTAATATCTTCCCATATCCCAGACATGTCCACCTTGTGAGATTGATGCCATGCGACACTAGCAACAATTCAAACACAAATTATTCCAAATTGTATTTGTAAATACTATGTCACTATATGTATGATTTACTAGGTCGATGAAACCATTAGATCAACATCAATAGATCATATTCTCTAAAACATTGGTTGCTACATTAAGTCAATCCCTAGAGAAAATAATTTTTATTCGGGTGTTAACTAATCTGAATACCAATAGATGTTTTCCATATGTTATTTAACATATTTTACATGGAAAAAATGGCTCTCCCACTAACCTATGTTTATCATAGGGAATAAATTCATTTCAAATGAATGTTTTAATATCTTTTTACTTACTTTAATAATGAACTGTATTTAAGTAACTTGAAACCCTTATTGGAATCATTTGGTGTCATAATCCATTTCTAGTTGTGTCTTATAGGCATTATCCATGAAATTTTGTCATGAAATCCAATATACAATTATATGATCTTATAAATTATCTATGAAAAGTAAAATTCTAATGTATTTAGGCATAACAACGTGGTAAAACCAATCAAGACTTATTGTTAAGACACTTTTCCCATCCATGAGTCGTCTAATTTAAATACCCACCATAGTATTCAATATAATAATCCCCTTTACACTTTGATTAATGGAATCCATTATTGAATTTTAATTGCTCTTTTCAATTTTTTCCCATTGGTATAAATTTTTTTACATGTATGAATTATTATTCATAATGAATAATTTATCACTAGAAATGGTGAATATAAAACCATCGCTATGGGTTTAACCTTCCTATGAAGTATATTTCACTAGAAAAATCCTATTCTATATGCACCTGTGGAACGTGTTCTTATTCCAAAAATCTATGTATCTTTTTCATTGACCAAACCCAATTCAATATTTAACCAACTATCTAAAATTGAGATGTGCACATTAATATAGAAATATAGTCTACAAATTGACTAGAAGTTTTTCTGTATTAGGAATTTATGTAATATCTTAATAAACTATTAGGATGATTACTTTAGATACACAGTGTGTTTGAACATGATGCATGTTTGTTTATTTTTTAACAAACCCTCTGCATCTAAACACATTTCCTTATGAAATAATAGATTTCCATCATAATAAAATTGTTATGATATCCATTAGTTGTTATAGTTGGAATTTATTTTTGGGATATAGCCATTATTTTTAAATAATATCATGAAATATAATGGAAGTTTCTTCATGATGCAACATTGATACTACTTACATCATAACTCTGATGTATAAAATGTACAATTATGAATTTCACAACAAGACATTTTATAGATCAATTTAAACTTATAAGTCCTCATCATTAATCCTCATAATTAAAATCAATGTCATGATATAGATAAGGTAATGTGAAATTATAAATTTCTCAATACTACATTTCATTGACCGATGAATTCATGGTCATGATATTATTCAGCATGTTGGCCAGAAGAAACTCATATCTTCTAACCATGAATATGTCATATTTCACACATTCCTTAATGACTTAAAAGGGTATAATGAATTATATATACATATATCTTACCCTTATAATATTTAACGCTCACTAGCTGAATTAATTCTGAATGCTTTAAGGAATACCTATATTTATAAAGGTCTCTTTATCCAAACTAAAGATGTCAATAACATCATAGGGGATTAGATTTACTAGGAATAAATACCAAATTGGGTATATGATTAATATCTATCTTTGGTCTTTCTAGACAAAGAATTAACTTTCCATAATTGGGTATCAATGTCTTCATTTTTGTATTAATCAGGTCATGCTTGTAATTCAAGTATGACTGAACCATTAGTTTAGTATTAGATACCATAAACTAAATTCATTATATAAACTAGAATAATTTCTATTTGTGTCCAAATTTAATGTGAGATAAATGTTTTGTAACACTCAATAAAAGTTATACAATAATCATTCACTTGGAAATAAGAGTTTATGTGTTTCTCACCATTAATTTAGGAATCATCCTTTCTCAGCTGCTTAATGAATACACCTTACTTCTAGTAATATTTCTATACATAATTGGTTACTATATATATAAATATATTTGTTTCATATTGTATTGAATACCCAATAATTACAAACAAAATAATTACATTGATGAATATTTTTTAAGAATAAGTGATAACTTGATTCTTTATTACAGTTAAACTTCCATAGATTTATTTCATAATATGCAATGAAAATAACCTCCAGTTAATACCTTTTTCAATAAAGGATGATGTGAATATTATTTTGGAATTACTTTTTATGGTCCTTTTCACCTTGTATTTCAATTTGTTTTCCATACTAATTAAAGACAAATCTATCTTTTATATTCTTATTTACTTGGAAATCCATACCAAAATAGGTAATGAAGCATTTACACATTACTATTCATTTTTTTAACTTACAACGAGACTCTAGTATATAGTTGAAAATAATATTATAAAAGGATGAATTGAAAGATCATAATATTCCTTTAAATTTACATAAATCCAGTGTAATCATTACCTATTCATATATATGCTTCACTTTATCCATGAAAACTTATCAATGATGAGACTACATGTTATATCCTTAATGTTATGATGTAGTGACCGCAACAACCATCTGAAGTTGATGATAGTATAATGAAATAATCATCTTATTCATAACACCGGAGTATCTTATATGCCTATTTCTCACCATCACTTCTTGAGGTGTCTTAACAGGTATAGGGACACTAGCACCTGGAATTTCAAATATCATAGTAGTGTGCACAGGCGCCTCTGCTATACTAGGAAATTCATGCTGGTTTGGACACTTACTTTATCCAATATTTATCAAAGTGTTTTTTGTGGTGCATCATTCCATCTTTTACAAAAAAAAATCTTGTAGATTCTTACTTTTTATCTTCATTACCGATTTAGACATTTTGATTAATTAAATTATTAAATCTCTCCCACTATTTTATTGAATTATGGGAACCCTTTATACGAG
Source organism: Viscum album (assembly GCA_963277665.1). Classification (NCBI taxonomy): domain Eukaryota; kingdom Viridiplantae; phylum Streptophyta; class Magnoliopsida; order Santalales; family Viscaceae; genus Viscum; species Viscum album. Next base: position 352,342,043 of record OY728123.1, read on the forward strand.
AATGAGAATATGTTTTCACTTGAATATTCTAGTGTCAAGATCCCAGAACATCCCTTCATAGTCTAAAAGCTATGAATATGCCACTACTCTGAGGGTTCAAGGTACGTGTTTAACTGACCAACCACATTAAGTAATTTTTCCTTGATCTATTGAGTGAATTCTAAGCTTCTAAAATCATAAGTTTATTTACTCAATTCTTGCTACTAAAATGATAAAAAGTTATTTGTGGCTAATCCTTATTACCACTTACTTAAGTCAACCCACCACTCTCATAATAATGCTCTAGTACTAAGAAGTTCCCCTTGTTATGATGGGATGAGCACCCAAACACCCGATTTTGTCTAAATTTGAATGATGGAAGGATGTAATGACTTGCTATTTTTTTGTGAGTTTTATTATTGTTTTAATGTGATGAAAGAAATAATTTTTTTTATTTTATAAGCATGTACTATTTTATTACACTCAAAACTAAACATGTAATGGAAACACATACCTCACAATTTTATGAATTTTATCTTGTTTATCATTTTATGTGATCACACAATAATCATGAATTTTCATAAAATAAAAAATAGTGAATAAAAGAAATAAATCAATCAGACTGGCCTTGAGCATCTAAAAACATTGATCCATAATGGATCAATCTTAATCTAGGGTTTTTCATACCTGAGTCGAGTCCTGACACATAGAGCAGATTACCCCTGATGTAATGTATTCACATCTTGTCTGGATTATCTGCACGACTTTGTGGGATCTCTGTCTTTAAAACATCATCATCTAAGTAAAAATATACTCGCACTCGTGTGAGGGGGTTTAGAAGTACAATGTACAATATGTGCGTTGGACGCCCATACCCTTATACATATTTGAATAAAAGTAAGATGATGTATAATCCTTCATTTAATTACCTACCTATTATAATCATCACACACAGTAAATATATTAATAAACAATTTTCTATACATTCACGGGTCGGTCATTATCTCAATACGAGTGGGTATAATAAATAAATGTGCAATGAAAATTAAATTTTGATAAATTTAAAAGTATGAGGGTATTGACATAAATTAAATGAATTTATATAAATTTAAATAATTTATTCTATGAGATTCCATTTTTTAATTTAATTTTAAATCCAAAAATTAAGTTTATGTAATTAATTTAATTTACTACTCAAACTAAATTATTATTTAGGATAATACCTTTTAAAACAAAAATTAATTTTAATTAATTTAATGTAAAAATAAAAATTAAATTAATTGAATTAATTTATATTGATTATTAATTTTAACGGGGCCCTGAAAACCCCTCCTAGGTATTTTAAATACCGGGTAGTAGCCCCACTGGACTATTTTGGCCACGAAAACTCGTGCAATAATATTCTATCCTAGATAGACCTTCCTAGGGATATTATGTGTAGGTGGACCGGTGTCAAGATTACTACGCACATGCGAGGCGTCTGGTTAAAGGCTAATTTTGTGTACAGGGTCTTTTTTTTAATGGGTCAAAGGTTTGCATATTTTGTTAAATGGGTCTCTTGAGCGCCACTTGAAGTGGCGCTCCACCAATTTGGCGGAAAAATATTTCAGCGCCACTTCAAGTGGCGCTGAAAGAAGGGATTGAAACCGTGCAGCGCCACTTGAAGTGGCGCTGCTGGCTTCTTCCAAATCAATTCGGTGCCACTTCAAGTGGCGCCGAAACACCCCCCAATCCTATAAATAGGACCCTCGCCCCACCCCATTCCTCACTTCCTACCTCGCCCCACCCCCATTCCTCACTTCCTACCCCTTCCTCTCTCTCTCTCTCTCTCAAACTTCTCTCTAAAAATATATTTTGTTGCTCTGCTTTCTTCGGTTGCTCTGTCTGCGTAGCCTTACCTCTTCGGTTGCTCTGCCTGTGTACCTACGTCGTCACAAATTTGAGGTAAATCTTTATTTAAATTTATTTAATATTTTTATTTAATAATTTAGTTGTTTAATTTATAGAATTAGTATATAATATTTGTATTTTAAAAATAGTATGGTTTTTTTAAATGTAATTAGATAATGAAATGATTAGTTAGTTAATTAATTAATCATAATTAGTTGATTAATTAATGATAATTAAGTTATTAATTAATCATAATTAGGTAATTAATTAATTGTAATTAGGTTATTAATTAATCATTATTAGCTAATTAATTAATCATAATTAGCTAATTAATTAATCATAATTAGCTAATTAATTAATCATAATTACTTAATTAATGAATCATAATTAGTTAATTAATTCATTATAATTAGATTATTAATTAATTGTAATTAGGTAATAAATAATCATAATTAGTTAATTAAATAATCATAATTAGTTAATTAAATAATAATAATTAGTTAATTAAATAATCATAATTAGTTAATTAATGAATCATAATTAGTTAATTAATGAATCATAATTATTTAATTAATGAATCCTAATTAGTTAATTAATTAATCATAATTAGTTAAATAATTAATCATACTTAGTTAATTAATTAATCATAATTAGTTAATTAATTAATCATAATTAGTTAATTAAGTCATCATAATTAGGTAATTAATTAATCATAATTAGTTAATTAATTAATCAAAATTAGGTTATTAATTAATGGTAATTAGGTAATAAATAATCATAATTAGTTAATTAAATAATCATAATTAGTTAATTAAATAATCATAATTAGTTAATTAATGAATCATAATTAGTTATTTAATGAATCATAATTAGTTAATTAATTAATCATAATTAGTTAATTAATTAATCATAATTAGTTAATTAATTAATCATAATTAGTTAATTAAGTAATCATAATTAGGTAATTAATTAATCATAATTAGTTAATTAATTAATCATAATTAGGTTATTAATCCTAAATAGGTAATTAATTAATCATTATTAGGTTATTAATTAATCCTAATTAGGTTATTAATTAATCCTAATTAGGTAATTAATTAATCATAATTAGGTAATTAATTAATCATAATTAGGTACTTAATTAATCATAATTATGTAATTAATTAATCATAATTAGTTAATTACTTAATCATTATTAGGTAATTTGTTAATCATAATTAGATAATTAGTTAATCATAGTTAGGTAATTAGTAAATCATAATTAGGTAATTAATTAATCATTATTAGGTTATTAATTAATCCTAATTAGGTTATTAATTAATCCTAATTAGGTAATTAATTAATCATAATTAGGTAATTAATTAATCATAATTAGGTACTTAATTAATCATAATTGTGTAATTAATTAATCATAATTAGTTAATTACTTAATCATTATTATGTAATTTGTTAATCATAATTAGGTAATTAGTTAATCATAATTAGGTAATTAGTTAATCATAATTAGGTTATTAATTAATCCATATTAGCTACTTAATTAATCATAATTAGCTACTTATTTAATCATAATTAGCTACTTATTTAATCATAATTAGCTACTTATTTAATCATAATTAGGTACTTAATTAATCATAATTAGGTACTTAATTAATCATAATTAGTTAATTAATTAATCATAATTATTTAATTAATTAATCATAATTAGGTAATTAGTTAATCATAATTAGGTAATTAGTTAATCATAATTAGGTTATTAATTAATCAATATTAGCTACTTAATTAATCATAATTAGCTACTTATTTAATCATAATTAGCTACTTATTTAATCATAATTAGGTAATTAGTTAAACATAATTAGGTAATTAGTTAAACATAATTAGGTAATTAGTTAATCTAATTAGTTAATCATAATTAGGTAATTAATTAATCATAATTAGGTAATTAGTTAATCATAATTAGGTAATTTGTTAACCATAATTAGTTAATTAGTTCAACATAATTGTGTATTTACTTAACTATAATTAGTTAATTAATTAATCATAATTAGGTTATTAGCGAAGTAGTTATATTATTCAGCGAAGTAGTTATATTAATTAGCGAAGTAGTTATATTAATTAGCGAAGTAGTTATATTAATTAGCCAAGTAGTAGTAAATTGCTTATGGAATATACCTTTGCATTACATTCTAGGTATGATAATGAATTTAGTTTCCAATCTACCTTGACCTCAGTTTGTAATTGAAGTTATGAACTTTAATTTAGTAGTTAAATATATTTTTTGCATATTAAGTGTTAGAGTTATCATGAAATGATTTCTCTCTTGAGTAAAGTATCCCCGGGTAGAGGGGCTTTGGGTCGGACCACCTACTTTCCTGGAGGCTTGCCTTGTCTAGGAAAGTGAATGGGGTTGGCTATCTGTCGCTCCGGGCTTACTCATGTGGAGACTTTCAATTTCATATAACTCTATGATTTTTACATGACGTGTTCGTGTACCTCATTCATATAATGCATGTGGATATGTATAAATATATTTGACTTCTATTTTTGGGTAAGTAACACAAACTTGTGGGTTGTGTAAATAGTTACACATCAATATGGTTTGAACATATTGATTTGGTGGAGGGATTAGGATTCCAACCTAAATTACTAGAAGCATGTATACATAAATTGATTCTTTAATCAGATTTAATTAATAACAGTGGTTTCTTTTAGATAAGAAAAATGGTCACCGCTTATATTTATTGAAACAGTCAAATAATTGAGACAGAACAAGGATGTAGTTATAGTATACATCCAGAAGTTGTTGCGATGCTTGGAGGATGTACTACTTTGGAAGCTGTGCAAAGGAAAATTCATCGGAGGTTAAAACTGGCGAGGAATCAAGTGATAGAGTCCATCACATTCAGAAATATCCAATTTATAGATAGGTTTTGGCATGTTCCATATCCGGTAAATGATGATGATGATTGGGAATATATACTTTCATTGGTTAAGTATATACCTGAGAATCAAATGATGGAGTTGTATGTCATTATAGCTATAATGGAGGTTCCATCAGCATTGGAAGTTGACCCATCTCAAAGTCATGAGACTATGTCATATGCTCCTTCACATCAGGACGTTCCATCAGCATCGGTAGTTGTTCCCTCATTTCCATCTGCCACAGTTTCAATGGATAGTCCTCCACATACTTTAGGTGCATTGGTTGATGAATTTGAGGATGATGACAATTCTTAACAAGATGGAGAGGAAGTTGAAGAAGAAGAAGAAGAGCATGCGGAAGATCAGTCTGTACCAACGCATGTGAGGTTCAACCGACCATTGAACCATCCTCCAATATTGGCTTCATGGTCGACTGTAGGCATGAATCGCTTGCCAGAATTTGATTATTCAGTTATTACTCCCAGTTCAGAATTTCCAGGAATCATTGGTGGCACAAATCGAGTGTCAGATAATGGTGTTCTGTATATTGGCAGAGAGTTTGAGAGCAAAGAATCAATGAAAAATGTGATAAAACAATATCACATTGAAAGACATTACTCATATGTTGTAGAAGAGTCAAAGAGATCTTACTATTTGATCCGTTGTGACAAATATGAATCGAACTGTCAAATGCGTCTGTGAGCTATTATTGATAACACTTCTCACAGCTGGCGCCTCACTAGATTTACTCCACACACTTGTGTGAACCCAAGCTTGGCATAGGAACACTCTTCATTAGATGTTGAGTTTGTTTCAACTATAATTGTTGAAATGATTAGAGCATGTCAAGACATCCCTGTGGTTCTGGTCATTGAGCGAATCAAATAGCTTTTTGGGTGTAAAATCTCTTACTGGAAGGCATGGGCAGCACGACAAAAGGCTATTGTGAAAGTGTATGGTGATTGGGATGACTCATATCGAGTTTTACCACAACTGTTGGAGCTTCTACACCACAATAATCAAATAGTCTATCGGTTACATACTGTTGAATATGTTAACCAACAGAACCAACTTGATTGCTCAATGGTTGTGTTTGATAGATTATATTGGACATTTTTACCATGTGTGGTGGCTTTTAGACATTGCAAGAAGTTCATACAAATTGATGGTACATTTCTGTATGGAAAGTATACAGGAACATTATTGATTGTCACCACACAAGATGGAAATCTAGCCCATCTGCCTATAGCATTTGCAAATGTGGAGAAAGAGAACTTCTCATCATGGAGCTGGTTTCTGGCATGTCTCCAAGAGTTTGTTACGGATGCAGAAGGGATTTGTCTTATTTCTGATCGCCACCGTGCAATCAAGGAGGAGATACAGTCTGAGGGTCTTTTGTGGAGACCACCCTATGCCCATCATCGATACTGTATTCGACACATTTCCAGCAATTTGCGAAAGAAGTTCAAGAAAGAATCGATGAAAAAGGCAATCTTAAAAATTGGTATGAATATCCTTTTCTGTTAAAATGTTTTTGTCATAGTTATTTTCATAACTATTCAGATGACAGCTTGTATGATAGCATATGAGCCTCAACAATAAAGGATGGAGGAGCGTCTTCAAGATATCCACAGAGTGAATCCATAAGTGTATGATTACATGATGCAAATTCCAAAGCAGAAATGGTCGTTGGCATATGATGATGGGAGGAGATATGGTCATATGATGACCAACAACGTAGAATGTATAAATGGAGTTTTCAAGGGAGTTAGAAAACTTCCTATCATAGGTAAATACAAATATTTGAATATATGTTACTCAGAAGAGCTACTATTATAATATAATATTTGTATGATGTCGTAAATCTAAATTTCAGGGTTGGTACAAGAGACATTCTATCGTAGTGTAAAGTACTTTCTGGAACGAGGAAAGCAAGCTGAAGAGGGATTGAACAGAGGAATGTGCTATGGACACCGTTTCCAACGTGAGCTAGATACAGTTCTTCAGGAGGCCGCAACTTACCGTGTAACTGCATTTAATCGTCCAGAGAAACGATTTGAGGTCGCTGAGCCCGGTGATGATGTGGCATGTAGTAATGGTCATGTGCCAGTTGTTTTATTGGAGAAGCGTTACTGTGATTGTGGCAACTTTCAGGCACTGAGATATCCATGCAGCCTTGTGATTGCTGCATGTGCTTACGTACACGTATCTTGGAAGCAGTTCGTCGATCCGGCTTATCGACTTGAGAGAATCAACTCCTACTACAGTACTTCGTGGATGCCAATCGGGGAATATCGGAATTTTCGGATACCTTATGACACACCGATGCTTCTACCAAAAAATAATAGACTTCGTCCTAAAGGGAGGCCAAAATCGACTCGATTTCGGAATGAGATGGATTGGCCTAGTGAACATCCAGCTGGACGACGGTGCAGCATATGCCGCCAGGAAGGTCATACGAAGACACGTTTCCCTAGACACATAGGGAAATCATATAATGGTTAAAATGAATCATGTACTCTATCAGTTACTATAAAACATTTTACATGTAATTATTTTTATCATTTCACCATTTTTAATCCTATTAGTTTTACTTGTAAATAGGGTAATTTTTGGAAAATGTACCACGATTTCACGTGACATTTTTTGTCGAACGATCAACATTACATGAGTAGCATTAAACATACAACACCAACTCAAAAAAAGTAATGTACCAGTATAAGAAAAAAAACCATTTGAACTATTAAATGAAAATTTCATCAGTTTTTTATAATGAAAGATGAACTTACAGTGACTAAAAAACAAAAACGAGGAAACTCTGAATGTCTTCACCCCAACACCCCAACACGGGAGACAACAAATAACCCAATGTGTTTATGCTTCTTTCAATATTAATTTATAAATTTATATCTTACATGATAAATGTCATATCTTACATGAAATTAATGTTTTTCTGTTTGCACATTCAGATGGAGAAACCACTTTTATCCGGCCAGGAGACGCACGTGTCGCGCGATGTGTTGGCGCGGCGACCTCTTAGACATCTTCATGTTCGGAGAGAGCATAGTTTCCATCATGAGGCACCGCCGGCGGCTATTTTTCTATACCTTAGACGTGCAGGCTTTTACGGAGTCTCTATGTGTGACTTCAAGACCATCGACCATCATTTGATAGCTGTGTTGGTTGAGAGATGGCGGCCAGAGACACACACGTTTCATCTCCCAGAGGGGGAGATGACTATTACATTAGAGGACGTTGCCTACATGCTGGGGTTACCTATCCATGGAGATGGAGTTACGGGTTCTAGTACTGGAGATTGGGCTGCAGTCATACAGAGGCTGCTAGGCATTGACGTCATCGACGCATGGGGTGTCCTCTAGGGTTCACTTTTGCGCATGAAGTGGCTTGATCAGCATTTCGATGTCATTCCAGATGATGCAGACGAGGAGATGCTTCTTCAGCACACACGTGCATACATTTTGCGGCTGCTCGGAGGCATGTTGTGCGTCGACTACTCCACCGCTTTGGTACACATGATGTACCTCCCATTACTTGAGGATCTGGATCCGACGGCTACATACAGTTGGGGGTCCGCTGTATTAGCACATCGGTACAGATCTCTCTGCACTAGTTGTCAGGCAAATTCACATTAGATTTCAGGTTTCATGGTGTTAGTACAGATGTGGTCCTGGGAGCGTTTTCCACGCATCGCTCCTGGATTTGTCGCACCGCTTGCACCGAAGCTACTTCAGGACTGTCCTTGGGGACAATGGTATGTCTACGTCATTACATTCGGTTATTTAGTACTTTTGTTATTGTTTTTTATAAACTTATCGTAGATTACTCTTTTTTCACCAGGTGGAGTCAGTCTCAGAAGTTTTCACATACTCTGAGACATAGTGTGCACAGCTTCAGACAGATATTCGATGCAATAGTGTCGGCTGATGTATGTTAAATAGTACTTTTTGTAGGAAAATTTGTTTTGTTATCACTATTTTAAGTTATTTCAATATAATCTCAGTAAATTTATCGTTCTACTATATGAAATATTTTTTGAGTTTACATTTCAGGTTTCATGGACTCCTTATACAGGTTATATCTACGCATCACTTCCACTATACTGCACAGCTTTGGCTGGAGATCGTGGTGCAGTGGTGCCACTCATTCACTTCCACATCGTTGAGTGGCACTAGCCAGACCGGGTCATGCGCCAGTTCAGTTTTATACAGAATATCCCCTTGGCACCACGACAGTATACCGAGTTACATTCGATTGTGCTTATAGGTAGACAGACGACAGACTGGAGGCGACATCATGCATCTTATATCCAGCTTTGGGACAGGTGTGCCCGATTTAGTATCTTTCCACAGGGATATATCACATCACACTCTCATTTATCTAATCAGGGGGATTATGCACACTGGTATAGACGTCACACCATCATGCACCTTACACGTCAGGGGATTGGCATTCAGCGATTGGTATGTTTTCTAAGATTTATTAATTTTGTTTAACTCATTTTTGATATTAATTTGAATGTTATATCATTTGAAGGCAGACGCCATTGGTCAGCTTTCACATTCCACACAGCCTCAGGAGCATGCATATATTCTACGGGAGTTAGTTCATCGGGATGTGGTGGCTCTATTGGATCATCTCCGGTTGATACGAGACAGTTTTTTTGATGAGGAGCCATAGATATATCCTGATCCATATCTTCAGGCAGAAGCACTTGAGGATGACGATGTCCCTCCTATGCCTGCTGAGGAGGATGCACCACCGCCGCCGCCGCCAGCTGGACGACAGAGACGAGCACATCCAGAGGGGCAGAGGCGAAGACATCGACATCTGAGAGCGGATCCTGCAGATTTCGTCGTACCACAGAGAGATGATCCCGCCCAGCAGACTGATGATTTTGCACAGCAGGGAGATGCTTATATACCGCATATGGCGTCTCTGCAGACTACTATGGACTTCGATCTGGGTGCAGTCACACAGCTTATGGTGGCCCCCACTCCTCCTGACAAGACCTTCTTTAGTACCCCATTTCTACCATTTATAGGAGCTTCAGAGCTATATGTCACCCCATATGATTTTGGGGAATCCTCACATTATTTTGGGGCATCCTCACATGATTTTGGTCAGTCCTCTGAACAGCATCATGGTGAGTCACCAGAAGCACCGGAAGAGGAGGAACCTGCAGAGAGGACACCAGAGCGACACGGACGTCGGACGCGGAGAGGACGTGACATTCAGACCCCGCGTTGTGGTACTGGGGGGCATCGTCATTGATGTTTCTGGATGTAATGTTGTATATATTAAAAAACCTATTCACTATGATAAGTAATTTTTGTTTAAGTCAAATAAAAAGAAAATCAAAAATATATTAAATACAAACTTATTTCAATTAACTATTAAATTATAAAGTACAGGTACAATATAAAAAAAAATTGTCACAGCGACTTAACCATTAATAATTAATAATTATAATGACAAATAATAATTAATAATTATATTACTAACTAATTAATTATTTTATATCAAATAATAATGTTTTATAGACGTTCAAAGTCACATAGTTGAAACATTTTTAAGTTACAACTAGGTGGTTTTGAAAGCCTATAAAATATTTTCTGTCGACATTTTTTACGTAATTTTTTTATTTTCATCTATTTAGTATATGTTTAATCCATTTTTTATGTTTCATTCATACTAGTCATATGGATTATGTTTTATAGACGTTCAAAGTCACATAGTTTCAACATTTTTACGTTTCAACTAGGTGGTTTTGAAAGCCTATAAAATATTTTCTGTCGACATTTTTTACGTAATTTTATTATTTTCATCTATTTAGTATATGTTTAATCCATGTTTTAAGTTTCATTCATACTGGTCATATGGATTATGTTTGATAGACGTTCAAAGTCACATAGTTGAAACATTTTTATGTTTCAACTGGGTGGTTTTGAAAGCCTATAAAATATTTTCTATCGACATTTTTTATGTTTTTTTCCCATCTATTTATATATTTTTAATCAATGTTTTATGTTTCATTCATATTGGTCGTATAGATTATCTTTTATAGCGTTCAAAGTCACATAGTGGAAACATTTTTAAGTTACAACTAGGTGGTTTTGAAAGCCTATCAAATATTTTCTATCGACATTTTTTACGTAATTTTTTTATTTTAATCTATTTAGTATATTTTTAATACATGTTTTAAGTTTCATTCATATTGGTCATTTAGATTATATTTTATAGTCTTTCAAAGTCACATACTTGAAACATTTTTAAAATTCAAGTAGGTGGTATTGAAATACTATATGTTTAACAATATTTCAATTTTTTTATAAATAATTACTTATAACTACGTAAATATATATATGTACAAATATATAATTATAAATATACAAGTATAACTATAATTACAATATAATTCTAAATATAATTATAAATATAATTCTCCACACACACACACATACATATATATATATATATATATTTATATTTATATATGAATATTAAATATATTTATAAATAAATTTTAAATATATATGTAACAATATTTTCATAATTATATATTTTAAATATATTCATATTCATATAATTATAAATATTTATATATAAATATTAGTTTATTATTATATAATTACAAATATATTTTTTATTTAAAAAATATATATAAATAGATTTATATTTATAAATATTTATTTTTAATTATATATATACATAATTATATTTATACACACACATATAATTATATATATACATAAATATAATTTCATTATTATATAATTATAAATATAATAATAATTAATTTATCATTTTTAAATACATATTTATAAGATTATTTTTAAAATTTTATTTATTTATTTTGAAATTATTTATTAAAAAGAGATGAGGTGGAAAAAAATTAAAACAACAAAAAAAGAAAAAAACCATAAAAAAAAGGGTGGCAAAGCGCCACTTCAAGTAGCGCTAGCCACCCGAATTGTTGAGCGCCACTTGAAGTGGCGCTCAACAAACCCTTATTCCAAAATATACTAAACCTAGACCCATTTAAAAAAAACCCATCACCCTAAAATACCCGTGGGTAAACTATATACGGCGGCAGGGAAACTCAACATCGTTGTTTCACTGCTTGACCTGGAAGAAGATGGTTGGGAAAGTGAGTAGCAAAGTGGTGGAAATGGAGGGACCTTATAGGGGTCTTGTGCTCACCAGAGGAAGCGAAGATCCCTGGTGGCCATAGCCCTGATTATCGGCGAGAGCTCTCAAACAAGGCGGGAGCTAGCACCCAGTGGCCCGCAAAGGCCTGCAGCGACGCAACCTCATGAGCGTGATGGTGGGGGTAGCTTGACCTAATAGGTGACAGGTTAGTGGGGATACCATTAGATGTGGCAGAAATGGAATGTTCGGGATCTTGGTGGAGATGGCCTGTCGTAGCAGAGATCGGCAGGATCCAAGCGGTGGGGCAAGCACGACCACAGTGCGGCACCGACAGCAGCAGGGTGTGCAGAGTTTCACAGACCTCAATCTGACTGGGAGTGGAGGCATGTGAGTTGGGGCTTCCAGACCACATGAGTCTCAAAAAGTATGTAAGTCGTCCGCATGCTTGATCGTAGTGTATGGGATCATGCAGAAGTTACCCGGAACAGATTTTTTTTTATATGCGTTTTTTAAATAAAATCTACAAAATGGATTAGGATTTTTTTTCAAATATGCTACAAAGTCGGCATCACCGATGCTTCCATTGTGTTAGTGTGCAAAGGCGGCATCGGCGATGCCGCCTTTGCTCCCCCGTGTTGCCTTTGTTATGGATTGATGACATGGAAAATGCGGCATCTTTCATGCCACCTTGGCCTGAACTCCCTATAAAAGGGAACCCCCCCCCCCCCTCCTCACTTTATCCTTGACTCCATCTCTCCTAAATTCTCTCTGTCTCTCTCTAAAAAAATCATTTGTTATGCAGGTTTTTACGAAGCTTCATTTAGAGGTAGGTTTCTTTATTTAATATAATTTTTTTATTTATATAATTTAATTCATTTTAGTTTTAAATGTTTCATTTTTTAAGTAGTTTAGGTAGTTCTTAATATTTGGTTATTCAGTTTCTGTAAATTAGTTGTATAGATTAACATAGGATTAGGTATTTTGAAATTTTGGTAGCCTAAAGATTATGTGGTTATCTGAGCAATTAAATTCATGTCTAGATACAATCAAGTGGATGTGGCTCTGGCACAGATGTATATAGGGGTAAACCCTGAAAACACAGCTTTGGGCTAGACTCAAACATGAACTAGTACACGATAACGGGGCTTGTTACATCCTTGTTTGACTCTCTCGGGGGATCTGCTTAAGATGATTCATATTTTCTTTATAAACTACTAAAATATCTATGAAAATAAAAATCAAATTAGTATATATTTATCAATGATAAAATGATAAATATGATGTTATAGATTGAAATGAGGACAAACGGATTAAAGAATGAAAGTTATTATTAGTTAATTGTAATTAACTAATGAATATAATATGATTAACGATTAAACAATAACTTAATAGTGATTAAATAGTGATTAAAGAATGATTGATTAGTTAAAAACTGTATTAATAAAATCAATTTAAAATGGCAGTTATGATTATTTAAAATGAAAAGGAGAAGAAAATGTTCTAAAATGTAAAGATTATATAGTTTAGAAATAATAGTTATTGTTAGACATGATTAATTATAGAATAATTAATAAATAACATAGGATTAAAATATGGATCCATATAATGATTAGCTAACGATACTGATGAACATATAAAGTGAAATGAATAAGAACAAACACATTAAAAAAAGCACCCTAAAATTACATTCTAATAAATATCATATGATCAAGAAACAGTAGCATATTTTAGGGTATAGAAAGGTGCCCTAAAATTACATTCTAATAAATATCATATGGTCAAACTTCATTGTTAATATTTGTTACACTATCATAATTTTGAGGAAAGAAACATTTTTGGCATAGAGAGTCAGGTTTGCATGTGTCTACTGCTATAAGGAGGTTATTCAAGCCGAGCAAGGAGCTTCTTACAATACACAACCAATCACGATGGTTAGTACAGTTTATTGTGTTACTATAAGTGACCTTCAAGAGAGAATTCGTGGTTCCTTAATTCTAGGACATGATCAAGAGATCATGTCTATGAGCTATAGACATTTGCAATTTCAAACAACACTGTTTCATCTAACATGTCCACTGGTTGCTGATGTACAGTGGGTCCAAGTAATTAATTTATTTTCTCAACGGTCAGATGGTAGCATGATGGAGTTATATGTCGATGTTGCTACTATACGACAACAATGTCCACTTGTACAAAGACGTAGAATTAAAATAGTGGTTGAAGATAGTCCACCCCTATGAAATTGAGCCTATTCCAAATGATGAAGAAGAAGAGGACAACCTAGATGATCTCGTGGATATATATGTTAATCCGACTTCTAAGGAGGAGTTTTGTAATGATGGATTAGAGGGTGACAACATTGCTGATGAGGAGGGACTAATAGAAGATAGGGAGGAGGTTTGAAGAAATGCATTACTTGTACATCAACCTCGACCTAAAATAAATCATCCACCACTTTTCTCATCTTGGTCAGAAGCAATGACACGCGTGCCTAAATTCGATAATATTATTCTCACACTGGCAACTGATTTCCCTGGTGTAATACCAGATAGGTTTAGTGATGTGGAAAAAACCTTATATATTGGAAGTAATTTTCCGATTAAAGATGCCTTAAAAATCACGCTAAAGGGATTTAATATTAAGAGACACTTCAACTATGGTGTTCACGAATCATGCCATAGTAAATATATTATAGGGTTTGAGAAGTATGGGGATGATTGTATATTTCTCATGAGGGCGATTCCGGACATTACATTTGGAGGTTGGAGAATCTCGAGGATTGAGGCGGCTCATACTTGCATTAAGCCAAGCCCCACACAATATTATACCTCATTGGATGCAGAATTTGTGTTATCTATTGTTGTTGAGATGATTAGGACATGTCAAGAATTTCCAATAGCCCTTTTTCAAGAGAGGATTGAACAGACATTCAGTTATAAGATTTCCTATAATAAGGCATGGATGGCGAAACAGAAGGCAATTAAGAAGGTCTATGGTGATTGGGATGACTCATATCTGGTTTTGCCACAATTTCTAGTCAAACTGAGGCATCATAACCATGTTGTCTTCCATCTGGATACAAATGAACATGTGTCTCATGATAACCGACTTGATCCATCTCGTGTTCGGTTTCATCGGTTGTTCTGGGCATTCCATCCATGTATCTCTGCATTTAGTTTCTGCAAACAGTTTATTAATATTGATGGAACGTTTCTGTATGAAAAATATGAGGGCGTATTGTTGATTGTGGAAAACCAAGATGGAAATGGTTCTCCTCTTTTTCTTGACTTTTCCATTGTAGAGAAAGAAATCTATGAATCATGGAGTTGGTTTCTGACATGTATCAACAACCATTTCACCAACATTCATGGTTTTTGTTTGATATTTGATTGCCTTCGAGAAATTAATGAGGCAATCAATGCAGATCCTGATACAGGGAGATACCCAAATTCACATCATTGGTTCTGCATTAGACACATTTCTAGCAATTTGCATAAAAAATTCCACAACAAACCGATGAAGAAGGAAATAATAAGGCTTGGTACGCATTCTATACTTTCTATTTTACTACTTCAATATAAAGATAAAAACAATTTATGTGAAATATCATCTATGCTTTGAATCATATGAGCCATACCAAAAGTGGTTTGAAGAACGTTTTGAACAAATCCGTCATGCTAATCAAGAAGTTTATGATTATATGATACGGATTCCAAAATAGAAATGGATATTGGTAAACGACAGGGGGGAAGAGGTACGCACACATGATGACAAACATTGTGAAGTGCATCAATGGTATCTTCAAAGGGTTTCATGAGCTACCTATAATAGCCTTAGTTCAGTAGATATTATATCGATGTGTGAATTACTTTGTGGATAGACAAAAATAAGCATCAGACGGAATACAGCAGGGGCTAAGATATGGAAGACACTTTCAACGAGAGATTGAGAAGAATATTGAAGAAGCTTATAGTTACCACATCAGTCTCTTTCAAAGAGAAGACTCCTGATTTGAAGTTCAAGAGAGTTCAGACCCCATCACAAATCGTGTCGGTGAAAAAATGGTGGCCTTACTAGAAATAAGGCAATGTCAATGTGGAAACTTTCAGGCCATAAGGTTTCCATGTACACACGACATCGCAACATGTACCTCTCTGAACATCTCATGAGAAGCATATGTTGATCTAGTGTAACGGATGGATACCATTGCTAACTGTTATGCTCCACCATGGACACCTATTGGGGAGTATCATTATTTCCCAATGCCTAAAGGCTCGCCGATAGTGATACATGACATGAATCAGTTACATCACCGTGGGAGACCGAAGGCAAGTAGGATGCATAATGAGATGGGCTGGCCTCAAGAACGAGGATAGAGTTTGTGATGCATGATAAGTCATAAAAAAGGTCACAACCAGAAAGGATGCCCTAACATTGTTGGGTCGAGTTCATAGTCTCATCCATAATGATGCATTGTCTTAATTGTGACATTACCATATTGTAAACTAAATGTTGTTATATATTCTTTTTTCCTCGGTTTTCTAAACCCCAAAAGGATCTTCCCTATACCATGGTTTTT
Organism: Viscum album; assembly: GCA_963277665.1. NCBI lineage: Eukaryota > Viridiplantae > Streptophyta > Magnoliopsida > Santalales > Viscaceae > Viscum > Viscum album. The sequence continues at coordinate 352,358,583 of OY728123.1, forward strand.
GGTTAAATTATGTGTGATATTTTAGTAAAAAATTCTATAAAGAAATTACAGAATCAAAATGATTAGAATAAGTAATATATAATTAGATTAATCCCAAAAAATCATTACTAATTGACTTGTTTTATCTTAATCCAATCCATAAGTATTTAATTGTAATGATCCTCCAAAATATGTCTAACCGAATTCAAAACCCAATATTTTAGATAATAGAACTTGTTTCACAATAGTATTCTCGCTTTCAAGAAATAAATTTCTTTTTATTCCTTAAATAAAATCTGAGATGCTAGAATTTATTTCATAAATCCAAAATCAGAACACTTAACCCATATTGTAAAGTAAATGTTATTAACCTAGAAACATGTTTCGTAAACATTAATATTAAAAATTGAAACCCTAAACCCTTAAAACTAAACCCCAACCCAAAAACATCTTCCCTTTTCCTTGGTTTTTGGTTAAATTATGTGTGATATTTTAGTAAACTATTTTATAACGAAATTATAGTATCATAATGATAAGCATAAGTTATATATAATTAGATAAATTACAAAAACACCATTACTACTTAACATGGTTTATTTCAATCCAATCGATAAGAATTTAATCTTAAAGCTCCTCCAAAATATGTCGAACCAAATTCCAAAACCAATATTTTAGATAATAGATCTTATTTCACATTAGTATTCTTGCTTTCAAGAAATAACTTTCTCTTTATTCCTTAAATAAAATTTTAGATAATAGAATTTATTTCATAAATCCAAAATCAGAACACTAAACCCATATTGTAAAGTAAATGTTATTAACCTAGAAACATGTTTCCTAAACCTTAACAACAAAATTTGAAACCATAAACCCTCAAACCTAAACCCCAACCCAAAAAAATCTTCACTTTGCATGGATTTTGGTTAAAATATTTGTGATATTTTAGTAAACTACTCTATAAAAAAATTATAGTATCATAGTGATTAGCATAAGTTATATATAATTGGATATATTCCAAAAACATCATTACTACTTGAAATGGTTTATCTTAATCAAATCCATAAGCTGTTAATTGTAAAGCTCCTCCAAAATATGTCTAACCAAATTAAAAACCCAATATTTTAGATAATAGAACTTATTTCACAATAGTATTCTTACTTTCCAAAAATAACTTTCTCTTTATTCCTTAAATAAAATCTAAGATAATAGAATTTATTTCATAAATACAAAATTAGGACACTTAAACTATATTATAAAGTAGATGTTATTAACCAAGAAACATTTTCCTAAAACATAATATTAAAATTTAAAACCCTAAACCCTCAAACCTAAACCCCAACCCAAAAACATCATTCCCTTTTCCATGGTTTTTTGTTAAATTATGTGTGATATTTTAGAAAACTATTCTATAACGAAATTATAGTATCATAATGATTAGCATAAGTTATATAAAATTAGATAAATTCCAAAAAATTCATTACAACTTGACATGGTTTATCTTAATCAAATTCATAAGCAGTTAATCGTAAAGCTCCTATAAAATATGTCTAACCAAATTCAAAACCCAATATTGTAGATAATATAACTTACTTCACAATAGTATTCTTTCTTTCAAGAAATAACCTTCTCCTTATTCCTTAAATAAAATCTGAGATAATAGAATTTATTTCATAAATCCAGAATCAGAACACTGAACCCATATTATAAAGTAAATGTTATTAACCTAGAAACATGTTTCCTAAACCTTAATATTAAAATTTGAAACCCTAAACCCTCAAACCTAATCCACAACCCAAAAACAACTTCCCATTGCCATGTTTTTTGGTTAAATTATGTGTGATATTTTATTAAACTATTCTATAACGAAATTATAGTATCATAATGATTAGCATAAGTTATATATAATTTGATAAATTCCAAAAGCATCATTACTACTAGACATTGTTTATATTAATCCTATCCATAAGCTATTAATCGGAAAGCACCTCCAAAATATGTCTAACCAAATTCAAAACCCAATATTATAGATAACAGAACTTATTTCATAATAGTATTCTTACTTTCAAGAAATAACTATCTCCTTATTCCTTAAATAAAATCTGATATAATAGAATTTATTTCAAAAATCCAAAATCAGAACACCTAACCCATATTGTAATGTAAATTTTATTATCCTAGAAACAGTTTTCCTAAACCTTAATATAAAAATTCGAAACCCTAAACCCTCAAACCTAAACCCCAACCCAAAAACATCTTCCATTTTCCATGGTTTTTGGTTAAATTATGTGTGTTATTTTAATAAACTATTCTATAAGGAAATTATAGTATCATAATGATTATCCTAAGTAATATATAATTAGATAAATTCCAAAAAACATCATTACTACTTGACATGGTTTATCTTAATCCAATCTATAAGCTGTTAATTGTATAGATCCTCCAAAATATGTCTAACCAAATTCAAAACCCAATATTTTTTATAATAAAACTTATTTCACAATAGTATTTTTGCTTTCAAGAAATAAATTTCTCCTTATTCCTTAAATAAAATCTGAGATAATAGAATTTATTTCATAAATCCAAAATTAGGACACCTAACCCATATTGTAAAGTAAATGTTATTAACCTAGAAACATGTTTCCTAATCCTTAATATTAAAATTTGAAACCCTAAACCCTCAAACATAAACCCCAACCGAAAAACATATTTCCCTTTTCCACGGTTTTTGGTTAAATTAATTGTGATATTTTAGTAAACTTTTCTATAATGAAACTATAGTACAATAATGATAAGCATAAGTTATATGTAATTAGATAAATTCCTAAAACATCATTACTACTCGACATGGTTTATCTTAATCCAATCTATAAGCAGTTAATCATAAATATCCTCCAAAATATGTCTATCCAAATTCAATACCCAATATTTTAGATAATAGAACTTATTTCACAATATTATTCTTGCTTTCAAGAAATAACATTTTTTTTATTCCTTAAATAAAATCTGAGAAAATAGAATTTATTTCATAAATCCAAGATCAGAGCACTTAACCCATATTGTAAAGTAAATGTTATTAACCTAGAAACATTTTTCCTAAACATTAATATTATAATTTGAAACCCTAAACCCTCAAACCTAAACCCCAACACAATAAAATCTTCCTTTTGCCCTGGTTTTTGGTTAAATTATGTGTGATATTTTAGTAAACTATTCTATAACGAAACTATAGTATCATAATGATTAGCCAAAGTTATATATAATTAGATAAATTCCAAAAACATCATTACTACTTGATATGGTTTATCACAATCCAGTCCATAAGTTGTTAATCGTAAAGCTCCTCCAAAATATGTCTAACCAAATTCAAAACCCAATATTTTAGATAATAGAACTTATTTAACAATAGTATTCTTGCTTTAAAGAAATAACTTTCTTCTTATTTCTTAAATAAAATCTGAGATTATAGAATTTATTTCATAAATCCAAAATTATAACACTTAACCTATATTGTAAAGTATATATTATTAACCTAGAAACCTGTTTCCTAAACCTTAATATTAAAATTTGAAACCCAAATCCATTAAACCTAAACCCAACCCAAAAACATCTTTCCCTTTTCCATGGTTTTTGGTAAAATTATGTGTGATATTTTAGTAAACTATTCTACAACCGAATTATAGTATAATAATGATTATCATAAGTTATATATCATTAGATAAATTTTAAAAAAATAATTAATACTTGACACAGTTTATCTAAATCCAATCCATATGCAGTTAATCTTAAACCCTGAAACACTAAACCCACATTTTTTTATATGTAGATGGATGATACCATACTACTCAGTCAACACCCTACCCAAATTTCGCAGGCCGTGTAAGAGGGTTGTCCAGATCGATTGGTCAAGGTGCTTTGAGCGCACCATTTTCATCACAGGGAGCCTCCACATACCATTAGACCTTACACGCGTTGTGATGGATTCTATGGATTTGATGTATCTGATTTCACATTTTAGATCATTACCTACTTGCTTACCTCATTGAGAGATGGAGACCAGAGACACACACATTCCACCTACCTAAGGGAGAGATGACCATCACCCTTGAGGATGTGGTAGTGCTTCTCGGTCTGCCTATCCATGGGAGACCCTTTATTGGACTCACTCATGCAGCTTGGCCAGACCTTGCTCAGTGCTTGTTTGGCATTGATATTTTGTCTAACCATAGGGCTACAGATGGATCGTCCATACCTATGGCTTGGTTCCAGTGGCAGATTCCAAATTTACAGGATGATGATGATGAGCAGACTATCATGCATTATGCCCATGCATATATCTCATGAATCATTGATGGGACCATGTGTACTGATCACTGGGGGATGCATGTGCATGGGATGTATCTACCCCTACTATAGGAATTTTATCTGGTTGGTACATACAGCTGGGGATCCGCTTGCTTGGTATACACGTACATATCATTATGTAGGCTATACCATAGGGACCGTACATGTCTCAGAGGATGCGCCATCCTTATTTAGATGTGGACATGGGAGCACATCCCAGCATTTCTCCCTAACCTTTCTGGTCCGCCGGTCGAGATGGATGTGCTGCACAACGCTCCGTGTGGATGCTTCTATGATAAGTCATTTCTATTGGTTTCTTATTCTACTATGAGTTATCAACTATAATTTCTCATTATTTTTCATTATCATTGATGTATTTTATAGGTGGTGTCAGCGACACAATTTCTACGTGGTTCCGAGACATCATTTCGGCATATATGTGCTATAGCTGGACTGTCTATTACCTGATCATTTATGTATATACAATCTATCACTATCTAACATATTTAATAATACCATCACTTTTGGTTTTTAGTTAGGTGTTTTTTTGAAAAAATCACATGTCATTTCAGATTTCATGGCTTCCATACTAGAGTATTACAGACCAGTTGTCAGCATACTACACTTTTGGGATTGAGGATGATATGGTTGTAGTGCCCCTCATTCAGTTCTATATTATTGAGCGACAGTAGCCTGAAAAATTCATGCGCCTGTTATTCCATACATAACCGATTCCATTACTATCGAGACAGACAGAACGGTTTCATGGAATAAAGCTGACATGGAGGAAAGATGATGACTGCTCCCAAGTATATGAAAATTTTATCAACTACTCACACATATGTGTAGAGTTTTGTATTCAGGGTGTTCCTACAAATCTATTCTCTCCTTCGGAGCAGGTTGACTATGTTCCTTGGTATAGACTAAAGTCTATACTATATCTTACCCAACCCTGTATAGAGATGCAGAGGATGGTAAGTCAATAAATTTATATTAGTTTTTTATTGAATTATTTTCTAATTCAATTTGAATCTATTTAAAGGGAAGTCACATAGAGAAGCTTGTCTGCATGAGTGATGAAGAGGAGGAGGGGGTCTTTAGCCGGGAAGTTGTCCATTCTACAGCACTAGAGGCAAGGGCATATTTTTGTGAACTTTCCGGGAGCATCTTCACGTGTCCAGCTCAGATAGTGGAGGTCCCTTCCCCAGAAGAACATCATGCAGCTGCTGCTGCTGCTAAGGAGCCATGACCACAATGACATAGATAGTGTAGTGCTGCATGTGAGGCATCACCTATTCCGTAGGCAGAGGTTGGCCATCTAGTAGTCCAGGGTCAGCCGATTCAAGATTTGCCTCAGGGGGCATGGGATCCGTCTTTCTTGACATGATATCCAGAGTTATCTCAATCTTGGGTTCCAGATCCTTCACAGCTTTTGATTCGATAGTCATAGCCATATTAGGGTATAGCTCAAAAATAGGCTCAGTTTCCCACTGCGATGGAGGTAGGTCCATCTACCATGCTAGTGGGAGAAGGATCTGGATGGCAGTATGAGATATAGTTGATAGCTCCTCCCACTGACACATAGATGGAGGATGCGCCAGTCAACATTCCAGTACCCAAGGATCAGCATTCTCCAGGTCATCAGACTCCACAACACACTTGACGTGAACATCCTATTTGCAGACCACCATGTCAGAAGGAATATCCTCATCATAGAAATAGGCGTTTTTTGTACGTTATTTTTTACATGTTTTATGTATACTGAAATCAAAATACTATTATAACTTGATGATCGAAGTGGAATTTCAAGAGGGAGTGATTTGAGTTCCAATTTAAGAAAGGGTTAAAATTTCATTCATATCGGTCTTATAGTTTATATTATATATAGCAGCAAATTCAGGTACTTGAAACATTTTTAAGTTTCATGTTGGTGGATTTGATAGGTTATAAACAATTTTTCACCAAGATTTTTTAAGAAATTATTTTTATTTTAGACTACTTGTTATATGTTTAAGTATTGTTTAAAATTTCATTCATATTTTTCTTATAATTTATATTATATAGGATAGAAAAGTCACGTAATTGAAACATTTTTAAGTTTCAAGTAGGTGGATATGATAGGGTATAAATAAATTTTCACCAACCTTTTTTAAGAAATTGTTTTTCTTTTGGACTACTTGTTATATGTTTAAGATATGTTTAAAATTTCATTCTTATCGGCCATATATTTTACATTATATTGGCCAGAAAAGTCATGTACTTGAAACATTTTTAAGTTTCAAGATGGTGGATTTGATATGTAATAAATAATTTTTTCACCCAGATTATTAAAGAAATTGTTTTTATTTTGGACAACTTGTTACATATTTAACAAAAATGTTTAAAATTTCATGCACATTGTCCTTATAGTTTACATTATATAGACCAGAAAAGTCACATACTTGAAACATTTTTAAGTTTCAAGTGTGTGGATTTGATAGGTTATAAACAATTTTTCACCCAGATTTTTCAATAAATTCTTTTAATTTTGGACTACTTGTTATATGTTTAAGAAATATTTAAAATTTCGTTCATATTTTTCTTATAATTAATATTATATAGGCTTGAAAAGTCACGTACTTGACAAGTATGTGGATATGATATGGTATAAATAATTTTTCACCAATATTTTTTAAGAAATTCTTTTTATTTTGGACTAATTTTTATATGTTTAAGAAATGTTTAAAATTTCATTCATATTTGTCTTATAATTTATATTATATAGACCAGTAAAGTCACGTACTTGAATAAAAGACAAATTATGTTGAAACATTATGTTATATATATATATATATAACCATACGAACATAATAATAAAACATTAATATTTTAAATATATAAAAAATATAAATAAAAAATACTATTTTAAGGAAAAGGCGGCATCGGTGATGCCACCTTTGTAGAATATTTTTAAAAAACAATTAACCGAAGCTGTTTTTTTGATTTTTTTTTTTAAAAACGCATATAAAAAAATCCTACCAGGTTCCAAGGTGTGTCCTTATTTCTTGAGTTTTTTTGAATACTAATTACGTGTAGGGAACATAATATTCTAATATAATATTTTCAGTTAGTTCCCTTGTTCATTTAGTTAATATTCCATGCCAATTTCAATCTTTGAGAATCTTTAAATTTCAGCAGGTTCATTAAAGAGGATTTGCTAAAATAATAAAAATTATTATTATAATAAAATAATAATAATGATTAATAATTTATAATATCCACAAAAAATAATGGAATAACAAAACTTGATCACATTTAAAGTAATTAAATGTGTACATCCAATACGGAAAATTAAATGAAAAAATTGAATCCTATAAACATCATTTTGGTCCATAAAAAAATTAGATGGTCATAACTTATCCATCCGAAATCAGATCAATGTGCAGTAGTATTCGTTGGAACCATTTTAATACCCTCTACTTAAATTTAAATTAAAATAATTTATTTGGAACATAAAAAAAATAAAACCCAGCTGATACCGATTGAATGTACTAGGGAATACAACGGAAGCTGATGGGTCAGAGATTTAAAAAATTTCAGTCACAAGAGAGATGAAACTTCATTACCTCTAGTGATCTAGCCCCAGTAAGCTCTGAGAATGCCACGTTGTTTAATCATAGCATAATAAATAAAACAAATGATTACCTCATTCTGATTTATTACACGGATGTTCGTCATAAGTTTCTAGCATTCATAGATTGGATAATCCAATGTCAAACCCCACAAGATCATTCAAACATGCTTCATGAATTTACACATGTGCCATTATTTAGATTCCTAGTGCTACCGTGAAGCTCCGAAAATTACTTTGATGCTGAGACAATCACCACAATCCTATTCCTTCGATGCTAGAAGACAAACATGGATTGTCTCTTGGATTGATCAATTATCTCTCCAAGAATCAAGAGGAGAGATAGGCTGTCAATTTCAAAAAAGTTAATTAATGACTTTGGGATGATCTTCTCTCTAGTTATATAGTGGATATTCCTAATACCCAGTTAAGGTTCCCTGAACCCCATGTAATGAACTTCCACTAAATAAGTAATAGAAATAAATAATTATGATCAACCAATTATGCCACAATATTGTTTATATTTATATCAAATACCTCTAACATATACTAAATATATTATGTGATAAATCCTGATCCATTAAACTGACTAAAAATTCCATATAATATTAACAAACCTATAATATTAGAATAATATTCATTCATTTCATATTAAACCTTGTATTTACTTAGTAACTTGTAAATAAATGTAATAAATAAATTTAGTCAAATTATTCTTTACATGAATATTATTGAATTTATTTATTTATTGGTGATCAATAGAATTTGGAAAACTCAGCCCCATGGTCAGGAAAACCATGTCCTAGATTCATATCTAACAAAATATGGAAATTTTTCAAAGTGCTATTATGTGTGACCCTCTAGGTCCTTATCTCAATAGAAATAAATAATATTCATAGACCAAGAGTGCAGTCTAGAAACACATCAAGGACCATAAATAGATAAATAAAAGTCATAGCAATGAAAACCAACCTATGAACATGCACGTTGTAATATAATCTCCTTGTTATATGATATATTATAAAGCAGGATGCACACATGGGCTATCATCCTTGTCTTGATTTATTATTTTTTTCTCTAATTAGACGGTCTTAGCATTGACGTACCATGGAAATGGATTTATAAGGGTAATACCATCCTAATCAACCAGGCCTATGATATCTCTTCCTCATCATGGAAATGAAAAATCATATATTGACCATTAAACCAATTTCATGCCACCAATGACACACACAACACAAACTACCTCGCTGCGACTTCATCATCGTGGTTTGCACCTCACATCAAAGTAAACGTTCAAATTGAACTCATTGATAATGATCTCATGTGAGGAGACCAATACACATGTCCATAGTGTTGGAGTTGGCAGCCTAGATCCAACTACTTTGTACTTTATTCAGTAATAAATACCTTATCACATCTTGATTGTTCTTCTGCGTGACAATGCATGTGATAATTTCCAAAGGATAGTTGTTTCACTAAAAGGTCATAGTATATCCATTCTATGATGAGAACCAAAACGTTCCATAACAATATTCTTTAATATATGTTCTATGACCGAATGATGTTATTTGAGAGACACGAGTAATACAAGACAAAAGGGGTGAGGACTCGTAAAACTTTGAGTCACCTTCTCATGGTGTTTGCCCTTGGTAATATCTAGGAGAATATATTGAGAAATAGACCCACTAGTAGGAAATCCACATTTCATAGTGTCATTGGACGTTTCTATTTTTGGATGTGTGTATCGGTCCTTATAATTTAAGATTGTTATTAATGGGTAATACAACTCATGCACATAGATGTATTGATGAAAATTGTGACAACACACTATTTGTAGTGAGGTAGGATATGTTGGGTGCGTCATGAGTAATACTTCATTAATAGATAATACAATAAAGGATTTGTCTCTTCTATTCTATAACAGAAGTAGATATCTCAGTCCTTTTGATGGAATTGATATAGCCTAAATAAAACCATGGCCATGGTAAGGAATAAGAAAGTTCAATTCCGGTAATTCAAAGAAAGAATAATCGAACACATGGGTTGATGGCACCAGTATGCGACCCACTTTATTAGAGATATCAAGACAAAGGGATTACATTGCATGATAAGTGTTTGTAGGTTGTGACACTTCATTGTGGCGTTAACTTCTTTCTTTATGGATGATTTGGCGTATTGCTAGACACTAACCTTGGAATTTAGGCAGGATTAGCCTAATGCCACTGAAAAAGAGGTTTAAAGGGTCACAAACTAAGTGCGTCCAATTATCTCCGTTAAATATTAATTTAACTAGTTTAATAAAGATTATTTCCAATTGTGGTTTAATAATTATATGATGATGCATGATCGCATTTATTTCGAAACTAGTTATTCAAGGGAATATATTATGGGAGAAATAATATATATTTATTAGCAAGTAATGCAGTAATATTTATTTAAGAAATAAATAGCCATTATTCAATGTCTAATAAATGTGGTAATGGAAATAAAGAAAATAGAAAGACAAAAGTACACGTCGTGTATATTAATTTACACACAGTGTAATTTTCCTAGGGATTTGTGAGTAATAATATTATTTATTTAATTAAATAATATTAGGTGTAATTCACTGGGTTCATGTCAGGTAATAATAATAGTTAACTATTGTTATTAGACATGGTGTCTTAATAAGATTTAAAAGAAATGAATGAATGCTTTCGGGTAATTAATTCATTTTACTATTCTAAGTAATTATAAATCCCAATTATATAATTCTCATTAGCCTAGCCATTTGATCATGGTTGTGCATAACAGATCTATAGAAAGCTCTCAATCCAAGAGAGAATTATTTTCTTCCATGAATGCTCTCAAGCTAAGAGATAGGTCCTCCTCCATCGGATCAATGAGAGCGCTTTGCAAGCATCTCTAAAGTAGAACGAAGACAGACATAGAAAGAAAAGGCTCTTTTACACTAGCACCGAAAGATCCCTTTGACGATGTACATAGATACATAGAGAACTTGTGGATCACTTCTAGAGGAATCCTACACTTGGATTCTACGATGCAATGGAGGATCACATTGGATCGTGACCGGAAACATCAATAGAGAGAGAATTCCATCAAGGTAATTTTTGTCTTTTAATTAAATTAATTATAACCAACAGATGATGATCATATCTATGGTTCTGAGACTCCCTTCCTATCATTAGTTCTTCTTTCTATTCTAAAGATCCTGCATTTTATTATCATGAAATATCTCAGATTGATCGTTGTTCAAAGAAAAATTAATGTTGGGTACACCCACCAATGCACTTCCAATGTGCCTGGAACCTACAAGTGGAATAAGAGCAATCATATTGTTGATTATAATTATTTAGTTTTTCATTGGTGATTTATGCATTTAATAGTTCATTTGTTTCAATTCGATCTACTCATTCTATAAATATGAATCTCATGATATATTCCTCCTCTTTCCTTTGTCGTTCACCTTACAGAAATAATTGTTTCTTTTAATTTTGATTAAAATAAAACAGAGGATCTCATATGGAGGTGCAAAGCTTCCTGGATGTATAGCACTAGAATACATGACATGTATTCGGTAGTTCACCGTTTGGTGTAGGTTCCATTCACTGGGGCGGTCTGTCATACTTGGCTTTGTCATTGGATTATAGCTAAGTATTTAAGACTTCGTGTGTTGACTAGTAATAGGTGGCACACTATTTCTAGATTACACACCATGTGGCCCATTAAACAAGGCATGTAGTCCCTTCGGTTTGGGGTTGGACCTTGTACCCCATACACGGTTTTCACGGCTAGAAACCGTGTAACAGAGATACTACATGGCATGTGTCCCACTGAACATGCCATGTACTCCGAAGATCTCGGAAGTACGTCTACATTCCATGTCCCTGAGTGTGTACTTTGGATGGATGGTGAACAAAAGTACACACCATGTAGTCGGATGTACACATCATGTACTTATCCAAATTATGAATATTTATTAAAATTTATTATTATATTATACAAACCCTTGAGACGAGCACCATAGTGCGGGCGTAAAGCTGAGTCACAACACGTGATGGGTGTTTTATATATATTTCTTTAATTTTACATCTGTGTAATGTTCATTTCAACTCATTGGGAAGTTATGAACAAGAATTAAATGGGTTGCCTCCAATGTACAATTTATGTACGAAGAAAATTTTAAATTAATTTATTTGTTTAAAATTATGATGGATGAATTGGTTTAAGACAAAAGGATTGATTAAGTAAAGATAATTAATTTATTCGGGTGTGATTTATCATAAACAAGAACTATTAAAGAATTGAATGCTAGTTTAATTTATGCATAAATATCATTACATGTATGGATGATCATGAGATAGTCCAAGATCATTGTGTGTGAATAGTTTCTTTTAATTTATTTATTTAAATTAAATTTTTTGGCTTGTGAGCCTTCTTCGCATTAACATGTAGGGTCTGCGTGCTCGAGGTTTCATTTATGTAAAACCCCATTTTACACCTCATCTGCAAGTGAGATAAAAGCATTTTTAGTGGAGGGAGCTCCCAATCTAGTGGAGGCAGCTCATGTTATGAGCGAAGGTGAAGCCAATCCAAGGAGATACAAAGGTGGACAAGTGGAAAGCTGAAAACACGAACCCAAAAGGTTCAAGGTGTTTCTCCACTAGGTCTTGGGTTAGTTTATCAACCGCTAGATAAACTAACCAATATAACAAGATCATGATCATACCATTTATTTTATTTCTATCATTTTCATGGTTGATTTATTATGGGTGTGTTGTCATGATCACACAATTAATGAATTAAACAAGCACGGAATATGGAACTAAAATAAGACCACCTTATGCATAAATATTATCTTAAACATGGTTAATCACTATCCCACATAATATTAACAAGCATTTAATCAATGATAATATAATGACAATTTACGTATAAGGATAAAATCTCTCAAAGAAATTATTAAGTCAGTATAGCCTTCCATAATCTTGGTTAGAATTGAACCATAGTTCAAAGTGCTTGACCAACCCTAGTTGGGGTGCGTTCAATTATCAGGGAATTCCAATTCAAGGTTTTGGGTTTACTTGACTTGGTTCCCATCAAGTGTTGACTTCCATTGCAGGACTTGATGTGGCCAAGAGTAAAAGGTTGAGAAAATTGAAAATAAAAGGATTTTAGGTTTGGGGAGTTGTAACGTCCCAGACCCAGAAGCCACTAAACTGATGCTCCGATCTAGGTAGTTACATAAACTTAAGCGCGCCTCCCCGTATGCCAAAGGCTACCGACTAGCAGCGGGGTCTATGTCATCAAGTGGGGACACTATACCCCTTTTTTATCAGAGTAATCCACAAACGAAATAAACCAATAGTAGAAACATAATCCAATAAAAAAGGAAAATGTATTACAACCATTTCCAATAATAAAAATTTCATGTTCTACTACAAGTGAAAAAGTGAACAAAAGCCGAAAATAAAGACAACAACCAAAATCCCCAAAATGGTCTGGCTCCAAGTCCAGATCCTCCACCAAGTGCTACCCATGTCCACTCAACTATCTAGCAAGGACCATTACCCTTCTCCTAACCTACAAACATGAAGTCTGCTCGGGTACCCAATGGTAGCCCGAGCATGGTGTGAGTACAACTCAGTTGGCCACCACCAACGATGTCTAAAAAATATCCAGTATAAACATGTAGTGCATGAAAAAGGAGAATGAATGATAATTTCCAATTAATTATGTTAGGTTCCATTATCCAATTTTGGAGCCAATGCCGTTGCCACGCCCATTACCATTCATTACACACTAAATATCATCACTCACCATCTCATCAGATTTCCATGGATTAATCACATACATTATGTTACATGGGTCTAAGGCCAGAAATCACATGCAAGAGGGTGAACACATCATTATCCTATCTCACTAGGACTAACCCCCTCTTTAAACCATATCCTCACCACGAAGCCTCAGTCCGGGTGGATGCAACAGTTAGGAGAATAGATCATCAGTCCCCATTCCTAACCCGTGAATTTAGGGTGGAGTTCAGAGCATCAGTCTTCACTCGACCCATGGGCATAGATCCTCAAGTCATACCCCACTATACAAAGACATGTTCACATTATTATATATACAAATAACCATCAACTGACCATAACATTGTCCTTTGACAACCACCATTCACAACAAACCACACGAGAATTCACATTATGCCTTAACCCATTACCACATTACAATTTCACATCATTTAACCCTTCACCCAATTCCCATGTGTTATACTTATCTCACTAAGCATCCAACACTAATCCCATAACCTACCCCGTTATGGTCTTTAATCAGTTTAAACATTAACCCATTTAACCCGTTCATCATTTCCATGAATCAACCATTCAACCCATTTCAAACAACACTTAGGTTATTTCCAAGTCTAGGTGCATCACCCAAATTCTATTACAAGTTAAACCAATCATGCCAACATATTCGTCCAGGGATCTACCATTTATTACAACAAGGTCACTTGTTTAATAACAATCCCTAATCCCGAGAAAATCTGGCACATCCCATGGATGGCCCCGATTAGCTCAAGTCATCCTCAATGCATCTCAAGGGGATTGTGAGTGTCCCCAATTACCGTTTTTAAGAATCCTTTATACCAACCGCATCTTGGTTGATCAAAGATCATCAAAAGGAAACCATGACCAAAGCCACACATGCATAAATCCACCATAAAACTATGGGATAACATTTATAGACCAATTACCTTGAAACTGCAGTTGAACGCACTCTCAATTGAGTCCTTAGACCTCGATCTGACCATCCTTTAGAGCTTCAACCTAAAACTCCCCCAAAAGATAGGGTTTTAGAGCTTCAGAACAAGAGGGAGAGAAGATACAAACCCTAAACCAAAAAGAGAAGCAAGGATGGGATTACCCTTACTCGGAGCTTTGATTTGAAACCAACAGCGCTCTAAACGACCAAGAATTGATGGAGAACCACCCTTGGGAAGCATGGGTTGGCCATGTTCGTTACTAGGGATGAGAGGGGATGAATGGAGGAAAATCCTGATTTGGGGTTTAAAAGCCCGGAGTGGAAAACTTGTAATTTTTCCCAACTTTAAGAGGCTGCACGGTTTGGGGCGCACGGTTTGAAAAACCGTGCACAAACTGTGTGCATGCTAATGTCAGAAGGAGGATGGGTCACACGGTTTTCTTGGGAAGGCCGCACGGTTTACCTAGGTTGTGCACAAGCCATGCACCCAACCTTGTCTTTCCCAGATTTCCCTTCTTTCGTGCCCCGAGCCCCCGGAACACCCTGAAGGCCTCCCATATTTTCAGAAGACATCCCTTGATGCCCGAAACATGGGATTCAACCAAAACATAAGAAAACATACCCTTCCAAAAACCAGGATCTAAGAACCTCGCCACCTTATAACGGCTCTTCCTCGAGCCGAGTTTCCAAGTCTCATTGATCCACCGAAGTGAAGATTTTGGGCCACTGAGCCCGCATATCCAATTCTCGCTCCCAAGTTTCTTCCTAAACTTTCCAATGCTACCGTAGTACTCTCACTAATGTCACAACCTTTCCTCATAAGACCTTTTCACTATGATCCACCACACGAACCGGATTCTCCTCAAAGGACGCATCAGAGTCAAACTCCAAATCCTCAATATCAACCATGTGAGATGGGTCTGGGTGATATCGTCGAAGTTGCGACACAGGAAACACATCATGCATCCCACCATACCGCTGTGGAAGAACCAATCGGTAAGCCACTGGTCCGATCCTCTCTAAAATCTCAAAAGTTACCACATACCTGGGTGCCAACTTACCCTGCTTTCAAATCCGACGGTGACCCATCCTTTGCGACACCCGAAAGAACACTTTATCACCCATCACAAACTCAAGAGGTCTACACCTCCGATATGCATACGACTTCTGCCTACTCTAAGCTGTATCCATCTGCTTCCTGATCAACTTAATAATCTATGAAGTATCCTACACGATACTTGGCCCCAATAACTCAGATTCACCGACCTCTAGCCAACAAAACAGAGATCAACATGGCCTCCCGTAGAGTGCCTCAAATGGTTCCATCGGAACCGTAGCATGAAAAATGTTGTTGTAGGAAAACTCAACTAATGATAGGTGTCTCTACCAAGAACCACCAAATTCCATGACACAAGATCTTAACATATCTTCCATCACATGGATCATACGCTCCGACTACCCGTCCGTCTGCAGGTGGAAAGCCATACTCAAAAACACCTGCATACCAAGTGCCTTCTGCAACCCTTTCCAGAAATGCGACATGAATCCCGGATTTCAGTCCAAAACTATAGTCTGTGGAACACCATATAACCGCACTATTTCCCGAACATGCATCTCACCCAACTGGTCGACTGTAATGGTCTCCAGAATTGGTAAGAAATGGGCCACTTTCGTTAACTGATCCACAACCACCCAAATTGCATCATTCTTCTGCGGCATCCTCCGAAGACCCATTACCAAATCCATTTTTACATCATCCTACGTACATTCTGGGATGGTAAATGGATGCAATAAACCACCTGGGAGTTGATGCTCGGCCTTCACCTGCTGACAAGTAAGGCACCGTGCCACAAATCCCGCAACTTTCTTCTTCATTCCAGGACACCAAAACTGCCTTCAAAGATCATAGTACATCTTGTTCAACCAAGGATGCACTTCCCACTTGGATGCATGGAACTCACGCATCAACTCTTCTAGAATACACTTTGGCACAACCACGCGATCACGAACACAAACAACACCTTCCACGCCAACGACCCAACTAGAAGGTATCTCCCCACCTTTAAGCTTTTCCTTCATGGCCATGCACTCAGGATCATCAAGATGACCTTCCTTAAATCGACTCAAAAGCATTGAATCCATCATTAAGGAAGCAAGAGAGACCTTACCACTCTCCTCCAGCACCTCTAGGTGCATATCTCCAAACAAAGCTATCACCTTCCACTCGGTGTTGGACTCCTGAAACGCCTGATTTGGAACCTTCCTGCTCAGAGCATCAGTAACACTGTTTCCCTTTCCTGGTGTGTACACAAACTCAAAGTCAAAATACTGGATATATTCAACCCATCTTTGATACCAAAGATTCAGATCCCACAGTGAGAAGATGTACTTTAGGCTCTTATGGTCAGTAAACATGGTAAACGGTTCTACCAAATAGATAGTGCCTCCATCACTTCAAGGAACACACTACTACAGCCAACTCAAGATCATGAGTGGGATAGTTCCTATAATGGGGTCTCAACTGCCTTGACCCATAAGACACATCCCACTCATCCTGCATCAACACATCCCCAAGTCCGATTCTGGATGCATCACAAAACACGCTATACATCTTACCTGGATTAGGTAAGATCAAGATTGGTGCAGTCGTCAATCGCTTCTTCAACTCTTGAAAGGCATTCTCAAAGGCCTCAGACCAATCGAACCTGATTCCTTTATTGGTCAATCCCGAGAGTGTTTCTGCCAAGAAAGAGAAATCCCGAATGAACCTTCATTAATACCCGGCCAAACCCAGAAAACTCCAAACATCAGAAACACTCTTGGGCTGCTCCCAAGATACAACTGCCTACACTTTCTCTGGATCCACTAACACACCTGCCTTTGAGATGATGTGACCCATAAAATTCACCTCACCTATCCAAAATTGACACTTTGATATCTTGGTGTATAGCCGATGATCTCTTAGCATACCCAAGACGATGTCAAGATGTTGGGCATGATCATCATAATTTTTCAAGTACACTAAGATATCATCAACAAAGACAACCACAAACTAATCTAGATTGGGTTGAAATATCCGGTTCATCATAGCCATAAACACTGCCAGTGCATTGGTCAAGATGAAAGGAATTACCACAAACCCAAACAACCCGTACCGACTTCGGAAAGGTATCTACGGTACGTCTGAAGACCTCACCCTCGTCTGGTGATAACCTGACCTCAGATCAATCTTAGAAAACCCGGATGAACCCCTCAACTGATCAAAAAGGTCATCAATTCTAGGAATAGGGTAATAATGTTTCATCATCATCTGATTCAACATTCGATAGTCAACACACAGCCTCAACGGCCCATCGGCTATCTTTGAAAAATCACGGGAGATCCCCAAGGACATGTACAAGGAAGGATAAAACCCTTACACTCCAACTCCTGAAGCTGAACCTTTAGTTCCTAGAGTTCTACCGGTGCCATTCGGTATTGAGGAATAGAAACTGGATCCACTCCCGGTAGCAAATTGATCGTGAGTTCGACATCCCTCTCATGTGGTAACACTGATAAATCATCAGGAAACACATCCTGAAACCGATCCACCATTGGAGAAAAATTAGATTGTTTCCCCCCCTCATCATCGTCAAGCATGATACATGCCACTTGAGTCATGAGTCCACTCATCTATTGAAAAAATGGTCCCACATGCCCTGCTCGAACATCCCATTCACCATGGTGGACATAAGCAACACCCTCAAGTGACCTGAATGATACACTGCGATGATAACAGTCTATGTGCGCCCGATAAAACACCAACCAATCCATTCCCAAGATTAAGTCAAACCCTGACATCTCGAGAACTAACATGTCCCAAAAAAAATGATACCCACCAACTTCCAAGGCACATCCCTTGCACTGCTTGATATCCTCAACCCGCACCCCCAATGGAGTGTCAATTGACATAACTCCACACACCCTCTCCATAGGTTAACCCAGCACTACCACAAGTTGAGCAGAAACAAAAGAGTATGTGGCACCTGTGTCAAAAAACGCACTTGGAAACATAGAATCTACAAGGATCATACCTCAAATAGTTGACGGTCCGGCCTCACCATCACCAGGTGCAAACTGAACTACCTGAAGCTGACCTTCCCCTCGACAATGGGCTCCAGCAAGAACACCTTGTACTGTACTGCCCTGCTGGCATGAGCGATCTTTCCCTGGAGTTCCACGTCCACCGCCCCTACCAGTACGGATCGTGGATCTCCAACTGCCTGCCTGATATGGGGCAACGAATCCCCTTCCCGCACCCAGTACCTGCCTTTCATCATCATGCTCACCCACCTACCGAGAGTTCCTATAGAACCTCTTCACATGCCCCATTCTGCCGCATGAACGACACTCAATTGGAGGTCGAGGACACTGACCACGCATATGCCCCGACCTACCGCACTGATAACAGAACACCTGGTTCCCACTCTGAGAGGATGAACCTTTCTTCTGACCACCTTGCTGGAAACATTCCAAACGGTGATTCTGACCCTCGGAATATGCACCACTTGTCCACCCAGTTGGCATGAAAATCCCACCACCCGAAGCTACCTTCAGGTTCCCTTTAGAGATGAGTGCCCGATCCATCACCTCTGCAAACCTCTTCAAGCGGAATATATTTACTTAAGACCTGATCTCATGTCTCAACCCATCCTAGAAATGCCTTGCTACCACCACCTCATCCCCTACTAACACTGGGACAAAGCACCACAAATCAGTGAGGAGATTCGAATAGTCCATCACCAATAGAGATCCCTAAGTTAGGCTCATAAACTCTACAGCCTACTCCTACCTCAAAGTCTCTGGATAAAAATTCTCCAGAAACATTTCCTGAAAAACCTTCAACGACATCCCCTCATCCTGCTCGGTCTGAGCATGAATGTCCCACCAATGCCTTGCCTGGCCCCGCAACATATAAGTGTCCATCTTCACTCGCTTTTCGACAAGGTTCTCTAGATGATACAGTATCATCTGGACATACTCTAACCAAAACTGCACTGCCTCTGGCCCACCCTCTCCAGTGAAGGTCGGAGGGTGCTGTTACTGGAACTCCCTGGTCAGCTCAAACATACTCGGTGCAACCCACCCTGGGTCCCGATCCATCATCTGTATAAGGCGATCCATGTTCTCCCAGAACTGGTCTTCTCTACCTTCATTGATCACCACATTTTCATGCTCTTCTACCGGAGGAGTTTTCTCAGCAGTATCCTCATGTTTCCCAACTGGCAACCGATGTTGTGGTGGCATCTCTCTACATTTCCAAGCACGAGATTTAGCACAAAACCCATACGACTTTCACGAATTCATCAAAAGATCTTTACTAGCTACAACAACCCATTTTCAAATACTCATTCAAAGACATTAACACCTCAATTCACTACCCTGACCATCCCTACTGCGGGTTATGGTCTACATGGGGTAAACAACTAGGCACTACCACCAAACTCACACAACATTTTACAAGAACATTTTCCACTTCATTTAAAACCCTTATATTTAATTAAACATCATTTACCCACTTGTTTTATTTCATTCTTCCCATTATTTTTCGGTTTCATGAAATGCATGATGTACCCTACCTTCCTGCCTCACACACCCACCCCGTGCATGTGCATAACACAATGCATGTCACCTATCTCCCTAGGTGTCTACAATGATGCATGAATGAAAACCCTCATGCCTTTAAGGCCACAATCCAAATATCATAAAACAGTCACATCAAACCACATGTGCATCACCCAATGGTGAAATATCATCAACTGTAACAACACACAACCAAGAACAACATTTCCCACCCATGGTGACTTGGGCTTTCCCTCGTACATGGGTTAGCTACTCCCAACCACGAGCTCATTTACCAAGTCCAAACACATCTTAACCCTTGGAAACCTATCCCAAATAACAAGACCTTAAAGAAGGAGAAGAAAGACCTCCTCTGATACCACTTTCTAACGTCCCTGACCCAAAACCCACTAAACTGGTGCTCTGAGCCGGGAAGTTACATAACCTTAATCACACCTCCTCGTACGCCAAAGGCTGCCGACTAGCAGCGGGGGTCTATGTGGTCAAGTGGGGTGACTATACACCCTTTTTATCATAGTAATCCACAATAGGAATAAAACAATAGTAGAAACATAAACCAATAAACAAGGAACATATATAACAACCATTTCCAACAATAAATATGTCATGTTCCACTACAATTGCAAAAGTGAACAAAAGCCCAAAATAAGGACAACTACAAAAATCCCCAAAATGGTCCGACTCCAAGTCTGGATCCTCTACCAAGTGCTACCCATGTTCACTCGACTATCTGGCAAGGACCCTTTCCCTTCTATTGACCTACAAACACGAAGTCTACTCGGGTACCCAATGGCAGCCCGAGCAGGGTGTGAGTATAACTCAGTAGGCCACCACCAACAGTGTCTACAAAATATCCAGTATAAACAAGTAGTGAATGCAAAAGGATAATGAATGATAATTTCCAATTAATTAAGTTAGGTTCCATTAGCCAATTTTTGAGCCAAATTTGTTTCCACTTCCATTACCATTCATTACACACTAAATATCATCACTCACCATCTCATCACATTTCCATGGTTTAATCACATAAATTATGTTACATGGGTATAAGGACAACAATCAAATGCAAGAGGGTGAACACATCGTTATCCTATATCACTAAGACTAACCCCCTCATAGAATCCATATCCTCACCTCGAAGCCTCAGTCCGGGTGGATGCAACTGTTAGGAGAATAGATCATCAGTCCCCATTCCTAACCCATGCATTTAGAGTGGAGTTCAGAGCATCAGTCCTCACTCGACCTGTGGGCATAGATCCTTAATTCATAACCCACTCTACCAAGCCATGTTCACATGCTTATATATACAAATAACCATCAACTCACCATACCATTGTCCTTTGACAACCACCATTCACAATAAACCACATGGGAATTCACATTATGCCTTAACCCATTACCACATTACCATGTCACATCATTTAACCCTTCACCCAATTCCCATGTGTTATGCTTATCTCACTAAGAATGCAACACTAAAGCCATAACCTATCCCGTTATGGTCTTTAATCAGTTTACACATTAACCCATTTTACTCGTTCATCATTTCCATGAATCAACCATTCAACCCATTTTAGAAAACCCTTATATTATTGCCAAGTCAAGGTGCATCACCTAACTTCTATTCCAATTTCAACCAATCATGCCAACATATTTGTCAAGGGCTCTACCATTTACTACAAAAGGGTCACTTGTTTAATAAAAATCCCTAAACTCGATAAAATCCGGCATATCCCATGGATGGCCCCTATTAGGCCACGTTATCCTCAATGCATACCAAAGGGATCATGAGGGTCCCCATTTACCATTTTTAAGCATCCTTTATACCAACTGCATCTTGGTTGATCAAAGATCATCAAAAGGAAACCATGAGGAAAGCCGCACATGCATAAATCCACCATAAAACTATGGGATAACGTTTGTAGACCACCTACCTCGAAACTGCGGTTGAACGCACTCTCATTCAAGTCCTTAGAACTCGATCCGACCAACCTTTTGAGCTTCAACCTAAAATTCACCCAAAGGATAGGGTTTTAGAGCTTTAGAACAAGAGGGAGAGAAGATACAAACCCTATACAAAAAAGAGAAGCAAGGATGGTATTAGCCTTACTTGGAGCTTCGATCTGCAACCAACGATGCTCTAACAAACCTAGAATCGAAGGAGTACCTCCCTTGGGAAGCATGGGTCGGCCATTTTTGTCACTAGGGTTGAGAGGGGATGAATGGAGGAAAATCCCGAGTTGGTGTTTAAAAGCACAGAGTGGAAAACGTGTAATTTTTCCCAACTTTAAGAGGCCACACAGTTTGGGATGCATGGTTTTACAAACCATGCGCATGCTACTGTCTAGAGGTGGAGGGGTCACATAGTTTTCCGGGGCAGGCCGCACGGTTTACCTTGGCCATGCGCAAGTCGTGTGCCCAGCCTTGTCTTGCCCAAATTTCCCTTCTTTCGTGCCCCAAGCCCCCGAAACACACCCAAGGCCTCCCATAATTTTAGAATACATCCCTTGAAGCCCGAAAAAAGGGATTCAACCAAAAAAATAAAAAAACATACCCTTCCAAAAACCGGGATCTTACAGGAGTCCACTCAGCAGATCATGGATCCGCGAGTTAATGTAGTTGACATTTGGAATGCCTACCTAAAACCCTTCATGTTGCTTGAACAACCATATTTGGGGTAATGCGAAGGGAAGTATGGATCCTTGCTAATAAAATATTCCGGAAATAGAATATTCTGAAGTCAATGGTGAGGGCTATTGGATTTCGATAAAATAGTGTGAGACTAATAAGTATTAATTTATTTATTTGTCTTAGTTTTATCATGATAAAGTCCTGCACCTTTTCTCATCTTAATTATTATAAAATTCAAAAAAATGACTTCAAACGTATCACTGTGAACCATACTCAAGAAGGAAAACCTTCTCATCAGCACCAATTTCCAGGAATGGCATAGGCCTTTACGCGTCATCCTTCACCACGAGAGGAAATTGTATGTGATGGAAGATCTTATTCCAGTTGTTCCTGGAAAAGATGTCAATGATGAGGAACCATATCTCTATATGAAACATATGGATGATGCCTTATATTTCCAATATTTCGTGCTATTGGCCATGTCTAATGATCTCTTAAAGAAACATTATATCATGGACGTGTATAACATGATGTCTCATCTTAAGGATCTATATCAAGAGAAGGTGATACAGGAGAGATATGAGATCTACAATACTTTGTTCACACTTAAGATTGGAGAGTCTGCTCCAGCTGGGCCTCATGTAGTCATTCTTATTGGCTACATTGAACGCTTGTACATCTTAGGAATTAATTACCCGAATGAGTTGCATACAGATATCATCCTATCATCACTGACTAAGACCTTCTCTAGCATTATTATCAACTACAACATGAGCAAGAATAAGAAGAGTCTATCGGAACTTCTGACTTTAATTTTCTAGGTAGATAAGGATAGGGGGCATGACAAATCCACAGTCCTCATGGTGAATAAGAAAAGGAAGGACAATGAAAAGGGGCCAAGGATTCATAAATGATCTAACGCCACTGAGTACCATCCCTTTAAGAAGGGGAAGATCCAAAGTTAAGGAAAGGAATGAGAGGAAATATGTTTTTCTTATGGCCAGCTAGGCCATTGGAAGAGGAAATTCACCCAGAAGCATGGTGCCGATAAAGGTGTGTTCCTTATCGAGTGTAATATTTCCACTTATACACATTGGGTATTAGATAAAACATGTGGAGAACACATATGAATTCAAATGAAGAAACCAATTATATTTAGAAATATTTCCAGTGGATAGGTGGATCTTCAAGCTGCCAATTGCATGGGGATGGCTGCATTGGCCATTAGAGATTAACATCTCTCATTTCCAACTAGGATGATTTTGGTTTTACATAACTACTATTATGTGCCTAGTGTTACCAAGATCATAATTTATGTATCATGTTTGGATATAAAAGGATTTATTTTCATGTTTGGAAATAATGGTTTTTTATTTTATAATAACAACTTATGTTATGGTATGACACAATTAAATAATGGTTTGTATATATTAAATTATGAAAACCAATTATTGGAAATCGATAATGAAACAAAATCACATCACTCATACATCTCCCAGTTGTGGCATCACCATCTTGGTCTTGTAAACAAGAATCATTGAAATAGATCTATTAAGATGGATATTCATACTCTATTGAGCTAAAACCACTTGATAGATGTCACACATGTTTATAATGTAAAATGACCGAGCTTCTTTTCGGTGGACAGGGTGAAAGGGCCATAGAGATTCTTGGAATGGTGCACACAGATTTGTGTGGGCCATTTCCCGTAGAAGCTAGAGGTGGATATTCTTACTTCATTACATTCACTAAATATTTAAGTAGATTTGGGTATGTCTACTTAATGAGGTATAAGTCAGAATCCTTAGAGAAATTTAAGGAATTCAAGAATGAAGTAGAGAATCAGCTTGGTAAGAAGATAAAGAAGCTTCAATCAGATTGAGGTGGAAAATATCTGAACCAAGAGTTCATCGATCTTCTACGGGAATCTGGGATTCTATCTCAGCTCACTCCTCCTTATACACCATAGTGGAATGGTTTTAGAGAAAGGAGGAACTGCACCTTGTTGGACATGGTGAGGTTGATGATGAGTCATGGAAATTGTCCATTATCCTTTGGTGGATATGCATTACAAACTGCAGCATACACATTAAATTGAGTACCAGATAAGGAGGAAAATGGAACTCCCTCCGAGTTATGGAATAGAAAGAAACTCATTTTGTCACACACACGTGTATGAGGATGTGAGGAATCTGTTAAGTCCTTCTCAAGAAACAAAATAGAATCCTGAGGTATGAGGTGTATCTTTATAGGATATCCCAAGGAAACGAAAGGCTATTACATATATAGCCCTTCAGACAAGAAAGTGACTATCACCAGACAAGATGCCTTTCTTGAGAGGGATTATATCCTCAAAAAGATAGTGGGGGAAAGATTGACTTTGATGAAGTTGATGCTCAAGATACACAGGTGTTGGTACAAGAATGAGTTCCTCAGGTCCCCATGGAAGAGGTTCCAGAAACACAAGTACTATGTAGGAGTTCATGAGCAGTAAGGGGACCACAAATATTTGGTTTCCTAGTCACCGAGGATGGTGAATCATTATTGTTGGACAATGATGAACCTCTCTCCTATAAGGAAGCTGTAGAAAGCATAAAAGCTGGAAGATGGCTATAACCTATGAATTCTAATATGGATTCCATATAGAAATACCAAGTATGGTTTTTTTTTTGATGAGCTAGTTGATGTAAATCATGTTGGATGCAAATGGGTATTAAAGAGAAAACTGGACATGGAAGGTCAAGTTATCACCTATAAAGCAAGTATAATGGATAAAGTATTTATATAGCATCACAGAATTGACTATAATGAAACCATCTCACCAATTTCCATTTTTATATCCATAAGAATCATACTTTCCATAGCAGATTAACATGATTACGAAATTTGAAAAATGGATGTCAAAACAGCATTCCTTAAGGGGAACCTTTAGGAAGATGTCTATATGACACAACCAAGAGAGTTTGTGACGCCAAGTGAAGCCAAACAGGATTGCAAGTTCCAAAAAATCCATTTAGGGATTAAATGAAGCATCCTGGTCATGGAACATTCGTTTTAATGAAGCTATAGAGGAATTTGGTTTCATTAAGAATGAATGTGAGCCATGTGTTTATAAACAGTATAATGGGAATGCAGTCATTATCCTCGTAGTATATGTTGATGACATATTGATTATTGGAAATGATGTACCACTCTTATAGTCACTTATGGATTGGTTGAACAAGTGTTTCTCTATGAAGGACTTGGATGAAGCAGCCCACATTCTAGGGATCAAGATCACATGGCCTACATATTTCTAGGAAAATGTGTCCCCAAACACAATAGGAGAAAGATATAATGAGTAAGATCTCATTTGTTGAGGCTATAGGATCCATCATGTATGCCATGTTAAATACCAGGATTGGTGTTGCCTATGTACTGAGCATGGTAGGAAGATATCAAGCAGATATAGGAGAACAACATTGGACTTCTGTTAAGATTATCCTTAATTCTCTCAGAAGAACTAAGGATATATTCCAAGTGTATGGAGGAGACGAAGATCTTTTCATCAGAGGGTATGTTGATGCTAGTTTTTAGACATATCTGAATGATCTGAAGTCACAATCTAGATATGTTTATGTCTTAATGGAGGAGCTGTGAGATAAATGAGTTCAAAGCAACAAGTTATCACCGATCTATAATGGAGTTCGAATATATAGAATCTTATGATGCACCCAAGGAAGCCATATAGATTTCGACGATTTTCCAAGATATTTATGTGGTGCCTAAAAGTAAAGATCAAATCACATTGTATTGTGATAATACTACAGTGGGGGATCTTACAAAAGATCCAAGGTCACATCAACGGAAAAAGCACATACTCAGTAAGTATCACCTATTGAGGGATTTCTATTAGAGGGTAGAAATTGTAGTGAGAAGATTTTCCAAGAGAACATGGAATACCCCATTACTAATGGCCTATCTCAATAGAAGCATGAATATCATGTAAGAGTTAGCAGGTTAAAGTTTGTTAGAAGTTGGCTCTATTCCAAGTGGGATTCTTTTAGTGTTGGTGGCCTACAACCAACTAATTTGTACTTTATTAATTAATAAATACCTTATCACATCTTGATTGTTCTTCTGCATGAAAATGCATGTGATAATGTCATAAGGAAAGATATTACAATAAAAGGTCAGAGCGGATCCCTACTATAATGAGAACCCGAAAGTTCTATAACACTGTTCTTGAATATATGTTCTGTGGCCAGATGATGTTATTTGAGTGAAAAAAGTAATACAAACCATTAGGTGTGAGGACACGTAAATCTTTGAGGAACCTTCTCATGGTGTGTTCCCTTGGTAATATCCAGGAGGATATTATGAGAACGGGACCTGATAGTTGGAAATACACATTTCATAGTGTCATTAGATGTTCCTATTTGCAGACGTGTGTATTTGTCCTTAGACTTTAATATTATTATTAATTGGTATTAAAACTTGTGCAATTAGTCGTATTGAAGAAAAATGTAATGAAAAACTATTCACAGTGAGGTAGGATATGTTGGGTGCATCACGAGTAATACTTCATTAATAGATAATGCGAGAAAGTATTTGTCCCTTCTGTTCCATAATGGATGTAGATATCATATTCCCATTTATGGAATTGATATAGCCTAAAGAATTCTATGGCCATGGTAGGGAATGGGATAGTTCAATTATGGGAATTCAAAGAAATAATAATCAAGCACATGGGTTGATGGCACCAGCATGCAACTTGCATGATTCGAGATATCAAGATATAGGGATTACATTACATGGTAAGCTTTCATACTTTGAGACACCTCATTGTGGCATTACCTTCTTTCTTTATGGGTACCTTGGTGTGTTTCTAGACACTAGCCTTGGGATTTAGGCAGGATTCACCTAATTCCATTGAGAAAGAGTTATATAGGGTCACACACTATTTTTGACCAAGTATCTCAGTTAAATATTAATTCAACAAGTTGAATAAATATTATTCTACATTGTGGTTTAATAATTATTCAAGGATTCCTGATCACATTTATTTTTGACACTAGTAATTTGATAGAATATATTGTGGGAGAAATAATATATATTTATTAGCGAGTAACGCAGTAATAATTGTTTAATAAACACTGCTGGAAAATAATTTTTTCCCAACACTTGTATACCAACGGTTTAAATAAACCACTGGTATACTTAATTTTTTCCAATACTTTCTTTAAACCATTGGGATAATGGGATGAAAATTATCTTTTCCCAGCGGTTTACCCAAACCGTTGGGAAAATCTTGGAAAAGCTATATATATACCAATGGTTTTTATAAACCGTTGGTAAATACAATCTTTCCCAATGGTTTTAACAAACCATTGGGAAAGTTTCCCCCCAAATAGCAGCACTTCCAGAATCCCTCTGCCCGATTGCATCCATAAAACTATTCAGTGTCAATGCTCTCTCCTCACCCAAAGGTATCTCTCGAATCTCTCTCTATAATCAGGTAATTATTTACTTATATACTTATAACCTATAAGTGGAATGTCGTGCATCTATTTTTGTTTGTTATCTATTTTGATTTCACCTAAACAAGATCTGCATGGTCTGGTTCTTCCTGTATTTATATTTCTCCTATCATGTTCCCTTACCAAAAGACCCTTATGAAATAGGTGATAATGAGAGTGAGGTTTTATATTATTTAATGTGATGGGGGCCTTGGGTAGATGTTCCTTCTAGTGGAATTCTTTCAATTTGTACATTAAGGCGTTCTAGTGTTCCATGTGGATAGTGAAAACTCATTTGAGATGTTGAAAAATTGTGGTTCTATTTTTTGTGGGTTATGTTATCTCAATTATGAGAGGTATTGGTTGTATAATGAATCTAGTTTTATGGGGGACTTCATGCATAGTGTATTAGAAATATGATTCATAAATTTCATGTATAATATGATAACCTGTTTCGTTGATTTGTATTATTTATCTTGTTGTCTCTACTGATAAATGTAAGATGTTGTCCTAGTGTGGTTTTGTTTTGGTAGACTTTTTGTAGTGACATGTCTTCATAAGAAAATAATTGGTGACATCCTTAGTTTTTTTATTTATTTAGAACATGGAATGTGTTTGAAAGGGACAATGGTCTGAGTGACTCTTTGGAGTTATATTATTGAGTGGGTTGGGTAGGTTCAAAATTGTTATTTGAGTTCCTTGTGGCCTATGGGGTATGGTTAAAACCTAGAGGGGTGTTATGTTGTGATGTGGATGAGGGTGGCGGATGAGATTGGCCATATATCGATTATTTCCTATGCAATTGTGTATAACATTAGGATATTTCTGAGTTATAGGGTATTCCTTGGGTGGAATGGTATATGGTCGGATGGGATAAGAAAATTGTTGATGATTTGCTTATACAAACTTCACATAGGAGGGGGGGTGTGGGTTGTCCAGGGAGGGAGGGGAGTTGTCCACCCCCACCCCCTTGGCCAACCCACTTGGACACCACCCCACCCCCTGGACACCCCCACCCCCTGGACACCCCACCCCCTTGGACATCCCCCTGGACACCACACCACCCCACCCCTGGACAACCCCCACCCCCAAGACAACCACCCCCCCAGCACCACCCCACCCCCTGGATAGCCCTCCCACCCCCTGGATAGCCCACCTAGACACCCCCCTCCCCGGACACCACCCCCCCCCCCCCCCGGACACCCCCCCCCCCCAGATAGCCCCACTCCCATGTACAGCCCCCCCAGACACCACCCCACCCCCTAGACACCCCCACCCCCTTGGACAGCCCCCTAGGACACCACCCCACCCTATTGAACAACACTCATGCCCCTATATCTAGTTATAATGTTATCCTTCTATTCTCAACCATTCCCCATTTATTTCACTATCTAGAAAGATCACTTTCATTATTACCTATTTCTAGGGATTTTGTAAAATTTTATAATTCACACTATTTGATATTGAATAAATGACTAATACTTGATTGGTAGATGTTTGTGAGTATATAGAAGATGGTTTATAAACTATCCCTTAAATGTATCACTATTTTGTGTTCTTTATGATGTTAAGTATCATTGGCATACTTTATTATTAATATCAAATTTAAAAATATGTTTTTTTGTCTATACTTTATGAAATTAAACCTCTTTACGATCCATGAACAACTTATTACTGTAGAATCCTAAACTTTATCCACCCATGGGGTGCACTTCACTTGGGGAACTAATTGGGTAATGAAAGGTATGACCATAGGGGTGGAAAGAATGAGTTTTTGAACACGAGTGAATGATTTGGGATACTTATAAAACATAATGGGACTGGAGGCATGTGCCTCTTATATGGGACCTATTGAAAATGAATATTAAGAAAATTTAATTTAATTTTTGAGTAATTTTTCTTTGATTAATGATTTAGAATTCCATGATGAAACCAACTAAGGATTCATGTTAAAAACATAGCTTTTAATTCCATTTGGAAACCCCCTTGGATTCATGCTGATTTGGTTTAGAATACCTTGGAGAAATATACCTTGGATTCATAGTGATTATGATTTTGGATGTCTAGGGGAATTCCCCCTTGAATTCTAAACTATAGGCCTTTCTCTTTACATAGGCTGGGAACTCCTTCTTACCTATAAAGCCTTTTGAAGTCAATCATTTTTTTAGTTTTACACTCCAAATCTGTAAGGCTTAACTTAGTTTTAATGTTTTCAATCTATTAATCTTTGTTTCTATTTTTATTTGACCTAAACCAATTGGTGACGTGTGTGGAATGACATTCCCAATAAGTGTAGTTTGATTTGTTTTCTATTTTCGTTTTACAATTCAAGTGTCATGATTATGAGAAACTGATTGGATCTCAAGTGATTTTCAAAACAGTTTGAAGAGCCTTTTAGATTTTTCATTTCACAATGCTTCAGATAGTGGTTTCATGCACTGCCCATGTTCCAATTATATTGGTAGACCTTGGTTGAGCCATGAAGAAGTTATCTACCACATAACCAAATATGGTTTTCAAGAAAACTACTCTGTGTGGTATCACAATGGGGAGAAAATGAAAGCTCAATTTGCTGATGATCGAAATTAAAGGACTGTACTGGAGAAATTGTTAGATGACCAGTTTACATTTATTTATCATCATGAAAAATAAAGGATTTATACTCAAGAAGACTTTGATGTGAGGATGGATGATGCATCTAATAAAAATGATGATATTTTCAAGGTAAAAAATTAACTGATGTTCCCACGACTCTAGTATATCGATAGTGTGATAAAATGAGAAAGCTAGAATTTTTAATCTGATTGATTCATGGGAAAACTATGTATGGGATTTCTAATACATAAATCAATTACATTCTTACCTTCTTAAAGGATGTACTTCTAGATGATGCAGAAATTCCCTTCAAACCACTATATGGAATGGAAGTTAGTTGAGGATCTTGGATTTTCAAGAAACAAAATTCATGGTTCCCTGAAATATTGCAGTTTATTCTAAAGGAAACCGCTTAAAAAATGATTGTATAAAATGTGGCACATCCCGCTGGAACTCAAAATCAGATGGAACACCATCCCGTGTTCCACAAAAATTAATGTGGCACTTTCCATTGATCCATATACTCCAGAATATTTTTATTTATAATGAAATATCAATAAAAATGATATGGAAAGATATCGAGAGAAAGAAGACTACTGATGAGTTAGTACACCCTGTAGATATATTTTCATGGTAGAGATTTGATGCTCGATATCCTGATTTTGTAGCTGATGTGGGTAATGTGAGGCTGGGTCTTTCATGCGACGATTTTAATCTGTTTGGGCAGATGCTTACTTCACACAGCACATGGCTAGTTTTTATACACATTTATAATCTTCCCCCATGGTTTTGTATGAAAAAACCTTTCTCTTTCATGAGTGTACTCATATTTGGCCCTTATGATCCCATCATTGATATTGACGTATACATGAAACCTTTGATAAAAGACTTGAAACTACTTTGGTATGTGGGTGTGCGCACATATGATGCATATTCAAAAGACATATTTCAGATGTGTGCTATACTTATGTGGACGATCAAAGATTTTCTGGCTTATGCAATGATGTTTGAATAGAGCACGAAGGGAAAACCGGAATGTCCTATTTGTATAAAGAATACACGATTCAGTAGACTGAAACATTGTTGTAGTTTCAGTTTTATGGGACAACAACAATTCTTTCCAATGGACCATCTATATAGAAATAATCGTCGAAGATTTGATAATACCATAGAGACCGATGATCCACCTCACCATATGTCTGCAACTGATGTGCTTAATGAATTGAAAACTTTCAGTTTTTCATTCAGGAAGGGTCAAATGAAATATGGAAAGAGAAATAATGTTTCCATTGAAACTTGTAACAATTGGAGGAGGAGGAGTATCTTTTTTGAATTTCCATATTGGTCAAACAATTTTTTACGTCATTTCTTAGACGTAATGCATATTGAAAATAATATATGTGAAATTTTGCTTTCGATACTTCTAAATGTTAAGGTAAAGAAAGAATATGATTTAGGGTCTCAGCGTGACAAGGTGGATTGGGGTATCAACCCAGAATTGCATCCTATGTGTATTAGTGAAAATAAATTGCAAGTTTCATGTGTTTCTTTTGTGATGACAACTACAGAAAAAACAATTTATGGAAGTATTAGATACTATTAGAGTTCCTGATGGCTATTCAAGCAACATATCTAAACGGGTCAATAGAGGATAGTTGAATATAAAATCTTTGAAGAGTCATGATTACCACGTCCTTCTGCATGATTTGATTACAGTAAAAATCCGTCATCTTTTGTCCAATAATGAAAGAGTGACTGTTATTCGGTTGTGCCATTTTTTTATAGATCTCTTTTCTTAGAAGTTCTTCAAGTCTTTCTTGTAAAAAATATTGATAGATGCCCCATTAATTTTGTGTGAGTTGAAAAAAATATTTCCTCTATCATTTTTCACATACATACTGTATCTGACTGTCCATATTCCCACTGAAATACATATCAGAGGACCTGTATCATTTCTTTGGATGTATCCAACTAAAAGAAATATTTACACATTAATGTCTTATGTCCGAAACAAAAATCATCCTGAAGGTTCTATCGTGAACGAATACTTGGCTCAAGAATGTATGGATTTCTTCTCAATGTATTTGTCTTATCTTACTACAAGAATGAACAGACCAATGAGAAATGAAGAAGAAAAATATGATAAAATTGAACCCAGTTTTCCATCACTTCCTCAAATAGGAGGAATTCCTGGATCATATACATTGAAGAAATTAAGCCTTGAAGAGTAGGTGATGTCACATCGCACAGTTTTGTTCAACTGTGATTTGTTCGATGACTTCATCAGGTAACTAAATTGAATATGTATATCTTATATATATATATATATATTAAACTATTCATATTTTTTTATCTACAGGGAACATAAAACAATGATAAATAGAAAGAATCCTTCATTATCTTTGAGAATGAGGAAGACTATGCATAGCAAAGAGTTTTCTGCTTGGTTAAAATTGAAGGTAAAAATATTACTATTTAAAATAACTAAATAAATATTTAATTAATTTTAATATTCATTTATATTGAAAGTATAGAGTTTTTATTGTTGACTCTGTCTCTGAGTAAATAAGATCTTTGTTTTTTGGTCCTAATACCATGGTTCGTGACTGTAAATAAATTGTTATCAATGGGTACAAATTTATTGTCACCTAATGAGAAAAGAACATGAGAACACAACATGATGGTGTTATGGTTATTGCCACAATAGATTGTTATGCAAGTGCATCAGATAGTACACCATGATTTTAAAATGTGGGTTATTATGGAGTCGTTGAAAAAATAATAATGTTGGATTATTAATCTCATGGACGAGTCATGATGATGAAATGAAATTGGTTGGATTCGATGACAAGACAGGTCACATTCATTGATGATTGTGGATTTCAAGTAATTAATATGACTCACACTCTTGCTACCGAAGAACCATATGTATTGGAATCAATGGATAAACAAGTTTTTTATATCAAAGAACAACTTCGACCTGAATTTTGTGTCATAGTTTAAGTAATTCCAAGACATATTTTTGATGATGGTGATGATGGAATTGAAACCATCCCTACTGCCATTGAACCAATCCATTTAATTCATTTGATGACTCCAATAGCTCAATTTTCAGAGTTGACTGTGAACCAGAAGTTATGGTGGGAAATATATAAAATCATCCATTCATGTTCTCAATTGTTTTGGTTTACCTCGATTTGGGTTGTTAAGGTTAGTTCTATTCAAATTGATTTAATATAGAAACCTACATCATCTAGTTGTGCTAAAGAAATTAAATTTTTCTTTAATTTTGACAATTTCTTTTCCACTTATGAATTTGGTAGAATCAATGTTCCATTATTTTAATAGACTGATGACACTCAGTAAATAATCAGCCTAATAAAAATTAAATTTCTTTATTACATCTTGTACAAATTATTGATTTCATTGTATATTTGTTCAAGCTCACCTAAAACAATGATTAGTTAAATTATTCATGAATCCCCCTATTCCCTCTCATTTATTTTGTTTTTTGGGTTACACATTAGTTATCCTTTTCTATTTACCTCCATATTTCTTTTCAAATGCAGGAAATGAAACCAATTGAAGAGAGGCGACAAAAACAGATTATTGACAACAATAGTCACATGACCGAGCTGGGCATTCCACCTCCAGTTCCTGAAGTGAGTATTTTATTTAAAATATATTTATTTATATTATATATAATGTCATATGATTAATTGTTTACACATTTTTTCAGGATCTATCTATTAGGCGACAGTTATTTGATGAGCAGTCGAGTAGTGGTCCCAGTACTCAGGGTGTTCGTATGAGGGGGTGGTACCAGAGCTAGACGATCTAGTCGGTATACTCGATTAGACCCCATCCCTACCACTGGAATACCGTCCATCCCACATTCTGATCTTGGTGTGACTTTAGGGACACATGGGATATTTAGGCCTCCCATTTTTTCACCACCCTTTACATCTAACCCTCCTCACCCATATATATCATATCAGATGATGATTCCCACTCCCCATCTAGCATTTGGCCAGCCATCCCTTTCATCTTCTTTTACTACTTCTTCGATCTCTCCGGGCTTTTATATTTCATATTCTTCGACTCCTGCTCTGCCAGAGTCTATCCCTAAGGAGCATACATTAGGACTCACACAATATGTACAGGGTGTTCCTTCAGTTCTTGTGGATCCATCAGTGCCCATTGATCAGACTACCATAGGTATACTTATACAACACTAACAAATTGTTACACCATTATTTATTTTCATTATAACATGTATTGATAAAATATTTGTTTTTCTTTCATAACAGATACATCTACTGAAAGGAGGTAGGGGTGGGGGCGTAAACGCATGTGTGTGGTGTGGAACCACCAGACATAGTTTATGGTGGACTAAAATGAATATAGTCATATGATTGAAAGATCAGGGCAGCAATATCAGAGTTTTTTTGGAAACACTTTCCAAATACTCCGACATCATTCCGGTCAGTCCGCTCTCATGGAGACAGCTGCCAAATGAAGTTAAGGATAAAGCCTGGGCAGAGATATGGGTAAAAAAATCAGTTGTATTTAATAAAATATATTAATTTTTGTATTTATATTAATTAATATTTTGGTTCCATCTTTGGTTTAATTTCCCCGATGGTGAGGGTGCACCGCCAGCACGTCTAAAGGATTTAGGCAAGATTTGGAGAGATTATAAGAATGCTTTATACATTGGATGGCATGATAGAGTGGTCACAGAGTTAGAGGCAGTCCCTGTGATGGATGACTATCCATTAGAACAATACCGACAGATGATTACTCATTTAGCGGCTAGACAATTTATAGTATTAATCAAATTAGAAGTATTTAAATGAAAAATTTCTGGTTTTTCATTAATACTAATTATTAAATTTTATTTAGGATGCATCTGGAAGAAATAAAAAAACATTGATGCTAAGAAATAATTCCACACATTGGGATGTACTTTGATACCAGATCATGAGAGAAATCTGGTATGACAGTTTATAATCATTCTTTACGACTTGCACTTTTTATTACTTCATCCGTAATGTATTTTATTGCTATATTTGTTATATAATTTTAGTTATGCAATTACATTTTTGGTATCCTATTTTTAATTATGGTTTCCAACATTCAATGTCACTATAAAGGGATAAATTTAATATAAAAGGATGTGAGCCTCGAGCAAAAATGTTTTACTTGAGTAGAAAGAAGAAAGATGGAAGTGCGGTTAATGAACCTACTCAGTAGTAGATTGTATGTTTTACTTTGTAGATTTAAAATTTTAATCTCTATTTTGTATCTTAATAATATATTTATATTTGTAACAAGATACATTAGAGGCATTTGATGCCTAGGACCCTGATAATTTTGGGCCAAACGATCACTTACATCAGGTGTTGGGAGATGATCACCCTGGTAGAGTACGCTGCTAGGTTGGGAAGAGTATAGTTCCGACGAGGTATTGGCCCTCCTCAGGTATGAGTTGTAGTTCCACCGAGTTGCAGTAGGTTAAGGCACAGGAAGAACAGGCTGACAAAAGGGCCACAGATATGGAAGCATAGTCTGCTATGGAAAACACTGCATTTATGAAACTAATGGAAGCTTTACGTCCAACACTTCCACCAGAGGCCAACACTGCTTGTGAGGAATATAT
Source organism: Viscum album (assembly GCA_963277665.1). Lineage (NCBI taxonomy): Eukaryota > Viridiplantae > Streptophyta > Magnoliopsida > Santalales > Viscaceae > Viscum > Viscum album. Next base: position 352,395,289 of record OY728123.1, read on the forward strand.
GTCATCGATGCGTTCTATATATGGTGAACCAGGTGGAAGTTCTTGTGGTGGTCGAGATGATGGCGAGGAGGAGGCTAAGGTGGAGGAGGACGAGGGCGAGGATGAGGCCGAGGTGGAGGAGGAAGGCGAGGAGGATGCTGAGGCAGAGGAGGAGGGCGATGTGAAGGCTGAGGTTGAGGATGAGGACGAGGAGGAGGGCAAGGACGATGATGGGGACAACGATGAGGGTGAGGGTGAAGGTGAAGATAATGGTGATGATAGTGATGGTGATGAGGGATAGATTGATCCATTACATTTTTGACTGATTTTACTAAAATTTGATGTTTATAGATTTGGTGTGACTGAATATATGTGTGATTAGGTAGGTCACATTATCTTTATTTTTTCATCTATAAATAATAAAACTTTATTTGATGATTTGTTGTGAAATACCCCTATTTTAATGAAATTTTAATTTTTTAGTGGAATTTAGAAAATTGGTGGTCTGATTAGAAGTTGATATAATGAAATTATTTTTTTAACATTGAAATAATTTGCTTAGAAAATATGTAAATACCATCCCATGAACCCGGGACAGCCCCTCAGACAACCCCCACCCTCCTCCCTATACCCCAGACAGCCCCACAGACAGCCCCACAGAGAGCCCCCTAGAGATCCCCCCCACCCTCCTTCATGGACCCCTGACACCCCCTCCTCCATGGACCGCAGACAGCCCCCCGAACCTCCTCCCTGGACCCCGAACAGCCCCCTAGAAAGCCCCCGGACATCCCCCCCCCCCACCCTCCTCCTTGGACCCCAGACAGCCCCCCCCCCCACACACCCTCCTCCCTAGACCCCGAAGAGTCCCCCCACCCTCCTTCCTGGACCCCGAACACCCCCTCCTCCCTGGACCCCAGATACCCCCCCCCCCTCCACCTCTGTGAACCCCAGAGAGCCCCCTGGACAGCCCCCCACCCTCCTTCCTGGACCCCAGACAGCCCCCCCCCCCACCCTGCTTCTTCGACCCTGGAAAGCTCCCCAAACCTCCTCCCTGGACCCCAGACAACCCCCACCCACCTTCCTTGACCCTGGAAAACCACCATCCTTTCTAGACCTTGGACACCCCCACCGACCTCCTACCAAGAAAAACCCCCACCACATATATACTCATCCTCCACTGGGTACCTCACACAACTGTGTATCCCCAACATCATCACACCAATCACTACATCATAAGGTCGTTGAGCCCAATCTAAGCTCTCTTAAAGATTCACCCTAAATCCCAATCTAATTAACATTCCATTACTATTACTTTAGTACCAAGAACCGACCACCTACCTTGATTCTAGAGACAATCACACTCCTAATTTGGTGTCTCAAATCCCAATCTATTATCTCTTCAAGATTCACCCTAAATCCCAATGTAAAAGATGGTTTTAGAGCTTCGGAAGAAGACTATAGGAGAGTGAAAACCCTAATCGAAAAGATGAATCAAGGAGAGGATTTTAAGTAAAAACAATAGACATTCAGAAAACTAACCAAATGCTTTCTGATTGTATTTACAATTTATCACAAGGATCCATGGGTCATTTGTGACATGTAAAAGTCAACCCGGTCTTAATTTGAGGCACGGTGTGGCCTGTACCACTCAAAGTGTCTCACTTTTATTTGAGTTGGACAACATTTAAAGTGAAAACAACAACTAGCATACAGAAAACCAACCAAATGCATTTTGATTCTGTTGATACATTAGGAAAATGATCCATGGGTCATTTTTGATGATTACGAGTCAACCCCACCTAAATTCTAGGAACGGTGTGGCCGGTACCAGTCAAATTGTCTAACATTTATTTGAAATGGACAATATTTTAAGTGAAAACAAAAATGTGCATACGGAAAACTAACAAAACACATTCGTATTCTATTGATACATTAGGAAAATGATCCATGGCTCATTTGTGACGTGTACAAGTCAACCCCACCTCATTCTGAGGCATGGTGTGGCCGGTACCACTCAAACTGTCTCACTTTTATTTGAAGTGGACATGATTTTAAGTGAAAGCAGTAACTTGCATACAAAAAACTGACCAAATGCTTTCTGATTGTATTGATACTTCAGGAAAATGATCCATGGGTCATTTCTGACGTGTACGAGTCAACCACTCCTCAATATGAGGTATGATGTGGCCGGTATCACTCAAAGTGTCTATTTTATTTAAAATGGACACTGTTTCAAGTAAAAACAGCAGACATTCAGAAAACTAACCAAACGTATTCTCATTGCATGGATACTTTAGAACAAGTATCCATGGGTCATTTCTTATGTGTAAGAGTTAACCCCATCTCAATCCGAGGGACGGTGTGGTCATTACCACTCAAAGTGTCTCACTTTTATTTGAAATGGACAAGATTTTAAGTGAAAACAAAAACTTGCATATGGAAAACTGACCAAATGCCTTAGGATTATATTTATACATTGTGAAAATGATCCACGGGTCATTTTTGGAAAGTATGGGTCAAATATTCCTCAATATGGGGCATGGTGTGGCCGGTACCATTCAAACCGTCACACTTTTATTTGAAATGGATAGGATTTTAAGTGAAAACAACAACTTGAAAACGGAAACCCAACCAAATGCTTTCTGATAGTACTTATACTTAAGTAAAATGATCCATGGGTCATTTGTGATGTTTATGAGTCAACCTCGCCTCAATATGAGGCACGGTGTGGCTGGTATCCCTCAAAGTGTCTCACTTTTATTTGAATTGGACAACATTTTAAGTGAAAACAACAAATGACATACAGAAAACCAACCAAACACTTTCATATTTTGTTGATACTTTATGAAAATTATCCATGGGCCATTTGTGATGTGTAAAAGCCATCCAAACCTCAATCCAAGGCACGGTGTGGCTGGTACCACTCAAATTGTCTCACATTTATTTGAATAGGACAATATTTAAAGTGAAGACAAAAACTTTCATTCAAAAAACTGACCAAACGAATTAGGATTTTGTTGATACATTAATATAATGTTACATGGGTCATTTGGGACGTGTTCGAGTCAACCCCACATCAATATGAGGCATGGTGTGTCCGGTAGCACTCAAACTGTCTCACTTTTATTTGAAATGGACAGAATTTTAAGTGAAAACAACAACTTGAATACGGAAAACCGACAAAATGATTTATGATTGTATTGATACATCAAGAAAATGATACAAGGGCCATTTATGATGTGTACAGGTCAAATATACCTGAATCTGAGGCACGGTGTGGCTGGTATCTCTCAAAGTATCTCTCTTTTTTTTAAAATGGACACAGTTTTAAGTAAAAAAACTAGATAGTCGGAAAACTAACCAAACGTATTCTGATTGTGTTGATACTTTAGCACAAGGATCCATGGGTCATTTGTGACGTGTACGAGTAAAACCCGTCTCAATATAAGGGATGGTGTGGCTGTTTCCACTCAAAGTGTCCCACATTTATTTGAAATGGACAAGATTTTAAGTGAAAACCACAACTTGCATATGGAAAACTGACCAAACGCATTTGGATTCTATTGATAACTTATGAAAAGGATCCATGGGTCATTTGTGACGTGTAAAAGTCAACTCCACCTCAATCTGAGGCATGGTGTGTAACACCCGAGACTTTTATGTTATATCAAAGGAATCTTTTTCTACACAACACTTGCTTGACTTGCTTTACACGCAATCGCGACCTTCCTCGATAGCTTGCGTCGTACGCAATACCGAGTTTCACTAAACAACAATATGCTATTAAAACTAGCCGTTATGAATAGTAATAACCACTTTTTAAAATTTTATAAATTTTATTTTTCAAAATGGACTTCATTTTTGGACTCAGACTATCGAAATTAGCCAAGGGTGAAATTTTGGTATTTTTCTGAAAACTTTCAATTTTTGATGAATAGTGAAACCACTAAGTGGTAGGTTAAAAAACAGAATTTTGCATAAAACTTAATTTTACCGCTTCTGTGAATGGAATTTCGAAAATCCGAGAGACACGGTTAATATCAAGGACTAAAATGTGGTTCAATGAGATGAAAATAATTTTTTGGTGAATAGTAACTTTTTACGATTTTTACCACGGTTAATAGTAAATAGGGTAACTAAGGGTAAATATGATATTAATATTACCCTAACACATGTCCTAATTATATTGGACAAGTGTAATTCGACCAAAAACAAACTTAGGAATAAAATATGACCATTTAGGCCCACTTGGATTAGATTAGGACATTTATTATTAATTTATTATTAAAGAAGGGTTAAAATAGTTAAAATCAAAGTTTAATAAGTAAATCATTTTTAATATGGGGTTATACATAAGATAAATTCGATTGTAAATATTCATTAGAAAGCTAAAAATATTTCCTACATGATGGTATTTTATTTGTAATTTTTAGACGTCAAATAATATAATTTATTTATGACACAAAGATGATGCAGTAATTATCTTATTAATGAAATATTGACATAATTGATAATATAAATACCAAAATAAATGTAATTTAAGACTTTTTATGAATTACACTAATTTTCTAGGTTACTATGATATATTAGTGTTTATTTAATCAACTTGGTTCGAACATATAATTCTGTTATGACTTTCAAACAAATCATATATCAAATAGTATCAAAATTGACACAAAATAGTTTTTAAATAAAATATTATATTATTAATTGTTATTTTATTCCTAAAAATCTAAGGTTCGGCCAAATGACTTAGATAAGGATATATATATTAATAATAAACAATTTGGGGTTCGTTTGGCATGTTATAGTAAGTGTATTAACCATATAGTGAAAGAAAACAAAAAGACACGGTAAAAGTTAAAATAATTAACTTAGAGTTAAATCTAATTGATAAGGTTAAAATAATACCCTAAACTTGTCTAAATCCTATTGGTTGATAGGATTTCGACCCATCCCCACTTTAGGTTCGAAATAAGACCCTTTGGAACCATTATAAACCAATTTTGACTTTAATATAAAATAATATTTTGAGATAATCCTAAGGTGCCCCTCTCCTCCCTTATAAAAGGGCACCTCCTCCCCCTCCTCCTCACACCAAATTGAGCACTCAAGCTCGGCCAACCCCTGCCATTTTCTCCTCTCCACTTCCCTAGAATAATCCTAGAGGTCCTGGTCTTCTCCAAAGACCAATCTTAGTTCCTTAAGTGGAGGATTCAAAGAAGCGTTCCAAAGAAGAGGTAATATCCATTACCGATCTTTTCAATTTCTTTCTTCTTCAACTTCTTCTTCTTTAGTTGTTTCATGATAAAGTAATAACATCAGTATTAATTACATACTGATATGTTATTATAAATATGAAACAACCCTAATTCACCTTCTATCCATCCTACGGAAAAATGAAATCACCACGCGTGCGTACGTACGGAATACCGTCTCCACGCCGTGGTGTAATCTATTTTCCACCATCACCTTACAAGGATGGGTATAATGGTGTAATGAGTAACTACATATGATTATTATGAAGTAATATTGATACTGAAATAATATATATATACTCCAATACAATTCCACGATCATAGGAACGATATCATCACTCGTGCGTACGTACGGAATACCGTCTCCACGATGTGATGCGACTCGTTCTACATGATCTTCATTTCATAATGATTATATAAATGAATTGAATGAATGAATATGGTATATACTACACTAATACCATTCTGGAAATGAATTATCTATAACCTAAAGATAAGAATAAGAATTTATTCGACAAAACACGCATAAGAACAAAAAGTTATAAAGACCCGAGTAACAAGTAACAATGAAATATTACTAACAAGAAGCTAATAATATGAACATATATGATATCATATAAATATGTATGATTCTGGAATAATTCAATAACATTATTTAAACCATTATACAGGAGCTTCGGACACGTACAAAGCAAATTGGACCTAAGGTAAGGGAAAATATCACAATCTCACTTTTATCCGAGATTTTTTTTACTTTGGTAATTACTGGGGTGTATTTTATCATCCACATCCATGTGCCCTAGATATGTAATATTATTTCCTTCCTTCTACAATAGTTTATATCCAATTTTACCCTTCGTTAAGTTTTTTGTAAAAGATATGAAAGGAATCTTTTGTCATTTTTCGTACGAGGTACTTTTTGACTTTTCCGACAAAAGTTAGAAGAATGTTTTTTTTAACTTATACGGCTTGAATGGATTTTTAAAACATTATTTCCAAGAAGCTTCCTTTACAAGTTTTCATGTTTATTTTTAATCAACTTCTTTTATTTTAAAGTTGTATGACATGTTATGAAAGGAAAAATGTTTTTGAAGAAGAAATGATATTTTCCTCAAGAATGAAGTTCAAGTGTTTTATCAAAATTATTTTCCATCTAAGATAATAAAGGGTTCTGTTTTTATCCCTATTATTACATTGATTTGATCATGCTGTGATGGAATTATTTTTTTGACTTCCATTATCTTATATGAATTGATTTATGATGTCATGATGTTTCAAGAATCCCATTTTTGTTACATGTGTTATGCGATGATGTATGTTTTATGATTATGTGGCAGACATAAGAAAGGATTCATTATAAGATGGGTGGGACCTATATCTCCCTCCAATGAATTGGGTAAAGATTTTATATCTCATGAGATAGACATGGCTGGAACGGAAGGTTATTTCAGTTCAGTGATACAGGACTGAAACGAGGAGTGAACTCGGTTCAGAAAGGGACTTTGTCCACTAAGATAGTCTTGGAAATGAGTCATGACTAACAAGAAATGATTTTCCATGATTATGTGTGCATGTCACAAAGTTTCAAGTCTTATGTTATGATTATGGGGATCTCATTTTCACTTCTATGATTTATTCCATGATAAGATATTATGATCTCTTTTGCAGGTTTTGATTTTCAAAAAGATATGATATGATTTTTATTTCCTTTATTTGCCCTTGCTGAGCATTTGAGCTCACCCTTTTATGTTTTCTTTTCCCCAGGTCAGGAAGATGGATATTAAGTAGAATATGCTAAAAGGGACCCTAGATATGATGAAATAAATGTGAGACACTGTAGAAGATTTATGAACCAATTGTTTATGATTCCCAGTTTCTAAAGACACTATACCAATACGGTCCTTTGTGGTTTTGTCATATGTTGTAATAAGTGTGCTTCAATTTTGAAGTATTAACAATGTATGTAAAGTATGGGTCGTTATAGTTGGTATCAGAGGAAAGGTATAGTCAACCTTTTGAAACTAGGATGTGAAAGCCTTAGTAAGAACCCTAAGAATAAGTCTAAGCATAGAACACAATCTTAGAAATGGCCATGAATAACCTAGGATAAGACCATAAGCATGAAAATTTTATTCTTGAATTATGTGGTTTCCTATTATAATTAGTGTTGCTCACACTATTCTTCTTGGTTTTAGTCAATGGCTGGAACCCGAAGGAACCGTGTTAATGCGGAATGCGATGGGCAATGCAATGATTGTCCCCCTGAGCAACCAAACGATATGGGAGCTGGAATGCAAAATCTTGTAGCCATGCTCACACAACTTTCTCAAGCTATGAATCATGCAGGATTTCCAAACGAGCAAAGGAGGGAGCAACATTCTGTTGAATCCTTCATGAGGCAGCGTCCACCTTCTTTCAGCGGGTCTACTGATCCATTAGTTGCTGAACAATGGATTAGTACTACTGAAAAGATATTTTCAGTTCTTCAATGTTCTGAGCATGATAAAGTCATCCTAGTAGTGTACCGTTTGGAAGGAGATGCTGATCAATGGTGGAATCTTGTTAAGAATACGAGGCAAAGGGATGAAATTGAGTCTATGGAATGGGACGAGTTCAAGAACTTATTTTTCAATAAGTACTTCCCTCGTATTCTCCGAACAAATATGGAGAAAGAGTTTCTTGAACTGAAGCAAAGGGATGATGAATCTGTTGGTACCTATGAAGCAAATTTTACAAGACTTGCAAGGTACGCTTCTGGTATTATTATCCAGCCTGAGAGTAAGATCGATCGATTCTTTAGTGGCTTAAAACCAAGTCTTCGAAGGGCGTTAGCCATAAGAGACTTCAATAGCTACGAGGAAATCGTTCGATGTGCTCTCAAAGTCGAGATGGAGATTGGAGTAACCCATCAGTCAAATGGGTTTGATAAGAAGAGGAAGATGGAATTCAAAGAAAAATCTAAAGAGCACACTGAAAAGAAGATGACCTTTCCCTTATGCTCAAAGTGTGGAAAGAAACATGGAGGGAGTTGTCTTAAAGGGACAAGTAAATGTTTTAAATGTGGAAAGGAAGGTCATCGGGCATTTGAATGCCGTGATAATGGGAAGAAGATGTCTAATGATGCAAAAAAAGGAAGGGATACACAGAATGAACCTACTACACTTCAATGTTTCAAGTGCAAGGAGATGGGGCATTATGCCAATCAATGCCCAAATCCAAGGGTTGATGATGATGGTCGACGTCAACAAAATCTTAAGGCTAAAGACAAAGGAAAGTCACATGCAATTTCTATCAGCGATGTGGAGTATGATAACGATGTGGTGAAAGGTACACTTACCATCCACTCTAAAGTAGAAAATGTTTTATTTGATTCTGGATCCACCCACTCTTTTATTTCTGAAGACTTTTCTATGGGTATCACCGTATTACCTCAACAATTAGATGTTGAGTTAGCCGTGACAACACCTAATGGAACATCAATCACATCAAAAGTTTATAATTCTTCTCCGATCGAAGTTTGTGGGAAAGTGCTTCCTGCAAATCTTGTGATCCTTCCTTTAGTGGAATTTGATGTGATTCTTGGCATGGATTGGCTTTCTCTACATGGAGCTCATATCAATTTCCAAAGAAGGGAAGTCACATTTCATATTCCAGATCAATCTACGATCGTATACCAATGCAAGGATGAACATAACCTTCCAGTGGAAATTTCTTCCATCTTATGGGTATTGATTCCACTAAATGAAGGTTATTTATCTCAAATGGTTGGTGAGAAACTCACGATTAAGAATATGCCCATTTTACGGGAGTTTGATGATGTCTTTCCAGAGGAATTACCAGGTCTTCCACCAAATCGTGAAGTTGAGTTTTCAATAGAACTCGTACCGGGTGCTTTGCCTATTTCAAAGACACCTTATAGAATGGCCCCAATTGAGTTGCAGGAATTGAAGAAGCAACTCTAAGAGAATCTTGATAAGGGATTCATACGCCCTAGTGCGTCACCTTGGGGAGCACCTGTTCTATTTGTTAAGAAGAAATATGGATCAATGAGACTCTGCATTGATTATCGATAACTTAACAAGATCACTATCAAGAACAAATATCCTCTCCCACGCATAGATGACTTATTTGACCAACTACGCAGAGCTCAATACTTTTCCAAGATTGATCTTCGTTCAGGGTATCATCAATTAAGGGTCAAAAGGGAGGATATACCAAAGACGGCTTTCCGTACAAGGTATGGACACTATGAATTTATAGTGATTCCATTTGGTCTTACTAATGCCCCTACTATCTTCATGGATCTAATGAATAGAGTCTTTAGAGACTATCTTGATCAATTTGTGGTAGTCTTTATAGACGATATTCTTGTCTATTCAAAGAGCAAGGAAGAGCATGAATATCACTTGAGAATTATATTTAAGACCCTGAGAAAGGAGAAGCTTTATGCCAAATTTACCAAGTGTGAATTTTGGCTTCAAAAAGTTGCATTTTTGGGTCATATAATCTCAAAAGAGGGGATATCTGTGGATCCAGCAAAAACAGAGGTTATTGAAAGATGGTCGAGACCAACCACAGTAACTGAGATCCGAAGTTTTCTTGGTTTGGCTGGATATTATCGACGTTTTGTAAAAGATTTTTCACGATTATCTAATCCACTCACCAAGTTGACTCGGAAAGGAGTTAAGTTTGTCTGGACAGAGGAATGTGAAGAGAATTTCAAGGAGTTGAAAAGAAGGTTATCCAGTGCACCTGTGCTCACACTGCCTTGTAGTGGAGAAAGGTTTTTGATCTACAGTGATGCATCCAAGAAGGGATTGGGGTGTGTTCCTATGCAAAATGATATGGTGATTGCTTATGCCTCACGACAGTTGAAAATCCATGAGCAAAATTACCCAACACATGATTTGGAGTTGGCTGCGGTAATCTTTGCATTAAAGATTTGGAGGCATTACCTTTATGGTGAAAGGTGTGATATTTATACTGATCATAAAAGTTTAAAGTATATTTTCACACAAAATGAGTTGAATATGCGTCAAAGAAGATGGTTGGAGCTGATTAAGGATTATGACTGCTCAATCCATTACCACCCTGGGAAAGCAAACAAGGTGGCAGATGCATTAAGTCGACAAGACCATGTTAGTTTATCCATGATGAGGATCACAGAAGATCCAATATTTATGGATTTACAAAGGATGGATCTTGGAATTATAATGGAAGGGGAAAAATCTTATCTTTCTCAAATGAATGTTCAACCATCTATACATGTGAAGATTAAAGAGGCACAGAAAGAAGATGTCGAGTTACAAAAGAAGGTGAGAAATGTTCCTGAATTCAACCTTGATTGTGATGGGATAATAAAGTTCAGGAATCGGGTTTGTGTTCCTCCCATCCCCTAATTAAAGAATGAGCTGCTCGATGAGGCTCATAGTTCATCATTCTCTATTCATCCTGGAAGCACGAAGATGTATAGGGACCTGAAAGAGTACTTCTGGTGGGATGGCATGAAAAGAGATGTTGCTGAATTTGTCTCTCGATGCTTGGTTTGTCAACAAGTTAAAGCTGAGAGACAGAAGTCTAAGGGGATGTTACAACCATTACCCATACCTGAATGCAAATGGGAAAACATCACTATGGACTTTGTCACAGGACTTCCTAAAACATCCAAAGGCAATAATGCTATTTGGGTCATAGTTGATCGTCTTACAAAGTCTGCACACTTCATTCCTATTAGAGAGGATTTCTCTCTAGATCAGCTTGCCAGGATATATGTAAAGGAAGTGGTAAGATTACATGGAGTACCACTTTCTATTATATCTGATCGGGATCCGAGATTTACCTCGAAGTTCTGGCGAAGTCTTCAGCATACTCTGGATACAGAGTTGAGTTTCAGCACTGCTTATCATCCCCAGACAGACGGTCAGTCTGAGAGAACAATTCAAACCCTAGAAGATATGTTGAGATCTTGCTCTATGGATTTAAAAGGAGGTTGGGATCAACACCTACCTTTGGTAGAATTTTCTTATAATAATAGCTTTCACTCCATTATTCAGATGGCTCTTTATGAAGCTCTCTATGGAAAGAAATGCAGGACTCCAACTTGCTGGGATGAAGTTGGGGAAAGAAAGCTATTAGGACCTGATCTCGTTGATGAAATGGCAGAAAAGGTCAGATCTATTCAACAACACATAAGAGCAGCTCAGAGTCGACAGAAAATCTATGCCGACAACCGAAGAAAAGACCTAGAGTTTGAAGTGGGTGATAAAGTGTTCTTACGAATATCTCCCTGGAAGAGGGTTATGAGATTTGGAAAGAAGGGGAAGTTGAGCCCTAGATATATCGGTCCTTTTGAAATACTGGATCGTGTTGGGAAGGTAGCTTACCGATTGGCGCTTCCACCGAATCTCTCTCAAGTTCACGATGTGTTCCATGTATCTCTCCTGAGAAAGTACATACCAGATCCTTCACATGTACTCAGCTCAGAAGTTGTACCGCTGGAGCAAGATCTTTCTTATGAAGAACAGCCGATAGAGATTCTGGATCGTAGCGAAAAAGTCCTACGAAACAAGACCACTCGCTTGGTGAAAGTTTTATGGAGGAACCACCAACTTGAAGAAGCTACATGGGAGCTTGAGGATATGATGAGGGAGAAGTATCCTCATCTGTTTGTTACAAAGTAACGAATTTCGAGGGCGAAATTCTTTTTAAGGGGGGTAGAATGTAACACCCGAGACTTTTATGTTATATCAAAGGAATCTTTTTCTACACAACACTTGCTTGACTTGCTTTACACGCAATCGCGACCTTCCTCGATAGCTTGCGTCGTACGCAATACCGAGTTTCACTAAACAACAATATGCTATTAAAACTAGCCGTTATGAATAGTAATAACCACTTTTTAAAATTTTATAAATTTTATTTTTCAAAATGGACTTCATTTTTGGACTCAGAATATCGAAATTAGCCAAGGGTGAAATTTTGGTATTTTTCTGAAAACATTCAATTTTTGATGAATAGTGAAACCACTAAGTGGTAGGTTAAAAAACAGAATTTTGCATAAAACTTAATTTTACCGCTTCTGTGAATGGAATTTCGAAAATCCGAGAGACACGGTTAATATCAAGGACTAAAATGTGGTTCAATGAGATGAAAATAATTTTTTGGTGAATAGTAACTTTTTACGATTTTTACCGCGGTTAATAGTAAATAGGGTAACTAAGGGTAAATATGATATTAATATTACCCTAACACATGTCCTAATTATATTGGACAAGTGTAATTCGACCAAAAACAAACTTAGGAATAAAATATGACCATTTAGGCCCACTTGGATTAGATTAGGACATTTATTATTAATTTATTATTAAAGAAGGGTTAAAATAGTTAAAATCAAAGTTTAATAAGTAAATCATTTTTAATATGGGGTAATACATAAGATAAATTCGATTGTAAATATTCATTAGAAAGCTAAAAAGATTTTCTACATGATGGTATTTTATTTGTAATTTTTAGACATCAAATAATATAATTTATTTATGACACAAAGATGATGCAGTAATTATCTTATTAATGAAATATTGACATAATTGATAATATAAATACCAAAATAAATGTAATTTAAGACTTTTTATGAATTCCACTAATTTTATAGGTTACTATGATATATTAGTGTTGATTTAAGCAACTTGGTTCGAACATATAATTTTGTTATGACTTTCAAACAAATCATATATCAAATAGTGTCAAAATTGACACAAAATAGTTTTTAAATCAAATATCATATTAGTAATTGTTATTTTATTCCTAAAAATCTAAGGTTCGGCCAAATGACTTAGATAAGGATATATATATTAATAATAAACAATTTGGGGTTCGTTTGGCATGTTATAGTAAGTGTATTAACCAAATAGTGAAAGAAAACAAAAAGACACGGTAAAAGTTAAAATAATTAACTTCGAGTTAAATCTAATTGATAAGGTTAAAATAATACCCTAAACTTGTCTAAATCCTATTGGATGATAGGATTTCAACCCATCCCCACTTTAGCTTCGAAATAAGACCCTTTGGAACCATTATAAACCGATTTTGACTTTAATATAAAATAATATTTTGAGATAATCCTAAGGTGCCCCTCTCCTCCCTTATAAAAGGGCACCTCCTCCTCCTCACACCAAATTGAGCACTCAAGCTCGGCCAACCCCTGCCATTTTCTCCTCTCCACTTCCCTAGAATAATCCTAGAGGTCCTGTTTTTCTCCAAAGACCAATCTTAGTTCCTTAAGTGGAGGATTCAAAGAAGCGTTCCAAAGAAGAGGTAATATCCATTACCGATCTTTTCAATTTCTTTCTTCTTCAACTTCTTCTTCTTTAGTTGTTTCATGATAAAGTAATAACATCAGTATTACTTAAATACTGATATGTTATTATATATATGAAACAACCCTAATTCACCTTCTATCCATCCTACGGAAAAATGAAATCACCACGCGTGCGTACGTACGGAATACCGTCTCCACGCCGTGGTGTAATCTATTTTCCACCATCACCTTACAAGGATGGGTATAATGGTGTAATGAGTAACTACATATGATTATTATGAAGTAATATTGATACTGAAATAATATATATATACTCCAATACAATTCCACGATCATAGGAACGATATCATCACTCGTGTGTACGTACGGAATACCGTCTCCACGATGTGATGCGACTCGTTCTACATGATCTTCATTTCATAATGATTATATAAATGAATTGAATGAATGAATATGGTATATACTACACTAATACCATTCTGGAAATGAATTATCTATAACCTAAAGATAATAATAAGAATTTATTCGACAAAACACGCATAAGAACAAAAAGTTATAAAGACCCGAGTAACAAGTAACAATGAAATATTACTAACAAGAAGCTAATAATATGACCATATATGATATCATATAAATATGTATGATTCTGGAATAAGTCAATAACATTATTTAAACCATTATACAGGAGCTTCGGACACGTACAAAGCAAATTGGACCTAAGGTAAGGGAAAATATCACAATCTCACTTTTATCCGAGATTGTTTTTACTTTGGTAATTACTGGGGTGTATTTTATCATCCACATCCATGTTCCCTCGATATGTAATATTATTTCCTTCCTTCTACAATAGTTTATATCCAATTTTACCCTTCGGTAAGTTTTTTGTAAAAGATATGAAAGGAATCTTTTGTCGTTTTTCGTACGAGGTACTTTTTGACTTTTTCGAAAAAAGTTAGAAGAATGTTTTTTTTAACTTATACGGCTTGAATGGATTTTTAAAACATTATTTCCAAGAAGCTTCCTTTACAAGTTTTCAAGTTTATTTTTAATCAACTTCTTTTATTTTAAAGTTGTATGACATGTTATGAAAGGAAAAATGTTTTTGAAGAAGAAAGGATATTTTCCTCAAGAATGAAGTTCAAGTGTTTTATCAAAATTATTTTCCATCTAAGATAATAAAGGGTTCTGTTTTTATCCCTATTATTACATTGATTTGATCATGCTGTGATGGAATTATTTTTATGACTTCCATTATCTTATATGAATTGATTTATGATGTCATGATGTTTCAAGAATCCCATTTTTGTTACATGTGTTATGCGATGATGTATGTTTTATGATTATGTGGCACACATAAGAAAGGATTCATTATAAGATGGGTGGGACCTATATCTCCCTCCAATGCATTGGGTAAAGATTTTATATCTCATGAGATAGACATGGCTGGAACGGAAGGTTATTTCGGTTCAGTGATACAGGACTGAAACGAGGAGTGAACTCGGTTCAGAAAGGGACTTTGTCCACTAAGATAGTCTTGGCAATGAGTCATGACTAACAAGAAATGATTTTCCATGATTATGTGTGCATGCCACAAAGTTTCAAGTCTTATGTTATGATTATGGGGATCTCATTTTCACTTCTATGATTTATTCCATGATAATATATTATGATCTCTTTTGCAGGTTTTGATTTTCAAAAAGATATGATATGATTTTTATTTCCTTTATTTGCCCTTGCTGAGCATTTGAGCTCACCCTTTTATGTTTTCTTTTCCCCATGTCAGGAAGATGGATATTAAGTAGAATATGCTAAAAGGGACCCTAGATATGATGAAATAAATGGGAGACACTGTAGAAGATTTATGAACCAATTGTTTATGTTTCCCAGTTTCTAAAGACACTATACCTATACGGTCCTTTGTGGTTTTGTCATATGTTGTAATAAGTGTGCTTCAATTTTGAAGTATTAACAATGTATGTAAAGTATGGGTCGTTATATGGTGAGGCCGGTACCACTCAAATTGTATCACTTTTATTTGAAATGGACTAGATTTTAAGTGAAAAGAACAACTTGCATATGAAAAATTGAACAATCTCTTTCTAGTTGTATTGATTCTTTAGGAAAATAGTTCATGTTTCATTTGTGACATATATGAGTCAACCCCACCTCAATATAAGGCACGATGTGGCCAGTATCACTCAAAGTGTTTCTCTTTTGTTTAAAATGGACACATTTTTAAGTAAAAACAATAGATATTCGGAAAACCGACCAAACGTATTCTGATTATGTTGATACATTACCAGAAGGATACATGGGTCATTTGTGATGTTTAAGAGTCAACCCCATCTCAATATGAGGAATGGTGTGGCCAGTACCACTCAAAGTGTCTCACTTTTATTTGAAATGGACAACTTTTTAAGTGAAAATAAGAAATGGCATACAGAAAACTGACTAAACGCATTCAAATTCTGTTGATACTTTATGAAAACAATACATTGGTCATTTGTGATGTGTACGAGTCAACCCCAACTCAATCTGATGCATAGTGTCGCCTGTACCACTCAAACTATCTCACTTTTATTTCAAATGGACAAGATTTTAAGTGAAAACAACAAATTGCATATGGAAAACCGAAAAAACATATTCGGATTGTGTTGATACTTTAGCACAAGGATCCATGGTCCAGCCTCACACAATCCACTTTTCATGTGAGGAATTCTTAACCTTATTCTAAAACACATGACATTTAATACGCCAATCCCATCCTTAAATAGTGGGTTCTAGGACCAAACCAAAGACCCTTTAGGAACCCATTACCAAAGATATAATTGAATATTTATACCCACTACCCAAAATGGGGATTCATATCACATCACTCCCAGGAGACCAAACTACAATTAGCAACATACCCCCTTATTCTAATTTAAATGTCTCTGAAAAACATGTAGGCTATTCTGGTAACCCGTCTCATATGTCGATATTGGCCAATGTTTCCCACTAACACATCAAGTACCATTTATACATAGATACATATTCATTAGAGGAATATAAACTTCCCATGTACTTCCTATAACTCATATTTGGTCTAAGCACATGACCACTGCCATTGTCCATCTTATGGTTATCATGATCCTTGTCCGCTCTACCCATTTTTTTCTCTTGGTTTTAAGATAGTCAACCCAAGACCATGAGTAAACATCCCATGTGCTTTCTATAACATGTAGTCTTTTTCTCTTGTGTGTATTGGTGTTTTGGTTTGAGTTAGGAGTGAATTAAAAATTTTGAATACTCTTATGGGTGTTATTGATTTTCAATTCTAAATTTACGAATTCTGGATGTATTGAATTTTGGCTGTATGGGTAATGAATTCTAAATTTGGAATTATTTTATGTGTGTTGGATTCTAGATGTATTGGATTTTTATTTTGTATTGGTGTTATGGGTGTTATTTCATTTCAATTATGGATGTATTGTATTGTGGATGTATTGGATTCTTGATTTTTCTCTTGTGTTGTGGTTTGAGTGAGGAATGCATTTTAAATTTCTAAATTTATAAATTATGGATGAATTTTAAACATACCATGTAGGCTTTTGGATTCTGGCTGTGTGTGTGTTCTTGCAGGTTATGGAGAGATGCATGTTGGAGGGGGCTACTGGCTACTGTGGAGCTGCAGCATATGTATACCAACAGTTTTGGAAATCGTTGGTATAGCCTTTTGATGTATATTATACCAACAGTTTTATTATAACTGTTGGTATAAACTTGTACCATCAGTTTTAAAAACCATTGGTAAATGCTTTGGATGTATATTGTACACTATATACCAATGGATTAGAACCATTGGTATAAGGGTAACATATAACAACGATTTATGAAACCATCGGTATATATCTAACTTTAACACATATGCCAATGGTTTACGCAGAACCATTGGTATAATCATTTACCCACGACTTACATGGAAACGGTTTGGGAAACCATTGGTATATAATATACCAACAGTTTCTAGGCCTTTACCAACAGTTTTGAACTATTGGTAAATGCAAGAATTCCAGTAGTGAAATAAATAGCCATTATTCAATGTCTAATAAATGTTGTGGAGGAAATAAAGAAAATTGAAAAACAAAAGTACACTCTATGTATATTAATATACACGCAGTGTAGTTTTTCTGGGGATTTGTGAGAAATAATATTATTTAATTAATTAAATAATATTATGTGTAATTAACTGGGCACATGTCAAGTAATAATAATAGTAAACTGTTATAATTTGACATGGGGTCTTACAAAAAATTAAATGAAATGAATGAATGCTTTCGGGTAATTAATTATTTTTATTATTTTATGTAATTAAAAATCGCAATTATATAATTCTCATTAGCCAATCCATTTGATGGTGGTTGTGCACAATATTTCTAGAGAAATCTCTCAATCCAAGAGAGAATTATTTTCTACCAAAAATGCTCTCAAGTTATGAGAGTGATCATCCTCCAACGGATCAAGGAGATCGCTTTACAGGAGGCTTTCAAGGCGGTTGAAGGAGGACATCACAAACAAAGGAACTTCCATTCTAGCACCCAGAGATCTTGTTTGCGACATCCACAGATACATAGAGCATGTGTGGATCACCGCTAAAGGAATCCTACACTTGGATTCTATGAAGCAACGATGGATCACATCAGATCATGACCGGAAACATCAACGGAGATATAATTCCATCAAGGTAATTCTTATCTTTTAATTAAATTAATTACAAACAACATATGATTATATTCTCTATGGTTCTGGGAATCAATTCGTTTCTTTCATTATTCATTATATTCTGATGATCCAGCATTTTATTATCATGACAGATCTTGGATTGATCGATGTTAACGGAAAAATTATAGTTGGGTACACCCACCAACGTGCTTCCACTGCACCTAGAACATACACATAGATATAAATAACCAATGAAATCCAAAACATGTGTTATTCCTATTTGCGGGTACCTCCCCATGATCTCATTACTAGAGATCACCAAGTGAAAACTTTATGAGAACAAGCCCCAATGCTTATGAGCCCCAAAACTATATAGTAAAACATCTACTATGTCTGACTAATAAGATGTATCCAGAACATAGGACCCTTATTTAATATTAATGTCATAGTATCTCAAGGTTCTCATTATAACCCTATATCTAATATAACCTTTTAATATGATAATTAATCTATGGAAAGTACCATTAAATAGTGGACAAAGAAATATCTACACTATAATGGTAAGAATACATTATATATATCTAACTATATACAAGATAAGGAAATCAAAAGTACAATTCAGGATGGGTTTATGGAACCCACTATTACAACATTATAGGAAATGAATGAGAGTTTGGGAGTGTATTTATAGGAAAAGGGAGGGAAATTATTTATTAATTTCTAAACATAGGTTTTGGTTCAAATTTATAAAATAATAAAAACCCAAAACATTCCCATATTTTTTTCCAAATAGTGGTTTTAAATTTTTAATTACATTAAGAACTGATCTCATTAAAATAATACCATTATTATTGTGGATGTGAGACGTGTTCAGAAATAATTGTTTTTAAAACATTAAATAAAATATTGGCTTTGGAGGATTCTATATATATTTTTTAAATTATTTAAATAACTTCAAAAAAATTATTTTTAACTGTAATATATTTTTGGTATCTTTTCCTTTGATATAATTTATTACAACACATTGGGGCTATTATGATGTCACAATACATATCGTATATTTATACCATATTGAACATTCACCCAAAAATCCAACTATGTTGGAAAATTATGGAAAATTCTCCATTGGAAAATTTACATGATATAATTAAAAAAAATATTAATTTTTCCTAAATAATTTGTTAAATATATTAATTTACTCTTTTAAATAATAATTATTATTTAATAAAACATACTAGTTTGTTTGACATAAACTACTTTCTTTCATTATAAAAATTACATGTGGCTTAATTAAATTATATAACCATTAATATTTAAATAAATATATTTTAATAAACTATTTCCTAAATATAACATTTATTTGAAAACTCATTTCTTTATCAAAAATGGTGTATAATCATATATTCCCCTAATATAATTTTTTCCCTTTATATAAAAAATACAATTTTTGATTCTTCATATCAAAATATATTTTTTATCAAAATCGTTAAATAATAATTATATATAAAAAGTAAAAATTAAATGGGTTCAATATATTAAATATTTTATTAAAAAAAAAACATGAAAAATCATACAAATAAGGTCTTGATATATAACCCTTTATTAAACCAGAGTACACCCTAAGGGTAAGGTGTGAGTGGTAGCACTATCGTAGGGTGGTTCAATGAACATGGTTTGGAAGATTATATCTATAAGATTTAAAATATCTCAAAAAAAAGTTTGTACATGTTTCAATTAATGAATCTTGGATTATTCTTGGTTATGGGAAAATACTAGTAATTCCATCTCTTTTTTGAAAGCTCAGGTAAATGGGATTCATAGGGTATGATGCCACAATTCAACACCATGTAATATTACTTATATGTCAATTAGATATTTTGAAAACCCTTAATATATAATAATCATAATGGTCACTATATAATATCTATATTAAAAATTATTGTATTTAATGGTCCTTAAATATTGATACAGAAATTATGACCATATTTTATGACGGTCCAAAATAAAAAAAGTATAGGGATTGTGTTTTCTATACTTTAATTAAATCTTAAGTGAATTTCATTTATAAAGGTTTGGGTCGTTACATTTCCTATGATCCTCATAATTTTCTTTAACTCTTTTAAAAAGATAAATCTAATCTCTTTTTATGATGTGGGTTTTTAAAAAAATGCATTTAAAAATATTCAATTTTTTTCCATATTATCAAAAAAAATGTTTTATCACCCACCACACATTTATTTTTATTATCATTACATATTTTCAAGGATCAATTATTGAAATTTCGTTTTCAAAAGTATATTTTTAACAGTGTTTTCACTTCACCTTTATAGAAAAATTTGTACTGAGGCCCATAACAGTTTCTTAATATGAATATATTTAAATTCTTTCTAAAACATCATTTTAATGTTTTTTATGTTAACACATATTTCCACCACATTTTTCATTTTATATTAATATTTACCTATTTGTTTTCATGGTTTCTAAAAGAAATCATTTTCCCTACTGTTTTTATAAAATCTTTATTTAATATAAATTCAAATGAACAGTGATATTTATTATTTCTAAGGTGACTTTTATAAAAGTCATTGTATTTCATATAAATTATTTTCCTTTTATATATCTTTTGTTTGATAATAGATATTATTCAAATTATACTATCCACATTATTTCCATGTATGAGTTATGAAATGTTAATTTATTTTATAGAAGTGATCCATCAGTTCCCTTTTCTTTCTAAGTAATTGATGGTTTATAAACATATTTTTTCTTCTAATTACTTCCTTTTTGAATACCAAGAATTCAATATCTTTGAATAAAGGATGTGAACCAAGATTCTATACATTGATTGATGTAGAAAAGTATTGATTTATCTGTATAATATTTTCCTATATGGTGTAAATACCACATGCACTATTATATTTATTGAAGGGTATATACCAATAATTTTACTGAATATCTTCAGATACCAATTTTTTCCATAGGAATATCATGTTATGATTATTCATCAAATTTTAAATCATTTCCACATATTATACTTTTTTAGTGGGATTTGAAAGACAATTTATTTTCTTGGTTTTTATAAGATGATGATTTATTTCTTATGGAACCTAAATATGATATTGGTTTTTGGTGGGGCCCTATATCTCCATACAATTTAATGGTTTTAGTTTATCTCTCAAGAGTTATTTTGGTGTGTAAAAAATATGTTTGTTCACATAGGCTTGGGAATACTCAGTTTTCTAAAATATTTAGACATCGTCAAAATGATCTTGTTTAGGGAATAATAGGTTTTGTTACATTTTCCTGTGTGGACTTAATGGTGTGTGATTAATGAGTTATCTTGTATTTTTTTCTATTATTTTAGTTGTTTCATATATCCAAGTGGTTTTTCATGTTATTCTATCTTTCTATGTTTCTATTCGTTTTAGGTTATGCAAAATTTAACTTTTATTCAACTATTCTACGCATGTTACTATGACTATTATTCTCTCATGGATCATGTTTATTGAGATCACTAAAATAGTAAACCATTTCACTTTCAATAAAATTATTTTTATTTATTTTTTATCTTCAATTAAGAAATAAATTTCGAAATTTTATCATCTGAATTATATAAAAAAATATCATATTTGAAATTAAAATTACATAATTATCTTAGTATGTTTTTTTAATTTTTATTAAATAGTGGTTTCTTAGGTTAATAGTGAAAATGTAGTTTTTTCCAAAAGTGTACCTTATATGAATTTATTATTATATAAAAAATATATAAAAGCCTAGAAATCATATTAATTAATCATATATATATTTGGATTAAAAATATAAATTTATGAGTATAATTATTAATTTAGAAACCAATTTTTATCAATTTATGGACTCAACCAATATTATGTCATAAAAATCTCTTTTTAGTCATTTTTAATTAAATATTATTTTTGAGAATTTTGGTCCTTGAATTTTTCTTAAACCAAATAAATTTTGTTTATTTAAAAAAATACAATTTATAACATTCAAAAACAATAACATTGATAATTTTAACCTACAAATTAATATTATGATTGAAAAACACTTTATCTAGAAATGAGTTTTTACATGTCTCAATAATTAATGTTAAAATTAAATTTTCAGATACATTTAAATTTAATCTAGAGAAGTGAATTTCATATTTATAACTTGTATTTAAAAATTATATAATAAGTTCCATTTTATTTTTAGGCTATAAAATTAAATTACTTAGGTAAAAATTAGTTAACACGGTAAAACAGAAAAAGGTAAAAGTAAAAAAATCAATCTTTAAAAAAAGGTTATATCATATCTAAAAATAAATTGATGAGGTATTATGGACCTAATATAATTTAACACTCCATTTTTTATAATTTTTAGTCTTATTCACATGTCCAATATTTCATCTATTTATATTAAGTTTAAATATTAAATAGAATTCCATTTTCACCACTTATAAAAGGGGTATCTCACTAACCCTTAAAAAACACTCAAAGAATTTGGTTTCCAAATAAAACTATAAATATTTACTTTATTTATAATCCTATTCATTTACATGACCCTTTGATGAATTTATATTTTCTTATGATAACCATTTCTAAGGAATCTTACAAAGGAATTATGAATCCCTCAACATGAGTACATTAATTCATTAACTCCATTTATTTTCCATCTAACTTTCCCAACAAAATTATAATTTATATATAATGACATCAATTTTTTTATAATGAATTTTATTATTGTAATGGAATAACTATTAACCAAATTCCACTTTTGTAATTTTTAAAAATGAAATTGTCATCTGTGTGTTGGGTAGACTACCACCACCCTAAAATGAAAACTGCTATTATTTCCCCACCGCCTATATTCATAGATTATATATATGAAATTGATGAATATATGAAATATATATAATATTATAATGATTATGAATAGAAAAATAATAATCCATATTATTTCCATCTCATTCCTTAATAAATGAAAATTTTAATCTTGTGTTGTGCGGACTACCGCCTCCATGGAGTAACATATATTATTTTTCCTCTAGTCTCTTTATTATTTATTAATTTATGTTGAAATATTTTTCAACAAACAATATTATCTAAATAATATAATTATGATCATGAAATAATTATATTATTCCAAATAAATCCACTTTCATAATCATAATCATCCATTGATTATGGTATTTTCATGTTTGGGTAGGTCTAACTACCTACTTGTATAATGAAATAAAATAATAACAGTGATGACTATGAGAACATAATTATTAAAAATATATGATATAAATTAAAATAATTATTATTTCTTTGTTTTTGGTCTGGTAATTTAATATTGTACTCATTAATTATTATACCAATGTTCCTTTATTAAAAATAACTGAAATATGTTTTCCTGTCCCAACAAAATGGGGGCCTAAACTGCGACTAACCCACCACTACATCTAAGAGGCCAGAGGATAGTGACTAGAACCATCTAGTAATATCACACATATGGGAAGCCTTATCCTAATTTACCTACACACACACACACACACACATCTCCAAGCCCATATAATGAGAAAATGTAAAAAAACTAATAACCACACATAAAAACATATAAAATCCCACCATCAGAGTATGAAAACGAGTATAGGAAAGAAAAGGATCCAAATACAAGTCCAAAAAAATAAATTGAACAAAAGTCCAACCTAAATCAATATAAGAGGACTTTTGTCAAGGTAATGATAGGAACATACCTCAGTCTATCCAGTTCACTACGCTCAGTCGGATTTTGGTCACCCTAGGACTATGTAAAAAGGTCGATCATCTACAAAACACATGAAATGTGTAGGAAAAAACCCATGTATGTGTGAGTATTACTACGCCCAATATAACACCCCAAACTCACAAAGCATATGACATCAAAATTAATAGCCAACTCATCAGAGGGATATTTCAATAGAATACATTACAAGAATATCTATATATACTCATAATAGATGCACATTCTAAACATAACATTAAAAATATAAAACTAACCTAGTATCCATACTTGAAGGTTCCACATAACACTCGTCTGAGAGAACACACTCCATGAGTCAGATAGAACTGATGAATTCTATTTGAGATTTCATGCTCATCAGGTCTCACTATAATAATTACACACTTTAGGTCATAATAGACCTATTAATGGATGGGAATCACACCCTAGTCCATGGGGTATACCAAAAACTCAATATATTTTAACCCTCTAAGTAAGGGATATACGCTCATGTAGTCTTGTCCATGATGATACCAAGAACCCCACCTAGGGAAATGATGATGATATATGATCTCACTCCAGGCCTCATGGAAGGATTCTAAAAATTATACCTGAGACTGAAGTTCCTCATAGGGAATAATCATCCTATGTATATGAAATGACTCCATAAGAAACCCTCATTGAATGAATCAAGTCAACATGCACTAATGAAAATTTTCCAAGCTGAATAGGACAAGGGCTCAATTCCATCTTTGAATAAGTACATGGAATGTATTGGAAGTATATGTTGGGTCCCTTCAACACTTGATTTTACACATGAATATGTCTATTTCTGAGTACATGGTTCATGCCCTCTATATGGAATTTAGAGCCACATCTAATCTAGGGTGTTTACCACTTGTACACATCGAGCTGCCTACTAGGGTGTACATGGTATTTGGTTTGGCCCACATGGTATATAACATCACCAATATTCCTAGGCGTGTAAACACAATATATTCCAAAATGATCTGAAAGGTTCATATTAGATTTGATAGAGTCACACAACGTGTGATATTTATCTTAGTGAAAAAAACCCTAGCATCGTATCAGGGGTCCCATGCCCCATGTAATTGTAAATTACAACATTGTTGCCTGCGATTTTTTAGAAACCCAGATATAGTAATTACATCATATTTCACTCTTATATCCTCTAATATGGCTATGAATTTCAATAGTAATTAAGAAACACATCATTTTGAGCCTTTCCATAACCTCTTACTGGAATATGACCACCATATAGCATAGTCAATCCCTTTTTTGGAATCTCCCAGGCAGAACATGGCAAAACCCATATTAAGAACCCTGATTTTATTCTGATCTATCATCGTAGATCAATATCACCATAAATACGAACTCGAATCTATGGTATCAATCTATTGCACCATGAAACGGGTGTGAAATTATTGACTTCCGAGTATTCTTCAAACCGTAGGCCAGAGGAATTACATATGATCAATAAACGATGGGGGAATAAATGCACAAAAAAATTTGAGGAACAAACCTTGGAAAATGTATATGCTGGCCTTGATTTATTTCAATTATAACGAAGAATAAATAGATATAACATAATAAATAAAGAAATCACCCAAATCCAGATAAATATAACATGTACTAGTAAAAATCATGATATGTGAATTAATTTGTTAGTTTCTTAATTCACATTCATCGTATAAATAATCAAATGTGGATAAATCAAAATAAAATAATATCTTACCACAATATAGATCGATAATTTATAAAGAACAAATATGAAACACTTTCAATAGTTAGATCCATAAATTATACTACACATAAATCAAATATCAATGATCTAGTGGTTGTTCGTCTGAGAATGATCCTCTAACACACTCTCGTAAATATCCAGGGTTATGAAGATAACCCCTGGATGTTACAAAAGAAGTGTATATATAAATAGCCTTAGGTGGTTGTACATTAATTAAATTAACTATTTTAAATTAAATAATTTAATTAAACCTTCACCCATGACCATTCCCAACCCAAGCATTAAATGTGCTCCAAGATTATGTTGCACCTTTGGTAAAACCCACACACTGAACTCAACAGTGGATTGATATTTATGATTTGAAGAACCTTTTAAGTTTTATTCTAATTTTTCAAGAAAAAAATGTTTTTTCATTTAAAACATTTAATATATTAAAAATATTAATTTTGGGCTCATTATGACTTAGAATATCACGCCATCTCTGCGCCTATCTCTAAAAATAATCCATATAATATTATAAATTAAGATATAGAATAACTAAACTATTTACATTCTTCCCACCTTAGGGTTTTTCATCCTTCTAATACAAAAAAAATATACACAAAGAGATGTTGGTACTAATCAAACATATTGGTGTCCTACTCCTAGGTACTCTCCTAAGAAGTGTTGTGTTTCTACTAAACAGGCACCAGAAGAATTGGTCACCCATTGAGGATCCACTCTTATCGATCCTCAATCCCTATCAAGTACTCTACAATAGTATCTCCATCCTTGAAGTCTAACTCATCAATTGGATAAAATGTGATGGGTTGTACACATAACTACTTTGATGTGACGCGTCAAAGACGTCATGTACCTGGTTTAACTGTGGCGGTAGAGATAATTGGTATGCCACCCCATCAACTCTACATAATATCTATAAGGGTCGAATGAATCTCTGATATGGCTTTACACCATGGCCAAATCTCCACAAACCAAATCATGGGGATACCCTCAAAAACATGTGGTCTCCCTCATTAAACATAAAAGGCCTCCATTATAGGTCCACATGAGAAATATGATGGCTTTGTGCAGACATTATCCACTCTTAGATGATTTAACCCTTCTCTATCATGGATTATACAAACTTTCATCCTATAAGTGTGGACTCTACAGGGTTATTGCAGCATACTAGTGACCTATAAGGTCACCCGTATAAGGCCTCAAATATTCTCATTTAGATAGGGGGATTGAAGATATTATTGTATGAAAACTACATTAGGGGTAGGTGATCCTGCCAACTACATCCAATTTCCAACAATAAATCACACAACCTATCCTCTAAGACCTGAATGGTCAGCTCAGTCAGGTGGTCAGTGTTAGGGTGAAACACCATGCTCTAATTCAACTAAATCTAAAAATCCTCCTAAAATCCTCAACATAATCACAATTTGAAGAAATAATCACAACCTGAAATTATTTTTGAGGGAACTCAATGGATTTACATTATCTCCTACACCTACAAGAATCTCAAACCCTCTATTGAATTCCTCTCTAGAATATCTTTTAAGTGGTATGACTTGGCGAGTGGGTCTATGGTCACCCAGATGGCTTCATGTATTATAAACATATGTGGTAATCCCATTATGAATTCTATGTATATCCCATACCACTTCTACTCTGGTACCTCACAGGGTTTAGATAAACCTCTTAAAACCTATTCCTTAGCCTTAACTTGTTGATAAGTAAGGCATTAAGAGTCAAACACTACAACTCCCTTCTTCATACCTGACCACTAGAACTACCACCTATGGTCCAGTTATATTAGTTCCACAACTAGATTTTTCACTAATGGTGAATTATAAAACACCCTCAACAGGTCCCCCCTCATCAAAACGGGTACTATCACCCATTCTATAAAAATAATTTCATGCTTATCAAATTTAGAAAATACATTAGGAGAAGATTCATTGGATATCTGAGTATATTGGGTCTCACTGACAGTATTCCTAAGTTTTCCTCCCTAAATTTCTGAAAAAGATGAGGGGTAACAACTATTGAATGGAGGTAATATTCACTATCCAAATCCACAACAGATAACCATAATTAGGCCAGCTACTCAGACACCCTTCTCAGTATCTATGAACAAGATATTCTACTAAGATAATTTTCTACCTTGTTTCCCTTCTCAATATTATAGAAAATATCAAATTAATACTCTTGGAGGAACTTTATCCATTGTATCTATCTCAAGTTTCGATTCTTATAAGAGAATATATACTTGAGACTCCGGTGTTTGAACTGGGAGACAAATAACCCACCGATAAGGTAGTGTCTCCACATCATTAAGACAAATACTACCTTTCTTATCTCAAGATCATGTGTTATGTAGTTCTTCTTATATGGTCTTAATAGACATGAAACAAAGGAAATCACTTCCTTTCTCTACATCAGAATGAAACTAAACCAGGTACCTCAAAAATAGCATAATACTACATACTCGATGCCATCCTATATAAATAAAAAGAATCGAGTGCTCAAAAATATATGTTTCAACTCCACGAAGGCCAGTTGGCACCTCTCTGTCCACAAGAAATGCTTGACCCTTTAGGTCAAAGTTATCAAGAGATCTGATATCCTAGATAAATTAGGTATGAATATCTGATAGTAGCCTCATAGCCGAAGAAAGATTCAAACCTCCATCACTCTCTAGAGTAGAACCCAAGATAACATTACCTCAACCTTTTTTAGGTCTTCTACAATATCAGTTACTGAGATAACAAGTCATACAAAGTGTGTCTCCTGAATCTAGAACTATAACTTCAAGATATTTTTGTATTTATGGTTATCTTAGAGTATATCTAGAACCACCCTCAAGTTTCTTATGTGATTCACCTCAGATGCTGAGTATATTAGGGTTCTTCGTTTAAGAATAAAATAGACATGTCTACGAAAATATAAATGATATTGTTCATGATTCCCATGAGCACTTTTTGGGTATTATTCACATAAAATGAAGAACCCACTTTGTGTATGTATTGTATTTGTTGTGAATTTATTTCTATTGGTGGACAATGATGATCAATACAATAGGAATATTATATTGATTTTAATATGATGAAGAAGTTCTAAATTTAATGGATATTGGACAAATCCCTCAAGTCTTGATATTCCAAGAAACTTGTGAATGGTTTGAAGACTTTGTGTTTCATGGTAATTATGGGAGAATTTTTTTGGATTCACATGTCATGGTTGAATAATTCTCCTATTAAAAAATGTTAATGATTTTCTGATATTTATTTCACAAATATCATAATTTTATTAAAGAACCTATGATGAAAGCCTTATGAAGGAAAGGGTAGAAAATGTTTTTCTAGTCGTATTCAGGTTTGATAGGAAAGAAATAAGTTTATGAAAATAGGGAAGTTGCAATACTTTCCTTGGAAAATCTGATGATGCTAAAGATGATAGATCAAATTTTAAATATCATGATACATAGGCTTTGTGATAAAATAAAATTATTTCAAATCATTATTCTTGGTGTTGACATAGAAAATTACCATAAATTAGTTCGTGGGAGGTATACAGTTCACATAATCAGGTATTTTGGAAGAAGAACACCATTTTCAGTTGATTGGCGGTGATTTGTTTGTGGAAGACATCATCCACCGCGATGGAGAAAGGCGCTATGCAGACCACATAGAATAGTTCACAATGAAGGTTGTCCCGCATCGAAATTTTGGGTAATTAAAATTAGTGAGATTCGGGGATGTATTTCACTATATACAGACCCCTAGTCTATCATTAAGAATAATGAATTATATTGGAAAATATTATCTCTACTGGAAGAATTCTGGTAATTTTGAAAGAGTTCCTGAGGGAGAATTACATAAATCAAAGTAGTTCGTGCAGGAAAGATTTTGTAAGGATGAATTTTTCCAAGGAAAGTGGTTTGTGGGGTATTGTAGCCCACAAAGGAGAGTGGACCGTGTAGCATATGATATCTTTAGAAGAATTATCCATTCGCAAATTTGGGATATTCTTTGGAAGAATCAGGCATCCACATACATGGGGGTCGTATGTGGAAGAACAATGAGTCAATGAATAACTCATGCCACATGGTAAAACATAGTATGTGGGGGATTAAACGTAGTATTTGGAGGATTCAAAGAAGTTTATAGAGAATAAGAGATAGTTCTTGAAGGATAAATAATGAATACACGTAATAGGTTTTTACACTCTCATCATGCTTTGTGAAAAATATGATCCACAGAAACTCAACACATGTTAAAATCACATTATTTTAGTGATTATTGAATAATGGTTTTATGATTTAGATATTAGCTATAATACCCCCACTGAGTTTAAAAAAGTAAAACCATGTGTGTACCCAGTTGATACACAATGGTCAGAGAATAGAAAAAATGCATAGTTTGTTTGTGTGAATAAGAATCAGACGTCTATATAAGTTTATATTTTATAAAGGAATAAGTAAAGTAGAATGATACACTCATGTGTTGGTATTGAGTGTCGAAGAAAGAGAGGAAGATAATTTCTACACAAATTGTACATGACTATCTTTCTAGGAAGAATAGAGTGTTCCCACATAAATATTTATTGTTTTTTAGGGATGATTAATTGTGATGATGATGTGTTGAGCTGGTCAATATTATTTTGTTAATCAAAAATTATTTTGGTGATTTTATCATTATTAGAAGAATTTGATATAATTTTGTTGGTTTTTTCACTAAAGAAGAAATAGATATCAATACACTTATATACACTATTTCATATATTTGTGTGTCACAAATGAAAGGTTGAAGAGGAATTGACCGGCCAAATTGATATAAATTGATCATCATTTGTGTAAGGGAGAATTCAATCATCAGTCTACTATATTCATATTATTGTGACTAATAGAGAAGGAAGATAGTGCATCTATCATTTTTTCTATTGGGAAAAGATAAGAGGAGTTTCTTTCATTCTTCAGTGCAAGTAAGAAAGTGAACAAGAAGTTTGTGGAAGAACAAAGAATTATAGTGAAATCATACATGACTCAATAGTGGAGGACATTCTTGGTGTTACAAACCCTTATAAACAAAGATAATTCCATCTTAAGAGGTAGTAAAAAGATCCCTCCAAGTGATGTGATAGACACACTGTTAGATTGTTTACATAGTACTTCACGAATGCACTATTGGATTGTTTTAATAGACATCAATGTTAGTGCATATCCCACTCATTGTAACCACAACCAAAGTATTTGTTTTCTAGTGTTTGTGTTGTTGGGATTGTTTAAAAACCATTTCAAGGACTAGCTACACATATCGAGTATTAAACCTTGTAAAAATATCTTATTTTATCTTTGCTTCTTTTGTATAAATGCATGCGATAGGGAAAAGAATATAAGAGAATCAAAATATAAACAAGTATAAGAGGTATGGAGAAAAAAGTTAAAATTGGATTAAAAAGTCTCCAATACTTATTCACCCTCCTCTCATTGTTAGGCATATCCCAAACTAGTCCTGTAAAATGGTATCAAAGGCTTGTTCACCTCTGTTAGATTCTCTATAGTGAGGCTATTCTCTTTGGAAGATATGAGTTTCTTTCCTAATTTAAGAATGAAGTGTAGTTTTTTTGAATATTCAGTTAACTCTAAGCAGTAGTGTATATATACCAAGGCCATTATGAAAAGGAAAAAAGAGAATAGAAATTATAAAAATAATGCTCTCTTATCTAAATAAGAGGAAGTATCTAATTCTCCATAATCTGTTAAAAATGAAGACATATCATTCTTGTAAAGTAATGACAATATTTTTCAATTTTCCACAAAGAATATGGATAACCTTCCTACCTATAGTGATCGGGAGGTACATGTTAGTAAATTTGAAAACATTAAACAAGAAGAAAATGCCAGCACAAGTGGTAATAATGATCAATCTAAAACATCTCAAGGATTATTAGTTTATAGATTAAGAGTTATTCTTCATGATATTCATAAAGAAAGAGCATCCCTTGTTTGTGGAGTCTTTAAATGTATGATGGAAAAGATCACCCAACTAGAAGAATAATCTAGGGTTTTAGATAAGATCTTGCAAAAAAATTAGTGAGTGATTAAAGATCCCTAGATAGGTTGGAACCGTTGAATAAACAAATAGGGAACTTGAAATATGTTCCTCAAAATGTCTCAAAGAATTTGAAGGGAAATACAGAGTAAAAAATAATCAATAATAAAAGATTTATACACTTGATGAGAAATTGAAAAATAGCACTAATGTTAATGGTTTACAATTGGAAGAGATATCCAAGAAAATCAAGGAACTGAAATAATTAATTTAGGACAAATTTATGTTATATGAAGAATAATTTTAAAGAATGAAGAAGGAATATGAAGAGAAGATGATTATGATTAAAAATTATAAAATCATCTTCAATGTGAAAAGTCTATAATTGGAAGGTCACTTGTCCAATTTTGAGAAGACACATGTTGAGTCTTCAAAAAAGAAGGAAAAAATTTTCTACTATTCTCAATGTTCATTGGAGGATTATAATATTGAAAGACCACCAACATGTGATAAGAAGATCAGGACTTCACTCAATGATCTATCACAGGTAGCTTAGAAGAATCAGGTACCCTCAATACCATCTTGTATTAATGTTTCTAAACATGTTATCATGATAATTGTAGGATTTAAAACAAAATCTAGACAAGTATGGATGAGGAAATGTGAGAATAAACCTACCGCCAAGACTATAGAAGAAGGCAAAAAAATGGGGTAGTTGATTCACTATAAAAATCAAAAAAATCAAGAAAAATACCTAATAATATAATATTGAAATTATTATAAAACCAAGATTTTTAGGTCAATGTTGGAGTTAAAATAGATTTAGGAACTATGAATTAACTTTTTGGTGCAATATTCAAAATGTAAAAGCATGAAGGAAGCCAATCTCAG
Organism: Viscum album; assembly: GCA_963277665.1. NCBI lineage: Eukaryota > Viridiplantae > Streptophyta > Magnoliopsida > Santalales > Viscaceae > Viscum > Viscum album. The sequence goes on from OY728123.1 coordinate 352,427,986, forward strand.
TGGGAAGAAATCCATAGAAGAATAAGCAAAATCCACATGTCTGGAAGCATATGTATACTTCCAATAAATATCGAATACTTGATTAAATATGTGATGTATGTGATGGTAGTGGTCACAAGGATGGTATATGCTCATCTTTACATGTATCCAATGTTAATAAGAATATAAGATCACAATATATTACTCGTAAGGAAGAAGAAACCTTGGGAAGATATTGTAAGAATGTTCTGAATATAAATCCTCCCCAAAAGGTATTAAAGAAGAATAAAGAGAAAAACATAAATTCTAAATCAAATAATTTGAAGGGTAGTTCATCTAAAAAAACTACTAAGAGGGATTAAACTTAGATGAAACCATGTAGAAGATCCAAAATTTTGTCCACAGTTCCTTATGACATGTTATTTATTTGAACTAAAAACTTTGAAAGAATTAGGAAACTAGAAGACTCAAAAGCTAAGTTCGTAACAACACATACATTTATGAATACAATTATATTTATTTTAATTGAATTTCTTATGTATATAGAATACACATGCACTCATTTTGTTTTATTATATCTAATTGGATTTATATTACTGTTAAATATATTTACCATTGATAATATAACCATTGAATAATGATCAAATGAATAGTATAAATATATGGTTTTAACAAATCCTTTTGGCATTTAAAAAGGAAGTGACTGCCTCAACTAGTGGGATTGTACCCTATGAAGCCCATTTATCAGAGCTTCTGAGGGAGATATCATTTCTGGGCTTTGTCCTAGACCAATCCCGAGGTGAGATCTAATAATTTAAGCAAGAGAAAAACTGTTTATAGGAGAAGTTCAAGCTCATTGAGATCACGGTCCAAACCATGTTCATCGAAGGACCCCATGAAATCTACACCATAACACACCATACTCATAGGGTGTATTATGTTGTAATAAATGGATATGTAATAAGACCATAACATTTTCATTATGTGCATGTTTTTTATAGAAAAATGAATATACATTCATTCTATTATTGTCACTTTTTAAATGATTTTAAAGCATTAATTGTATTTTTGGTCAATATTCAAATTCAATTAAGAAATTTTTTTGATGAATAAATGCATTTTTGAATTAAATAATTTTTTTATAAAATATTATTTTTAAATTAATTTTATAAAATATAAAGTGTTGTAAAATTTTTATGATGTCAAATGTAATTTTTATTAAGGTTTGAAAACTTTTTTTGTCAAAACCTGTCAATTTTCAATAAATAACAGTTTTTATTTTAAAACTGATAATTAAAATATTTAGAAAATTATTTAGATAAAATGAATTTTATTTTTGGAATCTGTACATCAAAATTATCCAATGGTGATTTTTTTATAATTTTCTGAGACAGCTGAATTTTTGCGTAAAAATTAAATACAGTATAAATATATAATGTGTTTTATGACATCCTAATGACCCAATAGTGATGTAATAAAATACTATAAAAGGTATATTCGACCAAATATATGTTTTTACTTTAAAATAATATAATTTTTGTATTTATTTGATTTATTTCATAAATCCTTAGTGAATCCTACAAACATATAAAATCTTTTAAGATTTTAAAACCATTTCCTTGAAAGTGTGACTCACCTCCACATAAGCAGGGGAAATATTTTAATATATTGAAACCTTAGCTTTAAAAAATAATTTATAACCCTTCCCATTTCCTAAAAACATGGCCAAAAACCATTGTATGTTTTTTGGTTTTGAATATTTTTGTGTGTAGTTTCCAAAACCAAAATAATACAGAATTCCCCCACCTTTCCTATATAAACCCACTGAAGGAGCAATTTATCTTTACAGTAGCTCTATGATGTTTGACCACACTCTTCCATATCCTCTTTAGAGTCCTCTCAAGGATCCCCCATGCACCAAAAAAACCTCCCCCAAGACTTTGGGATCACACAACCATGTAAGCAATACTACAAAAACAGGCAAGGGAAACACCACCTTATATCAGCCCTAAGAAAAAACTGCTGAAAAAGAAACTATGTATCAATGCAAAAAAATTAGTACTAATACAGGGCATCTTTATCAGTGATTTTATAGCCCAGATAAAGGGTCTCTTTATCCTCTCTTTTTAGCACTGATAATGGGTACCCTGTATCAGTGCTAAAAAATTCGTGTTGATACACGGATTCTTTATCAACACATTTCTAAAACAGATAAAGAATCCCTTTATCAGTGCTAGAAATGATCTGATAAAGATTCCCTATATCAGAGCTAAAATTTTAGCACTGATATAGGGTAACCATTATCAGCGCTAAAAAAGCGTTGATAAAGAGACCCTTTATCAGTGCTAGAAAAGCGCTGATAAAAACGTAGTCCCATATTTTATAAAATAAGTCGCACAATGTCCTCAGTTTATCGAGACCTAAAGATCTCGTGCTACTATAACCCAGCGACTCCCCTATACCACCCCCTATATTCACGTTTTCGGACCTCCACCGCTCAGATCTTCACATTATCGGTCCTCCGCTGCTAGCCCTTCTCCTAATCCTCCCCCTCGAACCCCTTTGGTGGATCCTCCTCCCTGCAAACCCTACTTCTCCTCCTCTTCGCTTGACCCTACTCCCCGAGAACCCTACTCCTCCATTTCTCTTTGGTTGGAAGCTCCTCCCATACACCTCCACCTCTGGTCGTCGCGCCTTCCCCTCCCAACGTAGCACTGAAGGTTCCCTACTTCTCCTCCTCTAAGGTGAATATCTTTTCTATTGTTCTTGATTCTCTTCTTGAACTTTCTTCTTAGGAAGGATGTTAGAGCAATACTGATTTGTTTTTTCTATTTTTCTGTTATGGTTTTAAGGTTAATGGTCATACATAGTACTTTTAGTGTGAATTTATTATATTTTTTCCCTTTCATGCTACTATGTATGGGGTATTTATCACTATGATTATAAGGGTGATGGTCGATTAATGTGGTGGATATGACATGGTACGTAAGAGATAATATTTGCGTGACTTAACTAGTAGGTTATGAGTGAGTGTATGAATAGCTGTTGTTGTATTGATCCTTAAGTTACCATGGGTGATTGAAAAAGGTGTCTTTGAGGAATTATTTAATCTAATTCTAGAATTTTCCCAAATCCTAATATGAGGTTTGTGTTCCCCGGTTGAGTTCTAATTGATATAGTTGATGTTCTTCTATCTCTTGACTAATGTTTCCTTTTTTTCTGTTAATATTGTATAGTACCATTCCCCTAATAAGACTTATAATCAAGCCTTATGAGGGATCTACTAATAAACCAAAAAAGATAATCCTCCTATCAACTAGAACCTCATGGAGGAAGTAGTTAACATAGTCAGAGCTATGGTATAGGGAGCCTCACCTACCCCAATTTAGGATAAAGTGGTGGCACCTCAAAGAGAAAATATTGGAGATCAGACCTAGGATTTTATTCATCTAAAATAACCATCCTTCTAATGAACAAATTATCCTTATCTGGAAGCGTATTGGTTGTGAAATATTTAAAGCCTATTTGAGTTTTTGTAGATTTCATATTCCACTAATATAAAGTGCGCCATATTCAATCTTGGGGGGTTTATAAGGATATGATGGGATTATATAGTTATAGTTATTCTAAATGGGGTCTTAGATTGAAAATAATTCAAGAAATGTTTTACAGAGCAATTATATATAGATTTGATGGTATTGGGTAAGTCCATGGAGTTTCTCAACCTCATCTAAGGTTATTAGACATTGACTCAATATACTAATAATTTTGATAAACTTGCTCAATTTTCACATGAAGTGGTGTCAAAAAAGAATCTTAAGTCCCAGAATTTTTATATGGGTATTTGTTTTGATATCCAATATCAAGTATTTATGCAAGAGTTTACCTAAAATTTTGATGTTCTAGATATATATGTGATGGAAGAAATTGGAATGACTATTATGTCAGGGTTAACTAGAGTTACTTATATTCGCAGTGGTAGTTTTAGTGGTTCCTATAAGTGGAATAGAATGTAGAATGAGCCTCATAGTGAAAATAGTTGTGGTGGTATTTTATAGAAAACTTTCTCCAGATCATTTGTAGTGTCTAGTAAATTCCAAATTACATTTTCCAATGTGGAAAGATTGATCACTCAAAGGATTGTTGCATGGAAGCATTGAATATTTACATCTCGTACAGACATTAAACCCACTTGAAGAGGGTTTTACATGTTTTTACTACCCTGTGTAGTGGAATGGAATTGTAAATATTGAGAGGTACAAAATCATATTAATATTATTCAATAACAATAGGATCCTAGAAACATGTATTAGGAACGAAACAACCTCATGTAGTGGATTAATATCTAGTAGGAACTGATGTGGGTCATGTGATAGTGAGAGGCACTATTTCTATTTCTTTTTTATTTAGTTTATGTTTTATTTAATATTGGTTCCCATCATTATTTTATATCAAACCTCAATATAGAAATATTGAAACTTATAATAGATATCATGGATTATGTGATAGAGATTGTTACATCTCTCTGGATAAAGAGGGAGTAAGCTCTCAGATTACCCTCTCATACTTTCTCTTTTTCAGAGATTTAGATCATATGATATTTTTTGGTTCTTAAAATGATTCCCCTATATATTATTCTTAGAATTGAATGGATTTTTTCTAAAAAATATTGGATTTACTATTATCATCTGTGGGTGTCCTTCCCTGCCCCCAATGGGGAATTCCATGTTTTCCATAGAGAATCAGACCCGAGGTCTAGTCGAGCTAGACCTATTCTTACAGAGATGAGTGCGATGATATCCTTTTATGCTATTAAACTAGAGTAGGAATCCTATTATAGTGAACTTCCCCTAGTAGCTATTGAATTTCCAAAAGTGTTTCCTTTAGTATTTTTTGGTCTACCACTATAGAGGGAGGTGGAGTTCTCTGTCAACCAGTTGATGGGTACAAAACCAATATCTATTCTATCTTACCATATAGAACTAGTTAAATTGAAGGAAATAAATAATCAGTGGGATGAATTGGTTTCCACCTTATATATTTAACCTAGTGTGTTGCCTTGGGAAGAACTGGTGCTTTTCACCAAGAAGGTCATTGGAACCCTTCGCTTGTGTGTCGATTACCAGGATCTCAATTGGGTTATGATCTATAAAAAGTATATGTTGACTTATATTTATGATTTATTAGATCTTCTAAAGGGGGGAGTGGTTATCCAATATTTTTCTTTAGTTTGGTTAACAACAGCTCAGGATCGAGGAGTTTGACATTCCAAAAACCTCATTTGGGAGTAGGTATAGCCACTATGAGTATTTGTTTATGCCATTCGGATGAACCAACACTCCATATATATTTATAGTGATGATGAATTGGATTTTCCACTAGTATCTCAACTATTTTTTATGGTATTTATGGATGACATCATAGTTTATTCTAAAATTGTGGATGATCATATACCTAATTTGATAATATTTTTTGACATCTTGAGGAATCACCAATTTTATGTCAAGTTGTCAAAGTGACAATTCTAGATTCGGGAGGTGAATTTCATCGGTCATGTGGTCTCGAAACATGGTATCTTTGTTGATATGAAAAGGTAAAATATATCATGTCATGGGAGGAACCATAGAATGTCTTTGAGATTTAGTACTTCTTGGGTTTATTGGATAATTATCACCAGTGTGAGATTTATGTGTGACTATATACTTATTATATTTTCTTATTATTTATTATGCACCACCACTTGAGTCTAGTAACCTAATTTAAATCCATATGGGTACTTTGGTTTTGATGTGGATATGGTTTTTATGTGTCTTTGACATGTGTATGTGTAGATATATAGGTATTTAGGCATGATGATATTGAATGTAGGGAAGAGACCTAGGAGTGGAAGATGTATCATTCTTGATTATTCTTGTATTTGGACTGGGTGATTTGAGGAAACTATAATGAATCTAAAGTAATTGTATTTAATGAATTCCATATAGTAGAGATTATGAGAATCCTTTCTTTACTTATAGATTTGGCTACTAGTTTTCATCCATATGTATTTTAGGTTGGTGAGGTATAAAAGGATTGACTAGTTGACCATATAAGGGTTAACCTGATAGAGGAGGAGGATCCATAGAGGATGATGTGGTGTGAGTTTTACCGTCTATGACACAAGTGATTATCCCCATAAACCCCTTTGTGTTTGGACACTGTGTTGATTTTTGATGGGGGGTCTATCCTGGTTCTGTTGATTTCCAAGTCTTTATTGGAAATGGTTGGGCTCTATTAATCTCTATTTTTATAAGGAATTGGTTCACTTATACTATATTTGGAAGTATTGTTTTGTGTAATTGAACCATAAATACTAATATTTTAGATTCAAATAGGATGGATATGAATAAAGATTGGATGGATGCTAATCGTTTGACAATAGAGTATGAGAATAGAGTGAAAGAGTTCATCAAGTTTGCAAAGGATCCCGCAAATGATCCTTCTCAAATCCTTTGTCCTTGTTTACGTTGTTGTTGTTCTAGACTACTTACTCCAGTGGAGTTGGAAGAACATTTGATAAGTCACGGAATAGATCAAAGTTATAAATGTTGGAATAAACACAGAGAAAAAGTGAATGTAGCTACTGGATGGGATAAAACTATGTTTTATGGATCATCAAATATGAAGAAAAATATGGACAATGAAGAAGACCTTATGGAGGATGTGATTACATATGACAATGATGATGAATATCATATTGAGGAAATGACAAATACAATTGAAGTTGAACTCCATGATTTCCCAAAATTGTTTGAGAAGTTAAAGAGTTGTGAAAAATGCCATTATATGTTGGTTGCACTAAATATATAGCATTATCAGCAGTACTGAATTTTTATAAATTGAAAGTAGGCAAAGGATGGAGTGATGCTAGTTTTACGGAACTACTTGCACTCTTGAATGACATGCTCCCAGAAGATAATGAGATCCCAAGCTAGACATATGAAGCTAAACAAATGCTACGCTCGATGGGTATGATTTCTGAAAGAATACATGCCTTCCCAAATGATTGTATATTGTTTCTCAAGGAATACAAATAAATTACAAAATGCCCAAAGTGTGGTGATTATTGATACAAAAAAGATGAATCCAATCCTATGAAAGTTTTATGGTACATTCCCATCATTCCAAGGTTTAGGATTCTATATGGAAGTGTTGAAACTACAAGACAATTGTCGTAGCATGCAGATAAAAGAAATAAAAATGGGAAATTAAGTCATCTAGCCGACTCTCCTCAATGAAAAAAAATTGATCATGAGTATACTGAATTTGGAAAAGAGTCGAGAAACATTTATCTTGTGTTATCTATAGATGGAGTGAATCCTTTTGGTTGTCAAACCAGCACTCATAGTACATGTCCTGTTATGTAGGTAAATTATAACTTTCCACCCTGGTTATGCATGAAGCGAAAATTCATTATGTTTTCTATGCTTATATCTGGACCAAAATAACTAGGTAATGATATTGATGTTTATCTGGCTCCTTTGATCGAGGATTTGAAGTTATTATGGGATTCAGGTGTTATGTTGTATGATTCTTATAAAATAGAATACTTCACATTGAGAGAGATGTTGTATGGGACAATAAATGATTTCCCTACTTATGAAAATTTTTCAGGCTATAACATTAAAGGAACTCAAGGGTGTCCCATGTGCGAAAAGATACAGAATCAATTAGGTTGAAACATTCATCGAAATCTATGTTTCTTGGACATTGTAGATTTCTACCTCATCGACATAAGTACCAATCTTGGATGACATCATTCAATGGAAGTTCATAACAATGCAAAACACCATCACCACTAATAGGTGATCAGCTATTTCAGAAAGTAAAAGATGTGAACACTGTTTTTGTTAAACCATTTTTGAAAAACCTTACGAAAATTGGTGCGAAGAATAGGTCAGTTTTTTCAATTACCATACTAGAATTGTTTTTATGCCGGAAATTTTCTTGATGTGATGCATGTAGAAAAAAATATATGTGACAGTGTTATCAGTACATTTCTAAATGCCCCTGGAAAAACAAATGATGGAATTAAGGCAAGGTTGGACATGGTTGACATGGGAATACAAGAAGAGTTGGCTTCCGTGAAGGGTGAAAATTGAATTTTTCTTCCTCCAACTGGTTATACTCTTTTTAGGTAGGAGATATATCAGTTTTTCAACTTCTGCAATGATGTAAAGGTTATAAAAGGGTATACATAAAATATCAAGAACATTGTGTTAGTGAATGATTTGAAGTTAAAAGGTTTGAAATCACATGACTGCTGTGTTTTTATTCCAGATTTATTTCCTATAGCTTTTCGTTGAATTTTTTGGAAGAATGTTCATCATATGTTAACCAAACATTGTTTCTTTTTCAAACCTATATGTATCAATGTTTTAGACCTCTATAAATTACTAGCTATGGAAAAATAAATTTTCATCATATTATGTGTATCAGAAATGTTCTTCCCGCCAAAATTCTTTGATACAATGGTTCATTTGATGATTCACTTTGTGAGAGAGATTTGAATTTGTGGTCATGGGCACTATAGATGGATGTACCCCGTTGAAAGGTAAATGAAGATTTTGAAAGGGTATGTCAAAAATCAAATTGGGCCATAGGGTTTTATAGTAGAGTGATATATTGTTGAGGAATCCATTGAATTTTGTACCGAATACCTATCTGATGTGGAAATCATTGGTCTCTCGAAATATTGTCACACTGGACACATTGAGGGTGAGGGAATTTCTGGAAGAGATGTTGTGACAATCAGTATTACTGATCAAGAGCAGGCCCAACATTATGTTTTTCATAATAATTGGGAGGTTGATCCATATATTGAAATCCACAAAGAAATTATTAGGCATTTTAATCCATCAAGGGCTAAAAATGGTTACCAAATAAACATAATCACCAGTTTATAGGATGGTTTCAGGACCATATTTTTAAGCAGTTGGATCGAAATACAAATTCAATTTCAGAACGACTTCGACGGCTAACCGCTGGACCAAGTGTGTATTCATTATCTTACAATGGTTATGTAATTAATATTTATACATTCTATACAGATGAACATGATGCAGATAGTACCATGAAAAATAGTGGAGTTACACTAGTGGTTGAAGCGATGCATGTTTCTGGTAGTAAGGACATAAATCCAATTTATGCAAATATGCAATACTTTGGCATTGTCAAACAATTATGGGAGTTGGATTATAAGACATTCTAATTGCCGATTTTCCAATGCAAATGGGTTGATAACAATAGTGGTGTTAAAATATATTAATTGGGATTTGTGAAAGTTGATTTCAGTAAAGAAGGTGAAAAATACAAATAGTTTATTATGGAATCACAAGCGGTACAGGTTTTTTATGTTCCAGATCCTACAAAGATAAAGTGGTCGATTGTTCTGTTATTGTCCAAAACTACTGAAGGGTCTGATGAAAATTATTTTTAGGGCGATCCTTTCAGTGGTACGTCGCAATCATTTCGTAGTGGTCCCAATGTAGATGATGTTTTGTATGTTAGAGGAGACTACAATTAAGGGATTTGGATAATTGATAGAGGTGTCAAATCCCTTCATCCTTTGAAAAAAAGAAAGTGTTTAATAAACAGGTTATATTTTGTTTGTAATATAGATCATGTTATCTCATGTTATTATATTATCATTACTGAATTTATGTAATATAAATTAATTGTTCAATAACTTTTGAAAATAATGACTTCTGCACATTCTGGTGCTCTTAACCTTGAGGCTGAACAAGTCTCTCAAGCTGGTGCTGCTGCGGCTGCGGCTGATCCTGCTGTGGTTGCTGATAGTATAGAGAAACAACAAGTTTCTCAACCTGTTGTTGCTCCTAGTGTTGAGGTCCAACAACCATCCGAACATGTCGTTTCTACCATTTCATATGAACATATATATAATGTTGATATCAATGAAATTGTTGGGAATGAGGGACCGACATCGCAGAAAACACAGGTGCGTTGTAGTTTGACGGTGTTAGCCAAAGTTCTTAAGGTTAAAGGCAAAGGCATCAAATTTGATGTCGGATGGAATGCATGAGGCCAATATGTGAATCCTAACAAGGCTATGTTTATTAGTTACATTGGAGTTTTCACTCAAAAATGTGTGCCGATTGACATAGATTCATGGAACCATGTTGTGTCCGGGCTGAAGGTTGTGATATGAGAAGAAATTATGGTAACATTATGATATTATTTAATTAATTTACTAGCAAATAAAACAATGAAATAGTGTCTTACTCTTCTCAATCTCTTTCAGAGTACATTTATAGTAGATGATTCACACAAGTATTATGTATTATGGCTTGCAAGAAGGATTCATCGAGGTTTTCACACTATTTTAACAAGATGTGACCTGAAAGATTCAAAAGGTAAAATAAACCTACACCCACCCATTGTCTACGCTCACCTGAAATATCAAGAAGCATGGGTTGCATTTATTGGCCATCATGGGGATGAGAAGTTTCAGGTGCATTGTGGGTGATAATACATTGTTTGAGGATACGGGTATTCATCACTTTGATTTTCAATATTTTATTTATGAAAAAGAAACTCTATACTAAAAATAAGGAACGTGCATCAAAACCAACATAACCCTATCATAAAGCAAGGATGGGGTACGCTTCACTATAAAATAAAATAGTACGTATTTTAAATTTATAGTAATATTGTTAGGTGCCAATAAAAACATCATAATTATCTTTCTATGTTTATATATAGATTGATGAGTCTAAAACCAAAGACACTTCCATCCCATGTCATGTGCTATGGAAGGAGGCACATGTGAATAAGGAAAAAAATCTAGTAGATGAGAACACACAAAAAGTGTGGTAAATATGTGTAAGTATGACACAACGATCAAAATATTTGTTTTAAATTTCTATTAAAAAATAATTAGTTATTTTCCTATATTCGATAGTCACAGGAATCAGCGACTCCTGTAGCGGATGCAGACCTATTATCGATGGATTCGAAGCAGCCAGAACAATATGGTCGTGTCAGAGGTGCAGGGTTTGGGGTGACAACCTGAGTATATTTTGAGAAGAAGAAAAAACGGATGATAGAGATGAAAAATTGTAACAAATGAGTGAAAGACAAGAAACCCTTGAATAAAGATTGCAATGGAAGGGATAGTTTCTAGAAACTTTTATGGGTGGGAAGTAAGGATAAGACACAACTCAGGAACAGCCAATGCATGAGGATCCCGACCCACCTCCCACCAGCTTTGAGGCGAGCCATTCCCCTCAAAGGGCTATCTTAGTTGTGGTAATCAATATTCTAATAGTGGTTCCCATGAAATGTGAATCAGAAAAAAACTGATACTTTTCCTATACTGATCTTTAACAGGGTGATAATGATTGTGATTTATATATGTCAACACCCACCTATCACCTTGTAGTGAGGGATACAGTGTTCAACATCCCATATGACACGCTGCATAATAGACCACTTCCAAAAGATCATCTAAAAGTGAGGATTACTATAGCTAATGAGCCCAATGCAGAGCTGCCTATTCCACTTGATGAAGATGATATTCATATAGTTGAAAAGGCTATTGGGACATTCATTGCATGGCCATATCAACTTGTAAGAGTACATGCAGACAAAGTGGTATTTTTTTCAAGCTAAACCTTTAACAATTATTGAAAAAAGGTTCTGAACCAATGAATGTAATTATATACAGAGAAAGGGAAGGGGGTGACAAACATCAGCTCAAAACCATCTAGAGGATCAACCAACCAATCCCAAGGAGATACTGAAATCACAATAACACCACCTGTTCTCTATCCACATTTACAACCATTGAATACTCATTTGGATACAAAGATAAGAGGTGGTAGTAGTCATATAGTGGTTTTTGAAAAAAAAAATATATGAAGAGGAAAGTCAAGATTTAGTTGTTGCTAAAAATGTAAATGAGATCCTTGAAAATGGTTGGCTAGGTGTCAGAGTTTTAAATATATATATATGAGGTATGTTTTCATGAATTGATTTTCTAAAAGTTGTTATAATGTGAAAATAATGACTAAATGCATTTTAAATTGTTGACAGACGTATATATGAAAAACAGTTGAAGGAATTTTCCTATGATCCCAAATTTTTACTCGTTAGTCCTCATACCACATCAATACATCTAACGAAATAAGAGCCATAAAAAAAGAATGAAATAGTGAACGGCTTGCTGAAAACATTTGAAGGCAAGATTACAGATGACAGATTCTTCCTAATATGTACCATGCAGAGGTAAAACTCTACAATTAAATCATATCAATTATATTTTCACTTATTTTATTATATATTCATTTTTGTGTTTTTAGGCAACATTGTATGCTAATTGCGGTGAACTTGGATACTCCAAAGATTTATTTTCTGGATTCAAAGCAAGGATATCCATCAAACCGATCATACATGATAGAGTTCTTGAATCTATAAGACATTACATCCTATGTTTTAGGTATAAACATCAAGTAATATAATTTATATTATCATTTATGACTCAACCTCACCTCAATTCGAGGCACGGTGTGGCCGGTATCCCTCAAAGTGTCTGCCTTTTGTTTAAAATGGACAAAATTTTAAGTGAAAACAACAAATGACCTACATAAATCCAACCAAACACATTCATATTGTGTTGATCCTATAGTATAACAATCCATGGGTGTGTTAGGGATGTGTACGAGTCAACCTCGACTCAATCTAAGGCACAGTGTGGCCGGTATCACTCAAAGTGTCTGTCTTTTGTTTAAAATGGACACAATTTTAAGTGAAAACAACAACTGTCCTACGAAAATTCGACCAAATGAATTCAAATTGTGTAGATACTTTATTATATCGATCCATGAGTCCTTTTTGGCGTGTACGAGTCAACCCCCCCTCAATCTGAGGCACCGTGTGTCCGGTATCTCTCAAAGTGTCTTTTGTTTAAAATGGACACAATTTTAAGTGAAAACATCAACGGACCTATGAAAATCCAAACAAACTCATTGATATTGTGTTGATATTTTATGAGAACTATCCATGGATCCTTTTTGAAATTTATGAGTCAACCCGAACTCAACCCGAGGCACAGTGTGACCGGTATCACTCAAAGGGTCTCTCTTTTGTTTAACAAGGACACAATTTTAAGAGAAAAAAACAACTGATGTATGAAAATCTGACCAAACACATTCAGATAGTGTTGATAATTTAGGAGAAAGATACATGGATATTTCTCAACATATACGAGTCAACCCTGCCTCAATCTGGGGCATGGTGTGGCCGGTATCACTCAATGTGTATGTCTTTTGTTTAAAATGGACCGAATTTTAAGTGAAAACAACAACTGGCCTATGGAAATCTGACCAAACACATTCAGATTGTGTTTATCCTTTTTTAAAACGATCTATAGGTCCTTTATTACATGTAAGAGTCAACCCTTCCTCAATCCGAGGCATGGTATGGCTGGTATCACTCAAAGTGTCTCTCTTTTGTTTAAAATGGACACAATTTTAAGTGAAAAACAACAACTGAATAACAGAATTCTGACCAAAAGCATTCAGATTGTGTTGATTCTTTTAAGATAAAGATCCATGGGTCCTTTGTGACATGTATGAGTCAACCCTAACTCAATATGAGGCACAGTGTGACTGGGATCACTCAAAGGGTCTCTCTTTTGTTTAAAATGGACACAATGTTAAGTGAAAACAACAACTGCCATACGCAAATCTAACCAAATGCATTCATATTGTGTTTATCCTTTAGGAGAACTATCCATGGGTCCTTTGATACATGTAATAGTGAACCCTATCTCAATAAAAGTCACGGTGTGGCTGGTATCACTCAAAGTGTCTGCCTTTTGTTTAAAATGGACAGAATTTTAAGTGAAAACAACATCTGACCTACAGAAATCTGACTAAACGCTTTTGAATTGTGTCAATCCTTTAGGATAACGATCCATGTTTCCTTTTTGACATGTATGAGTCAACCGTTCCTCCATCCAAGATGCATTGTGGCTGGTATCATAGAAAGTGTTGCACTTTTGTTTAAAATGGACACAATTTTAAGTGAAAACAACAACTGACCTACGAAATTCCAACCAAACGCATTAGGATTGTGTTTATACTTTATGAGAATGATTCATGGGTATTTTATCATGTGTAAGAGTTAACCTCACCTCAATATGAGGCACGGTGTGGCCAGTATCACTCGAAGGATCTCTCTTTTGTTTAAAATGGACAAATTTTTAAGTGAAAACAACAACTGACGTACATAAATCAAACCAAACGAATTTGGATTGTGTTGATCCTTTAGTATAATGATCCATGGGTATGTTGGGGATGTGTAAGAGTCAACTATTCCTCAATATGAGGCATGGTGTGGCCGGTATCACTCAAAGTGTCTGTATTTTGTTTAAAATGGACACAATTTTAAGTGAAAATAATAACTGACCTACGGAAATCAGACAAAACGCATTCGAATTGTGTTTATATTTTAGGAGAACTAACCGTGGGTCTTTTTTGACAGGTACGAGTCAACCCTACCCCAATATGAGGCATGGTGTGGAGGGTATCACCCAAAGTGCCTCTGTTTTGTTTAAAATGGACACAATTTTAAGTGAAAACAACAACTGACCTACGGAAATCTGACCAAATGTATTCGAACTATGTTGATACTTTAGGAGAATGATCCATGGGTCTTTTTTGACATGTAAAAGTCAACCCTGCCTCATTCCAAGTCACGGTGTGACCGGTATCACTCAAAGGGTCTCTCTTTTGTTTAAAATGGACATAATTTTAAGTGAAAACAACAACTGACGTACGCAAATCTGACCAAACGCATTAGATTTATGTTTATCCTTTAGGAGAACGATCCCTGAGTCATTTTTGATGTGTAAGAGTCAACCCCATCTCAATATGAGGCATGGTGTGGCCCCCCAACCCCTGGACTCCCCCACCCCCCTAGACACCACCCCACCACCTGGACACCCCCACCCCCACGGACAGCCACCCCTACCCCCATGGACACCTCCCCACCCCCTAGTATTTCCCCACCAATCCTCTAGACCACCCCACCATCTGGATACCCCCACCCCCCCTGGACACCCCCACCCATGGACGGCCACCCCCACCCTCCCGAACACTATCCCACCCCCTGGACAGCCCCACCAACCCCCTGGACCACCACCCACCCACCGAACACCTCCACCCCCGACACCCTGGACACCAGACCACCCCCCTGGACACCCCATAGATTTCCCCCCTCCCCCACCTGGACACCCCCCCTCCTTGGACACCACCCACCCCCCGTGGATAGCCCCCCAACCTCCTAGAATTCCCCCACCCCTGGAAACCCCCACCCCACCCCGGACACCCCTATCCCTCGGACACCCCTATCCCACCCTCCTGGATACCAACCCGACTCCTCTGGATAGCCCCACTAACCCCCTGGACCGCCCCCACCCCCCGGACACCCCCACCACTGGAAATCCCCCCAACACCTTGGACACCAGTGCACCCCCTGGACACCCCATAGACAACCCCCCCCCCCCCCCACTTGGACACCCCCCATGGACACCACCCCACCCCCCTTGGACAGCCCCCCTGGATACCCCCACCCCCCTGGACACCCATATCCCCCTGGACACCCCCATCCCGCCCTCATGGACACCACCCCACCCCCTTGGACAACCCCACCAACCCCCTGGACCGCCCCCACCCCCCAGAAACACCCCCTGGAAATCCACCCCTACACCCTGGACACCAGCCCACCCCCCTGGACACCCCATAGACACCCCCACCTGGACACCCCCCCACCTTGGACACCACCCCACCCCCTTTGACATCCCCCAACCTCCTAGACCCCCCCCCCCCCCCCCGCCACCCCTATGGACACCCCCACCCCCTGGACACCCATATCCGCCCAGAAACCCCCATCCCACCCTCCTAGACACCACCCCACCCCTCTTGGTATGCCCCACCAACCCCCTGGACCACCCCCACCCCCCGTACACCCCCACCCCATGGAACCCCCCCCCCCCCCTCCCACCTGGACACCCCCCTCTTAGACACCACCCCACCACCTATACACCCCCACCCCCTATAGACACCCCACCCTCCTTGGACATCCCCCAACCTCTTGGAACCCCCACCCACCTTGGACACCCCTATCCCCCCAGACACCCCCATCCCCCCGGACACCCCCTACCACCCCCTTGGACAGCCACCCCAAACCCCTGAACAACCCCCAACCCCCTGAATTATGAATTGAATTATTTATGTATTTAATTTGATTATGAATTATGTATTAATGGTGTATGGGTATACTTGGTGTCATTAGCTTATGATTTATGTGTTAATTTATTATGGGTATACTTACTTGTTGAGATGCTGAATTTTTTGCAGGTGTTGTTTGGGAGTGCTGCTGCATAATTTTTTATTGCAGCAGACAGGGAATTTATTAGTGCTAAAAAAGCACTCATAAAATGTACCTTTATCAGTGCTAAAAAAGCACTGTTAAAGGATCATTTTATCTGTGCTAAAAGAGGGCAGATAAAAGCACATTTATCATCACTTTTTTAGCACTGGTAAAGGGGTCCTTTATCAGTGCCTTTTTAGAGATGATAAAGTCTCACTTTATCAGTGATGATAAAGGTTTCCTTCATCAGTGCTTATTGTGCACTGATAAAGGGGACCCCCCTATTAGCACTGAACTTTACAGTGATTTTTTTGCACTAATAAATCCCGTTTTGAGCGCTAAGAAAGCCCATTTTTGTATTAGTGAAGGGATCTCCCTCTCTCCTTTTTCTTCAATCACCTCTTTTATGTCAGGCCTTTTAATTTTCTTTTTCATGATTTGGGATTAGTTCTTACATACCTTTTTTATATACATTTTATGTATACATAATGGATCTTCCTTTCACTCCCATTTATATCCCCTATGATCCCTTAATCCCACCCGTTATTATGCCAAAATTCCGTACAGGATCCTCACCTTTCTCTCTTCCATTAAATTCAAGAACCTTGTTTGAAATTAGTCCATTCAATTTCAATTGGTTATTTTTTCATACTTTTATAATCAATTACCTACTTTCCATTTTATTTTATTTGAATTAGGGATCATTTATTCCCCCTCATTTGGACCCTTACCTATGCTATTACTATGTCAAAATTCCACAAGGAAATTCTCTCTTCTCATTTTCATTCAATAAGTTCCTTTATATTATGAATATAAATTCAATTTCAACTATTGGGATATTATGTTCTAGGAGCCCATTACTTTCCATTTCATGTATAAATGATGAGAGACCCATTTCTCTCTCATCAACCTATTTTACAAATTTATATTTGATGTTGTTATGATGCCGAAATTTCCCAAGATTTTCCATGCCAAAATCATCATATTGTGACTACCATACCCATTTCACTATCAAGGGAATTAACCTTTATTATCATGTCCTATCGGATTTTGGATGTACATGAATGTATTATATATTCATTGTTCTTGGGATAAATTATGATATTTAATGAATCCATGTTGTATGATCTATGTGGCCCACTTATACATGAAAATGAAATGTTTTTGAAGGTTATGCCCTGATAACACTCCAATGAATTGGGTAATGTTTAGTATCATGATACACCATATGAAATGAGTGTTTAATCATGATAATCCATTTGAAATTGATGTTTTAATCATGGTAATTCGTGTGCAATGAGGGATTACTCATGCTAGTCCATGTGATATGATCCTTATCTCATGCTAATATCATGTTGTTGTTACCACATATCCATGTTTTGAGTATGATGCTATATCAGGACATTGTTTTCATGTTTACTATTCACTCCATTTATACTCCTATTGACTAACATGAAATGTATTCTTCTTCTATGTCGTGTTTATTCCCTTTATAGGCTTTATAGATCACTCTTTTCTTATTTAAGTCCTCAGGTTATCACATGCATTGCTAAGTATGAAGGAATGATGTGGTTAGGTAAAAGAATTTTTCAATAAAGATGTGTATTTCATGTTTTAAGTTTTTGTGTAATTTTTCTAAGCCCCAAATACACTAGACCTCTAAATCTTCTAAGTTGTATTAAGTTCATGTTTATGTAATAAATCTTGTTTAAATATGAAATAAAAAGAAGGGTCATTATAAAGGTTGGTGAAAATGAAATGAAAATATTCCATATGATTAAGAAAATTTTAATGAGAGGTTTCATACTAAATGAAATTATTATGTCAAAGAATTTTTATGTGAGAGATGCAAGAAATCAGGTCATATTGAAAAAGGTTATTTAACCTTATTATCAAAATAGGAATCATTCCTAAATAGGAGTAACAATGTATCATCCATGAATCCTATTAAGAAGAAACATTTTCCCCAAAAAGGAAGAAGAGGATGTGAAGAGATCCATGTTTCCTCAAGATAAATCAGAATAGATCTTCAGATGTGTATGAAAGAATACTAGTGTAAATGGAGCATCTTTATTGAGAAGATAATCTCAACCTTGCTGTTTATATTAATGAAGCAAGGTGTATCCAAATTATTCCCTTAAATATTTGTGTATTGTATTTTTTTCGTATAATACATGTAATTTAATGTGAAGAAAGTTCTTAGTGGGAGAACCTGAGAAGTGTTGATTGCTGTTAATTCTTAGTAGAAAAGATAAAGAAGTTACTATCCTTGGATGATTCCATAATTAATATTTAAATAAAAATATGAAGTAGGATCATCATTTATGGAGTTTAGGAATGTGATATCATATAATAGATTAACCAGATAAATAAGATTCCATATTTTTTGATCTTATTTCATGATATTCTGAAGAGAAATTGTTCTAGAAGATCATCCTTAGTGATGTTTTGAAATTTGTCCAATATGGACTATCACAAGTTGAAGATCCATTCTAGTATATTATTTATACTATAATTTCATAAAATCCATTCCTGATGAGATCATTATAAAAAATATGATGAGGAGTGTTTTATTTATGGGGGATACAAATCAATAATCTACCATAATTTTTATTTCAATTAGTATCAAATCTAATTATTATGGAAATTGCTTGAATATCATGTTATTATAAAAGTTATATCTCTCTTACTCTCTCATCCTTGGTTATAAAAAATAAAAAAATTACAAATGGGGATAAATTTAATTATTTAGGGATTTAAGAATAATTGAAGTTCCCAGAGGTTACTTATTTTTCCTATTTCACTTGAATGTTTTTGATCCATTTGATGAAGTGAGAGTGGGAGAATCTGATTGATTATTCCTAAAAGGTTTCATCTCAAATTTATTAATTTTAGCCTAGAATGAAAGGGAATAATCATTGAATACAATTATATGAGTTATCATTTCTTATGGTATCATGATCAATTGGTAATGGGTAGTTTTTTTGTCTAAATCAAATCCTCTTTGTTTCTACCTCGAGCCCAGTTCGAGTAGACATAGAGTGAAATGATTGATGGTGCATTTATTAGGTATGGACAGATACCCTCTTTCTTAGGAACTTTTTATTTCTTTTCAATAATGGTGAGAGATAGTGAAATTAAAATTTTAAAAGTAAATGGGAGAGAGAAGATAATAGTTCCACATACTGACACATTCATTTTGAAAGAACTTTAATGGTATTTCCAACAAATACAAAGGGGAAGATCGAAGAGGTCATTGTGTGTATATATTTTATTTGTTCAAAAATAATTTTAGTTGGTGTAAAATAAAGATCAATGAAATAGGAAGCTTTCATTAATGTCAATATGATGAACAATTTCCAAAGATATTGGATCTTGGATAAAGTCCTCAAGTCTTGATATTCCAATAAACATGTGAATTGTTTAAAGACTTTTACTTTTATGGTGATTCTTGGAGAACTGTTATCGATTCATTGGATTTCATGGTTGAATAATTATCCTAGTAAAATATGATGATGCTTTGGTGATTTTTATTTAAAAAATATCATAAGTTGTTTGGAGAACTAGTGATGCATGTCTTATGAAGGAAAAGGGGAGAAAATGTTTTTCCAATCATATTGAGGTTTGATTGGAAAGAAAGATGTTGATGGAAAATAGGGAAGTTACAATAATTTCCTTGGTAAATATAATGATGCTAAAGATGATAGATCAAAGGTTAAAACATGACAAATAATGTTCTTGATAAAATAATATAACATAAAATCAGTATGGTTAGTGTTACCAAAGACGATTTTAAAGTGGCATTATTTCTTAGTGTTCGGAATTTTTTTAGGGAAATGAATATTTTAAAAAAATGATTTCATATCCTAGAGACTATGAAGCACAATTGTTTTACCACAATAGAGGTTTTAAAAATGGTGAACAAAAATATAAAATGGTTTTTACCTATAATCGTTATGTGGACCGCGAAGCATGCTACACAGACCACATAGGGAAAACTGTTCACGGTAATAATGAAGTTCACAAAAGATTGTAGTTTTCAGAAAACACATCATTTTTTGTTGATAGGTGGTGATTCATTTACAGAAGACATCAACCACTTCGACGGAATAAAGGATCTATACAGACCAAATAGCATAGTTCACGGTCAAGGTAGTCCCACATTGAAATTCTGTGTAATTCAGATTAGCTGGTTTTGTTGATGTATTTTCCTATATAAAGACCCCTAATGAAGTATTTAGGAAAAAGAGTTTTATTACAATAGATCATCGTTTCTAGAAGAATTTTGGTAGTTTTGAAAGAGTTCTCGGGGGATTGTGATGGCACTGTTCTCACTTAGGATGTCTTCTCTCTTAACAGTTCCCTCTCGGTATCTAGGGTTTCCCCTCCTCCCAAAATTTTTGTGTCTCTTCTTTAATCTAGCTTGGTGGTCCTTTGGTTTCATCCTCCTCATATCATTGGATGCATTTCCTTTCGCACTTCGATGTTTCATTTAGTTGTAGTTTCTCTCAAATTTGATTTCTCATCAGCCGATTTTCCCAGATTTTAGTGTTGCATTCTCAGATAGGCTCTTTTAATGGATGGTTTTCCATATATTCTATAACATCGTTGTCTTCTCTCTTTTGATGGTTTTTTTGTAGGTTCCATTTAAGGTTTCTATTACTCCTTTGTTTTTTTCAGAAGATTTATCCCACATGATTCCTTTCTTTGGATCCCTCTACTACTCAAATCCCGACTCTAAACTCTAGTTGTGTCACTCCTCTTCTAGTGGGATTTGGGGTGATGGTAACAAAAATGTTTTAGGATGTAGTGTCTAGCAGTCAGTGCAATTCCTTGCACATTCTGATTCATATTTCTCCTTCAAATATAGTTCTATTTCTCTTTCTCTTCACGGATGGAGACTATTAGTGGTTGAAAGAATAATAAAATTGGGGTTGATTTTTTGTTTAATAGTTTTTTTTCAGTGTTTTTCCAAAAATTTATCAGTGAAGTGATTTTGTGTCTATAGTTTTTAGTATTGTTCATTCCTAGTTCTAGTGGCTAGTTTTAGTGTTTTTACAATCATGTCATAACTGCTTGATGGTCAACGATGGTAATAAAGACGACGTTAAGAGGTTTCTGTTCTTGCGGTGGTGGTCATCGAATAAGTTGACAACAGTCATGAGTAGAGATGATAGAATTGTGATGATAAAGATGAGGTGTGGACCCAATGAGACTCACCCCAATGCAAGGATCCTCAGGAATCTCAAGAGATTTTTAGTTATTTCATTGATGTGATCTTCCACCAACTTTCATATTTAATTTTTGTTGGATTCTGAATTTTGAATTTTCCCACCAAATTATGTGTGATGTGTTGATGAGTGGGTTCCCACTCAAGCCCTAAATGTGGTTTTATGAAAATTTAAAAAATGAGTTGGGTGAAAGCTTTTGTGGGAGAGAATTCCATGAATTGATGTAGTTCATGGAGGAAAAATTCTGTAAAGGAGGAATTTGTCCATGGAAGAAGGTTTATGGGTCTTTATATCCCACAAATAAAAAGGTACCATGTATCATAGGATGTATGCAGAATTATTAGCCATCTGTGAAGTAGGGGTTGTCTGCAGGAGGATCAAGCATAAAAAACATATGGGGCAGTCAATGAAAGAACAAGGAGTCCACGAAGCACTCGCTCCACATGGGGAAATGTAGTACATTAAGGATTCAACATAATACGTAGAGGATTTAATGAAATTTATAGAGAATATCAGATAGTTCATGAAATAGAAATAACAAATACACATAATATTTTTTTACACCCTCATCATACATTATAAGAAGAATGATATGTGGGTATTCAACATGTATTAAACTCACAAGATTTTAGTGATTCTCAAAGAATATTTCTATCACTAACTTCTTGGGTATAATACCCCCACTTTATTTGTAAAATTAAAACCATGTGTGTACCTGGTTGATACGCAAGGAAAAAGAAGAGAAAAAACACATAATTTTTGTTCTGTGAAGAAGAAATAGATGTAAATCTAGGTTTATATTTTTCTAAAGGGAGAAGATAAGTAAAATGATACACTTATGTGTTAGTATTGAGTTCTGAAGAAATAGAAGAAGAAAATTTCTACACAATTTCACATTATTTCATGTCCATGAAGTAAGAGTGTGCCCACTTAAGGATTGATTATTATTCAGGGATGGTTAATTGTGTGATTTTGTGTTGATATGATCAATATTTTTTTCATAATCACAAAGGAGTTTTGTGATTTTATCATTATTTGAAAAATGGGATTTAGTGTAGTCGATTTTGTGCAAAATAAGAAAGAGAGATCATGACGCTGCTATACACTATAACATATATTTGTGTGTCATAGATCAAAGGAAGAAGAGAAAGTGACTGAAAAAATTTATAACAATCGATCATCATTTAGGTTAGGGAGAATTCAGTTCATTATTCTACAAAAATTATATTATTGTGACTGAAATAAGAAGATGATAGTGAATCTAGAATGTTTTCTGCTGGGAATAGATAAGAGGGGTTGCATTATTTTTAATATTAAAGTAACAAAGTGAAGAATAAGGTTGTGTAATAATAAATAAGAACTTTGAAATTGAACATGACTCAACAATGGAGTACTTTCTTGGTGTCACAAACCCTTATGATCAAGAATAAGACAATATTGAGAGGCATTATAAAGATCCAATCGAGTGTTGTAAAACATGAACTATTGGATTATTTACATAGTGCTACATGAATGAATTTTGGGATTGTTTTCATAGTGCCACATGAGTGTAAGGGCATATCGTACTCATAGTAATAAAATTCATAGGATTATTTTCTATTTGTTGTGTGGTTGGGATTATTTCTAGACAATTCCAAGGACTACGTACTCTTATTGAGTAGTTAACCTTGTAAAAATACTGTGTGTTATATTTTCTGCTTTTATATACATGCGTATGATAGGGAAAAGGGAATAAGAGAATCAATATCCTAAAAATTCTATGAGGTACATGGATAAAAAGTTAAAACTAGATTAAAAAGTCCCCAACACTGATTCACCCCCCATAGTGATCGAAATATCCAAAACTAATCCCCTCATGAAAAACATAACCAAGTACTCATAGTGACAATAATGACATCAGAAATCCATTATTGATATATCCTCTTCTCAAACTTGCAGTTGAGAATATAATGATCTATAGTCAATATTAAATAAATATTGTGGCCCTCTCAATCGGTCAAAGATATCATCAATCCTTGGTAGTGTACACTTTTTCCTCATGGTCACCTATTTTAGGTGATGTAAATCTACACACAACCTAAAACTCACGTCTTCCTTAATGGTGAAAAACATAGGGGATGCCCATAGTGAAACACTAGGCCTAACAAATCCCTTCCTCTTCTAGTCCCATAACTGCACCCTAATCTCATGAAGCTCTTTCTGAGCCATTTGGTATGCTTTTGTAGATATCGAGGTCATCTAGGGGTATACATCAATACAAATGTATATCTCACAGCAGGGAGGTAACTCGGGAACATCCTTAGGTAATACATCATTATACTCTTCCATCACTATAGGGAACTAAAAACTAATACAATCCACTACACCGAGTTTCATGAAAGACAATTGGTGGGTAATTAGATACACCATCCTATGCAAGATTCTAACCTGCTCTTCCTAGGTTTCCTTTTTACCCACAAAAGAAAACCTCATCCCATGACTATGGACACACCTAAACCACTGCCTAAAATATTCTATTGGTTCATGAACCAAGCATTACCATTCCTTACATAAGATGATGTAATAAGGATTAATCACCGCTATAAAGATATCCCAAAAGAAACTATCACCTCTAAGAGATAGGTCACACTGTCAGAAGAAGTGTGTGATTGTTGATTCACCTCTAGTATGAGTATCAAAGTTAAAGGGTCAATCCAAAGGCTCAACCAGAATTTCTATGCATCAGAATAGAGAAGTGGAAAGAAATTAATGACTCACACCTATGTCTATTAGTACTAAAACTTAGGTAGAAAAGACACATGTTTTACCTTATATAATTATTATTGCCTCTACGTCATAAGACTCAACCTCCTATTGCTTCTATCACACATTTCCACCAACTCCCTAAGCCTGACGTAGACTACCTGGGGGTGGTGGTGGAAATAGGTTTTAATGTCTTCCACCCCCAACTACTATCCCATCTCCTATGACATGTACACTACACTACAGAACTACCTTCCCTTTCCACTACCTCTATCAGGGATCCCCTTCCACTATGTCTCTTTCTTATGTATGTCGGGTCATATAATATCATGCAAGATTTACCCAACCATCACAAGAGTAGAACCACCTCTTTAAAGGATTACCAGATCCTTTATGAAATCACTAAATCATAGACTCCTTATTTTGGGATCACCTCCTAGAACTTATCTCAAATCCATGTATCTTTTTCTTTCATCAACTTACTACAACGGAAGTCTCAGCTCCAATGTTCCCACTATAGGCACAAACTCTCTTCATTTTCATAACCACGAAAATATCCAATACAAAATGAAAGATCTAGCTCATTGGAATATGTAGGAACTCATAGAGTTATCACCTTGGCTCGAATGTGACTACATATTCTCTGATCAAAAATCCAATATCAAAATATCTGATAACACACCCTATCCCTCGACTACCAAGAGAGGTTGGTGAACCTCTACAAATACTAAACCATAGTGATACTTATCTATTGAAGATACAAAAGTACATGGATGTGAACAACCCTCAACATAGATAGAGAAAAATATTCTCTAAAAATGTGATGGAAATGTGACCACGAAATATATTCCTTTTCATACATCTGGGTCACAAATCCCCACCAAAATCCTAAAAATTCATAGAGAAGGCTCACTTCCAAGACCACCATCTAGTGCACATGTGTCTTGATAAGATAAACGAATCACCTCATTTGCTCAAGGTAGAAATCAGCCTCCCATGGGTCTGGATCACCCCCAAACCTGGGGGGTATCTCTTTCTAAAACTCAATAAGTGTGCTCG
This sequence comes from Viscum album, assembly GCA_963277665.1. Classification (NCBI taxonomy): domain Eukaryota; kingdom Viridiplantae; phylum Streptophyta; class Magnoliopsida; order Santalales; family Viscaceae; genus Viscum; species Viscum album. The sequence continues at coordinate 352,453,434 of OY728123.1, forward strand.
TCCTTTTCTCTTTTTCCACTGCTAATACCATTACCAACTACTTATTAATAGGTGGTGGTAAGATTGGTGAACCACCTAGGGGTATGAAATCCTGAACATGTCCCTATATCGAATCCTCATTTCTGAGGGGATCATTATCATGATACTCATGTAAAATCATACCTATAAAATTTCACGGTGGAATCTTGAAATTGACAAGATGTTTCACAGTCAATGATTATATCTGGATAGATAATTTTAAAAGGACATGGAAACCCCAACACATTTATATATGATGCATATACCAATTTTTTTTCCTGACAACTAGTGCCTATATGTAGCAAGTCAACTAGTAGATTTTAGGGTCATGGTGAATTGATACATCTTCCATCATATCAACACTAGAGTCCCTAGCCTAAGAGTCGAACTCAAAAAATATCACACTACTAAACCAGAACAATCTCATGGAATCTGATCCAAAGATAGAACTAATGCTTTTGATTCCACTCTATCATGACCCAACATAAAATTTTCCCAAACCATGACTACCCTTAGCCCACCTAAAATTTTCCAAGGGAGAGAACCAATTCCAAGTACAAATATCACACATATGGGAGGCCTTATCCAAATGTACTTGTACATATGCACACCTCTCAAATACCAAACAATTATGAAATGTAAAACAATTGATAATCATGCAAAATTGGATACAACAAAAATCCCACCAAAAGAGTATGACAACAAGTACTGATAATAAAAATGGACAAATAAAATCTCACTAAAATAAACAGAAAAAAAGTCCAATTTTAAGCAATATAAGACAACTAAATTCTAGGTAACAATTGTAATACACATTGGTTTGTATATCTCTCTAATCTCTTCCAAGTCTTGGCCACTCTAACAGTCCATAAAATGTTTATCCATAAGCATAATATATAACATGTGCGGGAAAATACGATTCATGAGTAAGTTCAACAATACCAAGTAGGACACATCAAAATCACTAATCATATAACATTAAGATTAATATTTATCTCATCATATATATACTTCAAAAACATACATAACAAGAATATATGGATATACTCATAAGAGACACATAGTCTCAAGGTGAGGTCACAACCATAAATATATCCTGGGATCAATTCACAAAGGTTCCGCATAAAACTCATCTTGGAGAACACACTCCATGATTCAGATAGAACTAATGGTGTTCATATGAGATGTCATGCTCATCAGGTCACTCCATAATAAGTATACACTAAAAGTCTGAAGAGATCAACAAAATTATTTGGATTTCACCCAAGGTCATGCCATAAATACCCATTATTGATGTACATAGATATTACTTCAAAATTGAATAATATTCATTAAAAAATATAACAAAACCTCAATATGACTATATAGGTTTATTGTCATTATAAACTAGGAATCATAAATAATTGTTTCATCAAATATCTCGCTTATTCCTTCATAACTAGACCCTTTTTTGACATATTTTACTTAATACCCTTCTTCAAGACCAGGGGAAAAGAAACATAAGAAAGGGTGATATCATATTCTCAGTAAGGGTAAATAAGGTAGATATCAAAGATATTATAATCATATGAAAAAAGAACATTACATTTGAAAATCTAATTCTGTATATGGAAGATCGTGATATCATGTCATGGGATAAATCATAAAAGTTCATAAGAATCAGTGAACATAATTCAAAAAGTCATAATATAATACATGAAATTTTGTGTAATACACATAATCATATAAAATCATTTCATATTAGTTATGGATCATTTATAATACTATAAAAGTGGAAAAATTCCATTATTGAACTGAGCATAGTCCTCGTTCTATCCTTGTATTACTGAACCAAGATTATTTCCCAATCTAGAATTGTATATCTTATGAGATATAAATTCTTACTGAATTTATAGAAGGGAGATATAGGTACCACCTATAATATAATGAAATAATTCTTACATGTTCCACCGAAACATAAATCATTCATCATAGAATAATCCACGGAATAAAATGGGTTTCTTAAACATAATTCCATCATAACATATTCCATATAAAAAATGAATTACATAAATAACATTCCATAAAAAATAAAATAAAATCATAGGAATAATAGGGATTGTATACTTAAGGCATATCCTTATTAAATAATTTCATCTTATATGGAAAATTATTTTGATAAAAAACATAAAAATAATTCTTGAAGAAAATATCCTTTCTTCATCAAAACGTTTAATTTTTTTTAAAACACCACACAATTTTAAATTAAAAGAATTTCTTTGAAAATAACCTTGAAAAATAGTAAGGGGAGTTCAAGGAAATAATATTTTATGAATGTGTAAAAATAAATTCATGTTTTATAACTTACAAAAACATTCTTCCCATACATTTTCTGGAAAATTCAAAAAGTACGTTGTAAGGAAAATGAAAAAAGATTCCTTTAATATCATTTAATAAAAATTAACCAATGGGTAAAATTGACATAAAAATTTGTATGATTATACAAATAAAATTTTATAACACATGTTTAGGAAACATGGACAAGGATTATAAATATACCCCAGTAAATACTTATGTATAAACTATCTTAAAAAATAATGAGATTATGAAATTATCACTTACCTTAGGTTCAATATCCATTTTATGTATCAGAACATCCAGTATAATGATTTAAATAATTTCATTTAATTATTATAGAATCATAATCATTTTTAAGATATCATATATGATCAGATTACCATCTGTTTGTTAGTAACATTATTACTCGTCCACCAAGTACTAACTTCTTTAATTTCTTACGCATGTTTTTTCAGATAAGTTCTTGTTCCTATTCTTAGGTTATAGTTATATCATATAAAAACAATATCATTATAAATATAAAATATTTATTCATTAAATTCATTTATATAATAATAATTTAATTAAGATCATGTAAAATTAATCAGATTTCATCGTAGATATGGTAGGTCATATGTACGAATGTGCTACGATATCATTCTCATAATTGTTGAATGGTATTTAATTGGATGGTGTATAAAATTTCAGAGTCAATATAATGTTATAATAATCATATATAGCTATTACTTCCATCATTATACCCATCCAATTATTGTGGTCATGAAAAACATATTACACCAAAGTGTGGAGACAGTGTGTTGTACACACGCACATGTGGTGATTTCATTTTTAGTAGGAAGGATATAAGGTAAAATATAGTTGTTTCATAATCATAAAAACATTTAAATATATAATTGATGCTTTATTTATTACTTTATAATGAAAAACTCATAAAGAGGATGTAGAATAAGAAAGAAGTTTAAAAGAATCAGTAGAGAAGATTACATCTTCTTTGGTGAGATCCCTCTAGATATCTTCTTAAAGGCACTAGAGTTAGTATTTTGAGAAGATCATCACCCCAAGAAAGTGACTAAGGAAGTTGAGAGAGAAAATGGTCAGGGGATATCCAATATTTAAGGCTTAAATTTAAGTTAATTTTTGAGGTAGGGTGTGCCCTTATATAATTGTGGTGAGGGACATATTTTGAAACTCCAAAAATATTTGTTTATAATAAAATTAAACTACATCCAAAAACCTCACAAATATCCTAATTTAAAAAATGAGATGATATAAGGTTGTAATATCATAAACCAATAAATTTTATACAAGTTTTTATGCCCATTAAAACCTTATCATTTTAATTTAACACATAGTTATTCTATTTCATTTTAACTAGGGTAAAAAATATTTCCATATTAAAAGGGTAAAATGTTTACTTATTTTATGTAAATTAGATAATAATTAATTAATAATATTTTAGATCATATCCATATTATAATTTCCTTTTTAATTTTTTTATGATATTTAAATAATTTAAGAAAACATTATTTTTGATAAACCAGGAATAGTGTCAATTTTGACACTATTCAATTATTGGATTTTTAAAAATATCAATATAATATGTTATCCTAAAAACCAATATTTTAATATATTCCTATGGGGTCAGGTTCTTCTATAAAATTAATTTGATATATTAATTATCCCAAATTATATTTATTCTAATATTTGTAACAACATTAATTAGCTATTTCCATTATGAAAATAATTACTTCATTAGTTTTCTATATTTATTTAATATAATTATATTTTGAATAAAAATTAAAAATAAAATACTATGGTGAAGATAAATCGTAATTATTTAATAAGAATACTTATAGTTGACTATATCTCTTGGAAAATCCAAAATTAAAAAATTTATATGTATTAAAACTTGAATGTGATAACATTAACATCGCAATAAATAAAATATTATAAGTTTTATAATCTTTACGATATGACTCCAAATGATCAATAAAATAACACATGGATGATTATGGTCGATATGATTGCAAACCAATAATATTTTTTCAAGTGTTTTTTTCTTTTAATGGTTATTATGATTTTAATAAAAATAATTTTATTGATTTTTCATCAATTAAATAATTTCTACATCATCTATATTTAATCCTAAAAAGTAATTATTTATTTACTAAAAAATAAAAATAAATTAACATGTCAAATAAAAACATTTTATGTTTCAAATGAGTATTTATAATCCAGTTTATCTTCTCTATAACCTTATATTAAAATAGATTTAATTACTAAAATTTGAGTGAGCCATATTTAACATCTCTATAAATAAAATAAAATAAATTTTCTAATATCATCGAAGTGGCTCCCAAAGGACACCATTTAAGCCCAATGATGGTTTAGGTCAAAATAAACTCATCAAATGATATTATGACAAGTGTTAGAGTAATTTTATAAGACCTGTTTTAACCTTAATTACCAGATTTACCCTTTTTTTGTTTTAATAAAAAAATACTGAAGCTGCTATTCAAAAATCCCAAAAATAAAACTAATATATTTACATAATTTCAACAAATTTATTAAAAATATACAATCCATTTTTCAAAATTCAAAACACTTATGTTTCAAAAATTAATTTAAATTTAATCTCGTTGTCGGAATGAAAAATTATTTTTTAGGGATAAAACATCACAAAATATTGAAATGTTTTTACTTAAATATTCGTGGTAAAATTAATTAAAATAACTAATATTATATTAAATGATAAAAATATATTATATCTGTACATTTAGAACCATTCCAGAATATAATTTATCCATATAAATTATTTTGATGAAAAAAGTTGTTTTCAATTAAAATTTTGTATATTTTTACTATTAATCAAAAATTAAAATGTATCAAAAAAATATCAAAAAATAACAAGAAGTAAATTTTTATATCCTTCTCAAAAATAATAAGTTTGTTTTTTTAAAATAATATATAAAAATTTCAACAACTATATTTAAAATTGGTGTTCCATCAAAAGGTGTGGAAGCTGCATTTTTTGAAAAATACTTATTTTATATAAAAATTGAATTTGTTCTTATGAGATGTATATAAATCATATAAGATCATTTTTAAACACTATATTGAATATATTAAATTAATAAAATCCATAAAGAGTTATTTTATTTCTTTATAAACTCAATAATTTACATTTAAATAGTTTTTCAGAAGAAAGATAATATTAATCATACCTGCAATTATAATGACTAGGTTATAAGGAAACATCATAATATTTAGATACTCACTTAAAATCATTATTGTATGAAATGAATTCTATACAATGACCTTAAAATTTTTTATAACACAATCCAAGAATAGTGTTTCCTATACTACAAGCTAAGTCAATTCTGTGTATAGCATGAGCTTACAACACAATACATCAAAGAAATTAAAAAACATATATCTCATAAAAATCTCAGGGTGTTATATTCTAACCCCCTTAAATTATTTTTCCCTTGAAATTCATCTAGGTTAAAAAGGGATTAATACTTGAAAGGTCATTTCAAAAAAACCCACATCAGAAAAAAAAACTTCCTTTTAAGAAGGAATAGTTAGAATATAACAGTTACCTAATGTTAATCATAACTAGGTATCATTGTAGGAGAACATAAGTGAATATTAGGTATGGAGTAAAGGAATTAATAATCAAAGAGATTAATGAAAATCACTGATCATAAGAATGTTTGTAATCTAGTGAAGGTTAACAATCACAAATCCGTAAACTAAGGAAACGTGAAAGAGGTCGTTGATATCATAAAAATGATTATAATATGACACCCTTTTACATCAGAATCCATTATTACTAATGTTGAAGAATTTGAATTACAAGTTATATTTACTTATTTTTGGTAAAATCTCACTATGGTTCGTTCCTTGAAAAATTTCCCATTCAGTTATAATTCAAAGAAATGAGTTTGAATTTGTTAGTACATAAGCGTTAGTAGATCATGTGATCCATAAATAGAATGTTGGTTCATTAGTTCTACATTTATAATAACAAAAATGATATCACAAGTTATCAAATATTCATAAGTCCACCTATAGTGAGATAATAATTTAATCTAACAAAATTCATCTGGAGTTTAACTTATACTATCCGTAAATTGATAACCTTACAATCCTTATGAAAGATGAAAATCCAAAATTTTTGATAGAGGTGCACAAACTCATCTTAACAACTATTTATCATAAATCATAAAGATTATCTTGTTCAAAAAACATGAAAAAATCATCATTAATTCTATTGATACATGGTAATACGTTGAATTAAAAACATGCATGCTTTCAAAAATTATGTCATTCCATATACCATATATCCAAAAAAATTCAATATACTTAATACTTCACATCATTAATATATTTTTAATTGAATCAGTCACATGTTCATTAATACTATAAAACATATATTTATTTCTTTATCCAAACATTATGCACATATTAAGGGTTATCCTTCCCTTAATGTTTTTGAAAAAATATCTGAATCACTTTTCATGGTTTTCGATAACATTCCGCATATACTCTTAAATACTTGTGAAAAAACAGAGTAGACCATTACATAAATGTTTCATTATTCCACTATACCATATAAGTGATTCTATAACATTAATATGGAATCTCATTACATAAACACTCAATAATTCCACCACTTAATCATCGTACTCTACATCACCAATAGTGATCGCATGGAGATTTCCTTTATCATTGGCCAAAAGAGGTTAATGATGTCAATCAACATCAATAACCCTTCGATTAAGTAAGTTGTTGTAATATTACCCCATTTCCTTGCACTTGTAGCATTGAAGTGTGGCATGTCAATTCTATATAGATTTTTCTCTATTGAAATCATTAGCTATATTTTTTCAATTACTTCAACACTCAATCACCTGATTACCTTTTTTCCATGATTAAAAAATTTACAAGTTCCTTTCATACAATATCCACCATGCTTCTTTACACACATAGAGAATAAAGAAACAATCATATTCTTTTCACCATTTTTTGAGATTTTTACTTGGACTCCATCTCCCATTTTTTATCAAAACATGAGATTGATATGTAACACCAACTACCATTTCTACCTTGATAGAACAAAACATAGTCTCTTCATAGCTACTAAAGTCTCTTATGAATAATTCCATTTCAAGAAATGGTTTAAATCCATTAAAGAATCAATTAACCTTACTTTCAAGTTGGATGATAATTCCAGAAGCATACCTTGCAAGTCTTGTAAAATTTTCCTCATAAGTACCAACCGATTCATCATCCTTTTTCTAAATATCAATGAAATCCTTTCCCATCTTTGTATGAATAATAAGAGGAATGTACTTATTGAAAAATAATTTCTTGAACTCGTCCCATCCCATGGATTAAATTTCAACCCTTTACCGTGTATTCTTGATAGGGTTCCACCACTGGTCCGCTTCAACTTCTAAACTATAAACAACCAAAATGACTTTTCCATGTTTTGAATAGTGAAGGACAAAAAATATCTTTCCAGTGGTACTAAACCATTCCTCAATGATAAGAGGATTGGGAGACCCACTAATTCTAAATATGGAACTTATTTTTCAAAATTCAAAATACAGAAGTTATAGTAATTAATTTAATAATTAGTCCTGTTGTTGGAATGAAAAAAAGGTTTTTTAATGTTAGAACATTACGAAATATTGAAATTTTTTGACATCAAAATTCAAGGTAAAATTAATGCAAATTACAAAAATTATATTAAATGATAAAAATGTATTCTTTTTTTACTTTAAAACCATTCAATAAGATAATTTATCAACATAAATTATTTCAATGAAAATGTTATTTTAAATTAAAATTTAGTTTATTTTTAACAATTCATTAAAACTTAAAACTTTTCAGAAAAATATAATCTAATCATCCAAAGTAAATTTTTATATCCCACTTAAAAATAAGAAGTTTAATTTTTAAATAAAATATGAAATAGTTTCATAAACTATATTTAAAATTGGTACACCATCAAAAGGTGGAAAAACTATATTTTTTTTTAAATACTTCTTTTATCCAAAAAAATAAATTTGTTCTTATATCATGTATATAAATCATAAAAGATTAATTTTTAACATTATATTGAATATATTACATATATATTACATTAAAAAATCCATCAAGAGTGATTTTATTTCTTTATAAAATAACTTATTTTCATTTAAATTGTTTTTTAGAAGAAAGATGATATTGTTAATACATGCCATTATAATGACTATATTATAAGAAAAAATAATAAAATTTAGTTTTTCACTTAAAATCATTCTTGAATGAAATTAATTATATCAAAATAACTTGAAATTGTGTACAACACAAGACATGCTTAGTTATTTGTCTACTGCAAGCTAAGTTGGTGTTGTGTATAGTACAAGTTTACAACACAAGACATCCAAGAAATTAAAAATATATATCTCATAATAATCTGAGGGTGTTATGCATGTGGTAAACTAATAACCTAGTCTTTCTTAACCTGTTAAGTAGGGGATCGACACTCGCGTAGTATTGGTCGCGGAGATACTATGAACCCCACCTAGGGAAATAATAATGATAGAGGATCTCACTTCAAGTATAATGGAAGGATTCCAAAAAATCTATCTAAGATTGAAGTTTATTATATTGGATCACCATATTATGCAAAGGAGGTGACTATATAATAAAACCTCAGGGAATGGATAAGGGGAATTTACCCTAATTAAACTTTTCCAAGATGAAGAGGAAAAGCGCTCCAAGATATCTTTGAAGAAGTACACGATGTGCACTAGAATTACATGGTGTGTTCCATTGACATTGGGTTCTACCAATGTATCATGTCCCATGCCTATGTTTATGTCAATGTCCCTATTCGAGTACAAGGCGTGTGTCCCTACTAACATTGTGTGGAGCCACATGGTCTCCAAGGTTTTTACCCTTATACAACTTGAGCCTCATTCCAGGGTGTACACTGCATGCGACCTGGACCACACTACATGTAAGGTCACCTCAATTTCTGGGTGTGTACATCCTATACACTCCAATCTAGTAAAACAATGTCATAGAGTATGTAACGGAATCACATGGTGTATGATATTTATCTCTGCAAAAAAAGTCGTAGCACTGGACTGGGGGTCCTGTAAGTCGTGTAATTATGGATTACAAACCATGTAACTTGAGATTTTACAAAAACCTAGATCTTGAGAATGCATCTATGTCTTCTCCATTAGACTCTGATCTGGTCATGAATCACACCAATAATCAAGGAACACATCCAGCCAAGCCTTACGATCATCACTTGTCAGAATCCATCCACCATATCACATCGAAAAACCCTTTTGTTGAATCTCCCAGTTGTCACACACCAAATCCCACATTAAGATCTTTAATTCAATTTTGATCCATCATCATAGCTATATATCATCATCAATCCAAACATAGATCATGTTATCAATAAGTTTTTCTAAGAAACGGGTATGCAACGATTGATTTTAGGGTATTCCTCAAACCGTGTGCCAAAGTAATGGCCTATGATTAATGAAAAGTGGGGGAATAAATTCAATAAAACACAAATGTAAGGAATGGAACCGGAACAATGTTCATGTTGGCCTCAATTAATTTCCATTATAATGAAGAACAAACAGATATAAAATGACCAATAAATAAATCCCCCAAGTCCAAAGAGATATTTCTTATTCTCTTAATGCACATGATCCATGAATCAATTAGTTAGTTGATTAACTAGTATTCATCATAAAAATAATAAAATTAGGAAAATAAACAAAATGTCGTACCTTGAGATGGGTCAATAGCTAATGAAGAATGAATCCTCATTGTTTTCATTTTAATGATCCTTGAATTCCACTACACCCAGATCAACGATCCATGATCTAGTGGTTTTTATTCTAAGAATGATCCTTCATTGCTCTCTCGCAAACCTACAGAGTTATACAAATAACTTTTGGATTCATCAATGATAGTGTATTTATAGAAAATGTTAAGTCATGGAAACTTAATTAAAAACTATTTTCAATAAATAATTTATTTAAAAATTTTCCCAAGACTATGCATAACCCAAACATCTACCATACTCCAAGTTCATGTCATTCCAAGGGTGGAATCCACCCTCTAAACTCAACTCTGCCCTCAGATTTCTGACCTAAGCCTCTATTTAAGAGTTATTCTACTAATCAAGAAATTTTTCCCTTTTTTCATTTAATAAATTTAACATATTTAAAAAATAAATTATGGGCTAACCAGGCCATGAAATCTTATGTCGTCTTCATATCTAGCTCCAAAAATAATCCATATAATATTCTAAAGTAAAATAAGGAAAAAAATTGAGTCATTACACATTCTCATCACTATTTTAATCATTAATGATCATAATAAAAAAGATAAAATAAGATTATATCATTATAAATAAAATAAATAATCAATTATCGTACCTTTTATAATCTTGGAATGATGGTATTTGAGATAAGAATGACAAACAATATTTTTATTATGAAATTAGTTAAAAATGATTGTGATTACTCACACCCGATATCAAAAATAGATAATAACATAAAAAGTACATATATGGAATAAATATAAATGAGGATTATAAAAATAAATTTATATAAATAAGGATATGAAGTAGAATATAGAGATATTTATGTTTTTTATACACAACCTTAGAGTGCATTGGACTATGTGGGAAAATAATGTAATAGTGTCGTGTCTCAAATATTCACCCATCGAGTCATATCTCTTATTATATGCAATATATTATTTATAATTCTGAATCTACTATCGCTTTACCAATTTATATCATGATCCAATAATTATTAATGGAATTTAATTTTCTATTTAAGATTTTATCCTTAAATGGGATTTTATATAATTTTTCTACAGTGTAAGGGTATATTTTTTCAAATTTCATTCTTTGAGATACATTTGTTTTAAACACCAAATTTTGATTATATGGTCTATAAAATACATATTTAATTCATTAAAAAATGAATTCTATTATATTCATGGTATTATATGTTCAATTTCAATCACACACTTGTTCAATAGTTTTTTTTAAATATTACACAAGTTGTAATTATTTTCCCAACTCAAATTATATCTCCATTAGTTAGAAATTCTCTATATTATTATCATATTTTAAACCCCTTTTATCCTTAAAATCCCATTTTACTATTGGTTTTTTTTTCTTTTTGAATAGGGAAGTTCATCCTTTTCATCATTATCAACTTCTTTGATGAAAACCCCTCTCAAATTAAAGATTAACATTATAAATAATACTTTCTATTATTTCCAACATATTATTTCCTCTCTATCTCTATTTTACCTCCCACAAATTTATCCTATTTTTTTAGAACCATAAAATAGATTATTTTCTTAGATCCTAATGATTCTCATTATGTTTCTTAAAAATGAATATATAATACTCTTTTCATTATGCAGGTTTTCAAATAATAGAATTTTAAAATATTAAAAAAGTTTTTCAGTATTTTCAAAATAAAATATTTTATCATTTACCCAAAATTTATTTTGAGAACATTTATATCATTTCAGGAATCTATTTTTAAATTTTATTTATGCAATGTAAATTCTTTCCAATTTTTTCAATTCAAAATTTTGAAATTATCTTTTTATAGTGACCACTAACTTCTTATTTTTTAAAAAATGTTAAAATTTTATTTTAATATCTATTTTCAGGGTCTCTAAAATAAATTATTTTTTCTATTAGTTTTATAAAATATTTATTATAAAATAATTTTAAAAGATAAATTATATTTCTTAATTGTAAATGGATTTTTCAAAGACTCCTAAAAAGTTTTTTTCATCTAATTCATTGTCCATTGATATATCTTACGATTTATCTAGGACATTCTTCAAATGATATAATCCACTATAATTTTATGGATGTATTAAGAAATTATATTTTATTTCATATAAATGATCAATTAATACCCTTATCATTCTTATTCATTGAATGTTTATGATTCTAATTTTTCATCTGATTCCTTCCTTTGTGAATACCTTATTTTCAATATCATCGATTAAACTATGTTCATTGAGATTCTATGCATAGATTTATTAGTGAAATTATTGAATTAATTATATACCCTATATCTATACATTTTAAATAACATAATATATATTATCATTATTTAAGGGTATTTACCTAGATAGTTACTGAATATTTTTAGATAATCATTTATTCCATTCATATATCAAGTAATTATTATTGATGTTATTGTAATTTTTTTCCTTATATGGCTCCATCTAAAAAAGATATGAAACCCATTTTCATTCCATGAATTATATATGATGATGATTTATTTCTTATATCTCACATACATGAGGATGAGGATGGGTAGGGTCCTATATCTCTCTCCAAAGCATTTTTTAATGGCTATATCTCATCAGATAGTTAGGAATTTATATAACGAGTTTTTTTAACCTAAATGTGGGCATAAGGAGTTTTCCTAAATTTTTAGGTTTGTACATAATGGTTTTACTCCAATATGAATGGGAATAATTATTTTTCTCATATTTTTGGCACGCACAAAATGACATTACTCATATAGGAAGGGGAAGAATTAGTTTGGTCTCAAGGTTTTCATATGCATATGGTTGTGACCTATCTCATAGTTTTATTTCATGTTACCCCACCTTTATATGCTTACATATTTTTAAGGAAATGATACTATTCAATATTGTTCCATAATTATATAGTTATTATTATGACACTTTTATACATTCATTGATAATATTTACTGGCTCATTTTTCCACACTCACCTAATTTAGTATTTTTATATTCCATGAATTATTCCATTATCAGAGATATACTCTCTACTAGGTATTAATTCATTATATATATTAATTATACAACTTTTTTATTCTTAATTTCACTTATGATCTTTGATTTTTATCCCTTGTATTTAGCCTTATTAAGCACATGAGCTTAAAATTTTCATATGTTTTCATTACCATGATTATTAAGACAAGTATATCTTATGTGATGTCTATAAGGGAGTCTCATATGATTCAAATATAAAGAAATTTTCACAAGTAATGTAAAATAATTTCTAAATGTAACTAGTCCTCAATGAAACAAAACCAAAAGGTTCTCTGATTTGTTTTATATTATAATGACATATAATAATAGTAATAAATATGTTCATTTTATCTTGGATATTCTCACTTGGTATCATAGTTTATAGGAAAAAGATTGTGTTTTTATAACTGGATCAAAGAATGTTGGTTTGGGGAACCATATCAGGGATCAAAGGTGAATAGTTATTGTCTGGGATATGTTTAGTTGTCTCAAAAACGGAACTAGAATAGAGTAGTTAAAACCAAAATAATAAGTATACGTGTAGAAAAAAAATTCATTTTTTGGAAATGTAGATATTATGTTCTTCTATAAAAAAACATCTTTATCGGGATACAAGAATGATTATTTGTCTATAGAATGGATCCACCTTTTTGTAATAACCCTGAAAAGGGATGGTTATGAAATAACTTGTTCTTCACATTTGTGCAAGATGTGTGGTCCTTATAATGCATATATTGATAGACACTCCCATATGATATTTTTTTGTTAATAACACTCCATTTAAAAACATTTATGAAGGATGGTTTTGAAATTTCTTTTAAAAAGTAGGCTAAGAAGCATGGGAGAGCCCAACATGTTGTAACCTTGGTTAAACCAAGAGTTTTATAGGAAGAACCAAGTATGAAGTTGTATCATAAGTTGAAATAAATGATTAATTAGAGTAGGAATATTATAATTAAGAGTTCATAATCATATAATCATTTATACAGATTTTTTTGGAAATTAACATGTGGTTGGTTATTATTTAATTTATTTAGAAACAAGATCATCAGAAAAATTTAGTGAAATGTATGTCTCTAAGAACTATTAAAGAAGACTAATTAGGATAAATATTTTATTAGTCTTATTGAGGATAGTGAGGTTGATATCACACTGGGAGATATATATTGAGTTTCTAATGGATCATAAAGCATATCTTTTAGATAACAATAACTAAAATTGATAGGATGAAATTTATTTAAGTGGGGATATATCACCTAGAGATTTTTTAATATATTTTTCCATAAATAAACATGGTATTGATAGATTATTTCACATGAAACATCGATCAAAAAAACCTATACATGTTTGATAACAAAATTATAAAAAGAATAAAACCATTGGTAGATAAAAATATTCTAATCAATATGAAATGAAAATAAATTTGGTTTACCTAAAATTAAAGCTTATACAACTCATTTTCCAAACAAAATAGTTTTTATAATATTGCCCATTTCAGTTTACAAATAACTTTTATAATTTTATAATTTGAAATATATAATAATAATATAATTTTTTAATTAATAATATACAAATTTTTTCTAATTATTTTGTTTTAATTTCATTAAAATTATTTATTTTTAGGTGAATATTAAAAATATTGTTTTTACCAAAACTATAACTTTTATGACATTATCATTAAATAAGAATGAACAAGATACTTAAAAAATCACTTGATTAGAAAAAATATATATAAAAAGAGTAATAATGGAAAATTATAAAAAGAATTCTAAATTTTGAAACCAATTTTTAACATTTTGTTAATATAAGTATTATTTTCCGATAAAGGAATTTGTTTTTGTCTTTCCTTTTAATTAAATATTATTTTTTGTAAAATATAGGAACAAATTTCTTTTAAACCTATATATATTTTATTTATATTTATTCTAAAATAACTCTTATCCTGAAAATATATGAAATTTATATTTTTATCCTACATATAACTTTTAATCTCAAAAATACAATTTTTAAAAAAATGTGTTTTATGTGTTTTTTACACTAATGTTAAGATTATTTTTAATTACATAATGAAATTTTAGATGATAAAATGTATATAATATATGGAATCAATAGGTAATTTTTTTAATAATATTCATTTTATTTTTAGTAATTATTTTTAAATTAATTGAGTAAATATTACTTACCATGGTAAAAAAATCTAAGATTGAAATTTCTAAGTGTAAAGGAAAAAAAGAAATGTCCCTAAAAGTGATAAAATGAAAATTTGAAGGATTATTGACCATATATTATCCCCTAATAAATTATTATACATTTCAGAGTCTACTTTAAATGTGAAACATGTCCACTCTTTATAATAATTTGAAATGTTTAATAAAATTCAATTATCACAACTTATAGAAGAGGCCTCTCACCTACCATTCAAGACCACATAGAGAATTTGGTTTCCACATAAAAATATTCCAATTTTTCTTATTTTATATTTATATTACTTTACCCTAATAATTTTGTTATATTATATTTTCTTATGAAATCTAATACCAAAGAGTCTTACAAGGTAAATATCATGTCCTCAATGGGATTGCATATTTTTTGAAAATTATTTTATTTTCATTCTTATTTTTCCAAACAAAATTTTTTAATTAATATATAAGGATATAAGTATTAATTTTATACTAATGTTTTTTATTATATGGGAATAAATATTAACCACCATTCACATTTTTTATTAAGAAACATAAATCCTCAATTTGTGATCTTTATGAACAACAACCTCCCTGAAGCGATTGAATCTTGTCTTTAGACAATCATATAAATTCAATGATTATATGAGTGAAATTGAATAAAGAATGTGAAATATTTATTAATATTATTATTATGATGAGAAAAATTTCAATACACATTCTTTATCTCTCATTCCTTTAGAAATTAAAATGTTAATTGTGTATTTTGTGGTCTACCACCTCCATGAGGAAACATATCTTGTTTTTCATCTAGTTTTTTTTCTATTTATTATACTATCTAAAAATAGGTTTCACCGGATTAAAATTATCTAAGTATTATTATTTTTAATTTCTAATAATTATATTATTCAAAAATAAACCTCTTTCATAATCATAATCATCCATTGATTATGGTACGTTCGTGTTGGGGTCTGTCTAAACACATACATGAACAACACTACAAAAAATATCATGTATGAAAATGAGAAATTAATTAAAAATTAAATATTATATAAATAAGTAAATAATAATTTTAATTTATTTATTTCTTGGTAAATTATATATTCAAATGTTTAATAATGATTCCATTTTCCCTTCATTTATTTTTTTTGGGATCAGACTAGAGAACATTAGTGAAAATCTAAATTATATGTCAAAATATAGAATAACATATTTATGTTTTATTAATGTAAAATATTTTATTTATCCTATAAATTATATCCCAATATGGATACTTGAAGCTAAATTTGGTTGTGGAAAAAATGCACTGAGGTGTAATCACCCCGAAGATGTTCGGTTCAGTATTAAGTTGATGTTTACTCTTGTAGACAGTTAGTGGGCCTAAAACTCCACAAATGGTGGGGAACACATGGAGGATATTCTTTCAGTAATAAAATTATATTTAAAAAACATTATTAAGTGTTATTATATAGAGAAATTAATTTATTATGGTAAAAATTATGATATAATTCAACTAAAATTTCCATAGGTTGAAAAAAGAGATTTATATATTGAACCAAGTATGATATATAATCATAAGTTTAAATAAATGTTTCATTGTAGAATACATAAAAGGATTAAGTATTAATATTCATATGATCATTTATTATGATTTGATTAGAAATCATAATATCCTATTTGGTTTTATTGTTTTATGGGAAACAAGATCATGAAATGGAGGATGTAAAGGTATATCCCTAAGAACACTTAACGAAGCATATTTGAGATAAATCTTTTTTTATATTTATTATGAATAATAATATGGATAACTCCATAGTAGATATTTTTTATATTTCTTGTTTTATTCGTATATTATTTATTTAGTGAATGATAATTATTCTTTTGAGGATACAATTTATTTGTGGGGGAGAATGTAACGCCCTAAGATTTTGGAATATTTTTTTTCATAAATAAAAATTATATCGATAGATTAATTCACACTACAAAAAAAATAATACTAAAAATACTATAAAATAAAATTATCACAAGAATAAAACCAATTGTAGTAATGAATATAGTAAATAATTATAATCTTAAACAAAATAGGATTAAAAAACATAAATCCAAAATATTTCCTTTTATAATAAAATATGTTTTCATTATAATTTTTATTTTCATTAAAATATTATAATTTTATGATATTAATTAGATAAAAAGAATATTTTTTTCTAATTTATAATTTAAAAATTATATTAGAAGGATTTTTTTATTTTTTATAAAATATTTGATTTTTATATGAATAGTGAAGATATAATTTTTAGCAAAACTATAACTTTTATGAATTTATCTTGATATAATTAATATCTAGAATCTGGTAAAATATCATTATTGATAAAATATATTTCTATAGAGTATATATATATATATTTAAATACAATCCTAAATTTAGAAACTAATTTTTATCATTTAATAAACTTACGTAATACATTTTAATCAGGGGTAAAATTAAAAATTCATAGATTAATGGACAAAATACATGTCTAAAATAGGTTTAAACATGATTTATTGAAATATTATAGATTTTTTACCATCATACACTCAATAATTATCCATATTTGAGTCTTATTTACTAGTTCAACATGTTCAATCTTTTTATTATGTTAAAATATTTACAAAAAAATGTCATTCAAACCACATATTATAGGTGCCTCTCACAACCGATTCAAGAAAACTTAAGGAATTCATTTTACATCAAAACATTATTCCCATTTTAATTCCTTTCTAATCCAAATGTTTTTTATTCTACCAAAGTCCATAATATATTTTATTATTTCGTCTATTTTCAAGGTCTCTTCCAAGGAATATACATGCCCCCAATATGAGTAATATTTTTTAATAACTTCTTTTCATTTTTTTACATTCCCAAACATATTTTACAGTTAATATATAACTAAATGTGTATATTTTTTCAATTCATTCTAATATTTTAATCGAATACATTTTGAAAAAATTTCCAAATTTCTATTATTGAAAAAATAAAACATCATCTCTGTCTTTTGTGGCCTACCGCCACCATGAGGTGATGTCATCTATTTTATTCTCCACCAACTATACACATTGATTATAAGGGTGAAATTGAATATTAAATGTATAATATATAATATAATTATGATTTTTAAGAGGAAAATTATAATCAACCTTATTTCTTGATTATTCCATAAGAAAATAAAATGATAATAGTGTATTGTGTAAACCACCGCCAACACAGAGTAACAAGTCTCTTTTTTCATCTAGTTTCTTAGTTATTTATTTAAATATTTTCATATATGATTTACTAAATTAATATAATCTAAAAAATATCATTATGCTTATATGATAACGATATTATTTCCGTATAATCTACTTTAATACTCTTAATAATTCCTTAATTATGTTATTTTTATGTTTTTGTTGGTCTAACCACCTATATGAAAAATATTATAAAAAACATCATGGATTATTATGAGAACATGATTACTTGTAATATATGATATAACTAATTAAATAATGATTTTATATTTTTTATATAGTGGTAAAATTAATATTGATCTAATTAATTCAAAAACCAATTTCCCCAAGCTAAAAAACACCAAAACATGCTCATCACTGATTTAATTTTTAATAATTATAACAAAAAATCCCATAAAATTAAAAAAAATAAAAAACAATTCCAATAGATTTTATAATCTAGGAATTATGAACATTTGGAGATGAATAAATACCATAACCACTATTATGAAAGTATTACAGAATGATTAATATTACACACACCATATATCAAAAATAGATAATAACATAATAAAAATTATGTATAGAATAATAATTAAAAATATATATAATTTAATGTACTTGAATAAGGTTATAAAATATAATTGTTTGATAATAATTTTAGATATAATGGTTTATAGGGTTAATTCTATTAGCCCGGGAAATAAGGTATGGGTTTCTAGTCCCAAATTTTAACCCCTTCAAACATATTACTTATTATAAACAATTTTTTATTTGAAATAGTGTATCTAATTCCACTTTAATATTATGTATAGTGATCCCCTCATTATTCAAGGTATTTAATGTTTTATTTTAAATAATATTTTTTAATCAGTTTTTACTCGAATGTTTTTAAGTTGTATGAGGTTTTGTCCCAAATTTTATTATTTGATATATATATGTATTATACACCTAATTTTGTTTATATGATGTATATAAATGATATTTAATTAACTAAAACATAAAATCAATTTCATTATAGGTATTATAATGTTACAAGCCATCCCATAGGTTCCTTCTCTATGACTCCCCAATCCCACCTCAAATAGACTAGGGGATTGCAACAAGCATTGAGTACTGATATCACAAACATGGGAGGACTTAGACTAAGTTCCTCTATGCGTGTACCCATATCCAACACTATAAAATTTTGAAATGTAAAAATATCTAAACAACCATGAATTCATACATCTAAATCGCACAACTATAGTACGACTGGAAGTAAAGGAATGTAAATAAAACCAATTACAAGAACACCAAAAAGTGTATAAAATCAAGACCAACCGAAAATTAATATTGTGGATGCTATAAGAATATCACAGGAACACACCTAGTTCTGTCTAGTCTCAGTAAAAACCATCCGGTCCTGGTCTATCTTGGTCTATGTCAAAAGGTCGACCATCTTCCCATGAAATGACACATACGGGCAAAGAATGTGAAAGGGTGAGAATATCAATACCCAATTGGACACTACAAAACCATAAATCATATAGAAAATAATTATATTCATATCTACATTGTTATTTTTCTATAACACATACAACAATATTATGTAGATATACTCAATAAAGACACACAATCTAAAGGTAAGTCACAACTGCAATATGCCGTCCTAGGATTCCAACATGAAGATTCCACATAGAACTCATCTAAGATAACACACTCCTAATACTGATAAAACTGATGAAATATATACAATAGGTAATGATAATCAGGTATCACCATTAAAATTATACATTGAAGGTCTTAAGATATATGATATAGAGATGAGGATCACACCCAAGGCCATGGTGTATACCAAAAACTCAATCTGGATTAACTCACTATGTAGAGGATCAGCACCTATGTAGTGTTAGTCATGATGATACCAAGAACTCCTCCTAGGGAATAAAGATGAATAGAAGATCTCACTTTGTTCCTCACAAAATATTCCAACAACTCTATCAAATAAGTCATACTGAAGGGATCATTGTTCTATGAGTAGGTGGTGATTCCAAACAAACCCTTAGGGAATGGATATAGGGAACACACCCTAATGAAACATATCCAGGAGACTAAGAAAAATGGCTCCAAGACATGTCTTATAAAGTACATGGTGTGTAGAAGGGTCACAAGCCATGTCCCTTGACCCTGGGTCCTACCCATGTAAACAGATCATGTTTCATTCTCGTGTCCATGTATGAGTAAATGGAATGTTGGATTCTTGTGTACTATTCCTTTGTACGAGTAGATGGATAAGCATATGTACTAGTACACCATTTATCCCATATACTTGTATGATTCATGTCAGGGTGTTGGAGTACACGACGTGCTCCAACCCCTATACCCCAACTCATGTATAGGTACCCTCTGTGGTACACATCAAGCCGTTGGGGAGAGAACACATTCCATGTGATACTTAAACTTCTTTGAAACCCTAGTCACTGCTTAGAGGGGCCCACATGGCATGTGGATCAAAATTACACACCATTTAGTATGCAAATATACAGAATCCTAGATCCAGTTCTACGGGTCTTCGTTGGTGATCTGGCCCCCATTCGAGATGTAACTCACCCGAAAAATTGGGCATCAAGTCCCAACAAGTCTTTTTATCTTCATTCAACGACTTCCAACCCTTTGATCCATTAATAAAATGGATTTATATGTTGTTATTTGTTTTGTGATGAATATCACAAAATCAGGTATCAAAAACCATATGATTTGTCAAGCTTCTATCATCACACCACTGCCATGTCATTTTAAACCCAGATCAATGATTTTAAACCGTTGTTCTAAGAATCTAGTGAACAATAGTCAATTTTCAGAATACATCAAACCATGGGCTAAACGATTAATACCAATGATGAAAAAAGAATCGAGGGACAAATGTATAACCACAAACATGAGAAAAAAGCCTCATCCAATGTTCATGTTAGTCACAATTCATCTCCATTAGAATAACAATGAAGAGTCAATAATCAGAAAGAAATTCTCCCAATAAAATCCCCATAATAAAACCCATCCTTTAATATGACTAATCCATGGATCAATATATTAGTTTTTTTATTTGATTCCATAGTTTAAATTAATAACGGAAAAATAGTGTAATAAAAAAATTTCTTACGTCGATTTGGATCAATCAATGATGATGAAAGAAGTTGTGTGGTGATCAATGGTGAGATCCTTCAATTATGTCTCACATCGGTCATCAATATCTGATTATATCATAATATTCCAATGAAATCTCATTCAACAATCTCCAATTTTACACTAGATCTCTAGGTTTTTAGAATCTAAACCTCCGAATTCCCCATAACCATGTATTAATAAAATAGGCTAGGTCTTTACATAAATGAAATAAAATAAAAACATTAAATCAATTATTTTATTCATTTCACATCCATGATGAATTTTCTACAAACACTACATACTAACAAAGTTTATGTTATTCATAGGGTAAAACCCATATTCTAATCTCAAAAGTTCAAATATATTTCTGATTCAGACCCCCGTTTGGGTGTTATTCCACTTCTTTAGTAAAACTGTGTATGTGTGTAATTAAATATATTTAATATATTTCAAAAATTTATACGGTAACACTGGGCCTTAAAATCGCATGCCATATTAGTTCTTGGTCTTGAAAATAACCCATATAATATCCAAAAACAATATATGTAAAATTGGATTCATTTCATTCTCCCCATCATGGGTATTTACATCCTAAAAATCCAAAACCAGGGCTACAAAAAGAGGTGTGGCTGCTGAGAAAACATTCAAACCTCTCACTTCCATGTGTTCTCCTGAAGATTCTCATGCTTCCCCCAGAGTCTCACTAAAGGAATCGATCTTCAACGAAGGATCTTATTGTACCGATCCTTGATTTATACTAGGTACTCAGCGAAATTAGCTCCATCTTATGTGTTTAACTTTCCCCAGTTAATAACATGGAATGGTTCATGTACGTACCTCCTCAACTATGACACGTGGAAGATGTAGTGTAACTGGTATTACTATGGTGGTAGATCAAAGAAGTATGCCACCTCACCAACTCTACACAATACAAGGAAAGGGGAAATGAATCTTGAATATAGATTTCTTCCCCATCCAAATATTTGTAATCCAAGTTGATGTGAATCCCTGAGGAACACATGTTCACCTTCCTTAAACTCTAAAGGCCTCTTTCATCTATCAGCATAATAATTCAGATAGCTTGGTGTGGTCTTCATCCTCTCCTAGATGATCTGAACCTTCTCAATAGTTTCTCATGCCAACTTTGGTATGATGAGTGTCGACTCTCCAAGGTCAGTCTAGAAAATTGGTGACATGGAGTTTCGCTCATACAATATCTTGAATGGTGCCATACCGATTGTGGAATGATAGTTTTTGATATACTAAATCTCCACAAGTGGTAGGTGATCCTCCCAACTTTAGACAAATTCCAACATGAAATCTCATTACATTTCCTTAATGACCTGAATGGTCTCTTCATCCCGACTATTAGTTTGGGGGTGAAACATTGTTCTCAAGTATAACTGAGTCCCAAACTCCTACTGTAATACCTTTAATAATTGGGATGTGAAGTGATTATCATGATTAGAAATGATCATCAATGGAAACCCATGAAGTCAGACTACCACTAGTACGTAGAGGTTTCTCAAGCTCTCTACTAAACTCTTCTCATGAATATTTAAGAAGTGGGATGACTTGGTGAGTAATTCTATAATCACCAGATCAAATTATGTCCCATGGATATACATGGTTAACATGTCATGATGTCCATAGTTATATCATCCCACTTCTAGTCTAAACCTTTAGGGGTTGAGCTATCCCCACTAAACATTGGTGCTCAACATTCACTTGTTAGCATGTAAGGCATCGAGAGACAAAGTCTGAAACTACTTTCTTCATCCCTGGACCCCAAAACTAAAATTGGATGTTCTAGTATATATTTTCCTCACTTGTATGTACCACCAAAGGAAATGTATGAATCACTCTTTTAACATCCTCCTGAAATATCACCAGTACCATCTAGTGTCCTATTAAAATAAAGACATGCTCCACACCTTCATCAAATACATCAGGATCATTTCCATTGGATATCTAAGTACGTAGGGTCTAAAAGTAAGTATCCCCAATCTATGCTTCCCTAACTAGCTGAAAAAGAGGAGGGGTGATAACCATAAAATGGAGTTTAGCTACTCCATCTCTATCCACAAAGGATAGCTGCAATGAGGCCATCTACTCTGATGTATCATTCAGAAACTATGAAAAATATCTCCTGCTAAGAGCATCTTCTAACACAATCCCCTTCCTAGGAGTATAGACAATTTTTATGTCATAATTTTGGAGGAACTCTAGAATTATCCTTTGTCTCAGGTTAAGATCATTATAATAGAATATATACTTGAGACTCTTGTGATTAGAATATATGAAAAATTTCATTCCCATTAGGTAGTGTCAACACATATTTAGTGCGAAGACTACCACTGCTAACTCAAGATCTTGGGTCACATAGTTCTGCTTATGTGGTCTTAAATGATTGGAACCATAGGCAATCACTACTTGAATTTGAATCAGAAAACAACCAGGATCGATTCATAATGCCTCACAGAACACTATGTACTTGACACCCTACCTAAGAAATCCCAAGATGAGAGTACTTGTCAAAATCTACCTCAACTGCTGAAAATCCAGATGGCACCTTTCCATCCACATAAAAGGTTTCCCTTTTTGCGTCAAAGTTGTCATGGGTGTTGATATCTTAGAGAATTTGGGAATGAATCTCCTATAATAAAGTTACTACATAAGGAATATCCTCACCTCTATAACACTCTTGGATAGATCCCAATCTAACACTGTCTCAGCCTTGGACGGGTCCACTACCACTCAATCTGCTGAGATAACATATCCCATAAATTGGACAGTCTAAATCTAAAATAGGAACTTTGAGAGCTTCCTATAAAGACAATTCTCTCAGTGTACATCTAGAACATGCCTCAAGTGTCTTGAATGCTCCTCCTCAAACACTGAGTATACTAGGATACTTTCGATGAAGACTACCATAAATCGATCTAAGAAAGGATAAAAGATCTAGTTCATGATTCCCATGAATACTATTAAAGAATTCAACATACCAAATGGTATACAAAATTATTCATTATAACCATAGAGATGTCTAAATTTAATCTTTGATATATCATCATCTCGTACTTGCAACTAGTGATAGCATGAACTGAGGTCAACCATCAAGAACCATTAAGCCCCTCTCAACAAATCAAAGAGTTCATTAATCTTTGGTAGTGGATAATTTTTCTTCACCTTCACCTAATTCATGCGCTTGTATTCCACGCACAACCTCAAGCTCTATTTAGCCTTCTTGTAATATAGAACTATGGCTTCCCAGGTTGAAACACTGGGTCTAACAAATCCCTTCCTTGAAAATTCCGCAAAACTACACCCTCAGCTCATGAAGCTCTGTGGGAGCCATTGAATATGATGGTGCAGATATTAGTGCAATCCTAGGGTGTAAATCAGTGTAGAAGTCAATACCTCAGTGGGAAGGAAAACCTAGAACATCCATAGGGAAGAAATCCTCATACTCCCACCCCACTACAGGAAATAGAAAAACTCATAGCATCTACTTCACCATGTTTTATAATAACCAATTGATGAGTAATCAGTTGCACCCCTATATGCATGAGTTCATCATGCACTTCCTAGGTTTCCTTTTCACAAATGAAGGATAATATAGTCCCATAAATGCAGACACACTGTATTCTTTGACTGAAATAGTCGATCTAGTCCTGAACTATGGATAACCAGTCTATACATAAGATGGTGTCCAAAGGAATCATCAGTACTAAAAATAGATTCCAAAAAAAACTCTCACCAGCAATATTTTAGACACACTATCAACATAAGTGTATGATTGATGAGCCATTTCCTGATGGAGTCTTCAAGCACAAGAGTTGAGACAAGGGTTCAATCAAAATATCTAATTCTCATAATAGTTATGAGGCAATAAAGGAATGACTAGAACCAGTGTCTATCAGTACTTTCTTATAAGGTTGAAAAGATACAAATCATCCATCGAATCATTCCCCAAGCCTCTGGGTCAAAATGTTCAATCCCCTGCATCTTCCCAGTCCCCTATCCTCTAGCTTCCTAAGCATATAATAGACCACATATGGGTGTTATTGGTAAAATAAAGATCATATACCACCTACTTATTCTCTACAAGCTCCACTTCCACATCTATTGCCTTGAAAAACTACCTACTCTTACCACTCCCTCTACCTTGGTAGGAAATCTATGCTCTCTTTACTAGATATAGGGTGGGTTAAACAATATCGAGTGAGATTTCCAATTCCATCACATGAGTATCACCACCTCTATTATGGATGACTAGACCCACCCTGTGTTCTATGAAGAATAGATCTTCCATTCTAGGATCTCCTCCTAAACTATCTCACACATTCAAGGCCCTGTGACTAATGTCAGTTTCCAGTTAATGAGGTATCTTCTCCAATATTTCCACTTCAAGCAACCACTAGCGATATCTACTCATCCAAGAAACTCTCAACCACCAAACATCACTCTATCACCTCAGCATAGGTTGGAATTTATATATAAATAACACTAGCTCAGATGTCTCTATGCAGACCATGCTCAAAGTTCTGATTTAGCAGCCCAACTTTAATCATGTATATACTATTTTAAATTTTATTGTCTAATTATTTAAAGCGAATAGGGAGCGCACTTATGCACCCCATTGTGGGTCCTGGGAAGCTATTTGAATTAATTAAATGGTTGCATGTGATTTATTAAAAATGTTACACCTCACTTTATAGTAGCGTTTAGGAATAAAATAATTAATTAAGGATTAAAAATAAATAAGAATATATTTAAAGAAAACTGAAAAGAAATCAAAGGGATGAAAAGAAATTTAAAAATAAAATAGAAAGGGGGTTATGGAAAAAGTTAAAATAATTAAAGTGGGAGATTACCATCTATATTTTTTATCTTCTTTATTTTTACATCCTTTTTATTCTATTTTGTTTTTCATTTTATTTTACCTTTTTCTTTTATTTTTTTCATTTATTTTTCTTTCTTTTCTTTGTTTTTTTCTTCTCCTCTCTTCCCCTCCTTCCTCTCTCACGTCGTGCCTACCCCTCTCCTTTGTTTGTGCACCACCTTCCTTCCACTTAAGAAGGTCATTACACTTCCATTTCTCATCCATTTTATTCATCATTAGGTTTGATGTAAACCTTACAGTAAGGATAATCATATGTAGTTGTAATTGTAGAGTTTTGTTGAGTATCCTTCGTGTCTTCTTCCAAGAAAGAATTTTACATTATTTTGGGGTTTTTATAAAATCATTTGTTTTCTTCAATTTTAGGCCAAATAAAAGACTAATGTGGATCATAAGATCATCTACGACCCTAATAAAGGAAGTCTACTTACTTTCCCTCCGTTTCATTGTGATTTATAAAAAATGCAAAATTGTGTCATTCATCGGTGCCTACCAACTTTGTTCAATTTTACCCAATATTTTCAATTTAATTGATTCACTTAATCATTGCAGCCTAATTTATCATAAATTAAATTGTTTAAATTGTTTCAACATGGTCAAAAACCCCTTTGGGTGTTCTGACATGGTCAGTATAATTTTTGTTAGCCTGAGCATTTAATTTATTTAACTGCATGTGTTGCGCAACCCATTTTAGTTACGCTTAAATTAAATAATATTTTTAGAATAATTCTGAACCTTGAATTGTTGGATTCTTGGTAGTTGTTCATACTAATTAAATTATTTATTAAAACGTGCATTTATCTTCTTGTTCTAATGCATAATCTTTCTTCATTATGTTTTTATTTGGCAATATTAAATTAATACCCTATGTTTCATGGGTGTATCTACTGAGATTTGAAGCTGTAATTACATATGAATACAATGTCATATATGTTTTTGTGAAATTTTAATTAAATTCAATGTGGAAAGGGAATGTGTTTTCCATATTTAGGTTCACAAATAGACTCTCTATTCCCGACTGACTACATCTACGTATTGGGGGAGGAGTCTTAGTCGTTGTCAGACTAAGACTTGCTCAGTATTTCTAAATACTTATGAGTGATACCATTTCCAAAAGGGCCCATCGAGGACGGATTCATTTTCAATGTGGCTACGACAAGCCTCAAATGATTCTTGACCCCTTTCTTTGTGAGATTGGGAAAGAATCATGGTAAATTCATGCCCCGAGTGATACTTGTTCTTTCAAGAGATTTCTTTGGATGGGCTTGGTGGTATTGTGTAATTTGAAGGATGTACTATAGCGATAAATTTGGGACAGGCTCAAACTCAATATCTTAACTTGAACATATTAATAATGATGCACTAATGGTTTATGTTAATGTCTCTTGACTCCTGAGAGAGTCGTGATCCTTTCTAGTATATTGATGTACATATTGTTGACACATAATTTAGACCCCAAGTTAAAGCACAAGCTTGGGGGTACGCCTCTTTTTTTTACCTTGTGTTTGTGGTATCATATTTATGAATAAGTCAATCCTTCTTATTATAGGTACTTAATTCAGACTCCAAGCTTAGGAAAAATAAGGTTATTAGGGATGGGTGCCTTGGGGAACCTAGACCGAGTTATTTTATTTTGTTTTGTGATTTATTGATTGTCTACATTAATTATATATGACACACTTCATTTAATTGCTTCATGAAATGGAAAGGCTTAGACACCATGGTGTTGGAATATTGGGATTTTATCTCACACCCTACTCGAGCATCGTTCACACCTGAGTAGATTATATGCTAGCAGGTATTGACAATGGGAAGTGTGTTGCTTCTGATGCTTGATTGTTTCTTGGTGCTTGAATGGAGACTAGGGTAGAGGACTGAGCCTTGCTCATGGTGTAGTTGTTTCTCCTTGTGTATTTCCTTTTTAGTTGATACTATTCTTGGGTTTCTATTTTCCATGATTTCAGTTTATAGATACATTACAGCATGGCATTATTTTGTGAGCTTCCACACTTGATTCTTATTCAGTTAGATTATTCATATTGCTTCTACTCCAGTTTATTCATTTATACACTTCTACTATTTATTAAAAAAATTTGTTTACTTCCTTTTTGATAATAAATATTACCTATGAGGGAATAGTCTCTTCCACGGACATGAAAAGGTCATTGCTACTAGTCAGTAGCCTCTGGAATTCGGTGAGATGTGATTGATGTTATGTGGTCAACCTAGCTTGGGGAACCCTTCTGGTGGATCCTGGGATGAGGATGATATAAAGTGGTATTAGAGGAGGTTTTTTCTTTTGTCTTACTATTTGGGTTAGACATGAGACTATGATATAGGGATTTGGAATGTACCCTATGCTTAGATGTAACTAATCCTTGTACAGGGGAACCCAAATTCTTAGGGTGAGATTGCAGTTACTGATTATTCCAGTTATTGTAGATATTATTTCAATGCTCAGTGACTCACCAGTTTTTCATTGTTATTGGTATTGGAATTGTTGAGATAATGGGTTTTTACCATATCAGCCTAATGATACAAGTTTAATACATTACATGCATCATATTAGGCACTATTGGATTAAAACAACATGCATATTATTATGCCATATCTACTTTCATCATGCATTTTATTATTTTCATGTGAGTGATGTTGTTCCTAGTGGTAAATTTTTTGAAATGCTAGTTCGTTAAATATAAAGTGGTGATATTCTGTCAAATGTTAACCTGACTTAACCTAAGGAGAGTGGAAATAAGCACATTCTAGAGATGATGGGTCCTGAACTACCAATGTTACCTCTTGTAGTGCCTCATGTGGTATTACCTCCGACTTATCTTCAGAGGGAACCTGATGCTCAGTTTAGGGATAGTCTCCTCAGGATTATGTAGTCAGTTTAGAATATACCCAAACCTTCTCCATCTATGGCCGAGCTCGCATGGGACTTTATAAAGTATCACCCTCCCACCTTCTTAGGGAGTGGTGTCCCTCATGATGCAGTGTCACGAATATAATCTGTAAGGTCCATCTTTGACCACCTAGAGATACTTCCAGAGTGAAGGGTCAAACATGGAGTCTACATGCTTCGTGAATCTGCCAAGTGCTGGTAAGACATTGTTTCTCAGGCTGAGCAGACCAGGGAAATAGTCTGGGCCGAATCCCAAGTATCTTTCTATGATCACTTTTTCCTGCTAACTTTGAGATATGTTCATGCATGGGAATTCCTACATCATTACCAGGACTCTATGACAATGTTATAGTATTCTACTAGTTTCATAGAGCTTCAACGATTTCCCCCATCACTAACTAGTGACACGCAGAAAAATGTGAGACATTTTGATGATCGACTTCAGTATACTATCTTCCTATAGTTGAATGTCTTATATTTGACAACTGTCAGATAGATCGTAAATCATGATCTAATTTCAGAGAAAAATGTCAGGGAAGCTAAACTGGTGATCCATATTGGTTTAGTTCTGAGACAGGGTGAAGACTCTTCTGGCAGTAGGAAATTCCATTTTGAAAGTGCACATAGGGGAAATCCTAGAAAAACTGCACATTCTTATAGGTCTATCACACGTCATCATTGTAGAAAATATGGTCACAAGAAGCCATAACAAACGAGAGACCCTAAGGAGTTTAAAGATTGTGGAAAGATGGGTCACCTTCAGTGTTTCTACCATTCTTTCTATTCAAAATCTAGTGGATGGGGATCTACACCTACACCTCCCTCAGGTATGGGATCTATGACCCCAGAACAGGATGGAAGTTATTTTTCTATCAATTGAGAAGGCTGAGGTAATGGTGGAGGTTGTGGTCAAGGAAATCAAGTTTTAGATTATCAGTGTTAGCAGAGTGGACCTGCTCAGGCCAACCAAGAAACACCTCAGGGTTGTGTTTTATGTATCTTGTATGTAGTGAAATCAGCACCAGAGGATTAGAGTGTATGACCATCTATGGTTAGAGGTGTTATTCTAGTAGAATCTACTTTAGTATCTTCTATTTTTAATATTATCATATCAAAATCATTTTTATCTGTTGTTGTTGTTGAAAGTCTTGGTTTTCCAGTTGAGTACCCTTGCAGCATCATGTCTCTCGAAAAACCATTAGGAGTTTTTATATAGGGAATATTCCATTGCCTATAGTTACCCCTTAAGATAGGTGGGAACAGTTTCATTTGAAATTTCTATATCCTCAATATATCTGGCATCGAAGTCATTCTCAGTATAACATGGATTTCTCTTCATCATGCTCAAATGGATTTCTATCACCTTAGGGTGTACATTACATCCCCTGAGGGAAACACATATCTACACAAAGGAGAATGAGATATGCAGGAAGATCAAGCTAGTCCTAAATATGTAGGGATGGGCAGAGTGACATCTCAGTTAGGTAGTCTCTTCATGAGAGATAAGAGAACATAGCTTGTTGAATTCTCTCCTACTGTGGATCTTTTCAGGGTGGTCTTCCCGGATGATTTCTATAGCTTACCTCCTATGAGGGACGTGGATTTCACTATCGAGCTTGTGCAAGGTGTGGCACCAGTTTATATTCCTCCATATAGGATGGCACCAATAGAGCTACAGGAACTCAAAAAGAATCTTGGAGATCTCGGGGCTAAGGGTTTCATCAGACCTAGAAAATCATTGTGGGGTTCACCAGTTCTTTTCACCAAGAAGGTAGAAGGTGCCATAAGGTTATGCATGGATTATTGTTGACTCAAGCATCTTATGGTAAATAATTGATACAGACTGCCTCATATAGATGATCTCTTCAACCAGCTCTGGGTAGAAACTATTTTCTCCAAGATTGTTATGAGGATTGGATATCACCAGGTGTGTGTGTGACTATCTGACAAATTGCATACATTATTCCAAAGTATGTAAGTTTTGTAAAAGTATCTGGTTATTCCATTTGTCCTCACGAATGCTCCAACAGTTTTCATGGATATGATGAACTGGGTTTTTCACTTGTATCTTGATTCCTTTGTGGTAGTCTTCTTGGACGACATCTTGGTGTATTCGCATTCCAGACACGGCCTTGCATCCCATCTTGAGATCATGTTGAGTACACTGAGATGGCACCATATATACACTAATCTCAGAAAATTCCACTTTAGTATTGATAAATTTCACTTCTCCAGTCATATTATATGTGAAGCAGGAGTATTAGTCGACCTAGAAAAGGTGAGAGTCAATGTTTAATGGGAGCAGTGCATGAATGTATTCTAAATCCACATTTTCAAAGGGATTGGAAGCTATTACATGCATTTCATCCATGAATTATCCCGCTTAGCAGAACCTCTTACATCTCTAAATAATAAAGGTGTACATTTCATATGGTCAGAAACTTGTGGAATGTCTTTTAAGAATATGAAAGAAAGACTAAACTCAGCTTCGATCGGGATTTTCTCTGAGGTAGGAAAAAGCTAAATTTTTTACTTTGATGCTTCAAGAATCCAACTAGGTGCAGTTTTGATGTAGGGTGATCGATTCGTGGCTTATGGATCCTGCAAATTGAGACCTCACAAGTAGAACTATCCTACACACGACCTTGAGTTGACAACTATGGTTCATTCTCTACACTATTATAGACACTACTTTTTGAGTGGAAGATTCATTGATTACATAGATCATAAATTCTTAAAATATATCTCTACCCAACAAGACATGAACTTAAGGCAACACATATGGGTTGAATACATGCATTCGTTTGAGTTTGAGCTTGATTATACCCCTAGTAAGGGTAATATCATAGTAGATGTTTTGATCCACATGACACTGACACAAGATGTTCAGGTATCCAGAAGTTAGTGGAAGATGATGTCTTTTTTCTGTGATGTATCTGGAGGTTCAGGAATGTGGGAAACCAGTTCTAGTAGCTCTTACAGTGATGTCATCTCTTCTATAGAAAGTCTGCATGCAATAATTGACTGATCCTGATGGGATTGTTTTGAGTGAAGGTGTTATAGGAGATAACCCTCTTACATGTTGGGTTGTTAATGGTGGTGAAACTCTCATTTACCATAGCTGTGTATGGGAACCTTAGGGTATACGGGAAGAGATGATGAAGTAATCTTACACCTTCATTGGGGAAGTTCATTCTGGGCTAGCCAAGATGTACAAAGACATGTGTCGACAATACTGTTGGCCTGGTATGAAAAAGCTGATAGTGAGTTTCATCACTTAGTGCTCCACCTGTCAATAGGTGAAGGTAGAGCACTAAAGACCTATTGGAATCCTACAGCCTCTATACATTCCTAAATGTAAATAGAAGGACATCACCATTTATTTTGTTATAGGATTTCCATGATCTAACTAAGGTAGGGATGTAGTATGGGTGATTGTCGATAGGTTGACAATGGTTGTGCACTTATTAACTATACATTAGTCCTTTTCAATTGATGAGTTGGGATGGATGTATATCCAGGAGATAGTGCAACTTAATGGTGTACCTCGTTCTATTGTCTCGGGCAGAGCTTCCCACTTTACTTCATGATTCTTTAAAGGGTTGAAAAAGGTGTTGGGTTCATAGGAACATATGAGTACTACATATCACCCTCAGATCGATGGTCAGTCTGAGAGAACTATATGAGTGTTAGAGGATATGTTATAGGTCTGTGCCCTTGATTTTGGATGTTACTGGGAGAATCATATACCTCATATTGAGTTTACTTATAATAACAGCTTCTAGGAGATGATTCAAATGTCCCCATATAAGGACCTCTATGGTAGACCATATATTTGACCTTTAAGCTAGTTTGAAGTAGGTGAAATAGATCTGTTGGGTCCTCATCTCATTCAAGAGACTTCGAAGAATGTTTAGCTGATTTCGAAGCATATGACTATAGCTCAGTCTAGACAGAAGTCTTATAATGCTTGTCGTCGTGGACCTCTAGAGTTCTAGGTGGGACATCGAGTGTTTCTACGTGTTTCTATAAGGCTAGGTCATAGGTGGATCAGGAGATAGGTAAAATTATCACTGAGATATACTGGTCCATTTAAGATAGTGGAGAGAGTTGGGCCTATAGCTTATCATTTATTGTTACCTCGGAAGGATCATTCCATGCACAACATTTTCCATGTATCTCAACTCCGAGAATATCATCCAGACCCATCTCATTATTTTGACCCTAACGACATCGATCTTGAGGCCGATGTAGCCTTTGAGAATAATCTATTCTGTGTCATTGACCTTAGCACAAAGTTCCTCTAAGTCATGTCAGTCCCTTTGGTCTGGGTTCTATGGCAACACATACATGTCAAGGATGAGACCTGGGAGTGAGAGATTGATGTACAAGCATAGTGGCCAGAACTTTTCACTAACGATGTTTCACTACCCTTAGAAGTATAACTTGGAGATGAGTTATCTTGATTAGAGGAGGTTGTAATGTTCCTTATTTAATTACGTACAAACTGTTTTAAATTTTTTTCTAATTCTTTAAAGCAACCTAGAGTGTGCACATGTGCAGCCAGCTGCGGGTCCCGGGCATCTATTTAAAATAATTAAATAGATGCATGGGATTTATGAAAAATTTTATATAGTTATTTATATTGGTGTTTGGAATTAAAATAATTAATTAAGTAATAAAAATAAATAATATGATATTTAATGAAAATTTAAAAAAAAGAAAGAAGGGATAAAAATAAATTTAAAAATAAAATAGAAAGGGGGTTACAGAAAAAGTAAAAATATTAAAAGTTGGAGATTACCATATTTATTATTTTTATCTTATTTCTTTTTCTGTCCTTTTTATTCTATTTTATTTTTCATTTTATTTTCGATTTCTCTTTTATTTTATTTTTCTGTTATTTCTTTTCTTTTCTTTTCCTTTATTTTACTTCTTTTTTTTTCTTCTCCTCACTTCCTCTCCTCCCTCTCTCACGTCGTACCTCCCCCTCTCCCTAGGTGGCGCACCACCTTCCTTCCACTTAGTAAGATTACTGAACCTCTGTTCATCATCTATTTTCTTCGCCATCAGGTGCGATGTAAACCTTTTAGTAAGGTTAATCATATACAGTTTCAATCATAGGGTTTTACTTAGTATCCTTTTTACAGTCTGTCGCGGAAGGATTTTACCCTATTTTGGTGTTTTTTTAAATCATATGTTTAATTCTTTTTTAGGCCAAATCAAAGCATACCTTGCATCATAGTTTTATATACAACCATAAGGTTTTGATTCTACCCACTTTCCCTCCATTTCATTGCGATTTAAAAAAATGCATGGTTGTGTCATTCGTTGGTGCCTACCGACTTGGTTCAATTTCACCCAATATTTTGAATTTAATTTTTTCTCTTAATCATTGTAAACTTATTTATCATAAATTTATTTTTTTATAATTTTTTTAACATTTTATGACACCCCTTTGGGTGTACCAATGTGGTCGGTATAAATTCAATTAGTCAGAGCATTTAATTTATTTGACTGCATGTGTTGCGCAACCCATTCTAGTTATGTTTAAATTAAATAGTATTTTTAGAATAATCATGAACCTAGAATTGTGGGATTATTGTTAGTTGTTTGTGACAATTAAATTATTTATTAAAAAGTACATTTATCTCCTTGTTCTTATGTTGTATCTTACTTAGTTATGTTTTTAGGTTGTAATAATAAATTAATACCTTATGTTGCATGGGTGTATCTGCATAGATTTCATGATGCAATTACATATGCATACTATGTCATATTTTTTTCTGTGAAATTTTAATTAAATTCAGGGGGAAAGGGAATGTTGGTTCTATATTAAGGGCCACATGTAGACTCTTTGTTCCTGTCTGAGTACCACTTTGCGTCGGGGGGGGGGGTGTCTCGGGCCTTACTAAATCGAAACTTTCCTAGGATTTATAAATACTTATGATTGATACTATTTTCAAGAGGGCCCATCAAGGACAAATCGGTTGGCAATGTAGAAATTCGTATCCTTTGGTGATACTTTCCCCCTTTCTTTGCGAGATCGAGATGGACTCATGGTAATGCCATGGTGTGAGCGATACATGGTCTTTTAAGAGATTGTCTTGGATTGGCTCGGTGGGTTTGGGTAATTTGAAGGATGTATCATAGTGATACCTTCAAGATAGGATTTGACTCCAACTCTCAACTTGATCAGATTAAAAATGTTGCATTGAAGGTTTATATTAATGTCGCTTGAGTCCTAGGATAATTTTGATCCTTTATGGTATGTTGAAGCTCATAATGTAGACACATAATTTAAACACAAAGTTAAAGAACAAGTTTGTGGGAACACCTCTTCTTTTTTTACCTAGAATTTCCAGGATTTTATAAATGCATATTCCAATCATGCTTATTATAGGTACTTTCTTCTGACTCCTAGATTAGGATGAAGTAGGTGATTAGAGATGGGTGTTATTGGGATCCCAGGTTGAGTTATTTTATTTTTCTATGCTTAATTGATTATAGGAATTTATGACATATGACACATTGCATTTAATTACTAAATGAATTGGAATGATTTAGAAATAATGTGTTTAGGATTACTTGGATTTTATCTCACACCCTACTCAGGCATCATCGACAACCAAGTAGATTATATGCCTGTCGGTATTGACAAAGGGAAGCATGTTACTTCTGATGCATGATTGTTTCTTCCTTATTTGGATGGAGACTGGGGCAGAGGACTGATCCTTTCTTATCATATAGTTATTTCTCTATGTTTCTTTCATTTTAAGTCAATAGTATGTTTGGGTTTCTGTTTTCCTTTCTTTCAGTTTAGACAGACATCATAGAATGGCATTATTTTGTGAGCTTCCACACTTGATTCTTATTAAGTTGGTTAATTCATATGGCTTCTGCTAATGTTTATTCATTTATAATATTCATGTATTTATTATAAATTGTGGTTTACTTATTCTCAAATAATACCTATTACCTATGAGGGCATAGTCTCCCCCACATAAATAAAAAATGTCCTCGCTACTAGTCGGAAGCCTCTGACATTTGGGGAGATGCGCTTGAGGTTATCTGGCCCACCCGACTCAGGGAACCCATCAGGTGGCTCCAGGGATGGGGATGCTAAATATGACCCTTAAAGAACTAGTCGTGAACCATATCCATCGAGTACCAGGAGAGGATGGAAAACATCAATGAATACTTAGCGATTATCATGTTTCCCTATTGGATCTACAGAAGCTCCTGGATACATACATCCCTCAGCATAACTGGAGAGAACTCCTCTTAAAAAAGGCACTCAAACTCTAATCATGGTATAATCACCTCATCATAAGTCTAGGTCACTAGACCCAACCATCTTATTGTTGATCCTTAGATAAGGATCACTGTTAGGACTACCATATGATCTGTTGGCGTCCTAACCAAATGAAAAACACGAGTAACCACCTCAAGCCAATACCCATCCTCTTGTAGGTAGGGCATTTTTGGAAACCTGAGGGGTCTCTTTTGCTGAAACTTTTGAAGTGCACTCAGCTTGTGAACCTCATCCACTATTACTATAGGTACCATGTGTAGATCAATAAGTGGTACATATGGTGCACCACCTTGAGGTAAAACCTCTATAAATATTCCTTTTATCGACTCCTCACTACTTAGGGGATCATCCTCACGATCTTCATGTTAAATCCTAGTTGGCATACATTTCAGAGGCATTCTAAAAGGAAACAATATCTACAATGATCAAGGATTATATCTAGAGATATGACTCAAGAAGGACATAGAAACCACAACCCATTCTTATATGAGGCATATACCATTGTTTTACCTACAACTGGTGTTCTCATGTACCAAATCGAAACATAGGTTTTTAGAGTCCTGGTGTATGAATACATCCTCGTCGCACCAACATTGGAGTCCATGTTCTAAAATTTTAGCTCTATATACTTAAAATTGTGCCCCCAAAACAAAATCATAGACTCTTTCCCTCATGTAGAACTTTTTATTCTTTGATACCACTTTGTCATGACCCTTCCCAAAGAGGCCCGTGCCACGACTCCCCAAGTCTACCTCCAATAGTCCTGGGGATGGTGACTAGTCATGTGTAGGAATATCACTAACATGGGAGGTCTTATCCTAATTATCTATGTGCAAAAAAACATCTCCATGTCTATACGATGATGAAATGTAAAATAAAATGAACACAAATGAATGTCTGCATCTAAATCCTACAACCAATGTACAACAAGAAGTAATGAAAAGTAAATAGGGCCAAATATAGGCCCACTAGAAAGAATAAGAAAACAATACCAACCTAAAAGTCATACTATGGATACTATCAAGATACCATAGGAAGACACATTGGTTTGTTTGGTATCACTAAGAATCGTCTTGTCCTAGTCCATCTAAGACTCTGTGAAAAGGTCTATTATCTACACAAGCCATGACATATACAAGAAATGCCCGTGTAGGGGTGAGTATAAACATGCTCAGTAGGAAACCCAGAAACCACATAGATAAAAATAAAATAAATAAAATTAGATATACATAGGTATATGTATACAACACATATAATGAGAATAATTGGATCTACTCAACACATACAAACTGTCTAAAGGTAAGTCAGAATAGTAATACGCCAGCCTAGGATTCCAGCTCGAAGATTCCACATAGTACACATCTGGGAGAAAACAATCCTTATTCTGATAACACTAATGATGTCCCTTAGAGAGGAAAATATTGCTGGTTCTCAACATTAGAAGTAGAGAATGATTTTTTGAAGAGGTATAGTGCATAGATAAGGATCACACCCATGGATATGGGGTATACTAACCACTCAAACTATATTGACTCCATAATGAGAGGATTAGTACCCATGTAGTGTTGGTCACGAAGATACCAAGAACTCCACTAAGGGAATGGAGATGAATGGAGGATCTCACTCTGGGCCTCATGGAAGGATTCCCACATCTCTATCCAAAATTTCTTATTGATGGGATCATTTTCCTATGAGTATGGCTTTATTCCATAATAATACTCTCAGAATGGATATGGGGAATTCACCCTAAAGAAACTTATCAAAGATACATAGGATAAGGTCTCCAAGCCATGCATTAGAAATTGTATGGCATTTATAAGGGTCACACTTTGTGTCCCTTGACCCATGTTCCTGCATGTGTGAATGAATTGTGTCTCATGCCCATGTCTGTGTATCAGTACACTGTGTTTATAATTTCCATTGTACCAGTACATAGTTTATCCCATGTAATTGAATGGGTTTCTTCCATGTGGGGTAGTACATGGTATTCTCCTACCTTTGTACCCAACTAGTGTTTGTGTACCCTCTGAGGTACATACTGATCCATCAGGGAGATGTTACACGTGATGTGATAGAACCACTCTTCGTGTGATAATTAAATTTATCTGAAACCTTAGCCACCGCTAGGAGGGGATCACACCATGAATGGATCTACATTATTGGACATGTAGTGCAGAAATTTATGGAATCTCAAATCTATTTCTATTCATCGTCTCAAGTTATCCGGCCACTATTCCTACCACACCTCACCCAAAAAGTTTGAAATCATGTACGGATGAGTCTTTCCATCACTAGTCATCAAATTCTAGCACATTAATCCATTCTAAAAATTTATTTATATATATTTCATCATTTTGCACCAAAGACAACAAAATAGTGTATCCAAAACCATCCAATTAACTACCATTTCCATCATCACACCACCATCTTGTTGTGTCAAACACAGATCTACGATTTCGAACAGTTGTGCTAAGAATCAGGTGTGCAATGTTCAATTTTTTAAAATACATCAAACCATGGTTCAAATAAAGAATTCCAGGGAGGAATGAAGAATTGGGGGAGAATATCCCATAAAAAACATGAGGAATGATCCTGGTCCAATTTTGTTGTTTTCCTCGATCCATCATCGTCTGAATTGTAACGTCCCAACCCGAATTCCACTAAACCGGTGCTCCGATCTGGCCAGTCACTAGGACAAAAGCGCACCAACACATACACCAGAGGCTACAAATTAGTAGAGAAGGCCTAGGAAGTGATAGTGGGAGGACTATTCCCTTATATCAGAGTAAGAAAACAACATAAAACAACCAAGTACCATATACAGCGGAAAGTAAACAGAGTTCAGAAGTAGTAAACAAATGAAATAGAATAAGCTATAATAATAAAACAAAATGATATAAAATCCCAAATAGCTATGAAATACAATAAAAAATTATCCACCCACTGGGCTGACCATATAGATACAAGTAAAAAATAAACTGAAAGTAAAAGTATAGGGCTCTACTACTAACTCCTAGCCATCCCAGGTACCTGATCTCCAGGCACTTTTGAACTGCACCATCCTGATTTGTAGAACCACCCACCCAGCTCTGCTTGATCATAAAACCCTGGTCCTCAACCCTATCCACCAGGAAAATCATGCTCAACTAGAAAATCATATATAAGGTTTACACATACACTGAGGTTTACATGCAGGGGTGAGAAAGAATTTCAATAAGACACCCTGACAAGTAACATGTTACTATGCTGCTATAGTTATATGAAAAAGCAACATGCTTAGAATAGCTGAAGCACAACCAAAAATTAAGTAAACCAAATTTGAATCCAAAGTTGAACCCAGGGTCATTAATCCCTATCAATTGGAAAAGTGCCACCATGGATATCTATAACTATATATATACATATGTATAGTCCCATACATATATATATATACATATATATGAATATTCATTGGTATGTGAATAAAATAACATAATAAAAAATAGTAGTAGAACCACGAGTCCATAATTCATGGTCAACTACAAATACTATTCAAGTGCAATGATTTGGATGTCATATCACTGAAGTCGTGTACTATTATGTCAATCCCTAGGTCCGGAATCCCTACGACATATACCTGCTTCGACCAACATCAGAAAAGTCTCTTAGTAAGGTAGGTAACAATAAGAGGATACATTTCCTACCCAAGGTTCTCATGTACTCACCTCCAACCACCAAAACAAGGATACCATATATCGACAGCCAATCCTGTAAAGAATGATTTCCAGAAGAACCATTTGGACATCCGGGGAGATGCCATGCTACCACTCAAGTCATGTATCTGGTCCAGAAGAGCATCAATATTTTGATCATAGAACATCCATCCTATGAGTCTATCCAAGGCATCCCTCAACTAGATCCATGTATCACTCAAGGTATAACTATAATCATCTAGTGATCCCTTTCAAGGCATTCATATAGTGGGAATCAAAGTATCGCTCAGAGAAAAACAACACATAAGGCCCAACAACCAGATGCCAGGAGTCACCTCTGGACATCAGAACAAAAATATATATCACAATATATTTATAATTATGCTCAATATCCAACTCCTAGGTAATACCTTAGGGTATAAAATAAATATCAGAAAAGAACATGGCTCAGAAGCCAGATCCCATGAAAGAACATCTGAGCATCCCAATTAGAAAAACAAATCCCAGGGAGAACATCTGGGCATCCCCAGAGAAAGATAGATGCCTCATGTCAGGCTCAACAGCCACCAACTAAGAATCACCTCTGGTATCTATCACTACATTAGAAATAATCATTTCAAGATATAAACAAATGAATGAGGGTGGACTAAACTCCCAATCCCACACTCCATCCATTTCCTCAAGGGCTTACTAGTTCGACACGGGTTCTTGGTGACACCCGAACACTATCTAAACCCAAACCTGACAGAACATCTTAGGTCCGATCAATCAACGGTCACCCGTGGGGTCCCTGAAGTTAAACACTAAGAGGAATCCCACTTATTATTCTTTACGTAAAGACGAGATAAGGAATCCTACTTAGGATCCTTAGAAAAAAGGAAAAGGATGAATCCTACATGGGATCCTTGAATAATAAACCACAGAGACATCATAAAACAGGGAACCTCTAAACGATACACAAGACACAGATCATGCAGGGACTCCCTAGATCAATGTGTAAGAAAATGAATCTCTCAGTTGATCCTTATAAGCAATAGGTCTCATAGACTAATAGGATAGAAGGGAACATCTCTGAAGGGGAACGCCCTCAAAGCAAAGGTCGTGGGGGATAACTCATATCTCATCTCATATAAAAGGTCTCAACTAGATTAGTCTGAACACTAAATTGATCATTCATGCTCTAGGATCACTCTCAAAAGACAACTGAAGTTAAAACTAGAGGAAGAACCTCTCTGTTTAGATAAAACACCCAAAACACCCATTAGGAGTCCTCATAACTATCAACGAGTTTCACCATCACAATCTATGTGGAAAACCACTCATAATGGACTGATATAGAAACCAATTTTCACATCAGGATAATAAAACAAAAAAAACCCCTATAAGGATTGAAAAGTGGTAGTACATGATGTGTCACCCTTGGTGCATGACGTGTACTCCCACAGTGCCACATGGGCGTGTACTTTCACCGACCTGGGCATGTAATGTCCTAGGTACATGACGAGTTAAGAGGGTACACGACGTGTGCCCAAAATGGATAACATGTCCATGCCCTTCAACCGGATTAGTCATTTACTAGGATAGGCCATATAATTCTACATGGCATGATACCCTACACGGGTTATGATCGTGTACTCTACATGGCTGTATACCCCAACACAAGTAGACATGCCTACGTACTCATCCACACGGGCAACTACCAGTACACAATGTGTATAACCCTTACACGATGTGTAATCCTTAAAACATCATCTTCATTGAACTAGAAGAAAAAACAGTGTGTCCCCTCTAACTACACGTCGCGTCACCTGGTTTCCCCGAATGGGAAACCCTTCAGATCACCCAAAACCTCCATTTTTTGATCCCGAATCAAGAGATCTGGACTCAAGAGTCCACAATCAAGCATAAAAAGGATTTGAAAACTTGAAAAAACAGATTTAAAGTGGATCTATAGTGAAAATGAAAACGGGCCTACAATTAGTTATAAACTGCCGAAGCTTTAGTTGATTTCACCATCCACAGACGCCGCATACTGAACCAGTGAGTTAAGGGCTCCATGGTGGTACCCTTATTCCATTATATCTCCCTAATTTTCTCCCTCTACCTTTTCTTCCTTAGTTCATGGTGATGGTTGAGCCATAGGAGGCATATGTGACAAACAAGAATGAAAAGTAGAAAAATAAAAGAAAATGAAGAAAAGAAAACAAAAACGAAAAAGAAGAAAAACGGGGTCGATCCAGCCTCAGCACCCAACCCAAGATTATGACTTTACTAGGATAAAAACTCTCTTCTAGACTCAATGGAAGAGACAAAATCTCAATCTGCCACTACATTCAAAATATACAATCGATCGAACATGCGTGAAAAAATTAATATTTAATTTAATAAAAAATAAATATTATTTATTCTTCTAAAAATTTAACAGCTTGGATTTCCACCATAATTATGACCTAGGATAAAAACCCACTTCAAAAACCAAATGAGTGGTCAAAAAAATATTTGAGATCATCTACTAGGGGAAAACACCATTTTACTCCTCATTAGTATGTGAAAAAAATAAAATTTCTGCTCAAAAATGCAGTCCAGAAAAACATGGGTTCATACAAACTCCCTAGCATAAATCTTCTCATCCTAGAGAAGACTGGTGAAAGGAAACACAGCCATGCTCTCAACCTGATCATCTACACAACCAAGCTAGC
Source organism: Viscum album (assembly GCA_963277665.1). NCBI lineage: Eukaryota > Viridiplantae > Streptophyta > Magnoliopsida > Santalales > Viscaceae > Viscum > Viscum album. Next base: position 352,496,729 of record OY728123.1, read on the forward strand.
TGGACTATCCAAGGAAAAACATCTTAGCGCCAACAACATCCTTCTACATGGAAGACATTTAACTACAACCAATCTGATACTTCCCACCATCAGAATACCCTTATCGTCATCTTAAATAAAACATTGATCACAATGACTCATGAAAAATTCCAAAGTTCAACTAAAAACAAGGTTCACCACCTTGAAACGGCGAATGGCGCACTCCCTACTATATGTATTACCATACACTACACCCCGAGTGTAACCCCAATAGGTTCCTTCCTCAATAGTGAACAACAACAAAAAAGAAAAAAAGGGAGCTCAGTGTAGGGCCAACACTCTCTCAACATACACAAGACGAATCAAGATAGAGCACAATCATCTCTAATAGGAGTACAATAATATTCCACCAATGGCTTGTACAACTCCCTCCTAGCCACACTCACATCCTATCAAACCTGACTAGGATTCATCAGCGGGTAAACCGTCTCATGGTAACCCAACATTTTACGATGTAACCTCTACCATAGAGGGACATACCAACACAACATATGGGGTCCAAGACCATGACAAGTCTCAAAACATCAGTCCTTGACACACACCTATCCACTCACTGATTTAGATTAATGTGATACCCCTCACTACTAGTGTGTATCTTTAACACCCAAATCATACACCATTGAGTCGTCCATTACAAGTCTAAGATGATCATGTTACATGACACATCAGTTTCCCTTATCCTGAAGCACCCTTGGAACTCCTCTTCAAAATCAGACACTACACTAATGCCCCAATTTATTCCCCAACCACACATCACACAGTGTCATTCCAATCACGAGTTTCGACCAATGCTCTAACTACATTATCAATAGTGGAAACACTATTTGACCAAGCCAGGCACCCGAGCAGTCATGCCCATCGAAGTTAGTCTGGAAAAATAAGCACCCAAGGTGCTCTGTCAAAATGATAAAGGCATCAACATGTCTATAATGAAAAACTAGAGAACCTACAATGCCTCGATCTCAAAACGAGCATAAAACTAAACTCACTGCCTAAAAAGGTGCTAGAAAACACAAGACAACCTCTCTGACATAGGTTTCCCACAAACAAAACAAATGTCGACCTACAAGGGTCTGATTCTAGATGAATGATCTCTAGGTCTCCCACCTATCCCTATCGAAAAATCACCACAACTGGATCACAAGGTCCAACCACCAAGCCCAAAATATCCAACCTATCAAAAGTAGTTAAATATCATAATGACCTATGAAGGTAAAAATAGAAAACACAACTTATAAGTGCCCTAATTCTTTTAGATCGTCCTCAGAATAAAATTCTCCCTAGAGGTCACAAAACTAAAGCACAATACTACAAAAATAACCTTTAAAAGCACTATAAATAGCCTTTATTAGTGCTAGAAATGTACTAAAAACTTGAGAGATTTTAAAATCCCAGGACTTTTATCAGCACTAAAAAGCACTGAAAGAGATCTCATTTATCAGCACTTTAATTTAGATCTGGTAAAGGATTCCTTTATCAGGGCTCATAGAAGCACTAATAATGGTTTTCTTTATCAGTGATTGTAAAGGTGTCGATAGAGGGACATACTACAGTGTGTTGTTACAGCACACTACAACACTAGAAACACTCCAGAAACAAATATAATATCAACAACAACAAGTCCCAATACAAAAAATTAAATGAAATGAAATTTACAACACAAATACAAGAAAAAAGACTATATTATAGACTTTTCAAACATTGTTTTATACTATAGAATAAATAAAAATTGTAATATATATTCAAATACTTCAATAATCTTTTGTCTTTTGATCCCAAACTATTTAATTCTATTACTGAACAAACCAACCCCTGCTAGAGCAAAAGAACACACCTATATAAGAAAACTATTATTATTTTAGTAATAATATAAACAAACTCTGTAAGGAATAATTAAAATAAAATCAATGTTCCATTATATAATTTTTTTTGTAAAATAGAGAAATTATACCGTAACATTACCTTTACATATTTCCAAATGGTTTTCATCATTATAGTTTGTTCTTCTGAGGGGTTGGTAACATCATCATGTACTGAAGACATTGTATGTATGAGTATTCAAACATTTAATTTAGATTTTTTTAAGGTGGTAGAGAATATATAATATTAGGAAGAAAAAATATATATATTTAAAAATGTACCTTCTCATTGAACTCTCATTATTTTTTTAATGTATTCAAGGATTTGGTTCCTCTTTAAGGAATCCAAATCCCCTCTTTGTGGTCCCCTATAACATACAAGGCATTTTCTACATTAGAACCAACATGAACTGATTATCATTTACCAATGAAAGGGTCATCCTCGATTTAATTTTCATCTGACTAAATATTTGTTTTAGTCACCAGTAGGACAAACAACCAATTCTTATTTATTGGATCAGAGCCATAAAATACTTTCACTTCTTGTGAGTCCATTATAAATAGATCATATTTTCCCATTCTATATTGAAATTCACTTCACAAAGGCAATTTCATCAACTTTCACTCCATTGATACTATCAAATGATTTTTAAAGGAAAAGAGACACTTGAAATGTTTTATAATAAAAATATTATATCTGTTTGATAATGCCAAAAAATGGCATATTTTCATAAATTGGATTTCTATGCTTGGAACCAGATATGTGCATCGCTTCATCCACAAGCGTAACACCACTATTTCTCATCGTACTGAAGTCATCTTGTTCTTTTGTATAGAACATATAACCATTTATTACAAACTTACTGTAATATATAACATATTAATTTGTTCCTATGGCTATCTATTGAAGTTGTTCAATTATTGAATTCATATTTTCAAATAACTTCTTATAAATTTTATCTCTAAACCATCCTGTAAATTCTTGATTAGGTGTATCTTATATCCATCTTTCAACTCTTGATAGATTCATATCTCTTGGAATTTATTTGTGGAATTCAATGTATGGATCAATATATTCACTATTATGTAACATGTAAAGATGTTTTTACTCCATCTTGGTCAAGGTAATTGTAACAACATCTCTTCTATAAATAACTTCACCCATAAGGCATTCATTGTAATGAGACTTTGGGAGACTGATGATTTCAACATCTGATAGGTAATCGGTACATAATTCAATAGTTTCTTCAACAATATATCATTCTACAATACACCCATATAGACGACTTTGATTATTAACATACCCATTAAAAATATTCATATACCATTCAATGGGGTACATCCATCTGTAATGGACATGACTACATTGTTGAACCTCTCTGACCTAGTGAACCATCAGGTAGAAAATTATATCAAAGATTGATGGTGGGAAGAACATTTCTATTTCACATAATATGATGGAAATCTCCTTATTCATGGTGGGAAACTTCACCAAGTCTATAACTTTACTGTATATGGATTTGAAAAAGAAGCAGTGTTTGGTTAATGTATGTCATAAATTTTGAGGTAAAATGCATTGGAAAGAAACAAGAATTAAATATTTCCTCAAAACATGATGTTCAAGTGATTTTAATATTTATCACTTCAAATTAGTCTTTGATATGACATTCTTGATATTTGATAAATACCCCATTTATAACTTTTACGCTCATAAGGAAAAGGAGGAATTGTAATTCTACTTATCTGGATAGAGTGTAAGCTGCTGGAGGAAGAAAAGTACACCGTTTAGACATCACCAAAACCAACCTTCCATTATCCTCATTTCAATGAAGTCTAACCTATCCTTGATATCATCTTTCATTTTTTCCAGGAAAATTTAGTAACATGCCAATAACATAATCAAACATATTTTTTCTACCTGCATGAAATCAAGAAAATGTCTAGAATACAAACATTTCTAATATGGTAATTCCATGAAAATTGATGTCTTCTTCTAACCTAATTTTGTAAGGTTTTTCAAAAATGGTTTATCAAAAACAATGTCAATATTTTTAACATTTTTGTACAGTTGATTGCCTATAATTAGAGATGGTGTTTTACCTTGTTTGATATTCCCATCGAATGTTGTCATCCATGATCTGTATTTATGTCATTGTGGTAAAAAAAAATTGATGTCCTATAAACAAGGTCTTTTGAGGAATGTTTCAATTGAACTGAGTATGATAATTTTTCAAAAAAGATACACCCCAACATGACTTTAATGTTGTGTCCTGATAAGTTTCCTTAAGTAGGGAAGTGATTTATTATTCTATAAAACATGGACCTCAATGTGAGTTCTTAACTTATATGAGAATAATACATTATAACACAGGTATCCCACATCAATTTTAGATATTCTATCAATGGATCCAAATAGATATCAATATCACTACTGGGTTTCTTTGGTATAGATATAATCAAAGAAAACACAATGTATTTGAACTTCATGAATAACCACGACAGAAAGTTATAATTTACCAACATGAAGGGCCATGTATTATTAGTACCACTCCGTATACAAAAATTATTTATTCTATCTATAGATAACACAAGATGAAAGATTCTTAGATCATATCCAAATTAAGGAAACTCATAATCAATTTTTTCCACTAAGGAGAATCTACTGGAAGACGTAGCTTACCATATTTAATTATTGTATCTACATTACTTGTTAGTTGTGTTTCAATTTCCTGACATCCATATAGTCTTCTAAACCATGGAATCATAACAACCCTTCTATTTATTACACACTTATGCATGATTTATTACATAAAACCTTCACTTGATACAATATAGAAGATCGAGAGGTCTAGTGTCTTTGGGGATTAAGAACATTACATAACAACTTAAAACATAGAACATAACATATTATTGAAAACGTACTTAACATGACCACTACATTCCCTCGTACTTAGCATTTCATTGGATAACCTGAGGACATGCATAAGAAATGGGTGAGCTATAAAGCCCAGTAAGGGTGTAAACAATGAATAACATGAAGATTAAAATACATCTTAAGGAATAAGAATATCAATGGAGCACAATAGAAACATGACCATAAAGGCATGATAAATAATGATAATCATAACAAGGAAATGTGGAAACAACACTTAACATGGAATTAGCCTGAGTCAAGGCTCATTGCACATGAAGCATGAGTAAACCCTCATTACACATGAAGAATGAGTAAACCCTCATTTCAATTTAATTATCATGAGTCAAAACTCATTTCACATGACGTATCATGATAATATACTTTACCCAATGCATTAGAGCACTATTAGGGCCCACCCTTCTTAAACATTTCATTTCATGCATAAGTGTGCCACATGGATCATAAAACCTTGATTCATTAAAAATAATCATTTATTCCACAATAAAGGAATGTGGAATTCATATATGAAAATATGTAATCAATAAATAAATGTGCATAAATATGAATACCCTTGATAGAGAAATGGGAATGGTATTCACTACATAATGACTTTGGCTTGGAAAAATGTTGTGCAATTTCAGCAGCATAACAGCATGACATAAGAATTCAAAAAATGGTTGATGAGAGAGAAAGGGGTGTATTTTAATATTCACATGAAATGGAAAGTAAGGGGGTAATATAGATACATGTCCCAAAATTTTTAAGGGAAATTATATTCATGATACAAAATAATTGCTTGATTGTAAATGAGGAGATAGAAACTCCTTTCAAAATTTTGGCATAGTAACAGGTGTATATGGGAGGAATTTAATGATATATAAAGTAGTCTATAATCATTAAAAAATAAAGTGGGAAGTATAGGGGAGGTGAAAAATCATACCCCAACATTTATAGTTGAAAATAAAAGGCCATAACAATATTAAGAAACATGGATAAAAAGAGAAACATAAGAATCCCTTACTTGGAAGTGTGATCCCAAAGTCTTGGGAGAGTCTTGAGAGAGGATTATTTTGAGCTTGGGGAACCTTTAGAGGATTAAAGAGATGGGATTTATAAGTTTGGAATAAATAAAAAGGATTTTAGTGAAGAGGAAGTGGAAGCTTGGGTGGGTTTATATAGGAAAGGAGGGGGAATTCTTTATTATTTTGGTTTGGGACTCCACACATTAAACTAATCAAAACCACAAACTAAAACATGTTTTTTGCCCATTTTTTCCAATGGGGAGTGAAAAACAATATTTTATATGTCCAATGGACGAACTTCTTAAAATAATAGGGTTGCTTATGGGGAGGTGAGTCACACTCTCAAGGAAAACAATTTAAAAAGTCAAAATGTTTTATAAGTCTTGGAGGGTCCACTAAAGCCTTGTAAAATAAATGAAACAAATATAAAATCACATTATTTTAATGGTAAAACATATATTGGAAGAAAATAATGTTTATATTATTTTATTACAATACAATTGGGTCATTATGATGTCATAAAACACATTATATATTTAAACAGTATTTAATTTTTACCCAAAAATTCGACTCTCTCAGAAAATTATGGAAAAGTCACCATTGGATAATTTCGAAGTCCTGATTAAAAAATAATATTCATTTTATCTAAATAATTATCTTAATATGTTGAGTTTTACTTTTAAAATAAAAGCTGATATTTATTGAAAATTCATGGGTTTTGACCGAATCTGCTTTCAAATATTAATAAAAATTACAATTGTATTCATAAAAATTGTATGATCATTTCTATTTAATAAAAATTAATTTATTAATAATATTTTATTAAAATATTATTTAATTAAAAACCCCATTAATTCATCAAAATAGATTACTTAGATGAATATTAACTAAAAAATACTATTTATTCTTTGAAAACTATTTATAAAGTAATAATAATAAAATGAATGCACATTCTTTAAAAAAATGTACATTGTCATAGTTCTAGGATATTTTTTCCTAACCCATTATTACACTAGAATAAGACCAAAGGGTAAGGTGTACGATGATGACATACTATTGGGGTGGCTCGGATAACATTGCTCAAGTGGTAATCTCTTTTAACTTCCACTTCCCCCATAGTCAGTTCTGCTCAAGCTAAACATGTTCAAGCTCGGCTTGGGCTAGGTGAAGAGAAAAGCCCAATGATGACACATCCTTTCTAAGCTCTGACAAATGGTCTTTTATAGGGAAAGTCTATTGGATGAGGCCATCGGTTCCTTTGTCTGGGTAAATTGGATTAGTTAAATCCCTATATTTATACTAAACATGTGATCACTTTTCAACGCCTATATTAGCAACGATCACAATTCTTAAAGATATTTTAAAATCCAAGACATAAAACCAAATAAGTGCATATGTTTTACATAACCATAAGAAGACATTTAAATAGACCAAGAGGAATTTTCATTAACGAGTTTTGGATCATTAAAATATTCCCCCCTTAAGAAATTTTTCCCTTAAATTTTATTTTTCCCACACTAAAATAGATGTGGGTAACATTGTTTCATCACTTCTTCTAATTCCCACATCACTTATTCAAACTTTTGGTTTTTCCACAACACCTTGATGAGGGGGATTGTCTTATTTCATAGAAATTTTTCTCTGTGACCTAAGATCTTCACTGGTTGCTTCTCATAAGAAAGGCCATCCTCTAAATGTACTACCTCTGAAGAGAGTACATGTAAAGGGTATGGTATATACTTCATTAAGAGGGATACATGAAAAACATCATGAACTTTGAACATGGTAAGTGGAAGTGCTAGTTGATAGGCCGCAGCCTTGCCATGATCAAGAATCTCGAAGGGATGATGTACCTAGAAAAAAACTCCCCTTTCTTTCCAAACCTCATGAACTTCCATGGAGATATGGGTAGAAATACCAGGTCTCCTACTTTAAACTCAGGGTCTCATCAATAGTTATCTGGATAACTCTTCTATCGACTCTCGGCTGCCTTGATATACTACTGAATGGTTTTCACCTTCTCCACCATTTCTTTGACCATTACTGGTCCTAACAGCTTACAGTCACTGACTTTATCCCAACTTTCCAGTGTTTTTCACCTCTTCCCATACAAGGCTTTATAAGGTGCTATTCGGATGCTTGAGTGAAAACTATAATTATGGTAGAATTCAACTAGTGGAAGATGTTGGTCCCACCCTCTTTTGAATCCCATAGATCATGATCTTAACATATCCTCTAGTGTCTAAATAGTTCGCTCAGATTGGGCATCAGTTTATGGATGATAGTTCATACTGAAGTTCAGTTTAGTATCTAGAGCATGTTGAAGAGTCTTCCAGAACATAGAGTTGATTCTTCGATCTCGATCAGTTACAATTGATAGTGGTACTCCATGAAATCTTACCACTTCCCTGATATATATTTGTGCATGTTGATCCAATTAGAAATCCTCCCGAATTGCAATGAAGTTTGTAGACATTGTAATAAGATCTACAACAACACATATTTCATTGTTTCCTTTTGATGTCATCAGAGGTCCGGTGACAAAGTCACTGGTGATGTTCTCTCATTTCCATGTGGGTGTGGGAAATGGTTTCATCATCCCCTTAGAGTTCTGCCTCTCTGCCTTCACTTGCTGACACACTAGGAACTTTGATGTATACTCAGTGATATCCTTCTCCATATTATCCCACCAACAATGCTCTTGGATATCTCGATACATATTTGTGTTTCCTGGGTGAATAAAGAAATTTGAACTATGTGCGTCATCCAAAAGATACTTCTTCAGCTCTGGAATTGATAGAACACATAGCCTTTTCCCAAATCTCACAATTCCTTCTTCATTATCATTGAACTCCAAGGATTTCCCTTTTCTGATAGCTTCCACTTTCTTCTTAATTCCCACATCATCCTTTTAAGAATCCTTTAACTTTTCCAAAAGAGACGGTTCAACAATCATCTATGAAAGGATTGATAATGTTCTTTTCTTTATGACTCCCATGTCCATATTCATCAAATATAATAAGATTAGATCCTTTTAAATTCTCATCAATGATATAATCACTGGTTCATTTATACTTAGAGCATCTGCCACCATCTTCACTTTCCTAGGGTGGTAATGTATTGAGCAATCATAGTCTTTGATTATCTCTAACCATATTCATTGGCACATGTTCAACTCTTTCTGTGTGAATATATACTTGAGGATTTTTTGGTCCATATATATTTTATACTTATCCCAAAAGAGATAATGCCGCCATATTTTTAAAGAGAAAATCACCGCATCCAACTATAGATCATGTGTTAGATAATTCTACTCGTGAACTTTCAATTGCCTTGAAGAATAGACAATGAGTTTGTCATTTTGAATCAACACACAAACCAAGACCTTTATCGAAGCATCACTGAATACCACAAAAAGTTCTCCACTTGTGGGTAATGTGAGAACAGAACTAGTGATAAGCCTCCTTTTCAACTCTTTGAAGCTTTATTCACATTCATCATTCTACGAAAACTGTACTCCAATCCAAGTTAGCTTGGTAATAGGGTTGTACGATCGTGAGAAATTTCTCATAAATCATCGATAATATCCATCTATCCCTAAGAATCTATGGATATCCATTACTGATGTTGGCCTCGTACATCCCTATATTGCAGCTGTCTTGGAGGGATCCACAGATATCTCATTGCTAGTGATGATATGGCCCAAGAATGAGACCTCCTTCAAATAGAACTCACACTTGTTGTACATTGCATGGAGCTTCTCCTTTCGCAAGGTCTCTAGTATAGTTCTAAGATACTCCTCATGATCCTCCTTGGTTTTGGAGTATATTAGAATATCATATATAAATACAACCACAAATTTGTTGAGGTAATACCTAAATACTCTATTCATCATGTCCATTAAGACTGCTAGAGAATTAGTGAGTTTTAAAGGCATTAATATGAATTCATAGTGCCTGTATCATGTACGAGAATCATTTTTGTGGATATCTTCCATCTTCACCCTTGCTTGATAATATCCTAACCACAAATATACTATGGAGAATTATTTTTCTCTATACAGCTGATTGAACAATTCATAAATTCGTGGGAGAGGATACTAGTTCTTTATCATGATTTTGTTAAGCTGGCAATAATCGATTCAAAGGCGCATTGACAAATCCTTCTTCTTGGCAAATAGGACTGGTGCACCCCATGGTGAAGCATCTGGGCGTATAAACTCTTTATCTAGATTCTACTATAGTAGTTTCTTCAGATCCTCAAGCTCCACAACAACTATTCTATAAGAAGTCTTGGATATTGGCATGCCCCAGGTATAATATCAACTGAGAATTTGATATATCTCCTAAAAGGAAGACCATGAAATTCCTCAGGAAACACTTTATTGAATTCCCTCACAATAGGAATGTCTTCAAGGATGGTTTCCTCCTTAGACTCAATCATCTGTTCTACATACGCATGTTCATAGGGTAGTAATATCCACGCTTGATATGATGGAGATGAAGAGGATTCATCTTCCTCATTGCACTTGTACAGAATCGAGGGTCGATTCTCCACATGGAGATTGATTTTCCTCCCATGGAAAATTATGTAGGCTCTATATAATGAAATCCAATCCATGCCAAGAATTCCATTAAATATCACCAGAGGGAGTATGATGAGGTTTTCTGGGAAGTTCAATCCACCAATTAAGATAGTGTAGGAGTTATATTCATGTGATGCAATGATTCCCCCATTTTTTGTAATCACCGACATCTTTATTTACATGATTTGTGGTGGTGTTGGAATTGTTCTACTAAACTTCTGGGATATAAAAGAATGTGTAGAACCTAAATCAAAAACTATATTCACTATTCTTAAATGAATAACTAGAATACCTTTCACCACTTTGTTGTCGAGGTTCATTTCAACAGTTGTGATGGAAAAAGCTCACCCTTTCTACCTTGGAGGTTGTTGGTTGCCATCGAAAAACCTTCTCTTTGGGAACTGATGTGAAAGATGCCCTGGTTCTTTGCAGTTGAAGCAATAAACAACGCGTTGATAGTTGAACAGAGTGTTCCTCTCCTCTATCACAGCCATGGGTTTTTCTTATATACAGTTAACAACAAGGTGTCCTTATCTTCCACACCTAAATAATTTCCTCATCCCCTTCAAGAAATTTCAGGGGTCCTTCCTTCAACACCTTTGTCAAGTGGGGTACTAGATCTTCTTATCACCGTTCTATTTATCCATCATACCACTAAAATTGACATCCACCTTATGCTTCTTATCCCCATGATACCCCTAATATTCACCGATCTCCATTTCAACCTTGAGGGAATATTGGACAATTTCCTCCTAGATATTGAAGTCACATATCACCAGGGATTTCCACAGTCTTGGTTTCATCCAACCAAAGAAGCAGTCAACCTTGCATTTGGGGGTAACAACAAAGCTAGAGGCATATAGTAAAAGCACTTTGAAGTTTCCATCGTACGCCCTGATGGATTCATTGTATTTTTTCTTGAGGGAAAGGACGTCCCTTTACATCTTGTCCTTCCATTTCAATGCCTTGATATCCTCCTCGGGCATCATTTTTTTTATCAATGTCCACCATTGATCAGCTTCACCCTCCATACGATAAGTGGCCAGGAGAACCTTATCTTATTCAGAACATTGAAGGATGGGTAAGATCGTTTCAATGGATTTGATCCATTGTTCAGCAATTGAGGGATCAGATAATCCATTAGAAGTTTGCGGCTTTTGTCTCATGAAGCTCTCGATAAATACATTTTCATTCTTAGGGGGGTTGAACATTCCACTTGACCCATGTTTCTATTCAAATATTGAGTTAACTGAGAGTGAGTCCTGAAAAAAATTTCAATTCTCACTCCCATTGGATTGGGCATCTCATTAGCACAGTCATCACATTGATGTTCACATCGGTTGTTCACTCGAGTCCTCCTATTACTATCCATTGGCTAGAATAAAGGAATGTTAGGGGTAACATATAAAGGGTAATCCAAGGAAAAAATTAATGACTCATAAGTAGCTTTTATTTCCGTAGCTTATGAATCTATAGGCTTCAATCTATGTTATTCTTGATCTACTTTCTCAAATATATTATTTGGGGAATTTTTTTATTCCATTAATAATGGTTCATACTAAGATTTTGAATTTACCTATTTGTATCCCCCAGGAGTGTCATAACCAAAATTTAAGCAACGCCCGTTTTTGTGTACCAGGATACCCCGGGTCAAGCACGAAACTCCTTTTCAGGGTATTCACCCCTAGGTACATCTATGCCAAAGCCTCCACTACCTGCTCATATCCAAATAGGGATGTATTTTCTTGATAAACCACTTACTAAATACTCACAAAAACATAGGGATATTTTTATTATACCTAGTATTATCCTTAAGGATTCACTAGTATTTTATAATCCTAATCCCAAAAATTAACTAAACCTATCCTCTAATACCAACTATAACAACCCTAATTTTTATTACACACTTAAACATGATTTATTACATAAAACCTTCACTTGATACAACATATAAGATCAAGAGGTCTACTGTATTTGGGTATTAGGAACATTACATAACAACCTAAAACATAGAACACAACATCTTATTGAAAACTTCCCTTACATGGCCACTACATTCCCTCGTACTTAGCATTGCATGGGATAACTAGAGGACAGACATAAGAAAAGGGTGATCTATAAAGCAAAGTAAGGGAGTTAAAAAGGAATAACATGAATATTACAATACATGTTAGGAAATAGAAATATAAAAGGAGCACAAAAGACACAAGAACATAAATGCGTGATAAAGAATGATAATCATAACATGGAAATGTGGCAAAAACACTTAACATGGAATTAGCATGATCCAAGGCTCATTGCCCATGGAGAAAGAGTAAAAACTCAGTACACATGAATCACGAGTAAACCCTCATTTCACTTGAATTAGCATGATACAACACTCATTTAACATGACGTATCATGATACTATACTTTACCCAATGCATTGGAGGTCTATTAGGGCACACCCTTCTTAAACATTTCATTTCATGCATAAGTGTTCCACATGGATCATAAAACATAGATTCATTAAAAATCATAATTTATTCCACAATAAAGGAATGTGGAATTCATATATGAAAATATATAATCATTACATAAATTTTCATAAAGTTGAATACCCTTTATTGAGAAATGGGCATGGTATTCACTACACAATGACATTGGCTTGGAAAAACATTGTACAATTTTAGCAACATAATATGGAAATTAAATGGATATTAAGGGGGTCATATATATAAATACCCCAACAATTGTAATGGAATTTAGATTTCTGATACAAAAGAATTGCTTGAATGTAAATGAGGAGAGCGAAATTCCTTTCAGAATTCTGGCATAGTAACGGGTGTACATGGGAGGAATTTAATGGGAGATTAAGGAGTCTCACATAATTAAAAAATAAATAGGATAGTATGGGGGATGTGGGAAATCATACTCCAACATTTATAATTGAAAATAGAAGGGCATAACAATATTAAGAAACTCGGATAAAAAGAGAAAGGTAGGAATCCCTTATTTGAAAGTGTGATACCAAAGGCTTGGGAGAGTCTGGGGAGAGACTTCATGGGAGATGGTGAGCCTTGGGAGGATTATAGAGAGGGGAGGGAAGATTTTGGATGAACTCCAAAGGCTTTGAGTGAATAGGAAGAAGGATCTTGGGTGGGTTTACATAGGAAAGGAGGGGAATTCTTTATTATTTTGGGTTGGGACACCACATATTAAACTAATCAAAACCACAAACCAGCCCATGGTTTTTTCCAAAGGAGAGTGTAAAAAAATATTTTATAAGTCCAATGGCCTAAATTTTTAAAATAATAGGGTTGTTTATGGGGAGGTGAGTCACACTCTCATAGAAAACAATTTAAAAAGATAAAATGTTTTATAAGTCTTAGAGGGTCCACTAAAGTTTTGTAAAATAAATAAAACATATATAAAATCACATTATTTTAATTTTAAAACACATATTTGTAGGAAAAAAATTTATAGTATTTTATTACATCACTATTGGGTCATTATGATGTCATAAAACACATTATATATTTAAAAGGTATTTAATTTTTACCCAAAAATTCGGCTGTCTCAGAAAATTATGAAAAATTCACCATTGAAAAATTTTGACTTCCTAATTCCAAAAATAATATTCATTTTATCTAAATAATTTTCTAAATATATGAATTTTTACTTCTAAAATAAAAACCATCATTTATCGAAAATTCATGGGTTTTGATAAAAACAAATTTCAAACCATAGTGAAAATAACAATTGTATTCATAAAAATTGTACAATAATTTATACTAAATAAAAATTAATTTATTAACAATATTTTATTAAAATATTATTTAATTCAAAAATCCATCAATTCATCAAAATAGATTTCTTAGATGAATAGTAACAAAAAATACTATTTGTGCTTTGAAAACTATTTACAAAGAAACACTAATAAAATGAATGCACATTATTTATACAAAAATAATGTACATAGTCATAGTTCTAGGGTCTTGTTACATAACCCCTTATAACACCTGCATGAGACTGAAAGGTATGGTGTGCGATGGTGACAAACTCTTCGGGTGGCTCAGATAATATCGCTTGGGTGGTAATCTCTATTAACTTACACTTCTCTCATAGTCAGTTCTACTCAAGCTTAATGTGTTCAAGATATGCTTGGGATTGGTCAAGAGTGAAGCCCAATGATGCCATTTCCTTTTCAAGCTTCGACAAATGGGATTCATATGGGGAAATTCTACTGGATGAGGTCATCACTTCCTTTTTTTGAGTAAATTGGATTTATTAAAGCCTTATATTAATACTTATCATATGATCACTGTTCAATGGATATATTAGCAACAGTCACAATTCCTAATAGTATTTTAAAATCAAAAACATAATACCAAATAAGTGAATACATTTTACATAACCATAAGAAGACATTTAAATAGACTAATAGGAATTTTCATTAATGAATTTTTGGTTCATTACCAGAATGATAGGAAAGTAACATACAAATTTTTAAGGACTTCATTCATTTTTCTTGTATCGATCTACACCACACTTAGGGAATTTCATAAGTTATTCATGGTACTTTTGAAACAATATTAAATCATTTGAACAAGAATGTATTTTTTTAGAGATCATTCCCAATCAACGTACCATTAATTTAGCATCATATGTTCAGCATAATAGTTCATTTTCTTCTAGAATCTTATCTTTCATAAGACCAAGTATTTTTATAAAGTTAGTGTCACTCCATATATTGTAAACTT
Organism: Viscum album; assembly: GCA_963277665.1. Taxonomy (NCBI): domain Eukaryota; kingdom Viridiplantae; phylum Streptophyta; class Magnoliopsida; order Santalales; family Viscaceae; genus Viscum; species Viscum album. The sequence continues at coordinate 352,511,890 of OY728123.1, forward strand.
TCACATTATATAACTTCAATACAACCAACAATGTTGTGTATTTAGTACTATTGATATACAATAGTTTCCTGGAATAGCTATTTAACTCCTCAAACAACTTCAGACAATCACAAAGTCATATTAAATTTCCATTGTCATTTATTCCATTCGAAATCCACCATATTTTAAAAAGTTATTCATATCAAATGATTCCTAAATCATGGTATCATCCCAATCGATGACCACATTTAGTTGTTCCCCATGTTTATTCCAATATTTATGGATTTTATCTATTCCTTGAAAAATAAAATGTTCTTATAACTCTTCTGGATTAATATTTATTGAGTAAAAACAATGTAAACATGGATAGAGGATTTTCGAAGGTTCTTCACCATGATATTTTGCAAACTTTATGAACACTTTAACTCCAGGGGTATTTTTCTAGTCTTCCTTTAATTATTTGGAATATATTCACTTTTGTGATGTTAAATAAATATTAATAAAATAAAGTTACCAATTATACTAATGAAGTTATGGATATTATTAAAATAATTATTTCTATGTTAGTTGTGTCTCTAGTGGATGTATGAGGTGATATTTAACTATAATAGAAGTATGGAACCAATGTGAACTCAATGAAAAGTATATTACTTTGAGAAATATATTTCATGGGATGGTTAGATAAGATCACTAGGATGAAATAGGTTTCAAAAAGAGGTCCAAAAGATGAAATTTGAATCAAAATATGAAAATTCTTGTTAGGACATACTATGATGTTGTAAATGATGATTGAAAGTAGTGATTTGTTTCTGTGAATGATTGAGCATGAGTTGGTTTCCCAACCCAGACCCCTAAAATTATTAAAGAAGAATACAATGAGGATGCATGAGCTGTAATTTTCTTACACCAAAAATGAGTTTAAAGAAGAAACATGAGAATATAAAAAGTGTAGGAAGCATCAAAAGAGGAAAACAAGCCATCATGATGAAAAAAAGTTGATGTAAATATTGATCCTTACATTCCTACAAATGTACATAGAATATTAGCAGTGGGTGAATATAGAAAAAGTTCCATTTATCAGTCATCCATTCTGATCAACAAATGAGCATTATCATTGTATACAAGTATCATTAGAATAATTCTGATGAATAAAACAACTAGTGGCCCACATGATATAGACAGATATATTAAACCCTCCATCTGATTTGTCGATAGGATCACACTAATTGAAATTACTGAGTGAGATGTCTCGCTATATCTAAAATTTCATGTGCATGAGTGAAATAAGAGACATCATAAGAATGAAAATTAGTGCCCTATTTTTCATCAATATCCAATTGATGAGTTAGTATAAACAACCAATAATATCTCAATAGTAAATATGAACAATAGACCACAAATTATTCCCTAAACAATGGATCACAAACAAATTCTAAACAACAAATCATAAACAACATAACGTAAGCAAATCGTAGAAGAAGAAATAAAAAAAGACATAAAAATACATAAAGAAAATATGAAGGCCAGCCTCACTAGGTTGAATAAAATCGGAGACCCTCTTCTAATGTTAGATGAGCTGTTTGGAGGAAGTCGAGTGGTTTGATTTGACCTTTGATTCTCCAAGGAGAAGCACCAACAGTGGGTGGCATCCATGGAAAGCTATATATCGTGGAAAGTTCGCAAATGATTAGGGTTTTAAAAATAGATCGAGACACCTTTGCTAGTGATGATAAATAGAACTTTTGTCAGTGCTTATAACGTAAGCATTGATAATGCCCTATCTTTATCAGCATTAAAAAATGGCTGATAAAACCAGTATTTATTAGCATTGAAATTAGTGCGAGGATAAATAATAATCTTTATCAGCGTGGAAAAACCCTAATAAAGATTCTTTTATCAGTGCTTATTACTAAAGTGTTGTTAAAGGATTTATAATTATAAATATAAATAAAAAAAATTGTAAAAATTTATAAATACTTAATAAATATATATAAATTTTAAAATAGTAAATATATTCCTTTTAAATATATTTATTATAATTTTATAACTATTTATTTCTAATTATATAATTTTTTTTGAAAAATATCATTTATATCATTATATATATTTATAAAATTATATATATATATTTAATAAATAAATATAAATATAAATATGTTAAATATATTAATTATTTAAGTAAATTTGTTACAAATTTAATAATTATTTAAATATTCATAATTTTTTATTTATAATTATATAAATACTTATAAAAATATTTATTTATTTATAATTGATAATATATAATTGTATAAATATAGTGACTATACATTTAGAAATATATTTACTTATAAATATTTTTTTACAAATATATTTTTAACATTATTAAAGAATACATAATTTTGAGTGTATGCATATATGTTAAAAATGAGTGAAATTGAATAAATTGAGAATATAGGTACAATTTAACAATATTAAAAAAAATGTATAAGTTCTGTGTGTGTGTGTGTGTCTATATTGTGTATAGAAATGCATTAATTACATATGTGTGAAATCATTATAACACACATTCGGTCTCTATTAAATTGAAAAATCAAACGACATTCAATTATATGTTTAGTACTATGAAATTAGTCAGTATTTTTAATTCATATTAATTTTTATTTATATACCATTATTAAATAAATATATGACTATTTAATGTAAAATGATAAAATATTTTTTAATATATAAATCATATTTATATACCTTATTATATATCTATATATTTAATATATACAATTTAATAACATTAATTATCATAATTATCTAATTAATAAAATGTTTAATATTTAATAATGTACAATCAATCAAATAATTTATATCAATAATTTAATTTATTAAATTAGTAATGAACACAATTTTTATTTTTTATTTATTTACATATTTCATTTTATCAGTGTTAAAAATGTGTTGATGAATGAAATATTTATCAACTCTTAGAATAAAGTGCTGAATAAGTGTACACTTTATCAGCGCTAAAACTTAAGTGATTATAAAAGATACCCTTTATCAATGATAAAAATAAAGTGCTGATGAAGTTTTCCTTAATTAGTATTAAAATAAATGCACTAAAAATGGTTAAGTGTATCATCTCTTTCTTTAGCATGGATAAATATTCCATTCATTAGCATTTTCATCTAGCACTAATAAATAACAATGCTGTTACAAGCCAGTTTTGAAATGGTGGGAGAAGAGAAACTGAACAGACACTCATCAGGAATCTGTACACGGGAACACCACCTAGAGGTCCAATTCACAAGAAAAGTATCGGTATCCATCAGCATCATACTCAACGATATGACAAGACAACCATGACTTAAGAAATAGCACCCCAAAAGGGGTCACAACAAATGGGCCATCAGGTCCCACATCGACCTACTAGATTCACTACACCTCCTATGCACGAGGATTGAATCATCATCCTCAAACCAAACACCTCCACATAGATCCACATACCCCTCTATCAAAGTGAAATATTTGTGTAAGAAGGCCCAAAGGAATCAATCATCATTAAAATCATAGGCCAGAAGGTCTATATGAGGTGAATTCTACATGCCTAGTATAATGCATGATATGCCTCTTGCATTTTCTAGAAAAGAGTGAAAATCCATCCTTGGCCTCTTGCCAATGGCCAAGAGACGGAGATCTATAATAAATCATAACAACCACACAACATGTGTGTCACTCAAGGTGAAATTATATACAACTGTAACAACACAAATTTGAACATAAATCCCAAATCCTGGAAATAAGGACTTCCTACTAGAAAATGTGTTCTCGACGCACCAGTTTGATATCCATCACAAGTTCCAACACCTTCCAAAATTCCTATCTACCATATCCCAAATAGTATTGATCGGGAAAAGAAAAACCTATGATACAAATTTGTAACGTCCTAACCTAGATGCCACTAATCCAGTGCCCTAATCCAGTGGGTCACTAGGACTCAAGTGTTCCTCCCCATATTCTAGAAGCTACTGAATAGTAGCATGGGCCTATGAGGTGCTAGTTGGGATAATATACCCTCATATCAGAGTAAGAAAACAATATAAAACAACTAAGTATCATACATAATGGAATGTAAATATATTGTGGAAGCAGTAAACAACTGAAATAGATCAAGATGTAATAATAAATGAAATTATGTAAAATTTTGAACATCTAACTAATACAATATAACACTGGTCACCCACTGGATTGACCATGAAGATATAATTACAAAAGTAACTAAAATTAAAAGTACAAGGCTCAAATACTAATTCTGAGGAAAACCATATACCTGATCCCTAGACATTATCGAACTACATCATCTCGATCAGTAGAACTACTCGAGCAGCTCCATTCAGTCACGAAATACTAGGCCTAATCCATATCCACCATGCAATTCATGTTTAACCTGAAAATTATATATAAGGTCTACATATACACCGAGGTGAATCTGCAGGGGCGAGAAATAATATGAGTGGTTCACCCTAACAAGAAACTTGTAACTATACTGTTATAAGTATATGAAAAAGCAACGTGTTCATTCTTGCATAAGCAAAACCAAAAAAGATGTAAACCAAACGTGAAACCACAGTCGAACCCAGGTTCGTAATCACTGTCAACTAGGAAACTACCACCATGGATATCCGTAACTATATATTTACACATATATAGTTCCGTACATATAAATATATATGTATATATGAATATTCATTGGTATGTGAATCAAATAACATAAGAAAACCAACAACATTCAAACTACGGGTCCATAATTCCAATTCAACTGGATATCCTATGCAAGGGAATTGAGCTGGATGTTGTGCCACACAAGCCTTGTACCATTAAGTCAATCCATAGTTCCGTAATCCCAATCTACATATAAATTCTTTGGCCAACATTAGAAAAGTCTCTGAATAGGGTACATAACCACAGGAGGATACACGTCCTACCTTGGGTTCTCATGTAATCACCTCCAATCACCAAAACAAGGATACCATATACCAACAGTAAATCCTATAAAGAAATATTTTCATAAGAACACTCCAAACATCTATGTAGAATCCATGATACACCTTAAGTCATGTAACTGATATGGAAGAGCACCGTCATTCCGATCGTAGAATATCCATCTTGTGAGTCTGTCCAAGGAATCCCTCAACTGGATACAAGTATCACTCAAGGTATAACTATAATCTTCCAGTGATCCAGCACAAGGAATTCCTACAACTGGAATCCAAGTATTGTTCAGGGGAAAACAAAAAATAAGGCTCAATAGCTAGATGATGGGAGTCACCTTTGGACATCCCAACAAAAAAATATATCATAATATATCTATAATTAGGCTCAACATACAACTCCTAGGTAATACCTCTAGGTACAAAAAAACATCAGAAATAACATGGCTCAGAAAAAAATCCTAGTAAAGCATGTCTAAGCATCCGAATTAGAAAAAAAATACCATGGAGAAAATCTGTGCCCCACAATAGAAATAAATATTCCTCGTGTCAGGCTCGATAACCATAAACAAGGATTCACCAATGGTATTTATCACCGCATCATAAAAATCAGGTCAAAATATAATCAAACAAGTGAGGGTGGCCCGAATTCCCAACCCCACACTCCAGCAATAGCCTCAAGGGATTGGCATTTTGGACTGGGTTCTGGGTGATATCTGAACACCATCTCTACCCAAACCCTACGTAATAAATCAGGGTCGATAAAAAAATGTGAACCCACTATGTCCCTTATGTCAAACGCTAAGGGGGATCGTACTCAGGATCCTCCAGGTAAACATGAGGGACGACATCTTACATTGGATCCTTATAAAAAAAGGTAAATAAGGAATCCTATATAAGGTCCTCAAACAATAAAAGATAAATACATCCTACAATAGGGATCCTCTAAATGATACCCAAGCAAGAGACCCTATAAGGGAGTCCCTAGATCAAGACGTATGAAAAGGAACCCCTCAGGGGACCTTTAGAACCATTAGGTATCATGACCTCATAGGCCAGAAGGTCACATCTCACAAGGGGAACGTCCTCAAAAAAATGTCACAGTAGATAAATCATTGATCATCTCAGATAAAAGGTATCAACTAGGTTGGTATGAGCACCCAACCAATCTTTCATGCTCTGGTCTCACTATCATGAGACAACTAAAGTTAAAACTAGAGGAAGAACCACTTTGTTTAGATAAAATCCACAAAACACCCATTAGGAGTCCCTAGAACGCTCCATGGGTTTCACCATCACAATCTACACGAAAACCCAGTCAGAATGGACTACTCTCTGATCCAATTCCGACATCAGGAAAATAAAACAAAAAAACCCTCAAAAGGTTTAAAAGGGGTAGTATACGGCATGCACTCCTACAGCGCCACATGGGTGTGTACTTGAACCATCCTAGGAATGTAACTCCCTAGGTTTATTGCATGTTAAGTGGGTACATGGTGTGTACCCAACAAGGGGTACATTCCCATGTCCCTTAATTGGCTTGGCCATTTACTGGGCCAAGCCGTGTACTTCTACATGGTGTGCAACCCTAAAATGGGTCTGGTCTTGTACCCCATATGAATGTGTACCCATACATGGGTAGACATGCCCAGGTACTCGGCCACATGACCAAGTACCAGTCCAAGACATGTATACCCCATAGAGGGTGTGTACTCTGTAAAATATCATATTCCCAAAATGGAAAAGCATAAATAGCCTTTAAAAACTTGAAACAATTTATTTCAAGGGGATATAAAGAATAAACATAAATAGTCACACCTTCAGGTGGAAACCACCGAAGCTTCAGGTGTAAAGCATCAAAGTTTCGGTTGATTTCACCATCCACGGAGGCCGCACGTAGAACCACCATGCCGAGGGCTTCACGGTGGTTCCCTTTTTTCCTTCTCTCTCCCTATTTCCATCCCTCTCCATTTTCTACCTTAGGTCATGGAGAAGGAGGATCCATGGTAGGCATCTGTGACAAGGAAGAAGGAAAAAGAGAAAAATAAAATAAAAGTAAGAAAAGAAAAAGAAAAAGAAAAAAGAAAAAGAGAAAGACGAAAAAGGGGCTCAGGTCGGCCCTAGCTCATGACTCGAGTTTATGCCTCACCTAGGATAAATTCTCCATTCTAGAAAAAACAACAGAGACATAATCACAATACGACAATCCATTTAATGGATATAACTAAACAAACATGCACGAGTAAATTAATATTTAATTTAATAAAAAATATTATTATTTATTCCGTTAAAATCCAAGTGGCGCATATTTTCACCAAACTTCTACCCTAGGGTAAACACCCTATTTTGGGACCAAAGAAGTTGCTATAGAAATCATACATGGTCATATTCTAGGGGTAAAAAACCATTTTATCCCTCATTGGAATCTGAAAGAAAAAAAATCAAATTTTAACTCTAAACTATTGTTGGAAAAAGCACGAGTTCTTACACGAATAACAATGGAGATTCAATAATCACAAAGAAATTCACCTAATAAAATTAATAAAAAAAACCCATCCCACAACATGACTGATCCATGAATCAATTGACTATTCTATTGATTTGTATTTGTCAAAGAAATAAGGAATGAGGAAATAATACAATCAAACAAACATCATACATTGATTTGGACCGATCACTAATGATGAAAGAAGTTGTGTCATGATTGTTGGTGAGATCCTTCAATTCTGTCTTACAATGATCATCGATCTCTAATTTGATCATCGTCCACCGACGAAATCTCATTCAATTCTCTCCAATGTTCCTTTTCATCTATAGTATTTTAGAGGGTAAGACCATGAATTCCTTATAACTATGTATTTTTAAAATATGTGTGGTCATTGCGTCAATGAAATAGAATAAAATAATTATTTTATTATTTTATTCAGTTCACGCACTAAACAACTTTTCTAAAAATTGTCTGCACTGATCAAGGTTGGGTAACAAATAGGGTAAAACCCATGTTCTGAACTCAATAATTCTCTTGGATTTCTAATTTGGGCCCCATTTTAAATTTATTACACTTTTTTCAAGAAACCTGTGTGCACGTTTCATTTGACATATTTAATATAATTCAAACATTTGTTCCAGGCACAACAAGCCTTAGAATCTCTCATCATCTCAGCACCTAGTATCAAAAATAATCTATAAAATATCCATAAATAATAAATGGAAAATATGAGTCATTAAAAATAAATTAAATTTCAATCTATATATATTTCAATGTGTTTTTTATTAAATTTCACTCGACTAATAATAGTTTTAGAACTTCAAATTCTCTCTTTTTGAATCTTAAATTCCCTAAATAATCATGATCTTATATAACCCTTTCATCATTCCAATTTCATTTTTCTATGGTATTTTCAATTTTTTAAAAATGGAAGTTCCTTACCTTCATTGATATCATATTCATTGATAAAATTCCTTCTCAAATGAAAGCTTGATGTTTAGAATAATATCTCCTATTATTTTAAAAAGAATATTTCCTCCATGTACATATTTTTCATCCTACTAAAGTTATTATATCTTCCAGGGAACTATAATATGGATTATTTCCTATGATACTCATAATTATATTTACCAATTTTTAGTAGTAATATATAATAACCGTTTTCAATGTGGTTTTTTAAAAAATAGTATTTTGAATTATTAAAACTAGTTCTCTATCATTTCAAAATCAAATGATTTTTCTTCGACCCCACATTTATTTTGAAAATGATTATGTATTTTAAAAGTTCAATTATTGATATTTATCTTTAAAAAATAAATTTTTCGAATGATTATACCCCATATATTCTAAAGAAACTTTCACAGGTTACCTATAACTTCTTATTTTTATAAATATATTAAAAACTCAATCTAAAATATATTTTTAATTCTTTCCAAGTTAATAAATTGTTCCATCGCATTTTTCCTTTTATAAAAAACTTTATATCTAAGTTTTAGGGTTTATAAAAGAAATTATTTCTCTAATTTTATATAAAATATTTTTTTATAAAATTATTTCAAAAGATCTAGTATATTTATTATTTAAAAATTAATTTTTCTAAAAATCTTGAAAAGTGTTTTTCATGTTTATTATTTAACATTTATATATGTCATTCTTGATTAAGAATACGATTCAAATGATAACATTAATGTTTCTTTCTTTACATGAATTATGAAATTTTATTTTCTATCATAGAAATAATTCATCATTACCCTTGACTTTCCTAGACATTAAAGGTTTATAAAAAAAATTTCATAAAATTCCATCCTATGTGAATACCAAATTCTACATCATTTTTATTAATGTTTTTTCACCTAAATATCATGAATTTATTGATTTTATAAATTATTTAAAAATATATATGACATTAATCTATACGGTGTAAAAACCATATTCTCTATTCTTTCTTATAGATGTATATTTACCTTGAATGTGAATGAATATGTTTGGACCCCAATTAATTTTCCATAGGCATATAATGTTATAATTATTAATAGAACTATAAATGTTTTCTTTATATTATTCAATTTTAAGGGGATTCTTTCCATGGGTTAGATATAAGGATGACTAATTTCATATGACACACATATATAAGGATAATGATGGGTGGGGTCCTATATCACCCCAATGCGTTGGGTTAGGTTTATGTCTCATGAGATAGTAAGTCATGAACGCAATGATAATGTTCATATAGGCATGGGAATAGTGAGTTTTCTCACATTTTTAGGTGTAATAATATAATGAGTTTTTTCACATTATAAGAACAAAATAAGTTTCTTTACATCGTTAGGTGTGGGAATAATGATTTTGTTACAATAAGTGTTGGAGTAATGGATTTAATAAAAAAATTTCCAATGATTTTTTTTCATCCATATCTTCAGTTTCTTTTTTCGTGTTATTCCCTATTTCAAGGTTTCCATTCATTTCATACAATTTTATATTTCCCTATAATTCTAATGTTAAATGATTATTATTTTGACTACGTTATAATCTCATGGATCTTTTTTTATTCATGATCTCACACTCTATTGATATACATTTTTTGTTATTTGATACCTTATTAAATTATCTAAGATCTATACTTTTTTGGGTAACACTTTATTATGTATCAGGATTATACCCATCTTATCATCTTATAATAACTTATGATCTTTGAATTTAATAACTTATGTTAACATATACTAAGTATATGAGCCCACCCCTTTCTTATGATTTAGTTCCCTGGTTAATAAAGATCAATGTTTCTTATGATAAGTCTAGATGAAAGTCTAGAACGGTTCAATTATGGATAAATGTTCACATGTATTGTAAAAAAAGTTTCATATGTAACTCATTCTCAAATATAATAAAATGAAATGTTCATTTTATTATGTTAGATTATACTGAGATAACAATAATTTGAATTTTTTGAAAGGTTTGATTAGATAATCTCACTTGATATCAATTTTAATTTTTAAAAGTATGTATTTTTACCACAGGAATATGACGTGTAGGTCTAAGGAGCCTCACCTTTCCCTTACATAAGATTTTGTTCATAAACCATTATTTTGATTACTTTCCCTAGTTTGTCAAGTTATATATAACTTATAGTTTGTCTAGAAGGTAGCATAAAGAAGTTCAATTTTGGAGAAATGTGCCCACATGTTGTCAAATAAATTATTTATGTAGTTTTTTCATAAAGACACTAAACCAAATAGTTCACTGAGTCGTGTAAGATTTTTGTCATAATTAGTATTAATGTGATATTAGTGAAAGTTTATACAGGATTATCTCATTTGGTGTCAAATTTTATTTTTCAATGTATGGTGTTTTAGCACTGAACCTGGGAGGGTTGATCTAGGGTTCCTTAGTTGGAATCAATGGAGGGTTCAGTTATTTTGTGGATTATTATAGTTATTTTTACTATGATAATATAAATTTAGTGGAAAATTCATGGATAAATCCAAGGGATAAGTTTGTATATTTGATAGAACCACAAATGTTTCGAAAATAAATAGATTGCATGGTTATCTTTGAAATTTTCTCTAGGTGTCGATACTACAAGTTGATGAAAGTTGTTATGTAGAAGTATCTATAGGTAATAACCCTAAAAGGGTGGATTGGGTATTTAACTGAGTCATCACCTTGTGTACTAAAAATAGATATAACTACACACCTAGTTTTACACCCCTATGGAATACACTTTGGTTACTCAAATTCTTTATAAATAGCATTATGATGGAATTATGTATTGTGTTATGTTATTTTATTAGAGAGCCAAATATAAAAATGACCATCGATAACATAGGATTAAACAAAGAGTGTAATATGATGAACTGACTATATCAAAAGTAAAAAAATAGTGGTTTCATTGGGGAAGGCATATTTTGTTTGATGTTTTCATATTTATATTTTGGATATTACCATATCCTTTTTTATTTTAGTTTCTTTTTGAAAAAAATCAAAAAATGATGGTAAAATAGGGATGTATCGAGAAAATACTATATCTTATAACAGAATAATAGAGTATTCATAAATGGTTGAGAATATTTGTATATTCCTAATTTTAAGGAAAATGTGAGTTTCTTAGTCTTTCATAAGTTAGTAAGATTGATAACTTAATAAAAATTAAATTTTGAGACTCTTAATAATTTTCATTAGTGAGTGATATTTATCAGTTATATCTCGATATATTCTAAATTTTTTTAGTATTATATAAAACATCTAATGATTTTTCCTCATTATTATGTTGTGGTTTAATGTCATAGTGCTTCATACAGTATTCATAAATGTATATTTTGTACAATATAAGATTAGGTTATATATATACACGAGTGTATGAATCTATGAATGATTAATATAGATTAATGAAACATAAGTAATGTGATATTTCCTAATAGAGTTTGTAAGATTCTATATTATAATTTATAGCCAAAATGAAAAATATGACAATAATACCCTCACCTAATTTCATTAGTTGTTAATAACTAAAACTAATAAGATGAATTTTAATTAAGGTGGTAAAATGTAACAACTTGAGATTTTGGAAGATTTCTTTCAATATAATCTTAGATAGATTACTACACAAAAAACAATTAACTAAAATGTGTCATGGAATATTTATTACAATTAAAATTTAATAATAAATAAAATATTTAGTAAAAAAAATTATAATCAATTATAAAATGAAGAAAAACATGGTTTGGAAATTTTATTTTATTTTAAAATGTTTTTCAATAAAAGTGGTTTTTCAATATTTATATCTCATTTTCATCTTATAGTTGAATATATAATTTTTAAAAAATGATTTTTAAAAACTAAGCTTTAAGCATGAATTATACATAATAATTTACGCTTTGGGTGAATTTTTTAAATTAATTTAAAGTAATTTATTTTTAGGTGAATGGTAAAAAATATTATTTTGTCTAATGCCATTTCTTTTATAACATTATCATAATACAAACAATCCATAAAAGTTTCTGAAACCTTTTATAAATAATAATATATATTTATAAATTAATTTAAATCATTTAATATATACTAAGTTGAATTTTTTAAATCCATGTGTAATGTTTTGGAAATGTAACTAATTGTATACTGTAAACATATTTTTATTCTCTTATATTAAAAATAAGTTTTCATCGCTTTTAAGAATTAATTATATCAAAATGTATTTCTTATTTTATATAAACATTGTTATTAAATGTAATATTATCAATTTAATTTTATGAATTCATATATGATTACTATGATTAACATTAATTCCATGAAAATGGTTAATCTATTATTTTAATTGAATTGTTTTATTTATATTGTTTAAATTTTATCCAATCAAATAAATCCATAACTTATCAAAAACATACCATAATATTAATTTTAAACCAATATATAAATATATGAAGACACATACAATTTTTAATCAATACCAAATAATACAAAAAATACTTAATGTTAAAGAAATTATTTTTCTACAAAATAGTTTTTCTATATATTAAATGTTTTAATTTTTAATTTAATTTTATCATATGTTGAAATGGAATTAGGTTAAATATATTTGATATTTTTTTCATCACACCAACATTTCATATAAGGGTTTATATTATATTTTTTGTGAAAAATAAATTACTTAGTTAATGATGTGTTGACTAAATAAAAATGAAAATTTTAAACATTTAAACACATTATGTTAAATGAAATGAAAATTATTTAAAATCTAGTTTCAAATGAGTTGTATATAATTTATTGAGATGATACTACCCCAAAATCTATTATTTATAAATTTTTTATCCTCCTTTAAGAGTTTAATTCAATTATAGAAAATTATTGTTTGTTAAAAAAAGTTCAATTTTCTTCACTTATAAAAGGGGAACACATCAACCAATGAATTTAAATTTCATCATAAAAATATTGTATTTTTATCCTCCATGGAACCTATCTAATATTCATAATCCTATAGTCTAAATTATTTATCCTAAACTCATCTTTTCCATAAGGTCTTTCAGGAAAACATTCAAGGATCTAATGTCAATTTAACTAAATTTGTATCCTTTTCTTATTATTTTTTCACATATAAAACTATCCTTACCATATATATCTATAATTATATAAATATCATTAGTATACATATGTGAAATTATATTAATTAAGTGAAAATTATTTGTTCTATTCAATCAAATTAAAGATACCAAAGAACAATGATTGTTCCAATGTACGTACTACCACCTCCATAATCGATGTTTTTTACCAAGGATTATCATTGATTGTTATTAAGATGGAATTTAATGATAAATTTGGAATATATAATATCATTTTTACTATTAAGAGACAAATTATAATCCACCTTCCTTAATTAACATTATTTAGGAAATGATAACCTTAACATTGTGTTATGAGGACTAATATATCCACCAAGTAATGTTTTTAGTTTTTGATCTTGACTTCCAGTCATTATCTAAACCACATAAAATATGATTCACTAAAATTAATAATTATAGTTAAAATAATTATTCTTATATTGTAAAGATATTATACACTTTATTAACTATACTCACCCATCAATATATAGAGTCTTTATGTTTGGATTGGTTTAACCACTTGAACAATAATATGATACTATATCATATATTAATGTGGGAATATAAATAATATCACTATTATAAGTATATAATAAAATAATTTTTTTATGGTTGTGGAAATTTTATGTTAAATATTAATATTTTTATAAAAATATCATCATTCATTTCTAAAATTACTAAAATAAGTTTCACCCATAAAATGTTTATGAAAGCATAAGTAAATATGATTTAATAAATTAACAGAATATGAAAAAATAGCCCATATTTAATTAAATATATATTAATAATTCTCAAAATAATGTATATAGTAAACATAATTTGATTATTCCATAAGTTAGGCTCATGAACAGATAATATAAAGACTACAATAAGGGTTTCTTTCTCAAATTTCGGTCACTTAACACAAATAGATTATTATGAAATTCTTTTATTTTTAATGGCGTATTAATACCAATTTTAAAATTTTTATCTTGATGGTCTCATTTTTATGATATTTTTCATTTGATATCATATCTTTCAATGGGTTTTTATTTTAATTTTTGTAATGTAGTAATTGGTTATTTGTCTCAAATAAAATTTCATGAAAAATATTTCACATTGTGTACCATGATATCGTTGATATGGTTTTATTAGAGACTAATTAATGACTTTGTACAAATTCATGAAGATCTTGGGATTTTAATAACCATACCATGTTTTCTTTTAAAACGTATTTCAACTTTAATGATTCTAATGTTTTAAGGGTCCTTGTTAACACAACTCCTTTTACTGACTTGTTTTTATTCTTCTTGAAATTATTTTTTATAGGATTCGCTACTTCTATCCTCTGATTTTACTTCATCATATATTCTCTTACAATGGTTAAAATTAATAGTTTAAATTAAAACTGCCACCTCTATGAATATATTTATCACAAAATTATAAAAATTTTATGTATAAATCCCTTTTAATTTTCCAATGATTTATCTTCTTTTCCCATATTTTATTTCTCTCTAGTGTTATCCTTTGTAATTTGAAGCCAAATTATGTATTATCTCATATGACCATAATATTTAACTTCTCCTACTTTAAGAATCATGTTTTTTACTCTTTTTATGACATGGGTTTTCAATAAATGTAATTCAATATAATAAAAAATTTACCATTATTTAAAAATAAAATATGTTATATTCCATACCCCTTTTGTCTTTGATAACCTTTATGTCATTTAAAAGGTCTATTATTGATGAACCTTTTTAGAAGTAAAATTTTTAAATTTTATTTCCCTTCACCTTTTTGAATATTTTATGTCTATTTTCAAGGCACCACTACTAAAAGTTCTTTTTAAAAGTCAAATATTTTTCAAAGGTTTTCACTTCACCTTTTAGAAAATAAAATTTAAAATATATTGTAACACCGTATTTTAGGTGATAGATAAACAAATTTTCAAAAAAAAAATTATTTTACAATTTCACTACCATTTACACATTATATATAATAGATTCCTTTCATGAAAATTATTTTTCATGAATCACCCCTAAATGTTCTTATAAAATACTCTATTGAGGTTTTTGATTTTTTTTCTCATCATTTTCATTTTTCTGGTCAATTTGGATGATACAATTTGAAAATGATAAGAAACCCATTTCAATTCAATGTGTTATTCAATTAAATATATTTATTTGGTTTTTTGTATATAACACATGTGTATGGATTTGAATTATGATATGGTTTGGTTCCTTTAAACCCCTGAGACAGTTTTTGTCTGATAAATACCTATGGTGATTTTTTTCTGATAAAGTTATGAGATTGTGTTGGACCAATAATTCCCTAAGATGGTTTTGGTACAACAATTATCTGATAAGGTTTTGTTATGATAAATCTATTAGATGGTATATGTATTATAAAACTCTAATATTTTTTGCATCTTATTAATATATAAGATGGTTTGGGTCTGATAAATGCCTGTGACGTTTTGGGTTTGATAAACTACTAAGAAGATTTGTGTCTAATAAATAATTATGATAGACAATGTTTACTAAATCCCTCCGATTAATTAGTTAAGGATTTATATCTCATGAGATAATTATTAAATGCATGAATGTTTAGTTTTTTCACAACCTTGAGCATTGAAATATTCTTTTTTCATAACCAGAAGAAAGATTATTTCTATGTTAACAATACGAAGCATGGTCATATTTTTAGATCACAACATGTTGAGTGTATATTTTTTTATTCACAAATAATTTTTGGGGATAATTAAATTTTCTCACAATATTATAATTTTAATTTACAAATGTTTTTAACTATTCTTATTATTATGGTATGTTTTATAGTCTTTTTTTATTTCTATGACATGTTCCTATGATTCTGCTCTATGGATTAATTTTATCATCTCATGACTACACACCCTTTTTACATGTACATTTTTTTCAAGGGATAATATATATCCTTCTATCAATATTTTTGGACAAATGTTATTACAACATATTCTTTTCAGAAGTAAATTCATTCCATGGGAATGATTTACAATATTCATATGATATAACACTTGATGTCATGTTGAACAATTTTCCATTACATTAAGTATGATCTCATCACTTTATTATGTTTTCTTACAATAGGTTATAAAAATAAATTTAACTTGTTGGATGAATAGATTAATTAGATTATAGATAAATGTTAACATGTTTTGTAAAATAAATCACTTGTTGTGACATGTAAAAATCTTGGTAAATATATAAATGTTTATCTTGGATCATCTCACTTGGTGTGAATGTTTTTTTGAAAAAGTAAGTTTTTTTTATCAAACACTGGTTTGTGAGTCTCAGGTTCCTCAAGTCCTCATAATTTTAGTGTAACTTTTGATCCCCTAATCCTTAGAAAATATAATATATAACAATCCATGTTTTTAATATGTTTTATTTAAAGATTAGTTACACAAAAATAAACATAATACATCCCCATATGATAGTGATTTTGAGTTCCTACATGTAATTAAGTATATTAAAGAATAATTTGTAAATAAAATACAACAACATTATTTGAAAAAAAACAAAATTGGACCTTATATTACATTGATCCTTTAAAAATTCAGGGGATAAAATACATACATACATAATAAAGGGGTAAGATAAAAATCCCAATAAGGGAATAATCAAAGCATAGCATAAGGAAAATTAGTATGTTTGATTCTGGATTTATATCAAGGTAACATAAGAAAGATGTGATTCATGAACTTGATCATAAAAACATGATAAAATATGATAACATAAAGTAACATGGGAACGCGGAAACAACATAATAAATTAAATCATAAACTTAATTCAAGGATAATCATCATTAACACAATACATTATTTTCTTATGATAACCACCTAAGAACCATATGTAGCATCTCATGAGATAAAAAATTACCCATGGAATAGGAGGGCAATATAATTCTAGCCCCATCTATCAATTTCATATCATGTGCATGAAGAAGTGTTCCATATAGATTATACAACAAAATGATTTATTTCATCACAATTAACTACATGGTTAAGGAGTGTGGGTCACATACATTGAAATAATAATAAATTAAGGATAGTTTTAACTAGGTGAATATGCTTGAGTGGAAATTTTGTTCGGATATTCAATATAAAAATGTTTCTCATTGAAAATCATTGAATACTTTGGGCAGCATAATGGGTGTATATAAAGGTCTATGTGAGGGTTTAATGAGAGTAAAAGAGTTATTTCGTAACATAGGAATAATAAGTAAATTAAAATGGATGTGTAAAAATATTATCCCAACTTTAATATTTGGATACAAAAAGGAATGATATAAATAAGTTGTTTGAATAAAGAAGAGAAGGACTTGATCCCTAACCTTGTGAGGGCGCTTCTAAAATATTGGTAGGACAAAATTGAGAGATTAGGGGAACCTTGGGGGATCTAGAGAGGGAAGGGTAGAGTAAATTTGTGCTCTGGGTGTTTTATTAAAGAGTAAAGTGAGGTCGGGTGGGTTTATATAAAAAGATGGATGATAATTCTATATTAATTTATAAATATAGAATTTGGACTCTATATCACAAATTAATCAAATCCAAAAAGCATTCTATGAATTTTCCCATTGTTTATTCCAAATAATAGTATATTTAATTATTTTATAAGACTAATAACCAAAAAAATTTAAATTATACACTTGAGGATTTGGATGTGAGTCATGTTTATAAATAATTAATTTTAAAACCTTAAAATATAATTGAGGGTTTTCAGGATTCATTAAGGCTTTATAAAATTAATCTAATAGCATAAAAAATTACTTTAAATGGAAAACCTAATTTTGGTCATGGATACTCTTATAGTATTTATTACATAACTTTTTTGGATTTTATGGCATCATAATACTCAACGTATATTTATACAGTATTTAATATTGACCACAAAATTCGAATGCCTCCATACATTATGAAAAAATTCAATATTGTCTAATTCGAAAATGATAATTTAAAAAGTAATATCTATTTTATAAAAAAATATCCACATATTTTAATATTTAATATTTTAAATCAAAATCTCTAATTGTCAAAAAAATACTATTTTTTACAATAAGAGTTTTTTTACGCTTATAAAAATTAAATTTTATATTTAAAATTATATTACCATCTATATTTAAATAAATATTATTTCATAAGAATATTTTTCTAAATAACACTTTTTTCAAAAATTATTTATTTCATCAAACATAGTAACTTCATTGAATCAATATATTTCCCAAAAATATAGTTGGTGTTCAATCACACCAAAATCTAATTATTTTCTAATCAGTTTGTTTATTCACTTATTAAGTAATAATAAATTAGATAAATGTAATACTTATTTTATTAAAAATACAAATATAAAAATTCATATTTTTGGGGTCTAGATACATATCCCCTGATTAAACTAGTGTATTCCCTAAGAGTATGGTGTTTGAAAGTGATATTTTCTAATGGTGGTTCGGTGAACATGGTTTGGGTCGGGATCTCCATGAACTTGAAAGTTTACCTTAAATGGTTTCAATCATGAAAAAAGTTATTGAATCTTTCCTTGTACATGGTCAAGGGAAAATCTCAATGATGTTATCTCCCTCAAAATCTCTAATAAATGGGATTCATATGGTAAAATCCAACATATCAATTCCATTTCTTATTATACATGTGTCAATTTAACATTATCATAACCCTTAACAAACTAATATTAATGGTCATTGTAAAATACATATATTAAAAATGGTTTTCATGATTAAGGAACTATAAAATAAAATCTATAATGGTCATAAATAACCACAGTAGTGAATGTGTTTTCTATAAATTCACTTCCTAGTAGGGAAATTAATTATTTAAAAATTTAATTTCATTCTTAAATTTTCAGGTTGTTACATTTTTCTTCTATTCAAAAAATTTAAGTCAAAAACTTAATTTCATTGAAAACACTAATGAGGGTACTTCTATATCATCACCTCATACAGTTACCCTATCAATTCCAAAAACTTATTCTTTAACCATATCACTTTGAATAGGTAAGTTGTATTGTTTCATAAAACATTTTCTCTATGATATAATATCTTCATTGATTTATCCTCGTATGAAATATCATTCTCCAATGGTACCACCATTAGATTCAGTACATGTGAGAGTTATATTATGTGATTTTTTAAGAGTGTCACATAGAACACATCATGTAATTGAGATAGGATATATTAGTGTGCTAGTAGATATGGAACCTCTCTATTGTGATCTAGGATATAAAATGGGTAAATATATATAGGAAAAAGCTTTTACATCTTCCTTAACCATATAAAATTCTTCCAAGATGATATATTAAGGAACAATTTATCTCCAAACTCAAACTTATGGTCTCATAAATGATTTTCTACATATATTTTCTATTTAATTTTTATATATTTCAGATGACATTGAATGGTTTGAACCTTCTCCACCGTCTCTTGGATATTATTAGGTCAAATCAACATCCCCTCTCTAATATCATCCATATAGTTGGATTCTAACAGCTCTATCAATACTAATCCTCAAAAGGTTCCATTTGAATAATAGAATGGAAACTATTTTTATATGATAATTCCACCAAGGAAAGGTGTAGATACCAATATCTTGGAAAAACCATCTCACATGATCACGTCATGTATTCAAGAGTTTTAATGGTTCTTTTAAAATACCCATCCATTTTCTTTTGATAATTATTGTTTAAGATCTTCTATATATCCAACACTTCCTAATGGCTTCTCTATTACCTCAAGGTAAACCTTGTATATTGACTAGATACAATAGATATTGAAACTTAATGATATCTTAAAACTTCCCTAATGTATATCTTGGTGAGTTATCCAAAGGGAAACATTCCTTGACAGTAATAAAATGTGCTAACTTTGTAAGGCATTCAACTACCACATAGATGGAATTATTGCATTTAGATGTCCAATTGGTTCTTATGATGAAATACAAGGTTATAATTTTCCCATTCCCAAACTTGTATGAAAATTATTTTTCCATACCCTTAAAATTTTCACATTCATCATGGACTTATTGACCTACCCGGAATTGAGATAAAAAAATCCCATAGCCTCCCTCTTTATGTAACCCATCATAATATTATATTTATATCCCTATATATCTTATTGCTTCTTATATGAATAATAAAGGATAATCTATGCTCATAATCTAGAATTTCCTTCTTCATCTTTATTTTTAATGGGATATAAATCAGGCTTCCAAGCCTTATAACTATGTCTTTAGAAAATTTGAACTCTAGAATATTTTTTACTTTTTTATGAATCACTTCATCATATTTTTGAGCATCCTTGATCCCCTCATGAATGGAGGGTTGAGAAATTATTTGAGAAATGTAGTATTAATATCCATTTATTATTCTCATATTTATCCTTTACAGGCCCGGGATGATTGAATCTTTTTCCATCCTAGTCATAAATATGCCTTTCAGATCCTTTCTTATCATATAATTTTCAAATTTGTTTACCTTAACAACATTTTAATGTATTGAACAATCATACTCCATGATCAACTCTAATAACTTTCATTGGAAGATATTAATCTCCTTTTGCATGGATATATAATTTAGGATTTTATGATTTGTATAGATGCCATGCTTTTCTTTATATGGATAATTTCACCAAATATTCAACATCAATATCAATACAAGAAATTATATATTATTTATTGGGTATTTTTTTCATGGATATTTAATTGGTATGAGGCATATGCTATCAATTTTTCATCTTGAATGAGTGTAAAAACAAATCCCTCTTTTGATTCATCATAATATATGTTAAATCTTTCCACACTGGTATGTAATGTGATCACCAGTGCAGTGATTAGAGTTCATTTAAAATTTAAATGTCATTATCAAATTAAATTATCTAGAAAAACATGACTCCTTACTGAGTTTTCATGGTAATTGGGTTTGAAAATCAAGATAATTTTCTGTAAAATAGACGATAGTACCCAGATAATCCAAGGAAACATTATATGTTCTTCAAAGATGTTGGTATTGGAAATCCTTCAAATTACTTTGTTTTTTAAGGATTCATAGATATCCTTTTTATGGTGATAACATTACCCTTTAATGCTATTTTATCCCTCTAGAATAGTTATTTATATAATTCACAAAAACAATTTCCATTCACAAAGTCTTAAGTATAGAATTCAAATTCCCCTCATGTTCCTCCTATATTTTGGTGTATAAAATAAAATCGACAATAAATAATAATAAAATTTTATTAAGTTAATCTCTAATTACTATATTCATTACGAATATAATGATTTTTTAACCATTAGTGAGTCCAAATAGAATCACTATGAAATTATAGTTCATCTACCTTGTATGAAAATAATTATTACATATATCCTCTTCCTTATCCAATTTAACATAATATCTTGAATGAATATACACCTTATAGAAGTATTGGGCACCCCTTAGTTGATCAAATAAGTCATAAATTTAGGAAAAATGAATGTTTTTCTTTACCATGATCCTGATGAGATTAGGATATTTAATGAAAAGGTGCATTGACCCAACTGTATTCTTTATTGAAAGGACCAGTACAACCCATGGTGAAGAACTTTATATTTTTAACCCTTTATCCATATTTTTTTATTATTGATTCTTCGTCTCCTCAAGTTCAACAGTTTTCATTCTGTATAGAGTCTTAGATATTGGAAAATTGTTGTGAATAAGTTAGATTGAGTACTCAACCTCTCAGTTCGGAGGAAGACTGGGAAATAATTTGGTAAACACCTCAATGTATTCCCCATAATGGGAATTTCTTCAAGGATGATATTTTCCTTAGTGTAACCTATTTGAAAAAGATATTCATTCTCATAGGGAATTAAAATCCATTATTAAGATGATGAAACAAAATTATATTCATCCACCTAATTTCACTTATGTAGAATTGAAGAATTATTAGTGATAAAAATGGATACTTTTTGCCCAAATATCTTGATAAGAGATGAGTTATATGATTAGGATGAAACAAATGAATAATTTTTCATCTTCACTGTTTACTCAGATTCATGTTTTCAGGTGGTGTTTGAATTGTTCTAAAAAAATGTATGATAAGAAAGAATGTGTTTAATAAGAATAAAATAGTATTTATGATATCCTTTAAAGAATAACTAGTGTGCCTTCCACCACTTCACTATTAGGATCCACCTTAGAAGTTGCGATGGAATAAGATCTTCATTTCACTATAAGCCTTAGAGGTTGTTATAATTTTTCATCGACAACCCTTGTCTTAGTGCATTAATTGTCATAGTTTTATTATTCCTTTTAGTTGAAACATTTGACATTTGGTTGATGGTAGAATGGAGCATTTCTATCTTCCATCACAATGGTGGGTTTCTCCTAAGGAAAATATCTTACTAGGTGTCCTTCCTTATTGCAACTAAATCATTTCATTTTCCCCTTCAATCTATTTCTAGGATTCTTTTACAACACTTTTGATATGTTGGTTATTAGAATTTATTTCTCCCATGAGACTTTTAAATTGCACCACCATAACAGAAATCCATTCTACACTTTTATTTCAGAACCATGTGACCATTTATTTATTCTAATCTCTATTTTTAATTTGAGGGAACATCGATCAGTTTCCTCATTTCTGATAAATCCCCAATTTAACCTATATTTTTTGGAATTATCTTTATCCCACCAATGAAGTAGGCAAAATTACATTCAATGGATATGACAAAGTTAAAGGCATATTGTGAAATTATTATGATTTTTCTACATAAACTCTAATGTATTCATCTCCTTTTTTCTTATAGAAATTCAAATCCCTATCCATTTTATGTTTAGAGAGCATGAGTAATATTTTTTAAACAATATAAATTTTTTAGAACTCCTTCCACACCATCCATTAGATCTCCTCCTTTATATTATTTTTTTATCAATGTCCACCATTGATCTTATTCTATTTAAATATGGTAAACATCTAGCATGAACATCTCTTTCTCATAGTATTTAAGGAAAACTTAGATATTTTTAATGGAGTAGAGTCATTCTTCTATTACTAAATAATAGGAATATCCACTAAAACATAGAGGCCTTTGTCACATAAAGGAATAAATTGGAACTTACTATTTATTGATGGGATTTGGGTGTTCCTCCTAATTCAAGTTCTGGTTCAAAACAAGAGTTAATTAAGAAATTATTTTCATTAAGTTCTTGAATCCTACTCCAATTGGGTTGGGAATCTCATTTTGGCAGTCATCACATTTCTCCTCACATTGGTTGTTGACTCAGTTTCTCCTATTTATAAATATTGACTAAAAAATTAGAAATTATGGATTTTCATTTTTAAACTTCTAATGTCATGAATGCAAAAACATGAAAATTATTTGGATAAAAAACTATATTATTTAACCTATGGATTTTTTAGTTTCAATCTAAGGTATCCTCGATCTATTTCCTAATATAAAATTTTAGGGGAATTTTTCTTCCTATCATAATGTTTTATAAAGTGCCTCTAAATTTACCAAATCATATCCCCGGGGAGTTTCATACCAAGTGTTAAGTAAATCCCATTATTATTTACCATTTTAAAATTGATTCCTTCTCAATGTTCCCTTTTCATGTTTATTAACACAAGGTACAGTTTTACTAGAGCTACATTAACTTGTAGTATCCAAAAAAGGATATTTTTTCTTGGAAACGGCTTGCTATATGATTTGAAAAAATTTATGGATTTTTTCCTTTATTTATACTTATCCATAAATCTTTCACTAGAGTTTTTTAATCTTAATCCTTACAAATAACCAATCTTTTCTCTGATGTCAACAATAACAATCCTTTCCTTTAATACAATATAATTCATGATTAATTATATAATGATGCAATTAATACAACTCTGGATGATGTAAGGCCTAGATTATTTAGTTAATTAGGTTGATAGAACAAAAAAATAAAATATAAATATAACAACATTATTTAAAAACTCTATCACTTGTGATTATATTCTAGAGAGCTTATAAAACTGCATTGTATAACTTGGGGGCGTACATAAGGAAGGGGTGAGCTATAAAGGCCAATAATGGAATAATAAATTCACGGAATAAGTTAAATAAATACAATTTAGTTAAGAGGCATATCAAGGTAATAGAATAGGAGTTAGAAACCTGACCTGAACATTGAAGAAAGATATAAGATAATAAGATAAATGCAACATGGGAATATGGAAATAACATAAAACATGACATCATAAACATAAGTCCTGTATATCTACCAAGACACAAAAAAATTATGTTCTTAGGATAACCTCTCATTCACTATACCTGCAAATATCATGAGAAAAAAAATTACCCAATGCATTGGTGGGATTTATAATTACAGATCCACCAGTCATTGTCATATCATGTACATAAAAAAATGTGCAACATATATCATACAACATAAGGGTTTCATTCATAACTTTTAATGCATGGTTTAGCATATTTGGATAAATAAATGTAAATTAATAATAAATTAAGTATAGTCCCAAATAGTTTAATACCATTGAGTAAAAATGTGGTTCTGTATTCACTACACACATGGTTGGCATGGAAAAGTGCATGATAATCTCAGCAACATAATGGGTGTACATAAAGGTATATGGAAGTGTCGAATGGGAGTTATTGGGGTCTATCATAACTAGAAAAATTTAATAATAGTAAGAGGGTTATGTAGAAACCATATCCCAACTTTAAAAATTGGAAATAAAAAGGAATTATATAAATAAGGTTCCTAAATTGGAGGGGTAGTTGATCTCTTACCTGGAGAGGGAACTTCAAAAATCATGGGAGGAGGTTCTTGAGAGCATGATGGTACCATTATAGGTCTTTATAATGGTAATTATAGAGTAACATCATGCTACATGTGTTTTAGTGAATATTAATGGGATGTTATGTGGGTTTATATATAAAAAGAGAAGGTAATTCTTTATTTATTTCTAAACATAAGTTTTGGAGTCTATATAATAAATTATTCCAAACCATAAAAAAATACCATTGTTTTTTCCCATTGTTTCTGGAAAAGAGTAGTGGTATTCATTATTTTATAAGTTCTTGAACTAAAATCATTAAAATAATACCATTGGTGATGTGGAATCCGGCCATGCTTATTAAGAATTGTTTTAAAATCTTAGAATAAAATAATGGTTTTAAAGGATTAATTAAGGGTTAATAAAATTAATCAAATGAGATAAAAACGCAATATTTTAAATAGAAAACATAATTTTTTTATTTTATACTGATTACAATTTTTATTACATAACTTTTGGGCTTTTATTATTTCATAATACCCACATTATATTTATACGATAATTAATTTTCACCAAACAATTAGACTATCTATGAAAAATGTAAAAAATTAAACATTATCTAACTTATACCTAAAGATTTAAAAAATAGTTTTATCCAAATAATTCCCTAAATTTTTTAATTTAAACTTTAAAATCAAAATATTCATTTATTAAAAATACTTTTTTACAATTAAAGTTTTTTGAACCTTATAAGAATTTCATTTGACTTTGTAAAATTATTTTATCATTAATATTTAAATAAATACTATTTAATAAGAATATTTTATTAATATAACATTTATTTCAGAAATTCATGAATTCATAAAAATTTAGTTCTTGATTGAAACAATTTATTTCCCAAAAATATAATTGGTGTTTCATTGCATCAAAATATAATTTTTTTTAAAATGATATTTAATTATTTATGATTTAATAATAAAACTGTAAATGTAAACATTTTTAAAAAATAATATAAAAATTTATACTTTTATAGTATAGATACATAACCCCTTATTATAGTATTGTGTATACTAAGAGTATAGTTTATGATGGTGGGATTTTCTTGGGGTGGTTTGGAAAACATGATTTGGATCATGATCTCAATGAGCTTGAACTTCTCCCATAAATAGATTATCTCTTTCTTTAGTTGTTTTATATTGACTTTTTGTTGGTCATGTACAAATCTTTGTGACTCTATCTCCCATTTAATCTATAATAAATGGGATTCTTAGGGTAGGATCCTACTATTTGAGGTCATCACTTCTACTATCTCTATCAATTGGACTTTGTCATATCCATTAAAATACCAATCTTAATGGTCATAATAAAATGTCTATATTATATCAATGGTTAATATTATTAATGTAATTTTAAATTTGGATTACGATGGCCTAAAATAAGCAATTTAGTTTGTGAATTTTCTAAAAGTTCTTTTTTAAATAATACATTTAATGATTTAAAAATGGATTTTTGTTTACAAATATTCAAGTCATTATAGATTAAACACTTTGAGAATATATTCATTTCCCAAAAATTATCTGAACAATAGAAAGTCGTTCTATCCATCAATCTCCTAAAGGTAAAATGTTATCATTGGTGAACACTAATCAAGAACATAAATCCCAAGGAGAATATTGAATCCATTGAATGAGAAGAATTCTAGAAATTATTTTTCATAAATTATTTTCCCTAAACTATCTATCTTGATTTGCAGAGGGGGTACCTTGGAATAAGGTAAACTTAAGATGAGTATGTGGGGGTGTATGAGGAAAACAACACTATTCATACACATTATTCCTTGGGACTTTGCTTTGATACTAAGAGTTATGTGGACAGTTTAATTAGTTGATTA
The DNA here is from genome assembly GCA_963277665.1 of Viscum album. NCBI lineage: Eukaryota > Viridiplantae > Streptophyta > Magnoliopsida > Santalales > Viscaceae > Viscum > Viscum album. The sequence continues at coordinate 352,539,079 of OY728123.1, forward strand.
AATCATAGTCTAAAAAATTGTCCATTCAAGATATTTAAATCTATGAATAAATTGTTTTTATTCCTTTATAGTAGAAATGGATATTGGTGGTTCTTAATGGTTTAAAGGGGATGAAAATAAAAAGTGGAAAATGATATTTAATTCGGGATGATCAGTAGATAAATAAATTAAAGGAATGAAAAAACAACAAACCACATGTCAAATGTCTTGGAAGAATCATCATGAGAACAGTCTCAAGGGAACTGGGAGATAATTCAAGTGAGGAAAATAGGGGTAACTTACTAATCAATTCCAAAGGGACATGAAGAATGCCACAAATTCAATAGATGAAAATTATTTTCAGATTAACTCTTTGCATGTATTCTAGTGATTCAATAGCATGGAACAATATCATTATACAATCCAATACACTAATCCAAGGTTTTATGAGATAATATATAATAATAAACTCTAATGATATGAGAAAAAGAAATGGATTACAATATCAATACTGCTGAGGTACACCCTGATAAAGAATTAGTGATAAGTATGCTAGTTATTCAATCATGAATGGAAAATTTATTTTTTGATTCTAGTTCTATACATTCTTTCATATCATGCATGATTAGTATAACAATGAAATCAAATCATCAAGACATTGAGGTTGATTTATCTAGAAAAAAATCATTTGGGGAACTATTACTACACAAATACTCAAACTACCTTTAAGTGGGGAACTATTAATTGTATACAGTGTTTCCTCAAACAATTTCGTGGTCTATTTATGGAAGAAAAATGATAATGTGATAACTTAGGATTCATGGTAGTTGAAAATTTGTTAGTATAACTATGCAATACATGATCTATAGTTGAAGAAAGTGATTTTCACATTCATGAAATTTCTAAGTTATCAATATAGGGAGAATTCTAAAATATATGAAGATCAATGGAGCCTCAAATAATCATTGGCTTAGAAGGAACTTAATATGTTCTAATGAATATGGTTAGAGTTGATAATGGATTATGATAGCTCATTCCATTACCATCCAGGGAAGGAGAATAAAGTGGTTTATTATCTAATTAGAAAGGGTATTTTGACCTTATAAATGATGATAATTGAGAAGTATTATATATTTTTATAATTATAAAGAATAGACATGGAAGTCATAATGGAAGGAAAAACATTTGACCCTAATAAAATCATTACTCATCCATTAATTATAGAGATGAATAAGGAAAATAAAAGGGAAAATGTGATAATATATAAGAAGGTAAAAGGTATATGAAAAGGGAAATTTCTAAACTTCAAAAATGATTAAGGTAGGGGTTTTTAGATTTGGGTCATGATTTTTTATATAATCAAATCCTAAATCAAAGGAGTTATTGAATATTACACATAGCTCAACATTTTTAATCCACACAAGTAGCATGAAGATGTATTAATATCTTTGAGAGAACCATTGGATGGAAAATATAAAAAATCACATAATATACATTAATTTTACTGCTATATCAGCAAGTGAATGCATGAATTAAATAATACAAATGGGATAATACAACCATTACCCATACCTTCATGGAAATGTGATAAAATAAATGTGGATTTAATCAATAGACTTTCGATGGATACCATAATGGAGTAATGACACATGGTTTGTGGTAGAATAACTTAAAAATATTCCCCATTTCAATCCAATTCTGGAGATCTTCCCACTCGACCAACATACAATGATATACAACATATAATCAATGAGCCTACATGAATCCCTGCTTTAAAAAATAGAATATTTACATCAAAGATCCACCTAAATTTTCTATAAAATATTCTAATGTGATATAAACACATATATGAACTTTAGTATGGCATATCACCCTTAGACTGAGAGACAATATAAGTAGATACAATATACACATGAGGATATGTTTAGATAATTCTCAATATAATTCAAAGGTGGTTGAGATAAAAAAAACTTATTTTGGTGGAGTTCTTATAAATTAATATCATTCACTCGAGTATTCATATGGATTTTATGAATCCCTATATAGAAGGAAATACATAAATCCTATATATTGGTGTGAATACATAGAATTAAAAATATTGGGATTTGAACTAGTGGAATAAAATTTTGAGAATATCAAATACATTAAAAAACAACTATGTTTCACAATGTGGATAGAAGAGTTATGCAGCTAAGTGTCGAAAAAACCTGATGTTTGTGGTTTCTAATAATTTATTTTATTATATATTTCCCTAGAACATAGTTATGTAGTTTGTGAATAAAGGAAATCTTTATCCTAGGTATATCAACAACTTTAAAAATATTGATTGCATTAAAGTTGTGGTCTGTAAATTCACACTCCCACCAAACTCTTCCAAATAATATCGAATGTTCCATGTATCAATCTTTATAATGTACATACATAATCCAAACCATTTTCTAAATACATGGATGATATATTTGTAGAATGATCTGTCTTATGTAGAGTATCCAATGAAGATCTTTCATTATAGGAATAAATTTATATACAACAATACAACACGTATAGTAAATGTACTTTTATAGAATCATAAATATGAATAGGATTCCTGGGAACCTGAAAATATATGTGAATAAAAAATACCCACTTTCATGTTCACTGAAATGTTTTAAATGAAATTTCAAGTGTGATGTTTCTTGAGGGGGGGAAATGTAATGGGTAAAAAATTAACTCTATCTGTAAAATAATTTAAATTCACTATGATTTTTTTTATTCATAATATATTCCCATTGAAAGAATTTTACATTTCAAAGGAACATTAAACATTATGAAATAATTTTACAATAAGTTGTTGAAATTTTATAGGGAGATAAAAAAAGATTAATGCACACACTAATTTAAACTACATGGGCCCAAATTCTCCCATGATGACCACTCTTTCCATTTATACATTTAAAATAAAGGGAAGTATTTGGAATAAAAAATCATTATTAAGGGAATTATAGAACATTGTATGAAAAGTACTGAATTGTGACTTATGAGAATGATGGAGTATATAATAGGTGTAAAGGGAAGTATGACCAATAGGATCTGACTTTTACAAGACCATTACAATGTGGACATTATATATCCATTGGAATAGTAAATTAATCATTACAAATAGTAAACTGACCAATGGAATAATAAAATGAAATTTATAAAATAATAAAATTAGATTCTATCAATATATAATAAAATAAAAGTGTTAAATAGGCTAAAATAAATGTTTTGCACAATGAAATCATAATTATATTATTTTTAAAAATATAAAAGATTTATCTTAATTAAAAAATATATATATATTAATAAATATAAATTTCACTTTAATAAAATTACTTCATGAAACAATATATATTTTTACAAATAAGGAAATATATTTTTATAAAATAATAATTAATTTTTCTGCCTGTTATAATTTTATCATATCATAAAAGATATTTTTAATAAATCAGGATTTTATTTAAATATAAAATTTCTCATACTTTGAAAATTATTTTTATAAAATGGATGTGCTTTTTTTGATCTGTATGTTTAAATTAGATTGTGTTGAATTTTTAATATTTTTCAGAAAATATTGACCATTTGGTGAATAGTAATATATGAAAAAACACAGTATTGTTTATTATAAGTTAAATACATTATTATTTATATTAGAGTTGAAGTAAGAAACCATTATCTCACCCTGAAATGAACCAATTACAATATTTAGTAAAAAAATATTCACTATTGATATTATTTTTCAAAAATAATATAATAATGAATATTGTAGTCAAAAACACCCCTCTCTTCCCTTAATAAACACCACCCCTTGTCCTCACACATTTTATGCCATGGAGACTTACAAAACTATTCCCTTTTCATTTCTCAATCCTCCTCTCCAAGTCCACAAATCATAGTTCTTATCAAAATACCATTACAAGGAACCTTAAGTTATTCCTAATAGGAGACTCCAAAAATAAGAGTTAAAATTCTCAATCATGTCTCTTTAAATTAATTTCTTCTTCTACCTCCCACATGAATTTCATCCACATTGATATAGGAAAATCAGTATCCTATATATACTGATATGACATTATTATAACTAAATATCCACTTTTTTCCTCCCCTTAGTCGATTCTAAAATTATAACATTGTTTGTAATATAGTCAGTTTTCTCCTGTAAATGTTAAATTTCATTTTCCACCACCACCTCCATGGCTTGTTGAAATTCAATTATTGTGGTAAAAACTGATATTTATATGTGTGATTAATAAATTTTATTATTATGGAATTTTTTAATACTCTTAATGTTAAGAAATACCAAGTATGTTCATCATGGCTGAAAACCCCACCAAAATAAACTAACCATCAAACAATAAACCCTATATTCTCTAAAAACCTTTAGAAAAATTGAATTTTATAGTGATTTTTTAGACCTGTATTTCAAAACTTTTGTTAAATACGTAATGAGTATCATATTTTTCTATTTTTTTTATAAAACCAATAATAAATTTGTTTTTTATATATATTTAAAATAATTAATGTTAATATTTGTGAGTAATTATTTATTTTTTAAAATAATTTAATTTTATAATATATAATTTTAACTAGATATTATGTGAAATTTTTTTGATATTTATAATTTTTTTATCAATTTTTTGAAGCTTAAATTATTTTAAGGATAAATTGAAATCTAGACATTAGCAACAAATGACCAAAACTTTTAATTCGGGTGTCTATTAAAATTATGCAACAAGTTAAATCGAATATCATGAAATGAACTACAAATTAATTAAACAATAATTTGGTAACAATTAATAGGATATAATTTATTACAATCTTAAAAGATGTTTATAATCAATCATCAACTTCAAACGACAATAAATTTTGATCCAGGTTTTTTTTCAACTCCACGAGATGTCAAATTGAATTTGGTGAAATGATATATAACAACCTTTATGGGGGTTCCCCATTCGGTATTTTTTAGAGGCCAAAAAGCCCCATAAGGCCTCCCAAATTGGGTGTTTTGTATTCAGACACCTTGATTTTAGAATTTTCTATGTGATTTCTTCTTTATTTATTACTGTCTCTAAATTCTTGTTAGGTCCTCTGTGATTTTATTCAATGGATTTATATTCCTATTATTTTTAGGGTGTTTCAATTTTTGTAGTTTTCTCTCTTTTATTGATTTATTATCTTATATATATATATGTGTGTATATTTATGTATATTTATTTATAATATATATATATATATCAATATTTATTTAAATTAAATATATTTTGATCTATGTATAGATATTTATATGTTTTTCTGTATATTTATCAATATTTATATAAATCTACAAATATTTATACATATTTATATTAATATATATTTATGAATTATGTGTGTGTGTATATATATATATATTTTACTATATATATATATATTAATATACAATTATATATGTTTGTGCATTTATATATATTTATGTAATTTAAAAGTATGGTCATATATATTTATTTAAATTTCATTATATGAATATATATTTATAGATATGAATATACATTTAATTATATTTATATACATTAATGCATATTAGTATATATAACGTTTGTATATATATTTATATAATTTCTGTTTCTTGTTTGCGTCTGTCCATGTTTCTTCATTATTGTATGCCTATACATTTATGTAAATATATATACATATATATTAATAAGATATATATTATTTTATTTAAATATATATATATGTAATTATATATGTTTATTTAGTATTTCGTATTTAATAGTTTTAATTTCTTATTTATTATTTCTTATTTTTTAGACACTCAATTGTATAGAGAGATTATCTCTTATCAATGAAGAGTTATATCTCTTAATTCCAAGAGGGATTGCCTAGACAATCAGCTGGTGTCAAGAACAAGATCTAATGAGATTTTTGGACATTTTGAAATGTTTGCTGCATGTTGTGGTGTGCATCATCACACTCACTCCTGAGAGTTTGCGAATTCTTATTTGGCTTTGACTAGTTGTGGTTCTTCCATTCAATACATGTACAGATCTGAGCTCATTCCTCATGGGGGAGGTGGATTGAACGGATCCTTGACATATCTAGTAGGATCTAAACTCCTTACTTCTAGTGGGGGGAGGTTTGGTTGTCATTTTGCGGCCTGCTTTTTGTGTCGCGAGTGAACGCGTGGTGAGTGGGTTTTACTAGTGGTGACCTAAGGGTGTGATAGGGGGTGGGCTGATGGGGGATATTTTAGGAGGGTAGGTTTTTTTTAGTTTTAAGGGGTTGGGTTTTATAATATTAGGAAAATGGGTTTGTTGAGCGCCACTTCAAGTGGCGTTGAACACATTTGGGGCAAAGCGCCATTTGAAGTGACGCTTTGACCCCACACCACCCCCAACCCCCATTTATATATATATATATAATTATAATTATATATTTATAAATATAAGAAATTTATTTATTTATAATAAATACATGAATAAATAAATTATAATAAATTATATTTTTAAAAAAAAAATTATTTATTTATATTTATTATAAAAATAACACATACATTAATTATAATATATTTATTATAATTATATATTTATTCTATTTATAATTATACATTTATTATATTTATAATTATGTAATTACTATAATTAAAATTATGGAATTATAATAAATTTATAATGATAAAAATAATAACTATAATATATATATAATTATGATAAATATATAATAGTACTAAATATATAAATATAATAAATATACAATTATAATAATTAGAGAAATATAAATATAATAAATACAAAAATATAATAATTATATAATTATAGTAAATATAAAATATAATAAATATATAATTATAATAAATGTATAATAAAATAAACACAATAAATGTATAATTATATTTATAATTATATATTTATTATATTTATAATTATACATTTATTATAATTATATATTTTTTATAATTTTATATTCCTTATAATATTATAATTATCATGAATAGAATTATATAGTTATAATAAATTCATAATTATAATAAATATATAATTATGATAAATATATAATAATAATAAATAATAAATATAATAATTATATAATTATAATAAATGTAATAAATATATATATTTTTGATAAATGTAATAAATATAATAAATGTAATATATATATATATAATAAATTTATTTATAATAAATTTATTTACTATCATAAATATAATTACAAAAATAAGTACAATAAATATATAATTGTAAATAAATCATAATTGTGAATAAATTATAATTATTATAAATTATTTTAATTTTAAATTATTATAAAATAAATGTAGGTTTATTATAATAAATAAATGTATATTTATTATAATAAATAAACATTTGTAATAAATGTATTATAAATATTTATTATACATTTGGTGTAAATTTATTATACATTTATTATAATATTAATTATAATAATAATTATTATACATTTATTATATATTTATTATAATAAATATTTTAATAATATCTATTATAATAAATATTATAAATGTATATTTATTATAATAATATTTATTGTACGTTTATTATAAATTTATTATGAATTTATTATAATATTTATTATAATAGTATTTATTATACATTTATTAGATATTTATTATAATAAATATTATAATATTATAACATTATAATATTTATAATAAATGTAAAATAAATGTATATTTATTATAATAAATATTAAAATATTTATTAGATATTTATTATAAATATTTATTATAATTATAAAAATAAATAAATGTATAATAAATGTATAATAAAAGCATTATAATATTACCTTATAAAATAAATTTATTATAATATTTATAAACTAAATGTATAATATTATAATTAGATATTTATAATCAATGTATTATAAGAATATATAATTAGATATTTATTATATTTATAAAATCAATATTTATAATTATTGTATAATTAATAATTAATAATTAATTATTGTAAATATATATTTATATAAATATATATTTATAATTAATGTATGTATTATATTTATAATAAATATAAATAAATAAATTTATTATAATAAATATAATTTATTATAATTATATATATGTTATAAAAAAATATAAAATAGTATTTATTGTATTTATTTTTTTTAATTATATTTGTTAAAATTATTATATTTATTTTAGTAATTATATTTATAATAATAAATATTTATTTTAAATAAATTATAATTGTAAATAACAAATTTATTTATCTAAATTATATAAAATTATTTACAATGTATAAATATTTATTATAATAAATATTTGTTATAAATAAATTATAATGTATAAATATTTATTATAAATTTATTTATTTATCTAAATTATTTACAATTATTTAAAATTATCTAATTATATTAAATGTAACATAATAAATATAATAAATTAAAAAAAACAAAAAAAAACTATAGTGCCACTTGAAGTGGCGCTATTCAAAGAATTGAATAGTACCTCTTCAATTGGCACTAAAGAAACTCATATCCCAAAATAATCTCTCCCCTGCCCCATTAAAATAAATAAAAAAATTTTTGGCCCCCTACCCTAAATTTGCCGCAGATGGGATAGCCACTCCATATGAGCGCGGTGACCTTGGGTTAGATAATTTCTTGCTTGATGATGGGGATGTAATGTTGGTCAGAGGTAGTTGTGTGAGCGGCAGGCTTTGTGTGACCAACACATTTGGAATAGGCGATGTCACCAGGTGCAGGGCGTTGACTTGTTCGGGATCCCAAAGGTGCACCAAGAGACACCACTACATTCCCTGATTAGAGACAGCGTCGTCCAGTTCTAGATAGGAGTTCTCGTCATATTCCGGCACTGATGCTCTATCCCTTCAACTGGGAAGGCGACAGTAAGGTCACAACGCAGGAGTTGGAAGCATTTCCCCACCATGTGTGGGTGGGGAAACCATGTGAGGTGGGGTAATGAATGATGATGGCGGAGCTGGATCAGGACGGCGACAGTTCCATCTGCCTGCAGGAGTTCACGGTCGTCGTGGCAGCCTTCGCGCCAACAAGGCGATCGGAACATCATGAGGTGTTCAGGTTCTTAGATAAGGACCAGGACGAGTGGTGATGGAGATGGCCTCAGGCAATCATTGACTTCGGGTGGTATGATAATGGGAGGTGTGATGACCTTAGGAAAAATGAAGATGTTGTCGGCATGTGGAAGATTTTTTGGGTGGGAAGACTACACGTGGTGACCTTGGCCTCAGGAAGTGCGGTTGCACATGTCCACTCGTGCAGAGTACCATTTGTACTGGTATATATTTTGGCATTTTTTGGATGTTTTATTATTGAGCCAGAAGCCGTAAGATGGCCTCTAGTGGTGTAGATGAGGGTGATGATCTCAGGTACCATGTGTGGTTGACCAAATGAGATGCCGAAATTGAGCATCTCCTACTAATGACATACTGACATCGACATATCTGGCGATGGACATTGGCTATATATTTGTTTTCATGACTGATTATGTTGTTGGCCAATGCGGGGTCCTCCACATGGACGAATTCGCGTCCTAGCTGATAACATCGGGTGGAGTGGTATTAGTGGGCCTCTTTGATGCGATAAGGTGCATGAGATCTTCATGGTTGGTAGTTGTTGGATGAAATGTCTTCTTTGATAGTGATTGTGTTTATGGACCTTTTGGCCATTTGTTTTTTCTCTTTTTGCCTTTTTGGTGGTTTTTTGGAGTTTTTTTTGTTTTTGGGTGGTGTGTGGCCACTTTCATGTTTTGCTGACACTTCATGTGTCACTTCTTTTTTCTTTGGTGTACATTTCTTTTTATTAATAAAATTTTAGGGTTAGGTATGCTCAGTACCTGATCTTTCTTAGTATTTCTTATTTCTATTCATCATATATTCATTTAATATATATTATTAATTAGTTATTAATTATTAATTTATTTATTGTCTTTTTATAATATATAGAATAATTCTTTATTAATAAAGTGTTTTTAAATTATTTATCATTTAGTCAGTACATTTTTTATATATTGATTTTTTTATTTTTTATTAATTTAATATTTAATTAATATTTATTTATTTAATATTTAATTTATAATTATTATTTATTATTACTTATTATTTATTATTAATTTATTATTTATTATTAATTGATTATTAATTTATTACTAATGTGTTATTATTAATCATTATTTATTTATTTTCTAATAATTTGTTATTTATTTACTACTTAATTATTAAATATTCATTTATTATTCTTTTTTAATTTATCATCTTTTAGTATTATTTTCTTATTTATTTATTTATTATATATTTATTCTTAATTTATTCTTTATTTTCTATTTATTTATTATAAAAAATATTATTCATTAATTTTTATTTATATTATTTATTATATATGCATTCATTATTTATTATTATTAAATTAAAAAATTATATTTTATTTATCATATATTGATTTATTATTTATATTTAATTTATTATAAATTTATTATAAGAATATTATTTATTTACTATTTATTAATTATTTATTTATAAATTTTTAATTTCATTATTTCTTATTATTTATTATTTATCATTTATCATTTCTTATTTCTTATTTCTTATTTATTAATATTTTTTAATTATTTTTTAATTATTTATTATTCATTAATTATTACATATATATTTATTATGTATTATTTATATGTTATTATTTTTTTTATTATTTATTATTATTATTTAGGTATATGAATTTATCTGTATAAATGTATAAGTATATTAAATTTTGTTTTAATTATAGAGGAGGTCATTTAAATGATGGAAATTTTGGCATCCTTGAAGTCTAGGGTTTCTAAAAAATAGATCTTCCTCATTATCTTGGATATGTCCTTTCTAGAGGTAAAGATGGTGAAGGTGCTCGGTGGATGACGGTTGAGGTGGGCACCGACAACTCACCTCGATCCAATTTCGTAGTGGATGGGGCAGATGTGGTGAGCTGAGTTGCGATGGTTAACTCGGCCAAGGACGAAGCTTGGGGAAATACGTTGGTGGAAGTAGAAGACAACGCTTATTAATCTTCTATGGTGGCAGTTAGGATGGGAAATTTGTGTTGGACTACAGTCATGAAGACCAAGATGAACTGGTCACTTCGATATGAGGTGGTGGCAATCGATTTAATTGGAGTTTGCTGATCTTCAGTCTTTGAGGAGAACGTCAAGAACCAAACTTGCAGATCTATGGTGATGATGGTTGATGAAGCGGGTTTGCCTTGTCAACCTGGTACTGTGGAAGTATTAGTGGAGAGTTGGCCTGGTCCAACTGTGGTAAAGCGATCTGTTGTTTTGAAAGATACAACAAACTCAAGTGGGAAGATTGATCCCCAATCTGGTCTTGCGAGAACTGACAGGATATCAAATTGAAGGCATTTTTCTTGTATGAGAGATGTTGCTTCTAAATGAATCATGAGAAAGGGTGACATTGCCCATGTGGTAGCTGAACGGGAGTCTATACTTGATAGATTTAAAATATGTGATAACTCAATCATTCCAAGGCTTGTTCTACATATGGAGGAAAACTTTGGAAAACATGTGATTCTTTTTCAAAGCCAAATTTTGTATGGGGTTCCTCTGATTGGAGATGTATACCTATGGGTTGAGGATTCTTTTATATAATTTTCCCATTAGAGGGTTGAATACACGGATCTTGGGGCATCAATTCAATTGCATTAAATCAAGGTATATTTTTCTTTCAAGAATTGTACTTTCAGATCAATCCATTTAATATAAAACATTTTAGGGATCATGTCTGGATCAAAATTGTGGGTTTGAACAATATTCTATGGCATCCAATGATTTTATTTGACATAGTTTTTGTTGTGGGAGTCCCAACCTTAATGGATAGGACCACTAAGGTTTCCAAATTTGGTCATTATTCTAGGGTCCTAGTGGAGGTAGACTTAAGATCTTTCATGATTAATTAATTTTTTTTCATCATTGGAAAATGGTATATCTTGGAATGTGGAATATGAGAGGCTACCTGATTTTTTTCTATATTTTCAAACATTATCCATGTTATGGACAACTGCTATAAAAATGTTTAATGAACTTTTTTCTCATTAAAATGGAATCTAAAGGCTTATTATAGGAAGAAATTGAGGAGGAAAAGAGAGTATAATAATGTAGTTTTTTATCAGTGACTAGAAGTCCCCTTCTGATAGAGGCAATGAACAAGTTAGTTATGAGCTAGCAAATGATAAAGGTGGAAAGAGGGAAGGAAATTTGTTTGCCTATAACTGAGATGGTCCCTTTTTTTATAAAGGAATGGAAATGAAAAAGAAATCACACAGTAACTGACACTTAGCAAGGTGCAGAGTTATTGGTGTTTACAAATGAGGAACCTGTTCAGTGTGTCGTATCAGAGGATGCTCCTTCACGAACTGAAGGAAAATGTTTAATAGTACAGCCACTAGAAATGGATTTCTTATTACATTATCCATAGGATGATCAATCTAGAAAATAGAATATTCAGAAGGATATGAATTATCATTAGGTGATTTGGAATATATTCTACTACTTAGGAATTGGGATGTGGGGTAACATTTCGGATGATGGAAGTGATAAAGAGTTGTGGTTGGTTTTATTAGACACCGCTCATCTCAGGCCTTCTAGCTATGGGGATTCATTTAAGGATGTCGTCATTGGAAATGGAAAGAGTGTTCCCTAAAAAATAAGGCCACATAAAGATTATTTTAATCTACCAAGGAATATTTCTACCAGATCTTCTTCCAAGGCATAAAAGGTCAATCTCACCCAAGAGTATGAAAGGTCTAAGGAAGGGATCCTAAGGATTCTCAACCAAGGTAATTCACATTCGGAGTGGGAAAATACTGATGAATCTAATTATGACTATGGTAATGAAACTTATTATTATGACAACAAAATTGGTTTTTTGGGTGAGTTAAAGCCTCTTTGTTTGACCATGTCCACTTATCTTGTTATCTTTTTTCTTTATTTTTATAAAATTTCAGGAGATTTTCTTCTGGATAGATATTTTTGGTATATTAAATTCTGTTTACTCACCCCATTAAGAGTCTTCTAGAGTGCTAAATTCTTAACAGAATGACCCATATATAAATGGTTCATATATGACCCAAAACACACAGATATACATATATATATGTGCTGAATTTTTTAATGGTATGTATAACATGAATGGAAGATACATGCATGGTAGGATAAATAATAAATAGAGAAAACAATATAGTAAATAATAAGAAAATAAAAAATAAATAAGTAAATAAATAATAAATAATTGACAACTAATAAATAAAGAATTAATTAATTAATTACATAAGGGAAAAAATTAAAAATTAAAAAAAACAAAAAAAAAGTAAAAAGGTAAAACATCATCATTAAATGGTCTTTAGTGGTTCTAAAAATCACTATTAAAAGTTTTTTTAAGATACATTTTATGGTGGTTTTGTGAATACATTGCTAAAAAGTGAAAAAATTATCTCTAAATTGCCTTTTCCATATTTAAATCATGCCTCTTTGTGATTGCATTTTGATACTAAGAACATTATTAACATCTAGAAAATAAGTAAATCAATGTCATCACATTTTTTGAGTTAGGAAACTAAACCATATGAATTCTCATAATTATGCCTCTTTAGGTATGGACTAGTTATCTATAGTTCATGCCTAGATAGACTATTTCTAGTGGAGGATGTAGTGTGTCTGTACCAATGGGTCCAGGTTTTCCTATGTGGGAGTAAACTAAACCTAGGAAGTGTAATATTGATTCATGCATAGTAGGTTGAAATATATAACTCTTTAATTAGATAGAATGACACTTGGAGTAGTGGATTCTGTGAGTTTTCAATTCCTTGAGGTGTACATGGAGTGTGAGGAAATCTTTCCTGAGTAAATTCCAGGCTTACCTCCCCACCAAGAGATAGAATTCTACAATGATCTACACCCTAAAATAACCCCAATATCTACACCGGTATATCAGATGGATCCTACGGAGCATTACAAGATGAGGGTACAGTTAGATGACTTGTTGAGGAAGGGCTTTGTTAGACCCATTGTTTCACCCTAGGCATCCCCAGTGTTGTTCACCAAGAAGGCGGATGGGAGCTTGAGGTTATGTTTGGAATACAATTTCCTAAATTAGGTGAATGTAAAGAACAAGTATCCACTACCGAGGAACGATAACCTCTTTGACCAGTTAATATAGGCTTGATGGTTCTTTATTACTAACCACAGATCAGGCTATCACCAGTTGCGAGCATAGGATGAGGATATACCAAATATAGAATTCAGATGTCACAATGGTTACTATGAGTACTTAGTGATTCCCTTTGGTATGAAGAGATTCCTAGTAGTGACTCATGAATCAGATCTTTCAGCCCTTATTAGACCGGTTCATGGCAGTCTTCATCGACAATATCCTAGTTTACTCAGTGTCTGAGAAGGAGCACGAGAGACACTTGAGGATGGTTCTAGACATACTATGAGAGCACCAATTTTAGTGGAATCTCTCAAAGTTCTAGTTCTAGATTCAGGAGGTCCAATTTTTAGGACACGTTGTCTCATAAGATAGTGTTCCAGTGGACCCGTTGAAGGCTGAATTATTGTTATCTTGGCATCCACCTAATAGAATGATTGAGATGTGGAGATTCCTTGGGTTTGAAGGATACTATCAAAGATTCATAACTAATTTCTCAATAATATAATCTCCCTTTATAGATTTGTCCAGAAAGGGGGATCCTTTTGTGTAGATAGAGAGGATCCATCAACATTTCCAGGAGTTGAGTTTGAAATTGAAGAACGCTCTCATATTGATATTTCTAGATGAATATGTTGATTATGTAGTGTTCTATGATACATCAGGAATAGAGCTTGGTTTTGTAATGATGAAAAATGCATCAATTGATTTCCTATGGTTTAATTTAATTGAGATCACATGAGTAGAACTACATGACCCATAATCTTGAGTTAGAAGTGAATGTCTTCGCACTGAATACATGCTGACACTACATTATGGGTGAGCAGTTTATTATCTATTGTGACCACAATAGTCTTAGGTATGTCTTTTCCCAGAAGGACCTTAACTTGAGAAAAAGGTGACGGCTATATTTCATCCAGGATTATGAATTTTATATTTTCTATACTTGTGGTAAGGGGAATTTGGTAGTATATGCCCTTAATAGGAGATATCGTTTATTATTATTGATCGAGGAGTCAGAGTAGTTGGCCTCATTATAGTTATCTTTAGTGGATGGAGATACAGAAGATTACCATTAGTTTATTTTAGTTACCCCTTCTATTTTATATATAGTCTGGGAGACATAGCATGGGGATACCAATTGTGAGACCCCACATACTCATATATCCACTGGACATAATCCTAGCGGATTGTATGAAGCTTGGGAGCATGTCGTTATTTTTAGAGGAAGCTTTTGGAACTAGTGATGCTGTGGGAGGAGGTTCTGAGAGTGTTTCATACATCTCCTTTGATTGTACATCCAGGTGTTTCAGAGATTTATAAATACCTCTAGACTTAGTTTTTATGGATGGGGATGAATAAGGGAGTTTTAGATATTGTCTCTTGATTCCTTGTCGAAAATTGAAGGCTGAGAACCAGGTTAAAATTTGTTTAGATTAACCCCTTCATGTTCTAGAGTGGAAGTGGGATCAGATATCCAATGACCTATTTATAGGGTTACCATATACTTCTTGGATATATGATTCAATCTGGGTGATCGTAGACAGACTCACCAAGTTTTTCCATTTCCAAGTTATTCAGGATCAGATTTTAGTTGATAGCATGAAATGCCACTACATACAAGAGACTGTTATAATTAAATGATTTCCCTTGAAGATCATTTATGACCATAATTATCACTTCACATCTCAGTCAAGGAAGAGATTTCAGGATGATTTTGGGACGCAACTACATTTGAGCTTAACTCTTTATCAACATACTGATAGCCAGACAGAGAAAACCATTTAGGTTCTAGAGTACTTGTTGTGATCTTGCATGTTGGACTTTGACTGTATTTGGGAAGATCAACAACCATTGGTGGAGTTTATATACAAAAAAACTATCATTTATCTATCATTATGGAACCATTCTAGGCCTTATTTGGGTGACCTTGTAGGTCACCAGTTTTATGGACTAATTCTGAATAGTTACCACTTATGGGCCCAATGATGGTGAGAGACACTATAGAGAAGGTGAAGATCATATAAGAGTGGATGAGGACCACAGAGATCCATAAAAAGTCATATGCTAACAAATTATAGAGAAATTTGGAGTTTGAGGAGGGAGACCATGTGTTGCTACAAGTTTCACCTTGATGTGGATTACAGAGGTTTGGCCTGGGTGGAAAGCTATCTTATAGATTCATCAAAACATTCTAGATATTTATTAATGTTTCTGATTCATTATTCCTCTTAGCTCTGCTACCATAGTTAGACTGAGTACATGATGTCATCCATGTGTCGCAACATATGAGGTACATTCATGATATGTCGCATATTATTGATTGGGGAGAGCTAGACATTGTTGATAGAGATAACATTCTTGAGTACCCAATATAGATTGAGTTTCAATAGGATATTATCCTTCATGGGTAATCTATTAACTGAGTGCAAGTCCATTGGAAGCACGAGAATCTTCTAAGAGGGCACCTGTGAGCAGAAGACTCAGATGCGTGCTCAGTAACCACATCTCTTCATATAGCCTTTTTTGGATTTTTCGGATGTAAATATCAAATAAGGGGAGAATTTAACATCTATATTCTTTCTATTTAATGTATAGTAATATATCTAGAAATATTTTGGAGACAATACATTGAGACAACATGTGATTCTGAGGCCCGGTGTGCCCGAAATTTGTTTTTGAAATATATTGAATATATTAAATGCATGCATGCACATTTTTTCTAGAAAAAGTGAAACAATTTCAAAATAAAGGATCATATCTAAAATATGACACCTCCATTAAGTTCATAAAATGGGTTTTATCCTAGGCATGATATAACCTTAGAATGCATTGGGAATTCGGGTTGAGGCGCGATTGTGGGAGGATGTTTACATATATATTTTTTATAGTTAAATTTATTAAATTAACAATATGAACTAGTTACTTCCTATATAAATGTTCTTATCAAAAAATTTCTAAGTTAGCCACATAACCCTATAAATTGAGTGGTTCCATCAGAGAGCGTTAGAGGAGCTCAATAGTAGAGTGATGACTAGATCGGTATTGAGGATCAGTGTATCAACGTGATGTGTCGATCTCCCCAATGATAGTGACCTACTAATGTAATTTTTTATTGATTGATCTAATAAAGGTAGTATTTTTGTTTTATTTTTTGGATTATTTCCCTATTATTCATTTTTATGATGAATGTGAATCAACTAACGAACAGTTTCATTCAGGGGTCCATTATATTACAGGATGGGTTTATATGCAAGGATTTGCTGGGAGAATTGTTTATAACATTATGGATCCTAGTTTTTTGTTCTAATATAAATATTTCAATTCCAACCAACCATAGCTGAGGTTTGTTACTCTTTAGTGTGTTTCTTGTTTTTCTCCCATTATTATATTTGTGCTCTTCACCAGGGTTTAATTTGACTGGTGTTTTAATGGATACATGAGCAATTGAACATTTTATTCTTTTTTCTTGGTAAAAAAGTTCTATATCGTTAATCTAGACTCTTTATTTTAAAACTATAATGAGAATATGGAAATTAAAATTTAATCATATTGGATTATATAACATTGGGTTTGAGCGGAGAAAGCGATGATGATGACAAAGGATAATTGATTTTTTCAGGAATTGGATGAATGGATCCCATTGAAAAATAAAAAAGGGGCCCAACTAAAATATATATGAACTTCCACACATGATTCACAACCAGATTTGGGGTTTGGTGGATCAGATGATTCCATGTAGGATGAAATTAAGGGTTCTATAAAATACTAAATCACATAATATGTATAGTGGAGCTACGCATAGTGTGGGATCCCTTGGTCTGGCTCTAGGGTTTCTATGTGGAGTTAAGTATCACATGGAATGTGAAACCTTTAAAACTATGTGCCACCCCTCACTTGGAACTCATCTTTTTCATGTAGTATACACATATAACCATGCATGGACACAACCGGCCATACATAGAAATAGCCTTCTTAAAACAAACATGGCCAGGAGTACACAGACTCAATCTTGTTGTGTACTCTAACACAGACATGGACACAAGTCATTTCACATTGGTGGAAAACAATTTCATTTGGACAAAATAGTACAAGTTGTGTTCTCTATCAATGTTGTCTTGGATCCCTTATTCTCTTCAGCTTATAAAAGTTTTGTTAGGGTGTGTTCCCTATATCCATCCACTAAGGGTTCTTATTAAATCATTTCCTCCACATAATATAGTGATATATTTAGTGGGACTTATTGGATTGAGTTTTTGGAATCTTTTCGTGAGGCCCAAAGTGATATCCTATGTCACTATATTTCCCTAGGTAGAGTTCTTGGTATTGTTGGGACCAACACTATATAGGAATAAATCCTCTACTTAGTTGGTTATTCTAGACAGAGTTGTCTATATACCCCATGGCCTTGGATGTTATCCTCATATATGTTCCATTCTCTGCATACTTATAGCCTATACTTCCTATAGAGAGACCTGACGAGTATTACATCTCCAATGGGGGCCATCAATGCTATCTGACTCATGGATTGTGTTATCTTATATGAGTGTTATGTAGAATCTTCAAGTTGGGATTTATAGAATGTAATTATGGTTGTGAAGTTTTCTTGAGACTATGTGACTTTGTAGAGTATATCTTCATATTATTGTCATATGTGTTTTAGAAAAATACCAATTTAGATATAACTATTAACCTTGTAGTTATATGCTTAGTGATTTTGGGGTGTCCTGTTAAGTACTGTTATAATCACCCCAACACAGTGTTTTATCGCATTTATGATGTCTTATGAAGATGATGAACCTTTTGATGGAGTCCAAGATGAGACATGACCAAGTAGTGCATAGTGATCTGAGCGGACTGAGGTGTGTTGCTATTCTTTTTTAACATCAGTCTCCATCTATAATTTCTTATTGTGTTTGTTTTCAATCTCTTCATGGGGGTATTATATTTGGATTCTTTTCAGTACTTGTTTTCATACTCTGGTTGTGGGATTTATATGTATTAATGTGTGGTATATCAGTTGTTTTACATTTTAACATTTTATGGGCTTTCATATGGAGGTAGGCTTGGGGAGTTGTGTCATGGGCCCCATTATAATGGGTCATTACAAATGATGTCCATTTCCATGACTATAAACTAAAAAAAATTGGTCTGAATATATGGTAATGGGATAGATTGAATAGTTAATTCATTTACATTCCCTATTCATATGATTTTTTTTATTCCCAAGAATTAGGAAACATTTTGATGTGAAACTATAATTGACTTACTATATGAGAAGAAATAAATGAGTGGGATGAACTGGTATCACATTGTAATTCATTTATACTGGCGTCCAAATGAATGTTACCTAAAACCATTGAGTAACCCAGTAGCCCATCTATGTTATTCTTCTAAGATTCAAATCATTTTCAGTCAAATCATGCTAAGTAAAACATTATTCCTTATTATAGTGGCACTAAATGGAATCCTGAGGTTTTCTTATAATCATCTTATGTTTCTTGAATTTGAGAGAAAAATATTTTGATGAGACAACCCATTTTAATCATGAAAGAACTAAGACTTATAATAGACATATAAACCTTTTTATATGTTCAATCCTATATAATAATTCTTAAGTTTTACATTTAATCCATAGTTATAATTGTCTTGAGGTGATTATGTACACCCCATTTTATTTTGTGCCAATGAGCCACATTTAAAAGTCCTTATTTCTACACTATAAATTGGTTGAAAAGGGATTTTCTCACATTTTGTTTCATTGGGGAAATGCTTTCCTAGGATTAGTTTTTCCTCTTCCTCTTATTTTTTGAATATATTTTCCACCCACATATGTGAATAAAAAAATGTTTAATCCACTATTATTCCTAAGTATGTCTCGTTCTTCCAATATATCTCTATTGATAATTTATGTATAAACATCAATCTAGAACATGACCACCTTAAAAAATATATGTTCACAAAATTCCCTTGAATATGTGTTCCTTAAGATGTGTACAAGATTCCACCACTGAAGAAAAACTTTTAAAAACCTACGTTTTAAGAAACAAATCAGGTAATTCAATTTCTTCAATATCTTTGGAAACACTCAACAATGAGTTTAAACGAACTGTGATATAATGTTAAAATATTATTATAATCTAGACATTGGATTGGAAGGTTTTAATAATACCAACTAAACTATGATTTTTTTTTAACTTTTATAATGTGGATTCATTGGTTATCAATTAATTGTAAATTGAAATAAAAATAATTTGAAAATAAGGGAGTTGCTTTTCTGAAAAACTATTTTTATATGTGCGATTTATTTTTTTCCTAATAAATTAAATTGATCACTATATTTGAATGATTTAAATTAAACATACATATTATTTTTTCAATCAAAATTTTTAGTATTCAACTAATATTTTTTTATTCATAGGAGCATAATAAATCTAGTTTTTTTATTATTAATATATTTTTCTAAAAATAGGGTTTAATCATATTTTGAAAATTAAAATTAAAATTATTTTAAGACATTTATAGATATTGAATTAGATAAAATGAATTGAATTTTTATAATTAGGATGTTAATTTTTGTTAAAATGACCCCTTTTATTTTTTGGTCAATATAAATATTAACTCAGGTAAAATTTATCACCTTGGTAAAATGTAAATCTGGTTAATAAAGGTTTAAACAATGTGTTAAAGCCATAATTTTTCATCCTAATTCAAAATGTATTAAATTAGTTATACCCATATCAACTTTATATCAAAAAAAAATTTAAGGGAAACTTTTCCATAAAAATGACTTATATAATATTTAAATCAAAGAAAGTTACAAAATGTTGCTCTCTTTGTTTTAAATATATCTTATGTGTCCATGTATGGAAAAAATGTTATGAATGAATATGAGTGTATATATTGAGATTAATTAAATTAATTTACTGATATAAATTTATTTTTATTTTTTAGTAATTATATAATGACCTCAATTCCTTATAAAACATCGATGAATATTTTTACATTTAATAAACAAAATAATAAATGATTATAAAAATATTAAAAGTGATGTAGTTTTAATTAATTTATGTTTATCAAGAATTTTATAGATATATATGACATTTTATGGAGGTTTTAAAGAATTATATTCTAATTCCTCCTTTTTTTTACATATTTAAATTTTAATTAAATGAATAGTTTTAAAAATTACATTAATGATATTTTAAAATAATTAATATTTTATTAAATTATATAAAATTCAAAAAAATATATATTCTTAAAATAAAATTTTTTGGTTCTATAAATCAATAATCGTCCATTTAGAGGTTTTTTTCATTTTATATTAACCTTATTAACCCATAAAGTGTAGAAAACTTTAATATTAAAGTAATTTTCAAAAGGGTTAATGGGGGTTAAAACATAAAATAATTGTATAAATGTAATCAAAATCTGTAAAAATTTTATTATATAAGATTATTTCAACTCATAAACATATTATATTATAATTTTATCAATTTGGTTTCATTTTGAAACCAAAACGTATTAATATTAATATAATATTTTAAGAAATTCCAAGAGTTATCATCCCCTCAATTATAAAACAGCTCCGTCCTTTCCCTTTTTCACACTAATTTTATCTTTCTATATCAACCAAATTTAGAAATGTTATATTCCCCATGTCCCTATCAACATCCTAGATATTTTTTCTTCCCAAAATACCAACCCTAGAGAACTTTAGAGGAGATCTAAATAATCCATTTCAAAGAAGATGTGATCACTTTAACTGATCAGTTTCTTTTACATTTTTATTTTACCACCTCCAAATAAGTTACATTAATTATAAAATAATAACCTCAATATCATAAATATACTAAAATGTTATTTTTATTATTTAATCCCCATTATACTCCCTCTTTCTCATCAAATGAGAAGTTAAAGTATTTCTCGTGAGTAAGTACAAATTATCAACTCCACGTAGCGATACAATTCATTTTTCATCACCATATTTTATGGATGGGTATTATGATATGTTTAGTATATATGTATGATACTTCTAGAATTATAATATATTTTCTACCACCTTACTATCAAATCCTTTGGTAAATGATAACATTGCTCGTGCAGATGTGTTGACTACCACCTTCACAAAGTAATGTGATTTGTTTTTCATTTATATTTTACTCTATGGTAATTTTAAAGAATTTGATGAATATATATGATATATATTATCTTTGAAACATGAATAAATATTTACCTTTATTTAATTCTACCCATTTAAGAATGAAAACAATGTTCATGTATACTTATGGATTACCGTCTCCATGAATGGTGTAATTCATTTCTCTATCTCTAACATTAATATATGAATATAAATATAAATGTATATATATATAATGAATATATATTATATTTATAACATGATTTAAATTCTACATATTCAGAAACTATGATCAAATTACAAGGATTTAAACTACCAAAATAAAAATTTTATGAAAAAAGAATCAATTATCACCAAGAATAGTGATTTTAATATATAATTATTGATAAATTGGTGATAAAAGGTTAAAATTAAATCATATATGGTTTAAAATATATTAGTATTTTTTGGTAATAATATGCATAAAAACTATATTTATTATACAAGATATTTTATGACGTATGAAGGAATTTGAACCTTAGGTATGGGGTTTTATGTTACAATCTCATTGTTTATTGGGATTGTTTATGATGAAGTTTCTGATGATGATAACTTGTAATCTACAACTTAATAAACTCGGAACTTTTCCCATATTCTAGTTATATTAAGGAAATAAATTTTTTACTTCTATTTTATTCACCTTTGGTACTCAAGTGACCAAAAATATGTTTTAAGAATAATTGACTACATTTCTCTCATCGGTGAAAAAACCTTTTTCATTAATATCCATATTTTCTAAAAAAATAATTTTTTTACTATTATAATATGATTTTTAAAAGACCATTTTACCCATTTTTTAATTTTTACAAAAATGGTTTGAAATGGTTTTTTTTTGTTTTTCCAAATGAGGTACTTTCTGACTTTTTAGAAAATATATTAAAGGATTGTTTTTTAAACTTATATGACATGAATGGAATTTCATGCCACTATGGATACCATGGTTATTTTCAATGAAATTTTTTTTTTCAATATTTGGGAAAATTTTGATTTTTGAGTAAGTAATTTCCAAATGGAAAGCTTGTTTTCCTCATGAATGTTTTAATGGTATTTGGATTCACCAATAACAACAACCTTCAATGTTGTTTATGTTGTACTAAGAATATGATCCAAGGATATCATCCTTATTATTTCTCTATATGGTTTTAGTTTATGATTCCATTATTTTTATAAAATCCATAATTTTTCCTTGGGTTTTACTATGATGAAATATTTATAAAATCTGTTTATTTCCAGGGGTTCTGATATAATGAATGGTTTATGATCATATAAAACACATATCTATGAATTTAATTATGTGATGGGTGGGACCTATATCTCCCTACAATGCATTGGGTAGTTATTTACATTTCATGAAATAAATAGGACTTGTATAGGGAGTGAACCTAGTTTATTAATGTAATTTTTCAACTATCATAGTCTTGGGAGTATACCTTGACTACTAGTATGGTTTGGGGAGTGAACTGCTTCCAATATGGTAGTCCTTGAAATCACCCTTGAATACTTAGTAAATTATTTTCTATGCTTATTTTTATTCCAAAATTTTATATCTTATGACTATATTATTCTCTCACGGATCATGTTATCTAAATAATTTATGGTTTATGTCTTATAAACTTCCATTCTTTATGTCATGACTCAAGATTATGATCTATGATATGCAGGGTATAGTTTTAAAATGTTAAGATCATGTTCTCAAATAATTTTTTACATTAGATTATATCATCATTAACATCTACCTTTTTTACACATACTGATCATTAGATCCCACATTTTATTATGTTTCATTTCCAATGTAATAAAGAAGTATTTTTCGTATGATATGTTTAATAAGGATGATATTTATGAATATCTAAGTTGGATAAGATGTAAAACTATTATGAAGAAATTTTTTATGTTTCCAAGATTACAAAGATACTATAACTATATGATTATTTTTTGGATCATTCTATTCTTTAAAGAATATTCGTCGACTTATCACTAATATCTATTTATGAAAAAGTTTGGGTCACTATAGTTGTTATCATAGAAATTTTTAACAACCCATTAGAAATAAGGATGAGAGAAAATTATTTAGAACCAATGGGATAATTCTATGCATAGGATAAGATCAAAATGTTTGGGTAATGATCATGAATGACCTAGGTTAAACATAAGTTTTCATAGAACAATGTGTCATGATTTAGAAATCCTATAAATTGTATTTCATGATTATGATGTTTTCCACTGGGATTATTATTTCTCATTCTATTCCTTTTTTATTTAATGGATGGAACCTGAATTTATTGTGTTATTATTGATTTCTATAGACAATGTAATAATTTTCCTCCTGAGTAAGCAAATATTCTGGGATCTAGAATGTAAGATATCCTTATTATTCTCACACGACATTCTCATTTTATGAATCATGATAAGTTTCAAAAACAATAAAATAAGGGAACAATGATTTATTGATTCATTCATGAGGAAATTTCCACCATATTTTAGTGGGTCCGTTGATATTCTGGTCACTATGAAATGGATCAATTCCACTGAAAATATATTTATTATTATTTAGTGTTTGTAACATGATAAATTTATTCTAGTTGTTTATTATTTAGAAAGAATGTCATATTGAGGGTGAAATATTTTCAAAAACACAAAGAAATATGAAGAAATTAACTCTATGGAGTGGGATCAGTTTAAGAGATTATTTCTCAATAAGTATTTTCAACATATTTTTATATGAAAATAGAGAAGTAATCCATTTAGTTGAAACATAATTTTGTTGAATCAGTTCATATGAAGGAGGTAAATTTTACAATACTTTAGAGGAACATCAATGGAGTAATCAACATACAAGAAAGTAAGGTTGATTAATTATTAAGTGGTCTGAAACCAAGTCTATGAAAGGAGTCATCTGAAAATAACCCCAAAAGCTATCAAATGTGTTATCAAGGTAGAGATATAGATTTTAGTTACCCATCAATATCATGGTTTTACAAGAAAAGAAAATTTTAATTCAAAACAAATTATAAAAATTATAGAGAGAAGAACATGAGCTTTCCTTTACACTCAAATCATAAAAGGAAACATGGGGAACATTATCTTAATGTAATTGTTAATTTTTTGAGTTTAGAAAAATGATTATTGGTAAATTTAATTCTGAAGTGATGTGAAGAAGTTAACTAATTATTTGAATATAGAGAAAGAACAAAATAATACACCACCCATAATCCCATGCTTTAAATACCAAGATTACGAGAATTATGTTAACCAGTGCCCAAATCTTAAATTTTTATGATGATAATCAACATCAATAAAATTTTAAACCAAAGACAATGTGAAATATCATGAGATCACTATTGGTAATGAGGGGTATGATTACAACATGTTCAATGGAAAAAATTTCATCCACTAGAGAATTTCTAATGCATTACTTGGATCTGGATATACCCACACTTTTGTTTATAAATAATTTACTAAGTGTATCATAGTACCTCCTAAATAATTAGATGTTGATTTAGTAGTAAAAACACCTAATGTAGCGATGATCACGTCCCAAGTCTATGATTCTTCTCCTATTGAAATTTTAGGGAGTTTATTTCCTGAGAATCTTGTCATTCATCATTAAGTTTAATTCAATGTTATTTTAATCATGGATTGTCTTTTTTACATTAAATCCCACATCAATTTTTGAGTAATGGAATTAAAATATGATAGTCTAAACCATCCTTTGATCATCTAAACATAGGATAGAAATTACATCCATCGTATGTGTCATGATTCCTGTTAAAAAGGGGAGTCTATCTAAGATGGGTAGTGGCAAACTCAACATATATGATATTCACAGAGTGGATGAGTTTATTAATATGATTCTGGAACAATTGCATGGAATTCCCCTAAATCGTGATGTTGAGTTTACAATGGGACTCATAACTGGTGTTACACCTATTTCCAAGTATCCTTATAGAATGGACTAGATTGAGTTGCAAGAATTGAAGAAGAAACTGTAGGAGAATCCTGACAAGGGATTTATTTGACCAAGTGTGTAACTATGGGGGGAACCTAATTTTTAATAAGGAATAAGGATCAATGTGACTTTTCATTTATTATTGATAACATAACGGGATGCCTATCAAGAAAAATTACCCTATACCCCATATTGATGACTTTTTTAAACAATTGTGTGGATCTCTATATTTAGTGATAGATCTTTATTATTGTTATGATAAATTGAGGGTCAATATGGATGATATACCCGTGAAATTATTTCTTTCAAGGAATGAACACCCTTAACTTATACTAATTTCATTTTTTCTTATTAATTCCCTTGATAGAATCATAGATTTAATGAATATAGTCTTTAGAGAATACCATAATAATTTTTGGTTAGTATTTATATATGAAATTCTTATATATTTAAAGAGAAAGGAAGACAATAAAGTTCACATAGGTATTTTACTAAAGACCCTAGAGAAGGATAACTCTAATGAAAAATCTACCAAGTAGGAATTTTTTCTTTAGAAAGATTCATTCTTGAGTAATATAATCTCATGTGAAGGTATATTAGTAGACCCTTAAATGATAGAAGTTATTGAAAATTATACCAAACCAACCACTATGATAATGATCCATAATTTTCTTTGTTTGGATGGATATTATTTAAACATTGAGGAGAATTTTTCATTGATATCAAATCCAATCACCAAGTTAATTCAAAAGGTAGCCAAGATCCCTTGGATGGATAAATGTGAGGAATGTTTTAAGGAACTAAAATGAATTATACTCAATGAACCTATGCCTACACTACCCTATAGTGGATAAGGGTTTGTAATATATAGTGATGCATCGAAAATAGGACTGGGGTGCATCATCATATATAAAAATAAGGTTATAGATTATTCCACAGGATAATTGAAGGTCCATGAGAAAAATTATTCAACTCAGGATTCTAGGTTATTTGTGGTAATTTTAATAAATAAATATAAAGAGTCATTCTCTAAATGGAGAAATGGTTGACATATATTCTGATAAAAAATGTTTAAATTATATATTAACTCAAAAAGATAAGATCATGTTACAAAAAAAAGATAAATATAGGTGTTTAAAGATTATGACTACTCTACTAGAGAATATTTTTATCTTTATCAACTTACTTAGTTATTCATTAAGTAAATGGTAAGACTTCATGGTGTACCACTATCACATATATCTGATCAGGATTTGAGGTTTACCTACAACTTTTTCAGATTTATTTAATAGGATATGGATATATATTTTATTTTCTCCACCACTTATAATTTTTAGAGTAATGGTTAGTCTAAGAGGAACATTCCAACTCTAGAAGATAAATTGGGATCTTTCACTATAGATTTTAAAGGTAAGCGGGATCAACACTTTCCTTTGGTGTAATTTTCCTACAACAATACATTTCACTCTATCATTTAGATGACTCCTTATAAATCCCTCTATGCTTTGAAGTGTATAACTCCAAATTTTTTGAATGAAGATGGGGAAATAAATATATTGGAAACTAATATTTGTAAGGAAATGAAATATAAGGTTAGATCCATTCATCGACACATAATAGTATCAAAGAGTTGACAATATGAAAAAATCCTTGGAAGCACATATATTTTGATGTTGGTGGAAGTGTATTCCAATAAATATATCCCTTCAAGAGGGTGATGAAATTTTAAATTAAGATAAATTTAAGCCTTAGGTACATTATTCCTAATTCATGGTTGTATTATGATAGCAGTTTATCAATTAGTGCTCTAACCGAATATCTCTCAAGTTCATGATGTATTCCATGTATCTCTTATAAGGAAGTACATACCATGTCATTCACATGTACTAGACATAGATTCCATACCACTATTCCATGTTCATTCATATGAGAAACAATCGGTGGATATTCTATAATGTAAAGAGAATGATCTAAGAAACAAGACCACTCACCTTTCAATATTTTTTAGTGAAAACCCAATTTTGAGGAAGCTATATGGGAAACTAAGTATATGATCTGGATGAAGTATATTTAGTTATTTATATAAAATTAATTAAATTTTTATTGTGAAATTCAATTAATTTGGTTTGGATTTAATACATTGATATCTTAAAAAAAATTAAAAAAATTAATTTCTTTTATAGCTTGTTTTACATTCAAGAGTGAGTTAAAATGTACCAACATATACTATTAAAATATTTTTTCATCCAAATTTTGTAATAGAGAGTATGAATAGGAATACAAAAATTAACAAAAAATTTTGTTTACACGTGAATAAAATGAATCCAGTATCTAACAATTAATTGTAAATGCAGACAAAAATCATTTGAATATAAAGGATAGGTTTTTATGAAAAACTTTTTTTATGTGCGCAATTTATTTTTATCCTAATAAATTCAATAGGTCAATATTGGTTAATTATTTTAATAAAATTTTAATATTATTTATTCAATAAAATGTTTTAATATTTGTCAAATATTTTTTATACATAAGATAATAATAAATATAACTGAATGCTTAAAAATATACTTTTCTATAAAGTGGTTTCAATCGCATTTTTCACATATAAATTAAAATTATTTTTTCAATTTATAGGAATTAAATTAGATAAAAATAATTATAGATTAATAATAATGAGGGTAAAATTTATAAAAAATTCTCCATTTATTTTTGGTCATTATAAATTGAAGCCATGGTAAAATTTATCACCTCTTTAAAAGGTAAATTGTGTTAATCTAAGTAAAAAATATTTAGTAAGGATATAATCTTTCTTCTTAATTCTTAATGTATGAATTTAATTTTTCCTTTATCATCTTAGGCTCAAAATTTATTATTTTATTGGAATTTTCCATGAAATTAACCTTGATAATATTTAAGTCAAATAAAGTTACAAAATGTAATTATCTTTGATTTTAATATCTTTTATGTTTCTACATAGGGAAAAAAGTAAGTTATGAATGAATATAAGTGTATATTTTGAGATTAATGAAATTATTTTCTAGATAGAAATTTATTTTTAATTTATATTATCTATATAATGGCTTTCATTACTTATGCAAGACCAATGCAATATTTCTCTATTTAATAAAAAATATAATAAATCATTTTAGAAATAATAAAGTTCATTTAAATTGTATGTTTTAATATTTCCAATGAATTTTATAGATCAATATGACATATTAGGGAGGTCTAAAATAATTATATTATAATTAACCATTTTTATATATGTATTTAAAGGTAAATTAAATGAATATAGTAAAAGATTACATTAATGATATATTATGATAAAAAGTATTTTATTAGTAGATATAAAAATCATAAAAATATTAAATTCAGAAAAATTAATGGGATATGGTTTTAAAAATTAACCATGGTCCATTTATGGTTCTTTTACCATATTATAGTAATATTATTAACTCGTAAAGTGTTGAAAACATTTATTTTATGGTAATTGTCAAAGGGGTTAATAGGTGGTTAAGACTAAAAGATAAGTGTAAAAATGTTGTCTAAAATTGTCCAAATTTTACAGTATGATATTATCTAGACACATCCTCATATTAGGTTCAAATATTATCCATTTTTATCCATTTTTTGCGTTAAAATTTATTTATATTAAATTCTTATTTTAGGAAATTCCAAGAGTTCCCCTCCCAACAATTATAAAAGGGAAAACTCCTTTCTCTTCTAAATAGAACATTGTGCCTTCTAGATTAACCAAACTCAAAATATTTCTCTACAAAATTACCTATCAATTTTCAGGAAATTTTGGTCTTCCCAAAATACTAACATTAGAGAACTTTAAAGGATGTCTAAAGGAGTCATTTCAAAGAAAATGTTATCGAGTCAACCGATAAATTTATTTATTTATTTCTTTTACCTACTATAAAAATATTTTATTATTAGAAAAATAATACCAATAGTGTCCTAAAAATATTGAAATGTAATTATGATTTTGAAATCACCATTATAAGCCCTCTTTGGTAACAAATGGAAAGAGAAAGTGTCGCTCGTGCATACATAAGGCTTATTGTCTCGACATAGATATACAATTCATTTTTCATCTCCCTATTTTATGGATAGTTATCGTGATGCATTTAATATTTATATATAATTTCTTGATAATATTTTTTCTACCTTCCTATCATGAAATTCTTAGGGAAATGATAATGGCACTCACACATACATCTGGACTACCACCTCCACAATGCTATGTAATTATTTTTTCATTTATATTTTACCTACATGGTACTAAGGATAAATTTGATGAATATATATGATATATATGATCTTTTAAAGTTGAATTAATATTTAATTATCTTTCATTCCATCTGTTAAATACTAAAAACAGCATTAATGTGAATGTATGGCTAACTGTCACTATGAATGGTATAGTTCATTTTTTATCCACAGAATTTAAGGATGAATATAAATATATATATATATATATATAATGAATATTTATAATATTTATATCATGATTAAAAATCTATATATTATGGAACTATGGTCAATTTAAAGGATTGAAACTACAAAACCAATATTTACATGAAAAACGAAGCAATTATCAACCAAAAAATTGATTTTAATAAATAATTGTTAATAAGCGGGTGATAAAAGGTTAAAAGTAAAGCATATGTAGTTTTATACAAACGAATATGGGTTTGTAAATAGATTTATTATAAACCAATATTTTTTATATATGATTTTAAAAAATGTATGAAGGAAGTCAAACCAATGTTAAGGGCTTTTGTGTTACAATCTCATTGGTTATCAATATAGTTTATGATTGAGTTTGTGATAATGGAAACATTTGATATACCTATCAAGAAACTTAAGAATTTCATTCTCCTATGGTTATATATTTAAAATAAATATTTTACTTTCATTTTCCTCACATTTTGTTCTGAGTATATTGGAAATCTATTTTTTAGAAAAATAGACTTCATTTCTCCCTTTGAGAAAAAAAACATTCTCTTGAATATTTATGTTTTTAAAAAAAATATTTTAAATATGTATATTAATATTCGATAAAGATTTTATAAATTCATTTTTACCCATTTTTAAAATTTTAAAAAATATTTTCAAAGGAATCTTCTTGTCATTTTCCAAATGAGATACTTTATGAATCTTATTATAAAAGTATAGAAGGAATGTTTTTTAACTTATATGTTGTGAATGGAATTTCCTACTATCATGAAAGATTAATGTTTTGAATATTATTTAACATTTACCCATGGTTATTTTAAAAGAAAAATTCTACCATAAAATTTTTGAACTATTCAAATTTTGAAGAATGGATTTCAAAATGGAAAGCTTGTTTTCCTAAAAAATGTGTTAATGATATATTGATTAATCAATGATAATAAACTTCAATGTTTCTTATGATTTAATATTAATATTATCCAAGGATATTAAAATATTATTTCTTTGGATATTTTATGTTTATTAGGGAATGATTTTTATGAAATAAATTTCTTTTTCATGGGTTATGCTATGATGAAATATTCATGAAACCCATTTCCTTTCATGGGTTATGATATGATGAATGGTTTATGACATTATTGAACACGGATATATGGTTTTCAATATTTTATGTTCGGGACCTATATTCCCTCCAATTCACTGGGTAATGATTGATATCTCATGAGACAAACGGGTTTGGAATGGGGAGTTAACCGAGTTCAATAAGAGACTGCTTCCACTATGAGAGTTTTTCGAGTGAACCTTGATTACTATGATGGTTTAGGGAGTGAACCTATTCAACTATAATACTCATGGAAAGGATCATTGACTAAAAATGAAACTATTTTCTATTATTATGTTTATTTTTGAATTCTCTATATTATCCTAATATTATCATCTCATAGCTCATGTTCTTCGATTCCTTTATGATTCATGTCTTATAAAATATCAAACATTATGTCATAACTCAACATTATGATATATGATATGTAGGGAATAGTTTTTAGATTTTAATATCATGTTCTCATATCATTTTCCTCATTTTAGGATTGTATGATCATTGATATCTTCTTTATTTACCATAACCAAGCATCAAAGATGACCCTTTCTTGTGTTTCCTTTCTCGGGTTATGTAGAAAGTAATTGTGTATGATATTTCTAAGAAGGCTGACGGTTATGAAGATTGAAGTGGGAGATGACGTAGAACTATTATGAACCAGTTGTTTATATTTCAATGTTTCCAAATATATTATACTTATATTATTATGGAATGGATCGAAATGTTATTTAAAGTTTATTCATCTACTTAGATGTAATATCTATGTGTGAAAAGTTATGGTCACTATAAAAATGAAATATGTTCATAAATAGAGTTTTTTATTCTAACATGGGTATATTACATTTATGGAGACTAAAGAAATATATAATTTTTTTTACTCTGATGGTCTATGGAAAAATTAATTTTTGAACAACTTTTTGAAACACCCCAAAGTAATTCTATTGTACATTTAGCATGGAATGCTAATTCCAACCATTTATATGTGACATCCTCAAGTATATATATATATATATATACCCATATATTTACCTTTATATGCACTGATATTAAAAGAAAATTGGAATTTTGATTGATCTTGTTAAGCCACGATTCTGCTTCTTTAAGTTCTAAATACCCATAGAAAGATCAGTGGACTTTATTTCTAAAACTAAATTATATGATCTGTATCTCTTGGTTCACCACTATAATTCAACATATCTACAAACTAGAACTATTGAAAAATGATCTAAAAATTTATTAGGTCACATGTGGTTCATGTGAAACCACATTCTCTACAAACCTCTCTTGCATGTTTATAGATATATTAACAAGTTCCATTATTCTTGAACCATAGTAATAATCACTAATCATTTGTCACACATTTCATTAATCCTAAGTTATATAGTATATTATAGCACAAAAATAATGGTCAGAGTATCATAATTTCAAAATAAATATTTTTAAATAACACATGAATGATGAAATCCTAGCGGGAAGTCTCTTTACTAATGCACGATACCATATAATCATCGGGTAAACCAAAGATGATGAGATTATGACATGTAAATAAGTTTTTATGAACAATCATTATACTCTAACCACCCAAGTAACATGAGGTTAAATATAAATAGGTTATATATGTTTTTAATATGTTATAAAATTCATGTCTCAATACATTTTATATACTTGCTACCATTCCAGCAGATGGACCATAACAAACTGATTCCATTTATAACATCCTCGCCTGACCTATTAGCTTAGGAATGAGTAAAATGACACTAAAATTAGCTGACATCCCAAGGTAACCAAATTATAACAATAAATTTCAAGGGATTCACTAAATCATAGTGGATATTTTTTCATAAAAATTTACATATAAATGAATCATACTAAAGAGACCCAAATATGATGAATAATATTAAAATAGAATAAAGTACAAAAGTATGACCAAATGATCAATATAGTAACATTGGAAAAAATCATTTTTACAATCCCAAGGAAAAAATAAAATGGAAAATAAGACTTGAGGAACCATGATGACACTACTTTAAACATAAAGACTCAAATTCCACCCCAAAAACTAATCAATACATCCATGACCACAACATCATGAAGTTCCCTTATACAATAAGAACTTTTACCATTACCTATATCATGATAAATATAATTTTCATATACACCAAATTTTATATTCCGGGATGAGTATATTACACTAAAGTAAAGTCCTGAGATTTCCCTAAAATGACATTAAAATAAGAAACACACTAGCCCACATTTTATTTTAAATAAAAGGCATATAGAAGTCTAAAATCGAGTTATCTATATATATATATATATATATATATCTGTGTGTGTGTAATACGATAGTAAAATAAATCACACCAAAAACCCACCCATTGTGCGAACCCCTACAACCATGAATTACAACAATAAATGTGACCATTACTTGAAGGCCCCCGCTGAACAATGCAACTCATGAGTGATATTGTTACCTCAAATATAATGTCATCACAACATGGTATAATAAAATTTTCCACATGAATTGACATCATGGCCTTTTCTAACACACATTCCCCTTTCTATATACATATTAATAAACATCCCCAAAGTTCATTACATGTTATCAAACACAAAGGATTTATTTTGACAACCTAATTCTTTTAATCATTTAACAAAACAAATAGTGTGTGTCACCCACAATTCCTTGTTTGTAGACCAATCATGAAAGTATAATTTCTAATAAATATTTCAAAATAGTTTTCTAAAAAAATAAGAAGTTATTTCTTTAAAAAAATAATGATCCTTCATGTTTCAGAGAAATAGGGAATTTATGAGACTCTAGATTCATTTGATGCATTAAAAATTAAGAATAACATTAGGATCTCATGGATCTAGGCT
Source organism: Viscum album (assembly GCA_963277665.1). NCBI lineage: Eukaryota > Viridiplantae > Streptophyta > Magnoliopsida > Santalales > Viscaceae > Viscum > Viscum album. The sequence goes on from OY728123.1 coordinate 352,573,806, forward strand.
CTAATTTTTTGTTCTGTGAAGGTATTATAAAGAATATTTACGAAAATAAATTCCCAAAACATAGATATGAGCATGGAATCCCAGATCTAGGGATCCACTTCCAAGTGAAAATTATGAACCCACCCAAGAGTTCCCTCAAGATCATGCACAATTACCTAGAGAAATATTCATAGTTTCTCATATCCATGATCAAACCATGTAACTTAAAAAACCATCCCAAAACATCCCAAAACCACCTATAAGATTCTAAAACTCAATCAAACAATTATGTAACTTTTAAATATATAATTTTATTGGAAAATATATCAAACTAGGGGAGTTATATGAAAACATATATGTTCCTTAATATTTCTTAAACCATGTATCTTCCATTTTAATAATTAAACTAGAGAATATGTTTTCAAAAGGATACCATTATATCAAACCAATGTCTTCTATATAAAACTTGAATGATTTTTCTATATCTTTATTTGGTTGAGGAATTATTTTTTAAATGAGGTAGAGAATATGAGAAAATATAATTACATTCTTTATTTCAACAATTCCATCCATCGTTTTTTGTTTGAGCAGTTTTATGCCTTGACTTCATCATATATAAATAAACATGATGAATTTTTCAATCTTGAATCATTTAAATCAACTTTTAATGGATCACAAGGTTTATAAAATGATTAAAATTTATTTATCTTTTAAATTTAAATTATGAAAAACCAAAATGGTCATCATAATTTAAGATAATATTCAAATGAAGATATACTACACTAATCTCTAACACCTCAACAAAAACAAAAAATATTGAACATAAACCATTCCATAATTAAAATTCTTAAAACTCTTAAAAATAAGACTAACTAAGTTCAAAACCAAAAATACATAAATATTTCATCACATATTCTTCAAATCTATATTTAACATTTATCTTTAAATATAATGAACCACTAAAAAATCAAATATCAAAAATATATTTTTCATAGTCATATAATCATCAAAATAAGTTAATATTTTCCATAAATAACTTGATTCAACATAAATCCCTGATGAAGACAATAATGATTCTAAATGAAAAATAAACCATTATTCATTAAATTAAATCCCATATTTTGTAGTTATATTTCATTTTTCCTTAATCATATAGATTTATCAATATATTTAACATCTTCAAAAATAAATTTAATCACTTAGCCACCAAATAACTTTTCAATCTCATGGATATATATATGATAAAACATGTCTTCCAAAAATGAAATATATTTATTATACCAATTAAACAAAATTAGCTCAACATACAAGAACATATTAACCCTAAAGGTTATCAATACCTTCCAAATTATGTCCAAAAATTATAAAATAATTCTTCCAAAAATTAAAAATTCACTAAAACTCGTGATTAATTCAACAGTTTTATATACATAAAACATTTATTAAAACTATATAAATTACTTCTAAATTGATCCAATCACATAAAATTTAAAAATATTATTAGTTCCATAATAATTTTTGAATGATAATAATTTTACTAACCCCTCTCTAAAATAGGACTACATTATAACTCTATATACCCTGTATATAAACATTAATAATTCAACCTTAATCATAATTCATTAACCTCAATTTTTAGTTTTATTCCTTAATAAATTATATTATAGTATAAAAAAATAATCATGCCATAATATTCTTCTATCTCTATCAAAACATGTTTCTTATATAAAAAATAAATGAAACTATATTTTTTTATGTTACATGTAGTTTCTTCCTCTTCAGAATATGACCTTGATAATTAATTATTCACCTGACATTACTAATATAATTCATGGTATTAACTCATTGTATATTGATTTTTAAAAAAATATACTTCAAACATATAAATAATATTCGTTTCCATTTAATAAATTTCCTTGGGTACTTCTTCTCATACTCTTGATATATAGAAAATTTAATTAATCCATTTCCTACCAAGATTTTGACCCTTGAACTTCATTAAAACTTTCTATTTATCTTATTTGGGTTTTCTGGAGACTATCTTATGTTCAATTGTTTCTTAGTAACTATAGATATCTATATATATATAAAACCATAAGATCTTTATCTATTATTTCCATTCTATTTGGCTTTTTAATTGGATAATTATTGCATTGTCCTTCACTTTAATTATTAACTCGGTTATATCTTATTCAAAACATTTTCTAGAATAAAAAACCATTAGTTTTATTATATTAAAACATACTAAACCAAAATATAAATAGAATAAATACTATAATTTCCTTGACTATTAACATCCTAACCACTAAATTTATCTAAACCCTTTATTTGATATAAACTATAACATATCATTCCATAATCGGCTAGTAATTTTGTGTTTAGTAGAATTGATTATACTTCCTTATATTCTCAATATATTTCTAAACTAAAATTTTAAATAATCAGGAAAACCCCACACATATAAAAAAACATATCAATAACAAGTGGAAATATCCATTGAATGCCATTTTTCCAAAAAAAATAGGTTCTTGTATTTAAAATACTTTTTCATTAAATATATGCATTATTATTTTAAGAAGAATTACCCTATTATAATGATATACTATGGTATAGTTCCAAATATATTTTATTCCCTGGGAGAAATATTTTAAAATATGGGATGTGGAAAAAAAAATACGAGTAAGGGATATAAAAATAAACATATTAGTCCATTTTCAAAATCATGAAATTCCCTAAATAATTCCATTATATAAAATTTAACTTAATCATAAAATAATAATTTATGTATTCTAGATATCCACTTCTGTTAACTAATAATTTCATAAAAAATACCATAATAAAACTTAAAGGATAATTCATAATAAATAAGGCTTCTTGTAAAACATTCATACCCAGGAAAATAATTTCTTTACAAATATATTTTTAATCATTAAAATGGGTATAAAATTTATAAAAAAAAACTTTTACAAGAATAGAAAAGTCATTCATGTTCCTTGGTTCATCATCTTAAAAGAAATAATACAATAACCCTTATAAATGGAATAACCTACTTAGTAAACTACCATATAATTCTTTGAAGAACAAAATCATTACCCAATGAATTGGAGAGCTATATCAGTATCACAAATCATCATGAGCTGTATCAGGCTAAACTATTATCATAAATAGTTTACAAGGTCCATAACATACATAAAACACATATAAGATTTCATTTTCATTATAAAATCTCATAAAACAAATTTAACACATATTCTAAAACACTTTCAAGATTTATGAATACATAAGGGTACAAATATTTTTTCCTTAGAAAATATAAAAATGAAAAAATCAGGTAACTGTATAAAATATGATATGAAATGAAAAAACATAAATTTTTTTGATAAAACATGATAAAAAATTATTGATATAATGGTGTAAAAGTGTGTTCATGTGGTATATGTTATAAAAAAATTCTTTTTCCCTTTTGTAAAAAGATTCATTTGACCTATATGGAAAAAAGTAGAAGGTTCCTAATTAAAATATTTATAAAATGTAAAATATTTTAGAAACTAAAATCAAAATATCAGGAGATTATATAAAATAACATTTTTTAAATATTTTTAATAACATTGATATGTAGGGAAATCAATTTGAATCATTTAAAAAAATTAAAGAAAATCTCTTACATCTTGGTAACTTTAAAATCTAAAGAACCATATAGGATAGAACATGCAAATGATTTGAAAACCATTTTTATCTAAAAAATTTATTGGTAAAATATATCCATATGCAAGTGTACACACCATATAAAATAATACATGTGGTGAATATTAAATAAGTCTCAAATAAAGAATATTGAGATGATAAATCACTTACCTTGAGTAATGATTCATTTTGTACGTAATTTAGCTCACTTTTTTTTAAATTTTACACGTTCATAAGAAACATTTCAAGTTCATTTACTTATTTTTATCCCTTTATTTTAATTAATTAACATATCATATATAAGAAAAATCATTTAAGTTTACATGAAATGCTTTTAGATCATTTTTCCCATAATCTCAAAATAACTTTGGTTAGTTGAACAGGGTTAAATAGTTCATTATCAAAAAATATCCCAAATAAAAAACATGTTATACATAACATTACTATACATTAAATATAATTTCAGATCCATTAATTTAGGATGGTTGAAAAAATTATGGACTTCATTTTTTAGGGATAGTAACCCATACATATAGTTGAAAAATGTATGGATTTGTATAATGGATGGAAAATAAATAATTTATATACTATTTTACTTTTCCAAAATAATAAATATGTTATAAATTTTATGTATATTCATTATTTCAATACTTATGACCATCCAGGTGAGGTGGTAACTAGCCATATGATGTAGTGATTAATAACAAGATTCATCATTTCATGGAGTTGGTTGTCCATATATATGTATGAGTGATGTTTTTATTTTCTATAGGATGAATATAAAGATGAAAAGTTGTTATTAAATTAAGATAAAAACCATTAAATATATTTAATATACTTATTTTATTAAACCATCTTGGTTATAGAAGTTTTGAAGGAGTTAGAGGAAATAATAAGAAAGAATACAATTAGTTAATAGTTATATATCTCCTTTCGAAAACCTCATTCGGCATAAACATTAAGCTATATAGGTCATTCTTAGGATCATAATAGTACCTCTATGATATGTTAAGGATGTTTTTATGGTATTTTATAAAGTATTTTTCATGAAAAAAGCTTAAATTTGTTGAATGATGTTAATTAGTAATATGGGAGCCAAATAGATGGGGGGTTGAATTAGTAATGACCTTTTATAGTTTCAATTTCATTTAAATTAACCCATTAATATGCATAGTTGTTTATCCACATAAAATTAATATAAAAATATAAAAATAATGAAATGATATTAAAATAAATTAAGGTACATAATATTTTCAAGGTTCTCCCACATTGTGAATAATTATATCCTTTCTATAGAGACTCTTGTTGATCCATGGAAATTCACTATAATAGAAAGGAGGATACAATGATACAACTCCCATTTGACATATTATATCTCCAAATATTAATGATTATACTAACACATATATGTTTATTATACTAAACACATTAGTTAAAAAAATAAAATAAACCATTTCAAGAAACTAAACCAATGCAAGAATGTGAAACTTTTTAAAATAGCTACCGACAAGATAATCAAGATATCGACTATTAGTTTTCCTTCAAATAATGAATTTTTTTCCAATTTTCCTTTACCTTATCCTGTATACCCAATTGTTTTAGCCTTGATAACTACACCTTTGATTCTATGTTCTATCTGGTGAAAAAAACTTATGTACAACACAACCATCCTGGAAGCTATGTATGATATAATTTCAATTTGGTATGTTATTATAATTGATAATTTCAAATGATTTTATTGATAAATATATATATTATTTCTCCTATCAATAACTATATCCAGGGTCTCAAATTTAAGCCTCTAACTAATGATTCTAATATGTATCAAACTTTTTTAACCAACTTGGTTGGAAACTTGAGCTTCATAAAAAATCGATGTGCCTGCACTTTTAAATGGGTGAATAGTTTTAAAAAAAGGTTCATCTTGAACCCCATTTTTTATGGTTCACTTGAAATAAAAAATATAGGTACTCAATTTCATCTTATCACTCATTGAAAACTCAAAAACCAAACTATCGCTAATATGGAATTCACTTGATACTTCTCCAATATTGGGAAATCCACAGCATTATCACCCTTTAACAACGGTTTGTAAAAACCATTGGTAAAGGCCATGATTTTCCCAATGGTTTTTAAAACCATAGGGAAAGGTCTCCCCAAATACAACCACCCTCCCCTGAATACGCAGAAGCACAAAACTGATTTCCACCGATTTCCCGAAGCCCCTGGTGAACCCTAACCCGAGCTCTTCCATCCGATCGGCTACAACTCCCCCATCCAGGTTAGAATCCTTAAACCACTTCCAAAATATAGATATAGAAGCCCTTTTCCCTCGATTTCTCCATTTATTTCAATATATAGTAAGATCACGTCATTATTCCCTATTTCTAGGGATTTTGAAAATTTTTATGATTCACACTATTTGATATTGAATCAATGACTAATACTTGATTGGTACATTTCTTTGAGTATATAGAATATGGTTAATAAACAATCCATTAAAAGTATCACTATTTTGTGTTTTTTATGATGTGTATAGTATCATGGACATACTTTATTATTAATCTCAAATTTAAAAACAAATTTTTCTATCTATACTTTATGAAATTAAACCTCTTTTATGAACCATGAACAACCTATTAGTGTATAAGCCTAAACATTATCTACCCATGGGGTGAGCTTAACTTGGGAATGTTTTCCCACAAATACCCAACACCCCAGTTCCCAGTAGGTTCGATTGCATAACTAATCTAGACCTCCTCCCGATGTATTCTCGGCCGCGAAATACCTTCTAGCTAAAGATCCTTCTTCAATAAAACAAATTTTTATTTCTACACTTTAAATTAATAAGTGTTATCTTAGATTTATTGTCCTTCCTCTTTTGATTTCATGTTTGATGTTTAGATTTCGGTTAAATTAGAGTTATTGATGTTGGAGTACCGAACCCTTTGATTATTTTTTGTTTTTTTATTGTTTTACACTTCATACATCATAAATGGTCTGTTTAGTGGGGTTTGTTTAGTGCATGGGGTAAAGGGTTTGTTTTATGTTTTTTGTTTAGTGGGGGGTGGGTTGTCCAGGTGGGTGTGGGCTTTCCAAGGGGGTGGGGGTGGGCTGCCCTGGACAACTCGTACCCCCTGGAAAGCCCCCCACTCCTGGAAAGCCCCCCCCCCTGGACCCCCTGACCCCCTGGACAACCCCGCCACCCCCGTGGAAAGCCCTCCCAACCCCCTGGACACCTTGTACCCCCTGGACAACCCCCCCCCCCCCACCCCAGTGGACAGCCCCCCCCCCCCCCCCCGGGATGCCCCGTACCCCCTGGACAGCCCTACTGCCCCTGTGGACAGCCTGCCCAACCACCTTGTACCCCCTGTACAACCTTGCCCACCCCTAGACACCCCCTCCCCCTGTGGACTACCCCCACCCCTGTGGAATGCTCGCCCACCCCCTGGACACCCCGTACCCCCTGGAAAGCCCTACCACCCCTGTGGAAAGACTTCCCAACCACCTCATACCCCCTGTACAGCCTCTCCCACCCCTAGACACCCCCTCCCCCCATGGACTGCCCCCACCCCTGTGGAATGCTCTCCTTCCCCCTGGACACCCTGTACCCCCTAGACAGCCCTGCCACCCCCTGTAGAGCTCGCCCACCCCCTAGACACCTCATACCCCCTGGACACCCCCTGGAACCCCCCCCCCCCACCCCCCACCCTCGACCCCCCTGGACAACCCTATCAGCCCCATGGATAGCCAGCCCACCCCCTGGACACCCCCCCCCCCACCCTCCACACACACACACACCCTTGATGATAGCCCCCCCACCCGGACTCCCTCCCACCACCCCCAGACACCCCCCATCCCCCCAGATGCCCCCACCCCTAGTAAGCCCCCCACCCCCCTGAAACCACTGACACGACTGGATAGCCCCACCACCATCGTGTATAGCTTAACCAGCCCCCATGGACAGCCCCCCCCCCCCCCGGACAACCCTCCCACCCCCTGGACACCGTGTACTCCCCTGGATAGCCCCGCCACCCCCATGGGAATCCCGCCCACCCCCCTTAGACACCCCATACCCCCCCCCCTAAAAGCCCAACCCACCCCCTAGACACCCCACTCACCCACTTGAACAGCCCACACACCCCCCTGGACTCCCCCACCCCCTGGACAGGCCGACCACCCCCATGGACAGCCTACCCACCTAGACACCCCGACCCCCCAAGACAGCCCCCCATCCCCCTTGACACCTCTGACCCCCCCTGGACGGCCATTCCACCCCCCTGAACACCCTGCACCCCCATGGACACTCCCTACCCCTTGGGAATGTATGTGATCACTCAAATTATCTACTAAAATATAAAATTTCTTCGATCTAAAATTTAGTCAACTCCTGAATAATTCTCTTCCACAAGTGTACATGATCTTGTACACTCATGTATAGTTCTTCAATGATATTTTTTCATAAATATAGTATTTTGTTGTCTTTTATAATATGATTCTCATATAGAGTAGTGTGTCATTTATGGTTTCATATAAAGTGAACAATTATTGTTTACTTAAATATATTTTCGATGAAACTTCAATTTAATTGAATTTATTTTGACGAAATGACTTATAATAATTATTTTTTTACAAAATTGATAGAAGTTGGATGTATGAAACTGATCGGATCTCAGACGATTTTCAAAACAATTTGGAGATATTTTTAGATTTTTCATTTCACAATGCTTCAGATAGTGGTCGTCTACACTTCCCATGTTCCATTTGTATTGGAAGACCATGGTTGAGCCGTGATGAAGTTAGCTACCACCTAACCAAATATATTTTCATGAAAAATACTATGTGTGGTATCAAAATGGGGAGAAAATGAAATCTCAAATTGCTGATGATCCAAATGAAAGGACTGGAGTGGATAATTTTTTATATGACTGGTTTCTGTTTATTAATCTTTAGTGAAAATAAAGGATTCCGACCTAAGAAGACTTCAATATGAGCACACATGATGCGTCTAATTAAAATGATGATGCTTTCAGGGTGAAAATATTGAATGATGTTTCCACAACTCCAGTATATCGACAATGCGATAAAATGAAAATTATGGAGTTTTTAATCTGATTATTTCATAGGAAAACTATGTATGGGATTTCAAATACATCAATCGATTACATTCTTACCTTCTTGAAGGATTTACTTCCAGATGATGTAGATATTCCATCAAACCACTATAGGGCATGGACGTTAGTTTTGGAACATGGATTTTCAAGAAGAAAAATTTTTTCTTGCCCAGAAGATTGTAGTTTATTCTGGTAGGAAACCGCTGAACAAAATGATTGTATAAAATGTGGCACATCCCACTGGAAGACAAAATCTGATGGAACACAATCCTGCATTCCACAGAAAGTAATGTGGCACTTTTCATTAATCCCCAGATGCCAGAATCTTTTTGTGTCTGATGAAATATCAATAAAAATGATATTTCATGATATTGAGAGAAAGAAGACTAATTATGAGTTGGTTCACCCTGCAGATGAATTTTCATGGAAGAGATTTGATTCTTAATACCCTCATTTTGTAGCTGACGTGCATAATGTGAGGCCTGGACTTTCATGTGATGGTTTTAATCTATTTGGGAATATTCTTACTTTGCACAACACACGACCAGTTTTTATACACATTTATAATCTTCCCCCATGGTTGTGTATGAAAAAATCGTTCACTTTCATGATTAGACTCATATATATCCCTTCAGATCCCGACGTTGATATTGACATATACATGAAACCTTTAATAAAAGAGTTGAAACTTCTTTGGGATGTGGGTGTGCACACATACAATGCATATTCGAAATACATATTTCAGATGTGTGATGTTATTATGTGGATGATCAATGATTTTCCAGCTTATGAAATGATGTCTAGATGGAGCACTAAGAAAAAACTATCGGGTCCCATTTGTATGAAGAATACACGATCAAGAAGACTGAAGCATCGCATTAGTTTCAATTTTAAGGGACATCGCCGATTCTTACCAATGGACAATCCATATAGAAATAATCGTCAAAGATTTGATAATACCATAGATACCAATGATACACCTCAGCGTATGTCTAGAATAGATGTGCTTAATGAATTGAAAGATTTTGTTTTTTCATTCAAGAGGGGTCAAATGAAATATAGAAAGAGAAAGAATGTTTCCACTGAATCCCGTTACAATTGGAGGAAGAGGAGTATCTTTTTTTATTTTCCTTATTGGTCAACCAATTTGTTACGCCATTACATAGACGTAATAAACATTGAAAATAATATATGTGAAATGTTTCTTTCGATGCTTTTAAATGTTAAGGGAAATATAAAAAATGATTTACGGTCTCAGTGTGACTTGGTGGATTGGGGCATTAGACCAAAATTGCATCATGTCCGTATCAGTGAAAATAAATGTCAAGTTCCATGTGCTTCTTATGTGATGACTCCTATGAAAAAAAATTCGGGAATTATTAGAGATTATTATAGTTCCTGATGGCTATTCAAGCAATATATCTAAATGTGTCAATATAAGAGAGTTGAAGCTAAAATCCTTAAAGACTCATGATTATCATGTTCATCTGCATGAGTTGATTCCAATAGAAATCTCTCATCTTTTTCCAATGATGTAAGGGTGACTGTTATTCGGTTGTTCCATTTTTTTATAGATCTTTGTGCTAATAAGTTGTCCAAGTCTTTCTTGAAAAAAATGTTGACATATGCCACATTAATTTTGTGTGAGTTGGAGAAAATATTTCCCCCATAATTTTTCACATGCATGTTGCATCTGACTGTCTATATTCCCACAGAAATATTTCTCGGAGGACCTATTTCTTTTTATTGTATGTATCCAACTGAAATAAATATGTACACATTAAAGCCTTATGTCCGAAATAGGAATCATCACGAATTTTTTATCATTAATGGTTACTTGGCTCAAGAATGTATGGATTTCTTCTCAATGTATTTGTCTGATCTTACTATAAGAATGAATAGACCAATGAGAAATGAATGAGAATAGTATCAGAAAATTGAACCCAATTTTCCATCACTTCCTCAAACAGGAAGAATTCCGGGATCATATACATTCAATACATTAAGCCTTGAAGAGCGGGAGATGGCACATCGCACAGTTTTGTTCAACTGTGATTTATTCGATGACTACATCAGGTAACTAAATTGAATATATATAACTTAGGTATATATCTGTTAATCTATTAATATTTTTTATCTACAGGGAACATAAAACAATGATAAATAGAAAGAATCATTCATTTTCTTTGAGAAGGAGGGCGTCTTTTCACAGAAAAGAGTTTTCTTCTTGGTTAAAATTGAAGGTAAATATATTACTTTTTAAAATAATTTAATCTATATTTAATTAAGTTTAATATTAATTTATATTGTAGGTATTGAGTTTTCCGGCTGACTCTATCTCTGAGGAAATAAGATCTTTGGATTTTGGTTATAATATCATGGTTCGTGACTGAAAATCAATTGTAATCAATGGGTACAAATTTATTGTCACTGAACAAGAAAAGAAAATGAGAACACAACATGACGGTGTTATGGTTACTTCCACAATATATTGTTATTCCAGTGCATCAGATAGTAGAACACGATTTGAAAATGTGGGTTATTATGGAGTTGTTGAAAAAATAGTAATATTGGATTATTACTCTCATGGATGAGTCATGATGATGAAATTTCAATGGTTTGATTCGATGACGAGACATGGCACATTAATTGACGTTTGTGGATTTTGAGTAATTAATATGACTCGCACTCTTGATACTGAAGAACCATATGTATTGGCATCAATGGATAAACATGTTTATTATGTCAAAGACCACCTTCGACCTGAATTTGGGTTAATAGTTGAAGTAATTCCAAGACATATTTTTGATGATGGTGATGATGGAATTGACACTATCACTACTACCATTAGAAGAAATCCATTTATTTTTTTTTGATGACTCTAATTGCTCAGTTGTCATAGTTGATTGTGAAACAGAATTTTTGGTGGAAAATATATAGAATCTTCCTTCCATGTTCTCAATTATTTTGGTTTACCTAAAGTTGGGTTGATATGGTTGGTACTAATCAAATCGATTTAATATTGATTACAAATATGTTGTATCTGATTTGACAGTCATGTTCATTTTCAATGTTTATTGGTTGGAATGTTTTTTTGAATTTCATTTTGTAATTTGGAATTTAATAGTATTTAAAACTAAGAAACCAACATTTCTAACTTGGTGAACATTTCAATGCTTAAACTACGATTTGTACAAAATTTGTATGACTCTAAGACCTCTCTTTAAAATTTTACTAGGTAATGAACATGGTGGTTTGTATTGTTCTGCAAAACATGTATTGAAACCTGCATCATCTACCTGAGCCAAAGAAATTAAATTTTTCCTTAATTTTGAAAACTATTTCACCACTTATAAATCTAGTAGAATCAATGATCCATGATTTTAATAGACTGATGAATCTTAGTAAACAATTATCCTACTAAAAATTAAATTTTTCCCTCTCATTTTTTTGGGTTACATAATTGTTATCCTTTTCTATTTACTTCCATATTTGTTTTCAAATGTAGGAAAATGAAAAAAATTGAAGAGAGGTGATAAAAACATATTATAGACCACAATCGTTGCATGGCTGAGTTGGGCATTCCACTACTAGTGTCTGCAGTGAGTACTTTATTTCAAATATATTTATTTAAATAATATATAATTCCATGTGATTAATTTTTTTTAAACAGTTTTTCAGGATCCATCTATTAGACGACATTTATTCGATGAGCAGCCTAGTAGTGGTCTCAGTACTCGAGGTGTTCAAATGAGGGGGGTGGTATGGGAGCTAGATGATCTGGTCGGTGTACCTGATTAGACCCTGCCCCTCCCACTAACATACCATCCATCCCACATTATGATTTTGGTGTGCTGTTAGGGGCACACAGGATATTTAGACCTCCCATTTTTTCACCACCCTTTACATCTAAGCCTCCTCACCAATCTGTACCATATCTGATGATGATTCCCACTCCCCATCCAGCATTTGGCCAACCATCCTTTTCATCTTCTTTTACTTATGCTTCCTTCTCTCTGGGCTTTTATATTCCATCTTCTTCGACTACTGCTCCTCCAGAGTCTGTCCCTACGGAGTATCCATTGGGACCCACTCCATCTGTATAGGGTGTTCCTTCAGTTCTGCGGATCCAGCGGCGTCCATTGATCATACTACCATAGGTATACTTATACAACCCTGAAAAATTGTTACACCATTATTTATTTCATTATAACAGTTATTTTTAAATATTTTTTTCTTTTATAACAGATACATCTACTAATAGGAGCCGGGGCGGGGGAGTACACGCATGAGTTCAGTGTGGAACCACCACACGCAGTTGATGTTGGAGTATAATGAAGATAGTCAGATGATTGAAAAAGCAGGGCAGCAATGTCGGAGTTTTTTGGAAACACATGCCAAATACTCTGACATCATTCCTGTCAGCCCGCTCTCATGGATACAGCTGCCAAATGAATTTAAGGATAAAGCCTGGGCAGATATATGGGTAAAAAAAATCTGTTGTATTTAATGCAATATATTAATTTTTGTATTTATATTAATTAATATTTTGGTTTCAGTTGCGGTTTAATTTCCCCAATGGTGAGGGTGCACGACCAGCACTTCTAAAGGATTTAGGTGAGCTTTAGAGAACTTATAAGCATGAGTTGTACATTGGCTGGCATGATAGAGTGGGCATAGAGTTAGATGTGGTTCCTGCCATGGATGATTTTCCATTAGAATTGTACCGATAGATGATTACTCATTGGGAAACTAGCCAATTTATAGTATTAATCAAATTAGAAGTATTTAAATTAAAATTTTCATGTTTTTCGTTAATAATAATTATTGGATATTATTTTGGATGCATCTGGAATAATTAAGAAAACAATGATGCTAATAAATACGTCCATACAATGGGACGTACTACGATGCCAGATCATGAGAGGTAGTTGGTATGATAATTTATAATATTTCTTTACGACTTGCACTTTCTATTGCTTCATCTATAAATTATTCGATTGCTAAAGTTGTTATATAATTTTAGTTGTGAAATTACTGTTTTTTTGTATCATATTTTTAATTATGTTTTCCTACATTCAATTTCATTATAGAGTAATAAATTGAATATAAAAGGATGTGTTCCTCGAGCAAAAATATTTTTCTCGAGTAGAAAGTGGAAAGATAGAAGAGTGGTTAATGAACCAACTCAGCAGCAGATTATAAGTTTTACTTTGTAGATTTAAAATTGTAATCTCTATTTTGTAACATAATAATCTATTTATATTTGTAACAGGCTTCTTTAGAGGCCCTTGATGCCCAGGAACCTGACAATTTTGGGCCAAACGGTCACATACATTAGGTGTTGGGAGATGATCACCCTTGTAGAGTATGATGTTGTCCTGAGAAGAGAATAGTTCTGATGAGGTATTGGCCCTCCTTGGGTATGAGTAGTAGTTCCACCGAGTTTTAGTAGGTTAAGTCACAGGAAAAACAAACTGAAAAAAGGGCCACAGAGATGGAAGCACAGTCTGTTATGGCGAACACTACATTTATGAAACTGATGGAAGATTTACATCCAACACTTCCACCAGATTCTAGCACTGCTTGTGAGGAATATATTTCATCATTGCGTTATATATATGGTGCACTAGGTGGTATTTCTAGTGGTGGTCAAGACGATGGTGAGGAGTAAGCCGAGGCAGAGGAGGAGGAGGAGGAGGGTGGGGAGGAGGCCGAGGTGGAGGAGGTGGGCAAGGAGGAGGCTGAGGCAGAGGAGGAGGGCGATGAGTAGATCTAGGATGAGTATAAGGCCGATGAGGAGGGCAAGGACGATGATGGGGATGACAATGAGGATGAGGGTGAGGGTGAATATGATGGGGATGATAGTGATGGTGACAAGGGACAGATCGATCCATTACATTTTTTACTAATATTACTAAGCATTGATGTTTATTGATTTGTTGTGCCTGAATATATGTGTGATTATATAGGTCAAATTATCTTTATTTTTTATCTATAAAGAATAAAACTTGATTTGATGATTTTATGTGAAATCCCCCTATTTTAGTGAAGTTGTACTTTTTTTTGTGGACAGCCCCCCGGACACCCCCCCCCCCCCACCCTCCTCCCTGGACCTCAAAAGCCCCCCCACCCTCCTCCCTGGACCCTGGACGACACCCCAGACATCCCCCCCCCATCCTCCTCCCTAGACCCCGGATTGCCCCCACCCCCCACCCTCCTCTGTGGACCCCAGACAGCCTCCCATCCCCCCCACCCTCCTCCCTGGAACCCAGACAACCCCCCACCCTCCTTCGTGGACCTCGTACTTCCCCCCACCCCCCTTCCTGGACCCCGGACATCCCCCTCCCTCCTCCCTGGACCCCGGATAGCCCCCCGAACAGCCCCCATACACCCCCACCCCCACCCCACACTCCTCCCTGGTCCCCATACAGCCCCCCCCCCCCCCCGCACCCTCCTCCCTGGACCTGGGATAGACCCCCAGAAAGCCCCTCAGACATCCCCCTTGACATCCCCCTCCTCCCTGGACCCTGGACGGCCCCCTAGACAGCCCCCCGGACAGCCCCCCAGACAACCCCCTAGATAGCCCCCCACCCTCCTCCCTGGACCCCAGACAGCCCCCCAGATAGCCTACTGGACAGCCCCCACCCTCTTTCTTGGACCCCGGACAACCCCCCTCCTTGGACACCGGACAGCCACCCCCCCCCCCCCACCCTCCTCCTACCATGCATAACCCCCACCATATATATCCTCATCCTGCACTGGGTACCTCACACAACTGTGTATCACTGACATAACCACACCAATCACTATATCATAAGGTCACTAAGCCCAATCTAATCTCTCTTCAAGATTCACCCTAAACCCCAATCTAATTAACATTCTGTTACTATTACTTAAGTACCAAGCACCGATCACCTACCTTGATTTTGGAGAAAAACGCACTATTAATTCCACATCTCGGATCCCAATATAAGCTCTCTTCAAGATTAACCTTAAATACTAATGGAAAAGTGGTTTTTAGAGATTGGGAAGAATATGAGAGAAGAGTGAAAACCCTAATCGAAAAGAGGAATCAAGGAGAGGATTTTAAGTAAAAAACAACAGACATTCAGAAAACCAACCAAACACTTTCTGATTGTATTAATACTTTAGAAAAAAGATACATGGGTCATTTTTTACATGTATGAGCCAACCCCATCTCAATCCAAGGCACCGTGTGGCTGGTACGACACAAAGTGTCACACTTTTATTTGAATTGACAACATTTTAAGTGATAACAACAACTAGCATACGTACAACTGACCAAACGCATTCAAATTCTATTGATACTTTAGGAAAATGATCCATGGGTAATTTTTGATGTGTATGAGTCAAACCTACCTCAATATGATGCACGTTGTGGCCGGTACCACTCAAACTGTCTCACATTTATTTGAAATGGACAATATTTTAAGTGAAAACAACAGCATGCATATGGAAAACTAAACAAATGCATTCGGATTCTTTTGATACTTTAGGAAAACGATCCATGGGTCATTTGTGACATGTCGGAGTCATCCCCGCCTCAATCCAAGGCACAGTGTAGCTGGTACCACTCAAACTGTCTCACTTTTATTTGAAATGAACTGAATTTTAAGTGAAAAAAAACAACTTGCATATGGAAAACTGACCAAATGTTTTCTGATTGAATTGATACTTCATTAAAACAATACACGGGTCATTAATGATATGTAAAAGTCAACCACACATCAATACAAGGCATGGTGTGGCCGGTACCACTCAAACTGTCTCACATTTATTTGAAATTGACAAGATTTTAAGTGAAAACAAAAACTTTCATACGGAAAACTGACCAAACGCATTTGGATTCTTTTGATACTTTAGGAAAACGATCCACGGGTCATTTTTGACATGTACGAGTCAACCTTGCCTCAATATATGGCACGGTGTTTCCGGTACCATTCAAATTGTCTCACTTTTATTTGAAATGGACAGGATTTTAAGTGAAAAGAACAACTTGCATACGGAAAACTGATCAAATTCTTTCTGATTGTATTTATACTTCAATAAAACAATCCATGGGTCATTTGTGACATGTATGAGTCAACCCTACTTCAATCTGAGGCACGGTGTGGCCATTATAACTCAGAGTGTCTGTCTTTGGTTTAAAATGGACACTATTTAAATTAAAAACAACAGAAGTTATAAAAACCTACCAAATTTATTCTGATTGGGTTCATAAATTAGAACAAGGATCCATGGGTTATTTTTGATGTGTACGAGTCAACCCCATCTCAATCTGAGGGATGGTGTGGCCGTTACCACTCAAAGTGTCTCACATTTATTTAAAATGGACAAAATTTTAAGTGAAAACAACAACTTGCATAAAAAACCGACCAAATGAATTCGGATTCAATTGATACATTTGGAAAACGATCCATGGGTCATTTATGACGTGTATGAGTCAACTTCTCTTTTGTAATGGCCTAGACCTCTTCGGCCCATTCCTTTGTCAAAAAGAAGGTCATGAAGTGTTCTGGAGGGTAAAATGGAGTTTTCCCACACTTTCCAGAATTTTGTAAGTACACACCATGTAGTGGGAGCACACACTGTGTACCCCCCTCACCGGGTATACCCCATGTTGAAGGATGTGTCCTTACCGTGTGAAATAAATGGGTACACATCGTGTATCCCATACTACACGTCGTGTAGTCCCTCCCTGCGTACACGTTACCCTCAAACCATGTGTTGACTAGTCAACAGTCATGTTCCATGTTGGATCTGTTTCCTTTCCATGTGAAATAAATGGGTACGTGCCGTGTATCCCATACTACACGCTGTGTAGTCCCTCCTCGTGTACGCGTTACCCTCAAACAGTGTGTTGACTAGTCAACGGTCGTGTACCGCGTTGAAGGCCATGTTGGAAGCTGAGTAAACGTCATGTACCATAAATTACAGGTCGTGTACTTTTGTTTTTCACTCCTATAAAAGGAGGGGTCCCCTCCTCCTTTTCAACTCACCCCTCTCCTCCCCATTCCTCTGAGCAGAGCTCTCCCAAGAGACTCGAAGGCTCTTTTTATTCCATAACTTCTTCATCTGAGCTCCGATTTAGGATCCTTCAGTGGCCATGGGATCGTAACGACGAGGCGGAACTTCTGAGCTTGGATCTATTTCCTTTCCTTCGAACTTTCCATCCCAGCATCCACTCAAGGAGGTTTTTTCAGGTTTTGACAGAAGTGACGGACGCCAAAGAACGTCTTCTAAAGTTGATCCGGGGGAGAGTTGTGATCAGAACCTATTGAAGTAGGGATCTTACCTTCGTCTCTCTAATTTTTTGCATCATGTGGTGTGGGTGTCCTCTTGTTTTTCATGAGAACTGGTTGGACCATTAAATGAAGATAATAACTGGTTAAAGATTAGGGATGGGGAAGTTTTTATTTTTATCTTTATATCCTATGATATTATGTTGTGAATTGAATGGGATTATGCCTATTGAAAATAACGATCATTGGGGGCCTTTGCTTGCGCAATTAAATGTTGCCCTATCTTTCTAGACTTTTTTTGTGAATAGAACTTGTTGAATGTGGAATTTGGTTAATCACGTAATGTTGGATGATTTAAAATCTGAAACCCTTGTGTGATCACCCCGGTTAAACAAAATGGAATAATGAACATGTGGGTGTTGGGTTGAATACATGTAATGTGATGGGGGTATTTGTGTGGGTTGTTGTGGATCAGGTGAGCAGCGGGGTTGCGGTTGGATTGGTTGCGGGTCGGTGTGAATGCTATGTTGGTGATGGGGAGCAGGGCTGCGATAAATTGTATTAAAGGGGTGATGATGTACGGTGTGGTTGTGGTTATGGTGGTTGGCAGTGGGGCTGCAGGGTTGGGTGTGAATGTGAATGAACTATGGGTTGTAAATAATAAATAAAAAGTGGAAGAGTTAATAAATGGTGGGGAATGGTAATGGAACGGTAATGTTAATCAATGTTTTGGTTGGTTATTAAGAAGGGTTTGGTTGTGTTGCTTGTGTTTTCCTAACTTGATTTGTGGATGGAAGGGATATGCTTTACAGACATTTGATATGGTTTGTTGTGGATAGTTGCCCAGTAATTAAGGAACTAATAATCGGATTCTATTGAAACATGAAAACCTAAATGGGGTTGGGGTTGTTTGTTGTATACATGCTTCGTAGTAGCAGTGTCGAGGCACGTGCTCAGTTCTCTGATTAGAATCCATAGGTTGGGATAAGTGTTTGTTATATATATATATATATATGTATATATATATATATATATATATCTGTATCTTTGTGTTTTATCGCACCCCACCCATGTTGATCACTTAGTGTCGAACACTCCCATTTCATGGGAGAGGGTGTTTTCCCCTTAGTTACTAGCTTCTTCCTGCTTCTTCTTCCCTAGGTTTTGATGGCTTGAGGCGACCTTACACCCAAGATTCTTCAGGTAGGTTTCGATTGGGTTGGTTTAGCCTAAGAATCTTTGGGCATGTTTTACTATTTCCCAAGAACCTTCGGGATGAGGCCCATGTGTGTGAGAGAGGGATACGTGGTTGTGAGGATCAGGTGTGTGCGGGCGGGATACATGGTTGTGAGGCCCAGGTGTGTGCGGGCGGGATGTGTGGTTCTTGAGGCCCAGGTGTGTGTGGGCCGGAAGAGTGTGGCAGTGTCAAGATGGTTGCTGTTAAGAAGAGCAGCTAACTTGTGGGAAATGGTGCAGGGTACCCAATACTCTTGTTCTTATATACTACTACCTATTGTGATTGTGTTTTGGTGAGTGTGGCTGGTGAGGTTGGGTGGATATAATTCCTTGCTAGGTTTCTTCTGTTGTTCTCATGGGACACTAGGATGTCTCCCCACTTGTGCATGAGAGCTTTAGGTTTCCCTACTGAGTATACTTGTATGCTCACCCTATGTTACTTTCAGGTTTCCAAGAGGACTACTAGGGCCGTTCAGGACCCTACTAGTCGGGACATTTGGAGTTGTTCCAGTTGATGTACTCTTGTTTCTTTTGGTATTGTACTTTTGAGCTTTCTTATACTTGTACCTTGTTTCAGAACTATTTAATCATGCATGTGGGATTGGTTTGGGTTTATTTCTATACACTTGTTCTTTTCCTTTTTGGTGGTTGACTTTTCCTATTTCCCGATCTTAAATAATAAAAAGGGTAATGCCTCCCATATTTGTGAAAACTCATACCCTTGGTGCTAGTCGCCACCCCGGGGCCTTCTGGAGGCAGGACTCGGGGGTCTTTATCTCCCTTTCACCATTGCCATCACAGTAGGGGCATCTTTGGTGGGAGGGGGTCATGACATCCTCAATCTGAGGCATAGTGTGGCTGGTACCACTCAAACTGTCTCACTTTTATTTGAAAAGGACTGGATTTTAATTGAAAACAGCAACTTGCATATGGAAAACTGACCAAATGCTTTCTAATTGTATTTATACTTCATTAAAAAGATCCATGGGTCCTTTTTTACATGTAAGAGTCAACCCCACCTCAATACAAGGCACGGTGTGGCTGGTATCACTCAAAGTGTATATCTTTGGTTTAAAATGGACATTGTTTTAATTAAAAAACAGACATTCAGAAAACATACCAAAAGTATTCTGATTAGTTTGATACTTTAAAATAAGGATCCATGGGTTATTTTTGATTTGTATGATTCAGCCCCATCTCAATCTGAGATATGGTGTGGTCGTTACCACTCAAATTGTCTCACATTTATTTGAAATTGACAAGATTTCAAGTGAAAACAACAACTTGCATACGGAAAATTGACCAAACGCATTCATATTCTATTGATAGTTTAGGACAATGATACATGAGTAATTTTTGATGTGTATGAGCCAACCCCTCCTCAATCCAAGGCACGGTGTGGCCGGTACCACTCAAACTGTCTCACTTTTATTTGAAATGGACATGATTTTAAGTGAAAACAACAACTTGCAAACGAAAAACTGACCAAATTCTTTCTGATCGTATTTATACATCAGAACAATAATCCATGGTTCATTTTTGATGTGTACGAGTCAAACCTGCCTCAATTTGAGGCACAGTGTGGCCAATACCGCTCAAAGATTCTCACATTTAGTTGAAATGGACAAAATTTTAAGTGAAAACAACAACTTGCATAAAAAAACCAACCAAACACATTTGGATTCTATTGAAACTTTATAAAAATGATCCATGGATCATTTAGGTCGTGTAATAGTAAACCCAGACACAATATGAGGCACTTTTTGGTCGGTACCACTCAAACTGTCTCACTTTTATTTGAAATGGATAGGATTTTAAGTGAAAACAACAACTTCCATATGGAAAACTGAAAAAATGATTTATGATTGTATTGATACTTCGTGAAAATGATACATGGGTCATTTTTGATGTGTACAAGTCAACCCCGCCTAAATCTGAGGCATGATGTGGCAATAATCACTCAAAGTGTCTCTCTTTGGTTTAAAATGGACATTGTTTTAAGTAAAAAAACAAACATTCATAAAACTGACCAAACGTATTCTGATTGTATTAATATTTTAAGACAACAATCCATGGGTCATTTTTGACGTGTACGAGTCAACCTCATATCAATTAGAGGGACGGTGTGGTTATTACCACTCAAACTGTCTCACATTTATTTGAAATGGACAAGATTTTAAGTGAAAACAACAACTTACATAAGGAAAACTGTACAAACGCATTTGGATTCTATTGATACTATAGGAAAATGATCCATGGATCATTTTTGATGTATAAGAGTCAACACCACCTCAATCCAAGGCACGGTGTGGCTAATACCACTCAAATTGTCTCACTTTTATTTGAAATGGATGGGATTTTAAGTGAAAACAACAACTTGAATACGGAAAACCAACCAAACATATTCAGATCATGTTGATACTTTAGCACAATGATCCCTGGTCCAGCCTCACACAATACACTTCTCATTTGAGGAACTCCTACCCCTATTCTAAAACATATGACATTTAATACACAAATCCCATCCTCAAACAGTGGGTTCTAGGACCAAACCAAAGTCCCTTTGGGAACCCAATAACAAATACATAATTGAATATTCATACCCACTACCCAAAATGGGGATTCATATCACATCACACCCAGGATACCAAATTACAATTATCCACATACCTACCTATTCCAAATGAAAATTCTATGAAAAACATGTAGTCTATTCTGGTAAACCATATCATATGTCGAGATTGGCAATTGTTTTCCACAAACACATCAGGAACCATTTATACATGGATACATAGTCATTTGAGGAATATAAAAATCCCATGTCCTTCCTATAACTCATCCTAGGTCTATGCACATGACCACTACCATTATCTATCTTATGGGTATCATGATCCTTGTCCACTATACCCATGTTTTTCTGTTGGTTTTTAGATATCCAACCCAAGACCATGAGTAAACATCCCATGTTCTTCCTATAACATGTAGGGTTTTTCCCTTGTGTGTATTGGTTTTGTGGTTTGAGTGAGTAGTGAATTCTAAATTTTTAATATTGTTATGGGTGTTATTTCTTTTCAATTCTAAATTTCTGAATTTTGGATATGTTGGATTCTAGCTGTATTGGTAATGAATTCTAAATTTCTAATATTGTTATATGTATTGGATTTTAAATGTATTGGATTTTAATTTTGTATTGGTGTTATGGGTGTTATTTCATTTCAATTATGGATGTATTGGATTGTTGATGTATTGGATTCTGTATTTTTCTCGTGTTGTGGTCTGAGTGAGGAATGGAATTTAAATTTCTAAATTTATGAATTCTGGATGAATTTTAGACATCCCATGTAGCCTTTTGGATTTTGGGTGTATGTGTTCTTGCAGGAATGGAGTGTATGTTGGAGGTGGATGCTGGATGCTGCTGTTATGGATTCTGGATGATGGATGCTATAGCATATGTATACCAATGGTTTTGAAAACCATTGGTATATCCTTTTGATATATATTATACCAACGGTTTGTTATAACAGTTGGTATAAACTTCTACTAACGGTTTTCCAAACCGATGGTATACCCTTTTCTTGTATATTGTACACTATATACCAACGGTTATAAACTATTGGTATAAGGGTAACATATACCAACGGTTTGTGAAATCGTTGGTATATCTCTTCCTTTAACAGATATACCAACAGTTTACACAAAACTGTCGGTTTAAGGCTATACAAAAGGCTTACTTGGCCACAGTTTGGGAAACTGTTGGTATATAATATACCAATGGTTTGCAGGCCTTTACCAACGGTTCTGAACCATTGGTAAAGAGTAGAATTCCAGTGATGTGACTTCATTTTTTCTCTTCTTCTTTGACTGAATGACTCTATCGGGTAGTTCAACATTTCTTCATCTGATCGTCATTCCTCATATCAAACTTCATATATGGAACATGGATAGTAAAACTACCCTTATTACTTCATATCTAAATAATTTGTCTGATGATATTGGGATTTTTTTTTGGATGCTCTTTAATCCAATAAATCAACCTCTATTTGTTTCACTTTTTTGCATCTGTATGAAAACTTATTCTTCAAAACATCAAATAATATATAGGTTATGACAATATATTTTCTAATTCAACAATATACAAGCTGTCTATTTAGAAACTCCACCTCCCTTTTTCTATTATTCCTTAAGTTGTTGATATTCTACAATATTGTTTCAACTTAAAAATACTTCTATCACATAAGCATTTCCCATTTTTCTACTAGCAACATCCCTAATATATTTGGTAACATAGCTAAAGCTTTTTACTACTACTCAAACATCAATATTCTCGCATAATTTTACTTCTCTACCCCATTTTATTACTTGAAAGCTTCTAACTGGTAGGGACCACCCTATTCAATTTAGTAACATCTATCCAGTGATTTACGTCTAGTAGCCTCAATCTCCCTTATCTATCTAATAGTCTAGTTTTCACTATATATGGTATCTTATATTTTCACTTATCTATAAATATATGTATTTTTATATCTTCTATTTTACATCACATGACATTGTAAAAACTTCATTACTGTATATTTGGATTTCTAGTCAAATATTTTTACATATCTCTTTGTAAAAATGTGTACAAATGTGGCTTGTATCATGAAAATATTCATGATTTTGATAACTTGAGATCATATTATCATTTTATAACTTTAGGAATATTTTTATAATATAGTTAAGGAAAATATTCTTACCAAACCTCCTGAACATAAGAATAAAAAAATTAATAACAACTTCAGAAACTCTTTCTCACCTACTTAACAAAAATATTATCTACCAAATATGTATTAAACAAAAAAAACATGTTACAAAAAAATTTCCAAAGGAACTTCAATCTCCCCCTTTGGATTTGTTGGCAACATTCGCAACAACTTTTTAATAACCCAAATTTTTCAAAACCCATTTTTTAATGCTTTTATCAAAATATATCTTTTTCCATAAAACAATTCTTGACACTACACTACTAGATAAAGAAATATTTTTGAAATAATTACATCCCTCATTGATTTTTTTTATATGATAAGATAAACTCCCTCAAATTTATCTTCTAACTAATTTTATAATTACAATAGCTTTAAATTTAAAATAAAAAGAGTTGTACATCTTATTACAAGGTTATGAAAATTTTCCCCCTTTGACCACACAATCTAGTACATGGTGGGGGAATTACATAAAAATATTTGTAAGCCTTTTGTTTCAGATGAACATGTAAATGTATCCACAATTCATAAAATCATACCCTTGTCATAGATTTGGTTAAAACATCATCAATTTAGTACTTATTTAAAATTTAATCATAGATAAAATGCCCACCAATAACCTTATTTTTCATTAAATGAAATTTAATATCAATTTCCTTATCTCCTGAATGATTTTACTGATTATTTGAAATATCAATTTCACTTTGATTATCAAAAAGAAACTTCAATGGTTTCCTAACTTCTACTCTCAAATATAATATCTGAAAATTCATCTATATCATTTTTGTACAAGCTATTCTATATTTTTTGTGCTTAAAGTTACTAAACCATAGTTCTTAATATGTTTCTAATAAAATATTCCCCCAAGAAAAAATATTCACATGATATTGACTTTATATCATTACAATACCCATCCCAATTAGTATTTGTGTATCCTTGAAAAATAATGTCACAACATATTTTATACAGCAGACCATAAGATTATATTCCTTTAACATAACTTCTATCAGTATGTGAGATTCCTTAGGATCACTCTAATATCATGCACATATTGTAAAATAATAAACAATTTCTATCCTTGAATATTTAAGATAGATAAATCTTCTTATCAAATTTTAAAACTCTTTCTGATTCACACTTTTTCCATATTCACCTTTAAACATGTTCACACAATCATAGATAAGTGTAGAAGATTATTTTATTATGATATTCCAAACCTTGGTAGACATTCCTTAAAATTCACTTCATCTTATATAATTATATATCTTTTCTTCAATTAAAAATTAAATATTAGAAGGAATTTTAATTTTCTGATCATTTAAAAAATCATCATTTTTTCAAAAAAAACTGCATATATTTTATCCCATACACCTAAAAGTATTATATCATTAACATAAACAATGACAGTGGGAATAATCTTTATCATTTCATTGATATAAATTTTTTTATCAAATTTTCCTTTAAAAAAGTTTATCCCAATTAGGAAACTATCATATTTAGATTACCACACATGTGGAGTATGTTTCATCCTATACAAATATTTCTTCAAATTCCATACCATGGATCCATAATTTTCAAGAATGATCCCACTATTTTGTTAATGTAATGATATTCTTCAATTTTCCCATTTTAGAATTTTCAGTTTATATCCATTTGACAAACTTTGTGACAATGATGTGCAACAACTACATAGAACATTCTTATAGTTTCATGTCACTTAATAGGGGAAAATGTGTCTTCAAATTAAAATCCTAACAACTATGAGTAATCATTATAATTAAGTTATTCATTATTTTTTAAAATATCTCTATTTTTATTCATCTTTTTTCCTAATACCCAATGTTTTCCTATAAAATTATATCCTGACGGTCATGGAACAAGTTCCCTGGTTCCTTTCTTCTCAATCTTATATAACTATTAATTTATAGCTTTTACCCATACTTAATGTTCAAAACCACTGAAACTAATTCTGATTCTACCTATGAGATAATTGATGATTTATTCTCTAACATAAATTTCCGTCTAGTATGCACTAGGGATTTATAATTTACAATGATGTTTTCAGATTCAACATAAATTTACAAATTATAAAATTTAAAATATTTATTTATTATATCACTTTCCTCCAAAGAAGATTTATATAAATCATCTGGTACATAATTTATAATGTCATGAACCCCAACCATCAGATTTGGTGATAGAAATATGAAGTGTATTTAAAAAACAACTTAAAATACCTAGTACTTTATAACTTCCAACGAACTTTTTTGTTTTAGGTTTTGGATATTTAGGAAAAAACCTTAAAAAAATTAGATGATAAAAAATTATTATAAAATAACTAATTCACTTTGTGTACACCAACTCCTTAAATGAATCAATCCATTTTATAAATTCTAAATTTCTTATAAAAAATAATTTAAAACATGTGATGAGCATTAAATTTCCCATTAAGGGGTTTTAAAACCTAGAAAAATAATTTTCATGAATAAATATTTTAAAATTATTAGAACATATTATATCATATATAAATTTGTAACAACCCAAACCCGAAAAACCACACGAACAGTGCTAAATGGGTCAGGTACTACTACCTAAGGCACACCTCCCTGAACGCCAAAGGTTGCTAACTAACAGCAAGGGTCTTATAGGTATAGTAGGGAGGATATACCCTAACTGAGGATAATAATAATGGTACTGGTCCAAGTATAATAATAAAGATGCAGTGGAATAAATGACTCAGTAGACTCGAACCAGACCCGCAGAGTGGAAGCAAATTCAATCTCAATAAATATCGGAAGCAACAAATATAACAACAGCAACATAAATTAAACACAAAAACATGATGAACACCACTTGTAACTAGCACTGAACAACAAACATGCATCCAAAATAGGTCATACATGTATTCATATATAAAAAGGTGTCGATTTCTAACCAACTTTAGCTACATATAATATAAGTATTATACTACAGGAAAGGAAACAAAACAAGATAAACTCCATCTAGGCAAGACCTCAAGGTCCAGACCATCTCCATGAAACAGCTAATGTAGCCTAGCTCCTGAAGCTGGACTCTTTCCTGCACGTAAATCCATAAAGTCTGTACACATCTGAAAGGGCCTTTATAGGGTGTGAGATGAATCTCAGTAGGATACCACCCAACAGTGCGTACCTAATATAAGTGTTTAAGTAGTCATGCATTGATAAGGAAAATAGTAAACAGTACGATGCACAAATATACACAAACTCCATTGGTGCTCAGTGGCCACCATGGAGAGTCACCTACTTCAACCAACGTCGGAATCTCTGTTGTGTAACCCGGCACCATGTGCCCCCTGACACGGCGTGTCTCAAGTAGCGACGTCCCAAAGGCACACCCAAGAATAGTAACCTGGCACATTGTGCCTCTGGACACCTCGTGCCTCAAGTACCGACGTCTTGAAGGCACGCCTAATAAGTAACCCAAAGAAATAGTGATGCCTGTCCTCAAATAAATAACTGTATGGACATCGATGTCTTCCCTCAAAAAAAGAGCCGGAGGGACAACGATACCTGCCCTCAAATCAAGTAACTGGAGGGACAGTGATACTTGCCCTCAAATAAGTAACCGGAGGGACAGCGATACCTTCCCTCAAATCATGGTGACCCCCATCCCCTAACCTGATATCCTCAAAGCTATCCCCTGGAGGCTCTTTAACACCCACGTGGCTTCCTATGGCAATCACCCCCAACTAAAGTACCTAAACTGTATCTACGGGGGCCTCTACCAACAAAAGTCGTCAAAACCACTTCATCACGGAGTATCTCTATGTGCACACTACTCAAACTTCCGGGTGAGCCGTAATCACAAAAATAGTACCTAATCCACCACACATCTAACACCTTGTGTCCCTGAAATGATGTCACTCAAGTCTGATGGCCTCGCCATCCTAGTAACCTGGGTCATGCCCAACCTGACGGTCATCCTGCCTCAAGCCGACGTCCATGATGCCCAATCCCGTGGTCAAAACCACCTAATGTAACCCCAGTCCAAGCCCAACCTGATAGTCGTACTGCCTCAAGACGATTTCCATGATGCTGAATCCCATGGTCCAAACCACCCAATGTAACCTGGTCCAAGCCCAACATGTGATCAGCATCACTCTATAATATCCAGGCCATGCCCATCATAACCCAAAGGTTCCAGCAAATGCAATTCAACATTTACATATAAAACACATTTAAAAAAAACACAAAACAGTAAAAACCATCTAAACAGATGAATTTCACTAAGCAAGTGTTGTCCCATACCAGCACTGAAGTTTCTAAGGTCTCCAACAATTCATATCAGGGTTTAAATAACTAAACCTAATATTTTAATCTAAAACAAATCAAGTATGATCACTTTGGAAACCCTAGATAAAATTCCCCATGTGAGCAACGGCCTCTTTCCTGGCCCTGCCCAATCAAGACAAGACAAAGGGCATACCCAAAGGTATCCCATAGGTCTAATAAGAAATTTAAAAAGTGGTAGTAGATAAATTAGGTTCTCTCTCAAAATACCTGAAAAGGCGCCAAAGGATGAACTACCCTAATGATTACAAAAACACAAAAAGAGGTATGCACCACATAACTCATATTAGTATTATGTTACTCCTCCGATAACAGCCTCCAATTAGGTCTAAAACATGGTAGATCTAAAAAATAATCGAAACCTTTCAAACCCCAAAAAACTCATTCTAGAATAGAAATCCATAAAAACAGCTCAAGTGGAATCAAGGGATTACCGAGGGGGTTCTAACACATCAAATGATGTTTGAAACGGGGTTCGGATGAAGATCTGGGAAGGATTTGAAGGTTAAGTTGGCTCTCCCAATGTGACCCACAAGAGGGAGGAAGAAATATAGAGAAATGGAAAATCTTGAGTGGCTTGGAACCTTAAAACCCAAACTTTATGTGGCCCCACAGTTACCATATATAGTTTGGTAAACTGTGTTCCACCTGTGCGGTTTCTACTATCTCACTTAGGGACTTTGCATGGCTTTCTCGCACGGTTTTTCAAACCATGCGCCACCCATGTGGAGCCCACTTTCAAGGGTGCACAGTTTCCTGACCTGGACGCATGGTTTGTTCAAACCGTGAACCAACTGTGCACCCATGTATAACCTCCAAAACTTTAAAAAAATTTCCTAGATTCTTCTAGTTTTCTCAGAACAAGCCAAAAAATCAAACAGGGTCAGGATTTTGACCTGTTCCAAAAACCTAGGTTCTTACAATCTCCCCACCTTAACATAGCTCATCCTTGAGCTATCATATGAAACACAGATATGGAACCAAACATACCACCCCGATCAAAGCAACCTGTAATTTCCCAATCACAAGGTTTTATCTAAATTTCTCAAGGGGATCCCCACCCTAGGAATCGCCTAAATCGGTCTCTACCTGACAAAACTCAGAACAAGAAAAAGTTTGCAAACCTATTTCAAGACTCAAGGTCCTCTCATGACGCATCCTCACCCCTTCCCCTCATTGACACCCTCGTGCTACTTCCAACATCCAATGTATCCCACACCGCATTGGTGTCTGCCTCCGTGAGGTCCTGCATCCCATGGATGCTCAAAACGAACCTAGTGCCTAGCACCTCAAGTAACCTGCATTCTAGATGCCCTGATGCCCATGCCACCTGAAGTAACCTGCATCCTCGACGCCACGATGCCCATAGAACCTCATGTAACCCAATCCTCAATGCCCCTGATGCTATGCATCTCATATATATACATATAAATATATCACGCACCTGATATGGCACCAATCCCACTAACTAGCCTCTAGTCAGTCAACATAGATCATGTCCATCATGCGCACTCAAAATGGGCATTCCTCTATAGGTCATGCCATAAGAGAACAAGGAAATCACATCCAAACCCATCGTGTGCATCTAACCGACATCGGCTCACCAGCCTGCTCAGCCTCTGGCAGCTCCACGGCGTGCACCTGGCCTGAAGCAGAGCTGCCTAATGCCTGACCTCCCTGCTATGGTGCTACAGTCACCAGCCACTAACCTCTCAGATGGATCCTGATGTCTCTGTCACGTCCTCTACGTGTAGATAAACCTCAGCTACCCTCTCCTGGCACCGAACCTGAACCAACTCCTGATGTCACCGTCTATCATGGTCCTTGCATGATGGCTGTCTGAGAAAAATGCCTGCAGAACCTTTCTAAATTCCCGACCTTTCCACATGACCGGAACTCCTTTGGAGGCCTATCGCACAAGGTAAAAACATGTTATGGATATCCACACTAAAAACAAATCACTGAATAACTTCTATGAGGTGTTCTAGCTGAGTCCTCGGCATAACCGCCCTGCTGGAACTCATCTCGTCCTCGCTTCCTACTCTCTGAACCATCACCTGATGCCGTCAGACTGACCTGGGGCCTATCCCTTTGATTGCCCTCCAAAATGAGTGCCTGATTCACCACATCTGAGAAAGAATCTATCCTAAATATATTTACCTGGATCCGAATGTTGTGTCGTAAGACATCCTTGAAAAGTCTCACCCTAGCCGTGTCATCGCTTACCATAACAGGCACAAATCCAGACAACTCAGTGAAATTAGCTGCATAGTCCATGACAGACATTTCTCCCTACTGAAGACCCAAGAACTCCTGAGCTCTCTCTAATCTCAGTGTCTATGGGTAAAAGAGCTCGAAGAACATGTTCTCGAAGTCCTTCCATGCCAATCCCTCGTGCCTGCGATCCTGAACCAACACATCCCACTAGTGCTTTACTGGTCCTCGCAGTATGTACGTCTACAGCTTGACCCTCCACCCTGGAGGTGTCTCGAGCTGCTCAATGATCATTTGAATGATCTTTATCATGTTCTCAGTCGAATGCGGACCACCCTCACCCTGAAAAAGCGGTGGGTGATGCAACTGGAACTACCACATTAGATAATCCATAGATGGCTCTGTACCCTACGCACCTCTGTCGATCCCCTGTAAGACACATACCAGGCTCGCTCAGAGCTCCTCATCGTGACATGGCCCAAACACTACCAAACCCAGCTGATGTCCTGTCTGCACTGGATCCTGAACCTAATCCTATCCCTGAGCCTATACCTGCAGCTCCTGCTCTTCCTGCATCGGATCTAGAACCTGATCTTGCACCTCTGGCACTATACCATCTCCCGTCTGATTCTCCATCTAAGTCGCCCCAAAAGGAACCTGATTTATACCGTAAATGGTCAGACATCCCACATACATAAAAATTTATATATATATAACACAGATAAGGAAATCAGAAAAAGTCAGTGCACAACTAATACCCTTACTCTCCCCCACCGCAACTCATGTCCCACAGCATCCCGGCCTCATGGCCTCCTTACCCACCCCTAACAGAGACAAGTATCAAAAGTACCTCAGGCCATGCCCGTCCTGACAACTAATGTTTCCTCAAACTGACGACTGAGTCACCTAATCCTGGTGATCAAAATCACCTCAACTTAAGTACCTGCCTACTCATGCAAGAGCCAGACACAAATATCATGCCACAAGCAATTCTACAAATATAAAAACCATGGCATACACATTGCAACAACAAGAAATGCTATCAGTAATTTCACCTATTCACATCTCAAAGCATATAAAGCATGGAAATTTATTTTATTCACATGGTATTATCACTTCACAAGTCATACGTGCAATTATGAAATTGAAATACCCTAAAAATGTGCCTATCAAAATCCAAGAAGACAAGCCTTGCCATATCGGGCTAAGTTCTAATTCATCCTTACCACACTGGGTCAAGGGTTACCTACCACAATCAATAACATCACACACCAAGTGAGCCACTTAGGTGGAAATAATATAAACTTTAATCTGAGAAAAATCACACAGCAATTACCACCCATGGAAACTTGGTCCATCTCTCATACTTGGGGCTATAGGCACCCAAGAACAAGCTAGAAACCCAGTTCCAGTAACAACTTATCTTCAATCTACCATATCCCAAATAGTAAAATCAGCATAAATAAAACAGAAGTCTCAATCTCATTAGTAGCTAGTAAAACACTGCTATGGAATCCCTATCACGAACTCCTCTAATACCACTTTGTAACGACCCGGACCCGAACAGCCATCCAAACAATGCTAAATGGGTCGGGTGCCACTACCTTAGGTGAACCTCCCCGAACACCAGAGGCTTCCGACTAATAGAGAGGGTATTATAGGTATAGTGGAGTGGATATACCCCCTCGGAGGATAATAATAATGGTACTGGTCCAAGTATAATAATAAAGATGTAGCAGAATAAATGACTCAGCAGACTCAAACCAGACCCGCAGAGAAAAAGCACATTCAATATCAATAAACATTTTAAGCAATAAATATAACAACAATAGTTGAAAGTAAATACAATAGCATGGTGAACACCACTTGTAACTAGCACTGAACAACAAACATGCATCCAAAATAGGTCATACATGTATTCATATATAAAAATGTTCCAATGGCTAACCAACTATAGCTACATAACATATAATCATGCTAATACAGAAAAGGAATCAAAACAAGATAAAATCCATCTAGGAAAGACCTCAAGGTCCATACCATGTCTAGGAAACAGCTAATGCAGCCCAGATCCTGAAGCTGGCCACTTTCGTGCACATAAATCCATAAAGTCTGCACGTGTCCCGAAGGGCCCATATAGGGTGTGAGATGAATCTTAGTAGGATAAAACCAAATGGTGAGTACCTAATATAAGTGTTTAATCAGGCAAGCATTTATAAGGAAAACAGTAAATCGTACAATGCACAAACAAACACAAACTCCAATGGTTCTCAGCGGCCACCATGGAGTGTCACCTGCTTCAGACAACGCTGGAATCTATGTCGTGAATCCCAACACCATGTGCCCCCTGACACCGTGTGTCTCAAGTACCGACGTCCCAAAGGCACGCCCATAAATAGTAACCCGGTACCTTGTGCCTCCTGACACCTCGGGCCTCATGTACCGACGTCTCGAAGGCACGCCCAAGAAGTAACCCAGAGGAACAGTGATGCATGTCCTCAAATAAATAACCAGATGGACAATGTTGTCTGCCCTCAAAAAATGGCTGGAGGGACAGGGATACCTACCCTCAAATCAAGTAACCAAAGGGACAACGATACCTACCCTCAAATAAGTAATCGGAGGGACATCGATACCTGTCCTGAAATCACGGTGGGCCTCAGACCCCAACCCGATAGCCTCAAATCTATCCCCTGGAGGCTCCTCACCTCCCATGTTGCTTCCTAGGGCAAGAACCCCCAAACAAAGTACCTACCAAATCCAACACACATCTGACACCTCATGTCCCTACAACATGAGGCCCGAGGTGTCAGGAGGCACAAGTGGTCCAAACCACCTCATCACAGAGTATCTCTGTGTGCAAACTATTAAAGTTCCAGGTGAGTGGTAATCACCAAAATATTACCTATGCCACCACACATCTGACACCTCATGTCCCTACGACCATGTTGCTCAAGTCTGATGGCCTCACCCTCCAAGTAACCCAGGACATGCCCAACCTAACAATCATCATGCCTCAAGCCAACATCCATAACGCCCAATCCCATGGTCAAAACCTCCCAAAGTAACCTCGGGAGAAGCCCAACCTAACAGTCATATTGCCTCAAGCCGACGTCCATGACACCCAATCCCATGGTCAAAACCACCCAAAGTAACCTGGGAAAGCACAACCTGTGATCAGCATCACTCAACAATATCTGGGCCACACCCATCATAACCAGAAGGTTCCAGCATATGCAATTCAACATTTACATATAAAACACATTTAAGCAGAACACATAACAGGAAAAACCATCTAAATAGATGAATTTCACTAATCAAGGGTTGTCCCATACCAGAACTAATGTTTATAAGGTCTCCAACAGTTCATATCATGGTTTAAATAACTAAACCTAATATTTTAAACCAAAATAACTCATGTATTATCACTTTGGAAACCCCGGACAAGATGCACCATGTGAGCAACGACCTCTCGCCTAGCCCTACTCAATCAAGCCAAGACAAAGTTCATACCCAAAGGTATCCCATAAGTCTAATAATAAATTTAAAAAGAGGTAGCAGATAAATTTGGGTCTCTCTCAAAATACCCAAAAATGCGTTGAAAGCCGAACTACCCAAATGACCACGAAAACACAAAAAGAGGTATGCACCACCTACCTCGTAATAGTACGATGTTACTCCTCCGATAACAGTCTCCAATTAGGTCCAAAACGTGGTAGATCTACAAAATAATCCAAACTGATCAAACCCCAAAAACTTGTTCTAGAACATAAATCAACAAAAATGAATCAAGGGGAATCAAGGCCTTACCAAGGGGGTTCTAATGCATCAAATGATTTTCTAAATGGGGTTCGAATGAAGATCGAGGAAGTATTTGAAGGTCCGGCCATCTCTCCTCGTGTGAGCCACAAGAGGGAAGAAGAAAGATGGAGAAATGGAAAATCCTAAGTGGCCCGGAACCTAAAACCCCAAACTTTAAGTGGTTGCAGGATTACCCTACACGGTTTTGAAAATCGTGCACCAACCGTGTGGTTGCAATTTTTTCACCCAGGGAATTCGCATGGCTTTCCCACATGGTTTGTCAAACCTTGTGTCGCCCCTGTGGAGCCCACTGTCAAGGGTGCATGGTTTCCTGGGTTGGATGCACGGTTTGTTCAAACCTTACGCCAACCGTGTGCCCCTGTACGACCTCCACAACTTTAAAATTTTTTCCTAGATTCTCCCAATTTTCTCAGAACAATCCAAAAATTCAAACATGGTCAGGATTTTGACCCATTCCAAAATCCTCGGTTCTTACAAAGTTACTTTTTTAAAATAAGAATCATTTTGAGAAATTAATTTCAAAATTAATATTTGAAAAATAGTTGGATTTATCCATGAAAATCAATTTAAAATAATAATAACTTTGTCGATTAAAATGATACTTGACAGCTCTTATAAAACTCTTTTGTCCACATAGTAGTATCACTAGTAGGACAATATCACATTGAGGTCATGGGTTCACTCCTCATTCCAAATTATCTAAATTGATATGCAATCAAAAAAATCATTTTAAGAAAACTTTTTTCTATAGATCCTTCTTTCTCATAAATAAACAATTAAATCATTTCCAAAATATTCTTGAATTATTTTCAAAGAATAAAATAATTTTACATTCTCAATACTTTTTCAAAATATATTTTTTCATAAAAAACTTTAGAGTTTGTAGAAATCCATGAATTTAAAAAATTCAATGGAAGATTCGGAACATACCTTAATAATTAAATTTAAAACAAATGTTTTATTCAAATTCATGGAATAATAATGATATGCATAATGCATAGCCATTTATATATTCATATACAACATCCATAATTACAATAAAATGATAAATTTAATAATGTAAAATATTTTTAAGATACTTTTGTAAAATAGATTATATTTTCTTTTAAGTAACACTTATACATAACATTATAGTTAGAAGATAATTAAATTCCTTTACATAAATATGAATTTTTAAAACATGCATTTTTTTAAATGAAAATCATGATTTCTTTTGAAAATAAGAATTTTATAAAACACGTAACACCCTTAAAAATACTCAAATCATATTTTAAATAAGATAAAAATAATAATAATAATATTTTTAAAAGCATTATTTTATTGGTGTTTTGAAACCTAAAAATTCATATATACTTTTGAAAATAATTTTCTCCCTTACATTTTATTTGAAGAAGACCTATTATTATTCTTTTTCGAATAAAACTCATTCAATCTCTCTCTCTCTAACTATTTCTCATACTCCACTGAACTAGGAAAAAAAGAAAGAAAATAAGGGATACAACCATCCCCATATAGTCTGCCTCACTCAAACAAATCCTCTTCCTCACCAGCCTCTTTACTAGCCTATTTTCACAAACTTATAAATAATTCATTCATTATTTTTTAAAATTTCTCTATTTTTATTCAGCTTGTTTCTTAATACCCAATTTTTTCATATAAAATTACATCCTGACAGTCATGAAACAAGTTCCCGGGTGCCTTTATTCTCAATCTTATCTAACAATTAATTTATAGCTTTTACCCATTCTTAATGTTCAAAAACCTATGAAACTAATTCTGATTCTACCTATGAGATAATTGATGATTGATTCTCTCACATAAATTTTCGTCTAGTATGCACATGAGATTTATAATTTACAATGATGTTTTCATATTCAACATAAATTTAAAAAGTATAAAATTTTTAAACATTTCTTTCTTCTATCACTTTCCTCCTCATAAGATTCATATAAATCATTTGGTACTTAATTTTTAATGTCATGAACCCCAACCATCAGATATGGTGATAGAAATATGAAGTGTATTTAAAAAACAACTAAAAAATACCTAGTACTTTATAACTTCCAATGAAATTTTTTGTTTTAGGTTTTGGATAATTAGGAAAAAACCTTACAAAAAATTAGATTATAAAAAATTATTATAAAATAACTAATTCACTTTGTGTACACTAACTCCTTAAATGAATCCATCCATATTATAAATTCTAAATTTCTTATGAAAAATAATTTTAAAGATGGGATGAGCATTAAATTTCCCATTAAGGGGTTTTAAAACCTTGAAAAATAATTTTCATGAATAATTATTTAAAAATTATTAGAACATTTTATATCATATATAAGTATTTGATATATAAATTTTTAATGACCCAGACCCGAAAAGCCACCTGAACAGTGCTAAATGGGTCCGGTACTACTACCAAAGGCGCACCTCCCTGGATGCAAAAGGCTGCCAACTAGCAGCGAGGGTCTTATTGGTATAGTAGGGAGGTTATACCCTAATAGAGGATAATAATAATGGTACTGGTCCAAGTATAATAATAAATATGTAGCGGAATAAATGACTCAGTAGACTCAAACCAGACCTGTAGAGTGGAAGCACATTCAATATCAATAAATAGAAGAAGCAATAAATATAACAACATCAGCAGAAAGTAAACACAACAACATCATGAACACCACTTGTAACCAGAACTGAACAATAAACATGCATCCAAAATTGGCCGTACATGTATTCATATATAAAAAGGTTCCAATGGCTAACCAACTTTATCTATATAAGATATAAGTATGCTAATACAGGAAAGGAAACCAAATAAGATAAACTCTAGCTAGGAAAGACCTCAAGGCCCAGGCCATCTCCATGCAACAGCTAATGTAGCCTTGATCTTGAAGCTGGCCTCCTTCCTGAACGTAAATCCATAATGTCTGTACGCGTCCTAAAGGGCCTGTGTAGGGTGTGAGATGAATCTTAGTAGGATACCACCCAACGGTGCGTACCTAATATAAGTGTTTAAGAAGGAATGAATTTATAAGGAAAATAGTAAACAATATGATGCACAAATAAACACAAACTCCAATGGTGCTCAGGGGCCACCATGGAGAGTCACCTACTTCGGCCAACACCGGAATCTCTAATGTGTAACCTGGCATCATGTATCCCCTGACACCACGTGTCTCAAGTACCGACGTCCCGAAGGCACGCCCAAGAATAGTAACCTGGCACCTTGTACCTCTACACATCTCATGCCTCATGTATCGACGTCCTAAAGGCATGCCTAATAAGTAACTTAGAGAAACAGCGATGCATGTCCTCAAATAAATAACTGGATGGACAGTGATGTCTTCCCTCAAAAAAATAGCTGGAGGGACAGGGATACCTACCCTCAAATCAAGTAACTGGAGGGACAGTGATACTTTCCCTCAAATAAGTAACCAGGGGGACAACGATACCTTCCCTGAAATCATGGTGACCCCTATCCCCCAACTAGATATCCTCAAAGATATCCCCTGGAGGCTCCTCAACACCCACGTGGCTTCCTATAGAAATCACCCCCAACCAAAGTACCTAAACCTCATCTATAGGGGACTCTACACACAAAAGTGGTCAAAACCACCTCATCTAGAAGTATCTATATGTGTACACCACTCAGAGTTCTGGGTGAGCGGTAATCACCAAAATAGTATCAAAGCCACCACACATCTGACACCTTGTGACCCTAAAACCATGTCGCTCAAATCTGATGGCCTTGCCATCACAGTAACCCGGGTATGCCCAACCTGACATTCATCCCACCTCAAGCCAACATCCATGACGCCCAATCTTGTGGTCAAAACCACCCAAAGTAACCCTGGTCCAAGCCCAACCCGATAGTCATACTGCCTCAAGTGATGTCCATGAAGCCCAATCCCATGGTCCAAAACACCCAATATAACCCGG
The DNA here is from genome assembly GCA_963277665.1 of Viscum album. NCBI lineage: Eukaryota > Viridiplantae > Streptophyta > Magnoliopsida > Santalales > Viscaceae > Viscum > Viscum album. The sequence continues at coordinate 352,612,127 of OY728123.1, forward strand.
GCCAAGCCCAACATGTGATCAGCATCACTCTAAAATATCTAGGCCACGCCCATCATAACTCTAAGGTTCCAGCAAATGCAATTCAACATTTATATATAAAACACTTTTAATCAAAACACATAACAGGAAAAACCATCAAAACAGATGAATTTCACTAAGTAAGTGTTTTCCCATACCAGCACTGAAGTTTCTAAGGTCTCCAAAAATTCATATCAAGTTTTAAATAACTAAACCTAATATTTTAAAAGAAAACAACTCAAGTATAATCACTTTGGAAACATCGGATAAAATGCCCCATGTGAGCACTGACCTCTTGCCTGAACCTGCCCAATCAAGACAGGACAAAGATAATACCCAAAGGGATCCCATAGGTCTAATAAGAAATTTAAAAAGTGGTAGTAGATAAATTAGGGTCCCTCTCAAAATACCTGAAAATGCGCCAAAGGCCATGCTACCCAAATGACCACGAAAATACAAAAAGAGGTATGCACCATCTACCTCATACTAATATGATGTTACTCATCCGATAAGAGCCTCCAATTAGGTCTAAAACGTGTTATATCTACAAAATAATCAAAACCTCTCAAACCCCATAAACTCATTCTAGAACAGAAATCAAAAAAACGTCTCAAGGGGAATCAAGGCCTTACCGAGGGGGATCTAAAGCATCAAATGATGTTCGAAACGGGGTTCATATGAAGATTCGGGAAGGATTTGAAGGTCCTTCCGGCTCTCCCCATGTGACCCACAAGAGGGAGGAAGAAATATGGAGAAATGGAAAATCCCAAGTGGCCTGGAACCTAAAAACCCAAACTTTAAGTGGACTTAGAGTTACTCCATACAGTTTGGAAAACTGTGCGCCAACCATGTGGTTTCTACTGTCTCACTCAAGGACTTTGCAAGGCTTTCCCGCAAGGTATGTCAAACCATGCGCCGCCCGTGTGGAGCCCACTTTCAAGGGTGCACAGTTTCCTGTCCTGACTGCACGGTTTGTTCAAACTATGCACCAATCGTGCACCCCTGTATGACCTCCACAACTTTAATATTTTTTCTGAGATTCTCCCAGTTTTCTCAGAACAACCCAAAAATTCAAATAGTGTTGAGATTTTGACCTGTTTCAAAAACCTAGGTTCTTAAAATCTCCCCACCTTGATATAGCTCTTCCTCGAGCTATCATACGAAACACAGAGATGGAACTGAACATACCACCCTGATCAAAGCAACCCGAACATTCCCAGTCACAAGGTTCTATATAAATTCCTCTACGGGATCCCCACCTTAGGAATCGCCAAACTAGGTCTCTACCTGATAAAACTCAGAACAAGAAAAGGTTCGCAAACCTGTTTCAGTACTCAAGGTCCTCTCTTGACGCATCCTCACCCCTGCACCTCATTGACGCCCTCGTGCCACTTCTGACATCCAACATATCCCACACTGCATTGGTGTCCGCCTCCATGAGGACCAGCATCCCATGGATGCTCAAAACAAGACTTGTGCCTAGCACCTCAGGTAACCTTCATTCTAGATGCCCCGATGACCATGTCACCTCAAGTAACCCGCATCCTCGAGGCCCCGATTCCCATGACACCTCAAGTAACCCACATCGTCAATGCCCCTGATCTACGCATCTCATATATATACATATAAATATATCACATGCATGATATGGCACCAATCCCACTAACTATCCTATAGCCAGTCCACATAGATCATGTGCATCACATTCACTCAAAACAGACATTCCTCTACAGGTCATGCGATAAGAGAACAGGGAAATCATGTCCACACCTGTCATGTACCTCTAATCATCATCGGTTCACCAGCCTGCTCAGCCTCTGGCAGCTCCACGGCGTGCACCTGGCCTGAAGCAGAGCTGCCTAATACCTGACCTCCCTACGGTGATGCTACAATCACTGGCCACTAACCCCTCAGCTAGATCCTTTTGTCTCTGTCATTTCCTCCACATGCAGCTAAACCTAAACTACCCTCTCCTGGCATCGAACCTGAACCAACTCTAAATCCCACCATCTGTCCTAGTCCTTGAATGATGGCTGTCTGAGAAGGATGCCTGCAGAACCTTTCCAGTGCCCGACCTTTCCACATGCATGACACTCCTTTGGAGGCCTATTGCACTGGGTCCCAACATGTCATGGATGTCCACACTAAAAACAAACCACTAAATAACTACTATGATGTGGTCTAGCTGAGTCCTTGGCCTAACCACCCAACTGAAACTCATCCCGTCCTCGCTTCCTGCTGTCTGAACCATCACCTGAGGCCACCTGACCAACCTGGGGCATATCCCTTTAATTTCCCTCCGCTATGAGTTCCAGAATCACCACCTCTGAGAAAGAAGCTAGCCTGAATATATTTACCTGGATCTGAATGGTGTGTCGTAAGCCATCCTTGAAGCGTCTCACCCTATCCGCGTCATCGCTTACCCAACCATACACAAAGCCAAAAAACTCAATGAAATTAGATGCATAGTACATGAAGGACATTTTTCCCTACTGAAGAATGAAGAACTCCTGAGATCTCTCTGATCTCAGTGTATATGGGTAAAAGTGCCCGAAGAACCCATTCTTGAAGTCCTTCCATGCCAATCCCTCATTCATGCGATCCTGAACCTTCACATCCCAGCTGCACTTTGCTGGTTCTCACAGCATGTACGTCGCCAGCTTGACCCTCCACCTTGGAGGTGTCTTGAGCTGCTCAATGATCATTCGCATGCTCTCTATAAAGTTTTGAGCCGAATGCGGACCACCCTCACCCTGAAATAGTCGTGGGTGCTGCAACTGGAACTCCTGCATTAGATTATCCATGGATGGCTTTGTACCCTGTATGCCTCTATAGATCCCATGAAAGACATGTACCAGGCTCCCTCAAAGCTGCTCATCGAGACATGGCCCGAATGCTGCCAAACCCGGCTGCTGTCTTGCCTGCACTAGATCCTGAACCTAATCCTGTCCCTGAGCCTGTACCTGTGGCTCCTACTCTGCCTGCATCGGATCCTAAACCTGATCCTGCTTCTATGGCACTGTATCATCTCCCGTCTGATGCTCCATCTGAGTCACAGATAAGGAAATGAGAAAACATTTAGTGCACAACTACTACCCTTACTCTCCCCCACCGCAACTCATGCCCCATAGCATCTCAGCCTCATGGCCTCCTTACCCACCCCTAATAGAGCCATGTATCAAAAGTAACTCGGGCCATGTCCGTACTGACAACTAATGTTGCCTCAAATCGATGACTGAATCGCCCATTCCTGGTGATCAAAATCACCTCAATTTAAGTACCTGCATACTCATGCAAGAGCCAGACCCAAATATCCAGCCACACGCAATTCTACAAATATACAAATCATAGAATACACATTGCAAAAACAAGCAATTCTATCAGTAATTTCACTTATTCACATCTCAAAGCATACAAATCATGGAAATTGATTTTATTCACATGGTATTATCACTTCACAAAGCATACGTACAGTTATGAAATTGAAATACCCTAAAAATGTGCCTATCAAAACCCAAGAAGATGAGCCTTGCCATATCAGGCTAAGGTCTAATTCTTCCTTACCACACTGGTTTAAGGATTATGTTTCACAATCAATAACATCCCACACCAAGTGCGCCACTGAGTTGGAAATCATATAAACTATAATCTGAGAAAAATCACACAGCAATTCCCACCCATGGAAACTTGGTCCATCCCTCATACCTGGGGTTGCAGGCTCCAAAGCACAAGCTGGGAACCGAGTTCCAATAACAAACTATCTTCAGTATACCATTTCTCGAATAGTAAAACTAGCAGAAATAAAAGATAAGTCTCAATCTCATTAGTAGCCAGTAAAACACTACTAATAAATCCCTGTCAAGAACTCCTCTAATACCACTTTGTAATGACCCGGACCCAAACAACCACCCAAACAGTGCTAAACGAGTCGGGTTCCACTACCTTGGGTGCACCTCTTCGAATGCAAAAGGCTTCTGACTAATAGCGAGGGTCTTATAGGTATAGTGGGGAGGCTATACCCTCTCAGAAGATAATAATAACAGTACTGGTCCAAGTATAATAATAAAGATGCAGCGGAATAAATGACTCAGCAGACTCGAACCAGACCCGCAGAGCGGAAGCACATTCAATCTCAATAAATAGTGGAAGCAATAAATATAACAACTGCAGTGGAAAGTAAACCCAACAGCATGCTGAACACCACTTGTAACTAGCACTGAACAACAAACATGCATCCAAAACAGGTCATACATGTATTCATATATAAAAAGGCGCCAATGGCTAACCAACTATAGCTACATAAAAAATAAGTATACTAATACAAAAAAGGAAAAAAACAAGATAAAATTAATCTAGGTAAGACCTCAAGGTCCATACCATCTCCAGGCAATAGTTAATGCAGCCCACCTCCTGAAGCTAGCCACTTTCCTGCACAAAAATCCATAAAGTCTGCACGTGTCCCAAAGGGCCCGTGTAGGGTGTGAGATGAATCTTAGTAGGATAAAACCAATGGTGCGCACCTAATATAGTGTTTAAGCAGGCATGCATTTATAAGGAAAACAGTAAACCGTACGATGCACAAATAAACACAAACTTCAATGGTGCTCAGCGGCCACCATGGAGTGTCACCTGCATCGGCCAATGCCAGAATCTCTGTCGTGAAACACAGCACCATGTGCCCGCTGACACCGTGTTTCTCAAGTACCGACGTCCCGAAGGCATGCCCAAGAATAGTTACCCGGCATCTTGTGCCTCCTGACACCTAGGGCCTCATGTACCGATGTATCGAAGGCACGCCCAAGATGTAACCCGGAGGAACAATGATGCATGTCCTCAAATAAATAACTGGATGGACAGCGATGTCTACCCTCAAAAAAATATCTGGAGGTATAGGGATACCTTCCCTCAAATCAAGTAACCGAAGGGACAGCATTACCTACCCTCAAATAAGTAACCAAAGGGACAGCGATACCTGTCCTCAAATCACGACGAGCCTCAACCCCAACCCGATTGCCCCAAAGCTATCCCCTGGAGGCTCCTCACCTCTCACGTTGCTTCCTATGGAAAGCACCCCAACCAAAGTAACTAAAACGCATCTACGGGGGCCTCTACCCACACGAGTGGTCAAAACCACCTCATCAAAGAGTATCTCTGTGTGCACACTACTCAAAGTTCTAGGTGAGCGGTAATCACCAAAATATTACCTAAGCCACCACACATCTGACACCTCGTGTCCCTACGACCATGTCGCTCAAGTTTGATGGCCTCCCTATCCCAGTAACCCAGGCCATGCCCAACCTGAAAATCAACATGCCTTAATCCGACATCCATGACGCCCAATCCCATGGGAAAAACCTCCCAAAGTAACCTCGGGTGAAGCCCAACCTGACAGTCGTACTGCCTCAAGTCGACGTCCATGACACCCAATCCCGTGGTCAAAACCACCCAAAGTAACCTAGGCCAAGCACAACTTGTGATCAGCATCACTTAATAATATCTGGGCCACACCCATCATAACCATAAGGTTCCAGCATATGCAATTCAATATTTACATATAAAACACATTTAAACAAAACACATAACAGGAAACCCATCTAAACAGATGAATTGCACTAAGAAAGGGTTATCCCATACTAGCACTGAAGTTTCTAAGGTCTCCAACAATTCATATCAAGATTTAAATAACTAAACCTAATAGTTTAAACCAAAACAACTCATGTATTATCACTTTGGAAACCCCAGCCAAAATGCCCCATGTGAGAAACGACCTCTCGCCCAGCCCTACTCAATCAAGATAAGACAAAGGGCATACCCAAAGGTATCCCATAGGTCTAATAAGAAATTTAAAAAGAGGTAGAAAATAAATTAGGGTCTCTCTCAAAATAGCCAAAAATGCGCTGAAAGACACGCTACCCAAATGACCACGAAAACACAAAAAGAGGTACGCACCACCTACCTCGTAATAGTACGATGTTACTCCTCCGATAATAGTCTCCATTTGGGTCTAAAATGTAGTAAATCTACAAAATAATCCAAACATCTCAAACCCCAAAAACGTGTTCTAGAATAGAAATCAAGAAAAACGACTCAAATGGATTCAAGGCCTTGCCGAGGGGGTTCTAACGCATCAAATGATTTTAGAAATGGGGTTATAACGAAGATCAATGAAGTATTTGAAGGTCCAGATAGCTCTCCTCGTGTGCTCCACAAGTGGGAGGAATAAAGATAGAGAAATGGAATATCCTGAGTGGCTCGGAACCCAAAAACCCAAACATTAAGTGGTTGTAGGGTTACCCCGCACGATTTCGAAAACCATATTCCAACCATGAGGTTGCTATTGTCTCACCCATGGACTTCGCATGGATTTCCCACATGGTTTTTCAAACCGTGCGCCGCCCTTGTGGATCCCACTGTCAAGGGTGCACGGTTTCCTGGGCTGGCTACACGGTTTGTTCAAACTGTGTGCCAACCGTGTCACCTGTACGACCTCCACAACTTTAAAATTTTTTCCTGGATTCTCCCAGTTTTCTCATAACAAGCCAAAAATTCAAACAGGGTTGGGATTTTGACCCGTTCCAAAAACCTGGGTTCTTACAAAATTACTTTTTGAAAATAAGTATCATTTTGAAAAATTAATTTCAAAATTAATATTTGAAAAACAGTTGGATTTATCGATGAAAATCAATTTAGAATAATAATAACTTTATTAATTAAAGTGATACTTGATAGCTCTTACAAAACTCTTATGTCAACTTAGTAGTATCACGGGTAGGACAACATCTCATTGAGGTCATGGGTTCACTCCTAATTCCTAATTATCTAAATTGATATGCAATCAAAAAAATCATTTTAGGAAAAAAAATACTAAAGATCCTTCTTTCTCATAAATAAACAATTAAATCCTTTCCAAAATATTCTTAAATTATTTTCGAAGAATAAAATAATTTTACATTCTTAATACTTTTTCAAAATATAATTTTTTATAAAAAACTTTAGAGTTTGGAGAAATTCATGAATTTAACAAATTCAATGCAGGATTTGTAACATAGCTTAATAATTAAATTTAAAACAAATTTTTTATTCAAATTCATGGAATCATAATGATATGGATAACGCATGGCCATTTCTATATTCATATACAACATCCATAATTACAATAAAATGATAAATTTAATAATGTAAAATATTCTTAAGATACTTTTATAAAATAGATTATATTTTATTTTAAGTAACGCTTATACATAACATTATAGTTAGAAGATAATTAAATTCCTTTTGATACATAACAATAATAAAAACATTCATTTTTTTTAAATTAAAATCCTGATTTCTTTTGAAAATAATAATTTTATAAAACACATAACACACTTAAAAATACTCAAATCATATTTTAAATAAGATAAAAATAATAAAAAAAATATTTTTTAAAAGCTTTATTTTCTTGGTGTTTTGAAACCTAAAAATTCATCTATGCTTTTGAAAATAATTTTCTCCCTTGAATTTTATTTGTAGAAGACGTATTATTATTCTTTTTGGAATAAAACGCATTCACTCTATCTCTCTAACTATTTCTCATACTCCAATGAACTGGGAAAAAAAGAAAGAAAATAAGGGATACAAGTATCCCCTTATAGTTTTCCTCACTCAACCAAATCCTCTTCCTCACTAGCCTCTTTTCTAGCCTTTTTGCTCAAACCTATATATACACTAAAAATACATGTTTACAAATATATATTTAATTATGAGGTCAAAAAAGACTGTAGAATTATAAATGAGTCCCTCAAACATCTTGATTTTAATACTGAAGACTCGTATACGAATGATAAAAAAATAAATATTTTTTCATTCTCACTCCAATCCAAATCCAAGAAACAACGAGTTTATAAATTGAATGAATCTGGGAAATAAGAAAAATAAATAATTTTATATGTGTTCAATGAGGAATATATTATTTTTTATTACTCTTGGTGGAACATAAAAAATTTATTGATAGTTGTTCGGTGGAAATTGGTAACAATATAATACTATCATTAAACAAAGACATTGGGAATAAGAAAAATCAAGAACAACAAAAGATAAGGACTATAGAAATTATATTGAGGAAAAAATGGAATCAAAATATGAAAAGTTTTTAATAAATTAAAACAATACTAGAAGAAACCACACAAACCTACCTTTGATTTTCTATAAGTCAAAATATTGGTGGAGGAAGGTGATCAAATCCTTCTAAGTTTGAAACCCTTCGGCATCCAATATTACTAGCATTCAAACTCAGATCTTGTATTTTATTTCTCTCTAGAATTTAAAACCCCTGGTCTTCACTTGATCCAACATCGAATATCCTCTTTGGTGGTCAAACATTTATCTGAGATTTACCCTCAGTCCACATATGAAATCCAAATTGTAGAACCCCTCACGGTGACCTGGCCTCTCAAAATTAAACCCTTCTATTTTGGTTTCCGACAATAATGTTGATCCTTATTTAACCTTTTCTCCAATTTTCATATTTCTAATCATTTATTATTATTATTTTTTAATATTATTTTTTAATATTTATAAAATTTTATTCACATTTCTATTAGAAAAAATTTAAATAATAATTCATATAATTCGTATATATTTATAATTTCATATATTTTGTTTTAAAATATATTACCTTCAATTCAAAATATTTAATGTAAATTAATTTTTATTAATCTAAGTATTATAAATCATTTCTTTATTTTTTAAGAAATTTTATTAATATTCATCCTTTAAAATATTATTAATTTCGTTATTTCATCATAATTCTATATATTTCATAATAAAATATATTGACTTGAATATTCATAATTATGAATATTCAAATATCATTTATTTAAAATATTTTTATAATAAATTATATTAACTTTAATATCATAATAGCATAAAATAACATTACATTTAGTTTAAATTTTTGGTTAAAAGTAACTTCTAGAGTTTTAAAAAATATTTTTAAGTATTTATATTTATATGTCAATTTTTTAATCATTTAAATTATTTTATTAATGATAAATTAATATGTATAAATATTTTTTTATATAAACATAATTGATAAAATTTAACTGTTAAAAGTTTAATAAATTATAATTTTAACAGCTTTATTATAATTTCTTTATTTATTTACTTTATCGATTATTATTCTTCATTTATTTACTTTGTTAATAAATTATTTTGGATGGCTGAATCCATCCCAGCATCCTGATGTTGTTCCTTTTGTGCTTATCCTAAACGATTATGCTTCCCCAAGGCAGTGTCCCTCAGGCATCCCCGAGGAAAAGGCCTCATGATGGGAGAGGTATCCACACCACCTTATAAAGTGGAATTTCATGATCCTACTCCTTAAATGTAAGATTGTTATAATACACCCTCCCCCTAGAGGGGCCCGAAATCCTTGCTGGAAAATCAAATTCACACTGGCTCTAATGCCATTTGTAATGGCCCGGTCCAACCAACGATCATGATATTGTCCGCTTTGGGCCAAGCCAGCACAATTTTTCTTTCCCAGGGCTCTAGTACTCAAGAATACCTTAAGAAAAGTCCTTATGTTGGGAGAGGTATCAACACCAGATTATAAAGGGGTGCTTCATGCTCCTCCTCCTTCAATGTGGGATTTCTTGAAACATCCCGGATCACGATTCCACTCAACTGGTTCCCCTTACCCAGTTTTCGACATGGCCTCAAGAGCATTTCCCCAAAAACTAGAGGTTTCTGAAACAATAAACATCATACAACTGAAATTAACATCAAAATACTGATAAGATAAATAACCAAGAAATATTCCTTAAAAAAGATATTTCAACAAGTAATATTCTAATAAAATAGCCAAAACATGTACATTGCAGATATCTACAGTATATGTTCCGAAAGCACAAAAGAAAAAAAGGATAATATGAAGCATCACAAGCCTCAGCTCGGTCCCTTGATCTCCACCTCCTAAATAGAATATCATGTACCTGTAGAAGGGATCTTTCTCTTATTGACTCCCGTAATCATATAATCTGTTTGGGCCCAAAATCATGACCCAAATAGGGTGTGAGATAAAATCCCAGTGGGAAACCTCCCATGATCATTCCCAATATATTAGTGAGTATATTCAATAGCAATGTAAACTAATGAAAGTAATAACTAGGAAGTACTCAAAATTAAATAACATTACATGCACTGGTTTCCATTTTCATTCATTATGTTCAGTTCAACCATATAATTACATTGAATTATATAAGTATCAAGATACATCCAAATCCCATAAATCCCCCGTATAAAGTATTTACAACAGATACCTCATAAGGCTATCAAAAAATTAATGTAAAGACCGAATCCAAGCTTGTGATTTGTCTTTGCAGATGCATCATAATTCGTTCCATATCATTATTAAATTTATAAACTAGGTCTGGTCTTAACATTCTTAAACTAGAATCCAAGTATCCCTCTAGGTGTATGTAATCAAAACCAAATAAGCATGGTATAACATAACTCCAAAATGTGTCAAAACCCACTGTATAAGAATTTCATCAATCAATTAGGGTCTAAACCCAATGTATAATCATTTTCGCATGTGGCCAGGTCAAAACCTATTATATAAGCATTTCAGCATGTATTAGGGCCAAGCCTGATGTATAAGCATTTCAGCATGTATCATGGAAAAGACTGGTGTATAAGAATTTCATCATAAAAAAACATGTAATTTACCTTATTATATGGTTAACAAAATAATTACTCATGTGGGAATCAAATATGTCACAATCCATTCAATTCACCTAACCATTACCAATCTTAACAATTATAAACTCATATAGGAAATTCATATCACAGGCCTAACAAGTGAATTAAACTATCACAGGGCTTAAGAAAATATTATATCACATGGGTAAACATTCAATTAATCAATTTCATTATAAACAAACCTTAAAATGGAAATAAAGGCATGCCCATAGGCATCCTTGTCAAAATGGATAAATATTGGTTATCAGAGGGAAACACACCCATGAGGTGGCCATTAATCAAACCAAACAAGCTAAAACCACATTTAATTCATTTAATAAATCACATAATCAAAATTAGGAAACAAAAATGGTCAATTTCCATTTAAGGCGACACCCTAAAAAATGGAATATGGCACTAAGGTATATATAAACAACTCAACATTGAGCAAAAGGAAAAAAGACCACTTACCTCGTTGACATAAAACAGTCATCGTCCAACATCAGTCTATAATTTAATCAGGAATGGGGTAGATATAAAAAATGGGTATAAATTGTTATCCTTAGATAACTAGGTCAATATAATAAATTAGGAATAACAACTCAATAGGAATTGAGAGCTTATCGATTGGGTTTAAACGCCTCCAGCAACAATGGAATTGGAGTTCAGAGGAGATTCGGGACAAAATTATTCCTCTGGCACACTACTCATTGAACCCGGATGATCCCTCTATCCATTTTCATAAAAATGATGCTACTTACAGATTTATCGAAGAAATAAAAAGTACATGATATGTACTAGAAACTACACATTTTGTCCATTTATTTTCCACACAGCTCCTGGCTAGACCATTACATGTCATGTACTGGGATGTACATGGTGTGTACCCATATTACACAGTGTGTGCTTGAAAATACATAGCGTATAAGCCTCTTTTTCATTAATTTCATTAAGTACAAACCCAGAAAGGAAGATCATTACCTCAAAGGAAGAAACAAGTTCTTAAAAACTTCCCCCCATAAAGCAATTTTTCCTAAAATTTCCCTTCCAAGGGTGGTGAAGAAAAATTAGAGAATAAATATAGCCATTGCGATCATACATCATTCTCCTTCTCATAGGTCTTGTCTCGTAATTGTTCATACTGCCATAGCACTCGTACATAAGTAATAGACTATTCATATAAACTGTTCATGATACAATCCATAAAATGAAAAGGATGCTCCTTAATGGATGCATCTACATGGTACTCAACCTCCTTGGGTTAAAAAGTGAGATATGGGTCTGAAAAGTAACATCACAATTGAGAATCATGGAAGATTACATGCATAGAATTGTGCCTTTGAGGTAATTGCAATCAGTAGTCAACTGGCCCCACTCTTTCCAAAATCTTAAATGGACCAATGTATCTTGGAAAAAGCTTACCATATCCCTTGATTCTCTTATGTCCCAACCTCAGTGAAACACATAAGAAAACTCAGTCCTCAACCTAAAACTCCATAGGTAATCTACGGTGATCGAAATAAGATTTTTGAAAATACTGTGTAGTATCCATCCACTTATAAATCACCCGAACGAATTTAGTGGTCTCCTAGACAAGACGAGGTCCCAGATTAGCAGCCTCTCCTACTTCCAACCAACACAAGGGTGATTGACATGGCCTAACATACAAATCATCATATTCTACTATTTTAAAAGTAGCCTAAAATATATCATTATATGAAAACTTAACCAAGGGTATGTGTCTCTCCCAAGAACCCTTGAAATTCCAGATGCATGCCCGAAGCATTTTCTCCTACACTTGAATCATGCACTCTGACTAGCCATCCATCTGGCGATGGTAAGTTGTGCTCAGAAGCACTTGTGTCTCATCACCCTTTATATCACATTCCCAAAATAGGTGTCCCTATCTAAAATTATATAATATGGAAACCCGTGCAGTAATACAATATCATGCATGTACAACCTTCCAAACTCATCAACACTGAAGGTTTCCTTGATCTGTAGGAAGAGTGAAACCATCATGAGTCTGTTAAGAACAATTAAAATGGCATCTTTACCACACCACCTCCACCATTGAAAATTCCACTAAGCATGTCCCTAACCATTCTAGTAATTATTATGGCATGATTTTACTTTAACTGGGAAAACCTGAACATAATTGGGGTCATAACAATGGCCTCACAATAAATAAAAGTCAAACCCCAATCGACCTCATCAAAAGTGGTCACGCAATCTTTCCTCAAATTACATTGTGGAATTTTACACCACACCCACCTTAAAATGGAGGAGTGATTAAACTAGTCCACTTGAACCAAACACAAAGAACAAGAAGGATAACGAGTCAAACCATCACTAGATGACTTATCTCAGTAATGCACGGCTTAGAAGGGCAACATATTACAACATAACACAACGCCCCCACCCATTGTACCATAAGCCCACAGTGATATCATTCACTGAAGGTTATACTTGTCTCTCAGTGAAACTCCTTTTTCTAGACATCCCTTTATTAATTAAAAGGTTATGCCACATCATGAGTAAAAGTGTAATTTCAGACCCATCCTACTGGAAACATTACCTCTTTTTAAAACATCGCATTCGAGCCCGACTAAAAGTCTGAGATAACCTCAAATTCATCAACTTGAGGTCTAAGGAACTCAAAAAGGTATTCCATAATCCCCATTATCATTGAAACTTTGGTATAACACCAAAATTCCATATAATAAAACTGATTAAACCTCAAACAACGTCTATTTGGTGGTCACATTGAAGAAAAAAGTAGGGATTCCTGAGTTCGCCCAAGGAATTCCTAAAAAAGAACCAAAGTATCAATCAGGATTAACCACGCCTCGTTTAAAACTACGCATCCATCACACAACACAGAAAGAGATCATGAACAAGCCCAACGACCTTCAACTACATCACAATGTATAACTCACAAACTCTTAGTGCATCTAATATGACATCATGATAAGGGACATTCCCATATCTTAAGGAAGAGAACACTAAGAGAAATTTAAGGATTACTAGATAGGGATAGTCAAACCACGAATGGTTGACCTCCTAAAATAAAACTCATCTTCACCTGTCGATGCACCATTATTTAACAGATCATAATGCCTTTATCCCAAGGCATTTACATAAAATCTCACACTTAATCACTGAGGTCCACCCATGATCATTGGTGCCTCACAGGGGATATGCACATATCTAACCACAGTAACGTTGTGCTGATAAGAGAGAAACAAAAAAAATCAGGACTCACAAGTCTCAAAGGCATTCAAATATAAACAACCATCTTGGAATGGTCCTTGATTGTGATCCTTCTACCTGGAAGAACACATTTAAACAGAACCAACGTGATTATCCCCACCAAGGAGTGTCTTAAACGTCAAGAATAAGGGAAAACCTCTCTCAAGCGCGTGAGCTCAAAACTAACTTAAATGCACAAGTTTCATTCCACAAACCATGAACACCATTCCCTATCACTTGGCATGAAATACAAAATTAAACCAACCGGCGTCTCCAAACACCCATGTCATAGAAATTCCTCCCGAGAATTGGGAAAAACTCGGTTCAAAAATGTTTTGGTCACTCTTCTCCAAAGATAATCAGGAATATACATATCATCTCAAAGCCCAACGATTTAACCAAGCTCAACTGCTGATTTTTTAGATTTAACACTCGATGGGTGTCATGTATGTCAATATATAATACTGTTAGTTTAGAAGAACAAACAACACATTTCAGGTACTATTTATAGGTTGTCCACCTAACTCATCCTATTACCAGATGGCCCATGAGAGAACTAGATCAAAATAAAATCATCAACACAACCATTTACACATATGATGATGTACCAAGTTTCCCATCACTTAGGGAAAGAGAGGTTCGCATGGACTCTATTGCTGATTTCCATGCTCTATGTATGTCTAACCTACTGAACCGAGCATTCCCCAATTTTAATTCTCATATCAAGGGTCAAGATATAATGATCACCCATCCAAACAAGGGTGTCCTCTTTAAGGACTCAAACATCCTACTAGGGACAAAAAAACCTAGGAGGTACAAACGTTGGAAAGCTCTACCATAAGTTATCCCCTTAGAAAGTATAAGCATCATATCACTGAGAGTCATCTAACACAAGATCCTCCAGGTAACATGAGTGAAAGAATCCTACACGGGATCCCTAGCTAAAAAAAAGGGAGGAATCCTACATGAGATCCACCAAAGATAAACAATAGTGGAATCCAACAAAAGAGATCCTCGAAAACGGATCATAAAAGATAGATCCTACAAGGGAATCTCTAGAAAAAATATTTAAATAAAGGAATCCCTCATGGGATCCTTGGTAACTAGATATAATATAGAGACATCCTACACAGGATTGTCTAGGTCGAAACATAAAAAGAGAAATCCTACATGGAATCCTCAATATCAACTCGTATCACAACCTCATAGGCCAGAAGAACACAACTCGCAATGTATATATCCTTGATGCATAGGTTATGAGATATATATCATATCTCATCTCAGATCACAGGTCTTAACTATGTTGGCCCGAACGCCCAACTGGTCATTCACACTCAGGTCTCACTCTCATTAGACCACTAAAATGATAACAAGAGGAAGAACCTATCCATTTAGATAGAAAATATCCAAAACACCATTTATGAGTCCTTATAATGCTCCATAGGCTTCACCATTGTGATCTATGCAAAAAACTACTTAGAAAGGACTACTCTCAGGTCCAAAACTGAAAAATGGGGATAAAACAAGAAAAGACCCTTTAAGCGTACCAAAACAGTACAATGCATATAGAAACCACACACAGCATCTACCCTCAATCAATTACATATATGTGTACTCCCACTAGCCTACACGTATAAACATCCAAGGTACACGGCGTGTTAGCCTGACACATGGCGTGTACACAAGTTCACCCTCGTGGCCATGTACTTCCACATGGAAAGATTCACACAGGATCTGCCTAATTAAGACTACATGTGTGAACCTACTGTACATGATGTACACTAACCAAAAACCAAAAACCTATGTTCTCCCTCACAGGACCAGACACACATTCAATTACCACATGGCGTGTACTCCGAGTACACGATGTTTACTTAAGAAAAGTTATCTCTTTCTAAATAGAAGAACACATGACATGGGTTCATAGCACCGCATGCTGTGTTATCTGGGTTTCAAGACAGTAAGCCTCAGAAACATCCTTAGAATCCCTGTTTTTGAAAACTAAAGTGAAGGTGTGCCAAAATCTAATCTATGGGGGCACATACTCCCCGTGAATCAAAACTTGGAATCCCTATATAGCACAAAGAATCATAATATATATCCCATAGATGAAACATGATCCACCAAATTCCGATCCAAGAGGCCACATACTCCTTAGGTACAAAGGTTTAGAATCCATCCAATTCAACCTTAACATGTACCAATACACCTATCATAACAATAAGAATGTCTATCACAGTTCTTATCACAACAGCATGCATATCTAGCATGTCCTGTATCACAATAGCATTAAATCAGTAATGCTCTCTAAATGGTAGGCAAGAATGCATGGCATGTGATTTCTAACAAGTACCTATATGACTCATGAGATGGAATACCATCATCTCATTAGTTTGCAACAAAATAGAACCAAAATAATATCTATAATAATATCATAAAAATAATTGTGTCACCTAATGGTGAAATAAAATCAACTATAATAGCTGAAAATCCAAAAAAAATACAATTTCATTCAAAGAAATTTGCCCTTTCACTATATGAAGGGTAGCTACTCCCAAGCACTACTTAATGAAAAAAATACACTTCCATACTATCCCTATCTAATGTCTCCAAATAGTAAATAAAAACAGGAAAAAAAACTTCCTTTGATACCACTTTGTAACATCCTAGATCCAAATGCCACTCAACTGGTGCCCTCTACTCGGTTGGTCAAATAGCCTCAAGAACATTTCCCCAAATTCCAGAGGCTTCCGACTAGTATAGAGGTTCTAGGGTGTGATAGTGTGAAAACTATGCCCTTATCGGTAGAGTGTAACACAATAGAATCAATAATAATAAAATAGCAGAAATAGTAAACATATAACCGAAATAAATAGCGGAATACTAAAAAGATAAATAACCAAGCATCATTCCATACAAAAGATGATGTGACGTGTTATCTTCTAATAAAATATAAAAAACAAGTACACTATAGAAATCCAAAATATAAGTTCCAAAAGCACAAAATAATCAAAGGAAACTAAGAATAATAACAAACCTCATCTTGTTCCCATGGTCTTCGGCTCCTACACAACATATCAAGCTCTTTTAGAAGATATCCTTCCCTTATCGACTCCTAAAACCGTATAATCTATTTGGGCCCAAAAGCATGACCCAAAAAGGGCGTGAGATAAAATCCTAGTACTTAACCACCCAAGACCTATTAAAATTTTTCAGTGAGTATATACATCTGTGGTGTACAATAGTAAGAGCATTAACTAGGAATTACTCAAAATTAAACAATCCTACTTGCACTGGTTTTAATTTTTATTCATTATGTTCGGTTCAACTACACAATTACATTGAATTGTATAAGTCTCGATATCTAACCAAATCCCGTCAAACCCCTATATAATGGATACACAACAGATACCTCATAAGGCTATCTAAAATGTAAATTAAAGACTGAATCCAAGATTTTCCTTTTGTTTGGAAGACGCATCAAAAGACATTCTATATAATTATTCAATTTAAAAAATGAGGCTGGTGTTGACATTCCTAAACTAAAATTCAAGTATCCCTCCAGGTGTATATAACCAAAACCATATAACCATGGTATAACATAACACCAAACTAGATCAAAACCTTCTATATAAGTATTTCAGCAGTCAATCAAGGATGAAACATAGTATATAAGCATTTCTGCATGTTCCGTAGTCCAAATCCCACATATAATCATTTTAGTATGTATCATGAACAACCCCAGTGTATAATCATTTCACCATGTTTCAGGGCCTAGACCAATGTATAATCATTTCATTATAAAAACAACACATATAATTTACCATATTACATGGTTAACAAAACTATAACTCATGTGGGCATCAAACATGTCACAATACATTCAAGTGACCTAAACATTACCAAACTTAACAATTATGAACTCACATGGGAGTTTTATATCACAGGCCTAACAAGTGAATAAAACAATCACAAAGATTTTTCAAATATTATCTCACATGATCAAACATTCAATTAATCAATTTCATTTTAAACAACCCTTAAATGGGAAACAAAGGCATGCCCAAAGGCATCCTAGGCCAAATGTCTAAACATTGGTTATACAAGGGAAATTCACTCATGGGGTGGATTTTAGTCAACCCAAAGAATATAAAACCAGATTTAATTCATTTATTCAATCACCTAATCAACATTAGGAAACAACAAGGGTCAATATAAATTCAAGGAGACACCCTAAACATGGGTGCATTACACTAAGGTACATATAAACAACTCGGCATTGAGAAAAAGGCACGAGATCACCTACCCAGAAGTCATACTACTCTCCTCATCTAGTGTAGGACTTTAATTCAACCTAGAATGGGGTAGATCTACAAAACGAGTATAAATTAACAATCTTATATAACTAAGTCAAGATAAGAATTAGGAAGAACAACTCAATAAGAATCGAGAGCTTACTGAATGGGTTCAAATGCCTCTAATGGTGATCGAATTGGAGTTCGTATGGAGATTTTGGAGGAAATTCTTCCACCGGTATGCTGCTCACCAAACCCAGATGATCCCTTTGTCCATTTTTACAAAAACAACTATACTTAGACAAAAAAATTGAAAAGTACATGGCATGTACTGGCAACTACACATCATTTATGTACATTTTCCACCCAAGTCATGGCCAGACCATTACATGTCATGTATTGAGAGGTACATGGAATGTACCCATATTACATGGAAAGTGCTTTAAAATATATGGTTTGTAAGCCTCTTTTTCCTTCATTTCCTTAAGTACAAACTAAAAAAGAAAGATTTGTACCTCAAAGGAAGAACCAGGTTCTTTCCTTTTTATTATTTTCAAGATAGTATAAAGAAATGTTATTTATAATTATTAGTATTTAATTTTAAAAATTTATTATTTACTAATAATCAAAAATTATTTATATTTATTTAAATTATAATACCAAACACTTATTAATATTCAAAAAATTATGGGATGTTATATTTTTTTCCCTTAAATAAACTATTCCCTTAGAATCTGTTCATCAGACTTAAGAAACTTTTGAATTTATATCCTCAGAATAAAAAAAACTATAATGACTAGACATCTATATTTTTAAGAGAAATTGATTAACTAGAATTTAAAAAGGAAATTATATCTATTAAAAAATTCCTCAAATAAAAATTTCTAATCTCCAAATGTTTCTAGACTATTCCCTCTAATACAAAATATAAATTCTCAAACCCAAAATTCTTAATTAGTTGATAAAAACATGTTTTGTATTTGTTTTTATAAAATGTAACTAAAAAATACATAGTAATTTAAATATTAAAGGACCATTTCTAGTCTAGGTTTTAAAGAATTCAGGAAAACAAATAAATAAAATCAAAGTCAAAAAATAACTAATTCACTTGGAGTGCACACACTCCTCAAAAAATCCATCCTTCTTAGAACATCTAAAAGGCATGTGAAAAATATTTTAAAACATGGGATGAACATTAAATTTCCTATTAAGGGGTTTTAAAACTAGTGAAATATAATTTTATAAATAATTATTAAAAAAACTATTAAAAAATTATATAAAATATAAATATTATATATATATATAATACTTTTCAAAAACATTTTTCATATTGATAAATTCATTTAAAAAGTAATCTTTGAAAAATAATTGGATTTCCTCATAAAAATCATTAAACATAGATGATGGGAAGAAGAAAAATCCATAAAATTAATAGATAAGGACTTACGATGTTTGATTATGGTATAAAAATAGAATAAAATGAAAATAAGGATTTTAATAACACAAAATGATACTACAAAAAAGCACACAAACCTCTCTTAGATTTTCTGCAAACCAAAATATAAGAGGAGGTACTTGACCAAATCTATCTGAGTTAGAAACCCTTCGACATTAAATCATGATGGTACTCAAACTTAGATAGAGTATTTGATTGCTATTTGGAATTTTAAAACCATCATCTTAACTTGTTCTGAGCTCAAATATCCTCTCTGGTAGTCAGACCTTCATCTGAGCTCGACCCCTTAGACTCCATACGAAGACCTAGTGGTCGAACCCCTCTCGGTGACCCAGCCCCGCAAAATGAAACTCTTTGAGTTTGGTTTCCCAAAATGTGGTCATTCCTCATTTAAACTTTTATCCAATCTTCATTTTTCAAAAATTTATTATTATTATCAATGTCATTTATTAAATACAATTTCATTTATATTCATAAAATTTTATTCATATTTCTGTTAAATAAAATTTTGATAATAATTAACGTAATTCATATATTTTTATAATTTCATAAATTTTATTAAAAAATATATTACCCTTAATTCATAATTATAATTGTAAATTAATTTATATGAATCAATGTATCATAAATAATTTTCCACTTTTTTTAGAATTTTTTTAATATTGATCCTTTAAAATATTCTTTAATTCATAATATCATCATAATTTCACATATTTCATAATAAAATATATTGATTTAAATATTCATACTTATGAATACTAAAATTTTATTTTTTTTAAAATATTTTATAACAATTTTCATTAACATTAATATCATAAAAACATAATAATAACATTATATATATTTTTAAAAAAATTTATAAAACTAATTGTTAGAGTTACTTGTAAACATTAATATATGTATTTATAATTAATTACTAGTAACTTTTTATAGTATTTAACTTTTTTATTACTATTAATATAATATTTATAACCATTTCATTGTATAAAATTAATTAGTAAAATTTAACAATTAAAATTATTATAAATTCTCATTTTAAGTGTGTTATTATAATTAATTTATTGACTTTTTTACTTTATTTAATATTATTAATAATTTATTTAATTTAATATTCTTGGATAAATAATATAAAGAAATATTATTTCTACGTATTATTATTTAATTTTAAATATTTAATCTTAACTTATACTCAAAGATTATTTTTATTTCATTAAATTATAAAACAAAACACAAACTAATATTTTAAAATTTATGGAATGTTACACGATTTGAATTTTACTAATATTCCCATAAATTATCCATGTTTGAATACTTTAATATTTCTTATATAACAACTTCAATGATTTTTGTTAATGAAGTTGGATTCTCGTGAAAATTAACATTATAGTATTCAACCAACTTATGATGTTATTTATTCCAAAATTTGTAGCTCATTCCATCTAGTAAATAACACATGAAAATTCCTTCCTCTTATATCACATAAAACTTTCCAAGATCAATATTTTTTATCTTATAATGGACTCCCCAAAAAAATTAAATTTTTCAACTATTTTCCTTTTCTTCTACCACATCTCTTAATTAGTCATTTTTTATTATACTTGCGACAAACATCTATTATTTACATGAAAAATGCTTCTCTCTTCTACCCAGAAGAATTTATAAATTTTTTATTCTATAAACAAACTTGTACCCTTTTCAAAAAAGATAATATTCTTCCATTATGCCACTCCATTTTTGTGGATTTTAGGATACACTATATTGATGTTGTATTTAATGTTTCCTCATATAGGATTCAAAATCATTTCTTCAGAAATCATTTTTATTATCCATTCATATATTTTGTATTTAAACCCACATTTCTTTCTCAAAATCCCTTTTGAAACTTTTGACCAATTAAATTTCCATGTTTTTATGTTTCTTAAAAATTATTCTAGTCATCTGAGTGAAATAATCAATGAAAGTTTTATCGTTAAAATAACCTTTTTGGTTGATGTCTCATTAGTCAAAAAATATCATAGTTTTTGAGCTTAATAAGTCTAGTGTATTGGATTTCAACTTTTTTGTGTCTACCACTGACCATATTTCCTTTCGTATAACATGTAAAAACTGCATTATCTTTCCTTCTCAATTTTAATAAAATTATTATACAATCTGGCTAAGAAATGTTTCTCATAATTTTATGTCCCAAATACCCAATTCTTCGATGTCATGACATTTTTTCAACCTTTGTAATTAAGTAATATAAGTTACAAATATCTCTAATTTTATAAGAATTTCTACTGATTATTTATCCATTGGAAATTACATTTCCAGATTTTAAACTTTTGATGCTACAATAATCCTTCCTAAATATTACTTTCTTACCATCATCACGTAGTTTTCAAACACTTATTATGATGTTCTTAACCCCATTGACATTGAAAATATCCTCTTATTTCTATATTTGAGAATCAATTTCATATGTTCTAATTCCATCGATTTTTAAGGAACTATAATTGGAAAAGGATACTACTCCTCCTTCAAGATATTCAATTTCATTAAAGAACCATATGTCACCAATCATTTGTTTGGAATAACAACTATTAAGATTTCATGGTTATTTTCTATCTTTTAGAGTTGTCTCAATACCAAATGATCTTTCCTCAAATTTTTTCGTTCTTACCACCTTTTATTTTCTATCATAATATACTCTATGAGAATAGTTGTTATAAATTATTCATCAAATTTTCCTTGTTGTTTATATCTTCCAAAAACATCCTATAGGAAATCAAAATTGTTTTCATTGGGAACTTTCTTTTATATGATGATTTCTCTTTTCTAACTTCCTATAGCTAATGAATTTTAGTATATTTTATCCCTATATTTATCCCAATTAGTTCATTCCTATTTCCAAGAAGAGACATTTTTTATTAAAACATATATCCCTTATACACATATATATCTCAACAATAACTATATCCTCTGAATCATGATCATCTTTCCCTTTAATCAGTTTGTTGATATTTAATCTATATGTATCTTTATGAGAAACCCCAAAGCAACATAAATATTTCTTATGAATGTTATTTTCAAATTTTATAGATTTTTTAGATTTTTCACATATTTTATACCACATGCTTTCCCAAAGTTTTTTATTTCCCCTCCATGGTTATAAAAATCAGATGAAGTGTTATATTTAGTTGGTATAAATTTTACGAGATTCTTGTAATGCGTTTTCTTGGAAACTTGAGTTGATTTAAACTTTACCTATGATTCCTTACTAAACTTTTCACTTTTATGATCCAAGGTACTTCCAATATCTATAAATATTTATTGGTTTTTTCAAACATCATCTTCCTTAGCTGCAAGTTTATTACGAAGATATTCCACCATTTGTCCTTATCCAATAACATTAAGTTTGAGGTTTTTTATTTTGTTGATATAATCATATTCAAATTTAAGTAAATTTTTATTTCCACTATTACTATTTATATATTAATTCTTCATTATTATGATCATTTGAATGAGTTTTTTTATCAAGACATGTCATAAGATCGGATCACAACAGATATCCCTGTTAGGTTTCTTTTCCCTATTCCTTTTCAGTATTTGAGGAGTCTTCCATTTTTAAAAACATTTTAAAATAAATTTCTAAACTTATCTAAAATTTCATATTCTAAAGAACATTTTTTATTTGAGTTCTACTAAAAGTTCTCACTCATTATACTTATTTTTTTCTAGTTAATTTTTTATTATTTCTATTGAAATAACTGTATTCATTTGAATTTTTTTCCACTTATTATAATGATTTTTTCATTAGAATAATCTTCATATTGTCAAAAATTCTTATTAATAAAATTCATATCCAAATTCCAAATTCCTTTAAACTTGAAACATTTAAAAGGGAGTTTTCCTCCATATTATTCTTTTCCTCATCAAAAATCTTGGGATATATGAGACATAATTTTTTTCATTCATCTCAACATTGTATTCCTTATATTCTAAATAACTAAGGTCCATTATCTCATGGTTAGATTCATGAATATTTATCTTCTTCATGTCCTCAAAGGCCATATCTTCCTTAATATTCTTCATGAATGGAGTATTTTCCCTCATCTCATAAGAAAAAAGAATTTTATGTAATTAATTTGAGAGAATTCAACTTTACCTTTTAAGTAATAATTTTTTGAAATAAAATTAGTAAAAAAAATATCATACATTTCATAATAATAGTTTAACCTTATAATACAAATCTAATTCAATTTATGTTACAAAAAACTTCATTAATTGTAGTAAAGTACTCATCATTAGTTTCATCATCTTCAATTCTGATATATATGAAGTTTATTATCCATATTTTTAACTTTTCTTACTTTACTTTGATATTTCCTTCAATGATACTTTCATATTTTTCACATGATTAATTAGGTCTCTTGAGACTTGTCACCTATATAGAAACATTATATAATAAAGTAAAAAAATAATAACATCTCTAATTTTTGCATCAAACTAGAGATTTCTTTGGTCAGTGAATATTGTAGGATAATCTTTCACAATGGGTGGAAACCCAACTATAGGTGCACTAGTTATCTATTGGAAAAGATAAAGAATATAGGGTATCATTATGTTCTTCCATCATGATAATTTTTTACTTCAAACACAAGAATTCCTCTTCTATTCAATGAGTTGATATTTCTATGATAACAATATAATATGGGGAACTTATCCTCTAATACCACGTGATATTCCTTAGGATCATGAGAATTAATAAGAAAGGGGGGTTGAATCAGTGGTGATCTTTTTCAATTTCAATTTCCTTAAAATTAACCCCATAAACTTGTTAGATTTTTATCCTTATAAAACTTATATAACAATATAAAAATCATTCAACGATAAGAAGAAAATAATGGAACACAATATTTACATAGTTCCCCCCCCCCAATGTGAAAACAATGAGAAAACCCCTAGAAGACTAATTATATCTCTTGATAGGAAATATTAAATTGACTCACATCTAATACAAAGTTTTTATTTTCCAATTATGTAAATTTAAGAAAGTTAAATATTCTGAAAAAAACTCCCAATAAAATCAAAAAAAATCATCTATATGTTTTCCTATGTCACTTAATACTATGTATCGTGTGTCGTACCTTTTTTCGAAATACCCCATATGCTATAAATCACTAAATGAATCTCTGATTCAGTAGTATGTTTGTTTAAAGATACTTCGACATCTCAAAACATTCACATAAGATCTAACCAATTTAATTTATTTATCACATTCTCTGACCATTGATTTTTATGATGTTTTTAATCAGAACCTTTGTCTGTTATTTTTTTCTTAACAACTCTATTTAGATTCATAGATTTAAGCCTCTTTCCGATAACTCTAATAAGTTTATATCTTCTTCAACCAACTCAGTTTCAAACTCACACTTCTCAAAAGACACTAGGGTGTAATCACTTTTTTATGGGTAATAGTTCTATGTATGGATTATACTTGGATCCCCTTTTAATAGGTGTGTTCAAAAGAGAAAAGGAGGGAACTAAATTTCATCATCCCATTGATTGAAAATTTCCACTGATCTGAAATTCACAAGATACTTATCAAACATTATATAGTCTCCTCAAATCTTCTAGAAAACATATAATTTATACACTTATTTGAATATCTTTAATATTAGTGTTAATAAACTTATTTTCACTTCCTTATCTTGACTAGATAAGTAAAAATTGAACTCTCAACAAAGCATAATCATTATTTTGGACTTTACTATTTTTATTTAAGGCTTCTCAAAAATCTATGTCATGGTTTATTATCCGAGTAATTCATTAGAACATCCACATATGGTTTATCCCAGTATTATGTCCTTTTTTCTAATCCACCTTGACCAATTGACTATTTTTAGTAAGTCTGCATGACTTC
The DNA here is from genome assembly GCA_963277665.1 of Viscum album. Classification (NCBI taxonomy): domain Eukaryota; kingdom Viridiplantae; phylum Streptophyta; class Magnoliopsida; order Santalales; family Viscaceae; genus Viscum; species Viscum album. The sequence goes on from OY728123.1 coordinate 352,637,775, forward strand.
ATCCAATCATCCAACCTCAAGTCAGACATTACATATGGTACATGGATCATAAAAATCCCCTCGATACTTGTTCTATGAATCATCAGTCTAATGATATTGTGATTATTTTTCTTATGCTCATTTATACGATGGAGGCATCTATGTTTGTCTCACTTCCTTGCATCTGTATGAACACACATTCATCAAAACATCAAAAATCGTACGTCATGTGACATTATCTTTTCTAATTCAATATCATAAAATATTTATTTATTTAAAATCCACATTTATTTGTATGTTATTCCTCAATTTTTTTATGTTCTATATCATTTTTTCAACCTCTAAAGACATCTATCATAGAATATTTTTCCCTCGTCAGGTGGAAACATCCCTGCTCTATTTGGTAACACAAATCAACTTTGTACTACTGCTCAAACATCAATCTTCTCATTATCTTGAACTTATTTACCCTATGGACTTCTTTATAACATTTTAATAGTAATTACCACCCATGTCGGTCTAGTAACATCTTTACAGTCATCTAAATAAATAGGTCTCAATCTTCAGGGTCTATCTGGTACACCATTTTTTACTATATAGTGACACTAATATTTTGACTTCTCTAAGAATCTATATCTAATAAAATTAATTTTGGTCCATCCAATAAAATTGTGCAACGTCATGATTTTAGTTTTGGTTGATCCAGTGAAATAGTTGTACTTATCTCTTGGTATTAATAAGTATATCTTCAACTTAGATAATTAAAATATTCATTATTATGGGAATTTGAAATATCCTTAGCATTATCTAACTTTATGAGTGATTTCCTAACAATGTTATAGAAAAAATTTCCTAGCCTCCTCTATTACTACAATAGAAAACTTTATTAACAATATTTGAAACTCATTCCAACATATTTGAGAAAATATATTATCAACCAGATATGATTTCAAAAAATTAAAAACATGTTACCAAAACATTCTAGAGGATATTCAAATAAGAGAGGAGAGTTGGTTCTATTTTATTAGTGAGGTGTGTGGAACTCCTATAATTTTCCAATGTTTTAAAATATTATAAAGTATTATTCATGGGAAGGTGGTGCTAAAAATTTCTCAATTAAATTCTTAGGTTATAAGTCTCAAAATCCTCTCATCCAATAGGATTTTTGATTTTATTTTGTGAACTTATAAAAAATAATTGACATTAATTAACATGTATTACACTTTGATGTGGTGAACATTTTTTATTAAGGTTATTATACAAAATGACCAAAAATGAAATTGAACTCACTACTAATTTTGTAACTCCTAATATAAAATATGAAATCCAAATTTCAAGAATAAATTTTAAAGAGATGAATAAAGTAATTTTAATATAAGTTCTAAAAATTCATTAAAACACCATTTTTAGATAAGTACATGTTTTTAGAAATAATAATAATTTTATTCTAAAATAATGTATAATATTGATTCCCATTGAATTAATTAATTTATTTTTATCAAAAGGATACTTATTTTACTTTAAAACGTATTTAAAACTAAAATTAACCTTGTTAAATCCTTACAAAAATGGAAGTACCAAAAATATAATTTTATGAATAAAAACATTTTTTTTATTTCTATTACATAAAATCGTAGATTTCTAAGAAATAAATTATTCTTTTATTAGAATAATATTAATTCTAAAATACATTTTTCCTTTAAAAATGTTTCATAAAAGTTCAATTCATTCTTATATCATGATAATGTTTTAAAACTTGTAGTATTTAAAAAAATATTATTTCTCAATATTCTTAAAAAAAGAAACTATTTTACAAAAATATGCAAAAAACATTCAAATTTGTTTTAACATGAATATGTTAAACTAAGTTCATTTTATAAATTTAAATTTATACTATTAATAAATTTAACATTTAAAAAATACAAAATATAAATAAACCCCTATTTTATAGAAAAATACCCCTTTTAAACATTAAGGGTTCTTAATCTTTTATGATTCATTATTATAATTCAAAAGTGAGTATTTATTTATTAATGATTAATAAATAAATTTTTATTATGAACACATTTTAACAAATATTTTAATATTCAGTTACTCTAATTGATACCCTCTAGTCCATTGTCTTGGTTGTAATAGTCATGTTCAAATAATATTACTTCTATAGTATATCGTGGTTCATTTAAGATCATTATTTCTTATGGCATAAACTATATGTCATAATATTTAGTTTGAATCTACATATATTCTACTTGGGTATTTGGTCCTATTTTTTAATTTGTTTCAGGTATCTTGATGGGTCTAGGAAATTGTACCTATTCATATGGTAGGCAGTACAACACATATTTTTACAGTTGTCCCCAAGTGGAAGACCTGAAAAGACGGATGGGGGTGCTGATAGTGATTTAATTCAAATGATGCAGATCCTTTGGATGATGGTGTAGTGAGAACCCCATAGGCATAATTGAGTTAGAATCTCAAAAGAGATATTTTTATATTGGTACTTATCATCTGGCCATCCCCCACATGCCAATGTGGGATTAAGGGGTGATCTACCACATTTTCGTGTCTATCACAGTGCAAATTTTTATAAGGGTTGATTATGCACAACATTCGACTAGAAATATAATTGAAACGATATATAGGGTTGCTGAGAAATTTTATTAGTGATTTTCATGACTCATTCTACCTCTTAGGAATTTAATTCATTTCATCATTGAGGAATTTTTTATTATCCTATAGGTAACTAGTTTTTTGGAGCATGTTAAGGCCTTTGGGACTTTTTTCTCACAAGTATAAGTTTCTTTGAGCATATGAGTTATGATTTAGATTCCCCCTCACCACATTTCAAAATTTTCAATCCCTTATATTTAATAAAAAAAAGGTCTTCTATGATCCCATGTATTTTAGGTACCCTATGAGGGGGAGAATTAGGGTATTAAATATTAAACTACTTATCCTTAGGATCTTGTTTCATCATTAAATAAAACATTTTTCTCCATTTACTATAGCGATGTATAAAAAATGAAAGAATTCACAAGACAGAACAATTTTACTTGGTTTAACCACACTAGGCTATGTGCAAGGAGCATATAAAGGAAATGTTCCTATTTACCAAATCAACTAAGGTGTGCTACTATTACAAATATTGGAGTGAATTCACTACCCATCTTGGTTTATATCAAATCATAATTTGAAAGCTCGCTATTATCTCAACTGAATTGTGATCACTACACCTTTAAAATATTCTTCTATTGATCACTTCAATCAAAATTATTTACTCATCATTTAGTGCATCATTAAGTTTCACTTTCATCCACTTCATGAATAGAAATTTACCAAAGAATTTTTGAGAAATCCCTTATGATTATATTATGATTTAATTTTAGAAAAAACCTTTTTACAACCTTAGAAAAACATCACAATTCTTAACAAAACAGTCTAATTTCTTTATTCTCACTAATTTTGTGAGGATCATTACTCTTGAAAATCTTAAAACTTTCACGAATATCAATACTTTCATGAAGAATGCTAATTTCTCTAAGCTTACTACTATCTTGAATCTCACTTCTTTCGCTTAGATTACAAATCATTAATGAAACTCCATTTCTCCATTAAACAGACAATATTAGGAAAACCTTCACACAATAAAAATACATCAAAAACCACCTTTATGAATTCAGATCCCTGGATATTTTGTTAAATATTTCTCTACTAAAAAGAGGGGTGGACTCCTATTTATATAATTTTTCTCCCATTCATAATTCTTTCAAGCTCATTGGGGTCTTTTTATGAAGTTCAACCTTTTTTTCATGAATCTCCAAACCCTTAGGAAACATCAAGGAAATTTTCATATTCATGAATCTTTTCATTGTCACATATATTACCATCGTTCCTTCATGATGCATCCATCATTCACAAATCTCTAAACATTAATGAAACACTAAACCTTTTCAAATCCCCAAAACTTCATCAATTCCATTCCTTTTCCACATTTTCATGAGGCATATCTATAAATCCATCTCTCATGAATCTTGATTCATCCTCTAAATTTTTGACCCCAAATTTTTTTAAAACACTAGGAAATGAAACCACCTTTTACATGAAATTTTTTGTACCACTTACAAAACATAAAATCCTTTCTCTTGGATCATTATCAACATTCCTTATAAGAATCACATTGAAACTTCACAAATAAATCTATCATTGTGATTTTTCAACAAACACAATCATCCCAAAAAACACAAAAAATTTAACTTGAGGGATATTTTACCAAAAAATTTCCCCTAAAACTATTTAAAAATCCATTTTTATGCAAACACAACCTCACCCCATCTTCTAAAAACCAAAATTTATGATTAATACAAATATAAAAATATACCCCTTTCTATGAAATATATAAAAAAATAAATTTAACAGGATATTTAGTTATTTTTATAAAATACATTCAAATTGAAAAAAAAATACCCATTGAAAACCATTTTAAAAACTAAAAAATATGCTAATTTCCTTGTAAAACTCTTTTTTAATTACCTGTTAAAACCAAATTTTTTATATAAATACCTAAATTAATATAATTAATATTATTTCAATACTTAAGAAATAAAAATAAATCAAAAATGTAATATTTAATGACATTTGTAATAGATATCAGGTATATCCACCACATTACATCGTTTTCGTAAATCTAGAAATACCCTGATTCAAGATCACATGTTGAAATTAAATCCACTAAATCCCTAAAATATAGATGAAGCTTCTCAATATATATTCATAAATTCATGAATGTTAAATTAAAAAATATATATATTCAATAAAAAAGATCATGATTGAGACAATGATAGAATCAAGAACTATTGAATTTATCAAAACCAAATATATGATTTGATTTTTATTTGTGTAGTTTTTAGTAATAATCAATTTTTGTTTAACGGTGAGGCCATAAATTCACTCCAATATAGTACTATAATTTTTTTTAATATTAAATAAAAATTTAATTATATATGTCAAGTTAAAATCTAGAAATAGATTTAAATAGTGTTCTATGATAGGAATAGATAACTTACATAGTTTAGGAAACGGTGTAGAGACACTAGAATTTGTTTTTCAAAAATTCATCGTTTGTAAGAATAGTATTTCTAACTATGATCCTAATTTTTAACCTCTTCTAACTAGACTAAAAATACTAAATTTTAGCCTCCATGGGTAGAAATTAAAATAATAATATGACTTCCTATTTCAGATTTCTATATTCCATTCCTTCATAGGAATTTTAATATCTGAAAAGTCACTAGAAAACTTTCTCCAGGAAAAACTCTTGAAATTGTTTCCACATATCAATTTCCCCCTTTAAAATGTATTATTTTGTTTATATATACCTATAAAACACCATCAAAAAGGGAATCATCCTCACTTAAAAATATTTTCTCTATAATCTATAAAATAAATCAGTTTGTCTACTAAAAAACTTCATATTTCAACTCAGCTCCCTCTAATATAAAAAATATGTTTTAAGTAAATTTGATATGTTTTCAACTACACGACATAAAAAATGATTTGAATATCCAAGTAATTTTGTGGAAAAATTAATCTATAATCATATTCTCTAATATACTTAATGATCTTAAGCTAACCCAAATATCATGAAATCAATTTCCTCTATTTCCAACACCATCTATACCCTAATCACGAAGTCAATCCCAAGAGAAAACTATCACCAATATCAAAAATAATATTTAATTTAAAATGATAAATATAATTAATATTATTTATATGAACCAATATCACATTATTATTAATCTACATAGCCAATTATATTCTCTCATATAGTAATCTATGACCGACAATAGCTTTCCTGCCAACTTTAGATCAAGCTAATTGACACTAACAATGTCTAAAATATAACATATCAAATAGTTCAATGTGAGTTGATGAATGATAACTACCTTTATATAAAAAATACACCAATAGATGTTGTTTCTTTGATATCCTAGTAAAATCAAGGACACTTATTTAGAGCATAACCTTCACAACCATAATAATACAATATATCTTTCCATTCTTCTAAGGATAAGATATTGAACATATCTTCAGCCAGATTACCATGGAATTCTAGAGTACCATAAATAATATTAATATAAAATAAGGCTCTATATATAAGAAAATAAACCTCAAGACTCCATGATGTATAATAATTTCTCTCTTATATATGTTTCAATGATACCAAAAAAATTATTGTATAGTATGAAGATATACTAACATCAAGATTAGATCCACTATAAATATGAATCTATTGTGATTCCATGTTGACCATGGAAACCCAATCGTGAATTTAATAGAAATATCAATATATTTACTTGTATGAAAAAAATAGTGGGATATTTAACCACATTACTATGTGGTATCCACATTTACCAGCTAAAATCAAGACAACAAGACTATTAAACCACAATATCCTTCTTTATTCATAAAAACCAAAGTTCCCATTTGATACCATGATATATCTTGGTAGCTATAGTATCTGTTTCATAGATTGAATAGAGATAATATTTTAGAACATCACTCAAGAGATCTATAAAAACCACTATCTATTCCTTACTATAAATAACGATGTTTTCTATAACCAACCACCCCTCGGTGACCTCCACACCATTTAGGGAATGTTATTTCTTCTTGTAGTCCTTATAATATAATATCCAATACGCCACTAGTTCCACTAACATAGAATATAAAAATAGGATATAGAGGATAACACCATCAATCATCTCTATCACAACCATGTTAAATTATGTCAATAATCACATTATCTCTCACAAATCCTTTTATAATTTATCTACATGTGTTATTCCTTTCCATATCTAGGTATTAATATAAAAAACTGCATTTTCCAGCATATATATGAAATCAATGTCAATGTATTGAATATATTTCAACCATAAACACAACCAATTGTTAATATCACACAATATGAAAATATACCTCAAACTATTACCATTAGTATAAACTGAAAGTCACACATTGAAAATGCATTGCCTCAACATCATTAGGGAATGAACAAAAATAGTTGAGTATATATCATAAGTATGGTAACTCATATCAAAATCCCTCATTTTCCTAGGACCACCTATTATTATTATACTCTCATTTATCATCACAAATTCCAATCCCAATTCTGATGCATTATAATATTATCAACACCCTGTTTTGATTCATGTTAAATTAACAATTATACTGATGTTAGTCCATTCATCATTTCCATGAATTCCCCTTGAACAAAATAATTAATTTTATGTTAAGTTTACCATAGTAGAAGATAATTTTGAGGTATCTATATTTTTAAAAAAATATCCATTTCTCCTCAAAAAAACCTCAAATATTTAATATATTCAATATTATTTCCATGTAAAATGTAACATGAACTTACATGGGAAACATTGAATCTTTTTTTTGAAACCTAATGAAAAATATACTCCACTTCTTTAACATAAAAATATTTTTTAAAAATAATAGAATATATTTTATTCTAATTTAATTTATCTAATATAATATCAAGTTTCCTTTCATGATCATCCTTAGATTGAAAAGAATAAAGATATTATCAACAAATACCCTAATAAATGAGTCAATCTATCATTGGAAAATTTTATTCATTGAATCCATAAAAACAATAAGATCCTTTATAACCATAAATGTGTTGACCAAATACATATAGTAGTCATGTAAAAAATTAAAATCCATTTTTATAATATCCTCTATCTTTTTACTGTTAACTAATGATAACAAAAAAATATGTTAGTCTTGTAAAACAAAAAAGATCACACCATCTGGTCAAACTGATTATCAATTTGATGTAAGTCATATATATTTTTAACTTATACATAGTTTAGATATTATTTATTAATATATTTATTTATTATACAATAAATATTCTTAGAAAATCAAACTTGTTGTACACAAGGGAAAAAATTTAATGAATCGATTTTAGATTCACACATTTATCTATAAATTTAAATTTATTAATAAATTCCATGTTATTTAATATGATGTAATGGGAATAATATTTGTGGTAATCCTTTTTTTAATAAATAAATATATAAATCTATTATTTGGAAATATACAGAAATCCTCATTGAAAATATTAGAATGTTGATCGACTACACTGGGAACTAGATTTGGTCATTTAAAACACAGAAATTTAATCCCCACCACTTCCCAAAATCAAGATAAGGATCCAAATTTTATTGGAACTAGTTAATTTTTTACCACATTAATATTACACTATCTTGAATCTGTGGGTAGTTTCATCCAATGTGAGAAAAATAACTCATCAGCTATAATAGTCAATTTAATCATTAAATTGAATTATATATTCCATAAAAATAATTAAATAATTTGTTGTAAATTTATGAACTAATGAATCTAATGATATTTCCATGTTACCCATCATTACTTAAAAGGGTTGAAAAATAAACAATATATCAATTGCATATCCCTAAAGTGTATCAATTGGAATAAATAATGGTATCAACACCAAATTAATACTTGATGGATCAATCACTTATTCAAAGATAAATGATTGTGATTCTATAATTTCAATTAATTCAGAAATAATAAAGGATGGTATTAGGGGATTTCCATCTATCATTGTTAGTCTATGATCAAACTCAACCATTGTGAGTTATTTCTAAGATGTGATAAGTTTTGATGAACTCTTATGATGTGTAAGTTTTACTACCTGATGATGTGATCCTAATATAAAATTACTCCATGTATCATTCTATCTTAGTGAATCTATGACAATAAAAAATATTTTCACTTTGATATATATGACACCCTTACTCACTCAGATGTTCTGATTATATTATTTCTTCATGTAGACTCTGTTTCTTCACTAGAAACATGTGAGAGGCAGATACTAACAATTCATTTTAAGCATCCAAACCTCATCACACTAGTTTCACTTGACTAATCCAATTCCCTGACCAACCCATGATAAAACCATATCTAATTTCACATGGAATTCCTTCCAATACCTCTTATTCAAACTAAATTAATTCATTTGTCCACCTAAATGGTGAAAACAAGAACTCACCATTCACTTCTTAGTAATATTTTTCTACATCAATTCCACAATATTAACCACCCTAGTGCATGTCACATACATTATAAGAAAATACATTGACTTAAGTTCTAGACACATCCAAAAATAAATCCTAAACACCTTAATCCTTTAATTAATTACTATATGTAGAATATAAATTAAAATATTAAAAAAAATTATTGTATATTCTTTAATATACATATTCCTATCCTTGGACCATAGAAAATTTAGTGACATTTATAAATGGAACTCATCTAGGTAGTATCTATCGTTAATAATATTTGAGAATCCATTCTAGTCAATATTTTTTTCTTTTTTCCATTATCTATCACGTTCATCCAATTTTGAGATATCCATATAGAATTTATGGAAAAACAATTGAGTTGTAAGTACTTTAGTTTCTAATGATACATGAGGAAATGGTTGATCTCCTCTATCCATTTCTCAAATTAGACATACCCCGTTGTCACCCCTAAAATGATGGATGGTTTTTCTCTAAAAAAATCGAGTTATATCTATAAACCAGGATCTATCTATATAGTAATTAATTATAATTCCTTATATAGAATTCAAAATTTTACCCACCAGTTTAGGGTCTGATATATCAAGCTCCACCAATCAATTCTTTCATTTATGTCCAATTAGGCTCACCAAGTTGAGGAATTCTAAAATTCATAATATATCCCATCAAGACTATAATTTACATGTATTATTTATCTTCAAAAAATTATATATTCTAAACTATGAATGTGGTTCACTTTATTCCAATAATAATTTCATTTTCATACACTTTTTCTTAACAAATCTTTGAAGTTCCAAATAAAATATTATTTCCAAAAATCACTTTTTTAAATAAAAAACCTTTATTCATTTGAAGTCAATTTCCATGAAAGATTATTATATTTAATCATGATAATGTCTTATTATACCATTCATTACATACCTACTATGATGATGGAACTATTTATTGATTCAACCCATAGTGGTTCAATATAGATTAGAAACTTTTCTCTTAGGTTATTATCATCGCCATTTTTACACCAACATCTTGGTAACATGAACTTCAAAATGAAATTCTTATATGAAACTTTTTATTGTAACATTCAAATTATCATATATCCATTTGTCCATAAATTCTATACATCCCAAAAGAGACTCAATACCATGAACTAATACAATTTTATAACACTATAAAGTAGGAACCCATATCTGAATACCTGAGTTGGGATTCCACATAACCTCAAGAACATTCCTTGACAACAATATAATTTATGTATGTTTTTTTGAATAAAAGATGCTACATTGAATGAATTTACATGAATAATAAAAAAACAAACCATGCATTCACATGTGAAACGTCCTTAAAATAATAATCATATTACATAAATTAAAGAAATTGAATTTTTTTAAAAACCAACTCAAAACAAATATAATATAAAATATATGAGACAAATGTATAAATGAATAATAAAATTATTTAACTACAATAACCAAAATACTTTATTATATCTCTAAGATGAATGTAAAAATTACCACTAAAAATAAAATCATATTCTATTTACCTAAAACATGTACAATCATATCTATATATCCACATAAGATCACATATAAGGGTGATTATATACTCGGAAAAAATTTTGTACGACTCTAATGAACGTTCATGATAAAGAATTATGAGTACAAAATGCTAATTTATAATGAACAATTTTAACTATTTTTGATACCATATTATTTTAATATTACAAAACATAAAAAAACAATATTTAACCGAAAATTACCTTATTTACAAATAATATTTCATTAAATTTATATTTTCCCTAAAAAATTATAATCTAGGAACAACACAATTATCTGTTCCAAGAAAATCCCACTTTCCAAAAACTAATATAAAATAACATCATCCATAATTCAAAGTAAAATCTATTTCTTATATTATGATTGAAAATCACCATTTAATAAAAATTAATTCCTAATGTTAAGATATTCTAGAGAATAATAAAATATAAAATCCCTATTTTCCATATTTCCTTCACTAGGTAGATTTACCAAGGTATAAATCCCAAGCTATACATCGAAAAAATATTATGTTATGAGTATTTAATTTCAGCCCAAGTTATTGAAACCAATACTTTTTGAAACATATTCTCTCTAAGGTTCCCATCACTAGTGTTGAAATATAGATAATTTAAAATCATTGTCCTACTAAAATAACTTTTTATACAAAAAAACTTCAGTGAGAATGTTACAAATCATAAAATTAAATATATATCATAATCCAACACATTCCAAGAAAAAATTATGAAACTATTTTTAATTAATAATTGAATAATTTTAATTAAAACTAATTAACTTAAAAATAAAAACATTCCCCATTTAAATCCCCATATTCAATTCCAAAACAAACACATCAATTTCCTTAAATGGGTCAACACTTAAAATAGAGGAAAATAAAATATACTTAATTCATCATCTTCCTATTCCATTAAAAATAATAATGGTTTCAAAACCTAATTTTATTTAATTAATCTACTTTTATAAAAAAATCTTTATATATATATAATTCCACTCAATAATTGATATTAAATTCCACATGAAACAATAATTAGTCTACAACTTAAAAGGAAATTATCCAATTCAAAGAATATAAAAGAAAAACAATACGTAGTAATATCTTCACTAAATACCTAAATTCTAAAAGTCAAGATTATATGAATGAGTTTAATTCATTGAATTCATAGTTAGATGAACAAGGTTTCTCAATACAAATTTATAAATTCATTAATATTAAATCACCTTGTATGAATTATGTCATAGGAAATTTTTTAAATTTTTTAGTAAAAAAATCTTGACTCATATATGATTAAAGGAGAGTAAAAATATAGATTATTTTCTTAAAACTATAATTTAATATAAAAAATTATTGATGATCTTTATTACATATGAATATAATAAGTGGATAGAAAAATAGTGCATATAAACCTATGAAGATATAATAATATTTATAAAAAAATTCACAGTTATAATGTATTGTTAATCTAACTCTATAAAAATTTTGTCACTTATTTTAGATCTACTAAAAAGTCTAATTTTTCTCTTGGAAACTAAAAAATTAAAATCATAACAAACCTTCTAATCTTGATGAATTATAATTGATACACCCAATGATATATAAATATATAAACTAAAATTATTGTATCAACTGATCATCTTAATGACATACACCTTCTTATAAATTTATTTAATATTTCAAATATTTTTTGTGTAATTTATATAGTTATATATAATTGAATGATATTTATGGGAGACCTTAGAGAATAATATTTGAAAAATTTTATCTTTCCATTTAATTTCATTTATTATCCTTTTATTCTTTTGATAATAATTTTCATATTACCCATGGGCTTTGGTATCCCAACAAGAATCCATGCTAGGGTATCCATATAACCTTAGTAATTCCACCCTATATAACGGATTAAGAAGAATTATGGTTTGAGTAGATAAGTAAAATTAGGAATGATATACTCTTTATATCATTATAAAATAATTGAAACATTTTCCATAAAAAATATCATAATATGAATATAGAATTATAGAGACATAAATTATTTAATAATATACACATATTCATATGATATTACATCATTAACTATTTATTTTATACAAAACATACCTTATTATAATCATTTAATGATTTGATTGAATAAAAAATAAATCCAATAAAAATATTCACTAAGAAACTCCACTACATAACACTAAGTATCACATAGAATATGTATCTAGACTAAATTGACGAGTACTAGATTGATCCTTTATAAAAACATTTCCAAAAGATATATTTCAGTTTTAATATTATATTCTCATGGACATGTACAAGTCACATGTGATAGTAAATTTTAGTAAGCCACCACTAATGGTTCCACTAATATATATGAAAATATAATTGTATATTCACGAGAAAAATAAATTATGATATAACATACAACATGAATGAAATCATATTAGATTACTAGGTGTTAATGACACCATAAAAATACTCAAACCTATATATCTATATTATTAGATTATTTATCATAGCTACACCCAAGATAAACCATTGGTAAGTACGTTTTTTAATAAAATAACATGTATTTATAATCAAAATATGATAAAATATCCCAAAATATTATCATAACACCAATTACAAATGAGATTGTGTTCCCGGGGAATTGAAAATGTGTTGTTATACCTGAGATGAAATAAATATTGATAATAGATCACCATAGACCATTATATCTTATATATCTAAATATTAGAACATGATGAATCTTCTTGAGGTGAAAATTCACTTTATGGGTGGATCATGACACACTCACTTGGGAAAAGGTATTCCTAGTTGGTAGATTATGATATAATACAAATGAAGGTGACATAACTGAGTGCTCAATCATGACATACCCTTTTCAGGGATATAATATCACCTGGTAGATCATGACATATCATGGAAGAAGTTCACAATACAGTGGTGTAAATTATGATATATGGCATTCAAGAATTGGATACATACTCAAATTATATCAAAACATAGAATTATCTCTTATACATCCAAGTGATCATTCATGACACATTAACTTCGGGATAATATATAAGGAGACTAGATCCTGAATCACCCTACATAAAGGTCAACTCCTAGTTTCTAAGAAAATCATTGAACTACCTAGTCACTAGTATTAGCCTCAACATTAGAGGAAAACTATATGTAGAAAATATGATTCATCAAATAAAGTCTATGAAAATACTAAAATATAGAATGTTATAAATAACCAAATCCATATCATTTAGATATTATTTCAATCATATAGTGAAACCATTTTCTTAACACACAAACTAGGCATTGGTCACTCATAAGTTATCCCAAATTCATATATAAATCATCATTCATTATGAAAAAACTAAAAACCCATCTATGCCACACAAAAATGTAATATATAATAATATTAAATGATAATTTTACCTATCTCACTAAATAAAAAAACTAAAACTTAGAAAATTTAAACTATTATATTTTATATTAAATAATTCCAAACATATATCAGTAAAACAATGGTAATGAAATATTTTATAGTATTTTTTGGTCCCAGTGTTTTATTTTTTTCAATAATGTGTAAATATTTTTTTGGTTGGATAATGGTGTGGTATTTATGATACCATGAAAAAATATAATTCCATATAAAGTATTCTTTTGAATGAGAATTTTTTATTTCATGTAGAATTGTTGAATAAGTGCTTGTCTTGGAATTTTATATTGAGAAAAAATTTAAAACTTATGTTGAAGAACATAGAAAACTCTTTATGTGAGTTTACTCAAAAACAAATATTTCTATCCATAGTTAATACGAGGATCACCAAAAACAAATATGGGGTCATGGGGGTTAACCACATTGAGGGAAATTACCTAGCCATCCCATATAGTAAGAGGTGTGAGATGGGGCACGAATAGTTCCCATGAAGTGAACATGGGTGTTTTAAAGGCACATAGATAGCACATTCAAGGAGGTTCTAGTGGTCCGATATATTTCAATGCGGTCCATGAGGCATGTTTGGTGTATTTTGGGTGTTGATCATCCATTGTCAGCTCAAACCCTTAGTGTTATGTGATCAATTATTAAATACCACACAACCAACCATGATTTTAATGGGGGACATGACATATAGGTTCATTTCTCCTCAATAATCCAAATATATGGATAGAACCACAGTCATATAATGGTATTTTATCTATTTATCCTAATTGAATTTTTTCTTAATATTCAACCCCTAGATCTCAGAAAGACTGAAACATAGTCTAGGAAACTAGTGATAACAATAATCCTTCATTTCATCCATCTCTAGTGATCTCCCCAGAAAATTGAGACTCACTCGATCATCATGATATCATGTATACAAATATTCCTTTCATGCATGTGGATATTCAAAGAGGACAATATTTCCAAATTAAAATGTATTTGCAAGGGACTATTCGGGAATTTGAGAGAATGATTGAGTGTAATATTCTAATAAGTGATGAAGTAGGTGATTCATATCAGATTCATGTGAGTAGAAAAATGTTTTCTCTCATAATAAGATATGGAATGAATTTAAACATAAGTATATTTTTGTAACTTGGATATCTTCAAGGAATTAAAAAGATTTGTTATAGATTGTTTTTCAAGCCTTAACATGACATAAAACTAAAAGAGATATAGTGCAAGGAAGATAATTTTTCATATAAATACTAAAGTCTTTGTATGAGGATTTAAAATTACAAAATTTTTGGATATCTCTCATTTTCAATGAAACATGTCCACCATGAAATAAATATTTCATGAATAGTAGATACACTAATCACTCTGATTGTGTGAGGAAGAGAAGAAACATTATGGTCCTTCCACTTCTGTAAAGCACATTTGGTTTTCTTTTAGAAGTACTTGTTTCATAATGTAACTTCAGATAGGATAATATCCATATATGTAACCCCCTTAGTTTTTATAAATAAAATTTTTGTTTTCATATACAAGTTACATAAAGTGTGTTGAGACACCATAAATAGTAAGAAGTAACTTTACCCAAATAAAATAAATGACACCATACTTCAATCTTCATAATCATTTTCCCATTCAGGTTTATGAAAAAGAGATAGTGCATGTGCACATGAATAACACACATTTATAGAACCAAAATATAATAAATAAATAGTCTGTGTGCATATATCTGTGTTCCTGAAGAAATGTAGAATACATTGAACAGTTTTTCATGCATTGTTCTATGAATATGTAAATTCACAGGATTTAAAAACCCAAGATCAACATAATATGGAATAAGGAATCTTTAATAATTAATCTTCAGAAATCACATATAATAATAATGAAAATAAATAATATTTCCTATGGTTATTAAATTATGATTTATTATCCTTGATTATATTAGAATAAACCAAGTTTGAGAGTACTTGGGAAATTTAAAAGTTCCATTGATAAATCAAGTAGAAAAATACTTGAATAATTGTTGTGAACCACTTTAACACATTAAGTGAGGTCAAGTATTTATCAGTAGAAGAAATAATTATAGAATTTTAATTTGTTTCTCTAAGGAAACTAATTACATACATCTAATAATATTTATTGAGAAAGACCACTAAACTTGATCAATAGTTACTAATGGTACATGAATTTTACGCAAGAAAGTTAGATCCTACAAGCTCATGGAAGAATATCAAATACCATATAATATTGGATCAAGCCCTAAATAAAGGCAAATTAAATTGGTTAGTTCAAGGAGAAAGTGAAGTCTTATGGTTAGTTCCATTAGAAGAAGGAGTATCTTGATTGGATCCAGAGTGGAAGTATTTTGATTGAAGCTAAAAGAATAAGGATTATCTTAGTTGGAGGCGGAGCATAAGTCATTTATTTGGATCTTAAATTAGGATAATATTCCATTCATTGTTGTAAGTACATGTAATCACTTGTTTAATAGTGAAAGATTTATAACCAGGGGGAATAACTGGTTGTAGAAAGGAGTATGCTTTCTAAAAAACCTTGAATATCATGTGTGATGCTCTATACATTATTAAAACAACACATGAGGTTACATTGAGATATATTATAGATTTTATCAAAAACTTTAACAAGTTTAAGATTTTGAATTTGAAAGAAAATGAATTTTAAAAAGAAACCATTGATTCACCCCTCCCCTCTTAGTGCCCAATCTGACATGGGGCTCTACAAATGGTATTAGAGGAATATTACCCTATAATGATTAATGAAAAATTATTATAGATATATAATCATAATTCTATCAATAACTGGGTTGTTTAAACTTTTAATAGGATTAATTGTCATAGTTGTTGGAATAGGATGATACCCAATCTCATATCACTTGACTTGGAAGTGAGAGATATTGCAACGGTGGTTTTTCAATCCATTACTGATGATGCTACCATAAAAAAAGAATATAATAGAAATATAGAGTTAGATGAAAAGGATTATAATTCCATCCTTATGTCTCTCTTAAAGAAGGCCTACACAAAGTTCACACATCTCCAAACTGCTAAAGAGAATTGGGATAAACTGAGAAGTGGTTATGAAGGTAATTTCAAAGTCAAAGAATCCAAACTAAATTTTTTTTATGAGAAATTTAAGGACATAAAAGTGATTTATGAAGAAAATATTGATGATTATTTCACGAGAGTTAATGAAATAGTCAGAAATATTTGAGTATTTGGTGATACGTTTGGTGACACTATCATTGTAAAAAGATTAATAAGGGATTTTATGAATTATATTGATTAAAAGATATCATCACTAAAAGAAATATATTATTTTCTTATTGATGAAAAACACAACATTATCATAGAATAGGAGATAAAGAAAACTCTAGCATTCAAGAAGAAAGAAACAGTTGAAATGGATTTTGAATCTATGAGAAAGGGAAAAGTTATAGAAGAATATTTTATGAATATAAATATTAATGTAGTAATGAGGATGGTGTTTAATTAAATTGAGTTATTTCTCTTATATCAAGATTATTCTGAAAGATAAAGTGGAATAGAAAGAGTGGGAGACCACAAAAATTGGTTAATAGTTGTATTTATGATCATTTTTCTAATAAGTGACCAAATAAGAAGGTTGAAGAATAAGAATACATACTAGAATCATAATATTATAGATATCATACACATAAATGTGGTATGATTAAAAATAAAACCTACAAAAATAAAAAGAGAAATATAATTTGAAAAAATAATGAAGATTCATCATTAGGTTTTTCGTTAGATAATAGAATTGGTTTCTTTTCATATTAAGATAAATTAACTAATTCATCAAGTAGTACTTATGATAATGAAGAAATAATGGGACTTTAGTGGAAAATAAGACAAAAAAGGAAATTTAACATGGGAAAAATTAAATATCTTAGGAAAGAAAAAACTCTTGGGAATGAAAATATGAAATTAACTATGGAAAATAAAGAGAAGTAATTAGTACTTATTGATGAAGAAAATGAGGAGATATCCAAGAATGAATCATCTTTTGGTAATGAGATAAAAAGAAAAAAGAAAAAATTATTGAATGATATAAGATGATATATGTTCTTAAAAAAATTAGAACGCTGGAGAAGAAGAGTTTTTTAGGATAAGACATATGATTCCTAGTTCATCATGACTCTAATAAGGTTAAAGGAGATTTCAATAAATAAATTTAGATCAGAGGATAATTTCTTCAAGGTGGTGTTATGGAAGGTAAAAGTGAACCTAATCATTTTTGATTTTTTATTAATTTATAATGGTGTAGATTTGAAAAATAAAATTGAGGATGTGTGGGCCAAGAATAATGAGAGGAATTATATCGCATAAATGAAGGGAATAATATTCCAAGAAGGCCACAACCCCCCAAGTAAAGTAAGGCGCCATTTTTTACAAGACAATAAAGAGACATATTTGGATTCATCTAGAACCAATCTAGGAAAATGAAGTTTCAAGGATTGTGTTGGAGTTTTTTTAAGAATGATCATAGATATATATTTTTTAAAATTGTCTTTTCTAGGAATGAGGAGAAAATACTGGGGTGTTTTAGTAATCATTTGAGGAAAAATATTAGATAAAACAACTTGTAAATTGATTTTCACATTAGTTTTATACACACACATAAATCTATATTCTATAATAAGTTTCTATAATATCTAGTTTGGAAGGTTTCGATGTTGAGTAATGCATGACTAGACATGATGGAGAAGTTCCCCATATTGTTAAATAGAAATGTTTTCAAAACAAACCCAATGGAATGTCAAGTGAGTATTCTGAAAATGTCAAAGTGATTTATTATTTGTTTTGAAAAATCAATAAAATATGATAAATAAATGATGAAATATAAGAAACTTGATAAAGATAAAGGAAATCAAGTATTCTTAGAAAATGAGGATAAATATAAAAAGAAGCTTTTCTTAATTGGAAACTTGAGGATTGAGAATATTGAGGAGGAAAATTGTATACTATGCAAAGAAGGGAAGAAATAAGATATTTGAACCAATGAAAAAAAATAAGATTCTAAAGAAATCATCCCATGTTGGGATTTATAGACAATAATGGACTAGATTGAGTTGAATATCTCAAATTGAATTTTGTTTTAAAGAAACAAAGAGGTACCTCCTTATTCCCCACTATTTTATGTGTTTTGAGATAACATGTAAAAATATTTATGAGTGTTTACCCAAAAAATATAGCTTACAATGGGTTATCCAAGGATCACCCCATCCACATATGGGACCCTAGAGATCAGCAATGTGGGAATAAATCAACCTAACCGTCTTACATAGGAAGTTGTGTGATATGGGGTATGCATAATTCCCACTGATCATGCATAAGTGTGAATAAATTTCCAATGTATTATCAATATTAAATTCTAATGAATTTTCTTCTTCAAGAATTATTCATTAAATTAAAATCCCTCATGAAAGAACATATGTTTTAAGACCTTTTATTTTTTCATGGTTTCTTCCACACTGCACCATCAAGTTTCTAAACAAATATTGACACATTATTGGAAAAAATTCAACACTTGGCCAAAAAATCTCCCATTTTTTATTTTGTTATCAATATCTCTTCACTCTTTTAAAAATAAATATGTGTGATCAAAATCCCCCCTAATTAATAATCAAAAGTAATGTATAAGTGAGGGTTTTTCCTCGTGGTTCTCATGGTTTTGAAAGAGGAATGATATCACATAGTTCTCTTAGAAAAGAGCCTATAGTTCATCAACCCTAAGTCTATATAGACTAACTCAATATAGAAAACAAGAGAGATATAACCAAGTTTGTAAAATATATCCATAAAATAACATTCTTGTGAAATCATACTCATAATTTCCTAGTTCTAATTTTAAAGTTTTTCCAATAATCTTATTTTTCAATAAAACAAATAATCATGTGCACACATAAATGTGAACATTAGAAAATTTAGGGAAAAAAATATTTACTCCATTGTCTCATTTTTTCATGAACCAAGAACTCCACCTTAATTGATATGATTAATAAAATTTACAAGGATGTATGAAAGTGTGATTGGCATACCTCAACATTCAAGACTGTAATTTTTATGGAATTTCTAGGTTCAAAAGAGTTTATCAGAATGAAAAATACCTCTCAAGATTCCCTTGTGTAATGAATTAATTATTTTTTTCTATTTCATGTATATCATTAGAATCCATGAAGTGAAGTCTCTTAATGTTTACAAGTAGTGAAAGCCTTAAATATCTACCAAATGGATTCAATCTAGAAAAGATATATAATTTTAATGGGAGTAGCTCAATTTTAAGTCACATTTATTGGTGATGATTTCATTGCAATAGAATGTTTCATTCAATACTAGTGAGAAGAAATGAAAAAAAAACTATTGGTTTCCATGACAAACATGTATGGAAAACCAAAATCATTAAACAAGTTGTTTATGATATATAAGTTATTCAATTTGAGACTAATTGAAGTAAGTCTATCTGTAGTATATGTTAAAAAAATAATATGATTAGGAGTAGTCTAAATTCAATCAAAGTCACTTTCATGGATGATGTTTGGAAATTAATTTTTCATTCATTAATGTCACATATATATAAGAAGTCATTATATCCCAATTATTTTCCCACTATTTCCTTATAGGTGGTTTGTTATGATAAGTATGGTTCTATCCACCACCATTAAAGTCCATGAGTTCAACATCAAATTTGGGTAAGGTTTATTCCATTTTTATTATTTGGCACAATTTTAATTAGGGATTTTTTGATTTTTGGGTTCCTTATATTTTTCTAGTGTGTTTTGGATTTCATTGAGGTGGATTCGAGTCACCATTGACGAAGGCATACATGTGTATTCATAGGTTGGCATATACATATATAAGTTTCCCCTTTCTGTATATTCACTCATGGTAGTATGAATATATATATTGGGAATATCTGTTCTTATATATAAATATGAAAAATTCATACATGTGTAAGTGTAAAGGGGTATATGAAAGTATAAACACATATCTAAGGACCCCCTTGTGCATATTTGGCCATGAAAATATGTACATTGGGAATGGGTGTCCTTATATGTATGTGAATTTGCATATTCCTTCAAGTGGACAAAATGAATATTTGAGTTTCTATCATCAAAAGCAATGTGCCTTGAGGTTGAGGTAGGTTCCCTCTACCTAAACCTTCAATTTCAATTCTAAAATTTCCTGATTATTTTAAAAACTTGTTTCCATAATTGCTTTATTATTTTAAAAAATGGTTTTCTAATAGCCACTAGAGTTTTCAAGGAAGAATATGAATATAACCCTTGAACTTATTTATAGACCTTGTTCAAAAAGGTTAACAAATACTAGAAGTTTCAAGATACTAGACCAAGAGATCGGAAAACCATACATTGATCATCCTTAGAGACATTCATGATCCCATTAATCTTCCCATTAAATTCATTAAAAAATACCACTACTTAATTTAAGGATCAATTAGTTCCAATACCAAGATTCATGACATCTTCTCTGGTATCATGGAACTCACCCATAATATTCCTCTTGAAATTTTTCATAAGGAATGGTGTGAATATATCACACTATAGGGACAGAATCTGTAAGGATGCATAATTCAATTTTGACCCCCTACATCCCAACTAACTAGCTTCAAGGAATTTGAGATGGTATCCTATAAGTACCTAATGGTTTTGAATCTTATTTGAAACTAGTGAGATCAGCCTTCCATAAGGATAGTAATTCAGATTAGATTTCCCTTTGTAGTAGTGATCCATGAAACAAATCATTTTCCTTGGTAGGTTGAACTTCATATTATTAATCAGAATAAATAACACATACATATCCTGAAAAATGACTTTATCCATCTCTCATACTCTTTTTGTGATCGTAGTTGGAAAAAACATACAGAGAACCTTCCACTTAGGTTCTAAGTCCTTCACTGGTGTTCTGTGTTCCTTTACAAGGGTAGGGAGAGGGTGCATGGAGTGTGCATGGGGGGGGGAATGGGGTGTGTTGGGGGGTGAATGAGGTGTGAAGGGGGTGCATGGGGGTGTAGGGGAGGGGCAGGGTGGTGTGATGGGTTCTTTTGCAAGAGGCATGGGGAGGGTGCAAGGGGTGCATGGGGTCTGCATGGGGTGTGTTGGGGGTGTGTTGGGTGTGTGCAGGAGGGTGTAGGGGATGCATGGGGTGGCAGAGGGAGGGGGTATGGTGGTGGGGGGAAGGGGTGGGGTGGTGGTGTCAGGGGTAGGGGGTTTTACTAGGGTTAGGGGAGGGGGTGTGCAGGTCGGGGGGTAGGGGAGTGTTGGGGAAAAGGGGAAGGGGTGTTATTGGATATATTGTCCATAAAACCTTTATTAGTTCCTCTGTCCGGATAAACCAAAAATTAACCACTTAACACCATTACCTTCAGTTTCCCAAACCAATCCTAATATAAACAAAAAATAAAATCTACATACCTTGGACTCAGACATTGATTCCATTCTAACATGACCCAAACCACTGGGACCCAAATTGGACAGGTGATGGGTTGGGTGTACCACCCAGATACTTCCTCTCATTTCTATAGGACCTTTATTTTTTTATGGAAGGATAGGATTTGAATTTGCAGGCAACCTATTTTTTTTCCTGGAATCCATAGGATGTTTCTGGAGGGTGTCTAGGAGGGGTGCCATGAGGGAGGGACAGGGGTAGGGGTTCAAGGGGAGGGAAAGGGGGTGTAAGGGGGTGTGTAGGGGGGAAGGGGTGGGGGTGAGCAGGGGTGTCCAGGAGGGGGTCCAGGAGGGTGGGGTTGTCTAGGAGGGAGTGGGAGGGGTTGTGCAGGGGGGAGGGGTGTGAAGGGGGGTGCAAGGGAGGAGGGGGTGTCTAGGAGGTGGGGGGTTATTCATAGGCTATTACAGGAGGGTGTCTGGGGGTAGGAGAGGTTTTCATAGGCATTTTTAGGAGGGTGTCCAAGAGGGGGTGTCCAGGAGGGAGGGGTCAAGGGTATGGGGGACAAGGGGGGGGAAGGGGTTTGCATGAGGGATGGGTGTCCCAGAGGGAGGGGTGTTCGGGAGGGGAGTGGTAAGGGGGTGTCCCAGAGTGGGGGTGTTGAGGAGGGGAGGGAGGGGGGATGTCCAGGTGGTGGGGTGGGAAGGGTTTGTACGGGGGCTATGTAGGGTGGGGGTTGTCCAATGGGAGGTAGGGGGCTGTAGGTGTGCGGGGTTGTCTAGGAGGAGGGAGGGGTGGTTCAGGGAAAGGGAGGTCAGACTATAGAGGGAGTGGTGGGGTGATGTCCATGGAAAGGGAGGGGCTGCAGGGGGTGGGGAGGGGGTTGTCCAGGGGGGGTGGGGGATTAAGTTGGAGTAGTGGGGGGCTGTCCAGGGGTAGGGACGAAGTTGTCCAGGGGGGCTCTGTCGGGGAGGGGAGGGAGGGTGGGGATATCTAGGGGTGGGAAGGGGGATGTCTAGGGGGCTCTGTAGGGTTGGGGTTTATCCAAGGGAGGGAGGGGGATGTAGGTGGGGGTGTCAAGAGGGAGTTATGGGTGGGGAGGGGGCTTCAGGGGGAGTGGGTCTGTCTAGGGAAAGGGAGGGGTCTATATGGGGAGGGGGTTTTCCAGGGGAGAGGGGTTGTAGGTAGAGTGGTGGGGGGGATGTCCAGGGGTTGGGGGTCTCTCCAGGGGTGGGAAGGGGGAAGTCTAGGGGGTTGTATAGGGTGGAGGATGTCCAAGTGGAGGGAGGGGGTTGTAAGTGGGGGGTTGTCCAGTGGGTGGGAAGGGGGCTGTATAGGGTGGTTGTGTATGGTGGGGGGTTTCCAGGGGAGGGAGGGGTTGTCCATGGTGGATGGGGGGCACTGCAGGGGGAGTGATGGTGGTGGGTGGGGGGGTAGGGTTGTACAAGGAAAGGGAGGGGCTACATGGGGAGGGAGGGGGTTGTCCAGGGGGAGGGAGGGGGCTACAGGTGGAGTAGTGGGGGTGAGGGGGGTTTTCCAGTGGTATGGAGGGGTTGTCTTGGGGAGGGGAGGGAGGGGCCATCTAGAGGGTGGGAGGGGGCTGCATGTGGGGGGCTACTGTTCAGGGGGAGGTAATGGGGCTGTCCAGGGGGTGTAGGTTGGTGGTTGTCTAGGGGAGTGAAGGGCTGTCTAGGGGGAGGGTGGGTTAGGGGACTGCAAGGGGAGTGGGGGCGGTCCTGGGAAAGGGAGGGGGCTGCCGGGGAAGGGAGGCAGTTGTCCAGGGGGAGGGAGGGGGTTGTAGGTGGAGTGGGGGCTGTATAAGGGTAGAGAGGCGGGTTTCCAATGGGCTATCTTGGGGAGGGGGAGTGGGATATCCAGGGGTAGGGGCTATTCATGGGGGGTTGTGTATGGTGGTGGGTTGTCCTGGGGGAGGGAGGGGGCTGTAGGTGGGGGGGCTTTCCAGGAGGAGGGACGGGGTGGGGATGTCTAGGGGGTAGGAGAGGGTTTCAGGGGGATGGGGTTGTCCAGGGAAAGGGAGGGGCTGTAGGGGAGTGAAGGGGGGTCCATGGAAAGGTAAGGGGTTTTGTAGGGTGGGGGGTTTTCAAGGGGAGGGAGGGGGATGCCAGTGGGGGCTCTAAAGGGAGGGGAATTGGGATATTTTTTATGGATTTTCAGAACCTATAGGCACAGTTTAACTGTGGATATAGATGTTTTCCATCCTGTGGTATATCCACAGTTCTAAATCGTGGTTGTATACCTATAGCTATATTTTTAACCATAGATGTATTCCTATATCCACACAAAACTTAGCCACGGTTCTTCAAAGAATGGTTATTACCTATAGCCACGGTTTTAGTACCTATAGTAACAATTTAAAACTGTGGCTATCACCCAAATTTCTGGTAGTGATAAGCCAAAATGGTCCACTAAGAAGAAAATTTATAAGGATGATTGTGATTTTCAATTTGAAGAAACTCAAAAGGTGACAAGTTCTCTTATATTTATAATGATGATATAAACCTCCAAGAGTGATTTTTATCGGTTAATTTAATCAATTTCAGCCAAACATATAACTCTATAAAAGAGGATAATGTAGAAGAAAATTTTTAGGATTCCATTTTATGAAATGTAGTCTACACTTAAATACATGATGTTTCTGTGCATATTAGGCATCAGTCCCATATTCAATTTTTTAAAACACCTCCAAATTCTTAATCGTGACCTTACAAATGAAAATGGTCCTCAAATTAGGTAAATTGTTTAACCCAAGGAAGAAAAGTATAATCATCCAACATGATATACATGTATACAATCTGTGTATCTAAACCCAATTATGGAATAGTGTCAACAATTCCTTAAAGCGGGGGAGAAATGACAACCATTCCAAGAATATTACCCATGCTAGCACAAACACGATATTAACAGTTGATATTGGAAAGAATATTAGGTTTATATCTACGTTAGAGCTCTTCTCTAGTATTTTCCTGACTAATAATCCAACCAAATCACTAGGACAACATTGAGTACTTTTCCATTATATAGAATCCACAAAATGGTGATAATCACTAGTGAAATAAAAAATTAATCCAAATCCTGAGGTGGTATAAGCAACTCCTCTTACATCCAACATTGGTAACCTTTCCATACAAATAATCAATAGCACTAGAGACCCATAATCACATCTGATGCAATTTTTGAATCAATTTTTCCCCGTGATAAAAAATCCTAAATATTATGAAGTGTCCAGACATATATTATTTTTATTGACATTTGAGAGACTAATTTTTGTTTGGTTTTCCATCTTACTAGTTGGTTCCATTATAGGTTGTGAATACCTTTATCGATAGTTCCTCTTTCAATTCATCTCTAGGTTAAAGAGGAAAATGGTGATTGATATCTCAAATTGCAATCATATCAAGAGTTAAAGGGTCTTATATTTTATTTCTAGATTGAAATTTAAGACTTATTAATTGAATATGATACTCTCACAAGATTATCTAGTGGTGATCAACATAAAAAACCAATGTGATGGGTTTTAAATGACAACAATCTCATTGAAGTAAGATGGATGATTGATGATTATAATATTTTTCAACAACTATAAAAATATTGGGGGGTATTATCTGATCCTGTAATTTTAATTAGATAACACCCTAATATTTTAATATATATATATTTTTTTTATATATACTATGATAGAGAGTTTGTATCAAACAAAACATTGAACAAAACTAAGATGCAACATATTAGATGTGCCTTATTAATAAAATTATAAGAAGAATATAACAACTTGTAAATAAAAATATATTAATCAATTAAAAGTGATAATATTTAGAGGATAAATAATTAATATGATTGAATTTTAAAAATATTTATTTTAAGGAACTATTTTTAAAATTTATTACTTATTTTTTCGTATTAAATTAAATGTGTCACTTTTAAAGTATTATTATGATATTATGTAATAATTTAAATTTCAAAACTAATATATTAACATACAATTAATTAAAAATTATATGAAATAATATTATGAAATCATAATGAATAAAATGTTTATTTTTCTATAAAAGTGGTTTCTCTTTAAAAATTTGGTTTTTATTTAAAAGATAAATTTCTAATATTTAAATTTTAATCTGATGAAATGAACTTAATCCTTAAATTTATAATTCAAAAATTAACATTCTTTTATTTTTTTGTATTCTTCTCAGATGGATGATTTTTTGGGAGAATAGTAAAAAATATATACTTGTAGAAAATACAACAATTTGTATGAAATCATCATTATATAATAATTATATAAAAGATTATGTAACCTTTTTATACCAAATATATTTTATGGAATTAAATAAATCATTTAAAAATACTATTATTAATTTAAAAACATTTGTTTCTTATTTTTGAACCTAATTGATGTTTTATTTCAACAAAAGAAACATATTTGATACTTTTTTTAATTAATTATTTACAAGGACGCATTTTTTTGATTTTTTTAAAGTCCCATAAGTCTATTTTGTTTAATCATTAACAAATAAATGTCATGAAAATAAATATTAAACACAATTTTAGTTTGAATTCATTTTCATTCTTAAAATATATTTTTTCTAAATACATTATTTCAAAGAGTTTTGTGTACTTATGTTAAAAGTAATTTTCACCATCTCTAGAAATGTAATCGTGTAGAATTTTTTTCAAAATTGTAATTAGAAGGTTCAAATATTTTAATAAGTTCCAATTTATATTTTTTCATAAAAAATAAATGACTTGTGTAAAAATTTAGTCACTTAGGTTAAGTTTAAATGAAGAAATTTTTTTAACTTTGATATAAGGACAAATAGAAATAAAATTCCACTAAATTTGATTGTATGAGTGTGTTTATACCATCCCAAGTGTTATCTAATAAACACTATCAATTTGGTTCCCCTTTATTTTTAGAATTACATTTATATTTTTTTATATATTACATTGTTTACAAACATGACACTCCTTTCACCTATAATTGGAGCACATCACACCAATCAATTCTATACAGGAATTGAGCAACCTAGCTTAACCATGATCTATAAAAATATATTTCCAACACCCCTATCTATGAACTATATGATATAATCTCAACAAAATACCGACCTAAAAGGAGTAATTTGAGATCTAGAGGAGGATATTTATGGAATAACAGGTCAGAGCATGTTCATCCTAACAAAATTATAAGGTAAGAGTTTCTCATCTAAAATTTTCTTTATTGTGACATGATTTAAATTTTGAAACTATATTAACTTATATAGTGTATAAATTTATTATTTTAAATTTTATATCATGACTATATTTATACACATGGTACCTTACAATTCATTTCATGTTCTTTCTGTAAAGGTGTTTTAGATTTTTAAATCCCTAATGGATTTATTAAAATTCATTATTTTAAAAGTTTTGAAATATTTTAACAAAAAATATTTTTCCTCTATATCCATATTGTTTATAATGTTTATAGATGTTATTCATTATAGATTAATAGTTTTTTAAGGTAGTTTCAACTTATCTTTGGATTCCTTAGAATGGTATAAAATAAATACTTGTAATGATTTCCATACGGGTTGTTTTATCATTCATTATAATGGTGTAAAAGAAATGGTTTTTTAATTTTATCTATTCAATTAAACTTTCACACCACTGTGACCCTTGAGATATATCATCATTCCTTGAAAATTTTCTTTCATTTCTAAAGGAAATTAAAATTCCCAATTTAATAAGAGTTTTTAGTTTTTAAATGATTCCAAAGAAAATGATATTTATTTTATTTTTTAAATAATATTTCGAATGCTTTTATAAATTTATTTTTCATCTATGTCCAAATCTATTTAGGATTATTATACTTCACTATGGATAAGATATAATTTTACCAAAAAAATATACAAGGATTGTTACTCTAAGGATTTATTCATGAAATACAATTCTTTTACACAGGTTAATTAACATATAAAGTAATGATGAATTCCTTTCTATTTATATGTCATTACTATGTATATTTTATCATTATGTCATAGGTGGGTCTATTATGACACTCCAATGCATTGGGTGGTATTTTATATCTCACAAGATAATGAAATTTGTGTGTGGATTGAATTTCAAGTACTAATGAAAACATGGTTTCCAATAGATATGATTTTGGTTAGCTATGTTTATAAGTTACTAGGTGGACATGATGATAGGTAGCTTGGCTCACAAGTTCATGGGTGAACATGATTGGAGTTATTTATATTCACAATGTCTGGATTTCTTATGCTTGTATTTATTCCATAATCTCATGACATATTTGTATGCCTATATTGTAACAGCCCAAGATTTTATAAAAAAATATATTCTTTTTAATTTTATTAATGTCTTGTGTTGTACGCTACACCAAAAGGAGCTTGCAAAACACAAATCCTTGACTTGCCTTGCATTACACGCAATCGCGACCTTCCTCGATAGCGTGTGTAGTACGCAATACCGAGTTTCACTAAACAAAGATATGCTATAAAAATATTATTAAAACTAGCCGTTATGAATAGTAATAACAACTTTTTGAAATCCAGTAAATCTTATTTTTCAAAATTAACTTTATTTTTGGATTCGGAGTATCGAATTTAGCCTAAGGTGAAATTTTGGTACTTTTCGGATAACTTTCATATTCTGATGAATAGTGAAAATTACTAAATTATAATTAAAAACAACTTTTTTAATCGAAATAATTAATAGTGATAAATCATTAATTTGAGTGGTTTTAAAGTATATTTAGAATATATTTTTACAATTTAATACAATGTTGGTCATTGGATGTAATTTCACATTTAAACTAGACATAAACAAGTGTCAATCTTTTGATAGATATTGTTTCTTAAAAAACACACTATTTGTTTTAACAGCGGGATTTAATTATAAAATTAATTAATGCAACTTTTATGTTATGAATTTGGTAAAATGGACTTCATTTTTGAATTCGGAATATGAAATATAGCTTGGGATGAAATTTTGGCATTGTTCTGAAAAACATCAATTTTTGATGAATAGTGAAACTACTAAGTGGTAGGTTAAAAACTGAATTTTGCATAAAACTTAATTTTACCGCTTCTGTGAATGGAATTTCGAAAATCCGAGAGACACGGTTAATATCAAGGACTAAAATGTGGTTCAATGAGATGAAAATAATTTCTTGGTGAATAGTAACTTTTTACTTTTTTTACCACGGTTAATAGTAAATAGGGTAAATATGATATTAATATTACCCTAACACATGTCCTAATTCTATTGGACAAGTGTAATTCGACCGAAAACAAACTTAGGAATAAAATATGACCATTTAGGCCCACTTGGATTAGATTAGGACATTTATTATTAATTTATTTAAAGAAGGGTTAAAATAGTTAAAATCAACGTTTAATAAGTAAATCATTTTTAATATGGGGTTATACATAAGCTAAATTCGACTATAAATATTAATTAGAAAGCTAAAAAGATTTCCTACATGATGGTAATTTATTTGTAATTTTTAGACATCAAATAATATAATTTATTTATGACACAAAGATGATGCAGTAATTATCTTATTAATGAAATATTGACATAATTGATAATATAAATACAAAAATAAATGTAATTTAAGACTTTTTATGAATTCCACTAATTTTATAGGTTACTATGATATATTAGTGTTGATTTAATCAACTTGTTTCGAACATATAATTCTGTTATAACTTTCACAAAAATCATATATCAAATAGTGTCAAAATTAACACAAAATAGTTTTTAAATCAAATATTATATTATTAATTGTTATTTTATTCCTAAAAACCTAAGGTTCGGCCAAATGACTTAGATAAGGATATATGTATTAATAATATACAATTTGAGGTTCGTTTGGCATGTTATAGTAAGTTTATTAACCTTATAGTGAAAGAAAACAAAAAGACACGGTAAAAGTTAAATTATTTAACTTAGAGTTAAATCTAATTGATAAGGTTAAAATAATACCCTAAACTTGTCTAAATCCTATTGGTTGATAAGATTTCGACCCATCCCCACTTTATCTTCGAAATAAGACCCTTTGGAACCATTATAAACTGATTTTGACTTTAATATAAAATAATATTTTGAGATATTCCTAAGGTGCCCCTCTCCTCCCCTATAAAAGGACACCTCCTCCCCCTCCTCCTCACACCAATTTGAGCACTCAAGCTCGGCCAAACCCTGCCAAAATCTCTTCTCCACTTCCCTAGAAACATCCTAGAGGTTATGGTCTTCCTCAAAGACCAATTCTAGTGCCCTAAGAGGAGGTCTCAAAGAGGCACTTCAAAGAAGAGGTAATTACCGTTACCAATTCTTTCATCTTTATTTCTTCTTCCACTTCTTCTTATTAGGTTGTTTCATTATGAAGTAATAACATCAGTATCACTCATATACTGATATGTTATTATAAGTATGAAACAACCCTAATTCACCTTCTATCCATCCTACGGAAAAATGAAATCACCGCGCGTGCGTACGTACGGAATACCGTCTCCACGCCGTGGTGTAATCTATTTTCCATTACCACCTTACATGGATGGGTATAATGGTGTAAAGAATAACTATACATAGTTATTACAACATCATATTGATTCTGATATATTGTATAATCCACTCCAATTCAATTCAATATTTATAGAAATGATATCATCGCTCGTGCGTACGTACGGACTACCGTCTCCACGACGCGATGAGATTCATTCTCCATGTTAACCATTTAAGAATGATTATAATGTATATATAAGAAATAATAATGAAATATATGACATTATAAAGCTACTGTATTTATGTATATACATATGTATGTCATCTACTTACATCCATTTCAAGACAATAAGGAAAGAAAAACAGCGTTCATGCGTACGTACGGACTACCGTCTCCATGAACGGTGTTTTTCATTTTATTTATCTATCTATTATGTATATATATATACTGAATATATATGATATATAAATCATATTTTATATTCTGGAAGTAATTAAATCATGATATAAGTAATAATGATGTCAAGAACAACAAGTCAAAACACCTACGATAAATGAAACGATTTTACCCAAAATGCTTCTTTAACATGGAATTTACAAAAGAATGGGTAATATAATGTCATAAGTGAACCATATATGATATCATAACAATGAATATGATTCTGTAATAAGTCAATAACATGATTTAAATCATTATACAGGAGGTTCGGACACTTACAAAGCAAGTCGGACCTAAGGTAAGGGAAATATCACAATCTCATTTTTATCCGAGATTGTTTATTCGTAAGTATTTACTGGGGTGTATTTTATCATCCACATCCATGTTCCCTCAATATGTAATATTGTTTCCCTCCACTTGCAATAGTTTAAATCCAATTTTACCCTTAGGTGAGTTTTTAGTAAATAATATGAAAGGAATCTTTTGTCGTTTTTCCGTACGAGGTACTTTTTGACTTTTCCGACAAAAGTACGAAGAATGTTTTTTTTTAACATATACGGCATGAATGGATTTTTAAAACATTACTTCAAAGAAGATTCCTTTACAAGTTTTCAAGTTTATTTTTAATCAACTTCTTTTATTTTAAAGTTGTATGACATGTTATGAAAGGAAAAATGTTTTTGAAGAAGAAAGGATATTTTCCTCAAGAATTCAATTAAAGTGTTTTATCATAATTATTTTCCATCTAAGATAATAAAGGGTTCTGTTTCTATCCATATTTTTACATTGATTTGACTATGTTATGATGGAATTATGTTTATGAATTCCTTTATCTTATATGAATTGATTTATGATGTCATGATGATGTATGATTTATGATTATGTGGCACACATAAGAAAGTATTCATTATGAGATGGGTGGGACCTATATCTCCCTCCAATGCATTGGGTAAAGATTTCATATCTCATGAGATAGACATGGCTGGAATGGTAGGTTATACCGGTTCAGTGAAACAGGACTGAAACGAGGATTACTCGATTCAGAAAGGGACTTTGTCCACTAAGATAGTCTTGGCAATGAGTCTTGACTAACAAGAAATGATTCTCTATGATTATGTG
Source organism: Viscum album (assembly GCA_963277665.1). NCBI lineage: Eukaryota > Viridiplantae > Streptophyta > Magnoliopsida > Santalales > Viscaceae > Viscum > Viscum album. The sequence continues at coordinate 352,670,373 of OY728123.1, forward strand.
TGTATGCCACAATAAGTAATGTTTTAAGTAAGGGTTTCATTTTCACTACTATGATTTATCCCATGATATGAAATTATGCTCTCTTTTGCAGGTTAAGATTTCCAAAAATGTTATGTTCTTATGAAAATTATGTGATTGATATTTCTTTTGTTTACCCTTAATGAGCATTTGAGCTCACCCTTTTATGTTTTCTTTTCCCCAGGATATAAAGAAAGGTTTTAGGTAAAAAAAAAGGAAGATCTTTGTGGGAGATTTTGAAGATCTTTCACCAGGATTAGAAGATTACGTTCCGAGTTTCCAAAGACACTAAACTATTACGATCCTTGCGAGTGTGTTTTTGTTATGTACTAAGTATTCCGCAAAAGTAATGTAATGTCAATGTACGATAAGCTTCGGGTCTCTACAGTTGGTATCAGAGGAAAGGTTTAGTCAACCTTTGGAAACTAGGATGCGAAAACGTTAGTGAGATTCCTAGAGATATTTCTAAGGTATGTCTAGGTATGTCCCTAAGGTTAAGTATACGTATAGGTTATAGTAATATAATTACGCTAACGATCATAGAATTAAACCTAAGATGTTGGATATTGAAGGTACTCCCCCTTTATTATGTTGTTTTCCTTAGCATGATTTTTGCATCTAACACTATTATGTTTGGGTTTTAGAAAATGGCTGGAAACAAGATGATTCACAATAATGGAGGATATGATGGACAATGGAATGATATTCTTCATGAGCAACCAAATGAAATGGGATTTGGATGTCCAAACATCATTATTATGCCGAATCAGCAATCTCACAACATGATCAATAAAGTAAAATTTGGTAAGTTTCCTGACTCGACTAATAAGAGAAAGATGGAGTTCCATGATGATCATAGAGGAAAGAAAGTTCAATTTCCCCTATGTAAATCATGTGGGAAGAGGCATCAAGGAGAATGTTTCAAGGGAACTGGAAGATGCTTTGGGTGTGGAAAAGAAGGACACAAAGCAAGTAAGTGCAAAGGAAAAGGGTCGGTTAACACCATGGATGAGGATAATGGTATTGCTACGACATCAAAAATGGTTAAGTGTTTTAAATGTGGAATGTATGGGCATTATGCAAACAAATGCCCTAAGGGAAAGACTCATGAAGAGAATCAGTATGGTCATATGGGTAGTATTTATGTGGATGATGATGAAGAGACTACAAATGATATGTGAGATGAAAGAATTTTTGAAGCTCGGTCAATGGTTTGAGAATGTAGTGGAATGATTACATGTTTATCATGTGTAATTTTGGAATAAAGAGACATCTATGGATTGTTACACTGTTGTCTTTCCTTGTGTTTTGAAAGTGTATGATTAATGTTACCAGTATCCATGAAAGGTTATTCAGATATTTTTGGAATGTAGATGATATGCGCATAATGAAGGGATAAGGAGAAAATTAAATGTTTGATAGTATTCATGAGCTCATGATTGATATAAGAACTAAGTGATATCATGGTTTGAGTATATAGAATTTTGAGGATTTTGGTATGTGGAAAGTGTTAACTTTTAACTGCACTCATGTTTTCACTAAGGTATTCAAGAGAATACACGATTAAGGACTTTGAATGTTTGGAATGTGACCAACAAGACATATCTTATGATATGTGGGGATCAACGACAGTATTAAATCTCTGGTAATCGTTGTCACTATATTATGAGAGTGGACTGCAGTATTATGTATAAGCCTAAAGATTAGACTGGATTATGTTGGACATAAGTTAGTATTGTTTAAGGATAGAAGATTTTCGATATTATTGATGGGATGTTATAGTAACGTAGTTTTAGAAAAAAGGACAACCTGCAGGACGGGCGACAGCCCATCGCTTCGGACAAGGCTGTGGGAATCGAACCCACAACCGAAGTGCGACTGGCCTTTATTGCCTACCACTGACCTACAGGAAGTCCCTGTTTAGTAGAAACTAGTTTTATTATATTAAGCAGTATGATATATGAAGTATAAGTCCATTTTAGGAATAATATATGATTAATCTCACTATATATCGACTTATGTATATAATTTTTGCTAACCTTTTGTTTGAGACAGATGGAATGACCCATCATTCTATCACATGATCTGCTAACACTTCACAAATAACAAATTCAACTTCATTTATTTAAGAGATGAATTGGAAATTGTTCAAGGCACGAACAACAGTGAGATTGTACCAAAATAAAGTAAGTATTTATTCTAATTCAAATTTTCAACTTTAGGGAAATGATCTTGAAAACCAAAAATGTTGTCCTAGTGCCCTTATATCCGATGAATCAGATGGTACCCTAGATCATCACAAATTTATGGCTTTGTGATTGCTAGATTTTCCATAGCCACGTTCTCTACCACTCTCCATCAGAACATGATGGTTATATTTCTCTTCCATATCCATATTTTCACCTATGCGGAAACCCAGTGATTAGTTTATTTGGGTAATCGTTACATTTCATACTTTAGTTTTTAAAGCCAAGTTTTGGTATTCCCTTTTACAATGTGGGTTTCTATTAAAGAAACTTTCAAATAGTAAATCATTTATAACCCCGACGAATTTCGAGGGCGAAATTCATTTTAAGGGAGGTAGAATGTAACAGCCCAAGATTTTATAAAAAAATATATTCTTTTTAATTTTATTAATGTCTTGTGTTGTACGCTACACCAAAAGGAGCTTGCACAACACACATCCTTGACTTGCCTTGCATTACACGCAATCGCGACCTTCCTCGATAGCGTGTGTAGTACGCAATACCGAGTTTCACTAAACAACGATATGCTATAAAAATATTATTAAAACTAGCCGTTATGAATAGTAATAACCACCTTTTGAAATCCAGTAAATCTTATTTTTCAAAATGAACTTTATTTTTGGATTCGGAGTATCGAATTTAGCCTAAGGTGAAATTTTGGTACTTTTCGGATAACTTTCATATTCTGATGAATAGTGAAAATTACTAAATTATAATTAAAAACAACTTTTTTAATCGAAATAATTAATAGTGATAAATCATTAATTTGAGTGGTTTTAAAGTATATTTAGAATATATTTTTACAATTTAATACAATGTTGGTCATTGGATGTAATTTCACATTTAAACTAGACATAAACAAGTGTCAATCTTTTGATAGATATTGTTTCTTAAAAAACACGCTATTTGTTTTAACAGCGGGATTTAATTATGAAATTAATTAATGCAACTTTTATGTTATGAATTTGGTAAAATGGACTTCATTTTTGAATTCGGAATATGAAATATAGCTTGGGATGAAATTTTGGCATTGTTCTGAAAAACATCAATTTTTGATGAATAGTGAAACTACTAAGTGGTATGTTAAAAACTGAATTTTGCATAAAACTTAATTTTACCGCTTCTGTGAATGGAATTTCGAAAATCCGAGAGACACGGTTAATATCAAGGACTAAAATGTGGTTCAATGAGATGAAAATAATTTTTTGGTGAATAGTAACTTTTTACTTTTTTTACCACGGTTAATAGTAAATAGGGTAACTAAGGGTAAATATGATATTAATATTACCCTAACACATGTCCTAATTCTATTGGACAAGTGTAATTCGACCAAAAACAAACTTAGGAATAAAATATGACCATTTAGGCCCACTTGGATTAGATTAGGACATTTATTATTAATTTATTTAAAGAAGGGTTAAAATAGTTAAAATCAAAGTTTAATAAGTAAATCATTTGTAATATGGGGTTATAAATAAGATAAATTCGACTATAAATATTCATTAGAAAGCTAAAACGATTTCCTACATGATGGTATTTTATTTGTAATTTTTAGACATCAAATAATATAATTTATTTATGACACAAAGATGATGCAGTAATTATCTTATTAATGAAATATTGACATAATTGATAATATAAATACCAAAATAAATGTAATTTAAGACTTTTTATGAATTCCACTAATTTTCTAGGTTACTATGATATATTAGTGTTGATTTAATCAACTTGGTTCTAACATATAATTCTGTTATGACTTTCATAAAAATCATATATCAAATAGTGTCAAAATTAACACAAAATAGTTTTTAAATCAAATATTATATTATTAATTGTTATTTTATTCCTAAAAACCTAAGGTTCGGCCAAATGACTTAGATAAGGATATATGTATTAATAATATACAATTTGGGGTTCGTTTGGCATGTTATAGTAAGTTTATTAACCTTATAGTGAAAGAAAACAAAAAGACACGGTAAAAGTTAAATTATTTAACTTAGAGTTAAATCTAATTGATAAGGTTAAAATAATACCCTAAACTTGTCTAAATCCTATTGGTTGATAGGATTTCGACCCATCCCCACTTTATCTTCGAAATAAGACCCTTTGGAACCATTATAAACCGATTTTGACTTTAATATAAAATAATATTTTGAGATATTCCTAAGGTGCCCCTCTCCTCCCCTATAAAAGGACACCTCCTCCCCCTCCTCCTCACACCAATTTGAGCACTCAAGCTCGGCCAACCCCTGCCAAAATCTCTTCTCCACTTCCCTAGCAACATCCTAGAGGTTCTGGTCTTCCTCAAAGACCAATTCTAGTGCCCTAAAAGGAGGTCTCAAAGAGGCACTTCAAAGAAGAGGTAATTACCGTTACCAATTCTTTCATCTTTATTTCTTCTTCCACTTCTTCTTATTAGGTTGTTTCATTATGAAGTAATAACATCAGTATCACTCATATACTGATATGTTATTATAAGTATGAAACAACCCTAATTCACCTTCTATCCATCCTACGGAAAAATGAAATCACCGCGCGTGCGTACGTACGGAATACCGTCTCCACGCCGTGGTGTAATCTATTTTCCATTACCACCTTACATGGATGGGTATAATGGTGTAAAGAATAACTATACATAGTTATTACAACATCATATTGATTCTGATATATTTTATAATCCACTCCAATTCAATTCAATATTTATAGAAATGATATCATCGCTCGTGCGTACGTACGGACTACCGTCTCCACGACGCGATGAGATTCATTCTCCATGTTAACCATTTAAGAATGATTATAATGTATATATAAGAAATAATAATGAAACATATGACATTATAAAGCTACTGGATTTATGTATATACATGTGTATGTCATCTACTTACATCCATTTCAAGACAATAAGGAAAGAAAAACAGCGTTCATGCGTACGTACGGACTACCGTCTCCATGAACGGTGTTTTTCATTTTATTTATCTATCTATTATGTAAATATATATACTGAATATATATGATATATAAATCATATTTTATATTCTGGAAGTAATTAAATCATGATATAAGTAATAATGATGTCAAGAACAACAAGTCAAAACACCTACGATAAATGAAACGATTTTACCCAAAACGCTTCTTTAACATGGAATTTACAAAAGAACGGGTAATATAATGTCATAAGTGAACCATATATGATATCATAACAATGAATATGATTCTGTAATAAGTCAATAACATGATTTAAGTCATTATACAGGAGGTTCGGACACTTACAAAGCAAGTCGGACCTAAGGTAAGGGAAATATCACAATCTCATTTTTATCCGAGATTGTTTATTCGTAAGTATTTACTGGGGTGTATTTTATCATCCACATCCATGTTCCCTCAATATGTAATATTGTTTCCCTACACTTGCAATAGTTTAAATCCAATTTTACCCTTAGGTGAGTTTTTAGTAAAGAATATGAAAGGAATCTTTTGTCGTTTTTCCGTACGAGGTACTTTTTGACTTTTCCGACAAAAGTACGAAGAATGTTTTTTTTTAACATATACGGCATGAATGGATTTTTAAAACATTACTTCAAAGAAGCTTCCTTTACAAGTTTTCAAGTTTATTTTTAATCAACTTCTTTTATTTTAAAGTTGTATGACATGTTATGAAAGGAAAAATGTTTTTGAAGAAGAAATGATATTTTCCTCAAGAATTCAATTCAAGTGTTTTATCAAAATTATTTTCCATCTAAGATAATAAAGGGTTCTGTTTCTATCCATATTTTTACATTGATTTGACTATGTTATGATGGAATTATGTTTATGAATTCCTTTATCTTATATGAATTGATTTATGATGTCATGATGATGTATGATTTATGATTATGTGGCACACATAAGAAAGGATTCATTATGAGATGGGTGGGACCTATATCTCCCTCCAATGCATTGGGTAAAGATTTCATATCTCATGAGATAGACATGGCTGGAATGGTAGGTTATACCGGTTCAGTGAAACAGGACTCAAACGAGGATTACTCGATTCAGAAAGGGACTTTGTCCACTAAGATAGTCTTGGCAATGAGTCTTGACTAACAAGAAATGATTCTCTATGATTATGTGTGTATGCCACAATAAGTAATGTTTTAAGTAAGGGTTTCATTTTCACTACTATGATTTATCCCATGTTATGAAATTATGCTCTCTTTTGCAGGTTAAGATTTCCAAAAATGTTATGTTCTTATGAAAATTATGTGATTGATATTTCTTTTGTTTACCCTTACTGAGCATTTGAGCTCACCCTTTTATGTTTTCTTTTCCCCAGGATATAAAGAAAGGTTTTAGGTAAAAAAAAAGGAAGATCTTTGTGGGAGATTTTGAAGATCTTTCACCAGGATTAGAAGATTACGTTCCGAGTTTCCAAAGACACTAAACTATTACGATCCTTGCGAGTGTGTTTTTGTTATGTACTAAGTATTCCGCAAAAGTAATGTAATGTCAATGTACGATAAGCTCCGGGTCTCTACATATATTGTGCTCTTATGGATCATGATTGATGATTCTCATATAAATCATGTCTTATGTTGCTCCATAGATTTATGTGATGAATAATGGTTTATTGTATTTGTTTTTTTTTGGTATGATATTTGATTGTGTTATCATACCCATTATATTCAGTTATAATATTTGATTGTTAATACCTATATATACTTTTACCATGATATTGAGGTCACCATTTCGTATGTTTCCATTTCCCTTGTAATGAAGATGTGTATTGCGCATGATGTATTAAGAAGGGTATCACATGAGAATTATATTAGTTTGAAATTTTAAAGACATATTAAAAATCTTAATATCATGTAGTTAACATATAAAGGAACAAAAACCATGGGTTGTGGATTTTTTTGATTATTTTGCAGATATAATGATTAAATACAAGGATTATATGTAATATTATCTATGTGAAATTGGATTGATTAACTTTGTATCAAATATAGTAATTAATGTATGTATTTTAGCACTATATTCAAGAGTGTGGGTATGGGTTGCTTTAAAATCTCATCTAACACCATCAAGCTAATAGAATAAATATAATAAAGTACATACCACTAATATCACACTCAAGTTAGAATAGAAACTAGATTTAGTGTCAATTCCCATGAAATATCACATGGTATCTACCCACTGAAGAAAACAAGTAGAAATAGTTCTCTCGATAAGAATGGAAGAAAGATTAGAATAATCCATGGTTAGAGTACATAATAATATAAATTATTCCATTAAAATAGATAAATCCCAGGGGTAATTCATCACTTCCATAGATAAGACCATGATTAAGTTTTTCTTGGTAAAAAACCCTAATGAATTTTGATTAAATGACCACATGGATTACTAAAAATTCCACCGAATTTTCAAATAAAACATTTATGAATTATTGTTCATCAAATAAATCCTCAAGAAGTTGGTCAGCTTTGGAAAGTAACATTTGTAAAGCCCATGGTATACGATAATTTCTTATCTTTGAACCCAAGTGAGGATAAAAGATAATGGCATAAAGTTTCAACTAAGGGTGTATAATAGTATGATAACTTTATTATAATAACATTAGTGATTTGGGAAAATTCATAGTAAAGACCCATGAAATGCAGGAACCTATACCCATAAATTACCAGGAAATATCAGAGAAAAAATATTCAACATTATAAAATTCTAGGATTCAATGTAATCATCACTAATAGAAGAATATTTATGATTAATATCCCTTATGGGTACCCATGCTAGTGTGGTCCCTATCAAACATCTTACTATTATCTATGGGGTGAAGGGAACCACCATAGAAAAGGAATTTATATTTAGATGAATTATAGGAATATGATTCTATTAATTCTATTTACTTGTTAGAAACCTAATATATTGAATAATATATATATTAACATGATTTTTTCACCCAAAATAATTTAAGAGGTGACAGAGGCTAAGGAATTAAAGGTATACATGTTCAAATTAGAACCTTATATTTTTGAGATGTCTCTACTGAAGCAATTTATGTAGTATAAACCTAGGGGAAATCACTTAAATGATCCTAAAAAGGGCACTCATTTACTCCTCAATCATCTATAGACCATTCAGATAAAATCATATTGGGTAACCTTCTTAAAAATTTATAATTATTGGAACAACATCAAAATGTTGGAAGTCCAGTTCATATCAAACCATTGGCCATTAAAATTTCCCATTACTTTAGTTAATAAAATTGACCAATAAAACCAATGGATCTATCCACCAATAAGGACACCATAGAACAGAATCCTAAAATAATTCTTAGCCCCTAGTCTAGAAGTATATGGTCCTAAAATAGGTAGAACTTTCCCCACTTAAACTATAAATTTTGGATACACTACACCTCTCTATAGAGTTTAAGAAGGTACACATTGGGGGCCTTTAAACCCCTCAATAGTTATGGAATTAAGACAATATGTCTAAGGAATGTCACATAAAAACAAGTATAACTAAGTATAATACCATTATCTATTTTCTAAAAGTGTATATGAAGACTAATATATCAAGACACATCAAGCTCTTGTATATTTTTGGAATAAAACACAACATTGATATATACAGACCCTTATTCAAAAACATTCTATGATTAATCTAATTTCAATCCAAACCCTTCGATTATTAAGCAACAGGGAGTCCAACTTGTGCCCTTCCTACATGATAGTCCATGGGTGTGAAAAGGGTGAGAAGAAAAATTTCAGAATAATCAAGGTCATATCCATTTTTAAATACCACATCTCCGATAGAAAATTTATAATTGGTATATAGGAGACCAATTTTAGTGATCTATTGGGAATATTATGGCATCATATAAAAAATGAGGTACCCCCATCATTCCATTGTTGGTTTAAATTACCAATATATGAATAGGTCGTTGTACTGTATGGTTATACTGCCACCTTCATGTCTTGAAAATCTCAATATATAGACACATAATTCTAAAAAAATATAACATAAGAAAATGGTTACAAATAAATATAACCAGATCATGTCTCATAATTGATTGGAAATGGATCCATACACATATCAAGTTAATTTAGTAAATAATATATGTCTCACATCAACTATATTTAAAAAACTACCCTAGATATATGTTGTAATCAATTTATTTGATTTCAATCCTAGAGGTAAAAACATTTGATCTTTATTTTAATATACGATAGATGGGGTTCTTTTCTAGTAGAGAATATATTACCAAAAATGGAAAATACTACTACATCATCCATGATGAACATTTTTTATCCTATGTTCCTTTACTTGAATGTTGATTTGATCATTATTCAGACCACTTAGTTAAGGCTCTTCAATAAAATAGAATTCAACCCTCAGATAAAGATAAAATAATGATGATTAGGTACATTCACCCACGCATTCATGATATCATAAGAATTAACCAAAATCATTAATGAAAAGGAGGTATTTAAAATTGATGAATACAGTAAGTCTATTAAAAATAATTTCCTCATGTCATCTCCTAAATTTTATCATACTGACATATCATTAGATCCTAATGTCAGTGAGGTAGAAAAAATACCCAGGATGTCTCTCATAATTATTCCCCTATAGAAATATTTAATGGAATTATAAATTATTCTATAAAATTCTCCAGGTCTCAAAATTACCCTTTATCCACCAATTATGAGAATTTTATGGTAAAAGATAAAAAAGAAAAACATCATAGAGAATCCCCTCCAGCATTAAAGGGAAAATTCTCAACAACCTTTAATGAAATCTAAAATTTGAATCTTAGTATAGAGAAGAATACTAAGCCTATATTCATAAATTCTACCGTGTATTCAAAATAATAGAATATACATATATCATTCCTCAGACAACATTCAGATATTATCCCCTAGGACTTCAACAAAATATCTTGACTATATACCATGAGTCTAGACATCATTTCAGTTTTCCAAATGATCAACATTGATATATGAGCAGGTGGATAATAGAATGAATCCAGTCTACATTGCCAATATAGAATCCTAAGTTGAAAATCTCATCAAGGATGACTTCATTTAGGAGGTTTAATATTATAAATGGATCACAAATATCATTCCCATCAAGGTAGAGATTTAGCATATCTAAGTTTACATCGACTTCATGTGTCTCAACTGAAAATATCTAAATGTTGATTCTTCAGTCAAGATCAATGAACTACTAATCAATTAGATAAATAAATTAATTAAAATATTCTTCATGTATGAATACAAAATATATAACAAAATTCAAATAGAAAATGAAGATGAGTTTACTAATAAATTAATATCACCCAAAGGGTTATACTGATATCAGGTAATTCTCATTAGCTTGAAGAATTTCATCACCGTATATAAAGATTCCATGAATTATATCATCAATACACTTCTAGTAATACGATATAATGATACATGGATATTATTTTGGTAAAATACAACTGATTTTGTGGAATTTTAAATTTTGAGATAGTTTTCAAAAATCATGACAACATTATATGAAGATGAACCAACTAAAATGTTTCTTTGGAGTAACATCATGAATAATCCATGGATTCATTATTGGTAATCATAATATCAATAAAAAACAAGGAAATACTAAGGTGATCCTTGATATTCCACTTCCCAAAAAACCTATAATAGTTTATGGAACATTAGGAACATCTCTCCGGTAACAATATATTCATAGCCAACCAGAATGGTAATGGATTACCCTCTAAAATTTTGATAATGAGATAGGATACCTACTAGTGGGATAACACTTTTTATTAATCCTTTATTAAATTAATATTTACCCTTTCCCCCCACTTGTCTTAATCCCTCTAGTTTAAGGAAACTAGTTTATATTGTTTTTGGAATCCTTTGAGTGATAACTTGGTTCCCTCTTTTCACAAAACAATGATGTATAAAAGCTAAAAACCCCAAATATAATAGTTGAATGATTTTATATTCAGAAACCTAATACAAAAATATCTACATTAAACCCCTGGATTTTATTTTTTTCATTATGAAGCTAACACACTACCTATAACATCATCAGATCCACTTAGACTTGCATATACATCTACTTAAATATTTCATATGCTTCCCAACACTAACAGGATGTCTAGAATAGTGGGATAATATCCTACATAAATTTCACATTTATTTCATGTCCTAGTATATATCCAAAGGGAATGGTTTGGTAGACTCTATCATAAAATAATTGACCTCAGAAACTACATCAGTGAATACTGAACCTCCCAACCAAGTGGTTTTCCCCATTTATGATGCTAACTAGAAATTAAAGATTTAATTGGATAGTCCCTTCTACAGTCCTATAGGAAAAATTATGGAAAATATAGTGGATAAAATAATTGACTTGGAACTATTATCATTACTACAGTGAAGTTAGTTTATTCCATATTCCTTCATGTATTTATATGGTTGAACCAAAAATGAAGTGTAATGACAACCACTTATTTTGTGATTGAAATTTTCCACATAGATAAAGATATAACACATAAAAATCATGTGTGAATGAGTGTTTATAATTGATAATATGATAGTATTATATTCCATAAAAATGATGAATTAGTCCCTTTTCATGATTATGAATTAACTATCGAGGTGGAATTCCCCAGCAAGACAACACTTCCTCATGTCCAATATTCATTGGATGCTCATATAGAAGTTTTGGATAATGCATCCCTAACCTGGAGGAACTATACCTAGTTTATAGAGTCAAGTTAATTACTTATTGAAGGGTGATCTCTCTATTCATTGGTAATGACACAGAGAAAATAAATGATATCAAAAAAACCTTGGAGTAAAGTGATCCAATATACTCACTAATTGGAATTTAAACCCAATTGATGATCCTCTTAATGGGTTTCCACTAAAGTGGCATTCCTCACTAGGTTATTCAATGATGGAAATGAACTGATGATTATTTATAAATTTCATCCTTTAAAATAGCCCAAATTCTTATCAATTCTCATAAAAAAATAGGCTTTTGGGTGTCCTCTATATGTGAAATTAAGGAAGATAGACCTTCACTATTATTCAATATTTCTATGCTATAAATATAAGTGAACTTAATTCAGGATACATGATATTACATTAAATTAGTTTACATGGATATATAGGGACTTTAGTGATGTAAAACTATATAGAGTTCAATAAAGGTATAATAATTTCAAGATACATACTAACTTTATCTAGGAACCCCAAGAGCTATATCATACTTCCATCCTATCTTGTTCATTTTCTATATAATGAATATTTTCCTTGGGGTCATACATTATAAAAACAACAAGATAGCTCATATTCATCCTCACTACTAACTAATTTTTTTCTAAGTGGTACATGGTTTTACCCCTCAAGGAAGTTAGAAAAAATGGTATTATAAACATTTTGAAGACTAATGTCATTACTAGATTTAGAATCCCTCACAAAATATTGATAGAAAACGAAACTAATTTTAGTACTTTAAAATTGAATATGTTTTATCAAGAATACAACATTCATCCCAAATACTCATCTCATTACCATTAATTAGTGAACATATAGAGAGAGGATTTTGAAAAAAAATGTCTAATATACTCCAAAATATTGGTGAAAAGAATATTTTTCTTTATAAACACTTGTATACATTTTGGGTTTGTTTCACCACAACTTTCACTTCCATATATGAGAATCCATTTTCACCTTTCTATGGGATAGAGGCAGTTCTCCCCATTAAAGTAGTGTTTCACTCACTATTCATTTTTATTTCCAATAAACTATCTGAAGATGATAATCCCAAATTAAAGTGGGATTAATTGGAATTATTTAATAAGTAAAGGTAGTGGACTTTTCTTAGACCTTATGGTCATCAGAATCAAGTAATAATAGTAGTAAATAATAAATTTTTCCTTGATTAATTCCTCCATGGAGAATTTTTTCTGACCCTGAGAACCCCCATGATACTGAGGACACACCAAAAAAACATGAGAAAAAATTAAAAGGTACTTAAGAGAAATATAAGTTTTACTCTATTATATCCTACACCCTAATGATAAGGAATATTGCGTGAATCTTTATAGGACTCAATGAATTGTTTCCTGATAAATAAATTGTATAATTTTATAATAAGTTAAGTTTATTCATCACACAACATCAAACTACATAACAACATCTTTGTTACACGATATAAAATTACAAAATAACATTATGATCAAAGTAAATAAAACTACATGTTATCTGGTCTATCCTATAATTCCATAAACTACCTATATCATCCCACCATGGATAGCCTAATTTATATACATAATAAATTCATCTATTTATGATTCTAATAAATTCATGGATTTAATTTTCAATCCCTAGGAGTAAAAAATACCTTTTTTGTTTCAATCCTTATTCATGATAAGTTATTCTTTTCATGGATAAGAACAAGTACACATTTATTTTACCCCTCCTATGTATGATCCAAATTAGGTTAGGATCCTATATCTATGTGTATTTTTTTTCAAAATTTTCATCTATGATTTAACATTCCCTTATTCAAGATCTTTAACATTTTGAGAGTAATTATTATTTAGATACATCATAATTATGGTCACCTAAGACCGAATTAATGGACTCATAAATCATAACTACATATTTCTTGACTCCAATCACCATAGAATATATAGTGAAATTCTTATTCTCTATTCGGGGCCTAGTCATGAACCATTTTATCTCACTCCTAGCGCACTTTACCATATCAATTCTTGACTGGATTACGAATGTTACAACTACATGAAATTAAAATATGATGTAATATATCCTTATCACATAATTTTATACTACACAACATCTAATCTACCATACAAAAAATTCATAATTTATCAGGATAATATACTGGTGGAAAACGATTCCCTTACTTGAGAACTAGATCCATGTAATAACTCCCAATGAATGTTCTAATTAATTTTATAATTTGGAATTGGAATAAAAGTTCCAAATAATATAACAACTACATGTGTTTACATATTCATATTATGAGATATATAGTTATGTCTAACTCTTATATTCATGGTTTTGACACCCAGGATTGTTAAAGGGTTAAAATTATAAATGTTACTATTTTGGTCAATAATGTGAACCTTTATTTTTGCGAGCCTACCTAATTAGTAATCCATATTTAACATGGTTTATCTTGGATTAGTGATTAGGATAGTTAACCACTTAGGAAGTTTCCTAGGGTGTGTGTGAGTGAGGATAAATCACATTGAAATAACTTTTATTGGTCATTGGAGATAGTTATTACTCTAATGACCCATTCAGGGACATGGGTGGGCCTTAGGGAGGGGAAACCATATCTCTATGGGGAAATTGTGGTTTCTGTAGTTCCCATTTGGTACATTGTCATCATAGGATGAACCCAATTGAAAGTTTTGTGTAACTTTCTAGGTTTAAATATAGGGTCCACAATAAGTACATTGTTCTCTAAAATGGAGGGTGACTGTTACACCCTTTAATGTTAGAGGGATAAAAGGATAAGTGTTACTACACATGTCAAAAAGGTAAACCTTTATTTTTGGGAGACTAACTGATTTGAACCCCATATTTAAATAGGTATGTCTTATAGTAGTTATCAGGATAGGTAAACTCCTAAGAAGCTTCTTAGAGTGTGTGTGAGTTAGGAAAAACACAGTAAAAGAATATGCATTGGCCTATTGGGATATTTATTAGTATAATGAATCATTTGGGCATGTGGGTGGGTACTAGATAGGGGAACCATGTGTCTATGGGGAAACTGGGTTTCATGTGGGGTCTAACTATTACAAAGTTCTAACAGTATCATTCACCAACACATCTAGTTATTTTTTTATGAAACCCTTCCATATTCAAACTAAGATTTACCCCTCCTCAAAGCAAAATGTTTGTCTCCATATATTGAACTTAGATCTATGTGGATACTATAATTTATATGAACTATGTATGAGTTTATTACTACCACCATAGAATATTTAGTAACTCCAATATCATAAATCCTAGAACTTCCAGGAAATTTTAATCATTCCCTCACTTTGTGTTGGTCGCTACATTATCTCCTATTCATATTGGATTTTCTCTCCTCACTAGATTCTAATGTAGGGAAATTTTATTTTGTTCATGAGTCTAATATATATAAAAATGAACTTATATAAATCCTTATTGTGTGACCCTAAACATAATTTCATCTTCATCCTTAGTTTATAATTTTAAACTACACAAATAATGGTGTGTCTAAAAATAACATAAACCATTTACAGTAATTAATTACATTGGAACTATATTTCCATTAAATTAAAGTTATATTTACATATGAGTACAAATTTTAAAAATAAATATCTATAGACATATGTGATAATAAAATAATCCCCTTGTTATATAAGAAAATTATTTTTATAGGGTTGTTATATCAAAAAAATGTGTGGCTTGATTGCTACCATCATAGGATCTATAGTGATTCTCATATCATCAATATTCATATAAGATAAAAATTATAAAAACATTATATTCATACATGTATGAGGTTTTTTATTCATAATGGATTATATCCATTGACCACTATATTAAGAAATCATAGAAATTACATATGGATTTATTATTGTTACAATAGGATATGTAGTGATGACCAAACCTCTTATCCTTGACCAATACACAAATTCAAACCATATCTGTCTTTGATTACTTTGTTTGGACTATAAAAATATTAGGTTTCCTTTAATGGGTCTATAATACAAAAAATGGGACATCATTTTTCAAATGATCCATATTTATGAAATTACACATTGAAAATTTCCTCAACGTATGACCTTAAACTAAAAAACACCATTGTATTTACCACATGAAATTAAAAAACATGATATATGTTCTACCCTCTAATACACCAAACTAATAATGGTGGTCTATTCCAAGATTCCTACCTCCTATATATAAAATAAAACTCTATTTAGTACAACCATCATAAGGTTATTTATCCATAAAGAGTTTCTAAGATAAAATGTTTCCTAATATTAGTAGTTTCATCAATGTATTGTTCCTTTTCATTAATGTTCGGTTTTCATTCATGGTTTCATATCTAAGATGAATCTAATTAATTTTTTTCATTTCTTATATATATATGAAATGTTTTATACGATGGAATGCATCATTTAGCTTAAAATGTGAAATAATTGCATCATTACCTCAAGATTTTAAACTAAATGACTTGTGGTCTACCCTTTATGGGTAAAAAATACATAAAATGGTCTATATAGTATGGAACTAACACACCTAAATTATATTCATTTCCATGTAAGAGTTAAAGGAATATGGTTTCTATATATATCCCTAAGATAATATGGAATCCTCATTGGTGTTCAAACTCTAACTTTATATCATGTTTCATGCCCCAAATATGTACGAAAATATTTCCCTATGTACAGACCCTATATGTAATTATTATTGAAATTAAATGGAAGAATAAAACTCATTTATCCTATATATGAGTTATTTTTATGAAGTGGAAACCTAATATGAGAAAAATGTTTAGCATGATTCCTATTACTATAGGATACATGTGACATTTGAACTAGATACCTTGGTTGAGACCACAAATAATTATCCATATATACTCCACATCAAAAGAATATTTATGACATTTACCATGGTTAGTGTAGAGTAAAAAATACATCAATCACATATGAAATATCATATCCCCACAACCCCCACTTTGTGTTTTGAGTGTTTTGAATCATAAAAACTTCTCACTGATTATCGATGTTGGTTTAATGTTCTCTATAAGAAACCCCTACTTCATAAGGATATTTGTGCCTCTATATTTAGCCCTACTTACCAGAGAAATATATCATCATTAGGATAAGGTACTCAAATTTATATGTATCATGAAAAGTTTTTAGAAATGTTTTTCATTTGAATGTGGTAAGTAGTCATCCCATCATACTTGTCCCATCCCATAACTTACCTACTAGATATATCATTGTAAGATTTATAACACCATTATACCCCATACATAGATATTAAGAATTCATATCCATTATTCCCACCTAAGTTGTTATAGTAAATTTCTATAGTGGGACAAAACATGATGACCTTAAATTGTTTTCACCACTCCTAGAAAATTGTTTCTTATATAGATAATTTAATTCAGATGATGTTATCCCAAAATCTTTCTAAATATAAATTCTCACCTTGTATTACAGGTTTTATAGATTTAAACTTAGTATTTAAATGGTAAAAATGGAAATCCCCTTGAAATAAAAAATGAAAGAGGCAAATCATTTTTAATGCCCAACATATGGCCCTAAAAATGTGAGTTGTGTCTGTTGGAACCCCTAGTATAAGAAAAAGTTCTAGTAATCTCAAATTATATTCCTTTAATATTAATATGTGTTCAATATAAGGTGGCGTAAATATTTAATGTTCATGAACCCTTATTCAATAACCATCTCCCCATATTCCATGTTCAACCCTATGTGGTTTAATTTTCATAAATCATTCATGGATATCAATAATGAGTGAATTTAGATCCTATAGACACCACTACTTGATAATTATATTAGTTCCACCATATTTAGACCTACTAAATTGAGGCATATATAATCATATGGAAAATCTTCCACAATATCTTAATGCCTATATGACATTACAGCGAAACCCGTATTTCTAATATGGTCAATAGTCATCCACTATGTACTTTTTTCATATCATTGTACCCCAATTAAAAATTCTTGGGTTATGATTTATAAAATTCATAATCAAACTATTTTTTGGATTTTATAAACTTGATGTTATTCATTCATACATTTTTTCTATATTCAAAACATGAATATAAAATCATATTCCTAAATTCAAACCTATCCTCATTGCATGACCCAAAATTGTATGACATGTTGGTCTAAGAACCATGGCCTTAAACAATGTTACCTTATTTCATGGATAGTTTGTACTAGTCAGAGTCCCTCATTTACATAAAGTTAACACATTTACCATACTAAATAGTTCATCTACTATTTTATTCAAATCATCCTAACTATAAATAATCAAAATATCAGTTTGACTTGTAATACCTCAAAATTACGAAGGAAAAATATAAAAAAAACACATCAGGTTGAAAACCCATAAGGTGAAACCCTAGAAAAATCTAGATCATGATCTAACAAGTCTAACTTATATTAAATTTATTGAAAATTTAAAAATTTAAAGCCTTGGGGTCGTACTCAACAACCCTAAAAAAATTAATGTTAGGCTCTCTAGGTCCCTACACTAAGGAAAACATTACAACATCTCTCTATTATAATTATAAATTGGTTCATATTATTTTTGTAGAAATTCATAAAGGTATAGATTTTAGGAACATAATCCCTCTTCAATGTTGTAATCCTAAATAATAAATTCCCCATCATGGTTATCATCATGTAGAGTTCTTACACATATCATATATTAATGGATAAAAATTAGTGTACAGTGATGGTATATATGTTATTTTTCTAATTCTCCATTGAACATTTGAGATGTATACATTAATTAAGAAACCAAATCTAAAATATGAATGAATTATCATCAGTATAAGATAATAGAATATATTCCACTATAGTTGGGTTTCTTATATCAGTCAAGGGGGACATATTCAAAAGTAGTTAAAATTATGGTTCCCAATATCACATGATTCTCTATAGTTTGTGGTGTTGTTACATATATTATGATCTTCAAATAATCTATATCCAACTGAATTAATTTATTATAAGGATGATAGTTTGATCAATATTTTTGTTTTAATATGTAGTTATATATAATTATTGACTAAATAAATTTTAGTTTAATGTTTATCTTGGTTTATTTATCTTGGTGTTATCCTTCAAATTATTTTTATGTCATAATTAATTGAATACTAGGATGGGATAGGGTTTAAAAAAATTAATAATCAATTAAAAAGAATATTTTTATTTGTTGATAATAAAAAAGAGAGGTTCATCCATATTTTGTATTCTCTCCAAATATATAATAACCAATGTGTCTTTGGGTATACTATTACCTAGATAGTTTTATCGATTTAGAAGTTTAACTATCAACTACTCTAAGCCATTGATAGCTTTATATAGTTTTTCTATATTTGTTTCTTCATCATCCATGCTAGTATATATTTCTTCTGTCATTGAATTACAATTGATCCCCATATTTTCTACATCTTCAACCAACTGTTGATGTTCCTCTATCAAATTTTCAGGGATGTAGAGATATTTTTTAAGTCTAGATAGCTCCTATAATGTCAATACAATAAGGTTTTACATTTATTGACATGTCATTTCAACCCATATTCAACTAATTCATCCTGAAATGTATCATGAATTGGTGTGTCTGGGTGACTGGAATATTAGGAAGAAGCCTCTGTACCTAAAATCATTGATCGAAGAACACTCATTCTCTATTGAGAAACAACCACCTTTTTATATTGGAATGCACATTAGGGTAATCAAATCCATTAAATCCTAGAGTAATGAATATATAGTGTATTTTATGTTTCTGGTTTCCATGTAAATTGTGAATGATTTTATAGAAAGAGGTTGAAATGTTTCTCCACACACACAACCATGACCTCTGTTGTATCAATGCATATTTTGAATCTAATTCAGAATCCATTATAGTGATCAAAACATATTTAGTGATATACAAACTAATAGAAATTACAATAATGACACCTCCTAGATAACCAATCATAGAACTAATATTCACCTCTGCTAATTCTTCTATTTGATATATTGCAATAATAAAAACAGCCATTAGAGCTTCTATCATCAGTAATATGGATTTCATCATTCATAAAAAATATAAATAGAAAATTATATAAAATACTAAATAATTAAGATATATAAATAGTATTATTAATTTTCTTATGTATTAACCAACCCAACTAATACTGACACATCATAAGGAACATTATATACTTCTTCCAAAATTTACTCTTTCTTAGGACACTAAGACACTGTGAAGACATCCAAGGAAATTACCCCCTTTATAGGAGTGGTGGACTTGAAGGAATATCTTACTAAGGCATGCCTAGATCACCATAAATGAAGGTTTCACATGGGGACCAACATCGTCTTGGGAAAATAGTATGGAAGTTGTAAACATAAGTAAATAATACTTTCCTTCATTTATTTGGTGATTATTTTAGGATTAGTTATCGAATATCTAGGGAGGAATAAATCATCCATGAAATAATCAACTAGACATAGAAAAACCAAGACGATGACTAGTGCATTTGTTTTGGGAATCAAACCGAACTACTCTTCATCCTCACCCATCACCACTCCTACAATAGATCCTTCAGGTGGTATAAGAACTATATGCTCCTCAAAAAATGATTTACCCAATAAGATAATGGTTAGACCAACATATGAATGAACCAATAAAATAGCATGAATTTACAGAGGTAGATTAAAATTTGAGTTAGAAAATATATTACATACTCAATAGTTTTTTACTGATGACGGTTTACACATGACCTCACCCATTTCCACTTGTTAGTGTAACAAATAGATAGCTCCTTATGAAGAATCCGAATTAGTAATACCAGAATTACATCTATATGATTAAACATGACCACCCACTTATGATGAAATAAGTCAATGGAGTCTTCCTCTTCAACTCCTTTACTCAAGTGAGAACCTACGAAAATTTATATGTCACGACCCGCCCTCGGGGTCCGTGTCGTGACTACCCCAAGCCCGCCTTCCATAGGTCAGGGGCTGGCGACTAGCACCAAGGCGTAAATCCCGGTAAAAAGGGAAGGCATTGCCTTTGTAAAGTAAACAAACACCACAGAGTAAGCAAGCGGAAAGTAAACACTAAGCAAAAGCAGAGTACAACTAAAAGTGCGGAAAAGTAAATGGGCCAGTATACAAACCCAAACTGAAGGTAAAGTACAACTCGAAAAGGGAAAACAGCAACTGAAAAGTAAAAGCCGCTACACCGAGCTGTCCACTGGTAATCCCACCTGAAGGGTGGGTACAGATAGCTCCACTGCTCCACGGGTCCCGTCGTCCGCTCCGAGCACGTCCCGCCCAGTGGTCCACCTCCAGGTACCGTCCTGCTCTGCAAGCCTCGGCTAAGATCAACGTTGTTCGTCGTCTGCAACCAACAGAACGTAGTGCGGGCAAAGCCCGTGCAGGGGTGACTATAAGCTACTCAGTAGGGACCCCGAGACCCCTGAAGGTCTCTCAAATCCACAAAGGATAAATCACGAAGAAAGGTACAATCACGAAGTAACAACCGACACTGCTTAGGTATATGCCCATACATATACCTAAGTCATCAATTTCAAATACGCTCCAACCTCCGAGCCAAAGTACAACTCAGTCCACACAGGAAAGTAAACGTATTCCACACAGGAAAGAAAAACGTAATCCACACAGGATAGCACAACACAATCCACACAGGAAAGCAACAGGATTCAGCTCACACAGGTATACTTCTTTGAAAGACGATAAAGATGATCTCTGATCCATCGAAGTCGTCGGACCCACGAAGGATCGATAGGTAACTAACCCCCGCAAAAGACCCACACAGGATCGGGCCCACGTAGGACATGTAGGCGCTGGTTCACACAGGACCGCTGAGAGAAAAGACCCACACAGGATCGGACCCACACAGGATCAGGCCCACACAGGACCTGTAGCACTGATCCACGTAGGATCGCTGAGTGCTGTAGTCGTCGTCGTCGAATCCACACAGGATCTCTGTACTGTCGTCGTCGCAGTCACAGTAGCAGTAGTAGCAGTAGCAGTAGTCACAGTCACAGTCGCAGCCAGTACTAGGGTTCCCGCACACAGCAAGCTCGTTCGGAGGGTCTGCTCCACGAACCGAGAGGCTGATACATCAACTGTCACAAAGTCCAGAGTTGATGTATCCAAAAGTTCCGTATCGTCAATAGGAACTCAACGCAACAGACGACGCGTCGATCGGACGCCCGGTCTGAGAGTTATTGGCATTTTCGTCCCCGGGGCCCGGTTGGTTTTTAAGGCAAAACCAACCCGACCGTACTCCACCTGCGTCCAGACCTCGGGCGGAGTATTCCAAAAGATCTGTCTCACTAAGAGGAACACAACAAAGCTGACGGCACGTCAATCGGACGTCCGTAGCTCAAGATATGAGCGTTTCCGCTCCGAAGGCCCGGTTGGTTTCGTGAACGAACCAGCCCGGCCGAACTCAAAGTGTTCCAAAACTTTGAGTGCGATATACCGAATCGACCATCTTGATCCAAGGATCGCAATGCCACTTACGGTTCGTCGATCGGAGGTCCGCGGCTCAAGTTATGGCCAAAAGACCGAATTTGTCTCGAAAACGGGGGGTCCGGGTCCGGGCCGACCCGGCCCGGCCGGCGGCGGTCCGGCGCGGCGGCGTGGACCGGCGCGGCGGCGCGGTCTGGCGCGGCGGCGCGGCCCGGCCAGCGGTTGCACGGCCTGGCGCCGCTGATGTCACGCGAGGGGGCTAAGCCCCCGCTTCCACCTGGCGGCGCGGCTTAAGAGCCGCGCCCTTTTGAGATCCGGCCCCCCTCGTGGGGGCTGCTTGAAGAAATCGGGGGGCCGCCTGCCCCCCCTCAAAGTAACCTCCCCCCCTCATAAATGGGGGGGGGTTTAGAGAGTTGACCGAGGGAATTTATTCCCCCGGTCTTTGACCTTCCTTCCAGCCACCTGGCCGGCCGGTTTTTCTCCAACGGGACCGGCAAGCCGGTCCCCTTCTGGTTTTCGACGCCGGCGGCCCGGCATGCTGCCGGTCTTCCCATCTCACCACGGCCCGGAACCGGCTGCGGTGTTCGTCGTCCGGCGCGGTACGACGGCACCGTGCCCCTCCGCCACGCCTTTGATTCCCTTCGATGCGGCGCGACGGCGTCGCGTTCTTGATGATCCTTCCACGGCGCGGCGCGACGGCGCCGCACAATATAAACGTGTGATTATCCGCATGGTGCGACGGCACCACGCCATCTTGTTTCAACCGCAAGATAAATCATCAAGAACAAAGGAGGGGGTTCGGCCGTGTTCAAGCGGTCCAGCCCCCTAACGTTAAACAATAACACACATTTAAAACCTCACGTTAGTAATGCTAGAACCACGAACAAGGATAAATAAATAAACAATTAACAACAACCCCTACCTTGAAAATTGACGTCGCACGTCGGTTATCGCGGAGAAAGGCGTCGCGGCGTCGGACGTAGATTCCGTGGACGTCGGGGTGCGTCCGAGGAGGAAACGACATCTCTTCACTTGTTGCTATGACGAAGAAGGGAGGTACGTTGTCGTTGGCGATGATCACCACGGTCGGCGACTTCTCCCTTGTCGAGGAGGAAGATGAAGACGGAAGAATCCGGGACGCCGAGTCTTGAAGGTCGTGGGGTCGATGTTCTTTTTCGGAGAAGAACCGTTCTTCACATTCTTCGTCGAAGACGAAGAAGATCTTCAAGTCTCTAAACGATTCTCACAAACCTCTCAAGTAACAAAGAAACTAACCCCAAAAATAAATTAAGCTCACACTTAATTTATTAACACAACCAAACCTTTGAAATTCAAGAGTTTGAATTTCAAAATTCAAATTAAACTCACTTATTAATTATACATGAGACGTATAATTAATTAAGTGTTAAGTTTTCAAGCTTTTAAGAGGGAGAGAGGGGATTTAGGGAATTTGAAAAGGTGGGGCTCGGGTGGGCCCCTCCTCACCTTAATCCTCTCTTAGGTGGTTAAACCACCCAACTTCCAACAAAAGATTATAACCACTTTAAAGATATAAAATAAATATTGTATCACAAATTTATTTTACTCTTCATTTCATCCAGAAAATTAAACATCTCCTCCTAGGAAAACGCATCTTCGGAAAAGGTCTTCTTAAGCGAATATCGGCGCTGCGAGTTCATCGGTGTCCTCGGATTTCAATTCCGAGCACCGGATCAAAAGTAAGAAATTCTCGCTCGTTCGTTCACTGAACGTACCCGAGCCAAACTTCGGAAATTGATTCCGGGCACACCGGGCCTCGGAATCAGGTTCCGTCTGAAACCGCGCTCTTGTAAAATTCCAAAGAAAATTAAGAAAAAATTTCCCTTGAATTTTACGGGTCTTTACATTACTCCCACCTCAGGGCTTTACGTCCCCGTAAAGATACATTAAAAACTAGGGAAACAAATGAGGGTACTGAGCACGCATCTGAGCCTCCCGCTCCCATGTGCTCTCCTGGAGATTCCTGTGCTGCCATCTGATGCGCACAAGAGTAATCGATCGCCCACGTAGGACCCGCTCCTGTCGATCCTCTATCTCCACTGGGATCTCCGTAAAAGTCGCCCCATCGTCAACGTCAAGCTCCCCATGGTCAATGATGTGTGTCAGGTCGTGCACGTATCTCCTCAGCTGAGACACGTGGAAGACATCGTGCACCTGGTGCAACTGAGGTGGTAGAGCCAGGTGATAAGCCACCTCACCAATCCTGCTGAGGACCTGGAAGGGTCCGATGAAGTGCGGAGATAACTTGCCGCCTCGGCCAAATCTCCAAATACCACGTCGAGGTGAGACCCACAAGAAGATGTGGTCGCCATCCTCGAACTCCAGTGGCCTCCGCCTCCTGTCAGCGTATGACTTCTTCCGGCTCTAAGCTATCCTCATCCGCTCCTGGAAGACCTGGACATTCTCTGTCGTGGCCTGGACCATCTCCGGTTCCACCAGTGCTGACTCCCCAGGGTCTGTCCAGCACAAAGGAGATCTACAAGGTCAGCCGTACAACGCCTCGTATGGTGCCATCCCGATGGTGGAGTGGTAGATTTTGTTGTACGCAAACTCCACCAAGGGTAGGTGGTCCTCCCAACTACGACCAAAGTCGAGGACACATGCGTGGAGCATTTCCTCGAGAGTCTGAATGGTCCTCTCCGTCTGACCATCCGTCTGAGGGTGAAAGGCTGTTCTTAGTCGTAGCTGCGTCCCGAACGCCTCCTGTAACCCCTTCCAAAGCCGGGAAGTAAAGCGGGCATCTCGATCGGAGACGATAGATGATGGCACGCCGTGGAGCCGCACAATCTCCTGAACGTAGAGACGTCCCAAGCTCTCCACTAAGCCCTGCTCTCTGATGGGTAAGAAATGTGCCGACTTGGTGAGTCGGTCAACAATCACCCAGATGGAGTCGTGACCTCTGGAAGTGCGTGGAAGTCCAGTCACGAAGTCCATAGATATGTCGTCCCACTTCCACTCCCGAACCTCCAAGGGTTGTACTAAGCCAGCTGGTACCTGATGCTCTGCCTTCACCTGCTGGCAGGTGAGGCATCGAGAAACGAACTCTGCTACTGCCTTTTTCATGCCCGGCCACCAGTGCTGTCGTCTGAGGTCCTGGTACATCTTCGCCACTCCAGGATGTACCGCCAAAGGAGAATTTTGAAACTCTCTCAGCACTTCCTCTCGCAAAGCGACTGGTACCATGGTACGTCCTCTGAAAAGGATGTCGTGCTCTGATCCAAGGGTGAAACCATCAGGTGCCTGTCCCGAGGATATCTGAGCACGCCGTGTCTCACAGTCAGCGTTCCCATGCTGTGCCTCCCTGACTCGCTGCAGTAGTGGAGGGGTGACTGTGAGAGACTGGAGGAAGGCTGCTCCATCTCTATCTACGAAGGATATCTGCAAAGAGGCTAGCTACAAAGATTTCTCCTTTTCCGAAAAGTAAAATCTGGTCTCATCCCCTGGATTAACCACGTTCCTTGCCTAATACAGTCAATCCCGTCATGATTAGTTAATTCATGGCATGGATGACGTCGTAAGGCCTCGACGCTGCTACCAAGAGATCCAACCGTTACTCTCATCTCCAAGGGTTGAGTCACACTGTCGGCATTAGTGTGTGGTCACTGGGTTTCCTCCAGTATGAATCTCGCTAGTGAGGGTCAAGTCAACAGTTTTTAACCAGCACCTCTTAGTAAAAACAAACAAAAGACAAGATAACAAAAGTCACCAAGGCAAGTGTCTTTTATTACTTCAACTTAAAGTACAAGGACACAAAGCAACACAAACTATGAAGCTAGAGGCATTATGGGCAAAGGCCTCTATGCCTGGAGCTAGTCCCGCACTAGTCCACCCGCTTCTGGAGCTCCATGATCGTAAGCTTCAGCTGCCTGAAGCTGTGCTCTCCCCAGAGGTCGGGGTGGACCTCCTGGTGGTGGTGGTGGTAGAGCCTCAAAGTGTCGCCCACCACCTGCTGCTCGGCCAGCTCCTCTGCCTCGTCTTCCTCCTCCCTGCGGACCGCCACGGTCGAACCTCTGCCTCTGCCTAGGTGGTTCCTCAACCGTCTGCTGCTCCTCTGCATGGCGGGTCGGGCAGTCACGAGCCATGTGGCCTTGCCCGCCGCATGCATAACACGGTCTTCCACTCGAAAGACTGGCTCCGCGCTGTGTGCCTTGCACTGCTGAGCCAGTGCCCTGAGGTCATCTGCCCGAAGGTCTGGTCTGTCTGGAACCCTGACTCATCCGTCGACTGCCTGCTGCAAATGACTCTGCCACGTACCGCCCTGCGGTGGGTCTCGGTGCTGGTGTAGACTCAGCAAGGAAGCTCTCGATCAAAAGGGCTCGCTCCAGTACTCCTTTCTGAGTCGGTATGCTGAGGGAGATCATCGATGCCCTGATCTCGTGTCTCAAACCCTGCTCGAAGGTCCGGGCCCGGAAGAATGGGTCCCGTACCATGTCGGTCGAGTAGCACGAGAGATCGGTAAATCTCGCCGAGTACTGAACGACCGTCATGCTGCCCTGCCGCAGCTAAAGAAGCTCCTGGATACGCACCGCACGAAGGGTGGCTAGGACGAACTCCAAGCAGAAGAGGCTCTCAAAGTCCGTCCATAGAAGAGATGCCTCATCGTGCACCGGGAGCATCAAGCTCCACCATCGTCCTGCTGCTGCGTGTAGTAGGCTAGCAGCGAGGATCACCATGAGGTCTGCTGGTGACCTCACTAGCCTAAACACACGTACCACTGCCTCCAACCAGTCCTCGGCTGCCTGGGGATCCGTCTCCCCGTGAAACCTGGGTGGTCGCTGGTGCTGAAACTCATGCAGTGCGCTGAGGCGACGTGCATCGTCAGCGGCTGGCGCTGGAAGCATCGGGGGCTCGGCGGGTAGAGCTACCGCCGGTGCCACTGCTGACAAAGGGCCCTGCACCGAGGCCTCGTCGCTCGGTGGGCTGTCGTCACACTCGACTCTCGGAACCCTAGTTGGCTGCCATCGTGGAGCCATCCTGAAAAGGAATCAGGTGTGCCACGGCCAAACAGTATACCTAGTGAGCTGATATAAGTAATCACAAAGAAAACTTTGAAACACACACGCAATCAATGTTTTCGTGCATTAAGTCGGAAATCAGAAGTCAGGGTCCTGGTGTCCGGATACGTCGGCCGCCGCACCAACACTGGACTCCCTGGACAGATAACCACACTCAATACGCTAAACATTATTGCTTCACATAGAAAATATCAGAGTTCACGGTAGAACCGAACTCCTCTGATACCAATTTGTCACGGACCGCCCTCGGGGTCCGTGCCGTGACTACCCCAAGCCCGCCTTCCATAGGCCAGGGGCTGGCGACTAGCACCAAGGCGTAAATCCCGGTAAAAAGGGAAGGCATTGCCTTTGTAAAGTAAACAAACACCACAGAGTAAGCAAGCGGAAAGTAAACACTAAGCAAAAGCAGAGTACAACTAAAAGTGCGGAAAAGTAAATGGGCCAGTATACAAACCCAAATTGAAGGTAAAGTACAACTCGAAAAGGGAAAACAGCAACTGAAAAGTAAAAGCCGCTACACCGAGCTGTCCACTGGTAATCCCACCTGAAGGGTGGGTACAGATAGCTCCACTGCTCCACGGGTCCCGCCGTCCGCTCCGAGCACGTCCCGCCCAGTGGTCCACCTCCAGGTACCGTCCTCCTCTGCAAGCCTCAGCTAAGATCAACGCTGTCTGTCGTCTGCAACCAACAGAACGTAGTGCGGGCAAAGCCCGTGCAGGGGTGAGTATAAGCTACTCAGTAGCGACCCCGAGACCCCTGAAGGTCTCTCAAATCCACAAAGGATAAATCACGAAGAAAGGTACAATCACGAAGTAACAATCGACACTGCTTAGGTATATGCCCATACATATACCTAAGTCATCAATTTCAAATAAGCTCCAACCTCCGAGCCCAAGTACAACTCAGTCCACACAGGAAAGTAAACGTATTCCACACAGGAAAGCAAAACGTAATCCACACAGGATAGCACAACACAATCCACACAGGAAAGCAACAGGATTCAGCTCACACAGGTATACTTCTTCGAAAGATGATAAAGATGATCTCTGATCCATCTAAGTCGTCGGACCCACGAATGATCGATAGGTAACTAACCCCCGCAAAAGACCCACACAGGATCGGGCCCACGTAGGACCTGTAGGCGCTGGTCCACACAGGACCGCTGAGCGCAAAGACCCACACAGGATCGGACCCACACAGGATCGGGCCCACACAGGACCTGTAGCACTGATCCACGTAGGATCGCTGAGTGTTGTATTCGTCGTCGTCGAATCCACACAGGATCTCTGTACTGTCGTCGTCGCAGTCATAGTAGCAGTAGTAGCAGTAGCAGTAGTCACAGTCACAGTCGCAGCCAGTACTAGGGTTCCCGCACACAGCAAGCTCGTTCGGAGGGTCCGCTCCACGAGCCGAGAGTCTGATACATCAACTGTCACAAATTCCATAGTTGATATATCCAAAAGTTCCGTATCGTCAACAGGAACTCAACACAATAGACGACGCGTCGATCGGACGCCCGGTCTGAGAGTTATTGGCATTTTCGTCCCCGGGGCCCGGTTGGTTTTTAAGGAAAACTCAACCCGGCTGTACTCCACCTGCGTCCAAACCTCGGGCCGAGTATGCCAAAAGATCCGTCTCACTAAGAGGAACACAACAAAGCTGACGGCACGTCAATCGGACGTCCGTAGCTCAAGATATGAGCGTTTCCGCTCCGAAGGCCCGGTTGGTTTCTTGAACGAACCAGCCCGGCCGAACTCAAAGTGTTCCGAAACTTTGAGTGCGATATACCGAATCGACCGTCTCGATCCAAGGATCGCAATCCCGCTTACGGTTCGTCGATCGGAGGTCTGCGGCTCAAGTTATGGCCAAAAGACCGAATTTGTCTCGAAAACGGGGGGTCCGGGTCCGGGCCGACCCGGCCCGGCCGGCAGCGGTCCGGCGCGGCGGCGCGGACTGGCGCGGCGGCGCGGTCTGGCGCGGCGGCGCGGCCCGGCCAGCGGCGGCGCGGCCTGGCGCCGCTGATGTCACGCGCGGGGGCTAAGCCCCCGCTTCCACCTGGCGGCGCGGCTTAAGAGCCGCGCCCTTTTGAGATCCGGCCCCCCTCGTGGGGACTGCTTGAAGAAACCGGGGGGCCGCCTGCCCCCCCTCAAAGGAACCGCCCCCCCTCATAAATGGGGGGGGTTTAGAGAGTTGACCGGGGGAATTTATTCCCCCGGTCTTTGACCTTTCGGCCGGCCACCTGGCCGGCCGGTTTTTCTCCAACGGGACAGGCAAGCCGGTCCCCTTCCGGTTTTCGACGCCGGCGGCCCGGCGTACCTCCGGTCTTCCCATCTCACCACGGCCCGGAACCGGCCGCGGTGTTCGTCGTCCGGCGCGGTACGACGGCACCGCGCCCCTCCGCCTCGCCTTTGATTCCCTTCGATGCGGCGCGACGGCGTCGCGTTCTTGATGATCCTTCCACGGCACGGCGCGACGGCGCCGCGCAATATAAACGTGTGATTATCCGCGTGGTGCGACGGCACCACGCCATCTTGTTTCAACCGCAAGATAAATCATCAAGAACAAAGGAGGGGGTTCGGCCGTGTTCAAGCGGTCCGTCCCCCTCAGGTTAAACAATAACACATATTTAAAACCTCACGTTAGTAATGCTAGAACCACGAACAAGGATAAATAAATAAACAATTAACAACAACCCCTACCTTGAAAATTGACGTCGCATGTCAGTTATCGCGGAGAAAGGCGTCGCGGCGTCGGACGTAGATTCTGTGGAAGTCGTGGTGCGTCCGAGGAGGAAACGACATATCTTCACTTGTCGCTATGACGAAGAAGGGAGGTACGTTGTCGTTGGCGACGATCACCACGGTCGGCGACTTCTCCCTTGTCAAGGAGGAAGATGAAGACGGAAGAATCCGGGACGCCGAGTCTTGAAGGTCGTGGGGTCGATGTTCTTTGTCGGAGAAGAACCGTTCTTCACATTCTTCGTCGAAGACGAAGAAGATCTTCATGTCTCTCAACGATTCTCCCAAACCTCTCAGGTAACAAAGAAACTAACCCCAAAAATAAATTAAGCTCACACTTAATTTATTAACACAACCAAACCTTTGAAATTCAAGAGTTTGAATTTAAAAACTCAAATTAAACTCACTTATTAATTATACATGAGTTGTATAATTAATTAAGTGTTAAGTTGTCAAGCTTTTAAGAGGGAGAGAGGGGAGTTAGGGAATTTGAAAAGGTGGGGCTCGGGTGGGCCCCTCCTCACCTTAATCCTCTCTTAGGTGGTTAAACCACCCAACTTCCAACAAAAGATTATAACCACTTTAAAGATATAAAATAAATATTGTATCACAAATTTATTTTACTCTTCATTTCATCTAGAAAATTAAACATCTCCTCCTAGGAAAACGCAACTTCGGAAAAGGTCTTCTTAAGCGAATATTGGCGCTGCGAGTTCATCGGTGTCCTCGGATTTCAATTCCGAGCACCGGATCAAAAGTAAGAAATTCCCGCTCGTTCGTTCACTGAACGTACCCGAGCCAAACTTCGGAAATTGATTCCGGGCACACCGGGCCTCGGAATCAGGTGCCGTCTGAAACCGCGCTCTTGTAAAATTCCAAATAAAATTAAGAAAAAATTTCTCTTGAATTTTACGGGTCTTTACATTATATCCCTCTAACTAAATATTATTTAGATAAAATAGAATAATTATCTCATGCTTATTTTTTAGATGTTATATAACAATATTTATAAAATATTAGAATAAATTGAAATAAATATATAAGATAATATGTCATACTTATCCCCAAAGTAGTTATTTGGATATCCTTTTCTTATTTAGGCATTCATTCCTGAGACATCTCCATTTCATCAACTTAATCCATATATATGGATTTTCTATTATGTGAATGGATCATAGTCTTGAGGTCCTAAAGATGGAAATTCACTTCTATGGGTTGATTCATATAGTAAATTCCCTAAGGTCGAGACAACCATTCAAAATATATTTTTGAAATTTCATTAACCATGAGAAACACCCAGATCTCTAGATCTTGTTGGGTGCTTCTCCAAGATATATATTCCCACTAAGGTACTATAAATGTATCTCCAGTGGGAATATAAATTCTATGATCCACCTTACATGTTAAAGGAGAGTAACATGGAATACTGTTTTGATTATCTAAAATTGAGGTGATTAAGAGATTCCTCAATGAAACCTATATTATACGATATATTACCACTACTTATTTTTCATCTCCACTTTGTTATCTACTACTAGTATTCCATTGAATTTAAGAACTAGGTTAGAAATCCTTTCCTTAGAGGATAACTAAATCCAATCCTCAACATATTCAGTTAAAGTCATGGTGTAAACCTTAGATAATTAGAGATCAAACTAGATACAGGTATCCTCCCAACAAAAAATCATATTGGACTAACATGAAACCATGGGATGTTTTTCAATTCACACATTTCATGAAGGATAATTGAATCACTTCATTACACAATGATTTTTTTTTCAAATCATTGTTGTGTGTTCCCATTGTAGGTTGTCTCAGTTAAAATCTAGGAATCTAATAAAAATCCCCTAATTATAATAAATATGATCTATTATCATGAATTCTAGATTCATTGTATATAAAAACACCAGATTGTTTTAAGTATAGTGTGATGATGAATCAGTTATATTGGCCTAATGTGTCTCTTATGTCCCAATTTTTCAATTGAAGTGGATTAACTCTGGACAAAACACTGGAGGTAATATCTAAATCTAGGATCTATGATCAGTATATTATTAGTGAATTTTCATCCCCTTGTATCGGATATGATCCAACCCTTGAGTACTTGAAAATGGACTGTAATTCAAAATAGTGACTTCCCCTATAGATATTCCCAATTATGTGGTGTAACATTTCCACCAATAAAATATCAAATTTAATCCAGTTACTATTTTCCAGATCACTTTCTATCACTAACATCCTAAATCTGAATCTGTTGTATCACACCCAAATAATAAAATTATATCTACTAAGGAACATTGCAAGGAATACTACCAGGTGGTCCAATCAATAGATCTAGTGGTGACCCCCCCCCCCCCTAACAACTACATGGTGTGTAACATCCTTCTTCCAACATCATCTAGTACACACTAATAATCCCATGGATCATGTAGGTTTGGAAACTCTATGGCATCTTCACTTTATAATATTTACCATTTTTTAGGATGAACATCTCTAACCAAGTTTATAAAGGGGTATCAATTTTTGGACAAAGATCCACACCGAGGATATGCCTCTCCATTTATAGTAGCTCCTTTGCAAGTAAAGGGAATTTTCCAATAGTGTCCCATAATCTAGAGTATTCATTAATTCTTCATACATATCCCCCATGGATGTAGATTCACTGATCATGTGTACATCCTAGAGGGTTATCCAAGCCTCCCAGTGCATTATGTCAAAAAAAATTAGAATCAATCAAATAAATATGTCGGGGTGAAATTTCTATCGACATGGAAAAAGGATTTCAAAGCCTAATATACTTCATATAACCCAAGTACTATGACCTCTCTCTTGAATTCATCACAAAAGTTTCATGATAATAATGGCCAATCACATAACATATTGAATTCATACCTAGAATGAAGATCCTAACAAGAAATACACCACATCATTTGATAAATTATGGATTTTCTCACAATGGAACTATAACTACTGATTTTTGGTACTTCCACATTACACTTGGATTCTAGGTTCAATGAGGTATATCCCAGAAAGAAACCCTACAGGTGATAAAAATCTCTCATAAATGTCCCTTCTAATGAAATATTATCCTGAGATTACTCCTAATGATAGTAAATCCAACAAACTGGTAAGATTTCATAGCATGGTTCAATAATGTACATAAAGTTAAATAACAAAAAAAATTGCATAGATTATATGAAACTTTTTATTCATGAAGTTTTTATCCCATAAGAACATATATAATGTTGTCTTAGGTGGACATAATGATTGTTACCATCTTCAATACATTCAATAATAACATTTCTTCTCTTATCAACTTCCCAATAAATCAACTCTGGAGTCTCATTCTCTAATGAAATTAAGATATATAGGATTCAAAAATGAACGGGTTAAAGGAAACTCAAAAAAATGGAAAAATATATTTTTTTTCATAAATCCTCACAACAAACCACATAAGTGGTACATGAACATATAATATTTTTAAAGTGTGATTTTTTATGGAATATAATATCTATGTGGTTGTTGATTTTGTGGATACCTATTGATTGTTATTGGGGAGGACTTCTTTTACATAAGAAGTTATAATGTTAATGGTGTACTTAATGATCCTACATTAATTTATGAACAATTGATCATCATTGATCATTGAAAAGTGAAAGGTGAGAGAGGAACAGGTTGACTTATATAGGTGGACCCACAAGTTTCATGTATAAACATCATGCAAGCCATTATACTTCCTCAAAATATATCCATTTCTTGAAGATTATACCCTATTACAATGGGGAGAATTTCTTGAAACCCAAAAAATTTTGGATGATATATATAAAAATATCAATAAAAAATAAATAATAAATTAAATATTCATGTCAAGAAATTTTTTGGTTCTTGGAGTATTAAATCATCATTTGTTAAGTTTCTCTATCCTTCATTAAGAAAAGTGTTTCATTATGATGCATTCCATCACCCATGAAATAGAAACCATCTATAGAATATGTTTATATCTGACATTGACGATATGATTACTAGGTGACCATAGGAAGACCTCATAGACTCCACCCATATGAAGTTGGGAAGTATATATTTCTAGGAAATAATTATAAGACCTTATATACTCAAATCATAAATGATATAAAAGTAGATATTTATAGGTGAATTCATGAATACATCATAAAAAACACACATACATGGAAACAAGTTGGATATTTCAACCTATCCATGGGGCTCATTCGTGAGGTTTTTTCTCTAAAATGGATAATTGATATTATTCATGATTGAGAACCCCCTTCATATATGACATCATATACCAATAATTTCACTCCATAAGTGACTAAGAATGTCAAGATATAGGTTATTAATTATACTTTATTCATACCTAGTATTAATTATATAAATATATATAAAACAAAAGGAAGAAAATATGATCTTGAAAATAATGACAATGAACACCCATAGGATAGTCTTAAGGGCAATAAGAAAATATAATGTGGCTTTTTAAAGACTATGATCAATCTATCCTTACCGAGGGATGTTAAAAAGGCTTTTATGAAATCCCAAGGTAATTATGGGCCATATAAGGAAAAAAGATAAATTTTTTTATTTTAATTCATATGGACTTTTTCACAATGTCCCTTTAAAGTGGGATTTTTTATGAGATTCCGTTGAGGTGAATTATAAATAAGATTAATTTATAGTACCATATCAATAAGGATCATTTTTTCGGTCCACTTCAATGAGGATTCATTGAGAGACCTCCCTCATGATTCAGCTTTTATTACACATCTTGTAGAATTTTCTAGTAGTGGATCACTCATTTTGGACCATTTATGAAATTATTATAACCCATGACCTATTCATGTGGTCTCCATTCACATACCACACTAATTATTTATGAAATAGTGGGCTCAATTGTATTTTTGGAACTTATAATAATGGCATTAAAATGTGGTACATTTTTTCCATATATAGTCACCTCTCAATGTAACTTGGTTTTGGGGAAATGGATTAATTTACACCCTTTCCTCCACTCAAGTAATATTCCTAGGTTGAACTAGTCTAAATGACCTTATTATCCTCCTTTTGGGATGGGTAAATCCACCAAAATCCCTTTCAAGTTAGGTCTCCTACATAACCGGTATATGTACAAGATTTGTCCATGTGTATCATCATAAACCCCTTCAGTCATATATTTCAATGATTGAGGCCTATCTTAGGTTTTCCTCCAAAACTTATGGGAACCTTTGGGTAATCACTATCATGTAATCAATCAATAATGAGGGATCCTATTGTAAGGATGCATTTGAAACACCTCATGTATCAAAATTCTCATCCTAACTACCCATGTTTTGAATTGGCCTCCATAGTACACTCAATCATCCATCCAAGTAGGAGATTCCCCACTGGGTTCAAGACTCTTCCATGTTTTCTTTGATGATTTAAAATTTATGACTTTTCAATGGTCTTAGTAAGTTTTTACTATATTTTCTTATGCATAACACTTGATATCATTCCCATAAATTTCTAACCATTTGACTTTAGTCATCATTTCCCTGTCCAACAATCCGATGATGGGAAGTGGATGTATATATTCACCTCCTATAATATAGAATCCAAAATCATGCCCTCATTATTGATATTATCCTTTGGGTCTATTAGTGAGTTAGTCAAAAACATTAAAGTGCACCTATAATCGCCAATAAATCCTTTTATATTTCCCCTTTCATGATAGAAACTTTATTATTTCAATATATAATATTTAAAGAAAATTTTATAATAAAAATATTCTAAACATAATGGTATGGTCCCATAAAATTATCTTAAACTATGAAACTCAATATACATGGGATTTTATTCCTACTAAAAAGGATTTTTAGGATACACTATAAGGTTAAAAACCAGTACAAAAAAACTAAATCTGCATGGGTCAATACTCCATATAAAACCCATATATCCAGTATGAGACATTCTTTTGATCCATGTAATTTCTCATAACTGGAATATATTCCAAAATAAAATATACAATACATTATCACTAGAACTGTACTACCT
This sequence comes from Viscum album, assembly GCA_963277665.1. Taxonomy (NCBI): domain Eukaryota; kingdom Viridiplantae; phylum Streptophyta; class Magnoliopsida; order Santalales; family Viscaceae; genus Viscum; species Viscum album. The sequence goes on from OY728123.1 coordinate 352,706,719, forward strand.
TAATATCTCATCACACCTTCTCCATTCAGGTTATTAAAAAAATAAAATCCAAAAATGGGTCACACAAGATTAATTCCCACATAAACTATTACTTGGAACCAACCATCTAGTAGTCCCCTTCTTATGACATTCTACTACATGGAATTGAGCATGTGTTCATGAACATAAAAGCTACCATAATATATCTTTTTTCAAAAAGTTAAATGTAAAATATTTCATGTTATACAACACCAAACTACACTAGTTATGATTCCAACATTATAGTATATAGTTATCCCCTATTATGGGACCAAACCAAATACCATGAACACCTTCTACCATAAATTATGGCTATAAACACTAGAGTGGACATCTATGTGAATTTGAAATATTTCATTGCTAACTAGTAAAATAAAGATAGAGAATCTATGAAACATATAGATGGTATAAGTGTAGGATAACCACTAATATATATATCATACTATTATTGAAAATCCTATGATATATATATATATATATATATTTGTTTGCATCGATATTTTTTTTAATCCATAATTATCATAGTAGTGACCACTCCCATGCTGGGATTTGGGAATGATTCGTGCACATATCATAAATCTATAACAGAACCCCAAAGTTGGGGATAAACACCCCAAACAAGGTAAGATGATCTTCAAATGTGATATTATCAATAGATTCATTCTATAAGTTTCAATAGGAAATCCCCATCAACTATCTTAATTAAGAAACTAGGTCAACGTTAGATCAAAAAAAGTGAGTCAATTGATTTCTGGAAACATGGTGATGGGATTGGAATCCTAAACTATATAATAGTAATAAAAAATAAAAATAATGAGCCTATATCTCAATATTAGGGGATTTTTCCTCCCCACCTTAGAAATAATCGACCATATAAATTCTCAATATGGAACTGACTAAGTGAGTGGTCTTATTTCATAGTATTTATCACTATGATACAAGATCTCTACTAATTTTTCCCCATAATGTAGATCAGGCTCTATTTATACAAACATCAAGTATAGTACATATTAATGATTACATATTTAATTCCTTATAAATTATACATGGAACTCATTTAATCATCTAAGAGGTTTTGTGAAGGCATGAGTCCATATCGATATTTCATTAATGATCATTAATAGTTTTGGGATAAATGTATTGTGTGCTTAAATTTAGCTTATTCTTTAATTTTATGAACCTTTTCCATAGTGATATTCAATATAATAACATTATCAAGGATCAAAAAACGTTTGTCATTGAAGACTATAAATATGGATCCACTATATGATTTATGATACTTTAATATATTACAAAATGTTTTAGGTCCGATATTTATTTTTCATAGAATTTCTTTGTAACAAAAACCTTCTCACTCTAGTTTCAATCAACTTGATAGAGATCTACATCTATTCTAATATATAGAATCATGTTGTTTCATTTATATTATGTGGAAACCAAATTTATATAAGAATATGTGAAGTAAATGTTGTCTATACAATTATCTATATAAATCCATCATGAATGATCTTAATGTATCATTTATAGTTATAATATTCCTTTAAACCCATCATATAAGGGATGATAAATAGCTTTATATTAAGTTATGTATTCAATAATTGTTAAATACCTTTAGAAAACATTTATGTGAAGCTTTCATCTCGATCGAATATAATTAAAAGTAGTACTCCATTTATATTTACAATATTTTATATATATATATCTTATCAAGTGCACCAAAGTTATAATAAATCATTAAGAAACTAAATTAGGAGTGTTTCTATATTATATATCTTGTATGAAAAATGATAAAATACAAAGTGAAGTTCATCCATTTCCATGATTGTTTAGCTAAATCTTTCATAATCACCTTAGGCTAATTATGTTTTATATTAACATTCATATAGAAAAAATGTCATAATGTGTACTCTGTAAGAACACTATTCATGTTTTTACACAATAAATTTCTATTGCTATCTTAATATATTTTTATTCTTGGTTAATAAGGGAAATTAGTCATGTACATAATCAAATACAACTCTAATAAATTGAGTCATGGATGAAACAAATATATGTTTTCTAAATATTATAAACACATCCATTAAATTATTAATCTATAAAAAAATTCCTAATTTCATTTAATGGTCCATGTTATCTTTATATGCCTCATTTATCTTCATATGGATAAAAGTTGAGAAATCATTTTAATAACATATGAATTTATACATTTGATAATAATTTCCATGTCTACACTTTAAAAATATAGTAAGGATACATCTCATTGAATCATTATTATATATTAGGTATAATGATAATTTCTAATGAGAGCACTAGAATCCTTGTTTTCCTTCCTAGGGTGTGATGTATTGAGGAGTCAAAATCATTTATCAACTCTAGTCATCATATTTGAACATGTTAGTCATCATTTTTTTAAAATTATAGTTTATGATTTTGTTATCAGTCCTTATATGATACTTCTCACCATATAAATAATATGACATGATATTTAGTGATAATATTACTAATACTAACTCTATATCATGAATCTGGTGAGTTTACTTGTGAATTTTTAATTAACATGATTTATATTCTACCAACTTGTCATTGTTCATGAAAACACAACCAATGAACTTATATGAAGTGTAGTTGAATCTGAAAAATTGTTCTCTAGTATAAAGTAGTGTAGTTATAATGGAAACTACCAAATTATTCTTAATTTAATTTAATTTTCCATAACATTTTTCTTTTTCATGTTAATCAATTCCCTTAAAATGTATATATGTTAGTGGGTTGGATAATCATGATAATGGTTTCACAAAATTTTGATAGTATCGAATTAATCTAAGAAAACTAAGGATGTTTGTTATAAAAGTTTTTCTAGTCTAATATACAATAACCATTTTCACTGAGGGGTCCAAATATATTCCATAAATTATGACTAAAAGAAATAAAAATGTTAATTTATTGATTCAAAATTTAATCTTATTTAATTTATAATTCAATATATCTATTCCTAAGGTTTTCAGTACAACCCTTAAAAAATACTCATGTACTTTATTGTTTGTGGGATAAAAGAGAATATTATATATGAAGAATAAAATAATTTTATTAAAGTAATATAAAAAAAATAAAAAAATATATGTATATAGTATAGCGGTTATTATAACTCAATTCAATAATAATGAATTCCAAGTGTCAAAAGCCTATATAGAGGTATGACATGACCCGACCATCCAAAACCCACATATTACAGTGGTAATACAAGTGTTTCACACAATGCATACCTTTAGTTTTCTAAGTGTTCAATATTGGAACCATAAAGGCCTAATATACATGAGAGGAAATTTCCTAAAAAAATGAAAAATTTGATACAATTTTAAAACATAGTATATTCAAATACAAGCATTGATATAAATAAATAACTAAATTGTATGATAGTTCTGAGTGAAATGGATATAAAACATAATAATAAACCTCTCCTATGTGGAATCCAAGAATAATATGCTACAAAATATTTAAATATCATAAACTTTCATAAGCCATTATTAATCATTAATACCTTATCTATCATCTCCACATCCACTGAGATCTCCTTCAAACTATGCATGATTATCATAGACATAACATCTATGGGAATCGATCTCGTGTATGGATGAGTGAAGACAAACATAGTATGTAACACCTATATATTTCAAAATATATTCCCCATGACAAATATTATGTTTGATTCCTTGTTTCACTCACACTCACAACACAGAACCAAAATGACATAGGGAATGTTTTTTAACTATTAAAATATAGTCATTTATTTTTTGGGTAAAATATAGATTCCATCTATCATGATCCTGCCCAAGTAGAGCTCAAGTGACAGTTACCCCCAACCCACCTCCATAGGATAGGGGGTGTCGATAAGAACTAAAGGAATAAATAACTTGGGGAGGCCTTTTTCTAAGTACATGTACACACACACACACACATCCATCACGATGAAAAGGAGTATAGGGAAAGTGTAAAAGGTGAAAATCTACTATAAAGTAAACCAAGAAAGCATGAACCTCTAGATAGTACAAAATTATGTTAGTGTGAGATGAAAAGTAAAGAGGAAAATACACAACCAACCACAAATGTGTCCCAACCTAATTGAAAATTGGACAATAAAATAGCTGAAAGAGCCCATCTCCTTAATCCTAAGCTATGACCACCGAACATGGTTCAAGCACTCAGTATACCTAATATTCAATATAGGCATGATCAACTTGTTCATATTTTGCAAAAGACACGTCTTTTTTGGGAAAATCCCAAGTAGGGGTTTGTATATACATACTTAGTAGAACACCCCAAAAGCTGAGTGGGAGAGAAGTAAGATATATGAGTGTAAGTGAAAGATAGGATATGGAACATGGTACAGTGAAAGAGTATAGCCCAACCCAACAAATAGTGTCAGTAAGCTCATCTAAACACAAGGGGGTAAACATAGTGAGTAGATCAACTGCCCTTCAAGCCTTCTCCAACTATAATATGAGAGTAGACTCAACTAACCAGGAGAATCTAAACATGGAAAGCACATGGCATACCCAGCACATCTTCACCTCTCCTAAAATGAGAGTTTCCAAATCCAAGGAGTGGATATAGAATAAGGATATATATACTCAGTTAAAGAATCTCAAATGAGAGAGTAAGGGGATCTCCATCTCACAACTCAACCCAAGAATAAGAGTTTCCAACGTTTCCAAAATTCCACCAATGATGCCCAACATCCCACGCATCTGCCCCGAACACAAAAGTCTAACAAACTCATTCACCACACATTTCTAATATCCTCTTTAGGTGGAACTGACTTACTCGCATGATTTTTGGTTAGATCTAAAAAAATTATCATGGTGGGGAAAGTATCCCTTTTCCTCATGAGTGCAAAGCTATGTCAAAAAAAACCACATCATTATATTATATAGTTGAGGACCAAACAATTCTAGATATAGGACTCATTCCCTTTCATGATCGGGTGGTACCACTCTAATGGTAGAGGACCCATACCCAACCCGACTGGAGGGTTACACTCTTGGTCATCGAGGACCCATTCCATGCCCCACATGTGGTTTCCACTCTGAAGTTTGATTAATCAGGACCATCCCAGCTAGAGGGTTCCACTCTGGTGTTCAAGGACACATGCCCTACCCCGTAGGAGGGTTCTACTCAGAAGGTTGGGCACCCATGCTCATCCCGGCAGGAGGGTTCCACTCTAATTCAAAGAGGTCACATACCCTACCCAGTAGGAGGGTTCCACTCAGAAGGTTGAGGACCCATGCCTATCCCAAATGGATAGTTTCACTCTAAGTTATCAAGGATTCATGCCCTACCCCACAAAAGGGTTCCACTAAAAAATGATCTTATGGTAATCTCGCTTAATCAAGGTCGTCATCAAGAGTCTCATAAAAAGGTGTCTTGCCTGGAACATTTAATATCATATCTCAAAATCCATAACAAAGGGAATCATTGAGTTATAACTAAAAAATCAGGATTGGCTACTCATGGTCCAAAATCCAACTTCTAACAAAGAATATATGGGAGGTAAAAATTTCCTAAAAAGGAATTGAGTGGTAAATGACATGTGAGGGGGGCCACACAGAGTGTGGCCCCACTCTACATCTTAGTTTTTTCCAAGATAGCACATTTCTCAAAACCATGTATTATGACATTCCATATATGTGGACTACACAACATGTCATGGATAACTGAGACCAGGACCATGTGCGAATCTCCATGTCCGTGTACAAGAGTACACATCCACGTGCCGTATCCCGTGTAACTCCACATGATTTCTCACCTGTGTGATATTTCATACAGGTTTTCCAAATGAGGATGGGTACACAGTGTGTGAGGTAGGACTACACATCGGGTCCTCCTTATGAATTCTCAAACCCTAGACATCACCGTAGAAGGTAGATACACACCGTGTGTTCTTCATTGAACATGGTGTGTAGTTAGTATTTTCACAAAAATCCTAGATCAAGAATTTCTCCTTGAATATGTTCAAACCACCATAGATCCCTCCTTCACTCAGTCCAAAACTCAAGGATCTGACTGTGATTTTTGGATCTTGATCGTCATTTTACGAAAATTGGATTTGGTCACTATCGAGGGTTTGGATTCTTATTTTCTGGGCCTCCATGAATTCTAGGTCTAATTTGATGATCTTAAACAACCATAATGATCATCCTCATTCCACAATATTTCTAGATCTATTCAATATTCAACATTTTGTACTTGTTTCATCGATTTTTTTTTTGAATCCATGGGTCTGATTTAACCTGGTACCTCCTAAAAAATTTGAATCGTGGTAGTGGGGATCCAACCGGTGAAGAACATGAAGACGATTGGGGAGAAAGGAACAAAAAAATGTATTAAACATCATTGGCCAAGAATTCATGGACAATGATCAAGAATAAAATCCATTGTTAGATAAACAAGTGAAATAATTTAATATTTCAGTACTTGGGAACATGAAAAGGTTATAATATAGTGAAGATCAAAAAATGAATAACGATACACTAATAAATTTAATTACAATGGAAAACCCACATATAAATATCCCAACCTCGATTTTAGATCGATCATTGATGGAGAATTTATTTTCCAGCGATTTGGAAGGATCTGTTGTGTTCGTTGCGTCCTGATCTGACCCGATTCGGTGTTTCGTCACTCTCCAAGTTGACCCGATATAGGAAGAAATGAGAGGGATCTCACTGAAGATTTCATAATTATGGGGAAAAACCTCAAGTAATTGTCCTGTAATAACTCTTATAAATTTATCTATTGCATTGAAAACAAACTAATTAATTAAATTTATTTATTTATTTATTAAAATCACTGCCAATGAGAGACGGGTCTGAATGTCCCATGCTAACTCATTTTTTGTCATTCCTAGGGTAAACACCATGTTTCGGACTCAAATGTGATCTTTGATTTATGATTTGATCAAATTTTTAATATCTATCCAATTTTATTTAAGAAGATTTATGCATGAAATATTAAATATATATAATATTTTATAGAAAATTAATTCCAAGTACATATGGCCTCAGAATCAGACACTGTCTTATATCCTAGATCTAGAAATATATATATATATATATATATATTTAAAAGCCTTATATAGAAAAAACTGGGTCTGTAAATCATTTCCTCCTTCAATATTTTTATCCCTAAAGAGTAAAAACTAGGGGGAAAACTTAGGATACTGAGCCTTCACTTTTCTCCCCCACTCTCTAGAACACTCTTGTATGTTTCCATGCTACCACAGCATGTGAACCAAAGGGATTTTCCATCCACATAGGGTCCTCTCTTTCCAATACTTGATTTCCAAAGAGTGCTCTGCAAAGGTGGCTCCATCCTTGATGTCTAGATCTCCCCAGTCAATTATGTGTGTGGGATCATGCACATATCTCCTCAGTTGTGACAAGTGGAATATGTCATGCACCTACTCTAACTATGGGGGTAGGGAAGGGCTATAAGAATCCTCACCAACCCTCTGCACAATCTCAAATGTCCCGGTGAACATTAGGGATATCTTTCCTCCTCAGCCAAACCTCCAAAATCCTCATCACTGAGAGACTCTCCAGAAAACATGGTCTCCCTTATCAAACTAAAAGGTCCTATGATTGTGATCATTGTAAGATTTATGACTGTCCTAGTTTGTCCTTATCCACTCATGGATGACCTAGACTTTCTCTGTTGTCACCAACACCATCTCTGGGCCCACAAGAGATGACTCACTAATCTCTGTCTAGTACAAGGGTGTCCTAAAGGGTCTCCTGTATAGGGCCTCAAATATTTCCATGCTTATGGGATAGTGGTAGCTATTGTTATATGAAAACTCCACCAATGGAAGTTGATTCTCCCAACTCTAACCAAAGTCTAACATGCACACCCTCAGTATATCCTTGAATTCATAGATAGTGCACCTACTCTTCCCATTGGTATGGGGGGTGAAAGATTGTACTCATACGAAATTTTTTCATGAATGCCTCATGTATTCCTCTCCACAACCATGACATTAACCATGAATAATTATCATATAAAATCATTGAGGTAACCCCATGAAGGTGAATAATCTCTCATATATAAAACTTCAGCAAACTATTCACCGAACGTTTCTCCCTAATAGAAAGGAAGTGTGCCGAATTCATGAGTTTATCAACTATCACCAAGATGGAATCATGTATCTTCACTATGTGTGGAATTCCTATGACAATGTCCAGGGATATTCTATCCCATTTCCACTTCAAGATCTCAAGGGGCTTTAACAAACCTGTTGGAATTGGTTCTTAGTCATTACCGGCATGACAGTTAAGGCACCGAGTGACAGACTTAGCTGCACTTCATCTCATATCGGACCACCAAAATGACCGTTGGAGGTATCTATACATCTTCCCCGCATCAGGATGTACATCTAGGGTAGAAGTTTGGAACTCTCACATCACCCCCTCCTACAACGTGACTGGAACAACTGTTCTCACAAAGAATAAGATGACATGATTCCCTTCTTTAGAATATTCATATGGTGAGTGGCATATAGATATATGATCATGTAAGAAATAAAATTTGATTTCTCCTAGTATATAATCTCTCACATGCTACAGAATCAAAAGAGTCGACATTATCAACTGAAGAAAATTTGTACCTCCTACTCCACTGGGGTCAACTGTAGGGAAGCTAACTACACCAAATCTTCTGGCACTAAGCGAGCCTAGGACTTCCTTCTAAGGTTATATTATACAATGTTGGAATTCCCTAGTGTATATAATATCTCAAGTCATAATCCTATAGGAATTACAACTAGTTTCATTTTCTCAGGTTCGGGTCTCTCTACATGAAGATGCACCAATAACTCTGTTTGTCAGAGTAAACCACAAAGTGTTCTCTCAGAAAGTTGTGTCTCCATATCATTAGAGAGAATACAACCACTACCAACTCTAGTTCAAGATTTGTTTATTTCTTCTCATGGGGTCGCAACTACCTCAACTTGTATGCGATAACTTCTTGTCTCTCCATCAACACGCAACTAAGCCTAACAACAGAGGCATCACAATACACTTACTTCATGACTTCCCCCGGTAGTCTCAAAACTATAACACTTTTAAACCTATACCTCAACACCTCAAATGGCCTTTAGAAATCCAAGGACTAGGTAAAAGATTACCCTTTCTATATTAGGGTAGTCAAAGTGGCTGAAATTCATGAAAAGTCCATCACAAACCTCCTGTAGTACCCTACCAAAACAAGAAAGCGCCACGCCTCTGACACATTATTAGGTGGAACCCAAGAAAGCACTACTTTGATATTCACTAGATCCATTGTTAAACCATGCTTAGAAATGACATTTACTATAAATTGAACCTCATGTATCTAGAATTAGCACTTCGAGAATTTCCAATAAAACCGGTGCTCTAAAAGAATGCCTAGGACCACCCTCAAGTGCTCGGCATGCTACACCTCTGATGTAGAGTATAAAAGTATGTCATTGATGACGAAAATAAGAAACTAGCCCATGTATGACTCGAAGACCTAGTTCATCAAATCAATAAATATGGAACGGGAATTCAACACACTAAAGGGAGTCACAAGGAACTCATAGTGTCTGTAGCGAAATCAAAAATACAACTTTGGGATATCAACCTCACAAATCGTAAAATGGAGGTAGTCAAACCTGATATAGATATTTGAGAACCATATTGCACCATGAAACTGGTCGAAGAGGTTATCTATTCTTGTAAATGGGTACTTCTTCTTTATCATGACTTGGTTCTAGGGATGATAATCCATGCAAATTCTTAAGCTCACATCTTCCTTTCTCACGAACAGGACTAGAGCTCCCTAGGGGGACACACTGGGTCAGATGAAACCTTTCTTAAAAAGGTCCTATAACTATAGTTGTAGCTCTTGGATCTTGGTGGGTGCTATATAATATAAATCATAAGATATTGGAGAGTTTATATGATGCAAGTCAATGAAAAAATCCATATCCCACCTTGGTCGTAGTCCCAGAACTTCTTTGAGGAAGATGTCCATATAATCCTCCACAACTGAAGGAATCCACATGACTTATGGACCTTCTACTCCAAGTGATATACTCACTAACCGATGGGTGATGTTATGCAGCCTCCAGCTCACAGAACTCACTTTTCTTTCCATGAGATCTCCCTCACTTGAAAAGGATAATTTCATCCCATCCGCACGTATAAACCTGACTTTTCTGCGGTGACAGTCAATCTAGGCTAAAAAATGGATATATGATCCTTACCCAATATAAATTCATAGTAATCCATCGATATTTCCAAGAGGCCCCATGTGAACCACTCTCTACCAAGTTATTGATCTCACTATTAGCAGATGAAAGATATAGAAGAATCATTCCCTGTAGAAACCTCAAGACAAATCTGTTATGCTAGCGCCTCAACTGGGAGATTAATCTCTTGCCCCAAGAGTGTAGAGATGAAGGAATTAATGGAACATTATTCTACTATTACTAAAGAAAGAGTTGAAAATACATAGATCGTACCACTTTTCATCTCATTCATTGTGGGTTCATAAGCCTCCAAAGCCTATAGCTATCCACGGCACTAGCTGCCAGCTCCTTAAGCATGACATGGGCCTCATAGTGGTGGTGGTGGAAGGATATCACAGTTTCATCCATCACCCAGATCTCCACCTGCTCTTTTACCAGTTCTTCCACCTTAGGGACCACCCTGTCTATACCTGGGAGATCCCTGATCACGGTGCTTCTTCTTCCATTGTAGTCCATCAGCTATATTCCAAGGTTTCTCTACATGCCTAGTTGGGCAGTCTCGTGTCATTTGACATTGCCTATCACAAGTAATGAACTACCCCTATCTTGGTTTTACTAGCACTCTATGTTGACTCTGACCACATACCTAAGTCTGATCATGGAAAGATCTCTTGTGCTGAGATCCTAGTGCTCGACGTCTTCTAGTTTTTGTAGATAACTCAACTCTATGAGGCCTACTACCAGCTCCACCAGTCTATAATCCCTCTGAAATAAAACATTCCATCACCAGTTCCTACTCTATCCCCCCACCAAGGTGGGGATGAAAAAGGGTACAACTCTAGCTCGAATCACTCTATGGAGTCCCTCCTCAAACTTTTGTGCCCAAGATTAGCCATCACAGATTATGTAAAGATATTACAAAGTATGGTATGTCAACCTCGCTACATACTCAACCACTATCATCCCTCCTAGTTATAGCTCTAGAATCTCTTAGATCCAAACTGAGCGCAAGTAAAAGGGGTCGTACTCCTCATAAAATAGCTATTGTAAGTTAATCTATGAGATAATCGTCTCATTGTGTGTCTGCATAAAAAACCTCTACCAATGCCCAGCTACTCTATGGAAGAGACTGGTTTCTAGATCAACCATATGATCCATCGGGGTCCAAAACTTCTTAAAGATATGGTCCACCAACCCCAACCAATCCCTTATTGCCTAAGGACCTAGTTCACCATGGATCCTCAGTGGTCTCTAATGCTGGAAATTGAGGAGCGCACTAAGAATGCATAAATCTTCAGCCTTCTCTAATGGAATTATTTATTGCTTCATAGAGGGAGGTGTTAATACCTGCCCAGCTGGAGGAAGAGAGTCGTGGGATATACCTTGAACTAAGGCCTCATCGCTCATAGGTCATTTTTCATGAACTGAGGATAGAGTCCTAGCAGTCTGTCATCGGGGAAAAATATTGAATGTTATCAGTGAGTTGGATGGTCTTATGAGAATATATATATATATATATATATATATATATATATATATATATATATATATATCAACAGTAATGGGGATTTGACTTAAACATGGAAATCAAAGACTCAATACTATATGATGCATGTACCATTAACCCTGCAACAAATGTCTCATCTTGCTGAGTTGACAAGTAGATAGTCAAATTCATGGTGAATGGATATGTCAATTGTTGCACCATCACTAGATTCTAAAGCCGTAGATCCTCACTCGATACAATTTGACACTATTTCCCTAAACCCAACCAATCCCCTTTAAGGGGATGTGTTCAAATAATGTCCCAAGGAATGAAATTTATCTAATACTAATATGTCACGACAAGACCCGATCTGGGGATTTAGTATAAAATACCCCAATCCCACCTCTATAAGATAGGGGGTGGCGATAAGCATTGAAGGCATAACTATTTCAAGGATACCTTACCTAAGTACATGTACACACACACAAAACCATCTCAATGAAAAGGTGCAGAGGGAAAGAGTAAAAGTTGCAACTCTTCAATAAAGTAAACCAATCATGTATGAACCTATAGAAAATAGAAAAGTATGGTAATATTATCTGAAAAGTAAAGGGAAAAATTCATGTCCAACAAGAAATTTCTACCAACCTAACAGAAAACTAGAAAAGAAAACAACTAAAAGAGACCAAATCCTAAATCCCTATCTACGACCACCATACATGGTTCAAGCATCCTGTATCCCTAAAATCCTTTTTATTCATGATAAACCTATTCATTATCTGCATAATATATGACACGTGTGGGAAAATATCATTCATGGGTGAGTATATACATACCAGTTCGAATTCCTCGAAAGTAGAGGGGGGATATAATAGGAAGTGAAGGACAGAAGATAACACATGGTACTGTGAAATAGTATTGATCAACCCAAAAAAGAGTGTATGTAAGCTCCTCCAACCATAAGGGGATAAACATGGTGAGTGGATGAAGTACCCATCGAGCCTTCTCCACCTATAGTAGGAGAGAAGACTCATCCAACCATGAGAGTCTAAACATAGAAAGAACTTGGAATACCCTGGGCATCTAAACCTCTCCTTGGAAGAGAGTGTTAAAATCCAATGATTGGATATATAATAATGACATATATATATGTGTGATCAATCAAATAATTACAAACAAGAGATTAAGGGAATCCCCATATCACAACTCAGACCCATAAGTAGAGTAGCCAATAATTCCAAAATTCCATCAATAATTCCCTATATCCCATGTGTGTTCCTTGAAAACACAAGTTTAAGGAACTCATTCTCTATACCTTGCAATTATCCACTTGGGGTTTCACTGACTCACCTTCATGGTTTTGGGTCACATCACAAAAATGTGTCTCACTAGGGAAACTATCCCTCTTCCTCATGAGTCAAAAGATACATTAAACCATGCCTCGTCATTATGATACACAGTCGAGGGGTAAAAATTCTATATAGAGGACCCATTCCCTGGCATGACAGGAGGTTTTCACTCTGGTGGTCAAGGACCCAAGCCCATATCAACTGGAGGGATCCACTCTAGGTTATCGAGGACCCATGCCCTGCTATGTAGGAGGGTTCCACTCAAAAGCTTGAGGACCCATGACCATCCAAGCTGGATGATTCCACTTTGGTGGTTAAGGAACCAAGACCTTCCCCGTTTGAGGGTCCCACTTGGAAGCTTGAGGACCCATGCCTAGCCCGATTGGGAGGTTACACTCTTAGTCATCGAGGACCTATGCCTTGCCTCGTAGGATGGTTCCACTTAGAAGGTTGAGGACTCATGCCCTGCCTAAATGGAGGGTTCCACTCTTAGTCTTCAAGGACCATTCCATGTCCTATTAGAGGGTTCCACTTGAAAAGGAACCTATGTTAATCTCACGTGATAATGTTCATCATTGAGCATCACCTCAAAAGCTTTTGTTCCCAGAACATTTCACAATATATCTCAAAATCCATAACTAATGGCATCATCACGTTCTACATGAAAAAAACTCAGTATCAGCTACTCATAGGCCAAAATACTAGTTCAAACAATGGAGATATGGGATGTAAAAGTTCCCTAAAAAAGGAAACCAGGGGTACACGAAGTGTGAGGGGGCCCACATGATGTGTGGGGATACTCTACTACATAGTCATGTCCCTGGATAGCATAGGTCTCCATTCCATGTAGTAGTAGACACTGTGTAGGTGGTCTACTTCGAATTTCTAGCCTAACTAGGACCAGGACCATGTGCAGCTCGTCATTTTTGTGTATCAAAGTACACAGTTGTGTGTCGTACCCCGTGTACCACCACAAGAGTTCATGTCTGTGTGATATGTTACACATGTTGTCCAACTAGGGAAGGGTACCTAGTGTCTGAGGTAGGTATATATATAGTGTCCTTATGAATTCTCAAACCCTATTTACTAATACGAAAGGGGGCTACACATTGTGGGTTCTTCATTAAACACATCATATAGTCAATATTTTCAAAGAAATCCCAGATCAATATTTTCTCCTAATATCTGTTTAAATCATCATAGATCCCACCTTGATTTGGTCTAAAACTCATGGATATGACCAGGATTATCTGTTTTTTACTGTCATTTTCTAGAAATCGGTTCTGGTCGCAGTTGAGGGTTTTGATACTCATTATGGATTCCGCCAAGAATTCAAAGTTTTATTCGTGTACTTAAACTACAAAATCGATTATCCTCATTCCAAAATAATTCCATATTTATGCTCGATTCATCATTACTTTCTCCTTTCATTGATTCATCGTGAATCGGTGGGTCTGATTGAACCTGATACCTCCCGGAGAAGTCGAACCAAGACATAGGGATCCAACTGATGAAGAATGTGAAGAATATTGGGGATAAATTAAACATAATAAAGGATCAAACATCATTGGACAAGTTCTCTTGGCCAATGATCAAGAACAGTATCTAAGTTTTGATAAACAAATGAAAAAATTGATATTTTAGAACTTGGGCATATACAAAGGTTGAAATAAGGTTCAGATCAAAGGACAAATAACTATCTACTAAATAAATTTAATTATAAGGCTAGGAAACCCCAAATAATGAGACCTAACTTGATTTCAGATCAATCATTGACGAAGAATGAGTTTTTCAATTATTTGGAAGTATGTTGCATTTTTTGCATCCTGATCTAACCTGATTCGGAGTTCCATCATCATCTGAGATGATCTGCTAGAGGAAGGAAGTAGAGGCCTCTAACTGAAGATTTCAGAATTATGAGGCCATCCGTAGAAGAATTTTTCTGTCATAAATCCTATAGAGTTATCCATTATTATGAAAACTAAATAATTGATTAAATAAATTTATTTATTTATTAAATACACCATCAAAGAGATATGGGTCTTAACGTCCCACCCCAACTCATTTTATGTTGAATATAGGGTGAAAACCACATTCCAAACACAACCATGGTCTCAGATGTAAAATCTGATTAACCGTTTAAGTGTTATTTTATTTTCTTTAAGAAACTGTGTGCGCGCAATATGAAATATATTTAATATCTTTTTTAAAATTAATTCTGGTCACACCATTCCTTAGAATCTCTTCTCATCTCAGCACATAGCTTTGGAAATATATATAGAAATATTTTATTGTCTTATAATGCAAATAAATTAGGTCTCTATATCAAATTAATTTATTAATTTATTAAACACAACGCAAACGAGTAAGGGATCCGAATGACCTACAACGACTCCTTTTATGCCATACATAGGGTAAACTCCATATTCTAGACTCAATCGTGGTGTTGGATTTATGATCCAATAAACATTTATAGAGTTATCTCATTTCATTTAAGAAGGTGTGCACACTAAATAATAAATATATTTTTTATTTTTTATAAAATTGATATCGGGCACACCGGGTCTCAAAATTTCACATTGGTTAAGTGCCTAGATCTGAATATATATATATATATAAATACTTTAAATTATTATAAGAAAAAACTAAGTCTCTACATCACAAAAAAAATTAATATATACAGAAAAAAATTATTTTTTAATACAAACAAATTAATGAAATTCATTTATTATAGAAAAAGATCAAATCAAATAATTTTCTATGTAAAAAATATTTTCATAAAAATTACATTTTCATGTGCAATGATTTTTTTTATATTATGGTTAAATGATGGTTTAAAAGGAAATTATTGAAACAATATAAAATAAAATAAGTTTTCATCCATCAAATTATTATTACAAGGAAATTAATAAATTTATTTTATGCTTTAAAGATACATATTTCTTAAAATTATTTTTATGCATCATGCACACTTATACTAAAATTGATTTTTTAGAGAATGAATAATATAAAATGAAATTAATATTTTTTGTCATAATTTTAAAATTATGTAATGATTTCAATTCCAATTTTATTAATAATATTATGTTACTCGGGTAAATATTAGTTACCACTGCAAAATAGTTATTATACAATAAATGATACTTTATTGAATATTTTAATATTAAATTAAATTGATCTATTTTAAAATAAATACTTTAATAAGTTGTTTAGAAATATATACACATATTTTAATACTCATATAATTTATAATTAATGTTAAATAATTTTAAGAACACCTAATAATAAAAAGAACATTTTTATACAAATATAGTTTGTCAATTCATTATATGTTATAATTTAAAATTTAATTTTATTATATTTAGAAATTGAATTAAATTAAATGGAGTCCAAATTTTGATTCATAATTTCATAATTTGGTTATAATATTCATCTAATATTTTTTAATAAAATAATTTCCATGGTTTAATTTTAAACAAGATTAAAAAAAGAAAAATTGGGCAATCGAATGTGACTCAAATTTTACTAAATAAAATTGACACTAGTACATTATATAATAAATTTTTTAGTTTCTAAACTAATAACTACATGTCTTGTAAACATTTATATTTCTAAATCACTTAAATATCATGCAACACCATTCTTACCCCTTACATAACATTATTTTCTAATGAATTCCCCTGCTTTTCAGATACAAAATGAGATCACTTCCACCCATTTCAAGACAGATCCCTAGTTATGAATTCCATTGAAAAACTATTCAATATACATATTATAAAATTATATACACATTTTCAATCCATCAACCTCAAAAAAAGTTCCTAGAGTATTTCATTTCTAAAGAATACTTTAAGAAAAGATCAAAATTATCAACATAAATATTACATATCTTTTACATGATTTCTTTACACACTCAATCAACCCCCTCCCCTAAAAACCCATTCTAACCAAATATATATAATTAAATAACTATAAATAATATACTGAAATGTTATTTATTGATAACCTATAAAGACCCTAACTCCAGTAGACTAGAGTCAGTGGTTACTTTATTACATTGGCACTAGATACAAGATATCACATACAAAGGGAGAAAATATTTTTGTAGTTTTGGTAAACTAGATACATACTTAAATCTCACATTACATTTGAAAACCTAAAATATAGGATAATAATTTATTTGATAGTTAATATTATACATCCTTTAACTCATTTAAATATTATTTATTAATATCCTAAGGAAAGGAAAATAAAATAAGGGTGTGATCAAATGTTCAGTAAGGGTTATATAAATTGGAATATATATTGAGTAAATAAAACTTAATCAATATGAAAAATTAAATAATTAAAAACATATTCCATTTTATCAATAACTTTATCATAAAGAATAATATGTCAGGAGTATATGATTATATAATAATTCTATATAAATAATCATATAAGGTTGAAACTTTTACATGGATATAATAAAAATTTAAATAATCACATATAAATAAATAACTAATTTCATAATGATAGAATTCATAATTTCAAATATCTTAAAAATACAATCAATGACTTGTACCAATACATCTATATAAATGGGTAAGGCGTACAATAAATACTGAAACTACATTATCTCATAAGACCGGATAAGGAATCGAGAGGCTATATGGCTCTCACCCATCACTTACTAGGCCTAATTCATTCATAATATAAATAAGAAATAAAACTTAATCAGCACGACTAAAAATTTAATAACTTTCCATATAGGTAGAACAAGTATACAAAATGACAATAATTTCAATAGTCAACTAATCATAAACTATCCAGAGAAAACATTTGTATGGTATCATAACAACATATCCCCATTAGAGCATATGTTGAAAAAATGGTCATTTTTTATGAATATAAATACTATGAAAATATATTTGGAAACATTCATGATAAAAATACACTATTTACTTCAAAATTTACCATTAAAAAATAAAACTCTCTAGAATATTAGGAAACAAAATCATTGAAATGAATCATGGAATATTGTGAAGGAAACTTCAACAAAATGGGTCTTCATGATGGTGGAAAATTACTTTCATGCCACATATGTTAAAACACAGGCTCCTTTCACATTTTTGGGAAAATTTCAAGAGGTACCACGTTTGGAAAATGAAAATAAAATTCTTTTCAAACATTTTTATATAATTCAAACATGAGAAAAAAAATGAAATTAAATAATTATGGTATAATACTAAAGTCATTATTGAAAAAAATATAAATATGGAATAAAAATTTTCCTAATTAAATATAAAAAAGTGTGGTGTTCCAAAAAAACATTCTTTGGGTCTCTTGATTACTTAAAAGAGGAAGATTAAGATAAAACTTATAATTTTTAGAAATAAATATAGTATAATAAAATATATAGGGTTAAATATAGAAAGTTCATATCATTCCACAAAATAATATTTAAAAATGAATATTCGTTATTAATGATGAGATTGTTAAATAAACCCTTACCAATTTTCAAACTTTTGAATCTTAAGCCTCATGAAAGAAAAACATCAAATGAAAATTTAAATATCATGAATATAAAAAAAATAATGATATAACATTTAAAAGGAGAACTAAATAAACCATATAAAAGTAAAGAGTTGAATAATACCAAGTATCACTACAACATAATAGGGTATTAGTGATGGTATTTTTTTAGATTGTGGTTTAAACCGCTGCCAAATGGTTCTATGATAGTTTTTTAAAATGGTCATTAAAGTTGGAATTAGCATTTAGATGGAATCATTTTCTCTCATTCAGAGTTATCTTCTTGGAAGTTTCATGAAATTATATTTAGTGTTTTTTATTTCAATTTTTAGCTATAGTCTTTGTCTCATAAAATGGTAGAGGTTTCATGGTGGTTTAAACCATTTTTTTATACAATAATATATATTAGGAGTTTAAACCATAGAAAAACAAATTACTGTATATAGTGGAAGATTAAATCACTGCTATATATTTCTATTAAAAAATATAATCTATAGAAACTATAAAACCTAATAGAAAAAATACAAGAGAAATAAAAAATAAACAATATTTATATATCAAAATTACAAAACCTAAAATTAAAAATGATTACAACAACCATAAAAATTTCATGAATTTAGTGGCTAATACTTTGAAACAAAATACAATCAAATTGTTATTCTAAAAGGCATAAGAGATTAATAGAAAATAGATATTCAATTAAAACCTGATGAAAAACTGATAGATATTTATTCCAAATTCAAATATATATATTTCTATTTGATAATGAATTATTTTATATAAAGAATTATAATTGAAAGTTAGAATCAATAATAATAACATAAAGAGTGTTAATATAGGATTAACTAAGTTTTTGATATTAGTAAACAAAAACATAGGTTTACAAATATAGAAACCTAAATAAATAAAGGTGTATTAAAATATAATAAATTTTCAATAATTACAAGGTTAATAAGAAAATATAAAATCAATGGATTAGAAATATCATAAAGAAAGATCAAATTACAATGATTAGAGGCCTTATCAGAATACCAATATCTAGCACTAAAATCAGCAAAAAATAATAATTTTCGGTAAAATAAACACAAAATAACCTCATCATATATCCACTTCATCCATGCTTATATGTAACCACATTACACAATATTTTCCCCATCATTTCATATTGCCACATAATCACATAACCCTGCCATATATAAAGAACCCCACACTTAATTTCACAACATCACCACCTCTACATATCCATTTCCAACCTCTTTTACAATTCCACCACACCTCCTCATAAATTTTTACCACATCATCACCAAACAACATCAAATGCATCAAAAATCAAAAAAAAATAACATGAAATCAGATATGATAGTGATTTTCCCATTACAGGGATTCCACATAACAAGAAAAAAATGAACTATACCCTTATAATCTCATCAACCTTTAGTCCATAAATATATAAAATATTATACACCTCACTACAAGAAAACAAACATTCCACAACAACCTGAATATAATTCTAGGAACCATACAACACTACCAATCCAACAATCATAAAAATGGTAACATGAAAAACAATAGATACAACCAAAAACTTATAAACCCATAACTCACTTCTGACCATGTCATTATATGCTCCAACCTAACACTCCTTACAAAAATGAGCCTACTAAAATCCCTACTTTCTTCATATTAATCATAGGCTACCCATATAAACTCTATTATAACATTTAACAAAAGTATACAAATATTAAACCTTCTCAAACATCACCCATCACCAAACATAGAACTTATACCATAACAACATCACTTTAGTATGATAGAAATCACCCCATATTTCTCTATTTTACCACACTTTACTCCAACATTTTTACATTACAACATCAATTAATTTTATTAGTCTCAATAGGATAAAGGGAAGTAAATAACTTCCCAACACAAACCCCATGAAAAGTTACTCCCTATCCATTAACATTTCCATAATAACTTTTGACTTCCCAAGAAAATTCCCATACATTTACTCCACCAATAGAAAAAGAAAAAATTAATAAAACTATGATGGAGGAATTTATAAGTAATCATTTAAAAAATGAACTAAAAGGGCCTACAAATGATGAGAATAAAGGAAAAATTAGAAGAAAACACTAAAAATATACCAAGCATATAGATTTCATGTAACTTAATAGAAATATAGATATACCTTACCTCAAACCACAACATGCTTTCTAAATCACCATATCATTGTGTTTGTATTTCTTAATCTTAGTTACACAAAACCACTACTATATCCCAATTCAAGCATCATCACCACCAGAAAAACTAAGATTGACATCGTCTCTATCCCCGCCTTTTCACACTTCAAATGGAACCTGTATAATAATTTTAATGAAAATTTTAGAAAAAAATTGTATATTTAAATTTCAGATTAAACCTATAAATGTTTGTGTATGAAATGATTATCAAATTTTTGGATTTACCCACTCACTTAAACTATCCATTGATGAAATATCACCGGGAACACATCCATTCATATTATAATATAATTCAACCAACAATTTCTATATTATAATGATATTCACATCCTGAATCTATATATGAGCCCCATTTTATTGTATTTTTCTCCTATGTTGTTGAATTTTGTTTTTTGTTACAATATATTTCCTCTGATCATATCAAGGTAGTTAGTAACTACAACCAAGAGTATATGATTCTAAAATTCTCAGTAACCTATCAAATAAATTTAATGGTAATGGTCCCAAACCCATCTTGCACATGCCACCATGATGCTCATTCTAAAGAACCTATCCAATTGGATAATCCTTAGAGGCTAAGAAGTTCTTCAAGAGATAACCATCCTATAGTTATTTTATTTTTACTTATAAACAAAATATCATCCAAAATTAAATAAATACATGCTAACAAAGTGAAAACTAACAATAAATTATTAAAATGAAAAAGGAATTCACACCCCAACTCCTTTGGCAGGATCTTTCACATAACTCTCATAATATTTCATATGATCATCCTACCAAAGTTTTTTCCAGGAGACTTGGTTCCATATTTTTTTTTCAAAATTAAACAAAGATAAATAAACAATTTAATATATTAAATATATAATATTATCATATATTTAAAATAATCAAAATATTACCATATTCAATCTATTTCTTGAAAACTGTTTCAACCAGTAGTTTGGGGAATGATTTGTTTCTCTTAACTTGATACATTTTTCTTGAAACTTCCTAAAATAATAGACATGTAATTTGAAAGTAATGTATTCAATGTAACCTAATTTACATATGCATGTATATATATAAAATGATATTAATATAATAATATATTTTTTAATACCATGTTCTTATCAGGGAGATGTGTATAAACAAACACCTTCCAATTCTCTCTAGATACCCCTAAAGGAACCTTATCATATTTTAGTAGAGTGGTCAATCATTTATCATTGAATTTATTCTATAATCTCCATTTATAATCACCTCATTTCTTAACCAAATTTTTCAACATCCACTTTCATGTGATAATATCGGCAACAAAATAATTGGATTAACATATTTATAAATATATTCATTTTTAAAAAATTATACTTGAATTAAATAATGTTATTTAATTGAGAAATAATGTATTAAAATTAAATTTATCTAGTATTTAAATACTTCATTCTTCAAAGATTGAAACGTATGCCTCCTATTAAAATATTAATCAGAAGGCTAATCGAATTAACTACCAAATGGACTAGAATATGGTGAAATAATCATGTATCGTCTTCTATGGGGACCCCAAAACAATCAAACCAGAAAAATATCTTCAATATTTTTATATTCTAGACATCTAATGTATTAACATTTTTCTTAGTGGTAGCATTGTTTCCATATTTATTGTAAAAATAGTAATTTTAATAATTAAAGTGTAATAAATTTATTCACATTAAAATTTATTCTTATAACTATCACCCTATAATATCTCCATTAAGAAATAGAAGTTACCAACTGTTTACTCATTGTAGACTCACCGCATGTTGAAGCTGCTGAATTGGGAGGTAGAGTGCTAGATTCTGATGGGATGGCCATGGAAGGTGTACTAGACCCTAATTGGAGAGAGACAGAGGGTGTGTAATACACTAATGGGGGAATACAGAGGGTATCCCAAATGATAATAGATCCATGGTACTCGAAATGAATAATATATAACATAGGTTTCTAAATAGTTAATTTATGACTATACATACAGTAATTTTGTCTTTCAGTCATGTCGTTATCCTTCTCCATTATTACTTCATCTACTTCATCCACCCTTTTAAGACTAATATTTTCAATATAATAATGGAAAAATAAGTAAATTTCTTATTGTTCATGAGATTCAATGTATGAGGTAAAATCTTCCACTTAATCACCCATATCACTCATGTCACTCTGTTTTATGTGAACAACTACACTCCACCCTTCATCCACATCATCTTCCAAATAATATACGATTATATCTTATGATGAGAAGAAATATGGTTCATGTAATTCTTGGTTACTAACATATATAAAGTGAGAGAATTTCAAATAAGTGAAGTGAAAGGAATATCTTTTAATACCCTTGGTAATATTGACACACTGTCATTTGAATAAAACAACAAAAAATAACATTGTAGTTAAATTCAGAAATATTAGCCAAATTTCCCTAATATCCCCATTCAGAAACTTTAATTATACCATTATTCTCTGTTTTTAAACCCTCATCCTAATCTACTATACAAAATTTGAATCCATTAATATTGTAATCATCAAACTTTATAGCCTATTTTAGAGGACCTTCATCTAGAAACATCGGATCTTTTAACAACTCATCCCAAGTATCATTATTCATGACCTAAAATAAATAGCATACATTATTATATTTAAAAAATATAAGTTCCAACACAATATCCATGTTTATTAAAATATTTATGAACTTTCAGGATGTGCAAACCATTATACTAGATCTACATTAATATATTTTGTTATATATTTCTATATTCGTGTTTAAATTATTATGAATCTCTTTATTTTTAGACTGAGATGTTTAATAAAAGGATCTGAAATTTCATAATTTAGTATCACATATCTATGTGCCTATAATAATTCTATTTTTGTAAGTGTAATTTCTAAGAAACTCCCAACAGATCATCCAATAGTGGGAATGATTTTTTCTTTCTTGTGTATATGATATTGAGTCGATATATCACTAACACATCCAACTAGATTTATTATTGTTTCAATATCATACAAGTACCTATAAAAAATGTAATACACTCCTCTTTAAAATAGTCTTCAGAAATAGAGCCTTCGAGTTTAGTTTTATTTTCACATATTATTTCGAATGACCAAGGTATCTATTAAATAAAATAAATAAAACATAGTTATGTATTTAATAAAGTTTCAAGAATGGTTTACCTGAGATGAGAAACATATAAATAATGTAACTCTAAATTTGATACATCCTTCAATAATTTATGGGAACTCTTAATTATGTTTCCTTGACCAAATGCATAACTAAATGCATCATGAGAATAAATAATGTTGAAGGAATACCATATAAATCGAAAAAAAGTGTCAGTAAAAATATATAATGAAGTTTTTAACACACATCTTGTCTAAATAATTTCTAGATTTAGAGTACAACTACTGTAACCTTTTAAGGTAACTATGTATACAATACCAAGGGTAGTAGCTGTTGTAATAGATTTTGTGAATCAGGGTTTTTCAATCCATGTAACCTATGATACTTTAAGTCAACACAACATGATATTTAATTTATTACTAATCAGGTAGTCTCACATGTTATAAAATTAAAAGGAATATATTTATTTCCCTATTTTTATTGAAAAAAAATTGGATCGTACTTTACATTCTCATCTAGCCATTGATCACACTTTATATTCATTATTTGTAAGTCCTATAAAGAATTGAGAAGGTCCTTTAATTGTACATGATCATTAATTAATATAAATATCATATTATCATAAAAATTCTTCTCAAAATCCATTAAATCAATATTATGATGCAAAAAAATTAAATTCCCAACATATAAGTTTTAAGAATATACGTTTTTTCCCCATATCTGTGTTCCGATTTCAACTGATGATGCACTTCGAACTCATTTACCCCTATCATTCAAATGATTCACCTTCCCAAATTCTAATTCATCAATTACTATGTGTTCCAATATTTTAGAACCCTTCAAAAATATCATAGGTGGTCTACAATAAATAGACCCATTTAATTTTGACTAGTTCAACCAAAATCTATGAGATAGGTCAATAAATCTATGATGAAATGAGAATCAGCATTTTTTAAAATAAGGTAGTTGTTCAAGATCAAAATAAAAGTTTCAAATAGGGAAATCCAATCCTATTTAAGTGTTCCAACTATATAAGTTCTGAAGAATAGGGAATTCACTGATGGACCCCATTAGAGCGGTGAATTTTGAACATTGTTTTAGATGAAGCATCATATGTCTTAACATCGTTTCTATATAACTTCCTATAATTTTTAAATGGATTTTAGTATACTTCAATATCATTTCCATACATTTTTTCAGAATAATCCTAAAAAATGATAAATTATGTCTTCTGTATACAAATCCATGGAGTTATATTATAAGGGATCAAAACAACTAGCCAAATGCTATAACTAAAACACAAGTCCCAAATTGGTTAAATCCATCAGCAGACAATCCCAATTGCACATTCATTATATTTTATAAGAAATCTGGATATAATGAATCAAATTTCCTCCATGATTTTGAATCTATTATATATATCATTAACCCATTATTGTTATTATATATAGGATTCCACTTCATTTTCTCATCGATTTTCGATGGAATGAATAATATTCTCAATCATGTTTTAAAGGGAAGTAATGAAAAACCTGTATTGGAGTGTTATTTTTATTATTCATAATAGTTGTATGTTGATTCATAATTCCAAAAACACTCATTGACTACCATATATAGGAAGAACTTTCTTTTCAACCCAATCTACATGAATCCTCTCTCCAAAAAAGCATATGATCGTTGGGACAAGCATGTATTTTTTTATAATTTAGACCAATCAATACTAGAATTTAGAGCTACTGCCACTGAGCTATACCCATGAATAATAGGAACCGTAGCTATATACTATGTACAACCATGGAAATTTCACTGTCTGTGGCAATTAACCCACCCCCACTCCCCAATTTAAAGTAACCCTCTCCCTCCTCCTCGCGACTCTTCTCCTCAGCGTTCCGAGATCCTCCTCATCTGATGGGCCACCCAACCTCCCCACGATCGTCTTCCTCCAGCGCGGCTACTCCAATTCTCCGTTGTCGCTTCTCTGATGCGGACTCCCCACCTCCTTTGATGACGTTCCTCCGATGTGGCAACCCTACTTCACCGCGATTATCCTTCTCGGACACCGCCCTGACACGGCTTCGACGCTACCCCGACCGGCTCAGACATGGCCACTCCACCTCTCGGGATCCTCCTTCCACGCGGCCACCCCTGATTCTTCTCCTCTAACGTAGTGGCCCCACCTCCCCTCTTCCTTCCCGATGCCTCCCCGACGCCTCCTCCCCGACGCCTCCTCACCAACAGCCCTCAATACCCACAATGCCTCCTCACCGCGACCCTCCTCCCCACAATCCTCCTCCTCCAGCGAAGCTGCTCCGAGCGGCCTCCCCACCTCCTCCCTTCCTTCCCGATGGCTCTCCCCCACAACCCTCAACACCCCGGACGAGGTTGACACCCCCCACACCCTATAATCAAGGTATTTGAAAATTTCTTTGATTTCTTCTATTATTTCTTGAATCTAAAACTAATACTGGATGTGGACAAAGCTATGGTAGATGGTGTTGTTCTTTTTCAATTAATGACTCTATGGTCCTATTTATTTGTTAAATGATGTTTCCCGTTTTGGGTTTATTCCTCATTCAACACGTTTTGGTGTAGTGGTAGATAATGATAGAGGGAATTCAGAATAAATTTCATACATTATCTTGTTGTGAGATGGGATTTTGTATTATTTTATAGATGGAGTAACCATTTTAGATCCTTTTGATCCTTATAGGTTCTCACGATAATTTGGTCATTTAAAACAGGTTACATATATACCTATAATCAATATTTAGAGATAATATAACCTATTTTTCCTTTATGAAATGTGGCCGATGATGATGCATGAGGATTCTGACAGAGAAATTTCATTACATCTTGAGAATGGTCCAAATAACAGGCCAAAGAAATCCTGAAGACATCTTGCCTGATATAATCTCATAACAGGCCAAAGAAATCCTCCTCAATTGGGGTAATTATAAACACAAGCACACACACACTCAGGTACATTAGTGGATCAAGCCTCATCCCTCCAAATTAGCATTGTCTATCCAACTAGAACTATTTATAAGAATTTGAAATGTCTCTAAGTATTAGATGATGGCTTACCAAAGGCCCCTAGATGATATTTCCTAAAGTCCTTGTGGCACAAAGGCCATAATTTATAGATTTCTCAGCTCAAGCTGCCATCGGGGTCAAATGATTTTCCCCTTCCCATGAAACCAGGGCCTAAGTCGAGTAGCCCCCAGTGGGCCCGTTAGGTACCTGTGTTCCCCCACCAATTCCCCTTCCTATTCCTCATGCATTCCACACCCCATACAAGCCCATGTTCTCCCCGTGCTCACCCTCACTATCACTCTCCATGCTCACCCATGCCCTCGATTGATGGTTTTCCCATTGGAGTGCTACTTCAATCCATAGGAGGATTTCATTATAGATTTTGAGGAAGGTTGCTGCTGGACATGGTGTGATTCAAGTTCCTTTGTGTTTGGATGAACATAGTCCATTGAATCAAGATGTGAAGGATCCCTGCGATGTGAATGTTCGATATGATTTGAAGGATAACCATATCTCTTATGCTCAGATAGATATTTTTTAACCTTAGATCTAGTTCTGATTCATAAAATAAAATAATTATGAGAAATGGTACTTTATATTTTATTGAGCCGAATGCCAAAATTCTTGAAGATCTTTTAGAAGAATGCAACATTTAATTCATGGATGTTTAATGTTGCAGCAGAATAATAACCCAGGGAAAATTGAAGATCTCCTAAAGCGGTTCCATCAGATTTGGGGCGTCGGTGGATGGTGCATGGTGTTGATTGGCATGGGATTTTTTCCTCTTCTCCCCATAGGATGAATTAAAATTAAGAACACAAGGCTTCAGTTTTGTCTCCCTCAAACCTGGAGTCTTGATGTTTCAAGATTGGGATCCTCTATTTGATTTTTGCTTCAGATAAGAATTTAATTATTCAAACTCGGATTCACTTTCAGGGATAAAGTTGGTTTTTTTGGAATTTTCAAATCCTTTTGGGGTAGTGAACCAGTTGTGGGAATTCCTATCAAATTCAATGTGGAGACTAAGAGTGCTTGATATGGTCATTTTGTAAGATTTTCTATTGAGGTTGATTTATTTTTGCCTCTCATTGAAACTATTTTCCTTGTTGTTAATGGTTATAATCTTGAATTATTGTCTGAGTTTGAAAGGTTACCTGAATTTTTTAGTAAGTGTAACTGCATTGGGCATTAGAGTGAGAATTGTTGTAGAAATATATGATTTTTCAATTACAAGAAGATTGGTCATCTGATTGATTAATGTAATTTTAAACTACCTATGAATGATGTTGCTGCCAAGGATGTGGCAATCCTAGATAAGGATCTTGAAATTCATTAGGTTGGGAATGTTATGTGGGGATACAAATAGGGTAAAGGTTCTGGAATCTCCTTTCCTGCTACTGTGGTTGTTAATCAACCAATGAAAGTTTTTATGGATAAGTAAACTATAGATAAATCAGTTGAGGTTGGTCGGAAGGATCGGATTTCAAAGAGAAAATCATGTAATGATACTACCCAAGATGTTAGAGATATTAGGAATCAAGATCCATGGTTCTCAAATAATGAAACTGAGGTGGATACAGAGAATCTCCAAGAGGAAGATTTTATGAATTCTGGAGATAGTAAAGGTAATAAGAACACTACTATGGTTGGTGTTTATTTCTCATTACAGAGGAAACAGAAGAAAAATGGTGTTTCAATTAGAGGTAAAGATGAATCTACTTCTCCCATGGATACATAATAGGTTCATGTTTCAAAACTTTCTCACTGGGAACTGGGCTATCTGGTGGACACTAAAAAACTCGAGAGAAGGTTATAAGTAACTTCAAGTTGGATGCTAAATATATTGTTCATGTTGTTATACAGGACAAAGTTGTGCTAGGAACCGACGCATCTGTTGCTTCAAAACATGAAGTAAAGGAAACAATGAGTTTCAATACTACTAAGAATGTGGAAAGTCAGGACTTGGTACTAGGGGTAGACTCACTGAGTATCCCTGATAAAATTCTCAAGGAGGCTCAAAAGGAGAAGGGCAAGGTTGGAAGCATTTTAATGACAGCTGATAAAATCTCTATTACTATTGTACAGGAATGGGATGAGAAGGATATAAATCCTTAAGATAAGTAGGAATAGGGTGGGAAGGACTTGAGCATGCCTGTTGTGGTTGATTCTAGGGAGGAATAAAGAAATCCATGGAAAACTGCCAAATCATGGAGCAGGGGGGGCAGGGGGAAGGGGGCAGGGGGCAGGTCTGCAGGTCTGCCGGGAAGGGGGGCAGGGGGCAGGGGGTAGGGGGCAGGGGGCAGGGGGTAGGGGTAAGGGGGAAGGGGCAGGGGGAAGGGGGTAGGGGTAGGGGGAGGGGCAGGGGGCAGGGGGCAGGGGCAGGGGGCAGGGGGCAGGGGGCAGGGGGCTGAGGTAGGGGCAGGGGGCAGGGAGCAGGTGGAAGGGGGCAGGGGGCAGGTGGAAGGGGGCAGGGGGTCATGGGGGCAGGGGGCAGGGAGGAGGGGGTAGGGTGGAGGGGGTCAGGGTGGAGGGGGGTAGGGGGCAGGGGGTAGAGGGCAGGGGGTAGGGCGGAGGGGGCAGGGCGGAGGGGGCAGGGCGGAGGGGAGTAGGGGGAAAGGGGTTGGGGGAAGGCGTTGGAAACATGCATGTCCCTGCTACAATAAAGCTTAGATTTCCTCCAATTAATGGATTCTCTTGAGACAGATTCATAATGCTCGAAAATCCCCTTGATGAAAGAAAGTCATCGGCCATCATTTTGACAAAAAATGAGAATTTCATCAACATAAAACAAGTTATTGGGTGCTCTTATCTTTCTAGTGGCCTTAAATAGTGATAAAGCCCCATAATTTGTATCTTTTAGGAGGCATTTTATATGTTAATCCATAATAATTCTAAATAAAAAAATTGAGGGAGGATCCCCCTATCTCACCCATTGGGTATGACCGAAGTATCTTTTGTGAGACCCACTAATAATGAAAGAGAGTCTTGATTTGTAGAAAAGGTCTTGAATAAGATTAATAAATATGGTTGAGAAACCAAAACTGTCAAGTACATAAAAAGTAAAATCCTAGATAAGAGTGTCAAAATATTTAGAGATATCAATATTTAAATTAATATTTCTATGCTTGGATCTCCTCTATAATATATTCACACATTCAGAGTTAGTATATAAATAATCCTTCACTTCCATGTATAAGCACCAACTAATACTTCTTCCATATTCAATTATCTAAGAGTTAAATGATTTTTTCATGTTATTTTAAAACCATACGTTGGAAATCGTAGCCATGTAGCTTCTCACATATTACAACCACCCACTAGTTGAAAACTCATGTAACATCAGTGGCCTTTTCTGGGAGATCATATTTCTTCTCTTCCTTGTCTAATTATTATGCAAAGTTAGATTATTTTGTTGTTTCTGATGCATACATTGATCTCTTGACAATTTCATTATCCAATTACTTTATTGGTATGGATGCCAATGATCGTCCTAAAACATTGGGAACCATGAAATTTATTGGTTCCATATTTTCCAATGTAAGAACTAGCTTTCATAAAAAAACATGATATATGTGCTTTTACATGGAGAAGAAAACTTCTGTTTCATTTGAGCATTGTTACAGATAGCTGACCTGGAAGATGATAATGATGTTTTATCATTCATGCCAATGATCCAATTTTCTGAATGGTTGGATGAGTTCTCGGGTCATCTATTTTCTTTACTTCTACACTTGGAACAAAACAGTGTTATGTAAGTGTTTATGCCTCTCTTTTTTTGTCACTTTCTTCAATCATTCATGTATTATTCTAATATTTAGTTATGAATTGTCTAGTTATTAAGTAGTTTATGGTATTGAAAAAGTTAAGGGCTACACTCTTCATCAGTTTTCGGAACGTTCCTGAGGGAGGATGGTCCCTATTATCTTTTCATGTTGAAAATCCTGCTTGGGAAGCTCTCTCAAAGTCTCTATAGTCAGGTATGTCCTGTAATTGAAGGTTGTTCAATCTAGTATCTTCAAGAATCCATTTTTCTTCATTTTTAAGATGATTTAATCTTTGGAAAATCGGTACAATTACCTAAAGCATGTAAAATGTGTCCTTTTTTTCTGTCTACAGTTGACACACTAATCACATATATATAAGAAGTTGTTATATCTCATTTCTTTTCCCACTATTTTCTTATAGGTGGTTTCTTATGATAAGACCGGTTCTATCCACCACCATCGAAGACAATGAGTTCAAGATTTGGGTAAGGTTTATTATGTTTTTATTCTTTGGCCCAATTTTAATTAGGTCTTTTTTGATTTTTGGGTTCCTTATATTTTTGTTGTGTGTTTTGGATTTCATTGAGGTGGATTTGATTCACCGTTGACAAAGGATTACATGTGTATACATAGGTAGGCATATGGATATATAATTTCCCCATTTATATATATTCACTCATGGCAGTATTAATATATATATTGGGGCTAGGTGTGCTTATATATAGATATGAAAAATGCATACGCATGTAAGTGTAAAGGGGTATATGCAAGTATAAACATATATCTAAGGACCCCCTTGTGCATATTTGGCCATGAAAATATGTAAATAGGGGCTAGGTGTCCATATATATATATGTTAAGTTGCATATGCGTGAAAGCGGAAAGAAGGAAGATTCGAGTTGTCGTCGTCAAAAGCAAACGTGCCTTGAGGTTGAGGTAGGGTCCCTCTCCTAGCCTATTTAATTCAAGAATGTTTTAAATTGAATTTAGTTTCCTTATTAATTTTTCATGTTTATATTAAATTGAAATTCTTGAATAAGTGTTAGTTAAGATAATTGTTTCGTTTGAAAAATAAGTCATGGTTTTGTAATAAAACCCCTCCAACGGAGGTGCGCTGTCTGCAAAAACTCACAGTGGTATACCTTGCTTAACATTATTTCATTGATGTTTTCCTTACATTTGATGTCCCTGTTAGTCATAAAGCACACATCGTACTTGACCCTTTTTATATCCCTGTAGGGGGTTTCCCTCTTTTTATTAAAATGGTTGTTTGAACCAAGACACTCTTTAAGTGTCGTTAGACTTTTAAGATGGGTCCCATGTTATGTGACCATGTCACATGGCATGTGATATTTAAATCCAACCAAAAGCCTAGTTCCATAGCCCAAGGGTCCCATAGTACCTGTAGAGACCCTAAGATTGACGTACATGGACATTACATTACTTTTGCGGAATACTTAGTACATTACAAAAACACACACATAAGGACCGTAATAGTTTAGTGTCTTTGGAAACTCGGAATATAATCTTCTAATCGTGGTGAAAGATCTTCAAC
Organism: Viscum album; assembly: GCA_963277665.1. Classification (NCBI taxonomy): domain Eukaryota; kingdom Viridiplantae; phylum Streptophyta; class Magnoliopsida; order Santalales; family Viscaceae; genus Viscum; species Viscum album. The sequence goes on from OY728123.1 coordinate 352,739,072, forward strand.
ATCTCCCATAAAGATCTTACCTTTTTTTCTTACCTAAAACCTTTATTTATATCCTGGGAAAAATAAAACATAAAAGGGTGAGATCAAATGCTTAGTAAGGGTAAAAAAATAAATATCAATCACATCATATTCATAAGAACATAACAATTTGGAAATCTTACCCTACAAAAGAGATCATAATTTCATAACATGGGATAAATCATGGTAGTGAAATTTAATCACAATAATCATAACTTAAAACATGAATCTTTGTTTCATACACACATAATCATAGAGAATCATTTATTATTAGTCAAGACTCATTCCCAAGACTATCTTAGTGGACAAAGTCCATTTCTGAACCGAGTTCATTCCTCGTTTCAGTCCTGTTTCACTGAACCGGTTTAACTTGCCATTACAGCCATGTCTATCTCATGAGATATAAAATCTTTACCCAATGAATTGGTGGGATATATAGGTCCCACCCATCTCATAATGATACCATACTTATGTGTGCCACAAAATCATAAACCATGCATCATAGCATAACCCATGTAATAAAAATGGGAATCATAAACATCATGACATCATAAAACAATTCATATAAGATAAAGGAATTCATAAAAATATTTCCATCACAACATAATCAAATCCATGTAATAATAGGGATATAAACAGAACCCTATATTATCTTAGATGGAAAATAATTTTGATAAAAAACTTGAACTCCATTCTTGAGGAAAATATCTTTTCTACTTTAAAAACATTTTTCCTTTATTAACATGTCATACAATTCTAAACTAAAAGAAGTTGATTAAAAATAAACTTGAAAACATGTAAAGTAAGATTCTTGGAAATAATGTTTTAAAAATCCATTCATGCCGTATAAGTTAAAAAACATTCTTCTCGTACTTTTGTCGGAAAAGTCAAAAAGTACCTCGTACGAAAAACGACAAAAGATTCCTTTCATATCTTTTACTAAAAACTCTCCGAAGGGTAAAATTGGATTTAAAATATTGTAGGTGGATGTAAATAATATTACACATTTATGAAACATGTATTTGGATGATAAAATACACCCTAGTAAATTCCAAAGTATAAACAATATCAGATAAAAAATGAGATTGTGATATTTCCCTTACCTTAGCTCTGATTTTCTTCGTAAGTGTCTGAAACACCTGTATAATGATTTAAATAATCTAATTGACTTATTCTAGAATCATACTCATTGTTATGATATCATATATGGTCATATTCTTAGCTTCTTATTAGTAAAATTTCATTGTTACTTGTTATTCGGGTGTTTATTGCTTTTTCTTCTTATGTGTGTTTTGTCGAATAAATTCTTATTCTTCTTTTAGGTTATAGATACCTCATTTCCAGAATTTTATTAGTGTAATATATATCATATTCATTCACTCAATTCATTTATGTAATAATTATGTAATGAAAATCATGTAGAACGAGTCGCATCACATCGTGTAGACGGTATTCCGTACGTACGCACGAGCGATGATATCGTTCCCATGATCGTGGAATTGTATTGGAGTGTATGTATACTATTTTAGAATCAATATCACTTTAAAATAATCATATATATTCATTATTTACACCATTATACCCATCCAAGTAAGGTGGTGGTGGAAAATAGATTACACCACAGCGTGGAGACGGTATTCCGTACGTACGTACGCGCGGTGATTTCATTTTCCGTACAATGGATAGATAGTGAAATAGGGTTTTCTACATATAAGTATATGAGTGATACTTATGTTATTACTTAATAATGAAACAACTAAAGAAGAAGGAGTGGAAGAAGAAATAAAGATGAAAGAATCAGTAACGGACATTACCTCTTCTTTCAAGCGCTTCTTTGAGACCTCCTTTTAGGGCACTAAAATTGGTCTTTGAAGAAGACCAGGACCTCTAGGATGTCTCTAGGGAAGTGGAGAGAAGAAATTTTCAGGTTTTGGCCGAGCTTTAAGGCTAATAGTGGTGTGAGGAAAAGAGGGAGGAGGTTCCCTTTTATAAGGGAGGAGAGGGGCACCTTTGAAAAAACTAAAAATATTATTTTATTATGAAGCCATATTCGATTTTAAAGAGATAAAAATTGATTTATTTAATAGCTAAGGTGGGTATGGGTCTAAATCCTCTCATAAAATAGAATTTGGACAAGTATAGTTTACTATTTTAACCTTATCATTTAGATTTAACTTTAAGTTAGATAATTTTACTTTTACCGTGTCTTTTTGTGTTCTTACAATATAAGGTTAATAAACTTACTATAAGAAGCCAAAAGAAGCCCAAGTTGTTTATTATTAATATATATAACCTTATCTAAGTCCTTTGGCCAAACCTTATATTTTTAGGAATAAAATAACAATTAATAATATAATATTTTTTTTAAAAACTATTTTATGTAAATTTTGAAACAATTTAGTAATTGATTTTTGTGAAACTCATAACAGAATGATTAGTTAGAAAAAAGTTAATTAAATGAATACTAACATGTCATATTAACCTATAAAATTATTGTAATTCAAAAAAAGTATCAAATTACATTTATTTGGGTATTTATAACATCAATTATGTCAATATTTCATTAATAAGATAATTACTGCATCATCTTTGTGTCATAAATAAATTAAAATATTTAAAGTCTAAAAATTACAAATAAAATAACATTATTTAGGAAAGCTTTTTTTATTTATAATTAATATTTATAGTCGAATTTATCTTATGTATAACCCTATATTAAAAATGATTTACTTATTAAACATTGATTTCAACTATTTTAACCCTTCTTTAAATAAATTAATAATAAATGTCCTAATCTAATCCAAGTGGGCCTAAATGGTCATAATTTATTCCTAAGATTGTTTTTGGTCGAATTACACTTATCCAATAGAATTATGACATGTTTCAGGGTAATAATAATATTATTTTTACCCTTAATTACCCTATTTACTTTTAACCGTGGTAAAAAAAGTAAAAAGTTATTATTCACCAAAACTTATTTTCATCTCATTGAACAAAATTTTACTTACTGACATCAACCGTGTCTCTCGGATTTTTGAAATTCCATTCACAAAAGTGGTAAAATTATGTTTTATGGAAATTTTCAAATTCTCCTAGGAGGTGGGTAAAAGACGGTGAAAAGTTCAATGAAATTATTATATATCTAAAATTATTATAAAATTACTCCAATAAATTACATTGAACTTATATAGGTATTATGTATCAATTTTTGACCTAAAATAAATTTAAATAAAATAAATAATTATTTAAATAAAAAGTTGGTTTTTAAATAGTAACCCAATGTTTTCACTATTCATCAAAAATTGAATGTTTTCAGAAAAATACCAAAATTTCACCCTAGGATAATTTCAATATTCCAAATCCAAAATGAAGTCCATTTTCAAAAATAAAATTTATAAAATATCAAAAAGTGGGTATTACTATTCATAACAGCTAGTTTTAATAATATTTTAATAGCATATCGTTGTTTAGCGAAACTCGGTAATGAGTACAACACAGGCTATCGTGGAAGGTCGTGCTTGCGTGTAATGAAAGCCAAGTCAGATATGTGTGTTGTGCAAGCTCCTTTTGGTGTAGCGTACAACACAAGACATTAATGAAATTAAAAATAATATTTTTCGTAAAATCTTGGGGTGTTACATTCTACCCCCCTTAAAATGAATTTCGCCCTCGAAATTCGTCGGGGTTATAAAGGGTTTACTACTCAAAAGTTTCTTTAATAGAAACCCACATCATAAAAAGGAATACCAAAACTTGGATTTAAAAACTAAAGTATGAAACATAACGGTTACCAAAATTAACTAGTCATTGGGTTTCCACATAAGAGAACATAGGTGAAAATATGGATATGGAAGAGAAATCTAACTGTCCTGTTCTGATGGAGAGTGGTAGAGAACATGGCTATGAAAAATAAAACAATCACAAAGCCATAAATTTTTGATGATCTATGGTACCATCTGATTCATCGGATATAAGGGCACTAGTATAACATTTTTGGTTTTCAAGATCATTTCCCTAAAGTTGAAGAATTTGAATTAGAATAAATACTTACTTTATTTTGGTACAATCTCACTGTTGTTCGTCCTTTGAACAATTTCCACTTCATCTCTTAAAGAAATGAATTTGAATTTGTTATTCATGAAATCTTAATAGATCAAGTGATAGAATGATGGGTCATTCCATCTGTTTCAAACAAAAGGTTAGCAAAAGTTATCAAATATACATAAGTCCATCTATGGTGAGGTTAATCGTATAAGATTCCAAGAATGAACTTATACTTCATATATCATACCGCGTAATAAAATAAAACTAGTTTCTAATAACCAGGTACTTCCTGTAGGTCAGTGGTAGGCGATAAAGGCCAGTCGCACTTTGGTTGAGGGTTCGATTCCCACAGCCTTGTCCGACGAGATGGGTTGTCGCCCATCCTGCAGGTTTCCCTTTTTCTAAAGCTATATTACTATAACATCCCATAAATAATATCGAAAAAAGTTATATCCTTAAAAAATACTAACTTATTTCCAACACAATCCATTCCAATCATTAGGCTTATCAAAAATAATTCGGTCCAAGCTTATAGTATAAAGAAAATGATTACTTGAAATGTCACATAACAATCACGTGAATGTCATCCTTATCCCCCATATATCATAAGATATATCTTGTTGGTAAAATTACAAACATGTGAATACCGTAATCATGTATTCTCTTGAATAATGAATACCCATTGAACCTTAGTGAAAACATGAATGCAGTTAAAAGTTAACACTTTCCACAAACCAAAATTCTCAAAATTCTTTATACTCAAACAATGATATCACTTAGTCCTTATATCAATCATGAGCTCATGAATACAATCAAACATATCATTATCTTCTTATCCCTTCATTATGCGCATATCATCTTCTTACCAAAAATATCACAATCACTTTCCATGGTTACCGGTACCTTAAAATTATTAAAAACCACAATAGACCAATACATAAATATTCCAATATTCCACGACATTATTTTGGAATCCCATTACATAAACACTTAATCATTCCACCACATCATTGTCATATTCAACATCGCCAATAGTGATCGCATGTGACTTCCCTTTGTCATTTTCCTTATGTGGTTGCTCATGTCGATCATCATTAACCCTTTGATTAGGGCATTGATTAGCACAATGCCCCATTTCATTGCACTTGAAGCATTGAAGTGTTGTTGGTGCGTTCTCTGCAGTCTTTTCTTTATTCACACCATTAGCAACCCTTTTTCCATTACTTCGACACTCAGCTGCTCGATGACCTTCTTTTCCACAATTAAAACATTTTCTAGTCCCTTTAAGACAATCTCCACCATGCTTCTTTCCACACTTTGAGCATAAGGAAACATTCATCTTCTTTTCACCATTATTCTGAGATTTCTCCTTGAACTCCATCTTTCGTTTCTTGTCAAAACCATGTGATGGATATTTAACACCAACTTCCATTTCTACCTTAATAGCACAGTGCACAATTTCTTCATATCTATTGAAGTCTCTTATAGCTAATGCCATTTGAAGATTTGGTTTTAAGCCGCTGAAGAATCGATCAACTTTACTTTCAGGTTGGATGATAAAGCCAAATGCATACCTTGCAAGCCTTGTAAGATTCGCTTCATATATACCAACAGATTCATCATCCTTTTTCTTTAGTTCAAGAAAATTCTTCTCCATCTTTGTTCGAAGAATACGAGGGAAGTACTTATTGAAAAATAAGTTCTTGAACTCGTCCCATTCCATGGACTCAATTTCATCTCTTGGCCTCGTATTCTTGATAATATTCCACCATTGATTAGCATCACCTACCAAATGATATACTGCTAAGATGACTTTATCATGTTCAGAACATTGAAGAATTGAAAATATCTTTTCAGTGGTACTGATCCATTGTTCAGCAACAAGTGGATCGGAAGACCCACTGAAAGAAGGTGGGTGTTGCCTCATGAAGGACTCAATAGAATATTGTTCCCTTCTCTGCTCATTTGGAAGTCCAGAATGATTCATAGCTTGTGTAAGTACAGCAATAAGATTTTTCACTCCATCTTCCATAACGTTGGTTTGTTCATGAAGACAATCATTGCATCATCAATTACATTGATCAATATGGTTCCTTCGGGTTCCAGCCATCGTCTAAAACCCAAAAAGAATAGTGTGTGGGTCAAAAATCACTCTAGGGAAAACAACATAATAAAGGGGGAGTACCATCAATATCTAACATCTTAGGTTTAATTCTAATATGGTTAGCGCAATTCTAGGACTATAATGTATACTTAACCTTAGGGACATCCCTAGACATACATTAGAAATATCTCTAGGGATCTCACTAAAGTTCTCGCATCCTAGTTTCCAAAGGTTGACTAAACCTTTACTCTAATACCAACTGTAGAGACCCTAAGCTTGACGTACATGGACATTACATTACTTTTGTGTAATACTTATTACATTACAAAAACACACACACAAGGACCGTAATAGTTTAGTGTCTTTGGAAACTCGGAATATAATCTTCTAATCGTGGTGAAAGATCTTCAACATCTCCCATAAAGATCTTCCCTTTTTTTTCTTACCTAAAACCTTTCTTTATATCCTGGGGAAAAAAACATAAAAGGTTGAGCTCAAATGCTCAGTAAGGTTAAACAAAAGAAATATCAATCACATCATATTCATAAGAACATAACAATTTGGAAATATTACCCTGCAAAAGAGATCATAATTTCATAACATGGGTAGTGAAATGTAATCACAATAATCCTAACTTAAAACATGAAGCTTTGTGGTATACACACATAATCATAGAGAATCATTTATTATTAGTGAAGACTCATTTCCAAGACTATCTTAGTGGACAAAGTCCATTTCTGAAACGAGTTCATTCCTCGTTTCAGTCCTGTTTCACTGAACCGGTTTAACCTGCCGTTCTAGCCATGTCTATCTCATGAGATATAAAATCTTTAACCAATACATTGGAGGTAGATATAGGTCCCACCCATCTCATAATGATACCATTCTTATGTGTGCCACAAAATCATAAACCATAAATCATAGCATAACCCATGTAATAAAAATGGGAATCTTAAACATCATGACATCATAAAACAATTCATATAAGATAAAGGAATTCATAAAAATATTTCCATCACAACATAATAAAATCCATGTAATAATAGGAATAGAAACAGAACCCTATATTATCTTAAATGGAAAATAATTTTGATAAAACACTTGAACTCCATTCTTGAGAAAAATATCCTTTCTAATTCAAAAACACTATTCCTTTCTTAACATGTCATACAATTATAAACTAAAAGAATTTGATTAAAAATAAACTTGAAAACTTGTAAAGTAAGATTCTTGGAAATAATGTTTTAAAAATCCATTCATGTCGTATAAGTTAAAAAACATTCTTCTCGTACTTTTGTCGAAAAAGTCGAAAAGTATCTCATACAAAAAACGACAAAAGATTCCTTTCATATCTTTTACTAAAAACTCGCTGAAGGGTAAAATTGGATTTAAAAAATTGTAGATGAATGGAAATAATATTACTTATTGAGGAAACATGTATGTGGATGATAAAATACACCCCCCTAAATTCCAAAGTATAAACAATCTCAGATAAAAAATGACATTGTGATATTTCCCTTACCTTAGGTCTGATTTGCTTCATAAGTGTCTGAACCACCTGTATAATGATTTAAATAATTTCATTTACTTATTCCAGAATAATACTCATTGTTATGATATCATATATGGTCATATTCTTAGCTTCTTATTAGTAATATTTCATTGTTACTTGTTATTCGTGTGTTTATTGCTTTTTGTTCTTATGCGTGTTTTGTCGAATAAATTCTTATTCTTCTTTTAGGTTATAGATACATAATTTCCAGAATGGTATTAGTGTAATATATATCATATTCATTCACTCAATTCATTTATGTAATAATTATGTAATGAAAATCATGTAGAACGAGTCGCATCACATCGTGGAGACGGTATTCCGTACGTACGCACGAGTGATGATATCGTTCCCATGATCGTGGAATTGTATTTGAGTGTATGTATAATATTTCAGAATCAATATCACTTTACAATAATCATATATATTCATCCTTTACACCATTATACCCATCCAAGTAAGGTGGTGGTGGAAAATAGATTACACCACAGCGTGGAGACAGTATTTCGTACGTACGCACGCGCGGTGATTTCGTTTTCCGTAGGATGGATAGATGGTGAAATAGGGTTGTTTCATACTTATAATAACATATCAGTATATGATTGATACTTATTTTATTACTTCATAATGAAACAACTAAAGAAGAAGGAGTGGAAGAAGAAATAAAGTTGAAATAATCGGTAACGGACATTACCTCTTCTTTGAAGTGCTTCTTTGATACCTCCTTTTAGGGCACTAAACTTGGTCTTTGAAGAAGACCAAGACCTCTATTATGTCTCTAGTGAAGTGTAGAGAAGAAATTTTCAGGGTTTTTCCGATCTTGAAGGCTCAAAGTGGTGTGAGCAAGAGAGGGAGGAGGTTCCCTTTTATAAGGGAGGAGAGGGGCACCTTTGGAAAAACTAAAAATATTATTTTATTATAAAGTCATATTCGGTTTTAAATAGCTCCAAATTGATTTATTTCGAAGCTAAGGTGCTGATGGGTCTAAATCCTCTCATACAATAGAATTTGGACACGTTTAGATTACTATTGTAACCTTATAATTTAGATTTAACTTTAAGTTAGATAATTTTACTTTTACCGTGTCTTTTTTTGTTCTTACACTATAAGGTTAATAAACTTACTATAAGAAGCCAAAAGAACCCCTAGTTGTTTATTATTAATATATATAACATTATCTAAGTCATTCGGTAGAACCTTAGATTTTTAGGAATAAAATAACAATTAATAATATAATATTTGTTTTAAAAACTATTTTATTTCATTTTTTACACTATTTAGTAATTGATTTTTGTGAAAATCATAACAGAATGATTAGTTAGAAAAAAGTTACTTAAATGAATACTAACATGTCATATTAACCTATAAAATTAGTTCAATTCATAAAAAGTCTCAAATTACATTTATTTGGGTATTTATAACATCAATTATGTCAATATTTCATTAATAAGATAATTACTGCATCATCTTTGTGTCATAAATAAATTAAATTATTTAATGTATAAAAATTAAAAATAAAATACCATTATGTAGGAAATCTTTTTAGATTTATAATTAATATTTATCGTCAAATTTATCTTATGTATAACCCTATATTATAAATGCTTTACTTATTAAACATTGATTTTAACTATTTTAACCCTTCTTTAAATAAATTAATAATAAATGTCCTAATCTAATCCAAGTGGGCCTAAATGGTCATATTTTATTCCTAAGGTTGTTTTTGGTCGAATTAAACTTATCCAATAGAATTAGGACATGTGTTAGGGTAATAATAATATCATTTTGACCCTTAATTACCCTATTTACTTTTAACCGTGGTAAAAAAAGTAAAAAGTTACTATTCACCAAAAATTATTTTATTCTCATTGAACCACATTTTAATTACTGACATAAACCGTGTCTCTCGGATTTTTCAAATTCCATTCACAAAAGCGGTAAAATTAAGTTTTATGTAAATTTTCAAATTCTCCTAGGAGGTGGGTAAAAGACGGTGAAAAGTTCATTGAAATTTTTATATATCTAAAATTATTATAAAATTACTCCAATGAATTACATTGAACTTATATAGGTATTATGTATCAATTTTGACCTAAAATTAATTTAAATAAAATAAATAATTATTTAAATAAAAAGTCGGTTTTTAAATAGTAACCCAGTGTTTTCACTATTCATCAAAAATTGAATGTTTTCAGAAAAATACCAAAATTTCACCCTAGGCTAATTTCGATATTCCGAATCCAAAAATGAAGTCCATTTTAAAAAATAAAATTTATAAAATTTCAAAAAGTGGGTATTAATATTCATAACGGGTAGTTTTAATAATATTTTAGTAGCATATCGTTGTTTAGCGAAATTCGGTATTGCGTACAACACACGCTATCGTGGAAGGTCGCGCTTACGTATAATGGAAGCCAAGTCAGGGATGCGTGTTGTGAAAGATCCTTTTGGTGTAGCGTAAAACACAAGACATTAATGAAATTAAAAAGAATATTTTTCATAAAATCTTGGGGTGTTACAGTACCAGTAATGTCAGATTACATGTTATGTAACCTGTGATTTTCCTGATCCCATGGGGTATTCCTATAGGTATTCCTACACATCGCTAGATCTCCAAACCTCACCGAATTAGGTATATCAGGGGTCATCCAATCCTCTAGTCATCACAGATTAGCATTCATTTCTTTAAATATTCTGAGAAAAAATCCTCTCATGCCATCCATATCATCCTATTTGAAACTAAGTGGAAGATGGTGCCCCGCAGATGTCGCTGGATTGGGATAACACACTGCGGTCACGCCGCGGTCATGCTGCGGTCACGCCATGGTAATGCCGTGATTTGGCCCTGCTCCAGCCACATCCAGCCCCCTTCCACCTTCATTTCAGCCCACTGCCACCAACATTCCAGCCCACAACAGCCCCCCTGCCACCTTCAAATCAGCCCGCACCATCCCCCCAGCACCTGCAACCAGCCCCCTTCCACCTGCATTCGAGCCCTCACCGAATTAGGTATATCAGGGGTTATCCAATCCTCTAGTCATCATAGATTAGCATTTATTTCTTTAAATATTCTGATAAAACATCCTCCCATGCCATCCATGTCATCCTATTTGAAACTAAGTGGAAGATGATGCCCCACAGATGTCGATGGACCGGGCCAACACGCTGCGGTCACGCCGCGGTCACGCCGCGGTAATGTCGTGATTTGGCCCTGCTCCATCCACATCCAGCCCACACCAGCCCCCTTCCACCATCATTTCAGCCCACTACCACCAACATTACAGCCCGCAACAGCCCCCCTTCCACCTTCGAATCAGCCCGCACCATCCCCCCAGTACCTGCAACCAGCCCCCTTCCACATGAATTCGAGCCCTCCACGAATTAGGTATATCAGGGGTCATCCAATCCTCTAGTCATCACAAATTAGCATTCATTTCTTTAAATATTCTGAGAAAACATCCTATCATGCCATCCATATCATCCTATTTGAAACTAAGTGGAAGATGTTGCCCAGCGGATGTCGCTGGACCGGGCTAACATGATACGGTCACGCCGCGGTCACGCTGCGGTCAAACCACAGTCACGTCGCGGTCACGCTGCGGTTTGGCCTTGCTCCAGCCACATCAATCCCACACTATCCCCCTTCAACCTTCATTTCAGCCCGCTGCCACCAGCATTCCAGTCTGCAATAGCCCCCTACCACCTTCGAATAAGCTCGCACCATCCCCCCAGTACCTGCAACCAGCCCCCTTCCACCTGCATTCGAGCCCTCACCGAATTAGGTATATCAGGGGTCATCCAATCCTCTATTCATCACAGATTAGCATTTATTTCTTTAAATATTCTGAGAAAACATCCTCCCATGCCATCCATATCATCCTATTTGAAACTAAGTAGAAGATGCTGCCCTGCGGATCTCGCTGGACCGGGCCAACACGCTGTGGTCACGCCGCGGTCACATTGTTGTCACACCGCAGTCACACCACTGTCACGCCACGGTTTTCCCATGCTTTAGCATCATCCAGCCCACACCAGCCCCCTTACACCTTCATTTCAGCCCACTTCCACCAGCATTCCAGCCCACAACAACCCCCCTGCCACCTTCGAATCAGCCCGCACCATCCCCCCAGCACCTGCAACCATCCCCCTTCCACCTACATTCAAGCCCTCACCGAATTAGGTATATTAGGGTTCATCAAATCCTTTAGTCATCACATATTAGCATTCATTTCTTTAAATATCTGAGAAAACATCCTCTCATGCCATCCATATCATCCTATTTGAAACTAAGTGGAAGATGTTGCCCCGCGGATGTCGCTGGACCGGGCCAACTCGCTGCAGTCACACCGCGGTCACGCCACAGGCATGCTGCGGTCATGCTGCGGTTTGGCCCTACTCCAGCCACATCCAGCACACACCAGCCCCCTTCCACCTTCATTTCAACCCACTGCCACCAGCATTTCAGCCTACAGCAGCCCCCCTGCCACCTTCGAATCAGCCCACACCATCCCCCCAACACCTGCAACCAGCCCACTTCCACTAGCATTCGAGCCCTCACTGAATTAGGTATATCAGAGGTCATCTAATGCTCTAGTCATCACATATTAGCATTCATTTCTTTAAATATTCTGAGAAAACATCCTCTCATGCCATCCATATCATCCTATTTGAAACTAAGTGGAAGATGTTGCCCCGAGGATGTGGCTGGACTGGGCCAACACGCCGCGGTCACGCCGTGGTAATGTCGTGATTTGGCCCTTCTCCAGCCACATCCAGCCCACAACAGCCCCCTTCCACCTTCATTTCAGCCCGATTCCACCAGCATTATGGCCCTGCTCCAGCCACATCCTTCCCACGAAAGTATACTACTAGAAATAAAACTTTTTTATTAGAAGGTTTTCCATTCCCATGAAGCTCCTCAAACACAAGATATATATTTTTGTATGCCTCCCAGAGTCCTATCAACAAATGTATGGAGACCCCAGAGATTATCTATGTATGTCCAGGGATTGTATTAATTTCTCTAGACAAATTAATTTTTCTATACTCTTTCTCACTATCTAATAGATGGAAAAATAATTAGATAGAATATGAAGCCCTGATTTCTATCTTGGAACTGGCACTATAGCTGAAAATAGACTACCTAAATATCATAGGACATTCAAAGCTAGTGATAAAATATATGATGATGAATATGCAATAAAAGAGGATGAACTGGCCCCTCTCACTGGCTATGTTTGAAGATTGATGGAAGATTTCCATTTTGAACCAACATTGTATCTTGTACCCTATCAGAAAATGATTTTACTGATGTAATGTATAATGAAATCGTAGTTTTAGCTGACCCTAATCAGTATGAGGTTTTATACCACATTACGCATCAAAGGATGGTCTCTTATATCGTCATCTGTGACATGGAGGAAATCAATCAGATCAAAACTTCCCTAGTTCCTGATGAACTGATATCCACCCCTAGATGGAAGGTGCCCATAGTTGATTATCTTCAAAATGGGACCCTCCTGATATAGCGAGTTGGAAGGGAATAAATTTGGCATCAGGCATAGTACTTTACGCTTCAAGATGGCCCAAAAGAAAAAAAATCCTTCTATAATATGGAAAATGAGACCAAATTCTTCTATAGATAGTTAAAGAAAGTGTACCAGGAGTATACCATTGATTCTAACTGATAGAAACCAACAGATGCTGAAAAGTAGGCTGCTGTGAGATGTTTTGTGGAAGGGGGAATAATAAAAAGGGGATATTGTTTTTTAGAAAACGTATTTGCTGTGAAGATATAGGGGCAACAGCCATCGTCCTCACGGTGTGACCACGGGGAGTCCTTTCTTCAACTGTTCTTCTTTTTTCCTACTGTAAATTCTGCTCGTTATTGTAGTAGAAATCAACAGAAACTCTTGTTTTTCTTCTCTCTCTGACTTGAACACCTATCACTAACCACTAACCACTCATACTGCTATCATGTAGCGACAAATGGATAGATTCATGCCTCCAATAAGTCTCTATCGAATAAGTAGTAGAAGATGGTTGAAAAATAGAATAAGTCCTAGACGAACAAGCTCCTACATGATTTATGGGCCTACCATACCACCATGTGAACTACTACCCAAGAGACACCATACACAAAACTGAGCTAGTTTTTCCCATTGAAGTCCAGTTTCCATCGCTACAAATAGCTATCTATGGAAAACTCTACATTTGGGCCAGACCTATATAGGGAACAACTCGTTCCTGAACTACATGTGGGTTTAATTCTCCCATGACATGATACATAGTGACACCCATATCTATTGTTTTGGGTCTAGCCACAATATTTCATTTTCATGCTATGGAACCTATATCCTTTATGCATGACATTAAACTACATGGTTTTTGAAGAACTATGTGTGGTTTGATTCCAGTCATCACACGATATGTTGTGATGCATGAAGCTCCCATCCTTGTTCCAGCTGCAAAAATCAATAGGAACAATATCCCCCTCTACATATGGGTCAGACCTACATAGATAGTTTCAAATTCAAGAACTATATGTGGATTTATTTATGTTATCACAGGATATAGAGTGACACACAAATCTCTAATCTCGTGTCCAGCTACAATAATTAATGGGAACAATGCCCCTCTCTATGTATGGGAAAGACTTGTATAGATAGTTTCCCATTCAAGAACTTAATGTGGCTATATTTCTTTCATTATTGTATATTTGGGTCTGATTGGATCTCCAATCTTGGGTCCATTTACAACAATCAACATGAAAATGATCCCTCCCTGCATATGAGTTAGACCTTCATAGGTATATTTTATACAAGAACAATATAAAACATTATTACTTCCATCATAGGATAAATATGGAAAAATAAATCTTTAATAATGGGTTCAATCACAACATGTAAGATGATAAAAATGCAGCTCCAAAAATCATATAGACTGGACCTATGTAGTAATCCATCTGAGACCCACTCACGCACAACTTAACAAACTTTCTAGTTTTCCCTTGTCTCTCCCACTGGTCATTTATCATGTGAGACCAGGGAACCTGGATTGCTAAGGGTTCTTTTATCAAACCCTATTTGATACCATGTAGAATGATAAGAGAGATGAACTAATACCCAAGATACCTCTTAAGAGAGGCCTTGGATATTATTTATAGGGAAATATAAAGATGACAAAACACTCATGTCCGATGTAAAACACCGACTCCAATAATTAAAATAAATTGTTTAAATTTTAATGATATATATTTTTAAAAAAATATTATTTTAATAATAACTGGTATAACCATGGTTTGATAATTGAATCTTTAACGAGTGCTTTAGCTAGTTTGATGTTCAGTCCACTTCTGAAAACATTGGACAAATGAGCGAACTAAACTATCCTCAGCTAAATTTCACAACACTTAATGAAAAGTACATTCTGATTCTAAAAAAATAGTTACATATATCTTTCTAGAGAATATTACTTAAATGGGTGATAAAAATACACCTTTTGAATAGTGTTAGGACTCTTTCCTAACAATGGTACTGATTAGGTAGGAAGAAGAGAACAAAAATATGGCAGAAGTTGTTATATCCAGTAGAAGTAATTGGAACAGAGTTAACAACAAACTAAGAAGAAAAAAATGAAAAATAAAATGAAGAGGGAAGAGAAGAACTTCTCCTAGAAAGACCACTTCTCAAAGGGCCTCCCAGACCTCCCAAGGATCAGCTCCTAGCCACGCCGTTATTTAATACCCCAACCCAACAACCATCCACCCCTACCTACTATTACCAACCCCTAGTAACTAATAAAAGTAAAAGACAATGTTTCCCTTAGGAAATCCCACCATCCACACCCACATAAGGACATATCTGCCAAGCACAACTGACAGCCACACATCCACACTCCTAGCATTTCCACCCTTACAAAAACCCACCTTGTCCTCAAGGTGAATATCTAGAAACCTCTAACAAAAATCGTTGTCTGGTTGATTGCACATGCTTCAAAGAGTCTGAACTCATGAGAAAACTTCATATTCATCAAGTAAACCATTGTTTCTTCCATCACCAGCATCATCATCACCACCACCATTGAATTAATTTCCTGACTAGGAGAGCATGTCTGACAAGTTTCTTTGCTATTACAGTCAACGTATTTTAAGTACTAGTGGAACTAGAAACCAATTATTATTTGTTATTTGCATCTAAAAGTAATAAATGGACAAGTTTAGGCTTTCCATAATCTTTGATACCAAGATCAGTGATAACTCCAACACCTATAACCATGAGAAACATTGGTTTTCACTCTTCATTCCAAACATCATATTTTCTCATTTCATCTTTAAGACGGTTGTTGGATATAACTGCAATATCCTTCTCTCCCTCCATAATAGCATTATCTGGAACATGTAGGAGCTCCTTCTGGTGTAGTGCTTCTTGAACATTTATGTCCTTTCATCCACCAACATCCCATGTTAAACCAAACAGTTTCATCATAGATAGCTCAGCTATAATGGCATCCCAACTATAGCCTTTATTCACCATTCCAAAAACCAAGTGCTGCTCATCCATAGTCTATTTGGCCCACCTAAGAAAACCTTACAGTACTCTGACAGGATTCTGATGTGTTGCTACTTTGAAAAACTCCAACATATGTACATTAGGGGGTGTCCAGGTAGGGGGACTAGTAGGGGCAGGGGGACTAGCAGGGGGCAGGGGGGACTGGAAGGGGACTGGAAGGGGGTAGGGGGGACTCGCATGGGGCAGGGGGACTAGCAGGGGACTGGCAGGGGGCCTAGCAGGGTGCAGGGGGAGACTAGCAGGGGGGACTAGCAGGGGCATGGGGACTAGCAGGGGGCAGGGGGACTGGCAGGGGCAGGGGGGCTGGTAGGGGGACTAGCAGGGGGACTGGTAGGGGTGGCAAGGCGGACTAGCAGGGGGTAGGGGGACTGGCAGGGGGTGGCAGGGGGCAGGGGGACTGGCAGGGGCAGGGGGGACTGGCAGAGGGGTGGTAGGGGGGACTAGCAAGGGGCAGGGGGGACTGGCAGGGGACTGGCATGGGCTAGCAGGGTGCAGGGGGGGACTGGCAGGGGGACTAGCAGGGGCAGGGGGACTAGCAGGGGCAGGGTGGACTAGTAGGGGGGCTGGCAGGGGGACTAGCAGGGGGGACTGGGAGGGGGTGGTAGAGGGGGACTAGAATGGGGGTGGCAGGGGGCAGGGGGACTGGCAGGGGGCAAGGGGGACTGGCAGGGGGGCAGGGGGGACTGGTAGGGGTGGCAAGGGGCAGGGGGGACTGGCATGGGGACTAGCAAGGGATTGGCATGGGGCCTAGCAGGGTGCAGGTGGGGACTAGCAGGGGCCAGGGGGAATGGCAGGGGGTAGGGGGACTGGCAGGGGGGCTGGCAGGGGCAGGGGGGGCTGGCAGGGGGACTAGCAGGGGGGACTGGCAGGGGGTGGTAGGGGGGACTAGTAGGGGGTGGCAGGGGAAGGGGGGGGGGCGGCAGGGGGTGGCAGGGGGCAGGGGGGACTGGCAAGGGGACTAGCAGGGGCAGGGGGGATTGGCAGGCCTACAGGCCTGCTATGTTTTTTTGTTGAACTTTGATCTATAGCCATGATTTCTAACTGTGGCTATAAGGCTTGTTTGTATTTTATCTTCTGCCACGGTTTGAAACTGTGGTTATAGGAGTTGGCCTATAGCCACGCCAATACCAGCCACGGTTCATTGAACCGTGGCTATAACCTATAGCCACGGTTTTTGGGCTTATAGCCACGGTTTCAAACCATGGCTATCACCTAAATTTCCTATAGTGAATCTTGTTGAAATATTTTTTTCATATCATTAAAATAATCCGGGATCTTATCATTATGAAATGTGTCACAAAAAAAAATTAATATGATGTACAACACCTTATTTTTAATTCTATATATACATTTGATATGGTACAACTTCAGTAGAAAATAATTTTTTGAATATCTCATAAATCCACCAAATATATTTTGATATCCATCATCAATTAAATCATGAAATGAATTTTTCTTCTTATTTAACATATATCTTACATTATCCTATTCAGCATCAAGAGGAGGATCTGATTATTTGTTTTGATTTTGATCTAGTTGCATTATAGCCCCAAAAACATCATTTTTTAAGTTACTATTTTTAGCAACCTCATCTAGTTATTCTGATATGTTTGGATGTTGATGTTATTTCCTTAAAATTCCAAAATAATCATTTATAAGTTTTTTTATTTCATTGTCTATTATTGAAAAAGTTAATAGATCATTCTATTGACTAACATCAATCCTCGAAATTTCAATAATGTTGGATTCTTCATGCTAAATCCAACACAAATATTGAGCATGAAATTTCTTCAATATCAAGTGATCATAAACTTTATGTATCTTTAACCATATTCTAAATTTACATTTAGGGCATGGACATCAAATTTTCACATAAACGGATCGAGTGAAAGTTTCAAAATCTAAAAAATCCTCCAAACCCTTAGTATACTGGGGTGTGTTACTCAGTAATGTGATGAAGCTTTTATCCATATATCACAAAGTGCTTACACTTAGCTAAAAAAATTAAATCACGTAAGAAATATTATGTAATTTTAAAATACAATTACTAATTTATCTAAAATCAACAATAAAAAAAATTACTTTTGTGGATTAATTTTATTATGATTTTAAACAAAACCATTTTTCTTATATTTAAATTCAAATGTATATAATCCATCAAAAAATTACTAATTATTAATAAGATTGTTTAATAATTTGAAAATCTAATATGGATGTGATAGTATGGCATTAAAAATTATCAAATAATTCAATAACATTAAAACCCACACACATGTGTAATTATAAAATCAAGCGAGTTTTGAATAAACCCAACCATCAATTTTAAAACATTATTTCATAATATAAACAAATAAAATAATATCCCGTCATTATAGTTTTACAAGAAGTAATTATAATTAGATAATAAATATGAAAAAAAACACAAAGAAATTAAAAAATATTAAAATGAAACAGAAAGATTTTGATAATCACCTCTAATTAGTGAGACAGGGGGTTGACAAAGCGGTGTACTAAAAGGGGATGAAGGTTGAAGAGGGGGTGGGGAGAATTGGAGACCATGAAGTCAAGGAAGAGGTCCCGAGAGTGGTAGTGAGGGTTTGGTGGCTCTATAGAGTGGACTTAGAGGTGAGGGCTTGGGGATGGTAATGGCTCAATGACAGTAGACGGGGGATCAAATTGGAAAGGTAAATAGGGGAGAAAATGTGGTTGATGGCAAGGGTGAGGGAAATAACGGAAGTATTGAGGGATCAGTTTCAAGGAAGAAATGGGAAATGGGTAAATGGAAGTGGTTGTGAGGGATTTGGGAGGATCATTGAGGGCTTGGGGAGGGCATAGTGAGGTCTTAGGGAGTAGTTTTGGCTTTAGGAATAGCAGATCAAGGAGGGGTGGTGAGGTATTTGGGAGGCCTCGTGAAGTAGAGTAGGTGATAGATAGTGGAGTAGTGATGATGGATCATTCAGGGAGTAGTGGTGAGGTCTTATGGAGTGTCAGCAAGGTCTTGGTCATGGAGCATTGGTGAGAGTCAAAAGGGAGCCATGGTGAGGGATCGAGGTAGAAAGAGGGATCAGGGATAAGGGGGTCAGTGGGGGTGAAAATATGTTTTTTATTATCCTGAAAAAACTTAGTAGGGGTTTCTAAAAAAACTCCTCTAATATATTAATACATTTTTCTTGTAGTTTCATAAACTACCACTAATAAACCACCATTAAATATTGTTTTTTCTGTAGTTTATGTCTCAATGGAGTGGAAATTCAGATGAAAATACTTACAAAGATCATTTCATTGAATTGTGAATTAATCAATGAAGTTACTATGTGTAAAAAATACAAATCCACCCAAAATAAATTTAGATACTAAATAATAAAATTATTTTTTATTTCACACATAATCATGTCAAAAAATAGTCAAATCAAGTAGACGTATAACCTAGTGAATGGAAATTGAGTTAAGAAACCTCTTACCTTATTGTTCCGCTTAGTAGTATATGATTCAACCTCCTATATAATGATTTCAAACTTGTTATTAATTTATACCAAAACCATATTTAAATTTATATTTCCATTACCTATGTCTCAATATATAACATCTACAAATGCACCAAAGTTCCCAAGAAAGGGGTGGTTATAAAACTTAGTAAGATTTCCCAAATGACTTCCCAACTCGCAAAACAAGGAAAAAACTAGATAACACATTTATATAAAGTAGTTTAAAAGTAACTTAAATAATTTTATATCCAACCAAAATAGTCTTCCAAATAAAGTAATCAAATAATACTATAAAGTAATTTTTGAAGGGGTAAATCAACAAATACTATAACCCTTTTCTCAATATATTATTTTCCATATAATTTTCCTATTCCACACACATCCACAACACACACACACATGATTGGTGTAACCATTTATGGTGGAACTTAACATTCAAAATTCATCCCTTTGAGGGTGGTACTTCATGACCAATATCTATCCCATTCAACTCTTACCCAACCATTATTCCCAAATCATGTCAACCCATTTCAATAAAATAATTTCAAAAAAATAATTTACTTGAATCCATCAACCATAATTTTAAAATCCTACTTTTAAAATTATAAACCACATTTTTTAAAAAAAATCCAATACCCAGGATTTCCAAAACCATAAATCAAATAAGAATTTCCTTAAAATAACACCATTATTGTCACAAAAATATTATGAAATTAAATCAATTTGAAATTGAGCCTTCAAGTTATAATTAATAGGATTCAAGAGAGAAGCCACCTATATATCAAACTTAGGTTAAAATGAATAATTATATAAAGACTTCAAATTCTTAGCTTCAAAATCATAAATCTATCCTTATATCTCACTCCCTTCAATAAAAACAATCATAATACATAATGATTGACATCACACAACATGGATATATCTCCAACGGATGAGATATATGATTCCAAGAGAGGGAAGAATAACATATCTAAATAAAATGATGAAGATTTTCCTAGGAATCACTCCCAAATTAAAAGGGATTGTCTCCAAATCCATGGGAGGAAGAGGAATTCCTGTGGTGGATTAATTAAGGGAACATGAGTGTTTTAAGGGGAAATTTGAATTAGATCCAAGATTTTGGATATAAAATTTAATGGTTCATAGTTAGGGAGCATGGTTAATAAAACCCTATGCAAACTATACATGAGAAACTACCTCAAACCACACCTCACACTATTGGATCACACTGTTATACAATTTGTGCATCAACCATGTTATTACTCACTATAATGGATTGAATGGTTACTCTTGGGAATACATATGATTTATTTGAAATGTGTTCTTAACCATGAACCCACCCAGTTTCTACTATTTCAGTTCCACAGTTTCTTGGAGGTGTTGTATTGTTTCTACAAACCATACTCAAACTGTGCACCTCCATAAAAGCATCAAAAATATACCAAAACTCCATAAAAACTCCCAAAACATAACTCAATCATATTATATAAAAAATACATAAATAAAGGGGAAAGTACCTAAAACTAGGGGTTCCACATTCTCTCCACTATTGGTCTTTCCTTCCTCAGAAAGTAAAATACTCTCACTGCCATGGAAGAGTTTGCACGATTTATCCAAAATTTTCTTTTCATACTCCCACATTTATTCCAAAATATGAATATATTTATATAAAACATGCAAAATACTGATTTTTTTCCAATTAAATACATTACCTTTAATATCCACAATCCACATTGGCACATGAAACAATGTAGAATATGGCTCTAGGTAACTGTGATCCCATCGAATCACATAGTTTTAATCAGGATGATACATCTTCAATTAAGATGCATGAAACATATTATGCACTGAAATTATCCTTAGTGTAAAATCCAACTAATATTCTACATCAAAAACCTATTCAAGTATTAAAAAAGGGCCTATTAATTGATGATATAATTTTCCCTTCTTCCTAAGATGAGTATGTCCAAGACTTTTAGAGATTCTAAAAAACACATGATAACTAACCTAAAATTAAAATGGTTTTCAATGACAATCTGCCTACAATTTTTGATGACTCTGATGTCTCGATTCTCTTTATGATCAACTAAATATTCTATTTTATCTCTTTCACAAGGATCAGTCAAACCAATTAAGTCTC
Source organism: Viscum album (assembly GCA_963277665.1). Lineage (NCBI taxonomy): Eukaryota > Viridiplantae > Streptophyta > Magnoliopsida > Santalales > Viscaceae > Viscum > Viscum album. Next base: position 352,760,985 of record OY728123.1, read on the forward strand.
ACCTATTTCCACCCAACAAAATGGAGAAATGGAAGGATTCTCATAAAATGATTCAAAAGGATCCATATGTATTGAGGCCTGATAACTATTGTTGTATGAGAACTCCACTAATAGTATGTTTTCCTCCACTGAGCCACCAAAATCCATTAAAGAATCCTAAAGTATGTATTCCAAAATTTCTATCATCATTTCATATTTTCCATCAATTTGAGGATGATATTCCATGATCATAGTAAACTGAGTCCCAGGGGCTCACTCTAAGGATTTCCAAAAATGAGATATAAACCCCAGATATCGATCTAATACTATTGAAACTAGTATGCCATACATTTTTAAAACTTCTTAGATATAGATTTTTGACAATTATTCCAAAATTTTGGATTCAAAAATAAGGATTAAATGGGATAAATTTGTGAGTTAATCCACTGTTACATATATATAATTATTTTTTCAAACTATCCTAGGTAGGCCTGTTACAAAATCCATAGTTATCTTCTCCCATGTCCACATGGTAATTGGTAAATATTTCATCATACCCATAGGTGATTCATGCTCTACCTTAACCTAATGATGGTGATTAATCTCAAAAAAAACTCAGTAACCTTTTTTCATTATAGCCCACAAAAAATTATGCTTTCATTTCCATATAAAACAATTGAATTCCATGATGAGAAACCCATCTTGAATGGTGGTAAGCATGAAGAATTTGTTCTTGACATGCCAATGGTATGACCATCTGATCACAAAATCACAAAAATGAACTTCTATCAATATTATATCCCTCAATGGTCTCCCCACAATTAAGTTTTGACCTCAAAGAAATGCATTAAGAATCATATTCCTATACCTCTTTAACCTTCTCAACCAAATTAGAAACAAAAGAAACCGGAAAGAAAACTTAAATAGTACCTCAGTCTTCAAAATCCAGGTGCTTATATTCTATAACCAATATTATAATCCATTAAGATAAATACTCTTTCCACAAGTGACTATATGAATTTATGCTTAATGAATCTACCAATGAGTTCCCATTACCTGGTGTAAACATTAAGCCAAAGTCAAACATTTGAAGGTACTTGATCTATCTTATTTTTCTCGGATTAAAATCTATCTATAAGAAAATGTGTTTCAAGAAGCTACAATCCATAAAAACCTAATTTCTAACCAAATAGGTAATGAAGCCATGTATTCAAAGCATGGACTACCACAACTAATTCCAAATTTTGTTTTGTGTAGTTCTTCTCATGAAAATATAATTTTCATGATTTATAAGCAACAACATGATCTCCCGACATGAGAAAACACCTCAACCAAGATCCCAAAGAATTATAATACATCAGATAGCATTTTCTTGATTTGAGAAATATCAAGATAAGTGTTGATTTAAGAAGAACATTAAGCTCTTTAAAAGATTTTTAACATCCATCATTCCATCAGAATGGAACATTTTTCCCTATCATATTAATCAATGGTGAATCTAGTCCTGAAAATTCAGGAACAAAATGTTAGTAATAACCAGTCAGGACAAGGAAACTATATATATAAAATACATTATTTGGTGGTTTCTAATAGATAATAGCATCAATATTTTATGGATCTATAGATCCACCTTTTTAAGGATAAAATGGTCAAGGAAATGTACCTCTGGTATCCAAAAATCACACATTTAAATTTTGGAATAAAGATTATAATCCCAAAAGATACCGAACACTTTTTACAAGTATTTATCATGCTCATCCTTTGACCTAGAATACACTATTATTTTATCCCAAAACACACCATAACAGAATCCATATACATTTGAAATGTCAGATTCATCAATTCCATAAATACAGTTGGTGGATTCCTAAGACCGAAATTCATAACCACATACCCGTAATGGACATATCTACTCTTGAAAGATAATTTTAGAATATTTTCCTTCCAAACCCACAATTAGTGATATCCTAATCACAAGCCAATTTTAGAGAACCAATGGGATCCCCTTAATTGATCAAATAGATCATCAGTTCATGGAATAGGATACCGATTATTTATTGAAACTTCGTTAAGCTTACGATAACATACACAAAGCCTAATAATTCCATCCACCTTTTTCAAAAAAACGGTTTCTTCCCACATATATATACTAGGCCAAATGAACCCTTTTCTTTCCATATCTTCCAACTATAATTTTTATTCCCTTAATTATATTGGTTCTAACTGATAATATTGAAGTGATATAGGAATGGTCCTTGGTAGGAGATCAATCATAAGTTACATTTCTCTTTTTGGTTCCAATCCCTATAAAATGTTAGGAAAAACATCAAGGAACTAATCCACTATGGTTGGAAGATATTTATTATGGATATCATCTATTGATGCCAAGTTCAATGCTTCTAACTAGTATGAGATAGTCCCAACTGCTGGTTCCAACAATCATACTCCATTTTCCTTTAAATTTTGACCCTTTCTAAAGATATTCTCGATGCCATCAACAGTTTTAAAATTAACCCTTTAGGTATAATATTCGTTGTGAGCTTTGAACATTTTCAACCAATCCATACCAAGTATTAAGTCATAGATATCCATCTCAAGCATGGATAATTACCAAATCGATTTATCCCCATTGATGGTTATAGAAAATGATTTGTATATAAAGTCTCAACATTCTATTTGGCCAGGAGAAGATTTATCTTTCAAAACAGAAGGCATCATCTCAACATGAAAACCTAGAAGATCAATAGAACAAGAAGAAATAAATGAATGGGAAACACCCAAATCAAAAAATGTTTGTGTAAGAATAGAATTAAAAATAATCATACCACTCACTATCAAAGGTATTGATTGATCATCCATGATCACTTTCTCAACTCTATAAAAATTGTTTACTTTTTGTGCTTTGTTGTTTGTTACCCTATTGGGATTGTACTCGTTGAGGAATAATTGTATTACTGGAATCAGTATGGCTTGATCAGTTTTACTAAAAAGAACTATTCTTCTACAATCATCCCATTAAATCATACAATGCTTGAGAAGCACGATATGTGTCCTTATAACCTGACCTTGGAGCATTGTGACAATAGTGATATAGATGTCTCATCTTGTTGCAATTGTGAAATGGTCTAGATGGTTATGTAATATAAGGACCTGTCCTAAAACATTACTTATTATTGAATTAAATGAATAATTCACACTGAGGATCTTTTCAGGTTTAGAGTTTTAGAGAATTAGAACATAACTATTACATATCAAAGATTACAAAGTAGACACATCTACTCAGCTTCCATTTTTTTCACTAAAAATAAAAACTCCTGAACAAAAGAGTCATGTCTAGTTTCTTGTTTTAGATAGCCTGACATTTCCTTGATCCCATCATTGACCCTATTCAACTTTATGTCCTTTGAAAAACATTTCAAAAAAAACTTGGGATGATCATAAAAAGCTCAGTAAGGGTTATAACTATACAGAAAGAAAACATTATTCCATGTATACATAAGAATCAATGAATCACACTTTACTAATAAAACATAAGCAATTTAACATACCTCATGAAATCATAAGATTTACAAATAACTCATAGAAATCATAAGACATAAAGGTAACTTGAGGCATTCACAACATTCTTACATAGGGAGTAACCCTCATGGTTATGTTTGGAATACCCATCACAGTATATTCCCTAAATCTCTTCAGAGAAACCTTAGCATTTAACCCCTTCACGTTACCCAATGCATTGGAGAGCTATATTGGGCTCACCCGTCCTTAGTTTATCACGGAACCACCCGTATTCATAAACAATTCCCAAGAACCATAACATAATCATAGAACATAACTTAAGCACAAAGGAAATATAACATTCCCACATTGTAATAAAAATATAACTTTTTAAGATATTGAAATAATGAGTCCATTCTAAAAACCATTTTCAAAATCATTTCAAACATTTAATAAATAAATTTTTGAATCAAAGTGTCCCATACCACTTTGAAACTTTTAACATTTTAAACCATTAATATCCATATAAATAAATACTTAAAACCATTTTGAAAACATGGATATTAATGATAAATATTTATAAGAATAAATCATTAAAACATTTAAAATGATATTTTAGTTAAAGGGTTTTTAACAAAATGAGAGACACTTGAATGCAATAATTGAGGAATAACATTTAATTAGAACTTTATAATATCATGAGAATAAAGGGATTCATGATATATTATTCCAAATGATAGTATATACACCATATAAGATGTAATTGGTGCATAACAACAATGAATTCTCAATTGAATTGTAAAAGGAGATGAAAATCCTTATAAAGAAGGTATCCTTAATTTAAGGATAAATCAATCTAATAATTATGTGTGACAAATATAAATACACCCAATATAAGTGGATTTTAAGTTTAAAACAACCAGAGGTCATTTAAACATATTCATAGGATGACATATTCAATAACTACCAGTTGAACCCAAAGAAATCGAAATTGGGTTAAGAAGTTCCCTTGGTAAAATTCGACAGCCTAACGGCGTCACTTTAAAATTCATAAAATTATTTGATGAGAGATAAAATGGTATCTCATCACTTGGAAATAAAATTTACATCAATAAGGATATAGAATAACATATCCCAACATAAAAATATGTAAATTAAAAGACATAACAAAATAAGTCTTTTTAAAAGAGGAGTGTGAAAGGTTCCCTTACCGATTTGGGAAACTTTCGAAACGTACACCCCATGAAAGAAGGGTCATACAATGAAGATGTAACTACCCATAAATGAGATTATATTATACAAATATTAAAATAATGGGTAGTACATACACCACACAAAATGAAATATTGTCAAATGTAGCATGAATCTCACGGGAATAAAAAGTTAGATGAAAATCCCCTTATGAAAATTCGACAGCCTAACAGCGCCATATAAAACTTCCAAAAATATATTTATGAGATAAAATAGGGTATCCCATCATATTAACATAAAATTTACATAAATATGAATATAAAATAACATCCCCCAACATAATAAAGAGGAGCTTAAAGTAAGTTACATAAAAAGAGTACTTAAAAATAAAGAGAGAGGTAAGATCCATTACCTCAAGTCCGACTTGTCTTGTTCATTTATTTATATTTATGAATAATAAACTTGGGTCAATTTATAATTTCTTAATGTCCTAATTTAAATATTATTATTCATTTCATATCACATATTATAATGTTATAATAATTGTTTAAAAATGTGAGTTCATATCAGACGTTTTTGTCGATGTTTGGTACATGAGTCAAAAATGAACTTCCTTGAAAATGATTGTCCATGTAGTTATAAGTAAATAATCTCTAGAATAGTATTAATGATTTAAATATCATATATATCCAGTACATATTAATTTTATACTATTCCATAACATTTGTAGATAAAAAGAAACGAAATGCATCGTTCATGGAGACGGTAGGTCGTACGTACGCATGAACGCTACTTTCATTTCTTTGACATATTAATGGAATTAAAAATAATTGAGAGATATATATATTTTAATTACAGTATAATATATATGTTTTATAGGTCACATAAGTTCATTAATTTCATTCTTTATACATTCCATTTATTTCATGAACGAGTCACATCACTTGAGGGGGCGGTAGTCCACACTTCCTCGTATGAAATTATCCCATTTTCACAACATGCAAAGCCTAAAGGTATGTTTTAAATATAAAATACAGAAGAATATGGAAAACATAATTACCATATATATAATATATAAAATATAGTGACATCATAATGGCCACCATGAAAGGTATTAAGAGAAGATTGAGCAATCATCGTTTCATGAGGCAGTAATTCGCCATCCACAGAAATAGTATGTTCTTTAACCATTAGACGGTTGTGTGTGTAAGTGTAGCTCTAATAATTCACAAAAAAAAATTCTAGTATATTTAATATACTTTTTTTGTTACAAAATAAAGGAATAAAAAGAGTTTAGGGGTTTGGAGAAGCAAAATAAAACAAAATAACACAAGTGAAGACATTACCTTTAAATCGGGTAACTCCTCTTGGTTTGAACCAAAACGGTTTCTTGAAGAGAATTCTGCCAAAGTTGAGGATTCAATGATGAAGAGAGGGATGTGGAGAGATGAAATGGGTAGATTTTGGCCGAGCCAAAGTCTTGAGAGGTGTGGGTAAGGTGGTAGAGGTGGGGGCCTTTTATAAGAGAAGAGGAGGGGCACTCTTGGAAAGTTATAAAATATTACTTTATTATAAAATGATTTTCAGATTTTAAAGGTCCCAAAAGGATATATTTCAAGTATAAGGTTATTAGGTTTCTAAAGCCACACATCCAATATGTTTTTGATATGTGTAAGACTTAGAATTTACCTTATCTTCTCATTTTATTTAAATCGTTCATTTATGAGGTAATCATTGCATCATCACGGTGTCATAAATAAAATAATTTATTTAATATCTAAAAATTATAAAAAAAATATATAATTATGTAGTAAATATTTTTATATTTCTAATGAATATTTATATTCAAAAATATTACTTGTATAACCCCATGTAAAAATTGTTTTAGTAAAAAAATAAATGTTTGTGACATTTTAATATTAACTTTAAATAAAAAGTTATTAATGTCATTTTCCAACCAAAGTGGCTCCATGGGGTCCCCAAATAGACACATGGATTTTCTTGGTCGTCCATAACTCATCCAATAAGGGTAGGACAAGTTTCAATGTCATTTCATATTATTATAACATTATGTTTACCTTAAATTACATTAATTACCTCTAATCGCGATTAATAAAACTTAAAAGTTACTATTCACCAAAAAATTATTTTAATCTCATTGAACCAAATTTTACATCCTAATGAAAATAATGTATGTTGGATTTTTGAAAATAAAATCACAGAAGTGGTTAAGTATCATTTAAATGAAAAATCAGTTTCTTTAACTACCACTTAGTGGTTTCACTATTCATCAAAAATTGAAGTTTTTCAGAAAAATACCAAAAATACACCCTAAGATATATCTGATATTCTGAATTCAAAAATGATGTCTATTTTACAAAATTAAAAATATATAAGTTGAATTAATTAATTTAATAATTCATTCCCCCTGTCAAAACAAATAGTGTGTTTTTAAGAAACAATATCTATTAAAAGATTGACACTATTTTAAGTCCAATTTCAAAGTGAAATTAATTCCAATGACCACCATTGGATTAAATTGTAAAAATATATTCTAAATACACTTTAATATCAATTAAAAATATAATCTATCCATATAAATAAATCAGATTAAAAGGAGGTTTTGAATTAAAATGCAACATTTTCACTAAAAATGATCTTTATCGGAAAAATAACAAAAATTTACACAAAGTAAATTTTGATGTCCAGATTCTAAAGAAGGTTTTTATTTTGTCAAATACAACATACAAAATGGTCAAAAGTATATTTAAAAAGGGTTCTCCATCAAAAGATGCTTAATCGACCTTTTAAAGAATATTAGAAGATTTATACTTAAAATTGGATTCATTTGCATTTTAAGCCCCTAACATTTATTCGATAAATGTAAAAATATTTAAAAAACATATGTAATAATTTTTTAGTTATTTCTGTTCATTCGCTCCATTATAATGGCTAGTCATTAACTATTATAATATTATTATATTATTAGTGTGCAACGTAAGATTTCAAAGAAACTCTTTGTTGCGTATTGGGTATGCCATCGAGCATGGAATTCCTTTTAAAGTAGTATTAACATTTTATTCACAAATATTGATAAACACTAGAATGTAAAATTATTTATTTACCTGGGATGTTACATCCTTCCCCCCTTTTGGGAATTGCGTCCTCACAATTTCAAAATTGGTCTTGGAAACTTCATTGAAAGTCCCACATCGGAACAAGAGTCAATAAAACTATCACTTTAAAAGAAAAGGAGAGAAGTACAAAGGTCACCCGAGTTAACCAATACTAGGATTCCAAGTATGAAAATATGGATATGGAGGAGAAAACAAAGGTACATGTTCTGATGGAGAGTGATAGTAAACATGTCTAGGAGAAAGTTAACCCCAAGAAAATCACAAATATGTGATGGGTTAAACGGTATTTGATTCCCCAGTAGGAAAATTTAACAAACAACATTTTTGTTTTAAGTTACTCTTCATTGAGGAATTTATTTTTGAGCTTAACTAAATCATAATGAAACATACTTACTTGTCACATAGACTTTCAACTTTTACTATATTCCTTAATCAAACTCATATTTTCTCCAAAAGACGGGTATTTAGGAAGACTTATTCACATTAAGAGTACTATAATAAGCTTTTTGAGAATCGCCTAATCTAAAAAAGAGAACTATATATTTCCCAGGTTTTTAGATCTCAACCAAAACCAAACCAAAAAGTTTAGTACGAGATCAGATAATACCCAAAAAGGATATATTTGTTTCAAAAAGAAAAACTACTCCTAATCTCTAAAATTTGTCGAACAAAACCCAGAGTTCAATGAAGACCATTCAATAAACAATTTGTACATAAAATTCCTCAAATTAAACCCAACTAAGATTGAAACCCAAATATTTTAAGGATTTAATCACATAGTCTCCCAAGGTACAAATTAGTATTTATCTCCAAATAACGTCAGTTGATCTTAAAGTCTCATACTGAAAATTAATTAAACTAATCACATATCCTTCATGATAGGTTAATAATTTCCATATATAACCCAAAATCAACTTACTATTGATTAATAAAATCATCTAACTAAAAATAATTAGTCAAACTAACTAGGTACTTCACGTAGTCCAGTGGTAGGCGATAAATACCAGTTTCACTTTGGTTGTGGGTTCGATTCCCGCAGCTTTGTCCAACGTGATGGGTTGTCACACAGTCTACGTGTTGTCCTTTTTCCAAAACAATATAATTATTAAAACATTCCCCAAAATGAGATAAAATCTTCAAAAATAACCATAACATAATTTAACCTCAAGTTTATCTCATGTCGTTCATATTCCATCATAACGTATAGTAACCCATAATTACCTCAAAAGTAATGATCATATAAACCCTAATGGTTACCTTTATATTTATTACCTGAACTTCCATGTCGAATTGGTTCTCTAGTAGATGATTCATTAGAGAACTCACCAAGGTTCAAGTGGTTGATCAAGACTCCTAATAGTTGGTTTAGAATAACCACGAGATTTCTCATTGAATCCCCCATTTCATCCAGTCTCTTAATCAGAGAACCACCACAGTTTCCTTCAAATCCATTGTCACTTTGGTGCCTGCTAGATCCATCCATTTACTAAAACCAGAAATGTCAATCTGATTATATCAACAAAATCATTATATACTAAAGAGGAACATAAACACTAAGATATACTTATCCAAGTTATCTCAAACTCATTCCAACCTTTAAAAATAACAATGACTCTATATAAGATAATAATCATTGTGGTTATTCACAACTTGTCACTTAACACTCTAACCTCTAAATTTATCTAAACCATCTTCTGATACCAATTATAAGGATCCGGCCTTAAACATTAGTTATTATTTAATTAAATGAATAATTCACATTGAGGATCTTTTCAGGTTTAGAGTTTCAGAGAATTAGGACATAACTATTACATCTCAAAGATTACAAAGTAGACACATCTACTCAGCTTCCATTTTTTCACAAAAATTAAAAACTCTTGAAAAAAAGAGTCATGTCTAGTTCCTTGTTTTAGACAGCCTGACATTTCCTTGATCCCATCCTTGACCCTATTCAACTTTATGTCCTTTGAAAAACATTTCAAAAAAAACTTGGGATGAGCATAAAAAGCTCAGTAAGGGTTATAACAATACGGGAAGAAAACATTAGTCCGTCTATACATAAGAATCAATGAATCATACTTTACTCATAAAACATAAGCAATTTAACATACCTCATGAAATCATAAGATTTTCGAATAACTCATAGAAATCATAAGATATAAAGGTAACTTGAGGAATTCATAACATTCTTACATAGGGAGTAACCCTCATGGTTATGTTTGGAATACCCATCACAGTATATTCCCTAAATCTCTTTGTAGAAACCTTAGCATTTAACCCCTTCGTGTTACCCAATGCATTGGAGAGCTATATCGGGCTCACCCGCCCTTAGTTTATCACGGAACCACCCATATTCATAAACAATGCCCAAGAACCATAACATAATCATAGAACATAAATTAAGCACAAAGGAAAGATAACATTCCTACATTGTAATAACAATATATCATTTTAAGATATTGAAATAATGAATCCATTCTAAAAACCATCTTCAAAATCATTTCAAACATTTAATAAAGAGATTTTTGAATCAAAGTGTCCCATACCACTTTGAAGCTTTTAACATTTTAAAACATTAATATCCATATAAATAAATACTTAAAGCCATTTTTAAAACATGGATATTAATGAGAAATATTTATAATAATAAATCATTAAAACATTTAAAATGATATTTTAGTTAAATGGTTTTTAACAAAATGAGAGACACTTGAATACAATAATTGAGGAATAACATTTAATCAGAACTTTATAATATCATGAGAATAAAGTTATTCATGATATATTATTCCAAAGGATAGTATATACACCATATAAGATTAAATTGGTGCATAACAACAATGAAGTCTCAATAGAATTGTTAAAGGAGATGAAATCCCTTATAAAGAAGGTATCCTTAAATTAAGGATAAATCAATATCATAATTATGCGTGACAAATATAAATACACCCAATATAATTGGATATTAAGTGTAAAACAACCATAGTTCATTTACACATATTCATAGGATAACATATTCAATAACTACAATTTGAACCCAAAGAAATCAAAATTGGGTTAAGAAGTTCCCTTGGTAAAATTCGACAGCCTAACGGCGTCACTTTAAAATTCATAAAATTAGTTGATGAGAGTGAAAATGGTATCTCATCACTTGGAAATAAAATTTACATCAATAAGGATATAGAAGAACATATCCCAACATAAAAATATGTAAATTAAAAGACATAACAAAATAAGTCTTTTTAAAAGAGGAGTGTGAAAGGTTCCCTTACCGATTTGGGAAACTTTCGAAACGTACACCCTAGGAAAAAAGGGTCATACAATGAAGATGTAACTACCCATAAATGAGATTATATTATACAAATAGTAAAATAATGGGCAGTAAATACACCACACAAAAGGAAATAGTTGTCAATGCAGCATGAATCTCACAGGAATAAAAAGTTAGATGAAAATCCCCTTACGAAAATTCGACAGCCTAACGGCGCCACATAAAACTTCCAAAAATGGATTGATGAGATAAAATAGGGTCTCTCGTTATATTTATATAAAATTTACTGAAATATGAATATAAAAGAACATCCCCCAACATATGAAAGAGGATCTTAAAGTAAGTTACTTAAAAAAGAGTACTTAAAAAGAAAGAGAGAGGTAGGATCTCTTACCTCAAGTCCGACTTGTCTTGTTCGTTTCTTTATATTCCTGAATAATAAACTTTGGTCAATTTATAATTGATTAAGGTCATCCTTTAAATATTATTATTCATTTAATATCGCATATTATAATTTTATAATAATTAGTTAATAATGTGAGTTCATATCAGACGTTTTTGTCGATGTTTTGTACATGAGTCAAAAATGAACTTCCTTGAAAATGAGTGTCCATGTAGTTATAAGTAAATAATTTCTATAATATTATTAATGATTTAAATATCATATATATCCAGTACATATTTATTTTATACTATTCCATAACATTTGGAGATAAAAATAAAGGAAATGCACGGTTCATGGAGACGGTAGGTCGTACGTACGCATGAATGCTACTTTCATTTCTTTGACATATTAATGGAATTAAAAATAATTTAGAGATATATATAGTTTAATTACAGTATAATATATATGTTTTATAGGTCAAATAAGTACATTAATTTCATTCTTTATACATTCCATGTATTGCATGAACGAGTCACATCACTTGAGGGGGCGGTAGTCCACACTTCCTCGTATGAAATTATCGCATTTTCACAACATGCAAATCATAAAGGTATGTTTTAAATATAAAATACAGAAGAATATGGAAAAGATAAATACCATATATATCATATATAAAATACATTGACATCATAATTTCCACCATTAAAGGTGTTAAGAGAAGATTGAACAATCATCATTTCGTGAGACAGTAATTTGTCGTCCACAGAAACAGTATGTTATTTAACCATTAGACGGAGGTGTTTGTAAGTGTAGCTATAATACTTCACATAAAAACATTCTAGTATATTTAATATATTGTTTTCGTTACAGAAGAAAGGAATAAAAAGAGTTTGGGGGTTTGGAGAAGCAAAATAAAAAAAAATAACACAAGTGAAGACATTACCTTTAAATCGGGTAACTCCTCTTGGTTTGAACAAAAAGGGTTTCTTGAATAGCATTCTACAAATGGTGAGGCTTCAATGAAGAAGAGAGGGATGTTGAGAGATGAAATGGGCAGGGTTTGGCCGAGCCAAAGGCTTGAGAGGTGTGGGTAAGGTGGTAGAGGTGGGGGCCTTTTATAAGAGAAGAGGAGGGGCACTCTTGGAAAGTTATAAAATATTACTTTATTATAAAATGATTATCAGATTTTAAAGGTCCCAAAAGGATATATTTTGAGGATAAGGTTATTAGGTTTCGAAATCCACACATCCAATAGGTTTGTGACAAGTTTAAGACTTATATTTCACCCTATCTTCTCATTTTATTTAAATCGTTCATTTATGAGGTAATCACTGCATCATCACGGTGTCATAAATAAAATAATTTATTTAATGTCTAAAAATTATAAAAAAATTATAATGATGTATAAAATCTTTTTATATTTCTAATTAATATTTATAGTAAAAAATATAACTTGTATAACCCCATGTATAAATTGTTTTAGTAAAACAATACATGTTTGTGACATTTTAATATTAACTTTAAATAAAAAGTTATTAATGTCATTTTCCAACTAAAGTGGCTCCATGGGGTCCCAAAGTAGACCCATGGATTTTCTTGGTCGGCCATGACTCATCCAATAAGGTTAGGACAAGTGTCAATGTCATTTCATATTATTATAACATTATCTTTACCTTAAATTATACTAATTACCTCTAATCGTGATTAATAAAACATAAAAGTTACTATTCACCAAAAAAATATTTTAATCTCATTGAACCACATTTTACTTCCCAATTACAACCATGTATGTCGGATTTTTGAAAATCAAATCACAGAAGTGGTAAAGTTTCATTTAAATGAAAAATCGGTTTCTTTAACTACCACTTAGTGGTTTCACTATTCATCAAAATTGAAGTTTTTCAAAAAAATACCAAAAAACCACCCTAAGCTATATTTGATATTCTGAATTCAAAAATGATGTCTATTTTACAAAATTAAAGATATATAAGTTGCATTAATTAATTTAATAATTCATTCCCGCTATCAAAACAAATAGCGTGTTTTTAAGAAACAATATCTATTAAAAGATTGACACTAGTTTAAGTCCAATTTCAAAGTGAAATTAATTACAATGACCACCATTGGATTAAATTGTAAAAATATATTCTAAATAAACTTCAATATCAATTAAAAAGATAATATATCCATATAAATAAATCAGATTAAAAGGAGGTTTTGAATTAAAATGCAACATTTTCACTAAAAATGATCTTTATCGGAAAAATAACAAAAATTTACACAAAGTAAATTTTGATGTCCAGATTATAAAGAAGTTTTTATTTTGTCAAATACAGCATATAAAATTTTCAAAAGTATATTTAAAAAGGGTTCTCCATCAAAAGGCGGTTAATCGACCTTTTAAAGAATATTGGAAGATTTATGCTTAAAATTGGATTCATTTTCATTTTAAGACTCTAACATTTATTCGATAAATGTAAAAATATTTAACAAACATATGTAATCATTTTGTAGTTATTTCTGTTCATTCCCTCCATTTCAACGGCTAGGCTTTAACTATTATAATATTATTATATTATTAGTTTGCAACATACGATTTTAAAGAAACTCGTTGTTGCGTATTGGGTACGCCATCGAGCATGGAATTCCCTTTAAAGGAGTATTAACATTTTATTCACAAATATTGATAAACATTAGAATGTAATATTATTTATTTTCCTGGGATGTTACATGTACAATCTCACTTCACATGATCGATAGAAAAACATTAAAAACAATAGGGTTTCCCTTTATTTTAGGTAGAATATTAACTGATCCCACTATCTGATTTATAGTTATACCACCACCTCGAAAATAGTTGTCCCTCTTCAACTTATTCCTGACATTAAAGTTACCACTAGTTCCCATAAGTATCAATATACTTCCTCCACCCATATTTCTTAATATATCCATTTCTTCTACTATTTCTTTATTAACCATTTATGTATAATATGATATAAAAAACATGGTAATATTTGAGTGGATCTCTAGCCTCAACCCCAATTAAATTATTTATACCTTCAAGGATGTACTTGCAGCAACTTCGGGTGTAAAGAGGACTAAATTCATAAATTTATCCACATACTCTATCACTGTGAGGTTCTATTGATTCAAACTGAAGAGGTATTTTGTTATTGAAATTTGGAAAGTATGAGGATATAATTTTTTATTAAAAAAATCTTAAAAACTCTCATATCATGCCTTGGTTTGATTAATATTGAACTACTAAATCCCCCCATTGGCATGAAACATCTTAAATTATATATATTTCTAACATAACCTTAAGATCAACTGGTGTTATAAGGAAATCAAATATTCGATTCATCATATTTAGCCACGCTTCTAATTTTTATAATTTAGAATCACACTTAAATATAGGTGAATTATGATTTTTTAACTGAACTAAATGATCCACTTTACTTAGTTTATCCTTTTATTCCATATATCCATGGCCTAAAAATACTGGAAAATACACTAAACCAACTATTGGTTCAACTATGGATTAGATGCAACCACATTCTTAGTAGCCTCTTATGGTTGGTTTCTAAAATGCCTACCCAGTTCAATTTTTTATACCCAAAAGAAAATTACATTTATTCTCACTCTCTAGAAATGGAAGGCTTAGAAATTTTAGGTTTACCAAATCAGACAAATCATAATAAGGCTTTCTAAAATTCATAAATTTCCATTTTCAAACCATTTTTGAAAATTTTACCATAATTTTTTAAAATAAATCTATTTTCACCTATTTTAAAAAATCAATAATTTTCCATGAAATAATAAATTATTACTCAAAATGAATTATTCACTCTAAGTGGGAACTCATTTCTATTATTGTATTTCATGCTCTTCTCATTGGCTAAGAATATAATGATCTAGTTACAACTCCTAGAATTGTCTCAAAACACTCATGTACTCAAACTCTAAGGTAACATGAATTTCAATATAAATAGGTTAGATACACCTTTTTATACTCTAAATTTCATGTTCTAATGATCCTACTTTGTGCTACCTTCTAAAGTGGCAGACTAATGCTAATCCAATATCAAGGATCGAACTATTCGATACCATTTGTAGCATCTCGCCCTCACCCACCGGCATGGGAAGAGGTGAAGCTGCAACTGGCTTTAGGTGACATCCATAACACACCAAAGGCTGGAAATAAATTTCAATGGATTCATTAAAATGTGGGGGATGATTTTTTATTTAAATATAAAAATTAAAATCAAGAGAACCATAAACAAAAAAAACTTATATATGATGTGTGAGTATGAAACACAATCAATTACCAAACCAAAACAAAAGACAATAACAGAGTACAATGGGAAAACTAGGACCAATAAAACTCAGAGACACCAAAGATATTAACTTAGCAACTTCCAACCTGCTCCAAGCTCAAACCCTACATGACCAAACCAAGATATCAAGAAGAAACACTGAAGAACTAAGATATATTAGCTTTACATGTGTCTCGATATATAACATATGTAAATGCACCAAAGTGTGCAAGGGGGGTGAGTATAAACCTCAATAGGATTTCCCTAATGACTTCCCAACTCATTCCACGGTGAAAAAACATGTAAGAACCATTATATAAAATAGTTTAAAATTAATTTAAAGTTGTTTATATCCAAGGAATGTAATCAAAAAATCCTTTAAACCCATTTTTATGGAATACATAAACAAATACCTTAACCCTTTTCTCAATTTGTGATTTGAAATATGATTTTCCAAGTCCACAATAATCTATGTCACACACACATACAAAAAATCTTGGGGTTAGTATTGATAGTAGAAATTCACATCCATACTTCATCCCATCGATGGTGGTACTTCATGACAAATATCTATCCCATTAAACTCATGACCAACCGTTATGCCCAAATTATATAACCCAATTTAAATAAAATAAGTTCAAAAAATACTTTAATTTCATTAACTAACCATAATTTTAAAATCAAAATTTTAAAATTATAAACAACGTTATTCCAAAAAGTCATCCAATTCCAACAATTTACAAAATCATAATTCAAGTGAGACTTTCCAAATAAATCAAACCTTGATTTTCAAAAGAATATACAGAAATTAAATATATTTTAAATCAATAATTCAAGTTATAATAAATTGTAGTCAATAGAGAATAGACATACCTCTCAAACATAAGTAAAAAAAGAACAACACAAGGAATTCAAAATCCCAACTTAAAACTCCTAAATTTGTATTTAAATATTTTTACCTTTAATAAAAAAAATCAAAACCCATCAAGATTGACATCACGTAGTATGTATCTGTCACTAACAAAATAGAACAATGATTCCAAGAGAGGAAAGAAGAAGATAACTAATGAAAACAATGAATAACGAACACTTACTGGTGAATCTAGGCCTCCAACACTCTTAGATATTCCTTGGAATCTCTCTTTTATAAAAATGAATTATCTTCATTGCCTTAGGAGGAAGAAGAATTCTTATTATAGCTTGATTAGGGGGGAAAGTTGGCTTAGTTGGTAAATCAGGTCAGATCCATGGTTTTCAGATCTAAATTTTAACAGTGCACAATTAGCCTTCATGGTTAGGAAAATCGTACACTAGAAGTGCATAAGAGACTACCTCAAACCATACCTTACATAGTTGGCTCTCACAACTATACAATCTATGCACCAACTATTCTATTATCCATTATCCACCATTCCACATTTTGTCCTAGTCAACTGTATGGTTTGGACAAACTGTGTACCTAGCCATGTGCCTACCTAGTTCCCATTGTTTAAGTTGCATGATTTCATGGAGTTATTACACAATTTCTACTAATCGTTCTCAAACCATACACATCCATAAATACCTAAAAAATATTCCAAAACTCCTTTGAACCTCCTGAAATAAAACCCAATCATTTTATATACTAAAAATATATAAATAAAGGGGAAACTACCTAAAACTGAGGGCGCTATATAAACCATATCAAGAAAGAATAAGCATGGTATCATTACAAAATATCCATAGTGGATCATAAGTTAAATAAATTTTTATTGTTTTTTATGAATTTAAATACCATGAAAATATATTTGACAACATTCTTGAGAAAAATACACTTTCACATTGAAAACGGATTTTAAAAAAATGAGAATTTGAGAATTTTTTTAAAATAATAAATGAAACTTGTAAAATAAATATTAAATCATTGATTTTTCATGATTCCTATAAATTATATTGATTTCTGGTATGTTAAAATAAATATCACATCCACATTTATGATAAAAAACTTAAAAAGTACCTTGTTCCAAAAACAATGGGATTAATTTGAAACATTTTTATATATAGTAAAACATGGGTAAAATTTAATTTAACCAATAATAGTAGAATAATAAAAACTTTCTAGAAAAAATTAATGAAAATATAGACATTGAAGAAAAATCTTCCTAACTAAATAGAAAATGAAGATGGTTTTCCATAAAAAAATATTCTTCCACTCTCTTGAGAAAATAAATGAAGAGAATGAAAGGAAATTTTATAATTTTTAGAAATAACTAGTAGAGAATAAAATATATCATTTTATTGATATAAATATCATATAATTCCACCGATGGAGACTTAAAAGTAACCAATCCTAATTAATGATAAGATTGTTAAAAAACCCTTACAACTTTAGTAAATTTTCAATCTTAATAACTATAAGATAATAAAATTAAATGAAACTTTAAATATCAATAAAATAAGTATAATAATTATATAACATGTCTATGGGGAAATATATACACAATATAAAAGTAAATAGGTGAATAATACCAAAAATTAATCAATAGTGTGGAAATTGAGATAAAATCCCTTACAATAATCATGTCATTGAAGTGAGAATTATTTAATTGAGTGACTATGTGTAGAAAAATTAAATACCCAAAATAAATTATAAGTAAAAAATAATACAATAATAGTTCATTTCGCACATAATCATGGCATAACATAGTCAATGAAATAAATTTATAACATAATGAATGAAATTTATTTAAGAAACCTCTTACACAACGCTTCCACGGAGTTAAACATGATTTAACCTCCTATATAATAATTTTAAACTTGATATTAATTTATACCAGAACCATATTCATATTTTTAATATCATATATGACACATTAATAATATTTATACACCCATTTATTACTAATTCTTTATTAAAATCGTCATTCCTAAGTGTTAACTATCTCATTTTTCATATAAGTTTTGGTTCAATAGTTTTGTTCCTTTCACCTTTATTAAAGTTAAATAATCTCCAGAATTATAATAATGATATAAATATCATAAATATTAATTATATACATACTTATAATTCTCCATGAAATTTAGAGATGAAAAATTAATTACACCATTCATGGAGACGATATGTCGTACGTTCGCATGAAAACTGTTTTCACTTTTAAAAAAATGGGAAAAAGGGAATATAAATAAAAATTCACATTTAATTAATAATTATTATATCATATAAATTAATTAAATCTATCCTTACTATCATACATGTAAAACAAAAATGAAAAATGGATCACATCGCTTTGGGGAGGTGGAAGTTCACATGAATGCATGAGCGACATTATTGTTGTCCAATGGGTTGTAATGTAAGAAAGTAGATATTATATTATAATTATAAAAGCATAATTATGTCATAAATATCATATATATTAATTATTTTTATATTTATAACCATCCAAGAAAAATTTTGAGGAAATATAAATTACGACATAGCGTGGAGATGATAATTTATATGTACGTGTGAGTGATATTTTAACTTTTTGTATGATGGAGAAGAGATGGGGAATCGGTGTCCTGTAATCATAATAATATCTATGTATATTTATGATACTTGATTTATTATTTTACTATGGGTAAAATAAAATTATATTAATTATATGAAGAAATAAATTAGAAATAATAGGAAAAGATGGTTACCTCTTCTTCAGTAGGACTCCTTTAGTTAAATTCTTAAGGATCCTTTGAATGTTCTTTCAAGAAGATCAAAGCTTCTAATTCATTTATAGGTAATTTTAGAATAGAATTTTTAAGAGGGGATTTGATCTATATACCTCAATTTGGTGTATCTAAAAGAGAGAAGGGGTGTCCTTTTATATGGGAGGGAAAGTACGCACATAGAATTAAAAAAATAGATTAAAATATAATTAAGTCATTCTCAAGAAAAATACTTCCAAATGGAAATAAATTTGAATAAAATGATTATAAGGCTTAAATAAAATCAAAAAACTAAAATTATAAGGGTTTTGTTATCATTTTAAACCATATATTTTTGTTTAACCCCAAAATTAACTGATTTCACCCTTATCCTTAACTCTAGTAATGAATTTCTCCATTTTAAAGGGTTATAATTTTTCTTATAAGCTAAAAAATAACTCATAAATGGAAAAGGGATAAAATTTTCAAACATTTATAATTTTAATTATCTTATTTCAATATGTTTATGATTTTTAAAAATAATAATAAAATTTTATTTAATATAAAATATCATTAAAATATTATAATATTTTCTCACAAAGAGAAATAAAAATAATTTTTTAATAAAACTTATTTTTGAAGAAATAAATGGATTTAATAAAATTTTAGTGATTATTTACTAAGAATTTTCCATAAATTTATATTTATGAGGTCTTTTATATATATTTCATAAAGTTAATCAAATTAATACATTCTGATTAAATAGATAGGTTATAGTGGTCATATTTAAATAATAATTTTTCATGGTTTTTTAGGCTCCCTATTTCATATTGTATACGTTATCGAGTACATTTTTATTTTAAAAAAAATCTTAGGGTATTACACATATGGGATGCTTGGGATGATATCAGGGCATGCAGCCAAGCAGTTTTAGTGCCACTGGTTATCCAATTGTAGACCACTTACTAGTTGTTGGCCTTCCTGTAGGTTTTTTGGACTACTGAAAGCCCACCGGCTAGTATATAAGACCCATCAACAATCTGGTTAAATATAGACACTTTTATGGGGTCATTTTAGTCTCCCCCCCCTTAAACTCATCTAATTTTCTCCTCTCCATTCTTACAACACCCCCCTCTCACAATCTTTTTCTCCTCCTTTCTTTAAAATAGGATATCTTGCTTATTTACATATAATTATCCTTTTGTTTAAGGTTATTGAGGACCCAAGTTAATTATAAGAGTTCACTTTATCCCTTTCTTTTTTTGTGATGTATGAGTTCCCACATGTTTACCTAAGATACCATATTTTTTAGGAATTTCTCTATTTTCGTTTCCTTATGTTATAAGCTAAATTAAAACTTGGTTTTGGGCATGTAGACTCTTCTTGTACTAATGTTGGTGGTCCCTATGTTTCTTCTATAGTCACACCATCCATTCTATGTTTTGTATCTTACATTGATCTGGCATTTTTTATGTGTCCCATAAATTAAAATTCAATGCCTAATAACAAGTTTTAGTCAGGTTAATCACCCTCAATAAAACTGGTATTGAAAAAACGAAAGGTGATTTCATGGGAATAAATCTCCTTAATCTAATGACTTATAAAATGGCTATATAATTGATAATTCAAAATGGTAGATGGAACTAGTCAATGGAAATATTATTCTAAAATGTGGTTTTGGAATTGGATTTTTATTTTTAAAATGTAATTTCAAAATGTATATTAGAAATGGAATGAGAAATGGTTTTTGAATTAAAAATGTGAATTGGTATTGATGGCTTGTGAAATGGAATCTTATTTTAGAAATTGATAAAATGATATTATGTCTTAGTTTTGATGAAATTATAAGTTGGTAACTTGGGGAAGAAGTATTTTTGGCTTATGCCTTGGATGAGAAAACACCTGAAGGGGTGGTACATGTTGCTATACTTTGGCTAAGAAAAAACTTGATGTGGTAGTCCATGCTAATATAATATAGTTGAGAAAACTCATAAAGGGGTATTTTTTTATACCAATTGTATACCAGAGAAACCTAGGTTTGTTATACTTATCTTCATGGTCCTTGAGACATGATTAGAGGCACCTTATAACTGGTAGAAATAGGTATGCTAGATCAAGGTCTCAAACCTAAGGTTCTAGTTAGGGTTTCTTTATTTATCTATTTTTTAATAATTAAAATGTTAAATTGTTAATTGAAGAACTTATAAATTTATTTTATTTCATATTTGATTTATTTAGGGACACTTTTGGTAGTGTCCTACTCAGTTGTACTTACACCTTGATGAGGATTCCATTTAGTACCTGAGTGGACTCCATTGTTGTTGGTCCAAACAAGGGAAAGGGACCAATTCTAGATGGGTGATTTCTTGGTTGGGTTGTGTGAATTTTAATTCACTTTTATTTTAAAAATTAAATGATATTATTTTATACAATTTAATTATATCAAATTTTCATGACTTAACTACAATATTATTATTGGCATGATTTATTTATATTATTTTTTCGACTTGGGACATGTTTTTATATAATTATAGACTTCTTTATTGGTATGATCTTCAGCCTCCCCAAGATTCTATGTGTTTTCACTGTGTGTCCAATCCAGTTTGTTCGACAGTTCTTGAAGGATGATTTCTATCCATCCATGTGTAGCAGAAATTTTATAATGATATAAAAAACCTGATCATGTAACATTACCTAGATACAGCTCCTTGATCTTCACTTTTTTTATAGTCTTTCACCATTCAGGAATGACTGTTTTCAAGACTGTTTGGATTTGGGAGTTCCTGATTATACGATATGGTGGTGTAGATAAGGACCATCTAGGGCTTGTGCCAAACTCATAATTAAATAAATAGGCGAACAAAGAACTATAGGAGGCTGTCTTCGATGCTTAGTAAGTATCTCTAATGAGATTTTGGTTCTTAATCCTAGACTTGGAGGTGACCTTGGATAGTAGTTATGAATCTAGAGGAAAAAATTTGAGGACTCAATGATAATGAGTATCTGGACATTCATTATGGAGTATCTTCGATAGGTTTGAGAAAGCCTTAGTAAGGGGGCTTAAGTCTTCTTTATATAGTTCTTATCATAAGTTTTGATTCTTGTTCAAGATGGTCCTTTGGTGCTAATTTTTTCATATTAATGAATCTAACTTTTTATTATTATTATTATTCTTTTCAATTTCATATTGAATTCCTAGTCCCCCTTCCACATGCATGTAGGCTGATTAGCCAAAGAATGTTTCATCTGTGTGTTTATTTACTTATTTCTTCTTTCTATCTTCAAACTTAGAATTATTGAATATTATTTCTTTTTAAATTAATTCAAATGTGTTTTGTATTAATTTTTTTCAATTAGAACCTATTTTAAGCATTCTAATCCTTGGGTTTATCATTACTAATGTCGCTTATTATACTTTTTCTTACTATTTTGATTATTTAATTGTGAAATAACATATATATAATTCTAAGAATGAATATATTTAATATGGAAATTTTTTTATCATGGTTTTTAATTTTTATTTACATAATTATTTTATATCGAATATTTTGTATGTATTTTAATAATTTTTTCATGCTTTTTATAATTATAATTTCCATTGTGTGTGTGTTTTGTTCACCATTTTTGGTAGTCTTTTTTATTTGAAATTTAGGAACATGTGAGGAAATATTTTTCATATTTACTGGTATTTATTTTTATAACCAAAATAATAAAAATTGTTGTTATATTTCATATTTTGGGATTATGAATATAATTTATACCCAATTGGATCCTTCACAATTGAATGGGGACTATAACTATAGCTAAACCCCCAAAATTGGTATCAAATCCAAATTGGGATTAATATTTTCTATCTAAAATTTCATAATTGTTTTATTATTTGATTTAAATGACTTGTTAGTGGATTTTATTGTAAAAAATTCTTTGATATTTTTTCAACTAGTTCAATTACTCTATTTGGATATAATTTTTTAATATGTTGTCGATTGTTGTTTCCTTGCTACTTTTTCCCTTAACTGCCTAATTTTTTGAGCCCGTAGAACTTTTGAGAGATGATTGTTTGTTTTTTATCTGGTTCCTTAGTAAGGTGGAGTTTATGTGAGGTCATCCAGGATGATATTTTCTTGGTCAATAGTGAGGTGTGTGGCAAGGTCTGTTTTTCTTGTAACTTTTGTTTCTTCATGTTTTCCATAAGAGGGTGATTTTGTATTTACCGTGGATTTTTTTCTTCTAGTATGTATCATTTTTTGTTTTTGTCTCTAAGTTTTTACCTTTTTATATTGGTTATTGCTATTTGGTAGTGTTTATAGGGTCAATTTCATGTGAATAGGTTTAGTGAAGATTGGGATTCATGGTGGTTCTACTAGGATCTCTCTAGTCTCTTGGTATAGGGACATGAAAATTAGGATACTTATGTCACTAAGAAGTTAGAATATGATTTGAATTATTTGTCCTTATCTTACTTTCATTTTATAACCAAAGTTTCTCTTGCTTCAAGAGTTTTCCATTAGGTTCATGGGGTTTCATGGGTTTTTCAGGGGTTCCTTATTGTTGAGGAACCTCTAATTTTGGCTTGGTATAGGCAATCTAATCTCCTTATATAGAAATTATGGATCCCTATTAAGATGTTTGGTAATTTTTTTCTAGGTTCATTTGGAGACCAGTTTTTCTTTTTCTATGCTTGTTTCCTATTTTTTCTATTTTTTCTGGTTTTATTTTTTTCCCAATTTTTTCAAAATTATATTAATTATGAATTTATGAGTTGATTTTTCCATGATTTCATAAGATGGGTATCTATATATTTATTGGTGTTCTATAATAACCAATGAGTTATTTTGGGTACCTCTCTCAGGATGTGATTTTTTAGTCTAGGACTTCCTCATTAGCATCATATCATTGGGAGACTCAAGTATGTGTAGGTATGTGCTTTATTTTTGTTTGAATTTTTTTAAATTCTGAGCATGTTTAGTAGTTGTTTAGAATTCCATTCATCTTTGGGAAACATGTTCCACATTGTAACATGTTAAGTGGGATATTTTATTATCATACCTTGTAGATTTTTCTTGTATAAGATTTTATGACTAATTAAATGATGGTAGGTGGTGCAGGGATGTTGGGGGTTTTAGGATTTTGCATTTAATTTTCAAGGTAGAGATTTGGGGATTTTAATTCACTTTAATTTTGAAAATCAAATTGTGTTTTATTTTTATGAAATTAAAATATTTAAAATTTAAATTATTATTGGACTACTTTATTTCATTTTTTTCTGATTATTCCACGTTTGGATCTACTTATTGCCTTATTTCTTGGTCTAATCTTCAGCCTCCCCGAGATTATATATCGTTTTCAAATCATGACCTAGTTGGGTTATTCAATGGATTATTTTGGGTGATTTAAATATATCCACATGTGGATATGAATTTTCATTTATATAATAGACCATCTCAAGTATCATCACCCATCTATGGCTCCTTGATCTTCTATTTGTGTGAACACTTCACTATTTGGGCATAACTGTTTTTTGGGGAGATCATATTTGGTGGTTCTAGATTATCTAATATGGAGGTGCACAGAAGGACCATTGTGGGCATGTACCTAGCTCACTATTGAAGCAACAGATGTTCTCTGGGATAATAGATAATTGGAAACCTAAGAGGGGATTAATTGAGTGCCAAAAATTTTCTTTACTTTTAAACACCACCCTCTTTTAGGAGTGTAGGATTCAATATTTTCTTTAATAGAATAAGGTATAAGAAATATAAAATATTTGTGGAAATATATTGAATATAGGAGATTTATATTGTCTCAAGGAATAAAAATAACCTAGTTCACTCCACAAAAACTCTACCAAATTTGTTAGGTGATTTTCACTATGACAACCCTTTTCTCAAGGGCTCCCAACTGTGTGAAAGAAACTGTTACTTGATACAGAGATCCAAGATATTTTATCTAGAATCTCCCTTTACAAGTACTAATAGGGAATCAACACACTCAATTACAATGAGTGAATATAAAATAGAGATTAATTAAATTTGAAGAATCATTATAGCACACAGTTTCAAGAAGAAACTGATAGTAAATAATGATACATCTAGAGAAGATGATAGTTTTAAAAGAATAACTATAGAGGTTCTTCTATTGAAGTTGATAAATATTTAATAACAATATTCAAGAATTGTATGTCATTTATTCTATATACATGCATTTTTCCTTTTCATTATCCGAGTGTTCGTATATCCATGTCTATCTATTTTTTCCATGTAGTGGATAACTTTCCTATTTATATCTCCTCTTTGATTTTGAACTTAAGAAAACCAAATAATTACAATAATTGAATGAATAATACATTTGAAAATTTCAAAAGATGGGTTCTTAATGGTTCGTCCTTCCTTTCCAAATATGGAACCCGATTCTGTGGTAGTGATATCAAAAACATTTGGGAAAAAATCCCTCAAGGTATTATTGAAGAATTTTTTAGGTGGTTGTGTTTGTTGAAAAAGTGGGCCTCTGTGTTGTGTTTATTGAAAAAGCAGAACATGATGTTCAATTTGTTGAAAAAGGGGGTTTTCATGGTGAGTTTTCAGTTTCAATATATTTTTTTGACAATCCATTATTTAAAGAATAACCTCGAAAAAGGAATGGATGATCTGGAGGTGGGACAAAACGAACAGATATAAGGTGGTGTCGCTTTCCAGTGTTTGCCAAATTTTTGGGCCTAAAAGTCTAAAAATGGAGAAAAGTTTTTTTGGAAATGGTAATTAAGGGATAGTGTCTATGAATCTTGGAAACTTGAGTGTCATATGTTTTTCAATATCAGAATATCAAAGTATGGAAAAATAAAGAGGGGCGCCCAAGTTTTGGTTTCGGCGCGCAAGGTGACTAGGGCGGGTGAACTTGAAATCTGGGAGGAGACTTGCACGCCAGCACTCAGGGTACCCAAAAGTCCTATAAATAGAGGGATAACCCTCTTCATTTTCAGATAATATCAACACTTATAGAAAATTAGAACTCCAATCGTGCTGCTAGTTTGGGCGTGAAAGTGGTGGTTTGGTTATGCGAGTATAAAGATATTCAGAATTTGTGCACCAGTTGATAGTTGTGTGCCAATATTGGTTTGGGCGTAAAAGGGAGTGAGTCTCTCAAGTTTTGTGTTGAAGAATGGATTTTCTCACAAGTGGTTAGGTGGCACTTACATGCCAATCTTGTAGAAGCATTCCATACATTAGAGAAGTGTGTCAATCATAGAGAAGTATGCCAATCACTCTAGGGTTGTGCTAAATTTATAGAATTGCATGTTACCTTTGGTGAAAAGTGAGATTCAACTACGGGTGAAATTTGGATGTCAACAGAGAATCTACATACAAAGAAAGATGCATTCATTTGTTATAATGAATGGACCTACAAGTCTTTAAACTGTGAGTGGATCTTCTAAAGAAGCAGTGAGCACACTTCAGTTGAGAGAGCAGTGATCTTTCATATTGTGAGTGGTTATAAACTAGGAGGGATATTTATTACACTTCAAACATTGTAAACAGTAGTGTGCTTTTTGTGGATTTGGTACATCATCACATCATCAGTGTATGCTCCTTGGACGTAGCCCAGTGAGGGTGAACCAAGTAAAAATTATTGTGTCCTGTGCATGATTCAATTTATTTTTATACATTGGTACAGGAAAGAGATAGAAGAGAGATTTTCTTAACAACAAAACGCGATCAATAGGGGCAGCTATTTTAATCTTTCATACTCTGATTCACCCCATCCCCCTCTCAGGGTATCTAACCTAGTGAACCTATCAAAAATATTATTAATCTTATTTTTCAATTCTTGAAAAAAATACATTTTGACTAAATCATTATTTCCTCATTTAGATAGCTCATTTTCCAATAATCCTAAAAGAACAAAATGGATTATCAATATATTACACAAATATTACAACTATAATAATGAAATTCTATGGGATATCTTGATCTTTGTAAGATAATTCTCTGCAAGTACTTTTCTCATATGATAAATTTTTGAACATATTTGTAAGAAAAAATACTTTATATATTGTTTTGTGTAGGATAATATGTATTCATATTTTTTATAAGATAAATTCTTTCATTAGATGAATAATCACTTACATAAGAGAAGTAAATTCTACTGATGACCGTAAGATAATTCTTTTACAAATGTCCTCTTCATAATTTAAAGTATTTCTCTTACTAATATTTTTGGATTATAACATGTAGTAGAAAATTTGCTTCTTCATAAGAAAATATATTTTAAATAAATTCTAAATAGTGATTCATTTGAATAAAAACTTCAGTATATATTTGATACTTTATTTATGATACAGAAATCTCTTCGTATGATGATTATGTTACATATAATAAAAAATTCCATCATAAGATAAATTCTATTGAGATTTATCTAAAAATAATCTCATGAATTATAAACAAAGTAAGAGATAAAATTGAAACACTTAAGATAACCCCATTTGAATATTAATAGGGGTTTTTTTAATATTCAAAACACAATAACAAATAATATATTTTGGAAAAACAAAATTCTATCCAATACTTCCCCTATTTTGAATATCAAAAAACCCATTGAATAAAAAACAAAAAAAGTGTAAATTTTATGAAAATACATTTCAATTTTTTTATTCTCCTTCTTCTTATCCCCCATTTTGTGATATCAAAAAGATATAGGATGAGGAAAAAATAATAAAATCATAATGGAACATGAAGAAGTGTAAATAGTTAAAAATATTGAACATGAATTAAATTTAGTGTGGAATTGTAATAAGAGAGACAATAAAAAGAGGAGAAATAACACACACAAAAAAGAAAACATAGTGAAATAATAGTGTGAATAGTAAATTAGAAGAAAGAAGAAAATGAGAAAAGAAAACATAAAAATTGAAACAAAGAAAAATCAATTTGAGCGAAGAAAATAGATAGTAGTAAATAACAAAGATACATAAAACTTAAAAAATCCAATATTAAATTGGAATTAAAATCATGCAACAAAACTATAATTAAACCATCATTCAGATATTTAATAAACGATTAAAATTTTCAAGAGGAACCATTCACACAAATAACTTAGTCAAGAGAATATGTTAGTTTTGTTGCACTAGTAACTATGTTGGTAGTGTAATTTTAAAAAATTGAGGTTGTAAAATTGGTAGTGAAGATTTGGGCATAGGATAATCAGCAATTTCTCTACAAACATCAGAAAATGTAAGTAGATATCCTCAACATCCATCTATTTCACCTAAATTGATCCACAATTTAGTATAATGAATGTTGGGATCTATTTATTGAACCTTTTCTAAATAAAAGTTATCTATAGGGATGAAGGATAGCTTAGAATAGGGTTTACATAGTGGTAAAGAAAGTTCTTCTTCAAACATGTGGTTCTACCCTGAATAGATTTCATTTGGATCGAAGACCTATTTAAATCACTTATAGGTTCTAGCATAGGAAACTAAAATTGTGATTCCAAAAGGGATTATGCCTATGAGATGGAAGAGTACATCTACACACATGACCATTCATTTAACCATATCATATTTTCAAATGTCTGGTAGAGTGGTAAAACAATTCCACACACTCTGAGAGAAATATATAAAAAAATATATGCATATCCCCTTCATTAAAACAATTTTGAACCAACTTATTTAAGACTTCAAACTGGTTTTCAAATAAAATTCTTGAACCAAAAATAGAAGAAAAATCTAATGGTACAACAATAATTTATTTTACCTTTAAAGAAGATGGTCATTCTTTAGGTTTAGAAAATACATCTTCTTCTTCTCCATCTTCTAAAGAGTCTGATGACAAATTTTTCATAACGAGTTGATGCATCTTCCTAGACCTTTCTTCCAGTCCTTCCAAATTATTGGCCAATGACCTAGTCATTCTTTCTAAGTGGTTGATATTAAAACTAACATACTTTTGGTTATTTTCAGAAACATCATCAATTATTATAATATTCCTTTTAGATAGAGCATTAATTTCTTTTTATGATTGATCAATATTTTTTATAGTGCCTAGAAGAATTATATAAATTCTTATAGTTTCACTAATGAAATTTCTCTATATATCTTGTAATGTTTCCTTGGAAATAAGTTCACATTACATAGAGGTTATTGATGAATTTATTGTATCTATGGGGTGAGACAACTCTTACAGCTTTTATTCTATGGAGGATTGATCTAAAAGACTCAGTCCTAATTTATCTCCAAAATAATCTCTCAATGATTTTTCAATAACTAAATTAATTAAAATTTTCAACTCATGAAAATCATTATTTTCCATGAATTTTTCTTAAAGAGTTAAAATTAAGGTTGTGAACTCAGATAACTGATTTTTCAAATATTCAAATTTAGTAATTATCTCAAAATAACTAGATTGGGATCCTGAATTAATAACATTAATATCCTATATTGGAATCTGAGGGATTCCATGGGTTGTTTGAGTAGTGAAAAGGTATCTTGGTTCCCTTCTCCACTTGGCTCTTCACAATTCAGATCAACTCATTATAATCCTTCATGATATGGATTAGAATATTCTGACCTTGATCTTCTCTTCACAATAGTAACAGCGGCTTCATATGTTTCAACCATTTCATCCTCATCAACCCCAACAAGATCAATTCTAACAAAATCCAAAACCTTTCTTTTACTTCTTATAATAGTTCCTTATAGTGGATAGATTTGAAAAAGTGGAGAAAATGTAGATGCGATGAATATAGTTTCTCTTAGAAAACACTTATTGAATTTTTCATGAATGAAGTCAACCCTTCTCTCATGATATAAATGGGTGGGTTGGTAGAAAGACTAGGAGAATCTGAAGGAAATTGAGTAGGCTCAGATGAAATTTAGGAGAATTTTCATACACATCGAATTTCATCTGATATGAAAACTCTAAATCTGTATTCCCTATCATCAAGATTCTTGGTATCAAATCATTCTTATACATTCACACTTGAATCAGGTTCAATTTATGGTGTAGGAATACTTGTAGTGACTCGAGCATAAATTTCACCAGCAACTTCACCTCAAAAAGACCCCCTTAATATTTGCAGGGTCTATATCAACCTCTTCTTCTAAAATAATCATGAAAAACAAATTCAACAATGAGTTCCAATAAAATCCACTTCATTTTAACACACTATCACTCAATACTGTTAAACCAAGGAAACATGTATCATTGGATTCAACCAAATAGACACATTTTTTACCAAAAAACCATTATTTAAAACATTCCAAAGGGATAAACATTTACTAATTTGTTTTGAATATGAAACATATATTTCATAATATATCATACCAAATTAATAGGTATCTCTATCATAAAAAAATAATGTAACATCATAAAACAAAATCATTTCAAACTCATTATTTCATTGAGTTATTCGAGACTGAATAAACATCACTAGAACTTTTCTTTCAGGTTATAAGTCTTTCACTTGTTTATTTTCAACATTAGAAATTCAAAACAAATATTTTATCATCTATGGAGGACTTAATTCATCTATAGAATCTAGTGATGTATTGATGTCAGTATAACCATCATGGAGACATTTGAAAGCTTCACCCATTTCCAATGATGTTATTGAAATCTCTTTCTGGTTGATAGTTCCTCTAACCTGGTCTCCCCAATAACCCAAATGAAATAATATCATTTTATAAAGATCATGTGCTTATTTTTCAAAGAAGAATTTTGGTTATCTTTTCATTAAAAATGAACTCACATCCCTAAATATATATTACGTATTTGATAAACATATTAACTCCATCTAGACAGCTAAAATTGATTGGTCTTCCACTTAACACTTTTCTTACTATCCTTGAGTGCTTAGATTTTATAAATGTAGAACCATATGTTATTTTTGATTTTTCCATCGATGAATGTTTTAGGGGTTGAGGTTTAAGGAATAAAGGGTTTTGAGTATCAAGAAGATGAAGGTTCAAAGGTTCATAAGGATTTGACATGTGTGACTAATTTACATTCTTTAATTTTTGGGGTAGCCGAAGGGCCATGCAGTGCCAAGTGTAGAGTAATCATAAGAAAACTTGCTTATGTTTCCTGTTAAGATATGACTAAAACTCAAACTAGTGGAACTAAATCACAAATAAAGTAAAGAAAATAAAATATTTACTAAATATATATCTATGTTTGTTAGTATCTTAACTTTAAATAAAATTAAATTAAGAAAAATTAAAAAAACATAATTTGGATTTGATAAGATAAAATATATCAGTAGATAATTTTTTTAAGGTATCTACTAATTAGTTTTTTTGTAAAAAAAATCTAAAGAGATATCAACTTTTTGTGTATGATCTCATAGGAAATGATGCCTTAAATCAATATTCTTTTTTCATAAATGGTTTATTGGATTCTTTGAAATTTTGATACAACTTATGTTATCACATTTTATTGGAACATAATTATAATTGAATCCAAAATCCATTAGGGTGTGTTTCATAAATATCACTTGTGTACAGTAACTTCCACCTGCAATATATTTAGATTTAGTAGTTGATAATGCTATAGGGTTCTCTTTTTTAATTGACAATGATACTATATATTTAACTAGAAAATTAAAAGTTCCTAAGTTTCTCTTACTATCTAGTCTACATCCATAAAATCAACATCTAGATATGATGTTAAATTTAGATCATAAGTTTTTAAAAAAACTAGATAAAGGGAAATAGTAACTTTCACATATCCTAAAATTAATTTGGTAGTATTTAAATGATATTATTTTGTATAATCATTACATAATTTTTGGTTTTTTGATCCAAAAATAACATTATAAATTTATATTTATACCCAAGAAATGTCCAAAGATGAAATTTTATTAAATAATATAGGATCTTCCTTTCCTACTAGAAAACCTTTTAATAAATGAAAATATCTTAAACTATAATACCATTACCTAGGTTCTTTTTTAAGTCTATGGAGAGAATTTATAAGTTTAAAAATAGAATTTTGAAGATAAGAATCTTAAAAACCAAGATGTTGTTCAACATAAACTTCCTTAATTAAAAATACATTTAGAAATATAGTTTTAACATTCAAGAGATATAATTTAAAATTCATAAAAAATGACAATTCTATAAGGATTATAATTGATTATAGCCTAGCTATAGGGGAAAAGGTCTATTCATAATCTAGTCCTTATTCTTGATTGAAACCCTTTGAAAATAAAATAGATTTATTATTAGTTATCACACCATTATCATAATTTTTGTTTCAAAAAACCATTTAGTTCCAATAATAGGATAATAATAGGGTCTATCAACTAATTCTCATAACATCTTCTTCTTAAACAGGTTTAACTCTTCTTGCATGGATAAAACCCAACTCTCATCGAATAAGGATTCTTTTATAGTTTTAGGTTATAGTTGGGATAAAAAGGAAAATAATTATACTGGATTTTCTATATTTCTTGTAGTTCTAACTCCCTCATTGAAACTTCCTATAATTATTTCTAAAGTATGTTCCTTAATGTTTCTAGGTTTTCTAGGTAACACACTTTCTATTTCACTAGTATCAACCCTTATATTATTTGGATAAAAATAATCATGTTCTAAGTGATCATCCTTATTGTTGTTAAAAAGAGGTTCATATCTCATTTACATAAGAGAATCACTCGAATCATATTCTAGAGTCATTTTTTGATCAAAAGGATCACTTTCATCAAACTTCACATGATTTGACTCTTCAACAATACTTGAAATTTTGTTAAAACTCTATAATATTTAGAAGTAATATAATAACCTATGAAGAAACCTTCAAATTATTTTTGATCAAATTTACCAATACCTTACATGGTGTTTAAGATATAAACCATTCATCCAAATACTTTAAATTATTGTAACTTTGGTTTTCTGTTATTCCATAACTCATAGGGTGTTTTATTTAAGAATGGCCTTATTATAATTATGTTAATGAAAAAAAATTTGTGTTAATATATTCAAGCCAAAAATAAGTAGGTATGTAATATTAACATAAAATTATACTAGAAATATCTTACTAGGTCCTATTCCATCTTTTAACAAAACCATTCTATTGAGGTGTCATGGGGAAATAAAAATTATGTTTATTACCATGTTTTACAAAGAACAAATTAAATTCATGATTCTTAAATTTCCCCCCATTGTCGCTTCTCAAAGTCCTAATTTTGTAAAAAAAAAATATATAGTATAGGTTTATATAAATCAATAAAATCATAACAGAATTCACTTTTAAATCTTGAGAAATAAACCTAGGTAATCCTGAAAAATCATCAACCAAAACATAGAAAATATATTTTCCAAAAAGGATTTCTATTTTAGTAGGCTCAAAAATTTTCATATGGATAACCTATTGGTGTCTAAAAATAGAAACATATTTAATTGTTTTAAAATATGACTAGTGTTTTATCTCATTTGGCATGCATCACATTGTTTCTTCTTATCTAATTTAAGATCAGGAATATGAGTAATCAAATATATTTTAAAAAAAATTCCTAAAGAATGAATATTACAATGTTCAAGTCATCTATTCCAAATATAGTATTCATTAATTTCATCATATCAATATTTTACATTCTATCTACAAAAATAATTGAGATCTAATGTATATACATTATCTATTATTGGTTCTTTAAACTTAAGATATTTTTATTTAAAAACTAAACATGCATTATTAGAGAAATCAACCAAATAACCAACATCGCAATGTTGAGAAATACCATTATGTTGTGCTTTAGAACTTCAATATAGAGTAATTTATTGATGAGTATATACTATGGATTTCTAAGATATCATATTCTAACAATCATTTCTTTTTATTTGTCACAAAATGTGACATAGACTCTATAAATCTTGGATAATGTGTGAAATTTTGAGAAATATCCATTAATATGCCTTGAACAGCCACTATCCATGAACTATTTTTAATTTTTTTCATCACTCTAGTTCCCAAAAATCTAAAATAAAACAATAATATTTTTTTTACTCAAATACTCTTCGGTCTAGAAATTTTAGCTACAAAATATTTGGGAACCCAAATCTATTTTTTGTTTTTCATAAAATCCAAAACTAAACTTTGAAAAACTTTTTGTATGAAAATAATTTTTTATTACATATATTTAAGGATATTTAAATCTAGAAATACTGTAAGAGTCCCCTATTAATCCACAATTAAATCAAGTAACCTTAAGAAAATTTTATTTATAGACATGGGAATAAAGTAATTCTTATAAAACTTGTTTCTTTCAGCTTGTCTTCCTATACCATTTTTTTTATTGGGTTGATTTTTATTGAGGATTTTGTTTAGGTAATATTACGCCTTATTAAAAATACTTAGAACATATTTATAGTATTGAATTTATTTCTTCAACCCTTTAATTATTATTTCCATTTTAGTTCACAATGTAGTAGAATTTTCCAACAAAGTTTTAAAATACAAAAAAAAATTATTTAATTCCTCCTATTTATTAAATATTTTTTTGTAGTAGTTTATAAGAGCTTTATTTTTCTTTTTTAAGATCTCATACTTAGTTTCTAAAATGGTATATCATTCATTTAATTATTTATATGATTATTATTTTTAATTTTTAGACTCAAACTCATTCCCTGAAGAATAATAAGAGTGTACCTCATCTGAATATTCAATGAAACACATGTTATTTTTTTGATTAGATATTTTATCTTCTGATTCTAAATATGAATAATCAATATAGTCTTTCGAATCACTCCATGTATATTTCATATCTTTCTTGTATTTCTTCTTTTATATGACCATCTTGAAAACCTTTTTATCAGAAATTTTATTTTCTTATAATTGAGGACATCCTTGCTTAATGTATCCAATATTTTTTCACTCATAGAATCTTAATTTTTTAGAATTACCACCATTATTATTTTAATTATTTAAATGTATTATAAAACTAATTCTTTTATTGTATAATTTCCTAAACTTTTGAACAAACTGTGCAAGTCCATTATCTAATCCAAAAATTACTTGGTGAGTGTTCTTCTTTAGATGATTCATTGATCTATATACCCTATCTCTTTTTTCCATCCTTAGGATTATAAACCTTCAAAGAAGCATTTTTTTAACCATTTGATATTCTATAGCTTTACATTCCATATCAAAATCATATATTATAAGAGTGCTAATGAGATATTTTATTTTAAAATTCTTGACCTCTATAGATTGTCTTATCCCAACTGATATTTCACTCTAATTAGGTGGTTAAACTATTAAGACCTTTCATGATTTCTATGGAAAAATAATTTTTATTCCTAGAGTATAAAAATTATTCACAATATTATTCAGTCTTCCATTCAATTGATTAATTATTTCTCCTTCATCAATTTTTATAGTGTCAAACATTAGTTTGCAAGTATCTTATATAAGGACATTCTCATTAATTTTACCCTCATAGGAAACCACTATAGTGGTCCACCTTTCATGGGTTGTTTTAAATTTAGAAACTTGGTTAAACTCATCTATACCTAGACCACAAATAATAGAATTTATTCCTTTATAATTCATGTCATATCTTGCATCATAATCAGTGTACCAAGTTTCTGGTTTTCTTTTTGGAATTTCATACGACTTCACTGCTTTAAGATATACTTTTAATATATGTTTCTTCAAATGGATAGTGATACATGCCTTCCAAAAACCATAATTATCACCATTAAAATAAAAATATATAACCATTGCCATAGATTCTCAATTATCATAATTAATATCTAGTTGAAATAAGATATTTGGACATCAACCTTTGAAGGTAGTGAAATCAAGATCCACGAGATCTGATACCAATTGTTTTCCTATAGAATGGATAATCGAAAACTCAAGAGTGGTGGATTGAGTTCCTAAAAATTTATTTACATTTAAACAAAACCCTCTTCATGCTATGTAGGATTCAATATTTTCCATAATAAAATAAGGTAATGAAAATATAAAATCTTAGAGGAAATATATTGAACACAAGATAGTTTTTGTGGTTTAGGGAACAAAAATCCCCTAGTCCACTCCACCAACACTCTATTTCATAGGTTTAGTGATTTTCAGTATGAAATCTATTTTTTTTGGGATCCCAAATGAGTGAAATCGGATGTTTTTTTATAAATATAAAAGATATTTTAACCAATATATCCCTTTATAAGTCCTAACCCCGGAATTAACACACTCAATTATAATGAGTGTAGATGAAATAGAGATTATTTAAATTTAAATAATTGTTACAGCACACAGTTTCAAGCAACAACTAATAGATGATAAAGATACATCCAAACAATATGATGAACTTCAAATCAAATATTAGTAGTTTCTTCAATTTAAACTAAAAAAATTGTAATCACAT
Organism: Viscum album; assembly: GCA_963277665.1. Taxonomy (NCBI): domain Eukaryota; kingdom Viridiplantae; phylum Streptophyta; class Magnoliopsida; order Santalales; family Viscaceae; genus Viscum; species Viscum album. Next base: position 352,797,783 of record OY728123.1, read on the forward strand.
CAAATAATAGTTTTATGAGATTTCTTCTATGTACACACATTTTTCCTTTTCATTATCTGTCTGTCTGTATGTACATGTGTCTCTCTATTTTCCATGCAGCGGGTAACTTTCCTATTTATATATCCTCATTGATTTCGAACATAAGCATACCAAATAATCAAAATTATTGAATGAAAAATTACATTAAAAATTTAATAAGATAGGATCTTAATGAAATTTTCTTCCTTTCTAAATATGGAATATTCTTCTATGGAAGCATATTTGGAAATATTCTTCATCAAATTTTCCCATTTTGGATAAAAATACATTTCTACTAAATTGTTTTTTCCTTATTTATAAAATTATTTTTCTAATAAGCCAAAAAAATAAAATAAAATATCAAGAGATTACAACAATAGTATTCATATAATCAGGAAATTATATGGAATATATTGATCTTTGAAGAATAATAATCTAATAGTACGGTTCTCATAAGATAAATTTGAGAATAACTTTGTAAGATACAATACTTTTAATATAGTGATACATAGGATAATAACTATTTATAGTTTGTGCAATATAAATTATTTCATAAGATGATCAATAAATTCCATAAGATAAATAAAGTCTGTTAATGACCATAATATTATTATTTTATTATTTTCCTCTTTCTAAGATAATGTATTTTTCTTACTGATCTATCTAGTTATAAACATGCAACAGAAAATGTCTTTTCTTCATTAGATAATATCTTTTAAATATTCTTTTAATTGGTAAAATTCATAAAAAGATGGGACCAAATGTTTAGTAACTTGATCTAGGAGTGTATCATTTTTCACAAGATTCAATTTGACTAGTCGGAGAGCCTGAATGGTGTTACAGATTAGAAGTTATGTTTTTTTGAAGTCATACATCCAAAAAAGTTATTGAAGGTCCTATTCATGAAAACCGGATAGCAAAGTTCTTCATCAAAAAGATCTAGTTTTGAAGGTATCTTTCATAGAGATCCATTCATGAGTGTCCCATTCATGGAGATCCAGATGTGATGGTCTCGTTCATAGAGATCTGATCACAAAGGTTTCATTCATGAAGGACTGGTTCATAGAGGGTTGACGGTAATCTCTATCCAGTGACATTTAGTATCACAAAGCACCATCACTCATAAATCTCATAAAGTATCATGAAGACCTCCAATAACCACAAAACCCATGCCCTATAAATAACCCCATCATTCCATCATTAATAGGAGGAGACTTCACCGGGTTGTGATATCGCACTCTCAATTTCCGAAGCTATTGGGCTCTTTGATGCACTCCACCATGAATCCCTTAAGAATCACAAAACCTCATATCTAGTGTTATTTAGAACCAAACCCAAATTTGGGGATTCCTTTATTGAATAATCATACCCTTCATGGAAGAATAAATCCCTCTGAGGCACTTGAGGCTTCATGAATCATTCAGCCTTTGCAAAGCTCTCCCTTGGGAATCAAGACATCATTTCAAAGCATGGGAACCCTATTTTGTGAAGCCCCATACCTTACAAGACCCTGAATTCTATGAATCTCTATACTTTGCGAGAACCTATGCTCTCTAAAACCCCAACCTTCACGAGACATTGTCCTCTATGAATCCCTAACTTTCATGATACCCTAATCTCCTTGAAGCCCCAACCTTCATTACATCCTGATCCCCATGAAGACCCATCATTCACGAGGCCCCTATATTTCATGAAGCCCAAACCTTCATTCACGTTTTCCCATACCGTGAGGGTTCATCCCCCTCACCCACTCTTAGAATCACTGTCAGGATAAAGGACCAAGCTAATGACCTCATCCATTCACTACCATCACTAACCCCCATGAAAATTGGACAATGGCACTATGGACTCTTCGGTATAGGTTGATGACAATTTTGGTTGCATCCTTATTCATCACCAATTTACACCCCCAGAATACCATGATTTGAGATACTACTCTACACTCCTTATAGTGCATTGATTCATCTTACACATCTTGGTCCCTTTCCAATGTCGTGAGTTGATATTCTCATCTTGGATTCCCCATGTACCTTGCATCAAATGGTTCTTCAAGTAACTCCTAAAACCCCATCACCAACTCCCATGTCGGGTCAAACCAGAGAGGACACTCTTTTGTAAATCCCACACCAGTTGCTTCTAGTAATCTTCCTCCTAGTATTCCTTACTACATGATGTTAAATTTTAGTATACCCTATAATTCATGAATAGGGTGTCTTATGCATCAAGAATAAGATGCCTCATTCCATGATCATGAGAGGACATTACTTAGTCCTTGCTACGTGACTATAAACTATAGTATATCCTATATGAAAAGAATATGATGCATCCTGTGATAAACATGAGATGCCTTATACGTCAACCATAAGATTCCTAGTAGTTATCACTACATGATGTTAACCTATAGTATACCTTATATGAAAAATATTGGATGCCTCCAATGATAAACACGAGATTTCATATACATCAAGTATGAGATTCCTCATGCCAAGATCATGAGATGACCACCAAATAGCCACCATGGTCATATTCATCAAGTGTAATCCCCAATCATATCCCCAGAACCATCATCAAGTCAGGATTCCCTCAAGACCAGACATAGGGAATAATGAATGGGTATCTTCCATGCATAAGCCCCATTCACATCATTATTTCTCTATAGTGACACTCAGGAAGCTCCCACACATAAGTCTCATCCATATCATTGTTTTAACATAGCAGCGCTAGGGAAGATCCCATGTGTAAGCCCCATTCACATCATTGCTTCTCTATAATGACACTTGAGAAACTCCCATGCTTAAGCTCCCACGCATAATCCCCGTTCACAACATAGCTAATCCATAGAGGAACCTGAGTAACTTCCACAAATAAGCCCCATTCACATCAATGTTGCTCCATAGCATCACCAAGGTCACTTCCATGCTCAATCACCAACTATATCATTTCTACTCTAAGTGGTACCAGGGAATCTTCAATGAGTAATCCACATACCATTACAACCAAGATAAATCCTCTAATTAAGGGAAGATTCTACTTGTAATCCCCACCCCATACCTCATCGGTGTTCCTTTCATGACACGATCATCCTTACTACATGATGTTAAACAGCATGGAATGATCCTATCAAACAACCTTGAAATGTAGCATCAAACTATGTTAGTTTTGATCTCTATCTTCTATATGGGGTACTTAGGATGCCTCCCTAAGGTTAAATCCTGAAAATAATAAAATTACAATGTGTGACATCTTTCATTGTAGGGACACACCTCTCGGGTCTGTCTCCATGGGTCATTCTGATCTCAAACTCTAGATCTACCTCCCCAGGGTGTTCTGATCCATAATCGTGGATCTACCTCCATAAGGAATTCTGATCCAATGGTAAACCATCTTCGTGTGACTTCTTCCCTCCTAGGGAAACACATTCCAAATCTGCCTCTACTGGTTATTCTCATCCATTAGTAAATTATTGAGGCGTGACATCTTCCCTCATTAGGCCACACATCCTTGATCTACCTCCATGGGGTGTTCATAACTACCGTCTCATCTCTGTAAGATTTTAAACTCACACCCTGATCTATAATCCCTACCCTATGTAATAATCATGGGATTACTAAGGTAAAAATGCTTGGAAGACTTACCCCCTAGCATCAACTACCTCATAGCCGACACGGTATGTCTTAGGTTTCATTCTTAAGATGCCTCATATGATATTCCACTAACATAAAAAAGGGAAAGACCACCACTAGCATCGACTACCTCCTAGAAGACATGGGATGCCTTAGGTCTTGTGTCCAATATTCCTCATATGATATTCCTTCAGATTCAAAAGGAAAAAACCTTATAGGTGCTTGATACACCCAACATCTAGTGATGCCCATACATGTCCAACGTTACCATCTGCTCTAATGAAATATTGCTTCTCTATTAAGAAAGAAGAATCATAATTAATTGGCATCCACAAAGTGAAGGCACTAGGAATGAGTTTCATGAATAGGAGACAAATCTATGAGGGGGGCCTAGATTATGAGAAGATCTCTAAGGAAAAATGTATGGAAGGAGGTCCTGAAATTCCATTATCTCATTTCTATCTAGGATATAACATCACCATTGAAAGTGGTGAAAGCCACCCACCTTTGGAAAGTGGGAATGTGGGTAAATAGTTCAGTTATCCCGGTGTAATCCGATGCACAGGCAGCCCCCGGAGTAATTGTTAAAACCAAAGACTTTTTAAACTGATCTTCCATAGAATAAAAACATTATTAAATATTTGATACTTTTTTTAATATACAAAAATATCATTATATGATGATTATGATATGTGTATGATAAATTTCCAGCATAAGATAAATTCATTTGAGATTTATCCAAAAAGAAGCTCATGATTTATTAATTGAGTTACAGATAAAACTAAAACACTTAAGATAAACTCATAATAATATTAATAGGGATTTTTTGAATCATCAAAACAAATTAAAATTTGAGATGTGTTGGAATGACAGATGTTTGTCCAATAGTTGGTTGGTAGAGGACTAGAGGCGACCGTCTTCGACACTTGGTGAGTAGCTCTAACAAGTTGTCAGTTATTGATATTAGAACAGGTGGTGATCTTAGATTTTAGTAGTGAATATAGAGTATAGATCTGGAGGACTCAATGATAACAGGTTCCTACACCATCAGCATGGAGGATCTTAGTCGGGTTATATTAAGACCTCGTAAGGGGGATCTGGTCTAATTTATTTAGTTCCTTTTATAAGTTTTAATTTTGGTTCTCACTGGTCCTTTGGTTCTAGGTTGTTTATGTTAATGATCATTATTTTTTGTCTTCTTTTTTCCTTTTCAATTGCATAGTGAAACCCTACTACCACTACCCCATGTATGTAGGCTGATTGGACAAAGCATGTTTCATTAATTTGTTTATTTACTACTATCTATTTTTTATCTTCAACCTTGGAAATGATGAATACTCTTTATTCCTGAAATTAATTCAAATTTTTTATGGATTTATTTATTTAATTTTAATTTATTTTAAGTGTTGTGATCCTTGGATTTTTCATTACTAATGCTACTTGTTTTTAATTTTTCTTGTTGTTGTGATTGTTTAATTGCGCAAGAAATTGTATAATTTTATAGGAATTCATATGTTGAATATGGAAATGTGTTTTCTTGTGGTGTTTAATTCTATTTGTATGAATTATTGTATAAAAAACTATTGTCTTTGTATTTTGAAAATTGTTACAATATTATTAGTATTGTATTATCCACTCTGAGTGTATTTTGTTCAGCATTGTTGTTAGTAATTTATCTTCTGTAGTTATGACACACTAACCAGTGGGTATATCCCCCCCCCCCCCGCCAAAGAACCTTATCGGACCCTCATCTCAAGTTGGTAGCCTCTAACATATTGGGAGGCACGCTTGAGGTCATGTGGTGCCACCAGTCTAGTTATTGCTCATAATTATTTGGGATGGGATGTTACATTATCATCCAATGAATGATATAAATTCCATATAATAACATAAAAATAATATAATATTTATAAAGTGTTATTAAATAAATTAATATCATCAATTAAATATGATAAATTTAATTATTAATAAAATGAAACTATGAGAATAATATAAAATTTTCATTTTATGAATTTATTTTACAATAAAAAAACAAAAAATTATGATGATTATTAGGTGACATAAATTGCATATGAAAATTATTAAGTTCGTAACTTTTTTGAACAATAAAACTAACATGAAATATTTTATCTCACCTTGTTTTTTTTAAATATATTTTTACAAGTAATATTTATCTCACTTATCCCATTATATACATCATTACAAGTATATTTATCCCACTTCTTTATTTATTTATATTCTTAAAGGTGAATTTTATTTTGAATAATATACTCTTATGGGTGATATTTTTTATCAATATATTTATCCATCGTGTTATACGTGATAAATTTTAACTATTGATATGTAAAAGTGTGAAAATAACATTAGTTATTCATTTTTACCACCCTTTTCACTCTAAAAAATACTAAATTATATTTATCTAATAAGGGGAGATAATTTTTTCATAAAAAAAAATTAGAAAACAAATATATATTCTTATAAGTGAAATTTTTCATACACATTTGTTGAGATAAATATGAAAAAGAATCCTAAAAATATTATTATTTTTCTTAAGAAACTACAGAAAATTATTCTCAATTATAAAATAATTAATGTAAAAAACAACATAAATTGAATGTTCAGTGTTAGTTAATTTGACAATCGGCTGGAAAAATTCTTTAAAATTATCTTCCTTATCAATTCACTTCGTGAAAAATATCATTTAGTGGGGGTTTTCAAAACCACCACTAAATGTTTTGATTTTATTTTATTAGCGATGGTTTTAGAAAAAAAACATAATTTTAATATAATTTATTAAAACCCTTTGCAATTTAGTATCAGTTATTAGCATCAATTAAAGTCGTCACTAAATTTAATTTATTTTTATTTAATTTTTACGGTGGTTTTTAAAAACAGACAAAAAAATTACTAATTATTAATTAAAATTTGAAATATATTCTAATTAATAATTATTAATTATTAATTGTTGATCATATATTTTTTATTATTTATTATTTATTAATTTAATTAATTGTTAATAATTTATTTTTTATCAATTAATTATTTTTAATTATTAGTTATTAATTTTTTTTAAACTAAATTTATTTTTAAATATTAGTTATTAGTTAGTAATCACAAATTATAATATAGTAATTATTAATTATTAATTATTAAAAATTATTAATTTTTAACTATCAATTTGAAATTATTAATTATTAATTGTTATGTATTTATTATTTACCGTAAATTAACAATTTTTAATATTTAATTATTAGATCTTTATAAATATTAATTATATTCCATTTAAAATTTTAATTTTTTGTTAACTATTAATTATTAATTAATTATTAATTATTATTAATACATTTTTAATCAAAAACTACTATTAATTAATTAAACTCTTTGTAAAAATATGATGCACTATATGTAATTAGGATATACTCTTCATGTGTTTGATGCACTATTATTATTAGTCCCCATTTCCTTTTATAGGAAATTCAGTCGATCATCCCGACCACACTCCCTTCCCATATTCATAGAGAACCTCCATATTGAATGTTATTATTGATTGTTAGCAACCTCATTGACCTTGACCACTTACACTATAAAAAACAAGCATTTAGCCATGTTTTTTAATTTCATCTTAAAACGTCACTAATTAACCGTGTTTTAAAATGTTCTATTTTAGCTATGTTTTAAAAATTAATTACATTATCCATGTTTTAAAATGTCCCGAATTAGCCACATTTTAAAATGTTACTTTTTTTATCCACATTTTAAAAAAAATTCTGCCCTAGTTGCATTTTAAAACGTTGTTAATTTAGCCATGTTTTGAAACCTTACTAATTAGTCATATTTTAAAACTTCGCTAATTTAGTCGTGTTTTAAAACATCGATAATATGGGTATTTTTTATTTTAAGTGTGTATAAAACATAAAAAAAATTAAATGATAAATTAAAATCTATTTTATGTATATGTATTTATAATAGTATTATAATTAATTCATAATAACTAAAAAACCATTAAATATATATATGTAATAATATTTGATGTTTCAAATTATATATATATAACTTTATTTATAATAATTTTTAAATATAAGTATGTATGTATATTAATTTATAATATATATAATTATAATTATAAATATAGATATATTACAAACAGTCAGGGAAGAGGAACTACAAAGTTACAAATAAACATGCAAACATACACATGTAGTAAGCCGGGAAGACTCAAACCCAAGACCACCCCGACACCCTAGAGAGCACTTTTCTTCTAGGCTAGGCCCTAGGAGATTATATATATACATATATACATATATAAATAAATATATAAATTTACATGTTTTTATCGAAATAAGACATGCTATATATATATATATATTAATTTATATATTTGAGTGTGCTCCTATGTGTATTTATATATAATATATATACATAAATTAATTTTTTAATATATAAATAATTATATAAACTTATAAGTATTTATATGTATTCACAAATATATTAACATATAATGTAAATATACTACGCACACAAATATAAATGCATTTATATAAACACACTGACATATAAGTTAAAACATAATTATAATTAATGAATAATAACTACATAGACGATCATTAATATATAAGTTAGTATATATATATATGTATATTTACATTAATTTATATATATTGAGAGAGATATATAGAGATTAATTTATATATACATTAATAATAATAAAATAAATGATCATTAATGTGTAAATTCATATATTCAATGACCCAAAAAGTGATATATATATATATATATATATGATTATATTTTTATTAATTTATACACAAACAAAAAATAGTCAAAACATAATTGTAATTAATTAATAATAACTAAATAAATGATCATTGACATATATATATATATATATATTAATATATATTTATATATTTATAACTATATTTATGATATTTATATATATATAAACATTAATTTCAAGGGTTATTCAATGTTAGAGGGAGCTTTCTGGTGTTTAATATATATCAAAGATTTACTAACATAGATATTAATTTACATATATTAGTTTTCCCATACATGTGTGTGTGTGAATGTATGTATGTATGTATGTTTGTATGTATATATATGTGTATGTGTATAAATATATATGAATATTTATACACACACACATGTTAGTTTGTGTGTATTAGTTTACACACATACACATATTAATGTATTATATATATGTTAGTTTACATATACATTCATATATATGTATACATATTTGTTTATATTAACTCTTATATATATGTATATATATTAATATATTAGTTTATAGATTAGTTCATGTATATTATTAAATGAATTTATATATAAATTTATAAATATGAATTTTTATATATGTATATATATATTAGTATATATATAAACTAGTATCAATTTTCTATAGAAATTGGCCCCCGAATGAGTGGTGTGGGAGACTTAGCTAGAACGTAGAAGTCTAGGGTTTGAATCACAAGTCGTGCTGATTTATTCCCCTGTGTGACGCATATGTGGGTGTGGTATAATGCATGTGAGGAGACTATAGTGGGGGTGTAAATAACATAGTAGGGATACTATACCCCCAAGTATAGAGTTATAACAACAATGAAAATAACATCATAATAACAAAAATAGTGGAAACAGTACAACATACAGTAGGGAGAATCAGCAATAAATGTCAACTAAATGATCTAAAAATAATAGAATAATGTAATGAAAAGAGTTAATTTAAATAAATGTCCTGATAAAATTGATACAGATAAAATACAAGGTTGACACAAATAAACTCAAAAGACCCTAGTCCCAAACTCCTCGTTGATCCTGTCTCCAAGATCCAACCCATCCCACAAGAAACAATCAACAACAAGGTTCATTGCCCTTGTCCAAACTCATATCCATGTAATCTTCTAGAGTATCCAACAGCGGCCCAAATAGGGTGTGAGTAAAATTTAGTAGGTCAACACCACCACATCTAAACAAAACCAGTTTGATATGAAGTGCATGAAACATGGTGATAAATAGGTTTTTAATTTAACCAAAATAAATACAACATAATAATTAATTTGCTTCATCACCATGTCGGAATACCATTGAGCATGTAGAATCACCATGATAACCATAACCACATGCCCATGTAATAATCACATAACTAAGTATATCCCACTATATAAGCATTTCAAAATAACATCAGGACAATCCCACTATATAATAATTAAAGTATGAAACTATCACATGCCCGCTATATAAGCACTACAACATGAAACTAGGATAAACCCTATATATAAGCATTACATCGTGAAAATGATTCAATCCCTTTATATAAGTATAATAGCTTGAAACTAGGAAAATATCTCTATATAATCATTACAACATAAATCACTACATACATCATAACTATAATAATAACACCACATAACATCATAAGTCACAATGGTCAATTCATCCAATTTCCTTTTATCTTTCAATTACCCTTTCTTTTATAAAATTATATTGTAAGTTGTTATCATGTTAGTGTTCACAACTGTATCACATCAAAGTATCACCAGTCATTTCACTAAACAAGTAATCCATTTTCCAAGATGAATCTATCACAAGCAATCACCTAAGGTCTCATGTAATGTTAATTCATATTTTAAGTAAATTAACAAATACACTATGTTTATCCACATTAGATATCCTCAATTTACCAGTTCATTGGTTCAAGGGTTGGATCAACCTATGTGCAGCCACAATCCTAGAATTAACATTAATGTATCAAAATAAATCCAAAGAGTGCTCTGACATATGTTTATCATCACCCATTATTTCCTTAGTTAACATGCATAGTGTGTTGGTGTGATCTCGTGGTATTGCCCGTAATTTAAGAAATAGAAATAGACTATAGGTATTTATCTAGACCACCAAACTTTATATGAAACCCAAAGAAACACCCTCAATAGAGAACATTAATGAAGGAAAAAAGGAAAATGAGATCAATAAGTAAAACCTAGATCACACAAAAATCAATACCAAAATTCTGATTCAACATATAAAAAGAGATCACAACACTATAGTAGATGATATTGGAAGGTAGGTAAAATACAAAGTAAAGGAACTCACTAGAGATCAGATGCTAGACTGGGACATCTAGAAGAGAAGTAATCACCTAAAGATCACTTGGAGTCAATCTAGGGTATGAGAGAAGAAGTGTCACTATGAATGAAAAAAAATCAGGAGTCACCATACAAAAACCCACTGCACCCAAGGAATTCATTAAGTGAATCCAAGATTCACGGTTCGAAATATCCCAGGTGGAATACACACTGAAAAATGTGTCGCCTCAATTTAAAATAATACTAATCGAGCTTTTTGAGGGAATCAAAAAAATTCATTAATTGTATAAAATTCATATCATGGAACTATTTCATGGATTCTTCTAAGTGACAGATTCACATCGTGTATTACTTACAAAACATGAATATGTCTTTCAATAAGTACTCACTATAGAATCCTGCAGAAAATACTGACAATACTTTAACTCAAACCAATCCTAAAGATAATCCTTTTTACGAATTAGATGCATCTATAAGAAGACTCCAATAATTCAAACAAACATATATCCTCGAACTTTAGTTCATTTTCCCTCAAAAAAACTCTCTATCCCCCAAAAAATTCTTAGTCTCCATGGTTTAAAAGAAGAAAAAACCAACTTAAATAGGTTTAGACAAAATCAAAGAGGGACGTACCTAGAAAAAGATAGAATATTAAAACCTCCCCACTATATAATATATAGTCCATGTGTTTCTCCAAGCATCATTGTGTGGTATAAAAAAACAAGTTTGTCCACTAGTCTCGTATAGTAGATTACTTCTCCCAAGTATCCTCTTAAACATGTCGATTCTATCACTGCACTCGCACTAGATGTATATTATTTCCCAATAGATACTTATCACTATGACCCAAAATCCATATAATATGATCCTCAAAGTATGCATCTACACCAACCACAACATCATCAAAATATATCACATGAGAAGGATCGGGATAATATCTCTGAAGATGTGATGCGTCAAATATTTCATGCATGGAACTATAGAGATGTGGAAGGGCCAATCAGTACACCACTGGAATTACCCTCTCCACTATCTCAGATGGCCTAATAAACCTGGGTTCCAACATTCCTAGTTTCTTTAAAAGGAGTTGTCCCAACCTAGATGACACCCAAAGGAAAACTCAATGACCCACCTAAAACTGCCATGGTCATCTCCACTAGTTACTATAGGATTTTTACCTCCTCTGCATAGTCACCAACCACTTCTTGATCAACTGAACCTTCTCAGATGTCGCCTGCATGAGACAAAGTCCAACAAGCACTAACTCACCTACCTCTAACCAGCAAATTGGTAAATAGAATACCCTACCCTATAAATACTCTGAATTTTCCATCTAGATTAATGCTTGGAAGTTGTTATTATATAGAAACTATACGAGTGACATATACTGCTCTCACGAACCACTAAAATCCAGTACATAGTCTCATAACATATCCTCCAAAATCTATATGTTTTATTCAGATTGGTCGTTGGTATGAGGATAATAGGATGTACTCAAAAAACATACAATCTGAGAGGCTTTTTAAGACACTACAAAAAATAAGATTTGAAACATGTATCTCTATTAGAAATAATATTCCTCATAACACTATGCAATTGAACTATTTCCCCACATAAAGACCACCCAGATCATCAATGTTTAAGGTCTCCCTAATAGGAAAAAAGTTAGTTACCTTCATCAATTTATCTATGATCATCCATATTGTATCATTCTTAGGAGGTTTCCTAGGTAACCCTATCAAAAAATCAATTGTGATATAACCCTTTTTCCATTCTATAATAGGCAGTGGCCGCAACAACCCAACAAGCCTCCAATGCTCAGCTTTCACCTACTGATATGTTAAAAATCTCTCTACAAATCCCAATACCTTGTTCATTTCTGGACACTAGTACCACCTATAGATATCACGATACATATTTGTCATCCCTGGATGTACTTCCCATCTAAAATCATGAAACTCTCCCATAAGATCATCATGTGAACCCGTAGGAACCAATACTCGGCCATGGATAAGAATAACATCAATGTTTCTAAGAGACCAACCTGGTGGTGGATCCCCACCATATATTTTATCACTAAAAGAGAATCCTTATAAATCAGATAAATTTTCTATCTTGTTATGGTCCTAAATCATGGGTATAACATATGTTGAATTTAGAGCTACTCATCCCTAGGACACAGGAATATCTAGATACAAGTTTGAAAAGAGGTCTATCATTCGCCACTCATTACAAGACTCCTACAATACCACCTTCTATGTATTATGGCTCAATGTATCGACAATTATGTTTCCCTTTCCCAATTTATAAACTATATTGAAGTCTAAATACTACAAATACATGACCAACCACTTCTGCAAAAGGTTTAGGTCCTGCTAAGAAAAGATGTACCAAAGGCCCTTTTGGTCCATGTACACCACAAAACTCTCACCCAAAAGACAGTTTTTATAGTATATTAGGGCATATAACACCAAATCCAACTCAAAATCATGAGTAGGATAATTCCTCTCATGTGGTGTTAGATGTTTGGAGCTATAAGTAATCACTCGGTCCTCTTGAATCAGACCTACACTGATTCCAACTCTAGATGCATCAAAATATATGGTATGTTCCATAACCAGAATAGGTATGGGGAGGACAGATGCTAAGTTTATTCATCCCTTTAGATACAAAAACTCTTTCACATAAGAACCAGACCAAAAAAATCACCCCTTTCTTTGTTATCCTGGACATCAGTGTTGACAGCTAGAAGAAATCCTGGATAAAATCCCAATAATACCCTGATAAACCAAGAAAACTCTGAATCTCAAAGAAATTCTTGGGCAGCTACCAGGATACCATGGACACAACCTTCTTTGGGTCTTCTAAAACTCTATCATATGAGATGAAATGGCCCAAGAAGTGCAATTTATCAATCTAGAAACTGAATTTTGATATATTGTCATAAAGTAAATTCTCTATCAATGTATTCAAAATGATTTCAAGATGTTGGTAATGATTATATGTTGATTGGGAGTACACTAATATTTAATTGACAAAAATCACCACAAACTGATCTATTAAAGGATGGAAAATATGATTTATCAAGGCCATGAATACCACCAGTGTGTTCTTTAGACTGAACAACATCACAATGAACTTGTATAAGCCATTCCTACTCCTAAAATAATTATGATGTATGTATATAAATTGACATTACCCTAATCTCAAGTCAGTATTAAAGAAAATATGGGAACCTCTAAGCTAATCGAAGAGATCCTCGATGGAAAAAAGGGGATATCGGGGTTTGCCCATCTTCTGGTTAAATCTCCAATACTCCACACAAAAGTTCAAATTCCCATCTGCCTTCTTGGTGAAAATCATGGGAGAACCACAAGATGACATACTAGGTTGTATTAAACCCTTATCTTCCAAATATTCCAACTCAAATTTCAATTCCCAAAGCTCCACTAGTGTCAACCTATAAGGAAGAATAAAAATTATCTCAGATCCTAGCACCAATTCAATCATGAACTCGATATCTCTCTTTTGTGGTAAACTGTATAAATCTTTAAGAAAACCATCTTGAAAATAGTTTAACAAAGAAGGAAAAGTATCTTTCTACATTCCAACATCATCCAGAGAAAGACCTACTATCTGAGTCTTGAGACAATCCAATCTGCACTGAATTGGTCCTTCATGACCATCCTGAAGATCCCACTCACCCAGGTGAAAATAGATAACACATTCTAGATATAGAAAGGTAACTATCCTCCAATAATATCTGCTGTGAGATTGGTATAAAACTAAACGATCCATACCCAGAATCAAATTGAGACCTATCATTTCCCTCAAAAATAGTTCCCAAAATAAATGGTAACCATCAATTTCTATAGAACATGGCTTACAATGTTTGATATTCTCTTACCGCACTCTTAAAGTTGATTTGATGGTCAAACCACAATCCAAGATTCCCATTACCAAGCCCAGATCATTTTCAAAAATAGAAAATATTAAATAATGTGATTATCTTATGTTAAACAAAAGGAAAACATGGGTATATGATATAGGAATTGTTCATTTGATGGTAGAAGTTATTTTATCCATGCTAGTTGAAGTATAATAAAAGAGATGTAGGTGAATTTCCTTTTTCCATGGGCTCTAGTATGACTCCCATAGTCCATTCCCTCTATCTGATACTACTACTCCTATATTGGGGTACTTCATCCCCTACCTCGACCTGAACATCCTGTGGAACTCTAGATATCATTCTATTGAGGGGTAGTTGAGTCCCTCACAGACTTAGGTGTCTATCCTAACACCCTACCACTGCTCTGCTACAGCATTCCCTGTAAATTTTCTACAGGTTGCCCAGCCTACCACAAAAAATATAACTCCAAGTTAGGGTATGGACACTAATTCTTCTTGTGGACAAACATTCCACACTGATAGTACTACAATGGAACATGGTTGTGATATGGTTTTCCACTACCTCAGTTTCTCTAACCACTATTTCCTAAGAAATAACTATCATAGTGGTTCTTCTTTACACTAAAAGGACATATCCTAGTTCACCTTATTGTAACAGCTTGACTACTACTCGGGGCATATATTGGATCCCATTTCATGATGAGATCTTGAGTCATCATGTATGAAAATATACTCAAGTGAAAGACATTCACCTATGACCTAATATTATAGAAAACCCCATCCTAAAAATGGAATTCCCTATAAATATCATAAATTACTATGGATGGTGAAAAGAGCTGTAGATCAGTGAAATTTATGACATAGTACATCACTGACATATCTGACTTCATCAAGTGCATAAACACATGTTCCATCTCATACCTGGATGCTTCTTGGTAAATGTGGATCAAGAGAAATGTCTCTAATTCCTTTCAAGATAAATCCTCTTACTGCCCAACATGGTTTAGAATGTCCCACCAATGATATGCAATTCCATCAATCATATATGCAAAAAGACTCACCCTCCTATCTGTGGGTTCCTTGAGGTGCTTGAATATCATCTGAATTGACTCGATCCAGAACTCGTCTGCAAGGAGGCCTTTCACCCTAGTGAACATAGCTATATTCTACTATAGAAACTCTATCTAGCTCAAACATAAAAGGTATAGTGAGAATAGTCTCACTCTCCATGGATTTCATCTGCCTCAGGAAGCGATCACAGAGATGATCTTCTATATGATTCTCAGGAGCTATTAGAATCTTCAGTTCATCTATGTTAAGATCATGTTGACTCCCACTCTCATAATTATCAGTTAAAATACAATGAGGAGGTGTTTTCTCTATAATAAAAACACACTTATTATAACATTGGATAAACATCATGGTCAACCTTAATAGGTGACAACAACAGAGAACCACCGGCTCATGGTCTCTTTAAAATTGGATTAACAAGTGAATTGGAATGGTATAACAGTTTATTTATTCCCTTTTTCTTTGGATATATTAGGTATCTCATTTCATAGTTCATATAGGAAAATATATCACATATAATAAATATGTCCCTCTCATAAGAAATGCATGTAAATATATATATATATATATATATCCCTAAGTACCTATCACGATGCATGCATACACATCTTGTGTCATACTGGGCCATGGGTATAAATCCTGAGAAACAATAACATCAGACAATATGTGAATCACCCAAGGTGAAATAACATCAATTATAACAAGTGAATATCACGAACAACAAACCCATCCCTGGGAACTCATCTTTTCCCACCATACATGGGTTAGCTACTCCCATGCACAAGATCATTAATATGTCCAAAAACATTCCTAATCACCTTTCTACATTTCCCAAATAGTAAATCAACATAAAATAAAACCTTCTCTGATACCACTTTTAATGTCCCCCAGCATGACACTCTCTCACAATGCCAAACTGGGTTGGTTACATGACCTAAAGTGCACCTCCTCATATGTCAGATGTTGTAAACTAGTAGTGTGGTAGTAAATAACATAGTGGGGAGACTATACCCATTGGTATAGAGTTATAAAAAATAGTAGAAATAATATAATAGTAATGGAAATGGTATAAATAGTACAACATATATCAAAAAAACTCACAATAAATGCTAACTAAACAATCTAAAAATAAGAGAATAATATAGTTACAAGTTTTAATGTAACTAAATTACATGATAAAATTCATATAGATAAAAAATCAATTCTAAAACAGATAAACTCAAAATACCCCAATCCAAAACCCCATGTCGGTCCCATCTCCAAGATCCAACCCATCCAAAAAGAAACAATCAACAATAAGTTATTTTACCCTTATCCAAACCTACATTCATGTAATATTATTGGGTACCCAAAATTGGACCAAATAGGTTGTGATTAAAACTCTATAGTTCGACAACATCGTGTCTAAAAAAATCAGTCTGATAGAAAGAATATGGTTATTAATTTAACAAATGAAAAAATAATATAACCATTAACTTGCTTCAAAATACCTATAAGCATTTAAAATCACCATGTGGACCATAACCACAAGTCCATGTAATAATGACATAACTGGGAATAGTCCTCTATATGATCATTTTAGTATAACACCAATACAAGCCCTCTATATAAGAATTAAAGCTGGAAACTGGGCCATTCCCACAAAAAAAGCATTACAACATGAAAATGGTCCAATCCCAATATATAATCATTATAACATAAAACCAAGAAAAGTCCTATATATAATAATTACAACATGAAACTAGTCCAATAACTCTATATAATAATTACATCTTGAATCACATCACAATTAATAATGGTGGGAATAACACCACATGAAATCATAGGCCACAATGGTAAATTCATCCAATTACCATTTATCTTTCAATTACCCTTTCTTTCATAAAATAATATCTTAATTCATTATCATTCTAGTGTATACAACCATAACATATCAAAGTATCACTAGTAATTTCAATAAACAATTAAGTAATTTCCAAAATTAATCTATCATAAGCAATCACCTGAGGTTTCATGTTATGCTAATTCATATTTTAAGACAATAAAAAATACATTATTTTAATCCCCACCTGATATCCTCAATTTATAATTTCATTGGTTCAAGGGTAGGATCACCCTATGGGTGTCCACAAGCTTTGACTTAATAATAATTGATCAAAATGAATCTAATGAGTTATCTAAAACATGTTTATCATTACCCATTGTTTCATTAGTTAACGGGCATGTTGTGTCTGTGTAGTCGCATGGTATTTCACACCCTTTAAGAAATAGAAATATTCCATAAGGCATTTTCGGGTCCAGAGACCAATGAAACTCCCTTAATATATAATTTCAATGAAGGATTAAGGTGAATGAGATAAATAAGGAAAGCATATATCACAAAAGCATCAAGATCAAAATCCTAATTCAAAGGCTAAAAGGAGATCACACCACTATAATGGAGGATAGTGAAAGGAAGTAGAAACCCAAAGTGAAGAAACTTCATAGATATCAAATGTTAGACTGATATATTTATAAGGGAAGGAATCACCCAAAAATCACCTTGAATCACCCTAGGTTTTGAGAGAAGAAGCTTCACAATGAAAGAAAATTTTTTCAGGATTCATCGTAAAAAAACTCACTACACCAAAGTAATTCAAAATGTGAAACCTAGATTCATGATGTGAATATCCCTAGTGGAATATACACAAAAAAATATCACCTAAAGATAAAATAACACTGATTTACCTTTTCAGGATGTGAAATTAATTCACGTCTTATATAACATTCATATCATGAAACTATTTCATGGATTCTTCTGGGTGATGGATTCACATCGTGTATTACTTTCACTACATGAATATGTCATGCAGGTAGTACTCACGGAAGAATATTACATAAAATATTGATAATACTTTAACTCAACCCAATCCCAAATAGAATCATTTTTATGACTCATACAAATTTATACCCATACTCCACTATTTCAGAAAAATGTTCATCCCTAAATTTTTTGTCATTTTCCCCAGAAAAAAACATCATACCCAAATAAAAGTCTTAGTCATTGTGGTTTAAGAGAATAAAAACCCAACTAAAAGTGGCTCAACCAAAACTCAAATAGGTAAGTGGTTGAAAAAATATGGGATATTATACATGGGTCCAGGGCTTGTGCCCAAACTAGGGTTACACATGTGAGCAGACGATGATGATAAATTAGATACAATGGAGGTAATGGTGGGTTGGGGTGGGTCTGAGGCTAGTTCATGAATTGGGAGTGAGGAAAGATGTATAAAAAACCAATTTTACTAAAAAATTATTTAAAACCCATTTAAACACACAAATAAAAATTACACATGTTTTGATGGAACATGGGAAATTAGTGATTCATTTGCCTATGTTTATAAAAAATCAGGTAAACTTTGTGTAGGTAAAAAAATTTATTAAATTTTTATTATGAACATCACTAATATATACATGTTTATAAACATATAAAATTAGAAACATTTATAAACAAGGATAGTTAGTAATGATTAAAAATAAGGTTAATTACTGACATGATGTTTCTCCACATTTTTTATGAAATGTAGATAAATTGTTTAGACACATTTATAAACATGACAAAAAATAAAACCAAATAGGCCTAAATGTAATTTTTCATATATTTTTTCATCATTAAACTTCTAGACTCTTGATTATAGATACTTCCTACTAAATAGTTTTTCAAACATACTAGACCTTTGAGACTCTATCGGGAGATCTGAACTTCATATGGTCCCACTACCACTGGTTGAACATCCACTACCTATACACTGAACCAAACCACTTCCTACTAACCAAAATTCCAATAAATGTATTTTTTTGTGAGTAAAATAATGGTATTCTAGAATCAGGATTCACTTCCCAATAGTCTCCCACTTGAATTCTTGTTTCAAGGAAACACTTAATGAAACTCTTCCATCAAATTGTTCCTTCTTCTTATTCTATAGTATGTAGTGATCTTATACTACCTTATATTCACCCAAACCCCATTGAGTCATAATGTTTCCCTATAATTTCTTGAAATAAAATTTTAGTGAAAATTTTCCATGGATTTTGGTTACTGTAGAGACCCAAAGCTTAAAGTACATGGACATTACATTACTCTTGTGGAATATCTAATACATAACGAAAACAGACACACAAGGACTGTAATAGTTCAGTGTCTTTGGAAACTCGGAAAATAATCTTCTAATCGTGGTGAAATATCTTCAACATCTCCCAAAAAGATCTTCCCCTTTTGTTTTCTTACCTAAAACCTTTACTTAAATCCTGGGGAAAAGAAAACATATAAAGGGTGAGCTCAAATACTCAGTAAGGGTAAGCATAGAGAACATAAAACAATCCATAAACATTTGAATGCAAAAACTTGAACATAAAATCTAAACATCAAAATCATGAGCAACGACATAAATCTTGGAAGTACATAAGGAATAGATCATAAAGGAACATTAATCATGATAAACTAGCATGGGAATAAAACATGTAATTATGGAATCCATTAATCACATGTTATGATTTCCATAGTAGCCAAGGAATTGCTTCCAAGACCATCTTGGTGGACAAAGTCCCATTCTGAATCAAGTTCACTCCTCATTCTAGTCCTGTAACACTGAACCAAATTAACTTACCATTCCAGCCATGTCTATCTCATGAGATATAAATCTTTACCCAATGAATTGGAGGGAGATATAGGTCCCACCCATCTCATAATGAAATCAGTATTTTGTGTGCCACAATATAAACATAAATCATTCATCATAACCCAAGAATAAAATGGGTTTCATAAACATTATCCCATCGTAACATAATCCATATAAAAAAAATGGATATCATTTCATCATAAGAAAAGTTAAACCATGTAAATCATAGAGACATTATACTTCAAACATACACATATGAAATAATTTCATCTTAGAAGTAAAATAGTTTTGACAAAACACTTGAAATGAATTCCTGAAGAAAATATCCTTTCTTCTTCTAAATCATTTTCTTTTCACAAAAGGCCATTCAATTTTAAAAGAAAAGGATTATGTTGAAAATAATAATGAAATATTGTATAATAATCTTCATATAAATAAGGCTTTATGAAACTGTAAGAATCTGTTCATGCCGTATAAGTTAAAAAAACATTATCCTCATACTTTTGTCAAAAAAAGTCAAAAACGTTCCTCGTATGGTAAACAAAAGAAAGATTCCTTCCATAAATTGTGGTAAAAGACAAAAATGGGTAAAAAGGAATTTAAACATACATGAAACCACTTTTAGAAAATAGGTACATGGATGATAAATATAACCCCAGTAAATAATTATGAATAAACAATCTCGGATAAAAACGAGATTGGAAAAGTTATCCCTTACCTTAGGTCTGATATGCTTTGTACATATCCGAAACTCCAGTATAATGATTTAAATAATTTCATTGAATTATTATAGAATCATATTTATTGTTATGATGTCATAAATGGTTCACTTATGACTTTATATTACCCGTTCTTTTGTAAATTCCATGTTAAAGCAGCATTTTGGGTAAAATCGTTTTATTTATCATACGTGTTTGGACTTGTTGTTCTTGATATTATTACTTATATCCTGATTTAATTAATTCCATAATGTAAAACATGATTTATATATAATATATATTCATAATATACATATATATATGATATATCGATAAATGGAATGAAATACACTATTCATGGGGACGCTAGGCCATACGTACGCATGAACGATGTTTTCATTTCCTTATTGAATTGAATGGAATTAAGTAGATGACATACATATATATATAAATAAATCCAGTATGATTATTATTTCATATATTTCATGATTACTTATTATATATACTTTATAATCATTCATGAATTGTTAACATGGAGAATGAATCTCATCGCGTCGTGGAGACGGTAGTCCGTACGTACGCACGAGCGATGATATCATTCCCATGATCGTGGAATTATATTGGAGTGTATGTATACTATTTAAGAATCAATATCACTTAAAATAATCATATATAGTTATTATTTACACCATTATACCCATCCAATTAAGGTGGTGGTGGAAAATAGATTACACCACGGCGTGGAGACGGTATTCGGTACGTACGCACGCGCGGTGATTTCGTTTTCCGTAGGATGGATAGATGGTGAAATAGGGTTGTTTCATACTTATAATAAAATATAAGTATATGAGTGATACTAATGTTATTACGTCATAATGAAATAACTAAAGAAGAAGAAGTTTAAGAAGAAATGAACTTGAGAGAATCGGAAGAAGAGATTACCTCTTCTTCGACGCACCTCCTTTAAGCCTTCTCTTAAGGAAGTAGAGTTGGTCTTTTGAGAAGAAAAAAACCTCCATAATGTTTCTAGGGAATTTTAGAAGAGAAATGGGTAGGGCTTGGCCGAGCTTAAAGGCTCAAAAGGGTGTGAAGAGAAGAGGGAAGGGGTGCTCTTTTTATAAGGGAGGAGAGGGGAACCTTTGGAAAAACTTAAAATATTATTTTATAATAAAGTCATATTCAGTTTCTAATAGCTTCAAATTGATTTATTTAGAATCTGATGTGGGGATGGGTCTAAATACTATCAACAAATAGATTTTAGACAGGTTTGGGTCATTATATTAACCTTATCTTTTAGTTTTAACTCTTAGTTAATTAGATTGACATTTACTATGTCACTTTGTATTTTTATATTATATTGTTAATAAACTTACCATATACATCCAAGTGACCCTAAAGTGGTCCATCAATGATACACCTATCCTGCTATAAGTATTTTGGCCGAACCTTATATTTTTAGGAATATAATAACAATAATAATATAAAATCTATTTTAAAAACTATTTTATGTCAATTTAGACACTATTTGGTAATTGATTTTTGTGAAAATCATAACAGAATGATTAGTTAAAAAAATTAATTAAATCAATACTAACATGTAATATTAACCTATAAAATTATTGTAATTCATAAAAAGTCTCAAATTACATTTATTTGGGTATTTATAACATCAATTGTTTCAATATTTCATTAATAAGATAATTAATGCATCATCATTGTGTCATAAATAAATTAAATTATTTAATGTCTAAAAATTATAAATAAAATACCATTATGTATGAAATTTTTTTAGTTTTCTAATGAATATTTATAATCTAATTTATCTTATGTATAAACCTATATTAAAAATTATTTAGTTATTAAACTTTGATTTTAACTATTTTAACCCTTCTTTAAATAAATTAATAATAAATGTCCTAATCTAATCCAAGTGGGCCAAATTGGTCATATTTTATTCCTAAAGTTTTTTTTGGTCGAATTAAACTTATCCAATAGAATTAGGACATGTGTTAGGGTAATAATAATATCATTTTTACCCTTAATTTCCCTATTTACTTTTAACCGTGGTAAATAAAAGTAAAAAGTTATTATTTACCAAAAATTATTTTCATCTTATTGAACCACATTTTATTTCTTGATATTAACCGTGTCACTTGGATTTTTGAAATTCCACTCACAGAAGCGGTAAAATTAAGTTTTATGTGAATTTCCAAATTCTCCTAGGAGGTGGGTAAAAAACGGTGAAAAGTTCAATAAAATTTTTATATATCTAACATTATTATAAAATGACTCCAATGAATTACATTAAACTTATATAGGTATTATGTATAAATTTTGACCTAAAATAAATTTAAATAAAATAAATAATTATTTAAATAAAAAGTCGGTTTTTAAATAGCAACCTTGTGTTTTCACTATTCATCAAAAATAGAAAGTTTTCAGAAAAATACCAAAACTTCACCCTAGGATAATTTCGATATTATGAATCCAAAAATGAAGTCCATTTCAAAAGATAAAATTTATAAAATTTTAAAAAGTGGGTATTACTATTCATAATGGCTAGTTTATATAACATATCGTTGTTTATTGAAACTCGGTATTGCGTACAACACATTCTATCGTGGAAGGTCGCGATTGTGTGTAATGAAAGCCAAGTCAGGGATGCATGTATTTAAAGATCCTTTTGGTGTAGCATACAACACAATACATCAATAAAAATTAAATGAATATTTTTCATAAAATCTCAGGGTGTTACATTCTACCCCCCTTAAAATGAATTTCGCCCTCGAAATTCATCGGGGTTATAAATGGTTTACTACTCGAAAGTTTATTTAATAGAAACCCAAATTGTAAAAAGGAATAAAAAAACCAATCTTTAAAAACTAAAGTATGAAAAGTAATGGTTAACCAAATTAACTAATCTCTTGGTTTCCACATAAGAGAACATAGGTGAAAATATGGATATAGAAGAGATATCTAACCATCATGTTCTGATAGAGAGTGGTAGAGAACATGGCTATGAAAAATCCAACAATCACAAAGCCATAAATTTGTGATGATCTAGGGTACCATCTGATTCATCGGATATAAGGCCACTAGAACAACATTTTGGGTTTTCAAGATCATTTACCTAAAGTTGAAGAATATAAATTAGAAGAAATACTTACTTTATTTTGGTATAATCTCACCGTTTTTCATGCCTTGAACAATTTCCACTTCATCTCTTTAATAAATGAAGTTGAATTTGTCTTTTGCAAAGTTTTAGCAGATCTGGCGATAGAATGATAGGTCATTCCATCTGTCTCAAAGATAAGTTAGCAAAAGTTATATACATAAGTCCATCTATGGTGAGATTAATCATATATGGTTCCAAAATGGATTTATACTTCATCTATCATCCTGTATCATAAAATAAAACTAGTTTCTACTAACCAGGGACTTCCTGTAGGCCAGTGGTAGGAAATAAAGGCATGTCGCACTTCGGTTGTGGGTTCAATTCCCACAGCCTTATCTGACGCGACGGGTTTTCGCCCATCCTGCAGGTTGTCCTTTTTCTAAAACTACATTATTATAACATTCCATCAATAATATAGAAAAAGTACTAGCCTTAAACAATACTAACTTATGTCCAACATAATCCATTACAATCTTTAGGCTTATCCAAAATACTTCTGTCCAAGCTCATAGTATAAAGAAAACGATTACTAAAAAGGTCATATAACAAGCACGTGAATACCATCATTTATCCCTCATATATCACAAGATATATCTTTTTGATCACATTCCAAACATGTAAATACCTTAATATTGTATTCTCAGGAAAAATGAATACCCATTGAACCTTAGTGAAAACATGAGTGTTGTCAAAAGTTAACTCCTTCCACATACCAAAATCCCAAAATTCTGTATACTCGAACCATGATATCACTTAGTCCTTATAACAATCATGATCTCATGAATACAATCAAACATATTATTTCCTCCTTATCTATTCATTCGGTGCATATCATCTTCTTTCCAAAAATATCTGAATAACCTTTCATGGTTACCAGTACCATTCAACATATACTTTCAAATACTTTAGGAAAAACAATAGTGTAACAATCCTTAGATGTTTCTTTATTCCATAGTACTGTTAAATTACTTATAAAACATAACTCTTGATAAACATACAATCATTCCACTACCTTCTTAAACCATTGACCAAGCTTCAACACTTCTTTCATCTCATATATCATTTGTAGTCTCCTCATCATCATCCACATAAATACTACCCATATGACCATGTTGATTCTCTTCATGATATTTTCCCTTAGGGAATTGGTTTGCATAATACCCATACATTCCACATTTAAAACATCTAATCATTGTTGATGTCGTAGCAATACCATTATCCTTATCCATGGTGTTAACTGAACCTTTTCCTTTGCACTTACTGGATTTGTGTCCTTATTTTCCGCACCCAAAGCATCTTCCAGTTCCTTTGAAACATTCTCCTTGATGCCTCTTCCCACATGATTTACATGATAGAAATTGAACTTTCCTTCATATATTATCATCATGAAACTCCATCTTTCTCTTATTATCTTAGTCAGGAAACATACCAAAGTTGAGATTATTGATCATATTATGAGATTGCTGATTAGGCATAATAATGATATGTGGACCTCCAGATCCAATTTCATTCGGTTGCTAATGAATAATATCATTCCATTGTCCACCATATCCTCTATTATCGTGAATCTTCTCGTTCCCATCCATTTTCAAAAACCCAAAAAAAATAGTGTGAGAGGACAAAATCATAATCAAGGGGGATTACCTTCAATAACTAACATCTTAGGTTAAATTCTAAGATCTTTACTATAATTATAGGACTATAACCTATACTTATACTTAACCTTAGGGACATCCCTAGACATACCTTTGAAATATCTCTAGAGATATCACTAAAGTTTTCGAATCCTAGTTTCCTAAGGTTGACTAAACCTTTCCTCTGATACCAACTGTAGAGACCCGAAGCTTGACATATGTGGACGTTACATTACTCTTGGGGAATGTCTAATACATAATGAAAATAGACAAATAAGGACTGTAATAGTTTAGTGTCTTTGGAAACTCTGAAAATAATCTTTTAATCGTGGTGAAAGATCTTCAACATCTCCCATAAAGATCTTCCCGTTTTGTTTTCTTACCTATAACCTTTCTTTAAATCCTGGGGAAAAGAAAACATATAAAGTGTGAGCTCAAATGCTCAGTAAGGTTAAGCATAGAGAACATAAAACAATCCATAAACATTTGAATGCAAAAACTTGAATATAAAATCTAAACATCAAAATCATGAGCAACGACATAAATCTTGGAAGTACATAAGGCATAGATCATAAAGGAACATTAATCATGATAAACTAGCATGGGAATAAAACATGTAATTATGGAATCCATTAAGTGCATGTTATGATTTCCATAGTAGCCAAGGCATTTCTTCCAAGACCATCTTGGTGGACAAAGTCCCATTCTGAATCGTGTTCACTCCTCATTCCAGTCTTGTAACACTGAACCAAATTAACTTACCGTTCCAGCCATGTCTATATCATGAGATATAAATCTTTACCCAATGAATTGGAGGGAGATATAGGTCCCACCCATAACATAATGAAATCATTCTTTCATTTTCCACAGTATAAACATAAATCAATCATCATAACCTAAGAATAAAATGAGTTTCATAAACATCATCCCATCGTAACATAATCCATATAAAAAAAATGGATATCATTTCATCATAAGAAAAGTGAAACCATGTAATTCATAGAGACATTTTACTTGAAACATACACATATGAAATATGTTCATCTTAGATGTAAAATAGTTTTGACAAAACACTTGAAATGAATTATTGAGGAAAATATCCTTTCTTCTTCTAAATCATTTTATTTTCACAAAATGACATTCAATTTTAAAAGAAAAGGATTATGTTGAAAATAATCCTGAAATCTTGTACAGGAAGCTTCATAGAAATAAGGCTTTATGAAACTGTAATAATATGTTCAAGCCGTATAAGTTAAAGAAAACATTATCCTCATACTTTTGTCGAAAAAGTCAAAAATGTTCCTCGTATGGTAAAAAAAAGAAAGATTCCTTCAATAACCTATGGTAAAAGACAAAAATGGGTAAAAAGGACTTTAAAGATACATGAAACCATTTTTAGAAAATTTGGACATGGATGATAAATATAACCTCAGTAAATACTTATGAATAAACAATCTCGGATAAAAACAAGATTGGAAAATTTATCCCTTACCTTAGGTCTGATTTGCTACGTACGTATCCGAACCTCCTGTATAACGATTTAAATAATGTCATTTACTTATTACAGAATCATATTTATTATTATGATGTCATAAATGGTTCACTTATGACATTATATTACCCGTTCTTTGGTAAATTCCATGTTAAAGCAGCATTTTGGGTAAAATCGTTTTATTTATCGTACGTGTTTGGACTTGTTTTTCTTGATATTATTTCATAAAAAGTCTCAAATTACATTTATTTGGCTATTTATAACATCAATTATGTCAATATTTCATTAATAAGATAATTACTGCATCATTATTGTGTCATAAATAAATTAAATTATTAATGTCTAAAAATTATAAATAAAATACCATTACGTAGGAAATATTTTTATTTTTCTAATGAATATTTATAGTTGAATTTATCTTATGTATAACCCTATATTAAAAATTATTTAGTTATTAAACTTTGATTTTAACTATTTTAACCCTTCTTTAAATAAATTAATAATAAATGTCCTAATCTAATGCAAGTGGGACTAAATGGTCATATTTTATTCCTAAGGGTGTTTTTGGTCGAATTACACTTATCCAATAGAATTAGGACGTGTGTTAGGGTAATAATAATATCATTTTTACCCTTAATTACCCTATTTACTTTTAACCGTGGTAAATAAAAGTAAAAAGTTACTATTCACCAAAAATTATTTTCATCTCATTGAACCACATTTTAGTCCTTGATATTAACTGTGTCTCTCGAATTTTTGAAATTCCACTCACAGAAGCGGTAAAATTAAGTTTTATCTAAATTTCCAAATTCTCCTAGGAGGTGGGTAAAAGATGGTGAAAAGTTCAATAAAATTTTTATATATCTAAAATTATTATAAAATGACTCCAATGAATTACATTAAACTTATATAGGTATTATTCATCAATTTTGACCTAAAATAAATTTAAATAAAATAAATAATTATTTAAATAAAAAGTCGGTTTTTAAATAGCAACCGAGTGTTTTCACTATTCATCAAAAATTGAAAGTTTTCAGAAAAATACCAAAAATTCCCCCTAGGCTAATTTCAATATTTTGAATCCAAAAATTAAGTCCATTTAGAAAGATAAAATATATAAAATTTTAAAAAGTGGGTATTACTATTCATAATGGCTAGTTTATATAACATATCGTTGTTTAGTAAAACTCGGTATTGCGTACAACACACGCTATCGTGGAAGGTCACGATTGCGTGTAATGCAAGCCAAGTCAGGGATGCATGTAGTGCAAGCTCCTTTTGGTGTAGCGTACAACACATGACATCAATAAAATTAAAAATAAAATTTTTCATAAAATCTCGGGGTGTTACAGTTACCATTTATCTTATAAAGATTTAACACTTTCTCCTCCAGTATGTTACTCATGAAGTGGTACTTTAGGTTTATATTCATCATTTTTACATAAAAACTCATATTTCTTCCAAGTTAATTTCATTTTTTCTATCACATAAATGAATACCACCTTCATGGGTTCTTCCTAATTCTTGTAACAATTGCTTCAATCAAACCATCTCATCCTCTACTTTTCTTACAACTATTTACTCATATTTTTTTGTCCATATTGTGATAATCTTATGTAATTATGACATCCAACTAACAATTGTTCTTCCATATAAAAACATGAATTTGGTTATTCTATTTTATGTTTCTTAATATCCAATGAATTTTGAGCCAAAAAAATCTTATAATGGAACTCCCTCCCCAAAATAAAGAGCCTCAGTTTTCATTCCTTCTGAATATTGAAGGATCTACTTAATGGCTTCCAAATATTCCTTACCTAGAATAAAAAAAAATTAAAACTATCACTATAAATATAATATATGATCGGGTACCAATCATATTATATATTAAACTTTTGATAGATGAAGAGTATGTCACTCTCTCTATGTACTGACATTCATCTCCCATTCCTAGTGCTTGTGTTTTTTATAGTTTCAAGTGTTTGGAAATATGATTAAATACTATTTTACATCCTATCATTTTGAATATAATATATCCTAGATAGCACCAAATTTTTGGCTTTCCAATCTCTCTTGACCCTAATCCCTAATATCTTCTTATCTTCTCCAAAATCTATCATCTTAAAAATTATAGATAACATAAACTTTAATGTATGAAACTTTCCTTCATATATCCCAACTAGAAACATTCCACCAACATACAAAAGTGATATAATGAAATTATCATCATCACATTACTTCTGGTAATAGTAGTAATCATATTTTTCATCAACCAAATCATAATTCTGACATAAATAAGTTGAATTTATAAATCCATTGTCACAATGCTTAGTTCAATCCATACGATGTTTTCTTCAATTTACATACCAAATTTTGGTTTTCATCAGCTATGAAACCTACTAGATTCACCATGTAAATTTCTTCCTCTAACCACCATAAAGGAAAACTATATTAACATATATTTGTTTGATATATAAATTTTCAAATTCTATAATATAACGAACTATATCAATGGTATAATGTTTAAATATTGGTGATAATATTTCAAATAAATCAACCCCTTCATTATGTTGAAAACTTTTAACAACAAGCCATGATTTATAGCTTTTCTTTCTAATAGCCTCTTTCCTAACACAGTAAACCCACTTATTCTCAAGATATATTTTCCCTTCCAAAATTTCAGTCATCTCCCAAGTTCTTTTGAACTTTAGTGAATTTATCCATTCATTCATAGTTGAATCTCGCTGTTTTTATTCACTAAGAAATTCCTTTTACTTTGGACATTCGAATTCTCAAAAATCTATTGGAATGAGAGAATTTATTTTATCCCCAAACAATTTGATCCACTCTTCTTATTCTAGTTGATCGCTTCAACTGAATTCACTACTATGAACATCTTATCTTAGATCTATCTTCTGATGTATGAATTTTCAATACTCTCATAACTGAATCTAAAACATCTTGTTCTCCCACTTAAACTTTATCCATTCTAAAAATTTCTAGAAGATATTTTATTAGAATTTCCCTTGTACTTATGGTTATTTCCACACTCACATCTGAGTTCTTCAAAAGTTGTTCACTTTTGGGAACTTTAATCCAATCAAGTTGGACTTTAATAGTTTATTATTTCTCAACTTCATTCTCTTACAAGTTTCATTCTTTCTATAAAAATTTATCATTGAACAGAAAATATATCTTCCTAATGACTTATCAAATTTCACTAACCCATAATTGATACCCAAAATTTTCATCATCATATCTGATGAAAAGAAAAATATTAAATTTATATTCAAGTTTACCTCTATCCTTAATATTTATATGTACATGTTATAAAAAAATAAAGAACTTAAGATGGTGATTTTTTTTGTTTTCCAAACTATAATTCCATCAGAATTTCATGAATAATTACTAATTATGGGCTTCTATTGGTGAGATATTCCATAGTTTTGAGTGCCTCAACCCAAACCACCTTATTCATTTATAATTGTAACCTTAAAATCCAATATTTCTCTGTTAAATTCCTCTTAATTCTTTCATACACTCCATTTTTATATGGATTTTTTGGCACCATCTTCTCATGCCTTATTTACTTATTATTGTGGAATTTTTGAAAGTTTTATATAGTGTACTCATTGTAACACCCTAACTTGAACTACCAGGTTTGATCTAGAGGTCCACAAGACCTTATAAACACATACCCTTATTCAAGAGGCTATTATCTTATAGAAAGTCTCCAAATTTCATTAGTGGGGAGAATATACCCTCAGTAATAATAGTCATACAGAATAAAAATAAATTAAAATATAACAATTCAGAGTATAATGGAAGAAGATAAATACTAATAATGTAATAATAAAATGTCACCCATGTAATACATGTAAATAAACCAATATCCAAAATTTTTAATCCAAAACAAATTATGCATGGTATAAAAATATATAAAGTGTTTGTAAATAAAACAAAGAAACATTATAGAATCATTCAGAGTATATCTTGGTATCACCGCCAAATCCATGCTCCCTAACTCAACCATCTACCATGGCCCCCTTTCCCTTATCTGGATCCCTATACATGAATTATACACATTTTTCAAGATTATCTTAAAAGTTATAAGTAATAAAATATAGTAGTATACCACTAATTCATCCTTAAAATGTGTGAACGGGTATAATAGGTTTATTTTATAAAAAAATAAATGTGAAAGAAAGAATAAAAAATCATATGTATAGCCCTGATGTGATAACCAATCCACCAAGATCCATATCCATACTTTTCTCAGACCCATTCCAGAAGGATAATAGAAGGATGTTGGAAGTGATCAAGAACTAGCCACAAGGCTAGTGAACATGTTACTCTACTTCGTCAACGTATCGATTAAACATGATACTAGGAATAAAAAAGGTTATGACATTCCCCTACCATGTTCTTAGGTATATCATCTCAATTGTCTCAATTAATACATAGTCCCCCTCTAAGGGACAATCATATAACAATAGTACACTTGTTCCAAGTAAAATGAAAAATACCTCGAATGGCATTGTAATTATGTATAACTGGGTAGAGAATGTAATAGAAAATCATAGCATGGAATCATGAGAATCTTTAGAAAGATTCATAAGCATGTGTGTAATAACCAGGTTCTTCTTTTTAGGTATGTTTTTTCTTTTCTGGTCATTTTTGAGAAAAAGAGGAAATTCTAGAAAATTTCTAAGTACACGTAATGTACTTCCTTGCCATAGGAGGCGGTGTGTTGGCCGTGTAGTAGCCACACACACGGGCATGTGGGGGTGATTTGGAGGCCACTTAAAGCAGAGTATGGAAAAGGTGAGTACACACCATGTACTTTCTTTTTTTCATTAAACGCATTGGGTCGCATCTAATTGCCAAAAGACTCTCCTTCTAGGTCTCGTTCGTCTGAGAGAATCCATACGGTTTTGGATCTTTGACAAACCCCTAAGCCTATGTCTTTCCTCTGATTTGAACACTGTTGGTTGCGTTGGAACCGCATCGGTGAGTTCTCTCTTCTTCTTGAGCCTCATTTCATGATTACTCTTCTTTTCCAAGTTATCGTGGGTTGAACATTTTATATGTTTTATTAGATCTAAAATTTTATAAGGAGATTCATGCTTCAAGGTTCAAGTATAGCGATCTCCTAACGTCAAGGTAGGTGGTTTTTGCCTTTCCATTCGAAGTCTTTGAGTATTATGCGCATATTTCACCAATAACCTTGGATGGGGTATTGCATGTTTATTTTTTTACCCATGTTGTTTTCCTACCATGATTGTATGCTTGAGTAGAGGTAATTTGGATATGAATAGGGTTGATTGCTATGCTTTGGATGTATTACCCTTGCATGTTCTATTTATGACTGTTTGGTCCTCTTTAGTCAGTTTGGCTGCCTTTCCTGTTTTCCATGCCTGTTGTTGTAGGATGGAGAGTTTGTATTCTGACATGCTTGTTATGTTGTAGACTATTTATACAAGTAGTTTCATAGGTTTACTTGGCCATATTACACTGCTATGCTCGTTGACCTACACAGGGCTGTGAGAACCTGGTGTGGTAGACTATAAGGGGAATTGACCGGGTGAGCTTCCTCAGAGAGTCTTTGAGCACTTTTTTCTATAAGGGAGATTGACCGAGTGAGAATCCTCAGATATCCTAGAACCACTTGGGGATAAAAGGGGAATTGACCAAGTGATCTTCCTTAGATATTCCTTGATTGCTTTAGACTATAAGGGGATTAATTGCGTGAGCTTCCTCATAGAGTCTTTGTTTTAGTTGTATGACCTAGGCTATAAGTGGAATTGACCGAGTGAGATTCCTTATAGAGTCCTAGAACTTGGGGATACAAAGGGAATTGACCGTGTGAGCTTCTTCAGAGATTCCATGACTACCCTAGACTATACGGGGAATGGACTGTGTGAGCTTCTTCAGAGAGTCTTACTTTCGCTTTGACTATAATGGGAATTGACTTTGAGTGCTTCCTCAGAGAGTCTTATTATTATATTTTGACTGAATCAGAGGGATTAGGTTGAGTGCACTACCCAGAGGGTTGCTTTTACTTCCTAGGTAGGACTAGAGGGGATGGCTATGAGTACTTACCAGAGGGTTACTTGTTTGAGGTTTAGCTATTTGTTTCACTGTTGCTTGATATTGAAACTGTGGATTGTTTTCTTCTGATTACTTTCTTGTTTACTGTTTTCTGTACTTTTACCTGCTATATATTCACTAATTGTTAGGCACAGATCTTTGGGTGGTTTCCTACTATTATTTAGTCTCACACTATGTTTGGGCCATGCTTTTGGGCCCAAACAGCATATATTATTGTAGGTATAGATAAGGGAAAGTTCCCTTCTACTTTAGGTACTTGATTTGCTGTGGAGTTTGGGAGCATGGGAACAAGCTTAGGCTTGCTATGCTAAGGAGCTATTTATCTTTATTTTTGTACTTTGTTTTAGCACTGTTTTTATTTCCAGCATTGTGACTTGTTTGGTAGATTTCCTAGACATATGTATCATTAATCATTTATATATATACATATGCTCCAGTTGTTTATTATTCCAGTCTTCCGTTGTTTAATGTTGTTGGATATTTACTGCTTTCTCTATTGTATGTATTTGTTTACTTCTACTATTTACCCTACCAATGAGGGCATAGTTAACCCACTATCACACCCAAGGCCCCCTCTACTAGTTGGCAGCCTCTGATGTTTGTGGAAATGTTCTTGAGGCCATGTGACCAACCAGGTACGGGGCGCCTCTGGGTGGCTTCTATAATTGGGACGTTACAAAGTGGTATCAGAGGATTTCTTTTCTCTTGACTTATTGTATGCAGGCTTTAGCTAGGGATTGGATAGAATTAGTAATTGGTATTAAGTTGTGCCCAAGAGTAGCTAACCCATGTACAGGGAAAAGCTAATCTACCTTGTTAATTGTAATCTTTCTGGTTTTTCAATTATTATAGTTTATTTGACTTCACCTTGAGTGATTCACATGATTTGTGCAGCTGTTGTTGGTATTATTGAGGTTCTATTTCTATATAAACATGATGAGATGAGGGTATTCCATCTCATTTATCATATAGGAACTTGCTAGAAATCACATGTCATGCATTTTTTCCATGCCATCTAGGATGCATTAGTGATTGCATGTTGTTGTGATAGATGTTGTGTAAAATATGCATGTTGTTGTGATAGTTGCCTTGATAAAATACCTATTGTTTCATAGGGTATTGTTTTGTGTAAAGTTTTGATTGAATGGATGCCAAACTTTGGTTCTTGAGGTGTTATGGGCCCCCGTGGACCGTAATTTGGTGGATCATTGCCTTTTTTCCATGTTATAACATTTATAAGATTCCAGACATTGATTTGTGGGCAGTGGGCCCCCACGGATCAGAATTTGGCACTTTTAGTGTTTGTTTCTATGTTTTCTGGGTCCCGGAGTAGTATTGGAGGCTTACTGTCCGTAAAAACCTAGAATACAAGTCATGTAGTGTTAAGTACATGCCATGTGTTCTTCTGTTCAGGAAGAAACTATTTTTATTAAGTACACATTGTGTACTTTATGTACACACCATGTAGTCTCTGACTGTGTCATAGGCCGTGTGGGCAGAGACACGAGATGGGGAATGTCTGGTGGGAACATATCGTGTACTAGAAAAACACACCGTGTAGTGTCGACCCTGTGTCCCCCTGTGTAACTAAAAACACGAACAGATAAGACCTTAAGCTATACACATCGTGTCCGCATTGAAAACCCCATGTAGTCTGACCTAGGTATTCGGCCGTGTCACGAACAACATGGGTTGGTTTTACCCTTTCACGTACATGTCGTGTCCGCCTTGAACATGTCGTGTAGTCTAACCCAGGTACCCAGTCATGTCACAAACAACATGGATCAGTGTTATCCCTTCACAAAAACATCATGTCCATTCGGAAAATGCTATGTAATGTGAACTGTGTGTCAGGTTGGGTCACTAACAACACGGGAAAGGTGAAGCTTGTCTAGTACACGCCATGTCTACCTTGTACACACTGTGTAGTCTTTCCTTAGGAGAGTCGTGTGGCATAACCGTGTAGAAGGAATCGGACATGGGAAGAGGATTCAAGTACACGTCATGTGTTATGACAACATGTCATGTGTTTTGGGTGTTACACAACCAATTTAGGCAGGAGTACACGCCCATGTAAATGGCTTCAGAAAACACACTGTGTAATAAATATACATTCCATGTAGTCATGTTCTGTAAAACATGAGTGCTTTCTATATCATGTTCCCTTCTTACACTCCTTGTTTTTAGTCCTTGATAATCTTGATCTAAGGTGTGTTCTTTACCTTGCAGAGTCATGCCACTGAGACATTCTCCATTTGTACACCAATTTCCAGGCGGTGATCAGACACCAGATATGGCTATTCAGGGGATTCCCATAGATTTACATTTATTGCTGTCATGGAGATCCTTGGGCTCTGCATCTTTTATTCTTTTGATATCTTAACGCTAGACACTCCTTTGGGGACTATAATGTCTAGTGTACGTTAGTGCATAGATTTCTCTCTACAGGTAGGTGGATGCCACTTTTTATGAGACCTTTATATCCTAGGGATGACAGGCTATGATGTAATTCTTGGAATGGACTAGCTAGTTTCTTTCCAGGCAGTCGTCGACTGTTATCGCTGTAGTGTGAGTTTCATATCACCAGAGGGTGGATCCTTTCTTCATAGGGGTGAGTGGGATGTCCAGGTGAGCAGAGCAGGTCCTAAGCATCATGGTTTGGGAGGAGTTACAGCCCAAATTTCTAGTCTATATCTGGATGAACAGGGGACTTCATAGTTAGACTTTCCTCCAGTGGTGGATATTTTTAGATATTTATTTCCAGATGACTTTTCAGGTTTGCCTCTGGAGAATGAGTAAGACTTCTCGATTGAGCTTGTTCCAGGAGCGGCACTACTATCCATTCCTCCTTATAGGATGGCTACACCTGAGTTTCAAGAGATCAAGAAGCAGTTGGAGGAGTTCCAGGAAAAGGGTTTCATCTGACCCAGTACTTCTCCTTGGGGTTCGCCTATCCTGTTTGCAAAGAAGGAAAATGGCACCCTCAAGCTTTGTGTGGACTATCGGAAGTTTAACCAGTTGATGGTCAAGAACTGATATCCCTTTCCCAGGATCGATGATCTCTTTTATTTTCTTCAAGGAGCCCGAGTGTTCTCAAAGATTGACTTGAGGACCGGTTATCATCATTTTCTCATTAGACCATTAGATATACCTCTTACAGCCTTCTAGAGCAGTTATGGTCTATAAAAGTACATGGTTATATAGTTCGGTCTCACGAACGCACCTTCATTTTTCATGGAAATGATGAACCGAGTGTTCCATCCATACTTGGATTCTTTCGTGGTGGTCTTTGTGGATGATATCTTGGTGTACTCTCACACTCAACATGACCATGATACCCATCTTGAGATATTTTTGAGTACACTGAGGGAGCATCAGTTATATGCTAAGCTCTTAAAGTGCCACTTTTGGATGGATCAGATTCACTTCCTGGGTCATGATATCTCAGAGGCAGGAGTATCAATAGACCCAGAGAAAGTGAGAGTTTTAGTCTCCTGGGAGCATTTGAAGAACATATTTGAGGTGTGGAGTTTTCTAGGGATAGCTGGATACTACAGATGTTTTATACAGTACTTTTCATGCTTAGCAGCATCACTGACAGGTCTGACAAAGAAGGGTGTGATGTTCTTATGGTCATATTCTTATGAGTCAGCCTTTCAGGAGATAAAAGGGTGGTTGAATTCAGCACTGATACTAGTCTTTCCAGATCCGGGAAAGAGTTATAATGTTTACTATGATGCATCAGGTATCGGGCTAGGAGTTGTGCTTATGCAGGGAGATGGAGTCGTTGCATATGGGTCTCGGTAGTTGAGGCCACATGAGAGGAATTACCCAACGCAAGATCTAGATTTGGTAGCTGTTGTTCATGCCTTATGTTGTTGGAGACATTATCTTCTCAGAGAGCACTTTGTGGTTTTCACCGACCATAAGAGCCTCAAGTACATTTTCACTCAGCATGATCTGAATTTGAGACATCAAAGGTGGGTTGAGTACCTACAGTACTTTGACTTTGAGCTTGCCTATACGATTGGGAAGGGCAACCCAGTGGCTGATGCGTTGAGTAGGAGGACTCAGATACAGGTTGTTCAGGAGGCCAGTAGTGAGTGGTAGCTTATGGATCTATTCTCTAAGATTCATTTGGTGGTGCACGATAGTCAGGGGAAGACGTTTCTTTATTCTGTAGCTATTACCTCTACTCTTATGGATTGAGTTTGAATGAGGAATCTATCCGATTATGAAGGCCTAGTCCTAAGAGAGAGTGTGTTAGGAGAGGATTCTATTCCTGGATGTACCATAGGTGAGGATGAGATCTTACATTTGTAGGGGCGCGTATGGGTGCCAGTAGATATATGCGTGGAGCTGATGCGGGATTTTCATTCCTTAGTTTGGGCAGTTCATCCTGGTGTCACAAAGATGTATCGTGATCTACACTGTCAGTATTGGTGGCCTGGTATAAAGAGGGATGTTTCTGGTTTTGTCTTGAGATGTTCCACTTGTCAGTAGGTGAAGGCAGAGGATTAGCAACCAGTAGGGATTTTACAGCAGTTGCCCATTCCCGAGTGGAAGTGGAATGACGTCGCGATGGACTTCGTGACCGGTTTTCCAAGGTCTCCTCAAGGGAATGATGTTTTTTGGATTTTCATTGACAGACTCCTAAAGGTTGCTCACTTCTTGATGATCAAGGAGACATTTAGTGTTGATGAGCTGGGATGGTTGTACATCTGAGATATTGTATGTCTACCTAGAGTTCCACACTCCATAATTTCATATAGGGATTCATGTTTTACTTCTCAGGTTTTTCATGGGATTCAGAAGGCTTTGGATATACAGGTACTTTTGATTATAGATTACCATCCCCATACAGATTTCCAGTCCGAGCGTACCATTCAGGTGCTTGAGGACATCCTCCGAGCATGCATTCTGGATTTTGGAGGTTTTGGGGAGAAGCATATACCTCTTGTGGAGTGTGCCTACAACAACAGTTTTCAAGAAACTATTCATATGGAACCTTATGAGGCTTTGTATGGTAGTCCATGCCTATCACCCTTATGTTGGCTGGAGGCAGGAAAGGCAACTTTTTTGGGACCTCATCTTTTTCAGGAGACCATAGAGTACATAGAGTTGATTCGGAAGAGGATGGCTACTACACAGTCTTGAAAAAAAGTCTTATGCTGATCAGCAGAGAGGACCTTTGGAATTCGAGGTCGTGGATCTGGTTTTCCTGCGTGTCACACTGAGGTTGGGACACAAGAGGATTAGGAGACAGGGTAAGCTTTCACCGAGGTACGTCGGGCCATTTGAGGTGTTGGAGAGAGTTGGGCCGGTTGCCTATCGGTTTCAGTTACCTCAGAGGAACCAATCTATGCATGATGTCTTTCACGTTTCTCAGCTTCGACATTACTTTTCAGACAGGTCTCATGTCTTTCAACCCGAGGAGGTTGATCTCAAAGTGGATGTGTCATTTGAGGATAATCCTATCCGGATTGTGGATTGCAATACAAAGGTTCTCTGTGGTTGATATGTTCCTCTGGTACGAGTGATATAGTGGCACGGGCGGGTACAGGACGAGACTTAGGAGAGGGAGGCTGATGTACGAGCTCAGTGGCTGGAACTGTTCGGGGTTTCTTATTCTAAGCAGTGCTAGGGAAATTAAGGGACGAATTTCTTTAAGGGGGGAAGTTTGTAAGAATGCGGATCTTTTTTTCAGGTATTTTTTTCCTTTTCTGGCCATTTTTGAGAAAAGGAGGAAATTATGTAAATTTTCTAAGTACACACCATGTACTTTATGAGTATACAACATGTACTTCCTTGTCGCAGGAGTTCGTTTGTTGGCCGTGTAGTAGCCACACACATAGCCATGTGGGAGTGACTTGGAAGCTGCTTAAAGTGGAGTTTAAAAATGGTGAGTAAACGCCTTGTACGTTCTTTTTTTTCATTAAACACACCAGGGTCACGTCTAATCGCTAGAAGACTCTCCTTCTAGGTCTCGTTTGTTTGAGAGAATCCGTACGGCCACGGATCTTTGACAAACCCCCAAGCTTCCATCCATCCTCCAATTTGAACACAGTTGGTTGCGTTGGAACCACGTCGGTGAGTTCTCTCTTCTGTTTGATCCTCATTTCATGATTCCTCTTCTTTTTCAAGTTATCGTGGGTTTAACGTTTTATCCATTTTTTAGATATATTATGTTATAAGGAGATTCAAGCTTTGAGGTTAAAGTATAGAGATCTTCTAATGTCTAGGTAGGTGGTTTGTGCATTTCCATTCGAAATCTTTGAGAATTATGTGCAAATTCCACCAATAACCTTGGACTGGGTATTGTGTGTTTACCGTTTTACCCCTGTTTTTTTTCTTCCATGCTTGTATGCTTGAGTATAGGTAATTTGGATATGAATAGGGTTGATTTCTATGCTTTGGATGTATTTCCCTTGCATGTTCTGTTTACGACCGTTTCATCCTGTTCAGCCAGTTTGGCTCCCTTGCTTGTTTTCCATGCCTATTGTTGTAGGATGGAGATTTTGTATTATGAAATGATTGTTATGTTGTAGACTATTTATCCAAGTAGTTAAGTAGGTTTACTTGTCCATATTACACTACTATGGTCATTGACCTACATAGGGCTGTGAGAACCTGGTGTAGTAGACTATAAGGGGAATTGACCAGGTGAGCTTCCTCAGAGAGTCTTTGAGAAATTTTGGCTATAAGGGGGATTGACCGAGTGAGCATCCTCAGAGAGCCTAGAACCACTTGGGGCTATAAAGGGAATTAACCTATTGAGCTTCCTCAGAGAATCCTTGATTGCTTTAGACTATAAAGGGATTGACTGCATGAGCTTCCTCAGAGAGTCTTTGTTTTAATTGCACGACCTGGGCTATAAGGGGAATTGACCAAGTGAGCATCCTCAGAGAGTCCTAGACCTTCGGGATATAAGATGAATTGATTGTGTGAGCTTCCTAAAAGATTCATTGACTACCCTAGACTATACGGGGAATGGACTGTGTGAGCTTCCTCAAAGAGTCTTGTTTTACATTTGACTATAAGGGGAATTGACTGTGAGCGCTTCCTCAGAGAGTCTTATTATAATCTTATGACTGAACCAGAGGGGTTAGGCTGAGTGCACTACCCAGAGGGTTGCTTGTACTTACTAGGTATGACCAGAGGGGATGGCTGTGAGTACTTCCCATAGGGTTACCTGTTTGAGGTTTAGCTATTTGTTTCAATGTTTCTTGATATTGAAATTGTGGATTGTTTACTGCTGAGCACTTTCTTGTTTACTGTTTTCTGTACTTTTACCTTCCATATATTCACCAACTATTAGGCACAGATCTTTGGGTGGTTTCCTACTGGGATTTAGTCTCACACCCTATTTGGGCCATGCTTTTGGGCCCAAACAGATTATATTGTTGCAGGTACAGATAAGGTCAAGTTCCCTTCTACTTCAGGTACTTGATTTGCTATGGAGATGGGGAGAATGGGACCAAGCTTAGGCTTGTGATGCTAAGGAGCTATTTATCTTTATTTTTGTACTTTGTTTTAGCATTGTTTGTATATCCATCATTGTGGCTTGTTTGGATGCTTTCCTAGACATATGTATCATGCATAATTTAAATATATACATATGCTCCAGCTGTTTATTATTCCAGTATTCCATTGTTTACTATTGTTGGATATTTACTACTTCCACTATTGTATGTATTCGTTTCCTTCCGCTGTGTACCCTTCCAATGAGGGCATAGTTTCCCCACTATCACACCCAATATCCTCACTGCTAGTCGGTATCCTCTGGTGTTCAGGGAAATGCACTTGAGGCCAGGTGACCAACCGGGTACGGGGCACCTCTGGGTGGCATCCAGAACCGGGACTTTTCAATGTGATCAAGATATAACATTAAAACAAGCTATATAATCATACTCATGGCATTAATAATAAAAAATGGGTCTCACGATCTACAAACACACCCATAAGTGATCACTATCGTGAAAGAGAATACAAGTTATCCCGCACAAGTATCACATCAAGGAAACAGGAGAATACAGGATCCCCAAATGGTAAGAAACTTCTTAAATTAATCATATTGATTAATTAATCTAATATTATTAAAAATATAAAAATCTTGAATCACATTGTGCACCCATAGAGAACTATCTCACATGTCAAGGATGTATATCTCAGGTTTTGGTTCACCAAGAAGAAGTTTAGGAAAAAGAACCAAGAATATTATAGGCCAAGAAAGGTAGTTCTAGAATCACATAACTAACAGATTATATCAATAGAACTTATTTCAAGATATTTAAAATAATTGGATGTCAGTTCAATAGATTCATTATCGATTAAATAATGAATCGTGAATTCCTCATCAAATCTAGTAGAGAACGTCGGGTCTAACCAATTAACATCAATCCAGAATTATCTATCATTGGAAATGAGATCCAGGATGATATTTAAGAAGAATAAGGTCCCAGTATGTCCAATCTATTATAACATACCTAAAAACATCAATTTTTAAAGATAAATCTTGCTTCATTCAAGGGTATTTCATTGAAACGTCAAAAACTATCTCCATTTTAGTAGTGATAAAAGGATTCATTATTAGATGGAATTTTTATCCATATATGGGGAAATAAAATTTAAAATCTATGATTCATATCAAGGTAATATAGGATAATCTAGAAGAAACTAATACAATAGAATTTTTTGCATCACATACCTTAATTCTTGGTCAACAAGTCACTTGGATCCATTGGAATCATGCTTTAGTGGAGAGTAATTCATTAAGGAAGGCTAAAGGATTATAGATATTTAATAGGGATTCCAATATAACAATTAATGGGTCAAATAGACTATTAATTGTAATTAAAGAGTATTTGTGGATCAATAAATTCAAATTCACAAGGTTTAGGTGCATGGTTTTTTAAATTGTGCACCAACCATAAAAGGCAATCTATATAACAAGCCTATTCTATTACAAGTTAATACTTGATTTATTACAAAAAATTAAACTTAATACAACCCAAAAGATCAATAAGTCTAGTGAATTTTGGAATTAGTTACGTAACATAACCTGTTGAACATAGGATACAATAACACTATTAAAAACTTCCTTAACATGCTTTATTGAAAACTTCTTTAACATGCACAAAATACTCCTTCGAACTTAAAAATTCATGGTATAAATTGGGAAAATACATAATAAAGGGTTGATATATAAATAAAAATAAGGTAATAAACATGTCATAAGTGATACATGTTAGAAAACAGGCATATCAATGAGGAATAAAAGAAACATGAGTAATAATGCATGATATAACATGATAATCATAACATGGGAAATGTGGCAACAACTTAAAACACTGAATCATAAACATAGGTCAAGGATAAACCACCAATAATTCATGGTGGAAAATTCTCATAAGGGAATCAAGTAAAAAAATGTCCCAACATGACGAATCATGATACAAAACATTACCCATGGCATTGGGGTGCTATCTGGGCACACCCATCATAATCATTTCATTTTCATACATAAGTGTGCCACATAGATCATACGACATGGAATCATTCATTGTCATAATTTATTCAAAAATTAAGGAATGTAGAATAAATACATGTAAGTACCCATTCAATAAGTATATGTGAATAAATTTTAATATCCTTAATATAATAATAGGTATGGTATTCACTACACAATTGGTTTTGGCATGGAAAATTGGGGTGAAATTTTGGCAGCATAACGGTGTTACTTAAAAATTCATAAAAATGGTAGATGATAGAAAAAATGGTATCTCGTTATTTTTTTATAAAATGGATATTAATAGGGACATGTAAAATAATATCTAAATGTTATAAATTTGGAAATATATGGCATAATTTAATGAAGAAACATGAACAGAGAAAAGA
Organism: Viscum album; assembly: GCA_963277665.1. NCBI lineage: Eukaryota > Viridiplantae > Streptophyta > Magnoliopsida > Santalales > Viscaceae > Viscum > Viscum album. The sequence goes on from OY728123.1 coordinate 352,841,157, forward strand.
ATCCTTACGAAATTTAGGCATGGTAACGGATTTTCATAAAGAATCATTGGAGGATTAATGAGAGTGAAAGGAATATATCATCATTTATAAATGAAATGTAAATTAATGGGAGTATTTAATGTAATATTCCATAATAATCAAATGATAAGTAAAAGAAATAACATAAAAGGAGTTCTCGATAAAAGTGGAGAATGGAAGATCTCTTGCTTGAGTGTATGACTATAAAGGATTTGGAGGGGATTCTAGAAAGCTTGGGGACACCTTGGGAGGACTCTATGAAGTGTAGGGAAGAGTTTCTACATGATCAAAGGATTTTTAGTGAAGATAAATGGGATATTTTTTGGGTTTATATAGGAAAAGAGGGATATTTCTTTATTATTTTTGTTTTTGATTCTACATAATAAAATATCCAAAACCACAAACCATCTCATGGTTTCTTCCAATGGTTTATATCAAACGGTAGTGGTTCTTATTATTTTATCATTAAAAGGACCAAACTTATTAATATATTACCTATGGTGATGTGGTGGTGAGTCACACTCTTTAAGAAATAATTTTAAAATTTTAAAATATATTATAAGTCTTGGAGGATTCACAATGGCTTTAAAAAATAAATCAAATAGACTTAAAATCACATTATTTTAAATTTAAAATATTTATTTGGTCGTGTATTCTATTTATATTACTTAATACATCTCTTTTGGTCCATTGTGATGTCATAAAACACAAAGTATATTTATACGGTATTTAATTTTTACCTGAAAGTTCGATTGTCTCAGAAAATTATGAAAAATTTATGATTGGATAATTTCAACATCCTGATTAAAAAAATAATATTCATTTTATATAATTAATTTTATAAATATTTTAATTTTCACTTCTAAAATAAAAACCAACATTTATTAAAAATAAAGGGTTTTTGGACAATAACATTTTTTGAACCCTTACAAAAATTAAATTTGACTTCATAAAAAATATATGATCATTTATATTTAATAATAACATTGTCTTAAAATATTATTTATTTCAAGGATCCATTAATTAATAAAATTATATTTTTTTAATTGAATTTAAATATTAACCAAAATCGCTATTTTTTATTGAATCAAAATAAAAAACATTTATAAAGTAACAATAATAGGATAGAAATATATTCATTATTCTATAAAAAATAATATAAATATTCATATTGATAGGGTATTGTTACAAATATATTTAATATACTAGAAAACATCCTAATGGTAAGGTGCGTGATGGTGGGACTTTCTTGGGGTGGTTCGGCGAACATGGTTTGGGCCATGAACTTGATGAGATTGAACTTCTCTCGTAAACGGTTTCGCTCATGATTAAGTTATTGGATCTAATATTGGTATGGGTCAATGGAAAATCCCAGAAATGTTATATCCTTAGAAGCTTTGATAAATGAGTTTCATAGGGTACGATCCTACTGGTTGAGGCCATCACTTCCTTTGTCTATGACAGTTGGATTTTTTAAAACCCTATATTTATACTAATCATTTTATCATTGTTAAATGGTTATATTATCAATAGTAATGATTCTGAACGGTCAATTAAATCCAATGGAAATAATAATAAATAAGAAGTGAATGTTTTTTCTATAACCATATTATATAATAAGATATTTGATAAAAAAGCAAGGGTAATTTTATTTATAATAGTTCGGGTCATTATAATCTTCCCCCCTTAAGAAATTCCACCCCCGAAATTTTATTCTCTCGTACTTAAAAAATTAGGGAAAATATGTTTCATCACTTCCTCCGGTTCCCATATTTCTTCTTAATACTTTTTTGTTTCTCCACAACACGTTGACTATGTCTATTTTCATATTTCGTATAACTTTTCCTCTATGATCTAAGATCTTCATCTATTTCTCCTCATAGGAAATGTCATTATCCAAAAGTACTACCTCTGGATTGAGTACATGTGATGGGTCTAGTGTGTGTTTTCTCAATATGGATACATAGAATGCATTATGTACTTGAGATAGATTTGGTGGGAGTTCTAGTCGATAATACACAACTCTGATATGATCAAGGATCTTAAAAGGGATTATGTACCTTGGGATAAGCTTTCCATTATTCCCAAATATCATCACTATCTTCTATAGAGATATATGGAGGAATAACATGTCTCTAATATCAAACTCTAGGTATCATTGATGATTGTTAGCATTGCTCTTTTGTCAACTCTTATTAGCCTTTATTTGATGATGAATGGTTTTAACATTCTCCACCATTTACTTAACTATTTCAAGAACTAATAGTTTTCATTCACCAACTTTATCACAACATATAGGTGTCTTGTACCTCTTCCCATAAAGTGCTTTATAGGGAGATATTTGGATGCTTGAGTGGAAACTATTTTTGTATGAGAACTCGACCAGAGTAAAATGTTGGTCCCATCCTCCCTTGAATTTAATTTATAATGAACTCAACATGTACTCAATTTTTTGGATAGTATACTCAAATTTTCCATCAGTTTGAGGGTGAAAAGTTGTGCTGAAGTTTATTTTGGTGTTTAGATCATGTTGGATACTTTTCCAGAACATGGAGGTGAATCATGGATCTTGATCGAACACAATTGATATTAGAATTCCATGAAACCTCACCACTTATCGGATTTATATCCATGAAATTTTATCTAGTGATAAATCCTATTGAATCAAAATGAAGTGTGTGGTCTTTGTAAGATGATCCATAAAAACCCAGATAGAATTGTTTCCTTTGGATGTCTTGGGAAATCCGGTGAAAAAGTCTATTGTGATATTTTTCCATTTCCATGTTGGTGTGGGTAATGGTCACATCATCCCATTATACTTCTTCCTTTCAGACTTCACTTGTTGATATACCAATCACTTTGATGTATTATAAGCTATCTTCTTCTCCATGGAGTACCACCAATAGTTCTCTCATAGATATTGATACATCTTTATGTTTCCTGGATGAATGGAGAAATTCAGACTATGTGTATCATCCAATAGTTCCTTATTTAACTTACGATTTGATATAACACATATTCTTGACCCAGATCTCACAATTCTATCTTCATTAACATTGAACCCCAAGGATTTACCTTTTATTATAGTTTCCAATTTATTATAAATCCCCACATCATCTTTCTGAGAATCCTTTAACCTTTCAAGAAGATATGATTGATAAATTATTTGTGAAAGTATTGACTATGTTCCTTCCTTTATGATTCCCATGTTTATCCTATTCAATTCTAAGAACATTGGATCCTTCTCAATTCTCATAAATGATAAAATTGATGGATAATTTCTACTTAGAGTATCCACTACTTTATTTTCATTATGAAGATGGTAGTGAATTGAAAAGTTATAGTCCTTGATTAGCTCTATCCATATTTGTTGTCATGTATTCAGATATTTTTGTGTGAATATATATTTGAGGCTCTTGGGATCAGTATATATCTCACACTTCTCTCTATATATATAATGTCAAAATATTTTCAATTCAAAGGTCACAGCTTCCAACTCCATATCATGTGTGGGATAGTTTTTATCATTAATTTTCAACTACCTTGTGGTGTAGGCAATGACTCTATCATTATTCATTAACACACACCCCAATCCCTTCTTCGAAGCATCACTAAATACTATGAAAAGTTTTCCACTTGTGGGCAGTGTGAGAATAGGGGTAGTGATAAGCCTCCTTTTTGACTCCTTGATGTTTTTTTTCACATTCATCATTCTAAGAAAACTTGACTCCCTTTCTAGTTATCTTGGTAAGAGGGTTTGAAAATAATTATAAATTTATCACAAATTGGAAATAATACCCAGATCACCCAAGGAAACTATGGATATCTATCAGAGATGTTGGCCTCAACCATCCTTCAATTTCTCTTATCTTTAAAGGATCCACATATATTTCATTTCTTGTGATGATATTCCCTAATAATGATACTTCCTTCAACTAGAATTCACATTTTTTGTGCTTGTCATAAAGCTTCTCCTTTTGTAAGGTATTTAGAACTATTTTCAAGTTCTCCTCATTCTCCTCCTTAATTTTTGAGTGTATTAGGATATCATATATAAAGACTACCACAAATTTTTTGAGATAATCTCTAAAGATTCTATTAATCAAATCTATAAGGATTTCTAGAGAATTGGTGATTCTAAATGGAATAACTATGAAATCATAGTGGTCATAACTTGTATGAAAAGCAGTATTGGGGATGTCTTCCTTCTTCACCCTTACTTGATAATATCCCAACCAAAGATCCACCTTAGAGAAGTATTGTGCTCCACATAGCTAATCAAACAGGCCATCAATCTGTGTAAGAGGATAATTATTCTTTATTGTGATCTTATTGAGCTCACGATAATCAATGAAAAGGCACATTTACCCATCCTTCTTCTTGATGAAGAGGAATTATACACCTTAGGGTGAAGCACTTGGGAGTATAGACCCTTTATCTAGTTTCTCCTATAGTTTTTTCTTTATCTCCTAGACTTCCACAGTTTCCATCCTATACAGAGTCTTGGATATTGGAAATGACCTAGGTATAGGCTCGATTGAAAATTAAACCTCCCTTCGAGTATTAATACTAGTAAATTCCTCGAGAAACACATCAGTGCATTCCCTCAAAATAGGAATACCTTTGAAGATGACCTTTCTATAGACTCAATCATTTGATCTAGATACGCTTTCTCATAGGGGAATGATATTCATTCTTATGATGATGGTGTTAAATAAGATTCATCCTCCTCCTTTCACTTGTACAAAATTTTGGGTTTATTCTCCATATAGAGATTGATTTCCTTATCACGGAAATTTATGTCGGCTCTATATAGGTAAATACAATCCATGACCATAATTGCATCAAATTCCACTAAATGGGGTTTGAAAAGTTTCATTGGGAAGTTCATCCCAAAAAATGTGATAGGGGAGGATTTATATACATGGGATACAATAATTTTTCCATTTTCTATTTTCACTAACATCTCTACTTCCATGATTTGTGGTGGTGTTTGAATAGTTATACTAAACTCTCATGATATGAAGGAATGTATAGAACTAGAATCAAAATGTAAATTATCTATCCTTGAATGAATAATTAGTATACCTGTTACTACATTGTTTTCAGGATTCAATTCAGTTGTAGTGATGGAAAAATCTCACCCTTACTGCCTTAGAGGTTATTGGTTGCCTTCAAAAACCCTTGAATTAGGTAATTGGTTTGGAAAGTGACATGGTTCCTTATAGTTGTAGTAATGAACAATGCACTGAGGGTTGACTAGAGCATTCCTTTCCTCCATCGCATTAGCGTGTTTCTCCCATCAGGAATTATTATCTAAGTGTCCTTCCTTCCTGCACCTAAATCATTTCTTCATCGCCCTTAAGAAATTTTTGAGGTGCTTATTTTCACACCTTTTATAAGTGGGATGTTGAAATTTATTAGACTTGTTAGATTTCTCCATCAAGATTCCAGAATTAAACTCCATTTTCTTCTTTTTATCCCTATAATACCCTTGAGATTCTTCGATCATCAATTTGACTTTGAGGTAACATCAAATAATTTCCTCATAGTTATCAAATTCACATATCACTATAGATTTTCAAAGACTAAATTTTCTCCCAGCAAAGAAGTGATTAACCTTTAATTTATGGGTAAAGACAAAGCTATAGGTGTATTTTTCCGGTATTTTTAATTTTTCCTCATATTCCCTAATAGATTAGTCATCTTTTTTCTTCAGGGTTAGGAGATCCCCTTCCATTTTAATTTAGAGTGTGAGGAAATTATTTATTGAAAAAAAAATTCTATAATTCCTTAAAATCCATCTCTTCAATCTCTTCCTTGGGATTAATATTATTGATAAATAACCACCACTGATCATATTGTCACTCTATATGATAAAGAGTTATTAGAACCTTCTCTTGGTCAAAACATTGAAGTATGGAGAAGATCTTATCAATGGAATTAATCCATTGTTTTGTGATTAAGGGGTTAGATGGTCCATTTAAAGTAGGAGGCCTTAATCTCATGAAGCTCTCGATTGTATATTTTTCTCTCTAAGGGGGGTTTTGTTGCTTCTCCTGATCCAAGTTTCTATTTTGAACATGATTCGGCTAAGAGAGTATCATGAAAAAGTTTTCAATTACTTCTCCCATCCGATTGGGAATCTCATTAGGGAAATCATTATATTTCCCGTCGTATTGATTTTTTACCTCATTTCTCTTATTTATAGATATTGGATAGAATAAAAGGAAAATTCATGATTATTATTTTAAATAATTAAAAACATAAAGTGGAATCCCATGATATTAAAGGTATAAATTATAAATTACATTTATCTTCTTAACTTATGAGTTTCTATGAATCAATATATGTTATCTATGATCTTTTCATAACATATATTATTATGATAGTTTTTCCCCTTAATAATGGTTCATAGTGAGCTTATGAATTTACCAAAGCATATCCCCTGGGAGTTTCAAAATAAGTGTGCAGTAATGTCTATTTTCATGTACTAGGTTACCCCAAGTCAGGACCGAAACACCTTGTCGGAGTTTTTATTCCTAGGTATATCTTTGACAGAACCACATCCACTTGTAGTATTCAGATAGGGATGTATGTTCTTAATAAACCACTTAATATATACTTACCCAGATTTAGGTATGTTTTCTTATACATAGACTTATCCCAAAGGCTTTCTCTAGAGTTATTTAATCCTAATCCCAAAAATAACAAAACTTTTTGTTGATACTAACTATAACAACCCTGCTCTTTATTACACATCAATACTTGATTTATTACATAAAATTACACTTAATACAACCCAACAGATTGATATGTCTAGTGTATTTGGGAATTAGGTATATAACATAGCATCTTGAACATTGGATACAACAACATTACTTTAAACATCCTTAACATGCTTTATTTAAAACTTCTTTAACATGCTCAAAATAATCCTTCGAACTTAAAATTGCATGGGATAAACTTGATACATACATAAGAAATGGGTGAGATATAAATACTAGTAAGGTAATAATCATGGAATAAGTGATACATGTTAGACTATAGGAATATCAATGAGGAATAAAATTAATATGAATAATAATACATGATATAGCATGGTAATCCTAACATGAGAAATGTTGCAACAACTTAAAACAAAGAATCATAAACATATGTCAAGGCTAAATTTCCAAGACATTATGGTAGTAAAAGTTCCATAAAGTAATCAAGTACACCCTTGTCCCAACATGACATATCATGATACTAAACATTACCCAATGAATTGGAGCACTATCTCGGTGCACCCATCATAATCATTACATTCTCATACTTAAGTGTGACACATAGATCATGTGACATAGTTAAATTCATCATCATAATTTATTTCAAAATTAAGGAATGTGGAATAAATACATTTAAGTATCCAATCAATAATTATATGTTCCTAAAGGTGAATACCCTTGATAGAATAATGGGTATCGTATTCTCTACACAATTGTTTTGTCATGGAAAATTACGGTGAAATTTCAGTGGCAAAATGATGTTTCTTAAAAATTAATAAAAATGGTTCACGAGGGATAAATGGGTCTCTCATTATTTTTACATAAAATGGGGAGTTATAGGGACATGTAAAATCATATTTCAACATTAGAAATTTGTAAATAGAATGCATAAGGTAATGAATAAACATGAATAGAGAAAAGAATCCTTATGAAATTTTGGTATGGTGATGGGTGTATATAAAGAATCATGGGAGGATTAATGAGATTGAAAGGAATATCTCATAATTTATACATCAAATGGATAGTAAGGAGAATATGGAATGTCAAATCCCATCATAAGAAAATGAAAAGTAAAATATATAACAAAATGATCCCTTACTTGAGTGTGTGACACCATAGGCTTGGGAGAGGCTTCTTGAAAACTTGGGGCCCCTTGTGAAGACTCTTGGAAGTGTAGGGAAGAGTATGGATGTTCTCCAAACACTTTTAGTGAAGAGAACTGGCATATTGGGTGGGTTTATATAGGAAAAGAGTGATATTCCTTTATTATTTTGGTTTTGGATTCTTCATAATAAAATATACAAAAACATAAACCATGCCATGGTTTTTTACATGGTTTCTGCCAAAAGTGAGTGGTTATTATTATTTTAGAAGTAAAAAGGCCTAAATTATTAAAATAATACCCTTCGTGATGTAGAGGTGAGTCACACTCTTAAAGAAATGATTTTAAAATATTAAAATATATTATAATTCTTGGATGATTCAAAATGGATTTACCAAATAAATAAAATAAAATTAAAATAACATTATTTTGAATTTAAAAGATATATTTGGTCATGGATACCATTTATATTACTTATCACAACACTTTTTGGTCATTATGATTTCATAATACACAAAGTATATTTATACGGTATTTTATTTTTACCCAAAAATTTTAACTGTCTCATAAAATTATGAAAAATTCACTATTGGATAATTTAAATGTCCTGATTCAAAAAATAAAATATATTTTATCTAAATAATTTTCTAAATACGTGAATTTTTACTTTTAAAATAGAAAATTTCATTTATTGAAAATGATGGGTTTTTTACAATAACATTTTTTTAACCCTTATAAAAATTACATTCGACTTCATAAAAATTATATGATAATTTATATTTAATAGTAATATTTTATTAAAATATTATTAATTTCAAAGATCCATTAATTCATAAAAATATATTTATTAATTGAATTTGAATATTAACCAAAATTACTATTTGTGTTTTATTGAATCAAAATAAAAATCATTTATAAAGTAGCAATAATAGGATGGAAATATATTCATTATTCTATAAAAAATAATATACATACTCATATTTCTATGGTATTATTACATATCCCTTTAATACACTAGAAAAATCCCTGAGGGTAAGGTGCATGATGGTGGGACTTTTAGGGGGTGGTTCGGCAAACATGGTTTGGGCCTTGATCACGATGAGCTTGAACTTCTCTCATAAAGGGTTTCACTCATCTTTAAGTTTCTGGATCTTAGTGTGGGATTAGTCAAGGGAAAAGCCCAAAAATGTTATCTCTCTTGAATGATCCTATAGATGGGCTTCATAGGGTATGATCATACTGGTTGAGGCTATCACTCCCTTTGTCTATGAAAATTGGATTTTTTAAAAACCTATATTTATACTAATCATGTGATCACTGTTCAACAGATATATTATCAACGGTAATGATTCTTAATGGTAAATTAAATCCAATGGGAATAATAAGACAAAAAAAGTGCATGTGTTTTCTATAACCGTATTATATAATAATACATTTAATAATTAATGAAGGAGAATTTTATTTATAATAGTTTGGGTCATTACATTCTACCACTACTAAGAACCCACAAATTTAATGCACACAACTTGTTAAACCATGTTCCAACCATGTTGTTGTCCACTATAGGGTGTTGCACTATTTTTTAGGGGGTCAGATGGTTTTTCAAACCATGTTCCTTAACTGTGTTCCACCCTAGGTGTTACTAACACCTGGTGCATAGTTACCTAGAGAATCATCATGGTTTGGAAAAACCATGTTCAAACTGTGAACCTTTAAAAATACCCTAAAATGCTTTGAAACACACTAAAACCCCTCAAAAATAAACTCAAACAATTAATCTCTTAAAAATATATGATTAAAGGATAAAAATAACTCATAATTCACTTAAAAATATAAGGGCGCTATAATATCCCCCTCTATAGACTTCTCATTATTGAGAAGCACCTCTAGGCATCCTAATCGAATAACTCAAGACACTGAGCTCAAATATCTATCTCCCTATCCTAATTATCCTCTTGGATTTTTCAATGCCATTATAGGATCTATAAAATTGGAATTTTCTTCCCTTGCAACACCTTCTCATTCCATTTTATAACTCGCACTTGGCATTCAATGTATGATACATCAGCCTCCAGTTCAATATCCTCATAGTTGATAATGTGCATAGGATTGGGCGTGTAACTTTGGATTTGAGACAAATGAAACAAATATTTCATACCTTATTAGTAATGAGAATGGTCTAGATAGAAGTCCATAGTTCTAAATTACATAGAAATCTTGAATATTCTAATGAATCTTAGAGTTAAATTTTCCTGCTTATGCAAACATTGATTCCCTAGCCAAGGACTCACCTATAATAAAACTTTATTTCCAACAGAAAACTCCAATTTTCATCTCCTCATGTTGATATATAATTTTTTCTACTCTGAGTGGTGGTTAACTACTTCTTGATCTGCTTCACTATCTCAGAGGTCTTCTAAACCATGCTCAACCCAACCATAGCTACCTCATCATCCTCATGCTGAAAAATAAATAAACAACATGTTCTACCATAAAGATCCTCATAAGGTTCCATATGATTCAAATCCTAGAAAATATTTTTGTATTCGAAGACAACCAAGGCTAGGTGATCATTCCAAGCTCCTCTAAAATCCAAAACACATTCCTGAAGCATATCCTTCAATATCAGAATCATCTATTTGGATTGTTCATTTTTCTGGGGGTGATACATTGTGCTTAATATAAACTAAGACCATAATTCCTTCTACAATCCTTTCCAAAAACACAACTTAAAACATGCTTCTCTTTTGGATACAATGATCAAGGGAACTCCATGTAAGTATACAATCTCATGAACATATGTATTTCTTATCTAATCTACTGAGTGAGTATCATGGATTAGTAAGAAATGTGAAACTTTTATTATCTGATAAAAAATCACCCAAATAGAGTCACATCTTCTTGAGGTCCTATGTAACCCCATCAGAAATTCCATAGTGACATCCTCCCACTTCTTTGTGGGTACAGAAAGTGGATGGAGTAAACTACCAGGATTTTGGTGCTCATACTTTATCCTCTAGCAGGTAAGGCATTGGGAATTCAATCCTATAATGTCCCTTTTCATCCCTACCCATAAAAACATCCACATAAATCCATGGTACAATTTTATCACTCTAAGATACATCACCCACTTTTAGGTATGAAAATATGTCATCAACTCTTCCATTATCGAAGTAGATATTATAACTCTCTCATATAGTAGGATCATATCATTATTGTCTAAATACCACCTAGATATCGGGTCACCACCCTCTATATGTTTCTGTATCATAGTACATTCTAGATCAGATTCCAAACAAGCCTCCACCCAATCTTCCAAAGAAGACATGATATCTAATAAATCAAACCTCATCGATCCCTAGTCCTCGAAATCATACATCCTCCATTAAAAAAGTAATCTCATCAGGAACCACTATTCTTCTGATGGTCATTCACCAAGATCCTGAGATACCTTCATCTTATGGATAATAGAATTTTAAATTAAATTACCTTTACCAAGTGCATAATCCATCACAAATTTGATTTTTAATAAGTAATCTACCCAAGTATTTTTCCTTAAATTAAAATCCCATTGTGTAAAGATATAGTGGAGGCTCATGTGGTCCATGTAAATAAAAAAACCTACCGTTGGAGAGAAAATTTCTCCAACACCACAAAGAATAAACCACATATTCTAGCTCTAAGTCATGGGTAGGATAATTTTTCTCATGGAATTACAACTATCTTGTTCTATAAGATACCACTTGATCCCTCTGTGTTAAAATTTCCCCAAAACCAACTCTTAATTCATCACAATATACAAAATATCCAATCCTAGGATTATAAATAATCAACACAGGATCTGTAGTCGACCTCCTCTTTAGCTTAATAAAAATCTCCTCACACTATTCCTACCCCATGAACTTTACACGTTTATTTTTTAGTGCAGCCATGGGTGATGATAAATGGAGAAGTCCAGGATAAAATTCTAATAGTGCTATACTAAACATAGATAGATCTTGATCTCAAACATGTTTCAAGGATATTTCTAGGAAATAGCCACCTCAAATTTCTCTGATTACATTGACATATCAGTATCAAAAACCAAATTCCCCAACAACTACACCTCCTAAATTTAAAAGTGACACTTTGAAAACTTGGCATAATGTTAATGTGCTCAAAGTTTACTTGCAACTATTTTGAGATGTTTGGCATAATTATTTCGATATGTTGAGTAAATAAGGATTTAATTAGTGAACACCATGATGAATAATTCAAGATATAGGTGAAATATCTTGTTCATGATATCCATGAACACTATCGATGTGTTTTTCAGTCCAAAAGGCATGACCATGTACTCATATAACCCATATCTACTCCTAAACACCATTTTTAGAAATTCATCCTCTCTAACATGTAAATTATGATAGTTTGATTAGATATTTATCTTAAAGAACCACCAAGATACCTACAAATAATCAAATAGATTTTTGATCCTGTGAAAAGGGTACCTGTTCTTCAAGGTCACTTTATTCATCTTTTGGTAATCTATACAAAATTTAAGAATACTATCTTCTGTATGAGTGAATATAATAGGTTCACCCCATAGTTATTTAATCATCCTGATAAATCCCATATTTTCCAAGTCCTTGATCTATACTTCTAGATTATTATACTTGGTTGGTTTAATATAATAAGGTGGAGTCAAAATGGGATGAACACCTGGAATAAGTTCTATCTCGAACTCAACACCTCTATTAGGGGGGAGACTTATGAAGTCATATTGGAATATTTACTAATAGAGATCAAAAATAGGAGGAAAATATGATAGAGATACCACTGATATTGATGAAATATCCAAGCCCATAATCTGCATTGTAATCGTCCCAAGATGGCTCATTTCTGTACCCACTCTACATGCTCCCAATTCCCATTCATCGGTCATCGCAAACTTCTCTCCCTTGGGAGATATAAATTATACCTATCTCTGATAGTAATTAATGTGGGCTCATAAGATAGTAAACTATTCCATTCCAAGAATTACATTGAAGCTCTTCATCTCCAAAATCATGAATTCCCACATATGTCCATAACCGAAAATAACTATAGGAAACTTTGGGAATCACTAAATGTGGTATAATTTCATGAACAATGGTGTATTAAGGAAAGGAAAATCAGAATATAACTTTATTGGTAAGTAAATTCCAGAAATAAATTATGTATATATAAGGGATTGTAAGGAACCAGTATCAAACAAAGTATTATAGATCATAGAAGTGATCAATATTGTACCTTGAGTAGTAGATGTCCCCTCTCCACTATCTTCTTGACTTAGATCCACTTCATAAACTCAACCTTTCTCATCTCTGTGGTATTTTCCCTACGTTACATGACTCTTATGAGTCAGTTTTGTCTAACACTGGTATTAGGGAACTCAACTATAACTCTGGGTCATAGATCATGTCTATCCTACACCTCTGTAGAAAATCGACCTCAAACCCCAAGAGTAGAACTAATAGAGATTCCCCATATTTCCACAATATAGATACTTGATCTGAGGTGTTTTATAGAAATTATGATAATTTATAACCTTACCATAGTTGAATCATTTTGGAATTCCTCCTAAGGAGGATTAAGAATCCATTCTTTTCTCCACCTAAATACTACAACCCGACTGTATGTCCATAATCTTCCTCTTCTTGATACCATCCAATGTTAGGATGAAGATCGATCTTAAAATTCATAGCCTTCTGAGAATTTTTTCTATCCAAGAAACTATAAAAATTAAGTAGTTAGATGAAATTAGCATAGTATTGTGAAACCATCATGGATCAATACTAGAGATCCATAAACTCCTAGGAATGATAAATCTTTAGAATTTTGCGAAATAATTCTTCAAAGAACATGTATTAGATGGGAACCCATGTATAACCCTCACATCTGCCAATCTATCCCATCATCCCCCCCATCTCTTATTTAGTCCCTGTATTATGGACACGTCCAACTTCAGTTTTATATCCTAAAGTGTATCAATGTGGTCAAAGATGCCCTTGGTGATATATATAAAGTCATCGGAATCCTTCAGTCCCCTAATTACCTAAAAGGATGGTGGATGATGAGGTTGTAATTCTTCCGTATAGGAGACCATGGACCTTATTTCCCTTTTTTCCTAGATAAGAACAATTAGAAGTACTCTCATCCAAGGTGGTCCTACTGCCTATAACACCGAAGCGGGTGAAGGTTCTAATCTATTACGCCATTATACACATTAGGCGATGGAATGTGGGAATCCTCCCTATCAGGGGTATCTCAACCCACATCATCTAGTGGCCCATTAGTCTTCTTCACTATCAAATATTATGAAATTCAAAGGAAACATTTAGAATGTTTAAATCTATTGGTGAAGATCCAAATCAATCTATGAAATCAAAGAAGGGTTCTCCTAGGAGGATACCCATTACCCAAGGTATACCCTTCCTAGAACTATCCAAGGTTATCCACCCCTTGCACATTAGTCATATTCAGATATATACAAATCATAATAGCATGATCAAGTTAAACTAAATAATTCTAGTGTAGATACATCAAAATAGTAAGGAAAACTGATATATCACTCATTATTGAATGCAAGTCTATCCTGAAAAGATATCGTAAATCAAGACATTAAATTAAATAACTACTATACAACAAATATATATATATATGGAATGTGACCTAAAATTCCTAGTCATAATTCATGAATACACCCAAATACTCTAAAACTATAACAATAATCATGTCAATGGTAACTCATAGGTCCATTACACATGAGATGGCCAGGAACATGGACACACCCCTAAACTAGTCTCACACATCCTATATCCTTTCTACCATATCCTAGGTTTTTCAAAACAAAAGAAGTGAATTATTCCCTTATACAATTTTGTAACACCCCAACATGAACCACCAAGTTTGAGCTACAGAGCCATAAGACCTCATGTGTGTCTCTCCATACGCAAGTGGATGTGGACTAGTAATTGTTGAAACCAAGGTTCTTAATTCATAAAAATGGATTATTTTTTGTGTTTTTTGTCAATACACACTCAGTTGGTCATGTAGTTTTCAAGGAAATTAATATTAGAGTATAATTTGGATACAGTGTTTAAGGTGTCATTGTTTCCTAGTATTTACCAGATTTTTCAGCTCAAAATTAGGCGGAAGAGGCAAGCATCATGAAAGGTAGTTTTATAGAATTGAATATTCATAAATATGTTAAAGTAATGGTTATTTGGAATAATTGTTTTGGAAAAGGTTGAGATTCATTAATATGTGGATAATCATGAATGGTGAAATGGGTTAACAGTAATCTCTACAACTATGAGAACTGGATCATTATGAATGTAAAAAGAGATGAAGTTAATCTCTATGAATATGATAATATTCATGAGTGGTTTACATTTCACTATATATTATTGAGTGAAGTATCTTTGTGAACATAAATTTTAAGGTTCATGAAAAATCCTCTGGAAGTGTGGGATCATCGTGAAAGGATGATCCTATAAATATGAGGCTACCCCCACTTCATTTGATAAGAAAAAAATTATAGAAAATTATGAATCAATATGAATTCATGAATCCTAAGAGATTCATGAATAAATTATTCATTGTGATCTTGAGCATTATGAAAATACTATCTTAGTCTTGACCAGTGCTTAGGTATCTCAAAAAAAAGCATTTTGCAATGACTGGTTATTCCATGATGACTTAGTGTTCTAGGAAGGTAGTTTGCTTTGTGAAGGTTGTGAGCATCATGAAGGAGCTTCATAAATAGTATTATTGAACATCTAGTTTATGTAAACAGTGCATTCAAGTTCAACAACACAATACATTGATCCAAAAAGGGTCTCATGCTAGTAAGGGACAAATAATTAAATACCAGTAAACTAAAGTAACCATCACATTGTTAAATTTAGTGAGACTTCACCCAAAGTATTGAGCTATGGGGATTTGATAGAAGTGTTCTCGGGGAGGTAGTGTATTGTCCATAAAATATTGTAAAGGAAGTTTTCAAGGCATATAGTGACTATTTATAAATTACATATTCCACAACTAATCATGATTAGTATATTTAGGTACAAACAACACATTTTTGGAATATAATCTTTAGACTCAACCTTAGTGGTGAACCCAATAAAATTTGTGTGTTGTCTCTCTATATGTTTTTTTAAAGATTATTCCTTAGCCCAAAAAGACCAAAGAAGAAATATTTTTGTCTCTCTATGTGTGAATGTTTGATTACTACATTATTCCATAAGATGGGTTTAACAAGTTCCTACCAATGTTTGAATAAGATCTATCATGTTAAAAGAAAAATTTTACACCTTGATTCACCCGTCCCCTCTCAGGGTGTTCTGTGGTCCTATAAATGGTATCAAATCATATAGGTGGCGCGAGTTAAATATTTCCACTATTTTTATCATGTATAATTCAGTAAATATAATGGGATTCCCCCTCTTTGATGGAATCAACTTCCATATTTGGAAGAACAAGATGAGATATTATCTAAGATCCATTGGAATAGAAGTTCTTTTTTCCACTACATAGGGGATTATAGTCATTGATCCAATAGTATTGTCTATAACTAAAATAGAGAGGAAAATTCTTGATGTAGATTCCAAAGAACATAATTCCCTTATTATAGCTCTACCATATCAAATCTCTCTAAAAGTGATGAGTTTCACTTCAACCAAGTCTATGTGGGAAAATTGGAAAATATATATATGAAGGTGACAACAAAGTGAAGGATTTGAAAATCGATGTTTTAAACAATATATTCAATGATCTAAAAATGAATCCTGATTAAAATGAAGATAACTTTTTTAATCCAATTATTGAATTTTTTGGAGAAATTCAATGACTTGGTGAAGAAATAAAAGATATTAACATTGTGAAGAAAATATTGAGAAGGCTTCCACCATTGTACATTCCAAAAGATTCATCCCTTGAGGAAAGGTATCTCTCTAAACTTTCTCTTCATGATATGATAATTAGTCTAGTGTCTTATGAAATTAGAGTCAAAAAATAAGATAAAACAACTAGAGTAAGTAAGAAAATTGAATTCAAATCCATGGGAAAACATGAGGTTTTTAAAGATTATTTTAATTAATAAAATGAGGAAGATGAACTTATTTCTTATTTTTTCATGAATTTTGAGAGAGGAAAAGGGATATTTGAAGGAAATCTTCCTCTTTCCTATTTTCTATGTGGTAGAGTTGGGAACATTTCCTCTCGGTGCTCAAGGAAGTTATATGATGAAGAAAGTGAAGATCGAAGTATGGAGAAGCCTAAAAAAGGTTTCCCCGAAAGGGAGAAATAAAATTAGTAAATAAAATAAAGAGAAATAATTCCATCCATAAATAAGAACAATATGGTAGTGAATTTTTTAGGATAAAGAACTAAAGTTCAAATCTGAAAACCAAGCATTCATGACGGTTATAGTTGAAAAGGAAGAACCTTAAAAAGATAAATTTAATAAGTTGATTTGTGTTGTTGATCTAAGTTTGAACATGAGGGTTTTTTGATAATATTTATGATCAAATAAAAAAGAAATATAGAGTTTAGAGACATTCTAAAAGATCCATCAGAGTATGTTGATCAGATTGAAGTGGAAATTGATCAAATGGAATCATGGGAAGAAGAACAGTTAATAACTATTGAAATATCAGAATAAGTTATGGAATCTAAGATCAATATTGAAGATAAAGAGAAAGTCATCAAGGACCTTATATCCATATTGGAGGAGAATACCAAGATTTTTGAGTGACTACAAGAATAATTTGTTACTCTAATGAGTAAACTAGAAATTGAATAAAATTTAAGGGAAAAAAGAAGAAATTTCAGTTTGGAAAATTCTTAGATATAGAGTTTTTAAAAAAGATATAAACATTGTTATGAAGGAGTAGAGAAGGATTTGAATTTTCATATATCCAATTTGTGTGAAAAAAGTGTAATTATATTTGATGTAGAAATATCAAAGGCTAGAAACAAGATGAGCCAAAATAAAGGGAAGTATAAAGTTGGATATATCACTAAGTCACCTGATGTACTAACAATTAAAGCTTCAAATGAAAAAGAAAATAGATTTGAAAATTATACTCAAGTATACAGAGATGATCTCCAGTCAAATACTTTTACAAAAGAAGGGGACATGAGGAGGAATGGAGGTGATAAGACATTTCTACTTATTAAATGTCAATTCTATGGCTTTTTTGGGCCATACCATGTTATACTGAAAAGATGCAAGGAGATATCTGAATGGGGAAGCGCTTGGAAGTCAACAAAGTAGAATGAGACAATATCCTTCATCATATAGAAGAAATAGTTTCTATGGATATTTTTTTCATTTTTCTAACTATGGTCATAAATCTATTCATTGTACTTAGAGGAAAGTTTGGAACATTACCTACAGAACTCAGAGAAAATTCAAAACCCACCAAGCAGGTAGAGTTTCTCTTGAAAATAGGTATTCTCCTATAAAATTAAAATATGATTATTATTAACCTATGCATATGGAAAAGATATTTTAAAGGCTTTATTTATAATCTACTCAATCAAATATCTCATGGAAGGAAAAGAATAAAATTTTGAAATCTAACCTTGTTGAAATAGCTCTAAAAGCTACAAATAACAGTAGCACCGGGATTCTTGAGAGTAGATGCTCATCCCATATGATGGGAAATGTAAATTTATTGAATAATGTTAATAAAATGGTTGGTGGAATAGTGAGGTTTGGAAATAATGGTGATTTAAATATCAAAGGCATTGGTCGTACAGAACTGGAAAATGATGATCTTAGAAAAACTGAAGTTCTCTATGTGGATGGATTGTGTCACAATATCCTGAGTTCCAGTCAAATATATGATTTGGGACTGATAGTGACATTTAATAAAAATAGGTACACTATCAAAGAAAATATAGGTAATTATCTCATGAAGGTATGTATAATAGAAGGAAATTTATACCAAGTTGATAATAAAGAGAACATTTGTTACTTGATAGTTGAAGAAGAAAACAACTTGTGGCATCAGTGGTTGGGTCACATTAATCAAAAGGGAATGGAAAATATATCTAAGCTAACGATAGTCTTCTATATTCTCAATCTGAAGTTTGAACAAGAAAAAACTTGGGATGCATTTATGTGAGTAAATATGTTTAGCAGTTCATATCGTCCAAAGAACCAAAGGGGATAAAATCTTCTTGATCTCATCCACACATATATATGTGTCCAATAAATGTCATCTTCACATATTTAGAGAGGAAATTTATTATTTTTAATGATAATTATAGTATAATATCTTGTCTAATGATTATACACAAGAAACCGCAAGTGCTTGATTGCATGAAAAGTTATCGTTGAATAGTTGACAATGATACTAACCTGCACAAACAAAGTTATATGATCTTAAAATGGAAGAGAATACATATCCATTGAATTTTTAAATTACTAGGAAAACATAGAATAAAGTATAAGGTGGATATGGTGAGAACCCCACAAAAAATGGACTTGTTGAATGCATAAATCGATAGGTGAACAATATGTCCAAAACTATGCTAATTGAGAGTCGTATCTCTCATCATTACTGGAAAGAGGTTGTTCAAGCCTTAGTGTTCACTTAAAATTTAATAGGGATTTATATGGGAGAAACCAAGACACCATATGAGTTGTGGTATAGAAGGGATCCCTCTATAAATTATTTTCATATTTTTGGAAGTAAATGTTTCTTCTGAAATAAAGAAGGAAATTAAGGAAAGTATGGTGATGCTACAAACAAGGGAATATTTCTAGGATATTCAATGAATATTAAATCCTAGAAATGTTATAATAATATTCTTGGAAGAATTTTGGAATGTAGGGATTTCAAGATCATTGAAAATAAAACCATAAATAGCTCAAGGAGATCGTATGCTGATATGATAGAAGATAAAGAAGAAAGTTGAAATGGGATATATTCAAATGTAGAAATTGTGGAAGGCCTGAAAAACATTCAAGGATCACAAAACAATGGTGATTTAGAAGAAGAATCATAAGAGTAAACCATGGCTGAAGAAACATGAAAATAAACTCACACGATAAATAGATTATCATAAATTTATCAATACAACATCATTAGGGATTTGAACAAAGTTGATCTTTAAAAACAAATTTGATGAACATGAAAATGTAATAAGAAACAAGGCATGCTTAGTGTGTAAAGTCTACACACAAATTTAATTCATTGATGTTGAAGAAACATTTAATCCAGTGGCTATATTGGATTCGATCATGATTCTCCTTTATATAGAAATTCAAAGAGAAAACAAATTTTATCATATAGATGTCAAAACAGATTTCTTAAATGGATTTCTTGAAGAAGAAGTATTCATTGAAAAACTAGTGGGATTTATGATTTAAAATGATGAAGAAAAGGTTTTTAGACTAAATAAGGCTCTCTATGGTCTAAAGTAGGCATTGTGAGCATGGTATTCTCAACTGGATACTTATCTGAAGAAGCTTAACTTCAAAAGTGAGGGTGTCAATCATAATCTCTATGTGAATAATTCATAATAAGATCAATTTGTGGTGCTTTTGTACATGGATGATATTATATTTTGAGGAAGAAGGTAGGGATTAGGGGAATAATTTTCTAACGACATAAAATCAGAATTTGAAATGTCTATGATTGGTGAAATCACATACTTATTGGGACTACAGGTGATTCAAATTAAGGATTACATCTTCATTTTTTTGGAAAAATATTAAAGGGAGATTCTAAAGAAATGAAACATGCATTAATCTAAACCAATTTTGACTTCAATTTCTGTTGGGACAAGACTTGGAAAGCATGAGGATTGAACTTCTATCTCACCATATATAGGATGATCATTGGAATCTTATTATAATTGACTATTACATGGATACATATCATCTTTGAAACATGATTAGTGGCCTGATTTCAAAGTAATCTAAAGGAATCTCATTTAGAAGCAATTAAAATAATCATGAGATATATTTAAGGTACTCTCAATTTTGGATTATTATTTGTTGTAGGAAGAGATAATTAATTGTCATCAATTTCTAATACTGGTTGGGAAAGAGATGTGGTGGATAAAAATTCCAAAAGTGGTGGATATTTCTTCATAGGAAACAAATGTGTGGGATGGTTGAGTAAGAAGTAAGAAAATACTTATCTTAGTACTGATGAAGAAGAGTATATCTCTTCTTAAAAGTCTTGCACTTGGCTATTGTGGATGAAGAAACAACTAATTGATATTGTTGATAAGGTGAAACAGCTGATAGTGATTCACTATGACAACAAGAGTGAAATCAATACTATGAAGAATTGGGTTCAATGCTCTCATACAAAACATATTGATATTAGATGTCACTTTGTCAAAGAAAAATTTGAATAAGGTATGATTAATATGGAGCATGTTGGAATTGATGACCAAGTGGCTAACATTCTAACTAATTCATTAGCAGCACATGTGTCTGAGAATCATTGGTAAAACCTCATTGTTCAGCCACCTACCGGTGCAAGTGGAGTTTGCGATTATTCCCCTCTCCCCATTTGTTATAGCTATTTTAATCTGTTATTGGAAGTGATGTAGGTTTATAGGGGAGATAAGATCTAGGGGGAGTCTTTTTTGAGTTCTAAAAGTATAACTACATGTTATTTGGATTTATTTCCAAAGAGGTATAATAGAGAAATTCATTGTTTTAAATGATTTTTGGTTTTAGGATTGTGACAAACAATTCAATGCTTCAGTGACATGATGAGAATTAGGTGTCATGAGAAAAATGGTTCATATTTTTCAGATATTCGCTTGAACATATTTAAGAATTTCAAATCATGAGAACTCGGTTCATGTTTCCCCTCTTGTTTTCTACATCGATATTTTCTCATGTAGACTTAGAGTATTGGATGAGTTGTTTCTTACCTTTGTATTTTGATGACAACTGGTGATTTATTGAATTTTTATACAAATTGAAAACAAACCCAAAGGGTAAGATTATTGGAACCAAGGCATTTCCTTGCTATAAATGGAGTATAGTTTGTATTTGTTGTCAATACACACTGAGTTTGTCAAGGAGTTTTCAAGGAAAGTGATCTTAGAGTACAAGCTGACTATAGTGATGAAGGTGGCTTCATTTTCTAATGTTTTCAAAAAAATTGGGCTCAAAATCAAATTGGAATATCCAATCATCACAAAAGGTGTCTTTCTGGTATTGAATCTTTATAAATATTGTAATGGCATGGGTTTCATGATGATTGGGTTTTATAAAGTCTAATATTTGGAAATATGTAGAGCATTGTGAATAAGCATTGTCAACAGAGTGATGGGTTGATGGTGATCTTTTTGACTCCAAGAAGTGAAGAATCGTGAATTTGAAAATTTTTTATGGTAATATTCTTGACTACAAGAAGCTCTATGATTGGGTTACATTTCACTGGAGATTATGAGTGAAGGAGCTTCATGAACATGAATTTTAAGGTTCACGAAAAATACACTAGAGGTGTGGGATCATCATGAAAGGTTGAGCCAATAAATATGATGATACCCCCACTTAATTAGACATGAAAAAATAGAGGAAAGTCAAATTTGATCTGAATTCATGAAGGCTAAGATATTCAAGAATCAATTATTCATTATGATCTTGATCATTAATAAAATGATGTCTTAGTCTTGACTAATGCTTAGGTATCTCAGAAAAAGGAGTTTTGTAATGACTAGTTATTATGTGATGACTTTGTGCTCTGCGAATGCAGGTTTCTTCTTGAAGGTTGTGAGCTTCATGAAATAGCATTGAAAATAAGCTTCTCAAATTGTAGTATTGAACATCTGGTTTATGTAAAAAGTGCTTTAAAGTGCATCAACTTAGTACATTTATGTAAGAAAAGTCTTATGATAATTAGGAACAACGATATAAATGAAAATCTACTGAAGTGACCTTCACATCATTAAAATGAGTGAGACTTCACCCAAAGCAGTGAGCTAGGGGGATTCAATGGAAGTGTCCTGAGGGAGGCAGTTTCATATCCCTAAAATCTTGTAAAGGTTGTTTTCCTAGAACAGAATGACTATGAATAAACTTATATATTCCACAACTAGTGAATATTAGTGTATTTAGGTATGAATGAAACGCTATTGGTGTATACTCCTTTGACTAGTGTTGAACCAAGTAAAATTGTTGTGTTTTATCTCTGCATGTGAATGTTTGATTACTGCACGATTCTATAAGATAGGTTTAACAAGTTCTTACCAACGTGGGAACAAGACCTATCATGTTAACTGAAAAAGTTTCCACCCAGATTCACCCCTCCCCTCTTAGGGTGTTTTGGGGTCCTACAACATCAATGGTTCGAACAAAATTAATTAGGATACTATACCCTTGGTAATTACAGACATACAAAATAAATATAAATAAAAATACAACAATCCATATTATAATGGTGGAAGATAAATAGTCATATCATAATAAAAAAATATCACCCATTTCATACATGTAAATAAACCAGGCTCCCAAAGTAGAAAACCAAACTAGAGTGTGATAGGTATAAATAGATATAGAGTTCAAGTAAATAAAAAAAAGTAACATTATAGAATCCTCTGAGTGTGTCCTGATACTATTACCATCTCCATTCTCCCCAACTCAATCATCTATCATGGGCCCCTTTCCCTTTACTATATCCATATACATGGTCTACACACACATCGAGATTCCCATGTTGGGTGTCAGTAATAAAACCCAGTAGGATGCCACAAATGCATGCTTAAAAAGTGTAAACTGGTATAACATGTGTATTCCATGATAACAATAACTACAAAAATAAGCATAAATATCCATATGTTGAGCACCAATGTGATAACCAAGCCACCACGAGTCTAAACCGTATCTATCTCATCGCCATTCATAAGGATAATTGAAGGATGTCGGAAGTGATAAAGAACTAACCACAATGCTGGTGAACATGTTGCTCAGCATCCACAAGGCATCGAGTAACCATTCTACCAAAAATCCATAAGTATTTGACCCACCCCTTCCCTATTCTCAGGTCCGTCATCACCATAATCACAAGATATGCACACTCCCCCTCTAAGGGAATGCCATATCATGACGGTCCACCAATTCCAAGTATGAAGAACAATACCTCCAAAGGCATGGTAATTACACATAATATGGTAGATTATACGATAGAAAAGTATATAATACCATCACGAGAACTATTATAAATTTATATAAATATTTGATCAATATATAAAATATAAAAATGATACATAATCATACTCATTCCATCATGCATCATAAACAGGTCACACAGGCTACACACACACCCACATGTGATCATTATCGAGAAAGGTCATACAAACTCTGCCACAAAAGTATCACATCAAGGTAATAAGAGTATAAAAGGTACTAAAATGGTAATTAACTTCATACCTTAATAATTTTGATTAATTAATCTAATATTCATCAAAGGATCAAATAAAAAATCACATTTCACACCTACAAAGAACTAGATCATATGTCTAGGATTCCTATCTCGAGTTTCGGATCATTAAAAAAAGATTTAGGAAAAAGGCCCAAGAATATTATATACTAATAAGGTTTTCTCTTTAATCACATACTAAATAGATTCTATCAATAGAACTAGTTCCATGATATATCGAAAAAGTGTACGTTAATTCATCAGATCCATTATCGATTAAATAATGGATCGTGAATTCTTCATCAAATCTAGAATATAACCTTAGTTCTAACCAATGAACATTTATCAATCATTAATACATAATTATAAAATAAATAAAAGATGATATTAAATTAGAATATGGTCTCATTATGATTATCCCATGATAAATTACTCAGAAACAACCACTGCTTATGATAAATCTAGCTCCGATAAAGGTAATGTCATTGACATGTTGAAAACTACTTCCATTTTAGTAAAGATCCAATGATTCAACATTATATGGAATTTAAATCTATATATCAAGCAAAAAAATTATAGATCTATGATTTATATCTTGGTAATATAGATATATCTTGAAGAAACCTAAAAAAATAGAGGTTTTTTCATCACATACCTCAATGCTTAGTCACCAACTCACTTCAATCTATCATAATCAAGATTTAGAGGAGAGTAATTCATCAAGTCCAAAGGAGTATAAAGATTTGAAAGGGATTTATATAGAAAAAATAATGGGTAAAAAGGGACCATTAATGGCTATTAAATATGACTTTTGGATCATTAAATTCATTTTCATGTAGTTTAGACAATTGTGTGCCAACTGTGTGAGTCATTCTGCATCTACGGGGAACCAGCATGGTTTTGGAACATGATTTTTCAAATCATATTCCCAACATAATGTTGGAAACTAGAGGTTGTAACACATTTTTTCATGGGGGATTCATGGTTTTTCAAACCATATGACTTAATCATGTGACACCCTAGGTGTTACTACCACTAAACGCACAGTTTCATTGAGAATCAACACAATTTGGAAAAACCATGATCAATCTGTACACCTTTAAAAAGTCCCAAAAAACACTTTGAAACTCACTAAAAACCCCTATAAATATGACCAAAAAAATTATAGATCAAAAATATAATATTATAGTCTGAAATTAACTCATAATGCACCTGAAAATATGAAGTCGTTACACTCACTATCTTTTTTCATCCTGATGCCCTTTAATTTCTAGACGCATTATCTTTCTACCAAGGCTTTACACTAAGTAAACACCTGAAATATATCATATTTATACTTTAAAAAGTAAATACATGATTTTTAGTAGCATCATGAATGATACTTACAAAGTAGAGGGAACCACGATAGGACTTAATATAGGTAGGTCCCCAAACATCTGAGTGGACAACTTCTAATTTCCAAACTCTAGGATTACTATCATATAAGTTAAAGGATAATATTCTCTACTTTACCAATATGAAAATTTCAAACTTTCCAATTTTATATGATCAAGATTTAGTATACCTTTTTTTGGTAGCAATTTTATATTCTTTTCACTGAGGTGACTGAACCTACAATTCCAAAATTTTGAATCTGCAGAAGTTATACTCCTAACAACCGCACTTCCATATGAATTTTTAGACAAGTAAAGGGTTCCATATTTTACCCCTCATAAAACTACTTTGGATCATCGGGAAAATTCAATACCCCATTTTTAAAACAAGTATCATATACTACTTTATTGATTTTCCAAACAAAAAATATTTTTCTATAATTAAGGGATGTGGAAAACTTTTGTTAGTTTCAATAATCCCCCATTATTCATCCAGATATTGACTTTTCCTTTTCCAAAAACTTCTTAGGATTCATCATCCACTAGATGAACTTTTTGAAACTTCCCCAATATATAGTTGACTTTGAATATTTTATCACCTTTTTAATGAAAATATACTCCAAATTCAATCACCCAAACTTATACCAGAGTACTCATAATTAGTAAATAATTGTTACCCCCTTCTGGTAAACTTACAGAATTTGAACTACTTTAGTTTGACATTTTTTTTATGTTATCCTTGTGAACTTTTTAGTTCTTATTGATATTCCCTTTCTTCATAAAACTTCATCATTTAGAACCTAGTCTAGATGACATAATTATACTCCTTTCTTGATACTTATCCATGGAATACTTATTTCTATAGAATTTCTTTTTTGAGTAATGCCCTCTATCGATGATATTATATGCACTTTCTATAGGTCCTAAAAATTCCATCTATCTAAGCTCATCATTCAAGATAATTTTATGTATATCATCAAAAAAATATTGTTTTTTGGATAGATTTTCTAACCATAGCATCTGAGATTTCCAAAATTGAGGATACCATGATTAGGGTCTATCCATCATCCAAAAATGTTACCATCAGAGATTCGAGTTTCCCGTGGATCATATTGAAGTAATTAACAAAATATTAAACTAGTATGCATTCTTATAACCTTAAATTGAATAACTAATGTAACATAAAAACATTGTTAAGGGTTCCTATATTTCCATACATATCTACCAAAGCCTTCATATATACCAAAGCCTTAATATCTACCAAAGCCTTTATATCATCAGTTGTAGTTTTCTTCTCCCAAATTCTTAAAGCAAAATTCTGTGACAGAGATATTCTTACATGTGTTAGAGTCTTTCTATCCAGATTTCTTCATTCCAAATTCTCCATTATTTCAAGATTAACACATTTTAATAGTACCTCTAGATCTTTCTAGATGAGATAATATTCTATCTACACCCTCTATAGTCTAAAATTCATTCCATCGAATTTATCAATCTTGGTATTACCTTCATCAGATGCCATGATTGTTTTGTTACCAGTGTGATGACTGACCACTGAACAATATAATCTTACACCACTTGTTGGGAAGGGAACATTGATTACCTGATATTATGATAGAACAACCAAAATTTCAATGTGCCATACCACTAAAAGTTTTCACATAGTATCATAGTAGAAAATAAAACCTCTGGAATATCACAACCCACAACTAAATGTAAACAAATTGAGAAGTCAAGGAACCCAACCCACCACACAAAGTTTACCTCACACACAAACCTTAGATAAAACTCAAAAATATTCAAAGCAATGAAAAAACAAGAAATATAAATTCATAAATCAAGAAAAGAACCTAAGATATTAACATTCTTTGGACAAGTTTTCCTACATGCATAGGAGGAATCACTATGGATTTTTATATTCACTTGAAGGAAAAATATTGCATTCAAATAAAAAATTCAGTTAATGTGGTTCATTATAGAGGATTAACTCTTTGTAATATGTTGATGCACTATAATTAATCTAGATATACTTTACATGTGTATAATGCATTGTTATCATCAGTCCCCAATTCCTTTTATATAAAATTCATCCAGTCATCTGGGTCACACTAGCTTCCCACATTTATGAAGTTATTGATTTATAATAACATAATTGACCTAAACATCTTGAATTAGTAAATTTTTTGAGTATTTATTCCAGAGACATCCTTTTAGAGAGTTCAATGAACTTCCTGGACCTTCAAGACTCCATTAGAAGATATGAACTTCTGATGGTCTTAATGCTACTAGTAGAACTATCACAATATACACGTAGATCCAAACCACCTACCACTGGTCAAAATTTTGGTAAACATATTTTTGGTGAGTGAACTTCTAGTATTCTGAAATAAGGATTCACATAACAACAAGGTGGGATGGGCATTGTCTCTATGACCATACATCAAAGAAGGTTGGCCTATGGTCTTACATTGAGGGATGACCCAAAGGGTGTCCTAAAGGCCTTACAAATTAAAGTGTGCCTCAAAGGTCTTACATGGAAATTTCCTCTGTTGAGATTCTTACCTCGCATCTTAAGAATATTGATTCCTTTTTTTCTAGGAGGGATTGGATCATTTTTTATGTTCATTTTCCACTTTCTTAAAAAAAATATTTTTATCATTTAAAGAATAAGAATACTTTTTATCTCTCGCTCTCACACACATAGATATATATATTTATGTATGCATACACACTAATAATATTTTATTTTTTAATTCTTAGTATAATAAATTTATCTCATTTATTACATCTGAAAATTTTCATTTATTGATGAAATTGATGTGTGAAAATATTAACACTTTGAATTTTTACATATCTTTTTCACACATATAAAAAAAGGTTTTATCTTAGTCAAGTTATGAGATAAATTTCATATAAACAAATATAATTTTTTCTATAAGGATATATTCTTAAAATTGAAATTTTTCATCAACTAATGAATGACACAAAATCCATATAAAAACATAAAATAATAGAATATTAAAAAATTATGGTTTAATAAATTTATATCAATAATTAAATATGATAAATTTAATTATTAATAAAATGAAATAGTGAGAATAATATAACATTTTCATTTTATACATGTTTTTTATGCTCAAACTAAACAACATTTTATTATGATAATTATGTGACATAATTTTATATTAAAATTATAATCCATAGAATTTATTTGAATAACAAATCCAACATGAGATATTTTACCTCACTTTGTTTTTTTAATAATATATTCTTACAAGTAATATTTATCTTGTAAAAAATTCATATTAAATCTTTCATTAATTATTTAAATTTTTAGTTATTTTTAAGTCTCTAGATGTTTTTGGTATTTTCTAGGTGTTTTGGGAGTCCGAAGGAATTTCAAGTTGAAATTTTAGTAGGCCACGTTGTAGCTCATTGGTTTCCTATGAAAAATCTTGCATCAAGGGATGGTTTTCACCATGTTCCTCAATGTATTTTATGGAGGTGTCAACGAGGGTAGAACCATGTCGTAGCACATGGGACATTCTGTGGAGGATTCTTAAATGGTAAAACTATTGGAACCAATGTTGTTCTATGCTATAAATAGAGTATAGTTTGTGTTTATTGCCAATACTCATTGGTTTGACCAAGGATTTTGTAAGGAAGGTAGTATTGTATTTGAGTTTGAAAGCAGTATTGAACGTGTCACGGTTTCCTAGTGTTTTCCAAATTTTTGGGCCACAAAATTGGAAGTTTGTTTTTTGGAAAGGAATGATTTCTACATTGGATTGAATGAGATGTGTAATGGAGAAGGAATTCAAAAAATAAAGGAAATCGCATAGTATAGGCCACAAACAACATATGATGTACCGAGAATGGTTCGTGGATGACGAAGGGCACTACGTGGACTGGACGAATATGGTTCGTGGAATGTAAATCATTTTACAGTGAGGGTTTTACAGTTTACAGTGAGGCTCGTAGTTTGAGATAGTAAAATGGTTCACAAGATGTCTTGTCATTGGCATAAATGAGACGGTGTTGTGATGAACCGTAAAGGTTTTTATTTTCAAAAACATTGTGTGGATTTGTACTGCTGCGTAGGGAGAATGGCGATACGCGGAATGCGTAGTAAAAACAGTTTTTAGGTGAAGTCGTACGTGGTGAAGGCGGTGTTGCAATGAATATTTGGTAAATATATATTTATTATATTATGAGGATATATTTTTCTATATAAGGAACACTAATACCTTAATTTAGTTGATGATACAAAGATTAAAAATTTGGGATGAATTCGGTGAAGTCAAGAGTGGTTCGTGGGAAGACAACACTATGAAGGAGATTTTGCTTAGAAATTCAGAGGAATTTGGTGAAAGAGTGAATTGGTTTGTATGAATATAGGTTTGTGTAGGAGAGGAGGTATGTGGAGGAAGAACTCAGTCTACGGAGTTCTTACAGTATGTGGAGAGGAATCAGAGACAATCTGCGATGTAGAGATGATTCGTGGAGGAAAAACAATATGCTGAAGTGGAGGCAGTATGCGGAGAAAGGGCTATTCACGGAAGGCAGTTTATAGTGGAAAAATGCGAAGGTGGTTCATAGATGAAGTTAGTGAATGTAGGATATAGATCTGGTACACATTGCACACATATTACGTGGTGTAGTGCAGTACGAAGAGGAAATAAGGTCAGTTTGCGAAGGATCAATTCATGAACTATCAGTACGTGGAAAAGTGAACATCATCTGGGGGTAATAACAGAACTTCAACAGAGAATACATCTACATTATATACATGATTTAATACCAATCCATTGAAGATACCTTCAAGTTAATAAACTAAGTTTAGTTTCATCCCAATAGAGTGAGCAAGGGGGGTTCAATGGAAGTGATCTGAGGGATACAGTGTGTTATGCCTAAAAACTTTGTAAAGAAAGTGAACATATAATAGAATGATTGTGATAAACATTTTTACTCCACAACTAGTAAATATTAATGTACTTTGGTATGACCAAAAACCTTTTAGTGTATTCTCCTTGGATTTAGACCTTAGTGGTGAACCAAGTAAAATTGTTATGTATTCGCTTTTCATGTGATTGTTTATTTTCAACTATTTCTCATTAGAAAAGTTTAACATATTCCTAAAAACATGGAAACAAGATCCATCAATTTAAAAGAAAAATTTTGACACCCTAATTCACCCCTCCCCTCTCAAGGTGTTCCATGGTCCTTCAATTTGTATCAGAGTGTAAAAGTTGTGGGTGTTAAATCCTCCCTTATTTTCTACAATGGAGAATACAATAAATGTCAGGGAAGTACCTCTATTTGATGGAAGAAACTTTCAGGTCTGAAAGAATAGGATGAAATATAATCTAAGATATCTTGGAATGGAAGTCCTTTTTTCCACTGCATAAGGAATGCAAGTCACTAATCCAAAAAGGATGTATATGACTGATACAGAAAAGAAAAATGCTTGATGGAGATACCAAAGCACATAATTCACTCACTACATCTCTTTCTGATCAGATATATCTAAAGGTGATGAATTGTACATTAGAAAATTTTATGTGGTAAAAACTGGAGAAAATTCAGGAAGGTGACAGCAAACTGAAGGAGGAAAAACTACAAGTTTTTCAAAATTGGTTTGATGATCTGAAGATGCATCCTGAAGAAAATGTAGATACCTTTTTCAATCAAATTATAGAATTTGTTGGAGAAATATGAGGACTTGGTGAATAAATCAAAGATGTACATATTGTAAAGAAAATATTGAGAATAATTCCACCTCTTTATGATGAAAAGGTTTCATCCCTTGATGAAATGGATATTTCCAAACTTTTTTGGATGATCTGATGAGCATCTTGGTGGAATATGAGATGAGAGTCAAACCAGAAGATGAAATGACTCGAGTAAGCAAGGAAATTGAATTCAAACCCATAGAAAAACATGAAATTTCTAGATATTGTATTGATGAAGATAATGAGGAAAAACAAATTATTTCTCTCATTTATAAGAAATTCAAGAATGAAAAATAGAAATTTGAAGGAAAGTTACCTCTGGATTTTTTTCTTTATGGAAGAGTTGGGCACATTGTCTCTCAGTTCACAAGAAAGTTTGATGAGGAATAAAGTGAAGTTAGAGACATGCATAAGCCTCTAAATAGTTTTTTCAAAAAGCAAGACTTTATTCCTAGTAAGAAACTATAGAGAAAGGTTTTTGTTTGTGAAGAAGAAAATGATAACAATGAATTATTTGAGGAATAAGAATCAGAATTTAAATCTAGAAACCTTGTGTCAATGATGGATACTATTGAAAAATTAGAACCATTGGGAGATAAAGATAGAGATAATCAATTGACCACTGATTTCGATCTCAAATTGAACTTAAGGATTCTTTTAGTAAGCTTGAGAAGCAATGAAAGAGATGAAAAAAGTAGAAAGAAATTGTGGAAGAGTCATCAGAATATATTGATTTACCAGAAGCTAAAATTGATCGAATTGAGAAATTAGTAAAGTAATAGTAAACAAATATTGAAAGGTCAGAAGATATTGTTGAAATAAAGCTCAGAATTGAATAATAGGAAAATTTTATTAATGAACTTACCTCAATATTAGAGGAAAATTCAATAACTATTGATGTACTTGAAGAAGAGGTTGTTAATCTTAGAATTAAACCTCAAAGTGAATCAAGTCCAAAAGAAACAAAGAAGAAATTTAAGTTTGGATAATTCTCAAATATTCAACTACTAGAGAGATTTAAGTGTAGTTCGGATGGATTTGAAAAGGATATGAATGATCAAAGACCCTCATGCATGGGAAACATAGGAATTTATTATGATGTTGAAACATTGAATTCTAGAAGTAAAATGGGCCAAAATAAAGGTTAGCTGAAAGTTGTTCATATCCTAAAGAATCTTGAAGTCCAAACAAAGAAAGTCTCAAATCATAATGAAAGGAGGACTGAAAACCTTTCTTGAGTTTCCCGTGATGATATATAGTCAAACTATACCCCTAAAGAAGTTGAAATGAGCAGGAATAGAAGTGAAAATACATTTACACTTATGAAATGCCAATTATTTGGCTACCTGGGCTATACCATGTCATACTGTGAAGAAGTAAGGAGATACTTGAATGGGGAAGATCAAGGAAGTCAATAAAAGATAATTAATTCATGTCCAAATTATTATAGAATAAATAGTTATGGATATTGTTTTCATTGTTCTAAATTTTTCCATAAAGATATTGATTGCAGGAAGAGCAATGGTAGGAACATTTAATAAAGAACCCAAAGACCAGTCAATACTCACTAACCAGACGGTGTTTCTCTTGAAAACAGGCCTTCTCTGCTAGAAGAAGAATATGAGTATGAATAACCTAATCACATGGAATATATATTTGAAAGTCCATATTTATCCTTCACTCAATTTAATATTTAATTGATGTAAAAGAAAAAAATTAAAAATTCCAACCTTGCAGAAGTAGATCTCAAAGCTACCAAGAACAGCAACACTTGGATTCTTGATAGTGGATGCTCATCCCATATGATGGGAAATTAAGAACTATTAATGAATATCAAGAAAAAGGTTGATGGAAAAGTGAAATTTGGTAATGATGGTGCTTTCAAGATCAAAGGCAATGGAAGTACTGAACTAGCCAATGGTGAGATGAATAAGATCGAAGTTCTTTATGTGGATGGGTTACATCAAAATATAATGAGTGTGATCCAACTCTATGACTAAGGAATTATGATGACATTCAATCAAAAGGGGTGAACTATAACAGGAAGAACAAGTAATTCTCTCATAGATAGATATAGAAAAAATGGAAACTTTTATCAGGTTGATAGTAAAGAAAACATTTGTTTCATGGTAGTTGAAGAAGATAACAACTTGTGGAACCGGAGGTTGGGTCACATCAATCAACGAGATATGAAAAATATAACTAAACTAAATATTGTCATGCATATCCCAAATCTAAATCTTTAATGGGAGAAGACCTGTGATTATTGAATGTGAGGAAATTTACTGTGCAGTTCATATCGTCCAAAGAAGAAAAGAGCATCAAATCTTCTTCATCTCAATCATACAGATGTATATGGTATGATAAATGTTGCTGGAACATATAGAGAGAGGTAATTCATCCTTTTAATTGATGATTATAGTATAATTACTTGTGTGATGGTTATACATAGGTAACTACAAGTGCTTGATTGCATGAAAACTTATCACTCAATAATCAAGAATGATATTGGACAGACAATCAAAGCCACATGGTCTGAAAATGGAGGGTATTACACATCCATTGAATTTTAAAATTACCTATAGAAACATGGAATACAACATTAGGTGGCTGCTATGAGAACCCCACAGCAAAATGGAGTTATTGAGAGCTGAAATCAAAAGATGAATAATATTTCTAGAACTATGCTGATTGAGAGTTATATCTCTCACCATTATTGGAAATAGGTTTTTCAAGCTATAGTGTATTTTCAAAAGTAAAAAAGTCTTTATATGGGGTAAACCAAGACACCATATGAGTTATGGCATGGAAGGAAACCATATTTAAAATATTTTCATGTTTTCATAAGGAAATGATTTATTTGGAACAAATAAGTAAATCAAGGAAAGTATGGTGATACAGCAGATGAAGGATTATTCCTTAGATATTCAATGATTAAAAAAGCCTAAAATTGTTTTAATAAATGCCTTAGAAAGATTGTGTAAATAAGTTATGTGAATATCATTGAAGATAAAACCAGAAATACCTTGATAAATTCGAATGCTGATGTGATAGATGATGAGGAAGAATGTGGACATAGAACGGATCCAAATACAGAGGTATAGGAAGGCATGGAAAACACTAAGGAATCACATCATGATGTTGACTCAAAGGAAGAATTAGAAGAGGAAACATTGGCAGAAGAAAATTTATCTAAACCTCACAGGAGAAATTGAAGATCAGAAATTGATCAATCCAATATCATTGGGGATTGGACAGCTCCCACATAGACAAGGATAATGAGGAATAATGAACAATTTGTATTCCTATCAGTTCTGGAACCATCCTCATTTTAAGAAGCTACAAGGGATGAATCATGGGTTAAATCCGTGATTGAAGAGTTTGATCAGATCAATAAGAATCAAACATAGGATCTAGTTAAGAGACCTAAAAACCACAATCTGATTGGTATGAAGTGTATTTTCAAAAAAAATGATAAGCATGGAAATGTGATCATAAATACGGCATGGATGGTCTGTAAGACCTATTCCTAGATTGAAGGTGTTGATGTTGAGGAAGCATTTTCTCCAGTGTCTAGACTAGAGTCAACCAGATTGTTTCTTCTCATGGCAATTCAAAAAATATATAAATTGTATCAAATGGATTTCAAGTCAGCTTTATTAAATGGTTTTCTTAAAGAAGAAGTCTACATTGAAAAACCAGTGTGTTTTCTGCTTGGTAATGATGAAATGAATGTTTTAAGATTAAAGAAGTCTCTTTATGGTCTAAAACAGGCACCATGATCATGGTACTCTTTGTTGGATTCTTATTTAAGGAAGCTCGAATTTAAAAGAGGAAGAGTGGATCACAATCTCTATGTGAGTAATTATAAAAATTATTAGTTCATGGTTTTGTTGTGTGTATATGATATTATATTTTTGTGGAAGTAGGTAGGGATTAGTGGATGAATTTTTTAATCACAAGAAATCAAAAATTGAAATGTTTATGATTGGTGAACTCACATACTTCTTGGGACTGCAGGAGATTCAGAGGAAAGATTGCACATTCATTTCTTAGGAAAAGTATGCAAGATAGTTGCTGAAGAAATTTAATATGCATGATTCCAAACCAATATTGACTCCTATTGAGGTTGGGAAAAAATGGTAAATCATGAATATGGGATATCTTTAGATCCCACAATGTAGAGGAGAATCATTAGAAGCTTATTGTTCTTAACTACGACACATACATATATTTTCTTTGCAACATGCTTAGTATCCCACATTCAATATAATCTGAAGGAATAACATATGTAAGTAGTGAAAAGAATCATGAGGTTCATTCAATTTACTCACAATTATGAATTATACTTTTCTTCAAAAAAATATAATGAACATTCATCATTTTTTGATGGTGACTAGGCTGGAGATGTGGCGAATATAAAATCCACAAGTGGTGGAGCATTCTTCATTGGCAAGAAATGTGTGGGCTAGTTGAGTAAGAAATAGGAAAACACTTCTCTCAGTACTGTTGATGCTGAATATATCTCATTTACAAAGGCTTTCACTCAACTACTTTGGATTAAACAACAACTAACTGATATGGGTGATGATGTGAAACAACCAATGGTGATTCACTATGATAACAAGAGTGAAATTGATCTTACAAAGAATCTTGATCATAATTATTTTATGAAACACATTGAAATCAGATATCACTTCATCAAGGAAAAAGTGGAATAAGGAATTATTAAAATGGTACATGTTGGAACTGATGATCAAGTGGCTGACATACTGACCAAGCCATTTTCAGCACATGTGTTCGAGAAGAATCGGTTGAACCTCGATGTTCACCTAACTCCCCATGCATGAGGAGGTTAAAAATTCCCTTATCCCCAATTGTGTAAACTATTTTAATCTATTTACTGATGTATTGCAGGTTTATGGGGGAGATACAATCTAGGGGGAGTGTTATTTAATCTTTACAAGTGAAAAATGTGATTCTTTTGGTTTATTTCCAATGGGGTAAAATAGAGAAATTCAATGTTTTATGAGAGGTTAAGGAAATATGAAATGTTTTTCTGGTGGCAGGATGATAGAGAATAGAGGAATTTAAAAATGTTACAATGGGGGAGAATAATGTGAATGGAGAAAACAATTTGGTGTTTGGCATCAAGGGAACCCAATTCATGCTTCCCCTCTTATTTTCTACATTGATCATTTCTCACGTAGACTTAGAGAGTTGGATAAGTTGTTTCTCATATATCAGGTTTTGGTTTTGTTTTTGGCTGATGCTTCATTGAATTTATCTGCGAATTTCCAATAAACCCAAAGGGGGATATTGTTGGAACTAAGGATGTTCTTTACTGAAAATGGAGTATGGTTTGGGTTTTTTTTTTCAATCCTCATTGGTTTGATCAAGTATTTTATAAGTAAGGTGGTCTTACATTTGAGGCTGAAAAAAGTATTAAAGGTGGCATTGTTTCAAAGTGTTTTCCAAATTTTGGGGCCTCAAAATTGGAATCTTGTTTTTGGAAAAGCAAGTATTTCTACATAGGAGTAAACAAGATACTGAATGGTAAAGGAATTTAGAAAATAAAGGAAACCACATAGCATAGGTCATGAACGCCATACCATATACCGATAATGGTTCGCATATGATGAAGTGTGCTACGTGGACCAGACGAATATGGTCTGTGGAATGAAAATTAGTTCATGGTGCAGGTTTGTGGTTCGCAGTGAGGATTGTAGTTCGTGATAGGAAAACGGTAGGCGGGATGAATTATCATCAGAATAAATTAAATGATGTTGTGAGGAGCTGCAAAGGGTTTCGCTTGTGGAAAAAGGTAGTGATTTTTGTTACCGTTTAAGGAGAATGGTGATATGTGGAATGGGTAGGAAAAATGGTTTTTGGTTTAAGTCATACGTGATGAAGGCGGTGCTGCAACAAATATTTGGTAAATATCAATTTATCGGATTATGCAAATCTATTTTCCTATATATGGATCACTAATCCCTTAATTTAGTTTAAAAGATAAATATTAAAAATCTTGGAGAAATTCGGTGAAGACTAGAGCAGTTTAGGGGAAGATATCCCTGTGAAGGAGATTCTACTTAGAAATTCAAGGGAATTTGGTGAAACGTTGAATTGGTTTTTGGGAAGATAGGTCTGCATAGGAGAGGTGGTACATGGGGGAAGAACTAAATCCATATAGTTCTTGAATTATGTTGAGAGGAAGTGGATATAGTCCTAAAAGTGGAGACTGTTTGTGGAGAAAAATAGTACGCTGAAGTGGAGGCAGTATGCGGAGTAGAGGTTGTTCATGGAAGGTGGTTTATAGAGGTAGAATATGAAGGTTGTTTATAGAGGTAGTTTGCGAAGGTAGGATACAAAACTGGTATGTGGTGCACACATATTATACGGTGTAGTTCAGTACATGGAGGAAGAAATTCAGTTCATGGAGGAGTAGTTTGTGAACTATCAGTACACGGAAAAGTGAACTTCATATGTGGGTAAAAATGGAACTTCAACAGAACAAACATCTACATTTTAATATGCATGATTTAATTCCAATCCATTGAATCAAAATTCAATTCGATAAAGTGATTTCAGTTTCTTCCTAATGTAGTGAGCAAGGGGGAGTCAACAGAAGTGATCTGAGGGACACATTGTGTTATCTCAAAAAAACTTGTAAAGGTTGTGCACTTGGAATAGAGTGACTATTGTGTTAAACTTTTGTACTCCAAAACTAGTGAATTTTAGTGAACTTTGGTATGACCAACAACGTATTGACATATTCTCTTTGGACGTAGCCCTTAGTGTTAAACCAAGTAAAATTATTATGTCTTCTCTTTGTATGTGATTGTTTTTTTTCTTTTCTTTCTCATCAGACAGGTTTAATAGGTTCCTAGCAACCTGGGAACAAGATCCATCAGTTCAAAATAAAAAATTGACACATTGATTCACCCATCCCCTCTCAGGGTGTTCTAGGGTCCTTCAAAAACCTAGGTTATGATCAAAATGGGTCTTTTACATTGTGGCATATAGAATACATCATAGTGTCCTAGAGGATTGGGTTGGGGATTCTACCTAATAGATAATCACCATGCCACCACACCTATGGAAATGTCATAGTGGTTTCCCTGATGGGGGGACTTTTCCATGGTTCACAGAACCTTGTTGTGGAGAATCATGTCATCTGTTTAAATTTTGTGAGTTTCCCATTTTACCCCCCATTGAGTTTTTAGGGGTATCCCCCCTTACTCTTCTCATTCTCATGCATACAAGATTGGGGATACCTAATGGAGCTCCTCCTATCCATATTTATTCCACCATTGGTTATGTTCTCTTTCTTTATTGATTCCAAGTGGTTCATTGAGGTTAGTTTTTTCATTCTTCTTCATCTCTCTCCTTGATTTTCTTTCTCTCATCAAACATGTCCATTGTGTGAGTTTGGTTTAGGGTTCGATATGGGTCTAACGATAGGGATTTGGGTGTTTAGATTTTTGGGAATTTTTTCCTTTCTTATTTGGGTATTATCTATCAATGGTGATGCATTGAAACTTGTTTCCACTTGGGTTGAGGTATATGTTTTTATGTCATTCCTTTATATTATATGTCTTGATATGCTTGGATGTTTTCAAAATATTTTCTTTCTAAAAATTTTATATATATACATATTATCCATAATATATCATTAATGGTTTTTAAAATTCTTCTTTACTCCGCATGGATTTTATCATAGTTCAAGTGTTTGTAAAAATTCATTAATTACTCTTGTAAGGAAATTTATGTGTTTTAAAAGGGAGTTTTATATTGGTTAGTATTTTAAATAAAATAATTTATGATTTTTTAAAGGAATAATTTAAAAAATTGGGTATGTTTTAGTCACATGAAATCATTTTAAGACATGATTGTATTAGTGTAGCTTTTAAAATTATTTATATGGAAGGGGTTGATTTGTAAAGGTATTATGAGGCATGTTTTCCTAGCTTAGTTTGAAAGGATGTTTTAAAGTGAAGTTTCAAATGATTTGAAATATATTGTACTTATAAGAGATCTTTTCAAAATCCTATTTGACACCTTATAAAATGAATGGTTTGATGCTTGTGATTACTTCACTTGTACCCCTTGTATTTGTTTCCCCTTTTATGGGTTGTACCATTATGTGATGTAGAAAGGGGTTGCTTTGTGCAAGGGTGTTATAGGTGAGATGCGATTTATTTCAAATACATTATTTTTATCCAAGTGATGATCTTTAATTCCTTATTTTCTCACCTCCTTTGATTGATGTCATGGGGATCCTGGGAAATTTGTAGATGAATTGGATGACTATGTCACTCCTAATGTAGATTATGCTCTAGATTTGGGATTATATCCCATGGATTTTGGGAACTCCTTGGATGTATTATGGCCAACAAATACTAGGTTCTCCCAGGATGGATTATATTCATTGAGTATTCTAATTAGACTATTGGGATCATAGATGGATTCTTTAGGATCATCCTTAGATTCTAGTCTCCATTTCAAGTTCACATTATTTAAGTCCTATGTAGTTTCCCATGATGCTTCATTCCTATTGAGGATTATTTTGGAGAATATTTTCCTTTCTTTGTTTGTGTGTCTTATAAGCTTTGCTTGATTTTATGGAACCATTTCTTAGTTATATTCATTACTCTATGTTGATATCATGGTGCTTGCTCATGTGTATATCTTTCTCCTGTTATTATGTTGGTTTTTTTGGATAGTTTTGAAAACTGAGTTTGGTGGGTATGTTTAATTGAATATAAATTAATGATTTCAAAATGTTACTTATAAATTATGTATAAATAGAAAAAAAAGGAATTTTGTTTTTAAATGAATACAAAATTTCTTTTTTTATAAATTGAAATAGTTTTAAAGTAAATAGTTTTGTGTATAGACCATGAAAAAAATCTCTATTAAGACTACAAAGAATCTTGCATGCTTTTTGCACGGTATCTACTAATCATGCAGAAGCCATATTCCATTACCCCTTCAAACAAATAACTTGAATTATTTTTACTATGTTTCTTATGGTTTGGAACCGACCATATGTTTCTCATGCAAGTAAACCATGCAATAACAAAATGAACTAAAACTTCCCGCATAAGGGTAACCACACGGTTTCCCCTAAACCATAAATGTAAAATGTGCACAGTGGGGATTTTAAAAATTCTATAAAATTTCAAATAAAACTCTTTGAATTTCTAAATTACTCCAAAATAAGATAAAATAATATAAAATATTAAGCAATAGTGACATGGGGTGTCACATCACTTTTACCTTGTGTATTTGTTTCCCCTTTTATGGGTTATCTCAGGGTGTAATGTGGAAAGTGGATATTTTGTTTGTGGGTGTTAGAGGTGAGATGAGGTTTATTTCAAATGATTTTTCTTTATCCATGTGATTATTTTATATTCAAATTTTTCTCACCTCCTTTGATTTATGTCATGGGGATCCTATAGAATTTATAGATGACCTGGATAAGTGTGCCTCCCCTAGTTAAGATTTTTTCCTAGCATGAGGATCATGGAATGTGGATTTTGGAAACTCACGAAATGGACTACGGCCCATGGATACTGAATTATATCAGGATAGATCATACACCTGGTGTTGTCCAATTAGACTACTAGGATTGTAGATAGGTTATTTAGGGATTTTCTTAGGTTCTAGTATCCAATTAAAGTTCTTTGGATAGATCATATACATGTTTAATTTTAGTGGAATGATAGCTAGCTCGATGTCAATGCTTTAGCAGGAAGTAGCACTCTCGAAAATGGAAGTTGTGAACATTTCCTTAATGAAATAAAGGAAGAAGATGATTTGGTTGAAAGGGTTATTTGAAGATGTCAGGAGAAAGAATAGTGATGGGAAGCTTTTATATGATTTACAATGTGTGTCTCACCTAGATAAAAAACAAATGCTTCACTCCAGGACAAATAAAATTTATCTAAAATATCATTTCATTTAGAATTTTTTATAGTATGGAGTTTTTCTTCTATGGAAGATAAAGGAAGTTTAGAATATAATGGAAATATTGAAAAATATTGCTTCCATGAAAGTATTGGGGTGGTGTTTCACCTCAGTGAGACTTGGATGACAGTAAATTATGGTTATAGAACCATGAAATTACTTTACAAGAGTTCAAGAAGAATGAAATAAGTCTATAGAATATTAAAAAAGGACTTAATCATTAACACCATATAATAATCCTCAAGTGGGGTATTGTATTATGGTTTTTTAAGAGTCATTATTTGTCTTAGAAAACTAAAATCATCATAAGGAGGAAATCTAGAGGCCCTATTTCTGATTTTCGGAAGGGGGTGATGGAAGTGTAATCCGGTGTATTTTGGGTCACTGGAAGAAATAGGTGGATATAAATTGGAAGGTGCATCAAAATACATCATTAGTATTACATTCACCATATGATAATCTAGGAAGTATGCCATTTTATTTCATCAGAAGTGGGGAATAGTGAACCAAATAATCCAGTTATGAAGGTGGAAGACTTTGATCAATTTAAGGTCTCTCCATGAGGATCATCGTTAATGGATTGTGACCCATGAGATAAAAAGATAGTGGTGATCAGAATAACTAATTGAGGTTTACTATATTAGTAGGGTGTGGTCACATTATACTCAATTGGAATAAGCATTGTAATCATCTTCCTTCACTCCTAGTCAAAGTAAATCTCATTCCCTTGTGGAGTATGATGAAAATAAAAATAACATCATCACTTATATTATTATTTTATCTTGTTTTCTTCAGACCATTTCTACTAATAGTTCTTTTTTTTGTCTTCCATAGGTTTTACATTGCATTTTTTTCACTTGGGTAAGCTTTTCTTCAAATTATAGGTGTCGTAGTGTGGGGTTGATTCTAGAGATTTTGTTTACGCCTAGTGATGTTATGGTGATGTGTCTCTCATTGGTTTACTGGAAGGTGGTCATAGACCTAAAATAAGTATATTTATTTATAATTTATTTATGAGGTTTTGTATTGTGTTGTTCATGTAGCAGTACACTTCTGCAATAGATTCCTTCTATCAGCCCAATCTCTTGTGCTAATAAAAGTTTTTTTATTGGTGCTTAAAAAATTAGTTATTTTTATCATTTATAAATCCAATTTATATCAATGGAAAAAATCACATTTTTTAGTAGTACTTGGTGGAGTATAACAATGGAGATAATCTTGATCATCCTGTTAGAAGAGTACTATGAGGTTCTTGGTGTAGGGTTAGGGTTTTTAAGTGTGTTCTTCGTGTCTTCGTGGTTTTTTTATAATATTATTTTTATTGTCCCCTAATGTTTTTTTGTGACTCTATCTAGTATGATTTTATATTTAACATCCTCATCTTTAGTTCATCACAATTCTTGGAGCTATAAGAACATGATCCTTGAATAGTTTCTTTAGTCCATGTTTTCCTTGTTTCTATTCATAAGCTTCCCAGTTTTTGTTTTCATAATAAAATTTTGTGTATTTGGTGTTATTTTCATGTACACAGGTCCAAAATAGGATAAATAATGTTAAATGGTCTTTTTATTTATTATTTTTATTTACTTTTTTGTGTGTATTCTTCTCTTTTCTTTGTCGTTCATCTTTTCTTCCTTTGATTTTATTTCATGGTTTTGAAGAGCATTATTAAACTTAAACATCTTTTTTCACTATTTAGTGGATTAACCTAAGTTATACTATCCCCCTCCCTAAATATAATTTGGATGCAATTGTTATAAAATATTATTAAAAATGTTTTCGG
Source organism: Viscum album (assembly GCA_963277665.1). Taxonomy (NCBI): domain Eukaryota; kingdom Viridiplantae; phylum Streptophyta; class Magnoliopsida; order Santalales; family Viscaceae; genus Viscum; species Viscum album. Next base: position 352,884,331 of record OY728123.1, read on the forward strand.
TTAATTATTTAAGTTGGATGGCCCTTCTCTTTGCTCTCACTTTTCCCCATGTCGTTCTTCAATCATGCCCATGTGATCTACTCTTAGGGTATCTGATTGGTAGTTTCTATTGAGGGTGTCTACTTATGGATTTCTCTATTAACATGGTAGCATCCATTCATTGGGTAGGTACAGTATAGTGGTAGTGGTGATATTATTTAATATTTATTGATCTTTCTTCATGTGTCATAGTTCTTTATTGGGGAGGAGGTTGCAAGCTCACATGTTTTTGGAGATCTTCTTATAAAAATTTTGGTGGCTGGGTAGTTGGATCTAGTCATATATGGTTTAGTCAACAGATTTGGCAGTGCTACAGTTAGAAATGATGATGGTTGAATTTGGTATTCCTCATAATTTTCATCAGCTTATTGGGTCATGTCAACTTGTGGGGTCCTGATATGAAGCAAGGATTGAGGTTCTCAAACCTTGATGATATTTCCTACTGTATATAGTCTTCATGTTGACTTGGTAATGACTCTTTTGGAATTATAATTTATTTTTTAATATTGTTTTATGGTGTTGGGTCTTTTGTAGGTTCACTCCATCCCTTAAAAATGATCTATTTAAAAAATAAAATATTAAGGTTGGAGGGGGGAGAGAACACTAATTATTTTTGGTATAATCTGATGTGGAGATTTTATTTGAGAAATAAATATAGGTCCTCATTAATCAGCATTATTGATATAACCCTCCATCATCACCAACTCATTATTTGGATATAAGAACTCAAATATGTCACAATTAACATGAACATAAATTAAAAATGAGATGAACATCAGAATTTACATAGTTCGATAGGGGTTTCCTATATCCATAAGAGAAGGGGTGGTTGTATTATTCCTCTATAGATGAAACATCAAAGGATCATGGTTACAATTATAGGATAATTTCATCATGATTTTATAGATTAAAAAACTTCAATAGTATAAGGGTTGGTTTGGGGTGGTTCATCAACCCTTAAAGAATTTTTTTGATGTTAATTGATGCAATGGTCTAAGGTGTCGCCTGAGTTGGTAGCTGCCTGATGAATAAGTACCATAATAGCTGTTTCCAATATCCCCCCCCCCCCCACCCCCTACCCCCTTACCTCAATCAACACCCTAATTATTATGGGCCATCACAAATCTCCCCCTCATAACCAATTTGGGGTAAAAGATTGACCTGTAGTCTCCTTGCAGCATCACTTTCGGTTGAACAGTAGTCATCATGTCTGCCCTGTTATACTATGCTTATGTGGTATACAAGGAAACACACTTTTGAAGTTAGGATTTCCATGAGACCACTCCCCATACAAATGATATTAGTTACTCATATATGTATTTCCTCATGTCAATATCTCTATCCATATCAACATATATTCATCCTTCCAAAATAGGTTTACCATTTTCAGAACATAAACAATTATAGGATATACTTTGGAGATACCTCAATATCCATTTGACCATTGTCCAATGCTCCTTTCTAAGATTTGATATGAATTTTACATAGTTCCAACAATAATAGAAATATATGGTCTGTACATACCATGGAATACATAAGACTTTCAACTACTAACTGATAAGTAATTTTTTTCATCTCTGATTTCTCCTCCTTAGTTGATGGACTATGACTTGTCATGAACCTAAAATGACTCACAAGTGGAGCACCAAATGATTTCACCTTACTCATGATGATCCTTACAAGAACCTTATCAATGTTCCATTCTTGAGAAATAAAAATCTTTTGATTCATCCTGACACAAAAAATCATCATACCAAGAATCTGAGTAGCATCTCTCAAGTCCTTTATTTCAAAAGAATTGTTCAACCCTTCTTCAACCTATCAATATTGGTTATATCTCTTATAATAATCATCATATAATAAATATATATAAATATATAATTAAATCACCATCAAAAAATTGTTTGATGTAAATGTATTGATCAATAGTCACCCTCCAATACTAATTTTTTCAATGAATGATTCAAATTTCCTATATCATTGTCGTGGTTCCTATTTTAAGCCATATAAACTTTTCTTAAGTTTACACACCAGGTTTTCTTTACCATTAATCTGAAAACTCTATATTTTATCCATGTATATCTCCTCATCAAGATTACCATGTAAGAATGTTGTCTTTACATATATTTGTTGAAACTCTAGGTTTAGATTAGCTACCAATCCAAAAAGAAATCTGATAGAGGAAATTTTTACAACAAGAAAAAAAATTCATGAATATCAATACCTTTATTATAATCAAATAACTTTACAAAAATTATGGATCTATAACAAAACTATGAGCCTTGATATTCTCCTTTGATTCTATACACCCACTTTCTCTTGAGTTCATTAATTCCATTTGGTAACTCCACCAAATAAAATGTATGATTCTTATGCAAGGATCTCATATCACTAATAAAAATTAGGTTTTATCCATTCCTAGAATTTATAAATGTTATCAAAAAACACTAATAATAAGGGGTTTTATGAGAACTAATAAAAAATGTTGATAAATAGGGGGCCTTTATTGATGCTTTTCTAGCACTGATAAAGGCACACCTTCATCGGCGCTTTTTTATTAGCAATGATAAAGACCCCCATTTATAAGTGCTTTTTTCTATCAGTAATAAAGGGTATATTTCATAAAAAATTATTTTCGTTAAAGATAATATATTAATATATAAATATATTTATATTTATCTAATAGTACTATAAATTCAGTCTATAGCCATAGCTGAAAACTGTGGTTATAGGTCCTCAAACTGTGGCTAAGATTGGTGCGGCTATAGGCCTAGACCTATACCCATGGCTTGGAACTGTGGCTATAGGTATACATCCACGATTCAAACCATAGTAATATTAAAACAGTCATGGTTTAAAACTGTGGCTATACCACAGTACAGACACACTCTATTTCCATGGTTAGAAATTATGGCTATAGGGTCTGGATATACATAAAAAATACCTCCCCCACCCCACTCCCCTTACAGTACCCCCCCCCCCCCCACTCTCCCTAGGGTAGCCTCCATGGACACCCCTAACCGTACACATCCCCCTCCCCACTGGACAACCCCTCGCCCCCCAAACAACCCCCCACCCCCACCCTATACATCCCCCCTTGACAGCCCCCTCCCACCCCACCCCCTCCCCCTAGATGCCCCCCCCCACCACCAACACCACCACTCCACCTGCATCCCACCTCCCACCCTGTGGACAACCCCCCTCCCTCCCCATGCATCCCCCTCCCTTTCCCTAGCCCCCCCCCCCCCACCACCACCACCACCACCACCCCCGCCACCACTCCCCCTACAGCCCCACCTCCCTTTCCCTAGATAACCCCCAACCCCCTGCACCCCCTCCCTCCCCCTGGACAACACCATCACCCACCACCACCACCACCACCACTCCCCCTATATCCCCCCCTCCCTTTCCATAGACGACCCCCTCCCCTTACACCCCCCTCCCCCAGGAAAGCACCATCCCCCTCCCCCTAGATATCACCCCCACACACACACAGCTATAGCCCCCCTGGAAAACCCCCCTCCCACCCCCTGGACAGCCCCCCTCCCTCCCCCTCCACCTTCATCCCCCCTCCCTCCCCCTAGACACCCCCCCCCCCCACACGCACCACCACTCCCTCTGCATCCCCCCTCCTTTTCCCTGGACAGCCCCCCTCCCACCCCCTGGACAGCCCCCTCCCTCCTCCTAGACATCCCTCCCCCCACCACTCAACCTATAGCCCCCTCCCTCCCCCTGGACACCCCTCCACCACCACCACTCCCCCTACAGCCCCCTCCCTTTCCCTGAATAGCCCCCCACCACCACCACTCCCCTTACACCCTCCCCTCCCTTACCCTAGATATCCCCCCCCCTCACACCACCACCACTCCCCCTGCATCCCCTCCTCCCTTTCCCTTGACAACCCCCCACCCCAGATAGCCACCCCACCACCACCACCACTCCACCTGCAGCCCCCATCCCTCCACCTGAACACCCCCCCCCCCACACACACACCACTCCCCCTGCATCCCCCCTCACTTTCCCTGGACACCCCCACCAACACCCCCACTCCCCCTGCATCCCCCTTTACCCTATAAATCCCCCCTAAAAAACCTTCACATGTTCCCTGGATAGACCCCACACTCCCACTCCCTAGAAAGCCCCCCCCCCTCCTTCATGGACAGACCCCCCACACCCTGCACCCCCCCCCACCACCCTCCTTCCTGGACAGACCCCCCCCCCCACTACACATCCCCCCTACAGCCCCCTTCCCCCCTAAAAAGCACCCCCTCTACTCCCCTCGGGACAGCCCCCCCACCCCACTACACCTCCCCCCCTGTAGTACCCCCCCCCCTCCCAGATAGGTCCCCCACCTTACACCCCCCCAACTCGTCCTACACACCGTCAATTGGATTGCACAAACCAAAAATATGCTAATATAGCTATTATACAAAAATTTCCATTCAAATGAACTACATTAACCAAAAACATGCTAATATGACTAGAACTAAATCAAACATCATCAAGCCAAATTGAGTAGAGTGGAACCAAACCAAATGGTTTTGAAAAAGATGAAACTGAACCAAACTGAAAATAATGTAACCAAACTGACTCAAACCAATCAAAACTGACTTCAATAAATCATAATTGAGTGAGACAAAAATGAAACTAATGAAACATGACTAATTGAATTTAAAATTAATTTAATTGAACTCAATATCCCCATATCAAACAAAATGAACCTATTAAAATTTATATAAACCAAAAAAATGAACCAAATAAAAAATAACTAAGAAAACCTAACCTGACCTAAACTGAACCAAGGAGCCATCCCTTGTGTTGAAATTTTAGAAGGCCTCATACCTATAGGTTGAGAGGATATCCCTGTCATGTGGTGCTTCACTGACCTCACTATTACATCTTCACTATCCTCATGCCTACAGGCTGAGGACTCATTATTGTGTCGTCTAGTCATGTGATGCTTCATTGTTGATGGATTCAATGATGAGGAAGTTGTCTGAGAGTATATCCCATAGAAATCATCTTGATCCATCATTGACACAAATTAATTTTTATAATCTTTCTAACACACCACAATACCATGACTTCTCTTCATTGAAAACATAAAATAAATAAAAACAAAGGATAAAACAATGACACTAAAAGGACTACTTTAGTCATGGGTTATGGAAAACATGTCATGCATTTGAGGATCGGTTTTTTAGTATAGATTCATGTAGAAAATACATATCTGTTATCTAGTATAAATTCATACAATTAGGATCAACACATTATTGGATTTGAACAAATCTAATTCATACAGAATAAAAGTATAAGGATGAATTTAAATGAGTGTTCAATAAGGGAATCTATATAGAAGGGGGGAACACAAACACAATAATAGAATAGATCCCCTCCCCACCCTACACCCCCCCCCCACCCACTCTACACCCTCTCTTCTTGGACAACCCTCACCGCCAACCCCACCCCCACCCCCACCCACCCCCCACCCCCACCCCCACCCCCACCCCCACCACCCCCACCACCCACTCTACACCCCCCCTAAACAGCCCCCACCTCCTCCTGGATAGCCCCCCTGCAAACCCCACCTCCCCTTACATAGCCCCCCCACTGTATTCTATAAAAAAACTCAATTCCTCCCACCTCCCCTACATATCCCCCCCCCCCAATCCTTAAGCATATGTAATACTTTTACATCACATTATGGTTTCTAAAATGGTAAAAAAGCATTAACACAAACATAACATAGTTTATAAAACATAATTATTTTCTAGATACTTTAGAGATAGGTGAAACCAATTATATGTTATGTAGGTTGAGTATTTTCTTGTTTTTCTAATACATATCCAAACAAGTGTCTAACTATTTCATGGGTGGTAACTAGGTCATATTAATAAAATTCTAGGTAATAGACCATGTATAGTATTTATCATATAAAATACATACCTAGTACAACTTCTCTTAAATAAAAACTCTTGACATGTAACTAACACAACATATAGAGACAATAAATTAGAAAATGAAAATGAATGAGAGAAATATCCAACTCAAAGTAGGCCAAACAAATCTGATGAAACTGAACTGAAAGAAAAAGTGTCATATACCTTAGTTGGTAAACTCCGTGATAGTAGTGACTATATCCCCATCAGTAGCTTTCAGAGCCTTCACAGCCTTGGCCTGTAGACTCTATCCTATTTCACCAACTCGGTGTCCTTAGTGGATAATCACCATGATCAGGATTTAATTAACAATATTGTAAATGAATAAATACATTAGAAATGTAGTTATGATATATGACAATGTAAACAGATAATATATTATTAAATCAAAAAATAACAAATCAATTATAATCTTAGTCTTAATAGTTGGAGTTAACTTCAAATGTAGCTATTTCTATTTTAATAAAAATTGATGGTACATGAACAATAACAATTTGGTATTGTTTTTTTATGTTCAAGTTTATTTAGTTGTCGATTTGGTATGGTTTGGTTTCACTCAAAATTATTATATTGGGTTCCACTCAATGTATTTTAGTTTAGTTTTTTAACTATATATGTTTCACTCCATACCCCCTGCCCTTATAAACTTCTCACTCCATACCCCCCACCCCTGGACACCCCCCCCCCAGATAGGTAGATACCCCTCTATAACCCCCCCCCCTCCCCTTTTCACAGCCCCCCTCCACCCCCCCCCCCCCCCCACACACACCCCCTGTACATCCCCCCACCTCAATAGAAAGACCCCCCAACCCTACACCCCCCCCCCCCGCCCTGGAAAGACCCCCCTGATATCCCCCCCCCATTCCTAGATAGTCCCCCCTCCCTTCACATGCTACTAAATATTTTAGAAGTATAGAAGAGAGTTGAGGAGAACCAAAACAAAACCAATTGTAGACTCTTAATATCAAATAATGATAGAAAAATAAATGTTTCATGAATAATTCATACCTTTTATACTAAATAAGAAGAGAGGAGAATCGTAACTTTTTCAATAATTGTTATATTCATGATGATGTTCTAAGAAATCCAGCCTATTTTATTTTATTGTAAAAACGTAATGCTCTTTTGGAAACCCACTTTGATTGCTGCAAGTCAGGAAAAATATTGAAAATAATTTATAAGTTTCATAATAAAAAATAATAAAGAGAGTAGAATCAGGCCTTTTTAATGATTTTTATATTCAGGGTAATGTTCTGAGAAGTCTATCCTCTTTCATTTTGAAAACACAAAGACCGTCTTTTGCAATTGTAATAAATGTGGTCAAAGGAGTGATAAATGATTTTATAATTCAATTATGTATGTTTAAAATCCAAATCAAGAAGAATCCCATAATAGTGAAAAAAGGAAACAAGTCTACTTTGAGAAGATATCAAATGTATAAATATGAAATCACTATACCCAAGATGTTTTCCAAAGGTTTTTATGATAAATCCTTTGATGTTAAGCACTGTAATTTTGAAAATCTATTTGTATTATAGTGTATCTATAAATATAAGCATCACTATAAGAACTATAATTTTGAAAATGTATATGTTTCCCATGACACCCCCTCAGTCCTCTTTACTTGGACTAAGATATCCCTCTAGTGTTTAGATGGTCTATAAAGTATAAATATGTAAATCTTATCTCTCTTCTCTTCTTGATAATAAATCAAATAAAAGATTATATTCATCCCCCCATCCATTATTAATCTCTATGATACCGAACGTCTCTTCTAAAAACAACATAATTCTAACTTGAAAATCAAAAAATATATCCAGAATCATTAATAATTCCTAAGGTGGTCTCCCTTCTATATTTTGAATCAGTTTAAGAATACTCTTAGTGATCTTTTTCTCAAATTTAGTATCATACTCACCCATTATAGGAACATGATCAGATTCTCATTCCATATTTCCCTCACCAAAACACTTAGTCTTAAGATCTTTCTCATGAGGCTAATTAACTAGTCTTATAGGTTGAATAATTTCAACAAAAATAACACATAAGATATCATTAAATATTAAAATTTTCAAAAAATAGAAGAAAATATCAGGAATCACTCCCTTCAAATAATCATAACATAATAAGTCAAATATAACTAATCTTGTTACATCTAAACTTTCAATTCAAAAAATTCCGATAACTATTTTATCTGAAACCCATCATGTTTGTTTTTAGAGTATTTGGATTGTTTTTGTTAACAATTAAATTTGAAAAGATTTCAGAAATGGAAAATCATGATGCATTTATGGAGAGATATTTTCTAGAAGTGTTCGGACATTGTTTTGCGATGAATGTGAAATTTTGGAGTTGATGGAGAGGTTTTCTGAAGAAAAAAAGTAGAGTAAAAAAATATTTCATATCAAAGGAATAATTATTTCAAATGAAATATATTTCAAATGTAATTTTTTCAAAAAGGAAAACATTTTTATGAATAAAAATATTTTCAAAAAGGAAAATATTTCTTGGAGGAAAATATTTTCATTAAGGAAAATATTTTTATGAAAGGTTGAACCTTATATGGAAACCAGAATAGAATGTCATTTTTGAAAATATGGTGTAAGAATCATGTGGTATGGAAAGGAAAACATTTTTAAAAGATAGGTGGAAGTTTTAATGGGCTTAGAAATGAAAATCGTATGAAAATAATGGAAGCAAAGGATCATTTTTATGAAAATTGGTTTTAGATAAAAGGGAAATATTTAATCTTATATGAATCATGTTTTCTGAGTTCCTTTAAATATAAATATTCCCCTACAAAGACCTGGAAATTTCAAGGAAATTTTTTACTTAATTTCTTTGAATTTTACGAGTACACAGTTTCTAACGGCACCTGAATCTGGGGCCCGGTGTGCCCAGAATCATTTTCCGAAGTTTAGCTCAGGTACGTTTAGTGAACGAACGAGCGGGTTTTTCTAACTTTTGAACCGGTGCTTGTAATTTAAATCTGAGGTCACCGATGAACTCGCAGCGCCAGTATTTTCTTAAGGGGACCTTTACTGCAGTTGCATTTTTTCATATGTGGTAATTAAATTTTGGGGTTACATTAAGAATAAAATTAAAATTGTTGAGTTATAATTTTATTTTATGTGGAAGTTATTTCCTACAAAAGGAAGTTGTAGGTGGGGCCCACACCCCACCTAACTTCCCATGGGAGATAACTAAGGGTGGTGGGGCCCACACGAGCCCCAACCTTCCACCTCCCTCTAAACCCCTTAACCTTCTCCTATTAAACTCCCTTGGTTTTAATGTGACAACTTTCCCTTGATTAAATGTGACTCTTCACATCCTCCCCTCTTAAATGCATGCAAACACATTCTAATCAATAAGGTGGTTTGATTGTTTGAATTTGAAGTGGCTTGTATTAAATAAAATAATAAGGTAGCTTATTATTTTATTTGGGGAAATGCTTTTTGGGTAGGATCTCTTGAGATTTTGGGGAAGAACACCGACTCTCCAACGAAGAACGGCCTTCTGACTCGGTGAAGAACGCTCTACATTTTCTTCAATCCTTTTTTTCTTCCTCCAAAACATGGTAGGAGACACCACCGTGGGGAACGTTTCCATCAATGAAGGCTTTTTCTTCGACTTCAATACAATTGTCATCAATCTTCCGCGACATTCAATCATCGCAACGCTTGCCTCTTTCCACGGCTCGACGACGTGCGACGTCTTTGCGAGGTAGGGGTTTAAATATAGAATGTTAATAATCCCATGATTGTTTCCTTCTAAAACAAAGAATGCGGATCAACTCATTATTAAGTTGATCCGTGAAAGTATTTGTTTGTGGGTTGGGAATTTTTGATTGCGGGGAAAAACGTAGGGGTTTTTCTTCGAACAAGTTTTTTTCATTATCTTCGTGAATTAAGATATGACCACTTGTTATCGTAATAACGGGAGGAAGTTGGACCGCACAAACATGACTGATCCTCCTCCCCTTTTTTTCTTGGTCTTCGTGGATCGTTGTGGCGAAGACGGCATGGTGCCGTTGCACTGTGCGGGAACGAGAGAACCGCGGCTGGAGCGGGCCGCGGCGGAGGTGCGCGGCACCATCGCGTCGCGCCGGTGAAGCTGAAGGAACTGCGGCCGGAGCGGGCCGCGGCGGTGGTGAGCGGCACCATCGTGCCGCGCCAAAGGACCCAAGGGAGGCCGCGGCCAAAGCAGGCCACAGCGGAGGGCGCGGCACCGTCACGCCGCGCCGATCAGGGAAGAGTCGCGGCCTTTGGCCGCGGCGGGACAGTGGGAGGCGGCCGGTCAAGCCGACTGCCGGCACACCCTCGAGGTGGGACCCCCGCGGGTCCCGCGTGGGTCAACTGGACGGCCTTAATGGCTGGACATTCCAGAAAATCCGGGGGTTGAAACCCCTAGCCAGCGCAAGGGGCGGCGCCCCCTTTCCACCACGCTCGGCCAGCGTCGAGCCACCCGCGTTGGGTCGGACGGCCTGCGCCGGGCCGGACCACCCGCGTCGAGCCGAGCCACCAGCACTGTGTCGGGCCGCACCCAACTGGGCCGGACCCGGACCCGGGTCGTGTCGACCCCGTTCGGGCCAACCCAGGGGGTACTGGGTCGGGTCGGACCGGGCCCAGACCCCCTGTTTTCGGGCAGTTTCGTTCAAACACACATAACTTGGGCTATGAACCTCCGATCGATGCACCATCAGTTGCGTTGGGATCCTTGGATCGATACGGTTGTTTCGGTATATTACACTCAAGGTTTTGGAGAACTTTGGGTATGGCTGGGTTGGTTTGAAACCGAAACCAATCGGGCCCTCAGAGTGGAAATGCTTATAACTTGAGTTCCGGACATCCGATTGACATGCCGTCAACTTTGCTGGATTACTCTTATTGAGAAGGTTCTTTTGGTATACTTTATATAAGGTTTGGACATAGTTGGAGTATGTCCGGGTTGGATTGTACCCGAAATCCAACCGGGCCCCTCAAACGGAAAAGCTAATAACTCTTAGATCGAACGTCCATTTGACGAACCGTCAATGGTGTTGGTAATCATGTTGAGAAATGGTCCCTTTGAGTATAACCTATGAGAGTTCAGGGTATAGTTGAGATACGGTCGGGTTGGTTTGTACACGAAACCAACCGGGCCCCCAGGACTAAAAGGCTAATAACTCACAGACCAGTCGTTCGATTGACGCGTCGTCTGTTGCATTGAGACCCCTATGACGAGGCAGTACTTTGAGATACTTCTTCATGGGACTTTTTGATACTTGGAGTATCGACCAGTAGCTCTTGGAGCAGACCCTCCCGGAGACGAGCGTACGGAGTACGGAGACCGTGTAGCTGGCTGAGACCTGAAGACTGCTTGTCCGATTCGAGTCGGAGAGACTTGTATAGCCCAGTGGGGAGCACTACTGTGTTTGGGTGGTAGACCCATGGCGGGGAACACTTCTGTGTTTGGGTGGCAGACCCGTGGTACTCGACATGAGGAGTACCTCTGCAGGCTATTAGGGGGGGTGCACTACTGTGTTTGGGTGGCAGACCCCGGCGGGAAGCACTACTGTGTTTGGGTGACTGACCCGCAGTACTCGACAGGAGGAGTACCTCAGCAGTCTTAGGTTAGTGAGTAGTGCCTCAGAGTTGTGATAGGTTCACTGTACTCATCAGAGACGGATCTCTTCAACAGTTGCAGTTTCGATAATGAAAATCCTGGTTTGAGCTGAGTTGTTGACCTTTGTGTTTTCCTCATGATTGAGATGGGTTACTTGATAACTTAGGTATATGTATGGGAATTTACCTAAGTAGTGGTTATCTGTTGATTTCATATCTGTGTGATACCTCTTGATTGAGATGGATTACTTGATAACTTAGGTATAAGTATGGGCTTATACCTAAGTAAGGTTTATCTGTTTAGATCCTGCTTTGTGGTTATCCTTGTTGGATATAGTGAGACCTTGAGGGTCTCGAGGTCCCTATTGAGTATCGATATACTCACCCCTGCATGGGATATGCCCGCACCTCGGTCTGTTGGATGCAGACGACAGACAGCGCAGAAGGAGGCCGAGTGTTCGAGGACTGGATGGTACCCGGAGGCGGACCTCACGATGAGTCAGTACCCAGAGGCGGACCTCACGACGAGTTAGTATCCGGAGGTGGACCTCACGATGAGTCAGTATTCGGAGGTGGACTTCACGACGAGATGGTACTCAGAGGAGGTTCACGGGTGAGAGCGTTGAGGAGGCTATTTGTACCCACCCTTTAGGTAGGATCCATGGTGGATGATCCAGGAGTTGCGCTATATGTACCTACCCTTAAGGTAGGATACGAGGTGGACAACCCAAGAGCTACTTCTATTCTTCCATCTACTTGTCTTTTCTGTTGTAATTTCATTTAGTTGTAGCTGTAATTTTCAGTTGGGTTTGTATTCTGGCCCATTTACTTTTCAGCACTTTCTTTTGTACTTAGTGTTTATTTCTGCTTGTACTTTGTGGTGTTTGATTACTTTATAAAGGCAATGCCTTCCCTATTTATCGGGATTTACGCCTTTGGTGCTAGTATCCAGCCCCTGGACTATGGAAGGTTGGATTGGGGTAGTCACGGCACAGGCCCCAAGGACGGGTCGTGACACCCCCAATAACTTCACTAAGGAAAAGGATGCATTGGAGGAACATTAGGGTGAATAAGTAACTTCATTTTCAAAAAATTGGATTTCACAATAAGATAATTACCCATTTGTTATTTTCCAAAAAATGTAATTAGCTTCATGAGAACTGATTATTGGTAACAACCATTAGAAACTTTTAGGCATACCATCCAATCATATTTTCTAACTATATTATCCAACCACTTTCATATGGTTGTATCATTTGATGGAATCATTATTCCTATAAGTAGGAATGACTTTCAGTTTCTAAAATTTTGGTCATTTTAGACCCTGGTCACTACCAATCCATCGTAACCATCCAAACCATTGGACATTAGATGCCTAAAGTTCCTCCTTCTTATTGACTAATTTATTTTTTTTATAAAATGGTTTTCACAGCCAAGCATTATAATCTCCCAATTGAGAATCATTATCCCAGATTCCTCACCAAGTCCTCTATAATATTACATGGACTTCCTTTCACTCTTGAATAGTCCATTATAGCTAGTATGGTTCCCCAATATTCATTCAGATTATCCTAACACAATCAGGTCATAAAATCACCTCAACACATCCTAGATTATGACCTTTTTTAACATGTCAACTAAACATTAAGTCTCTTATATATTATGTAGATCCAATAGTTTTTCCTCTAAAAACTTATTAATGATGTGATAATTTAGATGAATATGATTTTTACTCAGATGAAACATCGTATTTTTTGCTAAATGAATCCCTCTTTGTGAATCAAGGAATAGAATTTAATCATCTTTCATCATTTTGAGAATATCCCCCCCACACACGCACACACAGCTAGATTAGCTCCTTCCCAACATCCATCAATGTGGAATAATATAATTCTATTATTGAGAGTGAAACTAATTATTAATGTTTTGATACCCATATAATTATCATTCCTATAAAATTAAACACATAGTTGGTCGCTATTTTCTAATTGTCTCCATCCCCATCATTTTTAGAGTCTTAAAACCCTTGTAACAACTCGTATATTATGAAATAAACTCTCATTATTTCAAAACCTTTTAGTTATTGGATAATCCACTTCACATCCTATAAATGTTATCTTCCAAGATTAAACAAGTTCTTACTGACAACTATCATTTCTTACATAATTTTAGGATGATTACAAACCATGGTGCACATCATTCTTATGATTGTTGATTCAATAGAATATTTTTTTTTACTCTACCTCATCTCTCATTTTCTATTACTTATACTTTAATATATTGAAGTTTATAACCAAGGGTCTAGTTATCGATATTATCCTCTCCTATATTGAAGTTATCCACCTCCTACTAGACATAATACAACTAGCTCTAGGATAAAGTGCCATCACATAATTCTCTCACAATCCTCATACTCAAAATCCTTTTCACTATACCAAGATCCTTTATCTCAAAGCTACTAGACAATTTATCCATAATTTAATTAATTTATTCATTTACTAAACTTATACTCAACATTTCATCAATACATTGAAGTAGGATTATGAAAATCCCTTCATAAGACACATTTTGATAATAGAAATGTTTATCACTTCTTTGGAAGAACTTCTGCATAATCATGTAGCATTTAAACTAATGATTACAATTCCTTAGAACCTACTTTAACCCATAAAGGATTCAGTCAAGCATGCACATAAGATCTTAGTTTTTATTATCCTTGATTCCAACCATATTATCTATGTATATAACCTCATCTAAGTCCCTATGGAGGAATATTTTCTTCACATATAATAGCTTCAAATGTAAATTTGATTGGGAAATAATCCTCAATACCTTATGAAAAGTCATATGTTTAACTACTGGTGAAAAGATCTCTGAGGAATCCACACCTTTTGATTTTTGAAACCCCTTTAAAACTAGAATTGACTTGTACGTCCAAATTTCATACACTTATTAATTCGACTAATACACCAAGTTTTTAATAAATTTTTCCTGAGTTGACCACTCTATCATCTCCATTGGTTAGGACACATGGAGGGAATTAGTCAAATCCCTCGTGGTCAGCTTCCATAAATTCATGTCTTTTAAACTTCTATCATTTTTGGTGACTCAAACTCCCTATCATCCATTAAAATAAAGTAGTTCATATCACACCATACCTATACACTTGGAAACTCTCTTTGGTGGATCTCAGCAATTGTCCCTAATTTCATCCTCCTTCCATTATTGCAACTTACAATGTTTTATCTTATGGAACCTTTTCTCAAGATTCAATAGTAATTCATATTTCTAGTACTTTAGGTCTTGAAAACATTATCAAAACATGTACACCTTTAGGAAAACCCTCTGTAAATTTTAGTGTTTACGGTACTATCATGCTTCCATGACTCTCTTGAACATCTGAAATGTCTAGACATCCATTCATTTGAACTACATTATTTGATTATAATTTTATATCATATAAACCCCCATATAATTTTTGATCCTTTAATATGACCTCTTTATTTATGGTCATATTTTGACTTCTTGCCACATTCTAAAGGGGGTTTTCCCATATTTGAAAACCAATATCTTCATCTTCATATCCTACAAAGTAACATACTCATGACTTAGAATCGAGATTTTCCCATTCCTTGGCATCAACATGGATATAGTTGAGTGCATAAAATACTTTGAGATTGGGGAATTGAACCATCCTTTTAGATTAATAGGATTTTGGTAGTTTCTACCCTAATAGGAAATAAAGACTCTGGTTTATTGTGTATGTTGTGCAATTACCACTTTATCCCAAAGCATTGTGGGGAATCCCATGTAAATTCTCAAAATCCATTATTTTAAAACTAATGGCCAGTTAATCCTCTATGATACTTCATTATGTTCTATAGTTCATAGTACAGTATTTTTAAACTATATTTCTTCCCACAAATAGATCCTTTGAAATTATAAGATTATATACTCCCTACCAATATCAGACTTCGTGCTCTTAATCTTTCAACCAATATCATTTCCCATCATAGATCTCCATATGAAGAAGATTATGAATACTGAAAACTTGTTCTTGAGAAATAACTCCCACACTATAAGTGTTACATCATCAATGAATGTTACATATGATGTACAATTTAATTATTTTTTTCACATCAATTTATAGATTAAATTGTGTCTTTTCATGTTTAAATGTTCCCTTATTGGTAAATAATAGCCTTTCAAGTGATAGGAAAGTGGGATGGATCTTGGTCTAGACACTATAGTGTGCATCCCAAGATCCATCCCACCTTCCTATTATAATTTAAACATAAAAAAATAGAGCATAAAATTAATTAATTGAAGAATTTATATAAAAATGGTAATTGCACAACATTATTAATAATAAACAAACATTACATAAAATATTACTGTTATAAATATTTCAATTTCAATTTCAATGTTTCAAAAACCCACACAAGTTTACTCAGTAGATAAACCAATGGATCCATCATGCATTGAAAAACAACCAAGAATGGGTATAACCAACTCAATAGTGGACCGCATACCCCCCAAAACTTACCTTCTAATTACCAAAAAACTACCCACACTAAAGTTAGATATTTTTAACATATAGAGGTATCATTACTAACAATATACCCACACCAAAGTGGGAGTTTTTTAATATAATGAATAATTTATCATCTAAATCAAGTCAAAAACATTGTTGAATAATCATAAAGCATAACATACCAACCAAAAACTGAATGGAGGATTTACCTAGTGTCTGTGAATGGGGTTATTTAGAAATCACATGATAGGATTATGAGGGTAGGGCAGGGTTCGGGTGAGAAGTTAGGGAGTTGGCGTGGCCATGTCGAAGGAGAAGGGTCTTATGGTGGTGGCGTAGCCGCATCATAGGAGGACCGCAGAAGGTGGTGTGGCCACGTCAGAGTGGTGTTGAGCGGCATCGAGATACATCATAGGAGGGTCATGGTGAGGCGTGGGGGTTTCAGAGCTATGTTGGTAGGAAGATAGGGAGGTTGTGTTTGTGGGGAGGTGGGATGGTAGCATCGAAGCAGAATCTACAGGGAGGCATTGGAGCTAAGTCAGTGGGGATGTGGGATGGTAGCATTGGAGAAGCGTCTGCAGGGAGGCATCAGAGCCGCGTCGGAGCTGAGTCGGCAGGGAGGTGTGTTGGATATATTGGATCTGAAGGTGGAGGAGGAATCGCGAGTGGAGGAAGTGGGGGAGGAGGAACGGTGAGGTAGGATGAATATTCGTTGGGGGAGAGGGTCGAGGGTGGGAGGGGAAATTCGAGTGTGAGGGTGGGGAGGCCACCATGAAACATCGTTGGCTGGGAAGTGTAGCAGCAATTTTAGGGAGGAGTGTGCGGAGAACAGGTCTAAGTCAAGGGTTTGAGGAGTCGTGAATCGGGTGAGGACGGAAGGAGAGCGTCGTGGATAGTGGGGAGGAGGATCTTGATAGGTGGTCAAAAAAATAAAACATAGCCAAGGATTTTTTTTTAATTGTGGCTATAAATCATTATATAGCCACATTTTTAATAGAACTGTGGCTATAAACCATGTTATAGACACAGAGCTATAAAACTGTGGTTATAGGTCTGTGGCTATAGCCCTGTTTTCTAGTAGTGTAAATATAATATATTTTTTAAAATATGATTTATATAAGGTTAAATACACGTTTATACTTAATATATAAGATATTTTGTGAAGAATAGATTATAAAATAATTAATAAATAATATTAATTAATAATTTAAAAATTATTCTCGATTCATAGTCATTTAATAAAAATTGGATGAAATAAAAAATTTAATAAACTAACGCATGATCTAGGATAAGTTAAAAACATGACTTAAAATTTAAATGAACATAACTTTTGATCTAGGTGTCTGTTTGAGCTCAACCATATATCAAATCAAAGTTTGTGAAGAAATATACATCGAAGTGACCTAGGGGGATATTAGCTACTATTTTTTAGAGGCCAAAATGGATCATAATGCCTCTAAAACTAATTATTTAGTTGGGATACCCTAATTTGTTAATACTTAATAGTATTTTATCTTCATTTAAGAGAATCTTATTGTCCTTTTTTAGTGGATAATAAATTTATTACTAG
Source organism: Viscum album (assembly GCA_963277665.1). NCBI lineage: Eukaryota > Viridiplantae > Streptophyta > Magnoliopsida > Santalales > Viscaceae > Viscum > Viscum album. The sequence continues at coordinate 352,902,016 of OY728123.1, forward strand.
TGATTATATTCATATATATATATATATAATTAATTTGAAATATTATCATTTTTCGTATTTTAGTTTTATGTATAATTAAATATATGCATATTTTCTTATATTTACTTATTTTGAATCAACTTTATAAATACATATTTAAACATATTTATAGAAAAATGAATTTTTAAATATCTAAACCAAATGGAAATAAATATTTATTATTAATTTTATTTAAAATAAAAAATATCCATTTTATTTACCTTATAAAAATTCATTAATATGTATATATATACCTATAAAAGTAATGTTTATATATAAACATGCATGTCTGTATCAATAAAAAAAATATATTTATATGTATATTTGAATATGTGTAAATAAATACATACATATATATATGTACGTGTATGTGAGAAATATAAATTTATACCTATGTGTGTAAATATGTGTATTTGTTTGTATCAATATTATGTATATACATCATGAAAAAATGTATTTTTATAAATAAACCATTATCATTATCATTAAATATAGTATATAAACATATTTTATAGTAAAAAATTGTAAATTAAATCTAGACACACGAGGATGAGTCCCCACTCTCTAGGAGCGCTCTTGGGCTTTCGTTTTGGCTAAGATTCCTCCTCCTCCTAGGGTTCCTCCCCGGCGGCGTTCCGATCTCTCCAGGTCCTCTCTTCTTTCTTTTTCAATGTTTCTTGGTTTCATTTATGTGCTCTAGGTCTATCGTCTTGACTCACCTTACTGAGCCCTGGCCTCGATTCCCACCACTCCTATCCTGGTCAGATCTGGAGTGGAGGGTATACCGAGGTTTTGGGATTTTGGTTTGGCATCTGAGGTTCCTCTGGGCATCTCCAGTCTTTTTCTTTCAGGGTTTAAGTCTCTGGTTCTCTCTAGGGTTTTATCCTTTCGCATATATTTTACATTTAAGTATTTTTCTCCATTTCCTCCAAGGGTTCCAATCCCTTTGTTACTTTCTTTCTCTTGGTGATTTTGGGTGATTTTCTATTGGGGGTTTTGTCTTTCTGTTGTTGGTTCAATGTTGGAGTGTTGGCGGTGTGGTGTTGGAATAGGGATGTTTTGTGGTGTGATGTGGATGGAATCCCTGGTCTGTGGTCCTGAAGTGATGGTCTTATTGCCGTTTTGTCCTGAAAAGCCCATTTTTCTCTTCTATGAATCCATGTTTCCACCGTTCTCTCCAGAGTGGAGATTGTGGTGGTCTCAAAGGTTCTTTGGGAAGTGAGGTTGAGCGGGTTTCTTTGGGAGGTAGATGGTCACAACGGTCGATCAGTGATGACGAGGTACGGTACCATTCAGGTGATGATGATGATGGGTTCGGTGATGAGGTTTGCAGACAAGGCACTATGGTTTACGACGTATCGATACAACGAGGGTTTTTTGACGACGGTGTGGGTGTGCGGGGGTGGGAGGTGCTCTGATGGTTTGTTCTCATTGTCTAGGAGGTGACTCAGGAGATGACGAATCGACATTGGGTAGGGATGATGATGGTGTGATGATGACTATCGGTTGTGGTGATGGCGATGTCAGTGTGCTCTTCAATGGTGCGTGATTTGCGAGATTTGATTTTCATGGCACTAGCCTTCATTTTTAATTTTGAATATGTATGGTGTAATCGGACTGGTGTGGCTCCCACTTTTCCCTTAAAGTGGAATTTTATGAAATAAAAAAAATTGATTCGGCATTATAAAAAATTACATTTAAATGTACAATTATATGTGAATATGTATAAAAATATATATGTAAATATATATACATATAAATATATATGTAATGTATAAAATATACAATATATAGGCATATTCTAAAAATGTATTTAAAACAAAAAATAATAATTATTTCATTATAAAAATATGTGAATATATATATACTTATAAATATATATATATATATAATGTTTATATATACATATGTGTGTGTGTATTAATAAACGGATATATATATATTTATATTTATATTTATATTCTAATATATGTAAATGAATTTAAATATATAATATATTTAAATAACTATAAGTATATATATCACACACACACACACAAACATATATTTTATAAATTTATTTAAAAATAATTATATAAATATATTAATAACATATATGTGTGTGTGTGTGTGAATATCTAAATAAATAAATAGAAATATCATAAAATAGAGAATAAAACATATTGGTGCAATGGAAAAGGCGTTTCAGTTTCAAAAGAGATGTACAAGGATCAAATCCAGGTGTGTGTAGGGTGTGAATAGGAGTATGGGCTTTGGGAAAGCATTGAAAAATTCTTATTTTGAGTGATGAAAAAGGGGAGGGGTAGAAAATTGAGTTATATGTGGGTTTGGTGGTGACTAGGTGAAAATGCTGACAAAGAAATGGAAAATAACTGACAAAGGGGTAGAGATCTCCAAAAAAATCCCCCTTTATGAGTTCTTATAAAACACAAGAAAAGGTGTCATTTATCAGCACTTTTTTTAGCACTGATAAGTGGTGGCTTCTAAAAGTGCTTATATTAACATCACTTTTATTGTGCTTGTATTAATAGCACTTTTAGAGTGCTGTTAAAGCCAATTTCTAGCACTATTAAAAGCGTGACCTATTGTAGTGTCTCCTCTTACATGGAATTTTTCGATTCCATCTTATGTTGACTCTTGATTTGCATCATTACAACTGTATAGATCTCCCCCATCAGTGAGAATCACATACTCATGTGGTGAGTATCTATGACTCAGTTGTTGTTCTCTAGTGGATCTCCATAACTACACTTTAGAGGGAATATATTCTAGAATATCATATTATAAATATATATCTTCATATAGAGACATAATACCAATTAGTGATGTAACATTGGTGTTATGTATCTCTCTTACTCTATCTTGAACTGATGGCAGTGAGACTGGTTCTAGATTGACTAGAATTACTCATATTGTAGCTTCTCTTCATTTTATAGCTTCCCAAAATCTTTAATTTTATAATCCTCAAGAAACACCACATATCTGATTCAGATGATCCTCCTATTGATAGGATCCCAAAGTCAATATCCAAACTCCTTATGAAATATCCCAAAATGATATATTTATTTCCTTTTCCATCCAATTTCACCCACATATCTTTCAGGATGTGAATAAATACCCGATATCCAAATACTATCAAGTGTTTGTATAAAATAACTTTACCTATCCAAACCATTTTTGGAACATTATATTTTAGTGAAACTGGTGGAGAAATGTTAATAAAATAAACTACAATCCTCATCTCCTCCCTCCAAATGTGTTTGGAAGCTTTGCAATTGAGAGCATACACCGAAGGGCATACACCTGACTCTCAAAAAAAAATTTATTCATCCTCTCATCTACACCTTTATTCTAATGCATCTTCGGTATTGATTTTTACAGCCTAATTCAGAAACTTTGATGGTAATCCTTCATTGTTTACTTGTACACACTTTAACTATCTATATGTTTCTCTTTCCACCTTCATATAAAACTTCTTGAAAACATATGACACTTGATCTTTAGTTTTCAAATAAAATTCCCACACTTTTCTAGAATGGTCATCTATGAAAGGTAACATAATAAATTACACCTCTCATCGAATTAGTCCACATCATGAATACATTAGCATGTATAAAATATAAAACATTTTCTTTTCTGAATGGTAAATAACCAAAAAATGATACTTTGTGTTATTTTCCCATGATGCAATCAATATAGGTATCTAGATGTGAACCTTTTATTAATGAATATAGATCTTTCTCGAAGATTATTTTGTTTCTTCTCTTGCTCATGTGACCAAGACACCTCTTCTACACTTATATAGGAACCACTTTTCTAACTAAATTGACTTATCCCCCACATGGTCTCACATCTATGAGATAAAGAGAAGTAAATTTATTTCCTTTATTATTTTCCATGTTACCTTGGTCCATCCAATGGCCTGAAGGCCTTCATTTTTTTATTGATTATGATAATCCACCTTTCAAGGGGTGAGGTGGAACCCTTACAAGGCCCGTAGGCGTAAGAATTACATGGCCCATAGGCCTTAGAGTAATTCATTTCCCGTAGGCTTAAAACATTACATAAAACCCAGGTTAACTACTTGGAACTGCTCCTCCCCAGCATCTTCATCATGAAATAAGCTCTCCACCTTCGCATGGCAATTCAGCTAGGCTATCCTATGAATGCATAGGCTTGTCCCGATGGAAGGTGTCATACCCTCTCATTCTTGCAATCTGTGTAACTTATACTGTAGTGGAAGCTCCTTGCTCATCCTCCTATAGAGCTTGTTCCTTGTAGGTTGTCTAGTTTAAATCTGCACTTAAGGTGGCCCGAAGGCCTTGAGGTGGCTCGAAGGCCTTACTGGCCCGAAGGCTTGGGTGGCCTGAAGACCTTAAAGGACATGGGGACCAAATAAGTGGCCCAAAGGCCCAAATAGAGAAAAATTACCAGCTGCTACAGTGCCAAACAGTGCCTGCTACAGTTCCCGCTACAGTACTTGCTACAGCGCTGCTACAGTGCCCCTCGGAAATTATGTCTACACCTGGATTTGATCCCAGGTCGCCTGGATGTACTTAAGAGTCCTCATCAACTGGTATGAGGCTCATGTGCTCCATTTTACCTTGGTAATATTCCATTTCACATCATCAAAGGAACTAATATATCCCTCATCATAAATCATTCTAGTTGATATCATATTGAAGATGATATTAGGAATATGTCTCACATCATTTAAAAGTAGCTTGAATCCAATATCAGTATATAGAAAAATATTACTAGTACCATTAATTTTTGATTCACCATTATTTATCATCTTTACATGTCTAAAACTCCCTGAACTATAAGATGAGAAGAAATATCTTATTGCAATGACATGGTAGGAGGCACCCGAATCAAGTATCCATGTCGAGTACCATCTTTTAAGATTTATCTAATCATCTTCCTCAACAATAATGATATCTTCATTGATAACTACAACATCGCTATCTTGGGTTTTACCTTCCTGATTCCTCTGCTCTATCTTCAGCTTCCACCACTCTCGGATGAAGTGTATGGGATTTCTATAGTGGTGGCACTTCATGTCATATCTCAATTGGTATTTTTATTGTTTTCTCCTTTACAAACTTTGTATCTTAAGTTCTCTTCTTCTACTTCTTCCCTATCATTTTTGTTTCCATTATATTTTAGTGACCAAATCCTCTAATTTAGGTGTACATCCCTTTCACTTCCTTTGTTACTCTTCATTTAACATTCTGAATTTCTCCATTTCCACTATAAGTTTTCCATTTGGAGCTGAATTTTTTACTACACAACTAGTGTCTACCACATCTTTGGTAAAGAACTAAACATAAATAGTGCCTACAACTCATAATCAACCATCATTTTCATGGAATTGAACTAATCAAAAATACCTTGTAACTTGTCCATGTGATCCTATACATTTTCCATGTCCTTGTACATGAATTTGAAAAGTCATCATATTAGGTTTTCTTTTTTCTGTGTGGTTTTCCATGGATTCAACTTTTATAATTTTTGACATAGAACATAAGTATCGTGTTTGTCTGAAAAGTTATAGAAGATATTCTTTTTTATCCCCTACCTAATTTGTCAAGTTTTCTTTCTGTTAAGCACGACCCATTCCGCATCAACTGGCGGAGTACTGGTGGATGGATTTTCACCAGACCGACCATCGTCTATCGGTTTCTCTTCTAATTACCTAGCATTAAACATTACATAATCTTATGTTCAGATAAGAATTTAATTTATTTAACATTGAGAATCTTTTTAGGTTTATATTTTTAGAGAATTAGGATATAACTATTACATAAAAACTATGATTTATACAAAGTGGATACAACAAAAATAGTATCCATTTCTTCCAAAATATAAAACGTTTTAAAAATAAACATGATTTATTTTCTTGATAAAAATCTTTATAACATTCATATTGATTTATTCCTTCCTATTACCCATCATTATACCCTATGGAAAACATTTCAGAAACTTGTGATGAGCACAATAAGCTCAGTAAGGGATATAAAATAAGGAAAGAAAATGTTATCCCATGAATATTTTAAACTCATTGAAAACATTTTCAGAAAATCATACTTTTCAGCCTTAGAATATAAACTCTTAAACATACCTCATGACATCATAAGATTCCTGAAAAACTTCTTAACAATCATAAATCATAAAAAATAAATCATTATACTAACTTGTGGAATCCATATCAAACTTACATTGTACATTTCAGATCTACATAGGGAGTAACCTTCATATTTACATTTGAAATACCCATTATATTATATTCCCTATATCTCTTAGGATAAACCTTATCATTTACCTATGTCGTGTTACCCAATGCATTGGAGAGCTATCATGGGCTAACCTGCCCTTGGTTTATCACAGAACCACCCGTATTTGTTTTATCACGTAACTACCCATCACGTGCACATGTACCATTACATAATCAAAACACATAAAATATTGAAATTATCAACATTTCACTCATTAATCACAATAAATCAATTCAATATATTGAAATATTCAATCCATTTACAAAAGCATTTAAAACATTGAATAAATATATTTTTGAATCAAAATATCCCATACCAATTTGAAACTTCTGGAAAAAAAATAAACATTTTAAAACATTAATGTCCATATAAATAAATCCTTAAAAACCATTTGGAAAACATGGACATTAAATATAAGGTTTTAAAAGAATAAATCTTTAAACATTTAAAATGATATTTTAGTTAAAGAGTCCCTTACCACTTGAGAAAAAATTGAATAAATATAATTAAATAATAATATAAAAAACATTAAATATCATGATATAACATGTCAAAAGGGTCGTATATACACCTTAAAGGATAATAAAGGCGCACAATATCATGATATGCCTCAATGAAAGGAGATTGAGACAAAATCCCTTGAAAAGATCGTATCATTAGATTAAGGATAAATAAATGACATAATTATGTGTGAAAAATATAAATACACCTAATATAAGTGGATATTTATTTTAAAACAATCATAGTTTATTCACACATATTCTTGGAAAAACAAAACCAATGACATGGATATTTAAATCAATGAATAGAGATTGAGTTAAGATTTCCCTTACAAAGATCATTTTATTAATAAAATAGATCGATTATGTGTATTCACTATAAATAAACATAAATCAAGTATAAATACAAGATAGTATATAAAAATTTATTTATCACATAATCAAGAAGTAGAATATTAACTCAAAGAATGGAAATTGGGTTAAGAAGTTCCCTTACCTTGAGTCCGACTTATCTTGTTCATTATTTATCTTGATGAATAATAAACTTAGTTTTATTTATACTTGATTCAGAACCTTTTTCACTTTTATTATTCACTTTATATCACTTATGACCATGTTATAATAATTAGTTAATTATTTGAGTTCTTGTTAGATGTTTTGTCGATAATCGGTTCTTGAGTCGAAAATGAACACGGTATGATGTCACTAGTCCATGTGGTCATATATCCATCATATAAAGAATAGTATTCATGAAATAGTCATCAAATTTATCTATTAATCATAATTTTTAAATTAAACTATTAATTATGGTTATGAAAAATGAACAACCTTATAATCATGGAGACGGTAGGTCGTATATACGCATGAGTAACATTTCCATTTTTCATTGATCATTATGGAAATAAGGTAATTATCATTTTATCTTTACAGAATTTTTATAATATTATTAACATCATAATAACAATTTACATATTCTTATATATATCATATAAGTGATATAATAAATAAAAATGAGTCACACCACTTCGTGGAGGTGATAGTTCACACGTACGCACGAACAGCATTATCGTTTTTTTTGCACATGGAAGTAAGAATGTAATTGATAAATTATTATATTATAATGATTAATATATCATTAATATCACATATTAATATTAATTCCATAATTATAACCAATCTTCATAAATGGTAATGGAAAAATAACTAAATCGGTTCGTGGAGGTGATAATTCACACGTACGCATGAATGATTAATTCCTTTACTATTTGATGGAAGTAGAGATGGATTTAAGTGATGATATTAAAATAATAACATATCAGTATATTTAGGACACTATAGTTATTATATCATCATGGTTAGAATATATTTTAAGTAATTTTAAGAAGAAACAAAATAAATACACTTAAAGAAAACGATACCTCTTCTTCGGATGATCGCTTTTGAAGAACACCTTAACACCTCTATAAGAATGGTGTTCTGTCTGAACTAAGGCTTTAAGAATGTGGGGAGGGATTCTAGGAATAGGTTGGGATAGAACTTGGTCGAACCAAAAGCATATGGAAGTGTGAGTTTTAGAGAAGAGAGGGTACCTTTTATAGGATATGGGAGAGGAACTTTAGAAAAGTCTTGAAATATTAATTTATTATAAATTTATTTTCAGTTTCTAATGGTACCAAACTTGTCTATTTCAAATATAAGATGATTTTGGGTCATATACCCATTATCCAATTATAATTAGAAAAGTTTTGAATATTTTTTAATCCTTATCTTTTTTTCTTAACCCTTATTTTACCTTTTTTTAATCTTATCATGATAACTTGTTATTTACAATTTGTGTCTTAATTTAATTATCATAACATGTCAAACGGCCAAAAAAAGTGTCATTTATGAAATATTAGGACTTATCCTAAACATTTGGTTAAATATTAGGTTTTTAAGAATTTTATTACATTTAATAAACTATTTTATATTTTATGTTCTGAATTATGTCAATTTTGACACTATTCATACTTGACTTTTTCTAAAAATTCATAACAACTTGATTCCTATGAAAAAGTACATTAACTCAATCCTAACATGTCATATTCATCGATAAAATTTGTATATGATATAAAATATTTGAAATAATATTTATTTTAATATTTATAATATAATTTATTTGAATCTTTTATTAATGAAGTAATCACTGCATCACCATTGTGTCATAATTAAATTTATTTATTAAATGTCTAAAAATTATAAATAAAATAAAATGACGTATAAAAGAATTTTTATATTTCTAATGACTATTTATAGTCAAAGATATCACTTATTTAAACTAATATTAAAAAAATTACTAAAAATATATATGTTTATAACAAATTTTCCTTTAATTTAAAAGATATAAGTGTCATAATCACACCTAAGTGGCTTTTAAATGCCAAATTTTCATCTCAGTGGTTGTCTTGGTCAGCCATATGTCATACACTGGGATTATGACATGTGTTAGGGTAGTTTTATATTATTATAATATTATTTTTACTATTATTTACCAGATTTACCCTTTAACCGTGGTAAATAAAAATAATTACTAAAGTTACTATTCAAAATGTCCAAAAATAAAAGGGAACTATTTACATGATTTGGACCTACTGATTACGAGGCAATGCTATCCGATCAGCAATGCAAGGTGGGGAGCAAGGTGATCAATGATGCAGAAAGCTGGGGAGGGGCAGTTCAAGTGGGCTGGGCCTACGGTTCATGTATTGGGCATGGTATGCCTCTGGGCCTTCAGGTCATGTATTGCGGGTTTGTCGGGCCTTGTGCCTTGGGCCTACGGGTCATGTACGGGTTCCCCATAAAACCCTTAAAAGGGGGATTATCTATAATAAAAATAAACAATAAGGCCTTCAGGCCATTCGGGCAAAACACATAAGTTGCAGTAGTTAATTTAAAATTAATTGCAGTTTTCAAAATGAGAAAACGTCTTTTTAAAAGAAAAAATCATCAAAAGATTGACATCTGTTTATATCTAATTTCAAGGTGAAATCACTTAAAATGACAAAAATTAGATTAAATAATAAAAAATTAGTCCAATTACACTTAAAAACCAAATAAAAAGATTACCTAACTATATAAATAAATTAAAAGAAAAGACATTTTGGAATTAAAATGCAGTATTTTTCACTATTCATTAAAAAATGAATTTTATCAAAAAATACCAAAATTCAACCAAAGTAAATTTTTATTTCACAATTCTAAATAAGAATTTTATTTTTTCAAATAGAACATATAAAATTGTAAAAAACTAGATTTAAAATGGGTTCTCTATCAAAAGACAGTAAAACTGTATTTTTTTTTTTTGAAAAATACTTCTTTTAACCGAAAAATTGAATATTTTCTTATATAATGTATAGAAAACAAAGAAGATTAATTTTAAAAATTATACTTAATATATTACATATATATTTTATTAATAAAAAACCATAAAGAGTGATTTTATTATTTTATAAACTCACTTATTTTAATTTAAATAGTTTTTCAGAAAAAAAAATTTTGTTTAATTAAAAAGGGTTTTATTTTAATTTATAAATAATTTTTCAAAAAAGAATTAATTAAGTACATGTGTAGACAATATTTTCATAAATAAATAAATATTTTTCATTCCCTCTATTTTAACTGATAGTTTATTATGTAACATGATAATATTTAGTTGCTCGCTTAAATTCGATGTGGTGTATTATGTACTTGATTGAACATATCGTATCCTTTTAAAAACTTGGGATGTTACATTCTCCACCCTTTTGTAAATTTTGTCCTCACAATTTTAATTTCGGTTTGGTAAAAAAATTATGACTTTTCAAAATACCTTTTTTGAAATACCACATCAGAAAAAGAGTTTATAAAACTTCCACTTTAAAAGAAAGAAAGAGAAGTACAAAGGTCACTCGAGATAACACATATTAGGATTCCATGTAGTAAAACATGGATATGGAAGAAAAAATAAGTGTCATGTTCTGATGTAGAGTGATAGAAAACATAATTAGAAGAAAGTTAAAACCATAAAACCACAAAGTTGTGATGGCTTAAACGGTCTTTGATTTCACAATAGGAAAAGTAAACAGAAAACATTTTTGTTTTAAGATCATTTTCATAAAGTTGAGGAATTTAATTATGATATTGTCTAAGAGAATAAGGAAACATATTACTTGTTAAGTATAGTTTTATCCTTTAATAAATTTCTTCTACAAACTCATCTTTTCTCCAAACGATGAGTTTTCAAGATGACTTGGTCACACCTAAAGCACTATAATCAACTTTTAAAGAATCGCATAATCCACAATAGATTAATTATCTATTCATCCAGTCTTGAAACATTAACCAAAACCAAAAATTTTAGGATAAAATAAGATAATTCCCAAAAGAATAAACTATTATATGATAAAAAACTACTTTTAATCTCCAAAATTCAACTGTAATATCATAATTTCAACATAGACCATTCAATAAATAACTTTCCTTAAAATTCCTCAAATAATCCAAAATAAGATTGAAACCCAATATTTTGAAGGACTTGATCACATAGTTTTCCTGGATAAGTTTTAATATTTATCTCCAAATGACATCAACCACTCTTAATTTCTCATACCAAAAAGTAATTTCATAATCACATATTCTCTAAGATAGGTTAATCACTTCCATAAATAACCCAAATCTCCATAGGTCCTCTATAAAAACATGGATTATTCCAAAATAAAATTCATCCCTTACTCCTCAAATTAAATCCCATAGTATTCTATTCTCTTTAGGCATATATGGTTCCCAAATATAGTGAACATCTTCCAAAATAATATTCATCACTTAATCCCTGAATATTTTTTCAATATAAAAGATATCCATTTAATAAAACAAAAGTTCACAAAATCAAATTATTATTATTCCATAAACTTGTTTAACTAAAAATGAAAAGTCAGACTAACCAAGGACTTCATGAAGGCTAGTGTTGGGTGATAAAGCCTTGTCATACTTTGGTTGGGGGTTTGATTCTCGCAGCCTTGTCTGACGTGACTGGTTGTCACGCGGTCTGCGTGTTGTCCTTTTTCAAAAACTACATAATTTTATAACATTACCAAAAATGATATAAAATCCTAAAAAATAACCATAACATGTTTTAACCACAAATTTTATCTCATTACTTTCATTTTTCATCTCAAAAAGTAATAACACATAATTACCTCAAAAATTTATGTCTCCAAAAATATCATTAATCGCCTTAAAATTTGGGAACATAAAGCCTCAAAAGGGATTTATAAGATATTGAAAATATGATCAACCTAAAAATTATAAACTCATATGATATCCCTATCTATTAAAAATACATTATAATCCTTAAATTTTTCTAAATCATCCTCTAATACCAACTGTAAGGCGTGAGCCTTAAACATTACATAATCTTAAGTTAAGCCAAGAATTTAATTTCTTTCACATTAAGGATATTTTCAAGTTTAGATTTTTAGAGAATTATGACATAACTATTAAATAAAAACTCAAATTTATACAAATTGGATACAATTAAAATAGTATCCATTTCTTCAAAATATATAAAAAAAATTTAAAAATAAACATGAATTCTTTCCTTGATAAAAATATTTATAACATTCATCTTGATTTCTTCCTTCCTCTTACCCATCATTATACCCTGTGGAAAACATTTCAAAAACATGGGATGAGAACAATAATCTTAGTAAGGGATATAAAATAAGGAAAGAAAACATTATCCCATGAATATTTTAAACTCATTGAAAAAAATTTCAGAAAATCATAATTTTCACCCTTAGAACATAAAATCTTAAACATGCCTCATGAAATTAGAAGATTCCTGAAAAAATTCATAGCAATCATAAATCATAATGGTAATTTTTGGTATCCATATCATATTTACATTGTAAATTTCACCTCTACATAGGTATTAACCTTCATGGTTACATTTGGAATACTCTTCATAGTATATTACCTAAATCTCTTAGTAGAAACCTTGTCGTTTACCTCCATCACATTACACAATTCATTGGAGAGCTATCACGGAATCACCCACCCTGGGTTTATCATGGAACCACCTGTATTTGGTTTATCACGTAACCACTCATCAAATTTTCATGTACCATTACATAATCATAACACATAAAATATTGAAATTATCAATATTTCACTCATCAATCACAAGAAATCAATTCAATATATTGAAATATTCAATCCATTTCTGAATCCATTTAAAACATTTCATAAATAGATTTTTAAATCAAAGTGTACCATAACACTTTGAAACTTTTGAAATAAATTAACATTTTAAAACATTCATGTCCATATAAATAAATCCTTAAAACCCATTTTTAAAACATGGACATGAAATATAAGGCTTTATAAGAAGAAATATTTAAAACATTTAAAACGATATTTTAGTTAAAGTGTACCTTACAACTTGAGAAACACTTGAATAAAAATCATTAAATAATAACATAAAAACATTAAATATCATTATAATATATTAATTCATGATATAACATGTCAAAAGTTTCATATATACACCTTAAAGGATAATAAAGGTGCACAATATCATGATATGCCTCTATAAAAGGAGATTGAGATGAAATACCTTAAAAAGATTGTATCATTATATTAAGGATAAATCAATGACATAATTATGTGTGAAAAATATAAATACGCCCAATATAAGTGGATATTTGGTGTAAAACAATTTATGTCATTCACACATATTCTTGGAAAAACAAAACCAATGACATGGATATTTAACTCAATGAATGGAGATTGAGTTAGGATTTCCCTTACAAAGATCATTCTGTTGATAAAATAGATCGATTCTATGTCTTATCTATAAATAAAAAAATATAAAGTATAAATACAAGATATTATATCAAAATTTATTTCTCACATAATCATAGAACGACATAATCAAGAAGTATAAGATTAACTCAAAGAATGGAAGTTGGGTTTAGAAGTTCCCTTACCTTGAGTCTGAATTGTATTGTTCATTCTTTATATTCATGAATAATAAACTTAGGTTAATTTATAATTTATTTAGAACCTTTTTTATGTTTATTATTCACTGTATATCACTTATGAATATATTATAATAATTAGTTAATTATTTCAGTTCATGTCAGACGTTTTGTTGATAATCGGTTCTTTAATCGAAAATGAACATATTATGATGTAACTAGTCCATGTGGTCATAAGTACATCATCTACAGAATAGTATTAATTACATAGACATAACCTTTATACATTAATCATAATTTTTAAATTAAACTATTAATTATGGTTATGAAAAATGAATAACGTTATAATCATGGAGACGGTAGGTCGTACGTACACGTGACTAACGTTTCCATTTTTCATTGATCATTATGGAAATAAGGTAATTATCATTTTATATTTCCCAATTTTTCATAGTATTATTAACATAATAATAATAATTTAAATATACTTATATATATCATACAATTTATATAATAAATAAAAATGAGTTACACCACTTCGTCGAGGTGATAGTTCACACGTACGCACAAATAGCGTTATCATTTTTATGCACAAGGAATTAAGAATTAAATTTATAAATTACTATATTATAATGATTAATATGTAATTAATATCACATATTAAGATTAATTTCATCATTATAACCAATCTTGATATATGGTAATGGAAAACAAACTAAATCGGTTTGTGGTGGTGATAATTCACACATACGCACAAATGATTAATTCCTTTCCAATTTGATGTAAGTAGAGATGGATTTATGGGATGATATTAATATAATAAAATATCATTATATTTATAATATTGGATTTATTATCTCATCATGGTTAGATGAGATTTTAAGGAAGTGTAAGAAGAAACAAAATAGAAACACTTAAAGAAAACGATACCTCTTTCTTTGGTTGATCACCTTTAAAGAACACCTTAACACCTCTAAGAATGGTGTTATACCTAAAATAAGTCTTTAAGAATGTGGGGAGGGATTCTAGGAAGAGGTTGGTATAGATCTTGGATGAACAAAAATACTATGGAAGTGTGAATATTAGAGAAGATACGGTACCTTTTTATAGGAGAGGGGAGGGGCACTTTAGGAAAGTCTTGAAATATTAATTTATTATAAATTAATTTTCAGTTTCTAAGGGTCCCAAACTAATTTATTTTAAATATAATATTACGTTGGGTCGTATTACCATTATTCATTTAAAATTAGACAAGTTTTAAATATTTTTTAATCCTTGTTGTTTTTGTTTCACCCTTATTTCACCATTTTTAATCTTACCATGATAACTTGTTATTTACAATTTGTGTGTTAATGTAATTACCATAACAAGTCAAACGGCCAATAAAAGTGTCATTTATGAAATATTAGGACTCATACTAACCATTTTGTTTAATATTATATTTTTATTAATTTTATAACATTTAATAAAGTATTTTATATTTTAAGTTTTGAATTATGTTAATTTTGACACTATTCATACTAGACTTTTTCAAAAATTCATAACAACTTGATTATTTTAAAAAAAATACATTAAATTAATCATAACATGTCATATTCATCCATAAAATTTGTGGATGGCATCAAATATTTCAAATAATATTTATTTTAACATTTATAATATCATTTATTTTAATCTTTTATTAATGAAGTAATCTCTGCATCACCATTGTGTCATAATTAAATTTTTTTATTTAAATTCTAAAAATTATAAATAAAATATCATGATGTAGGAAATAATTTTATATTTATAATTAATATTTATAGTCAAATATATTACTTATTTAAACCCATGTTAAAAAAATTTTATTAAGAAGATATGTTTATAACATATTTTTCTTTACTTTAATTTAAAAGATATAAGTGTCATAATCACACCCAAGTAGCTTACAAAGGAAATATTTTCATCCCAAGCATTATATTGGTTGTCCATATGTCATCCAATGGGATTATGACGCATTATAGGGTAGTTTTATATTATTATAATATTATTTTTACCCTTATTTACCAGATTTACCCTTTAACTGTGGTAAATTTAAATAATTACTAAAGTTACTATTCAGAATGTCCAAAAATAAAAGGGACTTATTTACATAATTTGGAACCACTGATTCTAAATATGGAATTCATTTTTCCAAAATTCAAAACACATAAGTTTCAGTAATTAATTTAAAATTAATTCCTATTGTCAAAACGAGAAAACATGTTTTTAAAAGTAAAAACCATCAAAAGATTGACATCCATTTAAATATTATTTCAATGTGAAATCAATTCGAATTACCAAAATTGGATTAAATGATAAAAAATTAGTCTAATTAAACTTAAAAACAATTAAAAAAATAATCTGTATATATAAATAAATTAGACAAAAAGGCAGTTTTGAATTAAAATGCAAGATTTTTCACTATACATTAAAAAATGAATTTTATCAGAAAAATACCACAATTCAATCAAAGTAAATTTTCATGTCCTGCTTCTAAATAAGAAGTTTATTTTTTTCAAATAGAATCTATAAAATCTTCAAAAATAGGATTTAAAATGGGTTCATCGTCAAAAGTGTTGGTCGGAGTGGACACTCAAGAGGGGGGGTGAATTGAGTTCCAATCAAAATTTTCTGTTAAAAACAATTTCTAATAAAATCCCCCAATTTCAAAAATCAATTAAACTGTAGTGAATTTATATAGAATATAAAGGTTCAATTAGCTTCTCAAAGATTGATTAATTCTCAGTTAACTTAATCTTATGATTAAATTAACTTTTGAAACCAATTTACTGATTTATAATAAATATAAACACTTGCGAATTTAATTATCAAAGTAGCTTTGAAGATAGATTATATCTCAAAGTAATAGCAGCGGAATATGAAATAAATATGTATAGTATGGATATAGTATAGCTATAAACACAGAGAAGTAACCAAGAGGTTCAGTCTCAAGCCGAGACTTAGTCCTCTCAAAAGTTTATATAAAAGTGATCCACACCCTGGATCGGGGTTAACAACAGTGAGCACACTGTCCAGGTCACAAGACCTCTACCACAGTTCTACGTGGGAAAACAAACAACAGCAGCCAGCTGTCCAGGTCACAAGACCTCTACCACTATCCACAGTGGGAAGTGAAGTGTAAAAAGTTTGTTGAGGATTTACAGATCCTCCAGTGAAAGTACAGGAGTCAGTGTGTGTGTTTAATACAGCAGATAACACACACTGCTCAAAATGTAGAATAAATAAATCACAGAGCAGAGATGTAGAGTTTAGAAATGGCTCTAGTGATTTCAGTGTAGCACTGGACTCGTTTTGGAATTAATCAGAAGTGATTCTGAGTCCTCTTCTTGATTTTGTTTGAGAAGCAGAGTGTCGTATGCTTCAGGTTCACAGGCAGTGAGATGTAGTCGATGAAGCTCTTCAATGATCTATTGTATGCACACCACTCTTCTTGTGTAGGCTTGATTGTATATTTGATTCTGTCTTGCTTGGTTCTTCTTGTATGTACAGAGCTCTTCTCGAGTATGTCGTATGCTCCCTTGTCTCTGTGTGTGTTTGTCTCACACTTCTTCGCAGCTCTTTTTGTATTCATATCACGTGCTCCGTAGGATAGAAAAGGTTTCCTTTCCGCAGGTACGAGGTACGGTTTCCTGACATCCTACAACCTTTATTAATTAATTGTCAGTGTATTAAAATATAACTAATATGACCGTTGGTTAGAATAAATAAAGATAAAGATAAAGAAATTCAAACAGTTGTTTATGACTGTTCAAGAGATCGGTAGGTCATCAGCATTAGAGTAAAGATCGGTGACTCAGATAGATCAGCATCGGTCTGTCATCTGATCGGTGAGTCATTTTGATCAGCATCGGTGAGTCCTTGGATCGGTGACTCATTTGCATCAGTGACTCATTTGCATCGGTGACTCATTTGCATCGGTGACTCATTTGCATCGGTGACTCATTTGCATCAGTGACTCATTTGCATCAGTGACTCATTTGCATCGGTGAGTCTGATGGATCGGTGAGTCTGATTGATCAGTGAGTCTGATTGATCAGTGACTCTGATGGATCGGTGAGTCTGATTGATCGGTGACTCAGATGGATCGGTGAGTCTGATTGATCAGTGACTCAGATGGATCGGTGAGTCTGATTGATCGGTGAATCAGATGGATCGGTGAGTCTGATTGATCGGTGACTCAGATGGATCGGTGAGTCTGATTGATCGGTGACTCAGATGGATCGGTGAGTCTGATTGATCCAGAAGGCTTCCAAACATACTTTGTAAGTTAATAAGCATAGTTAAAAAAGAACATGATAACTGATTCATTCATAGATTGGAATTATGTTTATGGGACATCAAACCAGATTAAGCATCAATGAGTTGTGATGATTTGTGATTATTAAAACATCAGTTATAAACATGAAATCAGCAATCTTCCAGAGGGCTCAACAATCTCCCCCTTTTTGATAATCACAAATCTTCATATATATATATATATAAATAAAAATAAAAAAAATAATCTCCCTCTTAAGATAACATTCCCATATATATAATATTCAGATTTCTCCCCCTGAGATATTGATCTCCCTCTTCATATATAGAGTACTCCCCCTTAGATATATAGTTCTTTCTCCTTATATATATCTTTCTCCCATTATATATCTTCTTTCTCCCATTATATATCTTCTTTCTCCCATTATATATCTTCTTTCTCCCCCTTTGGGATGATCAAAAAGGAGGGAACATAGATAAGGGAAAAGAGAAGCAGGGTGCAGGCAGGATAGAACATAACACAAAGGAAAAACAAATTTTATCAAGGCACAGAAAAAGACAAGCAATACATAGAGCACCCCATCAAAAATAATACATGGCTATTTGGTGGGATACAAAGGGGCTTTCCCTTTATCCTTTGGATCAATGGTAGGTAAGGTAGAAGGCTTGGAGGCAGGCTGTGGTTCACGGAGCTGAAGTGGTGGCAGGACAACTCTGGCAGGTGCAGTTGGAGGTGTCACAGAAGGTTGTGGAGAAGGAGCAGGAGCTGGATGAGAAGCTTTCTGAGAGACTGGCCGCAATTGAGATAGGGCTTGGGCAACAGACAGCTGATTTGGAGCGACATCAGAGGCACTTAGAGGTTCGGATGTAGGGAGTACAATGGCAGTGGCCTGTGCATCCAAGTAAGGCTTCAACAGATGAATGAAGTCCTGAATGACTTCTGCTCCATACTTCATAGCTTTTTCAAAATCATCCTTGTTTTCCATGAACTGTGCCAAGGAAGGAACAAAATCTTGCAATTGGCGAACTTGAGTGTTGAAGGCCTGAGTGACTGGAGGTAATTTCAGATTCTCTGCCAGAACTTTGAAGTTTGCAGCCATCTCATGTTTTGTATAAATCTTGGAAAAGAAAGCATCAACTTTTTCCTTGATCTCTTGCAGGGCATTCTTAGCATCTGCTGAATATACTAAGGCCATCTTATGACTATTATCACAGAGCTCTTTCATCCTCCTCAAAGATTCTAAGTCAAGAATATTTCTAACAGCAGCTAGCTCTGTATGCACAACTTCTCTGAGAGCTTCTATCTCACGAGTAGTGATTTTGGTTACCTTGCCTGTACTTGCTTGGCTGACTATATGAGTTAGTTCAGCTTTCAACTTCCTCAGATCAGACTTGTTAAGATGTTCAATCAGATTTCTTAAAACTTCCATCATACCAGAGATGGTTGATCTGAACTCATTTGACAGAGAAAGTAAGCTAACTTGGAGATCCTTCAAGGTTTGATTCAAAGAGGCTATGTGCCTACCAACAAATTCACCCGTAGCAGTCAAGTCTGGCTTGAGAACATCTGAGACTGCCGTTGAAAAAGCTTTCAAGGAGTTTTCAGAAACTTGTAGAGATACTTGATGAAGGGCATTGGAAAGTTCTTCTCTGACTATATCTCTCACAGTGGTTAGCAATTCAGTCTTAAACTTATCAAGATCAGCTCGAGAGATTTCAGAACCAGGTAAATTCACAGTTACAGGATCATCAGTAGGAATAGACCTTACTTCTCTTGGAGGGTTCCTTTTCACAGTTGCAGCAGACTCTGGCAATTCGCCTTCTTCTTCAGAATAGTCTAAGCCCAACACAGCATATCCAGGGTAGTCATCCCACACAGCAGCACACAGGGTGTAGTTGGGTTTCTCATAGCATGCTGTTCCACTGATTTTTGATGAGTCAGTCTTGCCACTGATATGGATTTCTGGTACTGACTGAGGTTGTTCTACTTGAACTTCAGCAAGACCATCCACTGGTCTGTTGATACTATCAGCAGCAGCTTCAACAACATCAGCATCATCATCATCATCATCATGATTGTCTTCAGCATCACCTTGCTCATTATTACTCTGCTCAGAGGCTTCACTGTGATATTCCTCAGTATCAGAATCTTCTTCATCATCAAGAATAGGTTCTGACTCTGGTAGGGTTAAGGGTGGACTAGCAGGTCCAAATTCTATTCTTTTCTTGGGGCTAGCAGTGTCTGGATCACTCCTATCATCAGGAGAAGACACACTTCCTTCTTCAGTTGCAGCTTTTTCTTGCTCATCATCATCAGAATAAATTGGTTCCTCATCTGGTTTTAATCCAGGATCTCTCACATCCTTTGGCCTCTTGCCATGATCTATGGGATTGTAGGCTTCATACAACTTATCTTCATCTGCAACCCAGCACTTCTTCCATGGGTTCCAATTGATTTTCATCCTCTTGCAGATCTCTTTGTTGAGACAGAAGGAAGGCTCTGTTTCAACAACTTCATCATCTTCATCAACACATTCCAGATTCTGGAGCATAGTAGATATCATTTTTGAATAAAACAAAGTCGTGGCTTTCTTGGAAGGTTTCAGCATACTAGCTATGTGGACCATCACATATCTACACAGATTTATCTTTTCATGGGTTTTGAGCAGAAAAAATAGAAAAACATCTTGATACTTAACAGCAGCAAAATCTCCTCTTCGAGGGCAAAGTTGGTGCTGAATAAACTTGAATAGGAGTCTGCTTTCACCATCTAATTCTGACGCTATGATTCTCCTCGATTCTTTGTTTCCAGTTAGAAGCTCTAGAGCTAGCTCATAAGAAAAATAGTCAGTGACTGGGGGTATATTGCCAGCATAGTCCTCATATCGACCTTCATGAGGTACGTTTAAACATTCAGCCCACTGCTTAGATGAGAAAGATATTTTCTTTCCTTTCACAACCGATGACATCCTAGCAGCTTCCACACCATCCAGCGTGATTTTCAGGTTCATGTAAAACTCATGTACTAGCTTTGGATAATCTATTCGGGCGTTGTCTGAAAACCAGTCTATCCATCCTTGAGATTCAAGAACTCGTAGCAACAGGGACTTACTTGACAGAAGCCACGCCGAGTTTACTTCTTTTTCTGCAGCTACAATCCGAGTTTCCAGGTCCGGATTTACTGAACGTTGAGAGGTACTGCTCGACTCGCCTCGAGCACGCTTTGAAGGTACAGGGCTATCTGGTCCTTTGCTCGGTCTCTTTTGCTTAGCCATTCGAGGATTTGGAGAGGCAGGAGTTCGAAGGTTCGAAGGTTCGAAGCAGAGGGGAAGAGAGGTTGAGAGGTTCGGCGGGAAATGAAAGGTCAAAGGTTTAGGGAAGATAAATAGCCGCGTATCATTTACTTTATCATTTAGGGTTCCCATAAAAAGTAATTTACTAATTAATAAAAAGTAATTAATTAAATTTTTTTTTTTTAAAAAAAATAAATCGGATTGACAGAACAGTGTGACAGATCGGTTCCACAGATCAGTTTCACAGATCAGTTTCACAGATCAGTTTCACAGATCAGTTTCACAGATCAGTTTCACAGATCAGTTTCACAGATCAGTTTCACAGATCAGTTTCACAGATCAGTTTCACAGATCAGTTTCACAGATCAGTTTCACAGATCAGTTTCACAGATCAGTTTCACAGATCAGTTTCACAGATCAGTTTCACAGATCAGTTTCACAGATCAGTTTCACAGATCAGTTTCACAGATCAGTTTCACAGATCAGTTTCACAGATCAGTTTCACAGATCAATCATACACAATCCTTGTTTAATAAATTTCATTCTTTCAGAGCATAAGGGCTTTGTGAAGATGTCAGCTAATTGATTTTCAGAACTAACAAATTCTAGAGAAATATCACCCTTCTGGTAATGATCTCTTAGAAAGTGATGTCTGACATCAATGTGCTTAGTTCTAGAGTGAGACACAGGGTTCTTGGATAAGTTGATTGCACTAGTGTTGTCACAGTTAATTGAGACATGTTTAAGATCAAATCCATAATCCAATAGAGTGTGTTTCATCCACAAAATTTGTGCACAGCAACTACCAGCAGCTATGTATTCTGCCTCGGCAGTAGACAATGCAACTGAATTCTGTTTCTTACTACACCATGATACTAGGGATTTTCCAAGCAAATGACATGTTCCTGATGTGCTTTTTCTATCTAACTTACAATCAGCAAAGTCAGCATCTGAATAACTCATTAACTCAAAGGATTGTTCTTTTGGGTAAAACAAACCTAAATTTATAGTATACTTAAGATACTTAAAAATCCGTTTAACAGCTAATAAGTGAGATTCTTTAGGATTAGCTTGAAATCTAGCACACATACATACACTAAACATAATATCTGGTCGACTAGCAGTAAGATAAAGTAAGCTTCCAATCATACCTCTGTAATTGGTTTGATCAACTGGTTTCCCAGTTTCATCTGTGTCCAATTTACAGGTAGTACTCATAGGAGTTTCACTTTCCTTGATACTATCCAGACCAAAACGTTTTAAAAGATCCTTTTTATATTTACTTTGATTTAAAATAATACCATTTTTAGTTTGAAAGATTTGAAATCCAAGAAAATACTTAAGCTCTCCCATTAAGCTCATTTCAAATTCATTTTGCATAACCTTTGAAAAATCAGTACATAAGGAGTTTTTAGAAGATCCAAAAATAATATCATCAACATATATTTGTGCAACTAAAACATCTTTAGAAATTCTTTTAATGAAAAGAGTTGGATCAGCAATCCCTTTAGTAAAACCTTTTGAAATAAGGAAATTGCTAAGTCTATCATACCAAGCTCTTGGAGCTTGTTTCAAACCATATAAAGCTTTAGAAAGTTTAAAAACTTGATTTGGAAAATGGGGATTAGTAAATCCAGGTGGTTGTTCTACAAAAACATCTTCAATTATAAAACCATTTAGAAATGCACTTTTAACATCCATTTGATATAATTTGAAATCCAGATGTGCAGCATATGCAAGTAAGATCCTAATGGCTTCTAGTCTAGCTACAGGTGCAAAAGTTTCCTCATAGTCTATACCTTCTTCTTGACTATATCCTTGTGCAACTAGTCTAGCTTTGTTTCTAACTATATTTCCAGATTCATCTATTTTATTTCTAAACACCCATTTTGTGCCTATTGTCAAAGTGTCCTTAGGTCTGTCAACTAATTCCCAGACTTTGTTTCTTTCAAACTGATTTAATTCTTCTTGCATAGCCATTACCCAAAATTCATCATTGATAGCATCATTGATATTTTTAGGTTCTGACTGTGAAAGAAAGGCTTGATGTTCAACCTGGTTTCTTAGAGAAGCTCTAGTTTGTGTTCCTCTATCTGGATTTCCTACAACAGCATCTAAAGGATGGTTCTTTAGAGTCCTAGATGGTCTTGAAAAGATAGAGCTAGAAGTTTCAGGTTCATCTAGAGATTGAGGTTCAACAGAAGAAGATTCTGGAGAATGTCCAGAACTGGATGCTTTTATAACAGGTTCTTTAGATTTATCATTAAGGTCCAGAATAGACAAATCTTCTTCAAGATTCCCAAGAGAGGTTTTAGGCTCATGTGGATCAGTTTCATCAAATTTGATGTGAACAGATTCTTCCACACATTTGGTTCTCTTATTGAAAACTCTATAGGCTTTACTAGAGATAGAGTAACCTAGGAAAATTCCTTCATCACTCTTGGATGCAAATTTATCCAGATTATCTTTAGTATTCAGAATAAAGACTTTGCAGCCAAAAACTTTGAAGTAGTTTACCTTAGGTTTCCTATGGTTCCACAACTCATAAGGGGTTTTCTTTAGAACAGGTCTGATCAAGACTCTATTAATGACATAACAAGCTGTATTAACAGCTTCAGCCCAAAAGTAGATTGGAAGGTCATATTCATTGAGCATGGTTCTAGCAATTTCTTGAAGAGTTCGGTTTCTTCTTTCTACTACACCATTCTGTTGGGGTGTCCTAGGGGCAGAAAAGTTATGAGAATAGCCATTGTGAGAGCAGTAAGATTCAAAATCTTGATTTTCAAACTCACGACCATGATCACTTCTTAGGGTCTTAATCTTGAGTCCACTAAGATTTTCTACAGACTTGGAGTATTTAACAAAGGAAGAGCAGGCTTCACTTTTGTGAGCTAGAAAGTATACCCAAGTATATCTAGAAAAGTCATCTACGAGAACATAGACATAGTGCTTCCCATTTAAACTAGAAACTCTTGATGGTCCAAACAAATCCATGTGAACCAATTCAAGTGGTTGAGAAGTTGAAACTTCTTTCTTTGATTTAAAAGAAACTTTGTGTTGTTTTCCCTTCTGACAGGGATTACACACTTTGTCATTTGGGAATTCAAGCTTAGGTAAGTCTCTAACCAAGTTCTTCCTAGAAAGTTTTCTAAGTGAGTGCACATTGCAGTGTCCTAATCTTCTGTGCCAAAGCCAAGACTCTTTATGAAAAGCATTTAAACATGGAATGTTCTGTTTAGCTAAAGAATCTAAATCAACAGCATAAACATTTTCATTTCTTAAAGCAGAAAATACTAAAACATTTTTAGAGTTACAAACATTGCAAGAATCATTTTCAAATTTAACATGAAAACCATCATCACATAACTGAGAAATGCTTAATAGGTTATATTTAAGTCCATCAACAAATAAAACTTTAGAAATCAAAATTGAATCAGTGTTACCAATCTGGCCTAGGCCGATGATTTTCCCTTTTGAGTTATCACCAAAGGTGACAAAGCCTCCATCAACTTTTATTAAGCTCTTGAAGCAAGAATAATCTCCAGTCATGTGTCTTGAGCACCCACTGTCTAAATACCATATCTTCTTGTAACAGCTCTTCAAGCAGGTCTCCTACAAAACAGATTTAGATGGAAGATGATTTTGGTACCCAGATCTTCTTGGGTCCAGACAGGTTAGCCAATAACACTTTAGGTACCCATATTTGTCTAATGGGTCTCATATAATTTGTAGAAATAACATCCTTTGAAAGATAAACCTTATTAGATTCATAACTATGAATATAGCTGGATGAGGCATAAGAAGTTCCAGAATTAACTATCTTCTGTCCAGATTTAGGAATGAATCTAGTTTTGGCAACTTTCCTTTGTCCAGGTTGGTATCCTATACCAGTAGTGTATCTAGGTGCAACTTGCTTTCCTAGCATTTGTGTTAGAGTATTTTTACCATTGGTGAACTTCTCTAAATCTTTCTTGAGTTGCTCATTAGACAATTTCAGTTCAGTATTCTCTTTAAGCAGCTGAGCATTCTTTTCTGCTTCTATATCCAGATCAGATTTATGCTTAACATTTAAAGCATACTGTTTCTTTAGACCTTTATATTTATCTTTAAGCTCATTACATGTTTCTTCTAGCATGTCACAGTATTCAAACAATTCAGATTTTGACATGTTTTCTGAGTCAGAATCTTCTCCAAAATAGTATGAATTAAAAGCAGGAGTCTCTGATGTTACCTCAGAAGTGTTTGTCATGAAACACATGTTGGCCCGATTCTTTTCAGAGTCTGAAGATTCAGCTTCACTTGTGCTGTCTTCTGAAGCACTCCAAGTAGCCTTCATAGCTTTCTTAAACTTATTGTCCTTATATTCATATTTCTTTTTATATTTCATCTTTGGACAGTCGGCTTTAATGTGTCCTTTTCTCTTGCACTCATAGCAGACAACATCATCTGATTTGTCATTCTTCTTCCAGTCCTTTTTCCATTTGCCTTGTTGGTCATACTTTCCCTTGTAATTTGGTTTCCTAAAAAATTTCTTTTTCCTATAGAACTTTTTGAATCTCCTGGCTATTTGAGCCATCTCATCATCGCTGTCAGAATCATTCTCACTTTCCTCACTGCTTGTACTTTCATTGATAGCTTGAAGCTTTTCCTTATCCTTATTCTTTGAGGTTGTAGTCTTGAAGGCAATAGACTTTCTTGCAGGTTCATTGTCTTCCTCTTTGTTCACTTTAAGCTCTTCTTCATACATCATCAGCTTGCCAATTAGTTCCTTGACAGGTAGAGCACCAATGTCACAGGATTCTCTAATAGAGACAGAGGTTCCTCTCCATCTTTCAGGTAGACATCTCAAAATTCTCATAATTTGTTCCTTTGCTGGAACATCCTTTCCCAGAGAGGTCATTGTGTTGACAATTTCATTGAACCTGAGATACATATCAGAAATGGGTTCATCAGGTTTCATCTTAAAATTATCATACTTAATAGTATAGGTATTCAATCTCATCTCCTTAACATTAGTTGTTCCTTCATGAGAAACAGCTAAGGTATCCCAAATTTCATATGCAGTTTTACATGCAGAAATTCTATTAAACTCTTCATCTCCTAGAGCACAGTACAGAGCATTCATAGCTTTACAATTGTTATTGTAAGCAGTCTTTGTAGGTTCATCCCAAGTAGATCTAGCAGTAGTGGGAATTTTGTATTCAGATTCAATAGCAGTCCAAATATCAAAACCTATGCTTTCTAGATGAATTTTCATTTTCAGTTTCCACTGAGCATAATTTGTTCCATTGAAGAAAGGTGGCCGGTTAGTAGCAGCACCCTCAAGTCTATTATCCATGATATTACAAAAAGAATTTTAAAGAGATAAAAATTTAGAAATAACAGAAATTTTAAGAACTTTAAAATACAACTAAAATCACAGTTCAAAAGCAGAGCACTTTTAGAAAGTATTTACTTCCTCTGATACCAAGTGTTGGTCGGAGTGGACACTCAAGAGGGGGGGTGAATTGAGTTCCAATCAAAATTTTCTGTTAAAAACAATTTCTAATAAAATCCCCCAATTTCAAAAATCAATTAAACTGTAGTGAATTTATATAGAATATAAAGGTTCAATTAGCTTCTCAAAGATTGATTAATTCTCAGTTAACTTAATCTTATGATTAAATTAACTTTTGAAACCAATTTACTGATTTATAATAAATATAAACACTTGCGAATTTAATTATCAAAGTAGCTTTGAAGATAGATTATATCTCAAAGTAATAGCAGCAGAATATGAAATAAATATGTATAGTATGGATATAGTATAGCTATAAACACAGAGAAGTAACCAAGAGGTTCAGTCTCAAGCCGAGACTTAGTCCTCTCAAAAGTTTATATAAAAGTGATCCACACCCTGGATCGGGGTTAACAACAGTGAGCACACTGTCCAGGTCACAAGACCTCTACCACAGTTCTACGTGGGAAAACAAACAACAGCAGCCAGCTGTCCAGGTCACAAGACCTCTACCACTATCCACAGTGGGAAGTGAAGTGTAAAAAGTTTGTTGAGGATTTACAGATCCTCCAGTGAAAGTACAGGAGTCAGTGTGTGTGTTTAATACAGCAGATAACACACACTGCTCAAAATGTAGAATAAATAAATCACAGAGCAGAGATGTAGAGTTTAGAAATGGCTCTAGTGATTTCAGTGTAGCACTGGACTCGTTTTGGAATTAATCAGAAGTGATTCTGAGTCCTCTTCTTGATTTTGTTTGAGAAGCAGAGTGTCGTATGCTTCAGGTTCACAGGCAGTGAGATGTAGTCGATGAAGCTCTTCAATGATCTATTGTATGCACACCACTCTTCTTGTGTAGGCTTGATTGTATATTTGATTCTGTCTTGCTTGGTTCTTCTTGTATGTACAGAGCTCTTCTCGAGTATGTCGTATGCTCCCTTGTCTCTGTGTGTGTTTGTCTCACACTTCTTCGCAGCTCTTTTTGTATTCATATCACGTGCTCCGTAGGATAGAAAAGGTTTCCTTTCCGCAGGTACGAGGTACGGTTTCCTGACATCCGACAACCTTTATTAATTAATTGTCAGTGTATTAAAATATAACTAATATGACCGTTGGTTAGAATAAATAAAGATAAAGATAAAGAAATTCAAACAGTTGTTTATGACTGTTCAAGAGATCGGTAGGTCATCAGCATTAGAGTAAAGATCGGTGACTCAGATAGATCAGCATCGGTCTGTCATCTGATCGGTGAGTCATTTTGATCAGCATCGGTGAGTCCTTGGATCGGTGACTCATTTGCATCAGTGACTCATTTGCATCGGTGACTCATTTGCATCGGTGACTCATTTGCATCGGTGACTCATTTGCATCAGTGACTCATTTGCATCAGTGACTCATTTGCATCGGTGAGTCTGATGGATCGGTGAGTCTGATTGATCAGTGAGTCTGATTGATCAGTGACTCTGATGGATCGGTGAGTCTGATTGATCGGTGACTCAGATGGATCGGTGAGTCTGATTGATCAGTGACTCAGATGGATCGGTGAGTCTGATTGATCGGTGACTCAGATGGATCGGTGAGTCTGATTGATCGGTGACTCAGATGGATCGGTGAGTCTGATTGATCGGTGACTCAGATGGATCGGTGAGTCTGATTGATCCAGAAGGCTTCCAAACATACTTTGTAAGTTAATAAGCATAGTTAAAAAAGAACATGATAACTGATTCATTCATAGATTGGAATTATGTTTATGGGACATCAAACCAGATTAAGCATCAATGAGTTGTGATGATTTGTGATTATTAAAACATCAGTTATAAACATGAAATCAGCAATCTTCCAGAGGGCTCAACAGGTTCATCGTCAAAAGGTGGTAAAACTGTATTTTTTTGAAAAATACTTCTTTTATCTGAAAAAATTGAATTTGTTTTTATGTCATGACTATAAAAAATATAAAATAAAACTTAAACATTACATTTAATATTATATATATATATATATATATCATTAATAAAAATCCATAAAGAGTGATTTTATTATTTTATAAACTCACTTGTTTGTATTTAAATAGTTTTTTAGAAAAACATTTCCTTTTAATTAAAAAGGGTTTTATTTTAATTTATAAATAATTGTTCACAAAATAATTGATTAAATACATGTTTAAACAATATTTTCATAAATCAGTTAATATTTTTTATTCCCTCTATTTTAAGAGCTAGGTTATTATGTAACATAATAATATTTAGTTATTTGCTTAAATTCGATGTGGTGTATTATATACATTGTTGAACATATTGTATCCTTTTAAAAACTAGGGATGTTACATATCTTATGAATTTTCAATAGGATTACTAGCTTCAACTATGGGTTTCCACAAATCTTTAATGTACAAAAATCTTTCATTTTTTTCATATGACATAATTAAAAGTGGTGAGTTTAATCATGTTAATGGTATTTTATTTCATTTTTTGTAGTGATAATCTCAAACATCTAACCATAAAAATGTGTCAGGCATGGTCAAAATTGTTGTAAATTATTTTTGGATTGTGGAAAATAGACTCTCCACTCCAATGGACCGAAGGCCTTCATTTTTTTATTGATTTTTGATAATCCACCTTTCAAGGGGTGAGGTGGAACCCTTACAAGTCTCGTAGGCATAAGTATTACATGGAATGTAGGCCTTAGAGAAATTCATTTCCTATAGGCTTCAAACATTATATAAAACCCAGACTAACAACTTGGAACTGCTCCTAAAATGGACTCTGATTAACCAACTTATTGCCAAAATAGTTCCAATGGTTTGGGTCAACCGATGAGGTGATGCTAGCATGACTTGTTGTAATAGTATCCAAAAAACATGTTGTAAAGGATCATTATTAGAACAATGTTTTCTTCTCCAGCAAGGTTTTACTCTATCACCCAGGGTTTTACCTAAAGTTCGACCATCTCTATTAACCTCATTTGAGCTCTGTTTGAAATATTGTTTGTGCCGTTGGAATTTTCTAGATGAGAACTTCTTAAATACGGATTCAAAAATAAATTTCTACTACCTTTAATTTTATGGTCACCACAAAAATCATAAGCATCTTCATCTTTTCGACACTAGTTCCTCTAATACCATTTAGGTGGGGCAATGGAATTCAAATATTTCAAAATGAATGTGAACAAAAATTGAAAGTGATATGAACACTTATGTGGTTAGATAAGGGTTGGTTATGTATATGGGATAAGGGGAATCAGTTTTATTAAGCCTCTCTAGATTAAATGTGAGAGGATCATGATTACAATTATAGAAGAGTTTTATCATGATTTTATGGATGAAAAATCCACAACAATCTAAGGATTGGTTTGGAATGGTTGATGAACCCTATAATTCTCTTGTTAGTTAGTTTCCTCAACTATGTAAGGTGGCGCCTAAGTTGGTTTTGGCCAGATAAAGATTCCCTCAATCAAAATTGTGAGTGTCCCATAAATCCACCCACGACAGTGTCCCCTGTCCCTACTCTGGGAAGATCTCTGCTGACGTTTCCCTGAAATAAGTATTAGTTATTCCCATACCGCCCAACTCCCCCCACATGTCTGAGAACTCCTCACCCATATATAAATAGTGGGGCCACACCATGCCATACTCCTCCACACTTCCCAATTCCAACCCCAAACAAGATAGGTCTTGTTATTGATACCACCATGGCAGTGGGTGTCTCCGGTGATGTCGCAGTCACCATAATCGTTGTCTCCACTCCTATCCACTGTGTATGGATCATTTCTTCCACATTCTCCACACACACACACACATGCATATGTGTTTATTACCATTATTATTATTATTATTATTATTGAGAATTAATTTTACTCACATTTTGCAGTAACACAACATGGTACTCCATCTGATCAATTTATAATAAAAAAAATTCATCCACTTATCTCTCTAAAAATTAATTAAATTTTTTATTTATTAAAAAATAACAATATCATTATAATAAATTTATAAAAAAATATATTTATATATTAATTAAATTTATATAAAGTCATCCAAAGGTCTTACATGTAGGTATGACCTGAAGGGTGGCCTAAAGGACTTAAAAATTAGGGTGTCGCTCAAACATCTTACATATAAATTACTTCCCTTGAGAACTTATCATATTAATATCTTACTGTATACTCAGAATTAGTGGTATATAAAGAAACAATATTCTGTAATATTAATTTCTAACTAATAGAACTACCTCTTCCCATGGTTTTTCCTGATTTAGGTTTTCCACATTTAATTCTGGTGTTCCATTTCAATTTATTTGTTTTTCAGAGCTTTTAGTTCAATGATTTCCATAACTCTATTAATATTTATCTCACTTCTCCATTTATCTATATCATTGCAAGTAATATTTATCCCTCTTCTTCATTTTTCTATATTCTTAAAATTAATTTTTATTTTGAACAATATATCCTTATAGGTGATATTTTTTAGTAATATATTTATTTATCAAGTTATATGTGATAAATTTTAATTATTGATAAAATATAGATGTGAAAATAACATCATTTATTCATTTTTACCTCTCTTTTACACTCTAAAACCATACTAAATTTTATTTAACTAATAAAGGGAGATAATTTTTTCATAAAAATTAATTTTTTAAAAAAAATTATATATTCTTACAATTGAAATTTTTCATACACATTAGATGAGATAAATTTGAAAGAAAACCAAAAAATACCATGATTCTTCTTAATAAATTATATAAAAAAGTAATCACATCTATTATAGGAAATTAATTTTTATTATTGACACAAGTGAAACAACTAGTTTTTAATAAGAGAGTGTCCAAATCAATTATAAAATAATTTTCATGAAAAACATATAAAGTTTAATGTTCCGCATCAGGTATTTATATAATTGGCATGAAAAATTCTCTTAAATTATCTTCTATGTCAACTCACTATCGGAAAAAGAGAATTTAGTGAAGGTTTTCAAAAATACCACTAAATATTTTGTTTTTATTTTCTAAGTAGTGGTTTTAGAAAACAATCACTAATTTCTATTCCAAAGGGAAGCTCAAGAAGGAGGAAGATGAGAAAATGATGAATGATATTTAGGATTTGGGTATAAGTTCCTTTCATACAAGAATGAGGATATTTCCAAAGATTCCTTTTAAGGAACTAGATAAAAAACTTGAGTGAGTGTTGTAGGTTCATGCTAATATTAGTGATGATTTCTATTAATGGATTGAAGAGTAATATAAGGATACTTATAAGAAAGTTGAGGATGAAGTAATTGGTATTTATGATTATCTTGAGAATAGGAATCGTGTGATTTCAATAATTGAGAATGATGTCATGACTAATCCTGATCTGAATTACAAGGATCTTACCTAGGCATAAACACTACTTGATTTTTGTTGCGGTTGACTGTATTTGGTTGAACTTCTGGTATGTTTTTATTTGATTTTTGTGTAAGTTTCTAAAGGGATGATTTATTGTGGTGGTTGGTAGTGTTGGTCCCATTTATATCTCTATCCTTTTAGGAATTATGTTTTTTCATGTTTTTTTATAGCTCAAAATACTACAGTGAATCCTGTAGATAGGCTTGTGGTGGATGATTGTGTGGATTTGGACAAGGCAAGGTTGAGGGTTCAGTTTCTGAATCTAGTAATTGTTGATTACTGATTACAGTTGGTTGATATAATATAGATTGGGTAGTGACATGCTGATTAGGAGTGCACTATTTAATAGAGGACAATGAGTTGTAGTTTTTCATGTTGGTTAAGTCCCTTTTTTAAGCTTGAAATGATGTAGCAAAATTTTATAAATGGATTTCCTTAAGGATGACACTGATGATATCATGACGTTAATGTCTATTGTTTTTGCTTTCTTTCAAGGCACCTTTCCACATGTAATCCTCAAATTTGGGTTGTGTTGTGTGTTTTTTTATGACTAAATTTCTTGGGATTATGGGTTTGGCTTTCCAAATCCATGGTTCACACCATTTCTGATTATTAATAATTAATTAAAAATTAAATTAATTTCAAAATATTAGTTTTTATTTTTTATTTTTTATTTTTTTTAAAATAATTGATTATTAATGGTTAATTTTTATTTATTAATTATTTATAATTATTTATTATTTATAATTCAAAAACTAAATTATTTATTAATTATGAATTATTAGTTATCAATCATTAATTATTATATAATAATTAATAATAAATAATTATTTATTTTCATTAATTATAAATAATTTACCTATTCATAATTTTTAATTAATAATTTTTAATTAGTAATTGATAATTTTTAATTTTTAATTTTTAATTTTTAATTTTTAATTTTTAATTTTTAATTTTTAATTTTTAATTTTTAATTTTTAATTTTTAATTTTTAATTTTTAATTTTTAATTTTTAATTATCAGTTTGATATGAATAATAATTATATACCATTTAAATTTTTAATTACTTGTTAATTGTTAATTATTCATTATTATAAATGATTTTTTAATTAATAATCATAATTTATTAATGAATTTATTATTATTAATTAATTGATTGATTTTTAATTATTATATAATTATTATTATTAATTAATAACTGTTATTAAATCATTAGTTATTTATAAAATATATTTTATTTTTCAATTAGGTTAAATATCATTTATTGGCATATTATTACATGTAAATTCATTTCGATGGAGTGGTTAGTAATTAGAAAGCTATATGAGAATATATAATAGTGTAAGGATGAGTGACCACCTGATAATTTTTTGTGTAATGTAAAAAAATATTGAAACAAGTATGTTAAATAACATATATTGACATATTAATACATGTAAATGCATTCGGTGGAGTGGTTTGTACTTATAAAATTAAGCAATAATGAGTGAGAGTTTGTAAAGACAAGTGACCTTATGGGAAGTTGTTGTGCCACAAATAAGAAAATATTAAAATAAGTAGAAAATAAATAGTAAATGGTAAATAAATAAAATAAATAAATTTAAAATAATTTAAAATTATATAAATTAAAAAATTATATTTATAATAAAAAATTATTTTTTAAAACATTTAAATAAAAAATTATCATTGATAATTTAGATTTGATTTAAACTGCCATGAAAAAACACCGCAAAATGATTTATGGTGGTTTTAAAAACTTCCTCGTAATGATTTCTGATATAAAAATTCATAATTCTTTTTAAAAATCCTTATGAATCATTTAGCAATAGTTAAAATCAATGCTAAACTTGTGTGGAATATCTATTTAAAAAAATTCCCCTCATTAAAAGCTCTCTTTCACAAAACCTACATACCTTCACCACTATCTCCTTGTAAAACCACATTGCTATAAAAATTGATTCACTTCTACTTTCTTTAGTCCCCCCTCATCGATGTATGTGTCGACTGACATCTATCTACCTGATTCACTCCTCTCAAGTTTTATCATCCCTTGATTCCCTCTCCCCAAAGCCTGGGGTTCCACAAAACCCTTTAGATTATTCATGTTCTCCCACCAATCTATTTATCCTTCATCACCCCCTCTCTGAAAGTATCATCCTTCATCAACTGTGAAGTATTTATAAACTCTAATGCCTCCCCCTATCTTTGTTATTACATCACCAATTAATTTTACAAGTCTATTAGTTTTCATTTAAGGAGCATATCATTATTATATATTAATCAAATTTTAATTTGTAAACATTATCAATTTTTCTTCTTTTATTACTTATACTTTGGTATAATTAAGTTAGTGTTTTCTAGTATAATTCAAAAATAAAATAAAATTATAATTATAATTATATATTCTTATAATTTTTTAATAATTTTTTAAAAAAACATCATGTATATAAAAATAAATGAATTTATAAAATAAATAAATAAAATTTACAACTATATATAAATAAATTATTATTCAACTTTAGTGTAGAATACAAAAATTACATAATAAGTACATATATTTAAAAAATATTGATACATTTTCAAAATTTTAGCATAATTTATTAAAATAAAAATTATTAATATTATTTTTGTTTTTTTTTGTTATAAAAATATTTAATATCCAAGCATATTTTTAAAAAAATTGTAGATATTATTATTTACATTTTATTTTTAAGTAATTTTATCGAGTTTTATTGTATTTATTTTCATCAATCAACTACATTATTTTTAAATTTTATATTTTTCATATTAAATAAATAAGTCTATTTTTTCAAGTATATCTTATTTTCATTTTTTGTAAAAATATTTTCCATTTACATAATGTATCATAATTTTTTAAAATTAAACTCAAATATAGGTATACTATATTTTATAACTTAACATTATTAAAATGACATTTATTGAAGGTGATGATAAATCTATCATGTCTTTGTCCCTTAGTAAGTGAACTCCTCAAACCTACCACCACTATGTCATAGGCTAGCGTCTAGTACTGAGGTATCCACACACACACACAATGAGAGAAATTACCAATAAGATCCCATATTTTTTCAGGTACGTACCTCTATTAGTTTTGGTTGAGCCTATTTCATTTGGGTTTTTCTTCTTCTTTGAACCTTGGTGGTCGAGATCCTTTGAGGATCGAGAGAATTTTCTAGGTAAAATTACCTAAAGTTTGGGGATTTATGTTTGTTTCAATTAATGGATTTAGGGTATTAACATGTTAAAATGTGCTTGCAAGTGTTCTCTGTGAGTTTGGAAGGTTTCAGAAATCTTTTGACCTCTTTTAAAGAAGTTGTGCTTAAAGCTGTCTGCAGGGAATTTACACATCATGTACCTATCACACAACATGTTACTATCGCTAGGCAGATGGTATAAAATGGGTTCATGATGTGAAATTAATACATGTTGTGAAACTGGTTCACATTGTGTAATGCTCGATCGGGGTTATTTTAACCCGAGGTGACATGTTTTTCAACATAACTCATAATTTGGGAAATACATGATATGAAGGGATTACACACCTTATATTTCTTGGGATAAGTGGTTTTAAAGCCACGATGCACATATGATTCATTCATAATTTTCATGCATCCCTCCTCTCTCGAGCCCCAGGATACTCCAGGTGATTTTGGTGTGCCTTCATCCATTTCATACATCTCGATCAAGCATATGATCTCTGATAAGTTGTTTTTCTTTGGTTTTCTCCTCTCTTTCATCACTATTCATTGTAGTAGTGGGATCTTTTAATCACGGTTGTTTTGGGTGTTGATCTTGATCTTTTTTGGTCTAGGTTTTCTTCATGATCATCTTATCCTTCATCCTTTGTTGGAATTACCTGGTGGAAGAGTTTCAAAGATCGCCAGATAAAGGTAGGTTGTCTAAACCTAAACCCAATGGTATGTTTCTATGGTTAAAGTATGTGAAATATTATGTGATTGCACTGACACAATGTGCACATTAATTAATTGAATAATGGATGATGATAAATATTGTATTGGATTATTTTTTGGATACCTTTGGATTCAATGGTGTTGAGACCTGACTTATGACTACCTGTAGGGTGAGCCTACCTTGAATAATGATGAATTGGCTAATGGATTAAAGTATGTTTTATCATGTAATGATACCTCGGGTGATTGATTATGATATATTATCCTTGAAAAATGGTTAAATTGATTATTGAAATGGTGGGTGATAATTTGATAATAAATGGGTGTACAAACCGACATGGAAATGACTTAAGGTAAAATTTAATGAAATAATGGTTAATTGAGAGGAAAATGGTAATTGGCATAATTAACCATTATGGCTTGAGATATTATGATGTGTTTTTGTGTTGTATTGACTTGTGTTGGGTTATGCTAAAATGCTTATATAGAGGTCTTGGCCCAGATACCGAAATGATTATATAGAGGGCTTGGATCAGATGATGAAATTCTTATACAAAGGGCTTTGACTGGTTGTGTGATTATACCATGGACTTGTGGTTATGGTTGGTATGGTTGTGCTACATTCTTATAGATATTCTAGCATGGTTCCAAAGTGGGTTGATTGATATATTGTGTCAATTTTTAAATTAATACATCTATTTATAGATCCATTGCATGTATTTATCATCAAACTAGTTTTTCTTAGATATGATGGTATTGTCCTACTTATTTTTACTCACATCTTTTTTGGGTCATTGTTTGATACTTGGGTAGAATACATGGATGCAGGTTTGGACAAAGGCAAGAGACCATGTTGTTGATTTTTGTTTTCTAGATGGCTTGGATTTGGAGATGAGACCGGAAAGGGGTTTTCGACCAGGGACTTTTTATTTTATTTGTGTCATTGTAGTCATTTATATGAATTGATTTTAGTTTTACTTTTAGATACATTCATGTCTATCATTACATGGGTCACTATTATTTGATTTATTTGTTTTCCCTTTACTTTCCAGAAGTATGTTGTATTGTTTCCGCTATATATGTTACTTAGATATTTATTACTATTTATTTTCACTATATTATAACTGTTTACCAGGGTTTATATTCTCCCCATTGTATTCTTTACACCATCGATGCTAGTCAGAAGCCTCTGGCGTATGGGGAGACGCCCTTGAGGTCTAGTAACCAACCTGATTTAGTCACGTGATAGATTTTCAAATCATGGGGGTTTTACAAAGTGGTATCAGAGGATCAAGTTTTCTTTTTTGTTACTTTACTATTTGGGAAAGGTAGAAAGCATACTATTATGTGTTGGGACTTGGTAATGAGCATGTGCATGAGAGTAGTTAACCCATGTACGGAGGAAAATCCAAGTTCCTAGGGATGAGATTGTTTTTCAATATGTTCGCTTGTTATGGTTGTTGTCATTTCACCTTGGGTGATTCACATGTTTTGTGATGTTATTGTTTCTTGAGATTTTTACTCATGGTCCGGTATGGCGTGAGATGAGTATGCATGCATCATGATTGTCACATGGTGATATATCATGACATGCATTTTTCATTATGGAGACATATTTATTTCATGTGATATATTTTACTATATGAACTGATAAATGAGATACTTATTATATTTGATAAATGAAAAGAAAGAATTGTTATGTCATGCCAAAACACTTGTAAATCATGTTTAGAGAGACCATGAGCTAGTGGTTCTTTGTTGTTGTAACCTGTTGAGGTTGATCTTGTTGTTATCTAGTGTTCTTAAAAGTTTGTTTGTCATATAGATAAAATTCCTCCTCATCATATTCAAATTGAGATTCAGGATAGTGGAAATCAGTACACTCCTAACATAGTTGATTCAGATCTTCCTATAGCTCCTGAGGATCATATGGATATTCAGCTTCACGACAGCTTCCTGAGGGTCATGCGATCCATGGAAAGGGAGATTTTTTGTACTATACCTTCGATGTCTAAGCTAAAGAGAGATTTATAGATACAACATCCAATTATGTTCACTAGGGAGGGAGGACCCCAGACATCCAAGTTCTAGATTGAGTCAATCCAAATGAACTTCAAGTACCTAGAGACACCCGTTGATAGGAGGGTGAAGTTTTCTATGTACATGCTTCATGGACCTGCCAAGAATTGGTGGGATATTCTATAGAAATATGGGCATAAATAAGAGTTATACTAGAAGGAATTAGAGATAAATTTCATGATCCAATTCTATCCAAATACTTTGAGGGGTGATAAGGCTTGTGAGTTCATCCATCTGACACAGGATAGCATGTCAGTGATAGACTACGTAGGATATTTCACCAACTTACAGCGATTGTGCCATATTTTGTAGTTGATGAGATCTCTAGGGTGAGACATTTATAGTATTGATTCACTATGAGATTAGTTCATAGGTGAATGTATTTATCTTGAGTATCTTTTCAGATGTAATGAATCAGACACTCATCATGGAAGGTAATCTAAGAGAGGCCCCGAACATCGACTGGGCTATTTCAGCAGGGTGAACCAGGATCTCTTCTTCTAGTGTAAAAAAAATCAATATGATATTTATCAATATGGTAATAGTAGGAAGAGTATTTAGGGAAGTGGTCATCCATATCAGGACTTTGTTTTCTTGCAGAGCTATTAGTGTGGAAATTTGGACCACAAGAAGCCTCAATATTCATACCCTACTTTGGAGTGTCATGCTTGTGGTAGGCTGGGTCACTTGTAGCTGTTTTTCAAGGGAATGAAATATAAGAGTAGTGGTATGGGATCAAGATAGATACAAGTGTCTATAAAGGACACAAATACCACTCAATAGACTAGTAGCTGGAGTTGCACTAGATTTTTAGGTCAAGGTAGGGGATGTAGTACCCTGATGTTGGAGTGGAAGTACGAGATATAGGGAATAGCCTAGGGGATTCAAACTAGAGCTCAGGGCAGATGGGAAAGTTATATGCATGCTCTGCAGTATACTCTAGCTAGTGTGGATGCAGGACCTTCTACTATCATAGGTATGATTCTTATATCATCTATCATTGCTTGTATTTTTTTTTGATACAAGAGAATCACATTCCTTTTTATCATCTCTTTTTTAAAATGGTTTAGGCTTGGTTGTGGAAAGTTTTGATGGTGTCTTGAACATAGACACGCCATTGGGGGTGCGTTCATATAATGTCAAACATTATAAGGTGTGTTCTCTAGAAATTGGTGGTTTCTGTTGTTAAGACCATAAATGATTGGCCCACTGGTGCATCGTTAATTACGAGATAAAATAAAGTGAAAAAATGAAGAAATAAATTAAACTAGATGTAATTTAGAAAAACCCTCAAAATGAATGTGGTAAAAACCCATGGTTAAATAGAAGGATCACTATGTGTAAAAGTGGGTACACACTCCCTCACTATTATAAGAAGAAAACCCTCGTAAATCTCTCTTTTAAATAATGGGGAAATAAACTTCACAAATACTTCACATAAAAGAATATGATAAATGATTGTTGTTGAAGCTGATTTATATAGGTGATGATATGGTAAAAGCATCAAGGAAAATCCCTTTTATAATAATCCCCCTACCCATCTCCTCTACTTATGGGTGTTTAAAGAGGCTAGCCACCAACCTCACACCTATTTCAACCCACCCCCTTTAACAAAGAGGGGGGAGGCACCAGTTGTGGATAAAAGAAATACTAACACATCTCCTAATTTGTGATTTGATTAATATACAATCACATCTCCACACATCCTTTATATCTACCAAACATGGTACTCATGTCTCTATGAGGCCACTTGAGGATATGCACCATCTGAACTTATCAGAGTCAATTGCATTCATCTATTAATCCACTATATTTTTTAGTGTGAATTTTCAACATTTCAACACTTCTTTCCTCTAACACATCTCGAAAAAAGTGATATTGTAACCCAATATGCTTCATCTTGGAATGAAAAATGGATTTCTTGCGATATGAAAGGTACTCTGACTGTCACAGAATAATGGAATATAACCCTGTATGTTCCCAAGATCCTCCAACAACAATCTCATCCAAATCACCTATTTGAAATCTTAAGTAACTTCCATATACTCCACCTTTATCGTGGATAAATCCAAAACTAATTGTAACTTTGAAATCCATCTCATAGATCCTTCTACAAGAGTAAAAACATAACCAGTGTTCAATTTTATCTGGTCAGAATCACCTACAAAATCTGAATCAATATCACCTCTGATAGTGAAAGTTGATCCTCTATAACATAATATAGCATCTGAGGTCTCCTTGACATATCTCAGGATCCTCTTTATTGTGATCTAATTCTCCCATCCTAGATTTTCCATGTACCAACTAACTACTCCCACTACATGTGAAATTTCTATTCTAGTACAAACCATAGTAAACATCAAACTCCCAACTATTGATGCATACAATACTCAATACATCTCCATCCTCTCTAATTCACTGTTATGACTCATCGTAGAGGTAAATTGAAATTAATTGGAAGAGAGGAAGATATTCTATTACATTCTTTCATGTTGAAGTGTTTAAATAATTTATGTGCATAATTCTTTTGTGATAGTCAAGTATTCTCATTATTTTGTCTCGGTAAATTTGTATCCCAAGAATCTTGTTTGTTGGTCCCAAGTCCTTCATATCAAACTTCCTAGCCAATAATGTCTTTGTCTCTTGGATCTGATCATTGTTGGGGCCTTCAACCAATATTTCATCCACATAAAATAGAATAATGATGAAATCATTACCATCTAAACCCTTGAAATATGAATAAGGATATAAATGAATATTTTTATATCTAAGGATCATGATATAGTAATCAAATATCTTATACCAACACCTCGGTTCCTACTTGAGACCATACAGATATTTTTTTAACCTAAAAACCAATTTTTATTTTCCTTATGTAAAGCCTTTCAGTTGGACCATATATATTTCTTCATCATGATCTCCTTGGAGAAAATAATTCT
This sequence comes from Viscum album, assembly GCA_963277665.1. Classification (NCBI taxonomy): domain Eukaryota; kingdom Viridiplantae; phylum Streptophyta; class Magnoliopsida; order Santalales; family Viscaceae; genus Viscum; species Viscum album. Next base: position 352,943,224 of record OY728123.1, read on the forward strand.
TCTCATCCAGCTGATCTAAATGTAAATTGTATGCGGCACACATCACCATAAATATCTGAACAGTCATTTTTCTAACAATAAGAGAAAATATTTCATTGAAATCAATAAATTTCTTATGAGCATATCATTTGATCACTACTCTCTCATGATATCTTTCCACATGGTTCTTTCCACCCCTCTTGATCTTAAAGACTCGTTTTTTCTAATATCCTTCCTTCCATGAGGTAATGGAACAAGATCTCAAGTCATGTTCTTGCACAGGGCTTCAAGTTCCTCCTATATCATCACCACCCATGAGGATACATCTAGACTCTAGGCTTCCTAAAAAAATAAGATATCTCTTCATCCTTCATCAATAAGCAGTATGTAATATTTCTCTCAGTGAAATAGTTTGACTTCCATACTGGTGCTATCTTTTCCCAAGTTGACCATCGTGGTCCAGACTCAACCGATACTTGATCATCGTTCTTTGGTAATTCCTCATAGGAAACTGGTTCTTCCTTGAATTTTTCCTCTACTTTGACTATTTTAGTTTATTTATTATCTTTCTCTATGTCTCCATTAATTATCATTTTCACCTTATCTTCTAAAAAAATGAAATCTCTGTTGATGATAATTTTGTGGGTGGTGGGTTCCCACAAATGATACCCCTTCACACCATCAATGTATCATAAGAAGATACATTTTATGGACCTCAAATCCAACTTAGATCTTTTATGTTCATTAAACAGTTCATATAAAGGACTTCTAAAAGTATGGAACTAAGAATAATGAGCAGGTTTACCAGTCCAAATCTCTATAAATGTCTTTATATCAATCATCATTTAAGGAGATTAGTTGATCAAATAACATGTGGTATTCATTATTTCTTCCCAAAATGTTTTGGAAATTTCTAAAGTCTTCAAAATTTCCCTTATTCTATCCAATAAGGTTTTGTTCATTTACTTTTCCACTCTATTATATTTAAGAGTGTACTCCAGTGTGAACTGTCTCTTGATGCCTTCCTATTGAAAAAAAAGTATCAAATTCATTGCTTATATATTATCCATCATTTTTAGTCCTTGGAAACGTGATATTCTTTCCATATTCAATATCCTTCAGCACTTTGAATTTTTTGAAGACTTCAAAAAATATGCTTTCCTCTTGATTGGGTACACCCAACATCTCCTGGAATAATCATCAATGAAGGATACAAAGTTCCTTTCTCTTCCCAAGGATAAAACCAGTGCTTTCCAAATGTCATAATGGATCAACTCTAAGATCTTCTTGATTATTACTATCAATGTCATAAACTCTAAACTATGTTTCTTGCTCAAAAAATGATAAAAAAAACTCTTAGGATTCCTTTTTAATCCCACAAAACAACTTCTGATCAGCAAGAATCTTTAGGCCTTGTTCAGAAATATGGACAAGCTTTTGATTCCATAACATCATCAATGCTTCCATCGAGATGACAACTATCCATGCCTCCTTGTATGTTTCACCCATAAGCACATACTAGTTCTTTGATACCTTCTCTACCTTCATCACCACAAGATAGCCCTTCACAATTCTCATCACTCCATTCTCGGTGCAAGTCTTTCATCAGATGTCATAAAATTTTCCCAAAGACAATATGTTCTTCTTCAAGCCCTCCACATGGCATACTCCTTTGATGGTTCGAACAGTACCATTGTGCATATTCAGTTTGATGGTACCGAATCCAATGATCTTAAACTAAGTTTTGTGGTCAGATAGCATACTATGATGGTATGCATTGGATGTTGACAATCATCTACAAGTACTAGTAATCATATGAGACTTCTTCTCATAAATTTCACACTTATTAATCTTTAAGACATAAGATTATGAGAACATACTTTCCAATAAGAATTTTTCATGTTTATTTGTCATCAGGTATTCTAATTTTTGAGTGTGTGAAATGTTCCTTAAACTTTCATATTATCATTAATGCATGTCATGACTAGTGCACTTTGATTTACTAACCAAAACTCTGACATTATATGTTCATGAAAATTATGGTACATTGGGTGCATCATGAATGACATTTCATTAATGGATATGTCAAGGAAGTATTTTTTCCCTTCCATATTTATAGAATCTGATATCTTGGTATTTTGATTAAAATGGAACTGACACATTAAATTCTATGGTCATGGTGTAATGTTATGTTTATTTCAGATAGTTAGTGAAATAAATATCAATTTTTTCACCCCTATGGTGTCACTTTCTTGGTAATTATCTTTTGGTGGTGTTTCCCCTTGGGTTCGAGGGTGTTCTAGGATGAAATATGGAATTTTTGTGGCTTTTCCTAGGGTGCATGGTTGCAATGCATGATTCGTAAACTATGTGGGATCTCTAGGAGAAACTGTACAACTTGTTTTGGTTCGGCAGTAGTGAACACATGATCTACACACAGTTAAGGAACTTGTGTAACCTGGGATTTTGAGATAGTGGAAGATGCATGGTCTGCGCACAGTTTGGTAAACTGTGCAAGACAACCATGCAGCCTGTCCAGGTTGGGGTATTTTGGAATTTTTCTCTTATTTTTTATTTTAGGCTCCCACACTAAGACTCAAAAATTAGACCAGCCAACCCAAAATACTCCAAATGGATTCTCCAAGCTTCTCCAAGGTGATTTGGAGTGTTTTCTTGGTGGTTTTTTGTCCATGTTAAGATGTATGGGCTCCTCTTTTCTCTTTCTCTTGGTTTCTCTCCTTTTCTCCAATACCTCTAACCCTAATGGTCATGCATGGATGATTTTCTTGGATAAGGTTTCTAGGAATTGTTTATTTTGGTTTGCAATGTTTGTGAGCCATATTGGGGGTCTCTTTTGGGTGGATCTCATTCAAAGTGATATGGTTTTACAACTTGAGGTAGGCATTACCATTTCATTTGATTTTATTCAAGAGCTCCATTATTATTTGGGTTTTTGAAATTCATGTTTGGCCTATATGATCATGGTGTGGAATATCTAGGGTTTTTTTACGAAAATTTCCATTAATTTTGATTGATTTTCATGTGGTAAATGGGTGGAATTTCATGCTTGAAATAGTGTTTTGATGTGAAATGATATTTTATGCACTCCCCATGTTTTATAATATGAAAAGATTGGTTTTCTTAAAGAACCTAACTTGTTTTTGGTGTTCTAATAAAAATGAGGTTTCTAAATTGGGTTTCCTTTTTTTATAAAAATAGTGCTTTCATGTTTTAAAGGTTGTTTTGGTGTTGAAATGTGAAATGGAGTTTCCCTTGAATTGTGTGGTTGTCCTTGTTAATTTTTATATTTTATTTTTGGAATTTTATTGGCATTCCAAGTTTTTTGAAAAAAGTGATTTCCAAATGCACGTGTTATATGTATAAAATAGAAGGCCTGGTTGGCACCTTATGATGTGTTGATTGTTTATTTTACCCTTGTTGAGCTCCCTTTATTTTCTTGATGTGGTTCTTATCCACGTGATGGATGCTTGGTCATATGACTCATGTTGTGCTTGTGTGTTGGGAGTCGCATTGAGGATAGTGTAGGAGGAGGGAAGGACGTGATTGTGGTGTTATCCCTAGTGGATTGTTACTATTATGTGATAATGTTATTGCTCATGGGCCACTTTTGTTATTATTCCTTGAGTAGGTCGTGGTTGATAATTGGGAAGTAGTGGGAAATTGCTAGGATAGTTGAGATTTTTCACTAGATAGACCCCCTTAGTTGTATATAACACTCATCTTTAGGGTTCATCATGGAGGAGACTACTTAGAGAGATTTTGTGGATAGATGTGTGATTGTTACCCTGTTAGCAGTTAGGTCCAAGTTTGGGTGTCTTGTGTGGTCTCGTTAGTCATCTCAGTGTTGCCTCATGCTTTGTATCTATGTTGTGCCTATAGGTTGCCTCCACAAAATAAGATATCTCTCTATCCTCCATCAATAAGTTGTATGAAATATTTCTCTCAGTGACATGGTCTGGCTACCATACTAGTGCTCTATTCTCCCAAGTTGACCATTGTGGTCCAAACTCAACCGGAACTTGATCATCATTATTTGGTAATTCCTCAGAGGAAACTGGTTCTTCCTTGAATTTTTCCTCTATTTTTATATTGTAGTTTATGTATTCTATTTCTTTATGTCTCAATTAATTATCATTTTCAATTTATCTTCTACAAAAATGAAATCTCTACTAATGATAGGTTTTCGGGTAGTGGGGTCCCACAAACGATACCCCTTCACACCATCAACGTATCCCAAGAAGATACATTTCCAGGATATCAAATCCAACTTAGATTTTTCTTGGTAATTAAACAATGCATATACGAGACTTATAAAAGTATGGAACCGAGAATGGTGTGCAGGTTTACCAATCCACATCTCCATCGGTGTCTTTAGATAAATTTTCATTCAAGGTGATCATTTGATAACCTAACAGGAGGAATTAATTAATTATGCCCAAAATGTTTTAGCAATTTCTGCAGTTTTCAACATTTCCCTTGTTCTATCCAATAAGGTTTTGTTCATCCCCTTTTACACTCCATTCTACTGAAGAGTGTACTCCACCATGAACTATTTCTTAAGGCCTTCCTATTGAAAAAAAAGTATCAAATTCCTTGCTTGTATATTATCCACCATTGTCAGTCCTCAGAAACTTGATCTTATTTCCATAATCAAGTTCCTTATGCACTTTGAATGTTTTGAAGACTTGAAAACATCTAATTTCCTCTTGATTGGGTACACCCAACATCTCTTGGAATAATCATCAATGAAGGATACAAAGTACTTTGATCCTCCCATGGATATAACTGATGTTTTCCAAATGTCGGAATGGATCAACTCTATGGTCTCTTTGATTATTACTATCAATGTCCTGAACTTTAACCTATGTTTATTTCTAAAAAAATATCACAAAATGGTAAGGATACCTTTGTAATCCCAGACAAAAACTTATGATCCACAAGAATCTTCAGGCCTTGTTTTGATATATGGAAAAGCTTCTGATGCCATAACATCATCAATTCTTCCATCAAGGTAGTTTACATGACAACTATCTCTTCCTCCTTTTACATTTCACACATCAGCACATATTGATTCTTTAAGACCTTCTCTTCCTTCATCACCATAACCAATCCCTTTACAATTCTCATCACTCCATTCTTGGTGTGAGTCTTGCATCTGATGTTATAAAATTGTCACAAATACAATATTTTCTTCTTCAATCCCTCCACATGGCATGCTCCTTGGATGTTTTGAACAATACCATTGTGAATTTTCAATTTGATGGTATCAAATCCTATGATCTTAAATCTAGTTCTGTAGTCGGACATCGTACTATGATGGGATACATAGAATGTTGAAAATCATGTGAAAGTACTAGTAGGAAGATGAGACTTCTTCTCATAAAGTTCACACTTGTTAATCTTCAAGATAGTATATTATGATAACATACTTTCCAATAAGAATTCTTCATGTTTATGTGTCATCAAATATTCCAATCTGCAAGTGTGTGTAATGGTCCTTAGACTTTCAGATTGTCATTAATTCATATCACGACTAGTGCACTTAGATTTACTAACCAAAACTATGACTTTATATGTTCATGGAAAGTATGGTATGTTGGGTGTGTCATGAATGACATGTCATTAATGGATAAGTTGATGAAGGATTTTTGCCTTCCATATTTATGGAATTTGATATCTCATCCCTTTGATTGTAATAGAACTAATGCATTATGGTCATAGTATAATTATAAGTTTATTTTAGATAGTCAATGAATGAAATATCATGTGTGACACCCTTAGGGTGTTACTTTCTTGGTAATTATCATGTGGTGGTATTTCCCCTTGGGTTCGGGGGTGTTCCTGGTTGAAATGTGGAGTTTTTGAGGCTTGTTTATAGTGCACGGTTCGCAAACTATGTAGGTTCCCTAGGGGAAACTGCATGCCTTGTTCGAGTGAGGCAGTAGTAGACACAATATCTACACATGGTTAGGGAGCCTATGTAGCCTGGGAGTTTGAGATAGTGGCAGACAAATGGTCTACGCACAGTTTGGTAAACTGTGAAAGACAATTGTGCAGCCTATCCTGGTTGGGGTATTTTTGTCTTTTTCTCTTCTATTTTATTTAAGGCTTCAACCCTAAGCCTCCCCACTCGAACCAGTCGACCCAAACCCCTCTCAAGGTCTTCTTTAAGCTTCTACAAGGTGATTTAGAGTGTTTTATTGGTGATTATTTGTATGTATCAAAAGGTATGAGTTCATATTTCTCTTTCTCTTAGTTTCTCTCTTTTTCTCCAATCCCTCTAACCCTAATGGTCATGATTGAACAATTTTCTTGGCTAGGGTTTCTAGGAATTGAGTATTTTGGTTGGTAATGGTTGTGATCCATAGTGGGGGTCTCTTTTGGGTGGATCTCATTGAAAGTGACATGGTTCTGCCACTTGAGGTAGGTGTTTCCATTTTATTTCCTTTTATTCAAGAGTTCCATTGTTTCTTGGGTCTTCTAAATTCATGTTTGGAGAAGATGATCAGGGTGTGGACTATCTAGGGCTATTTTTATAAAGTTTCCATTAATTTTGATTGATTTTCATGTGGAAAATGGGTGGAATTTCATGCTTGAAATGGTGTTTTGATGTGAAATGGTATTTTATGCAATCCCCATGTTTCATAAAATGGAAAGATTGGTTTCCATAAAGAACCTAACTTTTTTTGGTGTTCTAAGAAAAACTAGGTTTCCAAATTGGGTTTCCTTTTTGTGTAAAAAATGGATTTCATGTTTTAAAGGGAGTTTTGGTGTTGAAATGTGAAATGGATTTTCCCTTGAATTGTGTGGTTTTCCTTGTTGATGTTTATTTTTTCTTTTGGAATTGAATTATCATTCCAAGTTGTTTGAAAAAAGTGATTTCCAAATGGATATGTTATATGTATAAAAGTAAAGGCCTAGTTGGCACCTTGTGAAGTGTTGATTGTTGATTTTACCCTTGTAGAGCCCCCTTTATTTTTTTGATGTGGTTCTTATCCATGTGATAGATGCTTAGTTATGTGACTCATGTTGTGCTTGTGTGTTGGGGATCAATTTTAGGGTAGTACAGGAGGGGGGGGAGGATATGATTGTGGTGTTAGCCATAATGGCTTGTTACTATCATGTGATGATATTATTGCTCATATCCCACCGTCGTTGTTATTCCTTGAGTAGGTTGAGGTTGATAAGTGGGAAGTAGTGGGACATTTCTAGGCTAGTTGAGGTTTTTCATTGGATAGACCCCCCTAGTTGTACGTAACACCTAGCTTTGTGGTTCACTATGGAGGAGACATCTTAGAGAGATTAAGTGGATAGATTTGTGACAGTTACCCTACTGGCAGTTAGTTCTACATTTGTGTATCTTGTGTGGTCTCATTAGTCAACTTGTTTTTTCCTAATTCTATCTATCTATGTGATGACTCTTTCATTTATATGTTGGAATCTGTATAGTTTATTGCTTGGATGGACTTTTTTCATGTGTGATACTTTATGGCTTAGTCATGTTGTTGACTAGTTTTATTCCATATATTTAATGGAATTCTTGATGACCCTTTTTGGTCATGTTGATATCATTATTTCCCTTGTTTCCTTATGTGCTTTGAGTGGGTATATGATAGATTTCATAGGTAAAAGGTGGAAGAGGATTTCAAATGGAATGTTTAGTTTAAAAATAGTCTTTTGAAATATTTAAATCCTTTTGTGGATTTATTTTCAAATGTGTAATGTTTGAGATAAAGTTTTGTTTTCCCTTGGAATCAGCATTATTTTTAGATCGCACTAAATTTCATGAAATCATTTTACAAAGGGGGTATTTGGGGAAAGAAGTGTTTTAAACTTTATTTTCTCTTAACCTTTTAAAATGAGAATGAAAACCTATTTTTTTGTGCCTTGTTTTCAAAATAGCTTAATTTTTTTCTTTTATAAAAGAAATGAAATGGAATTATGGTAGTATCCTACTAGATTTGGTTCACACCTTACATACTCAATTTGGTGGGTATGTAGTCCTCATGTCTTATGTAGATCTTTTCAGGTCTTGGCTTTCAGGTTGGATCTAGTTTCATCTTCCTTGGAAGTAGACGGTTGATGGGATCGTGGTGGTGACTTGAGTGTCACAAGGAGATGGTGATCGAACTTTCGATTAGTAAAACCGGTTGGCTCAAGTTTTTTTTTTGGATTCTTTGGTCTCCCGTTGTAGTTCTGTAACTCTGTACTATTTGGTTATTTATTGAGATGTATCTTGGCTTGTATCTTGTTTCATTGTCAATATGCTCTATTTGGATGTTTTCATTTGGATTTTGAGGGTGAAACCATTCCCAACGGTTGAGTTCAATGCCCTTGGTGCTTGTTGTTATCCTGAGAGATCGAGGACACTCCTCAGGTATGTGGTGGACTGGCTAGGTAATTCGATGGATGGATGTCATGGGTTGGTTCATTAGATAAAGCATGTAGGTTGATGACATGAATGTGCAACCTGCTTGATAAAATATTGTGGAAATAGATTATATTATATAGTGAGTGCTTGTATGTGGTTGTCGATGTCATGACATTAACCTTTTTTTCTTTAGTGCATTGACTTGTTGCTAGAAAATACTCTTTGACTTGCAAACTTTCCTAATACCTGCGAGAAAGAACCCTAGAAGGTCACATACTAAGTCTTTCTGTTGATGTCGATTAAATTCTATTTGCATTTAATTATTGGAATAAATATTATTCTAAAGACTGAAGAATAATTTTATTCATGTTTCATCGATCACAAAAAAATATTAAATAATTTTTTTTTTTGTAAGACTGTGAATATAATATTGATTTTATTTATTGAATATTACATAAATATTTATTCGTCAGACTGTGAATAGAATATTTATGTATGAATAAAATATTTAATTAAATATTTATTTGGGTATTTAATAAAGGACGAAGAGGAATGAGCAGACCAAGATCGTGTCCAGTGATTAATATTAATTCACGAATCGGTAAAATAATATTTATTGTTGTGCAAGTTAGCACAAGGCATAAAGTAATAGTATTATTATTATATAGTATGAGGTAAGATATAAGTTTATCATATAATTTATGAATCGTTGTGTAATTAAATAATATTTTAACCAAAACTCAACCACTATAAATAGTATGCTATGTTTATTGTGTTGGGTTATTCAAGATATGACAATCGTTAAGTAGAACAAATTTTTCTCTAGATTCATCTCTTTCTCATCATCTTAAGAACAAGAAGCGCAAAAGAGAACCCTTCAAGCTCAGAGGAACTAGAAGTGATCAAGATGAATAACACAAGACGATCAATCTGTTACGCTAGAACATGGTGTTCCATCAATGTTGTTCGAAGATCAAAAGATCGCATATGAATCACCATTAGGGGGACTCTACTTTTCATCATCCTTATGTAATAATGGTAATCCGAAAAAGGGTTTTTAGATGACTAGTATCTTCATTAAAGAAAGATCCTAAGGTGATATAATCTTTCTTCATATATAATCTAAATTAATATGTGAAGATCATTTTTGGGTTACGGGGTTTCATATGTCAATATTTGATGGAAAAATTGCATTGATGATGATGTATATGTATTATACTATTGGTTATTCACTCAGAAATATGATTCTCCTGTATCTGAATCCTTCAGTTATGGCGAAGTAGTTGGCTCTGATGATGTCTGGCTTAGTCTGTAGCCTCGACGGTGATACTGTCTGCAACGACGACCAACGGATTTGGTATTTCCTGTAAGTTGCATCGGTTTGATGAGTTGTGATGGCTTGTGGGTGGGTTGAGGTGCTCGAACCTTGACATTATTGCCAGCCCTGGGTGGTCCGTTTACTGGGAAAATTATTTTCTTGGGTCCGGCACCTGGACCTGAGGGTCAGGTACACTGTGGGATAACCCCCACCTAGAAAAAGCAAAACGTGGCATCCGATTCGCTTTTTACATTAAGCGATTTTTAAAAATCAAATTATTTTATTTTGAACAATTGGACCATAATATCCTTCCTCCTGTGTAAATGATTTTAAATAAATTATAACCATAAAATGTTTAATTAAAAATGTTATTATAAAATATTATTAACAAACTAAAATATAAATCATTTAATAAAAACTATTATTATAAAATATTGATAATAAAGATAAATAAAAATATGATACGTTGGTTTATATTTGGATATTTTTAAATGTTTTAAAATGGATTTATGTGACATCAAATTTTAATCTAATCAATATATTTTAATTTAATATTTTATATTTTAGAACATTATTTATTAAATAACATTTTAATAACAGTTTTTATTAAATATTAATAATGAAGATATTTTTAATTTGTTAATAATAAAGATAAATAAAAATATAAAACATTGAAATATGAATGGAATTTTTCACTACAAGTTTTTAGTAGAAATTTACATTAAAAGCTTCCAGAGTAAATCCTCAGTGTAAATTTTTGATGAAAATTTATATTTTTTATTTATGTATTAATATATCTGTACTGAACATTTTTAGTATAGGTTTGCACTGCAAATTTCCATTGCCAATTTTCCCCTGAAATTTCTATTGGAAGTTTGCACTAGAAATTTCCAGTGAAAGTTTGCACTGGAAATTTCCTTAGTAAAGTTGAAGTTCAAAATTTCAATACATTATTTATGTGTTAATATATTTGAACCGAAAATTTAAAAATGCATTTATTTTAGAGTTTTTATAATAAAAATTTTAGTGTAATAATAATAAAAATTAAATAGAAATTGGCATTGGAAATTTAAGTGGAAATTTGAACTAAAATTTCTCAACAGGAATTTCCACTAAAGGTTTATAGTGGAAATTTTCAATACAAATTCTCAAAGAAAATTTACATTTTTTATTTATGTATTAGTAAGATTTGTATTAGAATTATAAGTGGTGAAATTTTTCACCCTAAATTTTCTATGAAAATTTTCACTGGATATTTACATTGGAAATTTGCATAGCAAGTTTTTATTGGAAAATTGCATTGTTTATTTATATATTAATATATTTGCACTGAAAATTTTCTTTTTTGATAATCAAATTTTCAATGCTTTTTTTATTTATTGGAAATTTGCACTATAAATTTTCATTCAAAAATACATTGTATATTTATATTATGAAATATATGGTGTGTGGAAAATATGTATTGAAAATATGGTATGGAAATTCATGTGGAAATGTGGGCTACAATTTTCTTTTGGAAATGCGTAGTGAAATTCGTCAATGAAATTTTACTGTGAAAATGTGCAGTGAAAATTTACATTTTTTTTATATATTAATACATTATGTATACATATACTAAAAATTTGTATTATAAATTCCCATTGAAAAAATAAACTATTTGTTTATAATATGATACATATGATGTGTAGGAAATAAGCAGTGGAAATTTACAGTGGAAGTTTTCAAAGGATATTTCCAGTGGAAATTTCCATTGGAATTTTGCATTGTTTATTTATGTATTAATATATTGTCACTTATAATATTAGTAGACATTCAAACTGAAAATTTTAGATGAAAATTTTCTTTTCAAGTTTTCACTGTTGCAAATTTTCAGTTTTTATTTTTGTATACTAACCCTGAAAATTTCAAAATGTATTTGATGATAACTAGAGGGGCATCCTATGACCCAACACAGTGAGAACGAACCAAGATACATTCCAAATCTATCCTCAAAAAATTCCACATGTGATGAATAACAAAGAACACTAAAAACTGATCATACCTGGAATGATGTTGCTTCAACATACATTGGTTCCACATAATTATAAATTTTCATTGAAAATTTTTAATGGAATTGTGTGACTTTCTATTGTGAATTTGCACTTGAAAATTATATTGTATATTTATATTTATAAATATACATATATGTATATTTGTACATTTTTATACAGTCAAATTTTGTACTGTGGATTTGCATTGAATATTTTCAGTATAGATTTATATTAATGGAGATTTACAATGTAAATGTAAAACACTAAATGCCAATGCAAATTTACTTGGATGTTTGTATATACATGTAGAAAATTTCCATAATACAATTTGCACTTGAGATATATAATTTAATATTATCTTGTATATTTGTATCTGTACGTGTTTCTTTGCGTATTTTTGGTTTGCATTGAAAATTTCACATTACGTTGAAATTTTATCAGAAATTTTCAGCGCAATGAATTTTAAATGAAAATAGCTAGTGAAAAATATACATTGAAAATTTCAACTGTAAATTTTAATCGAACCTTAAGTTTTCGGTGGAAATTTACACTAAAGGTTTCTAGTGTAAATTTTAAATGCAAATTTCCGGTGAAAAATTACATTTTTTATTTGTGTATTAACATATCATTGTTGTAATTTACAGTGTGAATTTGAACTAAAATTTTTCATTCGATATTTGCACCGGAAATTTGCAGAATGAGGATCTTGGGAATAAAATCTTTTACTTATACATGATTTATGAAGTGTTTATAGACTCTTAGGAATCCCTACAATTTACACCAGAAGTTTTTAATGTAAATTTGGAATCCAAATGTTCATTACAAAATTGTATTTTTTATTTATGTATTAATATATTTTCATTGTAATTTTAAGTGAAAATTTGAAGTGTAATTTATGGTGAAAATTTACATTGAAATTTTTAGGTGGTGCCGGGTAAAAAATACAATATATAACGAGATCATTTTCATCCAAAATTCCAATTTGAGGGTCACGATGCCCACCTGAGACGATTTTAATCCACGTGGGTATGGCTCTTGGAATTTGTTTTAAATTTTGAATCTTTTTTCAGGGTGTTCGATCATGGGACGTTTTCCACATCTTCCCTTTTTGAAAATCAAAATTTGAAGTGAAAGGAGAGGGAGAGAGCTCTTTTTCTCTTGATTTGAAGTGGAGACTTTTTTTTTTTTTTTTGAAAAAGAAATAAATAAAGAGGGACGACGCCAAACGGAATAAGGGGCACAAATAGACTGATTATACGTCCAGGAAATCATCAAACAGCCTGCAATCGGCATTCTCCATCCAATCCCACCACATCTCCCCCGACGTCTCCCCTAAATACGCGTTACCGCCTCCCAACTCCTCCCACATGTCTGAGGAGTGAGGCCGCACCACGCCATCCCCCTCCGCGCCTCCCAATTCCAGCCCCACATAAGAGAGCCCCCCCTTATTGTCGCCGCCACGGCGGTGGGCGTCTCCATTCTCCAGATGGAGTAGCTTTGGCGGGAGAAGGTCGTCGCCCGGAGAAGTCCCCACGACGACCTTGGTGCACCGTGTCGCCTTCGTCCGGACCACGCGGTGGGGCAGCGTGGCGGGGGTGAGATTGCGGGGTGCGGTGGCGGCGTGAAGGGAGGGCGGGGGGATGGTGTATTTCTTGGAGAGGATGGCGTTCCAGTAGTTCTTGATTTCATTGTCTGTTCGGCCGGGGAGGCGACCCGCAATGAGAGACCACCTGTTTGAAGCGGGGATGCATTGGAGCATAAAGAAGGGAGGATAGGAGTGGGCGGGGAGAGGGAAGGACCTGTTGCCGAGGAGGTAGTGAAGCCTGAGGATGAGGTCGTCTTCGTCGGAGGAGATGTTGCCGCGCTTGATGCCGGGCCTCAGATAGTTCAGCCACCGGAGCCGGCAGCTCTTGCCGCATCGCTTTAACCCTGCCCGCGCAACCCCATCACTGTGTTTTGTGTTTTATATATGTATAGGAAGAGAGAGAGAGAGAGAGGGAACGGGGGGCACCTGCGGAGGCGGGGAGGTTCCGCCACCGGCCCTCGCCGTGGGCAGTGATGTGGTCGGTGAGGATGCGGTCCTCGGCGGCGGTCCAAGCGCCTCTGTTGAGGCCATCCTTGGAGCAGCAGGGGCTCCGTCCCATCGCCGCCCACTCTCCACGCCTTTCCACTGTGTATGAATCATTTCTTCGACGCTCGCGTGTATATATATATATATATATATACCATTATTATTATTATTGAGCATTGAATGAACTCACATTTTGCAGTAACACAACGCCGTACTCCATGTGATCAATTCATAATTAAAAAAATGAATTTTGCATCCAATTCTCCCTCTCAAAATTAATTCCAATTATCTCTATTTTTACACATCTTTTGCGGTCTTATAAAAAGCAAGATTTATCAGTCACGTCATGAGAAAAATTTTATAGAAACAAATTCAAATTTCCCTCCAAGCATACATTCTTAAAAGTGAAAACTTTTATCACCCAATGAATGACATAAATTCCATATAATAACTTAATTTTTTAAAAATATTTATAAAGTTTTGTTCAAGAAATTTATATCCTCAATTACATAAGATAAATTTAATTATTAATAAAATAAAAATGCGAGAATAATATAACATTTCCATTTTATACATGTTTTTTTACACCCAAACAAAACAACATATTTTATCATGATAATTAGGTGACATAAATTGCATATGAAAATTATAAAGTTTAGAGAATTATTTTGAACAATAAATCTAACACATATTTTCTCTCACATGGTTTTTTTTAACAATATGTTATTACATGTTGGTGTCGTGACCTAAATCCTCTTTTCAACAATTCACGAGTTCTACCACAAATGCAGTCAATGTCCATTTATTATGTCCATTAATGTTGAAACTAACTCTTCTATTAATATTGGTAAAAAAAATTCCATTAATGTTGAGAAATATTCTCCTTTATTTATGTCCTCTTAAACTCTGTGAGGCATTCTGTACAAATTCCATCTCATGGTGAAAATCCGACAATATGTCTATCTTTGATTTTTCCTGATTTGGGTTTTCCCCATTAAATTCTAATGTCCCCTTTCAACTCCTTTGTTTTTCATGGTTATTCATTGGAGGATTTATGCAATAAATTGGCATCAAAGCTTTTGGTTCAATCAACCCCGGATCCAATCAAGTTTTCATGATCCAAAGAACTTCAAAGATTTGATCTACTTTGTGATCTTATTTCTCATTCTCGTGATGACAACCATGAAGTTCAATATTTCAATTTTTGATCAGAACATCAAATTTTTATCATGGCGGGTTAAGACGCTGGATGTTCTCACACAAATTGATCTGGATGATGTGTTGTTGGAATTCAACAACATTCTTAAATCATAAAC
The DNA here is from genome assembly GCA_963277665.1 of Viscum album. Taxonomy (NCBI): domain Eukaryota; kingdom Viridiplantae; phylum Streptophyta; class Magnoliopsida; order Santalales; family Viscaceae; genus Viscum; species Viscum album. The sequence continues at coordinate 352,958,330 of OY728123.1, forward strand.
TGCAAAGGAAATACAACGCAAGGATCATAAGTCTCTCTCACCAATCCAACTACATATGTCAAATCAGATTTTGCAAGAATTTTTGAAAGAGAAAATCGATACCGCATTATGGCTCAAACTAGAACAACTTTGTATGAGTCTTACCGTCAAGTTGCATCTATAGTAAAGGTCATACCCCTATCGCATGTTGGAAGGTACATCTACTGCAAATCAGTTAGTATTTTTTATAGAAATTGTTTCTAGTATGGAATATATGAAAGTGAAACATGAAGAAGAAGATTTTGATTCAATCTCTTTATGCTCATTACCCCCTTCTTATGTGACCTTTAGAGATACAATCCTCTATAGTCATGAGGCACCTACTCCCAATAAGGTTTGTGAGCCTTATTTTAGAATGAGAAAATAAAATAGCTTGCGCTTAGTTATGAATCCCAAGTAGAGTGTTTGGCTGTTCGAGGAAGAACAAGTGAAAGAAAATTTTTTACTTCTGAAAAGGGTGGGTCTAAATCATGAAATAAAGATACAACCTGCCATAACTATATGAAGAAAAAGGAATATTAAATCTGAATGTTTCAAGTTGCAAAATAATAATAGGAATAAGAGACCTATTAATCTAAAAGGAAAGTAAGTAGAGAATTATTGTGAAGCCACTATATCATAGGATAACAAAAGTGATGATGAACTCCTGGTTGTTTTCAACACTGAATTTAAATATTTTGACAATTGGATTCTTGATTCAACATGTACTTTTCATGTGTCCCAATCAAGAATAGTTTTTAACAAATAGAATTGTGACAAAAGGTGCTGTGTTGATGAAAAAGAACACTTGTAGGATTGTTGGAATTGGATTCATTAGAATTAAGACATTTGATGACATTGTGAGAACTCTTATCGATTTGAAGCTTTTCCCTAATTTCAAAAGAAATTTATTTTCTTTTAATACTCTTAATACAAATGGGCACATGTACACTAGTGAAGGTGGATTTTTAAAGGTTAGTAAAGGATATCTTATTGTGATGAAAGGGTAGAAAAAATGTGATTGGTTGTATATTATTCAAGTTTCGACTATCATTTGTGATGCAATTATTTTTACTCCTTTAGTTGATGAAAATGTTTCCAAATTATATCATATGTGGCTTGGGCATATGAGTCAAAATAAAATTTTTGAATTGATTAGGAGAGGTCTTCTTGATGGTCAGGGTATCAACAAGTTGGAATTTTGTGAGCACTGTATATTTTGGAAGCAGAAAAGAGTTAGCTTCAGAAAGGGGACTCATAATTTAAAGGGAAAACCTAAATTTAATGTGGAAAACCTAAATTGTGAAAAACCAAAAGTAGAGGTAGTGTTGAATTTTACTATGAGAGAGTTTGTACAGAATGCCCCACATGGATATAAAATGACATATATAAAGAGGAATATTTCTCAACATTAATGGAGTTATTTTACCAAAATTAATAGAGCAGTCATTCTCAACATCAATGGAAATAATAAAGGGGAATTGAATGTATTTATGCTAGTATGTGTGGACCATTGAAAAAAGGATATGGCTCATGACACCAACAATCTCCACCTTGATATGAATCCTCTGCTTGAAGTAAAAAACCACCAATCTCCATAATAAAAAAAATCCACCTCTTCCACTAAAGCCCTATTAGAGTTTGTGTCCTAGAACCAACTATTTGTACTTTGATTGCATGAATATTTGATGTATTAAATATTAAATTAAACATCTTATTACATATTTTTCATTATTCTGCATGATTTTAATGTAATAATGTCTTAGAATATTTGTTGTATTGATAAGGTCATAGTAGTTCTCTGCTATGATGAGAACCTTGAAGTGCTATAACAATATTCTAAATATAGTTATGTGGTTGGATAACATACTATGATGGGACACATAGTATATAGACCATCAGGTGCGAGTACTCATAAGCAGATGAGACTTATTCTCATGAAGTTCGCACTTAGTAATCTCCAAGACAAAAGATTATGAGAACAAAACCACCAGTAGGAATTCTGCATGTTCTGGTGTCATCAGATATTCCTATCTACGAGTGTGTATAATGATACTTAGACTTTAAGATTATCATTAATACATGTCATGACTCACACACTTAGATTTACTAATGAAAACGGTCACGCCATATGTTGGCGGGAAGTAGGGTACGTTGGGTGTGTCACGAATGACATGTTATTAATGGATAAGTTAAGGAATGATTTATTCCTTCCGTATTTATGGAAGTTGATATCTCGACCTTTTGATTGAAATAGAATCATCGTCCTAAATTCCATGGTCATGGTGTAGTGATGAGTTTATTTCAGATAGTCAAAGAATGATGTATTAAGAATATAGGTTGATGCCACCATCATGCAACCTGCTTGATGAGATATTATGACAAAGAGATTATATTACATAGTGAGCGTTAATATGTGGTTATCTTCATTGCAACTTTAAGTCCTTTGTCTTGGATTCCTTGACCCGTTGCTTTATAGTAATCTTGGACTTTAAGCAAGCCCACCTAATGACAATGAGAAAAAATCCTAGAAGGTCACACACTAAGTATTTTCGTTGGCCTCAATTAAATTCTATTTGGATTTAATTAATGAAATAAATATTATTCTCAAGACAGAGAAATAATTTTATTCAAGTTATATTGACTGCATAAATTAAATAAATATTTATTCATCGGATTGTGAATAAAATATATTTATTTATTTTATTGAATATTTAATGAATATTTATTTACTAGCTTATGAATAAAATATTTATTTAAGATAATAAAATATTTATCTGGATGTTCAATAAATGAAAGAGGAGCTCGAATGGACCAACACCGTGTCTGGTTATAAAATAATTATTTACGATCTGATAAATATTATTTATCCATTTTGCACAAGTTAGCGCACTGCAAAATAATCATAATAATATTATCATGTGGCATGAGATTTCATTAATGGTTATAATTATATTTAATGGCTGTTACGCAATTAAATTTTGTAACCAAAATCTCAGCTCTATAAATAGTCAGTTATGTCTATTTTGTAAAGCATTCGAAACCAATTCCATGTTTGGGAATAGAGAATTATTGAACACAACAAATTCTCTCTCAAATCCTCCTCCTCTCTACCTCTCAAGAATGAGAAACCCAAGAGAGAATTTCATCAAGACATAAGAATGAGCGATCAAGAATGAACAACGCAAGACATTCGATTCGCTGCACTAATACCTAGAGAATGAGTGGCATTTCTTAGAGAACTGTAAAGACCCGGAAATTTCAAGGAATTTTTTTTCTTAAATACTTTGGAATTTTACGAGTCTGCAGTTTCTAACGGCACTTGATTCTGAGGCCCGGTGTGCCCGGAATCAATTTCTGAAGTTTTGTTCGGGTACGTTCAGTAAACGTACGTGTGCATTTTTCTATTTTTTGAACCGGTGCTCGGAATTGAAATCTGAGGACACCGATGAACTCGCAGCGCCGATATTCGCTTAAGGGAACATTTACCGTAGTTGCGTTTTATGCGAGTTGAGAATTAATATTTGGAGATTTAGAATAAAATAAATAAAATTACAGTACACAATTTTATTTAAAGTTGTTACTTATATCCTACAAGGGGAAGTTATAGGTGGAGCCCACACCTACATAACCTCCCATGAGAGGATAATGTGAGGTGGGGCCCACATGAACCCCTAACCTTTCAACTCCCTTAAACTCCCCATTATTTCCCCCTTATTTAATTTGACAACTCTTCCCTTAATTAATGTGATCTCTTCACCTCCCTCTCACTCCCATAAAGTTTGCCAACACATTTTAATTAATTAAAGTGTTTGAATTTTGTAATTCATGTGTGAATAAAATAATAACCTTAGCTATTATTTTTGGTGGGACTCGTTGTGTTGGGAGAACCTTGGGGGAAGCTCTGGAGAAATAGAAGAACACCGTCCTTCCAAGGAAGAACCGTCGAAGAACGACTATCATCTCCTTCGATCTTCGGCCAAGCCAATAGAGAAGGAGCCACCCGCAAGGAACGCCGATGACGCGCCATTCTCGACTTCATCTTTCCCAACGTCAACGGGTTGACGTCGCTTCCCCGCGACTCCGACTATGAACGAACTTTAATTCGAGGTAGGGTGTTTGTATAATTTAATTTGAATAAATTATACCCTTGTCGTTGATGAAAGCAAGTGATAGTTTACGGCCAATTGATAACGCCCAACGCGGAGGGCGCGGGCCGAACAAACACGACCTGACGACCCTCCAAAAATTATTGTTTGTTTTGGCGACGACGAGCGAAGGCGGCAGCCACGTGCCGGCCGCGTGCGGAAGAACCGCGGCCCGCTCGGCCGAAGAAGAACCGGCCGACCGTAGCCGACCGGGCTGGTGGAACCGCGACCAGCGCTCCGTGGGCCGCTTCGGCGGTGAACCGGCCGACCGTCTGCCGACCGGGTTGGAGGAGGCCGCGGCACCCGCAGGTGCCGCGCGGGAGAACCGCGGCCCGCCCATGTGGGCCGCCGGTTCGGGAAGATGGGGGGGGGGGGACCGCGTCGCTCGGCCAGCTGGCCGAGCCGCGACCAACACCTGGCCGGGCCGCGCCAGCCGGGCCGGACCGCCTGCCACGGGCCGGGCCGTGCCCCACCGACCCGGGCTGCGCATTATCAGGCCCGGCCGACCCCTTAGCCGGGTCGGACATGCCAAGCCAGGACGGGCCGACCCGCCAGCCCACTGGGCTTGACGGGTCGGGCCCGTTTCGCTTAAATGTGAATAATTTCACAACCGTGTGTCCGATCGACGTGCCGTCTACAACATTGAGACCCTCGCGATGAAACGGTCCTTTTGCGATACTCTAAGTGAGTTTTGGACGACTTCGGAAAACGACCAGGTGTGGAACGAGCGTAACCGGGCCCCTGGAATGGAAAACCCAATATCTCTCAGACCAGGCGTCCGATTGATGCGTCGTCTGTTGCGTTGGGTTCCTTTTGACGAGAAAGAACTTTGTGATACATCAACTCTGAACTTCATAATAGTTGATGTATCGAACCCTTGGCTCGAGGAGTGGACCCTCCCGGAATCGAGCGTACTGTGTGCGGGAACCCTAGAGCTGGTTGCGACTCCGACGTCTACTGTACTGGAATCCTCCGTGGGTTCGACTCTGACATCTACTGTATTGAATCCTCCATGGGTTCGACAACAATGAGACTGGACTGGATCCTCTGTGGGTTCGACAGCGACAACAACTGTACTAGAATCCTCCGTGGGTTCGGCAGCGACGACTACCGTACTGGAATCCTCCGTGGGTTCGACGACGATGGCTACCGTACTGGAATCCTCCGTGGGTTCAACAACGACGACAACTGTACTGGAATCCTTCGTGGGTTCGACAACGATGACTACTATACTTGTATCCTAAGTGGGTCCGACAGTTTGACTTCTATACTTGTATCCTGAGTGGGTCCGACAGAGTAGCTGGTCTAGTATCCTATGTGGGCCCGACAGCTTAGCTGGTCTAGTATCCTACGTGGGTTCGACAGCTTAGATGAATCGGTGACTACATCTGATCATTTCTATCGCTATACGAAAGATGTTTACCTGTGTGAGCTGAGTCTTGACTTTGAATCATTATCATCGATGTGATTGACTTGCTATCCTGTGTGGACTGGGTTGTGATTGGGCTCGAGAGTTGAAGTTGAACTATAATTGATAACTTAGGTATATGTATGGGCATATACCTAAGTAGAGTTGGTTGATACTTCGTGATTGTATCTTTCTTCTGTGGTTATCCTTCGTGGATTCTAGGAGACCTTCGGAGGTCTTGGGGTCCCTACTGAGTATCGTATACTCACCTTTTCACGGGCTATGCCCACACTACGTTGTATTGGATGCAGACGATGGACAACACTGATCGAGGTAGAGACTTGTGGAGCTGGACGGTACCCGAAGGTGGACCACTTGGCGAGACGTACACAGAGCGGATGGCCGGACCCGAGGTGCTGAGGAGGTCATCTGTACCCACCCTTCAGGTGGGATTCCCGGAGGATGACTCAGTGGTTGCTGTTTTACTTTACTGCAATTGTACTAGCTTTTTAGTTGTACTGTACTTACTGTTGGGCTTGTATTTCCAGCCCCTTTCCTTTCATTACTTACTTTTGTATTCAGTATTACTTAGTGATTCCTTCTGTTGCGTACTCTATTGTGTTTGTTCACTTTAATAAAGGCAATGCCTTCCCAGCTTAGGGATTTACGCCTTTGGTGCTAGTCGCCAGCCCCTGGCCTATGGAAGGCGGGCTTGGGGTAGTCACGACACGGGTCCCGAGGACGGGTTGTGACAAATTGGTATCAGAGAAGTCGGTTCTACCGCAGAACTTAGACTCTGAATTCTTTTCTGTGATGCAATAGTGTTAAGAGTATTGAGTGTGGTTTTCAGTCCAGGGAGTCCAGTGTTGGTGCAGTGGCCGACGTATCCATACATCAGGACCCTGACCCCTGATTTCCGACCTAGTGCACGGAAACACTGATTGCATGTGTGTTTCAAAAGTTTTCTCTGTGATTACTTTGTGTCAGCTCACCAGGTATACTGTTTTAACCATGGCGCACCTATTTCTTTACAGGATGGCCCCATGAAGGTTGCCAGCTAGGGTTCTGAGTTACGTACGGGATGGTAGCCCACCGAGCGACGAGGCCTTGGTGCAGGGCCCCATCATAGCAGAGGCACCAGCGGTACCTATACCTGCTGGACCACCGATACCACCAGCTCCAGCAGCAGAGAGTACACGCTGCCTGAGTGCGTTGCACGAGTTCCAGCGACAGAGGCCACCCTGGTTCTGGGGAGAGACGGACCCCCAGGTAGCTGAAGATTGGATGGAGGCTGTCGTCAAGGTTTTTAGATTGGTAGGGACACCAGCCGACCTCATGGTGATCCTTCCCGCGAGTCTATTGCATGCAGCGGTAGGCAGATGGTGGAGCCTGATGCTCCAGGTGCATGAAGAGGCATCATTGCTCTGGACAGACTTCGAGAGCCTGTTTCGGGCAGAGTTTGTACCAGCCACCCTTCGCGTGGTGCAGATTCAGGAGTTACTTCATCTGCGGCAGGGCAGCATGACAGTAGCTCAGTTCCTAGCAAGGTTCACTGACCTCTCACGATACTCCACGGATATGGTCTGGGACCTATTTTTTCAGGGCTCGAACCTTCAAGCAGGGACTCAGGCATGAGATCTGGGCTTCGATGATCTCCCTCAACATTGCGACGCAGGCGGGGGTGCTGAAGAGAGCCCTTATAGTGGAGAGTTTTCTCGCTGAGCAGTCACCAGCGGCGAGACCCTTCACATGATGACACATAGCGGAGTCTTCTGGAGCCGGTAGTATACAGTTGACATAGAAGACCAAGAATACTAGGCCAACAGGTGGGCGACCTCAGGATACAAGTTCGATTGTGCGAGGCACACGAAACAGAGTAAGCTATACGAGGAGCAGGCAGTGCTATGCATGCGGTGGGTAGGGTCACATGGCTCGAGACTGCCCGAACCGCCCCGCAGATGAGCAGCAGGCAGTAGAGGAACCTTCCAGGCAGAGGCAGAGGTTCGACCGTGGAGGTCCGCTGGGAGCGGGCAGACGTGAAAGAGGAGCTGATCGAGCAGCAAGTGGACAGGAGCCGGACTAGCTTCATTGTTTGTGGATGCTTTGTGTCTTTGTACTTTGAGCTGCAGTAATAAAAGACACTTGTCATTGTGAAGTTTGCTTCCCTGTCCTTTTTGTATGGTTGATACTGAGAGGTTCCGGTTAAAACAGTTGACTTGACCCTCACTTTCAAGATTCCTACTGTAGGAGACACAGTGACCACACACTGCTGCCGATAGTGTGACTCGACCCTTGGAGGCGAGAGTAACGGTTGGATCTCTTGGTAGTAGCGTCGAGGCCTTACGACATCGTCCATGACATGAAATAGTACCGTTCATGTCAGGATTGACTGTATTAGGAAAGAACGTGGTTCATCCAGGGGATGAGACCAGATTTCCCATTTCGGCAAAAGAGAAATCTTAACAGCTCTTGTGGGATGTAAGCGAAAAAGGGTGTAGTTTAGTTCTTTAAAAATGTCTAGTCACACCCATAGTTCGTTGAGCGAATAGTTTACGGTTTACTCTAATCTCAAAAGTCTCAGGTGTGTCTTATCGTAGAAGGACCTGGACTTGAGACGGTGACATTGGATTGAGTTCCTCTGAGACTATGACTTTGAGATAGTCTATACTCCTGGGAAGGGAAATGATGTAGAAGAGTTTGTATCACGATGCCTAACTTGTCAGCAAGTGAAGACATATCACCAGGTACCAGGAGGCTTGGTACAACCCTTAGAGGTCCAGAGTGGAAGTGGGACGGGATATCCATGGATTTCGTGACGGGACTTCCATGTACATCCAGAGGGAACGAATCTATCTAGGTGATCATATACCAACTCACCAAGTTGGCCCACTTCCTACCGATCAGATAGCAGGGCTCAGTAGAGAGCTTTGGACGCCTCTACGTTTAGGATATCGTACGGCTTAATGGTGTTCCATCATCTATCATTTCCGATCGAGATGCTCGATTCACTTACTGGCTTTGGAAGGGGTTACAAGAGGCTTTTGGGATGCAACTACGTCTGAGAAACGCCTTCAATCCTCAGACAGACGACCAGACAGAGAGGACCATTTAGACTCTCGAGGACATGCTCCGTGCATGTGTCCTTGACTTTGGTCACAGTTGGGAGGATCACCTACCCTTGGTGGAGTTTGCGTACAACAACAGTTACCACTCCACCATTGGGATGACCCCTTACGAGGCATTGTACGAACGACCTTGCAGATCACCTCTGTGCTGGACTGACCTAGGGGAGTCAACACTTATAGGACCAGAGATGGTTCAGGCTACGACGGAGAAGGTGCAGATCATCCAGGAGCAGATGAAGAATGCACAGAGCAGATAGAAGACCTATGCTGATAAGAGACGAAGACCACTGGAGTTCGAGGATGGCGACCACGTCTTCCTACGGGTCTCACCTTGACGAGGTATACGGTGATTTGGCCGGGGCAACAAGTTATCTCTGCATTTCATCGGACCTTTCCAGGTCCTCAGCAGAGTAGGCGAGGTGGCTTACCGCCTGGACCTTCCACCTTAGTTGCATCGGGTGCATGACGACTTCCACATATCTCAGCTGATGAGATACGTGCACAACCCGTCCCACATCATCGACCATGCGGAGATGGACATCGATGACAGGGTGACATTCATAGAGGTTCCGGTGGAGATTGAGGATCAACAGGAGCGGGTCTTACGTGGATGGTCGATTCCTCTGGTGTGCATTTGCTGGAAGCACAGGAACCTCTAGGAGAGCACTTGGGAGCGGGAGGCTCAGATGCGAGCTCAGTACCCCCATTTGTTTCGCAAGTGTGTGTTGTAGCTTTATGGGGGCGTAAATCCCTGAGGTGGGAGTAATGTAAAGACCCTGAAATTTCAAGGAATTTTTTTTCTTAAATACATCGTAATTTTACGAGTCTTCGGTTTCTGACGACACTTGATTTCGAGGCCCGGTGTGCCCGAAATCAATTTTTGAAGTTTTGTTCGGGTACGTTCAGTAAACATACGTGCGAGTTTTTCTATCTTTTGAACCGGTGATCGGAATTTAAATTCGAGGACACCGATGAACTCGCACCACTGGTATTCTCTTAAGGGGACCTTTACTGCAGTTGTGTTTTATGCGGGTTGAGAGTTAATATTTGGGGATTTAGAATAAAATAAATAGAATTACAGTACACAATTTTATTTAAAGTTGTTAGTTATATCCTACAAGGGGAAGTTATAGGTGGGGCCCACACCCACATAACCTCCCATGAGAGAATAATGTGAGGTGGGGCCCACATGAACCCCTAACCTTTCAACTCCCTTAAACTCCCCATTATTTCCCCCTTATTTAATTTGACAACTCTTCCCTTAATTAATGTGATCTCTTCACCTCCCTCTCACTCCCATAAAGATTGAAAAAACATTTTAATTAATTAAAGTGTTTGAATTTTGTAATTCATGTGTGAATAAAATAATAGCCTCAGCTATTATTTTTGGTGGTACTCGTTGTGTTGGGAGAACCTTGGGGGAAGCTCTGGAGAAATAGAAGAACACCGTCCTTCCAATGAAGAACCGCCGAAGAACGACGATCATCTCCTTCTATCTTAGGCCAAGCCAAAGGAGAAGGAGCCACCCGCAAGGAACACCGATGATGCGCCATTCTCGGCTTCATCTTTCCTGATGTCAACGAGTTGACGCTGCTTCCCCGCGACTCTGACTACGAATGAACTTTAATTCGAGGTAGGGTGTTTGTATAATTTAATTTGAATAAATTATACCCTTGTCCTTGATGAAAGCAAGTGATCGTTTATGGAAAATTGATAACGCCTAACATGGAGGGTGCGGGCCGAAAAAACACAGCCCAACGACCCACTGAAAATTCTTGTTTGTTTTGGCGACGACGAGCGAAGGCGGCGGCCGCACGCCGGCCGCGTGCGGAAGAACTGCGGCCCGCAACTGCGGGCCGCTTGGCCGAAGAAGAACCGGCCAGCCGTATCCGGCCAGGCTGGTGGAATCGCGGCGTCCCATGGCGCCGCATAGCGGAGGACCGCGGCCCACACTCCGCGGGATGCTTCGGCGGCAAACCGGCCGGCCGCCTGCCGGCCGGGTTGGAGGAGGCTGCGACACCCACAAGTGTCGCGCGGGAGAACCACGGTCCGCCCATGCAGGCTGCTCACGCTGGGAAGGCCGGACGGCTTTGGCCGGCTGGACAGAAGGGCGGCGCTGCTGGTTCGGGAAGATGGGGGGGGGGGGGCGCCCCCCGAACCGCGTCGCTTGGCTAGCTGGCCGAGCCACGACCAACACCTGGCCGGGCCGGGCCACCTGCCACGGGCCGGGCCGTGCCCCACTGGGCCGGGCCGTGCATTATCAGTCCGGGCCGACCCCTTAGCCGGGTCAGACCCGCCGAGCCAGGATGGGTCGAACCGCCAGCCGACCAGGCTTGACGGGCTGGGCTCGTTTCGCTTAAATGTGAATAACTTCACGACTGTGCGTCCGATCGACGTGCCGTCTGCGGAACTGGGACCCTCACGACAAAATGGACCTTTTTCAATACTCTAAGTGAGTTTTGGATGACTTTGTAAAATGTCCAGGTTTGGAACGAGCGTAATTCCAACCGGGCCCCTGGAACGGAAAAACCAATATCTCTCAGACCAGACGTCCGATTGACGCACCGTCTGTCGCGTTGGGTTCCTTTTGACGAGACAGAACTTCAGGATACATCAAATCTGAACTTCATTATAGTTGATGTATCAACCCCTTGGCTCGAGGAGCAGACCCTCCCGGAATCGAGCGTGCTGTGTGCGGGAACCCTAGAGCTGGCTGCGACTCCGACGTATACTGTACTGGAATCCTCCGTGGGTTTGACTCCGACGTCTACTGTACTGAATCCTCTGTGGGTTCGACAATAATGAGACTGGACTGGATCCTCCGTGGGTTCGACAACAATGAAAACTGTACTGGAATCCTCCATGGGTTTGTCCGCGATGACTACCGTACTGGAATCCTACGTGGGTTCGACGACAATGGCTACTGTACTGGAATCCTCTGTGGGTTCGACGACGACGACAACTGTACTGGAATCCTCTGTGGGTTCGACAACGATGACTACTGTACTTGTATCCTAAGTGGATCCGACAGTTTGACTTCTGTACTTGTATCCTGAGTGGTTCCGACAGAGTAGCTGGTCTAGTATCCTACGTGGGCCCAACAGCTTAGCTGGTCCAATATCCTACGTGGGTCCGACAGCTTAGATGAATCAGTGACTACATATGATCATTTCTATCGCTATACGAAAGATGTTTACCTGTGTGAGATGAGTCTTGACTTTCAATCATTATCATCGATGTGATTGACTTGCTATCCTGTGTGGACTGGGTTGTGATTGGACTCGAGAGTTGGAGCCGAACTACGATTAATAACTTAGGTATATGTATGAGAATATACCTAAGTAGAGTTGGTTGATACTTCGTGATTGTATCTTTCTTCTATGGTTATCCTTCCTGTATTCTAGGAGACCTTCGGAGGTCTCGGGGTCCCTACTGAGTATCGTATACTCACCCCTACACGGGCTATGCCCGCACTACATTGTGTTGGATGTAGAAGACGGACAACACTGATCGAGGTAGAGACTTGTGGAGCTGGAAGGTACCTGGAGGTGGACCACTTGGCGAGATGTACACTAAGAAGACGGCCGGACCTGAGGTGCTAAGGAGGCCATCTTTACCCACCCTTCAGGTGGGATTCCCAGAGGACGACTCAGTGGTTGCTGTTTTACTTTACTGTAGTTGTATTAGTTTTTCAGTTGTACTGTACTTACTGTTGGGCTTGTATTTCTGGCCCCTTTCCTTTCAGCACTTAATTTTGTATTCTGTATTACTTAGTGCTTCTTTCTGTTGCGTACTCTGTTGTGTTTATTTACTTTCATAAAGGCAATGCCTTCCCAGCTTAGGGATTTACATCTTTGGTACTAGTCGTCAGCCCCTGGCCTATAGAAGGTGGGCTTGGGGTAGTCACGACACGGGCCCCAAGGACGGGTCGTGACAAGAACATTGGAGCACGTGTGGATCACTTCTAGATAGATTCTACCCTTGCATCCTCATAATTGCAACAAATGAAATTGAAAAGTTCCTTTTCGGATGATCAATAATCATCAACGAAGAAAGTTCCTAAGCCTATGTAAGATCCCAGATTCTTTATTAAGGTATGTTATTGTTTATTTCTCAGTTTAAGTCCCTTTTTTTGGTTAAATAAGTGTTTCCCCAAGTTCATGAGAAGGATTGTGGGTGTTTCGGGGGCTCGGGGCATGAAAGAGGAGGAAAATAGGATTTCTGGGCATGTTGCACGGTTTGCGCATAGTTAGTGCAAACCGTGCGAAGCATCCCAGGTAATTGTGCAACCTTGGAAAAATGATTTTTTATGGTTACCGCATGGTTAAGCTAACCGTGTGGAATTCTCTGGAAACTATGTGAAGGTGGGGGGATTTTGGGATAGTAGCTATCACACGGTTTACACATAGATTTGAAAACCGTGCGGGTAAACCGTGCAACCTAGTAAAGTTATAAAATTTACAAATTTTCCACTCTAGGATTTTAAAACCCAACTCGGGTTTCTCCTCCATTTCACTCCTACAACCCTAGTGACGATCTTGGACGAACCAAGCTACCCAAGTGTGGTTCTCCTTCGATTCTTGGCCATTTGGAGTGTCGTTGGTTGCGGATCGAATCCCCAGGTGAGTCTAGTCTTCCTATTGCTTCTCTTTTCTAGATAAGGGGTTGTAGTTTCTCCTATATTCTTCCAAATCCCGAAAAACCTCTTTTTCCAGTGGAACCTAGGTTAAGGCTTTAGGGTTGTTTGAATCTAGATCCAAGGCTACGATTAAGAGTGCGTTCATCATCAGATTCGAGGTAGGTGGTCTACAAGTATTATCCCATAGTTTTATTTTAGATTTGGGAATGGAATCTTGTATTCTTGTTTTCTATTAATTGTGTTCTTAGTAATTTTAGAGGGTTTGGTAAAGAGGGGTGTCAAATTGGCCAATTGAAACCCTCATGATCCCTATAGGATGCGTAGAGGATGACTTGACCATTTTAGGGCCACCCTTGGGGTGCACCGACATTTCCGGACCTAGAAAGGGGTAGGGTTAAGTGAAGGGTTGCTAATTAATAATGTGTAATCCATGAAGAACATGTTTTAATGGTTGATTAAGTGGTAAATTTAATGAAGATAGTTGTGCCTAGGCTGATAAGGGAACAAGGGGTTGTTTGGCATGACATGAAGATGGGAAAATTGGGTTGAATGAGATTATGTTGATTGGTTAATGAATTTTTGTTAGCCATGCCTAAGAGTATATGTTCATATTAACATGTGAACTTATATTTGGTTAATGAGATGATAAATATGAAATATGTTAATGAGACATCATAAGGGAACGGGTGAATATGTTGAATGAGTTAACACATTGGAATTATGGGGTAGCCCAAAAGGGTTGAATGTAATAAAAATGGGTTGTGCTATGTGGGACAATAATTGTACTTTAAGTGCATAAAGGGGTAAATTCTTGTGAAAGGATAAATGGGATAAATGGATTAATATAGGATAATTGATTAATATTGTCCAAGGTATGGGGATTTTTGAACACACTTAATGGATTAAGGCACAAGAATTGGGATTTGGCTAAATGGTTATGAATTTTAATTAATAAATGTGTTAATGGGTTATGGCATAGTATTAATTTCCATGTTGTTTGTCTTGTATTGTGTTTCCAATGTCATTGGTTATGTTTGGTTGTGTTATGGTATGGTTGTGGTGATTGGATAAATAAGCATGTGCACATGGCTTGGTAGAGTGGGGTATTGACTTGAGGCTCTACACCCATAGGTCGAGTTAAACTAAGGCTCTAAAATCCACCCAAAAAATGCACGGGTTAGGGAAGGGGACAAAGGATCTATTCCCCTAACAGTTCATTCCACCCAGACCAAGGCTTTGAGGTGAGGATAATGTGTTGATGAGATATGTGTATCCCTAGTGAGATAAGGACTTGACTTATCTCCCCTATGAATTGTGATTGATTTCCTTATACCCATGTATAGTTGATATATATTCCTAACCCAAAGAGAATGTGTTAAAAATCGATTATGTAATAAAGATGGTATGAGACATGAAATTGTGATAACTTATAGGCATGAATTAAATGAACTTTGTTAACTAATGGCACCCGAACTATCCCTTGTTTACTTACCATTTATTTTTAATTACATGCACTATCTATTAGAATGAATATTTTGTAGACACTGTTGGTGGTGGCCTACTGAGTTTTCTACTCACACCCTACTCAGGCCGTTGTTGGGTACCTGAGAAGATTTATCGGTTGCAGGTAAGGACTAGGGCATGGGACTTACACTAGGATATTGAGTTGGGATTAGGATGTACATGGAGATGGACCCAGACTTAGATTCAGGACCTATTGGGGATTTTTCCATTTGTCTTATTGGTTTTTTATTCACTTTGACACTATTAGAATGTCATTACATTATTGATGTAGAATTGTGGTTGTACACAATTTTTAGGAGATGTTTGGTTATTCTTTTTATTGGAAGTTCCTTTTGTTCCGCTATTTATATTGTGTCTTGCTATGGATTACTCTGTCAAAGAGGGTATATTCTCCCCACACAACTCATTAGACCCTCACCGCTAGTTTCCAACCTTTGGCATATGGGGAGGCATGCTTGAGGTTATGTGATGACTTGGCTTGGGGCACCGGTTTAGCAGCTTTCGGGTTAGGGATGTTACAAAGTGGTATTAGAGGAGTTCTTTTCTCTTTCTTACTATTTGGGGATGTGGTATATGGGAGATGAGGAAAATGTTGGGTCTTGGTAATGAGCTCGTGATTGAGAGTTTCTAACCCATCTACGAGGTAAAACCCAAGTAACCTAGGGGTGGGAATTTTTGTTCTTGATTTGTGCTGTTACAGTTGAATGATATTTCACCATTGGGTGATGCACATGTTTTGTGATTTGACTAATTTATGATATTTTTCTCATGGCTAGAATGGCATGAAGTTGTGCATCCATGCATCATTTTAGGCACCTAAGGATGTAGGTGGTATTCATCATGATAGGCACACACGAGATGGGTGTGAGGGGCATAGAGAGTAGAATTCATTTTACTTCTTTGGAAAAAGAATATTTGAAGAAAATAGTTCCCAACAAAGGTAATTAAAGTGGGTAAATGAAAAGAATTAAATGGATACTTAATTAATATTGTGTATAAAGAAACATTATGATTGGTTAAAATTTTGGGTTGTGGTATATTGTAAAGACTAAATGGTGTTTAAAAGAGAAAGATTTGTGTGGTGATGATGAAATAGCTAATGAGTTTTTCCCAATGAAAGTATAAATGAGTTAAGGTGGTGGTTATAACAAGTTTTGAGATGGGAAATGTGCTGAATAGAAAATATTTGTGTGGTATGATGGGAAATGGTTTAAAGAGATGTTTAAAGAATGATTTTTGATCAAGTGATTTGGTTGTCCTATGTTGACCATGACCCATGGTAAGAAGGGTTAAAGGTAGTGGAAGAAATGTGAATACCTCTATTAGAATAATGTATATGGAGTGGGTTAAGTAAGGAAGGTAGTTCATTTTTCCGTTTCTATATATACCGAATGGACTTTCTTTGATATATTTTTTAATGAAAATGTTTTGGGAATATGAACCCGAGTGAGTAGGGATTTTGATAAATTTGGGTAAAAATAATGTTCTAAAGCATGAACCTTTGGGTGTTCCTCATTTTTTCTTCAGTTAGGCAGTGGCTTTGAGGTCTTAAGGTGATGTTTGGTAATGTGAGGGTAGTAATCCTCGTGGGTTGTAATTTTATGGGTTTTATGATGGAAATAAGAATGAATGTATTAGTGGTAGTGTTGTTAGTGATGGTAATTTGTTGTGGGTGTGGTGACACATGTGGGATCATGCCTTATGAGTTGTATTTCAGACCATAGAATAGGGGTTTTAGCTCGTGGTGCTGATGTATGTGTACAATCACCTCTGCTGTGGAAATTAGAGTAAATGGTAGCTTGGTGCTCTAGGAACAAAATGTATCAGAACGAGGGTAAGAGTGCCGCTCGCAATCATTGACTCATTCATAACTCAATGCATGTGTGAATCAATGGATTTTTTCTGTCATGAATCCAGTTTAGGTAACCTGTATCACTCGACCTTCAAGGTGACCTAAGAGAGAGGTCGGATGGCGTTCCTAGTGCTCTTGGGTGATTTCCATATAGTCAGATGTTGGTCCTTGATAGTGGGATGTGGAACATGTCATCTAGTGAGGGTTATCCTAGAGGGATAAATGGTAAGGTTGATGATTTGGTGATATGACTTGAGTTATGGTGATGCGTTGGTAGTTTTAGGGAAATAAAGGGTGGCCTCATGGGAGGCTATCCCAGTGATGCAGGTGCTTTGGAAATATGAATCATGGGAAATGATTCAAATGTGATATCTTTTCATATGATTACCTTTAAGCTTCGGTAAATATAATTACATGGATTCCAGACCCGTTAGTTTGGAAAAAGGTTATTGGAGACCCTGTTTTTTTTCAGGTGAAATGGACAAGGATGAAAGAAGAGAGGTTAGATGCTCTTATTGGAAGATGACACCCAAGGTGAGGATGGTCATAGGGTTGGGCTTGTTTGTATGAGCTATTTGGTTTTTGGGTAAAAATTTGAGAATGCCTTAGGCTGACAAGGCCGACTAATCAAGAAGCATGGTTAGGTAAGTAAGCGGGCATTGGGCTATGCCAGGTGATGGTTGGTTTGTGGGAAAACAAGTCAGTACAAGAATGGTCAAAAACGTACAAAACCTTGAGAGTTCTAAGCGGTCCAGATGTGGCCACACGCTGTTAAGGTGTGATTCTAATCAGGATAAGAATCGGTCATTCTCTATGAAGGCAAGGCGAGAAGCGTGGTTGTGTGAGGGACCGTTGGTTTGATTGGCATGGAAAACCATAGTGTTCGATCATTAATTGTCAGGGACATATCGGAAGAACTTGAGCGGTGTGGTAGAAGTAGTACCAAAGAAAATGCTGGTTCACGACTTCTTGGTGGATGGTCATGGAATGGTGGTGAGTCTTGATTAGAAATCACACTTGAGCGGTGCTAGTTAAATGCTGACGAGAGGTGTGCAGTAAGGAAGCCTGAAATCCTCAATAGATCATTGTGTTCCATCATGGGAGGTGATATTAGAAATATATAATTTGGTGGTGGTGTTATTTTAAAACTTCTTAGTGTACCTCATCTAGTGATGATCATTCACAATATCTCGAAATCATCCCAGGTATGTTGAGAAGCTCTGGATTTACACCTGGAAACATGAAGGTGTTTGGTAGGATGAGGGACATCGTGAATTTTTTGGTAATGGTGGTGGAATATGTGAAGTGGGATGGTGGGATGCACACCATCAACAGTTTCAGGTGAGGTCCTTGGGATGGGCCGAGTGTCGACGAACATCGTGTTTACCATCCATGGAAGTCAAAATCATGCACTTTTTGACCTTCAATTTCTTTTTCTAGAAGAGTCTAGACAACCATGCCTAAGTTTTGGGATTTGTCTTGTGTTTGAGTATGATCCATGGTGATTGGGATCCCATGTGGAGAGAAATGGTAACAACACTCATAAGGTGGAGAGTGATGAGTCAGTCCTTGATGTTGGGAGGAGAATGTTGAGTTGATATAGCGACATTAGGATTCTAATAAAGAACTTTTAAGGTGAAATTTGGGACTTTCAGAAAATCTAGGTGGTCCTTGACTATGGTGGTTGAATATTCCAAGCATTGGCTTTGGGCTCAGGGTGGTTCTGAATGGAATTTGAGATGCTTGTGTTTAGTCATTAAATAGTGTGGTGGGATGTAACATCGGGTTTGGTAGGAGAGGTTGAGTTCTATAACTCCAATTAAGATCAGAAGTAGACTTGGGCAAGTGTCCTTCAGTGGTTTGGAACACCATGAGGTTCAAAGGCAACTTGTCTATGTGGTGTAGTTCCATGCAAAGGATGAAGCTAAGCATTCTAGGATGAGTCAATCGGGGAAACTCAACTTGACTCTAAGTAAGGGAAAAATATGGAGAGCGGTAAATCACCTTTGATGGATGCTTGGGAGGAGAACTGTGTTTCAAATTTAAGATTGGGCTTGAGTGAGAACTTAGCCTTCTTTGAATAATGTATGATTGGTAGGGGTGCTAGAGATTGGAAATTTTGTTGAGATGGAGGAGTCTAACAATGTTTTAGAGGGCAGTGGTGTTGTGATGAAGATAATTCTACCATAAGGTAGGGAATGTATTTAGTGGGTACGTCGGGTATGATATGAAATACATGTTGAGTTTCTGGTGGTATTCCATCGAGGGTGGAGGTACCAAGTAATCGAAGATGGTGGAGAGGACTATAGTGGATAAATGGTTGGTTAACAATGTGACTAGAGTTCCAGGTTGGAGGAATCGAGTGATCATTGTTCGGGTGAGTTGGCCCTAGTGGAGAGCTATAACATGGGTTTGATTGGTCAAGTACCTGAGATTTTTTTTTGCTTTTGGATGTAAAGTTTTGAAATGGAATCATTGAGAAATGTGGTTGGAAAAATTGTTTGTTTTCCTCCATGTCACACCCATTTTTTTTTTCATGTCATGGTTTTGATCCGGTTTATTTAAAATCCCGATCCTTTTCCTGGATGTTGGGTGAGATTAATATTGAGTTTTTAACTTCCATATATGTCTAATCACCCTAATTCGGGTTCCTCATTTCTTGTTTAGGAGTTTTTGGAGTAAGGGTGGTTATTTCATGATTTGGTCCAACCGTGAGCCCATTTGCAGTTTTAAAAACCAAATTTGTTTCTTAAATAACTCCTTTTTTTCAACATTTTTCATTCATTACACTTCCCACTTGGCCTCCAATGACATATTAATAATAGAATAGACTTTTTTACTCCTTATAAATTCATAAACATGGTGAATTGGGGTTACTTATTTAGGTATTGGGCCAGCCCATGGGCCCATTTCCAGTTTAAAAAAAATAATTTGTTTCTTTTATATATAATTCAATTTTTAATATATTCTAGTGATTATACCTCCCACTCGAAACCTATATCCCTATACTCACCCCAATTATCTATTTTACCTATTTGGAGATCATATGAGTCACAAATTAGGGGGAAAGTTCTCATCTTACCTCAAATCTTCCAGAATTGATAAGGTAAATTGTTTCATACATAACTCATTCAATTAGTGACATTTTTCCCACAAATATTCTTTCCCTGGTTCTTCTAGAACTTAGGAGCGTATCCAAGAATTTTCAAGCCATTAAATTTTCTCTAAGGGTGCAGATCTAATGGAATACGAATAGTTTTCTAGTTGAAAAGGTGAGATTCCTTCTCCTTTATCCTCCCTCTTCTTCCTCCTTTCGTTATTTCTTTGTTTTATAATCTACCCTAGTCATGATAGACCTAGGGTTATGTTATAACATGATTTTTATGGGGTTTTTGTTCGTTTGGGGCTGGTCATCATAGGTTTAGGGTTTGTAAACCCTCAGATGGTGATTTTGGGTGTGCGTTTCCATTACGCCAAGGATTTGAGGTAGGATGTCCCTTGAACAAGCCTTTATAATTTAAGTTTCATCATTATCATTATTTTATAACCTTATTTATATGATATTTTCTTCTTTGAAACCTTTCTTTTAAAGTTTTTGTGTGCAAATTATTTTTTATGACTTATTTTGTTAAAAATATAGTTGTTTTGGTATAAATGTGCATTTCTCTTGTTTGATAAATTATTCCATGAGATTTAGCACATGGTTTATGGTATTTTGAATATGTTTCAGTAGCTTTAATAACTTTATGGCAGGAAAATGGTATTGTATCCCTTTTTAAGTTCTTAACATAAGTTGTTTTGTTAAAGAGTGCATGGCATGTGTTCGGTAAATTGCCCGGTTGGATTTTATGTGTCGAGTGCAATTTAAAATGATTTTTTTGGATTTATAAATACATTGGAAGCATGTAAAAAAAATTATTTTGGGATCCTTTTATGTCTTTCCAATTTGTATTTTTTTTACAAACAAATGGTTTTTGGTTTACAACATGTTTTAGCCCGAATTGTCGGAAAATGGCCCATTTCACATTCTTATGAAAACGGTGGTGTTTTGAATATGTAAACTGAGTGTTTTAAGGGATTTATAAATGTTTCTTGATGCTTTAAATGGTGTTTATACACCTCCTTAATAAAATTTAAATGCATAAATTTGTCAAATGTTAGTTTTGAGAAAATATTTAAGGGCCCGTTTGGCCTTTCCTAAAAATGAAGAATGGGTGTTTTACTTGTATATACCATGTTGTGTCAATTGGAATTGTTTTATGGTCCATGAAATGATTTTATTAAATGTTTTTAGGGCTTAAAAATATGGTTGGGTATGGTTTTGTTGTGTTTTTATAATTAAAAGAGTGTTTTTGAATGAGTTTTATGTGCAAAGCCTCAATACACTTCTTGAAATTGTTTTACGAAAATTTTTAGTGGTTTATTGATTCGTGAAAGAAATGTGAGAAATTTTTGTGGGATATTTGTGTGTTTATGTTTTGGGAATAGAATTTGTATGTGAAATGTTTATTTGATAATATGTGTAACTTGATTGAGCACTAAAGGGAATCCCGGGTATCTAGGTGGGAGGACGTGTACTAGTATGCTAGTGATCCTGTGGGGTTTGGCCCCTGTTTCATGTAGCAAGTTTGACGATGAAAACACTAACTAAACTATGATGGCGATGATGTTGGGGGACCACTAGGTTATGGGTATGCTCCCTACTAGTGTCTCGTGTGCATGAGAATGAATATTTATTATGGTTACTTTCACTGAGATACGAGGTACCTGGGGCTCACAACTAATTGGTGACTAGGGGTGTTCCTGTGACTTGTTCTCATTGGCTATTTTGTACTCACCATCAGAATATGGTGTGTTTTTTTGGTAAATTCATTAGTTTGTTTTATTTATTTAAAATTGTAAATTATTTAAAGCATCCCTCTTAAAAACTATTTTCATTTTGAAGTTGCACATCTTTGAAAATTGTTACTAGCATTCTTGTTTATAAAACACAAAATTTTTTGTTTGGTAATTTGTTTTATATATCATGGGACCTTATTTGGAAAACATACCTTTATATTTTTTATTTAAAACTTTAAATTTATGTATCTTTTATTTTAAAGGATGTGCATTGGGAATAGAATATCGGGCTTACCAACTGAGTTTTAATACTCACGCCTATAGTCTTCTTCTATTTTTAGCCCTTGTGTAGGTTTCAGCTTGAGTTTGATCACATTGGTAGACGTGTGATCATTATTTTGGAGAGTTTCCATAATGGTCACATGGAGTTATTTGGTCATCAGGTTTGGTCAGATGAGTTGTTGGTTTAGTTTTACTTTCAGTTTCTTGTACAAATAATGTTCAGTTCAGTTTTTATATAAATGTATTTTAGGTTATCCATTTCTTTCTACTGTTTGTTTTATTATTTATATATAGGATAAATCATTCCCTTGTGTACTATACTGATTCCCATGGTTCTTGTCTCCATCCCGAGAGGATCGGGAATGCCTCTCGGGACTTGTCGCGGGCTGGCCCTTGTGACCGGTTTAGGGTCAACTCGGGCTGGTTCATGAAAAAATAGTATCAGAGGAGGTCGGCTCTTAATAGACCTTTCTTTTTAGAGCTACCTTTTTATTTGGGGGATGTCAAGGTATATGTAGTAGGATTTTTGGGACTTGAGGGGTAAGTGCGGGAAGAGCGTCACGAACTCTTTCTCATTCTAATCCTCAGGTTTCCATGGGATGTCCGGTTTTATTAGTGTTTTTTTTCTTGTTGATTGTTTGTTTTTGGGATATGACAAGGGGAGTCTGACTAATGGTCTCCGTGAGCTCACAGGGCCTG
Organism: Viscum album; assembly: GCA_963277665.1. Lineage (NCBI taxonomy): Eukaryota > Viridiplantae > Streptophyta > Magnoliopsida > Santalales > Viscaceae > Viscum > Viscum album. The sequence continues at coordinate 352,980,864 of OY728123.1, forward strand.
GAAATCCATGTGGAGATGGGGCATGGTCCTAATAAGTCTCTCTATGTTGGTGTTGTGTTTGACATATGGCCTCCAACCATATGGTCAAGTAGCCCACCGACACTAGTTCCCTTTTGTGGCTTTCTTAGACGTTTCTTGAATTCTGAATTTTTGTTTTGAAAATCATTATGTGAAAATTATGGAAATGGATTTTAAAGGAAGGATTGGATTTTTAAAAGGGGGAAATGTGTTTTCAAAAATTAAATATAATAATGGTTTTGGAAGGTTGTGTTTTTTAACAAATTTTTGGGAGGAAGTGAAAATGATTTAACAGGATTGGATTTTCTCTAATCTAAACTTGTGGTTTGTTGAAATAAAATGTTTTGAAAGTGTGCATCATTTTAAATTAATTCTGAAACTTTGTTTTAAATGAGGTGTTTTGGGATATTGAAAAGTTTTTTAATCTGATGAATTGGTTTTGGAAGTTTGGTTTTGAGCGGCTGGTGTTTTCTGGAAAGGGGTTTGGCCTTTGTGGTTGTCGGATTATGAAAAGAGACCTTTCTGATTTTTTTTAAATGGGAAAGGGATATTTGGAATAGAATGGTTATTTTTTGAATTTCTATTAAATTGAAGGGATTTTTTTAATCAAATGGTTCTTGATGAATCATGGATTGTCTTGTGAAATCTGAAAATGGTTTTTGATTTGGTGGTTAATGTGCCTTTGGAAGGTACAAGATTATTTTTGTAATGATGATGTTTTGTTTTTTGCATTCGGTGTTTTCATGGGTTCTCACATGCAAGGTTTTCTAGATATATGGATGAATGGCCAGTATGGCCTGGTATTTGAGTGCCTGGGGTGGCACGTAAATATTCATGTGAGTGAGACTTGATGAAACACCATTGGTGAATATGAAAATCCACCAAGTTAGTTTTTTTTTCAAAAGTGATTTTAGCTAAAAAGTTGTTGTGTTTTTTTTGAACCGAAAATTATGTGGATGGTTTATCCTATGTCTTAGAAGTGTTGTCTATTCAGTATGCTTCCATATGATCTATAATTCATAATCTTATTGCATCTTGAGATGAGATCTTGTTGGTGGCTCGGTTTTGGGGTAATGTTCAGTGGGTTTCTAAAGATGTGTAGGATGTTGTGATGTTTCAATGGATGGTTCTCCATTGCTATGCTTTCTAGTTGATCAACCTAAGGATTTGTTTCAAATGTTAAATCCACCTCTTAGAATGATACCTCAACCCATTTTTTGAACTAGAGAGATGTTTGGGATCGATTTAAAGTGCCTTACCTTTATGGTGATTCTCTCGGTTGTAGTAGTTGTGCTCGGTGATGTTTAGTGGGTGTTTTTTTGTGCCTTGTTTATTCTGCTCCCTATTTGGAGTGAGATAAAATAGTGTTCTGTATCTCTATGTTCTTGTTTGGGTAGAAATGTGTTGTTGAGGAAGAGAATTCCATGGTGTCTCTTGATCTGTTGTTTCTTACTGGGAGTGTTATGTGGTACTATGTGGAACCAAGGGATGGAGTACATGTTGGGGATTATCAAAGCCTAGCTACGAGGCAAGTGATGCTTCATCCATCAGAGCTCCAACCATAGGTTTCAGAGTAAAGCTAGCGCATAGTTAGGAGTCCTAGGATTGTGGGTAGTATTGATAATATAATACCAATACCATTTCATTGAGGTAGTTCCATTGTTTCTTTTTTGGTTTTAATGTCCCAATGATTGGGTCCCCTTACCTCCCCTCCCTAATTGGCGGGGGTTTGGATCCGTGCAGAGAGCGTTGGCCCAGTTCTTTCCGCATCCATTCGAGAGTGGGTGGCTTAAATGTTCATTTTGTGTTCCTCTCAAATTGGGTTTGTATGTTGTTGTCGGAGAGTTTTGGTGGTCCAGTGTAGGTGAGTCCCAATTATAGTTCATTTTGATTGTTTTTTGTTCATTTATAGTTGGTCTCTAATGGTGGGGAGACCCACTGTGGGTCTCAAAGATCTTTCCTTTAGGATTTTTCGGATGGTAGTTGTGATTTAATGGTGGGGAGCCCATTCCGACCACCACCCCAAGTCATTGGATTTTGTGATTGAACTATGGTTTGGGGTGATATTTGTGTTCATTGGGATAAGGCCCAAAAATCTAGTTCTTGTCTTTGTTGTGGAGGTGGTGGCTTGATCTTTTTGTTGATTCTACAGAAGTGGTTGTGAGTTGGTATTTTGTTTGGGAAATAATATTAAGTTACATTGTGGTTGAATGATATTTTATTAGATTTAGAGTATGGATTATGTAGATAATTAATCCTTATGTTTTGATCAATCAGATGGAATGTGCTATGTCTTTCCGGGGGCAGAAAGCTTTAATGGTGGGGAGAATTGTCACACCCGTTTTTTTTCTTTTCATGTCATGGTTTTGATCCGCTTTATTTAAAATCATGATCCTTTTTTTGGGTGTTGGGTGAGATTAATATTGAGTTTTTAACTTCCATGTATTTCCAATCACCCTAATTCAGGTTCCCCATTTCTTGTTTAGGAGTTTTTGGAGAAAGGGTGGTTATTTCATGATTTGGGGCAACCGTGAGCCCATTTGCAGTTTTAAAAACCAAATTTATTTCTTTAATAAATCCTTTTTTTTCAACATTTTTCATTCATTCCACTTCCCACTTGGCCTCCACTGACATATTAATACTACCATATCCTTTTGGACCCCTTATAAATTCATAAACATGGTTAATTTGGGTTACTTATTTAGGTATTGGGCCATCCCATGGGCCCATTTCCAGTTTTAAAAAAATAATTTGATTCTTTTATATATAATTAAATTTTCAATATATTTCAGTGATTCCACCTCCCACAAGAATAATATATCCCTATCCTCACCCCCATTATCTATTTTACCTCTTTGGAGCTCATATGAGTCACGGATTAGGGCGAAAGTTCTCATGTTACCTCAAATCTTCCAGAATTGATAAGGTAAATTGTTTCATTCATAACTAATTCAATTAGTGATATTTTTCCTAAAACTATCATTTCCCTGGTTCTTACAGAACTTAGGAGTGTCTCCAAGAAGTTTCAAGCCATTAAATTGTTTCTAGGGGTGCATATCAAATGGAATATGAATAGGTTTCTAGTTGAAAAGGTGAGATTCCTTCTCCTTTATCCTCCCTCTTCTTCCTCCTTTCATTATTTCTTTGTTTTATAATATACCCTAGTCATGATAAACCTAGGGTTATGTTATAAGATTATTTTTATGGGGTTTTTGTTCGTTTGGGGCTGGTCATCATAGGTTTAGGGTTTGTGAACCCTCAGATGGTGATTTTGGGTGTGCGTTTCCATTACGCCAAGGTTTTGAGGTAGGATGTCCCTTGTAAAAGCCTTTATCATTCAAGTTTCATCATTATCATTCTGTTATAACCTTATTTATATGATATTTGCTGTTGTGAAACCTTTGTTTTAAAGTTTTTTTGTTCAAATTATGTTTTATGACTTATTTTGTTAAAAATATAGTTGTTTTGGTATAAATGTGCACTTCTCTTGTTTGATGAATTATTCCATGAGCTTTTGCATATGTTTTATGGTATTTTTAATATGTTTCAGTAGATTTAATAACTTTATGGCATGAAAATGGTATTATATCCCATTTTAAGTTCTTAACATATGTTGTTTTGTTAAAGAGCGCATGCCATGTGTTCGGTAAATTGCCCGGTTGGCTTTTATGTGTCTAGTACAATTTAAAATGATTTGTTTAGATTTATAAATAAATTGGAAGCATGTAAAAAAGTTATTTTGGGATCCTTTTATGTCTTTCCAATTTGGATTTTTTTTACAAACAAATGGTTTTTGGTTTACAACATGTTTTGGCTCGAGTTTTCAGAAAATGGCCCGTTTCACATTCTTATGAAAATGGAGGTGTTTTGAATATGTAACCTGAGTGTTTTAAGGGATTTATAAATGTGTATTTATTCTGTAAATGGTGTGTATACACCACCTTAATAAAATTGAAATGCATAACTTTGTCAAATGTTAGTTTTGAGAAAATATTTAAAGGCTCGTTTGGCCTTTCCTAAAAATGAAGAATGAGTGTTTTAGTTGTATATACCATGTTGTGTCAATTGAGATTGTTTTATAGTCCATGAAATGATTTTATTAAATGTTTTTATGGATTCCAAATATGTTTGGGTATGGTTTTGTTGTGTTTTTATAATTAAAATAGTGTTTTTGAATGAGTTTTATGTGCAAAGACTCAATACACTTCTTGAAATTGTTTTATGAAACCTTTCAGTGGTTTATTGATTCGTGAAAGAAATGTGAAGAATGTTTGTGGAATGTTTGTGTGTTTATGGTTTGGGAATAGAATTTTGATGTGAAATGTTTATTTGATAATATGTGTAACTTGATTCAGCACTAAAGGGAATGCCGGGTATCTAGGTGGGCAGACATGTACTAGTATGCTAGTGATCCTGTGGGGTTTGACCCCTGTTTCACGTAGCAAGTTTGACGATGACAAAACTAACTAAAATATTATGATAATGATTTTAGGGGAATACTAGGTTATGAGTATGCTCCCTACTAGTGGCTCGTGTGCACAAGAACAAATATTTATTATGGTTACTTTCACCGAGATACGAGGTACCTGGGGCTCACAACTAACTAGTTCCTAGGGGTGTTCCTGTGACTTGTGCTCATTATCTATTTTATACTAACCGTCAACATACGGTGTGTTTGGTTGGTAAATTCAGTAGTGTGTGTGATTTATTTAAAATTTTAAATTCATTAAAGCAGCCCTCTTGAAAACTTTTTTCATTTTGAAGTTGCATCTTTTTGAAAATTGTTACTAGTATTATTGTTTATAAAACATGAAAGTTTTTGTTTTTTAATTTCTTTTATATAGCATGGGACCTTATTTGGAAAACATACCTTTATATTTTTTATTTAAAACTTTAAATTGATGTTTCTTTTATTTTAAAGGATGTGCATTGGGAATAGAATATCAAGCTAACCTACTAATTTTTAATACTCACGCCTATAGTCTTCTTCTATTTTTATCCCTTGTGCAGGTTTCAGCTTGAGTTAGATTGCCTTGGGCGACATGTGATCATTATGTTGAAGAGTGACCATAAGGGTCACATGGAGTTATTTGGTTATTGGGTTTGGTCAGATGATTTGATGGTTTAGTTGTACATTCAGTTTCTTGTACAAATAATGTTGTAAAGACCTGGAAATTCTGTGTATTTTTTTAAATACACGGGAATTTTACGAGTCCGTAGTTTCTGATGGAACTTGATTCCGAGGCTCGATGTGCCCAGAATCAATTTCTGAAGTTTTTTTTCGAGTATGTTTAGTAAACTTACGTGCGGGATTTTATATCTTTTGAACCGGTGCTCAAAATTGAAATCCAAGGGCACCGTTGAACTCGCAATGCTGGTAATCGCTTAAGGAGACCTTTACCGTAGTTGCGTTCTGACGTGAGTGGAAGTTAATTTTTTTTGGGGTTTCTAAATAAATTAAATAAAAATATTTCTAGCATATTTTTATTTGAAGGGTAGTTAAAACCTACAAGGGGAGGTTGATGGTGGGGCCGCCCGCACATAACCTCCCTTGGGAGGATGTTATAAGGTGGGGCCCACACGAGCATCAAACCCCGTTAACCCCCTTTAACTCTTGGAACTCCCCATAAATTTTTGGAGCCTCTTCACTTTCCACCTTCCCTCATTATGGTGCCAACACACCTAAGAATTAATTAATGCCAATTAATTAATTAATTTGAAATGGCTTGAATTCGTTTTGAAATGCATGGCAACAATAAAATAATGGAGTAGCCATTATTTTATTTTGGTTGGTGTTTCTCTTTGGTGGAGCTTTGGGAGAACTCTTGGAAGAATGACATCCCCCCAACGAAGAACGCTCCCCATCTCTGAAGAACGACGAACACCGTTCTTGATCCTAGACCAAGCTAAAAGAGAAGGAGCTGCCCGAGAAGAACGTCGACGACACTTCTTCCTCAGACGCACCCCGACGTCAATGAAACGACGCCGTCGTCAACGAACAATCATAAAATCAAGGTAGGGGTTTGTCTTGATTAATTTAAATCCTCATTCCTTGTCATTTATATGGTTTGATGTAGGCCAATTGTTATCACCTAATGCGGAGGGCACGAGCTGAACGAACATGGCCCGACGTCCCTCCAATTGGTTCTTGATTGGTTGATGACGGAGGCGGAGCCGGAAGGGCGCAGTGCTGACACACCGCGCTAGAGAAGAACCATGGCCAGGTGGGCCGCGGCAGACGAAAGAGGCGCGGTGCCATCGAGTCGCGCCGCGCCGTAGATGCAGAACCACGACCAGGGCGGGCCGTGACAAAGGGGTGTGGTGTCGTCGCGCCGCACCGGAGAGGAACCGCGACCGGAAGGGCCGCGACGGATGGAGAAGTGCGGCGTCGTCGCGCCGTGTGGTGGAGCCGAAGGCCGCAACTAGGTCAGACTACGGTGGTGGTGGGGTGGCGTCGTCGCGCCGTGCAGTGGAGCTGAAGGCCGCGACCATGTCAGGCCGCGACGGTGCCGTCACGCCACGTGGAGGGAAAGAGGACCATAGCGCCGTTGTGCCACGGGGGAGGCCGGCCGGGCCGGCCACTGTGGAGCCGGACTAGCGGGACCACCCGGGCCCCACATCCCCTAAACCGGGGGGGGGGGGAACACCCCTCCCGCACGTAGCCGACAGGGCCGCCATGGCTGGGTTGCCCCTCGGCCGGGCCTCCATTGCCTGGACACCCCTCGGTCGGGCTGCCCCTCGGTCGGGCCGCCTTCGGGCCGGGCCGCACCTTCGGGTCGGGCCGCAACTTCGGGCCAGGCTGACCACTCAGGTTGGGCCGCACCCACGCACCAGGTCAGACCCCAATTCGGACCGGGTCGGTCCAACTGGGTCGGATCGGACTTGGACTCGCTATGACCATTTACACCTTTCTGCCCGCATCTTGGGCTACGGGTGTCTGATTGACAAACCGTCTACGGTGATGGAATTATTAGAGTAAGAATATTATTTTGGCATACTCCATATGTGGTTCGGATGTAGTTGGGGTACGTTCGGGTTGGTTTGATCCTAAAAATCAACCGGGCCCCTGGGACAGAAATGCCAATAACCCACAGACCGAGTGTCTGATTGATGCACCGTCTGTCGCGTTGGGTTCCTTATGATTAGACAGAACTATGAGATACATGAACTCAGGAATTTGTGATAGTTGATGTATCTAAACTTGGCTCGAGGATAGGACCCTCCTGGAATCGAGCGTGCTGTGTGCGGGAACCCTAGGGCTGGCTGCGACTGAGATGACATGATCCTTCGTGGGTTCGACAACGATGATACTATACCAGGATCCTCCGTGGGTTCGATAGTGATGAATTCTGTACCATAATCCTCCGTGGGTTCGATAGTGATGACTTATGTACCAGAATCCTCTGTGGGTTCGACAATGATGACTTATGTACCAGAATCCTCCATGGGTTTGATAGTGATGACTTCTGTACTGGAATCCTCCATGGGTTCGACAGTTCTAACTTCTGTTCCTGGATCCTGTGTGGGTCCAACTGAATAGCTGATCCTGGATCCTGTGTGGGTCCAATTGCTTAGATGAATTAGTGTCTACATATGATCATCTCTATCACTATACAAAAGATGTATACCCATGTGAGATGAGTCATGTCTTTCAAACAATATCACCATGGTGAATGAATTTACTTCCTTTGTGGACTGGGTTGTGTTTGGCTCGAGATATGGATCCAGACTGTGATTGGTAACTTAGGTATATGTACGAGAATATACCTAATTAGGGTTGGTTGTTACTTCGTGATTGTATCTTAATTCTTTGGTTTATCCTTAGTGGATTCCGGGAGACCTTTGGGGGTCTCGGGGTCCCCTACTGAGTATTGTTATACTCACCCCTACACGGGCTTCGCCCACATCTTGTTGTGTTCTGTGCAGACGACGGTCAGCGGTGATCGAGGATAAGGGTGACGGACGAGAGGCTGCTCAGAGCTGGACTAGATGGGACACACTTCAGGGACAAGTTGTTCAAGTTCTGTACCTACCCTTCAGGTCAGATTCCACGATGGATGATCCAGGAGCTGTTTTCCTTTTTACTTGTACTTGTACTTTTTGTTCAGTTGGGTTTGTATACTGACCCACTTACTTTCAGCACACTTTTCTTTTCTATATTAGTACTTGTTGATTTTACTACTTATGTTCAGACTGCATGAGTTTTAGGTTAAAAGGCAATGCCTTCCCTTTTTATCAGGGATTCGTCTTTGGTGCCAGTCACCAGCCCCTGGCCTATGGAAGGCAGGCTTGGGGTAGTCACGACACAGGCCCCAAGGACGGGTCATGACAAATTGGTATCAGAGGAGTCGGTTATACTGCAGAACTTGGACTCTGATTCTTTTAATGGCAATAGTGTTAAGTGTTTTGGGTGTGGTTATCAGTTTAGGGAAACCGGTGTTGGTGCGGCTTCTGACGTATCCATACACTAGGACTCTGACTTCTGATTTCTGACTCAGTGCATGAAAACACTGATTGCGTGTGTGTTTCCTTTGAAAAGTTTTCTTCATGAATACTTTGTGTTAGCTCACCAGGTATACTTTTTTAACTGTGGAACACCTATTTCTTTTCAGGATGGCCCCATCAAGGCAGCCAGCTAGGGTTCCGAGTTACGTACGTGATGGTAGCCCACCGAGCGTCGAGGCCTCAATGCAGGGCCCCATCATAGTGGAGGTACTAGCGGTAACACTACCCATTGGGCCACCGATACCACAAGCTCCAGTAGCAGAGAGTGGACACCGTCTGAGTGGTTGCACGAGTTCTAGTGCTAGAGGCCGCCCAGGTTCCAGGGAGATATGAACCCACATGCAGATAAGGATTGGATGAAGGCTATCGTGAGAGTTTTCAGATTGCTAGGGACACCATCTGACCTCATGGTGATCCTTGCTGTGAGTCTCCTACATGCAACAGTAGGAAGATGGTGGAGTTTGATGCTCCAGCTGCATGATGAGGCATCATTACTCTGGACAGACTTCCAGAGTCTCTTTCTCTTAGAGTTTATTCCATCCACCCTTCGTGCGGTGCGGATTCAGGAGTTACTTCATCTGCAGTAGGGCAACATGCCAGTAGCTCAGTACTCAGCGAGGTTCACCGACCTATCACGCTACTCCACGGATATGGTACGGGACCTGTTCTTTAGGGCCCGGACCTCTGATCAGGGACTCAGGAATGAGATCAGGGTTTCGATGATCCCCCTTAGCATCCCGACGCAGGCGGGGGTGCTGGAGCGAGCCCTTCTAGTGGAGAGTTTTCTCACTGAGTAGTCACCAGTAGCAAGACCCACCACAGGGCGACACATAACGGAGTCTTCTGCAGCCGAAAGTAGACAAATGTCACAGAAGTCCAAGCGGACCAGGCCATCAGGTGGGCGACCCCAGGATACAGGTTCGGTTGTGTGGGGAACACGATACAGAGCCAACTATACGAGGAGCAGATAATGCTATGCATGCGGCAGGCAGGGTCACATGGCCTGTGACTGCTCGACCCGCCATGCAGATGAGAAACAGATAGTAGAGGGACCTCCCAAGCAGAGGTAGAGGTTAGATCATGGTTGTCTATCAGGAGCAGGCATATGTGGTAGAGGAGTTGGCCGAGCAGCGGGTGGTGGACAACGTTTCGAGGCCCTACCACCACCACCACCACCAGGAGGTCCACCTCGACCACAGGGAGCTGGTGGAAAGAGGCGGGCTTATCTCCAGGAAGTCGAGACCTACGATCACGACACACCTGAGATGATTCGAGGAACCATCTGTGTCTACTCCACCCTTGCTGTAGTACTTATAGACACAGGTGCGAGTCATTCTTTTATTTCCACTGCCCTCGTTCGGAGTTCGGAGATTCCGACGGAGCCTTTGGATCGATCCTTACGACTAGATACTCCTACGGGAGCAGACTCGATGATTACACACTTGTGCCGGTAGTGTGAGCTTACTCTAGGATGTGAGAACTTAGGATGTGATCTCCTCATAGCGGCGTCGAGGCCTTACGACGTCATCTTGGGTATGGACTGGTTATCCACAGTTCATGCTCAAATTGACTGTATTAGGCGCAAAGTGCGGTGTATCCACATAGATGGGACCAGGTTCACCTTCACTGGCGAGAAGGGACCCTTTGCAGCGCAGGATGAACTTACACAGAGGAGGGGTCATCCGATCACACATCTGTTGGCTAGTCTCATCCATGGAGCGGTTTATGTGTGGAGTCTTATTTTTCCTGTTGTGGGGGATCAGTATGCGGATGTTTTCCCTGATGACATTCCAGGACTACCTCCTCGCATAGAGGTAGACTTCTACATTGAACTGTACCCTATGAAGACACCGATATCTACTCCATCATATTGGATGGATCCTTCCAAGCTTTGTGAGCTGTGGGTACAGCTGGAGGACTTGCAGGGGAAGGGATTAATCCGACCCAATGTTTCACCCCGGGCTTCCCCGATTTTGTTCGCTAAGAAGGAGGATGGGAGCTTGCGACTGTGTGTTGACTACCATCACTTGAATCAGGTGATCGTGAAGAACAAGTACCCAATCCCGAGGATTGATGACCTCTTTGATCAGATCAAGGGAGCACGGTGGTTCTCGAAGATAGAACTTAGGTTAGGCCATCACCAACTCAGAGTTCGAGACGAGGATGTGCAGAAGACTGCCTTAAGATGTCGGTATGGCCACTATGAGTTCTTGGTTATGCCCTTCGGTGTAACCAATGCTCCAGAAGTGTTCAAAAGTCTCATGAACAAGATCTTCCAGCCTTACCTCAATCTTTTTGTCATAGTCTTCATCGACGACATACTGATTTACTTAACTACGGAGAAGGAGCATGCCTACCATTTACGGGTAGTACTGGATACACTCCGAGAGAACCACCTTTATGGTAAGCTCTCGAAGTTCCAGTTTTGGATTCGAGAGGTTCACTTCTTGGGATATGTCATCTCAGAGGCTGGATTTGCAGTGGATCCAGTGAAGATCGATTTAGTACTTTCTTGGGAACCATCCAGGAGTGTGATGGAGGTTCGGAGTTTTTTGGGACTGGCTTGTTACTATTGGAGATTTGTGCCAGATTTCTCCAGAGTTGCAGCACCTCTTTCAACTTTGATGAAGAAGGGGAAACCCGTTGTGTGTTCAGAGAGATTCCAGTAGAGATTTCAGGAGCTGAGTTAGAGTTTGACCAGTGCACCCATCTTGAGGCTATCAGAGGGGGGCGTTGGGTATGTAGTATACTGCGACGCATCAGGGACCAGACTCGAGTGTGTCCTGATGTCGGAGTGAGTAGTGATCGCGTATGGTTCTCGGCATTTGAGACAACATGAGTAGAACTATGCTACCCATGACCTGAAGTTAGTAGCAGTGGTCTTCTCCTTGAAGATGTGGTGGCACTATCTGATGGGCGAACGCTTTACAGTATACTTTGACCACCAGAGTCTCAGGTACATATTCTTGCAGAAGGAACTGAACCTGAGATATCGACGATGGCTCGAGTTCCTATAAGACTATGAATTTGAGATAGTCTATACTCCTGGGAAGGTGAATATTGTAGCAGATTCTCTCAGTAGGAGATCAGGCATCCAGCTGATAGGAGAGGTGATGAAGTAGCTGGCCACGTTGAAGATTTCCTTTGTGGATTGGGATGGAGCAGCCTTTCTGAAGTCTCTCACATTCACTCCTCCACTTATTCAGTGAGTCAGGGAGGCACAACGTGGGGACTTTGACTGTGAGACGTGACGTGATCAGATATCCACAGGGCAGGCACCTGATAGATTTTCTGAAGGTGGGGAACACATCACTCTCTTCAGAGGACGAACCACGATACCAGTTTCACTTCAATAGGAAGTGTTGAGGGAGTTCCAAACATATCCTTTAGCGGTAAATCCAGGAGTGGTGAATATGTATCAGGACCTCCGACGATAGCACTGGTGGCCAGGTATGAAGAAGGCAGTAGCAGAGTTTGTCTCACGATGCCTCACTTGTCAGCAAGTAAAGACGAAGCACCAGGTTCCACCAGGCTTGGTTCATCCCTTCGAGGTCCCAGAGTGGAAGTGGGATGGGATATCTATGGATTTCTTTATGGAAATTCCACGTACATACAGAGGACATGACTCTATCTGGGTGATCATAGACCGAATCACCAAGTCGGCCCACTTCCTACCAATCAGAGAGTAGGGCTCAGTAGAGAGCTTGGGATGCCTCTATGTACAAGAGATCGTATGGATTCATGGTGTTCCATCGACGATCATCTCCGATAGAGATTCTCATTTGACTTCCTGACTATGGAAGGGGTTGCATGAGGATTTAGGTATGCATCTTCACTTGAGCACCACCTTCAATCCTCAAACGGATGGTCAGACTGAGATGACCATTCAGACTCTCGAGGACATGCTCCGTGCATGCATCCTCGACTTCGTTCATAGCTGGGAGGATCACTTACCCTTGGTAGAGTTTGCGTACAACAACAATTACCACTCCACCATTGGGATGAAACCTTACGAGGCACTGTACGACCAACCTTGCAGATCACCTCTATACTGGACTGACCCAGGGGAGTCAAAACTTATAGGACCAGAGATGGTGTAGGCTAGGATGGAAAAACTATATATTATCCAAGAGTTGATGAAGACTACACAAAGCAGGTAGAATTCCTATGCTGATAGGAGACAGAGACCACTAGAGTTCGAGGATGGCGACCATGTCTTTCTACGGGTCTCAACTCGATGAGGTCTATGGTGATTTGGCCGAGGCGGAAAGTTATCTCCACGATTCATCGGACCTTTCCAGGTCCTCGGTAGGGTAGGCGAGGTGGATTATCGCTTGGATCTTCCACCTCAGTTGCACCAGGTGCACGACGGCTTCTACGTATCTCAGCTAAGGAGATACGTGAACGACCCGTCCCACATCATCAACCATGGGGAGCAGGACATCGATGATAGAGCGACATTAACAGAGGTTCTAGTGGAGATTGAGGATCAACATGAGCAGTCCTGTGTGGATGGTCGATTCCCCTGGTGCGCGTTCACTGGTAGCACGAGACCCTCCAGTAGAGCACATGGGAGCGGGAGGCTCAAATGTGTGCTCAGTACCCCCATTTATTTCTTTAGTGTGAGTTGTAGCTTACAGGGGTGTAAAGACCTGAGGTGGGGAGAATGTAAAGACTTGGAAATTCCATGGATTTTTTTTCAAATACACTGGAATTTTACGAGTCCGCAGTTTCTGACGACACTTGATTCCGAGGCCCGATGTGCCCAGAATCAATTTATGAAGTTTTGTTTGGGTAAGTTTAGTAAACGTAAATGCGGGATTTTATATCTTTTGAACCGGTGCATGGAATTGAAATCCAAGGGCACTGTTGAAATTGAAACACTGGTAATCACTTAAGGAGACCTTTACCGCAGTTGCATTCTGACGTGAGTGGAAGTTAATTTTTTTGGGGTTTCTAAATAAATTAAATAAAAATATGTCTAACATATTTTTATTTTAAGGGTAGTTAAAACCTCAAAGGGGAGGTTTGTGGTGGGGCCACCTGCACATAACCTCCCTTCAGAGGATGTTATATGGTGGGGCCTACACGATCATAAAACCCCCTTAACCCCCCTTTAACTCTTGGAAATCCCCATAAATTTTTGGAGCCTCTTCACTTTCCACCTTCCCTCATTATGGTGCCAACACACCCAAGAATTAATTAATTCCAATTAATTAATTATTTTGAAATGGTTTGAATTCTTTTTGTAATGCATGGAAATAATAAAATAATGGAGTAACCATTATTTTATTTTGGTTGGTGTTTCTCTTTGGTGAAGCTTTGGGAGAACTCTTGGAAGAACGAAATCCTCCCAAAGAAGAACGCTCCCCATCTCTGAAGAACGACGAACACTGTTCTCGATCCTCGACCAAGATAAAAGAGAAGGAGCCACCCTCGAAGAACGTCAATGACACTTCTTACTCGGATGCACCCCAACTTCAATGAAACAACGCCGTCGTCAATGAACAATCATCAAATCTAGGTAGGGGTTTGTCTTGATTAAATTAAATCCTCGTTCCTCGTCTTTTATATGGTTCGAAGTAGGCCAATTGTTATCACCTAATGCGGAGGGCACAGGCCGAACAAACATGGCCCGACGTCCCTCCGATTGGTTCTTGATTGGTTAATGACGGAGACGGAGACGAAGCCAGAAGGGCACGGTGCCGACGCACCACGCTGGAGAAGAACTGCGGCCAGGAGGGCCGTGACAAATGAAAGAGGTGCGGCGCCATCGCATCGCGCAACGCTGGAGATGCGGAACCATGGCCAAGGTGGGCCGCGACAAAGGGGTGTGGCACCGTCACACCACACCGGAGAGGAACCACTCCCGGAAGGGCTGTGGAAGATGGAGAAGCGCGGCGCTGTCGCGCCGCGCGGTGGAGCCGAAGGCCGCAGACAGGTCGGGCAGCGGCGGTGGTGGTGGGGCGCAGTCGCGCCGCGCGGAGGGTAGGAGGACCGCAACGCCGTCGCGCCGTGGTGGCGGATGGCCGGGCCAGACACTGTGGAGCCAGACCCGTGGGACCACCCGGGTCCCGCAGCCCCTGAACTGGCGCAATGCGCCGGTTCTGTTCGACAAACTGGGGGGGGGGGGGGACCCCCTCCCGCGCGTGGCCGGCTGGGCCGCCCCTCGGCCGGGCCGACTTCGGGCCGGGCCACACCTTCAGGTCAGGCCGACCACTCGGGTCGGGCTGCACCCGCGGACCGGGTCGGTCCGACTGGGTCGGACCGGACGCGGACCCGCTAGGACCATTTACACCTTTCTGCCCGCATCTTGGGCTACGGGTGTCCGATTGATGAACCGTCTGCGGTGATGAAATTATTGGAGAGTGAAAATTCTTTTGGAATACTCCACATGTGGTTCAGACGCAGTTGGGGTAAGGTCGGGTTGGTTTGATCCTAAAAACCAACCGGGCCCCTGGGACGGAAATGCCAATAACTCACAGACCGAGCGTCCGATTGACGCACCGTCTATTGCGTTGGGTTCCTTATGATGAGACGGAACTATGGGATACATCAACATAGGATTTCGTGATAGTTGATGTATCGAAAATTGGCTCGAGGAGCGGACCCTCCCAGAATCGAGCGTGCTGTGTGCAGGAACCCTAGGGTTGGCTGCGACTGAGATGATAGGATCCTTCATCGGTTCGACATAGACGATACTGTACTAGGATCCTCCATGGGTTCGACAATGATGACTTCTGTACCAGAATCCTCTGTGGGTTCGACAGTGATGACTTCTGTACCAGAATCCTCTGTGGGTTTGATAGTGATGACTTCTGTACCGGAATCCTCCGTGGGTTCGATAGTGATGACTTATGTACCAGAATCCTCCGTGGGTTCGATAGTTCTGACTTATATTCCTGGATCCTGTGTGGGTCCGACAGAATAGATGATCCTGGATCCCGTGTGGGTCCGAAAACTTAGCTGGTCCGGAATCCTATGTGTGTCTGACAACTTAGATGAATCAATGTCTACATCTGATCATCTCTATCACTCTACAAAAGATGTATACCTATGTGAGCTGAGTCATGTCTTTCAACCAATATTAGCATGGTGACTAACTTTACTTCCTTTGTGTACTGGGTTGTGTTTGGGATCGAGAGATGGAGCCGGACTATGATTGGTAACTTAGGTATATGTATGGGCATATACCTAAGTAGGGTTGGTTGTTACTTCGTGATTGTATCTTACTTCTGTGGTTTATTCTTAGTGGATTCTAGGAGACCTTTAGGGGTCTCGGGGTCCCCTATTGAGTATTGTTATACTCACCCCTGCACGGGCTTCACCTGCACCTTGTTGTGTTCTGTACAGACGACGGTCAATGGTGATCGAGGCTGAGGGTGACGGATGGGAGGCTTCTCAGAGCTGGACTAGATGGGACACACTTTAGGGATGAGTTTTTCAAGTTCTGTACCTACCCTTTAGGTAGGATTAACCAGTGGAAAATCCAGGATCTATTTTCCTTTTTTACTTGTACTTGTACTTGTTATTCAGTTGGGTTTGTATACTGGCCCACTTACTTTCAGCACACTTTTCTTTTCTATATTAGTAGTTATTTCTTCTACTGCTTGTGTTCAGACTGCATGAGTTACAGGTTAAAAGGAAATGCCTTCCCTTTTTACCAGGGATTCGCCTTTGGAGCTAGTCGCTAGCCCCTGGCATATGGAAGGTGGGCTTGGGGTAGTCACAACATGGGCCCCGAGGATGGGTCATGACAAATGTTCAGTTCAGTTTTTATATAAATGTATTTTGGGCTGTCCATTTCTTTCCGCTGTTTGTTTTATTGTTTATATATGGGTGAAATCGTTCCCTTGTGTACTCTACTTATGCCCTTGGTGCTTGTCACCATCCCGGGAGGATCAGGAACGCCTCTTGAGACTTGTCGCGGGCTGGCCCTTGTGACTGGTTTAGGGTCAACTCAGGCTGGTTCATGACACTCCAGGTGATATTGGATTTTTGTCACCATTAGAGTTTGGGAAACAAAGGAAGATGATTCCAAGTGATTTGGGTCATGAGTTGTACAAAGGATCGGATAGATGGGGCGCTGATTAGTTCCCCTATGATGAATAATGTTTTGTGAAAAGCTCTTCCTAGTTTTAATTAGGCATTGTTGCCTATGCTTCTCTAAGATGTTATAGTGGTTGGGTATGGTTAAAGTTTATGCATCCTTGATGAGTATTAAATTCATGTTTTGGGTTGTGGTAAGAGAGTATTGTTGGCCAAAACTATTTCTTGTTTTACTTATGTGGTAGCCTTGTTATTTTCAATAAGAAACTTGAGAAAATGGGAATGTTTGACGATTCTAGTGGCCCTATCTCTTGATTATGGAAGCTTGGTGATTCTTGGGAGCATGGTTTGAGGATTGGCCGTTATAAGGTATGGAGGTTGTAAGATCCCAGATTCTTTATTAAGGTATTTTATTATTTATGTCATAGTTTAAGTACCTTATTTTGGTTAAATAAGTGTTTCCACAAGTTCATGAGAAGGCTCAGGGGTGTTTTGGGGATTCGGGGCATGAAAGTGGAGGAAAACGGAATTTCTGGGCATGTTGCATAGTTTGCACACGGTTAGTGAAAACCGTGAAAAGAATCCCTGGTAACCATGAAACGTTGGATAGCGGCTTGAACATGGTAACCACACGGTTAAGATAACCATGCAGAATTCCCAAGAAACCGTGCGAGGGGGTTATTTTGGGACAGTAGCTCTCGCATGATTTGTGTAAGGTTTTGAAAACTGTGTGGGTAAACCGTGTAACCCAGTAAAGTTAGAAAATTTACTAAATTTCCAGTTTGGGATTTTAAACCCCAACTCAAGTTTCTCCTCCATTTCACCCCATGAAACCCTAGTGAAGATCTTGGATTACCCAAGCTTCCCAAGGGTGGTTTTCCTTCAATTCTTAGTCGTTTGGAGCACCATTGGTTGCGGATCAAAGCCCCGGGTAAGTCTAAGCTTCCTATTGCTTCTCTTTTTGGGATTAGGGTTTTTAGTTTTTTCCATCTTCTTCCAAATCCCTAAAAACCACGTTTTCTGGTGGAACACAGGTTAAGGATTCAAGGGTGTTTTAACTTAGATCCAATTCTACGATTAAGAGTGCATTCATCATCAGATTCGAGGTATGTTGTCTACAAGTATTATCCCATAGTTTAATTTTATATTTTCCCATAGAAGCTTGTATTCATTTTTTTTCATTTAATCATGTTCTTAGTCCCGTTAGAGGTTTTGTTTATTAGAGGTTTCAAAGTGACCAATTTAAACCCTTATGATCCCCATGAGATGCATAGAGGATGACTTGACCATTTTAGGGACACCCTAGGGGTGTGCTGGTATTTCCAGACCTAGAAAGGGGTAGGGTTAAATGAAGGTTTTCCGAGTAATAATGTGTAACCCATGAAGAAAATATTTTAACGATTGATTAAGTGGAAAATTGAATGATGATAGTTATTCCTTGGGTGATAAGGGAACAAGGGGTTGTTTGGAATGACATGAAAATGGGAAAATTGGGTCGAATGAGATTATATCAATTGGTTAACGAATTTTGGTTATCCATGCCTAAGAGTATACATGCATATTAAATGATAAACTTGTATTTGGTTAATGGGATGGTAAAGGGGAAATATATTAATGAGACGTAATAAGGGAATGACCGAATATGTTGAATGAGTTAACACATAGGAATTATGGGGTATTCCAAAAGGGTTGAATGTAATAAAAAGGGGTTGTGCTATGTGGGACAAGAATTGTACTTGAAGTGCATAAAGGGGTAAATGCTTGTGAAAGGATAAATGGGATAAATGGGTTAATATAGGGTAATTGATGAATATTGGCCAAGGTATGGGGATTATTGAACACACTTAATAGGTTAAGGCATGAGATTGGGAATTTAGCTAAATGGTTATGAATTATAATTAGTAAATGTGTTAATGGGTCATGTCATGGTATTAATTTCCATGTTTTTTTTATTGTATTGTGTTTCCAATGGCATTGGTTATGTTTGGTTGTGTTATGGTATGGTTGTGGTGATTGGATAAATAATTATGTACACAAGGCTTGGTTGATTGGGGTATTGAATTGAGGCTCTACACCCACGGGTCGAGTTAGACTGAGGCTCTAAAATCCACCAAAAAAATGCATGGGTTAGGGAAGGGTATGAAGGATCTATTCCCCTAATGGTTGCATTCCACCTGGATTGAGGCCTCGAGGTGAGGATAATGTGTTGATGAGATATGTATATCCCTAGTGAGATAGGGATTTGACTTATCTCCCCTATGCATTATAATTGATTTCCTTAGACCCATTTATAGTTTATGTATATGCCTAACCCAAAGAGCATGTGTTAAAATTTGATTATGTAATAAAGATGGTATGAGAAATGAAATTGGGATAACTACTAGGCATGAATTAAATGAACTTTGTTAACTAATATAACCCAAACTATCCCTTTTTTACTTACCATTTATTTGTACTTTCATACACTATCTACTAGACTGAATATTTTGTAGACACTGTTAGTGGTGGACTACTGAGTTTTGTACTCACACTCTGCTCGGGCCACCATTGGGTACCCGAGTAGATTTCTTGGTTGCAGGTCAGGACAAGGGAAAGGGCTCCACACTAGGATGTTGAGTTGGGATCGGGATGCACATGGAGATGGACCCAGACTTAGATTCAGGACCTGTTGGGGATTTTCCATTTGTTTTAATTGTTTTTATTCACTTTGACACTATTTACATGTCATTACATGGATGATGTAGAATTGTGGTTGTACTCAATTTTTGGGAGATGTTTGGCTATTATTTTTATTGGTTGTTCCATTTTTTTTCTATTTATATTGTGTTCTGCTATATATTACTTTGTTTAAGAGGGTATAGTCTCCCCACATGACTTATTAGACCCTCACCGCTATTTGACAACCTATAGCATATGAGGAGGTGTGCTTGTGGTCATGTGATGACTCGGATCGTGGAACTGGTTTAGTGGCTTCTAGGCTGGGGATGTTACAACCCAGGTATTTATTTCTTCATATATTAAATAAATTAATTATAAATTTTACATGCAAGATATTCGGTCTTGGTTTCAGGAAATGATAAATTAAAGAAATTTTAATATACCACCCTCCACCGCAATGCTTCCACTAAACCCAGAACAAATGAAGAATAACCATAGATGTCTTTGGGAAGTACCAAATCTTTGTATGGTAAAGCTGGGTGACATGACGTGTGGCTGGAGCACACAATATATACCTATGTTCATAGTATCTAGATGTGCCAAGTAATTAAAAACACGCAATGCTTTTATTGTAGACCATGTGTTGATTGGGCCAACCTAACGCCTGGCAAGAGAATACAGGGTGTGTAGCTGGTATGTACACACTGTGTAGTCTGGGTAAGTTAACATGCCGAACCCCCAGGTGTGTGACTTGGATATATGACAACTGAGGTACATGACATGTAGCTGGATATACACTTCATGTAGTCTCCTATTAATAGAAAAAAATTAAAATTAAATTAAATTATTAAAAAAATTACCTCAATAAAACCTTATTTTATTGATTGGAACACCATTGTGTGTTTTAAAATTTAATAATGGTTTTAAATAATTTTAAATTATCAGTTAATTTACTGTAATAAATATGTAATTAATGGTTCTACCATTTATTTTCTATGAATTCCAAATTAATGGGCATCTCCAATTAAGTTCAAATGATCATTAATATGAAAGGGAATTAATTAATTAATTAATTAATTAATTAATACAAGTGTTTTCATCTTAATAAAAAAGAACAAATAAAGAAATGAATTCTAGCAAGTTACTTTTTTCATATTCATTGCATGTATGACTGATCATGAGCTTGACCGAGACCTATGTATGTGTTGGAATTTATTTAATTAAATTTATTGCAAGGTTTTGTAGTTATTTACTATTAAATTAAAATATAGAATGCGAGTCACACCTCCCTCCGTTATTATGTAGGACTTTCATGTCCACAGGTATTTATGTAATTCCTTTTAACCAATCCTTCGGTTCCCCTCACCTGTGTGTGAGTAATACGTATTTTTAATTAATGGAGTATCCTAAGGCACATGGAGACGGTTCAAGACAAAACCATAATAATGCCAACTCAGTGATACATAGGTAGACATGTGGAATGCTATAGCTCATGCCAGGTCCAACATAAGGAGTTATTTCTCCTAGGTCATAGGTTGATTTAATTTACTATCATTAAATAAACCATTAGATAAGCTCATGATCAAATCATTTAATTAAGTAATTATTTTATATCTAATGCATTAAAATTATATTTATTTATTTAAGACCATGATCACATAAATGAATTAATATGAACTGATGGAATTTAAATAAAATTGATTATGCGTAAATGTTTTATCCAAACATGGTTAATTAATTAAGTAAACATACACTTAAATATTAACAAGACATGTAAAGGTTGAATAAGATAAAAATTTATGCATAATAAAATAAAATCCTTCAATATAATATTAAGTCAGACTAAGCCTTCTGTTACTTAATTAGGAACAAAAATCAATAGAACTATGTGTTTGACCAACCCTTGTTGGGACACTTACTTTTATAAGGGGAGTTATTATGAAGGTTTTGGGTTGAATTAACCATTTTATATAAAGAGGAGTATCCCTTGATAGACTTGGTATAATTTGGAGGAAAGTGTTGAGAAAATACAAGTCAGTATTTCTGGATTGGGGAGTCCACTCAACGAATCAAGGATCTCCAAGCCCATAGTTGGAAAAGACTTTCCTACCTAAATACCTTCAAAATAGCTTGGCCAACCCTTTTTGGGGTTATGAAAAGGGGAATATGGATCCTTTCCACTAGAATATTCTAGCTACTAATCATTCCATGTTCAATGGTGAGGGATATTGTGACTTGATAAAATAGTGGGTTATTTAATAAAATCAATTGATTTATTATTTTCACAAAATTTATAATCAACCAAAGTACTAATAATATTCACTTTTAATTTTATAATAAAATGACAAGATCATAATCCACACTATCCCAATTATCAATATTGGATAAAGACAATTTCCTCACTAGTATTAACTTCCAGGAGTGGTTTAGATGCCTTCAGGTTTTTCTACACCATGAATGGAAATCTTATTTGCTATAATCCTCAATGCATGATCAATCTGCTCAAGAGGCGAGTAATGAAGAGTTCATAGTCTACAAAAAACATATGAATGATGCGGTCAATGTTCAATGTTTGATGCTTTCATCTATGTGTAGTGAACTCATGAAGTCCCATGAAAACATGGATATGTATAGCATGCTTGAGAACCTCTGTGGTCTTTACCAGGAGAGATCTAGACAAGGATGGTTTGATATTTCCAAGTTTATATTTCATTGTAAGCTTAGAGAGGGTGCCCCAACTAGCCCTCACATAGTCAATATCATTGGATACAAAAGTTCCTAGAGGTTTTAGGGTTTAAACTCCTTGAAGAACTGGGAACCGATCTCATTCTGGCATCACTCCCTCAAAGCTTCTCCAGTTTTGATGGGAATTTTAATATGAACAACATTGATAAGTCTCTGCCTGATATTCTTATCCTCCTTATCCATGTAGATAAAGATATTAAGTAGGAAAAGCCTTCTTTCCTTATGGTGAACTATCATAAAGGGAAATCAAAAAATCTTTAAGACCAATGATTCTTCACACCCTTCCAAGATGAAGAAGATCAAAGGTGAAGAAAGGGAACAAGATGTTGTCTATTTTGCATGTGGAAATAAGGGCCACTGGAAGAAACAATGCACCTATCTAAATAATCAAGGGGAATATTCATGTGAATTTTCTATTGAGAGCAATTTATCTATTTCTACAAATTAGGTATTAGATACAACTTGTGGTGCTCACATTTTTATTAAAATATAGGAACCAAGTAGATCCAAAAAAATTGACTAAGGGGAGGTAGATCTACAATCATCCAACAGATCTAAACTTGCTGGAGTAGCTATCATGGACTAAGACCTCACATTGCCGACTTGAATGATCTTGGTTTTAAAGGGTTGTTATTATGTTCCTTCAGTTACCAAAAACATTATTTCTGTATCCATACTGGATAAAGATTGAATCATTTTCAAATTTGTAAATAAATTTTGATTCTTTTATAAATATAGAATTTGTTATGGTAAGACACATTTACATAATGGTCTTTGCGTATTGGATTACATAAACCAAGTAATTGAAATAAATAATGAAGTTACTTCACATGATTCATACCACACCCAACCTCGGCATCACCAGCTAGGTCATGTAAATGAAAAATTCTTGACAAAATTACATCAATATGGATATTTAGATTCTTTAAAAATAAAACCACTTGGTGTATGCCATGCATGTTTATAAGGAAAAATGACCAAAGTCCCATTTAGTGGGAAAAGTGAAAGGGCTAAAGTGATTCTTGAATTAATTCATACTGATCTGTGTGGAACATTTCCTATTGAAGAAATTTATGGGTACTCATACTTCATAACTTTTATTGATGATTTTAGTAGATATGGATATATTTACTTAATGAGGTATAAGTTGGATTATTTTGATAACTTAAAGTAATACAAGAATGAAATTTAGAACCATCTTGGTAGAAAGATTAATAAAATTTTCTTAGACTGTAGTGGAGAATATCTTAATCAATACTTCATTGATTACTTATGAGAGTTTAGGATCCTATCCCAACTCACTCCTCCTTACACGCCTCAGTGGAATGATGTAAGAGAAAGGTGGAATAATTTTTTTTGGATATGGTGAGATCAATGATGAGTCATGGAAGTATTTCATTATCCTTTTGGGAATATGTGTTACAAACAATGACACACATACTAAACCAATTACCAACTAAATTGATAAATGGTATTCCATATGAATTTTGGAGTGGAAGAAAAACCATGTTATTGAATTTACATGTGTGGGGAGGTGAAGCGTTTGTTAAATCCTCTTCAGGTAACAAACTTGCACTCAAAGGCACAAAGTGTACCTTTATAAGATACCCTAAGGAAACAAGGGGATATTACCTATACGAACCCTTGAAAAAAAAATTTATAGTGGAAAGGCATTCCATATTGTTTAAGAGGGAGAACATCTCCAAAAGAGATAGTGGAAGAGAGATAAACTTTGATGAAGTTGAGGCTCAAGGCACACAAGAGTTGTTACAGGATCAGATTCCACAAAGCCTTGTGGAAGAAGAAACTATTCCAAAGACTCAAAAACTACGTAGTAGTATAAGAGAGGTTAGAGAACTAGAACGATATGGTTTTCTAATTACCGAGGATGGTGACTCATTATTAGTTGATAATAATGACCCTCGAACCTATAAGGAAGCAGTAAGAGGCATAGATGTTTCCAATGGGAAAGAATCCAAGAATTATGAAATAAATTCCATGTACCAAAACCAAGTCTATATTTTGGTAGATCCTCCAGTGGATATAAATAATGTTGGTTTCAAATGGGTATTCAAGAAGAAAATGGACATGGAAGGACAAATCAATACCAATAAGGCTTGAATGGTTACAAAAGGGTTTAAACTACATCAAGTAATTGACTACAATGAAACCTTTTCACTAGTTGTAATGTTGAAATCCATTATAATTCTATTTTCTATTAAGAATTACCATGACTATGATATTTAGAAAATGGATGTCGAAACATCCTTTTTTAACAGGAACCTTCACGAAGATGTCTACATGAAAAAAACTGAAGGGTTTGTGAATCTAAAAGATTCCAATAAGATATGCAAGTTGAAAAAAAATCCATTTATGGTTTAAAAAAAGCATCCAGGTCATGGAACATTAATTTTGATGAAGCCATAATAGAATTTGGTTTTATAAAGAATGAATGTGAGACTTGTGTCTACAAAAAATTTAGTGGGAGTGAAGTCATTTTCTTAATAATATATATTGATGAAATATTACTTATTGGAAATGAAATACCAGTCTTATAGTCCGTTAAGTAATGGTTGAATAAATGATTTTATAAGAAAGACTTTGGTGAGACAACATGTATTATTGGGATAAAGATCCATCATGATAGATCTAAGAGGTTGGTCGACCTAAGTAAAATTAAATATGTTGACAAAATACTGAAGAGACTCATTATGGAATAATCCAACATGGGATTGTTGCGAGCATCACATGGCATTCATATTTCCAATAAAATGTGTCTTGAGACCTATGAGGAAATAAATATAATGTAAAGGATTCTATACGCATTAGCGATTAGGTCAATCATATATTCCATTATATGTACTTGGCTAGATTTCACCTATACATTAAGTACATTAGGCAGATATCAAGTTGATCTAGGTGACCACTATTGGATGACAGTCAAGACTATCCTTAAGTATCTGATGCATACTAAGGATATGTTACTATTTTATGGGGGATATTAGGAACTAGTCATCAAAGTATATGAATATAATAGTTTCCAAATTGATAAAGATAACATGAAGTCACAAATGGGATACATCTTCACTTTGACTATTTGTGCTATGAGCTAGAAGAGCTCAAAGTAGGTTGTGGTCAAAAATTCTATAACATAGTTTGAGAATATTACTACTTCTGAGGAAACTAAAAAAGTATATTGGATTCACAACTTCATCCAAGATCTTGATGCAGTAGCAAGCAGTAAAGATCCCATCACGCTCTATTTTGATAATACTACAGTGGTGTCTCTCCCAAAATATCCAAGGTCACATCAGCATACAAAGCACATACTTCAGAAGTATTAAATATTGAGGAATTTTTCTTAGAGAGGTGAGGTTGCATTGAATAGTATTTCCACATAATACAATGTGGAAGACCCATTAACTAAAGCCTTGACTCAGTAGATACATGATTATCATGTGAGGTCCAGCGAACTGAAATCCGTATGTAGTTGGATCTAGTAAAATTTAGAGTTTATTAGAGTTGGTGTCCTAGAATCAAATATTTTTACTTTTATTACATGAATATTTGACGTATTAAATATTAAATTAAAAATACTTTTACAAATTGTTCATTGTTCTGCATGAATTTAATGTAATAATGTCCTAGAGTATTTATCGCATTGATAAGGTCATTTTAGTTCCCCGCTATGATGAGAACCTTGAAGTGCTAAGACAATATTCTTAATATAGTTTTGTGGTTGGATAAAATACTATGATGGGACACATAGTATATAGATCATCAAGAGTGAGTACTCATAAGAAGATGAGACTTCTTCCCATGAATTTCCCACTTGTTAATCACTAAGATGAGAGATTTTGAGAACAGACCCACCAGTAGTAATTTTGCATGTTTTGGTGTCGTCGAATATTCCTATTTGCAAGCATGTGTAATGATCCTTAGACTTTAAGATTACCATTAATGCATTTCATGACTTGCGCACTTAGATTTTCTGACAAAACCCATTACGCCATATATTGGTAGGAAGTAGGGTATGTTGAGTGCGTCATTAATGACATGTTAATAATGGATAATTCAAGGAAGGATTTGTACCTTCCATATTTATAGAATTAGATATCTCAACCCTTTGATTGAAATAGTACCACCCCCCTAAATTCCATGGCCATGGTGTAACGACAAGTTTATTTCAGATAGTAAAATAATGGTGTATCGAACATATAGGTTGATAACACCACCATAAAACCTGCTTGATGAGATATTGTGATAAATAGATTATATTACACAGTGAGCATTCATATGTGGTTTTCTTTGTTCTGACTTTAAGTTGTTTCTCTTGGGTTCCTTAACCCATTGCTAGACAGTAATCTAAAACTTTAGGCAAGCCCGCCTAATGCCAATGATAATGAATCCTAAAGGGTCACACACTAAGTGTTTCTGTTGGTCTCGATTAAATTCTATTAGAATTTAATTAATGGAATAAATATTATTCTCAAGACTGAGGAATAATTTTATTCATGTTATATTGATCACATAAATTAAATAAATATTTATTCACCAGATTGTGAATAAAATATATTTATTTATTTTATTGAATATTAAATAAATATTTATTTACTAGTTTTTGAATAAAATATTTATTTAATAGAATTAAATATTTATTCGGGTGTTCAATAAATGTAAGAGGAGTTCGAATAGACCAATACAGTGTCTAGTGATAAAATAATTATTTACGAGCCCATAAATATTATTTATCAATTTTGTGTAAGTTGGCGCATCAAAAAATAATAATAATAATAATATTATTATATGGAATTTTATTTCATTAATGGTTATAATTATATTTAATGGCTGTTATGAAATTAAATTTTGTAACCAAAATCCCAAATCTATAAATAGATGGCTATGTATATTGCATAAAGAATTTGAAACCAATTCCAAGTTTGGTAATATAGAAT
The DNA here is from genome assembly GCA_963277665.1 of Viscum album. Taxonomy (NCBI): domain Eukaryota; kingdom Viridiplantae; phylum Streptophyta; class Magnoliopsida; order Santalales; family Viscaceae; genus Viscum; species Viscum album. The sequence continues at coordinate 353,007,794 of OY728123.1, forward strand.
TGTTGCACACAATGAATTCTATCTCAAATCCTCCTCCTCTCTCCCTCTCAAGAATGATAAAACCAAGAGAAAATTTCTTGAAGACTGAAGACCGAGTGATCAAGAATGAATAACGCAAGACATTTGATTCTCCGCACTAACACCTAGAGAATGAGTGGCGTTGCTCTGAGACCAATGGAGCATGTGTGGATCACTACTAGAGGGATTATACCCATGGATTTTCATAAGTGCAATGAAGGGAATCCAGAAAGGCCTTTCAGGATGAACAACGGTCATCATTAAATAAATTAATTATAAATTTGACGTGCAAGATCATTGATCTTGGTTTTAGGCAATGATAAATTAAAGAAATTTTAATATATATCCCTCCACCACAATGCTTCCACTATGCCCGAAACCAAGAAACCCCTTTGGGTAAAAATCAATGTGAGTGACCAACCATATCCATGAAATGATCAAACAAGAAAGAGTATTGGTCATAATATATGTTGGATTATCATGATTATTAACATTGCTCATAATAATATCTCCACAAAAAATAACATCCCTCACAAAATGATATCGTACATCAATGTGATTTTGTAAGACCCCTTATTTTACAAGTATATTCCTCTTGAGTTTTGGTTGAGCCTATTTTAATTGAGTTTTCTTTTCTTAAATCCTTGATGGTAGATCCTTTTCTTTGGGGGTGGAGATATTTTGATTAGGAAAATGACCTAACATTCAGGGATTTATGTTTGTTTGAATTAATAGAGTCTAGGTATGAATGTGTCAAGGGATTATGAGTGTTTTACATGGTTTTTAAGGATTCATAGTTGGTCCAAGGTTTTACTACAGTTTTTTGGATGAAAGCTGTTAGCAGGGAGATTTCACATCATAAACATTTATATGACATGAATCCATTGCTGGGCACAAGCCGTGAACTGGTTTAGAGTGTGAAATGGTTACACATTGTGAAACTAGTTCATGTTTTGAAATGGTTAATCAATGTTATTTTAACCCTATATGATGTGTTTTTCATAGTATTTTATAAATCAAGAATTTCATGTTATAAAAGGGTTTCAAGTCTTGAATATCTTAGGATCATCGATTTTAAACCACGCTGTGTGTATGATTTTATTTCATCCACTATGAATCCTTCTATATAAAGTCCTAGGGAGAATCCAGGAAATTTTTGAGTGATTCCTTCCCTTCCAGACATCTCAATTAAGCATTTAATATCTGGTGAGTTCCTTCACTTTGGTTTTCCCCTTACTTATGCATTTTCTCAATTATCATGGTGTAATCTCTTGATCTCCATTGAATCTGGTTTTGATTTTGTTGTTAAGTTATCTAGGTTTTACTTGTGATCATCATCACCTTCATTCTTTATTAGCATCATCTGTTGAAAGCATTGCTTCGATCTCCAGATAAAGGTAGGCAGTCTAGAAAAAAAAACCCTATAGTCTATTTCTAATTATTTAAGTATATGTAATATTGTGTGATTTCTCCAAAAAAATGTTCACATTAACTAATAGAATAATAGGTGATGATAATAATGTGTTGTACAACACCTTATATCCCTTTGAATACCATAGTTTTGTGACCTATATTGCGTCTACCCATTGGGTGAGCCTACCCTTGAACAATAATTAATTTTCTAACGGATTAAAATATTATTTAGTATGACATGAGACCTCATGTGATTGCTGGTGATAGATTGAACTTGGAAAATGGATTATTTTTTTATTGTAATGACTGGTGAAAATTTGATATGATATGGGTGAGTACAATGGTATGATAACGACTTAAGATATAATTTGATAAATGAAAGGGGTAATGGAAATACAAATGGAAATTGGATGAATTGGACATTGTGTATTATGATGTTATGTTGTGTTATACTGGCCGTTTTGACATGAGTTATGATTTATAATGAAATACTCGTATAAAGGGCTTTCCCTGATTATGCTGAAATGCTTATATAAATGGATTGGCCCGGTTATGTTGTAATGATTATAGAGATTGGCACAATTATACCGAAATGATTATATAAAGGGATCGACCTAGTCATGCTTAAATTATTATAACAAGGGATGACCTGGTTATGCTGAAATGATTATATAAAGGGCTTGGCTTGGCTATGTTGTAATGTTTATAGGGATTAACCCGATTGTGTTAAAATACTTATATAGAGGGATTTTACCATTTGTGTGACTATCCCATGGACTTGTAGTTATGGTTGGAATGATTATTCTACATGCTCAGATATATTATGGTATAGTTCCAAAGTAGGTTGATTATTGTATTGTATTAATTGATTAATTAATACACCTGTTATCTCTTTATTTCATGCACTTATTATCAGAAAATATTTTCTTAGACATGGTGGTGTAGATCTACTAAGTTTTACTCACACCCTATTTAGGCTGTAGTTTGGTATCTAAGAAGATTGCATGGATACTAGTTTGGACAATGTCAAGGGACCCGGTTGTTGGCTGTTGTTTGCTGGATGGGTTGAAGCTTGGAGATGGGATCGACTGGGGATTTAGGATCAGGGTATTTTGATTTTTTTTTTCAACTTGTTCTTTTATCTGTATGACTTCCATCATATCATTTAGTTATGTTCCAGCCTGACATTACATGGTTCATTATTATTTGGTTTACTTGGTTTATCACTTACCTTCTAGTTGTACAATGTACTATTTATTCTATTTCTTTTACTATTATATTTGTTTATTTCTACTATATTTAAACTCTATATCAGGGGGTATAGTCTCCCCACTATGTCTTTTACACCCCCGCTACTAGTTGGTAGCCTCTAGTGTACGAGGAGGCGCTCTTGAGGTCTGGTAACCAACCTGGTTTGGCCACATGAGAGAGTGTCAGATTGGGAGATGTTACAAAGTGGTATAAGAGCATTAAGTTTTCATTTTTGTTGATTTACTATTTGGGAAAGGTAGAAAGGAGTCTAGTATGTTTTAGGACTTGGTAATGAGGTTGTGAATGAGAGTATCTAACCCATGTACAATGGACAATTCGAGTGCCCAGGGATGAGATTGTTTTTCATGATGCTCGCTTGTTACGGTTGATATTATTTCACCCTTGGTGATTCACATGTGTTATGATGTTATTGTTTCTTGAGATTTATACTTGTGGCCCGATATGATGTTGGATGAGTATGCATGCATCATGATAGGAACATAGGGATATATATTGACATGAACTATTCATGATAGGGATATATTTATTTCAAGTGATATATTTTACTATAAGAACTGTGAAATGAGATCTGTGTTATATCTAATAAAAAAGGGAATAAATTAACTATTATGTCATTCCAATTCACTTGTTAATCCATGTTTAGATAGAACATGAGACATTGGTTCTATGTTTTTGTCACCTATTGAAGTTTACCTTGATGTCATCCAATTTTCTATGGTGTGCGTTTGTCTTTTAGAGAAAATTCCTCCTTGTTATCTTCGAATTGAACATCAGGAGAGAGGAAATCAACATGCTCCTAATACAGCTGAACTAAATATTCCTGTAGATCCTAAGGATTAGATAGATTTTCTTCTTCGTGATATATTCCTGAGGGTCATACGATCCATGGAAAGGGATACTATTTTCACCATACCTTTGATGTCTAAGATAACGAGTAAGTTTCAGCTACAAAATCTACCTATGTTCACTGGGGAGGGAGGACCCCAAGAATTTGAGTTCTAGATTGAGTCAGTCTAGAAAATCTTCAAGAACCTCAAGACACCCACAAATAGGAGAGTGATTCTTGTTTCATACATGTGTTGTGGACTATCCAAACATTGGTGGGACACTTTAGAGAAATATGGGAATCAAGAGTATTTATCATGGAAGGAATTCAATGTGAAGTTTCTGAGTTACTTCCACCATAAAACATTGAAGGATAAAAAGTCTTGAAAGTTCATGCACCTGAAATAGGAGATCTTGTCAGGGATAGATTACATCATATGTTTCACTGAACTCTATCACTTTGATACATCCACAACAGTTGATGATATCTCTAGGGTGAGATGCTTTCAGGATGGTCTTCATTAGGAGATTAGGTCACAGGTGAGAATTTTTCACTTGAGTACCTTTTCATACATTATGGATCGGTCTCTCATAATATAAAGAAATATAAGAGAGGACCCAAGAATTAGCTAAGATTATTTAGTATAGAGGAAATGGAGATATTCTTCTGGTGGAAAAAAGTGCTACTAAAATAGTTATTACTAAGGAAATAACAGGCAGAGTAGTTAGGGTAATGGGAATCCATCTCAGGACTGTGTTTCATTTCAATGCTATTAGTGTGAAAATTTTGGCCATAAGAGGACTCAGTGTATGTAATCTGATTTGGAGTGCCATTCTTGTGGTAGGTTGGGTCACCATTATAGATTTTTTGGGGCATGCAACAATAGAGTAGTGTCATGGGATTAGGATAGGTCCTAGAGTTTGGAAAGGACTCATCTACCACTTAGAAGATTGGTAGCTAGAGTTCTATTGGACATTCAAGTCGAGGTAGGGGGTGTGGTACTATAGTGAAGGAGAGGAAATACCAAGTAGATGGAATATCATAGGGGAGTCATACAGGATCCCAAGGTAGAGGGGAAAGTCAGCTGCACACTATATAGTCTACTCCGGCTAGTTTGGATGTAGGACCTTCTACCGTCAGAGGTACGATTCTTGTATGATATAATTTAGATTGTATTTTATTTGATAAAATAGAATCACATTCCATTATATAAATGTTTTGGGTTTGGTTGTGGAAAGTTTGGATGGTGTTTTGACCGTTGACACAACATTGAGAGTACGTTCAGAGAATATCAAATGTTGTAAGACATATTCACTAGAAATTAGTGGTTACCATTTATTTTGGGAACTGTTTGTGCTAGAAATGATAGGTTTTAATTTTATTTTAGATATGTATTGGTTAGTTATATACCAATATCATATCAATTGTTATCAAAGGATACTTACCTTCTTATTACTGAAAGGAGAAAACTACTTTTACCAGGGTGAGTGGAATCTTCAGGCTGTTCATGTAGGACAAATTCAGTGCAGATTGGATTGCATCATGGATCAGATAGAAGGTATTTCTATAGATTATGGTGGAATGTAGTCGGATAATTTTTCTCCAATGGTGGAACATTTTTAGGATGTATTTCCTAAAGAGTTATAGAGCTTACCACCTGAGTGTGAAATCGAGTTCACAATCGAGTTGGTGTTAGGAGCATAGTCAGTTTCTATCCCACCGTATAAGATGGAACCAGTAGAGATTTTGGAATTGAAGGTTTAGTTGTAAGATTTGGAATATAAGGGTCTCATACATCCTAATAAATCACCTAGGGGTTCTACAGTTCTTTTCTATAAGAAGATAGATGGGACTTTGCACTTGTGTGTAGACTATTGTGTATTGAACAAAATGAAGGTCAAGAACTGGTATCCCCTTCCATGAATCGATGATATATTCAATCAGATGATTGGTTAACAAATTTTCTATAATACCCCAAGGTTTTTAAAATAAATATAGAATTAAATTTTATAATATATCCATTAAAACACAACTTTTCCTCTTCTATGTTTTGAATTTCAAAAAATGGTCATCTAGAGTTGTGTTCAGTAAGTCATTTGGAGTCCGATATAACAAACTTGATTTTTTAGTAAATAGTAACATACCCTTATGAATAGTAATATGACCCTAATGAATAGTAAATTTTATTATTATTTTATTTTCTTAAGGCTAGAAGATAATAACATCTTGGTTAATTTTTCATTGTGATAAAGAAGTAGTTGTAGAATTAGAACTGTTAATTTTTGAATTAAGTATGCTTTTATTTAAAAGTTAAATTAATAATATTTAGAAAATTATTTTTCAAAAATGGACTTCAGTTTTTAATTCTACACGTCGAAAAATTGTAGGGGTGAATTTTTGGGATTTTTCTGAAATTCTAGAATTTTTGATGAATAGTAAAATACGATAAATGCTAAATACTTGATTTACTGCATCATAGGTGATGCAAGGATGATGTAAGACCACTTGGTTCAAACTCACATGCCATTATTACTATTAGGGGTCACATGAAACAATAATATTCGTTGTCTTGAGAGAAATAATAAAATAATGAATTAAATATTCAAAATTTACCCCTCTCCTCCACTATAAACCCCCCCACTACCTCTTCTCTTCACACCTCTAAGCCTTGAAGCTCCTCAAAGTTCTGCCCAATTACCCTTCCATAGTCACTACCCACGACCAGGAAGCTCTTAGTCTTTCCAAAAGATCAAAACCCCTTCCTTTAAGGAGTTTCTCAAGGAGGTTATTTCAAGAGGTAAATCACCCTTCTTTCTCATTTGGTTTTATTTCAATTTACCTACTTTTGTTATCCTCTCCTCTCCTCCTCTTTCCAAATGATCATGATAACTCCAGAAACATATATATACTGGATTTATATCATGTTAATGGAATAAACATCATAAATATTCTTACTCCCTCAATTTTATTTGATAAACGAAATCGTCGTCCATGCGGTTTCGATTTATAACCTTCGTGGATGGAAAAGTTTCGTTCTTAAATTTCTTCTTCATTAATGGTCATGAAACCATATTCATGGTTGATCCAAACTGTAATATATGTTTTATAACCTAATTAATATCCGGGAACCATAATATGTACATATAATTAAGTTATATGACAAAACTAGTTCATAATATTCCAAATACCGCCGAATAATTGAATTGGTAGTCATCTAATGATTCATCCTCATTCCATGTAACCAAATGATAAAAATTACCATTATCAATTATTTATGTTCATTAATAATATATAATTACAATCCTAGAGATTTATAACCTTTCCACATGAACTTCATTACATAAAAACAAGTGAACCGAATATGAAAATAAAGGAAACGAACACTCTAGAACGACAGAATTCAATACAATAACTTGTCAATAAAGAAATAAATGAACTAAACGGAATTATGTTAAACTAAATAAATGTATAATAGGTTCTGAAATAAGTTATTAAAAATATAATTTCATATTACAGGATCTTAATTACAAGATAGGAACACGTTTGGAATTAAGGTAAGGGTTTTTTCACCCGAACTTCCATTTTCATTCGGGATATTTTCATTGTCTAAATACCTCAATGAAATTCTTATGTATTATTATGTACTCCTCATATATTCTGTGTGAGTATCATATATATGTTTAAAAACCATAATACTTCCTTATTTTATGGGTAGTTACACATTTTAAAAGGAACTTTCAAAATTGTTTCCAAAATACAAGCCCAATTCAAGGGAATTTATCAAATTCTTACATATTTTCAAGGGCACTATATAATCTTTTTTTGGAAACCATTATATTTATAAAATCACTAATTTTATTATGAAAATACTATCTTACTTCACTTCTAGTTTTATACAAATATTTTTCCAAAATAACTCTTATTTTCAAAATAAAAGAGTATTTATCTCCAGAATTGCTTAATGATTTTATAAGAGTGTTTTCATCTAATTCAACACTCTTGTTGATTCCATGGTATTATTGGGTTTAATAATTTATGAAGTCATCTACCATATTTGATTTAATGGTTTATGACTGACTCTCTTGTGGATGATCTATCCTAAAACCATTCACCATATTACTCGGAATGGTTAGTGTTTTATGTTTAATGATTGGGGAAAGACAATTACATTTCATATGATAGTTTAAATATGAATGTATATACTGTTTATGTTGATCCCCACTAATATGAGGAATGAATTGGACTTATTATGTGATAGGTGGGGCCCGTTGTAGCCTCTCGATGCATCGGTAGGTCTCATGAGACAAATAGACGTGGAATTGGCCGAGGCCTTTCCCAATGTGATATGGATTTTGGCCGAGGCCTTAATCACTAGATGTCTTGGCTGAGGCCATGAAAAAATGTTTCAGAATGTCCGGAATACACACTTCCCTCATTATGAAGCTAGTAATTGAAATTTCATGTGGTTATTCAACTAGTAGAATACCCATGATTATGTTTTATTCAGCTCATATTTCTGCCATAATGTGTTCAAGTTTATTATTAAAGGCACGTGTTTTCAATAATTCATCATGTCTAATGTTTATATTATCTTCCTCTGTATTGCTTACTATTACTGAGCATTTGAGCTCACCCTTTCTTATGTTTCATTTTTCTCAGGATACGAAGAAGTAAATTATGAATGACATGCAAGCATAATCTAGGAGACATGATGTTGCTAGTGGAATAAATTAGTGTTTTTTTCCCTTCATGTTGTAATGATCAACTTATGTATGTAACTTGTTTCCAATAATACTAAACTACTTGGTCCTTCAGGATTTGTATTCCTTGTATGCATGCCAACATAATCAAATAAGGCACCGACTCTGGGAAATCGGGGTCGGATCCTTACAGTTGGTATTAGAGGAATTTTGGTAGAATAATTGGAAACTAGATTTAGAAAACATAGAATTAGGGAAGAGTACCTAAGATAGTCTTTGAGGATATACATACAATAACTTCCTGGTATTTTGGTAAGAAATAGATTATGTAGATCTTTCAAGAAATACATCCCTGTTTGGATACGAGCAGGTAGAGGCGGCTCTGGAACAGGTGTATCTAGGGGTAAAACCCAAAAACACCACTTTGAGCTAGACTCGAATGAGAACATGTGCATGACAACGGGCCTTGCTGCACTCTTGGTTATGACACTCCTGGGGGATATTCTTAAGATAATTTAAATTTTCTTTACAAGACATTATGAATGATTGAAATGTAAAATATTCCTCAAAGAAACCATATTTATGAATATGGGATTAGCCATTCGTAGGATCTCAATTTTTTCTAAGTATTTTGTTAAGTTAAGATTATACATTATGATTCATAACCTAATCTAGTGTATTCCATTATCTAGATATGGCACCTAGTGGACGGAATGAAAATCGCACGAATGCACGTGTCCCCTGTAGGGATTTTCCTCTGACGCATGATAATGATGTTGGCTCTGGTGATGTGACTGGTGATGAGCAACTCATAAATATACTGGCGAAACTTACTCAGGTTATGAATAATAACCTTACCTGTATGGAGCATCCAGATCCACCACTTAGAGGTGCCATGCTATATCTCTTTAAGAGACAACATCCTCCATAATTCAACGGGACTACAAACCCATTTGTAGCAGAGCAGTGTATATGTTCCCTTGAGAAGATATTTCTTGCTTTGGGATGTAATGAAAGAGAGAAGGTTTTCATGGAAATATATTGTCTATCAGGAGATGCAGATCAGTGGTGGTCATTAATCCAAAACACAATAGAGGAGGAAGAGATAGAAGATATGGAATGGAGGGATTTTAAGGAAATCTTCTTAGAAAAATATTTCCCTCGTGAGCAGCGAGCAGATATGGAGAGACAATTCTTGAATCTGAGGCAGAAGGAAGGTGAGAATTTTTCAAGGTACGAAGCTAACTTCACAAGATTAGAAAGACATGCTGTAGACTACATACAAAATCCAAGGAGAAAAATTGATCGATTATTTTATGGCCTAAATCCATTCCTCTAGTGGACACTGGTCTCTCAAAGTTTTTCATCATATGAGGATATAGTTTCACATGCCATCAAGACAAAAAAACAATTCTATAAGTCTTATGACTTTGAGGAAAATCAAGAAAAGAAGAGGGCTACCGAAAACCCTAGAAAAGGAAATAAGGAAACGGGGAAGAAGGTAAGAGTTGAATTTCCACCATGTGACAATTGTGGAAAGAAACACCCTGGTGCATGCCTAAGAGGAAAAGGAGTATGTTAAAAATGTGGTCAGAAGGGCCATCTTGCTGGTGATTGCAAAGGGAAGAAGGAAGCCAATGATGTTCAATGCTATAGTTGTCGAGAAATGGGACACTATACTAATGATTGTCCAAAATGTCAAGGAAATATGCAACAGAGAAGGACAAGGGATCAGGGACAAGCTTATGCAATCACAACTGCAGAGGTTGAAGTTCCTAATGACGTGGTGGCGGGTACTTTAATTATTTTCTCAAGTTTAGCCAATGATTTATTTGATTCTAGATCATCGCATTGTTTCATATCTTCCCAATTTGCTAAAAAAATTATATATTTCCAATTTGATTTAACAAGGGAGTTTTCAGTCAAAACTCCTAAGGGAAGTATCATTACTACAAAGTTCTGTGAATCAGTTCCCATTGAGGCATATAAATGTTCTTTATCTACTGATCTTATCATCATACCTATTATTGAATTTGATACAATCCTCGGTAAGGATTGGCATTCAGATCATGATGCAAAAATTTATTGTAAGAATAAGGAGGTTACAATTTTTGATGATGATGATAAAAAACTACTTATCTTTAGAGTAGAATCGTCACCACCTAATTCTTATCTAGATCCACCCCAGTAGCTCAACTAAATTCAATTATTAGGGAGGAAGAGAATGAAATAACTATGGGCGAGGAAAGGAATGTTCAAATAGAGGATGTACCTATTGTGAGAGAATATGTTGATGTGTTTCCCGAATATTTACCTGGACATCCTCCAGAATGAGAAATTGAGTTTTCCATTGATTTAATTCCTGGTTCAAGGCCCATATCGAAGACCCCTTATAGAATGGACACTGTGGAATTAGTGGAACTAAAGAAACAACTAGAGGAATTGAGTAATAAGGGATTTATTCTCCCTAGTGTTTCTCCATGGGGAGCCCCTGTCCTTTTTGTTAAAAAGAAAGATGGATCTATGAGGTTATGTATCGACTACAGGGAGATCAATGCTATAACAATAAAGAACAAGTATACCCTACCTCACATTGATGATTTATTTGACCAACTTCATGGAGCTTAATACTTTTCAAATATTGAACTTTGATCAGGATATCATCAGTTGAGTGTAAAGAAGGAAGACATTCCGAAAATAGTGTTTTGAACCAGGTATGAGCATTACGAGTTTACAGTAATGCCTTTTGGATTTTCTAATGCACCCTCTGTCTTCATGGATCTAATGAACAGAGTTTTCAAGGAATATCTCGATGATTTTGTAGTGATATTTGTTGATGATATCTTTCTATACTCCAAAAGCTACGAAGATCATGAAAATCACTTGTGTATTATCCTGAAGACTCTTAGAAGACATGAATTATATGAGAAGTTTATCAAGTGTGAATTCTGGATTTAGGAGATTTCTTTTCTTGGCCATATTGTCTCTAAGTATGGAATCTTAGTTGATCCTATAAAGAAAAAGGCAATTCAAGATTGTCCCACGCCAACAAACATAACCGAGGTACGCAATTTTATTGGCTTAGCAGGTTATTATCGGCAATTCATGCAGAATTTTGCCTGACTGGCTAACCTGCTAACGAAGCTCACATGTAAAGAGGTTAAATTTGTTTGGACAAAATATTGTGAAGAATGTTTCAAATAACTTAAGATAATATTATTCAATGCTCCTATATTGACTCTACCATTGGGGAATAACATGTTTGTTATTTATAGTGATGCTTCAAAGAAAGGACTTGGTTGTGTCCTTATGCAAAATGATAGGGTTATTGCTTATGCATCACGACAGCTAAAAATTCATGAGAAAAACTATACTAATCATGATCTTGAGTTAGCTGCTGTAATCTTTTCTTTGAAGATATGGATACATTATCTCTATGGTAAAAAATGTGAGATTTATACTGATCACAAGAGTTTGAAGTATATTTCTCATAGAAAGAACTCAACATGAGGCAAAGGAGATGGCTTGAACTACTCAAGGATTATTATTTAATGATACACTACCACCCGGGGAAGGAAAATAAGGTGGAAGATGCTTTGAGAAGAAAGGATCATGGAGTTTTGAATAAGATGAGATTTGAAAGGGATCCTATTTTCATGGATCTAGTAAAGATGGATATGGGAATAACCATGAAAGGTGAAACATCAATGTTTTTTCAAATGGTTACCAAACCATATTTACTAGAAAGGATAAAAAGTTTTCAAGCTAATGATGAGGAGTTTCAAAAGAAGATTAAAGCTGTGAATGATGGGAGATTGAGTGAATTCGTATATGAAGATGGAATTTTGAAATTTGGGAAGAGACTTTGTGTTCCCGATATACCTGATCTAAAAAGGGAATTGTTGGATGATGCTCATAGTTCCAATTTCTCTATACACCCTGGTAGCACTAAGATGTATAGAGATTTGAAGGAAAATTTTTGGCAGACAACATGAAGAGGGAGATTGCTGATTTTGTGTCAAGATGTATGGTTTTTCAACAAGTGAAAGCTGGAAGGCAACAACCTGGAAAATTATTGAAACCTCTTCCCATACCTGAGTGGAAATGGGATAATATCACGATGTAATTTTTCATGGGACTACCAAAGACTCCTAGAAGGAACAATGCAATATGGGTCATTATTGATTGTCTTACCAACTCAGCACATTTTCTTGCTATAAGAGAAGATCTACCACTTGAACGTCTAGAAAGACTATATATTAATGAAGTTGTGAGACTTCATGGAGTACCCCTATCGATTGTTTCTGATCGTGATCCATGTTTTACATCAAGATTCTGGAAAAGTCTTCAGAAGGCCCTAGATACTGATCTTCATTTGAGCACTGCCTACCACCCACAAACTGGTGGACAATCAGAACGGACAATTCAAACATTGGAAGACATGTTAAGGTCTTGTTCACTTGATTTTCAAGGCATGTGGGATCAGTATTTACCTCTTGTAGAATTTTCCTACAATAATAGCCTCCATTCAATTATATAGATGGAACCCTATGAAACATTATATGGGAGGCGATGTCGTACCCCAACTTGCTGGGATGATGTTGGTGAAAGAAAGATCGTGGGCCCAGAACTTGTTGAAGAAAAAATGGAAAAGGTGAAGATTATCCAGAACCATATCAAAATAGCTCAAAGTAGGAAAAAGAGCTATTCAAATAACTGAAGGAAGTATTTGAAGTTTCAAGAAGGTGATCACATTTTCTTAAAGGTATCTCCATGGAAGGGTATTATACGATTCAGTAAGAAGGGAAAGTTAAGTCCCAGGTACATCGGACCTTTTGAAATTCTGGACTGAATTGGAGCCGTAGCTTACCATTTGGCAATGCCGCCAAGTCTCTTTAAGGTTCACAATGTGTTACACGTGTCAATGTTAAGAAAGTACATGCCAGACCCAACACATGTACTCACTTATGATGAAGTGGAACTTGAGCCCGATCTATCCTACTGTGAGGAGACTATCAAGATTCTTGATACTAGAGAACAAGTATTGAGAAATCGGACGAATCGTCTGGTGAAGGTTCTATGGAGGAACCAAAATATGGAGGAAGCAACATGGGAGCCTGATGAGCTTATGTTAAAGACATACCCGAATCTTTTTAGGTTAAATTCTGTGAATTTCGAAGAAAAAATTTTTGTAAGGAGGGGAGAATGTAACACCCCAAGGTTTTGAAAATAAATATAGAATGAAATTTTATAATATAGCCATTAAAACACAACTTTGCCTCTTCTATGTTTTGAATTTCGAAAAATGGTCATCTAGAGTTGTGTTCAGTAAGTCATTTGGAGTCTGATAGAACAAACTTGATTTTTTTAGTAAATAGTAACATACCCTTATGAATAGTAATATGAATCATAATATGACCCTAATGAATATTAAAATTTATTATTATTTTATTTTCTTAAGGCTAGAAGATAATAATATCTTGGTTAATTTTTCATTGTGATAAAAAAGTAGTTGTAGAATTAGAACTGTTAATTTTGGAATTAAGTATGAATTTATTTAAAAGTTAAATTAATAATATTTAGAAAATTATTTTTCAAAAATGGAATTCACTTTTTAATTCTACACATCGAAAAATGGTAGGGGTGAATTTTTGGGATTTTTCTGAAATTCTAGAATTTTTGATGAATAGTAAAATACGATAAAATACGATAAATGCTAAATACTTGATTTACTGCATCATAGGTAATTAAAGGATGATGTAAGCCCACTTGGTTCAAACTCACATGCCATTATTACTATTAGGGGTCACATGAAACAATACTATTGGTTGTCTTGAGAGAAATAATAAAATATTGAATTAAATATTCAAAATTTACCCCTCTCCTCCACTATAAAACCCCCCACCACTACCTCTTCTCTTCACAAATATAAGCCTTGAATCTCCTCAAAGTTCTTCCTAGTTACCCTTCCCTAGTCACTCCCCATGAACAGGAATCTCTTAGTCTTGACAAAAGACCAAAAACCCTTCCCTTAAGGAGTTTCTCAAGGAGGTTATTTCAAGAGGTAAAGCACCCTTCTTTCTCATTTGGTTTTATTTCAATTTATCTACTTTTATTATCCTCTCCTCTCCTCCTCTATCCAAATGATCATGATACCTCCAGTAACATCTATATACTATATTTATATCATTATAATGGAATAACAATCATAAATATTCTTACTCCCTCCCTTTTATTTTATAAACGAAATCGACGTTCATGAGGTTCCAATTTATAACCTTTGTGGACGACGAAGTTTTGTTCTTCAATTTATTATTAATTACTGATCATGAAACCATATTCATGGTTTAACCAGACTATAATATATGTTTTATAACCTAATTAATATTCAGGAACCATAATATGTACATATAATTAAGTTATATGACAAAACTAGTTCATAATATTCCAAATACCGCTGAATAATCGAATTGGTAGTCATCAAATGATTCATCCTCATTACATGTAACCAAATGATAGAAATGACCATTATCAATTATTTATGTTCATTAATAATATATAATTCCAATCTTGGATATTTATAACCTTTCCACATGAACTTCATTACATAAAAACAAGTGAACCGAATATGAAAATAAAGGAAACAAACACTCCAGAACGACGAAATTAAATACAATAACTTGTCAATAAAGACATAAATGAACTAACCAGAATTATGGTAAACTAAATACATGTATAATATGTTCATAAATAATTTATTAACAAGTATAATTTCATATTCTAGGAGCTTAAGTACAATAGAGGAACTCGTTTGGAGTTATGGTAAGGGTTTTTTCACCCGAACTTCCATTTTCATTCGGGATACTTTCATTATCTAAATACCTCAATGAAATTCTTATGTATTGTTATGTACTCCTTATATATTCTATGTGAGTATCATATATATGTTGACAAACCAGAATCCTTCCTTATTTTATGGATAGTTACATGTTTTAAAAGGAACTTTCAAAATTATTTCTAAAATACAAGCCTGGTTCAAGGGAATTTCTCAAATTCTTACCTATTTTCAAGGGAACTCTATAATATGTTTTTGGAAACCATTATCTTTATAAAATTACTCATTTTATTATTAAAATACTATCTTAATTCACTTATGGTTTTATACAAATATTTTTCCAAAATAACTCTTATTTTTAAAATAAAAGAGTATTTATCTCCAGAATTGCTTAATGATTTTATAAGAGTGTTTTCATCTAATTCAACACTCTTGTTGATTACATGGTATTATTGGGTTTAATAATTTATGAAGTCATCTAACATATTTGATTTAATGGTTTATGACTGACTCTCTTGTGGATGATTTATCCTAAAACCATTCACCATATTACTCGGAATGGTTAGTGTTTTATGTTTAATGATTGGGGAAAGATAGTTACATTTCATATGATAGTTTCAATATGAATGTATATGTTGTTTATGTTGATACCCACTCATATGAGGAATGAATTGGACTTATTATGTGATGGGTGGGGCCCACTATGTCCCCTCGATGCATCAGTAGGTCTCATGAGACAAATAGAGGTGGAATTGGCTGAGGCCTTTCCCAATGTGATATGGATTTTGGCCGGGGCCTTAATCACTATATGTCTTGGCCGAGGCCATGAAAAAATGTTTCAGAATGTCCAGCATATGAACTTCCCTCATTATGAAGCTAGTAATTGAAAGTTCATGTGGTTATTCGACTAGTAGAATACCCATGATTATATTTTATTCAGCTCATATTTCTCCCATAATGTGTTCAAGTTTATTATTAAAGGCATGTGTTTTCAATAATTCACCATGTTTAATGTTTATATTATCTTCTGCTATATTGCTTACTCTTACTGAGCATTTGAGCTCACCCTTTCTTATGTTTCATTTTTCTCAGGATATGAAGAAGTAAATTATGAATGACATGCAAGCACAATCTAGGAGACATGATGTTGCTAGTGGAATAAATTAGTGTTGTTTTTCCCTTCATGTTGTAATGATAAACTTATGTATGTAACTTGTTTCCAATAATACTAAACTACTCGGCCCTTCAGGATTTGTATTCCTTGTATTTATGCTAACTTAATCAAATAAGGCACCGAATCTGGGCAACTGGGGTTGGGTCCTTACATTTTATCTAAGATTAACTTGAGATTAGGGTTTCATTAGTTGAGATTGAGACCATCAGACATACCTCATACTTATTTTTGGAGGAGGTATGTCTTTTATGAGTTCATGGTGATGCCATTTAATTTGACTAATTCACCAATGATATTCATGGCCTTGACGAATCATATCTTTAATCCTTTCCTAGATCAGTTTATTGTGATTTTAATCGATGAAAAATTAGCGTACTACCAGACAATAGATGATCGTGCCCAACATCTTGACATATTCATGAGTAAATTTAGAGGGAATAGTATCAAATGTTGGTGTATCAGTGGACCTAGAGAAATATAAAGTTGTGTTATCTTGGGAGTGACTCAAGAATGTATTTGACATTTAGAGTTTTCTAGGTTTAGCAGGTTATTATTGGCACTTAATCTAGGACATCTCCTATATGGAAGAACTAATGTATGGGCTGAAAAGAAAAGGGGTGATGTTTATTTAGTTAGATTCTCATGAGAGAGATTCTTAGGATATGAAGTAAAGGTTGAACTAAGTACCAATATTCACCTTACCTATGCTGGGTAAGTCATATACTGTGTACTGTGACATATAAGAAGTTGGACTCAAAGAAGTTCTGATGCAGGAGGATCAATTGATTACTTATGTCTCTAGACAGCAGACCGCTCGAGATGAATTATCATACTCATGATCTGGAGTTAGGGGTAAAGGTACATGCCCTGAGATTTTGGAGGCACTATCTTTTGGGTGAGAGGATTTTAGTGTACATGGACCACAAGATCCTTAGGTACATCTTTTCTTAGCAGGACCTAAACCTTCAGTAGAGGAGGTGGGTCAAGTATCTATAGTATTTAATATTTGATCTAGATTATAAACTGAATAAGGGAAATTTTTTTTCCAATAACTTATCCATAATATATAGATGAAGAAATTGAGGGAGTCTTATGGTGATTGGAGGATTCTTACACTCTTTGCAAACATGCATCTATATGTTCAGGAGTCCTATATATGAGTTTCTCTGACTTCGTCATCTGTTATACCCTTGATTTTGGAAGGGATAAAGACTAAATATTTATCTAATTGGTATGGATTAACTTTGGGAGACATATTATATAATGGGGATCCACCATAAATATAGTATCTTGGTAGTGGAAATTCCCTTCTTTTCTATGGATGGGTATGGGTTCCTATAGGCTTGCGCAAGGAGTTGATGAGAGAGTTTCATGCTTCTAGATGGGTGGTACAACAAGGTCTAACAAATATGTATCATGGCCTCCATACATAGTATTGATGGCCTGGAATGAATAATTAGGTATTGAGATTCATGACGAGATGTTTCACCTGTTAGTAGGTGAAATCCAAGCATCAGAGGCCTGATGGGTTGTTGCATCCCCTACCCATTCTGGATTGGAAATGGGATGACGTTACTATGAATTTTGTGATAGGGTTAACCAAGAAACCACACAAGAATGATTTAATATGGACGATCTTAGATCAAATGATGAAGTTAGACCAGTTCTTTCATATTAGGTAGACCTTCACTATTGATGATCTAGGTAGCCTTTACATGCGTGAGATAGTTTGGGTAATATGGTGTTCCAAGGAATATAATTTCTAACAAAGATCCTCATTTAAAATCTCTATTCTAGAAGAGTCTTAAGAAGGATCTAGGATCACATAATATTCTGAGAACAACCTATCATACATAGACTAATGATCAATCTAAATAGACTATTCTGATTCTGTAGGATATGTTGCGAGCCTATGTTTTGGATTTCAATGGTTCATGGGAATGACATTTAGAACTAGTGTAGTTTTCTTTTAATAAAATATTCCAAGAATCAATCCAAATGGAACCTTTTTAGGATTTGTATGAAAGTTTATTCCGTTCAACCATTTTTTGGTTGGATGTAGGTAGGTCAACGCTTGTAGGACCTAGTCTAGTTCATGAGACTTTTGAGCAGGTTCAATTGATCAGGAGGTGGTTGGTGACTACATAGATCAGGCATGAATATTATGTTGACTAGTAGCCTTTGGAGTTTTAGGTGGGTCATCATGTTTTTCTTTAGGTTTCACCTAGGTTGGGGTAACACCGTATAAGGAAATAGGGAAATCTAGCACCCAGGTTTGTCGTGTCATTCAATATAGTGGAAAGGTTTGTTCTAGTGGCATACTAATTGACACTTCCACAATGTTTTAGTACCATGAATAACATGTTTCATGTATCACAACTTCATAGATATCATATTGACCCTTATCACATGACATAAATTGATGAACTCAAGCTTGGTGTAGATGCGTCCTTTGAGGATCATCCGATACAGATTGTGGACCATAGTGTGAAGTATCTCTAGGGAAGGACTATACCTATAGTTTGAGTGTTGTGGTATCATGGGCATGTTCAAGAGGAAACACAGGAGAGGGAATTTGATATGTGAGCACAATGACCAAACTTTTTTACCGAGACCCATCAATGATGCTTGGAGAATCTCAGGGATGATCTATTATATGGTGGGTAGGTTGTAAAATCCCATATTTTCTAGGTACATTACTCTTGAGTTTTGGTTAAACCTCTCTTAATTGGGGTTTCTTTTCTTCTTAAAACCTTGGTGGTAGAGAATGTTATTTGGGGGTGGAGAGATTTTATAGGGGAAAATAACTTAATGTTAATGTATGTATGCTTGTTTGAATTAATAGAGTCTAGGTATAAACCTTTCAAAGGATTACAAGAGTTTTTTGTGGTTTCAATTGTTTCAGATGTGGTTCGGGATTTTCTGGTATATGTTGGGCTGAAATCTGTTAGTTGGGCACTTTCACATGATGAAAATTTACACAATGTGAATCTATTACCAGGCATAATCTATGAACTGGTTGAGAGCATGGAATGGTTACATGTCATGAAAGAATGATTGGGGTTATTTTAACCTAAGCTGGTATGTTTTTCATCATATTTTATAAATAAATGAATTCACATCATGAAAAGGTTTTAAGTCATGAATATCTCAAAATGACCAGTGGTTTTAAACCACACTATGTGTATGATTTATTTCATCTGCCATATATAATTCTCTCTCAGATCCTAGGGTGAATCCATGTGATTTTTAAGTGATTCCTTCCCTTCCAAACATCTCGATAAAGTGTTAAATATCTAGTGAGTTCCTTCACTTTGGTTTTCCCCTTCATTAAGCTTTTTTATCTATTATCATGGTGTAATCTCTTGACCACCATTGAATTGGTTTTTCATTTTGATATTGATTGATATAGGTTTTCCTTATGATCTCCATCACACCCATTCATTATTGGTGTTACATGCTGAAAGTGTTGCTTTGATCGCCAGATAATGGTAGGTGGTATAAAAAAAACCCTATGGCATGTTTTTAATTATTTAAGTATGTCAATATTATGCAATTGTGATGACACTATGTGTGAATTAACTAACCAAACAATGGGTGATGATAATCATGTGTTATATTACACCTTGGATCCCTTTGGGTCCAATAGTGTTGCGACCTGGATTGCGACTACTCACAGGGTGAGCCTACCCTTGAACAATAATGAATTATCTAATGGATTAAAATATTATTTAACATAAAATGAGACATTAGGTGATTTATTTTGATATATTTTCCATGGAAAATGGATTACTAGTTTATTGGAATGAATGGTGATAATATGATATGAGATGGGTGCATACAATGACATTATAATAACTTAAGATATAATTTGATAAATAAAAGGGGTAATTGAAAGAAAAAAGGTAATTGGATGATTTGACCATTGTGGCTGAAGATGTTGTGTTGTGTTGTCAAGAAAAATTTGAATTGTGTTATGATATATACTGAAATGATTATATAAAGGGCTTGGCCTAGTTATGATGAAATGCTTATATAAAGGGCTTGGCACGATTATGCTGTAATACTTATAGGGATTGGACCGGTTATTCTGAAATGCTTATATAAAGGGATTGAACTAGTTATAATGAAATTCTTATATAAAGGGCTTGACCAAGTTAAGATGAAATTATTATATAAAGTTCTTGGACCAATTATGATGTAATGATTATAGGGAATGACCCAGTTATGCTGAAATGCTTATAGAGAGGGATTTTTCGGGTTGTCTGATTATTCCATGGACTTGTGGTTACTGTTGGAATGGTTATGCTGCATTCACATAGATATTATAGTATAGTTTCAAATAAGTTTGATTATTTTTTTATATTAATTGATTAATTAATACAATTGTTATCACTTTATTGCATGCACTAATTGTTATAATGGTTTTGTTTATAAATAGCAGTGTAAACCTACTAAGTTTTACTCACACCCTATTTGGGCTTCCATTTTCTACAAGAGAAGATTACATGATGCAGGTTTGGACAAGGTCATGAGACTTGTTGCTGGGTTTTTCTTGCTGGGTGATTTGGAGCTTGGAGATTAAACTGATAGGGATTCAGAACTGGGGTATTTTGAGTTTATTTGTGTTATATTGTTTTTTTATCTATATGTGTTCTAGAATTCCATTTAGTTACATTTCATCCTGATATTACATGGTTCATTATAATTTGTTTTACTTGGTTCATCCTTTACCTTCCGGTTTTATGATGTACTGTTTCCTATATTTTCATTACTATGATATTTGTTTATTTCAACTGTATTGAAACTATGCACCAGGGGGTACAGTTTCCCCACTCTTTCCTTTTCACCTCCGTTTCTAGTAAGAAACCTCTAGTGTATGGAGTGGCACACTTGAGTTCCAGTAACCAACTTGATTTGGCTACATGAGAGAGTTCCAGATCAGGGGATGTTATAAATTTGTTTTCTCATGAAAAATACAATCATTTTTAAGAAATATTTCACTTTTTCCATCACAATAAAGTGAAGATATCTAAAAATATATACTGAGTTCACCGATAATTCCCCTTAACCAAATCACTTCTTTAATATCCTCTGTAATAACCATACACTTGACCTTAGTGGTAGATAAAGCAATGATATTATATAATGTTTCTTTCTAATAAATAACACACTTGTCAATGGTAAATACATAACCTATAAAATAACTTCTCATGTAAATATATCCTATAAAACCAGAATCTATATATTCAATCATGCCATCGCATGATCTCCCAAAAAAAAGAGAACATCAGTAGTCCCATGTAGATGTTGGAAGATCCACTATACTACCTGACAATGTCAATTACTAGGATTATCCATATATATTATAACTATATTGACTTCATGAGTGAAATCTAGATGGGTTACCACCATAGAATACGTCAAAGAACCTAATGCACTAGAATATAAATCTAGAGACATATATTCAACCTCATCCTCTAATTGGAGACACAAAGACGATGAAAGTCTAAAATGAGCAGCTAATGGAGTTCTTCCAGGATTACCATTATTCATACTAAACATTTCAAGAACTTTATAAATGTATTATTTCTGACACAAATATAATATTCCAAAATTTATATCATTATATATCTCTATGCTAAGAATTTTCTTTTCACCTCTCAAATATTTAATATCAAATTTTGAATTCAATTAATCTTTAACCTATCTAATCTCTTTCTTATCCTTATCTATAATCAACATGCCATCAATAAAGAGTATAATATAAAGAAAATATCCATCAAAAAATTTCATAAGATAAATGAAACTATCATAACTACACCTTCCCAAACCATGAGAGTTCATAAAATAGTCAAACCTCTTATATCATCACTAGGGTGATTGTTTTAGGCCATACATAGATTTCATAAATGAACACACATAGTCCCCCTTTATTAAAACTATAAAATCCTCTAGTTATTGCATATAGATATCCTCATCAAGATCACCATGAATAAAATCTATGTTCATATCCAATCTCTCCAACCCAAGATTCTGCAAAGCCACAATACCCAGAAGAACTTGAATATATCTTTGCTTTATAATCAGAGAGAATACATATGAGAAGTTAACACCTAAAACCTGAATATGGACTTTAGAAACTAATGTGATTCATATCTTTCTCCTTCAACACTTGGGGTGACTTTTTTTCTTTTTGAACAACCATTTTTAGTGGGAAACATTCTTACCCTTAGGTAATTTTACTAAATCTCATGTAGAATCTTTCTAAAGAGTCTATCTCTTCTAGCATAGCCAACATCCCTCTACCCGAATCATTATAATTAACTACATCTGAATAATTCACATGTGGTTAATTCGAATCATTACATTTAGTGACATTTAGTGCATAAAAAACCAAGTTACCCTCAACATAACTCTATGGAGTTATAATATTTATTTGGGGATTTTTTTAATATAATACTGTGATGGAAGTGGAGAAGGGGGGATATCACTTGACATAGTAGATTCATCATGAGATGAGGAATTAAATGTAAAATATGACTAAATCTAAACTTCAATATGAGTGTTATATTTATGTTTTATGAAATAATTAGAAGGTGAGGGAATTAATGGAAAATTATCATAAAATATTACATTACTACTAACAATAATTTTGATTCTCTCAAGACACCACAAATTGTATCATTTAACCCCTAATTTATAACAAAAAAGACACACTTTATGGATATGGGTTCAAATTTGCAATTGTCTACATGAGCATAAGTAGGACATCCAGAAATTTTTAAATCAGAGTAAGATAGAGGATCACTGAACCATAACTCTTTTGGATTATTCTTTCCAATAATACTTAATATAGATAAGTTAACTAGTAAACACATAATTTTAGTGGCATCAAACTAAAATGATTTGGGTATATGAGAGTTAGAGAGCATACATCATACACTATGCATCAATTTTATATTTATTTATTCTACCAAAAAAATTTTCTATATAATATTATGAAAGTTCAAATGCATGAAAATTTATTATTCTTTGAAAAAAGAATTAAATTAATTAGAAAAAAATTCAAGGTCATTATCGATGTGAAGACACTTCAATTTTCTCCCAGTTCTCTTTTTAATCATAATCATACACTACTTAAAAGCTTCAAAGAATGAATTTTTTTCCTTCTAAAAGAAAACCCAAAACTTCCTAGAAAAATAAAAAATAATGGTTAATATATAGCTTGTATATCCTTCAGTTTCACCAAATTATTGGCATCATGATCTGAATCCTTTTTTCAATGGTTCAAACTTTCTACCCAAAATGTGGTCAATTCCTCTTTATCAAGTCTATTTATGATATGAATAACTCCTATTTTTAGTAAAATATCTAAATTAATGTTGATAAATATTCCTCCTTATATATGTTATTTTTTATTCATACTAGGCATTTTGTACTGACTCTATATCATAATAAAATTCAGCACTACCTCTTTCCATGGGTTTTCTCGATTTAGGATTCCCCATTAAATTTTGGCTTCCCCTTTTAATTTATTTTCTTTGAATAGTTTTCCAATCAATGATTTACATAACATAAGTAATATCTATCTCACTTATCTATTTATTTATATCATTTCAAGTAATATTAACCAATCTTCTTCATTTATCTATATTCTTAAAATTTATTTTTATTTTGAACAATATATCCTTATAGGGGATAGTTTTTGAAAACTATATTTATTTATCAAGTTATATATGATAAATTTTAATTATTGATAATATAAAAGTGTGAAAATAACACCATTTATTTATTTTTACCTCTCTTTTACGCTCTAAAATAATATTAAATTCTATTTAATTAATAAGGGGAGATAAAATTTAAATAAAAAATTACTTTTAAAAAAACTATATATTATTACAAGTGAAATATTTCTTACACATTAGATGTGATAAATTTGAAAAATAATCTAATAAATATCATGATTCTTCTTAAAAAATATATAAAAAATTAATCACATATTTCATAGGAAATAAATTTCATTTATTGACACATGTAAAAATACAAGTTTTTAATAAGAGAGTTTCCACTTCAATTATAAAATAATTTTCTTGAAAAAAATCTGAAATTGAATGTTCCATATCATATATATATATTATTATCATGAAAAATGATTTTAAATTATCTTATATGTCAACTCACTATCAAAGAAAGAACATTTAGCGAAGGTTTTCAAAACCACCACCTAATGTTAATTTTATTTTATTAGGAGTGGTTTTAGAAAAATATCACTAATTTTTTGCCTAGATGGAAACTAAAGGGGGATAAAGATGAGAAAATGAATAATTATCTTTAAGATCTGGGTATAATTTCCTCTAATATAAGATCTAGGTTATTTCAAAAGATTCTTATTAAGGAGGTGGATAAAAAGATTGAGTAAGCCTTGTAGGTATGTTCTAAGCTCAGTGATGATTTCTACGAATGTATTAAAGAGTAAGATAAATATAATTATAAGAAATTTGAGGATGGAATGATCAATATTTATTATTATCTTGAAAATAGGAATCATATGATTTCAAAAATTGATAATGATGTTATAACTGATCCTGATCTGAATTAAAAGGATCTTACCTGGGCATAAACATTGCTTGATTTTTTCTATGATTGATTGTATTTGGTTGAACTTATATGTATATTTTTATTTTATGTTTGTGTAAGTTAATAAAAGGATGAGTTGTCATGGGGATTCACATTGTTGGTCCCATTACTGCCTCTAGTCTTTCAAGAATTGTGTTTTTTCATGCTTTTTTATAGCTCAAAATGCTATAGTGAATCTTACAAAAAGGCTTGTAGCTAATGACTGTGTGTATTGGGACAAGGTTGGGTTTAGAGTTTAGTTGCTTGATCAAGTAATTTTTTATTACCAATTGTAGTTGGTTAATATAATATATGTTGGACAATGACATTCTGATTATGAGTGTACTGCTTAATGGAGGACAATGAGCTAAAATTTTGCATGTTGGTTAAGGCCCTTTTCAAAGCTTGAAATTATGTAGATGAATTTTATAGATGGATTAACTTAGGTATGATGCTGATAATATTGTGACGGTAACAACTATAGTTTTTTATGCACCTTGTCACAAGTAATCCTTAATCTTGGTTTGTGTGTGTGTGTGTTTTTTTTGAATAAATTTCTTGGGATCATGGGTTTGGTTTTCCAAATCCATGGTTCACACCGTTTATGATTAATAATAATTAATTAAAATTTAAATTAATTTCAAAATATCTAATATTTATTATTAATTGTTAATTATTAATTATTAATTATTTAAAATTTTAATTAAATATCAATGGTTAATTTTTTTATTAATTATTCATAATTATTAATTATTTATAATTTAAAAACTAAATTCATTAATATTTATTAATTATAAGTTAGTAATCATTAATTATTATATAATAATTAATAATTAATAATTATTTATAATCATTAATTACTAATAATTTAGTAATTCATAATTTTTTTACTATTAATTAGTAATTATTAATTAATCATTTTTAATTAGTAATTATTAATTATTAATTTTTAAAAGTTAAATGTTAATTATTAATCATTAATTAACAATTATTAATTATTAGTGATCATTTATATATAAATATTAATTATACACCATTTAAAATTTCAATTACTTGTTAATTATTAATTATTAATTATTAATAATGATTTTTAATCAATAATTACAATTTATAAATGAATTTAATTTTAATAATTAATTGATTGATTTATTTTTATTTATTATATTATAATTAATAATAATTAACAATACAAATTAATTCATCAGTTATTTATATAATATATTTTATTTTTCAAATAGGTTAAATATCATTTATTGACATATTATTTCATGTAAATTCATTTTTAATGGAGTGGTTATTAATTAGAAAGATATACAAGAATGTATAATAGTGTAAGGAAGAGTGGGCTCCCAAGAAGTTGTTTTGTAATGTAAAAAAAATATTGAAACATGTTTGTTAAATAACATGCATTGACATATTAATACATGTAAATGCATTTTGTGGAGTGGTTTGTACTTATAAAGTTAAGCAAAAATGAGTGAGTGTAGTGTAAAGATGATAAGCCTTCTAGGAAGTTGTTTTTCTATATATAAAAATATTTTAAAATAATTAGAAAGTAAATAGTAAATGATAAATAAATAAAAAATATATTTTAAATATTTTGAAATTATATAAATTTAAAAATTATATTTATAATAGAAAATAATTTTTAAAAAATTTTTTAAATAAAAATACTACTGTTAATATTTTTGCGCTGATTTAAACTTCCGTGAAAAAACAATGCAAAAAATGATTTGTGGCATTTTAAAAAATTACCTCTAAATGATTTCTAATATAGAAATTCATAATGTTTTTATAAAGTATTTTGAATCATTTAAAAACAGTTAAAATCGCTGCTAAACTGATGTGGAATATCTATTAAAAAACATGTCCCCTCATTGAAAAATCTCTTTCACAAAACCTACATACCTAACACCACTATCTTCCTATAAAGACTTAATGCCATCAATTTTTTTCACTTATTATTCCTTTTGTCCCCCCTCATCGATGTCTATGCCGATTGACATCTATCCACCCAAGTCGCCCCTCTCTTATTTTATCATCCCTCTATTCCCTCTCTCTAACACCTTGGGTTAAACAAAACCCTCTAGATGATCAGTGGTCTCCCACTAAACTAGTTATCCTTCATCACCTCCTCTAAAAGGATCACCCTAGAATTCTTGCTGACCTCTGATGCCTCCCCCTTTCTCTGTTGTTACATCACCAATTAATTTTATAATTTTATCAGTTTTCATTTAAGGTGTATATAATTATTAGATATTAATCGAAATTTAACATAAAAAATTATAATTTTTTCTTCATTTATTACTTAGTATTTGGAATAATTAAGTTAGTGTTTTTTGGTTTAATTCAAAAATAAAATAAAATAAAAATATAATTATATATCCTTCTAATTATTTGATAATATTTTGAAAAAAAATTGTGTATATAAAAATAAAATTAATTTATAAAATAAATAAATAAAATTTACAACTTTATATAAATAAATTATTATTTGAATTTAGTGTATAATAAAAAAAATTACAAAATAAGTACATATATTTACAAAATAATGATACATTTTCAAAATTTTATCAAAATATTTTAAAATAAAAATTATTAATATTTTTTTTTTGTTATAAAAATATTTAATATCCATGCATATTTTAAAAATTTTAAAGATATCATTATTTAAATTTTATTTTTAAGTAATCATTATCAAGTTTTATTATATTTATTTTCATCATTCATATACATTATTTTTAAATTTTATATTTTTCATATTAAAAAAACAAGTCTATTTTTCAAAATATACCTTATTTTGATTTTTATAAAAATATTTTCCATTTATATAATGTATCATAATTTTTTGAAATTAAACTAAAATATGGGTATACTATATTTTATAACTTGGAATTCTTAAAATGACATATATTGAAGGTGATAATAAATGTGTCGTGTCTTAGTGTGCCATTAAATGAACTCCTCAAACCCACCTTCACTATTCTATAGGCTAGCGACTAGTGCTGAGCTATCCACACACAAACACAATGAGAGAAATTACATCTATATGAAACTAGTCAACTACTAAGAATGAAAACTCATTCATAATATAACAAATAATATATCAACTACCAATAATGTAAACATGCATGAATACATACATCTCTATAACATAATATAAAATTATAAAATTTGCACTAAATATCTAGGAGTGAATATCTTATCCCACATTAAATAAATAAATATAAAACCCAACATAAGTGACACTATGTATCTTCCAAGTAATAAACTACCAAAAACTCCTACCAAGATCTTTCCATCCTAATGCATCTCCCAACTATACCTACAAATTTTCATGAAAAAAGATAGAAAAAAGAAAGTGCACATGTAGGGGTGAGAAATAATTCTCATTATAATCCTCTCAAACAATTCTCCAACCTCCTTGAAGATAATTACCCAAGCCTTTTACACATATTATTACACGATTTTTAAACAAAAATATCCATTACTACAAAACAAGAATCATGAGTCCAAGTGTCTTTGGAAGACTAGGTTCATAATACATCAAGTGAGACTAAAACAAAACTTTATCTTATTTTATTCTCTATAATGATCTCCTAAATCATTTTGAGCCCCTAAAACAGCTTGAGATGACTTGGGGAATACATTTAAAAAAGGGGTTAGATAAAAATCCTTATAAGGGAATAAACATGATAAGGAAACATAACATGCGAGTCAAAGGTATAACATGATATCATAAAAGAGAAGGTATATAAGCAATAAAGTGGGAGAATAACATAAAATAATGATATCATAAGATCATGGAAACATGGTAAAGTGTAAACAATATAAAACATTAAATAAACATAAGTCATGGATAACTTTCCAGATAACATCACATGGTGGACAAAGTCCCATAATAGATTAGGTTCACTCCCAAATCCCATACATGACATCTCATGTGAATAAAACATTTCCAAATTCATTGGAGGTATATATAATTTTGGACCCACCCATAAAATTCATTTCATGTACATGCATATACATTCCACATAATGATATCAATCATAAGGCATAAATATAATAATTACCCTTGAAAAGAAATGGGTTGCATAATCTTGTGTCATAATATAATCAAAATAGATTTCTTAAAAAACATTTGAGAAAAGGTCATAAGGAGTGTATTAACCCATAAAAGTAAGGGATAATGAGATAGTTATATATGTAAGAGACATATATACAGAATTTAGAAGCACTATGTATCATTAAAGTGATATATAAAGTGAGTTAAAGAGATATTGATTATAACCCAATGAAGAGGTTGTTTTAGAGAGATCCCTAACACCCATAAGCAAAAAAATTCTAGATATAAAAATACCAATTATATTTAAAACCCTTTTAAAAATACATAGAACAAATATAAATATAATTTTTATTTAAATTAAACATGGAATCTTATAAAGGAATCTAAGTATCAAATAATTTTTGTGGTGGTGGGGAATCCTTTGATGCCATATATGTTAAAATAGAACTTTACTTTTGTCATTTAAAAAGAAAGTAAAAACATACCTTATCCAGAAAATGAAATAAATATTCCTTTTATAAAATGAGTAAAATTTCATTAATAAATCATCATTATAGTGTTAAAAACTTTTTTTAAAACATTTTTAGAATATAAGGATATAGAAGAAAAAAGATTTTCAACCGAAATTGAAATAGAGTTGGTCTTTCTTAAATAAATTTTATCAAGTGATTTAAGAGAAAAAGTGATGTAAATGGTACTATTAATTGATAATTTCATGAATAAATATATGAGAATAAAATTAAAGGGGTTTATTATGCAATGATAAAATTGTTTCCCTCAATGGAAATTCAAGCATAGACAATCCCGATTAAAATGGGATTGATGCATAAAACCTTACCGATTTAGTAACTTTTGAATCATAACCCCATTGGATGAAGTAGATTAATTATAACTTAAAATACCATTAATTATTAAGGATTAATTATATAATATGTAAATTTTAAGTCTATAAACCATAAAAAAGGAATTAGGTGCACAAAATAACACACATCTCAGAGGAGGTTTTGAGAGGAAATCCTTACAAATATCATATCGTTGAAGTGGGGATTAATAAATGAATTTATTATGTTTATCAAATATAAATCCACATTAAACAAGTGGAAATAAAATATATAATAATAAAAGGCAATTACATAAATAATCCTATCATAACGTAATCAATAAAGTATAAGTTTAACCCCATAAAAAAACTGAGTTATGAAACCCCTTACCTCGCACTTCCCATTAATTGAGAACTCTTTAACCTATTATATAGTGATTTTAAAAATGAAATTAACTTGTAAAACAATAATATTAATATTTATAATATCATATATTATCCCTTTTATAATTTATTTTCACACATTCGTCAATAATCTTTTATTATCACTATTGTTTCGGGTGTTAATTGCATTGTTTTATTATACATGTTTTATCATGAAAGTTCTGAATATCAAAAATAGGATATATTTAAAACATATAAAAAATTATATTAATGTTATAAATATATATTTTTTCATTAGATACATTTTTATAATCATTATTTAATTTTAAACATGCATAATGAATCACATCGCTTTGAGGAGATGGTAAGTTGTATGTACGCACGAGGGACGTTATCATTTTCTTAATGGGTGAAATGTTAATGAAGTGGATTTTATATTAATTTTACATAATCAATATCATTTCATATATATCAAATATATTTATTAAATTTATCATTTATTACTATTTCATTTAAAGTGTCAGTGAAAAATGAATCACATCGCTTCATAAGGTTGTAGTCTGTCGTACACACGAATGACATTATCATTCATTCAATGAATCATAAAGAAATTATATGATAATTTTATTTTAAATAATTATTAATATTTATGATTAAAATATATCTAAATAAAATTAATCATTATTACCTTCCATTTAAAGAATAAGTGAAAAACAAATCACAATGCTTCGTGAGGCGGTAGTCCGCTGTACACATGAGCGACATTATCATATTCCCTGCAAAATAGAAATTAAGAACGTGTATATGATATTATAATTATATAAGTATAATTATATTATAAATTTCATATAAATAAATTATATAAATCATTATATATATATTTTATATGTGGTGATGGAAAACGAATTACATCAGTTTGAGAGACAGTAGTATGTCGTACACACAATCAATGGTTTGGTTTCCCATTTGAGAGAGGAGGAGGTGGTTATAAGTCATAAAAATAACACAAAAAATCTCATTATATGTAATATACTGAGGTTATTATATCATAATGGTTTAATAATATTTTAATTAGGTGGAATAATAAATAAAATAAAACGCTTGGTTAAGGATGTTACCTTTTCCCGAGACAACTTCTTTAGATTTACTCCAAAATAATTTCTAGGTTAGATTTGTGATAAAACCAAGGATAATAGGATGATTTTAGGTATTAAATGAAGTTATTTGGGTAGTTATTGGATGATAAAATGGGTTTTTTAAGTTTTTAAAAGAAAATAGATGTGGCAACCCTTTATAAGTGAGGGAGAAGACACATTTAGAATTTTTGAAAAGAAAAAATTACATCCAAAATTTTCATAATTCAAAAGGAAAAAATTGAACTATTTTAGAAAATTATAATATATAATTTATAAATATGCCCATAAAATATAAATTAGACATGTTTTAGGTCATTTTTAACACTTATATTTTTAGTTTAACCCCCAGTAAGCCCATTTTTATCATAACTGCAGTAAATAAATTTTACTATTTTCACTATTCATTATGGTTGAAAATTAAGATTATATTATTATATAATATAAATTATGATGATTTGTAATATTGTATCTATTTTTAAAAATTAAACACAAAGAATTGGTATAATTTAATTTAAAATTAAACCCACAAACTTGTTGAAAAAACAAGTTTTCAAGAGATGCATTTTTTAAGGAAAATATGGTCTTATATAAAATATATGAAAAGTAATCATAAATAAATGAATTTAAATTAATATTTATATATATATATATATATATATAATATTTATATTTAATTAAAATCATTCCCTAATAGGGTTTATTTTTATTATTTAAAATGGAGAAACATTATGCACTTTAAAACAGTTTTCAGAAAAATGTGTTTTAAATCCTAAAAATAAACTTATAATAAAATACAGTATAAATATGATTGAATTTTATTTATTGGATTTAATATAAATAAATAATAAATATTTTAATTTTATACCAAATTAAAATAATAATGATCATTTTAAAACACTTAATTTATTAGAAATAGATGACAATTTTATAAAAATCAGTATTTTTACGATTCACTGAAAAAGTAAAAATCTATGAAAAATAAAAAAATTCACCCTAAGTTAATATGGATATGATGATTTAAAAAATTATTTTAATTTTATAATATAAATTTTTTAAAACAACTGATTAATTATAATATTTTCTCACAAAAAGCAATAAAAATCATTTTTTAAAGAAAGCATATTTTTTTTGTAGAATAAAATATATTTATTAAAGTTGAGTGATTATTTATTAAGAATTTTTAAATAAATTTATATTTAATATGAACTTTATATATATTTAATAAATTAGTTTATACTATTCATACCCACCAATTTAAGAGCTTGGTTATATTAGACACATTTAAATAATAATATTTTAATATTATATTTTGTTTTGTTTAAACTCAGTGTTGCATGTAACAAAAGATATAAAATAAATAAAATTTATTTAAAGATAAATATATTCTAAATTTTTTATATGTTACATTCTACCCCCATTAAATAAAATTTATCCACACAATTTGAACTTCTCCTTAGTAATCAAGAGTTTCACATTTTAAAATCCTTTTGTGAAAAACCCACATTGTAATAAGGGTTAAGAAAATTTCCTCTTAGAAGAGGGAAATGGAAATATTCAGTTCATATGGAATAATACATTACTATGGTTTCAAGTTGGATAAAATTAGTGGGAATAGAAAACATGGACATGTAAGAAAAGAATAAATAATTAGGGAGAGTGATATAGATAATTGATCACAAGAAAGTGAATAATCAAGAAAAAGTTAACGATAAAAAAACATAAATTTTTGATGAGTTAAAAGATAATTGAATCATTGGATAAGAAAGTAAAAGGATAATTTTTTTGTTTAAATATCTTGACCTGACCCCTTTTGGGCTCGAGCTACAACTACCCCAGGCCCGCCTCCATAGGCCAGGGGTGGAAATAAGATCCAAAGGTATAATAAACTTGGGGAGGCCTTTACCTAAGTAACTACACACAAACACACACATAGCCAACTAAATGAAAAAGTGAAAAGAGAATGGAATAAAAGATAAAACACTTATATATATAAACCAAAAACATGAATCGACCTCTAAACAATATAAGCACAATAGTGTAAACTAAGAGGGAAAGGGGAAAAATACACACCCAACCAGAAAAGTGCCATAAACTAACAGTAACTAAAAAATTAAAACAATTAAGAGAGCCCCTCTCATAGATTCCAAGTTAAAACCACCATGCGTGGTCCAAGAACCTGTATCCCTAAGATCCTCTGAAGTCACGATCAACCTAACAGTCTTTTGTATAAGGCACGATATGTGTGGCCAAATCCCATGCAGGGGTGAGTATAAAAATACCCAGTAGGACACGCCAAAAGGAAATGGGGGACCTATAAGAGATACACTCAAGAGGGAAGTAGTAGAGAGAAAAAGGTACGGTAAAAGAGTACAAATCAACCCAAAAAGATAGTGAAAGAAAACTCATCCAAACACAGGGAGTTCAAAACAGTGAGAATATGAACTTCTCATCGAGTATTCATTACCAATAGTAGGAGAGTAGACTTGTAAAACCATGAGAAGCTAGACGTGGAAAGCACATGGAATACCCCATGGATCTTCACCTCTCTTGGAAGGATAGTATCCAAAACCCAAGGAGTGGGTACTAAAACAGGATATATATATGCTCAGTCAAAGAAACCCAAATAAGAGAGTAATGGGATATCTATCTCATTGCCCATCCCAAGAAAATATTTTCCAAAAATTCTAGAAGTATTCACCCACAAATCCTAGGATCCCACACATATTTCTTGGACACGCAAGTCAAAGGGACTCAATCTCCACACCTTGATACTATCAAATTTGGGTAGCTCTATCTTACCCACATGGTTTTAGGTCACGTCACAAGGACATGTCTCATTGGGGAAAGAGCCCCTATTTCTCATGAGTCTAATGGTGCGTCAAACCATGTATTGTCACTGATACACATAGTCGAGAGGTTGTGTCTCAAGGTTGAGGACCCATGCCCAACCTGACTGGAGGGTGTCACTCTAGTGTCATCGAGGACCCATGCCTAGCCTAGGTAGAGGGTACCACTCAAAATAGGTTAAGGACCCATGCCCTGCTCATTAGGAGGGTTCCACTCTAGTGTCATCGAGGACCCATGCCTAGACCGATTTGGAGAGTGCCACTCTAGTATCTTTTAGGACCCATGCCCAGCCCTACTGGAGGGTGACACTCGGAATAGGTTGAGGATCCATGCCCTTCCGAATAAGAGGGTTCCACTCTAGTGTCTTTAAGGGACCATGCCCAACCCAGCTGGAGGGTTCCACTCTAGTAGAAGCCTCTGGTGATTCTTCATGATCACAATTATTGTCAAGAATCACCTCAGATATGTGTCACAGTCAAAAAAACTCACATCGTATCTCGAAATCCACTACGGATGGAACCATCATGTTCTATGTGAAAAAACACTTAGGATAGTCTACTCACAGGCCAAAATCTCAGTCTAAAAGAAGGAGATATGAAAGATAAAATATTCATATAGTGGTAAAGGACACATGTGGGGCCCACAAGACATGTGGGGACCACATTACATGTGACCCCACCTCATCTGCAGGCCCTATACCTAGCCATACTCAGGTACTAAACTGGGCACAAGTACCCCTAGACGTGCTAGTGTACTCCTAGGGTACATGGCACATCTGGCTGAAAGGATGATGCACTACCACAAAAACAGTTTTTTCGCAGCGCCCCCCCTTTATCAGCGCTTGTTTAGTAGCGCTGATAAAGGGGTGCCTTTATCAGTGCTTTTTTTAAAAGCGCTGATAAAAGGTCGGCTTCAATTTTTTTTTAAAATATATTAATATATTAATATATAAATATAGTTATATTTTTATATAAATATAATTTATAATTTTTAAATATATTTTAGATAAGTATAAATGTACATTTACACTTATTATACTTAATATATAAGATATTTAGTGAAAATGACTTCTTAAAAAATTAAAAAAATATTTTTAATTAATAATTTGATAATCATTATGGAGTAATAGTCATTTAATAACAATTTGAGGACTAAAAAAATTAAAAAAATTAAAAAAAGATCCAAAATATGTTGAAAACGCAACTCAAACTTCAAACGGCCATAACTTTTGATCCGGGTGTCCGTTTGAGCTCTATCACATATAAAATCGAAGCCTGTGATGAGATCTACATCGCTGTGACCGGGGGGGGGGGACCCCAGTCTAGCATTTTTCGAGGCCAAAAGAGGCCCAAAAGGCCTCCAAAACTGAGTTTTTTGTCGAGGTACCCAGATTTTTTAACATTTTGTGGATTTTCAAACTCGTTTAATGGGGTATTATTGGCTTTTTTGGCGGGGACTGAATTTATTCCAAGGTATTACATTCATATTGATATTATGTTTTTGAAATTTCATCCTTTTTTATAATGCACTGCTATTTATAATCAAATATATAACTATATGTACATATTTTTTATATATTCGCACCTAAAAATTAAATTTTTTAAATAAATAATTAAACATATTTTTATATAAAATATATTAGCTTTATCTAAATAAAAACTAATATCCATTTTATTTAAATTACCAATATATGAATATTTATATACCTATATATTAATCTAACTATATATATATATTAATCTAACTATATATATATATATTAATCTAATATCTATATATATATTAATATAACTACATATATATATATATATATTAGTATTACTATAAATATATATATTAATATCACTATATATATATATTAATATAACTATATATATATATTCATATAACTATATATATGTTAATATAACTATATATATATATATATTAATATAAATATATATTACTATACTAATAAATATAACTAAATAAATATATATATTAATATTACTATATATATATATATATTAATATAACTATATATATATATATATTATAATATAACTATATATATATATATATATATTATAATATAACTATATATATATATTATAATCTAATAACTATATATATATTAATATAAATATATATTACTATAAAAATAAATATAACTAAATATATATATATATAGAGATATCATGAATTGGAAGACAAATCAAAATAGAGTAGTGGTAAAGGCTTAGGTGCGCAGGGGGGAGATCTCGAGTTCAAATCCTGTAGGAGGCAGGGGCGCGCGCGCATGAGGGAATATAGCAGTAAGCGCTGTTAAAGGGTGAAGGAGGTGCGTGGGGTGCATGGGGTGCTGTACAGGGGCATAAAAGCACTGTAAAATGGGGGGCTCAAGCGCTATAAAAGCCCACCCGATTCACAATATTTTATAATTTTTTTTTAATTTTTTTTTAATTTTTTTTAATTTTTTTTAATTTTTTTTAATTTTTTTTAATTTTTTTTATTTTTTTAAATTTTATCAGCGCTTTTTTAAAAGCGCTGAAAAAATGGTCCTTTATCAGTGCTAAAACGAAAGCGCTGATAAAGGAAGCGCTGATATAGGATCCCTTTATCAGTGCTAAAAAAAGCGCTGATAAAGGGGTACTTTTATCAGCGTTTTTTAGCACTGATAAAATACCTCTTTTATCAGCGCTTTTTTAGGGCTGATAAAGGGGTCCTATATCAGCGCTTTTCGGAGCGCTGATAAAGGGGACCCCGCCTTTATCTATGCTGCCTTTATCAGCGCTTTTTCTAGCACTGATAAAGGCCATTTTTAGCACTGATAAAGGCCGTATTTGTAGTAGTGGATGAGTGCACGATTCTCATCACTAGTTCGAAAGGAAAAAATATAACATACTATATTGCCTCATTAGATGGACCAAGATAACCAAATGGATCACACTTTCATGACCCCTATGAAAAAATGCACAGGATCTACTATTCATTCACCAGAATCAAACTCCTAGTGAAGAAGCTGCATCTCTTAGCATCGCACATGAATGATACTTTGTGGGGATCATACCTCAATCCTGAAACATATCATACAAATTTCACTATTACGATCTTCATGAAAAAACACACATGATTAGCTATTCATTCGTCAAAAATGGACACATAGTGAAAAGTCACATTTCACCACAAAACACCCAAACTAGGTTTTGTGGGGCCCACACCTTGATTTCAGTTTAAGAGCCTAAAATTATTCTTGAAAAGTTTGCCTCAATTTCAGGGTCACGATGCCACTGATGGCTTATCGATTGGACATCATATGCATGAGTTAGGCCCGATACAAAAATCCTCAATAATAATAATTATATTATCTTTATTATTATATTTAGTCATTTCATGAAACTGAGCCATGAGCCTAAAATATAAAATTATAAAACTAGCCTCAAAAGTTCCATCTCAAAAGTAGGATCATTTTTTCTTAAATGGCACACAAAATAGACACTTTGTTTAGGAGTTATGGGGGTTTAAATATGTGCATGAAGACCAACCCACTGCCTCCACACCCCCAGCCTCATTGGTTCCCAGCCACTGCATGCCCTGCATGCCCGTGCTGACCCGCGGGCTCCACTGCCTTTACCTAGTGCTCTGATTCCAGCTTTCTCTGTTCATCATGGACCACCACACACTAGTGGTCCATTCTTCAGACCACCAGGACTCCTCCGATACTTGAAAAGAAAAAAAGAAACCCGATTCGGGATCCTTGGGTCCTAATCTACACAAACACATGATTTGCTCGATGATTCACCGATGTTTTGACTTGAAAAAAAGTAGGCGTCGCTTCCACTCACCATTGCGCCTCCTCCGGAACCTAAAACTTGAAACCATAATAGATTTAGAATCCTTGGATGACTACCATCATAGATCTATTCTTCTCTCGACGTTTAGAGGTCGTTTCAACATGTCGTAAAGTATATTTATAAATAACATGAAAAATGGGTGAATAACACAAAGAACGAGCAATATATAATTAAAAAAGTCAATGGCCGTGTTAGTATGGCCATCATCAAAGGCTTTAAAAGAATAAAAAATGACAATAAATCAATTTCAACAAACAAAACTTTGATTGGGAAAATGAATAATCTGAAAGAAGAATCCTACCTGGATTTTGGATCCGTCATTGCGTTCGTCGTGGTCTAATCTGCTCGGATTAGAAATCTCATCACAATCTTCCAAAAGTTCAGTGTTGATTCTCTAATGGAAAGTGAGGAGGAGATCCATTGGCTGTGGGAAGAAATGAGCCAAGCCCTTGCTCATTTCCTTAAACACCTATTTATAGGATTTAGCAAGTCTCCTGCCAATGGTTGCATAATATGGACCTCATGCACCCTCTCACCTGAGGTTGTGCCTAGGGTAAAAACCGTTCTATGAGCTCAATGGTAGACTCAGATTTCCAATCCGAGTGCCTGTTAAGAAGTTATTTGAAGTATCATTGAAATAATATAGTTTTATTTAATTATTTTATTTATGGTTATGTCCCTGATAAATTTTTCTATAGAAGACCTATGTTGAAAAAAGTTATATCCCGACTAGTGTAAACGCAACATTCTAGACTCAACAATGGCCTCATATTTCTGATATGAGCAACCTTTTGAGAGTTATTCAACTTCCTTCACATGTATAGTATATAATATATTTAATATTTTTATAAAATTAATTCTGGGCACTCCAGGCCTTGGAATTTCATTTTGTCTCAGCACCTAGCGCTGAATATATATATATAAATATTTTAAAGTCTTATAAGGAAAGAACCGGGTCTCTACATCATTCCCTCCTTTATGATTTTTGTCCCTAAAAAGAAAAATAATGAAAAACATTGGGATACTATGCCCGATCTTGGCTCTCCAACTCCTAAGGACTCTTCTACACATTTTCTTGATGCCATAACATGTGAACCAAAGGGATGATCCATCCACATAAGGTCTACTCATGATTATGACATGTGTAGTATCATGAACATATCTCTTCAGCTGAGACACGTGGAGAATGTCATGCACCCTATCTAGTGATGGGGGGTTGGGAAAGGTAGTAGGAAACCTCATCAACCCTCTACATGATATCGAATGGCCTAATGAACCTTGAGGATAGCTTGTCTCCCCAACCAAAAACCCACACAAAAGACCTCACCATATCCTCCAGCACTTGAATAGTGCACTCAGTCTACCCATTGGTCTGGGGGGGGGGGGAGGTTGTACTCTTCCACTTTTGGGTCCCGAATGCCCCCTACAGGCCTCTCCAAAATTATGACATGAACCGTGAAACATGATTAGAGATAATTTTCAAGGGTAACCTATGAGGGAAGACAATCTTCCGTACATACAACATCCCCAAACTCTTTACCAAACTCTGCTTCTTAATAGCAGGGAAGTGTGCCGACTTTGTGAGTCAGTCTACAATCACCCATATGGTGTTATGGCCCTTCACTACACATGGAAGACCTATGATGACGTCCATGGATATACCATCCCATTTCCACTCTGGGTTATCAAGAGTCAGCAATAAACCCACTGGAACCTGGTGCTCAAAGTTTACCTACTGACAG
This sequence comes from Viscum album, assembly GCA_963277665.1. NCBI lineage: Eukaryota > Viridiplantae > Streptophyta > Magnoliopsida > Santalales > Viscaceae > Viscum > Viscum album. The sequence continues at coordinate 353,047,479 of OY728123.1, forward strand.
GTGAGACATCATGAGATGAACTTAGCTACACTTTGTCTCATGCAAGAATGCTAAAAATACCACTATAGATCTCTATACATCTTTCCCACACTGGGATTTATAGCTACGGGAGATGTGTCAAACTCCCGCACCACGTGCTCCATCATATCAACCAGAACCACTTTTTTCCCTCAAAATAAGATCTCATGATTCCCTCCTTCAATATATCCATATGGTGTGTCACCTATGGATATATGATTATGCAGAACTTCACAGCTAATGTCTCCTAGCTGGGAATCTTTCACACACTCAAGGAGAGAAGGAGTCAGCACCATTGACTGTAGAAAAAATATACCCTCCTACTCCACTAGGTTCAGTAGTAGGGAAGCTAATTGATATGAAGCTTCCCACACTTGGTGAACCTAGAACTTTATGGTATGAGAATTTGCTACAAAGTTTCCCTTATAAAGTGTATATACTATCTCAATGTCAAAGTCCTGTAGGAACTCCCACCAACATCGCAACATCGGGTTCATGTCTCTCTAAGTGAATATGTACCTAAAAATATGGTGGTTTGTGAAAACCAAAAAATGTTCTCCCAGAGGGTAGTGTCTCCAAATCCTCAAGGAAAATATTACTGCTTCCAACACCAAGTAATGAGTCCCGTAGTTCTGTTCTTGGGGTCTAAATCACCTCGACCTGTATTTGAATATTGAGCACCCAAAGGTACCCACCAACAAGGTAGGCGATTAAACTCATCCAACCATAAGAAGATAGATAAAGAAATCACATGGCATACCCTGCATGTATTTGCATCCCTTTTAAGGTGAGTTACCCCAAACCAAACACCCCACCACACCCACTAGTGGTATCCCCAAGAAAAAAGAGTTAGGAAGAAGAACTCCACTAGTAATGCTGGGACCTACTCCGACACTCCACTGCACAACCCCACCATGAATGCAGAAGTCATAGAGACTCATCTACTACACATCAATACTATCCACCTTGGGCAGAACGAACTCACCCTCACGGTTTTTCTCATGTTAAAAAAACGCTTCTTAGTGGGGGAATAACCCCTCTTCTTCATGCATTCAAAACTAAATCAAACAACACTGACATAGGGTTACACCGACGCCCTGTGTCACCCTAGTAAAACCTGAATCAAGAAGCAGGGAGGAAAGAGTACCTCACATAGTGTCGAACAAGTTCTACTAAAAAAATTAGAAAAGACATAGGGAATACCTCTTATCATCTCATGCGCTATAGGATTATAGACATCCAAATCTTGTAGCTATCAGTGACCCCAGCTGCAAGGTACCCAATCTTAATGCGGGGCGCCCAGTGGTAGTTTTTGGAAGGACATCATATCGTCATGAACTACCCACAACTCCTCCATCACCTCTTACAGCATCGTCTCCCCAGGGACCACCCTATCCACACCTGGGGGATCCCAGATCACAACACTGTCTCTACCATGGCTATCCATCTGTTACCTACCTAGGATGCTCAGTATGTCTGGTTAGGCAGTCTCATGCCATGTGAACTCACCCATCACAATAATAGAACTGACCCTCCTTGGGATGTCCTGGTGCTCTACGCTATCCCTGACTAAGTTCCAGAGCCTAAGGATGGGGAGACCTCCTGTACCGAGGCCTTGTCAACTGATGTTTTCTAGCTACCACATATGTCTCAACTCTATAGCATCCACTGCCAAAACCATCTATATAGCATCCCTTTGACCTAAATATCTTTGTCACCAGAGATTTCTCCAATATCCCATTATAGGTGGGGATGCATAAGGGTACTATACTGGCACAAATCTCCTTGTTGAGTCCCTACTCAAACTTCTGTGTTCAGAAGTACCCAACGTAGATCATGTACCAAGAGTATTGGGTTAAGTCTTTGAACCTATCTGCATAATCTTCCATCATCACCCCCCTCTACTGAAGCTTCAGAATCTGAATGAAACATAAGGAGGAGGGGTAGTACTCTTTAGGTAATATATTACGGAAGTTATTCCATGAGTGTGAAAACTCATCATGTATATGAGTAACTTGGCTCCACCAATGCCTAGCTGCCCCGTGGAAAGGATTGCCTGCCAATGCCACCATCTGATCCATCGATGTCCGAACAAGCTTGAAGAGGTAGACCTCCGACTCTATCCAATCCACCATTTACTGTGGATATGTCTCACTGTAGAACCTCAACGAACTCTTTCATTCGAACTTGTGGAGTGTGCTCAGCCTATGAAAATCCTCATCCTACTCTATTGGGACTATCTTCTACTCAACAGGCGGAGGTGCTACTGACTGCCCACATGGAGGAGGGTGATAGCATGATAGACCCTGAATTGAGGCCTCATCACTCACAAGGTCTTCATCATGAACCAAATCTAGTATCCTAACTAGCTGTCATCCTGAAGGTATTTCAGAAGTGTTTGAGATGTACCACGGTCATTTAAGCACACACACACACACACACATATATATAATAATGGGGATATGAGTCTATAAGGATAGTCAAAGACTTAATCCTATATGATGCATTTAGATTTTATCCCTAAAACAAATGTATCAGGGTTCTGAGTTGAAAAGTAGGTAGTTATGGTCCCGATGATGGATATGTCGGCTGCCACACCATCACTAGACTCCCTGGCCCGAGAGCGGCACTTGAGACACTTTGATACTGTTACCCTAAACCCAACCATGAAATTTTTAGGGAAACATACTAAAAACTTCCCAATGGTCAAACCACCCTTTGATACTAATTTTTCAGGACCCAACCCCTTCTAGGATCGAGCCGTAACTACCCCAAGCTAGCCTCCATAGGCTAGGGGTGGCGACAAGCACCAAAGGTACATAAAACTTGGGGATGCCTTTTCTTAAGTACCTATACACAATCACATATCCAAATTAATGGAAAAATGAAGAGGAAAAGGAAAAAAAGATACAAAACTTCCATATATAAACCACAAACAAGCATCGATCTCTAAATAGTACAAGCACAATAGTGTAAATTGAAAGGGAAATGGGTAAAATACACACCAAACCAGAAATGTGGCAAAAAATGGCAGTAACTAAAAAATTAAAACAACTGATAGATCCCCACTCCTAGATCCCAAGATACAACCACCGTAAGCAGTCCAAGCACCCATATCCCTAAGTTCATCTGAATTCATGATCAACTTGTCCATCATCTGAATAAGGCACGATACGTGTAGGAAAATCCCATGCATGGGGTGAGTATAAAAATACTCAGTAGGATTCCCTAAAAAGGTTAAGGGGGAGAAGTAAGAGATACACTCAAGAGGAAATCATTAGAGTGAAAAAGGTATGGTAAAAGAGTACAACTCATCCCAATAATATAGTGAACACAAACTCATCCAAACACAATGAGATCAAAATGACGAGAAGATGAACTTCTAATGGAATCTTCACTAACTATAGTAGGATATTAGACTCATCCAACCATGAGAATATAGACACATAAAGCATGTGGTGTGACCCACACATCTTCATCTCTCCTAGAATGAGAGTGTCCAAAACCTAAGGAGTGTGTACTGAAATAGGATATATATATATATATATATTCTCAGTAAAAGACCCCCAAATGAGAGGGTAAGGGGATCTCCACCTCACAACACACACTTGGAAAATATTCTCCAACAATTCAAGAAGTATCCACCCATGATTCCCAATATCCCACACATCTTCCATAGACATAAAATTTACAGAGACTCAATCACCACACCTTGATACTATACGCTTTGGGCGGTTCAGTATCATTCGCGTGGTTTTAGGTCATGTCACAAGGACACATCTCAGTGGAGAAAGAACCCCTCTTTCACATGAGTCCAAAGGTAAATTAAACCATGTCTAATTACTGATCCACATAATCACGAGGTTGTGTCTCAAGGTTGAGGACCCATGCCCAGACCAACTGGAGGGTGCCACTCGGAATAGGTTGAGGACCCATGTACTAACCAGTAGGAGGTTTCCACTCTAGTGTCGTCAGGGACCCATGCCCAACCCGACTGGAGGGTGCATCTCTAGTGTCAGTGAGGACCCATGCCCTACTCGACTGGAGGGTTCCACTTAGAATAGGTTGAGGACCCATGCCCTACCAAACATGAGGGATCCACTCTATTTTCATTGAGGACCCATGCCCATCCTGGCTGGAGGGAACCACTCTAGTAGAAGCCTCTGGTGATTTTTTCGAATCACAGTCGTGATAAAGCATCACCTCAGAAAGGTGTAGTGCACATAACATCAGACATTGTATATTGAAAGCCACTATATAGGGAACTATCATGTTCTACATGAAAAAACCCTTAGGATAGGCTACTCAAAGGCCAAAATCCAAATCCAAAAAAAGGAGATATGAGAGATAGAAGATTCATACTGTGGTACACGATGAATGTAGGGCCCACATGATGTGTGACCCCGCCTCATCTTCTAACCATGTACTTATCCATACTCAGGTACTAAAATATGAACAAATACCCCTAGATGTTCTAGTGTACACTCATAGTACCTGGAACATCTGACCGAAAGGATGACGTGCGCACGATGCTCGTCGTTGGTCCGAAAGGGATAAAATGTAACTTACTGACTTGCATCCCTATACAACCTCAAATAACGAAACGGATCACACAATCATGATCCTTGAAGAAAAACACATAGTATAAACTATTCATATGCCTAAATCGGACTCCCAATGAAGAAACTACATCTCTCAGCATTGTACACGAACAATGATTTGTGTGGCCCCTACCTCGATCCTAGAACACATCATACAGATCACACGATTGTGATCCTCATGGAAAAACACATGGGATCAGCTATTTATTCATCCAAAAAAGACACCCGGAGAAGAATTCACATTTCACCGCAAACATCCAAACTGGACTTTGTGGGGCCCATACATTGATTTTAGTTTAAGCATATGAAATTGATATTAAAACACCTGACTCAATTTCAGGGCCACAACACCACTGACAACACATCGATCAAACATCGTATGCAGGAGTTAGATCCGATACAAAAATCATCAATAATAATAATAATTATATTATTATTATTATATTTAGGCAATTTGTGCAACCGAGCTACGAGCCCAAAATATAGAATTCACAAACTGGCCTTAAAAGGCCCATCTCAAAAGTAGGATCACTTTTCTATATATGACACACAAAATGGATGCTCCATTTTGGATTTATAGGGGTTTAAATTTGCAGCCGAAGACCGGCCCAACTCGCTCTGCTCTGCCTAGTCCCAGCCTGCTCCGGTCAGACTGGCCCACTACTACCTTGCCCGGCCTGCCTTACCAGCTCATGGCTCACTACCTTGGCCTATGACGTCCTCACCTTGCCAGCCCCCTGGCACCAGGCTGTCGCGCACCTCGCGTGCCAGTGCCTCCAGCACCCGACGCTCTACCTCCATCCCATGGTGCTTCTGCAACCTCACAACAGCCACTATAAGGCCCCAACCTTAAACATTACTTAATCTCGAGATAAGTCAATATTTTGACTTTAATTCACATCGATAATCTTTTCAGGTTTAGAGATTTAGAGAATTAGGTCATAAATCATACATAAAAACATAAATATCACAAGTAGACACTTCTACTCACAATAATTTTTTTTCATAAAACATAAACTCTTTAAAAAGAAACATGGCATCATTTCATGTCTTAATAACATAACTTTTCCTTGATCCCATCCTTGATTCTATTCTTCTTTAAGTCCTGTGAATTTTTTTTCAAAACTTGGGATGAGAATAAAAAGGTAAGGGATAAAAAAATAAGGAAAAGGATAGTCTTGGGAAAACATAAGAAGTAGTGAATATACTTCACTGAATATAAGCTCATTTCTTACCTTTTTTGTAACCAAAATATTACCATAAATCCCATAAAAAGAAACATACAACACATATAAAGTAACTTCGGACATACATATACTTAAATAGAATAACCATATGGTCGACTTACACACATATCACTAAATGGAATAGCCATATGACTGACTTCCATACATATCAATAAATTGAATAGTCATACGGCTAACTTCCATACCCAATGCATTGGAGGTTATAATTTAAACACATATCCTTGGTTTATCAAGGAACCACCCGTCATTGGTTTATCACGTAACTACCCATCTTTGGTTTATCACATATCCACCCATATTTGGTTTATCACATAACCACCCATCAAATTTCCAAGTACCATTATATAATCATCACACATAAAATATTTCAAATATCAACATTTCACTAATAAAATTTCATTTGAAATCACAAGAAATCATTTAAAGATATTGAAATAATAAATCTAATTTCAAAACCATTTTTAATACTAAAACACCTAAAAAGGGAATAAGGGAATTATTTTTATTTTAAAAAAATTAAGCATTATATAGGAATCCAAATATCAAATAATGGTTACAACAGAGGAGGATTCGTTTTCGCTATATATGTTAAAAACATTCCTTTTTATCGTTTAGAAAAACTATTCATAGAAAAAATATTCCATTTGAATGAATTTAAAATTAAAAAGAGTTTATTATACACCATATAAAATAAGGTCATGTATACATTAAAATATGCCTCAATGAAAGGAGATTGAGATGAAGTCCCTTACCTTGAGTCCAAATCGTCACGTATATTTATTTTTCTTCCTCTAAATCGGTAACTTCTTTTGATTTGTGCCAAAAGGATTTCTTGAATTGTATTATTCCCAAGGTAAGGCTTCTAAGAGGAAGGGAGGTATGTTGGGAGATTATTTTAGCCAAAGTCGGATGATCCAAGGGGCTTTATATGTGTGAGTATGTGGGTAGAGGTGGTGTACTTTTATAAGAGGGAGGAGGGGCACTTTAGGAAAGTCTTGAAATATTATTTTATTATAAATTGATTTTAAAATTATGAAGGCTATAAAGGGATATATTTCACGGATAAAATGAGGATGATTCGAAATCTTCTCCACCAATAGGGTTTATACAAGTTTAGATAAAAAATTTAACCATGTCTTTTGGCTTTAACCCCTAGTTAAAAACATTAACTCTTACCATGTCTTCATGTATTTTTATAATATATAGTTACGATAGTTACTATAAAGTGAAAAGAAAACCAAAAGTGGATCATTAATGAAATTTTTAGCATTATATAAGTCATTTTACCAAATATTATATTTTTAGGACTATTATTTCATTTAATAATATAATATTTTTTTTAAAAACTCATTTATGTCAATTTTGACACTATTTAGTAATTGATTTTTGTTAAAGTCATAACAACTTGATTATTTATAAAAAAAAGAATTAGCTCAAAGATAATATGTCATAATCATCCTGAAAATTTGTGTAGGGAATAAAAATATTCAAATTATATTTATTTTAATATTTATAATATTGTTTATTTGAATCATTCATTAATAAGATAATCAATACATCATCATTGTGTCCTAAATTAATTTATATATATAATGTCTAAAAATTATAAAAAAAATAATACAATATAGAAAATATTGTTAGGTTTATAATTAATATTTATAGTTAAATAGATAATTTATATAAATCAAATTAAAATTGTTTTAGTTAGAAGATACATGTTTATGTTATACTTCCCTTTTCTTTAAATTAAAAATTATAAAAGGTCACTATCACACCCAAGTGGATCCATGGGGTCCTAAAATCAACCCAAGGATGACCATGATCATAAATATATAACAAAATTAGACTAGGATACATTTTAAGGTAGTTTTATATTATTATAATATTTTTTTACCCTTATTTACCAGATTTACCCTTTAACCACGATAAATATTTTTTTTACTAAAGTTACTATTCATAATGTACAAAAATAAAATATACCTATTTAAAAAATTTGGACCTTATTATTAAAAATATGGAATACATTTTTCCAAATTCAAAACACAGAATTTTCAGTAATTAATTTAAAATCAATTCCCGTTGTCAAAACCAGAAAGCGAGTTTTTAAGAAGTAAAAACTATCAAAAGATTAACATGTGTTTATGTGCAATTTCAATGTGAAATTACTTTCAATGACCAAAATTGGATTAAATGATAAAAAAATAATCCAATTAAACTTTAAAACTAATTAAAAGTAAAATATAACTATATAAATAAATGATATTAAAAGACTTTTTTGAATTAAAATATAGTATTTTTCAAAATTCATTAAAATATGAATTTTATCATAAAAATACCAAAAATTCATCCAAAGTAAATTTTGATGTCCCGATTCTAAATAAAGAGTTTAGTTTGTCAAATAAAACATATAATAGTGAAAAAAAAATATATTTAAAAAGAGTTCTCCATCAAAAGTCGGTAAAATGAGCTTTTAAAAATATTAGAGTATTTTATGATTAAAATTTGATTCATTCTCATTTTAAGCCTCTAAAATTTATTGGATAAATGTAAAAACATTTAAAAAACATGTGTAATCATATTATTGCTAGTTTTTTTGTTCCCACAAATAAAACAGATAGGCATTAACTAACATTTAAAATAAAAATAATATTGTTATATTATTTTTCAGTATAACTCATTATTGTGTGCAACGTAAGATTTCGAAAAAGCCCATTGTTGCGTGTCGAGTACGCTATCAGAAAAAGCATCCCATTTAATATAAAATTAATATCTTATTCATAAATATTAATAGATATGAAAAAATATTATTTTATAAATACCTGGGATGCTACATCCACTGCTCGTCGCAGTCGCCACACATCGCCACTAGCCTCCATGGACCACTACGCACCGGTGGTCCCTTATGTGGACCATCAGGATTCATCTTGGGCTTGAAAAATGAAAAATAAACCAGATTTGGGATCCTCAGGTCCCGATATACATAGAAACATGATTCTATCAAATATTCATCAATGTTTCAACGTGATGAAAAGTAGGCGTCGATTCCGCTCACCGCCCTGCCTCCTCAGGCTCTCGAAACTCGAAACCATCATATATTTAGAATCCAGGGATAATGAAATCCACATATCTATAATTCACTCGATGATTGGATGTTGTTTCAATGTTTTAAAAAACATATCGATTAAGAACATGAAGAATGGACGAAGAAAACAAGGAATAATCAATCCAGAATTAAAATAGTCAATGACCGTGTGAGTATAGCCATCAACAAAGGCTTTAAATGTAGAGAAAATGATAAGAAATCAATTTTGACAAACAAAACCTTGATTAGGGAAATTAATAATCCTAAATACGAATGATACCTATATTTTGGATCCATCATTATGTTCACCACACTCTGATTTACTCGGATCCACAATCTCATCGTGATTGACCAAAAGTTCAGCATCAATTCACCAATGGAAGGAGAGGAGTAGCTCCGTCGGTCATGGGAGGAAATGAGCCAAACCCTTTATCATTTAATTAAACACCTATATATAGGATTTAGAAAGTCTCCTGCCAAAAGTCGTGGAATCCAAACCTCCCACACCCTCTCACCTGATGTTACACTTAGGTTAAACACCACTCCACAAACTCAACGGTTGAATTGGATTTCCAATCTGAGTCCCCATTCAGAATTTATTAGAAGTAGAATCCAAAAAAAATAATTTTATTTAATTATTTTATTTACAGTTATTTCCTCGATAACAGTTTCTACAGAATAACTGCGTCAACAAAAGTTATGTCTTTCCTAATGTAAATTCCACGTTCCAGACTCAACCAAGGACTTAAATTTATGATCTGAGCTATTTTTTGAGAATTATCCTATTTCCTTCATGTTAATAGTACAAAATATACTTAATATTTTTATAAAATTAATTCCGGGTACACCAGGCCTCGAAATTTCACGTCATCTTAGCACCTAGCTTTGGAAATATATATAGAAATATTCCAAATTCTTATAATGCAAAAACTCAGTCTTTACATTAAATATCATTTTTCTAGAGTTGAGGGATTATTTTTTTTATAAATATAGAGCACCAAAAAAACTTACTTGATATATTTTTATTTCGTAAACACAATTCCATCCTTTTTTTGTTCTTTGATCACTTTCCACTTTACATCTTACTCTAAGGAATGAATACAAAATATGATTTTTTATGCCTGAATAACTAAAATTAACTTTTAACAAATAATATGATCCATAAAAGGGTAACATTATATTCCTATTATCTTTATTAAAATAAATAAAGGTTGGAACAAAGTAAGATAATACCCAAAATGAATATGAATATATTAATATATAATATTTAAAAATATAACCAAAGTTTTAACATAGACCATTCCTTAAATAAGTAACCCTATATCCTAAATAACCACAACAAACTCAACATGAATGAATGTTTTAACTTCAGAGGTCATCTCATACCCATTAGCTTACATATACAAAAACATAATATAATTCTTCTTAAATAACCCTTTATGTTAAACCTAATGGTTATATATATATATCTTAAACCAATAAAAAATTTCCCAAGATATCATTATTCACCAAAAAATATTAAAAATTTAAAAAATACTTGAACCTATAATATTTTTTCCAAGATCATATTAATATTTATCCAAAAAATAATTTAAGTAAAAATAATGTCATATTAAACAATACATCATTTAAGATAGTGGTAGGTGCTACACCCTTATCACCCTTTGGTTTTGGTTTCAAACCCCGCTACCTTACTGGATAGAATGAGTTGTTTCCCAACATTTGAGTTGTAATTTTTCTAAAATTATAATTCCTATAATGTTACCAAAAATATGATGAATATACTAAAAATAACATTAATAATCAATTTAGTTTTTAACCACTAAGGTTTTCTATTAAACTTTTTCCCACAACATCAAATCATATTAATTGAATATTATTACCGTAACATCAAAGATAGGATAAACCCTAAAGGTTACCAATAACATTAAAATTATATCCATAAAATATAAATACATTCTTCCACAAATAATTTATTTTTAATAAAAAACCATACTAAAAATAAGGGTTATATTACCATATATGTCTCCCAAAATACTCTTAATCATCATAAACTTACCTAACTTAAAACCTCAAAACGGGTACTTATACTGTATCGCCCCGACCCTAGTTACCCATAGTCAGTACAATATTACATAACATTGGAATGAACACAATAGATCAAGTCTTAAAAGACCAATTAGTTTAGTAGCCTTGGAAGTAGTAGATGCATACATAAGTTTTAAATTACACCATGAAATAACAACAACAAAAACTTTTTGTCCCCTTTGAACACACTTATATACCTTATCATATCCCTTTAGGTTAACCATAAAATAATTCTTCACATCTTGGAAAAAATAAAACATATAAAGTGGTGATCTTAGATGCTCAGTAAGGATAATAATATAGTGGAAACTTTCATAATAAGCATAAACATTTAAGGCAATGTAAAAGACTAAAACATAAGACTTTTAAATTTAAAATTTCAGATTAATATTGAAAATATAAATCAAATAATTCCATTTACTTATTCACATGGATATTCTACCAGTCAAATAATCAAATGGAATATCAATAACCAATTTCATAATGATGGAATGCATAATGCCGGACATCATAACCACATAGTCAAGGCCTCGTGCAAAAACTAAAAATAAGATTTTGTCAAGGCCTTGTGCCAAGACACTAGTTTTTATCATGATACCTACCGATGCATCAAGGAGATATAGTAGGCTCCACCCGTCACTTACTAAGTCCAACACATTCCTTATATGAAAAGGTTGAAACATAACATAAACATTCATATTAAAACTAGCATATGAAATGTAAATACTTTAACCATAAAATATGAATGGTATAAAAATATCACATCCATAGTCAAACATATCACAAAACCTTCAATACAATATGGAATATTGTATCATAATAAATCAACTTCAAACAAGTGTAAAATCCAACATAGGATGTTTACATAGATGAAATCAAAACTATTTGAGAGAAATATCTCTTTCTATTTTGAAATAATTTAAAAGTCCTGTAATTTTAAAAGAAAAAATTTATTTTTAAAACAATATTATAATATTTTAAGGGAATATTATAAGGTGTTACAGTGGTATAAAATAGACTCACCCACCATATAAGTTAAAAAAAACATTCTTACCTTAATTCGTTGAAAAGGTCATAAAGTACCTTGTTTGGAAAACGACGGAAAGTTTCCTTTAAATTTTTTCTATAAAAAGTAAAAAAAGGGTTTAAATGAATTTAACCCATATTTTAATAAATAGTAAAAATATTTTCAAATACATTTTTTAGAAACACATATGTGAATGATAAATAAATCCCAGTAGATACTTACATATAAACAATCTCGGAAAAATAAAGAGATTGTAAAATTAACCCTTACCTTATACTTTTCCTTGGTCAAGGGTATGTTAAACTACTTTATAATAGTTAAATAATTTTTATTAAATTATAAAAGAACCATATACACAAATATGATATCATATATTATCTTCTAATATTGCTTTGTTAATAATATTTTAGTGGTATCATTTTTTCGGGTGTTAACTAATTCATTTTCCTTTATATGTTTTGTTACGTAAGTCATGTTTGTTATGGATAGGATGTATTTGATTCATATACATAATGATATTAAGTACTTAAAAATTATTTTTAATTATAAAATTAAAATTATTCTTGAATGATTACGATGGGGGATGAATCTCATCACGTTCGTGGAGACGGTAATCCGTACGTACGCACGAGCGACAATATCATTATATTGATGGAAAATCGCATGTAATTGGATGGTATATAATATATAAAGAATCATTAACATGTTATATTTATTATTTAAATTAGTTATACTCATTATTATACACATCCAAATAATTAAGTGTTTGAATGACAAACTACACCACGACTTGAAGACGATAAGCCGTACGTACGCACGTATGGTGACATGTCATTCATAGGATGGATAAAATAATGAATATGGTTGTACCATATTTATAATAAAATCACAGTATGTATAAGGTACTGGATTTATTATTTTCTTATGGAAACAACAAAGAAATAGGAAGTGGAGGAAGAAAAAAACTTTGAAAAAGGTGGTGAAATTATTACCTCTTCTTCGAGAGTTTCCTTTTGAGTCCATCAAAAGGGCTCCTTAAGTTGGATTTTTGATCAATGTAAGGCCTATAATTCTAAGTGAGGATGGTTTAGTGGATATTTGGGTAGGTTTTGGCTGATCCAAATGGTTTTGGAGGAGTTATTTTTAGAGAAGGGGAAGTACCCTTTTAAATGAGAGGTGAGGGTCACTTTAGGAAAGACTTGAAATATTATTTTATTATACAATCATATTAAGTTTATAATGGCTCCAAAAGGATTTATTTCAATTATAAGGTTGGTATGGGTCGAAAAACTCTCAAAAAAATATGTTTCATAAAGTTTTAGGTCACCATATTAACCTTATCTTTTAGATTTAACTCTTAGTTAAATAGTTTGACATTTACCTTGTCTCTTTGTATTTTTATATTATCTGGTTAATAAAATTACTATAAACATCCAAGTGAACCCCAAGCGGTTCATTATTTATATATCTAACCTTATCTAATTCCTTTGGACGAACCTTATATTTTTAGGAATATTATATCAATTAATAATATAGTATTTTTTAAAAAACACAATTATATCAATTTTGACACTATTTAGTATTTGATTTTTTTGAAATCCATAAAAAATTTATCACTTGAAATAAAACTTATTTAATCAAACCTAACATGTCATATTAACCTATAAAATTATTGTAATTCATAATAAGTCTAAATTTACTTTTATTTGGATATTTATAATATTAATTATTTTAATATTTCATTAATAAGGTAATTATTGCATCATCATTGTGTCATAAATAAATTTAATTATTTAATTTCTAAAAATTATAAATAAAATACCATTATGTAGGAAATATTTTTATCTTTATAATTAATATTTAAAGTCAAATTTATCTTTTTTATAACCCTATATTAAAAATGGTTTAGTTATTAAACTTTGAATTTAACAGTTTTTACTCTTCTTTAAATAAAATAATAACAAATGTCCTAATCTAATCCAAGTGGACCAAAAGGATCATATTTTATTCTTGAGGTTGATTTTGGTAGAAATACACTTATACAATAGAATTAGTACATGTGTTAGGGTAAGTATAATATCATTTTTACCTTTAATTACCCTATATACTTTTAACTCTTGTAAATAAAATTCAAAAGTTACTATTCACCAAAAAATATTTTCCTCTTATTGAACCACATTTTACTTATTAATGTAAACCTTTTCTCTTGGATTTTTTAAAATAAATTCACAGAAGCAATAAAATTATGTTTTATGCCAATTTGCAAATGTGCCTAGAAGGTGGGTAAAAGACGGTAAAAAGTTCAATAAAATTTTATATATCTAATATTATTATAAAATGACTCCAATGAATTACATTGAAAATATATTGGTATTATGTATATATTTTTAACTAATATAAATTTAAATAAAATAACTAATTATTTAATTAAAAAGTCAGTTTTAAACAATAATGCAGTGTTTTTTCACTATTCATCAAAAATTGAAAGTTTTTAGAAAAGTACCAAAAATTCACCCTAAGCTAATTTTGATCTTCAGAATCCAAAAATGGATTCCATTTTGAAAAATAAAATTTATAAAATTTCAAAAATTGGGTTTCACTATTCATAACGGCTAGTTTGATTGGTCGTGATGTGCTAAAACTCCAAGTTGTGTATAATGCAAGCTATTTCATTATTCAAAGTAAAACATATTGTGGAAGCTTGGGGTGTTACATTCTCTCCTCCTTCAAATAATTTCAGTATGAAAATTTCAATAATACCACTGCGTAAATAGATTCGGGTGGTTCTTCATCATAAGTTCCCCGGGTTCCCACGTTGCCTCTTCAATCTTATGATTTCTCCATAGAACTTTTACTAGGTGAGTCGTTCGGTTTCTCAATTGTTGTTATCTGGTATCAAGAATTCTTATAGGCTCTTCGAAAAAAGACAGATCGGGTTCCAAATCTATTTCTTCATAGGTGGGTACATGTGTTGGGTCTGACATATATTTTATCAATAATGATACGTGGAACACATCATGAACTTTGGAGAGACTTGGTGGAATTTCCAAATGGTAAGCTACAACCCCAATTCGTTCTAGAATTTCGAAAGGTCCGATGTACCTAGGACTCAATTTACCCTTCTTATCAAAACGTATAACACCCTTCTATAGTGATACCTTCAAGAAAACATAATCAGCTACTTGAAATTCTAAATCCTTCCTTCAGTTATTAGCATAGCCCTTTTGCCTACTTTGAGCTACTTTGATGTGGGTTTGGATAAACTCCACCCTTTCCATTGTTTCCTCAACAAGTTTTGGGCCTACGAGTTTTCTTTCACCAACATCATCCCAAAAAGTTGGTGTGAGACATCTCGTTCCATATAATGATTCATATGGTACCATCTAAATAATTGAATGGAAGATATTGTTATTAGAAAATTCTACCAGAGGTAAATATTGATCCCACATACCTTGAAAGTCAAGTGAGCAAGGTCTAAACATATCTTCAAAGGTTTGAATAGTTTGTTCTGATTGTCCATCAGTTTGAGGGTGGTAGGCAGTACTCAAATGAATTTTAGTATCCAAGCCCTTTTGAAAACCTTTCCAAAATCTTGATCTAAAATGGGGATCATGATAAGAAACAATCAATAGGGATACTCCATTAAGTCTTTCAACTTCATTAATATATATTCTTGCTAGACGTTCAAGTGGTACATCTTCTCTTATAACAAGAAAATGTGCTGACTTGGTAAGACGATCAATAATGACCCGTATTGCATCATTCCTTCTAGGAGTCTTTGGTAGTCCCATGACAAAGTCCATCATAATATTATTCCATTTCTACTCGGGTATGGGAAGAGGTTGCATGACTCCTCTTGGATGTTGTCTTCTAGATTTCACTTGTTGAAAAACCATACATCTTGACACATAATCAGAAATCTCTCTCTTCATGTTGTCCCACCAAAAAATGTTCCTTCAAATGTCTATACATCTTAGTGCTACCAGGGTTTATAGAGAAATTGGAGCTATGAGCATCATCCAACCATTCCATTTTTAGATCAGGTATATTGGGAACACAAAATATCTTCCAAATTTCAAAATTCCATCTTCATATATGAAGTCAGTCAATCTCCCATTATTCACAACTTTAATTTTCTTTTGAAACTCCTCATCGTCAGTCTGAGAACTTTTTATCCTTTCTAGTAAATATGATTTACCAACAATTTGAAACAGTATTTATGTTTTACCTTCCATGATTATTCCCATATCCATCTTTACTAGATCTAGGAACATTGGATCCCTTTAAACTCTCATCTTATTCAAAACTCCATGATCCTTTCTGCTCAAAGAATATTCCACCTTATTTGCCTTCCCCAGGTGGTAGTGTATAGTGCAATCATAATCCTTGAGTAGTTCAAGACATCGTTTTTCCTCATGTTGAGTTATTTCTATGAGAAAATATAATTCAAACTCTTGTGATCGGTATATATCTCACATTTTTCACCATAGAGATAGTGTCTCCATATCTTCAAAGAAAAGATTACAACTACTAACTCAAGAACATGGGTGAGATAGTTTGGCACAAGAGCCTCAACCAGTTGGTGAGGACTCATTAAGTGCATCTAGGAGACCCAGGATCAAATCCAGGTAGAGGCTAATTTCCAGGTCACTATAGCAGCACTGTAGCAAGTACTGTAGCAGGAACTGTGTGGTACTGTAGTAGGTACTATAGAGGAAAATGTAACAGGAACTGTTTGGCACTCTAGCAGCCAGGAATATTCTCCTATTTGGGAATTCAGAACACCTATTTGTTCCCCAATTCTGTTAAGGCCTTCGGGCCACCCATGCCTTTAGGTCAGTAAGGCCTTCAGGCCACCTCAAGTCCTTCGGGCCACTTTAAAGTGAAGATGTAAACCATACAACCTACAAGGAACAAGCTTCAGAAGGAGGATGAGAACGGAGCTTTCACCATAGTAGAAGCTAAATAAATTGAAATAATGAGAGGGTATGGCACCTGCCATCAAGACAAGCCTCTACATGCACGGGAAATCCTATCCAAACAGCCATGCGAAGGTGGAGAGATGATTTCATGATGAAGATGCTGGGGAGGAGCAGTTCCAAGTAGTTAGTCTGTGTTGTATGTAGTGATTGAAGCCTATAGGCATTGAATTTCTCTAAGGCCTATGGACCATGTAATACTTAGGCATATGGGCCTTGTAAGGGTTTAATCTCACCCCTTGAAATGTGGATTATAAAAAAAAATCAATAAAAAAATGAAGGCCTTCGGGCCATTGGATGGATGGGTGGGATAGTTTTGTTCATGAATTTTTAGCTGTCGTGATGCATAGGTAATAACTCTATCATTCTGCATGAGGAAACAACCAAGTCCTTTCAATGAAGCATCACTATAAATAACAAACCCATCATTCCTCAATGGTAGAGTCAAGATAAGAGCATTGATTAATCTTCTCTTCAATTCTTAAAAACATTCTTCACAGTCTTTTATCCAAAAAAATTTAACCCCTTTACGTGTGATCTTGGTTAATGGGTTTCCCAATCGGGAAAAATTATGGATGAAATTTCAATAATAACCTACTAAACCAATAAAACTATGTACCTCAGTTATACTCATCATTACTGGACATTCTTGGATTGCCTTGGTATTTGAAGGATCAACAGAGATTCTATCCTTAGAGACCATATGGTCAAGAAAAGAAATCTCCTGAAGCCAGAATTCACACTTGCTAAACTTACCATATAATTTATTTCTTTTAAGGGTTTTCAGAATAGTGTGCAAGTGATTTTCATGATCTTCATAGATTTTGTAGTTAATCAAGATATCATCAATAAATACCACTACAAATTCATCAATATATTCCTTGAAAACTCTATTCATTAGATACATGAAAACAGAGGGTGTATTAGTTAGTCCCAAAGGCATTACTGTAAAATCGTAATGCCCATACCTAGTTTGAAATACTGTTTTTGGAATGTCTTCCTTCTTTACACAAAACTGATGATATCCATATCTAAGGTCCATCTTTGAAAAATATTGAGCTCCATGAAGTTGATTGAATAAATCATCAATGTGAGGTAGGTGATACTTGTTCCTTATTTTTATAGCATTGATCTCCCTGTAGTCAATTCACAACCTCATAGATCCATCTTTCTTATTAACAAAAAAATAGGGGCTCCCCCTGGAGAAACACTAGGGAAAATAAATACTTTATTACTCAATTCCTCTAGTTTTTTCTTTAGTTCCACTAATTCCACAGTGGCCATTCTATAAGGGGTCTTCGATATGGTCCTTGAACTAGGAATTAAATCAATGAAAACTCAATTTCTCGTTCTGGAGGGTGCTTAGGTAAATCCTCTAGAAACACATCAACATATTCTTGTACAATAGGTACGTCCTCTATTCATATATTATTTTCATCACCCATAGTTATTTCATTTTATTCCTCCCCAATAATTTAATTTAGTTGAGCTACTGGGGGTGGAACTAGAAAAGAATTAGGTGGTGATGTTTATGCTCTAAAGATAAGGTACTCCTTATCATCATCAAAAATTGAAACCTCCTTCTTCTTATAATAAATTTTCACATCATGGTATGAAAGCCAATCCATTCTGAGGATTATATCAAATTCATTCATGGTTATGACAATGAGATTAGTAGATAAAGAACATTTATATGCCCTAATGGGGATTGATTCATAAAGTTTTGTTGCAATGATACTTCCCTTAGAAGTTTTGACTGAAAACTCCCCTGTTAAATCAAATTGGAAATATCTAACTTCCTTAGAAAACTGGGAAGATATGAAACAATGCACTGATCTATAATCAAATAAAGCATTGGATAAAATTGAGGAAACCATTAAATTACCTTCCACCACATCTTTCAGAGCTTCAACCTTAGCAGTAGTGATCGTATAAGATTGGACTTGCTCCCTTGGACTTTTCTCAAGTAATTTTCCTTGGCACTTTGTACATTCATTTTCATAATACCCCTTTTCTATACATTTTTATCATTCAACATTGACAACCTCTTTCTTTCCCTTGCAATCACGAGCTTGGTGGACCTTTTCAACACACTTGTAACAAACTCCCATTCCCTTCAGGCAAGTACCAGGGTGTTTCTTCCCACATTTATCACAGGATGAATACTCAAATTTTCCTTTCTTCCCCTTATTTCTATTTCCAGAGTGTTCAAAATATATCTTATTCTCTTGCTTTGCTTTAAATTCGTAAGTCTTAGAGAATTTATTTTCTGTCTTGATTGCACATGATGCAATATCTTCACATGATGAGAAGGATTTTGAGACTAATGATAGATGGAGAAATGGTTTTAAACCATAGAAGAATCGATCAATATTACTCCTTGGGTTACGTATATAATCTGCTGCATGCCTTGATAACCTTTTAAAGTTAGCCTCATACTTTGCGAAATTCTCTTCCTCCTTTTGCCTCAGACTAAAAAATTGTCTTTCCATATCTGCTCGATGGTCACGAGGAAAGTATTATTCTAAGAAAATCTCTTTAAACTGCCTCCATTCCATACTTGATACTTCTTCATCCTCCTTTGTGTTTTGAATTAATGACCACCATTGATCTGTATCTCCCGTGAGGCGTTAAACTACCATGACAACTTTTTCCCTTTATCTACTCCCTAAAGCATGAAATATTTTCTCTAAGGAACTGATCCATTGATCAAATAAAAATGGATTTGTAGTACCATTTAATGTCGGTGGTTTTTTCCTCATGAAACGTTCTAACATTGATCCTCCACATTGTGGATCAGGGTGTTCCATACGGGTAAGGTTATTATTCATAACTTGAGTGAGTTGTCCCAGTATGGTGATAAGATGATCAGTACCAATTGCATCACCAGTTCCACTATAATTATCTTGAGTATGAGGGAAATCCCTACATGGATTACGTGTGTTGATATGGCTTCCATTCCTTCCACTAGGAACCATTTCTAAACAATAGCATACACTAGATTAGTTTATGAATCACAATACATAATTCCAAACTTGTAAAAAACTTAACATAAGTTGAACTGTTTATGGATATAATCCATAATCATAAAAATGTTTTCTTTGAGGAGGTATATACTCATAAATCCATCATAATGGTTTGTAAAGAAAATGTGAATTATCCGAAGCATATCCCCAGAGAGTGTCATAACCAAGAGTGCAACAAGGCCCATTGTTATGTACCATGATAACCTGGGTCAAACCCAAAACTCCTTATCAGTGTTTTCACTCCTAGGTACATCTGTTCCAGAGCCGCATATACCTGCTCGTATCTAGATAGGGATTTATTGCTTGGATAACTCACAAATTCTCTATATTACCAAAATTCTAGGAAGTTCTTCTATACTAATCCTCAAAGTCTATCTTAGGGCAATGTTCTCTAATAAGAGTTTGTCTAAATATAGCTTCCAAGGTTTGTACTAAACTTCATCTGATACCAACTGTAATGCCTCGACCCTTGTTACCCAGAGTCGGTGCATTATTACATAACATTGGAATGATCACAAGAGATCAATTCTCTAAATACTGATTAGTTTAGTAGCCTTGGAAGTACTAAATACGTACATAAGTTTTACATTACATCATAAAATAAAAACAACAACAACATTTTGTACCCTTTGAACACACTTATATCTATTATCATATCCCATCAGGTTAACCATAAAATACTTCTTCACATCATAGGAAAAATAAAACATAGAAATGGGTGAGCTCAGATGCTCAGTAAGGATAACAATATAGTGGGAACTTTCATAATAAGCATAAAGATTTAAGGCAATGTAAAAGACTAAAACATAAGCCTTTTTAATTTAAAAATTCAGTATAATATGGAAAATATAAATCAAATAATTCCATTTACTTATTCACATGGATATTCTACTAGTCGAATAATCACATGAAATATCAATAACCGATTTCATAATGATGGAATGCATAATTCTAGACATCATAACCACATAGTCAAGGCCTCGTGCCAAGACTACAAAAAATATTTTGTCAAGGCCTTTTTCCAAGACACTAGTTTATCACATGAGACCTACCGATGCATCAGTGAGTTATAGAGGGTTCCACATATCACTTACAAATTCCAATACATTCCTCATATGAAAAGTTTGAAACATAACATAAACATAATATTAAAACTAGTATACGAAATGTCAACACTTTAACCATAAACCATGAATGGTATAAAAATTTCACATACATAGTCAAATATATTAAAAAACCTTCAATACAATATGGAAGATTTTATCATAATAAATCAACTTCAAACAAGCGTAAAATCTAACAAAGGAAGTTGACAAAGATGAATTATAAACTATTTGAGAGAAATATCTCTTTCTATTTTGAAATCATTTAAAAGTCCTATAATTTTAAAAGATAACATTTATTTTGAAAATATTCTTATAAGATTCTAAGGGTAGCTTAAAAGGTGTTACAGTGGCGGAAAATAGTCGTACCCTCTGTATAAGTTAAAAAAACAATCTTACCTTAATTCGTCAAAAAGGTCATAAAGTACCTTATTTGGAAAACGAAGGAAAGATTCCTTTCAATTTTTTTTATAAAAAGTCAAACAAAGGTATAAATGACTTTAAACCATATTGTAGGAAATAGTAAAAATGTTTTGAAATACATTTTTAAGAAACCTGGATGTGGATGGTAAAGAAGTATCAATAGATACTTACATATAAACAACATGAGATAAATAAAGGGATTGTAAAATTAACCCTTACCTTGTACTTTTCCTTGGTTGAGGGTAAATTATAATCCTGTATAATAGTTAAATAATTGTTATTAAATTATAAAATAACCATATACACAAATATGATATCATATATGTTCTTCTAATATTGCTTTGTTAATATTATTTTAGTTGTATCATTATTTTAGGTGTTAACTGATTCATTTTACTTTATATGTTTTGTTACATAAGTCATATTTGTTATGGATAGGATGTAATTTATTCATATCCAGAATGATATTAAGTTCTTAAACATTATTTTTAATCATAAAATGAAAATTATTCTTGAATGATTACGATGGGGAATAAATCACATCACGTTTGTGGAGACGGTAATCCGTACGTACGTACGAGCAAAAATATCATTATATTGATGGAGAAATCATAAGTAATTGGATGATATATCATATATAATTAATTATTAACATGTTATATTTATTATTTACATCAGTTATACTCATTATTATACCCATACAAATAATGAAGTGTTTGAATGACAAACTACACCAGGACGTGGAGACGGTAAGCCGTACGTACACACATATGGTGACTTGTCATTGATAGGATGGATAGAATAATGAATATGGTTGTACCATATTTATAATAACATCACAGTATGTATAAGGAAATGGATTTATTATTTTGGTGTGGAAACGACAAAGAAGGAGGAAGTGGAAGAAGAAAAGAACTTTGAAAGAGGTGGTGAAATTATTACCTCTTCTTCAGGTGTTTCCTTTTGAGTTGATCAAAAGGGATCCTTAGGTTGGATTTATGATCAAAGTAAGGCCTCTAGGTAGAAGTGAGGATAGTTGGGAGGATATTTGGGAAGGGTTGGATGAGACAAAAGGCTTTGGAGGTGTGATTTTGAGAGAAGGGGAAGTACCCTTTTATTAGAGAGGTGAGGGTCACTTTAGGAAAATCTCAAAATATTATTTTATTATACAATAATATTCAGTTTATAATGGCTCCAAAAGGATTTAGCCAAAATGTTAGAGAGACAAGAAGAAACCTGATCCCAACGAACTTTTATAAAAAAAAATTACATAGTACAAAGTGACTCAGAAACAGGATGCCTTACAAAGCCGTGTATACAAAACACCTTCCCGATCATTGCTAACCAAACTATGACAATAGATGGGAAGAACAAATGACAAACTGGAACTAACCTCCATGATCGCCCTTTTGGAAAGAGCATCAGAAAACTAATTAGCTTCTCGGTATACATGAGAGACATCAAGTCATAAGCATTCAGCAAGACTAAGGCAGGAGATCCAAGCAGACATCATCCTCCAAGGAACATTCCGAGACCAATCTTTCAAAATATGCATAGAAACAGAGGAATCCAACTCCAACCAAAATCTACGCCAACCATAACGCACCGCATACCTGATATACATGATCATAGCCCAAAGTTCTGCTTCAATCACATGAGCATACCCAACATATTGAAAGAAACAACCCTTAATGAAACCCCGATGAGTTCTGAAAACTCCACCACATCCAGCAGGACCCGGTGCACCGGAGGCCGCCCCGTCAACATTCAATTTCAAACATTCGGAAATTGGTGGAATCCACCGAATGGACTTGACCATTCTAGGCTTCCTTTCCCTGCCACAAACACTAAGAGATCTCAAGATAACAAAGTCAGATACATCATTATTCATAGAACTAGTTTGAATCATCGAGGCAAGTATGATGCATCGATGTACCACCAGAACACCATCCCGAAAGGAAGGCTTCACATTGTTGAAGACAATATTTTTTGAGATTTCCAGATAAAAGAGAAAACTGAGACAATAGCAGAAATAAATAGAGATTTAAATCGATCACTAAAACCAATCTTAAGGGCTGAGTTGAGTAGTGAATCAAATGATCACAAATCAAGGTAGTAGTGAAATGTAGACTGCACATACTTCCAAAGGCGAGCGGAAAATACACATTGTAAAAATAGATGTGAAATAGATTCATCATTGTTAATTCACAAGTGACATACCGCTGCCAGATTAAAGCCTTTGCACTGCAACATGCACTGTATAGGCAGTCTGTTTTTCCAAATTCTCCAAATCAACAAATAGTCACTTGGTGGAATGTAGGGTCGACGGAGGCCTCCCAGCCATGAAGGGATTCCAGAATTCCCACCACATTTCATATTATAACACTCCCAACTGGAAAAAGAACCATTGAGAGCAGGTTTCTAGATTAATGTTTCAGTATCAACATAATCATAGTTAGTAATTTCCAAACGAAGATTACTAGGAATGATATAATAAGAATTAACATTTCCATTCAGTTCAGAGATAGACAATCTCCTAAGATAAAATGGGATATTAACAGCATCCTTAATAGGGGAGGACAACCAAGGAGTACTCCAGCAATTAAGATGAGAACCAGGACATATCATCCATATCAATTGAGACATGATATTTGAATACGAATTCCTTATTACAGACCACACAGAAGATTTTAGATAGACACACATGCTGTTTTGTAGT
The DNA here is from genome assembly GCA_963277665.1 of Viscum album. NCBI lineage: Eukaryota > Viridiplantae > Streptophyta > Magnoliopsida > Santalales > Viscaceae > Viscum > Viscum album. The sequence continues at coordinate 353,071,792 of OY728123.1, forward strand.
CTATAAACAAACCTGTCAACCAGAAATTCCAGAGAGAAATTAGGTTTGGAGAGAATCCTCCAAGTGAAGTTTTGAAGGAGATCATTATTAAATAATCTGACATCCTTAATACCCATTCCTCCCTTGTTAACTAGCTTGATACATTTTTTACAAGCAACAGTAACAAGCTTCCTCTTGAGTGTTGAGCCAGTCCAAATGAAGTTTTGTATCATTCCACTCAATTCCTTAAGAAGAGCTAAAAGCCATCTATAAACAGAAAAGGAGTATACAAACATAGAAGTGATAACAGAGTTAACAAGGAAAACTCTCCCAGCCTAGGACATGTTCTTCCCTTTACAGCTCACCAACTGATTGGTAATTTTCAAAGCAATACCCTCTAAGTGAGCACGTTTCACCCTTCCCCAAAACAAAGGAATCCCAAGGTAATTTAAGGGTAGTGTACCTCTTTTGACACCAAGTATACGAGCAACCCTATTTTACTTCAAGATTATAATTCCTTCACCAAAAACAACAGATGATTTATTCTAGCTGATTACCTAACCTGAAACTTCTTCATAATGTGAGAAGATATTCTTAATACAAGTGACTGTTTTTCTGCTCCAAAATTATTTATTTCTAGGATAATGTGGGGATGGGTCAAAACGTTTTCTTTATTTTATTCTCCATAATGAGATCCTAAAACCTTTCATTCTCCTAAAACTACATGGGATGACTTGGGGAATACATAGAAAAAAGGGGTGAGCTAAAAATCTCAATAAGAGAATAAACATGGTAAGGAAGCATAACATGTGAATCAAAGGTATAACATGATATCATAAAATAGAAGGTTATTGAGTAATCAAGTGGAAAAATAACATAAATAGAATGGTATAATAAGATACTGGAAACATGGTAAATTGTAAATAACATGAAACATAGTATAAATAAAATTCAAGGCTAACCCCCAAGACAACATCACATGGTGGAAAATGTCCCATAATGGATTAGGTTCACTCCCTAATCCCATATATGATGTCTCATGAGACTAAAAAATTACCCAATGAATTGGAGGGATATATAATCCTGATATCACCCATCACATTCATTTCATGTACATGCATATGTGTGCAACATAAAGATATCAAACACAATTCATAAACATAATAATTAACCATGGAAATAAATGGGATGAATAATATTGTCTCAAAACGTAATAAAAAGTTATTTTATAAAAAATATATTTGAGAAATAGTCACAATGAATATATTACCCCACCAAATGAAGAGAGAACGAGCTAGGTATATATGTAAGATACATATATACAAAATTTATAAGCATTCCATATCGTTATAAATAGAGATAAAGTGAGTTAGAGAGAATATGGTCATAACCTATATAAGGGGGATACATTAGAGAGACCCCTAACACCCATAAGAAAAAAATTTCTAGATATAAAAATATCCATTCCATTTAAAACACTTTTGAAACTACTTAGAAAAAAGATATAGATGGTTTTTATTTGAAGAAAACACTAAATATTATAAATGAATCTAAGTATCAAATAATGGTCATGGCGGTGGGGAAGCTGTTGACACCATATATATTAAAATAGAACATTACTTTTGTCTTTAGTAAAGAAAGTCAAAACGTAACTTTTTCTAAAAATAGAGGAAATATCACTTTTAAAACATGCATAAAATGCCTTTAATAAATCATTTTGAGAGTTATTTTTTTTGAAAATATTTTTAGAAAACATAGATATAGAAGAAAAAGGATTTTCTATAGAAAGAAAAATAAAATTAGACTTTCTTATAAATATTTTCTCAATAGACTTAAGTAAAAAAGAGAGATAAATGGAACTATTAGTTAATAATTTCATGAATAAATAGAGGATAAGAAAAGGAGGATGCATATAGAATGTTTGAAAGACTACTTCAAGTTTATTTGAATTAAGAATAGGTTTCCTGGATGGAGTTTTTTTTATTTTGATATATAGATTCAATGACAGGAATAATAAGTTGGATTAACACGTATAGAAATAGGAAAATATGATCTTCCACTTTAAGTATCTCATCAAGGAAAATCCATACTTGAAGGTAACCTCTATTCAATAGCGATTACATAGGACAAATCACTACAACTATTTTAGTTTTTTATGGAATGACTAAGTTATCTCATATGTGGTTTTATTTTTATTTTGGTATAATTATTTTTTTCGGGTTCTCACTTACACTTAAAATTTCTTTCTTTAATTAAACAATAAAATTTCTAGGTACACAAAATAACATCTGTCTCAAAGAAGGAGGTTTTGAGACCAAACCCTTACAAAGATATAAACATTGAAGTGGGGTTTAATCAATGAATTTATTATGTGTATAAAACGTAAATAAACATAAAAAAAGTGTAAATAAAACATAAAATAATCAAATTTCATTACACAAATAATCTTAGAAAAACATAATCAATGATATATAAGTTTAACCTAATAAATGAAAACTGAGTTAAGAAACCCCATAACTTGCACTTCCCTTTAGTTGAGTACTATTTAAATTCATATATTGTGGTTTTAAACATGTTATTAACTTAAAATAAAATTATATTAATATTTATAATATCATATATTATCCCTTTTATAACATATTATCACATTTTCATTAATAATATTTCATTAATACTATTGTTTCGGGTGTTAATTGCCTTATTTTCTCATGCATGTGTTATCCTGAAAGTTCCAGATATAAAACATAGGATATAGTTTCATCATATCCAGAATTAGATTAATGTTATAAATATAATTTTTTCATTATATTTAGATTTATAATCATTATTTAATTTTAAACATGGATAATGAATCACATCGCTTCGTGGAGACGGTAGGTCGTACATACACACGAGTGATGTTATCATTTCCTTAATGGGTGAAAGGGTAAGTAAGTGGATTGAATATTAATTTCCCAATATCAATATCATGTCATATATATCACATATATTCATTAAATTTATCCTTCAATATCTTCCATGTAAATCTTTAGTGAAGAAAAAATCACATCGCTTCTCGAGGTGGTAGTTCAATGTACACATGAATGACGTTATCATTCATTCAATGGATGGTATGGTAAGAAATTATATGATATATTTATTTTATATAATTATTAATATGTAATTATTATAATATATAAACTTAAAATAAATCCTTATTACCTTCCATTTAAAGCATACGTAAAAAACGAATCACATCACTTCGTGAGGCGGTAGTCTGCTGTATACATGAGTAATGTTTTCAAATTACCTAAGGAATGGAAAGTAAGGAGGTGTGTGTGGTATAATAGTAATATAAGTATAATTATAAAATAAATATAATATATCATTATATAATTATATCCATACATGATAATTGGTGATAGAAAATGAATTATGTTAGTTCGCGAGACGATAGTCTGTCGTACACACGATCAACCGTTTAGTTTTCCATTTGAGAGAGGAGACGGTTTTAGGTAGTGTAATTAACATAAAAATATATAATTATATGGTTGATATTGAGTTTATTATATCATCATGTTTTAATAACATTTTAACGATGTGGAAGAATAAATAAAATAAAATGCTCAGTTAATGAAGTTACCTCTTCTTTGGACAACTTCTTTAGATTTGCACCAAAAGCCTTCATAGGCCAGATTTATAACAAAAAGGGACTATAAGATGATGGTATGGAAGTAAGTAAGTGATTTTTATAGGTATTATATTAAAAAATGAGTTTTTTATGCATGTAACGTAGAGGATAGGGGGTGTCTTTTCATAAATGGGTAAGAGGACACATTTGAAATTTTTGAAAAGAAAGAATTACACCCATGTTTTTCATAAGAAAAAAGGATCTAAAATGGACCATTTTAAAAATTTAGAAGATATAAGGTCTAAATATGACCATAAAATTGGAATTATACTGTATTTGGGTCATTTTTAATCATTATAGTTTTAGTTTAACCCCCAATAAACCCATTGTTACCTTAACCGCGATAAATTATTTTTACAGTTTTCACTATTCATTATAGTAAAAAATTAATTTGAAATTATTAGATAATATAAATTATGTTGATTAAAAATATGGAATAAATTTTCAAAAATTAAAATCAAATAACTGGAATAATTTAATTTAAAATTAAACCTGTAGACGTGTTGAAAAAATAAATTTTCAAGAAATGCATTTTTTAAGGAAAATATGATCTCATATTAACTACATGAAAAGTAATAATAATTAAATTAATTTAAATTAATATTTATTGATAATATATATATATATATATATATCATTTAAATAATTCCTCATTAGGGGTTATTTTTATTATTTAAAATGGAAAAACATTATGAACTTTAAAGCAGTTTTCTGAAAAATGTGTTTTAAAGCCTAAAATTAAACTTTTAATAAAATACAGTATAAAGATTATTTAAGTGTGTTAATTGGATTTAATATAAATAAATAATAAATATTTTAATTTTAAATTAAATTAAAATAATAATGGGTCTTTTATTTTTTTTATTTTTTTAGAAAAAATGAAAATTTTATAAAAAACTGGTATTTTTCATTATTCAATGAACAAGCAATTATTTTCAAAAACACCTAAAATTTCACCCTAATTTAATATTGATATGTTCATTTAAAAAATAATATTCATTTTATAAAATAAAATTTATAATAGTTTCAAAAATTTATTATAATATTTTCTCAGAAAAAGCAATAAAAATCATTTTTTGAATAAAAATTATTTTTTTGTCAAATAAAATATCTCTATTAAAGTCCAGTGATTATTTATTAATAATTTTTGAATAAATTAATATTTATTAGGACCTATATATTTTTCATAAATTATTTAATACTATTCATACCCTCCAATTTAATGACTGGATTATATAGATCATTTTTAAATAATAATATTTTAATATTATATCACGACTCGTTTAAACTGAGTGTAATGTGTAACATAATTTATTAAAAAATAAAATAAAAAAAATTTAATGATAAATATATTATAAATTATTGGGGTGTTACAGTGAAAACCTAGTGACTATATACATGATAAATATAGCATTTTTAAAGCAAACTAACAAACAAAATCCTTCCATAATCAATATCTTTAATCTATAAAATTCAACATATTTATTAATAATTAATATTAATCTTAAACAAATCATTAATAACTGAAATAACACTCACCAAATAATAATTTTATGATATATATATATATAAATATAATGTATACCACATAAAAATAATAATATATGGGACCCCATGAACTATGTCCTGTGAAACTCCATTGAGAACTATGGCTCTCAACACAATACCTCCATCCAACTTATGGTTACCCAGAGAGGGGTAATAGTCATAACACTACAACCATATAGTCACAAATGAAAATTTAAAATTTTTTCATGATTTTGAACTATGGAAATAGCCGCCCCACCCAAACAGCAGATCTTGGTGAATTTGGCATATTTTTATATTTTTTTTATCCATGGGTGATATTGAATTCAGTGTGTCAAACTTCGACCATGGTTTATAAAAACCTTGGAAACATATACCTATTGATATAATTTTTAAACTATAGAAATATGGTGAGAATATTCATACCTACATGTCTATAATTTTTAAACCGTGGGCATAGATGTCAATTTCCATGGTTTTTTTGAGGCCATAGCTACAGTTTAAAACTATGGAAATCGATCCTAAATAAAAAAAATACCAATCATACTTGAACCAATGACTTCAATGAAATGTAGAGGTGACCTAACCAATCAATTAAGACTTGTTTTTTGATTAATATTTATGTTTTTATTTACTTATTATTTGATATTAAATATTTAAAATTATTAAAATTATTATTATTCATTTAGAAAAATTAAAAAAATAGGCAATTACTATTGCAATGTTTACAGAATCTATGGCAATAAGATAACCTATTTCTACTATTCACTAGAACTATTGAAATAATAATCATTGGGGATACCACTATTTACATGGACATTGGAATTATATAAATATTCTACATATACTACCAAAGTTAAACCATGTAAAAGGATCTCCCAATTTCCACCAATTTCAAGAACTATGGTAATTAGGGTACCTCGGTGACCCCCTACAACTGCTTATAACCATTGAAATAGGGGTTCTATTTCCATAGTTTTAATTTTTATGGAAAAACCTATACCAGTAGCATGAATATCTTGTAGTGGGAGATATATCATAGTACAAATCCCTCAAATAATATGGAACTAACCCACCACATATTAAAATGGTATTCGTATAATGTAATGTGTCACCATTGGTCTTCCTTAATAACACCCACATAAAGATCAATTTTACTAAAAATGAATTCAAATATAAAATAAAATTATCACAAAATATCATACATCCCACACGATTCACATTTTATTGATGAACCTACAAATAAATGATGTATTATATTGGATAAGTACCTCAATGACCATTATACCTCGAACCCAAAGTTATGTGTGAGAAAAAATAATATAATCTCAAATAAAAATAATCATATCATAATCCTACCTAAAAAACACCAAAAAATACCAAATTAAAAGATAATTAAACAAACAAAAGAACATACCCCCATCAACACAAATGTTCAAGAATACAATACGACTAGTTAAAACTCGGTAGTAAATCTAAAAAATAAATAATGTATTTCTATATCAAAGAATAATACCTAATATTATTATCTAACTAATCCAATATATTAATAAAATTACATCTTATAGTGAAGAAAGGTCACTTCCCATACACATAAAGTTCAAATCATCACCATAACAAGTTCACATCACCACCACAAGAAGTCCATACGACCCTCAAAAGAAATCTAAATTACCACAAAAAGAAATATATAACTTCATCGTGCATATTTCATATTATCATAATAATAAATCCCAATATTAATCTCAAGAATTCTAAATAATCATTGAAATTAATCAATTATTTCACAACACACTGAAATGTTATCACAAGAAAGTCTACGTCAATATAACACAAGAAGTTTCATTTTATCATAATGATACAACCATTGAATTTTGCATGAGCCTCCCATGATGTAAAAAATGCAACCTCTCTAAGTCATTTTATTTTTATTTTTAGAGAAGACACTTTTAAAGGTTGAATATGAACCTTGACAACAAACACAAACACAAAGGATCTTAAATCATTTCAAATAAATTACACCAAATTGGTAATCTCTACATCATCCCAAATAAGACTTGGTTTGTTAAATTCGTGGTCCCATTTAAGACCCCAATAAAAATAAAAATTACCTCTTTCAGGACCTTTGTGAATTTGATCCTTGAAGATGAAATAAATATTTTCCTGGATTTTAAGATATTCTTCTAGAATGATTTTACATTTATTGAGTACTTAGAGCATAATTTTAAGCTCCTAATGAATTTTCATCACTACAACTATCATAAAACTACATTCACAAACATCCACATCAAAAAAATATTATTTTATGAAATTCATCCTATGAGGAGCTATCCAATATAAGGCACTATTTTATTAATCTTGAGAAAATAGACACAATGCTACAGTAAAAATCTTCTTAGTTTAAATCATGATCAATTTCGATATACAATTATTTACAATACCAAAAAACCCTTTGAAAGACCCAAAATCAATTTGAAAACTCCATTATTACATTATATATAGAAAGATGAGTGAGATATACAATTCATTTATTCATAATGAATCCTGACCCAAATATGTGTATTTTCCAAATTATATATATACAAAATTATACTTAATGATTATTATGATGAAGATTACAGAGTTGACGATGATGATAATTATATATACTTTAAACTTGTACCCCCCACACCACTTATACAATCACTGAAACCTATACACACCTTCATGTATGTGTGTGTGTGTAATATAATATTATCATTATTAATAATTATTTTTTATATATACAATATTTTTTCCACCGACTGGAAACCTTTCTTTCCAAACATTGAAACACAATTAAATTATTTATTTATTTAAATAAACGCCATGGAATTAAAATGTTTTGAAAATCCTGAAAATTATGGTGTAGAAATGTATCCACATGATCTATAACTTTATATTCTAAGTCAAACCCAAATTACAAAATATTTACAAAATTATAGTCAAGGTGATTAATTCATAAAAATCAGAAAAAAATATATGATGAATAGTTGACCAATCAAAACAATTATATGAATTTGGATTCATGTCATTGCGTTATTTTTTTTGATATTTGTTATTCTACATTCATTCCAAAAAAAACTTATTCAAATTCTAAACATAAATGATAAAAAAATCAAAGGAATAATGTTGTCAAATTTAAACAACTACAAGCCATATGTTTAAAAATAAAACACATACAAATTTTTCTTTTTGAGAAAATTTTTATAATATGTATATGAAATGTCATAAATTAAAAAAAAATAAAAGTGTATCAAAATTCAAAAAAATGAAAATATTTTGGAGAGTGAGTGGGTATGATTTTAGAATAAAAAACCACACTTTTTTAATAAAATCATGACATGATCTTTGATCCTTAATATTATTTTCCTCTCGTCGATGACTCCTTAAAATAATTATAAAAAAATAGAAATTTTTTTAAATTTTTTTCAAAACTATAAAATTTTATATATAGAGAATTTAGTTTTAGTTATTTAATATATTTTAATAAAATATTATTATTTTTAAAACCCCAGAGATAAAGAAAATTTAAACTATCACATATTAACACAAAAACATCATCTTAATAAAAGAACCCAAATCTATGGTTAATGATGAACTCTATTTAGGAATTTGAAATTTAGTTTAGGAGGAAATAGTAGTTTCACCCTTAATGAGGCTTGGTAGTCCAAATATTAGTATTTCATTTCAAAACCTCTCATTGTGCACATCTAATTTTCCATAGGACCAATTGAGTAAATATCAACCATAATGAATCCAATGAAATAGAAATGGATTGAAAATAAAAACAGAAGATATGCCATTTCAAATATGAAATTGGAAACATAATCTTTATAGATCTTAGGTACCCAATAGTATATATCTTCTTAACTTCTCATAGTGGTTTATTAAACTACACTAATATAAGTTTTAATAAATAAGGGTACCAACATATTGAATAAAATAAAAAATAAAGTATAATTTTTAGCACAACTTTTCCATTATCATAATGAACCTACGATACTATAAAATCATAGTTGGATTAATGCATGTTGAACTATTAAAGAATATGTGAAATGGGTTGATATGTTTTTGTAATTCACTAAAAAAAGATTATTATGGGGGATTCTATTAATCATAGAATGTACTCAACATTAAATAAGATATGATTTTTGATTATAGTATCATTTTGATAAATTAACAAAATAATAAATATTCAATTTTTATATTAACTTACTTTCAAATTCTTGAAAAATATATTCAATAAACTAAATTCTATAGAAAAATAGAGTCCACAAGATAATAAGAAAACATATTCAGAAAATTTAACACATAATTTATTAAGAAAATAATAATATCAATACTACAATAATAGATAAAATATTCTTCTAATAGAAAAATTTAGAAATTTATTTGAAACATTTCAAGTAAATAAATAAATAAATAGAACTTAAATACTTCATTAAAATAACTATTCTTAAATTCTAAATCATAAAATATTTATAATAAATTCAATCCAGATTCAATATATAGATAAAACAAAATATTTATTATATAAAAATATATATTTGGTTATTAAAATATTAAATAAGTCCCAATTTAATAAATATGAATTGAAACAAAATTAGTTTCAACAAACATACAAATTAGATGAATTGTGGAAACTTTTAATATAGCGGAATGAGAGAAAATAAAAAAATGATAAACATGAGAAAATAAGGAACATAAAGGATACCCAATAGGGAATTTGTGTACTCTATAAACTTATAGTCTATCTAAGATCAAGGAAAGAAACATGTTATTGTAATATTAAATAGATCCACACACATTCATGGTCCTATAAAATATTATAGTAGAAATTTATATGAAATAAAAATGATGAAATTAAGAACTTATTATATTTAACATTCTTACCACGGTTTGGCCACACCATATTCAATGTAGTCTAAACTTATAAGCTGAGATGAATAGAATCATTGTCAACAAGACACCATCATAATCATATTGGTTTATAATCCACAAACCAACAACTCTATGTGAAGTAGTATCTAACTAATAATCTCTTCCAAATAAAGAGATGTAAACATAATAAAAAGGGGATTGAAATGAAATCAATAACCCACAAATATGAGGAGAAACAACTTCATCCCTCTTATACTATATCTTCCCATTTTGATGAATTGTATCTCTAAATGAATTTCATCTCTTTGAATGAACCATCCTTCCTTAACTTTTCATGATATACATTTTTTGATGAAAAAATAACAACACTGAAAGAAATTCCATATGGAATTGAGTGAGGATGTTATACTGAGGAGGAAAGGAGGCTGGTTTTTTGTTAGGAAATGAAAACTATTGAGTCATTTGAATTTCATATTAATGAAATGGACATGATCAACGAGAAGGATTATGAAATAAGAAATATATGGGGTTAAATAGGACACATAATTAGTCATTATGGGAGAGAAAGAAAAAACTCTGATCCTAGAAAATAGCATAGTGAAAAATTAAAAGTGTAAGAAAAAATACAGAAACCATGAATCATCACATTTATTTAATAAATAACTAGGTTTAATCACATAAACATGAATGTATTAACTTATTATAATGGTACAAAAGAAAAGTATACAAAATAATACCCATAAATAAAATATAATACCATCATAAAAAATGTTCAAAGGTAAAAAACTAATTGGAATATCATAGTATAATCCAAAAATCATAATTTAATTTAATGCAAATTTTAAAAAAATCAAGATAATTAATAATTTATATAAATATTAAAATTTAATCAATTTTCCAATGTAACATGAAATTAAATTTCACAAATTTACATTTTGAAATTCAAATGTATAATTTTAATAGTAACAGGATGTTACTACACTAAATTGATAATTTATTTGAGAAACCACGCTTAAATACTAAATAACAACTAATTATAAAAACAATTAGTCCAAGTAATACTATAGAATAAATTTTTTCCTTAGTACATATCCAAGTAATGCATACCCACTCGAATGTATCCACAATACATGATCATAATTAAATATCATTTCTAAGAAAACATAAAGTAGAACTTACCTAAAATATAATTGAGTTACTCCCTGAGAACATTCCATCAAGGTCTATGAAAAAACTCTCCAACACCTAATGAATAAAATAAAACATGTTGTACCAATCCTCTAATAAACATTGTATAAACCTAGAAATAATATGTATACCATAAGTATCATAAATATGTAAACATTTATAAATGAAATAAATTTTATAAATTGAAATATTAGAATGCTTATAATGTAGATAAAAAATTAAAAACCACAATATTGACATATATTAGAGAGAAATAACCTAGTCACTCAACCATAATCTAAAAAAAAACTCTAAAAACTATCTACATAAAGTGATAATATTTAACTTTCTATTATATAGGGTGATTTATATTCAACATAGCACCACTATTAATCCTATAAGACCATATTACTAAAGAATCACTTATAACCATGACAAAAAAACTATCAATTATAAGGAAAGTAGAAATTGACCAAATGAAATCCCACCTCTATCTAGTTTACCTAATGAAAATTGGGTCTTAATATGAGATACCTATATAATATTGTTAAATAACAACCATTATTACCATTATATAGTTTAATCAATACAATACTTTTACCCATGTTTCATTTAATCTTAAAACTTCTAGAAAACACCTCACTTAATACTTTTAGATATTTCTTAAGAAATACCGCACTCCTATAGAATATGTAGAATAAATGAAAAGAGTTACACTATAATTATACTCTAATAGAAATTTTATAAAAGTATTGAAGGATATCAATTCTATCATAACCAGTCTTTATCATATTTTAACATACCCTACCACCCTTAGAAAAATCATCCCTAGACAACCCCTCTTAATATGACCTAGTTTACCACACTTATAAAACTTTATATTTATAATTTTTATTGAATTTAGTTCTTCTTATAATTTTTAATACCTTTCCACCCATATCGATATTTTATTATATCATTATACTAAGTTACTCTCCCTTTAAACTCATACCATTTCTTGATAGCAAGTCCCTAGACAAAATGATAGACTTTAATTTATCTTGGATCAAGGATTTTGTCCTATAAATCATCGTATCAGGGGAACTATGATAATAATTGTTTAGATATTTTAACAATATAATTTATTTCTCTTCCTATTATTCTATAATATCAATTTTTTTCAAGTCAATAATGATTTTATTAAACCCATTAATAAGAGTACAAGCCACAATACTAGAATTCATTTTAAAGGAATAAAGTCTCAAATTCTTATAAATCATACCAATTTGTGATTTTTACATGTTTAAATTGTCTTGTTTCATCTAAATAATAACTACATTGGGTTTATATATAGCCTTATGCAACACATTATTATCTAAATAAAGAGGGAGTACATTATGTGGTTTTTATAGGGTATCAAAGAGGAATTCAATATAAGACACAAACTATTGTCCGTTGGTGTTTAATGTGGTGACATTTTTATTAGGACCACATTGGGAATATACCAAACCTTGATGAACTGATATTGTGCACGTATTAATATTCTATAAATTAACACCATTTTCTCTTTATTTTTTTATTTTGAATTTATTCAATTCCATTACTATATTTAGTTTCCATATAATGTTGATTATTATTGGGTATTTTTAACTATATATGGGACTCTATATTCAATAAAAGGAGAGAACTAAAATACCTATATCAATTGTGAACCTCATAATGTGATATCTCTATATCACTGGACATAATGTTTCCTTAATGCGTCTCATGTTACAAATCATGCTCTTTAATGTCAACATATATTTATAGTGTTTATAAAAAATCTTATATATTAAAAAATGACACAAAAGATGATATATTTATATCACCACTATGTCAAAATCCTATGTTTTTATGAACAATGTCATGTCACATAGATAAATCTATCACATATTATAATCCATGAAATAGTGATAAATGGTTTTTGATAATTACACCTATAATTTTAACATATCATTGATAACAATATAAAGATATTATTTCCTGTGACATTCATGTTCTTCATAAAATTTTTAATTTTCATTAAACACGCAATATTCTCTAAACTATATTGAATTAGCTATGATGCCACTAAAGGTTTTTAAAGAAAAAACTATTTCCCAAAAATGTAAAATAAAAAACTTTATATATCTCATTTTCAATAGATATTTTAGGATAATTTCAAAGAAATAAAATACCTTCTATTTGATGAATTTAAACCTCTATCTATATGGTTGAAGAATATATCTAGTGAAAAAAATAACTTATCACCTTTAAATAAATCTGCATGAAGTGTAATTCATCTAGAACTATTATTAGTAATCCTTATAATTCACTTTATGAACTTATAAAACCATAGTTTAATTACTGAGGAGAAATAAAGATTGATTCAACTATGATATGCCTTAGATAAAATTTTATTTACTGTTAAAACTCTCAGTTTAGACTTCTTTCTATCAGCAACCTTTGGATGCATCAACGGTAGAATAGGTACCATGCGCATTTCAAAAACTATCTTATCATTATAATACTTGTAACATTTGATATTGATTCACTAAACCAATTATGAATTTTACATGCCTAAATATTCATTATGATACCATAAATGTTAACAAATGATATTAACATAAGAATTGATATGTTTAATGTAATAAAAACATGATACAATACATGATATAACATATCACAAGATTATTAATAATAATTATATGTATCTATCAATATAAGAGATAATCTATATAACCATATCATATATAATGATATACTTCTACCACTACTCATGATAGGCCTTTACTTCAACCCATGACAAACTGTATCTATCCCAATAATAAAACCGTGCCACATCACTATTATATAACACATATAGAGTTTTTTATAATGAAACATGTGTTATGATTTAGTGTATAAAATATTCTTTAGTATAAAAAATTAATAAAATTAAAAAATTCAAGATATTTTAAGATAATATTAAAAACACTGCATCCTAACTATGTTAAATTGAAAAACTTATTGAAAATATTGATATTAGTTAAATTGAAAAAAATGATAGAGTGATAAGAGATTCATGAAATTTATAAAATTTTTGAAAGTGACACTTTAAGAAAGTAATGATCATCCATATTAAAATTATTATGGGAGAGAAATATTATGACATATGGGGTTAGGTTGACATAATAATAGAATGAAATGATCATCAATATTTGATAAGGGAAAATAATTCTTTTATATAATTGAAATTTATTAATAGTTATGGTATTTTATAATTTATTCAGTTATTTTTTTTAAAATTATCCAATTTTAAAATGATTCAAAAAAATGTTAGTAACATGAAAAATCTGAAAAACATAAACCATAGATTTATAATAAATTAAATGATCATCACTCTTTGATAAGGGGAAATACTGCTTCTATATAAGTAACATTTCTTAATAGCTATGGAATTTTATAATTAATTAAGTTCTTTATTTGTCAAATTATTAAATTTTTAAATCATTTAAAAAAATGTTTATAACATGAAAAATAATAAAAATTAAAAATTTAAAAAAGTAGTTTATTAAATATGTAAATTACTATCAAATCCCAATAGTTATATTATTTTATAACTCTCTTGATTTTTACTTTGTATAATCTTAATTTTACACTTTATATAAACATTTGATATGTTATCTAATAATTTAATTCCATGATCATTGTATCAAAATTATTTTCATGTGATAAAATTAATGTATATATTAATATTTTTATATATAATAAACATATATAAATTATATTATTTAATATTGTTAAATTTCTTTTATTTAAACAAGAAAAAATAAATTTAAATAATAAAATTAAAACACCTCCACTATTATACATGTCTATTAATATGAATTTATATGATTCACTTATATTTAGTTTACTTATATCTTCATTAAATTTCACAAGTTTTATAAATTTTACATTTAAATTCATTTATTGAATTTTATTTACTACCACATTCTAAATATTTTATTAATTGACTTGTAGAAATATGTCAAACCATACTAATAAATCGTCTTCTTCTTGATATGATAAGTAATCCATAAGTGTTAAACATAGTGGTATATGTTTTCTTAGTTTGTTATTATCACGTGGGGTGGAGTATAGGAAGCATGTTGATTATGACGATAATGGTACACTGATTTGTGATAAATCTTATAAATTTAGGATTTTTTTTGGAATTTTAGTGGTTTATCAATATTATCATCTTAATTTTCAAGTGAATGGATATTTGTTAGATGTGTAATAAAAATGGGGAGGGCACTGAGTTATGGTCCTCCATTCCACGGTTTTACCCATAATGCATATGGATGTCACAACTTTGTTATTTTTCATGCATATAATGTATGTGTTTTACACACCCACTAATACATGATATTATTTGTTACAAATCCATTATAAATGGATTCAATATGGATTATGGGTTTATTGAATGGGTTTAATGGATTTTTCCAATAGGAAGCAATGTATATCGATGCATTGGATATATCTGACACAAATCATTTAATAAAATGCATCAAGGATGATAATATAAGGGATATAATCTATCCCAGTTGATTCATAAACCAACTCAAATCACCCATAAATCTAGGAACCTAAATCAGATCATAAAAAACCTAAAGGGAGTCACCGATCCCCACAGACTGGAAACTAGTTTATGAGAATTAATGAAAAACTTTAGGGATGATTTTCCCCATATAAGACAATATATATGAAACATACATGTAAAATATAACATAACCAAGAATAAAAAACACCATGTAATGAAACAAAAATATGTACAGACTATAAAAAGAGGAAAAAAAAGAAAATCCAATGAAAAAACCAACAAGACAAACCAAAACCCCAAGTTTGTGTGGAATTAGGGAATGTATTCCACCATGGCACCACCAAAATCCCACACCGTCTAGCCTACATACCTTCCGTCACAAAGTGACTCCTTTCCTTTACATGTACCTGAAAAAATAGGGTCTACATATAACCAGTGGTATATGCAGGATGTTAGAACAACCAGACCGGTAGGGGTCTTCCAATTTCTTCATAAGAATAATTTAATAAATAAAATGTCTTTGATCATTTTATGAGATAAATACAAAGAAAAAAATTCTTTGTACATTTTTATATAAGGCATAAATAAATAACCATTTTTGTAAGAATTCTCAAAACCATGAATGGGTAAATTTTTTAAAAAATATATGGAAGTTATATATTTCAAAGAAAAAACCCATAAATGATTTTGAAAGATATAAATAGTTATGTCTCTCATTACTCTAGTTCCATGGGGTAAAAAACTTAGGTAAGTTAGGTCTTAGTCAACTAGGATCCTCACACCTCTGTGATTAGTGACATATTAAGTGCATGTAAAAACCCCTAGGGTGAGTAACCATAAGGCCTAGGGAAGGATACATGTGATTCCATTTGGGTCAAATGTTCATATTAATTAATCCTTGATTTTTCTATTTTGGGGATCAGGAAGTTTTGGGGGATTAGAGACTGAAAACAAGGGAATTTGGGAAAAACTGGAAAGGTGAATGGTTATGGCGCACAATTAACTTAACTATGTGGTAATCATATGATATGAATATATGGGGTTCTAGTGGAAATTTTCATAGTTTTATAATTAAAAAAAATATGACGTTCCCATGGATCCATGTGGGGATTTAGTGGTTTTCCAAGGGTGTCATATTGTTTCAACACTGTTTTCCCAAACTGTGCAGTCCCCAATGAAAATCATGAACCATTTGGATAGATGGGGTTTCAAAGGTGGTGTATGGTTAAAATAAACCTGCAACCAAACCATTCCCCCACCTAGAATAGGAAGTAGGGGTGGACGGTTAAGGTCCCTAGTTAGTTTAATAGTGTGCCTTCCACAGGAAACCATGTGACCCCCTTATGAACTATTAAAAAAAGGGATTTTACCCATTATACCTTGGTATTGTTAAACTCTAATCACCCCTAATCTAATTTTTGGTCATCCTTAACCATTATTAGTTCTTTTGAGGTCTCTCCCCTTGGATTCAAGGTGGAATCCCTTCTTTATTGATGGATCACATTGAGGTATGTTGCAGTTTTGGTCTGGTTTCTTCTCTTTATTGTAAATACTCACTAGATTTTCTCCTCCCATCTCCTGGAACCCAAAGGGTCTTTTTATAATAGATTTAAGGGGTTTTATGGAGGAATGTATTTTTTTCTTATGGATCCAGGATCATTAGTACTCGATCTACTTTTCTCTAGTCACCATTTTCAAAGGGGGATTATTAAACCTCTATTTTGAGGAAGGTGTTTCTATAAAAAGGGTAAATTATTTTAATTTATTATTATTATTGTAAAATTACTTTGGGTTATTCATTTAATTTATTTTATTTATTGTTTCAAGGGAATTCTTGGAAGGATAAACTTTTTAAAGGGTTTTTTCTTTTAAAAATGTGTTTTTTCACACCATGTTTTTGATTAAACTATTTTATAGTGGTTTTAGTTCAGAAATGAGTTTTCAAATTATTAAGTAGATTGGATTGGATTTGAAAATATTTTATAAATTATGATCATGTTTTTGAAATGTATTTTGACTTTCATAGAACATAGGTAACCTTGGGTGTATTGGGAAAGAGACATGGTTGACCCTAATGTGTGAGGTACCACTAGGGGTTACTTTGGTTGGTACAAAAATATTCTTATTTTAGGATCTATTATGTCTAGAACATATTCCCATAGGCTAGGGACCAGTATGATGTGATTTTTCATTTATGGTTATTTATCACATGATGGATTTAATCAGGTATTTTTACCACAAGTTTTCACATTAGTTTGTATCACATGGTTTCACATGATGGATTATGTCATGGATATGTGTTTAATTTATTACCCTATGGTGTATGATTATGCTCTCCTATTTTATTAGGTACTTCTAATATTACTAGATTTGTGAATATGAAAGGATTTTATGAAAACCAAAGTAAAATTATTTATAAACGGGTTTGGATTTATGAAAATGATTTCTAAAACTATTTTTTATTTAAATTCTAGAACTACTGCATTCTTGATATTAGACCTTGTATATACTATGTGGTGGTATCCTTCTAGGGTTTGTGCTCAAACACTAATTTTTCCTTTTCGAGGATGTGGATTTTGTATTACAAGAACTAGGTAAATGGAAGGGAGTCTTGTAGCATGATGGATTCTCTTGTTGTCACTGACTATTATATGAGATGGTTTAGTGGAGACAGTTGGTCATATGGATACTTTTTGGTCTTTTCTCAATCATAATTTTCTTGTGTAGCATTCATAGATTGAGTTTTATAGATCTTGGTTTAATATTTTTATTCTATATTGTACTCTAGTTGTATGTCTTATTTTTCTTTATATGAGACTTGTTTCTATTATCCTATTGCACCTCAACACCATGATGTGCTAGCTGGGGTGGATTGTCTAGTTGAATTTGGTCGGTTCATTATAAAATGATATCAAAGGGAGGTTTATCAAACTGAAGTGTGTTAACACTTCCTAAGGATGGTTCTATGTCTTTGGTAGATAGAATTTAGGACTATTATAATTCTGGTAGTAAGTGTGGAAGGGTGCCTGTCCTACTCACTTATATGTCTGAACTCGAGTTACCATGGGTGGTCAGAATGTTTTTTCCAGGATTGAGACTTGATGTTTGAGGTCATTTGAATGAAATGAATGGGAATTTTACTTAAATGAAACTATTCCTTAAAAAGGAACAATTTTAACTCATATAATTCATAATTGATTTAAATTGTTGATGTTTAAAATAATAGACATGAATTCTTGAAGTTGGTCTTAATATTTTGGAATATGATCTAAAGTTGATTGGTCACTATATTGTGCTTCACAGATAATTCTGCCAAGAAGATCTCTTCCAAATATAAGAGATGAAGCTATGAGATAGTATCCACAAGTGAATCCTCAAGTGGATATTTCTTTTGTTGAATTTTTAATCTATAAAATATAGTCTCTAGATCAGGTGGGTGTTAGGAACTCAAGATGTGTGGTGGATCATGGATCCAAATTCACTAATAATCATCCACCCATATTCCTTGGCGATAAGGGAACCCAGGAATCTGAGGAGTGACATGGGAGGATTGTGAGGATATTCATCTTCTTGAAGTCTCTTGAGTACTTTAAGGTGGGTTTTTTCATGTACATGATCAAGGGATCATGAAGGAGATTGTGGGACTCCATTATAAAATCTATGTTTCACAAGGAAATTACTTTGAATTTGTTTAGGAAAATATTAAATTAGTAGTTCCACCCTATGACATTACATGTGGTGAATTCCCCAGATTTTCTGACCTTAGATCAAGGGGAGCATACTATTATAGAATATTCCACCCGTTTTCTTGACCTGGTGTGTCTGGAATTGAATCTAGTCACCAATGAGTACCCAAAGTCTATTAGGATTGAGTTGGGAATGAGTCCAGATATTCGGTCGATGTTGAATCTCATGTGCCTTCTGACCTTCATGGAGGTATTTGACAAAGAAGCTTTAGATGAAGTAGACATAAATAGAAATATAGGATTGGTTGGAGCTTCATTTGGTGTTGTTTTTATCCATAATGTATATTCTAGCCAGAAAAGGAAGCACAAGGGTGGTCATGTTGTCCCAGATAATGGATATCTAAAAACTTAAGAGGGTGTGTGAATTGAGTTCCTTAAATTTTCTTTACATTGAACCATCCTCTTCAAGGTATGTGAGTTAAAATATTTTCCTTAATAAAAATAGATTGTGGAAATATAAAATCTTTGAATAAAGAGATTTAAAACTAGATATTTATAGTGGTTCATTGAATAGAAATCCCCAAGTCCACTCCACTAACACTCTACTCCAGGAGTTTGGCGATTTTCACTATGAATTACCATTTCTGAGGGATCTCAACTGAGTAAAAGCACTTGTTACTTGTAACAAAGGTATAAGATCTTTCAAAAATTCTCTCCATTTACAATACATATCCATAGTATTAACACATTTACGTAAAAATAGTGTTAAAATAATATATATTAATAAACTTTAAAGAACTATTGTAACACAAAATTGTAAGAAGTAACTGATAGTATATAAAGATACATTCTGAGAAGATGATGACCTTCAAAGAAAAACTCTGGATGATCTTCAACTATAACTGATAAAATTATAAGCACAACACTTGAGCATTTTATATGATCCTATCTATAAACAATATTTCTTTTTTACCATTATCATTGTATTCATATGTACATTTGTGCATATATTTCCATAGAGCAAATAAATCTCACTATTTATATATCCTCTTTGATTTTAAACTTAACAACATGGGATAATCACAATAGTTGAGTGAATAATTCATTGAAAATTTTATGAGTTAGGATCGTAATGTCATGAATCCATTATTTCCAAATATGCAATATTCTTATGTAGTGGCGATGTTATAAATCTTCTTCTTCTTTAGATCGTTCCATTCCTAGAAAAGTAACAGTTTATATAAATCTATCTTTTATTAAGTATTAAAATCATTTTATGATACACTTAAAATCATGAAATGAAAAATTAAAAAATTAAAAAATAAATCATGATTGTCTACATTACAAATAATTCCTCATAGGATATCCAACTGATATCACTGTTCTTATAAAATAAATTTCTGATAGGATTCATAAGATAAATCATACATTTAACTTATACTATGTATATGATAAATAGAATTCAACATTACATAGAATAGTTCTTCATTGTAATATAATTATTTAACCAAAGAGTGAAGATTAAATTTCAAAAATTATATTTATACTAATAAGATAATCCTTTGTAAATATCCTTTTCATATGATAAATACTTTTCATAACTACACTCTGATGGAAATACCTTACTTTGATCATTCAGTAAAAATTTTATTCTCTATGTAAGATAATATATTACGTAGAAAGATAAAATTTCAACATATATTTTTCTGATTCTAAGTAGTTGGAATATAATCTTTTAATACTTTGATTATTGTAAGATAAAATACTTTTCCATTGATTGAACACTTTACTCGACATAAGATAATAAATTATAGTCAGCGTAAGATATCTGAAACACTTAATATAAACTCATTAGAATAAAAATAGAATTTTTTTAAATCATCAAAACACATAAAAACTGAGATATATTGGAACAACATGAGTCTATCCTACAATATCCCCATTCTTATGATCAAAAAACCTGTTGAATAAAAAATAAAAAAATTATGAAAGGAGCTTAAAAATAATCTTTAATTTTTGTAATCTCCTTTTTTCCCTTTTTAATTTTATATAATCATTTTCATTCTCCCTCTTTTTGTGATATTAAAAATAATAATAACAAGGAAAAAGAATATAACCAATATTTCATGGTAGTAAGTGTAAATAACTAATGCTACTAAATATGAACATAATTTGGCATGAAGTTGAAGTAGTAGAAATCATTAACTAATGAAATAATATTGATAAAGTGTAAAGAGAAACATAAAACAAGAATAGAGAATCAATGCTAAGAATTTGGTAGAAACATATTTAAAATATAAATAAACATATTCACTGAAAATTATAATATGAAATAAATAACTGATTAAAAAATAATAAATACAAGCACGCAAGTATTAAAATGTTTTATTGAAACACCATTCTACTATTTATGAAATTACTATTCAAACAATCACAAAAATTATGAAATTATGTTAGTTATATAGAAATAAAAAAAATAAAGGGGTTTTTTGAAAGATATTGTCTAGATATAAGGTAGGGAGGATTTAGGTAAAGGGTAATCATTATTTTCTCCAACAACACCAACTAATGTGAGCAGATATTCTCCATGTATTGCTTGATCACTTCAAAGGATCCTTATAGAGGTGTTCTAAATGTTGATAGAATATTGTTGTGACCTTTCATTATAAAAATTATCTACAGGGAAAAAGTATAGATTATAATATTATTTAGGTAATGGAAATTTGACTTCTTCTATAAACTTGAGATTTTCCCATAGGTATTTTTCAGGTGGTTCAACAATCTCCATAAACCTTTGAGAGGTAGAGTCATGACGGTCAGAAATTAGAGGTCGTAGAAGAAGTTCTCTTAATATTTAGAATAGTTACTCTTCACAATCATCAAGTATCTTCATTTTATCATGTTTATGATAATTAAGGAGAGTCTGTAAACTCTTCTAAACCCGTTGAGAAAAATTTACAAATAAATTCATCAAGTATTATTTCTTGTCCCAACCAACAACTAACTTCTTCAAAACATCAAATTTGTTTGTTAAAAACCCAATTGGATTATCAAAAGAAACTAATTACTTTCCTTTTTTAGATACTTGATGCTTATGTGGTTAAAAAAACTCATCTTTCTCTTCTTCATCATCTTATTCGTCTTCGTAGGATTTAGGCTTCAAATTGTTTACAACCAACTCATACAAATCCTAAAATTTATTCTTTAAACTTTAAAATTATTAGCCATGGATCTAGCCATTCATTGCAGTCTAGTAATAATAAAGATGATATCCTTTTTTTTACTTACACTGAATGGTTATTAATTAAAAGAACCTTTTACTTTAACAAGGAAGTTATTTACTTCTAGGATTGATCAATTGATAGAATAGAACTCCAATTTAATGTAGTAAACCTTCTAATTTGAGTAATCACATCCTTTTGAAGTTCTTGAACCATTTCCCTGGAAAGAATCTAACATTTCATAGAAGAAATGGTATATGTCATTGTCTCTATATCCAGATATACCCTTCCAACATTTATTATATATCCAAATGGTTTGATGCTTCTCCATCAGGTTCCATCGAAAACTTTTCCAACATGGATTGAAACAAATAATTCACTTTATGGAAATCTTCTTTGGAAACTAGATTCTCATGAAGAGTCTTAATATAACTTCTAAACTCAATTTACTAAAATTTCAATGATTTTACCTTAGAAATTAATTTAGAGTAGCTTTCTCATTCTCTCTCATTAGTAGTATCTAAATTTTCTATAAAACTTTATGAACTTTTGTGCGCATGATGAATAAGAGAGAACATACCTTAATGAAATTATATACTTAAAGTCTCATGAACCTTTTTATTTTGACCTACATTAGGTAATTCATACACTAGGGATGGTTATCCAGATTCCGATATGGCTCTTATTCTTGCAACCAGTTGGGTTACATCCTCTGGTTCTTTTAGTTCTCCTCTACCTACAACATCTAGATTGATAAAATTGATTAATTATGTTCTAACTTTACGAATCATCTCCCCAAAAAGAGATAATTAAAAAACCAATATCACACTTGAAACTATTGAAATGGTACTTCCTTTAACAACATTAACCAACCAAGTGATGGTTGGGGATAATTATTTTCTAACATTAGGATAAACTACTATAGAATTAGGAGGTGAATAGATTCAGAAGTAATTCCTTCATCGGAATAAACAATAAATCTTATTATTCTTATAATTTAATATAGAGTTTCATTATCTAAAAAATCCTTTAATTCAACAATTTTCACTCATTCTTTCAAAGTATCATGATTACTTGTAGGGGCTAGAACAACTACTTCACCAACAACGGCTATGAGATACGACTCCCCCTGAGTTGAAGCGGGGTTTATCTCAATTTATTCTTCAATGAAAATAGGGAAAAAAATATTTAAAGATGAATTAAAATAAAAAACACTTTGAATTAATATATCTTCACACAACACAGTCTATCCATGACAATGAATTCCCGTAGATTCATCCAAACAAACTCTAACTTTTTGGAAAAATAACTTCAACATTCTTCCAAATAGAAAAAAAATTCAAAAACTTATTATGAACATGACACATATATCTCATAATATAACATTCCTTATTCATAAGATTCTCTATTATAAGAAATTATAATAACATGAAATATTGAAAAATATGTTTTTTTAACTCTTAGTTCTATTGTGTAGTGGAAAACAAAATAAAATTTATAGGAACCATCCTTTCGGGATCTAAGACTCTCACTAGCTTTTTTTCAATATCCACTTTTACAAACAGAGACTTCATTATTTTTAGCAGAATTAAGGCATCTATAGCCACCAAAGAGGTACTAAAGTCACCATACACTTTATTAATATATATAAAAATTTCATCCATTACTAATGAAGTTATAAAAAATATTTTCTAGTTCATAGTATATATAATCATATCTTCATTGTCCCTAAAATGAAGAATGAATGTCTTATAAATTTCAAAAAAATATTTCTCAAAAACAAACCCAGTTATTTTTTCATCAAAAAAAATTCCTAGAATTTATGATTTATGAGATTTTGAGTAACATATCAATTCTATCCAGCCAACTATATCTTTTCCACTTAAAAATTATATGGTGGTTCTTAAAAATTTGATACTTCTTGAGGCAATTCCATCAGTTCTCTGGGATTTTTCCCTTATTGAAAGGGTTTAGAAGATTAGAGGGTTAGAGAAGAGAGGTTTGGATTGTATAGAGATGAAGGTTCAATGGTTTTCATGGTTTTCTCATGTAGTACTAACTTAAATTTTTTATGGTAATCTAAGAGTAATGAAGTGTGATGTATTGGTTAATAAAAACAAAAACTAGGTGACATGTCCTATTTTTATATGACTAATAGAGACACCAAATCTAAAATAAAATAATGTAAATAAAATATTTAACAAATAAAAAATATTTATATTAATAAAAATTAAAATAAATTTAATAAAAATTAAATAATCCTAACTTGAATTTGATAAAATAAAATTTATTAGTCAAAAATGGTTTAATATAAATGTATGTTAATTGTTTTTCTATGAAAAAAATTCTAGAGAGATATCCCTCTTTTTGTGTATGATATCTTAAGAAATGTTGTCTTAGATCAATTTTCTTTTTTTCCAGAATGGTTTATTGGTTTATTTTAAATGTTTATATCTCTAATGTTATCACATTTGATTGGAAAATAATTAAAATTGAATGAAAAATCCATTATGTTGTTTTTTATCCACAACACTTATGAACAAAAAACTTCATACTAAAATATATTAAGCTTTAACTGTTGATAATCCTACAGAGTGTTGTTTATTACTCGACCAAGATACTAGAGATTTACGAAGAAAATGGAAGGTTCCTGATGTTCTTTTACTATCTAGCATTTATACAATAAAAACAACATCTGAATATGAAGTTAAATTTAAATCATATTTTTTTGAAAAAATTACATGAAGTGATACAATTCCTTTTAAATATATTTAATTTTTTTGGAAACATTTAAATGAGATTATTTAGGACTATATTGAAATATTTCACAAAGGCATACTGAAAACATAATTTCTGGTCTACTTATAGTAAGATATAGTAAACTTATAATGATTTCTCTATACAATATGTGGTCAACTAGTAATCAAGTCTCATCCATATCAAGTTTAACATTATATTTTGTGAGAGTTGAATATGTATTATTGTTTTCAAGTAAAAGATTTTTAAGTTAATCGAGTAAGTATTTTCTATGGTTTAAGACATTTTGAAACATTTTCAATAAATTTAAAATCCTAGAAAATAGTTTTACTCATCCATCATACTCATTTAAAATTATTTTTTCATTAGTTTTGAAATTTTTTTACTAATTTATTATTTTATTTATCCAAAAATGAAATCATCAACATATATTTATACCAAAAATATATATGAGGATGAAGTTATCTTAAAAAATATAGGATCTTCCTTTCCTATTGAAAAACCATTTAGTAAAATAAAATATCTTAATCCATCATACCATGATCTTGGTGATTTTTTTAAGTCCATAGAGATCTTTGGTAAGTTTAAAAATAGAATTTTTAGAGTGAGGGTATTCAAAACCTAGAGGTTGTTCTATATAAACTTACTTCATTAAAAATCAATTTATAAAAGAATATTTGACATCCATTTGAAATAATTTAAAATTCATATAATACACATAAGCTATAATGATTCTAATTTCTTATAATCTAGAAATAGGAGAAAAGGTCTCTTCATAATATATTCCTTCTTATTGATTGTAACGTTTTACAAAAAATATAGCTTTATTTATATTTATAACACCTTGATAATCCAGTTTGTTTCTAAATACCCATTTTATACCAATAATAGGACATTCAAAGGGTATATTAACTAATTTCCATAATTTTTCCTCTTGAACTGGTTTAACTCTTCCTGCATGGATAAAAACCAACTTTAATCAGATATAAATTCTTATAAAGTATTGGGTTCTAGCTGAGATAAAAAGGAACTCTATTCCAATAGATTTACTATATTTTTTCTAGTTATAACTCCATATAATATTCCTATAACTGTGTCTATATGGGGATCTTTAAGGTTTCTAGTTAGCCCATGAAGAAAACTTTCTAGTTCACTAATATCAACCCTTATAGGATTTGGTTGAAAATAATCAAGTTCCAAATCAACATCCTTATTATTGTTAAACAGAGGTTTAAGGCTCATGTTTTTAGGATAATCACTTAACTTATTAGTGTGATTCATTTTTTTATCAAAGGGATCACTTTCATCAAACATCACATGAGTTGATTCTTAAACAACCCTTGACAATTTATTGAAAACTCTATATGATTTGGAATTAGTAGAATAACCTTGTAAGATAACTTCATAAACTTTTGGATCAAACTTACCAAGATTATTCTTGGTTTTTAAGATATAAACCTTTCGTCTAAATAATTTAAAGTTTCATACCTTCGGTTTTCTATTATTCCACAACTCATATGATTTTTTCATTAATATAGGAATTATTATAACATTATTAATGACATAACCTGATTTTTTAATAGATTCAACCCAAAAATGAGTGGGCATGTTATACTCACATAAAATTATTCTAGAAATTTCTTGCAAAGTCCTATTCATCCTTTAATTAATACCTTCTAATGTGGTGTCATGGGGGATGAAAAGTATATTTTATACATTTTTATCAATATGAATTAAATTCACAATTCTAAAATTCTCCTCCATGGTCACTTATCAAAGCCACAATTTTGGCATCCTTTTCATTTTTCAAAAGTTACAAAAAATAATAAAAATAGAACAAGATTCACTATTAAGTCTCAAAAGGTAAAACAATGTAAATATTGAAAAATCATCAACCAAAACACAAAAAAAAAATGATTTTTTGGAAACACTTTTAGTTCTAGTGGGATCTAACAGAACCATGTGGATAAGATCTAGAGGTCTTGATGTAGAAGCCTCTTTAATTATTTTAAAATATAACTTGTGTTTCTTTCCCATTTGATATGCATCACTAAATTTATTTTTATTAAATTTAATACCAGAGAAATCAAAAATTAAATGTCTTTGGGATTAATTTATCAAATAGCGAACATTACAATATTCAAGCCTTCTATTCCAAATCCATGATTCATCAAATTTGGAATTCAAACAATTTACATTTTGTCAACACAAAAAATTAAGATCTAATTTATAGAAATTATCTATTCTTGGTGATTTAAACTTTATATGTATATCTTTGAAAAATAAACATTCATTATTAAAGATTCAAATGAATAACCATCATAAAAATGTTTAGAAATACTTATGAGGTTGTTCTTTAAGCCTTAAATATAAATTAATTTGTTGGTGATGATAGATTTTGGATTTCCAACTGATCTATTGCCAAGAATTTTTCATTTTTCATTCACACCAAATGTGTCATGGCCTATATAAATCTTGTATAGTGAGTGAATGTTTGAGAAATATCCTCTCATATGCCTTAAAAAACCAATTTATATAAAACATTTTTCATTATTTTTCATTTGGTTTGTTACCTATAATGATAAATCAAACAAAAATATATTTTGGTACCCAAATACTATTGGGTCAATTAATTTTAGCTACAAAAGACTTAGGGACACAGATCTATTTGTTTTTTCCATGAAAATTAGCAATACATTTTGATAAAAAATTTGCAAGAAAATTGTTTTTAATTCCATAAAATTGAGGATTTTTCAGATTATAGATATTAGTATAATGTGTAAAATCTCCACATTAAAAAAATAACCTTAAAATATTTTTTTTTTATTTTTAGAACTAGGAATAAAATAATTTTTATAAAATTTGGATCTTTTAACCTAACTTATTATTCCAAATTTTTTCTTTCTGAGTTGATTTTAACCATGAATTTTTTTAAGTAATCATTCTTTTTTTGAAAACACCTAAACTATATTTGAAGATTTGAAACTCTTTCTAATTTTTCTAAATTTTTTCAACCTATACAGTACATGATGCAATAGACTTTTATGACTGATTTTCAAATCTAAAATTTGTTTGTTTAAGTCCTACTCTTCATTAAAAAAATTATTATCAGAGTTCTTTATAGATTTTTTTTATTATTTTTAAATATTTGAAATTTAGTTTGTAACATGGTGAAATATTCATTTATTTATTTATATGATAAATTTTCATGTTCTGATTCACACTCATTCTCAAAAGAATAATAAGTATGTACCTCATCTGAATGTTCCATAAAGAATATTTTGTCCATTTGATCAAGAGATTAAGCTTCTGATTCTAAGGATGTAAATTAAAAATAATCTTTATAAGAACTATATGCGGCCTTCATTGATTTCTTGGATTTCTTATTATTTCTAGTATTATTGAATAACTTTTCTTTGGAATTTTTATTTTCATACAATTACAGAATGTATAGATTAATATTTCCTAAATTCTTGTATACATTGCTTCTTAGTTCCTTAGAGTTGTCACCATGATTCTTGTAGTCATTAAAGGGTATTATAAATGACCTTATCTTATTATAGAACATTATATACTTTTAAGAAAACTATAAAAGTTCATACTTCGATCTATAATAGCTTGAGGAATATTTTTCCTAAGATTTTTCAAACATCTGTACACCCTTGTTATTTTTTTCATCTTTAGAAGTTGAAACCATAAAAGTATAATTTTCTTTCATAACCATTTTATATTCTCTAGCTCTGTAAGAACCCGAATCTTCTTTTCAGGTATGTTTTTCCTTTTTCTAAAGTTTTTAAGAAAAATGAACTTTCTCAAAATTTTCAAAGTACACGCCGTGTACTTTCTGAGTACACGCCGTGTACTCTTCCTCGGCTCGAAGCTGTGTGCTAGCCATGCCTGGACTACACACATGATGTGTAGGGGGGACATGGAGGCCGATTTTGGAAGAGTATGGAAAAGAACCAGTACACGCCTTGTACTCTAAAAGGACACGCCGTGTACTTTATTTTTTTCACTAAATGAACCGGGGTCACGCCTGACGCACAGAAACACCTCCTTCTAGGTCCCGTTCGTCCGAGAGTGACCCGTACAACCGAATCTTCGATGAGCTCCCGCCCCTTCGTCTGTTCTCCGATTTAAGAACGGTCGATTGTGTTGGAATCACAGTGGTGAGATCTTCCTTCTTCTTGAGCTTCGTTTTCTGATTCCTCTTTATTTTCGAGTTATCGTGGTTTGAGCATTTTGTGTGTTTTCTTAGATCTACGACGTTCTAAGGGGAATCAAGTTTCGTGATTCACATATATCGATATCCTAGGATTGAGGTAGGTGGTTTGTGACTTTCTATTGAAAGTCGATGAGTATTTTGTGAAAATTCCCCAAATTCCCTTGGGCGGGGAATTGTGGGTTTCCTGTTTTTCCCCTATTGTTTTCCTTCTTTGCTTGATTGCTGTAGTAGAGGTTTATGCTTGTATGTAGAGTAATTTATTTTGTTCTCAAGATGCATTTCCATGTTTGTTCTGCCTGTTTGGTGTTTTTCCAGTTACCATGCCTAGCCGTAGGATAGTGGAACTACTACATTATTGCTGTTGAACCTTAGAATGATATCCAAGTAGTTCCTGAGGTTTACTTGGATGATACGCGCGCACTGAGCATGTTTATTTTCACTCAATACTGTGAGAAGATAGAGTAGTAGGCCAAAGGGAGAATTGACGTAAGGGCTTCTCTATAGTGTCTTTAAATACGATGCGAGACCACAAGGGGAATTAAAGATGAGTGCTTCCTCAGAGAGTTTGTAGTTCCTCGACGTGGGCCACAGGGGGAATTGATGTTGAGTGCTTCCCCAGAGAGCCTTTAGTACGATACAAGACTATAGGGGGAATTGACGGTGAGTGCTTCCCCAGAGAGTCTATTTTTTTTTCATAACTGAACCAGAGGGGTGAGATTATGTGTGCCACCAAGAGGATTGCTAGTACTTATAGTCTGAACCATAGGGGTTAGGCTATGAGAGCTACCCAGAGGGTTACCTTTTTCCTTGTTTCTGGTTGTTTACTTGTGCACTTCTTTTGTTAGAACTGTAGATTGTAGCTGCTTGTGTTTCTATTTACTGCTTCTTATTTTATTACTCCCATGTATTCATTAACTATTAGGAACAGATCTTTGGGTGATTGCCTACTGGGATTGTATCTCACACCCTGTTTGGGCCATGCTTTTGGGCCCAAGAAGACTATGTTGCTGTAGGTATAGATAAGGGAAAGCGCTCTTCTACTTCGGGTTCTTGATTCACTAGAGCGGGAGAGCATGGGACCGAGCCGAGACTTGCGATGCTGAGGAGTTTACATTGTTTTATTTTGCACTTATTTTCTGTTGTACTTCAACACGTTGGGTTGTTTACTGCTTTCCATTGACATATGTACCATGTTGCATCATTATTATTATATATCCATTTCTTCCGTTGTTCACTTCAATTGTTGTATGTTATTGATTGTTTCTGCTATTGTGTCTAGTTGTTTTTCCGCTGTATACTTTACCGAATGAGGGCATAGTTTCCCCACCGACTCACCAAGGCCCTCCCTGCTAGTTGGAAACCTCTGGTATTTGGGGAAATGCACTTGAGGTCATGTGGAGAACTGGGTACGGGGCACCAGTGGAGGGATCCGGATTCGGGTCGTTACAAAGTGGTATCAAAGGAGTTATTTTCTCTTGCTTTACTGTTTGAGGAATTTAGAAAGGGATATGATGAACTCGGTACATGGTATTAAGCTGTTCTCGGGAGTAGCTAAACCGTGTACAGGGAAAAGCCATACTACCTCGTTAATTTCAGTTTGCTGGTTTTGAGTTTTTATGGTTGATATGTTTTCACCTAGAGTGATTCGCATGGCTTGTGCGGTTATTGTTTTGATATTTCAGTTATATTTCTGCTGCAACCTGATGAGATGAGGGTATGCCATCTCATGCATCATATAGGAACTTCTAGAAATCACATGCCATGCATTCTTTCCATGCCATCTAGGGTGCATTAGTGATTAAATGCTGTTGTGATAGGCTTTGTGTAGATTATGCATGTTGTTGTGATAGATGCTTGATAGAATCCCTACTGTTATGTTAGAGAGCTGTTTTTTCCATTTTATGTGACTATTGGAGATGCCAATCTTTGATTCGCGGGGATTATGGGCCCTCACGAATCAGAATTTGTCACCTCTTTGCCTTGTTTTTAGTGTTTCTGGGGTTCTATGCAGTTTCTGAGCTACTGCCCAGAAAAACACAGAATACACTGCGTGTACTTTTTGGATACATTCCATGTAGTTTTCAGGCCGTGTTACTGACCATGTGAGTAGAACAAGGTATCGTGAAAGTAACTTTAGGAACACACCGTGTATGGTAGGTACACAGCGTGTGGTAATGAGCCGTGTACCCATCCATGTCACTAACAACACGGGTCGGGGAAGCTCGAGTAGCACATGCTATTTTGTAATGGAGCATGCCGTGTAGTCTTTCCAGGTACAAGGCTGTGTCACGACCAACACAGGACAGTGTCACCTTGCTTATACACACTTTTTTTGTTCAGAACACGCTGTGTAAGGTTTAGCTATGTAGACGGCCGTGTGTTTAACAACACGGGCCGTCGAAGCCTTGTCCACTACACGCCGTGTCCGTAGAGAACACACTGTGTAGTCTCAGTTTAAGAAAACCATGTGGGTTAGCCGTGTGAGGGACTCGAGCAGGGGAAAAGTTTTTAAGTACACACCATGTGTGGATTCAACATGCCGTGTAGTTTGAGGTGTACATGAATTATAGGGCAGGAGTACACGCCCATGTCAGTGGCTTGAGAAAAAACGCCGTGTAGTTTTTATACACGCCGTGTAGTCGAGTTTTTTAAACTTGTGTGTTTTACATCCCCTATTTTCATTTTGTACTCTTGTGTTATCTGTCCTTGTTTTCCTGATCTAAGGTATACTTTTGATCTTTCAGAGCTATGCCTCTGAGATGTCCTCCGGTCGTACGTCTGTCGTCAGGCAGTGATCAGGCGCCAGATAAGGCTCACTACTGGAAAGTGGGTGTTTCCCCACACATATATTCCCACGGTTTGAAAAATCATGGGGATAGTTGATTATTTATTATCTATACCCACAGTTTTAATAAAACCGTGGGTATTCAACCCCTAAATTTACCCCTCCATCGGGCTCGTCCTCACTTCCATCGTGCTTCTCCCAACCTTCAACCCTAGCCTCCCCCGACCTATGACTCCCGGCCCTGTCCTCCCCTCCCCAACCACCGCCTCCCGACCATTTGACCTCCACCTCCCGACCCTCTCCTCCCCTCTCAGACCTCCGCCTCCCGGCCGTTCATCCGACCTCCACCTCCAGTCCATCTCATCCATTCCACGACCTCCGCCTCCCGAATCTGCCTCCGCTCCCAAACTGGAACTCCAGGCCTTCGCCTCCACCTCAACATCCCTACCTTCGCCACGCTACCCCCAGCTCCGACGACGTCCACGCTCCCCCTATCGGCTCCCTCTCCTCCTACAACTTCCCGGCCAATCCATTCCAAATAGGTATTGAATTTCTTCTCCTTATCTTTTTTATTCTTTTTAAACTAATCACTTATTCTTACATCACTACACAATTTATGTTTTTCATTGTTTATTTAGTCAATAATCACTCATCTTAGAGGTAAATTTTACTTCCTCTGATTATTATTACAACATCTGTTTATCATTCACAACCCCTTATAGAACTTAAACTCTAGTCACATAATTAGAGATTACACTCCTATATGATAACTCACCAACACCAAGTTTTGGTTATTGCATCTGCCATTTATTTCCTTTCATTCTCTACCCTTCTGAATATAAACATCATCCTTTAGTTATGGCTTCTTTGAAACTTGTGTGGACCCATGTTGTCTTCTCTACAGGGGATCCACCTTAGCGTTTTTTAGTCCCTGTAAGAAATTGTTAGGAATAATTTGCACAATTTGTCCAATGTAAAATATATAAAGGTCCCTAACTAGTCAGCAAATTAGCACTACTTTCTATTATGTGCCGGCATACACCCTTTGGAACTAGTGAATTTTTATATCCTATATAAATCACTACCCCAACCTTCAGCAACTAGTTCACTGTACACATCACCTTCTAATTCTTCCACTGGTTATTATTCATAACAACTCCTTCCACAAATTCATGATAAATTATTCTAGTAATCTATCTTCAGTGACTTATAATCAGAGTGACTTACAGAAAAACATCAATATAACCTTTGTAACTTCAATTAATAATTCAAAAGATACCCCTTTAATGAAAGTCACTATGTCGTCCAAAATATTAAATACCACCTCCATGATTATTTGAATGATTCCCCTATTACTACTCATATTTCACTATGAACCATCCAATGGACTACTTCTACCTAGATTCCTTCTCCTCCTCAATCCATTTATTTTTATTTTTTATGAATCCGCTTTATGGAAAAGTGGTAACCATACAAAAACTTCTAGAAACCACCCACATAAACCTCTATAATGCTTCTTCTAATCCTAACATAAAAGGATTCTTGTAACTTTTATTCAACTAGTAGTGTTTCATCCACTGAACTCCATCTATTCAACTACATCCATTGAATATCATTCATTTAATTGCTTATGATAATATCCTTCTACTGGATTGATTCCATATATTCCATGGTGCTAGTACAATGCCTCGATTCGGGTTCCCAAGTGTTATTTCCCAAGTATGTACTTCTGGATCCCCAAAAATCAACCCAAAAAGCATTTATCACATAAAAAAAAACACCCAAACCTTAATACTCATCAATTATTACTAAATCATACACCTAATAATGAACTCATGACATCATGGTCTAACATTAATGATAGAATCCAACCAATACCAGACCTACCTAGTTATATGTGAACTTAACAATGTATTAACAATAGACATGACAACAAATTCTATCCTTCGGAAATAAATATTCCTCAAACATGGAAACATTTATAAAATACCCAGCCATTGATTTCAAACTTCTACATATTGATATCATCAGTCAAGTTTAGACCATAAATTATTTTGAGTTCTTTCTAAGAATCACCTAAATATCCACCTTTGATTCTAAAATTTATTATTAAGATTAATTATACTATATATCTCATCACAAAAAAAATATCATTATCATACATTCTCATTGTATATTGACATTATGCATCATGAACTCTAGACAAGAACAATTCTTGAATTCCATTCTAGTTAGTTATAAATGTAATGAATTTCCAAGTATTGAAAAAATATACAAATATGGGTATTCCTCATAAATAAAACCAGTTCACTAATCATCTAACAGTGCAATTAATCTGTCATAAAATTCAACGACTAAAAAGTATCATGTGATTTAATGTCAATTGGAAACCAATATGAAACCACCACCACCCATGAAACTGGTTTTCCTATACATCATCCTCAATTTCTACAACACTCCTCTAGAGATAAAGATTTTTTTAATAAAAAAGTATATGACATACTTACCGCCTTTTATTTTTTTGTATCTATCCCTCCCTAGTAAATTAGTGCATCTGGTTCTTATCATCACTCAAGTAACATTAGTTCTAATATATACTCATAACAACCCAACTAAACCATTTCATGATCCTTATTCTAGATTAAAGAATTTAATTGTGTTGAGAACCACCACTGACCTAGGCAACACGCTAATCTCTACAATATTGAAATTTAAGGAAACATCTACCAGGACTAACAATACATATTTGACTTCATTGGAGTATGTGTTAAGGCAAAGTGGGTAGTGCATGTACTCTTTATGAATCATTAATCCTATTTACAAAATGATGGATTTTCATGAATTAATTTATTTTCAAGGTTGATATTAAGTAGAGTAATATATTAAACTCATAAAATTCATTTGTTACTAATTAACCTAACTACCATAGCTTCATGAATTCCCATAAATTCTCTAGGTGTATAGTATCTCGATAGAATGTCTCATAGAAGAAAGAGTGGAGATACATCCAATATTATATTCCTCCTTTCATTCCTTGATATATTTTCATATATCATTTATATGTATAACCATCCAACTAAAAAATTTTCATGGTGATGTATAGCTTCTAGATGTACCATTTTTTTTTAAAAAAAATGAATCAAATACTTTTAATCCAATTTTCAATGTCATGGGTTGTAATTCATAACTAGGAGAAGAATATTATAGATATAAAGAATAGGGATAACCATAAACACTTTACATTCTTCTTTTACTAGACCTTTATCAAATCATCATAAACTCACAATACACTTACTGTGAAAAATACATCCACTAGATCACCCCTTTTTCTTATCATGAAGGTCCATCATTACTAAAAAAATATTAACCAAGGTCCATAAATTTCCATTTCAAACATGCATACATGTTGGAATAGAATTTTGACCTACTCAAATCATATTATAATTTTTCTGTTCAGATTAGTCCTAATCTGACACTTAGTCAATTAGATGAACTATTCATCCTCTCCTCTCCTCCCCCCCCCTTAGTTCTTCTTCCATTATCTATTGAGTTTCAATTCTCACACGGTTTCTATTTCTATTTATAGGTGCATAATGGGGTGAGCATGTAAGATGGGAGATCTCCTTCTTCTCCCTAGTTTCTCTCTGCGTCCTCATTTCCTACCAGGTTATTTCTCTAAACCCTCGATAACAGGTCCCGATTTAAAGGCTCTATTTTGCTACATGAATTCATATGGACTCTTGGATACTTTTGATATACCTCAATCATGTTAATTCACTAGAAAACCACGAAAAATTCTCTAAATCTTGAAGCAAATAATCTTGATTCAACATGAAAGATTCCAAAACAGGATTAATAGATCTAATATTATCATCCATTGAATTAAAATATAGATTCACTTATTAAATATCCTCTTGTCTCACTTTATGTAAAGAGTTGTGGATGTTTTAAAATGCATTTTTGAGTATTGACAACATCTCTGATTTAAATACATCTAATTCATCATTAGTGATATATGAAGATGTTGGAATTGAGGGGGAAGGATAAGAGGGAGGTGGATCACTAATCAGATTCCTACCATCAACCTTATATAAATCCTCCATCAAAATATCTCTCGTAGTATAATCTTAAACTCTATAAAAAACATTCACTTCATCATTACCACAATCTTCTAAAATTTCTTAACGAAAAAAACTCGTAATCTCCAATTATCCCTTGAATGGTATCCTCGCTAATCAATGATCCTTACAAAGGATGATCTTAGTGGGAATATTGGTGTTAGTGGTGTCTCAGATGTATGAAAATGGAGTAACAATATAAAAGCAAGGATCTTGTCTTTGTTCATTCATTATGTCCATTTTGAGAAGTCCCTGATGCTAAAAGTGCAACATGGAGCATGCTACTTTATAGGAAAATTTTTGGTGCTTTATAATTCATATAGACTTGTTTTAAAAGAATTAAATTAATTATATAAAGGGGGATAATGAGGTCACAAAAATTCAAATTACACATGAGTAATTCATATCCAAATATACTTAGATTTAAATGATGATTATTGTAGTATGATTAGTTGAGATTATAAGAATGCTATTGTTCAAATATCGGTTGGGGTTATTCATCTGATTCTACAAGTGATATTATTGGGAATAGTATCAATTTTAAATGACCAGATATGCAGGATAATTTAAATTCCATAAATCATGGAAAGTCATATTCATATATTATTCTATGAATATTTATGTATGATAAATATTATGAGGCCCTAATATTAATAAAAACCTAAGATATTATTTGTTGTTTATCGAAGGAGGACAAAAAAATAGCATTTAGGAAAACCTAGGAATTGAATAAAATAGAAGGCTAACACATACTGGAGAAAATTAAATTTTTTTATGATTAACATGATATTAACTTTGATAATCTTCATACTCTTTACACTGAAACACTTTTCCTAGTGCATTGAAAGGAATTAAAAAACTCCACCATTTTTTATTCCTGTTTTCATTATACCTAAGGTTTTTTTCTTCCTATTTCACTTCACATGCTTTACAGATGGGATTTTGCCTTGCTGTGGAAATTTGAGCATCCATGGATGGACCCTTCATGCTGTACTGGTATATGGACTTGTTTAGCAGTTCTAATTTTTTGTTCTAAAGTTTAATTCTGAGGTTTTTTAATCCTATTTTCATTACACATGATTTTTTGATGGTGATACTTCCTTGCTTAGGAAATTTTGAAGCCATATAAGGATGGATCATCCTCTTATTGATCTTGATCAGAAGGTTAGAGCTGGCTGAATTTTTTGTTCTGATGTTTATTTCTGGTTTGCTCTAGTTTTTATTCTGGTTTTCAGTTTTTATATTCTCATTTATAGTTTTTATATTATGGTTTGGGGTGGATAGGTATAGTACCTCTTAGTATAGGAATTTATAATCTATATATAGGGGGTAGGGGATGGGTGCAGGGGGTGGGGTTGGGTGTAGGGGGGGTGGGGATGGGTGCAGGGGGAGGGGGGATGGGTGCAGGGTGAGGGGTGAGGGGGGCTGGGTGCAGGTTGGGAGGGAGTGCTTGGGGTGGGGTGAGGGTGTCCTAGGTGAAGTTTGGGAGGGAGTGAAGGGGATGGGGCTATATACAGGGGGTGGGGCTGGGTGAATGGGTGTAGGGCTGGGTGAAGGGGGTGGGGGCTGGGTTAAGGGGGTGGGGTTGGGTGCAGGGGGTTGGGTTGGGTGAAGGGGGTGGGATTGGGTGTGGGGGGAGTGGGGAGGGGGCTGGGTGCAGGGGTGGGGGCTGGGTGCAGGGGGTAGGGCTGGGTGCAGGGGCAGGGGCTGGGTGCATGGGGTAGGGCTGGGTGCTGGGTGAGGGTGGGGTGGGTTCCAGTTGGGAGTGAGTGCATGGAGTGAGAGGATTATTTTTATATCAGCATTTTTTTTGAATTCTCATCTAGGAATTTTGAATCCACTATTAGAATTTATTTAGCTTTAATAAGAGATGAATGATTTTGATACTTTTTCCTTATGAATTTATTTAGGACATTTTTGGTATGAACATTTTTATTCATTGAACACTTTGTCCATCTCTGCTTATGTTTTAACAATGCATTGTAAACAATGCATTCTTGTTTTATTTCTGGTTTAACAATCCATTATTCATTCTGGTTTTCATTATGCTTATTCAGTGTGGTTTAACAATGCATTATTCAATTTGGTTTTTATTATAGTTTTCATTCTAGTTTTTAAAAAATGCATTCTAGTTTATTCATTGAACAATTCATTGCAGTTACATTGATTTTGGATTCTGGTTTTCTTTGGTATGAATTTTGGTTTTCATGTTGTAGGAGAAAGATGAAGGTAAATTTCCATTGATTTTTCATTCTAGTTTTCTTTTATTTTTCATTCTGGTTTTCATTGATTATTCAATCTGGTTTGCATTCTGGTTTTCATTCTGAAGGAAAATATTCATTCTGGTTTGCATGTTTCATTCTGGTTTTCATTCTGGTTTTCATTGATTATTCATTCTGGTTTATTCATTGTGCAATTAATTGCAGTTTCATTGATTTCAGATTCTGGTTTTCTTTGGTATGAATTTTGGTTTGCATGTTGCAGGAGCAAGATGAAGTCAAATTTCCATTGATTTTTCATTCTGGTATGCATTTTGGTTTGCATGATGCAAATTGATTTTTCATTCTGGTAGGATTTTTGGTTTTCATGTTACAGATTGATTATTCAATATGGTTTGTTTTTTCAGGTTGCAGGTTGCATTTTGGTTGCAGGTTTGCAGTTGCAGGTTGCAGATTGATTTTTCATTCTGGTATGCATTTTGGTTTGCATGTTGCATTTTGACTTTCCATTATGAAGGAGAATATTCATTCTGGTTTGCATGTTTCATTCTGGTTTTCATTGATTATTCATTCTGGTTTATTCATTGAACAATTAATTGCAGTTACATTGATTTCGGATTCTAGTTTTCTTGGGTATGAATTTTGGTTTGCATGTTGCAGGAGCAAGATGAAGTCAAATTTCTATTGATTTTTCATTCTGGTATGCATTTTGGTTTTCATGTTGCAGATTGATTTTTCATTCTGGTATGCATTTTGGTTTGCATGTTGCAGATTAATTATTCTGGTATGCATTTTGGTATGCATTTTGGTATGCATTTTGGTTTGCATGTTGCAGATTAATTTGGTATGCATTTTGGTTTGAATGTTGCAGATTGATTTTTGCATGTTGCAGATTAATTATTCATTTTGTTTCAAGATGAATCTGGTTTGCATTTTGGTATACATTTTGGTTTGCATGTATCAGATTAATTATTCATTATGGTTTGCTGTTTCATGTTGCAGATTGATTTTGGTTTGCATGTTGCAGATTAATTATTCAATCTGGTTTTCTGTTTCAGGTTTGCTGTTTCATTGAACATTTTTGGTTTGCATGTTGCAGATTGATTTTTCAGGTTGCATTTTGGTTTTCATATTGCATTTTTATTTTTCATTCTGGTATGCATTTTGGTTTGCATGTTGCATTTTGATTTTTCATTCTGGTATGCATTTTTATTTTTTAGGTTGCAGGTTGCATGTTGCATTCTGGTATAGATTGATTTTTCATTCTAGTTACATTTTGGTTTCAGGTTTCACTTTACGAAGGAAAAGTGTTCTTGTTCTGTATATAGTATCTATACCCACGGTTCCTTAAACCGTGGGTATATATTTTGCTTCAAAACAATCTATACCCATGGTTCTCTAAACCGTGGGTAATATGATATTTCAGTGGGCTATACCCACGGTTTCTACAAAACCGTGGGTATAGGGATATACCGACGCCACTCCAACGCACAGTTAATCAAACCGTGGGTATAGCCTATACCCACGGTTTCATGGGCTATACCCACGGTTTCAAACCGTGGGTATAGGCTATATTTCTAGTAGTGGCTGATCAGGGACTTCCTGCCAATCCTCCAATCGGGCCATCCTTGGCACCAGCTGTTATACCAGTTGCAGGTGCTGATGCGCAGTTCCGGGAAGGTTTCATGAGGATGATGCAGGCCTTCCAGGGAGCGCCGCATCCTGCCACGACTATGGCAGACCAGACGTGAGTTTTTCAGTAGAAACATCCTCCCACGTTCTCGGGGGAAGGAGGACCTTAGGTTGCAAAGTCATGGGTGGAAGCCATGCTGACCATTTTCGACCATCTGGAGACACCTCCGAAGAGGCAGGTCAAGATTGCCAACTACATGCTCCGAGACTCCACCAAGATGTGGTAGGATGTGATCTCACATGCAGGTCAATAGCAGGCTATGGCTTGGGAGGAGTTCCAGCACATGTTCTATGACTACTTCTACCCAGAGACCCTGAGGGACGATCGAGCCCGAGAGTTCATGAGCTTAGAGTAGGGTACTCTTTCTGTCATGGAGTATTCATCTCGCTTCACCGAGCTATAGCGTTTCACACCCCTCCAGGATGTAAGTGGGGTGTTCTTAGCAAGGAAGTTTGAGGATGGCCTCTGGAGGGAGATCCGCTCGCAAGTGAACATCTTCCAGCTGACTTCCATCACTTCCATCGTCAACCAGGCACTTATTACGGAGAGCAATATGAGAGACTCTAGAGCTATGAACCAGGGTGGTTCTGCTTCCAGAGCTAGTCTTCCTCCATATGACAGCAAGAAGCGCCGTAGAGATCCTACACGTGGTGACCCGAGGAAGCGTGATGCATCGTCAGGCATCCATGTGATATGCTACCAGTGTGGCCGGTCAAGTCACACAAGGTCGCAGTGCCAAAGGGACCCCGTGGAGTGCCGATCTTGCAGCAAGATGGGTCACCTTCAGCATTTATGCCAGGTTTTCTCACCAGCAGCTGGTGACCGGGGTTCTTCCATGACTCCTTGTTCAGGAGTATCCCCACCAGTCTCTCACCAGTCGGGGAACTGGAGTTCTTCCGGCTGTTCGGGCCAACGTGGAGGTCGAGGCCGTGGCGGTCAGCCACCAGTCCCTCAGCACCAGTAGGGAGGTTCATCTCTGAGTGGTCAGTCAGGGGTGCAGGGCTACGGTGTAGGCCAGTCTTTCTCCATGGAGCAGACCTATCAGGAGAAGGATCCTGACCCTTCTACAGTTCGAGGTACGATTTTAGTAGCCTTAGTTTTATCTTCAGCCCTTTTCGATACTGGCGCTACGCATAGCTTTATCTCTGTTGTTGTCATGGAGAGCTTTGGGCTCTGCATCTTTTCTTCTGCCGACTCGTTGACTCTAGACACACCTTTGGGGATAAGGACATCTAGTGTACGCCAGTGTAGAGAGTGCCCTATCGAGGTTGCAGGGTATCGTTTCTTATGGGATCTCTATGTGTTAGAGATGAAAATCTATGATTCCATCCTCAGGATGGACTGGTTGGTTCCCTTCCAGGCAGTCGTCGACTGTTATCACTGCAGAGTGAGTTTCGTTTCACCAGAGGGTGAATCTTTTCTTCATAGAGGCGAATGGGATGTTCAGGCGAGTCGAGCTGGACTCGAGCATCATGGGCTAGGATGGGTGAGAACCCAGATTTCTAGTCTTTATCTGGATGATCAGGGAACTCCACAACTGGACTTTCCTCTCATGGTGGATCGCTTCAGGGACATCTTTCGAGAGGAATTTTCAGGTTTTCCTTTGGAGCGTGAGGTAGACTTCTGGATTTAGATCGTGCCATGACTGGAACCGGTGTCCATTCCTCCTTATAGGATGGCTACACCTGAGTTTCAAGAGCTCAAGAAGAAGTTGGAGGAGTTGCAAGCTAAGGGTTTCATCCGACCCAGTACTTCCCCTTGGGGTTCGCCTGTCCTGTTTACAAAGAAGGCAGACAGT
This sequence comes from Viscum album, assembly GCA_963277665.1. Classification (NCBI taxonomy): domain Eukaryota; kingdom Viridiplantae; phylum Streptophyta; class Magnoliopsida; order Santalales; family Viscaceae; genus Viscum; species Viscum album. The sequence continues at coordinate 353,114,103 of OY728123.1, forward strand.
ACCCTTCGGCTTTGTGTGTATTATCGGAAGCTGAACCAGTTGACGGTCAAGAACTGATATCCTTTTCCGAGGATCGATGACCTATTTTATCAGCTTCGAGGAACCCGGGTGTTCTCAAAGATCGACTTGAGGTCCATTTATCATCAGTTGCACGTTAGACCATCATATATACCTATTACATCCTTCTGGAGCAGGTATGGTCTATACGAGTATACAGTCATGCCGTTCGGTCTCACGAACGTGCCTGCAGTTTTCATGGCACTGTTTAACCGAGTGTTCCATCTTTACATGGATTCCTTTGTCATGGTCTTCATGGACGATATCTTAGTGTACTCTCATACTCGACACGACCATGCAACACATCTTGAGATCATTCTGAGTACACTGAGAGAGCATCGTCTCTATGCTAAACTCTCAAAGTTCCACTTCTGGATGGATCAGATTCACTTCTTGGGTCACGTCATCTCAGAGGAAGGAGTATCTGTGGACCCAGAGAAAGTGAAAGATGTAGTTTCCTGGGAGCAGTCGAAGAACATCTTTGAGGTATGGAGTTTTCTAGGGTTGGCTGGATACTACATATGATTCATTCAGGACTTTTTCTCATCTATAATCACCTTTGACAGGTATGACCAAGAAGGGGTCGAAGTTCTTATGGTCAGATTCTTGCGAGTCATCCTTTCAAGAGCTGAAAGGGAGGTTGACGTCAGGGCTGATACTAGTCTTTCTAGAACCAGGCAAGAGATACACTGTTTATTGTGATGCTTCAATTATTGGACTAGGAGCAGTGCTTATGTAGGGAGATGGAGTCGTTGCGTACGGATCTCAGTAGTTGAGGCCGCATGAGAGGAACTACCCTATGGATGATCTGGAGTTGGCAGATGTTGTTCATACATTAAGCTGTTGGAGACACTATCTGATGGAAGAGAACTTTGTGGTCTTCACTGACCACAAGAGTCTCAGGTACATATTCACTCAGTGTGAACTGAATTTGAGATAGTAAAGGTGGGTCGAGTACCTTCAGTCATTTAATTTTGAGCTTTCCTATATGCTGAGGAAAGGCAATGCAGTGGCAGATGCATTGAGCATGAGAACCCAGATTCAAGCAGTTCAGGAGGCCAGTAGTGAGTGGCAGCTCATGACTCTATTCTCTAAGATTCATCTAGAGGTGAACGACAGACAAGTACAGACCTTACTATCTTCTGTAGTTGTTACCTCTACACTACTTGATTGGGTTTAGATGAGGAAGCTATCAGAATTAGGAGGCTTAGTCTTGCGGGAGAGTGTGTCAGGAGAGGACCCTCTTCCTGAATGGACAATGGGTGAGGATGAGATCTTGCGTTTCCAGGGATGCGTATGGATTCTAGCAGACATACGCGAGGAGCTGATGCAGAATTTTCATTCCTTAGTTTGGGTAGTTCATCCTTGCATCACTAAGATGTATCGAGATCTTCATCGCTAGTACTGGTGGCCAGGTATGAAGAAATATGTTGCTGGTTTTTTCATGAGATGCTCTACTTGTCAGCAGGTGAAGGTGGAGCATCAGTGACCAACATGCCTTTTACAACAGTTACCCATTCCGGAGTGGAAGTGGAACGATGTTTCAATGCACTTAGTGACCGGATTGACGAGGATGCCTCAGGGAAACGATGCTATTTGGGTTGTCGTCAACAGGCTCACGAAGGTTTCTCACTTCTTGCCGATCAAGGAGACCTTCAGTGTTGATGATATGGGATGACTTTATATCCAAGATATCGTTCATCTTCATGGAGTTCCACACTCCATTGTTTCAGACAGGGATGCATGCTTTACCTCTCGGTTCTGGTAGGGAATTCAGAAGGCCTTGGGCACGCAGGTACTTTTGAGTACAACATACCATCACCAGACTGATTGCCAGTCCGAGTGCACGATCCAGGTGCTTGAGGATATGCTCTGAGCCTTCATTCTAGACTTTGGAGGTTCTTGGGAGAATCATTTTCTCTCTGGTGGAGTTCTCCTACAACAACAGTTTCCAGAAGAGCATTCAGATGGCACCATACGAGGCTTCGTACGGTAGGTTATGCCGATCACCCTTATGCTAGATGGAGGCAGGAGAGGTAGCTTTGCTGGGACCTCGTCTCGTTCAGGAGACCTTAGAGTAGATAGAGCTGATTCGGAAGAGGATGGCTACAACACAGTCTTGACAGAAGTCTTATACTGATCAGCGGAGATGAGATTTGGAGTTCGAGGTTGGGGATTAGATTTTCCTGCATGTCGCACCGAGGTTGGGACACAAAAGGATTCGGAGACAGGGTTAGCTTTCACTGTGGTACGTCGGGATGTTTGAAGTTTTGGAGAGAGTAGGGACGGTCGCCTATCGGTTGCAACTACCTCAGAGGTACCGGGCCATGCACGACGTCTTCCATGTCTCTCAGCTCCGACGTTACTTTTCGGACCCGTCTCATGTCCTTCAGCCTGATGAGGTTGAACTTGAAGCGGATGCGTCATTCAAGTAGCATCCTATCCGGATTGTTGATCGTAGTATGAAGGTTCTCCGTGGGCGATCTGTTCCTTCGGTACGGGTGCTATGGCAGCACGAGCGAGTATAGGACGAGACCTGGGAAAGGGAGACCGATGTACGATCGCAGTGGCTGGCACTGTTTGGGGATCCTTTTTCTACACCACGTTAGGGAAATTCGGGGACGAATTTCTTTAAGGGTGGAAGTTGTTAAGAACCCAAATCTTCTTTTCAGGTATGTTTTTCCTTTTTCTAGAGTTTTGAAGAAAAATGAACTTTCTGGAAATTTTCAAAGTACACGCCGTGTAATTTCTGAGTACACACCGTGTACTCTTCCCCGGCTCGAAGCCGTGTGCTGGCCGTGCCCGGGCCACACACACAGTGTGTATGGGGGACGTGGAGGCCAATTTTGGTAGAGTACAGAAAAGACCCAGTACACGCCATGTACTTTCTTTTTTTTTCACTAAATGAATCGGGGTTGCGCATGACGCACAAAAACACCTCCTTCTAGGCCCCGTTCGTTCGAGAGTGACCTGTACGGCCGAATCTTCGATGAGCTCCCACCCTTTTTCCGTTCTTCGATTCAAGCTGGTCGATTGCGTTGGAATCGCAGCGGTAAGATCTTCCTTATTCTTGAGCTTTGTTTTCTGATTCCTCTTCGTTTCTGAGTTATCATGGGTTGAGCATTTTGTGTATTTTCTTAGATCTATGACGTTCTAAGGGGAATCAAGCATCGTGATTCACATATATTAATCTCATAGGATCAAGGTATGTGGTTTGTGCCTTTCTGTTGAAATTCCATTAGTATTTTGTGGAAATTCCACAAATTCCCTTGGGTGGGGAATTGTGGGTTTCCTGTTTTTCCCCTATTGTTTGCCTGATTTTCTTGATTGCTATAGTAGAGGTTTATTCTTGTAAGTAGAGTAATTTATTTTGTGCTCAGGATGCTTTACCATGTTTGTTCTGCCTGTTTTGTGTTTTTCTAGTTTCAATGCCTAGCTGTAGGATAGTGGAACTACTACTTTATTGCTGTTGATCCTTAGAATGATATCCAAGTAGTTCTTGAGATTTACTTGGATGATACACACTCACCGATCAAGTTTATTTTCACTCAGGACCGTGAGAACCTAGAGTAGTAGACCAAAGGGAGAATTGACGTAAGTGATTCTCTAGAGTGTCTTTAAATACGATGCGAGACCACATGGGGAATTGACGATGAGTGCTTCTTTAGAGATTCTATAGTTCCTCGATGTGGGTCACAGGGGGAATTGACGTTGAGTGCTTCCCTAGAGAGCCTTTAGTACGATAGGAGACTATAGGGGGAATTGACGGTGAGAGCTTCCCTAGAGTGTCTATTTTTTTTCATAACTGAACCAGAGGGGTGATACTGTGTGTGCCACCTAGAGGGTTGCTAGTACTTATAGGCTGAACCATAGGGGTTAGGATATGAGAGATACCCATAGGGTTACCTTTTTCCTTGTTGCTGGTTGTTTACTTGTGCACTTCTTTTGTTAGAACTGTATATTGTAGCTGCTTGTGTTTCTGTTTACTGCTTCTTGTTTTATTACTGCCATGTATTCATTGACTTTTAGGCACAGATCTTTGGGTGATTGCCTACTGGGATTGTATCTCACACCCTGTTTGGTCCATTCTTTGGGGCCCAAGTAGACTATGTTGCTGTAGGTATAGATAAGGGCAAGCTCCCTTCTACATCGGGTTCTTGATTCACTGGAGCGGGAGAGCATGGGACCGAGCCGAGGCTTGCGATACTGAGGAGTTTACTTTGTTTTCTTTTCCTCTTCTTTTCCATTGTACTTCAGCAAGTTGGGTTGTTTATTGCTTTCCATTGACATATGTACCATGTTGCATCATTATTATTATATATCCATTGCTTCCGCTGTTCACTTCAATTGTTGTATGCTGTTGATTGTTTCTGCTATTGTGTCTGGTTGTTTTTCCACTGTATACTTTACCGAATGAGGGCATAGTTTCCCCACCGACTCACCAAGTCCCTCACTGCTAGTCGGTAGCCTCTAGCGTTTGGGGAAATACACTTGAAGTCATGTGGAAAACCGGGTACGGGGCACCAGTGGAGGCTCCGGATTCGGGTCGTTACGAGCTCCAACTTTAAATTTATATTCATATATCATAAGAGTTCCAATGAGATCTTTTATTTTTAAATTCTTAACCTCAATAGAGTCTCTAATAGTAGCTTAGATTCCACTCCTCTTAGGAGGTCAAAATATTAGAAATTTTAATGCTTTCTCAGGCTCGGTGAGCTCTATTCCAAGAGAAAAAAAATTATTCACAATCTTAGCATGTTTTCCATTGATATGAGTAAACATTTCTCTTTCAGTAATCATGAAAGTGTCAAACTTGAGGTTGGAAGTATCATATCTAACAACTTTCATATTGTCTGTAACCTCATAATCCACCGCTATAGTATTACATATTTCATGAGTTATTTGACATTGGGTAACTTGATTGAACTCATCTAGACATTGTACACATATTATAAAGTTAATAATTTTAATAATTTTATTATATCTTTCTTTAGTTTCAACATCCTCCATTTTTGGTTCTGTCTTTGGAATATCATTTAGATTTATTCTTTTAAGATAAATCTTTAATCCTAGGTTCTTCAAATAGATAGTCCTTGATGTCATCCAACTACTATAATTTTAACCATTAAAGTAAGAATATCTAACCATTGATATGAATTCTCTAGTGTCATCCCTAAAATCCAATTTAAAAAATATATTTGGACTTAAACCTTTGATGACTATGAAATAAAGAGTCATGAGCATTGATACCAATTGTTGTACTAGAGAATGGATAACTAAAAACTCAAGAGGGGGTGAATGGAGTCCCTAAAATTTTCTTTACTTTAAACCATCCTCTTCGAGGTATGCGAGTTCAAATATTTTCCTTAATAAAAATAGGAAGAGTAAATATAAAATCTTAGTGGAAAGAGAATGAACACCAGATATTTATAGTGGTTCAGGGAATAGAAATCCCCCTATCCACTCCACAAAACGCTACTCTATAAGTTTGGTAATTTTCACTATGTCAACCCTTTTTTTGTGGGCTCCCAGCTAAGTAAAATAAGTTTTTAGTTGTTGAAAGGGCACAAGAGCTTTCAACCAGGATATACCTTTAAAATACTTATAGACAGTCTTATCACACTCACTTATAATGAGTGTGAATAAAATAGAGATGAATGGACTTTAAAGAAATATTGAAGCATGTAGTTGTAATAAGAAACTAATAGTAGATGAAGATACGTCTTTAGATGATGATGATTTTCAAAGAATAACTCTGGATAATCTTATACTACAACTGATATACTTGTAAACACAACATGTGACCATGGTATATGATATTTTGAATGTACACATGTTCTTTGTTTTCATTATCAGATTATTCATATGTACCTATGTGCATCTATTTACATGTATCGACTAATTATCTCTATTATGTCCCCTCTTGGATTTTGAACTTAAGAACACAAGATAATCACAATATTCAAGTGAATAATCTATTGATTTTTTTTGAGATAAGATCTTAATAGAAGGTTTCCATTCTTTCCAAATATGGAATATACTTCTACAACGACGATGTTTGAAATCTTCTTCTTCTTGGGATATTTCCATTCCTGAAAAAATATAATTTATACAGTTTGATCCTTCCTTAAATTGAAAATTCCTTTTTTAATATTCTTAAAAGCATGAAATGAAATATCAAAAGATTATGAAATGAATCACGACCTTATGAATAATATCTAATTACTCATAGTATATCCAACTAATAGCACTATTTTTGTAAGATAAATTTATGAGAGGCTTTGTAAGATAAAAAATATATTTGACTTATACTATGAATAAGATAAAAATAATTCAACATTTCATAGAATAATTCTTCTTCATAAGATAACTATGTTACTGAAGTTTGAAACTTAAATTTCACTACTTCTATGGGTACTCGTATGATAATCCTTTGTAAATATCATTTTCTCAAGATAAATAATTTTCATAACTATAATCTAACTAAAATATCTGAATTTGATCATGTGGTAGACGATTTATTCTCTTTGTAAGATACTATCTTATATAATAAGATAAAATTTCAACAAAGAGTTTTTTGATTCTAATAATATGGAATACAATCTTTCAAGAATTTGATTCTTGTAAGATAAAATAGTTTTCCATAGATTGAACACATTACTCAGCATAAGATAATCACTTATAGTCAGTGTAAGATAAATTTACTATAAAAAGTATCATCTAAAAAACTTAAGATAAACTCATTATAAATAAATTAGGTATTTTTTGAATCATCAAAACAAATAAAAAATGAGATATGTTTGAACAAAATAACTTTATCCAACATGTAAATTTTCTCCAAAACCAATTTCCTGGGCTTTATGAGGAAAAAACCAGATTTTTTATATCAGTGTGGAAGGTGTGGTCATACCAAGACTAAATATAAGGAGGTTCCTAGGACTTATCATTGTTGAATATTATTGTGCCATCTAAACAATTTTTTTTAAATGATATCCCAGAGTATTAAGGTGGGCTACAATCTCACCAAGGGTTTTAGGTTCATACCAATGCTTCCAAAGGTGGTGGGTCCAACACTTAGGCCAATGGGGATGTTAATGTGGCTAATACTATAAAGATTTATGAAACAGAGTATGCACCATAGGAATATGAAGCAAGGATTACTACTGTTAGAGGTATGGTATTTATTTCATATTTTATGGTGCTAGATTTTTTTAATACAGGTGTTACTCATTCATTTATATTTTCAAATTTAGTTGACATGTTGGTCTTACATTCAGAACTTATTCCATTATTGTTAGAAGTTTCCACACATTTGAGAAAGAGGTTAAAATAATGTTTTAATTGTACAGTGTGTTGGGTGACGAAAGCCAACTATGAGGTGATATGGGAAATTTTTTATTGATATTGAAATATTCAACCTGATACTTGGAATGAATTGTATGATTAGTGTTAAGGAATAAACATAATATTATCATTTTATGGTTTAGTTTTTATCTTCTATTGGGGTCAATCATGTTTTTAGGGTGAGTCTGACTCTACATCAGGAAGGGTGGGTCCTGTTGTTCCTTATTATGGGGTAATGTAATTCCAAATTTTAAAGATGTTCCCTAATGATATTGAACCTTTTTGGATAGTCCAATTTCTATGGTGGTGTGTGCATACCTTAAGCCATTTTTGGATTATTTTTCTAGTTTACTGGCATAGAGAGAGGTCATGTTTACTATTTAACTACTACATCATATGATGCCCATTTCTATGACATCTTATCGAATGAGAGCTTCTGAGTTGGTGGAATGTAAATTACATCTTTAGGATCTAGAGGTTAAGGGATTTATTCATCCTAGTATGTATCCATGGGCTTCTCATGTTCTCTTTTCTAAGAAGGAATATGGGAGTCTCATAATTTTTGTAGATTATTGAAATTTGAATTGAGTGACCATTAAGAACAAATATCCTTTTCCTAGGATCAATTATCTCTTTGACTAGATTAGAGGGGAATGTTAGTTTTGAAAGATTGAACTATTATTAGGGCACCAATAGTTGAGAGTTCAAGAAGAGGATACACATAAGACAACATTTAGGATTTGGCATGGGCATTTCCAGTTTCTGGTTATGGCAGTTGGTCTTACCAATGTTCCTCTGGTATTTATGGATTTGATGAACCAAATATTTCACCAGCTCTTGGACTCTCTTTTTTTTGGAAGATATATTGGTGTAATACAAGATAGATGAGGAGCATATAGAACATTTGGATATCATTCTTTGAACCTTGAAGGAACATCATCTATACAGTAAGCTTTCCAAATGAGAGTTTTGGATTTGGGAAGTGAAATTTCTAGGTCATGTTATATATTAGAGGAGAATATTAGTGGATCTTAAAAAGATACAGGATGTTAATTCTTGGGAGTAGCCCAAAAATGTGTTTGAGATATGTGATTAATAGGGTTTGTCTAGTTACTATAGATGGTTTATTCAATATTTCTCCAGGCTCGCATCTTTGATTACATATTTGACCCTTAAGGGTGTAAAGTTTGAATACAATGAAAAATGTTAGAGATTATTTGAGGAGATAAAGGTGAGTTTGAATTCAGAACTAATTTTGATTTTTCTAGAACTAACTTTGGGTTATGATGTTTTATGCGATGATTCTGGTACATGTTTGGGAAGTATCTTAATGTAGGTGAAATATGCGGTGGCCTAAGGCTCTTTGTAGTTATTATTTAATGTTAAGAACTACCCTACCCATGATATTTATTTGAAATCAGTTATTAATGAACTCAAAACATGGTTCCACTATCTCTTTTGGGAGTGTTTTATAATGTATTATGATCAAAAGATCCCAAAATATATTTTTACTCAGTGGTATATAAACTTGTGATAGAGATGCTGGGTGGAGTGTATTTATACTTTTTATTTTGATATTGCATACAAACCAGGGAAAGTGAATTTGGTTGTTGATTCATTGAGTAGAATAATACCAATACAATCTTTAAAGGAATCGGTCGAGAAGTGGTGTATGATGAGTTTGTTTACTAAGATGAGTTTGGGAGTGGAAGAGGTTGGTGGAAAATTCTTATTAGATTTTATGAAATCTAAATAATATTTTGATGAGAGGGTTATGATCAAACATGTGAAATACACTGGGTTATAACTCTTTAGTGAAATACTTTATGGTGGGGAGACCTCTGGTAAGTTATATCAGTCTCCCAGTGGAGCATTATACTTCGATAGTAGGTTGGTTGTTCTGATTTTATTGAGGTAGGAATTAATGGACAATGGAAATCAATCATGTTGGTACATAAATCTTGGGTATAACAAGATGTATCATGACTTGAGGCATCCATACTGGATTCCATGGACGAGGTGGTCAATTACATATTTTGTTTCACAATGTCTCATTTTTTAGGAAATTAAAGAAGAACACCAGAGACCTGCTGGTTTGTTATAACCTTAACGCATTCTAGTATAGAAGTGTGATGAGATTTATATGGATTTCATCATTGGTTTACCACAAAATCCTAGTGGTAATGATTAGATTTGGGTGATCATTGATTGAATTTCAAAATTTGATCATTTTTTACATATCAAGGAGATGACAAAAGTATAAAATATTAGAGACTTGTATGCCCGAGAGATTGTGAAACTTCATTGGGTTCCCTATGTGACTGTTTAGAATAGTGACTAGAGGTCCACATCCAGGTTTTTGAAATTTTTATAGGGGGCAATGATTCCTTAGATAAAATCTAGAATTACTTATCATTTTCATATGGATGGATAAATAGAGAGCACTATCTAGGTTCTTGATAATATTCTCTAGGCTAACATGATTTATTTTGGTTGATCTTGGGAAAATAATTTTCCCTAGGATGAATTTCCTATTACAACATTTATCAATATTTGATAAAGATGGCACCCTTTGAAGTGATTTATAGGAATACATATTGATCTACCTTGTGTTGGGTAGAGTTGGGAGAGCAGTCCTTGTTTGGTATGAGTCTCATTTATGAGATGATGGAAACATTCAATTGACCTGAAAGGGTTTGGTCATAGAATATATCCACCATAAATATTATGTATACCATCATATTCAGTTGTTGGAGTTTGAGGTTGGTGATTAAAGTTTTATCAGAGTTTCACCTCGCTTGGGACATCATTGATTAAGTAAGTAGAGTAAGTTGGAACTGAGGTTCATAGGCCCCTATGAGATCATAGAATGACTTGGAAATGTGGAATATCGGTTGTACTTAACTTATTAATTTAATTGGATTCATGATATTTTTAATGTTTCCTATATGAGGAGGAATCGTTTATGAGGTAGTAGTGGCCTTATCACTTTGTAGGTCCTTGATCATGAGGTCTTTTTGGGAAAAAAAGCACTTATGGTAGAGAGAACTGTGATTCCATCTGGTTCAAAGTTATGCCTTAATTGAGATTTGGTTTTTCTTTTTTTTGGTTCTAGTATTTTTAGGGTATTATAGATCGAAAATAAGAGAATTTTGGAGAAATTGGAAAGACCCATGGTTAAGGCATACAGTTAGTTTAACTGTGTGGTATCCATGTGGTATGCCTCTATGAGGTTCCAATCTAAATTCAAATGTTTTCAACATGGTTAAAAAAAATTGTGTCGAATTTATGGGGGATTTTTTTGGGAATTTCATGGTTTTCTAGGGGTGTAAAATGGTTTGAGCATGGTTTTCCGAAACCATGTGGCCCCTAGTGAAAATCGTGCACCCTTTGGACATATAGGGATTCACGGTTGGCACACAGTTAACCTAATAATGCATCCAAACCATGAACCCACCTAGAATAGATATTAGGGGTGTATAGTTAAGGCACACCATTAGTTTAATTGTGCATCCAACCCTAGGAAACTACATGATCCCCTTCAAAATTGTTAAAAAGAGGAATTTTACCCTTTTCTACCTTGTAATTTTAGAGCCTAATTTACACCTAATATAATTTTGGATCATCCTTTACCATACCTAATTCTTTATATGTGTCTCTCCTTGTATTATATTATAATACCTTCATTCACGATGGATCACATCGAGGTATGTTATGGTTTTGGTCAGGTTCCCCCTCTTCTTTGGAGACCCTCCCGAGACCTGTTCTCCTCCCATCTTGTGGAACCCAAAGAGACTATTCATGATAGATCTAAGGGGTTTTATGGAGGATTTATTTTGTTTCCTACGGATCATGGATCATGAGTACTTGGTCTAATCTTCCCCAGTCTCATTTTTCAAAGGCAGATTTTTATCCATCTATTTTGACGTAGGTGTTTCTATATAAAGTGTTAATTATTTTAATTTATTAATTTTTTTTGTAAAATTACTTTGGGTTATTAATTAAATTGAAGTTATTTATGGTTTAAAGGTAATTTTTGTAATGAAAAATGTTTTTAAACTGGTTTTACTTTTAAAAATAGGTTTTGCACACTAAGTGTTTAATTAAATGCTTGAATGGTGATTTAGGTATTAAAATGGGTTTCCAAACATTGAATCGGATTTTATTGGATTTAAAGATGTTTTATAAATTATGAGATTTTTTTTGAAATGTATTTTGATTTTATAGGAACATTGGGAACCTTGGGTGCATCAGGAAAGAGACATAGGTGACCCTAATGTGTGTGGAAATACTAGGGGTTACATTGGGATATCGATGTACTATGATAGGATTTGATATTGGTTGGTACCAACATATTCCTAGATTATGCTATATTATATCTAGTATGTATTCCCTAGTTTAGGTCCCAATGTGGGGTGATTTTTTATTTATGTTTATTTATCACATGATGGATTTTATCATGGATTTTGGCTCATAAGTTTTCACACGAGGTTATATTACATTGTTTCACAGGATAGATTATGTCATGGATGTGTGTTTACTTTCTTACCTTATGGTATATAGATGTGATACCATAAGTTATCACTTGATTTTTATATTCTTGACTTTGTGAATATGAAAATATTTTATGAAAACCAAAGGAAAATGATTTAAAAATGGGTTTGGTTTTCTGAAAAGTCATCGTAAAACTTTTTTTTAAAGAAAATATATAACTACTGAAATATTTATATTATACCTTTTATAGACTCTGTGGTGGTATCCTACTGGACTTTATGCTCACACGCTACTTCTTTTCTTTGGGAGGTTGTAGATGTTGTAGTATATGATCCAACTAAAATGAAGGTAATCTTTATACATACTGTATTCTCGTTTTCTCACTTCCTTTGGTACCATATGTTTTGGAGGTGACAGTTGTAAAACATGGATATTTTTTGGTCTTTTCTGACTCATACTTTTTTGGTTTAGACTTTCTGGAATGATTTGTATGGATCTTGGTTGTAAATTTTTCTTCCTTATTGTACTCTGGTTGTTTGTCTTGTTTTGATTTATATGAGAATTTTTTCCATTATCCTATTTCACCTTACCACCATGAAGGGATAGCTCAGGTGGATTATCTATTTGACCTAGGTTAGTTCATTACAATACCACATGGGCTAGTATCTCCCTATAATGTCTTAAAAATATAGTTAATGTTATATGTAAATTTATTTCTAGGTATTTGTAAATGATATTATAATTCTTTTACTAGATTTCCCTCCTAAATACCTAGGTTCCCATGTGATATAATAATTAAATATTCAAAAATTTAGTTCGGTAAATTTTAGTAAACTGCATTAGTTCGTCAATCATAAAAAAACAACCCCAAAACCATTTTCACATGAGTTCTATTTCAATTGAAATCTATTGTTAAGGAATCATTCTTCAAATATTTTCATCACTCCAAACTGATATCATGGAACCATAACATGCTTAAAAAAATTAGAAAAAAAAATTAAACCATGTTCAAACATAACAATTTTATAGATAAAATCCAAATTATGAAACCACCTACCTCGATGGCCTTGTTCCCAAAGAAAACACACCCAATATAAGAAAACCCATATTGTCTCTCCCTCTCCTTAAACTGATCTATAATAATTTCCATTAGATCATAACCAAAACTATATATCTAGTCACATTTTTCTAGATATATCATTTCTTTTAATGAGATAATAGGAGGTCTAGAAGTGAGATGAATTATAGGTGAAGAATGAACACATAATTTTAATTTCATAGATCAACCTCCCTTGAAATCATCAAAATATATCTCTAGAGAGGTATAAATCACCAATGTCATTAAGGGAGAACCTTAGGTTTGAGATCCTATAAAATATTAGAAATAATAAGGGATTAAAGTGGAAATTCAGAAAAAAAAAATCTAATTTTTAGATTATTAGAATCTGTCAACATGGTTGGAAAAAATAGTTATAAAAACTCCACACCAACCATGCAAGGATTACTGTCTCTTATGACACCCACATGGTTTTGATTTCATTGTAAGATTAACCATAAAATAATCATAAAAAATTACATTGTACCTAGATGCGTGATTTGATAGATAAGATCGTATAGTTTTTTCAAACCTTTTGTTTCCCATGAACCCCCTCCTAAAACCTCAACCATCCACATAGTTTCCTAGGAAAGACCATAGTTTCCACTAACTAGAAACCAACCATGCACCCTTCCAACAAATCCTAGAAACTAAAAAAACCACCTAAAATGACCTGAGAAAAGTTATAAACAGAAATTTTTACAAAATTAATAGTCATAAGTACCAAAATGTGAAATTGGGGTGTGATAATTCTTCCAACTGTATCACATTTTCCCCAAATATTCCAATCAAAGAAGGTAGACTCTCAAAAAGATGAGTCCACTGCTACCTCATCATTGATTCCAATCCACAAGACTCATTAGAATCCATCCCATATTTCAAAAGGACTTTGACCAATAGAATATACTGTCACAACCCGTCCTCAGGGCCCGTGCCGTGACTACCCCAAGCCCACCTTCCATAGGCCAGGGGCTGGCGACTAGCACCAAAGGCGTAAAATCCAGATAACTGGGAAGGAATTGCCTTTATAAAAGAAAACAAGCACCACAGAGTACAAGCGGAAACAAAACACTAAGTACAAAAGAAAAGCTGAAAAGTAAATGGGCTAGAATACAAACCCAAAAGAAAGTACAACTACAACTGAACAAGGTACAACAACAAAAAGACAAACAGCTGGAAGAGGGAAGCAGCTCCTGGGTCGTCCTCCTCGGGTCCTACCTGAAGGGTAGGTATAGATAGCGCAGCTCCTGGTCGTCCACCTCGGATCCTACCTGAAGGGTAGGTACAGATAGCCTCCTCCACGCTCTCGTCCGTCAACCTCCTCTGTGAGTCGTCTCGTCGCGTAGTCCACCTCCGGGTACTGACTCATCGTGTAGTCCACCTCCGGGTACCAACTCGTCGTGTAGTCCACCTCCGGGTACCAACTCGTCGTGTAGTCCACCTTCGGGTACCGTCCAGTCCTCGAACACTCGGCCTCCGTCAGCACTGCCCGTCGTCTGCAACCAACACAACGAGGTGCGGGCATAGCCCGTGCAGGGGTGAGTATAACGATACTCAGTAGGGACCCCGAGACCCTCAAGGTCTCCCTAAACCAACAAGGATAACCACAATAAGATCTCAACAGATAACCTCTACTTAGATATATGCCCATACATATACCTAAGTTATCAAGTAACCCATCTCAATCATGAGGAAACACAAGGATTGTGAAATCAACGGATAACCACTACCCATGTATATGCCCATACAAATACCTAAGTTATCAAGTGACCCATCTCAATCATGAGGTAAACACAAAGGTCAAAAGTCTCAGCTCAAACCAGGATTTTCATTATCGAAACCGTAACTGCTGAAGAGCTCCGTCTCTGGAGTGTACAGTGGTCCTGTCACGACTCCGAGGTACTGCTCACTAACCTAAGACTGCTGAGGTACTCCTCCTGTCGAGTACTGCGGGTTTGCGGCCAACTACCGGGCGCTCCGTCCGCTGAGGTTCTGTCGCCAAATACCGGGCGCTCCCACTAATAGCCTATAGAGGTACTCCTCCTATCGAGTACCGCGTGTTTGCGGCCAACTACCGGGCGCTCCGTCTGCCGTGGGTCTGTCGCCAAATACCGGGCGCTCCGTCCACTGGGCTAGTCGACTCACTCCAAGTCGAGTCGGTCAATCAGTCGTCAGGTCTCAGCCGGCTACACGGTCTCCGTACTCCGCACGCTCGTCTCCGGGAGGGTCCTCTCCACGAGCTACTGGTCGATACTCCAAGTATCACAAAGTCCCGCAAAGAAGTATCTCAAAGGACCACCTCGTCATATGGGTCTCAACGCAACAGACTGCCCGTCAATCGGACGCCCGGTCTGTGAGTTATTAGCCTTTTCATCCCAGGGGCCCGGTTGGTTTCGTGTGCGAACAAATCCGGCCGTAACTCAACTATACCCCGAACACTCATAGGGTATACTCATAGGGACTGTTTCTCAACGAGATCACCAACGCCGCTGACGGTTCGTCAAACGAACATTCTGTCAGAAAGGTATCAGCTTTTCCATTCCAGGGGCCCGGTTGGATTTCGGTGCGATCCAACCCGGCCACTATCCAACTACATCCAAATCTCGGCGAAGGATGCCAAAAGTTCCGTATCATCAACAGGAACTCAACGCAACAGACGGCGCGTCAATCGGACGCCCGGTCTGAGAGTTATTGGATTTTTCGTTCCAGGGGCCCGGTTGGATTTTGGTACGATCCAACCCGACCGCACTCCGTCGGCATCCAAATCTCGAGCAGAGTAAGCCAAAAGAACCGTCTCACTTAGAGGAATTCAACGAAATAGACGGCGCGTCAATCGGACGCCCGGTCCGTTCTTTATTGGCCTTTCCGTCTCACACCCACCCTGGGAAACTTCCCAGTAGGTCACCCATCCTGATCACTACTCTAGGCCAAGCACGCTTAACTATGGAGTTTTAACCACGTATGCTCCCGAAAAGGAAGGTGCACCTTGAGTATAGTATATCGAAACGACCGTCTCGATCCAAGGATCGTGTTGCCGCTGACGGTGAGTCGTTTGGAGGCTCGTAGCCCAAGATACGAGCATTTGACCGAAAGTGGTCCGAAATTGGGTGTCTAGGCCCGGGCCGACCCGGCCCGACCCCCCCCCCCCCCCTGGGTCGGCCGAACCGGGTCGACCTGCCCTGGGCGGCGACCCGGCCCGACGACCCGGCCCGGCTCGGAAAACCCGGCCCGGCCGGCGGCGCGGGACGGCGCGACGGCTCGGGACGGCGCGACGGCGCGAGATGGTGCGGCGGCGCGGCGGCGCGACGGCGTGGTCCGGCGCGACGGCATGGACCGGCACGGCGGCACGGCCTGAGCGCCGTTTGGGTGCCGCACGTGGGGGGCAAAGCCCCCCCCCCCTTTGAGAACCGCGACCCCTTAATTGGGGCCGCTTTGAGACCCGGACAGGGGAAATTCATTCCCCCGGTCTCCACTGTCCGGCCGGCCCGCACTGGCCGACCGGTTTCTCCAACAAGGACCGGCGACGGCCGGTCCTTCCTTCGCCAACACCGGCCGCCAGTCATCTTCCTCCGCCGCGGCCCGGAACCGGCCGCGGCCTATGCCGTCCGGCGCGATGCGACGACATCGCTTCCCTCCGCCGTGGCCCCGCTCCGGCCGCGACGCCTTTGAGTTTCTTCGACGCGACGCGACAGCATCGCGTTCTTGGATTTCTTTCCACGGCGCGGCGCAACGGCGCCACGCAATAATTTCCGTGCGATTCCCGTGTGGTGCGACGGCACCACGCTATCCCGTTCCATCCGCAAGGACACAATTATGAACATAGGAGGGGGGTTCGGCCGTGTTGGTGCGGTCCGGGCCCCCCTCTCGTTAGACAATAACATTTAATCCTTTATCCTCAAAGTTCGACATTCTAGAATCAAGAATGGAAAATAAATAAATAAAATATCAACAATACCCTACCTCGGATTCAAGTACGGAGCACGCCAATCAAGCCGCGGAAGACTAGCGTCGCGGAGGTCGGGCGTCACGGAAATCGAACGTCGTTTCCGTTGACGTCGAGGTGCGTCCGAAGAGGTACGTCGCTGGAGAAGCTTCGTAAGCTGACGGAGATAGTCCGAGGAGGAAACGGCGTCTCCTTTCGTTGACACGGGAAGAAGATCGAAAAAGCAGCATCGTCGATCTTCGGAAACACACCGGCTACGAAGAAGAGAAGCGGCGTTCTTCGTCGGAGCTTAAGTGTTCTTCGTGTTCTTCGTCAAGGTTGAAGAAGATGGAGAGAGCTTCTCAAAATCTCTCAAGGTGGCAAAGGAGTCCAACCCCAAATAAAATAAGCTCAAGCCTTATTTTATTTACACAACTAAACATTTGAATTTCAAAAGATAAGAAACGAACCATTAATTCGTAGAATTAATTCAACGAAAGAAACAGCTCATTTAATTTACGAAAAAAAAACCGCCCAATTAAATGGTCTGTTAGGAATTTAAGAAAACGCGTCAGTTGACTTTCATAAAGACGGGTTTTCGCGGGTGCGTTACTTAGCGGAAAGAAACGGTGGGGCTCGTATGGGCCCCACCTCACAAATATCCTACCAAGAGGGTAGGATATTTCTGGATAGTACCCTATCCGATTCAACTCAGATTAAGCCGCTTTTAAGTGGCTTCAAGTGGCTTCCAAGTGGCTTAAGTGAAATAAAATAAAGTTGTCGCAAAATTATTTTATTTCTTAACTTTAAGACCGAAAATTAAAAACCACACCCGAGCAAACGCAACTTCGGAAGAGGAGTTTCTAAGGAATTACCGACGCTCCGATTCCATCGGTGCCCTCAGAATTCGATTCCAAGCACCGGTTCAAAAGTTAGAAAAAACCCGCTCGTCCGTTCACTGAACGTACCCGAGCCAAACTTCGGAAATTGATTCCGGGCACACCGGGCCTTGGAATCAGGCGCCGTCAGAAACTGTGTTCTTGTAAAATTCCAAAGAAAATTTAAAAAAAAATTCCTTGTAATTTACGGGTCTTTACATTACTCCCACCACAGGGCTTTACGTCCCCGTAAAGCTTCACCACAAACTTACGGAAACAAAACGGTACTGAGCACACATCTGAGCCTTCTGCTCCCATGTGCTCACCTGGAGGTTCCCGCGCTGCCAAAGAAAGTGCACAAGAGGAATTGACCATCCTCCTAGGATCCGCTCCTGTCGATCCTCTATCCCCACAGGAACCTCCGTAGAAGACACTCATCGCCACCATCCAGCTCCTCATGGTCGATGATAGGCGAAGGGGTCGAGCACGTATCTCCTCAGTTGGGATACGTGGAAAACATCGTGCACCTAGTGCAACTGAAGTGGATGGGCCAAGCGGTAAACCACCTCGCCTACCCAGCTGAGGACCTAGAAAGGTCCGTTGAACCTCGGAGATAACTTGTCTCCCTGGCCACATCTCCGTAAACCTTGTCGAGGTGTGACCCGTAAGAAGACGTGGTCGTCATCCTTGAACTCCAGAGGTCTCCATTTATGTTAGAACTGAAACTCAAAACGACTGCTGCTACGAGGGTAAGGTTGACCGACTCAAGAGTGATTGGTCGCACCCTCCTGTGCAAGAGTTACCCTGCAATTCCTGGGGTTTCCTTTTCCGCCGACCAAGGAAAACCCATCCCGACGTTTTCCTAAAACCGTCAATTTGAGTATGAACAGTTATTACCCATTCCATACTCAAACTAATGTCGTAAGGCCTCGAAGCTGCCACCAAGAGATTCCAACCAGAACTCTCGCCTCGAGGGTCTGACCACACCGTCGGCGTAAGTGTGATTATCGAGTCTCCTCTCAAGGTATCTCCAGACGTGAGGGTCAAGTCCACGGCTTACCAGAAACTCTAGGTCTGGAACAAGATTTGTGAAAGCGAGGAATGATTCATATCGACGTCTATTACTACAGCAGCTAGTAGTGGACATAGACTGTCCCTTGAATCATTTCTAGAGCCATTGGGTCGCACTCCTTGACCGCATGCAGCCGCACTCTTCCTCCACCCTCCAGCTCCCTGAGCCTGGCGGGAATAACTAAGGCGGGTGGTTGTAGCATGTTAAGATGTACACCACCTCATGCTGCTCTCCTAGCTCTGCCTCCACGTCTGCCGATTCGTAGGCTCATCTCTATTTAAAGCTCCCTTTTCTTGAAACATTTAACACGCCCGGGTCTCTAAGACTAGCACCGGTTCCTTGTTTCTTACTGCACTGTGCAGTCTTCATCCGCTCCTGGATGAACTGCACCTCCTTTAGTCTCAAAAGAGCTGCTATGATTTCTTCTTTGCCGATAAGAGAAATCTGGTCTCATCCCCTGGATGAACCACATTCGTTGCTTAATACAGTCAATCCTGACATAAATGATGCATTCATGCCATGGATGACGTCGTAAGGCCTCGACGCAACTACTAAGAGATCCAACTGTCACTCTCGTCTCCAAGGGTCGAGTCACACTGTCGGCATCAGTGTGAGGTCACTGGGTCTCCTCCAGTAGGAATCTCAAAAGTGAGGGTCAAGTCAACAGTTTAACCGGGACCACTCAGTATCAACCAAACAAAAAGGACAGGAAAGCAAACAAAGATAAGTGTCTTTTAATTATTGCAGCTCATAGTACAAAGACACGAATACAAAAGAATCATGGAACTAGAAGTACAAAGGACGTATCCACTAGTTCCTCTCCTGTCCACCTGCTCTCGGAGCTCCATGACAATAGGCCTCATCTGCCTGAAGCTGAGCTCTCGCATGTCCTCCTATCCCCTGCGGTCGGGGTGGGCCTCCTGGTGGTGGTGGCAACATCCTGAAGCGTCGTCCACCTCCAGCTGCATGACCAGCTCCTCTTCCATGGCCACCTGCTCCTTGCAGTCCGCCCTGATCGAACCTCTGCCTTTGCCTCGGAGGATTTTCATTTAACTGCTGGTCATCTGCATGGCGGGTCGGACAGTCACGTGCCATGTGACCAATTCCGCCGCATGAGTAACACTATCCACTCTCGGCACGTCTGGCTCTGACTCCACCCCGGTTTCCCCGCACAACTGAACCTGAGTCGTGCAGTCATCCACCGGTTGGTCTGGTCCTCTTGGACCTCTATGTCATCTATCTACTGCCTTCTGCAGAAGACTCTGCCGCAAGCCGACTAGTGGTGGGTCCTGCTACTGGAGACTGCTCAGCAAGGAAACTCTCCACTAAGAGGGATCTCTCCAACACCCCTGTCTGTGTCGGAAAGCTGTGAGAAACAACAGAAGCTCTAATATCTCGCCTGAGCCCCTGCTCGAAGGTTCGGGCCCTGAAGAACAGGTCCCGTACCATATCTATGGAGTAGCGCGAGAGGTCTATGAATCTCGCTGAGTACTGTGCCACTGACATGCTGCCCTTCCGCAGCTGAAGTAGCTCCTGTACACACTCGGGGTGTAGAGATACTGGCACGAACTCCACCCTGAAGAAGGTCTCTAAGTCTTCCCATGCGAAGTTCATCCCGTCGCAAAACTGAAACAAGTGGCTCCACCACCTGCCTGCTGCTGCCTGAAGGAGGCTGGTAGAAAAGATCACCATGAAGTCTGTCGGCGTCCCCACTAGCCTGAAGACTCCCACCATAGCCTCCAGCCAATCCTCAGCCGCCTGCGGGTCCGTCTCTCCCCGGAACCTGGGTGGCCTCTGGCGGTGGAACTCGTGCAGCGCACTCAAGCGTCGTGCATCGCCTACTGCTGGGGCTGGTGGCATCAGTGGCCCAACAGGTAGTAGTACCGCTGGTGCCTCCACTGGTGCCTCAACTGCAAGAGGGTCCTGTACCGAAGCCTCGTCGCTCGACAGGCTGTCAGCACGCACATCCCTCTGGGCTCTAGCTTGTCGTCTGAGAAAAGTCATCCTGAAAGAAACAACGTGACACGGTCAAACGTTTATACCTGGTGAGATGACCTGGTTTGAGCTGACATTTAAATAAAACTTCTGGAAAACACACACGCAATCAGTGTTTTCGTGCACAAAGTCGGAAACCAGTTGTCAGGGTCTTGGTGTATGGATACGCCGGCCGCCCGCACCAACACTGGACTCCCTGAACTAAAAACCACACTCGGTACTCTTAACACTATTGATTCACAGAAGGAAACATCAGAGTTATAAGTTCTGCGATAGAACCGAACTCCTCTGATACCAATTTATCATGACCCATCCTCGGGGCCCGTGCCGTGACTACCCCAAGCCCGCCTTTCATAGGCCAGGGGCTAGTGACTAGCACCAAAGGCGTAAAATCCCGATAACTGGGAAGGCATTGCCTTTATAAAAGAAAACAAGCACCACAGAGTACAAGCGGAAACAAAACACTAAGTACAAAAGAAAAGCTGAAAAGTAAATGGGCTAGAATACAAACCCCAAAGAAAGTACAACTACAACTGAACAAGGTACAACAGCAAAAAAGACAAACATCTAGAAGAGGGAAGCAGCTCCTGGGTCGTCCTCCTCGGGTCCTACCTGAAGGGTAGGTATAGATAGCGCAGCTCCTGGTCGTCCACCTTGGATCCTACCTTAAGGGTAGGTACAGATAGCCTCCTCCACGCTCTCGTCTGTCAACCTCCTCTGTGAGTCGTCTCGTCGCGTAGTCCACCTCCGGGTACTGACTCATCGTGTAGTCCACCTCCGGGTACCGACTCGTCGTGTAGTCCACCTCTGGGTACCGACTCGTCGTGTAGTCCACCTCCGGGTACCGTCTAGTCCTCGAACACTCGGTCTCCATCAGCACTGCCCGTCCTCTGCAACCAACACAACGAGGTACGGGCATAGCCCGTGCAGGGGTGAGTATAACGATACTCAGTAGGGACCCCGAGACCCTCAAGGTCTCACTAAACCAACAAGGATAACCACAAGAAGATCTCAACAGAAAACCTCTACTTAGATATATGGCCATACATATACCTAAGTTATCAAGTAACCTATCTCAATCATGAGGAAACACAAGGATTGTGAAATCAACAGATAACCACTACCCAGGTATATGCCCATACATATACCTAAGTTATCAAGTGACCCATCTCAATCATGAGGTAAACACAAAGGTCAAAAGTCTCAGCTCAAACCAGGATTTTCATTATCGAAACCGTAACTGCTGAAGAGCTCTGTCTCTGGAGTGTACAGTGGTCCTGTCACGACTCCGAGGTACTGCTCACTAACCTAAGACTGCTGAGGTACTCCTCCTGTCGAGTACTGCGGGTTTGCGGCCAACTACCGGGCGCTCCGTCCGCTGAGGGTCTGTCGCCAAATACCGGGTGCTCCCACTAATAGCCTACAGAGGTACTCCTCCTGTCGAGTACCGCGGGTTTGCGGCCAACTACCGGGCGCTCCGTCCGCCGTGGGTCTGTCGCCAAATACCGGGCGCTCCGTCCACTGGGCTATTCGACTCACTCCAAGTCGAGTCGGTCAAGCAGTCGTCAGGTCTCAGCCGGCTACACGGTCTTCGTAATCCGCACGCTCGTCTCCGGGAGGGTCCGCTCCACGAGCTACTGGTCGATACTCCAAGTATCACAAAGTCCCTCAAATAAGTATCTCAAAGGACCACCTCGTCATAGGGGTCTCAACGCAACAGACGGCGCGTCAATCGAACGCCCGGTCTGTGAGTTATTAGCCTTTTCGTCCCAGGGGCCCGGTTGGTTTCGTGTGCGAACCAATCTAGCCCTAACTCAACTATACCCCGAACACTCATAGGGTATACTCATAGGGACCGTTTCTCAATGATATCAACAACGCCGCTGACGGTTCGTCAAACGAACATTCTGTCAGAAAGGTATGAGCTTTTCCGTTCCAGGGGCCCGGTTGGATTTCGGTGCGATCCAACCCGGCCACTATCCAACTGCATCCAAATCTCGGCGAAGGATGCCAAAAGTTCTGTATCATCAATAGGAACTCAACGCAACAGACGGCGCGTCAATCGGATGCCCGGTCTGAGAGTTATTGGCTTTTTCGTTACAGGGGCCCGGTTGGATTTCGGTACGATCCAACCCGACCGCACACCGTCGGCATCCAAACCTCGATCAGAGTAAGCCAAAAGAACCGTCTCACTTAGAGGAATTCAACGAAACAGACGACGCGTCAATCGGACACCCGGTCTGTTTTTTATTGGTCTTTCCATCTCACACCCACCCTGGGAAACTTCCCAGGAGGTCACCCATCCTGATCACTACTCTAGGCCAAGCACGCTTAACTATGAAGTTTTAACCACGTAGGCTCCCGAAAACGAAGGTGCACCTTGAGTATAGTATACCGAAACGACCGTCTTGATCCAAGGATCGTGTTGCCGCTGACGGCGAGTCGTTTGGAGGCCCGTAGCCCAAGATACGGGCATTTGACCGAAAGTGGTCCGAAACTGGGGGTCTGGGCCCGGGCCGACCCGGCCGGACCCCCCCCCCCCTGGGTCGGCCGAACCGGGTCGACCCGCCCCGGGCGGCGACCCGACCCGACAACCCGGCCCGGCCGGCGGCTCGGGACGGTGCGGCGGCGCGGTCCGGCGCGACGGCGCGGTCCGGCGCGACAGCGCGGACCGGCACGGCGGCGCGGCCTGGGCGCCGTTCGGGTGCCGCGCGCGGGGGGGAAAAGCCCCCCCCCCCCCTTGAGAACCGCGGCCCCTTAATTGGGGCCGCTTTGAGACCCGGCCGGGGGAAATTCATTCCCCCGGTCTCCACTGTCCGGTCGGCCCGCACTGGCCGGCCGGTTTCGCCAGCAAGGACCGGCGACGGCCGGTCCTTCCTTCGCCGACACCGGCCGCCGGTCATCTTGCTCCGCCGCGGCCCGGAACCGGCCGCGGCCTATGCCGTCCGGCGCGATGCGACGACATCGCTTCCCTCCGCCACGGCCCCGCTCCGGCCGCGGCGCCTTTGACTTTCTTCGACGCGATGCGACGGCGTCGCGTTCTTGGATTTCTTTCCACGGCGCGGCGCAACGGCGCCGCGCAATAATTGTCGTGCGATTCCCGCGTGGTGCGACAGCACCACGCTATCCCGTTCCATCCGCAAGGAAACAATTATGAACATAGGAGGGGGGTTCGGCCATGTTGGTGCGGTCCGGGCCCCCCTCTCGTTAGACAATAACATTTAATCCTTTATCCTAGAAGTTCGACATTCTAGAATCAAGAATGGAAAATAAATAAATAAAATATCAACAATCCCCTACCTCGGATTCAAGTGCGGAGCACGCCAATCAAGCCGCAGAAGACTAGCGTCGCGGAGGTCGGGCGTCGCGGAAATCGAACGTCGTTTCCGTTGACGTCGAGGTGCGTCCGAAGAGGTACGTCGCTGGAGAAGCTTCGTAAGCTGACGGAGATAGTCCGAGGAGGAAACAGCGTCTCCTTTCGTTGACACGGGAAGAAGATCGAAGAAGCGGCGTCGTCGATCTTCGGAAACACACCGGCTATGAAGAAGAGAAGCGGCGTTCTTCGTCGGAGCTTAAGTGTTCTTCGGGTTCTTCGTCAAGGTTGAAGAAGATGGAGAGAGCTTCTCAAAATCTCTCAAGGTGGCAAAGGAGACCAACCCCAAATAAAATAAGCTCAAGCCTTATTTTATTTACACAACTAAACATTTGAATTTCAAAAGATAAGAAACGAACCATTAATTCGTAGAATTAATTCAACGAAAGAAACAGCTCATTTAATTTACGAAAAAAAAACCGCCCAATTAAATGGTCTGTTAGGAATTTAAGAAAACACGTCAGTTGACTTTCATAAAGACGGGTTTTCGCGGGTGCGTTACTTAGCGGAAAGAAACGGTGGGGCTCGTACGGGCCCCACCTCACAAATATCCTACCAAGAGGGTAGGATATTTCTGGATAGTACTCTATCCGATTCAACTCAGATTAAGCTGCTTTTAAGTGGCTTCAAGTGGCTTCCAAGTGGCTTAAGTGAAATAAAATAAAGTTGTCGCAAAATTATTTTATTTCTTATCTTTAAGCCCGAAAATTAAAAACCACACTCGAGCAAACGCAACTCCAGAAGAGGCGTTTCTAAGCAATTACCGGCGCTGCGATTCCATCGGTGCCCTCAGAATTCGATTCTGAGCACCGGTTCAAAAGTTAGAAAAAACTCGCTCGTCCGTTCACTGAACGTACCCGAGCCAAACTTCGGAAATTGATTCCGGGCACACCGGGCCTCAGAATCAGGCGCCGTCAGAAACTGCGTTCTTGTGAAATTCCAAAGAAAATTAAAAAAAAAATTCCTTAGAATTTACGGGTCTTTACATATACTTTCCCTATAATATTATTTTTGAATAATCAACTATGAGATCATGATACTCAATCATCAATAAATTCGGTTCTAACTCAAACTCCTCCCAACACAAAAATTTGAAAGGGTTCCAAGTGATAATTCTTAATCTGAGATGCATTAAATAAATTACGAATTAAAATCAACCAATATGGTGATTCTAGATGATATGTGACCACCCAAATTCAATTAACAATATCAAAAGGTCCCACGCATCTTGGAGCTAAATTTTCTTTCTTTCCCATCTGTATGTGTCCCAACCGAGGTGACACTTTCAAGAAAATATAATAACCAAATGTGATTGTTTCGGTGCGGATGTGCGTCGGGTTACGCTGTTCCGCCAGGACGCGTTCGCGCGTGCACCCGTCAACCCGAGGGGATGGGCGCGCGGCTTGTGGTCCCGCAGTCCCGCTTTCCAAGGGCGGGCGGCATCCGTCCCTTATTCAGGGGCGTCTGCTCCTTGATCGAAACCGGGATGATGGGATGTCGGCTTCTCCTTCCTTGGACGTCTCCTCGGAACTTGTCGCCTAATCCGGGTCTCCCTCATAGACTTAAGAATGTTCGTGAATCTCGTTCCCGGCGCCATATCTTCATGGACACCGGTTAATTACGCTGCTTCCGCCCGGACGTTCCAAGGAGTCTGGGCGGGGCAGCAACCTGCGGTGAGAAGGCCGGGTGGCTCTGGGTGCTGGGGGCGTGTTGTAACACTGCGGCTCTGCACGTCTGTCTTCCGTCCCTAATAGGGCTTCTCGAAGGCACGATGGCCTGAGGCATCCCGTACTAGGTGCGGGGAACTGTGTCACCTGAGGTTTTCCTCAGCTTCCCGTGTTTAACACGGGGTATGCCGCGAGTTTAACGTCCAGCGGGGACGGCATCGGACCGATCAACACGAAAAGTGGATCAGATGACAGAACCCCTTGCGGGGAACCTCCGACGCTGGGGCCAGCACATGGGCGGCTTCCCAAGTAACGTGGAGTGAAGTGAAGTGGCATGACCCCACCGGGATGTGGCGGCCCGGGTAAGGATCAGGGTGGATGATGGAGTAAAGAGCTTGGACCCCAGAGGGGCTTCCTACGTACCGCGCGTTAACACGGATCAAAGTCAACGTAGTTCGGGCATACAGTTTAACGTCATGCTGGACGTCGGCAAGCCGACTCACGAAGAGGTCGAGGCCGCCGGGCGGAGGATTGAACCGAACCACCTCGCACGGAGGGGGATGGAACGGCCGGGTGGATCACAGTTTCACGTCATGCTGGAC
Organism: Viscum album; assembly: GCA_963277665.1. NCBI lineage: Eukaryota > Viridiplantae > Streptophyta > Magnoliopsida > Santalales > Viscaceae > Viscum > Viscum album. The sequence goes on from OY728123.1 coordinate 353,140,603, forward strand.
GATAAAAGGGGAAATGGAAAAGGGGGGCTGTGGGGAGGCACCGTGGAGATACACACGGGCGGTCTCCCACAGGGGCGGATTCATAGGTGAATCAACGCAAGCGTGAACCCTGGAGGGGTCCACTGATGGACGAACCGACGTAAATACGACCGGGATGACCAGGTGGTGGGCTTGGACCTCAGGGAGGCTTCCTACGTACCCTGTATAGAAGACAGGGATCAAAGTCCACGTAGTTCAATCTGTCAGGACTTACGCACTTGGGGCAGCCCGGATACTGCAAAACTCAGTTGGAAGGGACTTGGACCGAAAGCAAAAGACACCTCGATCCCAGTCAGACCCTCTACTGGCTTCGGCAGTGGGGAGGTGCAATGGAGATACACATGTGCAGCCTCCCACGAGAAACTAGGGGTTTGTAATACCCTGCCCCCGTAGGGAAAAGCCACTCCCATTAAATCGTCCCAAAAGGGGGACAATCCCGACATCCCTGCAGAGACGAGCGGGTGGGGGCCACGTCCAAACCGGGGGAGACCCTGCGTGCGGAGCACGGGATCAGGTTGCGGACGGTTTAGCGTCTTGCCAGACGAAGTACAGTTTAACGTCATGTGTTGAGGACGAGGCACTTGGCAGTTTAACGTCTTGCAGCACGGACGATGGGGGCTAGGCAGTTTAACGTCGTGCAGCTTGGACGGGTGTGCAGTTTAACGTCATGCTGGGCATAGGTTGCCGGACGAAGCACTTGGCAGTTTAACGTCTTGCAGCGCGGACGATGTACAGTTTAACGTCGTGCAGGACGTATATGCAGTTTAACGTCATGCTGGACGAGTATGCAGTTTAACGTCATGCTGGACATAGGTGCGTGTCACTTCGCGCAAGCCTGGAGGGCCGCACGGGAAGACAACGCACGGTGCGGGCACCCGGGATGAGAATCATCGGGTGCCACACAGGCGGGTAACCTTAGGAGGTCAACGGGGACGACCCTGGCAGATTGCGCGCAAAAAGGAAGCTTTGCGCGCAATACTGCGGGCCGGCGCGCAATCGGGGCGGCTGGCGCGCAATTGGGCCAGCGCCTTGCGCGCGGATGCTTGAGATTGCTCACACCGGGCTTCGGATAGCGCGCGGGGGCAACGGCTCATTCTTTAACGAATGGCCACTTGAAAGAAGGGGGGGTGCGCGCAATCAGGCCGGATTGCGCGCACCCCGGGGGCAATTGCGCGCAAGCGGGTTCTTTTGCGCGCAAAGGCCTTAGGGTGAGTTTTTATTCAAATGAACGGAGCCAGCGGGGATTGCGCGCGAAGGCGGACCCCGAGGCTTTCTTGCGCGAAAGAAAGGAGGTTACCTGAAGTTCGTCATTGCGCGCGGAAGGGGTTGAATTGCGCGCACGGGAGACGTTTCGACTTCCAGCAACCTTTGAAACGTTGGGGGTCGCCTTGTATTTATAGGCAACCCCGGGCGCGGAATCCAGGATGCGAGCGCGAAATTCTTCTCGCGGGCGCGGAATCGGGCGCGGCGCGTAAGGGAGTCGCGCGGACCCGCGGGGCGCAGAATTGCGCGCCGAGCCGGCGCATTGCGCGCATCCCGGGGGTTTTCCGCGCGGGACATCACCTTTGCGCGCGGGCCTCTGAAATTCCGCGCACGGCCTCCGGGCCCTCCGAAACATCCTTCCGACTCCAAATATGACCTCGCTTTCCGCATCCGGAGCTTCGTTTGGGAGCAACGGACTTTTCCGGCGTCTACAAAAGCCCCCCCTCGGAATCTGATCGGCGAGAGGTCGCAACGATCGGGTTCCGAGGGAGACGCCGGAATGCCGAAGTCCTGGGCGGCGCGGGACTTAGGCGCGCAAAAAGGGGCACCGGTCGCGAAATTCGCCGCTGCGGTCGCGCAAAGCGCTTTCCGCGCAGCGCGGGCCCGGCCTCGCCTATAAATAGGGGCGCGGGGTCCCGCGTTCCGTACTCTGGCCTTCCGCGCGATAAGCTCCCAAGCTCTCGTGCGCGAAATTGCCTCTTCCGGTCGCGAAATTCGCCCGATCGGCGCGCAAAACCGTCCGGATTTCGCCTGCTTTTGCGCGAAAACCCGGAACTTTGCGCGACAGTCTTCCCAATTGCGCGCCGTCCACTTGGATTGCGCGCCAACCTTCAAACTTTTCCACCAGCCTCGTCCGATCCCGCACTCTTCATCCCTTAACCCGCACGACTCCCGAAACTTCTGAGATGGCCGCGCACAGAGGAAATGAGGGGGATGCCGCCACTCGCAGAGCTGAGATGGCGACGAACGAGGAGGTTTACGGAGCCAAGGAGATTGTTTCCAACAATCAATCCTTGTTCGACTTACTAACGCCGGCCCAGAAGACATATCCACTGTCGGACAACCTGCCGCTCTGGAACTTCGGCATCCTCGATGAGGTTCCGGTGCCAGGGTTCGAGATTGATGCGCCGCGGACCTGGGTGACCCGGGAGGACGAGCTTCTCCGCTATAACATCACCAACAATGGGCATCCTGCCAGGGAGACCAGACACTTGGATGTCTATGTCCTGAACCCGAGGACGCGAACCATTGATGGGGGTGAGCCTACTGTGGAGAATTCTCCAGCCCTCTACTCGAGCACATACCGTCAGAGTGTCACTGACGACACCAAGGGCTGGCTGAAGGACTGGGACTTGCGATCCGGGGGCAACTTTACCAGTGAATGGGCCTGGGCGTTCTGGGTACGCCACACTTGCGATCACTTCGCAGAGGAGCTGCGGTACATCGGCCTGTTCGAGGCGGTGTGGACGTCGCAGTTCCACTTCTACCAGCAGTCTGAGCTCGGGCCGGAGCTGTTCACTCGCTGGTCCCCGGATACCAACACCTTCCATCTTCACCATGGGGAGGTCGGCGTCGGTCTCTGGGACATCCACTGCATCGGAGGTATCCCGCTGGAGGGCTACCAGTACGATGAGTTCCTGCCACCGAAGAACATCTGGGAGGACAGGTCACGGACTCCCATTCTGACCTGGCATCTTCTTGACCTGGCTACGCAGCGGCTCGGGATCCAAGACTTCCAGAAGGACATAGCCTACAAGGATTGGTTCGGCCAGTTCCTGGAGCATGACCCGGCGGTCAAGATGCCAGGCAGGGGGAAGCGGTGCCCGACCGCAGCTCAGAGGAGCCGGAACGGGTCGTACTGGCGGGTCCTGGAGACGGGCGATTACCGCTCATGGGGGTACCGCGTCATCGAGGCCCGGGACCCGAACGTCCGGTACGCGGCGTTCCTGGCCGCCTTTCTGAGCGGGTGGCTCCTGCCAGTGCGGGATGCGAGGATGGGCGTCCGTCCGGCGACGCTGGCGATGGCGGGCGCCATGGCTGCCAATAAGAGGTACAACCTCGGGGTCCCAGTACTGGCGAGGCTGTATGCCATTCTGGGACGCATCTCACGAGGGGGGTCGCCACGAAGGATCTGTGGGCCCTTTCAGTTCTTCCACGGCTGGGTGGCTGCTCACCTTGGTGGGTATACGTTCCCAAATGCCATCAGTCCTCCGGGCAACGGCCTGCGACCCTCCCTGCTGAACATTGCGGGGGTCGCTCCGATGACCCTCAGTGAGGAGGGCGTGAGGGTTCGGATTGGCAATCATGCCAATTTCAACTTCAGCCCGTTCCCCACTCCCGTCGGCCAGATGATCGACAACGGACAGGGCCCGCTGGAGCAGCATGAATACTTCCTGAACATGCGGGGCGGGGTGCTCGTGGCTCGGATCGACGGGAAGGTGATCTGCGAGCCTTACGTGCCGACCCGGTTCGCCAGGCAGTTCGGGTGCCTTCAGCGGATGCCGAAGAGGGTATTCACTGCTGTCCGGGAGGAGACGAACCCCGGCGTCCTTCGCCAGATGTGGCTGATGTTCGTCGCCTTCGGCTCTGGCGACGTCATCACCCTCCCTCCTACCGGAGTTAACGCAGACTTGGCAACCGAGTACGCCGAACACTGGGCCATCGCGTACCCTGAGGGGCTCTTGCGGAAGCTAGTTCGGCGGCTCGAGGCTACCCGTGCGGAGACCGGGCGTCAAGGAAGGAGGCGAGGCGCCGCCACACGGGGGAGAACGGAGGCGCGCCAAGCAGCGGAGCCGGCGCGGGCAGGGACTTCGGCGGCGGGCGCATCGCAGGCTGCCGCCACGACCTCGGCGCCCAGAGAGGGGGCACATGCGGCGGTCGAGGAGCGGCCCGGGAAGCAGGTGAGACGTCTGCTCGAACCCTCCCACGATGCAGTCTTCCCGGCGCTGTGGTCGGCCTGGATGACCCTGCGGCAGTCACTGGGGACCGACGTCATCTGGCGAAAGATACTCAGAGAAGGAATCTATCTGCCAGAGGTCGGGCGCCTCCAGATCACCGACAGGGTGGACTTCAACCGGCAATATGCATATCTGACGGCCATGGACGAGTACGCGCGCCAACGTGGTCAGCGTGCGGAGCCATCCCTTCTGGTGAAGGTGATGCTCGGTCTCGAGCCCGCTCCGGAACAGATGCCGCCGGAAGAAGATGACAGTAACGACTCCGAGGAGGAGGAGGAGACGGGGGAGGATGAAGGCTCCGAGGGAAGGTCCCATCGGGGGAGCCCACGGGAGAGCGGCGAGGTGGCCGGCTCTGACAACGTTGATGTCACTGAGCTCCTCGAGGTCCGCTTCTATCCCTACTCAACTTGCTTCATCCATTCTCTTATGCAGCTTCTAACCCGTTTCTCCATCCTTCTCAGGAGCACACGGACGTCGGTCAGGCGTCCTCAACAGGAGTAGGAGAGGCGCCAGCAGGACAAGGCGGGGGCCAGGCACCCATTATCGAATTGACAAGCGCTAAGGGGTCCCCTGCTGCAACTGTTCCTGCGGCGACCGGGGTAGCGGAAGATGATGCTCCGAACTCCCGTAAGTCTCCCTACTTTACTGCTGGTGCTTGCCATTGACGATCCGTGACTAACCATGGCATGCCCTGCGCAGTGATCTCAACATCGGAGGCTCGTCGGGTTGCCGAACCCGGGCCATCTACGAGTGGACCAGTGGTGGACATGCCGCCTGCTCCGGAACAGGCTTCCCAAACCGAGCCGGCCCCACCAACTGCTGATCAAGGGGCTGCGGACGTCGGCGGTGCTGCCACCGGAGAGAGGCTGGGGGCTGACGAGGGTGTCAGCGCCGCTGGGGAGAGAGAAGAAGGTTGCCCGGATGTTGGGGAACCTTTCCCTCGTGAGGACCTCCCAGGGGCGGACCCTGCAGCAGACCTGCTGGCTGCCTTCCCTGCCTACCGGCCTGCCGACCCAGAGGAGATGGATGACTCGGACGCGGAGGCGGTCGAGGATAGCCGGGTAACGCGACGCAGGGGGTGGAAGTGCATCCAGCGCTTCCTCAAGCGAGACCCATCGGAATGGCTGGGGCGCATGGGATCACTTCAGACCTGGCTGCGCTTCCTGTGTGCCGGGGGAGCTGATGCTCAACGCCTCCATCTGACGGTCCGTGATTACATGGCCGAGAAGATGCGCGAGAGCCGCCGGCGTGCCGACGTCGCACAAAGTCGGGACATGTCGGAGAGCACGCAGGCGCTCATCGCGGCAGAGCAGGAAGTCCGGCGCCTCGAAGGGCAGGCGGCAGAGAAGGAGGCCTTCGTCGCAGCATGTACCGAGCTTGTGGAGCAACTATCGGCACAACTGATCGACGCTCAGGTACAGCTGACGGAGGCGGGCCAACAGATGGTCACACTCCAAGTCGAGCGGGAGCGTGCACAGGCCAGGATTGACGAACTGCGTGCTGCGACCGCCGACGAGGAGAGGGCACGCAGAGAACGAGAAGCAGCCCTGGAGGCCGCCAGCCAAAGGGTAGCGGCATTAGAAAGACTCATTCAGCACGCTAATCCCTAAGGGCTGTTTTTTGCCATTCCCAGAACATTTGCTTCCGCTACTTAATATTTGATCCACTTGTACGAATCGCCATATTTATCTGCGTCTTTTGGTTTAACATGCTCAACCACAAATTGTCTCGTGGGAGCGTTAACCAAGCATCAGGCATCCATAATTGGGCCTGGGTTTCTGGAGAAAAGAGGGAGGTCATTCCTGGGAAAGGAGACCTCAGACCTAACCAATGTATCGTCCCCCAACTTGTTCCAACACACGAGCGGGACAACGCTAGGGGCGTTGAGATTTTATCCGAACATAGGGAAATGAGAAAGGGTGAATCGCGTGTCCCGAATCCAGACATCCACAACGATCGGCCTTCCAGGAAATGCCCAAGACGGTAGGCGGACAGTGGATCGACCATAACAACTGCAATAGACGGACCGAAAAAGGCCATCATTCATATTGCAGGAGGCGGACCACATGTCATCATGAATACCGCTTTGGGGTTCCTTCAGACACAAGGGTGGAAAATCCAGATCAACAGGGCATGCGAAGCGTGGGGCGAAGTGACGATTTGTTCGGACAGAATCCAACGCTCTCAAAATTGCGCCACCGTGGGGGAAGCGTATTAGGCGGATGCACTAATCTGGCCGTGAGTCACCTCAATTCTCAGACAGCACCTCTCTGACGAGGAAACCGTCGCTTCCCATCCTTGCGATGGGGCATCCCGGGCTGAATCGGGGAGAATATCACAACTGCACCACTCTACCCGAAGTCAGGCCAGACGGCCGGCGACGAGGAGGGGCGGGACTTAACGATCCCTGAGGCTGGACCCGAGTCGAAATGCCCGGGCGTTCCTACGTACTCCATCAGGCTGGAGATCAAGCCACACGTAGTTCTGTGAGTGCAGTTTAACGTCATGCAGGACGTAGGACCCCATTTGGGGTAGATCTTAGTTTAGGGTCTTAGAGCTCGGACCATAAGGGCTGGATCTTAGTTTAAGGTCTTAGAGCTCGGACCATAAAGGTGGAGGATCTTAGTTTAAGGTCTTAGAGCTCGGACCATAAGGGCTAGAGGATCTTAGTTTAAGGTCTTAGAGCTCGGACCATAAGGGCTAGAGGATCTTAGTTTAAGGTCTTAGAGCTCGGACCATAAGGGCTAGATCTTAGTTTAAGGTCTTAGAGCTCGGACCAGAAGGGGAGATCTTAGTTTAAGGTCTTAGAGCTCGGACCATAAAGGGGGGATCTTAGTTTAAGGTCTTAGAGCTCGGACCATAAAGGGGGGATCTTAGTTTAAGGTCTTAGAGCTCGGACCATAAGGGGAGATCTTAGTTTAAGGTCTTAGAGCTCGGACCATAAAGGGGGGATCTTAGTTTAAGGTCTTAGAGCTCGGACCATAAGGGGAGATCTTAGTTTAAGGTCTTAGAGCTCGGACCATAAAGGGGGGATCTTAGTTTAAGGTCTTAGAGCTCGGACCATAAAGGGGGGATCTTAGTTTAAGGTCTTAGAGCTCGGACCATAAGGGGAGATCTTAGTTTAAGGTCTTAGAGCTCGGACCAGAAGGGCTCAAAGCACGCCACATCGTGGTCATATCCCCTGGATATGCGAAGATGCACTGAGGGATAGTGTCAAGAGTGTCGAGGTTTCGCCTGGTCAGAATGGGAGGTGGAAAATGTGAATCATGCGGCCATTCACTCGAGGACCGGGAGCACCGGCGTGACGATATGAGAATACTGCCGACCGTGGCGGAAAAGCAGCATCAACATCGCACCAACCGTTGGTGGAATGAGGCAGCAAACGAGCATCGACCGCTCAATCGCAGGATTTATATCAATTTGCTGCCCGAGGCCATTGGGGGTACCGGCCCGAGTCGGTGGGAGAGCACTGAGGCATTGTGTCCGAACCGTTCACGGGGGCTCCACCCAGGGCGTAGACGATGGGTCCGAATGAAAGGGAGCACGAAGCCTGAAAAGTGGAGGAAACCTGACCAAGCGGATCCTGACCCTCCTGGCAATAAACCAGAGTACTCTTGACACCGGTGGACCACGGCAAGGGGTCGGGGAACACGCCTTGAGGGTGACCTGAAGGCGGCGGATTCCCCAGAGAAGGGGGAATCTCTAAGAGGTGGGGGGCTGGACCCGAAGTTTCAAACATCCGGGCGTTCCTACGTATCCCATAAGGATGGGAATCAAGCCGCACGTAGTTCTTGAAGCGCGGTGCAACACAATCGGGCACCAGCGCGGGGAAGAGTGCGGGTCTGACCCTCGCACACAAAAGGAGCGGCATTTGATATTTCTTGTTTGTCCTTAAAGATGAATGGTTTTTCTTTGTGCGGCGACATGCCCGTGATTGAGAAATCTCTGGCGTCGCCACAATAATCAAGCCATGGAAGGCATTGATGAATGGCGTGGTCATTAACCAGCGCCCAACATGAGTGTCCCCTGAGGAGGACATCACGATGCAGTGCCGTTTCTCGTCGGGCGGCCAAGACGATCACAGTTTACGGTCGTGTGGTAGGACCAGACAACACAGTTTAAGGTCGTGTGGTTCGGACCATGGAGGAATCCGCTTACCGCGGTACGGCGGACACGGCGGAGGTGGGAGCATACCCAGCCCTGCGGTCACGCACGATTCCAGGAGAAGAGTCTTGGGATGGGGGTCTGCGTATGTCCATCACCCGAGGGGCAGAGATGCTAGCCTCCAGATATACTGGGCCCAGAACGCAATTGTTCGGGCGACTCCCTCCTCCTTATGGGGACGAGGGTCCAGCTACGCATGGCCCTTAGGGAGGATATCTGCATATATCCTTGGTGCTCAGATCATGGGAGCCTCGAACGACATCATTACCCTGGTTGGTCTGCCTAACGTGTAGAGGCGTACCGGAGGTCGGTATGAAGAGAGTGTCAAGATCCCACTACAACGCACAAAGGCGGAGTGTGATGAGGACTGCGCAACCAATGTTCAGAGCCCGAGAGAGCTGACATGGCGATCAAGGACGTTGCTGACGCATTCGCAACACAACATCCGATCGCGTCAGCCTAAGACGGGGCAAGCAAACGAGCATCAACCGCTCAATCGCAGGATTCATATCGATTTGCGGCCCAAGACCCGCCGGTAAATCGACCCGGAGCGGTGGGAGAGCACTGAGGCATCGTACCCAAACCGCTAACGAGGATCCCTTTGAGTGAAGGCTCGAACAAGAGGAAGCGCGAGGCCTGACAAGCAACACAGGACTTGTCGGGATTGAATCTGACACTACGAGTCATAGACCGAAGCACCCCAAAACATGTTAACAGATCTCCGGAAAGGGTCGGAGGACTCACCCTGAGAGCAACCGAAGGGGGGCAGGTCCCCGTGATCAACCAAGAGACGGGGCTGGACCTGAGACACAAGCGTCCAGGCGGTCCTACGTATCCCATAAGGATGGGAATCAAGCCATACGTAGTTCTTGAAAGGCAGTTTAACGTCATGCAGGACGATGAGGAAAAAAGAAGGGGGGAGCAGAAGGCATCCCCAAACGTGGAGGGGGGCGTACAGCGTGACGAACAAACCGACGTGAATGAGGGCATAGCCCCGCACTCACACCATACGCCGCACACCCCGGGGCAACTGGGCCAAGGGCCCGAGATGGGATGGAAATTCCCGAAGGATGGGGCTGGGCCTGAAACACAAGCGTCCAGGCGGTCCTACGTATCCCATAAGGATGGGAATCAAGCCGCACGTAGTTCTGGAGAGGCAGTTTAACGTCATGCAGGACGAATGCTGAACAATTTAACGTCTTGTAGCTCGGACGTAGTGCAGTTTAGCGTCATGCGGGACGAAGCACTTGGCAGTTTAACGTCTTGCAGCGCGGACGAATGCTAAACAGTTTAACGTCTTGTAGCCTGGACGAATGCAGTTTAACGTCGTGCAGGACGTGGTGACACTCAGGCAAAGTATTGCTTGAGGAACCTAGCGTTGGTGGGAGGAGTGACACGCTCACCATCCATAGTCGCTAGGGAGTACGCGCCATTGGGATAGACCTTGTGGACAACAAAAGGTCCCTCCCACTTGGGCTCCAACTTGGGCGGCTTCCTGCCGGGGATCATCGGTGCTCTTAGGGCTAGCACTAGATCACCCTGTAGGAAGGAGCGGAGGCGAACCTTCTTATTGAAAGCTCGAGCCATCCTGCTTTGATGCCTCTCCAAGTTGTGCAAAGCGCGAAGTCTATTCTCATCCAGTGCTTCCAACTCGACTAGACGGGCTTCAGCAACTCTGTCCGGCGCTTGCTGGTCGTAGACCGCAGTGCGCAAGGACGGTAACTGGATCTCGATGGGCAGGACGGCCTCAGCTCCATACACCAGGGAATAAGGGGTCATCTGGGTGGAATTGCGAGTCGTCGTCCGATAAGCCCAGAGGGCGTTGGGGAGCTTGTCCGGCCAACTCTTCTTGTTCTGACCAACCATCTTTTGCAGAATGTTAGAGAGGGTTTTGTTAAACGCCTCGATCTGTCCATTCGCCTGCGCATGATAGCGAGATGTATGGTTCGAGCGGATGTTATACTTGGCGTACAACTTCTTCAACTCGGCTGCTCGGAAATTGGTTCCGTTATCCGTGAGGATAGCGTGAGGCACTCCAAATCGATAGATGATGTTGGAGGTCACGAAGTCAGCGATCGAACAGGATTTGACCTCTCTGAGCGGAATCGCTTCTGCCCATTTGGAGAAGAAGTCCGTGGCGGTCAGAATGAACCGGCACTGGCGAGCTGTCGCCGGCGGGTAAGGTCCCACAACGTCCAGTCCCCAGACTGCAAAGGGCCAGGAATACCTTGTGGTATGGAGAGGCTCCGGCGGCCGATGCACAAAGTTCGCGTGAACCTGGCACGCATGGCACCTCCTGGCGTACTCGATGCAGTCATGGATCATAGAGGGCCAGAAGTATCCCAACCTCCGAATCTGGTGGGACAGCTTCGGCCCAGTTTGGTGGGCGCCGCATGAACCAGCATGAACCTCTTGCATGACTCGTGGGATCTCGACTCCCTGAAGGCAACGGAGGAGAACACCATCAAATCCGCGTTTGTAGAGGATCTGCTCCAGGCCGGGACTGCTCTGGAGGACGAACTGCGATGCGCGGCGTCGAACTCGCTCGCGCTCGGCCCGATCTGACGGAAGAATGCCATGTTGGAGGTACTCAACCAAAGGCGTCCTCCAATCAGGGGCTGATCCGACTGCTATATCTGGGGTACTCGGGGCTCCGGGCATAGGGGCAACCGTGGTGAGATTACTTACCAACGGGCCGCGATCTTCTTCCGGGATAACGGGAGCGATGAGCCTGCGGCGCGTCATGCGGACGATCAGGTTGTCCTGTTCAGGTTCCGCAAGTGACGCAGCCAGGCTGGCCAAAGCATCTGCTCGACCGTTCTGCGACCGGGGAATATGGACAATTTCTGGCCGAGAAGGGAACCGGGCCATCAGAAGGAGGGTGCACTCCAACAATGGCACAAGTTCCGGCTTCCTGACAACATAGTCGCCATTGATCTGCTTAATGACCAGCTCGGAGTCCCCTTTCACACACAGATGGGGCACGTCGATCTCGAGAGCTAACTCGAGGCCGGTGATGAGGGCATGGTATTCCGCCTCATTGTTGGTACAGCCCTCTGACAACAGGAAAGAGTATGGCAGCACGGCTCGCTCCGGGGTAATGAAGACGATGCCCAAGCCCACTCTATTGAGCTTAGGATTATCGAGTCTTCTACCGGTGGGGCTCCGGGAGGCACCGTCAAAGTGCATCTGCCAGCATGGATCGGCTCGATCAACCGAGAGAATGGTCTCATCAGGAAAGCCTAGATCCAGCGGCTGATCCGCGGAGGTCGGGTGAGCGGCCAGAAAGTCTGCCAACGCTTGCCCTTTGATGGCCTTCTGAGACACATACCTGATGTCGAACTGCTGGAGAATCACAGCCCACCGCGCTAGACGGCCAGTCAACATAGGTCGGCTCAGGATATATTTCAACGGGTCTACCCGAGAAACCAACTGTACCTCATGGTGCTGCAAGTAGTGCCGTAATTTCTGTACGGCAAATACGAGCGCCAGGCAGCTCTTCTCGATGGGGGAATACCTAACCTCCGCATCGAGGAGCATGCGACTGAGGTAATAGAGGCTATTCTCTGTTCCCTCGTTGTTCTTCTGGGCGAGAAGGGCACCCAGGGACCGTTCCAGGGCGGTCACATAAAGGACCAGCGGCTTTCCGGATACGGGCGGCATCAGGACCGGAGGTTGAAGCAGGTACTGCTTGATTTCCTCGAAAGCGGTCTGACACTCTTTATCCCATACATAGGTGACACCCTTCTTCATAAGCCGAGAAAAGGGCTTACACTTGCCGGCCAGATTCGCGATGAATCGGCGTATATAGGCTAAGTGGCCTTGGAACCCTTGCAGTTCCCGGACGGTACCCGGGGGAGGCATCTGGCTAATCGCCCTGATTTTCTCTGGGTCGATCTCAATACCCCGGTATCTTACCACAAATCCAAGGAACTTTCCGGAGGTGACCCCAAAGGCACACTTCAACGGGTTCATCTTCAGGCAGCGAGACCGGAGGAAGCTGAACACTTTCTCAAGATCTTTGAGATGGTCCTGACGCTGGCGCGATTTGACAACCAAGTCGTCGACGTAGCATTCCACCAGTGTGCCGAGGATTGGCTTGAATATGCGGTGCATCGCCCGTTGGTAGGTGGCACCTGCATTCTTCAGGCCGAAGGGCATGACCCGGTAGCAAAAGGTACCTTGGGGGGCCCTGAAGGCAGTGAACTCCTCATCCTCAGGGGCCATCCGAATTTGGTTGTATCCGGAGTATCCATCCATGAAGGAGAGGGCTTGGAACCCTGCCGTGGCATCAATCAACAGCTCTGTCACTGGAAGGGGAAAATCATCCTTCGGACAGTGGCGGTTGAGATCGCGGAAGTCGATGCAGACTCTAATCTGCCCGTTCTTCTTCCTGACCGGCACAATGTTGGCCAGCCATTTGGGGTACTGAACTTCCCTCACGAAGTTGGCTTTGATAAGCTTGTCAACTTCGGCCTCAACCATGGCACCATGGGATGGGTGCATTTTCCTGGGAGGCTGCTTGAACCCGCGATGGTTCGCCGGGAGACCTAGGCGGTGGACGGCTACCTGAGGATCTAGCCCCGACATCTCGTCATAGCCCCAAGCGAACACATCACGGTGCTGCCTGAGAAAGTCCACGTACTGCTGCCGCTCCTCAGAGGGCATGGCGGCACTAACCAACGTGGGTCTTGGATCGGCCTCGGTTCCAAGGTTCACCTGTATTAACTCATCGACCGTGGCGGGGACGCCCTCCTCAAAGGCTGGGGGTGCGTCTTCCATACCCTCTCCACTCGGGGAGGGATCATCCACGGGAGAGACTGCGTTGGAAACTGCATTGGGGCTACCAGATCCTGCTGGGCCACTGGTGCTGGCGCGGGCGGTCGCGGCCGTCTCATCAGGAGACTCGCGGACCGTCAAGACCATGGCGACGTCCAACCGGTGAATCGGGAGGACGTAAGCGTCATCCAGACTTGCCCAGGGATCGCTTGCAACAGCGACAGGCCCAACCTCACCTGCCAGGATCTGCTTATCCTTGCTCTTGTAATAGTCCGCGTCCAGATAGCGGGCTTCACATGAGGCAAAAGGAGAGGCATCTCCTTGAAGCACGCCTACTCGACCATTAAGGGAGTATTTGAGGCATTGGTGGTATGACGAGGGAACCGCCGCATGAAGGTGAAGCCATGGCCTGCCCATCAATGCGTTATACGCAGTGTCCTGAGAGACTACCATGAATTCGGTGTTGGCAACCAAGTCACCGAACTGGGTCTTCAAACGTATCTTGCCGACCGGGGTTTGCTCGGTGCGGTCGTACCCCTGGATCCTGAGGTCGGAGGGAATCAAGTCATCCTCAGACAACCCCAATCTCCGGAGCGTCCGAGTTGGAATCAGATTAATCCCGGACCCCGTGTCGACAAGACAACGCCGGACTTCAAGGCCATTGAACTGGCCAGTGACATACAGCGGACGGATGTGTCCCTGTATAGGAGGGTCCTCATCCTTACCAGAGAACGAGATAACTGCCTGACATTCGGCGTCCTCGATCGTTTCGGCGTGGAAGGCCTCTGCAGCCGCAACCTCTGTCTCGAACTGGAGGGGGCTCTTCAGGGCTTCAGCGAGTGCCTCGCGCATCTCAGATGACATGCGCAGAGCCTCAAGGATGGAGAGCCTTGCTGGGATGTCGGCCAAGTGCTTCAGGACATCATACTTTTTGGCCAAGCGCGAGCTCCTGGTTGCAGGAGATTGCTCTGCGGTTGGTGGCATGACGGGCCTTACCGGTTGGATCGGCGGCCGACTGGTACTTGGCGCATCTCGCTGTTCACTGGTCGCAGTCCGGGAAATGGTCACCGTACTGGAGTCAGGAGGCCGGGATGGACTTGTGGCAGGGCGGAGCTGGTCGCGACGCGGCTGAGGCGGTTCTGCCCGGTCCCATACCACAAACAGTGGCGGAGGCGAATCCGTCATCCCCGGATGGGGAGCCTGCGTACGTTGAGCTCGATCTTGAGCCTGCCGCCTAGTCTCAGTGGCGTGCACGGCCTGGCCGGAGGTACCGACGGCTGTGCCCCGGCGACTCCTGCTGCTGCGGTTCTTCCGACGGTGGCGACGACCGGGGACGCTAGGGAGGTCCACCTGGTGTTCTTCAACGTCGGGAACCGAAAAGGGATTTACCAGCTCGACGGTGTTAACCGAAGCGTACCCACTACCGTCATCGGACGAATCATCCATCACCGGGCGGATCCGAGGAGGGACCCCCATCTCCGGGGGCATGAAATCGCCGAGAGTACGGGATAGTGGCGGAACTGGCGGGGCGCGCTCTTCCTTCTTGCGCTGCCGCCGTTTGCTCCTCTTGGAGGAGGCAGACTGGGACGACGATGCCGAAGCAGCACCCGCAGGTTCTGGGGGCTCAGGCTGATTCAAGCGCGCACGGATGATTCCCTGGGCGCGAATGGTCGTCTTGCGGGCCATCCAGTTATTATACTTCTGGGACCCGCGGTCGGAGACCAGCTGCCATTCGTCCTCGTTGCCACTATCGTCATCTGATCCCACGAACACGCCCGCTACCTGTGCTGGAGCTGGGCCCAACCTGATTACATTGTTGTTAATCTGGTCTTGGAGCCAGTCCTTGAACACATAGCACCGCTGGATGGTGTGCCCCAGGGCCCGATGGTAGGGGCAGTAGCGGGGGTTATCCGTGAGATGTGCCTCCTCCGGCCTCCAGCACTCAGGCAATCGCACAATCCTCTGCTCCAGGGCGCTCCGGAAATAACCGGGGACCTGATCCTCATGGAATGAGTACGTCAGGTGTCGCGGGCCCCTGGGAGCGCGGTCTTGACGAGGGGCCGGAGGGGCCTGCCGAGGAGGTGGACCCTGATTATCTCGCCGGGGTTGCGGCGGTACATTACGCGGAGGGGCCGGCCGGTTCTGAGGCTGCCGTTGCTGGGCCGGGAACTGAGCCCGTGGAGGCGGATTCCTGTGAGGCTGCGGAGCTGGCCTCACCGGCAGCAGCTCCAACGGCCTGGGAGCCTCTATCTGGGCCACAGCAGCGGGCTCAGCCCTGCTGGCTCTCCTTGCAGGAATCATAGGAGGCAGCGGGTGTGCCTGGCTGGCCTGTTGCAGGGCTTCCTCAAGACGTTGAGCTTTGTCTGAGAAGTCCCTGAACCCTCCGGGGTAATTCTGAGTGATCAGGGAAGGGACCAGCTCGGTCTTGACGTTCCCGACGCACATTGTCAGCAACTGCTCCTGAGTCAATGGCATGTCAAGGGAATACGTGAGACCCTTCCATCGGGCGACGAAGTCCGCGACTCGCTCATCAGGCCTCTGCTTGCACTTGAAGAGGTCTGCGATACTCGTCTTCCGGGTCGTGGAACTGAACTGGTAGAGGAATTGTCTACGAAGGTCCTCCCAGCTAGTTATCGACCCGACGGGAAGCTGGCTGTACCAGACAAATGCTGGCCCTTCCAGTGTCTGGACAAAGCAGCGAAGCTTAGCGGCCTCTTGCTGCGCCGGAGTCCCCAACATAGGCCCGCACCTCGAGTTGAAATGGGCCAAATGTTGTGGCGGATCTCCGGTCCCGTTGAAGGGGGCGAAAGTGGGATTCCCGAATCCCGGAGGCGCCGGCATGTCATCCACCCATGCTGGGTATGGCTTGCCGTCCGGTGGGATCGCCACCTGCCGAGTCTCCAAGGCTTCCAAGCGGGCAATGAGTGCCGCCATCGGATCGTCCGGACATGGGTTCCAGTCCTGGCGAGGATCTCTTACCACGAGCGCATTGCATGGCCCTTCAATCGGGTCGTCGACCGGATCGTCGAACTCGGCAGCTCGTGGGATGGCTGGCGGAGCGGCCCTTGGGGCAGCGGGAGGAATCCGAGCGGGATCTCTCGGGTAGTCGCGTTGCTCGGGAGGGTGTGGCGAAACATACCGCGCCCTCTTGCCGTAGGCAATGGCCTCTCTCCTGTCGGCGAACACGGCGTAATCACGGTTGCCCGGGAGAGTCTCATCGAGGGGTGGTTGTTCCGGTCCCTGCTGCCCTGGCCTGGGATCACCGTAGTCAGGCCGCCGTTCTGCAGCGCGCTCGGCGAGGAGCTGGTCAACCAGCCTCTTCTGTTCGGCGAGCTGCTGACGTAGCGTAGCCTTCTCGGGATCCTCCTCTGCCTTCCGCATGGAGGCAGATGGGTCGGCGGGCCTTATAGCCTCGCTGTGCTCTTTTCCTTTGCTGACGTTTCGGCTCAACGTCAGTGCTTCAGTGGGTGCGGGGAGCCCCAGGAGGTTCCTCTGATGACGAGTAACTCTCACTGATGGGTCTGACGACGGCTTGTCTTCGGGGGGGAAGCCCCCGTCGAGAAGTTCCAAGTCGTTCCCCTCTCCCGACAGGTCAGCCATATTGACTGTTCCTGTCCCTGGGGATATACCCTCAGGGCCACCCAACGAATCGGGCTGTCGGCGAATCACACTGAAGCGTAGGGCAGCGTACTGCCCCCATCCACGGATATACACGTGGGGAGTGGCTTCCTCGATAACTTTGCGGAGTACTTGAAAGCACTCAACGCATCGTTGTTGGAGGGCCTCGTGGTGCCCAAATGACCCGGGGTGCCGAACCGCGGGGAGCATGGCCAGGTCAATTTGACGGCACTGCTCACCAATATCCTCCAGGTGTAGTTGACTCCCGGGGTATGGCATTTGTAGGCAGTGAAGACGGGAGTGAGTCTCCCGGAGAGTTCGGCGGAAGCACTCGAACTCATCCGGGGTGAGCGATTCGGGTGCATCAAAGCCCGGTCCTGCGACTGGCCAAAACTTCTCAGGGAAGTGGCCCTCTGCAAGGACGGTCCAGAAGCTCCACGACTCAAACTCGGGACCCAGATCTCCTCGGTCCTCTTCCATGGCTGGGAACGGACGGGGAACTGGTAGTGGTGCCGAGGCGGGCCGTCGGGCCGACGGGCTGGCCGACGGTGAATACGGCGAGCAGGCCGATTGGCCTCCATATCCCGGGCCTCCCCCTGAGGGTGGCGGTGCCCCAGCTACCACATCACGATAGGACGGGCCGGCGAGCGAACATCCTGCCGTAGCATCGGTGCTCGCCGAGGGCGCACCAGATCGTGGTTCGACCGTCGGTCCCCAGAAAAAGTCTCCGGCTTCTCTGATCGAGACGGAAGGCACTTCCGGAGGGGCCGGTACCAACCGCAAGTTTGATCCTTGGGGGTCTACCAGGCCCTCGTTACTCCGGATATACCTTCGGAGAGACGCGGGGATCACATCGATCTCGCTCTCGGGGAGCACGAGGCTGACGTGCCGCATTCCTACCCCTGCCCTTGACTGGCGGGATTGGGGAAGGGGCTCTGTCGCCGAATCGTACTCTGCCTCTGAGTCAGAGAAGCAAACCGGTCGGATCTCTGTCCGGAACTCCGCAACATTCTTCCCTCGGCGTCGACGCCTTGCCTTCCTGCCCCTGGGTGGTTCTTCGGGGCAGGGCTGATCTCTGTCCTGGCGTCCTCCGGCCGCACTGGTGCTGGGGCCGAGAGGACTGGGAACCAAGGTGCGAGGGGCACCGGGACAGATATCAAAGGGGACGCGGGGAGAGATGATCCCGGGCAGGACTCCGGGCCGGGATCGGGAGGTGGGATGACCCATGCCTCCTGGATCGGCCACACAGAGTAGATCCTGCCGGTGAATAGCGCTACCGCGAGGTGGTCCGCGGTGGCTACTGCCAGTGCCAGCAACCGGGAGAGTCAACCCAACCTGCCTTTGGGGCGGTCGGGGCCTCGATCCGGGTCGGGCATAGGAGTTCCCCCGCTCAGGATGCACAGAGGCCTGGCGACTGGAGCCAGCAGTGGCTTGGGCCAATGCGGCCGCTGTTGCTAGAGCCCCAAGGTGGGCATCCTCTTCCGCTCGTGCCCGACGTTGGCGTCGAGACAGACGAGCCGGGATGAGCGGCGCGGGCAGGTGGAGAGCCTGTTCCTCGACTTGAGGGGCCTGGCGGCGATGTCGCCGTGGCCTGGCGGGAGCCCTTATCGTGGATCCCTGGAGCGGACCTCGGATAGGGTGATCCTGGGCATCTTCCACTTCATCCGCATAGGGAAGGGAACTGTCAGAGCGCTCCGGGGATAAGCTCCCGAAGCGGTTGGACGTTGAGGTAGGCGGCGGTGCCTCCCTGCGCGGCCCTCGGGGGCGGCGGTGGTGGCGAGGCGCAGCCTCCTCAAGGTCTAGGCGAGCCATTTCCCTAGTGGGGATGACTCCCTCTTCCTCGTATCTCCGCACCAGGGTGTTGATCACCCTTCTCTGGATGACCTCCGAGGGGGAGAGAGGGCGTGGTCGTCCCGCAATTGCGGCTGCTGGGACGGCTGTGGAACGGGCGGGACCGCGCGGAGTAGCCGCGTCGGTGTTTCCCCTGTCCCTGCGCCAGTGGGCGGGTGGCGTTCGGGCACTAGATCGGGCGACCTGATTTCTGAAAGCAGGGAGAATGACCCATTAATACTGACAGGAAAAAGGAATCGACAACCAACCATTAGCGCCACGACGCCTTCCGTGGGGGGAACCCAGGCCCTCGACGTTGCGAGACGGAGTGCCCGATGTCCCTTCCCCAGCCCCTGGCGGGTAAGACTGAATGCTTGGCCGGGCAACACGCCGGTCTTCCAACACCTCTGAAAGCCATCGGTCTTCGTATCGAGGAGAAGAGATTCACGTCGGGTTCACCATTTTTCTGTTTCGGTGCGGATGTGCGTCGGGTTACGCTGTTCCGCCAGGACGCGTTCGCGCGTGCACCCGTCAACCCGAGGGGATGGGCGCGCGGCTTGTGGTCCCGCAGTCCCGCTTTCCAAGGGCGGGCGGCATCCGTCCCTTATTCAGGGGCGTCTGCTCCTTGATCGAAACCGGGATGATGGGATGTCGGCTTCTCCTTCCTTGGACGTCTCCTCGGAACTTGTCGCCTAATCCGGGTCTCCCTCATAGACTTAAGAATGTTCGTGAATCTCGTTCCCGGCGCCATATCTTCATGGACACCGGTTAATTACGCTGCTTCCGCCCGGACGTTCCAAGGAGTCTGGGCGGGGCAGCAACCTGCGGTGAGAAGGCCGGGTGGCTCTGGGTGCTGGGGGCGTGTTGTAACACTGCGGCTCTGCACGTCTGTCTTCCGTCCCTAATAGGGCTTCTCGAAGGCACGATGGCCTGAGGCATCCCGTACTAGGTGCGGGGAACTGTGTCACCTGAGGTTTTCCTCAGCTTCCCGTGTTTAACACGGGGTATGCCGCGAGTTTAACGTCCAGCGGGGACGGCATCGGACCGATCAACACGAAAAGTGGATCAGATGACAGAACCCCTTGCGGGGAACCTCCGACGCTGGGGCCAGCACATGGGCGGCTTCCCAAGTAACGTGGAGTGAAGTGAAGTGGCATGACCCCACCGGGATGTGGCGGCCCGGGTAAGGATCAGGGTGGATGATGGAGTAAAGAGCTTGGACCCCAGAGGGGCTTCCTACGTACCGCGCGTTAACACGGATCAAAGTCAACGTAGTTCGGGCATACAGTTTAACGTCATGCTGGACGTCGGCAAGCCGACTCACGAAGAGGTCGAGGCCGCCGGGCGGAGGATTGAACCGAACCACCTCGCACAGAGGGGGATGGAACGGCCGGGTGGATCACAGTTTCACGTCATGCTGGACGATAAAAGGGGAAATGGAAAAGGGGGGCTGTGGGGAGGCACCGTGGAGATACACACGGGCGGTCTCCCACAGGGGCGGATTCATAGGTGAATCAACGCAAGCGTGAACCCTGGAGGGGTCCACTGATGGACGAACCGACGTAAATACGACCGGGACGACCAGGTGGTGGGCTTGGACCTCAGGGAGGCTTCCTACGTACCCTGTATAGAAGACAGGGATCAAAGTCCACGTAGTTCAATCTGTCAGGACTTACGCACTTGGGGCAGCCCGGATACTGCAAAACTCAGTTGGAAGGGACTTGGACCGAAAGCAAAAGACACCTCGATCCCAGTCAGACCCTCTACTGGCTTCGGCAGTGGGGAGGTGCAATGGAGATACACATGTGCAGCCTCCCACGAGAAACTAGGGGTTTGTAATACCCTGCCCCCGTAGGGAAAAGCCACTCCCATTAAATCGTCCCAAAAGGGGGACAATCCCGACATCCCTGCAGAGACGAGCGGGTGGGGGCCACGTCCAAACCGGGGGAGACCCTGCGTGCGGAGCACGGGATCAGGTTGCGGACGGTTTAGCGTCTTGCCAGACGAAGTACAGTTTAACGTCATGTGTTGAGGACGAGGCACTTGGCAGTTTAACGTCTTGCAGCACAGACGATGGGGGCTAGGCAGTTTAACGTCGTGCAGCTTGGACGGGTGTGCAGTTTAACGTCATGCTGGGCATAGGTTGCCGGACGAAGCACTTGGCAGTTTAACGTCTTGCAGCGCGGACGATGTACAGTTTAACGTCGTGCAGGACGTATATGCAGTTTAACGTCATGCTGGACGAGTATGCAGTT
Organism: Viscum album; assembly: GCA_963277665.1. Lineage (NCBI taxonomy): Eukaryota > Viridiplantae > Streptophyta > Magnoliopsida > Santalales > Viscaceae > Viscum > Viscum album. The sequence goes on from OY728123.1 coordinate 353,161,508, forward strand.
TAACGTCATGCTGGACATAGGTGCGTGTCACTTCGCGCAAGCCTGGAGGGCCGCACGGGAAGACAACGCACGGTGCGGGCACCCGGGATGAGAATCATCGGGTGCCACACAGGCGGGTAACCTTAGGAGGTCAACGGGGACGACCCTGGCAGATTGCGCGCAAAAAGGAAGCTTTGCGCGCAATACTGCGGGCCGGCGCGCAATCGGGGCGGCTGGCGCGCAATTGGGCCAGCGCCTTGCGCGCGGATGCTTGAGATTGCTCACACCGGGCTTCGGATAGCGCGCGGGGGCAACGGCTCATTCTTTAACGAATGGCCACTTGAAAGAAGGGGGGGTGCGCGCAATCAGGCCGGATTGCGCGCACCCCGGGGGCAATTGCGCGCAAGCGGGTTCTTTTGCGCGCAAAGGCCTTAGGGTGAGTTTTTATTCAAATGAACGGAGCCAGCGGGGATTGCGCGCGAAGGCGGACCCCGAGGCTTTCTTGCGCGAAAGAAAGGAGGTTACCTGAAGTTCGTCATTGCGCGCGGAAGGGGTTGAATTGCGCGCACGGGAGACGTTTCGACTTCCAGCAACCTTTGAAACGTTGGGGGTCGCCTTGTATTTATAGGCAACCCCGGGCGCGGAATCCAGGATGCGAGCGCGAAATTCTTCTCGCGGGCGCGGAATCGGGCGCGGCGCGTAAGGGAGTCGCGCGGACCCGCGGGGCGCAGAATTGCGCGCCGAGCCGGCGCATTGCGCGCATCCCGGGGGTTTTCCGCGCGGGACATCACCTTTGCGCGCGGGCCTCTGAAATTCCGCGCACGGCCTCCGGGCCCTCCGAAACATCCTTCCGACTCCAAATATGACCTCGCTTTCCGCATCCGGAGCTTCGTTTGGGAGCAACGGACTTTTCCGGCGTCTACAGTGATCTTTAAATGTTGGTGTCAATGATCTGTATAGGACTCATACCGACTCTAATCTATAACCATCCATTAATGAATGACTTGGATCCTTTCCAATGTCTCTTGAATGATTCTTTTACCTATCAAGGAAGTTTCACACATATCTAACCAAAAAAGGGGTTATGTACAAAGATGGACATATAAAGATTAATAGTTCTCCATTATGATGGATGATTGGAAACTATTATAGTAACTAAACTCAACCAATCCCAAATTGATATCCTAAGATCCTCTAAAGTAAAGGATGAAATCATAGAGTATATCCTCCCAAATATAAAGAACACACTCTATCTATCAATCCATATGGGGATAATAAGTCACACATAACCTAACTTAATATTCCATCACCTAGAAAATACTCTTCCAGAACCAAGAGGTAAAATGATGATTTGTTTATAATATGGTGGTTCATGGAACTCTATGAAACCTCACAATATATTTCAGGTACAACTTTCCTAACTCTTTAACTCTAATAGTGTCTTGAATTGAAAGTAAATGAGCCAAATGAGTGAGTTCATCAATCACCACCCATATAGAATTACTACCTTAGTAATTCTATGGTATTCCAATGATAAAATCCCTGGAAACCTCATCCCATTTCCATATTGGCACATGGAGCGTTTGAAGTAACCTATATAGTCATCAGTGTTCTGCCTTAATTTTTTTGATATGTATAACAATGTGACATGAATTCAGGTATATCTCATCTCAAACCCAACCAACGAAACCAATGATTAATGTCTTCATACACATTTTTAGTACCTGGATGAACGACCCACAGAGAAAAATGACAAGCCTCCAACATGTTAATTATCACTAATAATGGTACTACCCAATTATTCTTAAAACAAAGAATTACTTATGGGGAGTGAGACCACTAGGGCATGGTATCCTAACTATATAAATAATCCCTAATACTTCAGAATTCATTGTCTCATTGTTTATTTTAGGAAGCCAACTCAATGAGTGATTGTGTCCATTGAATTATAACAAAAAAGATGCTAGATCCTTCTAAATTTTCATCCAAGTACATTATAGAAAATATATTCTCGTGATTCCACTCATCTTTATATTCTTTAACTAATTGATAGGGAAGATTCCTATTGAAACCATCGACAACAACATTCCCCTTTCCTGGTGTATAGACGATGTCAAAATCAAATAACTGAAGATACTCCATCCATCACCTCTTCCAAATATTTAGGTATTTTTGATAAATGAGATAACTCAAACACTTTTGATTTGAGAAAAACAATGAATCTTTCTCCAAAAAGTTAGTGTCTCTAATACTCAAGGACTTTCATTACAACTGAATGTTCTAAATCATGAGTGTGGTGATTCTTATCATGTGGTTAAACTTAACGAGAACCATAGACCACCACATTATCTCTCTATATAATAACACAACCCAAACTTGTTATTAAAGCATCATAATAGACCATATATCCTTGAAAAACATCAAGATAAATTAATATAGGTGTTGAGGTTAGAAATTATTTCAACTCATCAAAATAAGTATAATACTTAGAGTCCCACATAAACATTACCTTATTTTAGGTAAGAGTGGTCAACAATGATGAAAGATTAGATAAATCCATCATGAACCTCTTGTAGTATTTTTTTTAATCCCAAGAAACTATTAATATCAAATACATTTCATTCATCCAACTTTGACATAAAAACTCTCACCTTCTATGGGTCGACTAAGATGCCACTTTTTGAGACCACATGTCCCAAGAACATAACTTCTTATATCTATAAATAAAATTTATATAACTTATCATAAAGGTGAAATTATTTCAATATTAAAAAAATAGAACTAAGGTGAAAGTCATCTTATTACTTGGTTCTCAAGTAGGCTAAAATTTCATCCACAAATACCATAATGAGCGAATCAATGTATTGGTGGAATATTTGGTTCATCAGAGAAATGAAATCTATAGGATCATTAGGTATGTAAAATGGTATAATAAGAAATTCCAAATGTCTATAACTTGTTCTGAAATTTGTCTTTGGGATTCCAGATTTATTAACTCTAATATAATCATACCTTGATTGAAGGTCGATTTTTAATAATGAATTTTCCCCCTTTATATGATCAAACAAATCATTAATATGAGGAAAATTTTGATTATTCTTAATCACCACTTTATTAATCTCCCAATAATTAACACATAAAAAAAGCATCTTATCGACCTTCATGGTGAAAAGTTCTTGGGATGACCATGGTGACACCCTTTAATGGAAAAAAACCCCTTGTATTTCAAGTCATCTAACTATATATTCAACTCCTTTAACTCCACCAGTTCTATTTGATAAGAAGGCATAGATATAAGCTATGTTCTCAACACCATATCTATTAATAACTCTACATGCCTCTCTAGAGGTAGACTAATGAAGTTAACTTGAAACACTTAAAGTAATTCATTGACAATTGGGGAAAGTTCACTACTCGAAGGTTCCTCTTTAAAGTAAAATGAAAAAGAATATACTTATTTCCTAAACTCTGGAAATGAAGGTACCACTCGGTTAGACCTCGGATCCCATTCCCCTTGAAACTCCAAAGAACTCCCATCAGGGGTAGTAAAGGACACTAGTTGATGGTAAAAATCAATTTTAAACTTATGGGAAAGTGAACAGTCCATCCAAGGATAAAGTAAAATATATAAATACCAATGACTATGAAATCCCATACTATCCCTATAACATACATTGAGAAGGTGAAAAAGGGCATCAAAATATTTATTCCTTTTTCCTTCTTAGAGGGTTTTTTGGTTCTATAACATTAGGCATGAGATTCGTTGAGTGATTTAAGGAAATCATGAAATGGTTCAATATAAAATAGTTAAATAGACCTAAATCAAACAAAAATAATGACTATATATTAAAAATAAAAATAGAACCTCTCACAATTTTAGGACTTGCCTCCACTTCCACTAGAGATTCCTCCACTGCATGAAATTTCTTTAATCTAGAAGTTTTTTGTTTCCTGCCAAAATTATATCAATTAGAACCTAATTACATAGAGGTTTTAGGTTGTATTTTATACACTCTTGGTGATGATGAACTCATTATTCTATGTAGATAAAAGAGAGACTAATAGAACATATGAAAATGGCATCTATGTCCACATAAAAGACATTTTTTCAGAGCTACTATGTAGTATAATTTTACATTCCCTATATTTCCATACTTTTAGAAAGTAAGAGGTCTGATACTAGATGTATAAGATGTGAGATGAGATATTTTTTTGGTGTTGATACCACTTCATTTATGAAACTCATCATACATTCTCTTATTTACACAATACATGCTTAAACTAGCACTAATCACATGAGGCAAACCAGGAAACCTTGTCTCTCCTGACTATTTAATCTCTACCATTAGTACTACATCCACCATCTCAGTATAGGTGGAAAGATTTAGAATTAAGAACTGTGAATGAATGTATGATTGTATGACCAAAAGAAACCTTTGATCCTTTAGTTTTTCACTCAATACAAACCTTTTTGGGAAAATGCATGTTTTTAAAAGTAGTTAGCATACTCCATTATTTTCCAATAACCTTATTCAAGGATGATTAATTCCACATAATTTTCCCAATTCAATGTATCTTGGGAAAACTATTGAGATAAGATGATTTTTAACTCTTTCCACTCTAATCCATCATGTTGTTTTTCCAAAACTATCATATCCCACCATATCTTTCTAAGGATTTCAAGTTTGAAAATATTGGAGTTCAACTTAACTGAGTTTAGGGTTTCTAATAAATAAAAGTCCCTTTTAGGATTTTTTTCAACTGATCCTTTACTTCACCGGGGTCATTCTTCCATCGGAAGGAAGTTAGTCACTGGAAGATAAACTCCTGATCTAGATCTGTTCCTCCTCCAGCTTTTGGATCCTATTCTCTAGATTAATCTAGAATAATATTAATACCACATTCCCTATCAAAGATTAAAAACACAAAAACCACAATAATTTTCGATCTATTAGGGAATTATACCATGGATCATTATCCACAACACCCACCTAAAAATTCACAAGACATATTCTGGGAGGTATGATACTCCATAAAAATAAAGAAAAAGAGAGGAAAACAATAAATGGAAAAATCTAATAAATTAAAAGTGTTAGGTTCAAAAGGGTCCCTAGATACTCTGAGCGGGGTGGGGGGGTTAATCTGGGTATGGATATTCTTTTTGAAAATCTTCCTGCCCCACTAGATCTTGAACTCTTTATTATAAGGGTCCCTTTTTTTCTATTTAGTAATTATATATATCTTATCCTTTCCAATTTTATCTAATGATGATTCATAAAATGTAAATTAGGAAAGGAAGAACACAGAAAACAATATTTTTACTTGGTTCACCCTCATTGGGATACATCAAAGGATCATACAACAGAAATGTATAGATATAGTAAATCCACTAATGCTCACTACCAAAATATAAGGTTCGGGTTAGATCACTTCCAGGCTCACTATCATTATAAATTTTAGGTATAGCTCACTACCTTCCCAAGGGTTACTCCTTGAGTCTCTTTCCATGGCTCGCTTCTAGTGGAAAGGATCAACTTATTCCTCCTCCTTTTCTAACTACTTAATAAGGAATTCACCCATAGTTTATGGACATATAGGTCAATTTATTATTTATGAGGAATTCATCCTCAAATATATGTAGATTTTCTGTTGAAGTCCTTTCTGGGATACTCCTTCACTTTGGTGAAAACACCTAGATGTAACACTTCCACTTTCCAAAATACTAGAATGAACTTCTCTTTTCTATAGACATATAAATTACCTTATCTTTGGAAATATCTTCAAGTGATGAAAAGTATTCTATTAACTTCTTTGAATATAGTAGCGAATTACCTCCTTCAAGTATTTTTGAATGGTGCATATCCTCTATCTTATTTTTATCCTTCGAAATTCAGATATAACAATGATATTGTTCATAGGGGAATGTAGGCACATATCTACATGAAAAATATTCTAGTGTGATTCCCCTACATGAGACCCTGAAACATAACCCACTGCATGAGACCCTGACACATCCCCTATTCATTGATTTTATGATATCATGTCATAAACCCCTAGTGTGAACCCCAGGTGCAAACCCTATTCGTGCTTTGTGCGAGATCCTGGCATAAACCCTAGAATGAACCATATTCTCTATTTGTGAGAGATTCTAGCATGAACCCTATTTGGGAGTTGGGAAAGACATTATTCAAAACATGTGAAACACTTATAAAATTTATATTCTTTCATGATTCCTCTCCTTGAATCTTCTTCATGAGATCTCTCTGTGAACCTCTTTCTCGAGTTCTCTTCACGAACCTCCTTCCAAGATGTTTCTTCAGATAAATCTTTTCAGCAAAACTTCATCAATATTTAAGGATAGGTTATGCAGGTATTTAAATGTGAGTGTCCATCACCATAACTACACAAAACAAATAAAATTGTCTCTTCCACCACATCAGCACTAATGAACCACAAGTCTCCAACGTGAGATCTATGCATGAGTCTTGTTCACACTTCACAAACCTCTGGGAGTGAGTCTTATTCATGCTCTGAAAACCTCTAGGTGTGTGTCTCATTAGAACTATGAAAACCTCCAGGCATGAGTCCACTTTCACACTTTGAGCAAGTCCTTGGTGCGAGTCCACTTCCATTCTTTGTGCGAGATCCTTGTGTGAGACTGCTATCGAGGTTTGCAAAAATCCCTGATGTGAGTCCTCTTTTGCGCTTTGCATGAGTCCCCGAGGTGAGTCTGCTTTCACACTTTTCATGGGATCCTAGTGAGAGATAGTTTTCTTTCTTTTTGTGAGTCCTATGTGAGAGTCTAATTTTTCAATTTTCATGTGATCAATGAGTTTTCCCTTGCATGAGATCAAACATTTATGATTTGAATGAGATCAAAGATAAATATTCATACCATCTTTGAAAACCATCCTTCATTAATAACCTCAAAACTTGTTAAGAAGCACAGTCAACCCAAAAGCACCATCATGAGGGATTTTTGGTTAATAATCTCCCCCTTTTGGTTTTCTGAAAACTCTTCACATTTTGATACCACATTATGGATTATTTCATCTTATACCAAAAAAATCTCTTCTTGTGATTCTGATAGCGATCAGAGAGTTACTCAACACAAACTCTATGCCCACATGATCCATGATTAGCATGAGAAACAATAGTATCATGAATATTTCACCAATGAAAAACATCATTCCAATACCATTCAACCGCTTTTATCATGAACCTCATATGTTGTGATATATAACCTTTGATCGATCATCATTACAATTTTCATAATTAAAACTCCCCCTACTTCATTCATCACCCTATCAAATTCTACACCTATCTTGACTAAGACATTTTCCCTTTTATAGCCAAAATTTCTCCCCCTTTTTCAATGAACTTGAAGGTCACTTCATTATGATCTATAATGAGGTAAAGAACAAAGATTGGCATATTAGGTAAAACACATCATACCGTAGGGAGAGGGGGTCCCACATCTACATTTTTTCAAGTGAAATGAGTCAACTAAACTCTGAGATATAGTTTATATCATTCAAACCATTCTTTGAGTAAGGCCTTTTTCAGAATGTTTGTGACCTACAATTCTATAGGCACATACTCCAACTTCACAAGCCCTTGATCCACCTTCTCCTTGATAAAATGATACTTGATTTCAATGTGATTTTACTTGAGTTATGGATTGGTTTTTTTCTAAGGTTAATAGCACTTTAATTATAACAATAGATTCTGATAGGAGACTTCATTTCAACTCCCATATCATTAATCTACTGCTTTATCCACAATAACTCCATGCATGATTGATTATCCAAAATATATTCAGCTACTATAGTGTTCAAAGAAATTAAATCTTGTTTCTTTATTAGCTAAGAAATACATAATATGCCAAGATAGAATGCACCACCTTTTGTTTATTTTTTATCATCTACTGATCCAAACCAATCTACATCTATATTTCCTAATAACTATTGATGAGATTGCGTAGTGTAAATAAACCAAAATCCATCATGCCCTTGATATAAAGAAGCATTATCTTCACTCAACCAAGTGGGTTTCCTTAGGATTTCTTTGATAATATGATACTTTTCATGTGGAAAAAACAATATCATGTCTTTTCAATGTCAAGTACAATAGAATACCAATTATTTTCCTATATTATGCGATATTAACCGCATTGAATTTATTATCCTATGAAAGTTTCATCCAGGTAGCCACCAGAGTCATAATCTCCTTGTAATTATCCATTCAAAATATTCTCAAAACCTCATTGGAATATTTATATTGATAAATGAATATGCCATTCTTTCCTTGTGTAACCTATAAACTAAGGAAAAACATCACTAACCATTGACATTTTTAATTCGACATTCATGAATCCCATGAACTGATTTCACTATGCTTATTTGGATCTACCAAAAATTATGTCATCAGAATATACCTGCACCACTATCCTTTGATTACTATCATTGTTGAAATTTATATTGTAATCAACTCCACCACGTTGAAAACTGAGATTCTTCAAAAACTACTATAGTCTTTAATACCATGATCTTGCAGGTTGATTCAACCCATCTAGAGCCTTCTTCAGCTAAAAAACTATGTTCTCATATTCATGAATGATAAAATCATCTATATACTCACTATAAAATTATTCTTCTAGAACCCCATTCAAAAATTCTAACTTCACATCCATATGGAAAACTTTGAACTTTCTTTGCACTACTAAGGACAAGAATAATATGATTGTCTTTATCCTTGAAACATGTGATTTTTTTTCATAAATATAGATACTCTCTATCTGGGATTACACTTTCCTCATGAGTCATGCTTTGTTTCAAATCACTACACCATCTTCATTCATCTTATTATGAAAGACCCATTTTTCCCTGATGACATCCTTATCTATTTGTCTCAAAACAATATCGTAGAAAACATTCAACATTGGACTAATATAAATTATTAATACTAATTTTTTAGCTAATTAAATATGTTGAATTACTCTTCAGAATGGGATACCACTTGTTGGAAACAAGGTTAATCTTCTCTCATAGCTTATTGTTATCCTAAAAATAGGCAGATGACACCATATTGTTATAAAAAATAGATAATCATGAAATACATAAATGTTTCTTATTCTCTCCCAATCAGTCTTATTGATTCCAAACAACATAAAATTTACTACTTTATGTACCATTGATACCTTTCATGTGATTAAGATATAGAATTCCACCCCTATGATATGAAACTCTTACTATTGTTAGGCCAACTGTTTAGACCCACAAGCATTATTCTTATCTAGTGTTATTTCTTCACATGTGATTGTCGGTTTGAGAAACTTCTTAGCTCAATAACATTTTCTATTTGTAGATTACTTTAATAATAATTTTTGTGGGTGAAATTTCCACTTAATAAAGATCCATCAACAAAACCACTAAGTCTACAAAGTTAGAACTTAATGTAGGAAACAAGAGAAAAAGTTAGTAACACCATCATGGTCCATTAAACTCAATTACTTCCATACATATCATGTATCCATAGACCTTTAAATCATTTCAAAGAATTTTTCAATATTTCTTCTTCATCTCTGGTAACTTATTTTAATTATTTGACATTCTAGAGCACATCACATCACCACTTTTCATCTTTTCATGAAACTTCCCCTTGGATAGTATCTACCCTAAAACCTGAAAAATTTGAACATTAGTTAATAGAATTTATACTCATAGAGAGAGGGTTGCCACTGGAATCCTAAATAAGAGGATTTTAAAAGATCCTAATAGACAACCCCTTGATAATTTATTTCAATGCACTATAATCTTTATCTACTTGTTCTAATTTCCCAACTAACATTAATTGCTCTGGACATATAACTAGGAATTATTTACCCACATGATCATCCTTCTACTAATATATAGATTCTGTAGGCCTAGTATTTTTAACAATGTGGGGTTTAAACCCACTAGTATATATTTCCTTCTTTAATGATCAACCAAAATTCCATTTTTCATGATTCTTTCTCTGAACAATAATCTCTCTACTGATTACATACTCTAAATTCTTCCTCCATTAGAGGGATATTTCTCCAAACTTCACTTTTTTCCATGTGTCATGAAATGTGAGTTTTTGGAGAAATTCTTTAACCATTTTTCTTTTATCAGTAATCTAAGTCACCACACTATTTCTTGTGTGTGGTGGTTCCTTAACTAAACATACATTCTTCTTACTCACAACTAGAGTAGAATTTCCCATTTTCTTCGAGGTTCATTTTCATTCTTTCCAAGTGACCTATTGTGAGTGTAACAAATTATGTTATTGATACTTATTTCATTGAGATCCTTGTGTTTACCTTGAAGCTGTAAACCTATTTTTCAACTTTTCATGTTGTCTTACAATATATGATTTTTCATCATACATTATCGGATTTAGGGATCCCATTTCAGGTTCCTTTTCCTTCCCAAATTTCTTTCTACTGTAGTACCTTTCCAAATGTCCATGATTAGAATATATAAAACATCTCCCATTAAAAAAATACATAACATCATCATTTCTTGATTCAGATGTTGATATGAATAGAGTTCTTATATTAACATTGACCTCATGGGCTTCTTGAAACATATTCACAGTGTGTCCCAGTCTTCCACAATAGTATCATTTCATGTCTACTTTATTATGAGAGACAATATAAGAACCCGGGTTTTGAGCCTGTAAGACTTTGAAATTTTCTTGATGTTATTCCAGAGCAGGGTGTTCAGACGGCATGCGATTCTGAGCCTCAGTGTGACCGGAATTAAATGTTAAGTGCGTTCACACTAGACACGTCAAATAAATAAAATAACCCCTAAACAGTTTCTCGGATTGGAAAACGAGGGTATCTTTGAGTCCGAAGCATTCCTTTTACCCTAGGAGGGGTCTAACTTTCACGGGTGCGACCCTTCTGTGGAAAACGCCACCAGGGGTGTTTTCGTAATTTAGCTGCCTCGAGCGTGAACTTTATAACATCTGAACGGAGGCTAGAATTAAAATTTTGTGACTACCGTTGCACTCAGAATGTGGTTTTTACCCTAGGAGCATCTTATCCTCGACCTCATCTAGAGTTTGGGTAGGATCATACTGGTGGGAGTTTAAAACTAATTAAATTTTTAATTAGTTTCTCTCATACTTAAACACCCACCCCTCCTCCTTCTTCCCCCTTGGCTCTCCCTAGATGAATCCATATGAAAAAGCATCAAGCTTCTCTCCCCACCTCTCCAAGGCGCGATAGCTCTGAAGGATCATCGACGAAGTGACGGGCTACGCCCTGCGAGGTAGGCTTGTGTATTTTCGTTTTTAATTTCTACAACCTATTCAAATGCAATTTGTAGCATCGAAATGTTGTTTTCCTGTTGAGAGAAGCTCACAGTTGCGTAGGATTTGATCTGAGCTTTGTAACGATTTTCTCAGATCTAAAATCTGAGTCCTGGGGTGTCTGGGGTGACACTAGGAAGATTTTCGGCCAAATTTTGGGTTTTCCAGCAGTTCCTGGGTCTTCTGGCGGCTCAGCGCGGTGGTCCAGCAGGTGACGATGGCGGCGCAGCGGTCTCCCAGGCGGCGGCACGGTGGGATCCCAAGAGGCGGTGCGGCGGGCTCCAAGGCGGCGGCGGCACGACTCCCAGAAGGCGGTGCAGTGCGGTTCCCAGGCGTCGGCGCGACGGGCATCTATGGCGGACTGGTATGGCGGGCGGAAGTCTCCAGTGCGGGGCGCGACGGGGGTCGCGGCGCGCGACCCCAAGCAGGAGACCGAGACCCGCCAAAGGCGGGTCTTTGCGTGGGACAGCGACCGACCACGAGGGCCAGTCTGCGAGTGTGGACAGCGGGGCAGTGGCCGAGCCGCATAGAAGGGCCGCGGGCCGGCACTACGGGTCGGGCCAGCTGGCGCGGGCTGAGTGGACTGGCTGGACCGGGCTGGTCCAGCCCTAAGGGGTTAGCCCCTTGTCTTCGGACAAACGTAACTTTCACTACGGGTGTCGGTTTTGCATGCCATCTTAGGCAGCATGATCCTCGAATCGAGTTGGAGTTTTTTATATGGTCTTGGGGATTTTTAATTCCCGAGATAGGGGCTCGGTGGCGCGACACGCTTGTTAAATACCTCACTGAGATTCTTCTTTCGGATGGCGCAAACTCATTCGGAGTCCATTTTAGGTGTCGTCAGCGGTGTTGTAACCCTGACGTCGAGACGAAGTTGTCTAGGGTGGTTTCAAGCGTTGAAGTCGGAGTTGAGGTGTGGGATCCATGTGCCGTCTTTTAAGCTATGAGTAGCATTTTGCGACTTTTTCATCAGACACCCGTTCGGGGTGAATGAGTAGTCATTTTGGTGTGTTTTTCTGAGAGCATCACGTTGGCGCAGTTCAACCAACCTTTTTTGGTACTGAGGTGTGGGCCCCATGAGATGTTGTATGGGCACAAAGCAGGGTTGAATAAATTTTTCATCGGGTGTCGGTTTCTAGCGAGTAAGCTGTCTATCTCGTGTGTATTTTCACAAGGATTACAACTGTGTAATCTGTTTGGGAGTGTGGATCCTCTTTCGAGATAATATTAAATGTGGAAACATGAAAGGGAATTGGTTAAAGGATCCTTTGATGCACTCCAAACCAATGCACGATAGCGATGTTAGTGACACCGAGAGATGGTTCGGGCAGTGCAGAGTTATCGGACTAGTTCAGTGTTTACCCTCCAGCAGAGTTGGACAGTGGGTTACCCACCGGCGTATCAGGGTTTACCCTCCAGCGGGGCTGGGCAGCGGGTTACCCATTTACCTTAGGCTTTACCCTCCAATGGAGCTAGGCAGTGGGTTACCCGTTGACTTTAGGGTTTACCCTCCAGCGTGGCTGGGTAGTGCATTAACCAATGAACTTTTAGGGTTTACCCTCTAGAGTGGCTGGGTAGTGGGTTACACGTTAACTTTAGGGTTTACCCTCCAGCGGGGCTGGGTAGTGGGTTACCCGACGACCTTTTAGGGTTTACCCTCCAATAGGGCTGGGCAATGGGTTACCCGAAGACTTCTTTCATACTTAGCCCTTCCTATGAGTCTAGTCAGTGAATTTTCTCCATGATTACCGGAGCGAGAATTTTTGTGGTATGGTTTAGAGATGAGGCAACTTTGACGTGCAAGACAGTTGGGCATCAGTGATGAATACCCTTAGAACTATTGGCGACTTTTCCTGGGCTGGGCTTGGAGATGGAGATCCCCTTATGCACTCGTTCGGGTTTCTTGTTGAGCATATATATATATATACACTCTACTTCTGTTCCCACTCCTTGGTTTTAGTTAATCTCCTTCTAGTAGGGGCAAAGACACGTGGGGTATGCCACGTGCTTTCCGTGTCTAGCTCCTCTTGGTTAGAGGAGGCTAATTCCTTCCTCTTGTTGGGTTGAGCTGCACTCTATTTTTTTGTACTTTTTCACTGTTTTTGTTCTGTCTACTACTCACCATTTTAGTACCTCCTTTGTTGCTTATTCGAGCTTTCGGGGCATCCTACTGAGTATCTTTATACTCTCCCCGGCTTGGTCTTTTCCCACACTTAGAGTTCCCTTGCAGACGGCATACAAGTCGATCGAGACTACTCAGGAGTGTAGAGGACACATGAGCTTGGGCTGCGTTCAGTGGTCATAGTAGGACTTTTAGGTGTGAGACTCACCAGCTGTTTACTTTTGTTTACATGTTGTCGGGTTGTGGAACCTTTCGTGTTGGGCGCGTGTTTTTCCCTTTTTCTTCTCAGTTATATTGTCAGTACTTTTTAGCACTTTACTTGTTCTATTTAAAAGTTGATGCATGACTATGGTTGGGTTATAGTTGTTTGTCCTTCAATTTACTTTTGACTCTGCACTTCTACATCGAGTGCGTTGTGTGTGTGTGTACAGGTACTAAGGCAAAGGCCTCCCTGAGATTGTTATGCCTTCAGAACTTGTTGCCAGCACCTGGCCTATAGAGGTGGTCTTGGGGTAGTTGTGGCTCAAGACCGGTAGGGTCGGGTCGTGGTAGACTATTATTTTAGATTTCTCAAAAACATTCTGCTTATTATTAGATTTAGAAATATTTCTATCTTCCCAGCATGAAATATATTATAGAGCCTAAAAAAAACTTGACTTACAGACATATATCCCATAGAAATAGCACATGTTATCACTACTTCTTGTAAAAACCTTTTAAGGTCTATCTCCTGCACTTACTGAATTTTTCTGATTTTAGGAATTGTTCAAAGTTCTCTTCCTATCAAGCATGAGATAGGGTTCATCATATCCAATACCTTATTTTCCCAAACTAGATGGAATTTGGGATGAGACAATCATTTCATGTTTTCCCTTTGAAATAGAATATTTTATCTTCATTAAACTATTACCTTATGAAGGATAGTCAAATAATATATGAAAATAATCCTTCAATTTGGGCTTGCCTTTGAATTTAATTTATCCACTTCCTTCTTCACTGATTCTATATCTTTTCTCAATTGTTGAATCTTCACATCCATTGATTTAAGTTGAGTATTAAGTTCTCTCTATATATTCTTCCTGCTTCCCTTCTTATCTTCCAATTCTTGGGTGAGCTTATCCACAATGTCAATTTTCTCCTTTATTTTAATTTTTTTCATGAGAAATAGAATCAGTACAACATGCATGATCATATTTTAGAATTTGGTTCTCCTAAACTAGTTTAGATAGTTGTGTGTAAAGATAATTATTTCTGGATTTCAGATTATGAATTTCATTTTATAATTTGGTTCTTCATATTTTATATTTTGACCTCAATTTAAAGTACTTGAATCCGAATATCGTTATATTTATATTCTCCAGATAATTTTTGATCCAATTCCTTTGTTTTGTGGAAAACTTACAATTTTTATCTTCTTGCAAATTATTCGTCATCAATAGTTCTAGAATCAATTAAATATTTTCACTATATGATTGAATTAGTAAATATTTTCACTATATGATTAATCCACACCATTCTTCAGTACACTATTTGTTTCCTTGAACTGAATTACACTCTTTCAATAGACACTTACATACTAAGGTATACCCCCATAATTTTTATTCTTATTTGAAGTTATACCCTTTTCCATGGAGCTCTATGATAAGAGAAAAAAGAAACTTTAATTTCAATGATCAACTGAACCAAGTCATAGAAAACATGTTTGATAAAATAAATCAATCCTATGATACCAATTATTAGGTCTAAAAGGGGGCCTAGATACCCTGGGTGGGGAGGGGGTGAATCTGGGTATGGATATTATTTTTGAAAATATTCCTACCCCACTAGATCTTGAACTAGTTATTGTAAGGTTCACTTTTTTTCTCTTTAGTGTTTATATTTATCTTTTCCTCTCTAGATTTATCTGATGATGATGCATAGAAAGTAAAGAAATAATGTGAGCAGAGACACACACATATTTTTACTTGGTTGCCCCTCACTGGGCTACATCCAAGGAGCACACAATGATAATGCACTGATGAACCAAATACACTAAGGATTAATTCCAAAATGCATGGTTTGGGAAAGATAACTTCTATGCCCAGGCTCACTTCCTTTACAAAGTTTAGGAAAATCTCACTACCTTACCATGGGTCAATCCCTAACTCTTTTTCTATGGCTCACTATTGGTGTAAAGGATCACCTTCTTCCTCTTCTATTTCTCACTGCTCTGTAAAGGATTCACCCATAGTTTATGGAAATATAGGTCCCCTCATTAAAAATAATGAATGCATCCACAAATTTATGTAGATTTTCAATTGGATTAATTTCTACGATTCTATTTCATTTTTGTGAAGACACATAGATACAACACTTACAATTTCTAGAAAAACTAGAACAAAATTATATTTTTTATAGGCACATCAATTACCTTCACTTTGGAAAGATCTTCAAGTGATTATAAGTATTCATTTCACTACTTTGAATGGAGCAGTGAATTACTTCCTTAAGAAATTATTGTTGAATAGTGCATATACTTTGTCTTTTTATTCTCCTTTAGAAATCAAATATGACAACTATACTATTCATATGGAAATTTAGTCATGTATATCCATGTGAAATATTCTAGTGGAATACCCCTATGTGAGACCATATCACATAGCCCGTTTCATGATATCCTGATGTGTACCATTACATGAGATATTAGTGTGTACACTGTTATTTCTTTGCATGAGCTCCTGTAACAAATCCATGGCATAAACCCCAAGTGTGAACCCTCTTTGCACTTTGTGAATGTTCTTGGCATGAAACCCAAGCATGAATCCTATTTACACTTTACGTGATCTCCTGGAATGAACCATGTTTGCACTTTGTGCAAGACTTTTTTTAGATCCTACAAAACACTTATGCAATGTATATTCCTTACTGATTCCTCTCCACAAACCTCATTACAGAGATCTCTCTGTGAACCTCCATTGCGAGATCTCCCCATGAACCTATTTCATGAGATCTCTCCACGAACCTCCTTCCTGGATGTTTCTTCAGATAAATATTTCAAGAAACACTCCATCAATCTTTAAGTACGGGTTAGGGGGTATTTAAAGGCAAGTTTCCACCATCCTAATGAAATAAATCATGTACAACCATCTATTCCACCATCTCAGCACTTGTTCTCCGTGAGTTTCCATTGTGAGGTCTAGGCATGAGTCATGTTAGTTCTCTGAGAACCTATGGGAATGATTCCTGTTCACACTACATGAACATATGGGCATGAGTCTTATTCATGCTTCGTGGACCTCTAGGAACAAGTCATACTGTTTCTCTCCAAAACTCATGGTGTGACTCCTATTCACACTCTGTGAACATTTGGGAGTGAGTCAGGTTTGTGCTACGTGAACTTCTAGGCATGAGTCCACTTTCATGCTTTTCCTGAGTCCCCAGTGCAAGTTCACTTTCATGCTTTATGTTAGATCCTTGTGAGTGACTTCTTTCACGCGTTAAGTGAGTCCCTAGAGAAAGTCTTATTTTTCGCTTTTCGTGACTCCCTAGTGTGAGTCCAATTTTACACTTTTCAAGAGATTAAATAGTATTACCTTGTGCGAGATCAAACATTCGCGCTTTGTGCGAGATTAACTATAACTCTTTATGCCTTCTTTGATAATCTTTTTTATCAATAGCACGAAACCTTGTCAATAGACACAATCAACCCAAAAGTGCTATCATGAGGGATTTTTGGATAATAATAACCCACCCTTAAAGATATTTTTTTAAAATAATTAAACTGAATTCATGTTAATAAATAACTCAAAGAATCATTTATCTGATACCCTATAGTAACTTAAGGCTCATTACAATAAGATCTGGCTAGGCACTCACTTGTAGCCTACCCATTAAGTCCCAGAAACACTATCTCAATTATTTCTAGACCAACTACTAATAAATGATGGACCTCATCCTTTGATAATAACTTTTAATGAACCAAGTTGGATCACCCATTAAATTAAGCACACAAACCACCTCACAAAAAGTCTTGAAGGTTTTCCATTATCCCCATAGGATGAAATTGGTTCCTAGACATCCATTAACACCTTTGGGAATGATTTTTTCCACTTAATATAATAGATACCTAACATCCATATAACACATAACATAACCAAGAATAAATGATACATATGTATGAAAAAAAACTTGTAAAAACTATAATAAGATACAAAACAAAATTTGATACAATGAAAAACCTAATAACACATACCAAAAATCCAACTCTGTATGACATGAGGGTTTTCATCCCACCATGCCACCACTGACATCCCACACCCCTAGATTGCATATCCACTTTCACCAAGCTACACCTTTCCTCTAACTATTCTAGATAAAAAAATATCGGTATATTCATAAGTATATTTTTAGGGTTTGAAAACAAAAAACACATTAGGGTCCCACCAAGTGTTCCACAAGTAGAATTTAATAAATAAACCATCTTATCTCATTTTCAAGAGATAAATTAAAAGAAAACATGCTTTATATAGTATTATGTAGGGCATGAGGAAATAGCTATTTTTTGTAAGAATTATCAAATCCATGAAATAATAAACAAATTGATGAATATATGTGTAATTTCTATAACCCAGAATCTATTAATCAGTGCCATGAGTCAAGTCCCCACATTACCTAAGGCATGGCTCCCCAAATTCTAGAGGCTTCCATTTAGCATCGAGTGTACAATAGATCATGTGGGGAGACTATACCCTCTTTATCAGATTTAAACACAACAGATAAAGTGTGAAATAAAGGAATAAATAAACAATAAATAATAAACATGCGTTACCAAAAACTTTTCAAAAAACTAGGTACAAGCCCACAACCAAACAGTAAATATTCTTTGTAATTTCATACAATTCCATGTGTAAGGAAAACCCAAAAAAATACAAAAAAAATAAATCCTCAAAATGGGTCCTGACTCTAAGTCTGGATCCCTTGTCCATGTACATACCATGCCCAAATCAACCTTCTCGGATAGGGCCTTTTCCCTTGTCAGGACCTGCAAGCATGAATTCTACTCAAGTACCCAATATAGTCCTAAGGAGGATGTGAGTAAAACTCAGTAGGCCACCAACTATGGTGTCTACAAAATATACAGTCTAAACATATAGTGTATGCATGTACTAAATGAATAAATATATAAAAAAAAGAAAAATTGGGTGCAATTAGTTAACAATGTTCACATAAACTATTTTCATCATTTTTTCTATGGGTTGGGCATTTTAATCAACTGTGTTATGACCCATACGGACCATCTACTATACATAAGGGGATAAGTCACGTTACCTATCTCAATGGGGAAAACACTTGATAAACAATTTCATCGCACTTAAATTGGAGCCTCAGTCCAGGATGTCTCATCCAATTAAATATTTTGGAGCATAGAGCCTCTGCCTCACTCCCTAAAACATGGATTTTAGGGGTGGGGTTTGGATACTCAGTCCAACCCAAACCATGGGTGTAGAACCTCAAGTCAATACCCCATATACCACCAATCCATGTGCACATTATTCATTAACCAAAATACATAACCAATCATAAACCAATATCTTTTAACACGTTCTTCATTAACAAAAAAAAGTTCATTCAACTCATAATCCATCATTATGTGTCGGCCTATTTACACATTCTCATTTACATGACCTAACCTAATTAACCCATTTATCATTTACAAACCATATCTAATTTTACCCATTAAAATTATACCAAAAAACCATATTCCATTTTAATAATTAGAAAAAAATACCATTAGTTTGATTCCATAACCCAAAATAACATGTCAACGCATTTATTAAGGTTTCCACATTAATAAAATTCAATTTTTACACTTAACCTTTCAATTTACATGTTCAACGAGAGGAAAACCCTATGGATGGCGCATAACCTGGTGAAATTAACCTCAATGCATCCCACCAGGATAATTATGGGTTAAATTAAACATTTTATGAATCAATTTATCATTTCTACCAAGAAAAACCGAAAAGGGAAACACAAAAACACCAAATCACAACCATGTACACATAAATAATCAACAAGAATATAGTATATGACTTGTAGACCACCTATCATGATTCTAAATATGAAATCTCACTTAGAATTAGCCTTTGATTTGGATTAGAACACCCCTCAAACACCCAACTAAAGATCCATTGGAAAAAGAGGGTTTCGGGGATTCAAAAGAATCATACTTTCAACACAAGCACTAATCTAATAAACAGAAGGAAAAGGGGTGCTAGAATCACCTGGAGATTTTATTCATTCCCAAAGGTGCTCCAAATGTATTATAAACTAATAATATTTACCCTTGGTAATTTTGGGGCAATTGGGTTCGTTATTAGGGATATTGGGGGTGGAATGGATGAAAATCCCCAATAAAAACACTTAAGCCCCAAGAATGAAAAATGGTAAAAACCCAATTTTTAAGGGGGGCATGGTTTGCCCACACAGTTGTCCAAACCGTGAACCACCTTCTGTCTAAGATGGGTCTAGGACTCATGGTTACATGGGGATCTCAAACAGTACTAAAAACCATGTGATGATCATGGGGATGGATCTGTTAAAGCTCACGTGGTTTTTCCTTCCCCATTGCATGGTTTCTTTAAACCATGAACCCTACCTCTATTCAAGCAAGGTTAGGGTGCATGGTTTCTAATAACTAGGCACCAACTATTAAATGTGCACTTGATGGCCCTGTTCTCACTTATTTCTTGTCTTAAACCCCCCAGTACTCCCTTGAGCCTCCACATAGACTCAGAAAACTTTACATTAACCCTAATGAAGTTATTTAAACCAAAATATAAATAGGAACATACCATCACAATGTTTGGAATATCACAACCTCCCCACAGTATAACAGATCATCCTCAATCCGCTCTCCCAAGTATCACTGATATTCCGAGGTAAAGATATCGGGACACTATATAGTGACCATATACTTTTAAACATATTATTACATGATTTTAATCATAATTAACCATCTAATAAGAAGCCAAGGATCATAAATTATAGTATCTTTGGAAGATTAGGTACATAATTAAACATCATGAAACCAAAATAAAAACATATTTTATTTAATATCCATAATAAGATCCTAACTTACATTGAGATCATATATCTACATAAGATAACCTGGGGTATACATGAACAAAAGGTATGATCTAAAGAACCTGGTAAGAAAACAATCATTGGAATAAAACAAAGCACATGGGTTAGAAGGCATGACAGGATGACATAAAAGGTATAGAACATGCATAAACATATGTAATAATAATAGGTATAACATAGAAATATATAATAACGGAATCATGGGAATGTGTAAATAACATATAACATGACATAAACATGAGTCAATGCTAGATACCAAGGCATGGTGGATAAAGTCCCATAAAAGAATCATATTAACTCCATTTCCCAACATGATGTCTCATGAGACTAAACATTACCCAACGCATTGGAGAACTATCTGGGCACACCAATCATGACATGTTAATGAATATGTGTTCCACATGAGGAATGATACATAAGAAATCAAACATAAACATAAGGGCTACTCATGGAAATAATTGTGTATCATGATCATGTCAAAAGGCATAACATAAGAGAATATCATAATAGTGTCCATGGAAGAAAAGATTTAAATCATACATGGAAATTAATAAAGGAAAATATGTATATATCATGATAGGTGATGTCAAACTGAATTGAATACATTTAAAAATAGTGTTTAAGAAACATTATAAATAAATCATTTTAGTGCGATTTAAAGAAAATATTTAAGATTCTTTAAAAAAGATAAGGAATAATTGTTTTTATAAAACCAAAAATGAACCAAGACAATTTTTCACGATAAAATGAGTAATTTTAGAAAAATAATGGTGGATTAAAACTGATTATGGATATTAATTGAAAATGGGTAAGAAATTGGGAAGTTCCCTTTAACCGGGATGGCTTTTTCGGAAGAATTGAGAAGTGAACCTTATTAAAACAAGTATATCCCATAAAAAGAAGGATGAACTGATCTAGATACATGAGTTTTGAACATATAAATATAATTTAAAAAAGTATATAAAAATAAAAAAATATTTACATTAGGTTAAAGAGGGAGAAAGCATGACCTGAAGGAAAAAAACAGAGGTTCATAAAGAATCCCTTACCTTCTATGTGAAACTGTTCTACACTTGATCTTAAGATCCTAGATAATCATATTAAATCCACTAATTAGTTAATTCATAACATTTAATACATTTATTTGATTTATTATAATTTTTTAAAGTTCATTTCTGGACCTTTTGATGGGTTATGAGATTCAATTTCATCGTTATAGAGTGTTGTTTTCCTAGGTTTTCCTGATCGGTTTACTTATATATATGTGTGGAAAATCATGTAAAATGAGAATGGTTGTCCAAAATTGAAGTTATATATTATTAATGAACATATATAAGGTAAATTTAACTTATAAATTATTTGGTTATATGGTATGAGGATGAATCATTAGATAAATAGTTAATGCTAATTGTTTGGATTACTTTGGGTGGTTTTCACTCACAATGAACTTTTTTTGTTTTATTGTTTAACATAATATGTAAATAATGATTATATAACGATAACTAGGATGTAATAAATATATTATAATTTTTCATAACCATAATTTTTTTATGAATAGACTTGAAGTTGTTAATGTAAAATGAAAAATTTTCATTCTTGAAGGTGATAAATTAACACCTTACGGACGACGTTTTCATTTTTAGAATAAAATGGAGAGGAGAGGAGTTTAATGATGGATTATTACATTAGAAAAATAAAATTATAGTATATATTTGGTACTCGAGTTCTCATACCATTTGGATGAGGGGAGGTGATGAGAGAACAAGAAAAGAATTTGAAAGGAAATTAAATGAAAAGGAAAGAGGAATTTACCTCTTGAATTTCTCCACCTTGAAAATATCCTTAGGGGAATGATTTTGGTATTTTGATGAGACAAAGAGCTCATAGTTGTGGGGGAGGGTCTTATTAAGAGTATTGGTTAGAATTTGATCAAGGATCAAAATATGAATGGTCTGATTTGAAGAGGTGGTGATGGGTGGTATTTATAGTGGAGGACAAAGCTCTTTTCTCATTATTTTATTCATTAGTTTATTATTTTGGCTCAAGATTATGAATAGTTTGAGAATTATCTCCAAATATAATAAAATAATGATGGTAATTTCTAGATTATGGTTCTTACATCAGCATTTAATCAAGAAATAACGCATTTATCTTATAATGTATATATACTGTAAATTACTATATTTTACTATTCAACAAAAATTCAACTATTTCAAAAAAATAAAAAAAAATCACCTTTACCATTTTCTTACATGTAGAATTTAAAAATGAGATCCATTTTATGAAAATAATTTTCTAAATATGAGAAATTTAAATTTTAATTAAAATCATCATTTACATGGAAAATATTAATTTTAAAATTATAACTGATTTTATAACACTTTGAAAAATTGATTAAGGTATCATAAAATTATATTATAATCATAATATAATAAAATATTAATTTATGAATAAATTTTAGGGAAATAAAATTTCTTTCAGAACATTATATTAATTATAAAATTTAAAATAAACACTTATGTTTTATAAAAATATAAAAATTTAATTAATAATTTCTAAAACATTTATTTACTTATACTATGATATAATTATATCATATTTTCATTTATAAGATGGGTAAATTTTATTTATACTTTCTTGGGTCAGGTTACTATTCTATTGGCCAGTATATTATTCATATGGGTCACATTACTATTCAAAAGGTCAAGTTTTTATTCTATTGGTATAGGTTCCTTTACTTCTAGAAATACCTATTATTTCATTCAATCTTCATTTATAATATTTATATTGTGTTCTTAATGTAATTTTATGTGATTAAACTATATAAAATAATTATAATAAGGGAATTTCTATTGATAAAATTTTGGGTCATTACATTCTTTTTTCCTTAAGAAATTTCACACTAGAAATTTTATTTTACATACTATGGGGAAAATAGGTGAGGGTACTTCCCATTCATCACTTTCTCTGGTTACCATGTTTCCTCTTAGTACTTATGGTTCCACCATAGTAATTTGACCAGGTGAGTAGTCTTTTTGTGTATAACTTTATCGCTATGTTCCAATATCTTAATTGGATTCTCCTCATAAGAGAGTCCAATATCCTATTGTACCACCTATGAATTCAATACATATAAGGGATTTGTTATGTACATCCTCAAGAGGGATATGTGGAATACATCATGTACTTGATACATGGTTGGTGGAAGTTCTAGTCGATAGGCCACAACTCTAACATGATCAAGAATCTCAAAGGGGCCAATATACCTGGGACTTAGCTTTCCATTCTTCTTAAATCTCATGATCCCCTTCTATATAGATATACAGAGGAATACAACATCTATAACCTTAAACTCAAGGTCCCATTGATGATTGTCTATATAGACCTTTTGTTGACTTTGGTATGCCTTGATGTGATGTTGAATAGTTTTCTCATTTTCCACCATTTTTGGTCCAAGCATCTTAAGTTCACCGACTTCATCACAGAATGCGGGTGTTTTGTATATTTTCTGATAAAGTTCTTCATTTGGAGCCATTTGGATGTTCGATTGGAAAATTTTGTTGTAGGATAATTTGACCATTGGAATATTTTGGTCCCATCATCCCTTGAATTCCATAGAACACACTCCCAACATGTCTTCCAGTGTCTGAATATTCCGTTTAGATTGGCCATAATTTTCAGGATTATAAGCCGTACTAAAGTTCAGATTAGTTATTATAGAATGTTAGATACTTTTCCAGAACTTTGAGGTGAATCAAGGATCTATACTGTATACAATCGATAGTGTCACTCCATGCAACCTTAACACTTATATAATTTATATCCATTCAAGTTTTTCCAATGAGAATCCCTATCAAATTGAGATAAAGTGATTTGTCTTTGTAAGTTGATCCAAAACAACCCATATATCATTATTTCCTCTCGATGTCTTCAGAAGTCTGGTGACAAAGTCCATAGAGATGTCCTTCCAGTTCCATGTTGGTATAGTAGTGGTTTCATCATCCCCTTAGACTTTTTACTTTTAAGCTTCACTTATTGACACACCAGGCACTTTGATGTACATTCAGTGATCTGCTTCTTCATACTATCCCGCCAATAGTGCTCTCAGAGATCTCGATACGTCTTGGTTCTCCCTGGGTGAATAGAGAAGGTTGAGAAATGTGATTAATTTTGAATATCTTTATTTACTCCTAGGTTGTATGGTACACATATTCATGACCCAAATCTTATGACTCCATCCTTAAAAATCTTGAACTTAGAGGATTTCCTAATTCTAATAGCTTCCACCATTATCTGAATTTCCACATCATTCCTTTGAGAATCCTTTATTTTCCCCATAAGATATGGTTGACCAATAATTTGATAATGGATTGATGATTTTTCTTCCTTAATGATTCCCATGTCCATCCTTTATAGGTCTAATAAGATTAGATCTTTTTCAACTCTCATTATTGATAAAGATACATGATACTTTCTACTTAGAGCATCCATTGCCTTATTTTCCTTACAAGGATGGTAGTGAATTGAGCAGTCATAATTCTTAATTATCCCCAACCATATTCACTAGAACATTCTAAGCTCCTTATATGTGAATATATATTTGAGAATCTTATGATAAGTATACATCTCATACTTCTCCCCATATAGATAATGTCACTAGATTTTCAACATAAATATCATAACTGCTCACTCCATATCATGCATGGGATAGTTTCTCTCATTAATTTTCAACTGCCTTGAGGCATAGGCTATCAATTTATCATTTTTTATCATTAATAAACCTAATAACTTTGAATAATCTATGTACACCAAAAATAGTTCCCTGCTTATTGGTAGTGAGAGTACTGATGCAGTGACATGCCTCCTTTTCAACCCTTTAATGCAGTATTCACATTCACTGGTCCATAAAAACTTTACCCCTTTCTGAGTGAACTTGTTTAATGGGTTTGAAAATCATCAGAATTTTCCCAAAATTGTCGATAGTACCTAGATAAACCAAGAAATCTATGGATATCTATTCCAAATGTTGTCCTGGGACACTCATTGATTGCCTTTTTCTTGGAAGGGTCCACATATATTCCACTCCTGGGGATAACATGCCCCGAGAATGACACTTTCTTTATCCAAAACTCACATTTATTGTACTTTTCATAAATTTTCTCCCTTTTTAAGGTCTTTAGAATAATATTTAAATTTTCCTCATGTTCCTCCTAACTCTTGGATTATATGAAAATATCATCAAAAAAGACTACCACAAATTTTTCAAGGAAATATCTAAAGACTTTATTCATTAAATCCATGAAAAATGATGGGGAGTTAGTGAGTCTAAAGGTAATAACTATGAAATCAAAGTGTCTATAGCTCATTAAAAAGGTAGTCTTGGGAATATATTCCTTCCTCGCCATTAATTGGTGATATCCTGATCGAAAATCCACCTTATAGAATTAATTGGAACCACATATCTGATCAAAAAAGTCATCTATCTATGGAAATGGATACTTGTTCTTTATCGTGATTTTATTGAGCTCATGATATTCAATGTAGATGCACATTGATCCATCCTTCTTCTAGACAAAGAGGACTGGTGCACCCCATGGTGAAGTACTCAGGCATATAAAACCATTGTATAGATTATCCTTTAACTACTTATTTAGTTCTTCCATCTCAATGGTGGCCATTCTATAAGGTGTATTTGATATATATTGAGATCTAGGAATAATTTCAATTGATAACTCAACCTCTCGACCAGGAGGAAGACTAGAAATATCTTCAGGGAACACATCAGTGTAGTCCCTCACAATGGCCATGTCTTCAGGTATGATTTTATCCTTTTTATCAATCATTTGAGCAAGATATTCTTTCTCATAAGGAAATAATATCCATACTTGAGATGATGATTCGGAAGGAGATTCATCCTCCTCCTCACACTTGTATAGAATTGAATGATTCTTTGGGATGTGAAGAGTGGTCTACCTTTCTCAAAATTTTATATTGGATTTATGTAAAGATATCCAATCCATGCCCAAATTAGAATAAAAATATAACAAAGGGGGTATGATATAATTTTTGGGGATTTTTAGTCCACAAACATTAACCGGGGAGGAGTTATATAATTTGGATGCAATTATTGCCCCAATTTTTATTCTCATAGTTAACTAAACCTCTAAATTTTTAGTTAGTGATTGAATAGTTCTACTAAAATTATATGATATGAAAGAATGCATTGAACTAGAATCAAATAGTACATTCTCTATTTTTGAATGAATAACAATCATAACTTTGACCACATAATTTTCAGGATCCACCTCAGAAGTAGGGATAACATATTCTCTTCCTTTATTCTTTGGAGGTTATTGTTTATTTTCTCCAAAAACCCTTGGCTTTGGGCAATGTCTTGAGTTATTACCATGCTCCTTGCAGTTAAAAAACTGCACTATATGAAGATTGTTGATCTGAACATTTCTTTTGTTCTTCAAAATCAGTGGGATTATTCATATCCCTTCAGCATTTATTTTCTATATGCCACTCTCTTCCACATTTTAATTATGGTTCCCTTTAATCATCTTCTAGGATACATCTTCCCACACTCCTAACATGTGGTATGTAGGGTCTTCTTTCCATCATGGGATTTATCAACCATATTAAAATCCGTTTTCCACTTTTTTCACATAGCCCATGAGACTACTAAGACTCCATGATATCCATTTCAACCTTAAGGGAAAAAGAGAAAATCTCATTGTAGCTGTCAAAGTATCGAATCGCCAAATATTTTCATAGACTTAGCTTTAGTATGATAAAGAAGTGATCCACATCTCTTTTAGTGTTCATGATAAATCCAAAGGTGTATCTTGAAATCCTTGTGAAGTTTTCTTCGTATTCCCTAATAGACTCATCATCCTTCAACTTTAGTATGAGAAAAACCCTTTCCATATTAAGATGGAGGGTTTAGGAAAATAATTGTTGAAAATTATTTTTTTAAATCTTCCCATTACCTGGAATCAAGTTCCTCCTCAGACTTTGTGTTCTTGATCTATGACCACCACTAATCAGCTTCCCCATCAAAATGATAAACTGTCAGCACAAATTTCTCATCTTATGTGAACTAGAGGACATAGAATATATTCCCAATGGAGTTAATATATTTTTCTATGGGGATGGGATCATATTATCCACTAAACATGGGATTCATTTTCCACATAAAGGATTTTAACACAACTTTCTCCCACTTAGTAGAAGGAGGGTGTTACACCCAATTCAAGTTATTATTCATAAATTGATCTAGTTGAGAAAGTACTATCATGATATTTTGAGAACCCATTCCCATCATATTTGGAATATTATTAGGGAAATCATCACATTTCCTATTATATTAATTTTTGACATAGGTTCTCCAATTTCTATCTATTAACTAAGAAAAATATAGTGCAATTAGGAACTTCAATACTTATATAATAAGCATGTAAAAAAAAAACTTTGAACATAAAAGGCTAATCTTATATAGAAAAATTATATCCTAACTTGTGATTCCAAGGTTTCAATATAGGTTAAATAAGATCTATTTCCTAATATACACTCTTATGGGTATTTTTTTCTTAATAATAGTTCATAATGAGCTTATGAATTTACCAAATCATATCATAAGGGAGTGTTAAACTAGTTGCACATTAAGGTTCGTTGTCGTGTACCAGGTTTCCCGAGTCAGGCCCGAAACACCTTGATGGAGTTGATACTCCTAGGTAAATCTATACCAGAACCACGTCCACTTATAATATCCAAAGAGGGATGTATTTTCTTGATAAACCACTTACTTTATACTAATCAAAATATAGGGATGTTTTATCAAACTTAGTTTTATCCCTAAGTATTTCGCAATATTTTTCTAGTACTAATCCCAAAAATAACTAACTTTTTCTTATGATACCAATGATGGAGATCATATCCTTTTACACATATTATTACATGAATTTAATAATAATTAACCATCTAATTACAAGACAAGGATTATAAATTCTAGTGTCTTTGGAAGATTTGGTATATAATTAAACATCATGAAACAAAAATAAAAACATGTTTTATTTAATCTCCATAATTATCTCTTAACTTCCATTGATCTCATACATCTACATAGGATAACCTGGGTTATACAAGAACAAAATAGATGATCTAAAAAATCCAGTAAGGAAATAATCATAGGAATAAAACATAGCATATGGGTTAGAAGGCATGAAACGATGGCATAAAAGGTATAAAACATGAATAAACATAAGGAATAATAACATGAATAACATGGGAATATATAATAATGGAATCAGAGGAATATGTAAACAACATATAACATGACATAAACATGATTCAAGGCTATCTTCCAAGACATGGTGGACAAAGACCCATAAATGAATCAGGTTAACTCCCAATCCCAACCTGATGTCTCATGAGACTAAATGTTACCCAATGAATCAGAGTGATATCTGAGTGCAGCCATCATAATTTTTTCATGAATACGTGTTCCACATGATGTATAATATATAATGAATCAATCAAAAACATAAAGGTTATTCGTGGAAATAATTGGGTATCATGATCATGTCAAAAGGTAAAATATAAGGGAATATCATAATAGTGTCTATGGAAGAAAGGAGTTAAATCATAAATGGACATTTATAAGGTAAAATATGCATATATCATGATAATTTATGTCAAATTTAAATGAATAAATGTAAAAGAGTATTTAAGAAACATTATAAATAAATCATTTTAGTGCAGTTTAACGAAAATATTTAAGGTTCTTTAAAACGGATAATGAATAATAGTTTGTATAAAACTAGAAATGAACAAAGATAGTTTTTCATGATAAAATGAGTGATATTATAAAAATAATGGTGGATTAAAACTGATTATGGATGTTACTCAAAAATGGGTAATAAATTGGGAAGTTCCCTTTAATTTCCGAGTACAATTGAGAAGCGAACCTTATTAAAACATGTATATCCCAAAAAAATAAGGATGAAATGATATTGATACATGAGTTTGGAAAATATACATAGAATTTAGAAGAATTATATAAAAATAAATAAGATTTAAATTATATTAAAGAGGGAGAAAGCGTAACCCGAAGGAAAAATGGTAGTTTGGATAGAATCCCTTATTTTATGTTCAAAATGGTTCTACACTTGATCTTAAAATACTATATAATCATATTAAATCCATTAATTATTTAATTAATTAATAACTTTTAATACATTTATTTGATTTATTATATTTTTAATTAATTTTATTTATTTCCCTTTTGATGGGTTATGAGATTCAAGTTCATCGTCCAGGAGCATTTGTTTCCTTGGTTTTCATGATCGGTTTACTTATATACATGTATGAAAAATCAAGTAAAATAAGAATGGTTTTCTAGAATTGAAGTTATATGTTATTAATGAACACATATATGGTCAAATTAACTTATAAATAATTTGTTTTTGTGGTATAAATATGAATCACAAGATAAATAGTTAAAGATAATTGTTTGGATTATTTTGGGTGGTTTTCGCTCACAACGAACTTGTTATGTTTTAATATTTAACATCATATATATATAATGATTCAATGAAAATACATAGGCTATAATAAATATATAATAATTTTTTTAACCATAAATTTTTTTATGACCAGACTTAAAAGTGTTAATGGAAAATGATATTTTGTATTCCTTGAAGGCCATAAATTAATAACTTGCGAACAATGCTTTCATTTTTATAATAAAAAGGATATGATAGGGGTTTAATGGTGGATTATTCCATTAGAAAAATAAAATTACAGTATATGTGAGGTACCTAAGTTATCATACCATTTGGATGAGAGGAGGTGAGTAGAGAATAATAAAATAACTTGAAAATAAATTAAAAGAAAAGGAAAGAGGAATTCAGCTCATGAATTTCTCCTCCTTGAAAACCGCCTTAGGGAAAATATTTTGGTATTTTGATTAGAAAATTTTCTATTGGACATGGGGAGGGGATTGGGAAGTGTATTGGTCATAATTTTGACAAGGATCAAAACATAGAAGGTTTGAGGATAAGAGGTGGCAAGGGGTGGTATTTATAGTGGAGGAGAGGGGTGTTTTCTCATTATTTTATTCATTAGTTAATTAATTTGGCTCCAGACTATGAATAGTTTGAGAATTATGACCAAATATAATAAAAAAATGAATGGAAGTTTGATATTATGGTTATTATATTAGTGATGGCTTAAGTAATAGTGTATTTAACTTATAATGTATATATACTGTAAATTACTGTATTTTACTATTATCCAAAAATTCAACTATTTTAGAAAGATCCCCAAAAATCACCCTAACTATTTTTTGAAATGTTCAATTAAAAAATGGAATCCATTTTTTTAAAATAATTTTTTAAATTTGATAAATTTGATTTTTAATTAAAACCATCATTTACTTGGGAAATACTAATTTTCAAATTATAATTGATTTTATAACACTTTGAAAAATTAATTAAGGCCTCATAAAATTATCTTATAATCATAAGACAATAAAATATTAATTTATGAATACATTTTGTGGAAATAAATTTTCTTTTAAAATATTATATTAATTATAAAATATAAAATAAACACTTATGTTGTATAAAAATATCAACCCTTAATTAATAATTTCTAAAAAAATTATTTACTTATACTATGAAATAATTATATCATATTTTCATTTATAAGATGGATAAATTTTATTTATAATTTCTTGGATGAGGTTACTATTCTATTGGTCAGTATACTATTAATAAGGGTCACATTACTATTTCAAGGGTCATGTTATTATTCCTTTGTTATAGGTTCTTTAAATTCTTGAAATACCATTTATTTCATTCAATATTTATTTATAATGTTTATATTGTGTTTTTAATGTGATTTTATGTGATTATTCTATATGACCTAATTATAAAAAGGGAATTTCCATCGAAAAAATTTTGGTTCATTACACAATGGGCCCACATGTCCATCTCCCTTTCCTAAGTATCTTCCTAAACATTACCATGCTTCTGTGAAACTTGAACCAAAGACACATTCTTTCCCCAAAATACTTTCTCACAACAATCCATAATACAAATTGGATGCTCCTTAAAGTATGCATTATCCTCAAGATCAAAATAATCAATATCAATTGCATGTATGGGTCTAGGTGATACTTCCAAAGCTATGACCCATGAAAAACATTGTCCATACCACTGTAACACTATGGGAGAAACCATCGGTACCCCACCAGTATGATACTCTCCATAATCTCAAAAAAAAAATCTGCATACCTGAGATCCAACTTACCCTATTTCCAAATCTAACAATGACCCAACCTTGGAGACACACAAAGAAACACACGATCACCCATCTTAAACTCAAGGGATCACAGACATTGATCAATATATGACTTAATTCTACTATAAGTCATTGACATGTGCTTTCAAATCAACTAAACCTGTTATTCTGTCTCTTACACGAGACTCACTCCAAAAAACTATGATTCCCCTAAGTCCATCCAACATAACAGATGTCTACATAGCCTCCCATAGAGAACCTCATATAGTGCCATCTGAATCATTGCCTGGTAATTGTTGTTATAGGTGAACTCAACAAGCGCCAACTTATTTTCCCAAGATCCACCAAAATCAAGGATACATGCCATCAATATTTACTCTAGTACCTAAATAGTACGATCTGATTTCCCATCCATCTGTGGGTGGAAAACTCTACTAAAAAATATATGTATAGTAATTACCTTCTTCAACCCCGTCTAGAATCATGAATTAAATGTGAATCATGATCTGAAACTATAGTCTGCAGCACCCCATGCAACTACACTATCTTTCAAACATACAAATCCACCAACTGGTCAATGGTGAATGTCTATTGAATCCATAGAAAATGTGCCACCTTTGTCAAATGATCAACAAATACCCATATTACATCATTATTCTGAGGTGTCCTTGGAACACCCACCAAAAAATCCATCGTTATGTTATACCATTTAAACTATAGAATGAAAAAATGTTGATGTAAACCACCCAGGCACTGGTTTTTTTCCTTCACCTACTAAATGGTGTTGCATCACATTACAAAACATATGACCTCTTCCTCAATCCCTATCCACTAATATTGTCTACGAAGATTATAATACATTTTGGTCAAACCAAGATGCACCTCCCACTTTGATACATGAAACTCCCACATAAAATCTTCCCATAATCAATTAGGAATAGGTGTCTATGAACCTAAATGATCTAATAGCCATCAACAGTATAATCAGAAGTTGACTCCCCACCTTCAAGACTTTCCCTCAAAGCAAAAAACTCAAGATCCTCATACTACCTCTCCTTAATATAGCTCAGAAGGGTCGACTCAACTTCCAAGGATGAAAGGGTCATATGACCATTTCTATCCTGAACCTCTAGGTGCATCTCAGTACACAAAACCATCATCCTCCACTCAGAACTAGATTCCTGAACTACCCAGTTTTTAGTTTTTCAGCAAAAAGCATTTGCAACATAGTTCCCCTTTCCCGACATGTAAACCTATTCAAAATAAAATGATTAGATGTACTCAACCCATATTCACTGATGAAGATTCAAATAATTTTGGGAGAAGATATACTTAAGACTTTTTTTATCAGTATACATAGTAAACTGTTCTACCAACAAATAATTCCCCCTAACACTTTAAAGAATAATCCACCATGGACAGCTCAAGATTGTGTATAGGGTAATTGTTTTCATTGGGCCTCAAATGTCCTAACCCATACGCCACAAAATGATCATTATTCTCCAAAACCGCCCGAAGCCCAATATTGGGATCTTTACAAAACAAGGTATACTTCTCACCTAGCTCAGTTAAGATCAAAAGGGTTATAGTAGTTAGCCACATATTTAAATCCTGTAAAGCATTATCACCTTCCCCATACCATTAAAACTTGAGGACTTTATTTTTTTAAGCTCGAGAGTGGTTCTATAAAATGGGTAAAGTCTTTAAAAAACCACCAATAATATCCCACCAAACCTATAAAATTTCAGACATTGAAAACATTCTTGGGATTCTCCTAAGATACAAGAGCTTTCAATTTCTTTATTTCCAGAAATACACCTTCCTCAGATATGATGCGGCCCATGAAATTCACCATGTCAATCCATAAATGATACTTCGATATATTGGAGTATTACCTATTCTCTCTTAGTGTACTCAGAATGATGTCAGGATGTTTGGAATGATCTCCATGAGTCATGGAGTACAATAGGATTTTATCTACAAAGATAATTAAAAACAAATCTAGATACATGTGAAATATTCGATTCCTCAGGGCCTTAAACTCTATTGGTGAATTAGTCAAGCCAAACGACATCACGACAACCTCATACCACCAATACATGCTCCTGAAGGTAGTCTATGGTATATCTGATGGTCTCAACCGCAACTAATGATACACTAATCTTAATTAAATCTTAGAGTATAAAGAAGCACCACTCAACTAGTTATAAATATCATAAATTTGTGGAAGAGAGTATCAGTTTTTAACCGCTGTCCGATTCAACCTACGATAATAGACACATGATGCCAATTCCCTGATAGCCTTCTTGGAAAACAAAAATAGTGATCCCCATGTTTATGTAATTGGATTAATAAAACCCTTTTTATCCAGTTCCTCTGATCAAGTTTTAATTTCTTGGAGTTATTACAGTGGAATTAAATATGGTTGAATAGAAAATGGTTCTTCTCCTGGTAGAAACTCTATCTGGAACTCAACATTTATCTCTAGGGGAAACCCTGATATGTTCGCAGGAAACACATACTGAAACTGATCTACCACAGGAGGAAATGAAATATGATCCACTCCCCCATCATTAAGAACAAGCCAATCCACTTTGGTGGTGAGTTCATACAACTATTGACTAACTAGCCCAACACATCCTTCTCAGATTTCTCATGGTCCACAGTGAACATAATTATTCCCCTACAAGGATGTGAACATTACCTTATTGTGGTAACATTTAATATGGTCATGGTACAAAAATAGCCAATCCATTCCCAAGATGAGATCAAAACCTGACATATCCATCACAAACAAATCCCACAAGAAACTTTACCCTCTAACCTCAAGGGTACTATCCTTACATTGCTAGATATTTTCTTCTCACACCTTTAACGGTGTATCAATCAACAAAACCCCATGCATTTTATCCATTATAAGGACCAACACACACACAAATTGGGAAGATATAAAAGATTGTGATGCACTTGTATCAAATAAAGCACCAAAAAAAGTAACCTATAATAATCATACTTCGAACTATAGATGGTCCGTAATCACCACCTCCAAATGTAGGCTAAACTATATGAAGCTGACCTATCCCTCATCCCTTGGAATCGATTTGAGTTCCTCATTTTTCAAAACCCTGAGAATGAGGACACCCCTATCCTAGAACACCACATCCACTACCCTGACAAGTAGGGCTGCTAGAGCACCAACTACCTACCTTATATGGGGTAACCGACCCCCAAACTTTAATCTTCACTAGACTTGGGCATCCATCATCAACCAACTATCAAGGTTTCCTATAGAACCTCAACACAAGACCTTTCTTCTACTTGTAACTCAACTAGTGGTCGGGGACATTGACCTTGGAAGTGTCACGACCTACCTCACTAATAAAAGAAAACTTGATCACTTGCTTTAGAGGTTGGATCTCTTTTTTGGATACTCTATCCAGCATCAACCTAGTGAAAAAACTTGAAGTGGCTCTTCCTACTATCAAAATACGGACAACTAGATCGACCAATTGGAACTACATGTCCACACCAATGGACTCCTTGATATTTCCTTCTAAAATAAGAACCTGATCCACCACTTCGTCAAATGTAATTAAGAATAGTATATTCACCTAAGACTTGATCTCAGTTCTAAGTCCATCCTGGAATAGTTTTTCCATAATTTCCTCATCCCTCACCAAGGTTGGAACAATGTGTTGCAACTCATTAAAGTGGCTAGTATAATACATTATTGTCTTAGTTCCCAAATTCAAACTCATAAACTCTATAGACTTTTGATTCCTTAGGATCTAAAAATATAAATTTTTCAATTTTTTTTTTTTGAAAACCTTCCACTGCATACCCTCTATCTGTTTAGTCTGAACCAAGATATCCAACTAGTTTTTTTCCATCCCTCACAACATGTATGTTTCCAAATTGAATATCTTCTCAGGAGGAGTCTCTAAGTGATCAATAATCGTTTATATGAACTTTATAAATAACTCCAATTATGAATTTTTACCCTCTATAGAAAAATTTAGAAGCTTTGGCAGCTAAAACTCCCTAGTTAGCTCAAACATACTCGGTACAACCCGCCATGGGTCCCATTCTATAATCTGCATAAAATGAGAAAAGTTCTCATGGAACTTCTCTTCTCCTCTATTACCTTGGATCACAAAGGTTTCTTGCTCCAATTCTAGAGGATCATTCTAGACAATATCCTATTTTCACCCAATTGGAACACATCATCAGTTGGGAATTCCTCTATAATTATGAAAACACATATTAGAACACATAACATAAAACATCCATAGTTTGCACAAAAGAAGGCTCTCTAGTATCCATACATTACCCATTCTACATACACTATCCGCAAGAGACATTGTCACGTCTCTATCACCACCCTTATCCATCTCTACAATGGATCATGGTCAACATTGGGTAAACTAATTCACATAACTTTAAGCCTTTTCATTAAAAACCCTTTTTTAACTATTTTCACTTCCATAATTTAAATATTTCACTTCCAGGCATGTTCCCATCTTTACAAATTATCCCAACCAAAATTTTTAACCCATTTTAACATTTCATTAGGAAATTTTATTTAACTAATCTTTAATAATCCCTCCCTTTACAAATTTATATTATATTTATTAATCACTACTTCTTTCAATATTTCAAAGAAAATGAAATGAATTTTATCACTCATGTCTCACACATCTTCCCCATGTGTGCCTACTATGATGCATACCACCAATATCCCTAGGTTATTAAAATGATTCACAAATTCATAACCTCATACCATTATTAAAAAAAAATCATAAAATAGTCACAACGCAAAAAAAGTGTATCACCCACTGGTGAAATATTATCCCACCATAAAAACGCACATCAAGAAGAACAATCCCCCCTAGGAACTTTGGTTCCCCCTCATAGATGGGTTATATACTCCCATGCCTGATCTCATTTACAAGGAATGACACGTTATAGAATCCTATATACCTTTCCCAATTAATAAATCAAATGAAAAATATACCCATATAATACCCCTTTGTTACGTACCCATCCCATAAGCCACTAACTGGTGCCATAATCCGGGTCACCACATGATGTCAGGCATGTCTCCTCACACACCAAAGGCTGCCGACTATAAGTGAGGGTCAAATATATCAAGTGGGGAGGCTATACCCTATTTATTAGAGTAAAACACAATAGATAAAGTACTAAATAAATTATCATATAAGAAATAAACAATAAACATGCATTACCAAACACTTTTCCCAAAATTGGGTACAAGACCACAACCAAACAGTAAAGATTTTATGTAATGTCATACAGATCCATGTGTAAGGAAAAAAGAAAATAAAGAAAGAAATATAAAAAATAAGTCCTGACTCCAGGTCTTTACCCCTTGTTCATGCACATCCAATGACCAAATAAGTCATCTAGTATAGGGCCTTTGAACTTATCCAGACCTGCAGGCATGAGGTCTGCTTGGGTACCTGATGGTAGCTTGAGTAGGGTGTGAGTACAACTCAGTAGGACACCTGATTAGTCACTGAAAGTGGATAATATTCAATGTTAATATCTTAATATTAATGTGTTTCAAAGTTAATAAACATCAATTTTAGTCCAATTCAGAAATTGAACTTCATTTCCCATCTTTTTGCAATTCATGCTTTAAGTGTCAATTTCATCCCACTCAATAAATTACTTGTGAAAAATACATTGTTCATAATTTTAATTTTATACTTTGTTATATGATTCATTACTTTATTTGGAACATTTTGTCTTTTAAGTCCTATGGATTAATCCCAAGGGAAGATGGATATTTTTGTGCCTGAATGCAGAAATTTTCTGGAAAAAGCATAATGGGCCTAAGGTCCATCAAACAAATGTGGGGCCCAGAAACAATCCCAATGAAGCTCAAATTTTTAAATTACAAATATAAAAATATTAGGATCATTTTATTAAACTGTGGCCAGAGAAAATTCTGAATTTTTGATGATGATAAAGGGATCTGAAATTGAGATTTAAATGGTGGGCCTGACATTAATGCACATAAAGTCATCCCACCATTTAGACCATAACATCAAACCCGATATACCAAATTTCCTAAAATTTTTACATATCATAGAGTACATATGGAAGAGAATATTTTTCCTCTACGACCCCTCTGGATTCGTCCTTATTCAATTACAAAGTCACACATCAAAACAGTGGATGAATCTGGCTATTTTTTTGGTCAACTTTGTAACTTCAATTTATTTTTGATTATTCACCCTCCTTTTGACTCTCTTAATTTTTGGGGGGTAAATTTATTATTGGGGGGTGAACATGAGGCTCATAATATGCCTATATAAGGAGCTGGTGGTGAAGGGAATAATCATCTCATATTTTTCTTATCATCTTTTGAGTTTTACTTTCATTGTAATATTGTTTTGCCAAATTACCTTTGTAACGTTCTTATTTCTCATGTAAGTTGTTTGAATCACCTTAGTTTTAAATAAAAGTTCTTATTATTATTTTTTCTTCTTCTTCTTTTCGCATTGATACCATTTCCGCAAGGTGTGATCTTATTCACACCAACACTTGTGAATTTATTCACACAACGGTGGAGTGATCGCTTCATTGTTTTATTTTTCTTCTTCAATCCCACTTCTTTAAGTCGACTTCCATCTTCCATTTATTGAATAGCATAAATGGAGGGCTGAACCATTATGGGTTGATCCTAGGGAGTTTCATGAGGTGGATTGTATGTTATTTAATGTGATTAAATTCATAATCATTTCATTATTTTAAGACTTCCATTTGATGATTTATTTTCTTCTTCGTCTTTGCCAGCTTTAACAATGACAAATTTCAAGTGCTAGTGCGATCCAATTCCTTGTAGTGGTCATTAAATTGATCCAACAAGTGAATTGGTGATTAGACTTGGAATTCTGTAGGTATTAAATTGGTGAATGATGTTGTGGAATTATATCATTTTGTGGATATGTCTTGAATTAGTGAAACGAACGTTATAAGAAAATAAATATTTCAAATATAACCCTAGTAACAACTTAGGATCAACTCATCTCAATTAATTGTTTTAGACTAAGTAATTGTATGTTTTAATTTATTTTATTTAAATTAAATCAGTCGTTATTAAATCAAATCAATCCAAATAGTTTGTCACTCCATAGCCAAATCCTTCCAAAATCAGAGTGTCTCTAGGTTTCTTCTTTGGTCCATGTGGATTCGACCCCTACATGTACTACAACAACCGCATACCTGTAGGGTAAATTTGGGTGAAACCAAATTTTGGCACCATTTCCAGGGACCCAAGTAAGTACCTTAGACACTCATCTTCTTTTCTCACCTCAAATTCTCTATTCTCACCCTAATTTCTCTTCTCTATTCCCCTTTCTGTTTCTATGTGTCCAATGAATCCCAAAACCAATTTTCAATCAACTCTAATGGATTATATTCAACAATACCCATTGATAGACCAAGGCTATAATCAACTAGAAAATCAATATTTGGAATCACCTCACTTGGGGAATTTCATTGAACAAACCTTGGTTGAATACACCACACCAGATGAGATGTACAATCAATGGGATGTTGACTGTTTAAAGGATCAATTTCCATATCTCTTGAGGATTATTGGAGAGATCAAACTTAATGAAGTCCATGATGTCCAAACATCTGTCAATCCTAATTCTGAAAAAATTCTTGAACATTTGTGTGAGAAAATGGTTAAAATGAATTTAGAAGTTTCATCATTGAGATTAGAAATACAAAGCATTGAGACTTATAAAGAACCCATTCCCACACAGGATGTCCCTTCCTCGTCACTGATAGAAGAATATTTTATCCCAAAAACCACTCATGAATTTAAAAAGGAACTAACCTTTGGATATGGGATAACTGAAGAAGATAAACAAAATGATTAAGGGTCTTTAAATCATGCAGAAATTTATTTTTTGGACTCAAAAGAGGAAAATTTGACATCATGGATTGAGTTTCCTGAATATAACTCCATTGATAAATTTTTAGATGTGCCAATAATTTAACCATTAAGAGAATTCACAAAAATCAAATCCATACCCATTCTTGATATTCAACTGGATAATTTTTGGGATGAATCTTATTTTCAAAATGAACCAATTATTTCTAAATGTTTTGGAGAAGAAATTGATTTTGATTTAATTTGTCAATATCCTTTAGGAAATTTCAATGAACCCGAGCTCAGAATTATTTTACATTCTTCCCAACTCATGAATCCTACCATAGGAGATAAGAAAGACCTTTTAGTTATTGTTTATTCTTCAAAAGAAACCAATAATGTTGGAATGGTCAATGATGTCTTAGGAAAGACTAGAAATTCAACTGAATCAACCATTACCGAAATTCCTTGGACTCTCACACTCATTGTTAAGCATGATATTTCACATGGAAAAAATTCTAAAAAATTAATTGATCTAAATCTTATTGAGGTTGATAAAAATGGGGTTCTAAAAATATTGAAAGTTGGAATTGGATAAGTTGGGGGTACAAGTCGAGCTAACGATGTTAAATAAAAGCACTGCATGTCACGTGGCGTGATCTCTGAGTAATACCTTACCTAGAAATTAAAAAGAAGACAATGTATCATCAATTTATTTTTTTTTATTTTTTTTAGGTTAAAAAAATAATATATATATATATATATAATAAAAAATTAAAAGGACATGTCATAGGTTGGGGGGAAAATCCCATCACTGCCATCCAAGCCGCTGAGACTCGGATCCAGGATTGAAGGGAGATTGTGGTACGCGCTATCATCATCAACCACCAGGTGGCTTCATTCCATGATTATCATTTTTAATTTCCTATTTTAACATCTCCACTATACCCCCCTTCTATGTTTTCTTTATACACTGGGACAATTTTATTATATGTTGGGGGGAGATGAAATAAAAAATTATTTTTTTAATAAGAACATGTATGGAAAGAAATATTCCATTAACCTTGAACATGATAACACACATCTAAAACTCCGAAATTGGATATCAAATAATTTTGCATGCCTTGATTCTGATTTTAATGCAAGTTTATGTTCAAGAGAATAGTTTTTGGAAAGTGTCATTTTCTGATGTGATTTTTAAAAGATTACATTTCATCCTCTTAATAAAAATTCCAAAACGTACGTCTACTAGATATTGGGTGTAAATTTTAGTTCTTTGGTCCCTTTAATTATAGAATAGGGTTCTGGGGTCACTTTTAGTTTAATTTGAGTATCCAAAAAAAAGAAAACAAAAAAAATAATTTGAAAAAAAATAATGACCACATAGAGAATTTTTTTGTCCAAATGCGTGATGTTCGACACTTGGGGATCGTGACTCCATAGTTGTATTGACCAGAGTTAGGCTTTATATCTCTATTTTAGAGTATGTAATTGACAATATGTGTGGCGTCCGACACTTGGGGATCGTGACTCCATAGTTGTCTTCCGAGAGTTTGTCTTTTCATATCTATTGTGGTTAAAAAAATAAAAAATAACAAAAAAAATAAAAATAAAAAAATGGATACTCATATTAAGTTTTAATGTGATTCCCACCTAGTGCTTCCATTTTTACCACTTGAATAATAAAATTTCCCCATATCTTTTTTGATGCACAACACATTATCATGGTTAATTAAAATTGGATAAAATGTGGCGATGAATCTGAACAAAGAAATGGGCTTGGGATTGAGATATGCTTATGGACGTAGCTTGTTTTAAATGATTTTTATGGGTTTCATAATTTTATTGGTATGAGGTCTTGGGGTGAGCAATATGTATTAAATTGTTTTTGGAAAAGGGGATTCAAATTTCATATTTGTAATTTATTTTGCTCGGGACTAGAAAAACTAAAGTTGGGGGGTTTTATTAGTCACTTAAAGTGGCTAATATTCAATTTTAACATCTTAATATTAATTTGTTTTTAAGTTCATAAACATCAATTTTAGTCCAATTCAGAAATTGAACATCATTTCCCATCATTGTGCAATTCATGCTTTAAGTGTCAATTTGGGCCCACTCAAAACATTACTTGTGAAAAATACATTGTTCATCATTTTAAATTTATATTTTGGTATATTATTCATCACTTTATTTGGAACATTTTATCTTTTAGGTCTGATGGATTAATCCCAAGGGAAGATAAATTTTTTAGCGCTTGAATCCAGAAAGTTTCTGGAAAAAGCATTGTGGGCCTAAGGCCCATAAAACAAATGTGGGGCCCACAAACCAAGGCCAATGAAGCTCAAATTTTTAAATTAGAAATATAAAAATATGAGGATCATTTTATTCAACTTTTTTAAGAGCTAATTCCTAATTTTTCATGATGATAAAGGGATCTGAATTTGAGATTTAAATGGTGGGCCCGACATTAATGCACATAAAGTCGTCCCACCATTTAGACCATAACATCCAAACGGTTGTTCCAAATTTCCTGAAATATTTACATATCATAGAGTACATATGGAAAAGAATATTATCTTCTATGACCCCTCCAGATTCGGCTTTCTTCAATTACAAAGGCACACGTCAAAACGGTGGACGAATCTGGATGGTTTTTTGGTCAACTTTGTAACGTCAATTTCCTTTTGATTATTCACCCTCCTTTTGACTCTCTTAATTGTTGGGGGGTAAATTGATTGTTGGGGGAGTGGACCTAAGGCTTCTAATATGCCTATATAAGGATCTTTTGGTGAAGGGAATAATCATCTCATATTTTTCTTATCATCTTTTGAGTTTTACTTTTATTGTAATATTGTTATGCCAAATTGCCTTGATAACATTCTTTTTTCTCATGTAAGTTGTTTGAATCACCTTAGTTTTCAATAAAATTTCTTCTTCTTATTTTTTTGTTCTTCTTCTTTTCACATTGATACAGTTTCCCCAAGGTGTGATCTTATTCACACCAGCACTTGTGAATTTATTCACACAACGGTGGAGTGATCGTTTCATTGTTTTATTTTTCTTCTTCAATCCCACTTCTTTAAGTCAGCTTCCCGCTTCCATTTATTAAATAACATAAATGGAGGGATTACCCCTTATGGGTTGATCCTAGGGAGTTTCATGGGGTGGATTGGATGTTATTTAATGTGATTAAATTCATAATCATTTCATTATTTTAAGACTTCCATTTGATGATTTATTTTCTTCTTCGTCTTCTCCAACTTTAACAATGACACATTTCAAGTGCTAGTGCGATCCAATTCCTTGGAGTGATCATTAAATTGATCCTACAAGTGCATTGGTTATTATCCTTTTAATTGTGTAGGGATTAAATTATTGAATGATGTTGTGGAATTATATCATTTTGTGGATACGTCTTGAATTAGTGAAACGAACATTATAAGAAAATAAATACATCCAATCTAACCCTAGTAACAACTTAGGATCAACTCATATCCATTAATTGTTTTAGACTAAGTAATTGTATGTTTTAATTTATTTTCTTTAAATTAAATCATTAGTTATCCTATCAAATAAATCCAAATATTTGGCCACTCCATAGCCAAATCCTGCCAAAATCAGAGTGTCTCTAGGTTTCTTCTTCGGTCCCTGTGGATTCGACACCTACCTGTACTACAACAACCGCATACCTGTAGGGTAAATTTGGGCGCAACCACAACCAAAAACAATGTCTACAAAATATCTAGTCTAAACAGATAGTGTATGCATGTACTAAATTAATAAAAGGATAAAAAAGATAGACCGGGTGAAATTAGTTAACAATGTTCACTTAAACCATTTTTATCATTTGTTCTCTGGTTTAGACATTTAAATCAACTACACTATGGATCATAACAAACAAATACTATGCATAAGGGGATAAGTCAGGTTTTATATCTCACTTGGGAAAAAATTTCACAAATAATTTCACCACACTTACCTAGGTGCCTTAGTCTAGGTAGTCTCATCCAATACAACTGTTAGGGGAAAGAGCCTCATTTTGATTCCTTAACCCAAGCATTCTAGTGGCGGGGTTTGGATCCTCAGTCCTACCTGACCCATGCATGTAGAACCTCAATTCAATACCCCCCATACCACCAATACATGTTCACATGCTTCCTTAACCACAACAAATTACCAATCATGAACTAATATCGTTTAACACATTCATCATTTATAAAAAAAATACATTCAACCCATAATACATCATTATTTCTTAGCATGTTGAAACATTATCATTTACATTAATTATCCTAATTAACCCATCTATCATTTACAAATGATATCTCATTTAACCCATTAACATTCTACTAAACAACCCCCTACCATTTTAACAATTAAACATAAATACTGTTAGATTCATTCCATAAGCCAAACTAGCATGCCAACCATTCTTAAAGTGTTATACGTAAATATAATTTTATTTTTACACTTAATATTTCAATTTACATGTTCAAGGAGAGTAAAACCCCATGGGAGGCTCCTAATATGGTCAAATTAACATCGATGCAACCCATAAGGTTCATGATGGGTTTAATTAAAGATTTACACAATAAAATTATCCTTTATACCAAGTAAAACAAAAAGATAAATGAAAAGACACAAAATCACAAA
Source organism: Viscum album (assembly GCA_963277665.1). Lineage (NCBI taxonomy): Eukaryota > Viridiplantae > Streptophyta > Magnoliopsida > Santalales > Viscaceae > Viscum > Viscum album. The sequence continues at coordinate 353,205,946 of OY728123.1, forward strand.
CAAATACTCATAAATAATCAATTACATTATGGGATATTAATTATACACCACCGAACTCAATTCCAAAGTTGAATGCTCACATAAAATTTTCCTTTGATTCTGATTCGAATGCCCCTTGAAACCCCATTATAATATCCTCTATAAAAAAGAGGGGTTTATTCATCAAAAAAGGAGAATGGCTACATAGTCCCTAATACAAAAAAGGGAAGGGAGAGGAGTTTTAGACTCACCAGAAGCTTTGATCCACACCCAATGATGCTCCAAATGGCTTAGAAATGAAAGAGACTAACCCTTGGGAAGTTTGGGGTGATTTCGTTCATCATTGGGGATATTAGGGATGAATAGAGGAAAATACTAAGTTAGAACAATTAATTACCAAGAGGAAAAAATGGTAAAAATCTACTTTTTAAAGGTCACATGGTTTTTCTACATGGTTGGTCAAACCATACACCAACATTGCACCACCATCTATCCAAGAGGGGGATAGGACGCATAACTACTTGGGGATCTTGTATAGTTAGAAAAACCATGTGATGACCATTCATGATGGCTTTATCTAAGCCCATATAGTTTTTTCTACCCACTTGAATAGTTTCTTTAAATCATTCAACCCACCACAAGGTAATCATGATTAGGGTGCATGGTTAATACTAACTATGCACCAATCATGCAACATGAAATTGATGGACCTTTATCTTTTCATTCATGTACCGAACCCCCAATACACCCCAAGCCTCCACATAGACTTGAAAAACATTACATTAACCCTATTAAAGGTATTTAAACCCAAAAATTAATAGGAAATTACCTCCATAATTTATGAAATCTAACAATATGTAAGGTCTATATTTTAAATACAAAATCCATATGAAGTTTGGATAGAATAAATAGTAAAGTATCTCATCAATATAGCACCACGGGGTAAAAAACTTTGTTAATTTTGGTCTTAGTAAATTATGATACCCCCACCTAAGTGATTGATGACATATCAAGTGTACATTCAAACCACAAGGGAGAGTAAGTTCAAGGACTATAAATGGATACATATGGACTAGTGCCTCCCCATCACATATAAAAATGTTTAGTTAATTTTTTAGAATAAATCCATTGATGGGTTGATAAAAACCATACTAACATGCTTTTAATAGCCTTACCATATTAATTTCTAGGTTTCTATGTGATATCATCATCACACATTCAAAAATTTCATTTGAGAAATTTCAAAAAACACAAGAAGTTCATCAATCATGAAATAATGTCCCTAAAACCATTTTCACATGCCTTTATATTTCAATTTAAAACCATTGTCAAGGAAATGTTCTAAAAATATTTTCATCATTCAAAAAAATCTCGTGGAACCATAAAGTTATTCAAAAAACAATTAATAAAAACCATTAAGACATGGGTAATCATCAAAATTTTATATATAAAAGATAACTTATGAAACTAACTATCTAAACTATCACATTTTAAAGAAAACAAAATCAATCTAAGAAAACTCGAATTGTATTTCCCTCTCCATTGAATGACTTATAAAAATTTCCATTCATATCCAAAACCATAGATCTAGTCATACCAATTTAGATATATCATTCCTTTCAAGTAGAGAAGAATATATCAATAAGTGTGATGAAGAATAGTTTAACAACTAACACATAAATTTAATTCTCATGATCCACCAACCTTATAATCAAAAGAATCACTCTCTAGAGAGGAGTAAATCACCAAATTAATCAAGGGTGATACATAGGTTTGAGAACCTATGACACATGAGAAATAATGATGTGTTTAAATATAAATTTGGATAAAAATATTAATTTTTGAATTATTATAATATGTCAACACAGTTTGGTCACACTGTTAGAAAATATTTGTGTCAACCATGTGTCGTTTACGACCTCTTAGGAGACTCATATGGTTTGGTCATATATTTAGATAAACACTACACTGACAATGAAAAGAACCATTATCCCAAGATGCATTATTTTCTAGAGTAGGCCACATGGTTTTCCTAAACTATATGCTACCCACGCACCCCCTCCTGGGAACCACAACTAGCTACACAGTTTCCTAATAAACCCACAAAGTTACTAATAACTATGAATCAACCATGAATCATCCTAAACACTACAAAAGGATCCAAAAAACTTCCTAAAATGACCTAATAAAATATAGTAATAAAAATAAGTTATAAAGAAAGGTCATAAGAACCTAAAAGTGAAATTGTTGTGTGATGGTTAGGGTAACAATTCTTTTACAAGTGAAATATCCAAAGATATATTCATTCCTAGTGTAATGTTTATCATTCGCTATAAAGGTTCTAGATCCCCTTCAGAGTAAATGGATCCTAAATAAATATTATGGGATCCTATGTTTGTTGTAATCTCCCATAGGTATGAAGATTTTGTTTTCTACTTTTGTGATCATCATCAAACATATACCCTCAAAAAAGAAGAAAATTGAGCCTACCACACACATAATATATGTTTTCTATGTTTTGAAGATCATTTCATGTTTTAATTCCTTAAAGTTAGATCAATTTAGGTTTGGGGTTTTTATTATTCTAATAATTTTGATATAATGATCCTCTAAAACCAATTAGTGATATCAGAGAAAATAATAAAGATTTTTATGATTCCCAAGAACACTCATATGTGTGTAGTGAAAATGAGTGGATCTTTTCCTAGGGGATCCATTACTGATGAATAGAGTTTCGTATCCCAAGTTTTGGGGTAATGGAGTGCATTGATAAGTTCTTATGGATTTTACATTGGATGTTTTTATATGAGGGAATGTGTTCCCACCCATTAGTGGTATAAAAGCCACACTCTTTAAAGAATCAAAAATATGATTCAATGGATTTCAAAGAAAATTTACTATCACCAATACATATTTTCCCATGTTTCTACATTGTAACCATAAAAAATATAAATAACTTGATCACCATGTCGTATTTCATGGCATAGTGGATCCTCAAAAGAAATTCTCCAAGCACCATGGAATGCATCGTGGAATGAACTATTTGTTCATTGATGAAGACATGGCGGGGATTATGTCCTTTTAAAACCCTAGAAACATTTAAATCATACCTCTTGAAATAAAGTGATACAATAATTATATACTAATGAAGATTAATCTAAAAAATATAAATAAAATAAATAGTTGTACACAATTATGTACAGTGGTCCGAGGCCCAGAGATCACCTAGTCCACTCCACAAACACTCTCTCCACAAGATTCGTGATTTCCACTAATTTGATACTACTATTTGGGGACCTCTAAAAATGAATACAATAATATACTACTTGGTAAAAGGATTATATAGGGCCTTCATTTTCTATTAAATGGAACCTCAATAGCATAGTCCAAGAATCTAACACTCTTCCATTACTAAGTACAGGCATTCAATACTTAAAAGAAATGAAAATTTATACAGTTTTTAATACATTTTTCATATCATAGTCATAATAAAAATTGGTACGTGATTGTATGTTCATTTTTATAGAATAAATATTTAAGTACGCATAGTTACAAATTGATCCTCATTGTGTATGATCTTCAATGAGTGAAGCAATGAAATAATAATAATACAATTATTTTTCACATAAAGAGTTTCACTATTATATCATATATCATCTCCATCATCTTCAATCTCTATTTATAATAAAAAAAGTCAAGTTTTTTATAGACTTCATCTATATCTAAAAATAATTTTAAGATTATTGAGTTGAAGGGCTTCCATAATTCTCTCCATAAGTATATAATCACAGTTAAATAATTCTCGAAATAAATTCTAAAGAAAATTTAATCCGATAATAATAATATTTGAGAATTAAAATATTCCATTAATACTTCAAGGTAATCTTAAAAATTATATACAAGATAAAATCCATTCAAATAATACTTAATTATTTCCATAAAAATCAACATTAAATTTTTTATAAAAATATTTATTTGAAATTAAAATATTTGAATTCAATTTAAAATTACCTTAAACATCTCCTTGAATGATTATCTAATAAATCCATAACTAAGCCACTATAAATCATATAGATATTAAATTTTAAAATTGGAATATAGTTTTTAAATAATCTAGATATATTTTCACTTAATTTTTCACATTAAATTTTGTAGAAAAAATATCATAAAACTTCTCCTCATAAATGAAAAATATCATAACCTCCATATTTTAACATTACTAATTTTTTTATTCTGATTAATAGTGTATATTAATATTTGGTTTTTCTCAAGAATAATATAAATTTTGGGTTTTCAGTTCATCTATGTTTAGCGGTATCTACTTTCATGATGAATCCCAATACTGTTCAACGTATCTGTTCATCTCAAGCATATAGGCATGGAATAATGAATACATACATGATTTCTTATACATTTTCCCATTTCAATTTGAATTTCTTGCTTCTAAGTTTACTTCATCAATGTTTGAGTTCTTGGTATAACAAATATTCTAGGAAGAAAGAAAGGTGATCATGGTGTATAGCTCATGCATGAAAATTTACATCTTAAAGAACTACATTTTATCTTCTCAATTCATAATGAATACCAGTGAAATATTCTATCCATGTTCCCAACATCTTCTTATGATCACATATGCATGAAAATATCTTTTAAAAGTTTCAACAAAGAAAAACCTTTCTCTAGTTCAAATTCTCTCCATATAGAGTTGCAATAATATGACAAGATAATAAAATAATTATAATTACATATTCTTCATGTAGCTTTAAACATGATTCCAACAGTTCCATTCAATTTCACAAGTCCATATAATTCATATAGTAGAGAGTACAACTATTATTGACATAAGGTTCTTCAATGATATTATGAATTTTTGGTTCCCAATATGTCGTTCGTTAATAAAATATAGTTCCTGGACATTTGGTTTATCACCAACACAAGGTTCCCGAATGTTTATTTGATCACCAAAATGGGGTTCCCAGATGTTCGGCTCATCACAAATGTGGGTTTCCCAAATTAAAGGATGATTACCAATATGTGGTGCCAAATTCAATGTTGGTGACTAATATAGGGATCATTTCCTTTGCAAAAAAATATAATTTTTACACAAATAAATGATTCTGATGATATCTAAACTTTTAAAATTCCTCAATATAATAGTGAGAGTGACAATATAATAATACAGAAAAAAAGAAAAGAAAATATTAAATTATCAAGAACAATAATAATAAATATTAACAATGAATAACTAATTAATAATGAAAAATAATAATAAATGAAAGTAATAGAGAGTAAGTTGAGTAATTGTAAAAATATAAAAAATGTAGGTTTTAGTAATCATTAAAATATAAATAAATTCACAAGGATCCACTCAATATGAACTTAACATGGTGATAATCACAATTTACCATTGTGGGAGTGGACTACAACCCTCTAAACTCAAACCTCCACAAGACCATGGCATTTTGTCTAGGTGTTTTACCGTGTTCCTAGGTTGGTTCCAAGATGAAGTATGAATCTCCAAAATGGGAACCATTTAAGGACCACGACATATTGTTAGTTGGAGTGGATAACTCAATAGAGGGGCTAATTGAGTTTCCAATAAAATGCCTTTTTAAAAACAATTTAAAAAGTAAATCCCCTAATTTAGTAAAATCACCTAGTTAATTAAAACTATAAAAATTTATAATTTCAATTTTCAAATAGCTTTTCAAAAGAAGGATCAAGGATTAGTTAAAATAACATTGAATGTAATATAAATTTTGAAACAAATTTACTTAACCAAACACTATATATATATATAATTGAGATTATTTACAAATGTAATTTTTTTCATAAACAACTGAAAGAAATAGTCTTTGAGATAAATAATGAAAAAAATTAGATAAAGTACACTAAGGGAATTTAACAAGAGGTTTGGTATCTAGTAAATAATTAATCCCCTGTACTTGGAAATCACCTACTGGCAAGTAGTTTATTGTAAAATAAACTAATCCACAACCTAAATTGAATTTTAAAAACAGAAAAACACAAGGTTGTCCATGAACAAAGCCACATCCAAAAGTATGTATGGGATAAAAGAAGCATAAGACATAGCCAAAGTCTTCTATAATTATTCAAGGGAATATAAATGAATAAAATAGAGAGTTTGTGTCAATAACTCTCTATATTTTTACAGTAAATGGTGTGTATAGATAAATAGACAAAAACAACACACATCGTGAATATAAAACATAAACTAGAAGAGAATGATTTTAAAGATGAGGAAAAGTAGCACTAGTTAGTCAAAATAACTGTTTTTATTCTGCGGTCTTTGTTACTATATTTGTAAGTACTTTAGAAATGTTTCTCAAAAGTTAACATAAAATTGGGGGTTATGGAAGTCTGAATAATATTTAAACTTTTATTATGTAAAGTAAAGGGATCTTCCACTAAAATGTTTCTCTAATTCCACTTGTTTCAATCATGTGAGATATTGTCCATAAATGTGCAAATATATCTTGATTTCACTAAGTCTTTTCACATGGTTAACCTTCACTAAATATATATCATTATAGGAAATCCAATTATCCATTGGAAACTAATATTAGAAAAATAAGGACCTCATACTGATCAACAAATCCAAAAAATTGTGAATTTGCCTTTAATGCATCCATGGAGTCGTTTAGGAATAATAATCATTAAATCCATATTCTTATGAATACATTTAAAACCTTAAACTAGACATTGGAGATTTAAAAATTCTCCAAGAGATTGATATAGTTGATTATTCATGTAGGCATTTTACAGAGGAATACCACGTAACTAGTTTATTCACAGAGATGATTACTCTATAGGGGATCTCATCATCATAGGTGATTTACTCATAGGATAATCTGAAACATAAATTAATGGCCATGTAGGCCTTTGGTAGTAGATTCCCTGATGGAAACATATTGAGTGGAAGATACTTTGAAATTAGCAACACCATGGTGGTAGTAGTAAAATAGTCAATGAACTGATAGTATATTTGTATGGAATTCGATACTTAGTGGTATATCCAACTATATCTTTCCTTAAATGATGGTAACACAATATAACTAATGGTAGATCAATACTTAGCTAAATTTTTACAATTTAGACAGAATATAATTTATTATAATAAAATATTAAACTCATTAGAAACATAACAAGAATGATTTGGGATAAATAAAATAAGATGGTACTAACAATACCCCCCTTTTGATATCAAAAAATCATGGTATTTATAAAAAAATTAAATGTTTTAAGATATGGAAAACATATTAATAAAGGAAAGTATTCTTATCTTATAAATTCAATACTACTCCCACTTTTGGGATAATGAAAAAGTAAATAGAAAATGATATAAAATAAGAGACATACCGATGAATAGAAAATCATTTTCATTAGAGTGAAATTCAGGAGACCACATAAAAAATGAATTACAAGATATAAATTGATTTCAAGTCAAAAACCCAATCCCTATAAGAGGTATAATCAGAATATAAAGAACCATCCTTTCTAAAAGAGTTAGGATCCACTATCTACTTTCCTTTTCCAATAGAAGGAGAAACATAAGAGGAGGAAGGTGGATATAGAGTTAAAGGAGGTTGAAAGTCAATTCCAGGATCTTCCATGTGTATAATATATCTCTTATATTCAATAGGAGTGAGGCTAAATGGTCTCACAACAATATAGGTAGTATGGACAGGTATAAATTTTGGTGTAGAAATAGATCCAGTTAAGGTAATAGCCGGATAAATATCTTTAGGATAAATCATGATTGTCCTGGTAGTATATAGAAAAGGTTCCATAAACTATACAAACTTTGTAATCACACGCCCCCATGCTCCATTTAGTTGAAGAAATCGACATTTTCTTCCATGAAAAGATTGAGAAGAGGTGTTAATGTCTTCAACTTGGTTATGTGCTCCTTGAAGGCCCTAGTCACAAGAGGTATCCTTATACTCTCATCTAGGAATTTAAAATGAAAATTGATCTCATGAGTGTTATAAATATTCAAGATATAATATTTAATATCCTTATAAATAGTCTCTCGATCACTTATTTCTTTATTTAAACCTTCCCATAATAACTTATAAATATGATCACCATGAGATCTGATCTAGAAAAGTTCATCCTGGTGAGAAGAAGAAAGACCATATATCACAACATGAGGATCCTCTCTGAATATGGATCTAATAAAATCTACATCCACTAAATATAGAGAATGATTATGTGGAGCTCTGGAAGAAGATGCTCCAGGACTAGAGTAACTCTCTAGTATCTCCAAGAGATACATCTACCTCATAGTAAAGCTAGCACTCATATCCTCCATGGTTCTCTGAATGATATTCATTTTCTATGTCATATTATTACTTTAAATTTCCCATTCTTTCATTTTTCATAATCATAATTGGATGGAAGTGAGAATTAACCAATGAGAATATTCAATGGGTATCAGTTTCGTTGATTTTGGTTTCTTGAGGAGGTAAAGATCTAAGCATCCCACTAAGATATGATAACATGTTATACCTAAAGGAATCCAATTAATCTCTAGTCACATATCTATAAATAGAAGGATAATAATTATAAGGAGGATAATAATTCCTATACTAGCAAGGAAACACAACATCATCTATTCCACTATCAATAGTAAGTATCTGTTAACTAAATGCCTTTAATTGTTTTGCCTCATCAATACTATCTACTAATGATCTATTAGGACCCCACAACTAAACTAAAATGGAAGGTCCACAATGATTTTTTGGATTTACGTGGTCATTATCATCACCATTATCCACTAAATTCGAGTATTCCAAACCACTGTGAGTAGATCTTCGATATTTCTGCCCCTTATTAGGTTCTCTATCCTCAGATTTTTCAGAGGTAACTGCCTAAAATGATTGGTAGAAGCTTGAGAATATAGATCATCTCTATCATTAGAGTCCTAGCTATATTATACTGAAGGTGTTGTACCATGCCAATCACCACTAAAAAATCTACTAGTCTTAGAAACACACTAATAAGGATGAGACCGCCACTACTGGAAATCAGATCTTTCCCAACACTTATATACACCCTTTCCCAACGGTTCTTCCAAACCATTGGGAAAGGGGGGGTCTTTCCCAACGGTTTGGGAGAACCGTTGGGAAAGGGGTGTTTTGAGGCCCCTTTCCCAACGGTTCTCCCAAACCGTTGGGAAAGACCCCCCCTTTCCCAACGGTTCTCACAAACCGTTGGGAAAGGGGTGTTTTGAGGCCCCTTTCCCAACGGTTCTCCCAAACCGTTGGGAAAGACCCCCCCTTTACCAACGGTTTGTGAGAACCGTTGGGAAAACTCACCCCAAATCCAACATCCACCTCCTGGAAATTTCCACCTATCCCAACGGTTCTCAAAACTGTTGGGATAGGTCTATCCCAACGGTTCTGAGAACCGTTGGGATAGCTTCTTTCATTTCTTCCAGGTCTGCTACCCGAGAACATTATATAAATCTTAATTTTAAATAATTATGATAATACATATATATATTTATGAAATTATGTTTACAAAAGTGATGTTAGCTTAGTGGTTAAGTCGTTCGATTATAAACGAGGGGTCCTGGGATCAAATCCCAGCGGATGTTTTTTTTTAAAATACATTTACCAACGGTTTTATAACCGTTGGAATAGATTTTCATATTACTTATACCAACGGTTTTAAAAACCGTTGGGATAGGTCTATACCAACGGTTTTGGGAAAACCGTTGGTATAGACCTATCCCAACGGCTTACTTCGCAACGGTTCTCCAAACCATTGGTATAGGCTATACCAACGGTTTGGAGGCCTATACCAACGGTTCCAAACCGTTGGTATAGGTTAGTATTCTACTAGTGCGCTCATCCTTACCTCATCCATCAACATCATAGTTAGACTCATATGATATCACTACTACATCCTCATATGTATTAGAAAAAGTCCTAATTTGATCACCATTAGATATGTATATCTCTTTAGACTCATTATCCTCTCTCAATAAAAATTATTTGGTAGCAAGAGAGATTGGATGTATAGCTTCTCAAAAAGGTAACACAGGGATCTTAACCACATTAGGGTCATTTCCCTCCTCCACTAAAACATACCGAGATAATTCTCCCCATGTTCTAAATTCTTCTCCTTCTTCATTATCTCTCACTTCCACGTTATAGTAATTTACCATAACCTCATCTGGATTCAAGATAAGGCCGACCAGGTCACTAAGTCTGGTAGGGTGTTGCACTAGATTATATCTCTCATAAATATTATCATTATGAGCAACACACCAATTTTTTAAAGGATTCAAATTAACCATAATTATATTTTCAATAAACTAAATTAGAGAGAAACAACTACATTTTATTACCATTTCTTCACCTCTATGCACTAAAATTTTGGCTTCCAATATTGATCAATCAATATAGGGTAGATCAAATAATTTAATGTAGATGAGTTCTTTCTCACTTCCATCATATGGACCATCAAATATCTTCAATAATTTATCTTATCCCCTATTTTAATAAGAAGTATGAAAATAAATCTTGGTACCTCATGATACTAAAGTCCCCATTCTTAAGAAAAAATATTCTTTATAAACTAGAAGAACTACCTACACTCACTATCAAGATCTATATCCATTGTCCTTTAAACAATATAATTTATAGTGAGCTCAAGTGGGGAATCCTAATACAAATAATTCTTCCAATTAATAGGAATGGAACCTTGAAAATCATCAGATAAACCTTTTTGAGTTACATTGAGTCATCTGGTCCACTAGTTCAAAGAAAAGGTTTGATCTTTTCTATAAATCATTATACTAATAACATATTTCTTCTCACCAAAATCATACTTCAAAAATTGATAAAATTGTTGAACCAATGTCAGTAAGAATGGTCGGTTGTTATTTAAGAACCATTCAGTCCATACTTGGTCATAGATCACTTTTATCACAAGTGACTTTCGTGAGGCTAACCATTTAGCCTCTATTTCCTTTTCATCAATGATAGATTAGGGATAGAGTTTGGGGTTATTCAGTTCAATAATAATGGATTGACTAGATTCACCTCATGATTTCTTTGAGGGACATGATTCTTTGGGAGATGAAACATCAGTGTGTTTGACTCTCACCATCATCACAATGAATCAAAAGAAGAATGAAGGTCATGTTTCGAGAGAGAAAAGATAAAGGAATGTTCAAAGGAGGTGTGAGAGAGAGGGTACTCAAATTCTGAATTTAATCCAATATTATCACTTAGGGATTTGAAAACTAAAACTAAATATAAAATGAGTAGTAATAAATAAGAAAATCCAATAAAAATATATATACAGAAAAATAGTGATGAAATATTATCTCTATTTCAATACTACCGGTCAATCACCAATATTGGATCGCTAATGGTAGATCATCTGTTAAACAACATATCATTTTGTTTTTATATTTTTATACTAGAATAAAAAACAAATTGAGGGATAAAATACTAAACAAAGTTTTTCATTCCTATTTCTTGTCTTATATAACATAATATCTCAAAATTCAAAGGCTTTGCGAATATATTAGTAATTTGATGTTCAGTGCCTATGAACTCAAGAGTTATATCACCCTTTTGAAAATGATCTATCAAAAAAAGTGATGTATTATAAATATTATTTGTTCTAGAATGAGACACAATGTTCAAGAAAATTATAATAGAACTTTTAATGTCAAAATTTATAGGGAGATGTCAACATTAATATCCATAGACTAGTACAACACGTTTCATCGATATAATTTATGCACAAAAACTTCCTGAAACTATGTACCCTACATCAGTAGTGGAAAATGCAACATAATTCTATTTCTTACAATATAATGAAACTATATTCTTGTAGAAAAAGTTTCATGTTCTGGATGTGATTTTTCTATCTAACTTACAACCACTAAAATCAACATATAGATAACTCAATAAGTAAAATGTTTTTCTTATGAAGTAAAACAATCCTATATTGGTTGTATTTTTGAGGTATTTGAAAATTATATTAATATCTAGAAAATTTTAATCTTTTGGTTTTTCTTGAAAATAGGCACAGATACACACAAAAAAACATTATATCAGGCCAGATAGAATTTAAGTATAGTAAACTTCCAATCATTCATCTATAATTGGTTTGATTAATTACTCTCCTAGTATCATCAAGATCCAACATGAAACTAGTACAAATGGTATTATAACTAACATTATTAATATCCATACCAACACATTTTAGAAGGCCAGGTGTGTACTTAGTTTGATTTAAAATAATTCCTTCTTTATTTTGAATAAATTTGAAAATGAAGAAATAATTTAATTTCACCCCTCAAACTCATTTAAAATTCACTTTGAATCATTTTAGAAAATTAAACACAAAAAAAAATTCTTGAAGAAACAAAAATAATATCATCACAATTTTTTTAACCAAAACATCTTTTGAAATTATATAATTAGTTGAGCCTGTTATACCAAGCTATTGAACCTTATTTTAAACCATATAAATATTTTGTTAATTTAAAAACATGATTTTTTAAATGAGGATTTTAAAATAAAGGGGTTTGTTCCATGAAAATTTCCTCAACAATATAACCCTTTATGAATGAAATCTTGATATCCAATGTATATAATTTTAAATTTAAAAGAACAAAATAGAAAAGAAACATTTTGATGGCTTTAAATCTATCTACTTGAGAAAAGGTTTCCTCATAGTCAATACCTTCTTCTTAACTATATCCTTGTGAAACTAGTATTGCGTTATTTATAAAAATTATTCCTAACCCATGAACCTTTTTTTTCTATAATCCATTTAGTTCCAATAGTTAGGTACTCCTTTGGTATTTCAACTAATTCCTAGAATCATTTTATTTCAAACTGGTTTACCTCATGCATTGCTATCACCTAGAATTCATCATTAATTGAATCATTGATGTTCTTATGTTCAAATCGTGATAATAAATATTGATGTTCAACTTTGTTTTTTAGAATATCTCTTGTCCAAGTTACTCTGTCTAGGTCTCCTATAACTACATTTAAGGGATAATATCTACGAGACCAAACAACTCTAGGAAGATAAGTAATGGGTACTTAATTTTATTCTATAGGTTAGGGATCAAATTGTTCATTAGAACTTGAATATTTTTTTTCACATTTGACAAGATTGTAAATAGGTTTGGCATTTATATATAAACTTCAAAGGCAATCCTCTATATTTTCTAAAGTGGTTTTAGGCTAATGTGCATCTCTCTCATAAAATTTGACATATAAAAATTCCTCCAAAATCTTATTCCTTTTATTAAAAACCCTATATGATTTATTGGTTGTAGAATATCCAAGGAAAATCTGTTCACCTATTTATGAGAAAACTTGTCTAAATTATATTTTGTGTTGAGTATAAATACATTACACCCAAAAAATCTAAAGTAATTAAGCTTTGGCTTTCTGCAATTCCATAATTCATATGGGGTCTTATTTAAACGATATTTAACCAAACCTATATTAATTATATAACATTATATATGAATAGACTCTTCCCAAAAAATAGGTAAATCATACTAATTGAGTATGGTCTGATTAATTGTTTGAAGGGGTCTATTTCTTCTCTCTACAATGTCATTATGTTTTGTCATCATAGGAGAAGAAAAGTTACGATTATGTACATGTTATGAGAAAATTATTCAAACTATTTCCTTTCAAAAATCAAATACATGATCACTCCTCAATATTTTAATTCTGATTCCACTAAAATTTTCTACAGATATAAAATATATGGAAAATAGGAAATAATTTTACTTTTATGAGAAAGAAAAAACACCCATCTATATCTTGAATTGTCATCAACTATAATATAATCATAATTTTTTCCCGCTAAAATAGAAACTCTAGAGCATCCAAAAAAATCCATGTGAACCAACTCTAAAGGTTAAAAATTTTAGACTTCTTCCTTTCGTTTGAAATATATTTTATACTACTTTACCTTTTGACAGATATTACAAAATCTGTCTGATGGGAATTCTATTTTGGGTAGATTCTTGGCTAAATCTTTCCTGGTTAGATTTCTAAGTGATTGAATATTCAAATGATCTATTCTTATATAACAAAGACAATATTATTTATAAAATGAATTTATACAAGAAATTTTTTTAGAAAAATAAATAAATCTTAAGTATAAATATTTTCATTTATCGATGTAATAAAAAATAATGCTCGATTTCCATAAACAACTTACGATCGTTGTTTTCAAACATAACATAAAAACCATCATCACACAATTGTGAATTGATAAGAATAATATTTTTTAGTCCATCTATAAATAATAATCTAGAAATTACAATTTTATTAGTGTTATCAATTTGAACGAGACCAATTATCTTCCCTCTAGAATTAACACTGTAAGTGACATGTCCAATATCTACTTTAATTAGATTCTAGAAGCTTAAGTAATCCCTAGTCATATGTCTAGAACATCCACTATTAATTTACCACAATTTCTTGCTAGAACTCATCAAGATGGTATCCTATAGAATATATTTAAACCAAAAAATATTTTGGTACCCATATTTTATTGGGTCTATAGATGTTAGTAAAAGTTATCTAAGAACCCATAATTGTTTTACTAGTTTAAAATATTCAGATCTTAGACTATCTAAAATAAATTCTTTATTAGTTCTAAAAGAATAAAACCTACTAAAATATTTGGAATAAATAGACCTTGGAAAAAAATTATTTTAATAAATTCTTATTTATTCAGGTTTATAAACAATTCCAGTCATATACATTGGTGAAGTTTGTTTTCTAAGAATCTGAGTTAATGTTTTCCTTTCATTAGTGAACCTATCTAGATCATTATTTAATTGTTTATTAGATAATTTAATATCATTACTTTCCTTCTGAAGATGATCATTGTTATCCTTATATATTTTAAGATCAGTTTGAAAGTAATCAGATAGAGTATGCTTCTTTTTAAAACTTTTATATTTATTTTTTAATTCATTAAATGTGTCTTATAACATGTTACAATATTGAAATAATTCATCAATGGACATATTATCATAATAATATTCATCCTCATAATGAATATAATTATGTACACAAGATTCAAGAAAAACATTTAATAGATCATATGTTTTTTTTACAAAACACGTATTAGAATTATCACCTCTATCTTCTCTAATTAAGTTTGATTCACTTGAACTGTCCATTGAAGAAACCCAAGTAGCATTCATATCCTTTATATAATTCTTGACCTTCTCCTAATATTTCATCTAATAATTGATCTTAGGAAAATTTACTTTAATGTGTCCCTTCCTTTTACATTCATATAAGACTATCTCATTAGAAGATTAATCCTTCTTATAATATTTATTCTAAATTACCTTTTTATCAAACTTATTTGTGTAATTGGTTTTCTTGAATAATTTTTTATTTCTATAAAACTTATTGAAACTTTTGACTAAATGTAACATTGTATGATAATGATTCATCATCTCTAGAACTTTCATCCATGTTATTTTCCTTTTTTTCTTTGAGTTATAATTCCTTAAGGCTACTAACCTTTTCTTTGGATCATCATTATATTATCTTTTCATTTTGAGTTCCTCCTCATACATCATGAGCTTTCAAATATTCACTTTCACTGGTAACTTACTTATATCATATGATTCCCTTATTGAAACTAAGGTTCCTCTCCATCTATCTGGAAAACATTTGACAAGTCCCATCACTTGATATTTATAATAAATGGTCTTTATAAGAGAATTAATTGTGTTTACAATCTCTTTAAACTAGAGATAAATTTAAAATATAGATTCAACAAGATTTATATTAAAAGTATCATATTTAATAGTGTAAATTTTTAAACAAATTTATGTAACATTCTAAGTTCCTCCATTAGATATAGAAATGGTATCCCAAATTTCAAAATTAGTATCATAAGAAGATATTATATTAAATTCATCTTCATATAATTCATGGAACAAAGAATTCATATCTTTACAATTACATTCATATGCTACCTTATTGGAATGCTCCAAATAGTACTAGAAAATTTATGTTTTTCATATTTATCTTCAATGATTGTATAGATATAAAATCCCACACTTTCTAAGTGAATTTTAATTTTTATTTTCCATTGATCATAATTATTTCCATTAAAAAAATAATTCCAATTAGTGGTTGTTCCTTATTCTCTATTATTATCTATAAAGAATTAAATTTAGAAGAAAACATAAATTTGAGATCTGTAAATAGAACTATATCTTAGTTAAAATGATATTTTGAAAACCTTTGATGCTAAATATTGATCGGAGTGGAAAAATCAAGAGGGGGTGAATTGAGTATCCAATAAAAATTCTCTTTAAAAAAAATTCAAAATCTAAATCTCCCAATTTAATAAAATATCATAGTTAATCAAAACTGTAGAAATATATAATTTTATTTTTCTCATAGCTTCTCAAAAGTATAATCAATGACAATTTAAAATAAAATTGAAATTACTATAACTTGGTAAACTAATTTCAATAACCAAACACTATATATAAAATAAGAATAAATATTAACTATCATGGTAAAATATCATTTCCATAAACAACTAATAAAAAAATATATGAGATAAATAATGAAAACAAACAATATAAAGAACATAATGAAAATTTAACAAGGGGTTTAGTCTTATGACGAAACTTAATCACCTGCACTTATAAATCACATGCTTCCAAATATTTTGTTATAAAATAAATTGATCTACAATCTGGATCGGGTTTTACAAAAATTATCACACAGGGCTTTTTGGGCACAAATACTCTTCCATAGTCATGGATGGGATAAAACAAGAAAATTTACCACTGGAAATATTCCATAGTTATTCATGGTAATATAAATGAAGAAAATAGAAAGAGTTTATTTCAAGAACTATCTTGATTTTTATAGCAGACAGTGTGTACAGATAAATTGATAAAAAAACAAACTCAAATATATAAGATAAAAATAAAATTTAGGTGTTTAGGGATGAAGAAATGTAACACTGCTCAGTCTGGATAGATTTTTTTCCCAAGATTCCTTGATGTTATCTTTGGAATAACTTAGAATAATATTCTTAGAAGTTATAGTAAAACATGTGGTCATAGAATTTTGAAAAATATTTCATCTTTTTATTTGTAAAGTATAAGGATCTTCCATTAACATGTGAATCTTATTACTCTTGTATCATTCATATGAGAGTCTATTCATGAATGTTCTATTACGTCACACTTTTACTACTACTTGTTCATGAGGGAGATTCACTAAATATATAGCATTCTAGAATATCCTATTTTCCTTTACAAAATAAGATTTGAAAAATAGGGACCCCATAATGATCAACAGATCTAGAAAAGAATAACTTTGTCTTTAATGAATCCTTTGAGTGGTTTAATAATAATAATTCTAAGATCCCCATTATTTTGACTATATTTAAGATCATAAGCTATCACTTTGAGATTTAAAAATTCTCCATGAGAACAACGTAGATGATTGGTCATTTAGGCATTTTGTAGAGGCATACCACATAGCTGGTTAATTCACATTGACAATTTATATGTAGGTGATCTCATTGATTTATAGAATTTCTACATAGTTGAATCCACGAAATATATGAATTATCATTTAAGAATTGGTTGGTAGATTAACTGAAAAAAATTGGGTGGTATATACATATATGATAGCAATGTTGTGGTAGTAGAGGTAGCACAATCATTGAACTGATGGTAGATCGGTCTAGCGGTCGATCCTAAGTAGTAGATCCAATGATAGCTTTCCTTAACTAATAGTATATCAGTATAACTATTAGTATATCAATTCTTAGCTAAATTTTCACAAGTTTTCCAGAATATGATTTACTATCCTTAAACATTGAACTAATTAGAAATGTAACAAACGTGATTTGGGATCATTAAAATAAAGAGGTACCAACATATAGAATATTATATAGAGGTACTTGAAAGGTGTAAACTTTTATTTGGATAAATTTAATTATGGTTTAGAAATTGGTTGTAAATTATAAGTAGCGAACATTATAAATTGGGAATTCTCAAGTATAAAATAAATATTCAAATTATATATTTGTATACTATGTTTAAGAAAATAATTTTTATTTATTTATTTTTTAAATTCATTTATATTCATGTATAGTAAATTGTCTATAAAATGTGAATATTTTTTATGATTAAATTTATTTGATAAAATGATTATATGAGATAGAGCCTTTCATTTTATGATAAGTAATATTCAATAAAAATTTGTTTTTCAGCTACCTTGAACTTGATTTGTTTTTAGAGTTATGAGCATGAGAATAGTTATTTAATATAGTTTATATATATATATAGATATATTAGGTATTATAGATATAATTAATTCAATTCTATCTTGAGTAAAGTCTTCCTAGGGATAGGGACTTGGTTTTAGACTACCCACTGGCCCAGAGGATTTTGCCTTCTTTTATAGGGGTTGACTATTTGTCACTCTAGGATCACTAATACTTAAAATATCAGTCTCATATAACTCTATGACTTTATGTGAAAATTTTATGAACCTTATGCATGAGATACATTCAGAGATGTATGAATGTAAATGGATTCTATTTTTGGGTGAGAAACAAAAACATGTGGGTTGTGGACAGAGTTACACATTAACATGGGGTAAACACGTCAATTTTGTGGATGAAATAGGGATTCCAAAACATAATTGTTAGAAGCATTCATACAAAAAGGAGTGAAATGTGAGAAGATAAATATTTCATAAGATATAATAGTTATCAATTTAATATGAATATGTATATTAAATTGGTGATATCTTTTGAAAAGAGAACCCCTCAAATACTAAATGTGAGATTCCTTACAAAGTTTAACTTTTGAAGAATTAGATCACCCAACCAGATTGTTTCACACCATAGTGGCTTCCCCAAGATTATCATTTGTAAGGAAATAAAGTAATGGGTGACTTTATATTAACCAATAGGATAATTTCACAGCATAGAGGGGTTCCCCTAGATTATCTTGTGTTAGCTCAATTTGATGTTTTCTTTGAGTCACACTCAAATGGGAAACCCCAAGGGTTGTGATACCATAGGAATAGATTAAACTATTATTTATATGATGGATATAGAGAAATATTTTTCCACTCAACTATACAACAATCACAACTATTGTGATCTACTTGATATCCTTCCAAAATAACTAAAGCGGTGAGTTTCATTCCATTGAGGGGTAATTTATTAGTTAAATATATATATTAGCTCATTAAATGGATATAATTCATTGGGTAACAAATTTTAGTGAGAACACTTACATTAAATTTCCATGATAAAAATATATAAAACACAATACTCACCCATTGATATGTCTTTTTTGTAGTTTTTTACATACTTCATGAAAATAATTATGAGATCACTTATAGTTATGACCTCTAAAATAGTTATAGATTGGTATTTGGGGTTGAGAAGTTCTCTCAAAGTGAATAATTATGATAATATAAATGTGAATTTTATAGATATTAATTAAACCACCTTTTACTTGTGGATAATAGATTCCAGTTGTTTATCACACATTTGTGTTGATAAACATAAATACCAAGATAAAAGGGAATTTTAAAATTTGAGGCTGAAGCCTCGGTTAATTTGGGGAAAGTGGCTAAATTACATGAAAATGCAGGAAACAAATGCTGTAGGGATATACTAAGTGAAACTAAAACTTGAGATCTCATTGAGACCCACATGGGAACCTACCACTGATAGATACCCTGAGGGCGAAAGATAAAAGGAAATTAACAAAGTTAGGAAAATATATTTATATCGGTAATAGACTATGATTTGTGTCATTACAAGTTGACACATATAAATAAACTTTACGAAGTTGATTAATAATATAATTGGAGAACTGTTCTTATGTTCCCACAAAAAAAATGAGTTTTACTTCTACATATTTTTGGAAAAGAAGAGTTTTCCATCCTCTGTTGACAAAAAAAAGTTGTTCTATATATATAAATGTAATATTTTTGAAATTTTAAATGTAATAAATGATTTATATATTCTATATATATATATTCTTATTTATAACATTTAGAATAATAAGTTCATCATTTATTCAAATCCCACCAACATTTGATATTTTCGTATTGGATATATAAATGAGAAATGAAATCAAAAACTCCATAAAGATGAATTATTTTAATCATTTGATTATGAATCGTTTGAGAATTATGAATATTTTTAATTAGGAAATATAAGAAAAGAAACTTTTCCTATAAAAGTGAGGATAGATAGGGGTCTATTTAATATCATACATAATGTTGCATATGGACTAATGAGTACTCAAGCAAGTGGTGGTTTTAGGTACTTCATCACCTTTATCAATTAATATAGTGGGTATAGATATTTTTTTCTAATGAAAAAATGTATGAATCCTTTAAAAAGTTTAAATATTTTTAGAATTAAGTAAATAATAAACTAAAAACATATTAATATGATTTAATTATATCAGGGTTGTGAATACCTAAGCCAGGAAGTCACTGATCATCCGATATATTGTGGAATTTTTCCATAACTCACTTCTCATAGAACACCATAATGGAATGGTGTATCTGAGGGGAGGATTTGTACCCTATTTGACATGGTTTTATCAATTATGAATCATTGTGACATACCTATTTCATTATGGGGTTATTCTTTGTAAAATACAATATTTCAACTAAACTACATTCCATCTAAAGAATCCATTAAGACACCATATGAGATATGTCTAGGGAAACATCCTAATTTGTATTTTAAGAATATTTAGGGCTATAAAGAACTCATATAATTATTTAATTCTAAATAACTATATACTAAGTTAGAAAAAAGTTTGGTTGTTGGTTATCCTAGGGGAATAAAGGGATATTATTTCTAGAACCCTACTGAACACAAAGTTTTTGTTGATGTAGTTGTTTTTTTACTTGAGAGATAACACATGGATTAAATATTTGGTGGAATGAAAGTTGAACCTTGATAAGTAAATGTCCAATAAATATGAAATATTATTGATATATAAGTTGATCTAGTTCTATAAATAGTTATGTAAGAAGAACCAACACCATTTACATGAGAAAATCTAAGTTCAGGTAGGATTCATCAAGAACCAAAGAAATTTTAATTTCTCATGGCTAATGATGATGATGTAAAATTAATAGGAGATGAAACTATTACCTTCCATGAATCCATTAAGAGTTCTTATTTTAATAAATTTCCAAAATACATGGAATCCATAATGGATTCTATGTATATTAATCATCTTTGGAACTTGGAAGATGCACTTCAAAGGGTAAACCCCAAAGGGTGAAAATGGGTTTTCTATAATAAGATTGACATTTATGGTAGATTTTATACTTATAAATCTATACTTGTGGAAAGGTGTTATGAAAAAATTCATGGTATTGAATATAGAGAAACATTCTCACCTATTTTGATGATAAAGTCCATTCAAATATTTCTATCCATAGTAGCTCACTTTGATATATATCAAATGGTTGTCAAAAACACTTTCCTTAATGGTAATTTTGTTGAGGATGTGTATGTGATACAACCTAAAGGTTTTTAATTGAAAAATGGGACTACTAAGGTATGTATGATGTAATAGTCCATTTTATACATTATAATAGGCTTCTTAAAGTTGAAATTTCTGTTTTGATGATGGAATCAAAGATTTTGGTTTCATCAAGAAAATGGATGAATTATATATGTAAAAGAATATTTGTGGGAGTGTATAAATTCTTCTAATAATTTATGTAGATGAAATACTAATTATCGAAATGATATCCTAGCTATTCACTATGGGAAGATGTAGCTGGGTAAAGGATTTTTTATGAAATACATGGGTGAAGTACCTTTTATAGAAGGCAAGGGGATATATAAAGATAGATCTAAGAGGATTATTAGACTTAGTCAAGATTATTACATCAAAAAATTGACCAAATAATTTTGTCATATATAACTCCAAAATGGGTATTTACTAGTGTTACTGAACTTGAATATTAATAAGGTTCAATATATTTCTAAAGTGTTAGTATGGATGGATAAAGTTCCCCCTGTATTAGATATAGTTTCTATAATGTTTTTAATACTCAAATATATGTCACCAATGTTGTTATCATAACTAGTAGATACAAATAAAATCCTGGTGAGCATCACTAGATTACTAGGAAGATCATTATTATTTATTTAATGAGGACTAAGGACATGTTCTTGATAATTAGAGGAGAAGATGAGATTTGTGTAAAGATTATATGTAATCTCAATATAGTTTCAATTTTTCCTTAAATAGTGGATATATTTCTTTTAAGAGTTCAAAATTCTTCCTTGGTGGACTCAATAATAAATGCACATAACATTGCAGCATCATATGTCACAAAGGAAGCTATTTGGATAAGGAAGTTCATCTCTAAACTTGAGCCGGTTCCGAGTATTGAAAGAGAAATCAAACTATATTGTGACAAAAATGGATCCATTTCTCAACCAAAGGAACTATAGTCTTTCCAAAGGACTAAACACATCCTTTGATAATATTATCACATATAATAGATCATTATGAGTGGTAATGTAAAGATTATCTGGGTGGCTATAGAGAATAATGTATCAAATTCATTGACAAATGAATTACTGCAAAAACAATATGAGGATCATGTTAGGTTTCTTGGAATTTGATAATTAAGATATTTATCTAATTACTATATAATGAGTTGTGATTTTATAATAAATTAAACCTCCATTTATCATTTATTCATGTGGGTTATATTTTTCTTTGCATGAACTTTTGAATGATGGTATCCCCTTAAAGTATTAATTTGAGTTATCCCTATCAATGATCATCACAAAGTATTATTATATGTAGTGATATGTTAATATTATGATGAATAGAGTCCTATAATAATTAAAAAGAATTTTATATGATATATTAATAATAGAATCATGAGTCAATGGGTAGAGAATTATTACTTGGATTGACCTGCTAAATTATATCACATGGAATGTCATAAAATCCTTGATATACTTAGAGGTATATTATTATTATTATCATTCCCCATTACCTAAGGCTGTAGAGATACCTAGAATTAGAACCTTTATAATTTGATACATTTCTTACACAAGTCAAAAATGACTTAGCTAATCATGGGGTGGTTGGGTATGTTGTTGATCATGTCATCGGTTGGATTGTAACTAGGATGTAATTTTTCTGCTCTTATGATTAGTGAAGACATAAAAACCTTGAGTGGATTATAATATGTAAATTCATGTACCTGATAAGTTTAATCAAAATATATGTTTTCAGTTACTTAGATGAGGTATATATGATATGATCATCTATTAGATGAATGACATGTGATGTATTCATCAATCCATTCAATTTATTTTAGAGAATCAATAAAATATGAGTTGGAATATGCTTAATTGACATGTTAAATGTCTAGTGGTCAGAAAATGTCTTGTCAAAAGGGATTCTATATGTGTACATATAATGTATATGATACATCATATAGTGGGTATGTTTGTATAAATATACAAGTATGTTTGATGGAGATCACACCAGACCTTGTAGTAAAGTGAGTCACACTAACACTTAAATGGATGATTCTATTTGATTATATCTATGAAAATGGATTTCATATTTGTTTTCAACACAATTAAACCAAATAGGGTAATATAGTTTATCCTCTATATAATTATTATGTTTTGGAGAAAATGGTTGTTCCAAAATGAATATAGATTGATAAAACTCTATCCTAAATTTTTTGGATGGGTTCATAAAGAGTTGTAAAGTTTAGAAAAATTTCCATATGATATTTTAGTGTAAGTGGGATATTTTTGGATCTGTACTAAAACTAGGCAGGGAAACACACCATGGGCCTCTATGATATGGTCTTACTCATAATGTGTATATGTTCTGAAAAAACATTTTTTGCTAGTATATGATTCATGTGTTTTCCCTATCCACTACCATATATTTTTACCAGTTAAAAATATATTATGAATAGATTTGATATAGATTTCATGTTCATTAAACGAGTTAAATGGATTTTCTAATGGTAATTAATGTATAATGATATATTTTATAGGGCCGATGCATTTTATTTTATGAAATTCATAGAGGAAGTCTATATGATGGATACAATCCCTCAGATTGGTGTAAGTAATTATATTGTAATTAAAATAGCCAAATATCCCTTCATTCCAAATGTTACATTTATTACTCACTATGAACATTATAGAACCCCTTTATAGTACATGAATCCTCAAGAAACTTTCTGAGATCCTAATCATGGTGCAATCAATTAGCGGAAGGAATCCTTCGTTTTCATCTTTGGTGATCATCATCAAACATATTACGTCAAAGAAGAAGAAAATATAGTCTACTACACATGATACGTGTATGATCTATTTTGAGGTTCCTTGAATATTTTAATTCCTTGAAGAAATACCAGGATGTGTTTGGGTTTTTTTGCACTACCAATGATCATATTATGGTCCCCTAAAATCCATCAATATCTACCCAGAAAATTGAGATTATGTGGGAGACCATAGCAGTAAACTCTTTTCTATATCAAAATATATGTTTTCTTATGTTATTAAATATTATTATGAAAATATTTATTATATATTAACCTATAGATAATATTTTATACACTCAATATTATATTTTTAAGGCATCAACAATTTTCTTATGGTGCAATGAGATAGAGTCTTTAAAACTACATCAACTTTAAATTTTTTGTTTAGGAGAATAAAACATGAGAATACCTGTAACATGTATAATATCAAAGGTCCATGTACATGGTTTAATTTTATAACTAGAAGTTAATTGAAATATTCTATGATACTTATAATATTCAATAGATAGTATATAAATCTTCACATTAATATTTAATTAATGATTTAACAATTAATTGATTACTTGTGTAAATAAAAATAAAGGATATTTTAGCATAATATCCAAGTGAAAAACTTATATCCTTGTGCTATTTTTTATTAAGGGTTTATATAGTTCCAAGAGTGTATTTTAGATAAGAATATAGAGGATTTTTGAGTTTTATCATTGACTTTTATGAAGGATTCTACTTCATAAACACACATTTTCCATGAAAATTTTATATGAGAGAAAGTGGGGGAAAAAGAAATATCTGATGGAGGAATCAAGGAAAATAACAGAGAGGGTTGTGACAAATTTATAATTCTATTTTTAAAGATTTAATTTAATTTTATTAATATATTTTTAAAAAATATTTTTATCAGTTTCCCTTCACAATCAATCCACATAGGGTTCTTTTGTACCTAAGGGTAGGAATAATATCTTTACAACAAATTTTGGAAATGATGAACACCAATGACACATACAAGACTTTGAGGTTGGTGCAAGCATTAAAAATGTTTTTTGGTTTCCAAATAGTTCTTCAGGGGAGGAACCATATGTTCTTATAATTATGTTAGGGATATCATACATCATCAATAAATAGATTTTATATACTTACGATGATGATAAATAATATTATAATTGTAACGACCCAATGTTTCATTAATATAAAATCCCTCTTGATCCAGTTAAATGTTTCTTTATGAAAAATGTTTTTATAAGATGTCAACTTCTTTAGTTTTACGTTAACATTTCTGACCGTTACTTTTATAGCTGTGGAACAGTGATCATCAGAGTAGTATAAATATAAGGCTTTAACGAACCCATCTCTACTCAGACAAAGGAAGCGATGGCCTCATCCAGTAGAATTGCCCCTTACGAAGCCCATTTGTCAGAGCTCAGAAAAGAGGTGGCGTCTTTGGGCTTTGCCCTTGACCAAGCCCAAGATGAGCTTCATCAAGTCAATCTCGAACATGATCGTCTACGGGAAAAGTGGAAGTTGATTGAAATTACCACCCGAGCGATGTTATCCGAGCCGCCCCAAGAGTCTGTCACCATCGCACACCTTACCCTTAGGTCTTATGCGGCTATTTTAAGGGGTTATGTAACAAATAAGTAGCACCATGTTCATGTACATTATTTCTGTATATAATAATGAATATAATTTCTAGTCATTTTTTATACATTGTAATTAGTTTTTAAAGTACAAATGGTGTTTTTAGTTATTATTTAATAAAGAATTATATTTTATTAAATTAAATGATTTTTTAATTAAATAATATTTTAATAAAATATTATTATTAATATTAAATTAATTTTTATTAAATATAAATGATCTTATAATTTTATGAATGCAATTAAAATTTTTATTAAGGTTTGAAAGCCATTTCTGTCAAAACCCGTGAATTTTTTATAAGTGTCGGTTTTTATTTTAAAAGTGAAAATTCACATATTTAGAAAATTATTTAGATAAAATAAATATTATTTTTGGAATCAGGATGTCGAAATTATCCAACGGTGAATTTTTCATAATTTTCTGAGACAGTCAAATTTTTGGGTAAAAATTTAATACCATTTAAATATATAATGTGTTTTATGACATCATAATGACCCAATGGTGATGTAATAAAATACCATAATCCTTATGTTCGGCCAATATGTGTTTTATCGTTAAAATAATGAGGTTTTGGGTTTGTTTGACTTACTTTTCAAAGCATTAATGGATCCCTCAAGACTTATTCAACACTTTGCCTTTTTAAATTAATTTCCATGGGAGTGTGACTCACCTCCACATAAGAAACCCTAATTTTTTAATAATTTCGGACCTTGGCCTTGTAAAATATTGTTTTCATCTTTCCTTTTCCAGAAACCATGGGCAAATACCATGGGATGGTTTGTGGTTTGGATTATTTTAATATAAGGGGTCCCAAACCTAAATAATAAATAATTCCCTCACCTTTCCTATATAAACCCACCCAAGCTCCCACTTCCTCCTCCCTAAAAGCCCTTGGAGTTCGTCCAAACTCTGAAATACTCTCTCTAGAATCCTATCAAGGTGCCCCAAGCTCCCAAGAAGCCTCTCACAAGCCTCTCTCTAGCCTTTGGAAGCACACTTCCAAGTAAGGGTTTTTTCTTCTTTTCTCATTTTTGTCAATTTTCTTTAAGTTGTATTGCCCTTTTTATTTCAATTAAGAATGTTGGGGTATGGTTTCGCACCTCCTCAATACTGCCCTCTTATTGTTTTAATGATGGTAGAACCCTTTATCTCTCATTAAATTCCTCCCATGTACACCCGTTACTATGCCGAAATTCTGAAAGGAACTTCTCTCTCTTCTTTTACATTCAAGCAACACTTTTGTATCATGAATCTAAATTCCATTTCGTTTGTTGGGACATGTATATATATGACCTACTTACTGTCCATTACATGTAAATATAATGAGGAACCCCTTTCTCTCTCATCAACCTTTTTTATGAATTCTTATGTCACGCTGTTACGCTGCCGAAATCACATCGATTTTCTAAGCCAATGTCATTGTGTAGTGAATACCATGCCCATTTCTCCATCAAGGGTATTCACCTTTATTCACATGTACTTATTGATTGTAAAGTTCATGTATGAATTTCACATTCCTTAATCGTGGAATAAATGATTATGTTTTATGAATCCATGTATTATGATCCATGTGGCACACTTATGCATGAAATGAAATGTTTAAGAAGGGTTCGCCCTTATAGCGCTCCAATGCATTGGGTAAAGTATAGTATCATGATAAGTCATGTGAAATGAGTGTTGACTCATGCTAATTCAAGTGAAACGAGGGTTTACTCATGCTTCAAGTGCAATGAGGGTTTACTCATGCTCCATGTGCAATGAGCCTTGGCTCATGCTAATTCAATGTTATGTGTTGTTGCCACATTTCCATGTTATGATTACCATGATTTATCATGCCTTTATGTTCATGTTACTCTTATTCTCTATTGATGTTCCTATTGCCTAACATGTATTGTACTCCACATGTTATTCATTGTGTACTCCCTTACTGGGCTTTATAGCTCACCCTTTTCTTATGCATGTCCTCAGGTTATCCCATGCAATGCTAAGTACGAAGGAATGTAGTGGTCATGTAAAGGAAGTTTTCAATAAAGATGTTGTATTTAAAGTTTAAAGTTTTTATGTAATGATCCTAAGCCCCAAAGACACTAAACCTCTCGATCTTCTTTGTTGGATCAAGTGAAGTTTTATTTAATAAATCATGTTTAAGTTGTAATAAAAAGCAGGGTTGTCATAATAATCACATTAATTATAGTTTTTTTCATGAGGATGAGGTTATTGCAATTGAATATAGTGTTGAAAATTTTATTTTCCAGTAATCAATGCTCGTATAAAAATCAATGGCTCGTGTATATATAGTATGTTTTTTTTTGTTTTTTTTTAATTTTGTAATGATTTTTTATTACAATTAAATTTTAATAGAAATATCCAAAATTGTTAAACTCAATTAATCTAGCTAAGAATCTCATGATCATGGAAATTTAGAATCTATTTATAATGCATCGGATTGTCTATATAAATTATTAATGAATCCATTTTTATTATAATATTATAATTAAATTTTGATTATTATCCAATTAATAGGAAGATATTATAAAATAAATTTCATTATGAAGGATTTAATGTAATTGTTTGATGTTGATATACTAGGAAAGGAAGTTTTGTATGTTTTTAAAAGAATATTTTGATATTTTGCTGTGTTTTTATAATAATTAATTTATAATATAATGATATTGTGGATTAACTGGGTATCTTGACACTATTTTCAACGAAAATATCATGATGTTGGTTTATGTATTTTTTGATCTGTATTTTATTTCACTGGAAGTAGTTACTGCAACATGTTTTGAGTGGATTAAATATGTCAAAAAAATGTTTATGAGAAAAAAAATATTGTTTAATGCTTTCAAGTATTTAGATCTATGAAAACATACTTTAAAAATTAAATTTTTAATAATAATCCCCATTGAGTTATTTATTTTAGTGGGTAGTAGAAATTGTGTCTTTTTCCCCCAAGAAAACACTATGAATTGTTTATTATCCTTTCCAGGTCTCATGTGTAATCATTTTAAATATCTATTAGAAAATTAAGTGTTATTATCTTATTATTTTAAATAATTTTATAAACAATTTATATATTTGTTATTTTGAACATCAAGTTATAACATGTTATAGGTATTTTTCTGTTGGCTATAGGGTGATATGATGTAGGGTTTTTCACGGATCTTTTCTACTGATCAACTTTATAATTTCACTCTTGCATGGGTACTTGATTTAGTGGTTTTTTGGGTAGTTCCTCACCAGTTTATCATGGAATATCGATCAATGTTTAGGTAACTCAGGTCTATCTCTTGGAAATTTATATTTTTCTTATTTACTATTTGACCTCAATGACTAATTTTCCCCCAATCCTCTATTGGTGTAAGTTTTTTACACCTCATGCTTATACTGTATCTATTTATTTTAATAAATTCCTTTGGGTGCATGAATTGGGTGACCAATTCATGTCACCGTTCTTCTTAAAAAAATTAATATGGGTATATAGAGTGTGGTTATTATGTCTTTGGAACCACAATAGACCCCTATAATGTTTTCCTTTTCAAATATATTATCTTTTACATAATGTCACATTAACTATGATTTTAATTACTTTATCTAGATGTGTAGTTTTTTAGAAGCACTTATTCATACCCATCAAATGAATTAAACTAAAATAGAGGAGTATAGATTGATTATTTTCAAATTTAAATTAAATTTTAGTGTTATTATTTAGTCATATATCATAATATATTTATTGAAAAAATTTATTGATGGTTTTTAATTCATGTTTACAAGTGATACTTTGATGAAATTGATTTTCTAACTGAAATTCTACAATTTTTATCTACTTATATTATTACAGTTATTTTCTATTTCAAATAGTTTTAGATGTTTGTATTCACCTAATATTAACAAAAATGTAATGTTCTATATTAGTTGTTTAAATAACTAAGGCAAATGAGATTAGGCCACATAATTTATTTTGGTAATTTACATTGTAAAAGAGATGTCAAATTTTTATTTTGATATTCCAAATGAAAGTAAAATTTAATTTTAAATAAGGAAAAAATTTCTTCAATTATTTTAAATAACATACCAGGACAATTGTTTACCTTGTTATTTTTTAACACATTAGTTATATAAAGAAATTGACATAGTAAACAATAAATTTATGTATTTTTAATCATTTAACATGTCAATTTAGTAATAATTGAGACAAAAAAACTTATAATTTTTGTTACTAAAATTTATTTTAAAATTATATTTATTACATCATTCATAAAATTTGACATTAAAAAATAAAAAAAACTTACATTAAAACCAAACAATTATATATGTATGATGAAGTACTGCAATGAAAATATTCTTACATATTAATATATATATATGATACAATATTATATTTTATACCACCAAATTTTCAAGATAAATTTCAAATAAAAAAATTAAAATCAATAATTTTTAAACAATTTACTCCTACAAGTGAAATATATCATCATCACATTCTCTGATGAATTATATAAGAAATATTAAAAATATTAATTTTCTAATTATTTATATTTTAAATTTATCACTTATATTATATTTTCTCAACCTCATTTATTGATAAAAGTATATTTTAAAAAACATAAATTCTCAAATTTTACATATCTTTTACATGGTCATAAAAAATAAATTTTACATCACCAAATATGTTATATAAATTACATATAATGGTTTGAAAAATATTTAGCTAAATGTTCGACAATATATTATTATAGGTAAAAAAAATTTAACTTAATTAAGAAAAACTCATATAAAAACTTATAAAAATTATAAATTTTTTAATTATTTAATGAAGAAATTTATATATCCTATAATATTTCATAAATCCAAAATTTTAATTAAATAGAAGTCTAAAAATAATATAACCTTCCAAAATTTTACATTACTTTTATATTCTAAAAAAACCTAAATTTTACTAACAATGTGAAGTAAATTTTATATATATATATATATATATTAAAATAATATTTTTTAAAAAATATATTATAACATTATATCATATATTACATGTCATATTTTTTTATTAATGAAATTAAAATATAAAGTAATAAAACATTTATATTTTTATATCACATATTACACATGATTGTTTTCAGTTGTAGTCTAGTGAAAGGTTAATCTAGCTATTATTGAGGTCAATTTTTCCAATACATTTAAATAAAAAGTAACTTTGCTGGATACATTTTTTTATGAAAAAATAATTAATTTTAAACTTGGGTTTAGATTCATTTTCATTGATTCTTTCACCAACAATCAAATGAGAATGCCTATTTTTAGCCAATGTATGGATTTAATTATGTTTTTAAAGGTATTGAACTGTTTATTCAATGATTTTAGGGATATTATAATTTTTTATGAAGAGGATTAATACTATAGGTGTTCTAAGAGAGGAATATTTACAATTTAAGAGCCTAAATGGGAGTGGAAAAGTGGTCTACATTCCCAATAAGAGAGTATAGATCATCTATTGTTTTGATTTTTGAGATGTTTTTTGATTTTCTTTTTATCATTTCTTAATTACAGGTATTGAATAATATTTCTTGAGCCTTTGGAACACTTTTTATAATTGATGTTATAATAAATTATATTACTTGTTCATCAGTCAAAAGAATTTGTGTGGATTTTAAATGTTCAAAGGAATTCACATGTTCAATATTGATCCAAAATAAAAAATATGGTTTTTTTAATGTTATGTGTGAGGAATAGTTTGGTTTTACTTCTTGATACAAAATTATAGGGTACTATATGGGTTTGTTTTTAACTGCATTATATTTTTAGATATTTACTAAAGGTGTTGGAGATTTTTTTTAAAATGTTTTTAGTATTTCATGCCAAGATTATAATAGTGTGTAGGACACATATTTTAAATACCATTATGACATGTGTACTTGAGGAATATAAATTTATAGTTTAGATGATGTTATGAATGTTGGTGGAGGAAGAGTAGTTAATAAGTCTAATTTTGATTAGGTTTCTAAGAAGAATGTGGGCTTTGATGGGGAATTCAACGTATGAAATTTATTAGGTAATTTAAAGTTGTGAATATTATTTTACATCCCCTATTCCCTTATAGAGACTAATTTCCAATAGTAGATACATTTTATCACCCAAAATATAACACCCATTTAGAATAACATGATTATTATTCTTATCCTTACTCAAATGAGGAATTTTTTTAAAGATAATCTTTACTTATTAAGTTCTAAAAAAGGAAACAAATACTCTAGAAGATGTTAAAGGTTGTTGTTTCATACATTTGAAAACCCCAAGATAATAAATGTATTAATATTGTATAAGGAGGATGGTGACTACCAAAGATTTAATATCTTTCTTGGAAATGATGTGGTGCGATACCACCTAGAAATTTAGGTGATTGAGGTTTACATTATTAAACTTTTTTTATCCATTAGTGATGGTGGATTTATGGTTTTATAAAACATTTAATATTGGTTGATACTATCTCAATTTCTCCTTGGTTCATGTCATTTTTTTAATCTATTTTTTTGATTATTTTTTCTATTTTTCATCACTTTCATCCCTCCTCCTTAAATTAAATCATGGAGATTTTTTAGTAAAAAAATCAAGTTTAGGGGTGTAAAATTCCCTTTCTCATATTTTCCCTTCTATTTTTATTATTTCTTCTTACCCTAATCACTGAGGGAGGGTTAATTCTGTTGTATTACTTGTGAAGAGCCTTTTATGATTGTGCGAGTTGATAAATCTTGGTGGTTGAAGATCCATCATTAAGGTAACTGATAAAGGGGTATCTGTAGGATATTTTCCATTGAAATATGGTCTATAAAATAATGATTTTTACATAAAGAAGTTGGATAAATTCCCAAATTACCATTCTATCATATGGTGTGATATTTAGATAGCCTTTACATGAGAGGTATATTATGACTTATTTCTTGAGATAATTAATTCATGTGTTTGGAGATGTATTCATGTTGAATTTATTTATAAAATTATCATAGATGAATTGTAATATCAATATATTTGACTAGATATGTAAATGAATAAATTTATATCAAGGAAAATCAAACCACGACATAAAGGATGATTGTCACACAAAAACATGTTAATCTTAGAAAAAGAAGCTAATATTATACTGGTGCATCTCACCACAATCATAACATTTCAGTTATTAAAGATATGAGGAACATGAGAAATTTGGTATTAAATTAAATAAATAACAAAATAGTATAAGGGGTTTCATCATGATATTGTTCATGAGGAATTATGGGAATCCAATTATGTCATGATACCGAGGCCATCAAAAAATATTACAACACTACTTTAGAAGTTGAAAGATTTCACACCACAATCCCATGTATCATTTAATAATAACGATACATGATAATATCCTTTTATTTTATAGTTATATAATTTTTAAAGACTATACACTATAATGAATGCCAAAATTCTTTAAACTATATAAATTCAGTGTTTTACTAGTTTTAGAGTTTTTAGAGTTATTATGACACATACTACCAGACCATGTTTCAATGTTGGTCAATGGTTATACATGATTTTTGGGATTCAATCCATATACATTTATAATATGGACACTATTCTATAGTTCAATTAACCGTACCATATTGCAAATGATATCTATAAATATGGATTAATACACCTGGAGAAATTTATAATGAAAAGGAGGTGAAACTCTGAGATAACTGAGCACCTATTCTAATGATATTTGGGTAGGGGATAAGGATAAGAACACAGGTGCACATGTCATCCAAATCTATAGGCTCTTGAAGTTTTAGGAATTGAATATTTATTGACTTGTAAACACTCATCTTTACTTCTGGTAATCCAAATTTATAGATATGTCCCTATGATGTTCCTTTTTATTATTGATAATAAAAAAATAATGTGGGTATTGGTATCGTGATATTTACTCATAAAGTATTAGATATATGATAAAGAGGTGATATTTCCTTGTAAGGACCCTTGTTCTATGTTTTTCATTTCACATTCTATCACTTATTATCACATCACCTTTAAATAGATCTAATTTCACTAAATGATTATTAGAAAATGTTGATCGAGAGTTGGTGTACTAGAAACTATAGATTCAAACCCTTTCAATGGCAGTATATTCTCTCCTATAATTATCAGTTTGTATCAAATCGATCTTAAAATGGTTATGGGTAAATATTCCCATCGATTATAGTTTTCTTTTAGCGATGAAATATTTTGATCAATGATATCTATATATTTTATGAAAAACGTCATCAAAAAAGGATTACCTTTTTTAAATGAAAAAGGATTCCATATATAGAAGGAGATAATGGATATGTATATTCATTATATTGACATGGATGTTCTTAACATCACCAAAAATAGTGTGTATCTTCCTAAAATCAGGATTGCATACACTTTTTTGGAAAATAATAATCTCAAAGTTTATGGGATATCATGAAAAAAATTACTTTCATCCCTCTTAAAGAAAGAGTTGAAAAGAGTTATGGGATTAAATAAAACAAACATAATCTATAAAAAAATTCATGATATACATGAGGGATATATAGAGATGAAGGAGTTATTATTAAAAACATTTTAGTCTTAATTTAAGTATAATTGAATGTTATAAGACAAATTGGTTGAAGAGTTATTCATCCGAAAAAAATGTGATTTCAATTAAAATATATAAGAGAAATCTTGAAGGCTCAATCATGGTAAATAATATGATGAGAATAGACCTTGATATATTAAATATGAATATTTCTTCCATTGAAGATAAATACTTGGATGTGAGGACCATCGATAAACTCAATAATTTCTTGATTTCTTATGAGATGAAGAGTGTGATAACCTTATGTAGAAAAGAAAAAATTGATAAGGTGAAGGTTCCTAGGTCTTTAAAAGGCTATATACATATTGATAATAATAAGTCACATGTGAATGAAAACAAATATGAATATGATTCCATGGGATTTGATGATATCATATCATTCTATTTAAAATCCATACAATGAGAAAAAATAAAAAACCTAGGTAAATTACTTTTAAGAGTTTTAATTGTGGAAATATTGGTCACAATTTAGCTATTTACCCAATGAATAATAATATATTATAAGGGGATAACCAATATCAGAGTTTCACCTCCATTTCTTTATAAATATTATATTGGCATCTTCTTTAATTTATGTAAACTCCACTAGTATCTCATAAAATTCATTAAATTTTGATTCATTAAGTGATTTTTGAATATAGGGATTTTATGCTTGAGATTAATGTTGAACATTTGATTTCTAAAAATGTTATAGTAATAGATATTGAGGGAAAATTAGCAGGGGAAGAAAATTACATGAAATAATTCCAAAATGTGATGTTCAATAATTCTTTGAAAGGAGTTAATGAATACTAAAAAATAGAGTAAAAGGTTGAATATAATTCTAAGAAAACTTAATAGTGCCCTATTTTACCAAATACTATAATTTTGGATAGAAAATATTACAATTAAAATTACAACAATGATCATAAAGTGTAGAAGGTGATCACAACACTTAAAAAGGATAACACACCCATTTCTAAATCACATATTGGTTTTGAAACTTTCAAGATAAGTGAGGAGTAGAAGTAGAAGAATGCTGAGGCTAGGACTAAGGTAAAGGATATGGTGAAGGAGAAAGATCCCAAGAAATATATTATTGGAAAAAAGTACTAAATTTCAAATTGAGAGTCATAAAATGAGAATATTTTTAAGAATCCAAATTTTACCCATGGAGAATTTGATTTTAAGAAAGGTCCTGGTGTTGTGGGCTTTATGGATGGGTAAAACTTATCACACCCTCACTTCAAGAGAGTAAACCAATTGAGGTATAATGAACCTAAATCTCTTAATGTCTGGTTGATACATCATCCAAAGTATAATTTAAAAAAAATAATAATTTTAATTATATTATAGAAGTTTATGAGAGGTGGGATCAACTTAGACACATCTCCAACACATGTCTCATAGTGATAACAAAGTAGCTAGAGAAAAAGAACGAATACAAATATTTCAAGTGGAGGGGTAATTAAAACTAAGTTCCGGTGATTGAGTTTGATAATAAATATGGGAAAGGATAGATGAATTGGATAATCAATAGTAGTTTATCATCAAATATGACTAGAAATAAGAATCTATTGAAAAATAACCAATGATATGATGGAGGGTCTGTTATTTTCAAGAATGATTAATCACTCAATGTGAAATGATTTGGGTTCACTAATAATAGTGTAAAGAAATCCAGTGACATTCTCTTTGACTATGGTTTTAGTAATAATATCTCTAGTTCACTTAACATTGAGACAATATGAATGAAGTGGTATTCCAAAGAATTTAATGAAGTGGTCTTCCAAAGAATAGATGTTTCCTTATATGGTTGAAGGATGAAATAATTTGGATAATGATATAGAAAACAAGTTAAAATCTATTTCGAATATCCAACTATCATGAAACTTGTTACATGATTATAAAGGAGAAAAATACAAAATGTATTAGAATACTTGGCCATTCAGGGTAAAAGAACATTTTTATTCAAGTATAGAGTTATAATAAAGCTATTTAATTTGAATCAGTAAATAATCGTCACTCATGGAAAAATTCAAAATATAAAAATGCTAAACATGATTTATAAGGTGGTGGAGATAAAGTCCAATAAACAACTTGTGTTTATTTAATCACATGTATAAGGTCCGATGAACTTCAGGTTAATCAATAGAGATAATTACATTATTATATTTGCTAAATATTTTACTCATATGACTTATTCATATTTTATATCAAGTAAATTAAATGCACTTGATATATTCAAACACTATTGGATGTGCATTGAGAACCAAATGGGACGTGCTATCAAAGTATTTCATCCTGAGATGAATAAAAAATGGCATGAATATAGTGCTCCATAAATTCCCTAAAAAAATTGAGTAGACGGGCATAAAAATTATAGATTGGTGGATATAGGAAAATTCTTGTTATCAGTACAAGGCGCCTTAAAATATTTCTTGAGAAAATATACAATGTCAGTTGTCTATATCTAGATTCAGTTATTAATCTGATCTAATTCATTCAACACACAATATGATATTTGGCACGGTAATAAGCCAAACTTAAAGGTTATAATGGTATTTAATATTCCTTGTTACCTTAAGAACAAAGGAATACATTTTTGAAAGTTTGATGTGAGAGTTGATGGAGGTATATTGCCAAGATATACACATTTTTGAACAATTTATCTATGGTATAATAAGAATATAGGAAATATCATTAATAAATTTGATATAATTATGTTTTAAAAGTAAAATAAATTATAATAATTATTATCTATTATGGATAAATTCATTGAATATATTTGAGAAGACTCCATACATCATGGGAGTATTCCAGATACACAATCATATTTTCAAAACCATCATGATAATTCTAAAATATTTTATTTTAAATAAAGAATCATATATATAAAAACTAATTTATTTACACATATATATATATATAAATCATGTGTATATGGATAAAATTATTTGTGACAATGAAAATGGAATTTGAACTCAGAAAAGTTTTAGTAATTCTAATCATACCATCTTGGTTTCTCATGTTGAACTGAGAAGTGTTGAACTATATTTTCAACATGAGGGTTGGAAAACAATTATGGAAGAAGTTATAAATAAAATTGAAAATATTAAAACATTATTATTTGAATCACATTATAAATAAAAAAAAATTATTGGGAAAAATTAGGTTTTTTTAATAAACTCAATGAGAAAGGTGAAGTTGTATAGAACTAATATTGTATTGTAGGAATGGTATAATATCAAACTTAGTGTATATATTTTGATGATACCTTTCCCAAACCACAAGGCTTGAATGGATCTAAAATATTCTTCTTATTTGTTCTGAAAGTTATTAAAATGTTTTCCCAATGTATGTGATGCTAGTGTTTTTGAATAATAACCCTAAGTAAGATGTCTATATTAAACAATTGAAAGGGTTTATCCTTAACAGGGGTGGTTCTTGAGATTTCAAGCTAAATATTCCCTTATATGGGATGAAACAAGCACCCTGATAATGATATTTGTATTTTTAAAATTTCTATAGGAGCATGCAAATGAATAAAGGTAAAGTGGGTTTGAATCCCCATGTCAATGGAGATGAAATATACTCACTCATTGTGATTGTGTTTATAATTGAAATTATTTTTTATAGAACAAAATATGAGACTTGTGGCGAATTTTCTTTTGAATTAGGGAAACATTTTCAGATGTTTATTATTAATTAGATTCCATTATTCTTGGGCTTTTGAGTTTTAAATATATTATTCTTTATCCTTCTCTCAAAATATAATCATTATTAGTTTTTTTGAAGAAGTTTGGAATATAATAATTAAAAATGATCTATACTCCAATATCACTTGCGACTAAGTTTTCCACTAATGAAGAATGAAGTGTGTGGATCAAATGGATTTATGAAGGATTATTGGGAGGCTAATTTAATTTATAGAATCCAAAACACACATCAAGTTTATTGTTACACATTATACTTGATTCTAATGTAATAATAAGGAGTCATATCTTATAAAGGTGAAAAAAATGTAATGCTACATCAAAGAGACACTATATTTTAGTTTGAGGTATGTAAAGAAAACATAATTTTATCTTTATAGATAATTCAATAAGGATTATATAAAAGATATTGGAGATAAAAAAATATATACTTTTTTATGGGAATTATTTCTTATAGGGAGATGTGTTTCTTGACACACCAATAAGAAAAACTCTATCACATTGAGGATAACAAAATATGAATATGTTAAAAAAAATCAATACATGACATTAA
Organism: Viscum album; assembly: GCA_963277665.1. NCBI lineage: Eukaryota > Viridiplantae > Streptophyta > Magnoliopsida > Santalales > Viscaceae > Viscum > Viscum album. The sequence continues at coordinate 353,244,820 of OY728123.1, forward strand.
CGATTTTCATATAATCAAAACAAAAAAACTGAAGGGGAATATTTCATACCCATTAATGATTTAGTGTAATAATAAAAGTGCAATCAACTTGTAAAATATTCCAATGAAACATTTAAGGTTGATGTATATTGAAAACATATACCACTTCCTCAATGAGAAAGTGGAATGTGATGATCTTTCATTGGAATATGTTTCCCCTAAAGATCAAGTCACAAATTTATAGAAAAATCCCCAAGCAAGGAATTCCTTCCAGCACTTGACAGTATTGTTGGCAGTGTTTTATATACTACAATATTAGTAAATTTTCTTGTTTATTTTCACTATTTAATTTATTTTAATTTTTAAAAAAATTGGTAGAATATAAAAGTATATATACTTGAAATTGGGTGGAGAATCAAGTTTATTTTGTAGTTTATATTCCAGTGGGAGTTGTGTTGAAGATAAGTCATCCATGACAAGGTGTACATGAGATGCTGCCAGCTAAAATTTAGAGAAGTGATCATGTGCTGAAACACATGATTCCTAGACACCCATAGTGGGAGATTGGAGATCCCTTTATGATTCAGAGATTTGATGAGTCTTAATTATTGAAGATCCCTTATAAAGTAAATTGATAAAGGATACTCATGATATTTTATTAATTAAAACATGATCAATATAGTAATTATATTTAAACTAGGGGGTTAGATAACTATTAAAACACCATTATATCTTATGGCATGGTGTTTATATAATATTCACATTGGAGGAATTATATGAATTTTTCATGATGAAATTCATTCATGAGTTTGATGATGTATACACTTCTTATTTATTGATAATATGATCATGGATGACTATATTGATTTGAGTGGAGTTGAAAATGAGTGAAGGTATTCTGAGGAAGATCAAACCATGGAATGAAGGATTCTTTTCATGCCATAATATGATACATATATAAGAAGAACTGAGTATAATATAGGTGAATCACACCGATATCATATCATTTTCACTGTGAATGATATAAGATAGAGGACCATGTTAATCTTTTATAGAATATGTCACACCATATTAAAATGGGTTTGCATCATGATGTTGTCCCTGGGAATTTTGGGGATAAAATTTCATTGAGATATAGAGGCCATGAAAAATTGGTGAAACATTGGTTTGAAAGTTGAATAAAGTCACACTACAATCCTGTGTATAACTCCACAAAAGGGATTTCTGTAGATCTCTTTGTGTTTACAGGTTCTAATTTTTTAGAGAAACTGTTTTGTAATTAAATAGCCATGATATAATAATCTAAGATATAGTAATTTAGGGGTTTTCTAGTTTTTTATTTTTTAGTGTAATTATACAATAATATTTTTAACCATATTTTAATATTTTAAAATGGTTATGTGACATTTTTTGTATTTTTTCCAATATCTTTTGTACTTGGAAACCAAGTCACTACATATGGATTCATGTTTAAAGGAATAATAAATGTATAAATATAATTAAATATTTATGTAGAAAAGTATAAAAAAATGGAGGTGAAAATTTATTATACTGATTACCCATTTCAAGGAACTTTTAGAGAGAACCTAGGAGAAGAATAACAGTATACACATGATATAAATTCTATAGGTTCTTAAGGATGTTTTAAGAAAATATCCATTGACTTTTCAACACTCTCATCTATATTTCATATAAATGGAGTTTGAGTCCCTTTCTTGGCTCTGTTTCTCAATCTTATCAATAATAAAATAATAACATGACTACTAAGATTGAAAAAAATACACACTAAGTATTTTACAAATGATAATAAGGGTGGGTGAACCTTATATAATCCATTGTTTCATCCATTTTATTTATCGCACTATCTTTCATCATCACATGATCACCATTGATATCAAGTCTCACAAACTGGAGGAGGGAAAATATTGATTGAGAGTAAGTGTTTTTGAAGCAATTGATTTATCATCCATATTAGTGGTGGTATACTCTCTCCTGGTCCTATCATAATGTTTAAAATTAGTGGCCTTGATATTTAGATTGTATAAATTCATTCTAAATAACTATTTTACTTATATTTTGTGTAATAATTTCACTTGAATTAGTTTAATATTTAAGGATTTATACTTTTCCCCTTCTTTGACATAAACTTATGTTCTTTGGTATTTATTCAAGAATTTCCTTGGCAATAAATTATTCTTTTTTTATATATCTTGATTCTATGTGAATTTTGATTTATAATTTTATAAATATGTGTGTTATCATATATTTCTCTATAAGTTATGTTAAAAATTATTCTTTCAATGGTTTAATAGAATTTTAAATATTCTTATAAAGGTTGTTCAAATTTTATTATCTCATGTCTGGTTTCCCTAAATGATTATATAATTTATTATTATATTTAAAAGGCGGTTTAAAGGATCTAATTTTAGTTTTAAAGGATTAAAACTTATTTTATTATGAAATAAAGGATAATTTTATTTATTTATATTCTTTTATGATGCCCTAAATGTTTATATAAATTATTATTGAATATTTATTGAGTGTATTGAATATTTATAAATGTAAAATTCATTAATTATATATAAGGATATATGAGTGATTCACCTGAGTTATTTTTTTTAAAATGATTTACATGATCAACTTGTTTATTAGTTTCATACTTTACAGAAATCCATTGGTATGTTAGTTTAAATTACGCTGATGAGTGTTATTATAATTATAATATTTCTTTGTATAATACCTTTAATTACAATAATTATAATTCTAGAAAGAGGCCTTAATCAAGATTTTCATATGGATGTAAGGTGTTATAAAGGATCACATCAAACTCTAGCATGATAGTTTCATGGATTAAAATCCATTATTTTCTCCTCTAGGAATAAAAGTTTAATTATATGATGATTTTGTAATATTTTCAAGACAAATAAATATGAATTTAGATTTTGGAATATTTTATTATTAGTTTTAATGTTTTCTAAATACCTTTTATTTTATTAGAAATGATGAAAACTCCAATTTGATTTCATTATTTTCTTTTATAAAAAATATATTTTTTATTTCAATATTTTAAAACTATCATATCTTGTTTTTATTATAAATTTAAATATGTAGATTATTTGGATCCATAAATATGGGTTTATACTCACTCTGAAAATACATAATCTTGTGTGTATTTCGATTTTCATTCCCACGATATAAGAAAAAGGAAGACAAACTTTTCTTATGATAAAAAACCATAGTCATATATGTGAAACTATAAAGACGATGAAAAGTGAGGGATGAGAATATATCTAATGGAGATGGAGTCTATTTTTAGTGATTGGAGTTTATTTTGGTTCATGTTTAGGGATAATTCATATATATATACCACAAAAACTCTTTCATTACAATTAATTTAAGTTAACTCATTTATTTTAACTACCCTATATATAAATCATTATATGTTTTTTGATTTATGTGAGGTTTGGATGATTAGGTACTATGTATATTTATGAATTTTTATTTATTTTATTATATAAATTGATATTATACCATTATTGTTGGATTTAAAATATATATTTTTTCATTTATCATGGAAATTACAACTTATGGATTCTTCATCACATATTTCTAGAAAAAATAAAAGTTATTATGTTCATTGTTTTATAAGGGTGAGAACTTTCCCACATTTCTTTGTTGATACCCTTAAAACTTGTGTCATTCTATGGACATCATGAATATGATTTAATCCTATAACATGCCATTTTAGTTATTGAGATATGATATTAAGCCTGGTATGTTACAAAATGGTAAGATATCCCTCTTTATATTTTTCATTTAAGGAGCCAATGTAGGTAAAATACAGATTGAAAAAAAAACATGTTGATATTGTGAAGAAGTGCACGAATATCAATTTTAGAGATGTTCCTTGATTTACCATGGGAATTTGGAAATTTTTCCTTAGATCTAAATATCATTTTATCAATTGTACCTTATATTTTGTTTTAAATTAGTATTATTATGATTTATATTAAAATTGTATTCATTATTTTTTGAAATTTAAAGTTTTAAAGTGAATAATTGTAGAGTACCTAAATAACTCACATTAGAGAATCTGGTGGGTTCTAAACGGTTAAATTCATATTCAAGAGACTATGAAATTTTATCCATGAATTTTGTAAATTATTTTATTATTTTAATTTTTCGGTATTATTTGATATGAAATTTATGGATATTAATTACATTTTTTAGATAATTTTATGAATTTTTTTAAAATCATAAAACTAATTGATTAGATTATAATTTGATTTATGTTATATTAAAATGTTTTCTATATATATTTATGTTGATATGAATGGCTTATAACTTATATAAAAATACCACTAAGAATATTACTATAAAATCCTCAAGAAGAGACCGCAAATTAAATTTTAGGGGATAATCCACTCATTGATCTAAACTTGGTGGATACAAACTATTAATGATCTTAAAATATAAGTATATTAGGATCATACTTGATTTATGTATTATGCTCATAAGTTCAATAAGAAGAATCCACCTACCATTGATGGTGATAAAGGACCTGAGGAAGTTGAAGTGTGGATGGTAAATATTAAAATAATTTTTCATTTTCTTTAGACTATGGAGTACTATAAGGTGAAATTTTCCACTTCTGTAATATATAGTCTAAATAAAAAGTGGTGTAAGTTAATATTACATGCCAAAATTGATGAGAATATTTCCTGGAAGAGATTCAAGGACTTATTTGACCAATAATGTTATCCTAAAACTATGAAGTAGAAAATGTTTTAAGAGTTGTTGAACTTGTAGTAGGGAGATTGCAATATTATGGAGAACATGAACCATTTCATTGAAATGGTATAATTTAAGCCATAGATTTTCATAAAGGACACTCTAAAGGCTTGAATCATTCATATGGGTTTGTGCCTAGACATTAGATCTTGGGTTTTTATTTTCATATTAAACTCATTTATTGTAGTGTTTAGTAATTTTTTGATGGATGAGATATATATTATGGAAATGGTAGTAATGTGGACTACTTTAGTTGAAACTGGAGGAAGTCAGAGTTCCTCCTATGGATAAAAGTGGAAACATGTGGAATTCAAGAGGTGAAGTAGTGGAAGTAATAAAGGACCATATATTCCCATTTCTTCAACATCCTATAGACATGGACCATTTATGTGTTTACAATGTGGTAAGACAGGTCATCACAAGACAAATGATTTGGAATTCCTAATTTCCTATCATTGGTGTGGTAAGTTCTGGCCTCTATCATGGTTTTATAGGCATCCTCTCAAGCCAGATAATATGAACAATTTCACTATTTCAAGTGGTTATTAGTTAAATTATAATGAATATAAGGACATAAAGATTTATTTATTAAGATGTATAAGTGGGAATTATCCTCTTAAAGAATAGGCCCATATTCTATGATGCTTATATTTTGGTGGGACAACTCAAGGTTAACCTGAATTTGGGAAATTACACGTTACGAAGCATGAACATATAGAATCTGAAGAAATACCTTCTATAGTTTGAGGTATTGTACTTATTTTATCCTCTATGGATCAAGATTTATATTTAATGAGGTTAATAATAATTTATATATATGATAAAATAGTAGTTTAGTTATGCCTTCATGTTGAACTTATGTTGTATATGATAGATATTTTTACTCTATTGGGAAAGATGAAGAACCATAGATTTAAATCTCCCTTATCTGTTATAATGATCACTAATGATAAAATAAATTGGGTGTTTTTTACATTTAAATATATATATATATGATATTATTCTATTATTATATTATATAACTATCCTTATGTCTCATATTTACTGTTATTATTGATAAGTGGTGTTTATTTCACCAAATGGGTATATTCACATCTGTTAAGGTGTTTAGGATCGAACATCAGGTAGAGAAGGAAAATTTATCCAATATATAAGGAACATATCTTTTATTTATTATTTATTTCTCTTTTGGATATGATATAAGAAAATATAAATAATGAACACATTATAGTGGTGGATAAATATCTAAAGGTTTTCCTTGATATTTTTTCTATATTTACACCATAGAGTGAAATAGAGTTCTTTATTGGTTTAGTTATAGAGTAAAGTCTTATTTCACTACCCACTTGTCATATGGATTTTTTTCATAATAATAATTTAAAATTAAGAAGGAAGAACTTAAAATATCATTTTTTTTATTACAGCATGTTACCCTTGGGGGAACCTGAGATATTTTTTGAAAAGGTTTATGTGAATCTTCACTTTTGTATTGATTATCGAAATATCAACCATTCAATCCTAATGAATAAATACCATTTATATTATATTAATGAACTTATTTATTATATTATAAGAGATTTATAGTCTTCCATGATTATTCTAAGGTTAATATATCACCAATTGAGGGTCAAGGAGGATAATATTTCTAAGAAGGTTTTCAAGAGTAGGTTTGGGAATTATAAATATATTGTATTTCATTTTAGGCACCCAAAATCTCCTAAATTCCTTATGGACTTGAAAAACCATATCTTCCATATATATATTGAATATTTTATAATATTTTTTTAAAAAGATATATTAGATTATTTTAATATGAAATAATATCATGAAAATCATCTTAAGGTCATTCTAATGACTCTCAAAGAGAAGTTCCTATATATTAGGTTGCTTAAATACCAATTTTGGAAATGAGTAGTTATGTTTTTTGTTCATGAAGTTACAGAGAAAGGAATATTAGTTGACCCAAAGAAATTGAATTTTAAATGAAATGGTACAATCTTGTAAATGTTTTCAAAAAAGATGTATCATTAGATAGTTTAGGTACTACTTGTTTTTTTCATGACTTTTTTTCATTAACTTCACCCTCAACTACGTTAACTAATTTGAGGGTACAATTTGAATAAAGATAATAACATATAAAATATTTCAATGAACATAATATTATATTAAATTCAAATTCTATGTCATATTTACCGGAGATGGGTAAAATTTACACTATTTATCCTGATGTCTTAGGTTTGTTTCTGGGTTTATTGTTTACACATTTCACAAAAGTCTGAGGAATATATTTTCAAATTTTGGATTGAAACTTAGGAAAAGGTGATATGTGGGATACCTTTAAAATTTTTTATTTGATATAACTTATACACTTGGTAAAATAAATATAATCACTTATTCCCTTATAGGTAGTTTTTAATGTAGGTAATGAAATATCCTTAAGTGGAATGAAATTTTATGTTCCTTTCAATTAAATTAAAATTGGAGATTAATTAAGAGAATAAATTGATATTATTATCAATTAATAAAGAAAACCCTTATTTAATAGATAAAATTAAATAGGAGGGGTCAGATTATAAATTTCATCATATTAGGATAATTTTACATTGGGTGATTTCCATTAATTTACATTCATTATTTTTAATAGATCTCTATAATTAAAAATTCCACTCATAACTCCATATTCCTTGAAGATAGAGGTGATAATATTTTTTCATCATTTGTAATGGGTTGTGCATCTTAGTGATACCATGATATATTATGATATCAAATGTCAATATAATTAGCTATAAATGAGATGATGAATAATAGAATTTGTGCATTTTTTCATCACTAATCAATAAGTGATGGAAAAACATAAAAAACGTGATTATATTATTATAAACCCTGTTATTATTAAATAGAAGTGATAAGAGGGATCCTTGGTGTTTTTTATTAGACTACCTCAATATCCTTAAAAGAGGAATGTTATATTGATCGGTCAACTAGATCACCTAATTTTGTTTCTATTAAGGAAAGTTTCAAGGTAGGATATTAGGAATGTTATATACCATCAAGAATGTAAAATTTCATGAATTTCCTTATGTTATCATATCTAATTGAGAAAATCAATTTATATCATGACTTTAGAAAGGTTTCAAGTTTTTGGGGCACTTAGTTGAAATTTATCTTGACATGTGAGCCTAGAACCAATGGTTATACAAAGTGATATTTTTCAATTCTCAAAGTCATGAATTGTTCTTGGGTTCTTTATTTTAGGGGATTATGGGAGAATCATCTTATATTGATTGAATTTTTATATAATAACATTAATAGATATTTGATCAATATGGATAGTTTATTTGATCTTTATGTATATCTATATTGGTATCCCTTATATTGGACTAATACAGGATAATCCTCATTAATGGGAGAAAACCTTGTATATGAAATTCCTAAGAAGATTCATTTGATCCATATATGATTGGTGATGACTCAATATTATAAAAAATATTTTGTAGATTTAATTCAATGAATATTGTAATTTATGATTTTTGATTAGGTTTTTATCAAGGTTTAACCTAGACATGGATATAAGAGATTAGGGAAATGTGGTAAGATAGTTCTAAGAAATTGTGGTCTATTTGAGGCCATTGAATAGCTGAGACAATTAGAGTACTAGAATGATTTATATCCCCAATTAAAATCCAGTCATAATGTGATCCATGTATATAGGTAGAAGATGTTTCAAACTAATACCATTCATATAATTAATTGGAAAGATCTATATTTAGAATATAAGGACACCTTTATAGTGAAACATATATATATATTCTTTATTGTAAGAATAATGTTTCCTGAGAGAATTTAATCCCTCTCATTTTGGTACTTTGTCAAAATGGAAAGGATAGTCATAAGACTTGAGAGGGTGAGTCTATGATGACGGTTCAATGAAAGCATTTATTTTCTAACAAGGAATACTAATGAATTTCTTTGGGTGGAAATTGGAATGGTGGCTAGTATTGTTACAACCATGATGTCACCACTATATATTTATTTTAGACATTATTTATTTTATTTAGTTAAATTATTTTGATTAAAAATTTTGAGATTTATATAAATTTTCTTAGAATTCAAAACAGGGTAAAAGGGTGTGGAGACCTGGAATTATAGACCTTGTAAGGTTGGGATAATATTTTAAGGAGGAGAACTTAGGCTGATTCACCCTTTCCCCCTTACTTGGTTAAAATATTGGCATTTATTTGGTTAAAACTCAAGGTTATGTCTATAATATATCTCCTCTACAACTTCTTTCTATTTTTCATGAATCTTTTTACCCAAATCATCCATGGTGGACTGATTTTAGTAATAAGGATTATCTAAACATGGGTAATAAAACATTTATGGCATATAAAGATATTATCAAGCCTTGATATACTTATTTCTAATGGATATATTTATTTTTTATTGGTTTATGTAGGTGGTTATATACTTTTCATCTTCTTTAATGTAATCTTATGTGGATTGGTGTATATCCTTGATATTACATGATAAAAAATAATTATTTTCATATATACCTTGTTTTTATGTGAATTTTTATTTCTCATTATACAAATATGTATATCAATAAATATTTCTCCATGGTTAAGGTAAAATTTATACATCTAATGGTTCATTGGTATTTGGAATGTTCTGATAAAAGGAGTTCAGATTTTATTATTCCATCTTTTGTTTATCCCATTGATTAAATTATTTATTACTAATTATAAAATTTTATCACAAGGTTTTCAATTATATTTTAAAGTCTAACACCTTTTTATCACATAAAGAATAGTTAGATTTATTTATATAGTTTTTTGATGCCCTAAATGTTTATAGACACTATTATTGGATGTTTATAGTGTGAATTGGTTATTTATGAATACAGAATGGGTTGTTTCTATATGATAGTGTATGCTTTATTAATAGAACATATTATTATAAAAAAATCTTAACATAATTATTCGTTAGAAAATTTTTGGGAATTAATAGGGAATATATGTTTAAATTCCAATGATAAGTGGTATTCTAGTTATGATTAAAGTGCCCTAAACTCATAAACCTGTATCTAGTGATAAAATATTTAAAATTCATTACATACAATGATTCTTAGAATCATTTTTTTTAGTTCCTCTGGGATCTATAATATAAAAAATGATAAGTAATACACCAATAATTTTTTACAGCATCTATGCGATACATACCTAAATCCATAGTCTATATGTATTCTAAAATATACTTGTTCTATTAGGTATTTTAGAAACATAAGAAAAAGGGTAAGATCAAACACTAAGTAACGGTATCAAAATCCATGATAATATATCATGGAATAATACTCTATAAAGAATGGGTTATAATTAAATATAAACATGGAATATATTATCAATGAACAATATATATAAATAATGAAGTAATCATATTAGAACACATGCATGAATAAGTAACACATAAAAATTGTAACATCATTATAGATCTGATGGAATGGATACCACTAATACCATAGTTTCATCATTATAAATATGTGGTCATAGATCTTAAATAATAATAATAATAATATATTTCATGGTATCATTATGGCTCCAATGGAATGGCTGCAACCTATACAACAATATCATCCTAGGAAATATGCAGTCAAAGACATCGAGTTATAATAATATAGGAATTGCTATAATTATGTATTTGATGTATGGATACTACCAATACCACTCCGTTAATCCCATAAACATGTGTTCAATAACCTACAATGATAATAACATATGTTATGGTATCATTATAGATTCTATGGAATGGATACTACTAATATCATGATATCATTATTATACCATACAAGTTATATCTTCAGGAATGACACATTACCCATTAAATTGGATGGATATATAATTTTTCCCACTATTATGTTAAATTATACAGTATACAATGAATATAGACATTAAAGAATGTATAAACATAAATCATTCATAATGTATGTCCATATTCAAGGTAAACATTGAGTAAGGGATATGGGTGTAAATATTGTAAATCCCTAGTCCAATGAAGATAATGGTTACTTGGTGGATACCATTCAATTATAGTGGGGAAATATAGGTTATACACAATATAGGGTATATATTCAAATGGTAACCTATTCCACAGTGTTTTTTTAAAAAAGGTCATATGAATGGATTTTTAATATAACATTCAAATACATAATTATAAAAGGTGAATACAAGGAAATGATTCTATCAAGGATATAGTAGATAATTCTTATTATATATGATCTTTCAATAGAAAGATATGAAGGATAAATGATCCTCTATTTACCTAAAATTATACTTTTAAACTACTTTCCCACAATTCACTCTATAGGAACAAAAAAAGATCATAAATTCTAGGATTTTTCTTATTGTTGAAGTTCATCGGAAGGCATTGGAAAAGAAGACATCATCATGAGTGGTAGTTAAAAATTAATTACATAGGTAGTGATGGATCAATAATTTTATAGATATTTAATTTCTATATTGTCACAGATATATAAAACATGGATAATGAATCTTGAAACAAGGGATCATTATGGTATAGTAACGACTTATGAAAAGGTTATAATGAGATTGAATGAATAATATCTCATAGAAAATACATCATAGTGATGATAATATAGTATAAATTGAATTATATAATCATATTACATGGAATATTAAAATATTTCATAATGAAAGAATCATTAATTGGAAAAGTAAGGGGAAAGATTATTAACCCATACATCATCATGGTAACTAATTATTGATAGGGTGTAATGAGAGGGGATAGATAATATATCATGGATAAAAGATAACAGGGATGATAATAGAGTGTTAATATAATCATGTAATCATACAAAGTTTGAGTTTAAAATATATTTAAATAATAAAAATTCTTTGGAATAAGAAGGAAGTGAATTTTAAACCCTCACCTCACTCAAGATTCTAGGTTTAGAACATACACAACTAACCTCCAAAACACTTAAAGATTAAAGAGAAATTTATAGAAGATACTCCTTTATAGAACTATAAATATTTAAATTAAGATTATTATGTGAATAAAAGAGAATATTTTGTGGTTATTTATTGGTGTGGAGAGTGGATCCCATCGAATAAATTGTTCAATATTTCATTTTTTTCAAATATCTCATGTTCTGCACTATACCAATAGTGACCCATTACATTACTTAACACCAAAATAAAATTTTTAGAGCTTATATTTGGATAATAGAATTAAATTTTTAATATTTGGTCACTCATATATATATATATATATATATGATTTAATATTTACTGCATGTTACTATATTCCACTATTTTTACCATATTTTATATTTTTACCAAAAAATAGAAAATTTAATCCTTTGCATAATTTGTAGATCCTAATTATAAATATGTAATATTTTTTTCAATTTCACATGTTAATTTTTTATAATTATGTTTTTAAATAAGTATGATATATTTAATAAAAAACATGATATTCAGATAAAATACATATTATTACTAAATGAATATACTTAATAATATCATTTTAAACTCTGAATACATAACATCATATTAAAATAGAATAATCCTTAATGATAAAGTGTGAAATGGTTTTAATTTCATGGGGTGGTTCAACAAACATTGAACTCATCATGATTTTCACTAACTTGAACTTCTCCTATAAATAATTTCTATCAAACTAGAATTATTGAATTTTGGATTAAGGTTGGTCTAGGGTTAACCCAGATGATGTTACCTCCTTCCCAAGATATAATAAATGTGATTCACATGGAATGTTCATATTAGTCTAATTCCTGTCATGAACCAGGCTGGGTCGCCATCTGACCCGGTGCCCGACCCGGTCTGCGACATGGCCCGAAGGGCGTTCCCGATCCCCACGGGCTGGAAAAAGTGCCCGGGTATCAAACATTACATGGGAACAATTTACCCAAAATAAAAGACAGAAAAACAACTAACCAGATGAACAAACTAAAACTATAAATAGACAACCAAACACGCCTTTAAACTATGAACATGTTTAAAGTCTACAACTCGAACCAATAACTAAAAAGAAAAGATGACAGCGGAAACTAAAACTCTTACTCAAACCACCTGAAAAAAGAGAGGCCACATCGACACCACTCTGCATTAAAAGACCAACCGCAACTCGAACCACCATCACTGAGCATGATGTCACAACCTAGAATACACAAGAACAAATTCTACATACACCCAAACGTGTATGTAGAGTGTGAGCCAAAAGCCCAGTAGGATGTCACCCAATAAAAAGGTTCCACATATAAACATTAAATGACAAATACATTTGCAGGCTCAGTAGTTGAAAGGACACTAAAGCTTAAACAACTTTAAATAAACAATTTTTATAAGGAAAACACTTTTAAATAAAACAACTTAAATAAATGAAAACATACTTATATCAAAGAAAACCTCAAACCTTCATGAAAACCCAAAAGTTGCACCGTATGCTGATGATGTGTGTACAATAGTCCAGGAGAACCAAAAGGGTGAGAGGCCCTAAAGATACTAGAGAAAGAAATGGGACCCTAGAACCTCACCTCTCGGTGAACCATATCATACATTCCCGTGAATGAGCCACTGGTAGGGAAACACCTCCTACCATAGTGGTCTCCAGTCATCATCCAATGTTTAGTTAGTGTTGTAAGCGTCAATCCCGCTAAGTGAAACTGGGATGAGGCCACTCCCGTATCACTAGAACGCTTGTCTAGTCCGCCCACCTAGTACCCAGGCTTCCCCTTTTTGTGCTCATGTTGTTCTAATTTCACATTTCATGTCAAACTCAGACAAATAAAACAAAAAGGGTGCAACATAAACTCAACGCGACACTTCCACACACACAGAAAGCCATTTGAAAAAGCACACATGACAAAAGACTTTACTGAACTCAGTTAAAACCATTTCTACAATGCAGATAATTGTTTATTAAAAACATGTGAAATTTTTTTTCGTTCATAATTTTATTATATAATATTAAATTCATTGTAAATAATTTCTTTAAAAAGAAACATAACAAGGCTTTAACACACAAAATCAACTCAACCCTCTTTCATGATTAAACACACCCAACACCACATCAAGAACACAAATAGCACACTTTTCACATTTTCACAAAACAAACACAAACTTTATGAAAACACTAGAGCACAAACATTTCACTTTGCACATATGAAAAATTAACTGCAAACTTTAATAAACCCTAGAAATTGACTCAAAATAAGTTTCCAGACAAAGAAAGCACCAACTTCAAATATTAATAAACACTAGCAATTGACTCAAAACAAGTTTCCAGACAAAGAACGCACCTTCACCGCATAAACATACTGCTAAATGAAAATAATGCATAGACAAACTTCAAGATAATCAAATCCGCACCCATAAGAATTAATCAAGTAATATTATAAATTAACTAAGCAAGAAAATTAATTCCTTAGATAATGTTTAAACGCAGAACCACCTACCTCGGGTGAATAATCTCCAAAAACAATTAGTGTGCATCACCAATTGATCATCAAACGCACCACAACAAACTCGAGACGAACCTTAAAACAAGATGTCAACAAAAGAATCAAAATAGAACCATAACACACGAACCATTCCAAAAAAATGCCATTCGCACCACAGAATCAAGTCAGGAACACAATAATAAATTCAAATAATCATATTAAATTCATATAATGGTGTTATGGCACAGAATGATTTACCATGCGTGAAGAAAATTCCAAGTTTTGGTGCGAATTCCAATTGCGCGCCAAACGCATCCCAAGAAAACCCTAAGGAGTCAAGATCCATCCAAAACAAAGACAAAAGAAATAAAAACAACATGACTCCATCCTAAAGCCAATACCCAACTAACTGTAAAAAGAATAAACCCCAAGAATAAGGGGAAAACACCTAGAAAAGGGGGGGTGAAGGTATACCGTAGGGAGAGGTTGTGGCGGCGCGGAAAAGCCTCGACCAAGGGAGAGGCGGGTAGGGGTGTGGCGTGAGGGGAAATCCGGTGAGCTGGTCGGCTAGGGGAAGCCCGGTGAAGACCCTTGGACAGCAGGAGGTCCATGCGCGGGAAAAACTAAAAAGGGGAAGGGGGTTGCCGGTTGTGCGATGGGACAAGCAGGGAGGGTTAGCCGGTTGTGCGACGGGGCAAGCAGGGAGGGATCGCGCTTCGACTGGGCCAAGTGGGGGAGGTCGCCGGACAAGAGGAGAGGGAGATGGCACGTGGTCTGGAGAGGGAGGCGGCGTGCAGGCTGGAGAGGGCGATGGTGCGGCGGCTGGCTGGGAGGGCGACGACACGATGACTTCAAAGGAGAAGGGTGAGCCATGATTTGCAGAAGGGGGGGGGGGGACGACAGACCAAAGGGAGGGGGTGGCGCAACCCTAAGAAAAAAGGGAGATGAAAAAGAAAAAAAAACAAAGTAATTAAATAAATAAAATAAAATAAGTAAAATATAAATAAATAAATAAGTTAATAACACTAAATAATATTAACTATAATAAATATTATTACAAAGTTAATAAAAACTTGATAAATTTTTTTATCCTTAACACTATTAATAATTGTATTATTATTACTCTCAAACAACACTCTTACTATTAAGATTAAAAAAATTTCTTAAAGTTTATTAATCTTCTTATTTTCATTTTTATTTCTATTTCATTATTCATTATTATATCATCACCCCATTATGTTTTTAACTCATTGTAAAGACCCGTAAAATTCAAGGGAAATTTTTTCTTAATTTTCTTTAGAATTTTACAAGAGCGCGGTTTCAGACGGCACCTGATTCCGAGGCCCGGAGTGCCCGGAATTAATTTCCGAAGTTTGGCTCGGGTACGTTCAGTGAACGAACGAGCGGGATTTCCTAACTTTTGATCCGGTGCTCGGAATTGAAATCTGAGGGCACCGATGAACTCGCAGCGCCGATATTCGCTTAACGAGGCCTTTTCGGAAGTTGCGTTTGTTGCGGGTTGAAAGTTACGTTTTGGGGTTTTTAGTTTGAGTTAAATAAAATTGTGAAGAACAATTTTATTACAACAAGTTAAAACCTATCAAAGGAGGTTGGAAGTGGGACCCACACCCACTTAACCTCCCTTGGGAGGATTAAGTGTGGTGGGGCCCACACGAACCCCTAATCTTTTCAAATTCTCTCAACATACTTAACCCCTAATTAATTGGCTTATGTTACTCTTAATTAATTAAGGGAGTTAAGTCTTTTTGAATTTCAAACATTGAAATTCTTTTGTGTTATGTGTTAATAAAATAAGAGGTAGTCTTATTTTATTTTGAGTTCTTTGTTTGTCTTTTTGAGAGCTCCCTCTTCATCTTCAAGCTCTGACGAAGAACGAAGAACGCTCAAACTCCGACGAAGAACGGCGCCCCTCTTCTTCGTCCTCGGTGTCAACAAGAGGGAACGCCGCACCCTCCTCGGACCTTCTTCGTCAGCAAACGAAGATCCGCCAACGACGTGTCTCTTCGGGCATAACTCTTCGTCAACGGATTTGACGAACGACGACCGCGACACCCGACCTCCGCGACGCCGTCTTCCGCGGAGCGTAGACGAATCTTCGAACCTTAACCAAGGTAGGGGTTGTCGATTTCTTTTGGTTTCCTTATTTTATTCTTGATCGTGATTTTATCAAGACTAACGTGTGACTTGATTTTTATTTTGAGTTGCGTTATTATTTTAACGTGAGGGGGGCCGGACCGCACGAACACGGCCGAACCCCCCTCCATCGTTGTTGTTTAATTCTTGCGGTGGAAGCAAGTGGCGTGGTGCCGTCGCACCACGCGGATGATCGTGCTTATAATTTACGCAACGCCGTCGCGCTACGCCGAGGAGAATCTTCAAGAACGCGACGCCGTCGCGCCGCGTTGGAAGGAATCATGGTACGGCGAAAGGGGCGCGGTGCCGTCGCACCGCGCCGGACGACGAACGCCGCGGCCGGTTCCGGGCCGCGGCGGGACGAGAAGACCGCGGCCGGTTCCGGGCCGCGGCGGGACGAGAAGACCGCGGCCGGTTCCGGGCCGTGGCGGGACGAGAAGACCGCGGCCGGTTCCGGGCCGCGGCGGAAGAGGAGTCCGGCGGCCGGGCCGCCGGCGTCGGAAGTCAAAGGCGGGACCGGAATTTCCGGTCCCGTTGGTAAAAACCGGCCGGCCAGCTAGCCGGCCGGATGACTTAAAACCGGGGAATTTAATTCCCCGGCCAACCCTTGAAAACCCCCCTCTTTAAGAGGGGGGCGGTTCTTTAAGGAGGGGGGGGCAGCAGCCCCCCGGTTCGTGATCAACCGGCCCCCACGTGCGGGGGCCGTTTCCATCAAAAAAAAACGGCGCGGCAAAGCCGCGCCGCCATCAAAGAGCGGGGGCTTAGCCCCCCGCGTGCGCCGCGGCCCGCTGCCGCCACCGCGGCCCGCCGCCGCCGCCCCCGCGGCCCGCCGCCGCCGCCACCGCGGCCCACCGCCGCCGCCACCGCGGCCCGCCGCCGCCGCCACCGCGGCCCGCCGCCGCCGCACCGCCGCCGGCCGCCCCGGGGGGGGGGGGGGGGTCGGGCCGGGTCGGCCCGGACCCGGACCCCCCCGTTTCGAACCAGTTTTGGTTTTTGGCCCATAACTTGAGCCTCGGACCTCCGATCGACGAACCGTCTGCGGCAACGCGATCCTTGGATCGAGACGGTCGTTTTGATATATCGCACTCAAGGTTTCGGTTTATTTTGAGTTCGGCCGGGTTGGTTCGTTCACGAAACCAACCGGGCCTCCGGAGCGGAAACGCTCATATCTTGAGCTACGGACGTCCGATTGACGCGCCGTCAGTCGCGTTGTGTTCCTCTTAGTGAGACGGATCTTTTGGCATACTCCGCCCGAGGTTTGGAGGCAGGTGGAGTACGGTCGGGTTGGTTTTGACTTAAAAACCAACCGGGCCCCGGAGACGAAAATGCCGATAACTCTCAGACCGGGCGTCCGATCGACGCACCGTCTGTTGCGTTGAGTTCCTGTTGTTGATACGGAACTTTTGGATACATCAACTCTGGTCTTCGTGACAGTTGATGTATCAGCCTCTCGGCTCGTGGAGCGGACCCTCCGAACGAGCTAGCTGTGTGCGGGAACCCTAGTGCTGGCTGCGACTGTTCTACTGCTACGACTGCTACTGTGACTGCGACGACGACAGTACAGAGATCCTGAGTGGATTCGACGACGACAGTACAGAGATCCTATGTGGATTCGACGACGACGACTTCAGCACTCAGCGATCCTACGTGGATCAGTGCTACAGGTCCTGTGTGGGCCCGATCCTGTGTGGGTCCTTGCGCTCAGCGGTTCTGTGTGAGCCAGCGCCTACAGGTTCTGTGTGAGCCCGATCCTGTGTGGGTCTTTGCGGGGGTTAGTTACCTATCGATCCTTCGTGGGTCCGACGACTTAGATGGATCAGTGATCATCTTTTTCGTCCTTGAAGAAGTATACCTGTGTGAGCTGAATCCTGTTGCTTTCCTGTGTGGATTGTGTTGTACAATCCTGTGTGGGTTATGTTTTGCTTCCCTATGTGGATTACGTATACTTTCCTGCGTGGACTGAGTTGTACTTGGGCTCGGAGGTTGGAGCGTATCTGAATTGATGACTTAGGTATATGTATGGGCATATACCTAAGCAGTGTCGGTTGTTACTTCGTGATTGTACTTTTCTTCGTGGTTTATCCTTTGTGGATTTGAGAGACCTTCAGGGGTCTCGGGGTCCCTACTGAGTAGCTTATACTCACCCCTGCACGGGCTTTGCCCGCACTACGTTGTGTTGGTTGCAGACGACGGACAGCGTTGAACTTAGCTGAGGCTTGCACAGCCGGACGGTACCCGGAGGTGGACCACTGGGCGGGACGTGCTCGGAGCAGACGGCGGGACCCGTGGAGCAGAGGAGCTTTCTGTACCCACCCTTCAGGTGGGATTTCCAGTGGACAGCTCGGAGTAGCGGCTTTTACTTTTCAGTTGTTGTTTTTCCCTTTTCGAGTTGTACTTTACTTTCAGTTTGGGTTTGTATTCTGGCCCATTTTCTTTTCCGCACTTTCAGTCATACTCTGCTTGTTTAGTGTTTACTTTCCGCTTGTTTACTCTGTGGTGTGTGTTTACTTTTCAATGGCAATGCCTTCACTTTTTTCCGGGATTTACGCCTTGGTGCTAGTCGCCAGCCCCTGGCCTATGGAAGGCGGGCTTGGGGTAGTCACGGCACGGACCCCGAGGGCGGGTCGTGACAAATTGGTATCAAAGGAGTTCGGTTCTACCGCGAACTCTGATCTTTTCTATGTGAAGCAATAATGTTTAGCGTATTGAGTGTGGTTATCAGTCCAGGGAGTCCAGTGTTGGTGCGGCGGCCGACGTATCCGTACACCAGGACCCTGACTTCTGATTTCCGACTTAATGCACGAAAACATTGATTGCGTGTGTGTTTCAAAGTTTTCTTTGTGATTACTTATATCAGCTCACCAGGTATATTGTTCTAACCGTGGCGCACCTGTTTTCCTTTTCAGGATGGCCCCACGACGGCAGCCAGCTAGGGTTCCGAGAGTCGAGCGAGACGACAGCCCACCGAGCGACGAGGCCTCGGTGCAGGGCCCTTTTCCAGTGGTGGCACCGGCGGTAGCTTTACCCGCCGATTCCCCGATGCTTCCAGCAGCAGCCGCTGACGATGCACGTCGCCTCAGCGCACTGCATGAGTTTCAGCGCCAGCGACCGCCCAGGTTTCGCGGGGAGACGGATCCCCAGGCAGCAGGGGACTGGCTGGAGGCAGTGGTTCGAGTGTTTAGGCTAGTGAGGACACCAGCAGACCTCATGGTGATCCTCACTGCGAGCCTACTACACGCAGCAGCAGGACGATGGTGGAGCTTGATGCTCCAGGTGCACGATGAGGCATCTCTTCTTTGGACGGACTTTGAGAGCCTCTTCCGCTCGGAGTTCGTCCCAGCCACCCTTCGTGCGGTGCGTATCCAGGAGCTTCTACAGCTGCGGCAGGGCAGCATGACGGTCGCTCAGTACTCGGCGAGATTTACCGATCTCTCGCGCTACTCGACCGACATGGTACGGGACCCATTCTTCCGGGCCCGGACCTTCGAGCAGGGTTTGAGACACGAGATCAGGGCATCGCTGATCTCCCTCAGCATACCGACTCAGACAGGAGTACTGGAGCGGGCTCTTCTGATCGAGAGCTTCCTTGCTGAGTCTACACTAGCACAGCGACCCACCGCAGGGCGGCACGTGGCAGAGTCATCTGCAGCAGGCAGTCGACGGATGACTCAGGGGTCCAGACAGACCAGACCTTCAGGCAGACGACCTCAGGGCACTGGCTCAGCAGTGCGGGGCACACAGCGCAGAGCCAGTCTTCCGAGAGGCAGACAGTGCTACTCGTGCGGCGGGCAGGGCCACATGGCTCGTGACTGCCCGACCCGCCGTGCCGAGGAGCAGCAGACAGTTGATGGACCACCGAGGCAGAGGCAGAGGGTCGACCGTGGCGGTCCGCAGGGAGGAGGCGGACGAGGAAGAGGAGCTGGATGAGCAGCTGGTGGTGGCCGACGCTTTGAGGCTCTACCACCACCACCACCAGGAGGTCCACCCCGACCACAGGGAGCTGGCGGGAAGCGACAGGCACAGCTCCAGGCAGCAGAGGCCTACGACCACGGCGCACCTGAGATGATTCGAGGTACTATCTGTGTCTATTCCACCCTTGCTGCAGTTCTTATAGACACAGGAGCGAGTCACTCTTTCATAGCCGCTGCCCTTGTTCGGAGCTCGGAGATTCCGACAGAGCCGTTGGCTCGATCCTTACGGCTAGAGACTCCTACGGGAGCAGACTCGACGATTACGCACTGGTTCCGGTAGTGTGAGCTTACTCTAGGAGGCGAGAGCTTCGGCTGGGATCTTCTTGTAGCAGCGTCGAGGCCTTACGACGTCATCTTGGGCATGGATTGGCTGTCTACGGTCCATGCACAGATTGACTGTTTTAGGCGCAAGGTGCGATGTGTACGCACCGACGGAAGCAGGTTCACCTTCACCGGCGAGAAGGGAGCCTTAGCAGCACAGGATGGACTTCCGCGGAGGAGAGGACAGCCCATCACTCATCAGTTGGCTAGCCTTATCCTTGGAGCAGTTGACGTGCGGAGTCCTGGTTTTCCTGCAGTGGTGGATCAGTTTGCGGACGTTTTTCCCGACGACGTTCCAGGGCTACCTCCTCGCAGAGAGGTAGACTTTTATATTGACTTGTACCCCGGGACAGCCCCGATATCCACTCCAGCATATCGGATGGCCCCCGCCGAGCTTCGAGAGCTACGGGTATAGTTGGAGGACTTGCAGGGCAAGGGGTTCATCCGACCCAGTGTTTCACCCTGGGCTTCCCCGATATTGTTCTCCAAAAAGGCGGACGGGAGCTTGCGACTTTGTGTTGACTATCATCGCCTGAACCAGGTGACAGTGAGGAACAAGTATCCGCTACCGAGGATTGATGACCTCTTTGATCAGCTCAAGGGAGCACGGTGGTTCTCGAAGATAGACCTCAGGTCAGGCTATCATCAGCTCAGAGTCAGAGACGAGGATGTGCAGAAGACGGCCTTCAGATGTCGGTATGGCCACTATGAGTTCTTGGTTATGCCCTTCGGTGTAACCAATGCTCCAGCAGTGTTCATGGCTCTCATGAACAGGATCTTTCAACCTTACCTCGATCGGTTTGTCGTGGTCTTCATCGACGACATTCTGATTTACTCTACGACAGAGGAGGAGCACGCCTATCACTTGCGAGTTGTTCTTGACACACTCCGAGAGCACCAGCTTTATGGTAAGCTCTCGAAGTGCCAGTTCTGGATACGTGAGGTCCACTTTTTGGGACACGTTATCTCTGAGGCGGGAGTTGCAGTGGATCCCGCGAAGATTGAGGCTGTGTTAGCATGGGAGCCACCCAGGAGCGTGACTGAGGTTCGGAGTTTCTTGGGACTAGCTGGATACTATCGGAGATTTGTGCCGAACTTCTCCAGAGTTGCGGCATCACTCACAGCTTTGACGAAGAAGGGGAAACCCTTCGTGTGGTCAGACAGTTGTCAGCAGAGCTTCCAGGAGCTGAGGCAGAGATTGACTAGCGCACCTATCTTGAGGTTGCCTGAGGAGGGAGTAGGGTACATAGTCAACTGCGATGCATCAGGGACCGGACTCGGATGTGTTCTGATGCAGGAGCGGGCCGTGATCGCGTATGGATCACGTCAGTTGAGGCCGCATGAGCAGAACTACGCTACCCATGACCTGGAGTTAGCAGCAGTGGTCTTCGCTCTGAAGACATGGCGACACTATCTGATGGGAGAGCGCTTTATAGTCTTTTCCGATCATCAGAGTCTCAGGTATATCTTCTCGCAGAAAGACCTGAACCTGAGACAGCGACGATGGCTCGAGTTCCTCCAGGACTATGACTTTGAGATAGTCTATACTCCTGGGAAGGGGAACATAGTAGCCGATGCCCTCAGCAGGAGGACGGGCATTCAGCTACTCGAGGAGGCGACAGAGCAGCTAGCCTCTTTGCAGATATCCTTCGTGGATAGAGATGGAGCAGCCTTTCTTCAGTCTCTCACAGTCACTCCTCCACTACTGCAGCGGGTCAGGGAGGCACAGCGCGGGGACGCTGACTGTGAGACACGGCGTGCACAGATATCCTCGGGACAGGCACCTGATGGTTTCTCCCTTGGAACAGAGCATGACATCCTTTTCAGAGGACGTACCATGGTACCAGTCGCATTGCGAGAGGAAGTGCTGAGAGAGTTTCACACTTCTCCTTTAGCGGTACATCCTGGAGTGGCGAAGATGTACCAGGACCTCAGACGACAGCATTGGTGGTCGGGCATGAAGAAGGCTGTAGCAGAGTTCGTTTCTCGATGCCTCACCTGTCAGCAGGTGAAGGCAGAGCATCAGGTACCAGCAGGCTTGGTACAGCCCTTGGAGGTTCCGGAGTGGAAGTGGGACGGCATATCTATGGACTTCGTGACTGGACTTCCACACACTTCCAGAGGTCACGACTCCATCTGGGTGATTGTTGACCGACTCACCAAGTCGGCACACTTCTTACCCATCAGAGAGCAGGGCTCAGTGGAGAGCTTGGGACGTCTCTACGTTCAGGAGATTGTGCGGCTCCACGGCATGCCATCATCTATCGTTTCCGATCGAGATGCCCGCTTTACTTCCCGGCTTTGGAAGGGGTTACAGGAGGCGTTCGGTACGCAGCTACGTCTTAGCACAGCTTTTCACCCTCAGACAGATGGTCAGACGGAGAGGACCATTCAGACTCTCGAGGACATGCTCCGCGCTTGTGTCCTCGACTTTGGTCGTAGCTGGGAGGACCACCTACCCTTGGTGGAGTTCGCATACAACAACAGCTACCACTCCACCATCGGGATGGCACCGTACGAGGCGTTGTACGGCCGACCTTGTATATCTCCTTTGTGCTGGACAGACCCCGGGGAGTCAGCACTGGTGGGACCGGAGATGGTCCAGGCCACGACAGAGAAGGTCCAGGTCATCCAGGAGCGGATGAGGACAGCTCAGAGCCGGCAGAAGTCATACGCTGACAGGAGGCGGAGGCCACTGGAGTTCGAGGATGGCGATCACGTCTTCTTGCGGGTCTCACCTCAACGTGGTATTCGGAGATTTGGCCGAGGCGACAAGTTATCTCCGCGCTTCATCGGACCCTTCCAGATTCTCAGCAGGATTGGCGAGGTGGCTTATCGCCTGGCTCTACCACCTCAGTTGCACCGGGTGCACGGCGTCTTCCACGTATCCCAGCTGAGGAGATACGTGCACGACCCGACGCACATCATTGACCATGGGGAGCTTGACGTTGACGATGGGGCGACTTTTACGGAGGTCCCGGTGGAGATAGAGGATCGACAGGAGCGGGTCCTGCGTGGGCGATCGATTCCTCTTGTGCGCATCAGATGGCAGCACGGGAATCTCCAGGAGAGCACATGGGAGCGGGAGGCTCAGATGCGTGCTCAGTACCCTCTTTTGTTTCCCTAGTTTTTGTTGTATCTTTACGGGGACGTAAAGCCCTGAGGTGGGAGTAATGTAAAGACCCGTAAAATTCAAGGGAAATTTTTTCTTAATTTTCTTTAGAATTTTACAAGAGCGCGGTTTCAGACGGCACCTGATTCCGAGGCCCGGAGTGCCCGGAATTAATTTCCGAAGTTTGGCTCGGGTACGTTCAGTGAACGAACGAGCGGGATTTCCTAACTTTTGATCCGGTGCTCGGAATTGAAATCCGAGGGCACCGATGAACTCGCAGCGCCGATATTCGCTTAATGAGGCCTTTTCGGAAGTTGCGTTTGTTGCGGGTTGAAAGTTACGTTTTGGGGTTTTTAGTTTGAGTTAAATAAAATTGTGAAGAACAATTTTATTACAACAAGTTAAAACCTATCAAAGGAGGTTGGAAGTGGGACCCACACCCACTTAACCTCCCTTGGGAGGATTAAGTGTGGTGGGGCCCACACGAACCCCTAATCTTTTCAAATTCTCTCAACATACTTAACCCCTAATTAATTGGCTTATGTTACTCTTAATTAATTAAGGGAGTTAAGTCTTTTTGAATTTCAAACATTGAAATTCTTTTGTGTTATGTGTTAATAAAATAAGAGGTAGTCTTATTTTATTTTGAGTTCTTTGTTTGTCTTTTTGAGAGCTCCCTCTTCATCTTCAAGCTCTGACGAAGAACGAAGAACGCTCAAACTCCGACGAAGAACGACGCCCCTCTTCTTCGTCCTCGGTGTCAACAAGAGGGAACGCCGCACCCTCCTCGGACCTTCTTCGTCAGCAAACGAAGATCCGCCAACGACGTGTCTCTTCGGGCATAACTCTTCGTCAACGGATTTGACGAACGACGACCGCGACACCCGACCTCCGCGACGCCGTCTTCCGCGGAGCGTAGACGAATCTTCGAACCTTAACCAAGGTAGGGGTTGTCGATTTCTTTTGGTTTCCTTATTTTATTCTTGATCGTGATTTTATCAAGACTAACGTGTGACTTGATTTTTATTTTGAGTTGCGTTATTATTTTAACGTGAGGGGGGCCGGACCGCACGAACACGGCCGAACCCCCCTCCATCGTTGTTGTTTAATTCTTGCGGTGGAAGCAAGTGGCGTGGTGCCGTCGCACCACGCGGATGATCGTGCTTATAATTTACGCAACGCCGTCGCGCTACGCCGAGGAGAATCTTCAAGAACGCGACGCCGTCGCGCCGCGTTGGAAGGAATCATGGTACGGCGAAAGGGGCGCGGTGCCGTCGCACCGCGCCGGACGACGAACGCCGCGGCCGGTTCCGGGCCGCGGCGGGACGAGAAGACCGCGGCCGGTTCCGGGCCGCGGCGGGACGAGAAGACCGCGGCCGGTTCCGGGCCGTGGCGGGACGAGAAGACCGCGGCCGGTTCCGGGCCGCGGCGGAAGAGGAGTCCGGCGGCCGGGCCGCCGGCGTCGGAAGTCAAAGGCGGGACCGGAATTTCCGGTCCCGTTGGTAAAAACCGGCCGGCCAGCTAGCCGGCCGGATGACTTAAAACCGGGGAATTTAATTCCCCGACCAACCCTTGAAAACCCCCCTCTTTAAGAGGGGGGCGGTTCTTTAAGGAGGGGGGGGAAGCAGCCCCCCGGTTCGTGATCAACCGGCCCCCACGTGCGGGGGCCGTTTCCATCAAAAAAAAACGGCGCGGCAATGCCGCGCCGCCATCAAAGAGTGGGGGCTTAGCCCCCCGCGTGCGCCGCGGCCCGCTGCCGCCACCGCGGCCCGCCGCCGCCGCCACCGCGGCCCGCCGCCGCCGCCACCGCGGCCCGCCGCCGCCGCCACCGCGGCCCACCGCCGCCGCCGCCGCCGCACCGCCGCGCCGCCCCGGGGGGGTCGGGCCGGGTCGGCCCGGACCCGGACCCCCCCGTTTCGAACCAGTTTTGGTTTTTGGCCCATAACTTGAGCCTCGGACCTCCGATCGACGAACCGTCTGCGGCAACGCGATCCTTGGATCGAGACGGTCGTTTTAATATATCGCACTCAAGGTTTCGGTTTACTTTGAGTTCGGCCGGGTTGGTTCGTTCACGAAACCAACCGGGCCTTCGGAGCGGAAACGCTCATATCTTGAGCTACGGACGTCCGATTGACGCGCCGTCAGTCGCGTTGTGTTCCTCTTAGTGAGACGGATCTTTTGGCATACTCCGCCCGAGGTTTGGATGCAGGTGGAGTACGGTCGGGTTGGTTTTGACTTAAAAACCAACCGGGCCCCGGAGACGAAAATGCCGATAACTCTCAGACCGGGCGTCCGATCGACGCACCGTCTGTTGCGTTGAGTTCCTGTTGTTGATGCGGAACTTTTGGATACATCAACTCTGGTCTTCGTGACAGTTGATGTATCAGCCTCTCGGCTCGTGGAGCGGACCCTCCGAACGAGCTAGCTGTGTGCGGGAACCCTAGTGCTGGCTGCGACTGTTCTACTGCTACGACTGCTACTGTGACTGCGACGACGACAGTACAGAGATCCTGAGTGGATTCGACGACGACAGTACAGAGATCCTATGTGGATTCGACGACGACGACTTCAGCACTCAGCGATCCTACGTGGATCAGTGCTACAGGTCCTGTGTGGGCCCGATCCTGTGTGGGTCCTTGCGCTCAGCGGTTCTGTGTGAGCCAGCGCCTACAGGTTCTGTGTGAGCCCGATCCTGTGTGGGTCTTTGCGGGGGTTAGTTACCTATCGATCCTTCGTGTGTCCGACGACTTAGATGGATCAGTGATCATCTTTTTCGTCCTTGAAGAAGTATACCTGTGTGAGCTGAATCCTGTTGCTTTCCTGTGTGGATTGTGTTGTACAATCCTGTGTGGGTTATGTTTTGCTTCCCTATGTGGATTACGTATACTTTCCTGCGTGGACTGAGTTGTACTTGGGCTCGGAGGTTGGAGCGTATCTGAATTGATGACTTAGGTATATGTATGGGCATATACCTAAGTAGTGTCGGTTGTTACTTCGTGATTGTACTTTTCTTCGTGGTTTATCCTTTGTGGATTTGAGAGACCTTCAGGGGTCTCGGGGTCCCTACTGAGTAGCTTATACTCACCCCTGCACGGGCTTTGCCCGCACTACGTTGTGTTGGTTGCAGACGACGGACAGCGTTGACCTTAGCTGAGGCTTGCACAGCGGGACGGTACCCGGAGGTGGACCACTGGGCGGGACGTGCTCGGAGCAGACGGCGGGACCCGTGGAGCAGAGGAGCTTTCTGTACCCACCCTTCAGGTGGGATTTCCAGTGGACAGCTCGGAGTAGCGGCTTTTACTTTTCAGTTGCTGTTTTTCCCTTTTCGAGTTGTACTTTACTTTCAGTTTGGGTTTGTATTCTGGCCCATTTTCTTTTCCGCACTTTCAGTCGTACTCTGCTTGTTTAGTGTTTACTTTCCGCTTGTTTACTCTGTGGTGTGTGTTTACTTTTCAAAGGCAATGCCTTCCCTTTTTTTCCGGGATTTACGCCTTGGTGCTAGTCGCCAGCCCCTGGCCTATGGAAGGCGGGCTTGGGGTAGTCACGGCACGGACCCCGAGGGCGGGTCGTGACACTCATCTTGAGAGCCGGGCAGACCGCGCGGTCTCAGAACTATGCTCTGCCAGTGCGTCCGGTGACACTAACCCCAAAACATTCATAATCATAATAATAATAAAAATAACAAAACTCAATTGATAATAATAAAAAAATATCAATTATGATAATAAGAACAATAGTGTCATTGAATAACATTATTATCATTATCTATGAAAAATCTTGTTTTATTTGATTTTTAATTCATCATGCTTCTAATTATTATTATTTTTTATTAATATTATTTATTATTTGTCCATTTTATTTAATTAATTTCATTATAAAATTCAAACAGTGACCTAGGCGAGGTCGTGCGGTGACCAGGCGAAGTCGCGCGGCTTTGACAGTGGCACGCTGAATACCAAAAAGGCCAAAAAGTGTGTTTTAAAATAAAACTCAGAAATTTTAAGTTCAGCTTTGACCTGAATTATCTGATGACCAACAAAAATAATAAAATAGATAATATAAAAAAAATATGGTTGTGAAAATTCTCCCCACCATAAAGCTTTCCATCCCCGGAAAGCCACAACCAGAACCAAACCCCCAAATTAGAAAACCACGCTCCCTTAAGGTTCAAAGGGGATCCCCACAAACACCAAGCAAAGAGAGACAAAAGTATCATGCTCAGAGAAAGTGACTCAAAACAAACTTTGAGAAACTCATATAAAGACTTTCTGATATATGTCGCCCGCCCGAAGATCTAGAACGCCTCCAGTTGACTGATCAAGGAAGGGAACTCTCGCGCCCACATAAACCAACTTCACAAGCTGAAACACCTCAAGAACTATTAAACTGATACCACACCATTTGTCTAGAATGAACAAACAAGATCAAACCACATCCACGGAACACTATTATCACTTATCACCAAGACCTATTTAGTAACAGAAGCAAAAGATCAACATGGGGAGGCCCGAGGGGCTCTCCACCATTAGGAACTCACTGACTCTCGAAATGAGACTGGAAAACCAACATGGGTAGGTTGGAGCAGAATCCCCACCATAAAAGAATGGTCCAGCACTGATTCATTCTAGAGACATTCGTACGAGACCCAATGTGGGTCTCCCCACCATTAAGAATCTGCCAACGCCCAAGACGAGACTAGAAAACCAATAGGGGGAGGTACGGGCGGACTCTCCACTGTTATGGAAAGGACAACACCGATTTATTCCAGAGACCTTTGTGCAAAACTCATCATGGGTCTCGCCGCCATTAGAATGAACAGAGGATACAGAACTTTAGAAAATTTCTAACGGGGACCAAGCACCCCACCACAAGGGGCAGGGAGGGAGGGACCCGACTACTGGGTGTCAAAACCACGACCAGAGACAGACCAACATCTTCAAATCCCTGGATGAGCATCATTCAAATTTGAAACTGATTTAACCAACAAACCCCATAAGGGCCACTAAAGCAATTACATCCAATGGAACGCGACTCCCAAGACTCTAAGGCAACGAGATGACCACGTCTCCACATGGTCACGGAAACCTCACGCAACCAGATGGTTCGTTCGGAACGGAACAACCACGGAAAACAAATTAAGCTTCTTTCAGTTTCAACACCGATGGAAAAAATAAAGTCAGGGTCCCATACACTCTCGGGGTTCCTGACCATGCGCCAGCTTCTCTCCAATACCTATGGCTGGAGCCCTGATGTTTGAAGAATATTCTACCTCGCAGTCAAGCATGGAAGACTCCCGAATGGAGCATCTCCTTTTGGTGTCACACGCAACCGCACTTCAACCTAGACAACACCAGTAAACACAACACATTACAACATCCAACTAATCATACACTGAACATTCACCAAGACAAGAGCATAAATGGTGCATGCGCATCACCCTTTGTCACACTGAATGAGAACACGACATCACAAATTGTCACCGAAAATGACCATTATTGTTGAGAGGAACATTATACGGAGAAGGACTTTAAAACGCATCTTGAACCGCACGTGATTCCTGCAAACGACCATAGAAGCCTCATATGACTGGGTCTGTCAAACTAGTAGCCTAACACGAACCTTTTCTTAAACGAAACAAACCAAATACCAGAGGTCATTTAGAACAATAAACTACACCAACAACTTCAAGTTTCTTCCACCTTTTACCCACTGGAGTCTCCTTTACCGCTTCCAAACAACCGTTAACTATTAAAGGGACCTCACGCTGCAAGACACCACCAAACATGACCCTTGCAGCCGATGAAAATACTACAAATACCTTCAAGAAACTAGTCAACACTGAAAATTTTGAACCACCATCACCCTTCCCGGTGGATTTTCCTTTCACCGTTTCCAGGGGGACCTTCAAACACGACAGTGTCAAACATCATATCTGACAAGTTAGAGACTCAAAAGACCAAAATTCCCTTCATCTCCCATCGCATCTATGATCCCGCTGCGAGAGGATCCTATTAGTTGTAAAAAGGAGAGGTGGGTTCAATTCTATAATTCAAGAAGAGATTCCTCTGATCAACTGGAGGGTCAGCCAACGGCGAATTACCCGTAGCCCCACATCATTCGCACATTAAATCTTTATTGGGGTGTACACTAGCTAAGAAGAAGAATCTTGGACCCAATCAAACTGGTCCAATGGCCAATACATACAGCAAGCGAACACCAAAAGTGTAGGGGGAACCACTGCAAGGGATTCCCGAAACATTTTTCAAAAGAAACCATTAACCACACGCTTTCACACCAAATGACCAACAAGAATTAAAACTCAAGACACAAATTAGTTAAAAAGGATCTTCGGATCGAAACGCCTAACACACAACATTTCCAAAACACAATGGACACACCACCCAACCACCGGTTACTAAAACACCAATTTTTTCCTTTAAAAAAAATTGAAAATAATTATAGCTGGTGGGTTACACAAACACCAATGGTGTCCCATGGGAAACGCACATGAATTTTCCCGTGCCACACTGGCACCCACCTCATATCCATCCAATAACTCATCCTCTTGTGTCATTAACCCATTATCTTTTCATATACACTCATGCATGTGGTTTCCCATGAGAACACCAAGGATCAAAATTGAACCTTTCCATTTTTCAAAACCAAATCACCCAACCCACACTTTCCAAACCTCATACCTCATTTTCATTTTCAAGTGCTTTATTTCAAAACATTTTCCAAAACATTTTCCAATAACAAAAAATTTTTAATTAAAAATCAAATGTCCACAATTCAAAAAAAAAGGAACAAGGAACGGTGCAAGAGAAAACTAGTGTCAGCAGGTGAATAGGACATATGGTTGGCGGCCATATGCCAATCACGCCACTGCCATGGAGGGTATTCTAGGACAGTGCCCCCATCTCCACATGGCTTTCCAGATACTGCAAGCTCACTAGGACCACTGAACTTACCCCCTTTTTCATTTCCCTTAGACAAGATTAACCTAAAGGACCAAAACTCAGACAAATCTCAACATACTTTGGTAACTTGAGTCTCGCCACGAGGTGTGCTGGCCAGGCACCTTACTCATAGCCAGGATTTCGAGTCTCGAAAACCTTAACTCAAGTCTACCGTGACTCTATCCCAAAAGAAAATGACCCAAAAGAGAAAACCTTTCCCTCTGATACCATTTTTTCACAAACCAGGCTGGGTCTCCATCCGACCCGGCGCCCGACCCGGTCCGTGACATGGCACGAAGGGCGTTCCCGATCCCCACGGGCTGGCACAAGTGCCCAGGTATTAAACATTACATGGGAACGATTTACCCGAAATAAAAGAGATAAAAACAACTAACCAGATAAACAAACTGAAACTAGAAATAGACAACTAAACATGCCTTTAAACAATGAACATGTTTAAAGTTTACAACTCGAACCAAGAACTAAAAAGAAAAGATGATAGTGGAAACTAAAACTCTTACTCAAACCACCTGGCAAAACAGAGGCCACATCGACACCACTTTTCATGAAAAGACCAACTGCAACCCAAACCACCATCACTGATCACGATGTCACAACATGGAATACACAAGAACAAAGTCTACAAACACCCAAAGGTGTATGTAGGGTGTGAGCCAAAAGCCCAGTAGGACGTCACCCAATAAAAAGGTTCCACATATAAACATTAAATGACAAATACATTTGTAGGATGACTAGAAGAAAGGACACTAAAGCTTAAACAACTTTAAATAAACAATTTCTATAAGGAAAGAAATTTTAAAGAAAACAACTTAAATAAAAGAAAACATCCTTGCATCAATGAAAACCTCAAACCTTCACGAAAACCCAAAAGTTTCACCGTATGTCGATGTTGGGTGTACAGTAGTCCAGGAGCACCAAACGTGTGAGAGGCCCTTAGAATACTAGAAAAAGAAATGGGACCCCAGAACCTCACGTCTCGGTGAACCATATCAAACATTCCCGTGCACGAGCCACTGGTAGGGAAACACCTCCTACCATAGTGGTCTCCAGACATCATCCAATGTTTAGTTACTGTTGTAAGCGTTAATACCACTAAGTGAAACTGGGCTGAGGCCACTCCCGTATCACAAGCATGCTAGTCCTTTCCACCCACCCAGTACCCAGGCTTCCCCTTTTTGTGCTCATGTTGTTCCAATTTCACATTTCATGTCAAACTCAGACAAATAAAACAAACAGGGTGCAACATAAACTCAACGCGACACTTACACACACATAGAAATCCATTTGACAAAGCACGCACGACAAAAGACTTTACCCAACCTAGTTAAAACCTTTTATTCATTGCAGATAATTTTTTATTAAAAACATATGAATTTTTTTTGTTCATAATTTTATTAAATCATATTAAATTCATTGTAAATAATTTCTTTAAAAAGAAACATAACAAGGATTTAACACACAAAAGCATCTCAACCCTCTTTCATGACCAAACACACCCAACACCACATCAAGAACACAAATAGCATACTTTTCACATTTTCACAAAACAAACACAAACTTTATGAAAACACTAGAGCACAAACACTGCACTTTGAAAATATGAAAAATTAACTGCAAACTTTAATAAACACTAGAAATTGACTCAAAATA
Source organism: Viscum album (assembly GCA_963277665.1). Lineage (NCBI taxonomy): Eukaryota > Viridiplantae > Streptophyta > Magnoliopsida > Santalales > Viscaceae > Viscum > Viscum album. The sequence goes on from OY728123.1 coordinate 353,277,256, forward strand.
AGTTTCCAGACAAATAACGCACCAACTGTAAACATTAATAAACACTAGCAATTGACTCAAAACAAGTTTCAAGACAAAGAACGCACCTGCACTGCATAAACATACTACTAAACGAAAATAAAGCATAGACAAACTTCAAGATAATCAAATCCGCACCCATAAGAATTAGTCAAGTAATATTATAAATTAACTAAGCAATCAAATTAATTCATTAAATAATGTTTAAACGTGGAACCACCTACCTCGAGTGAATAATCTCCAAAAATAATTAGTGCGCGTCTCCAATTGCTCATCAAACGCACCACAACAAACTCGAGATGAACCTTAAAACAAGATATCAACAAAAGCATCAAAATAGAACCATAACACACGAACCATTCCAAAAAAACGCCATTAGCACCGCAGAATCAAGTTAGGAACACATTAATAAATTCAAATAAGCATATTAAATTCATCTAATTGTGTAAGGGCACGGAACGATTTACCTTGTGTGAAGAAAATCCCAAGTTTTGGTGCGAATTCCAATTGCGCGTCAAACGCATCCCAAGAAAACCCTAAGGAGTCAAGCTCCATCCAAAACAAAGACAAAAGAAATAAAAACAACATGACTCTATCCTAAAACCAATACCCAACTAACTGGAAAAAGAGTAAACCCCAAGAACAAGGGGGAAAACCCTAGCAAAGGGGGGAGGGAAGGTATACCATAGGGAGAGGGTGTGGAGGCGCGGAAAATCCTCGGCCAAGGGTGAGGTGGTTAGGGGTGTGGCGTGAGGGGAAATCCAGCAAGCTGTTCGGCTGGGGGAATCCCGGTGAAGACCCTTGGATAGTAGGAGGGCCATGCGTGGGCAAAACTAGAAAGGGGAAGGGGGTTGTCAGTTGTGCGACGGGGCAAGCAAGGAGGGTTGGCCGGTTGTGCGGCGGGGCGAGCAGGGAGGGATCGTGCTTCGATCGGGCTGAGAGGGGGAGGCCGCTGGACAAGAGGAGAGGGAGGCGGCGTGCGAGATAGAGAGGGAGGCGGCGCGCGGGCTGGAGAGGGCGACGACACGGCGGCTGGCTAGGAGGGCGACGGTGCGATGGCTTCAAAGGAGAAGGGTGAGCCGTGATTTGCAGAAGGGGGGGAAACGACGGACCAAAGGGAGGGGGGAGGCGCAACCCTAAGCAAAAAAGGAGATGAAAAATAAAAAAAAACAAAGTAATGAAATAAATAAAATAAAATAAGTAAAATAGAAATAAAAAAAAGTTAATAACACTACATAATATTAACTATAATAAATATTATTACAATGTTAATAAAAACTTGATAAATTTTTATATCTTTAACACTATTAATAATTGTATTATTATTTCTCTCAAACAACACTATTACCATTAACATTAAAACAATTTCTTAAAGTTTATTAATATTATTATTTTCATTTTAATTTCTACTTCATTATTCATTATTATATCATCATCCCATTATGTTTTTAACTCATCTTGAGAGTCGGGCAGACCGCGCGGTCTCAGAACTGTGCTCTGCTCGTGCGTTCGGTGACACTAACCCCAAAACATTCATAATCAAAATAATAATAAAAATAATGAAACTCAATTGATAATAATAAAATAAAATAAAATAAAATTATATCAATTATGATAATAATAACAATAGTGTCATTGAATAACATTATTATAATTATCTATGAAAACTCTTGTTTTATTTTATTTTTAATTCATCATGCTTCTAATTATTATTATTTTATTATTATTATTTATTATTAGTCCATTTTATTTAATTAATTTCATTAGAAAATTCAAACTGTGACCTAGGCGAGGCCGTACGGTGACTAGGCGAAGTTGCGCGGCTTTGACAGCGGCGCACTGAACGCCGAAAAGGCCAAAAAGTGTGTTTCAAAATAAAACTCAGAAATTTTAAGTTCGGCCTTGACCTGAATTATCTGATTCCCAACATAAATAATAAAATATATAATATAAAAAAAAGACAGGTGTGACATTTCCTTTATGAAGTAATAATTTATGTTTTTACCCTTCTAAAATACACTCATTTTAATGATTACATTATAGTTACTATCAGTTGTCAAGATGGCTAGTGATCATGATACTTAATGATAATCCTGAAAAATGACATAAATTATTATAAAATAATTCCCTCCAATAACACTTCTCATTATAATGATTAGTTTTCTCATAATTCCTATCTTGTGGACAATATTATTTTTCTTTTTGTATTGAACTTCTTATAGTGGTGATGTTTATTGGAGAATTAGAGTTACAGGGGTTTTATATTTACTAAAATTGTTCATATTTTTATGTTTTCCCTTTTTAGCAATAGTGGTATTAAAAATATGTATATTTAATTTTAATTTCATAATTATATAGTAATCGAATATTTATTTATTTATTATTAGAATATTAAGGGCATTTCATTCCCCCTTATAGAAATATCATCCTTGAATTTCCAAATCACTCTTAATTTAGTGAAAAAATTTAGACACTTTTTATTCATTATTTTCTTAGGTTCTCATGTTGTTTTCTCTAATATGTGGTTCCTCCATAGCATATTAACCTCTAAGGTTATTTGATTTTATAGTAATTTCCCCCTCTAGTTGTGGATATTCACTATTTTATCCATATATGATAGATTAGGTTATATTTGTATGTGATAAATATAAAGTATATGTGATGCTCCTTTCATATAGTTTCTCAATAGAGATATATAAAAAAATCAGGTGCCTTTGAAAGATTTAGTTGTGAATAAAATTGGTAATCCATAGTTCCTATTTGATATAATATTTAAAAGGGAACAATATACCTTCATTTTATTTTTCCCATTCTTCCAAATCTCATGAATCCTTTCTAGGTAGATATAATAATGAATACACAAGTGATAACTTGAAAATCTAAATATTCAAAATGGTTTTCAAAATACCACGTCTATTTTATTTGATATATTCTAATGTATTATTGGATAATTATACCCTTATTTGTGGTCTTTTAAATAAATTCCAAAACATTATATTTATGCTCTCTATGGTTATCCCCATAGGATGGATTTTGACATTTCACCCCATATAAAACCTCATAATGTGTCATATTAATACTCAAAAGTTAGTTGTTATTAAATGATAATTCCACCAATAGAAGGCTTGGATCCCATTTTCAAGGGAAATATAGTGATTATGACCTTAAAAAATCATTAATTGTTAATCCTTTTAGATTTTCCATCAGTATAGGGGAGGTAAGTAGTGATAAGATGTAACTATTTACTTAGAACCATATAAACTCTAAAAGTTTTATTTAATAATTTGGTCATGATTGGAGACAACAGATAGTGGTTCACCATATAACATCACCACTTACCCTATATAGATATTAATAGGTTGGTCAAGGGATGTATCATCTCTTAATTTTATGAAATGTGTTGACTTTGTTAATCTATCAACCAACACCAAAATAAAATTATTTCCCTTTAATGTCCTGGGAAGACCGGTGAAAAAATACATTGTGATATTTTACAATATTCATACTCATAATAAAAATCATTACACCATTCCTTTAGGAAACATCTATTCAAATTTGGCTTGTCAACACATAAGACATCTTAATGTATATTCTTCAATTTCCAAATTAATTTTATCCCACTATAAATTCTCACAAAGTTCCATATACATCTTGGCGATCACACTATGTATAGAGAAAACTGATTTATGTGAATTATGTAGAAATTCCTTATTTAATAAAAATATTTTAGGGACATATAATCCCACAAAAACCAAAGTAATAAGTAATTTTAAAATATTAAACATAGGAAATTTACAATCTTTCATAGCATTAATACTCTTCATAGATTCAGTATCATCTCATTGACTTATCTTGATATTCTATGGTAATGATGATTCAACTACCATATAGGAATGAAATGAGGTCATTATTTCCATTATTATTCTTAGATCTAACATTACTATATAATTGGTCCAGGAATTATATTCTATCCTTAGAGTAGTGATATTTCGATAATCATTCCAAATTAAAGAATCAAATACTTTGTTCTCTTTTCTGGGATAATAATTATTGGTGCTGTCAGGATCCTTTTAAAATTCCAACCTTCTCCTCTACCTAATGTTTAAATCCTTTTTCTATGAATATATTTTTAGTAAATTTATTGTATGAAAATATATATCACGCCTCTATTTATAGATATATTGTGACCAAATCTTTAGGTAAAGTATTAGTGTTTCTAATTCCAAATAAATAGTAGTACAATTCTTCTCATGAACATTTAATTTTCAAGATGCACAAGGTATAACCTTATCTTTATACATTAAAATACAACCAAGAAAATTCCATAAAATAATAGATATAGATGAATAATCCTTCACCTATAAAAGGTAAGGTTAGTTTAGGTGTAGTAACCAACATTTTATTGAGATCCTAAAATATTTCTTCACTTACCATGGTTAATGTAAAGTTAACCCCCTTATATGTTAACATGGTTTTTCAATTAGAAAACCAAGAAAATTTATTATAAACTGTTTATAGTACCCCACTAGACCAAGAGTACTATAGATATAATCAAAGATAAATCCATGGACTAATTTTTAATGACTTTACAATTTGATGGATTGATAAAAAATATATTCATTTGTGTGTACATGACCTAAAACAACCACTTACTATAACAATAATTCTCACTTACTGAACATGAAATATAAATTCTTCATTTTTAATGTTTATAAACCAATCCTTAAATGGTATTCATGTTCCTATTGAATTTTAGAAGAAATAAAAACATCATTAATAAATACAACTACAAAAATATCAAGGTTATCTGTAAATACTGTATTTAATAAATCTATAAACATAGCATGTTCATTTCTTAAAATAAATATCATCAAGAAAAATTAATATATTATATACTTAGTTTGAAATAAATTCTTAAAGATATGTTTATTTATTACCATAAACAGATGATAACTTGATCAGATTTCAATTTTAAAAATGTATGATATTACACCCTAAGATTTTAAAAGTAGAAAACAATGTTTAATGGCGTATTCGACACACAACACCGAACTTAAATGACTCATGATATATATATAACAATAGTAACCTAGCTAGTAAATTGACCAGTATAAATGGTATTAAATAATATAGGAAATATATATATAAAAATTTCTTACTCAAAATAAATTATTGATAATTTTTTATTAAAAAATCTATTGATTTTTATTAAAGTAATTTCATTCTCCAAAAATATGTTTTCATCAAAAATGATTTTATTATTTTTCATGGAAAATATTATAATTAATTTTTGGAACTTTTAGAAAATGTATTTGATAAAATCAAATTCATTTTTAAATAAGCATATCAAAATTTAATTTGGGTGAAATTTTGGGATTTTTATGAAAATATTGATTTTTTAGTTATAACACCCCAATATTTCATAATATGTTATCTCTTCAAAGTAATTCAATAAATTGTGTTACATGCAACACCGAGTTCAAGCGCACCATGACTTACCAAACTAGCCGTTCAAAAGTGGTTATGAATAGTATTAACTAAATTTTAAATTTTATATCTTCCATATAATTTTAACATCCATATTATGTGTTTCTCACACTCAATATAAGAAAAAATTCTTTTTTTTCAAATAATGGAAGTACTTTTCAGAAAATGCAATTTTACCACCTTTTAATGGAAAACCCTTTTAAATACAATATTTGACACTTTTATATATTCAATTTGACAAAATAAACTTCTTCTTTAGAATAGGGACATAAAAATTTAATTTCGATAAATTTTTGGTGTTTTGCTGACAAATTTCATATTTGTGTGAATAGTGAAAATACTAAATTTTAATTGAAAACAACTTTTTTAATCAAAATAATTTATAGTGTTCAATTATACATTTGAATGGTTTGAAAGTATAATTAGATTATATTTTTATCATTTAATACAATTTAGGTTTTTATAAGTAATTTCAAATTTAAATTTGACATAAACACATGTCAATCTTTTGATAGTTTTTACTTTTTAAAACCTCACTTTTTGGTTTTGAAAATGGGAATTAATTTTAAATTAATAAATGAAACTAATATGTTTTGAATTTGGTAAAATATAATTTATTTTTGGAATTCAGAATATCAAAATTATCTAAGGATGAATTTTTGGTATTTTTCTGAAAACATTCAATTTTTGATGAATATTGAAAAAAACTCTGTTATTATTTAAAACAGAATTTTTATTTAAATAACTATTTATTTTATTTAAATTAATTTTAAGTCAAAATATATATATAATACCTATATTAGTTCAATTAAATTCATTGGAGACATTTTATAATAAAATTAGAAGTATAAAAAATTATTTTACTTTTTAACGTTTTACCCACCTTCTAGGAGCATTTAAAAATTTCAATAAAACTTAATTTTAACACTTCTGTGAGTTTAATTTCAAAAATATGAGAGACACGGTTGACATTATTAATTAAAATTTTTATCAAAAAGATGAAAATAATTTTTGGTCAATAGTAACTTTGGACTTTTATTTACCACGGTTAAAAGTAAATATGGTAATTAAAGGTAAAAATGATATTATAATTACCCTAAAACATGTCCTAATTCTATTGGATAAGTTTAATTCGACCAAAAACAACCTTAAGAATAAAATATAATACTTTATGTCCACTTGGACCAGATTAGGACATTTATTATTATTTTATTTAAAGAAGAGTTAAAAATTTTAAATTCAAAGTTGATTAATTAAAAAAATTAATATAGGGTTATACATAAGATAAATTTGAATATAGATATTAATTAAAAAGATAAAAATATTTCCTACATAATTTAATTTTATTTATAATTTTTATACATTAAATAGTTTCATTTATTTCTGACACAATGATGATGCAGTAATTACCTTATTAATGAAATATTAAAATAATTGATATTATAAATATCCAAATAAATGTAAATTGAGACTTATGATGAATTAAACTAATTTTATAGGTTAATATTACATGTTAGGGTTGATTAGATAAATTATTTTTGAATTGATAAGGTTTTTATGACTTTCACAAAAACAAAATACCAAATAGTGTCGAAATTGACATAAATTAAGTTTTAAAACAAATACTATATTATTGGTTGATATAATATTCCTAAAAATCTAAGGTTTAGAAAAATGGATTAAATAATATTATATATTTCATTAATGAAACACTTGAGGTTCTCTTGGAAGTTTAGAGTAATTTTATTAACCATATAGTGTAAGAATACAAGAAGACACGGTAAAAGTGAAACTATTTAACTCAAAGTTAAATCTAAAAGATAAGGTTAAAATGGTAACATAAACTTGTATAAAACCAATTGGTTGAGAATATATCCACCCATAAACACCTAAGGCTCTAAATAAATTCATTTGGATCCATTATAAACCGAATATTATTATATAATAAATTAATATTTTAATCTTTTCCTAAAGTGACCCTCACCCCTCTTATAAAAGGGAACTTCCCCTTCTCTCAAAATCACACCTACAAAGCCAATTGGATCGTCCAAACCCAACCCAAATATCTTCCCAACTTCCCTTACTTCAACCTATAGGCCTTAATTTGAATATAATTCCAACCTAAGGATCCCTTTTGATCAACTCAAAAAGAAACTCCCTAAGAAGAGATAATAATTTCACCACCCTCTTTCAAGTTCTTTTCTTCTTACACTTCATATTTCTTTGTTGTTTACTTACCAAAATAATAAATCCAGTACCTTTTTCACACTGTTATTTTATTATAAATATGTTACAACCAAATTCGTTATTCTATCCATCATATAAATGCAATGTCACTATACATGCGTACGTACGGCTTACCGTCTCCACGTCGTGGTGTGGTTTTTCATTCAAAAAATTCATTATTGAATGGGTATAATAATGAGTATAATTGATGTAAATAATAAATATAACATGTTAATTATTCTTTATATATGTTATACCATCCAATTATATATGATTTCACCATCAATATAATGATATTTTCACTCGTGCGTACGTACGGATTACCGTCTCCACTAACGCGATGAGATTCATTCCCCATCGTAATCATTAAAGAATAATTTTCATTTTATGATTAAAAATAATGTTTAAGAAATTAATATCATTATTTATATTAAACAAATACATCCTATTCATAACAAACATGTCTTACGTAACCAAGCATATAAAGAAAAATGAATCAGTTAACACCCAAAACGATAATACTACTAAAATATTATTAACAAAGCAATATTTGAAGATCATATATGATATCATATTTATGTATATGATTATTTTATAATTTAATAAAAATTATTTGACTATTAAAGAGGAGGTTAACATACCCTCTACCAAGGAAAAGTACAAGGTAAGGGTTAATTCTACAATCTCTTTACTTATCTGAGGTTGTTAATACGTAAGTATCTACTGGGACATATTTATCATCCACATACGTGTTTTCTTAAAAATGTAATTCAAAATATTTTTACTATTTAATAGACTATGTGTTAAATCCATTTATACCATTATTTGACCTTATAAGTTTTTAAAGGAATCTTTCCATCGTTTTCCAAACAAGGTACTTTATGACCTTTTCAACAAAATTAAGGTAAGAATGCTTTTTTTAACTTATATGGAGGGTGATGCTATTTTGAGCTATTATAACACCTTTTAAGCTTCCCATACAAGCTTATAATAATATTTTCAAAATAAATGTTTTCTTTTATAATTATGTGACTTTTAAATGATCTCAAAAAGAAAGCGATATTTCTCTCAAATAGTTTTAATTTCATCTATGTCATCATCATTTGATGTATTTTAAACTTGTTTGAAGTTGATTTATTATGATACAAATATTCCATATTTTATTGAAGTTTTTGTGATATTTTTTACTGTGGATGTGTCATTTTTATACCATTCATGGTTTATGGATAAAGTATTGACATTTCGTATGCTATTTTTAATATGAATGTTTATGTTATGTTTAAACCTTTTCGTATGAGGAATGCATTGGACTTAGTAAGTGACAGGTGGAGCCCATAATAGCTCCTCAATACATCAGTAGGTTTCATGAGACAAAATAGTGTCTTGTCACAAGACCTTGACAAAATCTTATTTTTAGTCTTGGCACAAGGCCTTGACCAATTGGTTATGAATTTTGGAATTATGCATTCCATCATTATGAAATTCTCTATTGATATTCCATGTGATTATTAGACTTGTATAATATCCATGTGAATAAGTAAATGGAATTATTTGATTTAACTTTTCCATATTATGATGAAGTTTAAGTTTAAATGGCTTGTGTTTTAGTCTTATACATTGCCTTAAATGTTTATGCTTATTTATGAAAGTTTTTGCTATATTGTTATCCTTACTCAGCATCTGAGCTCACCTCTTTACTATGTTTTATTTTCTAAGAATTCCAAAAAGTGTATTATGATTGATAAGATGGGTTAAGCTAGGGTATTAATGTAGTTCTCAAAGGATCATTTATGTTGTGTTTTATTTTCTAATGTGTAACGTAACGTTCATGTATGTAATCTATTTTACAAGACTGCTAAACTGATCGGTCTTTCCGGACCTGATTCCTTGTAATCATACCAAAGTATTAAAATAATTCACCAACTCTGGGCTTCTGGGGTTAGGGCGTTACATCAGTGAATAGTGAAAAATACCAATTTTTGAAAAAATGGAATTTCATTTCAATAAATTATAAAATTTAAAAGTACCATTTTCTGGACTCATTCCACCGGGGCCTATGTCGTGACTCCCCAAGCACACATCTTATAGGCCAGGGGCTGGTGAATAGCACTAATTAGGTATATCAGTAACATGGGAGGCAGTTCCCTAGTACATGTACACACACACATATCCAAGACCACAAAATGCTAAAATGTAAAAGAAACTAAATATCCAATGCATGAAAACATCTATATCCCATAACCAGAGTATAACAAGAAGTAAAGGAAAGTAAATATGGCCAAATAAAATCCCACAACAAAGAGTCTATAACACAAGTCCAGCCTAAAAGTAAAAGTATTAGGACTATTGTCTCAAAGCTGTAGGAACACACCTTAGTTTGTCCAATCTCACTAAGCACTGATGGTCCTGGTCCACCAAAGACTCGGTCAAAAGTTCGATCATCTGTGCAAGACATGACACATGTGGGTAAGGCTCATGAATTGGTGAGTATAACATTACTCATTAGGAAATCCCAAAATCATAAAGCATACAACAAAGGAAATTAGAGTCAACTTTATACAGGTATATGTTTACAGCATATATAATAAGAATATCTAGATATACTCAACAAAGATGGATAATTTATAGGTAATCCACCAACATAGTATAACATGCCTTGGATTCCAGCTCAAAGATTCCACAAAATAGTCCTTTATGAGAACACACTCCTAAGTCTGATGGCACTGGTGACATTTGTCCAAGAGGTATTGCTCGTCGGGTCTCATCTTGAGAAAGAACATGTTGACAGTCTTAATGGATATGATACATAGATAAGGATCACTGCTAATTCCATAGGATGATACCAAAAAAATCAATCTAGATTAACCTTGTTAAGTAGAGGATAGACACCCGGGTTTTGTTGGTCACTTCGATTCCAAGAACTCCACCTAGGGCATGAAGATGAATAGAGGATCTCACTCTGGGCCTATCAAAAGGATTCGAACAACTCTAACTAGGAACTCCTATTGATGGGATCGTAGTCCTAGGACTAGGAAATAATTCATACCAACCTTTAGGGAAAGGATATGGGGAAGGAACCCTAACAAACCATGTCTAAGATACATGTGAAAATAGATCTAATCCATGTAGAATAGAGTACACTGTGTATAGAGAAGTTACACATTGTGTCCCTTGATCCCGAGTTCTGCCCGTGTAAATGGAGCACGTAATTCAATCCATGTCTAGGTAGAAAAATATTACACCGTGTGTATACGGGATACATGTTATCACCCTGTATCTGGGGTCCCTCCCATATACTCTAGTAGTGTGCTAGTAAATGACATCATCATTTGTATTCGTGCCCATGTACTAGTACATAGGTTAGCCCATGTACATGTTCAAGGTCATCCTGTTTGGTTTAATACACACCATGTAGGAACCCTATGTATTCTACACCATGTCTGTGTACTTTCCCAAGTACAAATAGAGACATCCAAGGGTAGATAGATGTCGTGTAGTCAAGTACTAAAAGCTGTGTGTATCAGGTTTACCAAAAACCCTACTTTTTCCTCCTACTTGCCTCATCTAATCTTTTAGCCTCTGATTTGTTGACATTCATGCCATGAAACTCAAGATCCAAACTATTCTAGTCATACTATCACTGAATAAATAATATTTGGGCCTTCAATCCACTCATAAAATGGGATCATCGTCATTCTCCAATACGCATAGAAGAACATGAAATCAAGCATCAATCATCATCTGATATGCCGCCACCACCACTGTTTCACCTATTTCACATTGCATTGATCCCAGATATGTTATATAAGATAGTTTTACCAAGAAATGGTAGTGCAATGATCGATCATTCGATAATAATATGAACCATTAACAAATGAAGAATGCTGCAATGAACAGATATTTTGTGTGTGAAAAACACATATTCAAATGAGAGGAATGGACCATGATCAATGTTCATGTTGATCTCAGTTCTTTTCTATTATAACAACAATGAAATAATCCAATCACATAGATAATCTCCTCATTGACCCTATAATTATACCCATCAAACAAAATGATCAAACCACAGGCCAATTATTTAGTTAATTGGTCTACGTTCATCATGGAAACTAAGAATAGGAAATTGATCTAAATAAAACACAAACCCTACCAAGATTTTGTTTGATTTATGACAAAGAATGATTTGTCCTTATTATTGTTGGCAAGATCTTTCAAATCTGAGGTGCTTCAATCATCAACCCATGATTCATCATCATTCGATTGATAGGATTCTCCAAATCTATCTCTCTAATAGTTTTAAAACAACTCCAATTTTATGTGTCTAAACCTAATATTCTTATATAAAAATATATTTTAATATATTTAGTCGTTTAATTAATAAAAATGTAACAAAATAATTATATTCATTTGAGCACCCATGACAACTTTTCCATAAATGACCCGCACAAACTAATGTTAAGACATGCCTAAGTTAAACCTATCATTCTGGGTTCAACGGGGCCCTCATATTCTAATCCAAGAAATAATTTAGAAATTATTTCAATTTTTTAGAAAAACTGCATGCACGTTCTATTTAATATATTTAATATATTTCAAACATTTTTTCCAGGATCACTGGGCCTCATAATTTAATGTCATCTCAGTTCCTGGTCTTAAAAATAATACATATAATATTTAAAAAATATATAGATAATACGATACATTACATTTTGTCCACCTGAGGGCTTCACGTCCACGAAAATCCAAAACTAGGGATACTCAAAGAGATTAGGGTACTGAGAATTAATATGCGACTCTTACTCCCATGTTCACTCCTAAAGATTCCCATGCTATAACTAGACACGCACTAAAGGAATCAATTAGAAACAAAGGATCCTCTCTTGTTAATCCTTTATCTTTATTGGTAACTCCGCAAAGTTCACTCCATCCTTGATCTCCAGCTCTTCCCAATCAATAATGTGTGATGGATAATTCATGTACCTCCTCAACTGTGACACGTGGAAGACATCTTGTACCCAGTCTAACTACGGAGGTAGATCTTAGTGGTACTCCACCTTGATGACTCTACATAGTATCTAGAAATTTTTGATGAACCTCAGAGATAGCTTTTTACCTCATCCAAATCTCTGTAACACATATCAAGGTGAAACTCATAGAAACACATGGTATCCTTCCTTGAACTCCAAAGGCATGTGTATCCTATCATAATAATAATTATGACGGATTTGTGTAGACTTCATCCACTCCTCGATAATTTACACCTTCTCTATTGTTTCTTGCACCAAATGTGTGACCATTAGTGCTGACTCACCTGGGTCAGTCCAACAAAGTGGTGACCTAAAGGGTTGCCCATACAAGGACTCGAATTGTGCTATACTGATGGTGGAATGGTAGATGATTTTGTACGAAAACTCCACCAGTGGTAGGTGATCCTCCTAACTACAGCCAAAGTCCAACATGAAGGATCGCAGCATGTCCTCCAGAATCTGAATGGTCCGCTCAGTCGGGACATAAATTTTGTGTTGAAATGCAGTGATCAAGCATAAATGAATCTGAAATGCCTCATGTAATCCATTCCGCAACTACAGTGTAAAGTCAGAATCATGATAAAAAATAATCCTCTATGGAGCTATATAGAATAAGACTATCTCCTTCATGTAGAGGTGTCCCAAGATATCTACTGAAATTTTCTCTCATATAGCTAATTAGTGGGCCAACTTTGTGAGGAAGTCTACGATCACATAGACGGAATTGTGTCCCCTATAAATATGTGTTAATCCCATCATAAATTACATAGATATCCCATCCCACATCCATTATATCACCAAAAGGGGGTTGGGTCAAAAATTCTAGAACACAGTGCTCATCCTTCACTTGAAAACAATTAAAGTATCAAGAGATTAATTCTATAAATCCTTTCTTCATTCCTAGCCACCAAAACTGATTTCAAAGGTCCTGATACATCTTTTACACACCCAAATTTACCTCCAAATGAGATGTATGAAACTCTCTCAGAACCTCCCCTATAACATCACTGGTACCATCTTGCATCCTATGAAAAGAACTATATGCTCCCCACCTTTAGAAAATCCATTAAGGTCAAGTCTAGTGGATATATGAGCACGTAGGGTCTCATAGTTGACATCCCCAAGTTGGTCCTCACTATTTCACTATAAAAGTGGAGGGGTAATATCCATCGACTATATATAAGATTCTCCATCTACATCTACAAAGGATAACTATAAAAAGTCCAACTACTATGACACCTTACTCAGTAACTGTGAACAAGATCTCCTACTAAGAGTATCATCTACTACATTCCCCTTCCCATGAGTATAGAAAATTTTGAAATCATAATCCGGGAGGAACTCTATCCATCGCCTTTGTATCAAGTTGACATCCTTTTGAGAAAATATATAATTGAGTCTCTTGTGATTGGAATAGATGATAAATAGCGCGCCCATTATGTAGTGTTGCAACATCTTCAAAGAAAAGACTTCCGCTACTAACTCAAGATCATTAGTCATGTAGGTCTTCTCATGTGGTATCAACTAGAGTGAACGATAGGTTATCACTGCTTTCCTATAAATCAGAACACAAACAAGCATGATTCCTGATGCATCAAAGGACACTATATACTTGACACCCTTATTTGGAAATCTCAAGATGGAATCACTCGATAAACTATGCCTCAATAGTTGAAAATCCAAATGGAACATTACTGTCCATATGAAAGGTTTTACCTTTCGAGTCGAAGTTGTCATGGGTGATGATACTTTGGAGAAATCGTGTATGAATATTTGGTAATATCCTTCCAACCTAAGAAAGATCCACACCTCTGTCACACTCTTAGGTGACTTCCATGCTAACATCACGTTGACCTTGGCCGAGTCCACTACCACTCCATCTTCTAAGATAATGTGTCCCAGAAAGTGGACTACTTGAATCTAGAACTAGTAATTCGTTATCTTTCTATAAATCTAGTGCTCCCAAAGTATGTCAAGAACCATACTTAAGTGTCTCGTGTGATCCTCCTTGGATACTGAGTACATAAGGATATCGTTGATGGAGACTACAAAAAATTGGTCTAAGTAAGGCTGAAAGATCCTATTCATGAGTCCCATGAACTATGTTAGGGATATTTTCAAGCCAAATGAAATCACCAAGTACTCATAGTGACCATATCGATATTTGAATATCGTCATCGGTATATCCTTATATCGTACTCGCAACATGTTGATATCCTGAACTATGTTCAACCATTAAGAACCATTACGCCCATATCAACTGATCAAAGAGTTCATAAATCCTCAGTATTGGATACTTATTCTTCATGGTCACTTGATTCCACCACTAGTAGTCCATACACAAACTCAAGCTCCCATCTTACTTCTTAACAAACAACACTAGGGATACCCAGGGTGAATAATTAGGTCTAACAAAGCCCTAAATCTATAAGTCCTCCAATTGTACCCTCAACTCACAAAGCACTATAGGATCCTTTTGATATACTGGCGTAGATGATGGTTTCATCCTACGGTGTTCATTAATGTAGAAGTCTATCTCTCAATGGGGAGGTTATCATAGAACATCTTCAAGGAATACATCCTCATACTCTACCACCACTGTAGGAAATAGGAAACTCATAACATCCACTACACCAAGGTTCAGGCTATCCAAATTATGAGTAATCAGCCATACCATCCTATACACAAGTCCATCCTATACATTTTTCATTTCCTTTTCACCGACAAGAGAAAACTTGGTTCTGTCATGGAGGACACACCACAACCTTCTTCGGAAATAGTCAATATGGTCATGAATTGTATATAACTGATCCATTACAAGAATGAAATCGTAAGGCCTCGATGCTTCTACCAAGAGACTCAAACTGAAACTCTCGCCTCTAAGATTCAGGTCACACTATCAGAATAAATGTGTGATCACCGAGTCTTCTCTAGTAAGAGTCTCCAAGCATAAGGTTCGAGACAAAAATTCAACCAGAATCTCTCTAGGTATAAAACAAGATATGTGGAGAGAAATGAATGACTAGTACCCATGTCTATCAATACTACATCTATGGTAGAAAAGACATAGATCGTACCTTGAATCATTCTTGGAGCCTTTGGGTGATAAGCTTTGACTGCCTGCAGTTGTCCTCTCCCCTGCCCTCTAGCTCCCAGAGTCTGGTGTGGATCACCTGGGGGTGGTGGTGGTAACATGTCAAAATATAAACCTCCCCCTGATGATCTCCCAACTCATATACTACATATACTACCTTGTGGACCTTCTTTATCCTACCATTTAATCTACCTCAGTGGCCCATCTATGGTTTCTCTATCAGTTGTATGGCGCATCAGACAGTCTCGGGTGATATTTCCCCTACCTTAAGATGAGTAGCAATGCCTATCCCTGGGATGAATGGACCCACCATGTGAGACCTATACCTCAGATACTCTATCCTAAGACCTCCTCCTGAAACTTCTCCCATTTCCAGGTCTTTGAGACTAATGTCAGGTCCCTACTTCTAAGGTCTATGATCCTGCTTTCCCACTACTAACACCCACCGGTTGTATCTGCTCATCCAAGAAACTCTTGACCACCAAATCTCTCTCTAACTCCCTAGAATAAGTAGGAATGCATAGATGGATAACAATGGATCATATATCACTATTCAGACCTCATTTGAAGGTATAATCCCTAAAAAACTGATCTTGAACCATATCCATCGAGTAGCAGGATAGGTTGGTAAACCTCAATGAGTACTCATCTACTGTAATGTTTCCTTGATAGATCTATAAAAGCTCTTTTATATGTATATCCCTTTGTGTTTCTAGGGATAAATCCTTTCTAAAAAGGAACTCGAACTCTATACATGAAATATTCACCTCATTGTAAGATTGGGTAACTAAACCCCACCATTTCCCGGCTGATCCAAGAAGAAGGAACGCTTCTAGGACAACTATATAATCTTCTGGTGTCCTGAATAGATTAAAAACTTGGGTCACTGACCCAATATAGTCCTTAGACACCTATGGGTAAAACTATCCTCGGAACATGAGGGGTCACTGACACTAAAACTCATGAAGTAAACTCAGCCTGTGCTCCTCATCCACTGGTACTACGGGTACCATGTGCTTCTCTACATGTGGTGGTACTGCTGGTATACCACCTGGACGTATCATCTTGGAAACTGGTCCTTGTATCGAAGCCTCATCACTTAGGGGATCATCCTCATGATCATGTTATTGAATTATAGCTGATACACATTGTGGAGGTATCTTGAAACAAACAAGACATACCATAGTCTATGAGTATATCTAGAGAGATGACTCAAGAAGGGAATAGAACCATAACTCATTCTTATATGATGAATGTACCATTATTTTCCTTGTAACTAGTGTTATCATGTACCGAGTTCAAAAGAAGGTTATCAGAGTGTTGGTGTATAAATATGCTAGCCGCCACACCCACAATAGAGTCGCTGTCCTAAAATACAAACTCGAAACACTGACTATTATTTTCCCAAAACAATCTCACACACTCTCGGCCCTAATGTAGAACCGACCACCTCTGATGACACTCTGTCATGACCCATCCCAATGAGGCTCATCCTATGACTCCCCAAGACTGCCTACAATAGGCTAGGGGCTGGTGACTAGAATTTAGTAGGCACATCACAAACATGGGATGTATTTCCTCAGTACCTATACACACACACACATATCCAATCCCACAAAATGTTGAAATGTAGAAGAAACTAAACAACCAATGAATTAATACATATATATCCCACTACTAGAGTAGGATATGAAGTAAAGGAATGTAAATAGGGCTAAATATGAGACCACCTCAAAGATTTTGTAACACAGGTACAACCTAAAAGTAAATTTACTTGGATTTCTATATGAAAGTCATGGGAACACACCACTGTCTTCCCGGTCTCACTAATCACTATCTGGTCTTGGTTCTCCAAGGACTCTATCAAAATGTCAATTATCTGCAAATACATGGCACATATAGGAAAATCCTATTTAGGGGTGAGTATAAAAATATGTATTAGGACAACCTGAAACAAAAAAATCATACAAAAAATTAAATTACAGTCATATCTACATAGTTATATGTCTACAGCACATACAACAAGAATATCCAGTTATACACAACAAATGCACACCATCTAGAGGTAATCCACAACCACAGTGTACCAGCCCTAGGATTCCTTCCCAAATATTACATGAATCACTCATCTGGGAGAACACACTCCTGAGTCTGATGGCACTGATGACATTCGTCTGAGAGGCACTGCTCCTCAGGTCTCTTCATGAGAAAGAAAAGGTTGATAGTCTAAAAAGATATGATACACAACTAAGGATCATGACCAAGGCCATGGGGTGATACCAACAAACTCAATCTAGATTAACCCTGTAAAGTATAGGATCAGCGCCTGAATACTATTGGTCACATCATTACCAAGAACTACACTGAGATCATGAAGATGAATGTAGGATCACACCTTGGTCCTCTCATAGGGATTCCAATTACTCTATCTAGGAAGTCCCACTATTGGGATCATAGTCCTAGGATTAGGAAATGATTCATTCCAAACATCAGGAAAGGTTAAGGGGAACAAACCCTGATGAAACTTGTCCAAGATATGGAGGACAAGAGATCTAAGCCATGTAGAAAAGCGTACACGGCATGTAAATGGGTTACGTGTTGTGTCCCTTGACCTCAGGTTCTGCCTATGTAAACAACTCATGTCATTCAAACCATGTCGGTGAACAAGAAGAGTAAACAAAGTTCAGAGGGGTCACACACCATGTCCTAAAATATGGGGTATCGCCTGTGTACTCCAGCCATGTTCCATTACATGATGTCATCCCTTGTATTTGTTCCCATGTACCGATACATGAGGTATCCGGTGTACATGGTCAAGGTTGTACCATGTGGAAGAATACATGCCGTGTAGGCACCTCATGTATTCCATCCCATGTTCATGTAATTCCCCAAGTACATGTCGAGTCATCCAATGGGGTCTACACAATGTGTAGTCAAGGACTACACGTCGTGTGTATCAGGTTTTCCATAAACCCTTCCTCTTCCTCTTGCTCATATCGGCTGATCCTATGACCTCTGATCCACCAATTTCCATACTGTGAAACTCAATATCCATCCTCGTCTAGTCATGCCACCAACGAATTGACAATATTCAGTCCTTGTATCCACTCAGAAAATGAGATTGTCACTGTTCTTTGATACACACTGAACAATGTGAAATTAGACATCAATTTTTGTATAATCCCCTATTGAAACCATATTCACACCTCTTTCGCATTGCATCGATCCCAGATCTATGATATCAAATTATTATGCCAATAAATGGTTGTGCAATGATCGATTATTTGAAAATACATCGAATTGCGTACAAACAAAGAACACCATGAGGGATGGAGAATTAATGGGAGAAAAGTACATAATGAAACCTAAGGAATGGACCTCGATCGATGTTCATGTCAATCTCAGTTCATTTCTATTAAAATGACAATCAAATAATTAAATCACATAGATAATCTCCCAATAAACCCCGTAATTATACCCATCCCTCCCAATAATCAAACCACATGTCAATTTGTTTGTTGATTAGTCCGCGATCATCATGGAAACCAAGAATGGTAAATTAATACAAATAAAACACCCACCCTACCTCGATTTGGGTACACCTTTTTCTTTTCAATAATTACAAGTGTCTCACACACCTCACTAATAAAATTATCCTCCTCTCACTTTCAAACCATTTGGGTTTGAACAATCCCTATTCAAATCACTTCCTAACTTCCATAAATCCATCCTAGAATCCATGTTTTATTCATAAATCCGTTCTAGTAATACTTTATGTATAATCCTAAAGATCTGGTCCGAGAAGAGGTAAAATTTGAAACTATGCATTTTTGTTTTATTTATTCTTACACATTTGTAAAATTTCCTTCAAATATGATCATATGATAAAAAAAATATCACATATATAAATTGATGTTATAATATTATTTTTATAACCTAAATCAATATTCTCTTCTATCAAATGGGATATGAAATTATTATTCATGTGCACAGTGAAATAATGCCTCACAAACTGATGTCATTTGTTTTCCATCATCGCTTCTCAAGGATTGTTGTAATGATGGATTTAAAGTATATATATGATATTTGAAACATATTTTTACTTATAGACTTATTATATCACATATACCTATTTTACTTTCCATTATTATGGGGATATAAAAACATTACTCGTGTGTATGGTGGACTATTTCATTGCAAATATTTGTAATTCATTTTTCACTACAGATTTACATGGAAGGTAATGAAGATAATGTTAATAGATATATGTTATATACATGAAATAATAATTATATTAATGACATATTTATTATTATAAATATACAATATATCTATTTCTATATTACATAGAATAATGATAATGTCGTTTGTGTACCTATGGACTACTGCCTCCATGAAGCAATGTGATTCTTTTTTCATCACCACGTCAAAATAATGACAAATATAAGTATATTTAAATAAAAAAATGTTATTTATGATATTATTATCATTATTTAAAGATAAAATAGCAAATTAAATCTTTCTATAATGATCATTGATGAATGTAAACATTACTAATGCATATATAAGACCTAGTGTCTCCATGATCACAACATAGTTCATTTTTTCATAAACAATTTTCATTACTAATGCATATACACATAATTGATTCATTACTAATGCATATACACATAATTGATTCATTAATGCATTGATTCATTACTAATTCATATACACATAATTGATTCATTTATTAATTCTTACATTCAATGGTATTATTTTTTTAAGGGTTATTTGTATCAAATTCTCTTTCTTTTAGACGTATGTTTATGATATGCACCTATATTCATTTGTGAGGTGTATAAAATGACCTTTGACATTTTATATCGTGAAATTACTTATTTTTATAATATTTATAGTATAATTTTATGTTATTATTTCATGGGTTTTATGATTAAAGAGTTTCCAAATTGGAAAAGACTTTATGTTACAATCTCCTCCCTTTAAAGATTTTTTTAAGTTCAAGGTTACTTTGTAGGAAATCATATGATTTTATTTTCTTGAACTACATATATTTCTTCTCCACTATTTATGAATGTGTTTAAAATGTTTTATTTCCTTTTCCTTATTTGTTTATTTAAGGAAATATAAATAATGTTGTTTGTAATTGATACCAATTTTGTATTTTTTTTTGGATCGGGTATCTTTCTATTCCATATCCATATCTTATAAATTTTTTTAAAAAATGTTATTTATAGAAATAAATGATTTAATAAAGCTATTTTATAATATATTTGACATTATTTTAAAAACAAATTAAAGGAAATTTATTAATGTTTTCTAAATGAGTCACTTTTGACTCCCTTTTACAAAATGTTTTCAAAAGAATGTTTGTTGTTAACATTTAAAACATGAATGGAATTTT
This sequence comes from Viscum album, assembly GCA_963277665.1. Taxonomy (NCBI): domain Eukaryota; kingdom Viridiplantae; phylum Streptophyta; class Magnoliopsida; order Santalales; family Viscaceae; genus Viscum; species Viscum album. The sequence goes on from OY728123.1 coordinate 353,298,512, forward strand.
TCAACATCATGACCATTATTTTATTTAAACCTTCCATTATATTTTTCCAAAAAAAACAAACATAAGTATTTTTTCAATATTTTGTGAATTTTATTTTTTAAAAGTGATTTTCAAAAAGAAAAGGTTATTTTTTATCATGGATATTTTTAATGATATTTTAATGGTATTTATATTCATCAATGTCAAAAACTATTTTGTTACTTATGATCAAATGGAGTTATTGTCTAATGATACCAACCTCATTATTTTTCTGAATGGAATAAGATTATTTCAAAGAGATTGTTATGGAACCTATTTCCTTTCCATGGATTAATCATATTTAGAATAAATTTTTAAATAACTTATAATATTTATATGGGTTAATAATGTTTCAAATTTGTTTTTATGTAACCTATTTCTTTTCAAAAATTTAATAATGTTTCAAATATATTATTATGGAAATCATTTCTTTTTTATGAGATAATTAATTTTTAAAAATAATAAAATTTGTTTTATTGAGTTTATAATGAAATGAATGACCTATGAACTTTATTCATGGTACGGTTCTTAAAAATTGTATATAATGATGTGTGGTTCCATTATAAACCAAGTAAGGGTGGTTTAGTTATAAACCAAGGAATGGTGGTTATGTTATTTACCAAGGATGGTTGGTTCCATAATAAACCAAGAATGGTTGGGTCTGTTATATCCCTCCAATGCATTGGGTACCCCAAAGATGGAAGTCGACCCGATTGGTTATTCCATTTGCAATAGGTGATTTGAAGATAGTTTTCCAATATAATAATAATTTGTATCTATGTTTTTTATGTCTTTATAATGTTTATTATGATCAAGATTACTATCACATGGCTCATGATTATTGATTCTAATGAATATTTCCTTTATTAAAGTGTTATGCCATTTTTTCATGTTTCATGATCTAGGTGTTGAGGGGTATGAATATTTTTATGTTATGATCATGCACTTTTATTATGTAATCCAACCCTTATGCTTTTATTATACTCACTATTGACATTTAATTATTAATGTCTATGTTTACACTTACTGAGAATTTGAGCTCACCCTTCTTATGTTCTATTTTCCCCATGTTATCTAGTATGACGTTGAATGAATTTTGACTAGATCAATTACATAAGGATGATTTTGATGACCTAATATGTAATATGAAAATCTAAGTATATTGGTAAAGACACACTATTGTATTCTTTGGTATTTTTGTAAGAGTTTTTCTTAACTCTCTAAAACTCTAAACCAAAAAGTTCTATGAGAATGTAAGTGATCCAATATATCTTCTTGATATTATAAGTTTTGGATGGTGAAAACTGGTTCATATTCATTGATATAAATGTCATAAATTTAATTTTAATTGTATTGGAACCTGATATAGAAGTGCGGGTTTGTGTTTATTATAGTTGGTATTGAAGGAAAGGTTTAGATAAATTTGGATATTATGATGTTTTCATGTGAGGTTATCCTAAGAGTTATGGATACTATAATAGGATTATAATTTTAAGGTTGATCATAAGTTCAAAGTATTAGACACCCCTTTGAGGTTTTAATTAATGAGTTCTTGAAGTTATCAATGACATTTTAGGATATTTTTTATTAGGTTGAAGTATATGTTAATCTTTGGTTTAACATGATGTATGTATTTAAATTTTGTTAAAAAAATATTTATGGCATTGATAAACTTTAGGGTTTATATGATCCCGAAAATTTAGACTATTATGGGAACACAAGTTTTATTATATAGATAATCGTAGGATTGAAAATTGATCTAGTGACTATTTGAATATTGTTATTTCAAAAAAATATCATCATATTTTTGTGCCTATAAAATGAAAGGCATGAGATAACCATCAAGATTAAAAACACACATTAATGCTAATGTTATTGAGGTTATTTGGAATATAGGGTTATTTATTTATGTAATTATTTAGTTTTAACTTAGATTATTACTATTGAATTTTGGATATTAATGTATTACTTCATCATATGAAGGTTTATTCATTATGGGACTTATCTTACCATGTGATAACCTTTTTTTGTTAATTTATAAATACAGGTGGAATAGATTGATTATCCCATTTATGGTTAAGTGTTATTTAAAAGTTTATTTTAGTGTTGTAATCATCAAAAATTCATCTTGAATACTCTTCCTTCAGAGAAAAAATGATATTTTGGTGTAAATTGGATAAATGATGAAATTTTACTAGTAAAGTAAGTATATATCACTGTTTTTCAATCTAGTTGGTGAAATAACTCTTCAACACTAAGAAAAAGGATCTTTAAACAAAAAAATATCCTAGTACCTTCATTTATTATTACTGATGTTCTTTTCACACATTGTTGATTTATGGTTTTGTGGTCCTTAACTCTCTATTGATCAATAAATTTCATATAATAAATGATATATATCATTATCCACAATTATTTATGCTTTTATTTAATATAGAAATATTAAATTATAACATATTTTATACTATTTATAAACCTAATATGTTTTATTCCGTATGACCTATATAAATTCTTTCCTCTCTTATCAAGAGGATGTTTTATTAACCCTTTTCATGATTGGGGTTTCAAAAAAAAGTATTTTCAAATGTACAATCTTTGATTACTAATATAAAGTTAAAATTTATAGGATTAAGTTTCTTAAGGGGGGTGAGGATTTAATACCCCTATATTTTAAAACAACAAAAATATGTTCAACAGTGAATTCGACACGCAACATTGAGCTTAAACAACTCGCGATATATATATGTGTGTGTGTGTGTGTTATAACCTAGCTAATAAATTGGTGGGTTTGAGTAGTATTAACTAATTTATGTGATATATATATATATATATATATATATATTTCCTACTTAATAGAATTTATTGATAAATTTTTAGTAAATAATCAATAAATTTTTATAAAAGTAATTTTATTCTTTAAAAATATGTTTTTTTCAAAAATGATTTTATTGGTTTTCATGAAAAAAATATTATAATTATTTTTTGGAAAATTTTTAAAATTTACTTGGTAAAATTTATTTTGTTTTTGAATTTGGAATATCAAAATTTGGTTTGGGTGAAATTTTGGTATTTTTTCAAAAATATTAATTTTTCAGTGAATAGTGAAAATACATATTTTGTAAAAATATATTTTCATTTCAATAAATTAAACAATTTAAAAGTACCATTATGTTTTGAATATTATTTAAAGTAAAAAATGTTTTATTTAGTTATATTTAATCCACTTAACATCTTTTGAAAAAATTTCATATTGTATTTTAGTATAAGTTTTTCTATCGGTTAAAAAATGGGACTTTTCATAAAACTGTTTTAAAGTGAATAATGTTTTTCATTTATAATTAATTAAAATAATCCCAAATAAGGAATGATTTAAATGAAATTTATTTATTTTATATAAATAAATATTAAATTATTTTAATAAAATAATAATTATTAGTCCTGGATTTAACATGAAATTATCTTTTTCTGAAAAATACACTTTATGAAAACCTACTTTTACATCGTGTCTCTGGGTTTAATTTTAAATTAAATTTCGAAACTTATGTGATTTAAAATTAATAAAAAGGATTAAATATTTTTATTTATAGTAATTTATATTATTTAATAATGTCAACTTAATTTTTTGACCATAATGAATAATGAAAACAGAAAAAATTATTTACCATTGTTAAAGTGAAAATGGTTTTATTGGGGGGGTAACCTAAAAATAAAAGATCCAAAATGACCAAAAAATTGTATAAAAACTATTTTCGGGAAATATTTTGACCTTATAATGTCTAAGTATTTATAATTATCCATTTTTGATCCCTTTAGAAAATGAAAAACTTGGGTACACCATTTTTTCAAAAATTACAAGTGTGCATCTCATCTCATTTATAAAAGGTCACCCCTCCCCTCTAATGTCCACACACTCAAACTATTTTGATTCATAAAATACATTCCAAAATCAATTTCCAAAATCAAACCCATAATCTTAAAATTCTTATTTATTTCAAAAATAAAAATATAATAATACTTTAGGTAAAATCCAAAAAAGTTGTCTCATAATAGGTAGAATTCCTAACTATACATTTTTGTTTTATTTATTCTTATCAATCCTTAAAATATTATTCAAATATGGTCATATGATAACACCAGTATATAATATAAATATATATGTGATTATATTAATTAAATAAACTAAATCCATCTCCTCTTTCGTCAAATAGGATATGAAATCATCATTCGTGTGTACAACGGACTACAACCTCAGGAACTGATGTCATGCCTTTTCGATCATCGGCTCTCACATATTTTTTTAATGAAGGATTTAAAGTATATATATTATATTTGTATAATATTTATACTTATATATTTATGATACCATATATAACTTTTTAATTTTTATTTCATGGGGGATACAATAACATCGCTCGTGTGTATAGAGGACTACCACCTTGTGAAACAATGTGATTTGTTTTTAACTAACACTTTATATGGAAGGTAATAAGGATAATTTAAATAATATATGTGATAAAAATGAAATCATGATTATATTAATGGAATATTTGTCATTTATAAAAATAATATATCATTTTATTTCATACATTGATAAATGATAACATCGTTCTTGTACGTGTGGACTACCTCCTCCAGGAAGCGATGTGATTCTTATTTCATTACCACATAAAAAGAATGATATATATAAGTATATTCAAATAAATAACATGTTATTTATGATATTATGATCATTATGTAAAGATAAAATAATACATACCTTCTTTCTAAAATGATCCTTGAAAAATGGAAATGTTATTAATGCATACATAGGGCCTACCGTCTCCATGATCGTGACGTAGTTCATATTTCATAAAAATTATGCATGATTAGTTTTAAAAGTGTAATTGATTATTAAATTTAATAATTATTTTATGACTGTTATTCTTTATATTTTTAAATAATTTCCTCTTTTACCTCAGTCAACACACCGAAGTCATTTTGAAAAAATGAATAGAACGTCCCCAAAACACCCAACATGGACTTAACTGATTAAATATTTAAATATTTCATTAAAAATAGATAAAATAAATGATTTAAGTATAAGTTATTAAACCTATAAAATTTTATTAATAAATAACAAAATTTATGTATGATTATTATATAGGAGTTAGAGGACATACAAGGAAATTCTCGACTCGAAGTAAGGGTTTTTCTCTTCTCCCTTTTACGTCTATGCAACATATGCTATATTCAGCACTTATTTATATTGTGTGGTGTATATACTACACCTTTTATGTGTAATATCAAGAATATATCATAATTCATGGTATTTTAAGTTTCAATTTGAATTATTTCATCCAAGGGGATTTGACTTGAAACTTACCAAGTTGTAAATAATTTCATAACTCAGTTTATTTTCATTGGGTAAAATTACTTCTTCAATATATTTTATATTCAATGACTGTATGTTTAATGACTTTTTTTATATAATTTTTTATATAAAACTCTTTTATGTGGATTTAAATTTGATACACATAATCTATTCATTGATTAATTCTTAAATTCAGTGGTATAATTTTTGTAAGGGTTAATCATCTCAAATTCTCTTTCATTAAGACATATGTTTATGATATGCACCTATATTCGTGTTTTGAGGTGTATATACTACCCTTTGACAAGTTATATAATGAAAATAATTATTTTCATGATATTTAAATTATAATTTGATGTTATTTTTTCATTGTTCTTATAATTGACGAGTTTCCAAAGTGGCAAAGGCTTGTTGCTACAATATCCTTCGTTCTGATATTTTATTATGTTCATGGTTCCTATATAGGAAATCATAGGTTATTATTTTCATAAACCAAATATCTTTTATATCCACTAGTTATGAATGTGGTTTACAAGTTTTATTTAATTTTCCTTCCTTATTTATTTAAATGAACATCAATAAATTCATTTTCAAGTGATACTGATATTGTATTTTTATTTTAGATTGGGTATCTTTCTATTCCATATCCATGTCTTATAAAATGTTTTAAAAAATGTTATTTTTTATAATAAATGATTTAATGAATCTATTTTACATTTTATTTTATCTTATTATAAAAGTTTTTGAAAATAAATTTCTAAACATTTTATAAATGAGTCGCTTTGGCTCCCTTTTACAAAACATTTTTAAAATAATTTTTATTTTTAAAATTTATAACATGAATGTATTTTCCAGACATCTTTCCCATTATTTTATCTAAACCATACATTATATATTTCCAAGGTTTTATTCAAATAAAATTATTTTTTTAATATTTTTTGAACTTCTAGTTTTTAAAAGTGATTTTAAAAATGAAAATTTTATTTTTCCTCAAAAATGTTTTGATAATATTTTAATTTTAATTCCATTCATCAACATAAACCACCATTATTATTACATATAATCCAATGGGAATATTTTTTAATAATTTCATCTTGATTTCTTCTCTATATTAATTAATATTTTTTTCATAGAGATTGTTAGGGAACCCGTATCTTTTCTATGGGTTAATCACATTTCAAATATATTATTATGTATATAATTAATTTTCTATGAGTAAATCATGATTTAAAGGGATTATTATGTAAAAAAATTATTTTCAATAGTTTAATCATGTTTATTATTATGGAACTTGTTTTATTTCCATGGGTTAATCAGGGTCTGAAAAGAAGAAAGGTTTTTTTAAGGAGTTTATAATTAAATAAATTCTCTATATACATTATTCACAATAAATTTATTTTAAATTGTTTATAATGATGTTTGGATCTATTTTAAACAAAGTACGAGTGGTTCCATTGTAAACTAAGGATTATTAGTTTTTTTATTAACCAAGGATGGGTGGTTTCATGATAAACCAATGATAGGTGGGTCTGTTATATCCCTCTAATGCATTGGGTACTCCATAGATGGAAGTAAACCATATTGGTTATTCCATTTGTAATAAGTGATGTGAATATAATTTTTAAAGATACCAATAAGTTTTATATATTATTTCTATAGGTGTATATCGTTTCTTATGATTTGTATTGATAGCACACGGCTCATGATTATTGATTTGGATGACCCTTCCCTTTGTTAAAGACTTATGTCATGTTTTCATGTTTGATGGTACATATATTTATGGTCATGAATATTCTTATGATATTCTCATGCACTTTAATTATATAATCATGCCCTAATATGGAATATTAAAATCAATCTATAGTATGAAAGATAATATCTTGAATTCTTGGGTATTTTTTATATAAGATTTTATTATAATTATATAAGATTCTATAACTAAAAGGTCTGTGGGATTATAAGCGATCCAATATTTACTATTTATATTTTAAGTTTTCGATGGTGAAAATTGATTCACTTTCATCGGTATCAAATCCATAAAAGTAATTTTAATAATTTTCACATGAGATCCAAGAGTGTGGGTATAGGCTGTTATATGTGAATAACTAAGAATTTGAACAAATATATCACCAATTATTAACAAGGTATATTTAATATTTATTATAATACAATTTAGTTCTAATTAATAAATAAATAATATTGGAAATTTATACTTCTTTTTCAAAAAAAAATAGGTGTATCCTAAGGTGGAAAATTTAGAAATATATACTCCTTTCCTAAGAGATCTTATAGTTTCTTATTTATCCCCTCCAAAAATATTTGATTAACTCTATATGAATAATTCAATATGGGTAGATTTCTAATAAATAATTCAATATAAAACTCTAATTCAATATTTTTTAGAGGCTTATGAAACTTTTTTGGTAAGAAATCAAAAAAAAATTCCACAATGGGTATACTATCCATATTTATTCCTTCAATTTGATCCATTATTTAAGCAATAAATCTATGCCCATTCATTTATATTATTATTTAAATATAATATAAATATACTAAGTCATGGGTTTCATTTTAATCTTTATAGTTAAATATTAATTTAGGATGGTATATGTTATTAAAGGTAATGATTTTATCTCAAAGATTTATATTGAATTTATAAGATGAGACTCAGTTCATACTGAGAATAGTATAAAATTTAACTAAGGGAAGAATAACTATATTTCCATTAAATAATTCCCCACAAATCATAATATGAAATTCACTTATTATTTTAGTAATGATTGATGAACCACTTAATGTTTCTATTTAAAATTTTACCATTAATATTTGAGGTGAGGAATTCATATCCACTAAAAATTTATATAATATAAATGAATAAATTGTTCTATAATCTAATAGTGAATAATACACTCTTGATAAAATGATTATAGTACATATGAAAATTTTTTAGATCCTCTAAACCATTTTTATGTTATTATATTCACAATATTTTCCTTTAGGATTCATGGGTTGATGAAATTGATTCCATTTATCCATCCTATAATTTGGATAATTCTTGAAATAATTTAAAACCTTTGTAAGATAGAATCATGGAACCATAAAATGAGGATTATATAAAACCTTTTCTTCTTCCCCATGGGTCTTAGAATGACCACTTACTTTTTAGTTATTAACTCCTTATCTAAATTCATAAGTTAGTTTGATACTCTTTCCAAATTTAAAATAAATTCTAGTTATTTATATACAAATAATAGAATTATTTCTACTATATCTTTTATATATTAGACATTGAAACTTCTTAATTTTATGAAATTTATCATGTGATATTATATTATGATACTTCCATTTTCAATTTTTACCAAGGTCTCTATGAGGCCATTAAATATTCGAAAAATTCACTTCTAACTTCCCAATACCATGAATGATTAGTTCATAGCTATTAAATTTATGAAATTTTTAAGCTTTATGAAAATATGTATTTAATCCATTATAAAATATATCAATATTATTTTTTGGATCTATGAAAAATATAGAATATTACCTTAATAATTGAGTATAGTTAAATTCATATATCATAATGAATTCATCATACTTTGGTTTAAACTAAATAAATTGGAAATACATTTTTATTTTCAAAATATAAGGAAACAATATATTTTTAGAGCACAATAAAAACATTTATTTCAAAGTGAAAGAATGTATAAGTACTCTTGATAAAACTGAGAGATTGAGAAAAAAATATCATACCTCCAAAATGAAGAAATAAAATAACAAAGTAACACCCCCACATGAATCACTAGCAAGTCCAATCTTGTGGTTAACCCAAACATGTTGTATAATGAGAGTGTTAACCATGAGGGCATAATGAAAGATTTATGTAAAGTGAAATGTACGGATAGAGAGAAAAATATTTCTTAAGGAATAAACTTTTGAAGTTACTCCAGAACATATATTTAATCTCATTTATATTCTTTTTATTCTTTTTTAATGTCCACAACTTATTGGCTTCTCTTTAAAGATGGTAAAAACTGGTATAGACTTTTATTTCTTATATAATCCCACCAAAGAAAGTATTTTCTCTAATAAAAGTATCCACTATTTATAAATAAGTGGATTCATGGACCAACTAAATAATAGATTTATTTTCCGTATGAATTTTTTATTTTCTTAAGGTCCATGTCGTGGTGAAGTAGCCCTCACCATCTAGTAATGGTTATTAAAAATAACTTGAGACATTTTTGATATTAAATCCATGATTTTTTCAATATTATCACCCATGAGGTTTGGTTGATCAATAGTGAAACTGTTTCATTAAACACTTTCTTTATTCTGGGTGTTCTATTAGTGCATTTACTTCCTCCATCCATATTTAAACTTCAAAAAAATTAACTATGTTAAACTCATTATCATATAAAATTAAAATCATTATAAATATATTTGAGAAGTATATTTAAAAACTACATTTTTATACTGGTTTAAAAGAAATAATTCTTTCCTCCTAATTCTTAAAAATAACTAAACTCTACTCTGATACTAACTAAAGCACCATATATCTATACTCCTAGATCCATTTATAAAATATTTGATATTAATTACATACAAATATTCTCATAATGATTAGCTTGTGTGTCTTTGGGAACTAGAAAATAATACATGAGAAATATTACATCAATAATTATTTAAAGCATCTCTCAAATATATCCCTTAATCCATAGTCCATATATATTCCAAAACATACTTATTTTCTAGGGATTTTGGAAGCATGAGAAAAAGGATGATATCAAATAGTCAGTAAGAATATCAAAAGGAATGATATTGTATCAAGAAATAATCCCCTTTAAAATGGGGTTAAAATACAATATAAACATGGAATAAATTATCAATGAGAAAGATATATGAATAACTAAGGAACACCATAGAACGTATGGTCGAATATTTAATACATGAAAACTAGAACATAAATATGGTTTTGATGGAATTTATACCACCAATACCATGGTATCATCATAAAAAACATGTGTCCAAATACCTTCATTAAAAATAATATATCTCATTATATTTTTATGGAATTGATGATATGACTACTACCAATACGATAATATTATCCTCATAAACATGTGTTCAAAGATATTTCTTTATATGATAATAATATAATTCATGGTAACATTATGTATCTAATGGAATGGACAATAAGAATACCATGGTATTATCCTCATAAACAAGTGGTCATAGGGATATGGTTACAATAATATATGTCATGGTATCATTATTTATCTGATGGCATGGATTTATTGAATGTTAAAATAACCAGGATTTCCCATTTGATAATATATAAAATAAAAAATGCATAAATATATTTAAGAGAGTATAAATATAAATCATACATAAGTTTTATCAAAATTCATGGTTAACCCATAAGTAATTGATATCGTTGTCAACTTAGAAAATCCCGAGTCAAAGGTATATAATGGATTATTGGTGAACATCCTTTAATTAGAATGTGGAAATTTTGGTTATACACAATATATGATATATATACTAAAGGGATACTCTACCATAATTATTTTCAAAAAGGGTTTTATGGATGATATTTCATTGTAACATTAAATTTATCATGAAATTTTTTTAGGAAAAAAAAATTCTATTGGGTCCTTAAAGAAGAATGAACGTGAAATGTGATAATTAAATTAAAATACACATAGGTTTAGTGACCCCCCATTTACCCAGAATTACCCCTTAAAACTATGTAGTCTCAAAACCCATCAATAAGAACACATTAAGATTATAATGACAAGAGTTTTTATTAAAAACAATGTATATGAAAATGTGCTGATAGAAATATTAGTTTCTTGAATTTATAGTAATCAGTTATGAAAAATAATGTGATTGAACAATCCCTACATTGATATTAAATTCCCATAACATCATATATATATATATATAGAAATTGGATAATAAAGCTTAAAACAAGAGATCATTTTTGTATGGTAATGAATTATAAAAAGAGTATAATGAGAGTAGATGAATAAATAATCATAGATAATACATTAAAGAGATGATAATATAGTATAAACAGAATCATTTCATCATATGTCATGAAAGGTTAAAGTACATTATAAAAAAATATACATTAATTGTAAAATTAAGGGAAAAGGTTATGAACCCTTAATTTGGTATGGAAACTACTTATGGAAAGTGTATAATGAGACACCTTGGATAATCTCTAAAAGATAAAATATAAAAGGTAAGATAGTGTTATTTAATCATAATCATGTTAGCATATGAAGTAAGATTTTAAAACAGATTTAATTAAAATAATTTCATTTCTAAAGAAAAGTAATTGGATAAGGGACCCTTACATTACCCAATATTCTTAGCTTAGAATGGGCCCTTCTAACCACAAAAACTGCTCAATATTGAATAGTGATACATGATAGACACTCCATGATAGAACTATAATGATATATCTCAATTTTTTTGTGGAAATAAATGAGAAGTGGGGGTGGGGATTTATTAATGCGGTGAATGTAATCACATGGAATAAATCATTCAATATTTTATCTTTCCATTATCTTAATTTTCATACTACACACAAAGTTATCCATTACCATTATTAATGCTTCGATATAATTTTTAGTGTCAATAGTAGTCCAAAAGAACTAACATGGTCCTGTTTGGTCAGGTAAATATATTTATGATGTCATATTTACCATATGTTACCATATCACATAAATTTAACCATATTTTAATATTTTTACCAAAAAAGGAAAAATTTCATGCATTATCTATTTATGAAATACTAATTATAAACATGAAATAATTTTTTAAAATTCATTTTATAATTACATTTAATTTAGTTTTAAAATAAGTATGATATATTTAATAAAAATATAATATCAAGATAAAATATATTTTATTACTAAAATAATTTAAACAGTAACATCACTTTAAGAGCTAGATACATAAAATTTTATGTAACGTCCCGGAACAAGGTGCCACTACATCAGTACCCCAATCCGGGTCAACACATGACCTCAAGCGTGCATCCTCGTATGCCAGAGGTTTTCAACAAGTTTCTAGGGTCTAATAGGTCATGTGGGGAGACTACACCCTCTTTACTGGAGTAATCCATAGAAAAACACAATATAAATAGTGAAAACAATATGAAACAACAAATAACATGCATAGAAAAACATTTCTTAAATGTGATACAAACCATAAGCAATGGTAAATATGAAATTTCATGCTATAGTGCCAATTGACCAAAACCCAAACAAAAAAACAAACAGAGGAATCCCCAAAACAGTTTTGGATCCAAGTTCTAGACCACATTCGTGCACATACCGAACCCAACTCACTTCTCAAGCATAAGACCCTTGCCTCTTTCCTGACCTGTAACCATGAAATATGCTCAGGTACTCAACAGAGTCCCAAGGAGGGTGTGAGTACAACTCAGTAGGCCACCACCAAAGGTGTCTAAAAAATATCCAGTCAAAGTAGATAGTGCATGTTAGTGATAAATAATGGCAAGTAGGGGAAAACGGTTCAATAATCCATTCTATGTTATGTTCCTTTAAGTTATGCAATCCTTAAACCCAGGTTGAATACTTAAGCATATCATGGTTTATTTTACCCTTTCTCATGTGTTCATTGGATAAGGCACGATCAATGTTATTGTGGCATATAGGAATAAATCTAGTTTTATCTCACTGGGCATCACATCACAGTAACCATATTATCCAGACCTTGAAGCCTTAGTCCAAGGGGAATGAAACCATTAAGGGAATAGAACTTTTTCCCTTCCCTAACCCATGCATTTAGAGGGTGGAGCTTAGAACCTCAGTTAAACTCAACCCGTGGGCATATAATCTCATGTCTATACCCCACTCTACCAATTAATGTGCACATTGTTAGTTATCATCATCCATAAGTAACCACATTATAACCACGCGTAAACAATGTCATTAGAAACATCAAAACAATATCAAAAAATTGTGAATTTAACATTATTACATAATCCATTAACACCCTCATCATTTATAACACATAACCATTTAACCCAAATTCTCATTTCCCATGCCTATAGCACTAAGCATATTCATGTGTAAAAATAATTCTTTATCATGTTCTCATTAATCCCATTTAACCCATTTACACACCAACCAAAAAACCCTTAGCTTTTAACCACATTAGAAACAACTGACCAAAATACATCCTAACTCATTACATAAACCAATTAACATAATTTATAATTATTTACATCATCATGGATCAATTTTTCACCATATATTTTCATTATCCCATTCTGAAGGGTCGGCGCACACCGTGGGTGGCCCCAAAAAAAGTCACGCCATCCACCATGCATGCTATAGGGATCATGAGGGGTTCATTTTCTTATTTAGACACTCAATATACCACATCTTACCAATGGAACCAAGAACACATCAATATGAGAACAATAATAAAACTCGACATGCAAAAATATAAATATAAACTATGGGATATAACTTGTAAACTACCTACCTTGAATCTAATAGAGAAAATAGTTCTAATAGAATCTTTAGATCCTGATTCAACCACCCTTTCAAGACTCAAAATAGATCCCACTAGAAAAAAGAGGGTTTCAAAGCTTTAGAAGGGGATGGGGAAAGAACAGAAACCCTTAACCAAAAAGAGAAGAAAGGGAGGGATTTTCCTTACCAGAATCATCAATCCACAACCAACGACACTCCAAATGACCTAATAATGAAGGAGAATCACCCTTGGGGGATCTTGGAAGTCCTGGTTCATCACTAGGGTTTAGGAGAGAATAAAAAAGGAAAATATTGAGTTATCCTTAAAATCCCATAATGGAATTTTTGTAATTTCCTTAACTTTTCTAGGTTACACGTTTTACCCAAATGGTTTTCCAAATCGTGTGCAAACCGTGTGGATGATATTGTTTGAAAACAACCCCCTCACACAATTACCTGGTATTTCTGAACGGTTTTCACTAAACATCTGAAAACCATGCAACATGCAAAGAAACACCTTTTTCTCCCTCTTTTATGACCTGAACCCCTAGAACACCCCTAAGCCTCCTCATGATCATTGGAAAACACTTATTTAACCAAAATAAGGAATATAAACTGAAACATAAACAAAAATATACCTTAAGAAAATATCAAATCTTACAACCTCCCCACCTTAGGATGGATCGTCCATGAGCTGCTCTTCCTGAGCATCATTGAGCTTCCAAAGAAAAGAGATCGGCCCACAGGACCCACATATCTGATTCCCGCTCCTAAGTTTCTTCTGGAACGTTTCCATCCTTCCATAGAACATGAACCAAAGGAACAAACTTTCCCCACAAAACATTATCACTATGATCCACAATACAAACCATATTCTCCTCAAAGGACACGTCAAGGTCAAGCTCAATATCATCAATTTTTAACACATGAGATGGATTAGGATGACACTGGAGAAGTTGTAATGAATTAAAAACATCATACACCCCACTATACTACTGTGGAAGAAATATTCGGTAAGTCATCTGTCTAATCCTCTACACAATCCTGAATGGCCCCAAATACCTAGGTGCCAATATGCCCTTTTTCCAGATTCGAAGGTGACCCAACCTTGGAGAAACCCGAAGAAACACACTATCACCCACACTGAAATCAAGGGGTCTACGACACCAATATTCCTATGAATTCTGTCTACTCTGGGTTATTTCCATGTGCTTCTGAACCAAACAAAATTTCTCTGACGTCTCCTACACAAGACTCGGTCCTAATAGATCATTTTACTCAGCCTCTTTCCAACATAATAGAGATCTACATGGTCTCCCATAGAGTGACTCAAAAGGATCTATCTAAATTGTAGACTGAAAACTATTTCTGGAAAACTCAATGGGTGATAAGTGCATCACCCACGAACCACCAAAATCTAGAACACAAGCTCCCAGTGTGTCTTTTAATACCCGGATTGTATGTTTTGACTACCCATCAGTATTCGGGTGATAATCCATACTCAAAAACACCTGGGTACCAAAAGCCATCTATAATCCCTACTAGAAGAACAAGGTGAAACGTGGATCATGATCCGAGACTATGGTTATTGGCACACCATGCAACAAAACTATATCTAGAACATATAAATCACCCAAATACTCCACTCTATAAGTCTCCTGGATCGACAAAAAATGACATACTTTTTTCAGTCATTCCACAACCACCCAAATCACATCATTTTTCTGAGGCATCCTCGGAAGACCAACTATGAAGTCCATTGTTATGTCATTCCACTTCTACTCAGGAATAGGAAATGACTATAACAACCCACCTGAATGATGATTTTCAACCTTCACATGTTGATAAGTAAGGCATCGCTCCACAAAACCTGAAACTTCTTTCTTCATTCCCAGCCACCAATACTACCTATGAAGGTCTTGGTACATCTTAGTCAATGCAAGATGCACTACCCACTTCAATGTGTGAAACTCGTGAATCAAATCCTCCTGTATAGCATCCAACACCACAACATGGTCGTGAACATAAGCAACTCCATCAGCATCAAAATCCCAATTATAAGGTGACTCCCCGCCTATAAGACTTTCCTTCAAATCTAAACACTCTAGATCCACCAGCTGAATCCCCTTGACCCAATTCAAAAGTGAAGATAAAACTCTTGTGGATGCAAGATTCATTCGCCCATTCCAATGTTGTACCTACAAATGCATCTCACCAAACAAGGCCATCATCTTTCACTCTGAACTAGATTCCCAAAACACCTGATTCTGAGTCTTTCGACTTAGAGCATTAGTAACACTATTCACTTTCCCTAATTTATAGACCAACTCAAAATCAAAGTATTGTAGGTACTCGACCCACCTTCGCTATTAAAGATTGAAATCCTGATGAGAAAATGTGTACTTGAGACTTTTATGTTCGATAAACACTAAGAAGGGTTCTCACAACAAGTAATTCCTCCAACACTTCAAGGCATGAACCACATAAGATAGCTCAAGGTTATGAGTAGGATAATTTCTTTTAGGTGGTCTCAACTATCTTGAACCATAAGATACAACCCAATCTTCCTAAATCAACACTGCCCTAAGTCCAACACCGGACACATCAAAGAAAAAGGTGTACCTCTTACCTGGTTCAGGTAATATCA
Source organism: Viscum album (assembly GCA_963277665.1). Taxonomy (NCBI): domain Eukaryota; kingdom Viridiplantae; phylum Streptophyta; class Magnoliopsida; order Santalales; family Viscaceae; genus Viscum; species Viscum album. Next base: position 353,315,040 of record OY728123.1, read on the forward strand.
AAATTGGTATGGTAGTTAAACGATTCTTCAGTTATTCAAAATCATTCTCACAAGCCTATGACTATTCAAACTTAACCCCCTTCTTAGTTAATCCTGAGAGTGGCACTTCCAAACGAGAGAAATATCTAATAAGCCTTTTGTTAACCGGACAAACCAAGAAAACTCTAAACATCAAAATTGTTCTTGGGATTCTCCCAAGACACCACAGCCTACACCTACCCTGGATCCACTTACACGCCTGACTCAGAAATGATGTGTCCTAAGAAGTACACCTCATCTATCAAAAATAGACATTTTGATAGCTTAGAAAAAAATCTTATGCCCCCTTAGTGTACTCAAGATGATGTCAAGATGTTTGGCATGATCGTCATGAGTTCTAGAGTACACCAAGATTTCATCAATGTAGAAAACCATGAACTAATCTAGATATAGGTAAAATATATGGTTCATCAATGCCATGAAAAGAACCAGTGCATTGGTCATCCCAAACCGTATCACCAAAAATCAATAAAACCCATACCTGCTTAAAAAAGATGTTTGGGGTATATCATAAGGTATCACCCTAAACTAATGGTATTATGATCTCAAATAAATATTAGAAAACACTGAGGCACCTCTGCGCTGGTCAAATAGGTCATTGATTCTAGGAATATGGTATCAGTTCTTAACCTTCATCTGGTCCAGCTTCTTATAATCAATACATAACCTCTGTGATCCATCAACCTTATTAAAAAATAGTATAGTAGATCCCTAAGGTGATGTACTAGTATGAATAAACCCCTTATTCTCCAACTCCTCTAGTTGAACCTTAAGTTATTAGATCTCTCTTGGTGCCATTCGTTATGGCGAGATGGAAACTGGCTTCACTCCTGATATCAACTCAATCATAAAATTGACATCTCTCTCAGGTGGTTTCCCTGAGAAGTCCTCAGGAAACATGTCCTAGAATAGATTAACCACATGAGGTAATACATGTTGTTCCACTCCTCTATTATTGAGAACAAGGAACACAACTTGGGATGTGATCTCTCCCAACCGCTGACAAAATGGCCCCACACAATCTGCTCGAACATCCCTCTCACCATGAAGGAAATAAGTATCTTCATTAAAACACGTGAACATTACCCAACATCGGTAACAATCAATATGGGATTGATACACCACTAAAAAATCTATTAAAAATATTAGGTGAAAACATGTCATCCCTATAACAAATAGATACCACTTAAAATTGTATCCACCAACCTCCAGAGCACAACCCTTACAGTGCCTGATATATTCAACTCATACCCCTAATAGAGTATCAAGTGACATTACTCCACAGTATCTCTCCATGGTCAATCCGAACACAACAAAGAACTGAGTAGAAATAAAAGAATGCATAACACTTGTATCAAATAAAGAACTAGAGAGAGTGGAATCTACAATAATCATACCTCAAATAGTATATGGTCCTACCTCTTCACCTTCAGGTGTAGTCTGAACTGAAAGGAGATGAACAGCCCCTCTACCCTAGAATTCGGTCTAAATGCCTTGCACTGCACTGCCCTGTTGGTGTGGGTGATCTCACCCTAGAGTTCCACATCCAAAACCTCTACCAGTATGACCCATGGAGCTACAAATTCCTACCTGATATGGGGTAACTAACCCCCTGCCTACACTCATCATATGCCTCTGACTTCCCTCATTTACTGACTGTCACGAGTTCCTATAGAACCTCTTCACATGGCCTAGCCTTCCACACACTCGGCACTTGACTGGTGGTAGGGGATGCTATCCACGCATGTTCCCCAGCCTGTCTAGTTTATAAAAGAATATATAGTCACCACTCTAAGAGGTTTTTCCCCTCTTCTATCAACTATATGAACTTCCACCTTGCTGGAAGTTTCCAAAACAGCACTTACTACTCTCAAAATTCGCACCACATGCTCACCCAGCTAGCACCATAAGTTCACTACCTAAAGCTCCCTTCAGGTTCCCTTCTAAAATTAGGGCTTAATCCACAACTTCAACAAACCTTTTTAGATGGAAAATATTCACCTGAGATCTGATCTTGTGTCTCAGCCTATCCTGGAAATTTTTCTCCATAATTGCCTTGTCTCCTGTCAACATCACAATGAAGCATCATAAATCGGTGAAATGACTAGCATAGCCCATTACTGACATTGTCCCTTGGGTCAAGATCATAAAGTATTTATCATTATCCTTCCTTGACATTTCTAGGAAAAAGTTTTCAAAAAACTTCTCCTGAAAATCCTTCCACATCATTCCTTTGGCCTTCTCTGTTTGAACCATGATGTCCCACCAATTCTTTGCTTGGCCTCTTAGTTTATAGGCCGCTAACTTGACTCACTTTTCAAGAGGATTATTTAGGTGGTCAAGAATTGTATAGATAGACTCTATCAATAACTCTTCCTACCTCTAGCCCACCCTCTCTGGTAATGGTCTGAGGGTACTGCAGCTGAAACTCTCTGGTCAGCTAAAACATACTCAGTGCAAGCCACCCGGGGTCTTGTTCCATCATCTCTATAAAATGAGCAAAGTTATCATGGAACTACTCTTCCCTATCTTCCTGAATCACCATGTTCTCTTACTCAACCACTGGAGGAGTATTCTCGACAACGTCCTCCTATCGTCCAACTGGCACATGTCTTCGTGGTGGCATCTCTCTACAATTCCAAACATGATATTTAGAACACAGGCCATAAATCTTTCACGAAAACATAAGGGAAGGTTCATCACTATGCATAAACAAATCATTTCTCATACACTACTCGAATGAGCCCGATCACAATCGGGACACTACCCTTGGCCACCCCCACCAAGGTAATGGTGAACACAGGTAACCAACTCACACAGTAAAAAACCTCACACTTTCCACCATTTTAGGACTATTTCAATATCCCTAATCACTTGGACCACTAAAATCAATTTACTACCGCTTATCAAGCACAATTATTTATTTCTTATCCAATATTTAATTTCACCTTTTTCATATTTTTACCATTTCATTAGTACCAATTTTCATCATTTTTAAGAATTCAAATGCATAATACTCTCCATGTCCCACACACATGTCCAATGTATGTGTGCCTACTGTGATGCATGTCACTTATATACATAGGTTCCTAAAATGATGCATGAATGTGAAACCTCATGCCAGTCTATCCATGAGACAAATATCATAAAACTATCACATCACACCACATGTGCATCACCTAATGGTGAAATATCATCAAATGTAGCAACACACACCAAGAACAACAATTCCTACCTAGGGTGACTTGGGTTTTCCTCGTACTTAGTTTAGCTACTCCCAAGCATGATCTCATTACCAAGGCCTGACAATATCCTACTATCTTGTATACCATCCCCAAATAGTAAGAAAGAGAAAATAAATACTTTGATACCACTTTGTAATTTCCCTTACCTAGGTTCCAATAAATCAGAGCCCCAAGCCGGGTCATCACATGACCTCAAGCGCACCTCCATGTACGCCAAAGGTTGCTGACTAGCAGTGAGGGTCTAATAGGTCACGTGGGGAGACTATACCCTCTTTACCAGGGTAATCCATAGAAAAACATGATATAAATAGCATAAATAATAGGAAAAAACCAATAAAATGCATATTCAAACATTTCCTGAACAGGATACAAACCACAAGAAATAGTAAATATGTCATTCCATGCTATAATGTCAAGTGAACAAAACCCAAATAGAAATAAAAACATCAAAATCCCCAAAATGGTTCTGGATCCAAGTTCTGAACCTCATCCATGCACATACCGAACCTAAATCACTTCTCAAGAATAAGGCCCTTGCCTCTTTCCTGACCTGCAACCATGAAATCTATTTGGGTACCCAACGGCAGCCCAAGTAGGGTGTGAGTAAAACTCCGTAGACCACCACCAAGGGTGTATAAAAAATATCATGTCCATGTAGATAATGAAGAAAAGTGATAAATAATTTAAAGTAGGGGAAAAATCAATAATTCATTCTAGATTACATTCCTTTATGTCATGCTACCCTTAAAGACAGGTTCACTACTTAAGCACATCATGTTTTAGTTCACCCTTTCTCGTGTGTTCAATGGATTAGGCATGATCAATGTTCTTAAGGTGTATAGGAATAGATCTAGTCCTATCTCATTTGGCATCACATCACAATAACCACATTATCCTCACCTCAAAGCCTCAACCTAGGTGGAATGCAACCATTAGGGGAATAGAACTCTGTCCCCTTTCCTAACCAATGAATTTAGAGGGTGGAGCTTAGAACATCAGTCAAACTCATCCTATGGGCATAGAACCTCATATCTATACCCCGCTTTACCAAGTCATGTGTACATGCTTATTTATCATCAACCAAAAGTAACAACATGACAACCATGCATAGAAAATATCATTAGAAACATCACAAAAATATCAAAAAATAGGAATTTAACATTATTCCATAGTCCATTAACCCCCTCAACTTTTATAACACATAACCATTTAACCCCAATTTTCATTCTGCTTTCCTATCTCACTAAGCATATTCAAATGTAAACGTAATTCCTTATCATATTTCCATTAATCCCATTTAACCCATTTACATTCCAACCAAAAAATCCATTGCCTTTTAACCACACTAGAAACAACTAACCACAATCCATATGAACTCATTATATAAAACAATTAACACATTACCTAAGGCTCTACATCATCATGGGTCAATTTTGCACCATATATTTTTGTTATCCCATTCGGAAGGGTCGATGCACCCAATGGGTGGCCCTAAAAATAGTTAAGGAATCCTCCATGCATACCACAGGGATCATGAGGGGTTAATTTGGTTATTTAGACACTTAATATACAACATCTTACCAACGACACCAAGAACACATCAATATGAGAAAATTAATAAAACTCTATATAAACAAATCTAAATATAAACTATTGGATATAACTTGTAGAAAACATAACTTTAATCCCTTGGTGAATACACTCCTAATTAAAGACTTATATCCTGATTCAACCACCCCATGAAGACAGAACCTAGATCATAGTGTAAAATAGGTTCTTAGGGATTCAGAAAGATATGGAGAAAGAATAGAAACCCTAAAACAAGTAGATAATCAAGGGATAGATTAGCCTTACTGGGATCTTCAATCAAAAACTAACGGAACTCCAAATGACCTAGGAATGAGGGAGAATCACCCTTGGGGGATCTTGGAATCCATGGTTCATCACTAGAGTTTATGGGAGAAGAAAGGAGGAAAATCCTGAGTGAGACTTAAAATCTCGTAATTGAATTTTTATAAATATCTTAACTATTCTGGGCTGCATAGTTTACCCTCACGGTCTTTCAAACCATGAGCAAACCATGTGGATGCTACTGTTCAAAAAAAAAAACTATCACGGTTACCTGGGATTTCTACAGAGTTTACACTAACCGTGCACAAACCATGAAACATGCTCAGAAACTTCTTTTTCCTCCTCTTTTATACCCCAAACACCCATAACACCCTCGATCCTCCTCATGATCTTTGTGAAACACTTATTTGACCAAGATAAGGGACTTAAACTGAAACATAATTAAAAATATACCATAAGAAAATCCCATATCTTACAACTTATTACACTAGAATAAACCCAAAGGGAAAGGTGTGAAATGGTTATACTTTCGTGGGGTGATTTTTCCAACATTGGTATCATTGTGATCTTTACTAACATGAATATCTCTAGAAAATGATTTTTTAACCTAAATTATTGAAGTTTACCTTGAGCATAGTCTTAGAAAATACCTAGTGATACTACCTCTTTACTAATATCAAATAAATGTGTTTTATATGGGATTTTTCTACATGTAAAACCCAAGGTTTCTCATTTTTTTACAAATTATATTATGTCATTACCCACTAAATAAACACTAATTCTAACAGTTCCATTATAACTACCATATTATCAATTTTCATGATTTCCAATGATCATTATTCCTAATGATCCTAATTCCCAATATTCCTAATAAAAACCTATATAATCATTCCCTCCAATAAGAATTTTTATTATCATGTTTAGTTTTATCATAATGAATATCCTATGGCTTTTCTTACCTATATTCTATATTATACCTGTTATAATTGTGAATCATATCAGATAATATAATGTATGGGTGTTTTACATTGTAATCACATTATTCTTATTTTTTATTTTCCTTTATTATATATAAATTGTATATAAAATATATACCTTTGACTTGAAATTCGTTACTATATAATAATGAAGTATTTATTTATTTATTATTAGAATTTCTCAAGTATTACTATGATCATACTTTGACTAGTACCCCAAGTTATGTTCATGATTTTTCTGGTGGTATCTATTTAACTAGGGTTAGCATATTAACATTATTTATATTGTAGGGTCATATAAAACTCTATCATGATGGTTCTATGGTTTCAGCTCCTCGATTTTCAACTTTAGGACTGAGTGGTTCACTCTATAATGATTCGGTATTCTTTTAAAACTATGTCAGCATGATTTTCAAATATTGAATGTATTACTAATAGTTATAATGTTTTATAAAACCCTAATTATTTTCTAATAAATTATAAAACACTACTTTAATTTCATTCCACTCTTTTATAAAAAAATAATTGTTTTTATTTGTTTTAAAACTAGTATGTTCCCTTTTTATTATTAAAGGAAATGTATAAAAGTTTTTGAGGTATCCTACAAGATTTATACTCAATCCCTAAAAAAATTAATATTTGTATATATTAAGTTATCCTACACATAGGTAAATAGGAGGTATAAATTTATAAAGGAAATTAATAATAGTCACATACATGAATCCATAGAGGTGGAGACATGTGAGTGTTGAGCATATGTCACATGGATATAGAGTTCATTTCCGAACATTGTAGTTTATTTTGGTTTAGTTTTGGGTATATTTTTTATATAGACATATAGATCACTCCATTTATCATTTTAGTTTTGGTTAAAAAATTTACCTTGAATATAATTAATATAAATCTTTATATGTTTTGTGATTTTTGGAATTTTTTATGATTATGTATTATATATGTTAATGGGTTTTATTGATTTCATGATATAGGTTAAGCTTATTTATTTTCTGGTTTGTTTAATTTAAAAATGTGTTTTTTATTTAATATGAAAAATAAATCTTATGGATACTTAATTTAGGATTTCTAATATAAATACAAGTTATTAAGTTCACTATTTCAAATAGAGTGAAACTCTTTCCATGTTATTGTTTTGATACCCTTGACACTTACAAAAGCCTATGAAAATCATGAACAAACTTTATGCTTATGGAGTATAAGTTATAGTTTCAGGATAGGATATCTAAATTTTTATATTATTTTTATTTATATATATCAATGTTGTTGAAACCATACCTACCATTGAACGAGAAAGGGTTGCAATTAAAGTCCAGATCGATTAAATCTGAAAAACTAAAAGATCTTAACAATTTTATTATTTTATTTATTTTTAATATTATTTCATTATTTTTATCACATATATATATATATATGAAATCAAATAAATTCAAAAAAAATAAAAATGGTTATCTTGACCTGTATGTTGCCTAGAACCAACCGATCTTTCTTCCAGTTCAATGAGGTTCCAATTTAACATAATTATAAAATCAATGAATCAAATTAAAATGGTTTTTGTAAATTTAATAAATGATAGTATTACCACTTGGAATATCCAACCTAGTTTGACTTTATATATATATATATATATATATATATATATATCAATTTTTTAAAATATTTTTTTGAAAAAATTATTATTTGGTAAGTCAAATTAAATTATTTTAATATGATGAATTGAAATTATTGGAAAAACGTTTCCAAAAGATAATTTCTTTTCATATAGAGATAAAAATGGGCACCTATTAACCGTGAACTTGAATCTGCTTTATAACATCCCACTGTATCATGAACATTCTCCTGAAGAAAAATACCACAATGCCTTAAGTAAATATCTCAATCACAAGAGGTTAGCGACTAGTGTTGAGGGCCTAAAAATATTTTTTATTGAGTGATTTATCTAATAATGAATCTTCTCATATAAAAGTTATTAAAAAAATTAAATAACCAAACACAATATAAATCCTTACTAAACACTATCAAATAATGACCTAAAATAATCCTAGTAATTTTCATAATTTTATACAATCAAAGATGGTATATATCATAAACTAGGTACATGTGTAAGTATGAAATACAATTAAATTTAGAAAAATAAAAATGTTGAATATGAAAGGAAAAATCAGGGTCTATGTGATCACTTAGGATGTGTTAATTATTGATCATTCTTTTTAAGTTTTCTTTTTTTTAAACAACATTTCCCTCCAGTTATTTTGAATTAATTCCACTGGAAAACAACAAAAATCACACCCATAGGAACACAAGTATTTACAGGGTTCACTCCTCAATAAGAGTAGCTCATCCTTGGAATGGATTTGTAAATAATCCAATACCTCACAACCACTATAAAACAATACATTTTTGGTTTACAATAATAAGGTAATATCCATAAAATTCATAGAACTATAGTACTTTAATGGTGCATATTCTCCTCACAGAGATAATAAGATAGAATAATTTTTATAACAAAAAATGCACCTTCACCATCATGTTTCAATGTTGTCAATTTGATTCTTGAACTATCTTCACACCTTACTTTCTATAAGTTCTTATTCTTTAAATTAAATTTATTTCATCGGAGGGACTGATAAATTCTTTATACACTTATCTATCCAAATCTTTTTTTCTAATAACTTCTCTATCGGTTAGCTGTCCATCAAGTATTATCCATCTGGTACTATTTTTCCAGTATACTCAATTTAATATCCTTAGTCTAGTACCATGTCTTCCAATGCGTTATTAATCTGATAACATTTATTCAATAACACTCTAACTAATACCCTATATCTAGTACACATCTTCTTCCAATGTTATTATGTCTAATGCTATGATAAAAAGATCTATCAAGATCTTCAGTCGACAGCTCACTTCTTCATCAATTCACCCAACATCAAAAATTTTACCAACCTTTTCACACCACACCAGCTCATAGTTATATAGGTAGATTTTATATGAAAAATAAGGGAGGTGTGTGAATTTTAAATTCAAATTCCCCACACGAACATTGAATATCCCACTGAAAACTACCTTCATTTGACCTCCTTCAAAATTCCACACAAATAAGAGTTGTAAATCTTCATAGAAACTTTATTATACCTCAATACCAATGATATTTTAAAATATTCCTCAAATATCAACTAGAATATTGGTTTTTATTCCATAATTATTGAATAATTGAACATCTATCTAAGAATCATCGCAATTTTAGGACTTTATAAATACTTTTTAAATTTATTAAAGACCAATTCGAAAAAACTTCGTAGGAACATATATATATTAGTGCCTCTATCTAGATTACACTATTAAATGGATTTATTAGGAAGCCTCTATCTGATAATATAGAATTATTCTTCCAAAAAACCTTTGTGTTACTCCATTTAATGTCTCTGTATGATGACTTTTCTTAGAGACTTTTGTTTGATGAAATTCACTCAGGAGATTCTATCATATGAACTTGCTCAAAAACTTCTATCTGATTCCTTTTCTAAAATTTCATATATCTAACGTTCTTGGTTATATGTACTCACAAAGTTTATTCAATAGACTTCATAATTATCTTCATCTAATTATATCTTTCTAATGACTTTATAAATAGTTCTCATCTGATAGACACTATCCAGAATCCCTTTATGCCTTAAATTCCTTCCTTTGAGAAAACTCAGTTATAATCATCAATACCTTGATATAAACATTATATTTGGTACTTTGAAGATTAAAAAAGCATCACTTGATTTTATTTTTTCTATCATTATTCATCTAATGTAATTGGGAATTTAATTAGAAAATCATTTAATTGAAACCTTCATCTAATCAACTCAGTCCATTAAACTTGGATTTCTCTATTTTCTTGATTCATCCACCACTATCCAAAATATTTCATCTGAAAACATCATAAGGGACTCTATAATGTTAATAAAAAATGTGATTATCCCATAATCAAGGAACATGTTATAAATATTAATATCATCTCAATAATTTTTATAAGTAAAAAACTATTCGTTTAGAAAATTAATTATTTTTGTGTCAAAAAAATACAACATTGTAAACAAACTCTATTTCTATCAACCAACTTGTTTTTTCTATAAACACAAACCAACAACTCTTGGTCTCAATAATATCCCCATTTTTATTTTTATTTTTCAACCAAGGAACATAAATAATGGAATCATTGATACTTAAATAAAATATCACTATCTGATAATTCAAATCCCACGTGAGAAAACTTGACATAGTAAACCTAAATTATTGAACAATAATACCTTGTAGTCTGTAAAGTAGTGATTAATATTCATTCTGAAATTCTTCTTTCCAAATATCAAAACCTCATATAAACAAACATCTACAAGTTATTACATCCAATATAAAAAACTATTAAAATTGTTCACATATGTTGACTTCATAACTTACCCCTTTTAAAAATCACTTAAAATATATGATCTCTCTAGATAAGTAAATTACATATTAATGGATCAATTTATGTTACATATTTTCTCCCCCTTTGAAACACTATCCAAATAAAATATGAGAGGGTGAATAGAAATCACATACCTTAACCTTGAAGAGAGTTAATTTTTATACCTATTATCAACCTCAACTTATAAATTGTTTCCTTTAGAAATAGTTTAGGGAAGATATCAACTACTTTCACCTTTGTATGTACAAAATCTGGATTTATTACATTTTTTCCACATGATCTTTTATAAAGTGATATTTCATGATAATATGATTAAGTCTAGATTGTTTCACTAGATTCTTTGTGAGAATAATAACACGTTAATTATCACAACCTAAGAGAAGGGTCATATTCACATCAACCAAAAAATATTCTAGTTGTTTCTTCATCCATGTTAACTATCTTACATCTTGAGTTGAAGAATCATACTCAAATTCAGTTGTGATGAGATTCACTGAACTTTGTTTCTTTATATACCAACTCACGTTCCTTTCTTCTGAGAAGAACACACCGCCATATGTGTATCTTTTTTCATCAACACAAGGTTCCCAATTTTCATATATGTAAAAAATATATCAATATTTATTATGATATTATATTTCAACCCAAAATCAATTGTGAATTTATTATGTCTGAGAATTATTTTCCCATCCATAATATGGGACACTTTTGGATCAATTTGATACCTATCACAAGGTGTAAAAAAACATATTAAATGCATCCTTGAACATGTGAGATATAAGAGGACTTAAATCAACTTCTTAAACTCTTTTGGATCAATATTCATTCATTATTCATCTTTTGAAAAAAATTCCAACTAAAATTTTTGTAGAAATAGGATTTAAATCTTCCATTCCAAATTGTTTCAAGATTTCCTTTGCATACTTCTCCTATTAAAGGAAAATTTACCTTTTCTTTTGAGAAATTTGTTAGCCAAGGAAATGCTTCATTTCACCTATAATGGATAATTAAAATGACTCCTATATCATCCTAGTAAACTTTTTATACATTTATTCATTATTACCTATGAATATGATATCATCAACAAAAACAATCATAATTAGGGATACCTATTGATTTTATTTTATGTAGAGGTTGCTTTCAACTATTCCTTTTCTGAAATTCAACTTCTTTATGAAAGTAACAAATTTAGAATACTAAGATCTTAGGGATTTTTTCGATGTATACAAATCATTATACAACTAAAAAACCTATCTTTCATGTTGACCAAGTAAGAAGTTAAATGTTTTCTCAATATAAAATTCTTTATATAGATCTGTATTAAGAAAATATGAGTTGGCATCCATCCAAAATATATTATATATTTATTTTATATTAATAGAAATAACTGTTTTTATTCTTTCATGTCATTCTAATAGGGAAATTTCCTAATCAAAATCAATGCCTTTAACCCATGATCAGCCTTTAAAAACCAATATTTCTTTATTTCTTATCACTTCACCCTTTTCATTTAACTTGTTCTGGAACCCAAACTTTATTCCAAAAAAAATTCATCTTTTTATTTGATCATAAGTTCCCATGTCCCATTCTTATAAATTATATTTAATTCTTCATTAATAGCATCAATTCACTGTTGATTCTCCAATATTATTCAACATATCTTGGATCAACCTATGATTCCAAAGTGGTATATAAAATTATCCCTGATATTATTCTTTTTTTAACTTGTTTCCCTTGATCTGAAATGATATTTTCAAACTCCACTTTCTTCCTTAACTTTGGATGATATGAAAGAACTAGTCCATCATCACTTAAAATTATTGAATCAACATATTATTCTTGAACAACTTCTATATTATTACTTATTCAATAATATTTATAATGATTCCTAACATCAAAAACTTCATCTCCACTTCCTCGTATATCTATAGATGACCTTGGAAATTTTCTATTAGATTGTTCTTCCACTTTCACAAATACAGAGTCAAAAATCCTTATAGTTTACTTGTTATAGAACACGTGTCCTCTACAATTTAGTGGGTATCCAAGTAAAATACTATCAACACCTCATTTATTGAATGTCCCAATATTCTCACATTTGAAATTGATAATGTGGGTACTTTCATACATTCTTAACTAATTTAAACTTGGGGGTTCTTTCTAACACATCTCATATGGATTTATATAAAATATAGGCCTATAGAAATAGTGATTTTGAATGTGAACTTCTTCTCTAATAGCTTGTCTCCAAAATAATCGAGAAGTATCATGTTCCCTAACTATAGTTTTTCCCATTTCAACTGAAATTTATTATTCATTTCTGCAACAACATTTTATTTTGTTGTGTGAGATGCACTATGATCATGAAAAATACCATGATTTTAAAGATGATATTCTAACACCCCATTTATATATTCAATTCCATTATTAGTTTGAATTTTCTTTATAAAATATCCACATTCCTCTTCAATACTCTCTTGAAACTCTTAAACATTTTTAGAGCATATGATTTTTGTTTTAAAAAAATAATACATACAATACAAGTGAAATCATCATTAAATGAAATAAAGTAATTATCTCTATTTTTTTATTTCTTTCTCACAGACCTAAAAATGTTAGAAATAAGCATCTCTAAGGGACAAGTTTTATGTATCTCAACCCTCTTATGTAATAAATTTAAAATCATCCCTTTCTGGAATATCAAACAACTACAATATCTTCTTCTTTTCATATTAGGAATATTATGAATAATTTATCTCTTTTTGAGTTTGTTTATATTCCACTAGCATATATATAAAATCCTTTTATTCAATAATTGATTTTATTCCATAATTATTAGATAGCATGAAACCTATGCATCTCTAACCTGAAACTGATTTCCCATGGTTAATTTTCCTCTTGTTACAACATTTTCATTGTCATTTATTTTAACAAAAAATCCATCTTTTATGAAAAAAACTTTGTTTCCTTCATTATATGGTTGTGAAATAATCATCAAGTTTTTTTCAATCCAATAAAAAATAAGGTATTTATGGATCTCAATTTTTCTATTACAATGATAAAAAATCCAATTACTTTGATTCAGAGTAAAACATTACTTAAAAAATTCATTGTCCCTTACTTGTTAAATTTAAAATTTATTAACAACTTCAAATCACTGGTCACATATGAATCCACTATATAATATCCAAATTCATTCTCCTTTTATAGAATTGAAAGAAATTCCAATAACTAAGGAATTTTATTTTCCTTTTCCACCTTCACTTGAGGCTTCTGATATTTGTTATATATAATATTTTTATTTGGTAGAATAATTATACAACCTTTATAATTATGTTTTGTTAGATAAAATCATTCAAAAATACTTTCTAGTGGTTGAAATATATTTTCAATTTTCAAATTGGATTTTTGAGATTATCTTATTTTAGTGGGTTGATAACCCCTTAAATTATGTCTCCAATTCCTCTTAGATTCATTTTAGTAGTGAAAAATGAACCATCACATTTTATTTATATGCCTAAAGCTTCAATAGTACCATCAATATCCATAGAAATCATATTTTCCTCTATAACCTGCATGTTATCCAAAACTGTGTACCTATTTTCCATTATATTTGTTTCCACCAACCTTGTATTATTATTATGAATTTTTTTATTGCCTCTTAATATTTTATTCTTTATATTATACTTCTTTTCAACCTTAATACAGTCTCCAATTATAGTATCTTATTTTCTTCAAACATGGATTCCATAGAAATTTATAAATTTTTGACATAACTTTTTTATCTACATACAGGGTTCTCCAAAATTGCTTCTTTTTTTGAATATTTAAAACCTTATTATCCAGTAAGAATGATCTTTTGAGATCCTACTATGGTTTAAAATTCTTATAATTTTCACCAACTTGAAAAATGGTGTTTTATAAATTTGTTATTTCTTGCTTAGTTTAAACTAGTTTATGTCAAACAAGATCAAATTCTTTATCTTTAACCTTAACCTTTTCTTTGATCTTGATGTCAATGGTTTTCTCTTCATCAAGTAACTTCTTCAAAACATTAATATCTTTTAACATCCTATATTTCTATTCAATAACTAATTCCTAGTTTTTTTATGATAGTTTTTCTTTCTTCAACTTCTTATTCCCTTTTTCAATCTTAACACTTTTTTTGATACATTTTTTTAAAAGGTTGGGGCCAAAGCCTCATTTATTATTAAATCAAAGTAAATACCTCTTTAACTAGGTATAGGGAGACCCATTACATAGCTCGAAGTCCCAGTGGGCATTTAGCCTATTATATGTCCCGTAGGCCCATTTTTTTTGCCCAAGACCCATTCAGTGAATTGTACTGCTACAGTACTCGTGTTGCTATAGTACTGCACAGTATTCACCGTTGCTACAGTACCCTATTGCCTCTACAGAGGCATGCCACTGTTATTGTTCCCGTCGGTGCAATAGTGCCGCCACTACTACAATACGCTACAGTACTGCTACAGTGCCCTATGCCCAATGGGTTTCTGAACCCCCATTTTTAGAGACATTCTCTCAATTACATTTTAAGAAAAAAATCTATTTGATCTCCTATTATTTTAAATGAAATATTCTACTTTCATTACTATTAAATTTCTCATCATTCATTTTCGTAATAATAAACTTCTTAACACCTTCATCATTGGACTTTTCAGCTTCCACTTCACTGTCATCATCTTCCTCAAATTTGGACAAAAAGATTCACTATTTATATTTATAGATCATGTTATCTTTTCCTTCTTCAAAGTAATTATATTTTTCTATGTTATTATTCATAGTTATTCTTTAATTTATATTATCTTCAACACTATCTTCATCTTCCTTAATCCAAGGAAAACTTTCTTTGAAATTTCCAAAGGCTCTGTAATTAAAGTACTTTAATGGTAATTTTTATTTATACTTATAAGTGCCTATTTTCACCTTCATGAAATAAATAAATAGGAATTCACTAAAAAAATTATGTAATTCATCTTCAATGTTAGAGTTACTAACTTCTTCCTCAGTTACTTTCTTAGACATTCCCTTCTTAGTAGCTTTGAAAGAGATTTACCGATCAACCTTCTCCTTATTCTTGAAAACATTTTCTCTTCTCATTTCATATGGGATGATAATACTATTAAAATCATCCAAAGACATAGATTTAGGATCTCTATTTATAAGGTTTATACTTGGCATCAACTTTATTAGGAATAATTCTTATAATCTTTTAAACAATAGTTCAGTCTTCTATTTTTTTCACCAAAACTCCAGGTGGTTATTAAAATTTCATTAAACCTTATAAATAAGTCACTAATACTTTCATAATCTATAATTTTAATATCCTAATACTTTAATATCCAAATATATAACTTAGTTTTCTTTAATTTTATATTTCCATTATAAATACTTATCAACTTGTCCAATATACCTTTAGCTATTCTGATTCCTTTAACCCGTATAAATTTACTTCTGGAGAGTGAGGAAAATATATCATTTTTGGATCACCTATAATTCTCTAGATTCATCTTACATGCAATTATTAAGGGAGAACCCCCATTAGGAGGAGTTAATCTATCTAAAACAGCTTCAAAAACTTCATATATAATTAATAAAACATAGGGTGTCATTTTTTCCTTCCAGATATGATAATTTTTTCCATCAAAGATAGGAATACCCTTAATATTAACTATTTTATGAATATCCATAGTATCCTTACTTTTATTCAAACTTTACACATCAAAGAGTCAATGAAGGAACCTATACTCTAATGCCAAATTTGAAGGACCCATGAGGATCTGTGTAATCATTAAGGGGGGTGAATCAATGATCTTCCTTTTTATATTTTCTACCTTTTAAACAAATTTCACCTCTAGTTAGTGAGAATTTAATCCTCTGGAAAATAACAAATAAGTACAATCATAGGAGAAAATTTATTTACAAGGTTCAGTACTCAATAAAAGTAGTTATTCTTTAAAATGGGTGGTAAATAATACAATAACACACAACCATTCGAAAATAATTCTTTCATGGTTTAAAATATAAAGAGAATATATATTACTTTTATATCACTATATTCATTTGACAATGAATATTCTACTTTTATAGATAATAAGATAGAATAATTTTTGAAATTATAAAATGAACCTTCACCAATAGGTTTCAATGATTTCACTAGGATTCTTGAACTTTCTTCACGCCTAACTTTCTGTAAGTATTTATTATCCCTCTTAAATTTTTTGAAAAATAGTGTGAAGTAACTTATTATACAATTATCTATATGAAACTATCTATTTGACATCTTCTATTTCTAATAGTTGTCCATTTAGATTTTTTTTCAGTCTTTTATGTCTAGTATACTCTATCTAGTATCCTCATTTGGGGACTATATTCACCATCTTGATACTTTATATGATACCCTTTATCTAGTATTGATCTGACTAGTACCCTATTTCAAATACGTATCTTTTTCTGATGATAATGTGTATGATTCTATGAAAAATTTATTTATCAGGCTCTTTAATCAGCACCTCAAATATACAAAAATTCAACAAGAAAAAAATAATTCAACCTTTTCACAGTGCACCTGCTTCCCTTTAAATAGGCATTGTTTCACCAGAAAACAAGGGAGGATCATGAACTTAAAATTCAAAGTTACTCCTCAAACTTTGAATATCCCACTCAAAAATTTATTCATTTGAACACCTTCCAACTTCCACACTAATAGGATTCAACAATCTTCATAGAAACTTTCTTATATCTTAGTGTCAATATTATCTTCAAATATTCCACAAATCTTAGCTAGAAACATGGTTTTTTACTTAATAATTATTGAAGAGTTGAATGTAAAACTCATCATCATAATTATTTTATGAATTTAAAAAAATTGTAAAGTTATGTATGATTCATCTGATACAACTTCAAAGGAACACCTCCAGCTAATGGCCTCTGTTTGGAACATGCAATCTGATGGCTTCATTAGGAATCCTATGTCTGATAACTTGGAATTATTTGTCCAAAACCCTATGAGTTATGCTTTTCTCTATATTTTTCTAATGAATTCTCTTGGAGGATTTTTTTTATTAACTTCACTTCGAATATTCTGTCTGATGAACTTTCTCAAAAACTTTTGTCTGATGCCTTTGTAAGATTTTTCTCCATCCAACTTTCCTAGTCTGATGGAATCACAAAGTTCATCTAATAGACTTTATATTTTTTTCATTTTGGAAATGTTTGTATGAAAACTTTATAAACATTATTTATTTGATAGACTCTATATGGAATCCCCATATACATTTAATTTATTCCTTTGAACAAACCCAGTTTGAATCATGAATACCTTGATGAAAACAAAATATTTGGTACCTTGAAGAATAACAAAGTGTTTCCAAAATTTATTTTTCTAATAATTCTATATCCAAAGAAACCATGAATATAATCTAACAAACATTTTTTCAAACCCTTTATCTAATCATCTCAATCCATTCCACTCATCTTTCTCTATTTTTTTAATTCTTTAACCTCTGTTCGAAACATTCTATCTAGAAACATTACAAGGAAACCCCTTAAGGAAACTTCAAAATGTTGATTTCAAATGTGAAACTCTAATAACCAAGGAATATATTATATATATAAACATCATATTAATAATCATAATAAGGAAGAAAATCTTCCTTCAAAAATTTAATAATATTTTTTTTGACAACAAAATACAACATCATAAAGAAACTCTGTTTCTATAAACCATATTTTTTTACCCAAAACACAAACCAAAAACTCTTGGTTCTATATAAAACAATAATATTTGATAACCTTTAATCCCTCCCAAAATCATCACCATGATCCTGGTCACTAAAACCCAATAATGGGAGATCATTTCCATTACCCTCCTAATGAAGACTGAAATTTATACATTCATGACATATATGTTCAGGGTGTGTAAATTGACTCAGTATGATACCATAAGAGATACAGAACATATTTTAGGTATTAACATGATCATATAAGTATCATGTTATTCCATATAATGAATTTTACATTTTAAAAAAATATATATCAAACCATTTCAAGTTCTTACCAAGACCACTTAACACCTTATTTAACTTTTTTGACCATTACTAGTGGATACCTAATATCACTGTCAAGTCAAGTCACATAAAAACACGTGGATTTAATCATAACAGTATTAAATAAAATAATTTATTCTTTATAGATAAACTCGTTGATTATCCAAGAATATATTAATCTTAACAAGAAATAAAAATTAATGGATTATCATAAAATGTGGCTTAATTATTATCATGACCAAACTCATGGATTTCCCTTTGTCATAGGAAAATTTATGGAAATTATAAAGAACATTTAATGCATCATAGTATCCAAATGTCATAATAATAATTTTAGCCTAATAATTAATTCTTATAAAACCATTTAAATATTTTATTATAACTAAACTCCCATTTTAAAATCATTTAGCATCGTATAAAAACTAAAACATTCATTTTCCATCTTTAAATAAAAAATCCAAAACATAACTCAAAAATTCACTTTGATTATTTCCATAATATTTTTCAGTAATTACACCTATTTTTAATAATATGGAATCATCTAAATACCCTTTAAAATTATTAGAAAAATCCAACACCAAAAAAAACTCATTCCTCTATATATAATTCACATTTCCATACTTAAAAAATCATTAATATTAAAGAAACCACTATATATAATAGTTCTATAGTACCCAAACATCATTTAAATAAATCATCATCAATAATTTCTAGCACACAAAGAATATTATTAGTACAAGAAATCATTAATTAGTATTTTATTAAATTAATACAATATTAATTCATCATTTAATATTAATTTCACAAAAGTAATAGTCATCTCCAATCCATTTAACTCTCTCTCCCTACTATATTTTTTAAAATTTTTAAAATCCAATTTTACAAGTTGAGGATAACCCTAAAAAATAATAAAAAACATACAACCAACAAGACTAAGAAAAAACAACCAAAGATTCAGGACCATCAAAAAATAGTATCAGTTACTGAGTCATGGGGGCTCAATCACTATTTCTAAGATAAATTTTTTATATCAATGTCTGTATGAATGTAATGTTTTTCTTCAACACTATAGGTTATCAAGTCCAATACCACTAGTTATTCATAAAGAGAGAGGTGATTAGTTTCAAATACTAGAATCATAGTATTAATTTTTTAATCAAACCATTGAAAATCATTGAGTAAAAACAAAATTTTCTTTCTTCATCCTTTATCACTCTCCTTCAGTGAAAATTTGAAATCAGTGTTCTTGGATTTATTAAATTATTTAATTTATGATTTTAAAAATTTATCAAATATGAATTTTATATTTTCATAGAAATTTAAGGGATAATAGTAGACCCCATATTCTTGACTATTCAGGCCCTCACCCATGGACTTAGAGATTATATTATCAAGGTCAGAATGTAAAGCTTTATCTATGGCCAAATTTTCCTTATGTACACTAATATAACCAATACATGAACTCTATCAGTATAGATTCTCCTATATAATCTCAATTTAATCATAAAAATTAATATAATAAATTTTAATTAGTATTATATTCTATTTTAGTGATGTTCAGAAACTCTATAAATAAATTCACACTTAGTATTATCTAAATATAGAATAAACAATTAATTAGATTCAAGAAAAATATTGTGATCTCTTAATTGAAATTAAATTAATAATTAACACAATAAATTTAAGTTAAATTCCTCTTAGATCTTAATAGATCAACAAATCACCTAAACTAAGTGAAAATTAATTAAATCAAACATGCTAGAATAAATAATGAAATATTGAATCGAGAACCATATGGAATTCAATTAAATTGACATCACAAGTAAAAAAGAATTTTAAAAATCATGATATCATAAATAAATGAGAAATAAAAATCCAAATGAATTTGAGAGATATTGATAGGATTTGGATAAACTCAATCAAATTTATTTTTTATCGAAAGAGTCAAAATCTAGATTTAATACTTAATTCCTAACCCAAAATGATAGAAACTCCCTACTAAAAATTTGAACGAACACACCCACTGGGATAATATTATCCTCTAATGTGTTCCAAATAGCCCAACACCAATATTATAATTGCAATAATATGAAAATTTTAACTCTTTATAGAATATCAAACTTTCAATGAGCCTTAACTTGTTCCTGATGGCACACAAAATTAACAACTTAACCTCAACTTATCAATAATCATGAAATCTAATCATTTATCCCTTAACTAATATCATATTAAATAAAAATAATACTTGTATACATTCCAAAAAACCTAAATTAATTTCAATAGATACCTATGATAGAAATAAATTTTACAAAAAAAATCCACTATAAGGATTCTCATCCCTTAGATAAAGGAACCTGAGGCAGAGAGAAAGTGTAAAAATAAGAATTTTAAAATTTTAATTTCAAATTCATTTCAAAAAAATAAATACACAAAACCCATTTCCTATATTTCTCAAAGGATCATGTTTTGTTCAATTTAATCATGAAAAATAAAATTAAACAAAGATGTAAATGATACCTGGTTCATTTGAAATCACTGATTTGATTCAGTCATCGTCAGCGTGTCGTGGCTTAAGGGTTCCAAGATAGGAATCGTCTACATCAACTTAAAGTGAACCAAATATCCTGGATTGTCTCTCTTCAATTCATGGGTTCTATAATGGGAAATCATAGAGCTTTATGATTTCCCTTCGAACACGTGATGAACGTAGGCTTGATTGAGAAAGCCTGACTGATCCAAACTTTTTCTTAATTTGGTTTATCACTCTAGAACAAGTGAGATCAGGGGATATCACTCAAAAATTTTCCAAATAGTTTATAGAACTATTATTTGGACTAAAATTTACTTATATTATAAGTTTGTACTTTGAAAATTGCACTTTGGTCCTTAGAAATTTACAACTATCAATTTTGACCCTTTTGAAAACTTATGACTTAATTAAACTTTTCATAAATGTCATAAACATTTTATCACTCTCTTGTATAAATTTAACATGTGATATGACAAAATATAAACCATAATCTCATGTTTCTTCTCCATTAATAATTTAATGAACCTTCAACATACTATGTTCATTTGAAAAATTATATATTCTCATATTCACTTTTATGATCAAACAACTTGTGAATACCTTTAGAAATAAATTTAGTCATAATTATTAAAAGGTTGAGTAATATAATTGAATTATTTTTTACTTATGATCATTCATACTTGAACTTTCAGTAGACTCGCATGTAGGGACTACTTTTACCTAAAATCTTATTCATCTAAAAAGTTAGAACTTATGGATACACATAGTGTGTGACCCTCTAGGTCCTTATCTCGATAGAAGTGAGTCCAATAAAATGACCAAAAAGAGAATCTAGAAGCCCATCATGGTCGCTCAGTAGAAAATGAATATCATATCAATGATTAACTTCTGCAAACATTCTCTATGTAATTTGATCTATTAGTCTCAAGATATCTTATAAAGCATGATACACACATGTGTCATCATCCTTTAGATACTTTATATATTTCACAACCATACCAAATGATCATACATTATTTAACCATGGACATGGATTTACTAAATGTTCTTCCATCTGGGTTACCCTATCCCCACAATATATCTCTTCATTAACTGAAAATTGAAAAATATTATCTTGATCATTCAATCAATGTCATACCACCACTGATGATCCCAATACAGGATACCTCCCCATTACTTCAATTTATTTTTTATATTATATCAAAGTATACGATCAAATTGTATGTATTGATAATAATATCATATCAGGAGACCAATACTATCATATTCCACCCCACCTCATTATCTTGAGAAAGCAGAAGGACATTACTTGTCTTTAAGTGGCATCCCCAAGACACCAAAGGTTGGCAATAAATGCCAAGGGCATCAAGACGATTGAGAGACAATTTTACATTTTTGAAATAAAAAAACCGACCAAACAAGACATAACAAAATAACACTACATGATTAATGATAAAAATTTAAAACAACTCATAATAATACCATTGGTATCAAAAAAACTACAAAAAAGTACCACAGTGGAAGAAAACAAACATCAAAGTACACAGTGGAAGACAAAACCAACAAAACTCAAAGACAATCCATATAACTCCAAAGCTCCAACATGATCCATGATCAAAATCCACAAAATATCCCAATTATCATGATGCACCACTAAAGAAGTGTAATACTTTAACTTTTCATGTGTCTTAATAAACAATATCTGCAAAAGCACCAAACTGCCAAAGCATGGGTGAGTAAGGAAACTCAGTAGGATTTCCCCAAATGACTTCCATACACACACCACTAGGATAGAACATGTTATCTCATTTATAAAATATAATTTATATAAAACAAATAATAATAGTTTATATCAAATCAAAGTAATTTAATACTAAAAAACTTCCATACTAAAACAGTTTCCAAGGAAAAACAACTAAATAATACTTTAAACCATCTCATATTTCTTTTTGGCACACCCATTCCATGATTCACACACACACCCACACATGAATTCTTATCTGATAGTTCCATACTCATTTGTGGTCTATCATCCATTCACTAAGTCATCATAAAGTTTACAATATGCTTGTGCCCCAATGAGACATTCCCCTTATTTAGGGTCATGTCCCTTTGTACCAAAATGGTACATGACCCTTATTAAAATTCATGTCAAAAGCATGAAATCACACAACCAATGTATACTAAAATAATTTCAAATCAACCATTCCAATCCATTTCAATAAAACCATTCTTTTATTGAAAAAATTTCAAATAAACTATTTCAATACATTTCAAAAAAACATCCTTTTTATTGAAAACATGTCAATTAAGACATTTACCAAAAATCCAAAAAATTAATATTTAAAAATAAAAAAATTAAAATCAAGAAAACAAAGACCAATTCAAACCCACTTTCCAAAATTTCACAATTTCAATAAAAATCCAAGAAATACTCAAACCATCACTAAAGAGGTTTTCTAAAATAAATTACATAGAGATTTAAAAATAAATTTCAATAAATTTAACTAATTTGAAACTAATCCTTCAAGTTCTAAGAAAAGGAGTCTAGATTGAAGCCACATACATCGTAAATTATGGTGAAAACAAAGAACTATGTGAAAACGTCTACAAAACTAGGTTGGATCTCCAAAAACCTATGTTATATCTCTTAATCCATCATTAAAAATAGAAAATCTAAACATTATTAGCATAAACAACCTTAGATCTATCTGCATTGGACTGGATCTAAGAAACTAGGAGAGAGAGAGAAGTAGTTCTAAGAAAAATCACCAAAAACTACCAAAAAAGGAGACTTACCAAGGGAATCAGGCTTCAACGCACCAAGAAACTCCTTCAGATCACTTCCAATTTGATGGTGAAAGGTTATATAGCCTTTAGTAGGAGAAACTATTGAGTTAGTGTCTATTTGTAGAAAAAATAATGGGTTAAAACTTAATCATGACCCAGATCAACTTTTTTAGGATCTTGTTTTTAAACTGTGCATGGTTTTTCACACGGTTAGGATAAACCATGCACCATCCACTACCTCAAGGGGGACCCTACAAGGTTGGCCTGCATGGATAGACAAATCATGTGCTAACTATGAAAAATCCCATTGTTACACTTTTCACGGTTTCTCCTAGGCATCTGCACAGTCTAGAAAAACAGTATGTCTGCCTGTGTGCCATCCCCTTAGCCCCTATCTCACTATGAGAAATTTCCTATAGAAGTTTCATGGTTTCCACAAACCATGATCAAACTATGAACCCATATAAAATCACCCAAAAAATTAAAAAATGTTTCCCAACCCCCCCAAACTTCACCCAAACACTTTATATACTTTAAAATCATAAATTAAGGGTTACTTACTTGAAACTGGGGTGTTATATTCTGCCCACCATTGGACTTTCTGTACCCAGAAAGTTGAAAACCACTATTGTCCCCAAAGAGTTTGGGTTGTTTCTCGGCCATTTAATTTTCTCGTTCCCGTGTATCTTCTAGAATCTAACCATATTTCCAAAAAAACTCACACTAGAACAATTCTTTTTCCATTCAATACTTTCTCTTGACTATCCACAATTCACATTGGCACATGCACTAACAAAGCATCAGACTCTATGTCAACATGATCCCATCAAATTTCATGGTTGGGATCTGGAAGTTACTTTTTCAACTAAGATACATGAAGTACATTATTCACTATAATGAACCATGGTGGAAAAACCAACCAATGTACCACCTCACCAACCCATCCGAGTATCTTGAAAGGGACTAAATATTGAGGAGATAACTTACCTTGATTCCCAAAATAGTGATATCCAAGCCTTGGAGATATTATCAAAAACACATGATCACTCACCCCAAACAACAACGGTCATTGACAAGGATCTTCATATGATTTATGATGTCTCTATGCCGTCTCCAAACATTTTCAGATCAACTAAATTTTATCCATTGCTTCTTGGGATAGGCTCAGCCTAAATAAATAAGTCTCGCCTGTTTCCACCCAAAAAAAAGTATATAACGACAAGGATGCCCATACAATGCTTCAAAAGGATACACTTGTACAAAGGAATGATAGTTATTGTTATATGAGAACTCCAGTAATGGTACGTTCTCTTACCATTATCCACAAAAATCCATTACATAGGCCTAAAACATATCTTCCAACATTTGTATCATCCTTTCAGATTTCCCATCCATATGAGGATGATATGTTGTACTCATAATCAACTGAGTCCCAAGGGATTTCTGTAAGGATTTTCATAAACAAAACGTGAACCTTGGATCTATGTCTGACACTATCAAAACGGGTACACAATTCCTCTTTACCACTTCTTGAATATAGATTTTTGACAAGTCCTCCACCATATGAGATTCATTAATAGGGATGAAATGGGTTGAATTGGTGTGCTGATTCACTATCACCAATATGGAATCATGTTTTTGAACCATTCTTAGGAGACCTCTTACAAAATCCATAACTATTTGTTCCCATTTCCAAATAGGAATAGGTTAATATTGCAACAAAACTGTTGGTTGTTGATGTTTTTCTTTAACCTACTGACAAGTTAAGCATCTCAAAAAAACTCAACCACCTTCATTTTCATAACAACTCACCAGAGTTATTCTTTCAATGATTTATAAAGATTTTGTATTCTATGATGAATAACCCATTTTTAATTATTCTAAGCATTAATAAGTTATTCATGATAAGCCATAGGAATGACCATCCAATTTTTAAAACTACAACACTAAACTCTTAGATAGCTTCCATCTCTCAATGTTCCCCAAGCCATTGAGTTTTTTACTCATAGGAACACATTATGAATCAGATGTCTGTGCCTCTTTATCCATCTCTACCAAATTAGGAACAAAAGAAACTAGAAATAAAACTAAGACATCAATTCATTAATCACATTCCAAGTGCATGTAAGCTATGAATGACATCAACTTCCACTTTTCTAAAGCTTATTTTTCCAACTGCGCATATGAATTTTTGCTTAATGCATCTTCCACCGTATTTCCTTTAATTGGTGTATACATCAATTCAAATTCAAAAAGTTGGAGATACTCCATCCATCATCTGGGTCTTAGGTCCAAATCCATTTATGATAAAATATGTTTCATTCTCTTATGGTCTGTTAATACAATAAATTTCTCACCAAAGAGGTAATGATGCAAAGTTTTAAAAGCATGGAATATAGTAGCAAACTCCAAATCAAGTGTTGGGTAGTTAATATCATGAAACCATAACTATCTTGATCCATAAGTAACAACATGATCTCCATTCATGAGAACACATCCCAACCATGATCCCAAATCATCAAAATACACCACATACCCTTGTCATGATTCCAGAAAAATCAAGATTGGTGATGATATAAGGAAAACTTTAATCTCTTGAAAATACTTTTGTCATTACTCATTCCATTGGAATGGAAAATTATTCCTTTTAAAAGATTTCATAGGTGAGGAAAGTCATGAAAAATCAATAACAGAGTCAGTAATAACTAGATAAACCAAGTAAAATGTGTATCTTGAATACATTATTTGGAAGCTTCCAAGAGATAAGAGCCTCTATATTTTCTAGATCCACAAAAACACGTCTTTTAGATATTACATGGACAAGGAAACGTACCTATTGTATCCAAAAATCACACTTAGATAATTTATCATACAAATGATGATCTCTCAAGATTCCCAACACTGTCAACAAGTGTTACTCATGCTCATCCCTTTTCCTTGAATACACTAATATGTCACCCACAAACACCACAAAAAAATCTAGATATCATTGGAATATCTGATACATCAATTCTATAGAATTTTGGTGCATTTTTATGACCAAAATGAATTACCACATATTCAAAATGGTCATATCTACTACTCAAAGTTATATTTGGAATATCCTCCTTATGAACCTTTAATTTGTGATATCCTGGTCGCAAGTAAATTTTGGAGAACCACTAAGCTCCCCTTAATTGATCAAATAGATCATCAGTGTGTGGAAGTGGATACTAATTATTTATCATAACTTGATTAATCTTATGATAATCTACACAAATCCAAAGAGTTTGATCCACCATTTTGACAAATAAGACTAGTGTTTCCCATAGAGACATTCTCAGTCGAATAAACCCTTTTCATTCCATTTCTTCCAACTACATTTTCAATTACCTTAATTATATTGGTGAAATATAGTAATATGGAAGGGAAATAGGATTGTTCCCTAAAAGGAGATAAATCATAAACTCCAATTATATCATGGGTGGAAACCCAAAGAAATTTGTGGGGAAAACATCTTAAAATTGATCAACAACTACTGGAAAAGTCCTATATTAAATATATTCCATCAATGCCAAGGTCAAAGACTCAAATTGGTATGATATCTTTCTAATGGTTGGTTCCTACAAGCCTTTTGAATCTGTCTTTACATTTCGGTCCAAATTAAAGAGATGCTTGACGCTATCATTAGTTGTAAAAATGATCCATCGGGTATAACAGTTGATGTGAGCCTTGAATGTTTTCAACCAATCCATACCCTGGATTATATCATAGACATCCATCTCAAGCACTAAGAAATACCATATCATCTTAGTTCCATATATAGTTACAGAACATGCTCTATACATAATGTCTTGACATGCTCTTTTCTGAAGAGGAATTTTTAGTTTCAATATTGAAGGCATCATCTCAACATTTAAACTTAGAAAATAAATGTCACGAGAATAAATAAAGGAATGGGATGAACCCATATCAAACAAAACATGCATAAGGGTAGAATTAAAAATAAGCATACCTCTCACCATTGATGGTCTAGATTGATCATCTGTAATAACTTCCTCAGCTCAATATAATTTCCTTCTTGTGGAACTTTGTTCTTTATTTATTTCTTAATATTTCCCCTATTGAGGAGTCATGGTATTCCAAGAATCACCATATCTATATTTTATCTAATGACAAGGAAAGTTATGTTTCTCCTATCCTATTTAATCAAACTATGTTTGTGACACATGATAAGTGTGTCGAACACCCGACCTCAGAGAACTGTGATAATAATTCTGAATATTCCCCCTCTGATTGAAATTGTGGCATGCTCTAGGTGGTTTCATACACTCTTGATTCATGTGTTCAAACGAACCACATAGAAAACATATATATTTTCTCTTGGGTCTTAGAGGAAGATTTAAGAATCTAGTTGTCTGATTCTGATTCATCCCCATACCTTGGAAGTATGTGTCCCTCTTCTGCTTTCTCCCAGCATTATATTTCCCACTATTTCACATAGGTATCAACATACTCCCTCCACCCATAGCAACTAAGATGTCCCTTTCTACCAAAATCTCTCTATTGGATATCTCTTTATAATCTGTAATACATAGAACAATAATCTTTGATAAAATATCATGCCTATGCCCCTATTCCAAAATGTGTGCATTCAAGGATGCACTAGAAGAAACTTCATGTGAAAAGCTGACTAAATTCAGAAATTTATTTGTATACTCTATCATTGTGAGGATCTCCTACTTCAAGATGAAGAATTCTGTCATTCTTGAGATCCTAAAAGTATGATTATAGAATAGTTTATTGATCAATTCTTAAAAATCCTCCCATGTTAGGCCTTGGTCTAATTTAGCCTAAAACACTAAATCCCACCACTGGCATACAAGATCCTCTGATATATACATCGCCATCTTGACTTTCATCTATACAAGTTTCCAAAGGAAATTAAAATTTTGATTCATCATGTTCAGCCACACCTATGAATTATCTTGTTTTGAATAACCCTGAAAGAAGGGTGGATTATGCTTTTAGAACTGGACTAAGTGATCCACTATCCTTGGTTCATCTCATTGGTTCCCTCTACCCACAGCTTTGAAATCTTGGACAATACTATGAACCAGTTGTTGGTCCACTAGGGGATCAGATGCAACCATGTTCTTAGCAGCTTCCTCTAGTTGGTTTCTATGACACCTACTAGGTTCCATTTTCTATAAACACAAAAATTCCATAATTCTCACTCTATATCAATTATAGGCTTAAAATTTTCAAATTCTACCACATCAAAACAAGCATAACATTGCTTTTCAAAATTTCAACATTTTCCACATTTAAGAATTTTTGAAAATTTCACCATTCTTTTGAAAATCATACCATTTTCAAAAATAAACATTTCATATCATTTCAAAATATCACATTTGAAAAAAAAACGTTAAAATTTATCAAAAATCAATACTTTTTCACCAAATCATAAATCATTACTCCAAATGAAATATGCACTCTAAGTGGTAACTCATTTATATAATGCATGTCATGCTTATATCATTTTGTAATCCCATGAAAATAAGATAACACTCCCATAAGTGTCTCTAAAACACTAACATACCCAACTACCAAGTAACCTGAAGTTCAACATAAAAAGTTTAGCTACTTTTTTTATGATCTATATTTTAAGTCTTGATAATCCTACTCCTTTCTACCCTCCCAACACAAGGAATAAACCAGAATGAATTTCAACACCAAGACCGACAAAACTGATGAACACTTTTTAGTCAAGGACTGAACAACTGATACCACTTATGGCATCCTGCCCCTCCTCATTGGCTTGAGAAAGAGGAAGGACCTTACTTGTTCTTAAGTGACATCCCCAAGATACCAAAGGCTGTCAATAAATGCCATGGTATTCAAGACGAGTAAGGGAAAATTTACCCTTTTGAAATAAAAAAACCAAACAAATCATTCCATAAAAAATAACACTACATGATTTATGATAATAATGTAAAAAAACACATAATAATACCATTTATATCAAAACCAAACTACAACAAAGTACCACAATGGAATAAAACTAACATCAAAGTACACAGCAGAATAAAAAAATCGACAAAACTCAATAATAATCAACATAACTCCAAAGATCCAACATGATCCATGGTAAAACTACACAAATCATCCCATGTATCATGATTCACCACTAAATAAGTGTGATACTTTACCTTTTTCTATGTCCTGATAAAAGATGTCTTCAAATGCATAAAAGTTTCAAAGTAGAGTTGAGTAATGAAAATCGGTAGGATTTACCCAAATGAATTCCCTACTCACACAACTAGGATAGAACATGTTAGCACATTTATATAAAATAATTTATATGAAACAAATGAAAACAGTTTATATCAAAGCCACATAGTTTAATACTAGAATAGTTTTCCATACTAAAATAGTTTCGAAGGAAAAGAAACCAAACAATAATTAAACAATATCATATTCCTTTTTGGCATACCCATTCCATTATTTCACACACACACACACATGCATGATTCACTGACAGTTCCATACTCATGATGAGTTTATCGTCCATCTACTAAGTTATCACAATATGGCCAATCTTCATATGCCCAAATGAAAAATGCCCCTTATTCAAGGTCTCAAACCTTTGTACCCCAATGGTACACACCCCTTATTCCGGTTCATATAAAAAGAATGAACCAACACAACCCATGTATTCGAAAACCATTTCAAATCAACTATTCCAATCCATTTCAGTAAACAAATTATTTTATGGAAAACCTTTTAAACAATCCATTTCAATATATTTCAATAAAACAATACTTTTTATTAAAAACATATCAATTAAACCACTTACCAAAAATATAGAAAATAAATATTTTAAAATCAACATTTTAAAATCAATAAAACAAATAACATTGTACAATCACTTTCCATAATTCCATAATTTCACAAAAAATCCACAAAATACTCAGACCATCACTAAAGAGTATTTCTACCCTACTTTGAACACAAATTTAACAATTAGTTTCAAGTAATTTAACCAATTTGAAACTAATCCTTTAAGTTATAAGAATAGTAGTTGAGATTGAAGCCACATACCTCATAAATTATAGAGAAAATGGATAATGGAACGAAAACGCCCATGAAATCAGGCTAAATCTACAAGAACATACCTTATATCTCCTCCCCTAACATTAAAAAAGCCAAATATAACCATGATTTGCATCAAAACCTTATATCTATCCAAAGTAGACTAGATATAAGAAACTTAGAGAGATATAGAGAAATAGATCTATGAAAAACCACCAAAAACTACCACAAAAGGAGACTTACCAAGGGAATCGGGCTTCAATGCACCATGAAATGCCTCTGGATCACTTTAAAGTCAATGGAGAGAGGTTATAAAGCCTTTGGGAGGGTAAAATATCAATTTAGGATTGATTCGGAGAAAAAACAATTGGTTAAAACTTAATCCCAACCCAGGTCCACTTTTTTTGGATCTTTTTGTTAAACTGTGCATGGTTAGTCGCATGGTTAAGCAGAACTATGCGCTAACCATGTGTTAGCCACTACCTCAAGGGGGATCTCACACGTTTGTCCTACACACCCCGAAAAACTATGTGTCAACCATGAAAAATTCCACTATCCCGCTTTTCATTATTTCTCCTATGTGTCTGCACGGTCTGGACAAATTATGTATCTACCTGTGTGCCTTCTACTTAGCCCTTGTCTCATTGTGCATGGTTTTTTGTAGGATTTTCACAGTTTCCACAAACCATTATCAAGCCATGAATCTATATAAAATCCTCAAAAAAATTCCAAACCCTCACAAAATTAACCTAAACATTTTATATACTTGAAAAGAATAAATTAAGGGTTTCTTACTGAAAACCAAGGGTGATAAAAATACACATGTTCATAGATAAGAATGACCAATGACACCCAAAACATGTGGTGATAAAATTAGAGGATCTGTACTCATGATCTTATCTACTTTAGCTCACCATGTGTGGACTTCAGGAAAATATATTTAATTTCTTATGAGCCCCCAACACCTGATAGTCAAACATTATCTGTGTCCTATCAGTATGACGTATCTAGACCATATGATGTATATTTAATATTACTATCAAAAATTTCAAGGTTATCATTATAGCTGGTAATTGTTATAACATTTTGATATGACATGTAATCAAAGGACATTACTGTATAAATGGTTGATTCATAAGTATCAACACTATTATGGTCAGAAAAATAACATGTATATATCAAACTATATATATGCAATGGTAAAAAAAGTACATAGAGGAGTTGGGTTTAAGGCACCCACTCACATCACTCCCCCATGCATTAGAACCAACTACTAATAACACTCAACCCACCCATTCTAAAATTAAAATCATTATTCTACTAATATATGGATTTAGTATAGGGTTATTCCATATTATCCTCTATGGATACTCTACTAACTATAAATTCACCATCTATTTAAAATCTCTCAAGAGATGAAACTTATGAAGTATATAATTTGTCTTCTGGTGTGACCTAGAATGTGACATCATGTTACTGTTTTTAGTTACTCCTAAAACCCTCTTTTAATCATGATTCGTTTGGGTTTTTTTATAGGAGATTTGGGTGAAATTTTGGAAATTTTGAAGGGCTTTTTGACTGTGTATGGTTGGCGCACAGTTTTCCCAAACTGTCTGCCCTGCTATGAAAACCATGAAAAAATAGATAGTGAGGGTTTTCATGGTTGGTGAAAGCTTTTTAAAACCATAGACCCACCAATAAGAAATAGTGAAACCCCATCAGTAGGGCATCAGGACTAGTATACATGGTTTGTTTAATCGTGTGGCATTACCAAGCTAACCATGCGCGTGACTTTTAATTAATCTGAAAATTCTATAAAAATTCCTAAACCCGCATTTTTGACCCCCCCTGCTCAACCATAACTATCCCTATTATAGTTTCCAGTGTTGATAGGGCTCTCAAGGACCAATTTCAGCTCCTCCAAACCCCTTATAGGGCATATTGAAGCTAGAAAATCTTCATTCAATCCTTTCCTGATAAGTTTCATCTCCCTGTTACTTCTCTTATGCTATCTTATCCTCTATTCCATTGGGTTTTTTAGATATCCATGTTGTTAAATGATCTAATATAAGTTTATTTAGATCTTGATTCTAGGTTTGATTCTCGGATCTTCATTATCAACATTCTTCATTGGATTTTCCCCATTAGGGATTTGTGATTCATGATCCCGTAAATCTAAGGTAAGTGGTTCCATTTAAGATTTTCAAATTCATTTAACCCTAAATTAATTAATTTAAATTAAGTTTCTTGATTTGTATTTAATTAATTTCAATTGGTTTGTTAAAAAATTAAATCCCAGTGAATTGTGGATTAGAACTTTATTTGGAAATAAATTTGGGTAAAACTCTAATTCCATTGAATTAGGATGTTTTTGTGCAATTTGATGGAAAAATATGAAAATTAAATTGTGGAATTTAATTATAGAATTTAAATTGTGAATTTCATTTGTAAAATTGATTTCAAATTTGTATTTAAGAAAACGCCTTAAATTTTTTTAATAAAAACCCATTGGTTTTATCCTGGAAAAAGGAATGATTTGATTAAAAACCCATTTGGTTTTTAAATGGAAATTTTCATATTAAAATGGGAAATGGGTAGAATTTTATTTTAAATAGTTTTGTAATAAATTTCCCATTATTGATTGGGGTTTGAGCACATTAAATCCTAGGTAGTTAGTGAGTTATTTGGTACAAACATGCTAGCTTGGAATTTACCTAGAAACAGATTGATGATTTATAACTCAAACATAAACTTATAGGTAGATCGTATCCCCAGTGGGATGTTGGTTAGTCTTCTTTGGCCAGCATTAGATGGACGTGTGTGCACATTTCTGTTTTCATCACATGAGTGTGTGAGGATCCCATAACCTAGAACTATCTTACCACTTAGAAGATGACCATGTTGCTATTTTGTGATTATTTTGATACATATTCCATTATTTTTAAATTGTTTTCCACATACCTTATGTATTTATATAAACTATTTTATATAAAACGTTATTAATCCATTTTCTTTAGGTATTTCCACCATTTTAAATGTAAGCCATGATATATTTTAAATATGCTTCTGAAATTCCATGTTCATTTATTTAAAATTTAAATCTTTATTTGGTTAGTTAATTTTGTAATCTTATTATGGAATCCTTGGTTAGAATCTACTATAATTTTAGCTCACACCCTACCTGTTCCTTTGGGATTTATAGATTTCCTCCCTCCATGTCTAATAAAGGGGAAATCACCACTTGGATGTGGTAGTTTCTGTTCATATTTGAGATTTGAGTTGATTTTTATATTAGGAATTGGTTTTTTATCCCATTTTCTAGTACTTTGTGGTTATAATTTGGGTTTGTATAACTCTTAGACTTATGGTACAATTCTAATTGTGGAGTTTTATTTTGTGCATACCGACTTGTATCACTTTATTCTATTGTGTTTGTGGAAAAAACATTCCCACATTCATATTGTATGATGTGAGGTGCTAGTCTCCAACCCATGGGGATCGGGAACACCCTTCGAGCCAAGTTAAGATTGTCTTGGGTATCTGGTTACCAGGGTATTTGGGATGGTTCATGACAAAGAGGTATCAAAGGGGAAGTTTAACCTTCTTTCCTTGATGTTAGTATGCAGTTGTGTAATCTTGTTGGGACTTAGGAGGTAGTTATATCTGAGTGCCTGGTCAACTCTCATCATAATAAGCCTTAAGTCACAAGGGGTGGTTTGGGAGAGACTTCTTGATGATTAGTTCTTGTCTCCTCCCTAAATTTGATGTGGATAAATTGAAATCCAAATCTTGTTTACCTATCTGTTGGGATTAATTTCCCATGTTGATCTATTTGATTGTTAATCTGATATCTTCTTTGATGTCTATTAATGTTTTATAGCATCATGTCTTTAAGAATATGTGAAAATTGAATCCAGGAGGAAGTTTTTGATGAACTTCAGTAAGTAAATATTCTAATGGAATAGAATCTGGTTGAGGTTATCATGTTGGTTGTTCAAGATATGGGATGTACACTAGCACCAGTGCTCGTTTAGGCTCTAGTTGTGAAACCTCCAAGGGATATTTTCTAGAATCATGATTTGGAGTTCCTTCACTAGAATCCATAAGTTTTCAAAGGTTCCAATGATCATCAAGAGGATGAGGATTGGTTAATTAGGATTGAGTGTTTTTTGAGTTCTTCACTACGGGAAAAATGGGTATTTGCGACGGGTTATTTGCGACGGGGATAAATCCCATCGCAAATAGCCCCGTTAAAAACTTATTTGCGACGGGGGTATTTGCCCTTCGCAAATAAGTAGCCTTTTGCGACGGGATTGTTGTCCCCGTCGCAAAAGAACTAGCGCGTTTGCGCGCCAAATCACGGGAAACATATTTGCGACGGGCGGTTATTGCCCGTCGTAAATAACCGGCGGCGGTAAAAGGTATTTGCGACGGGCATATTCCCCCGTCGCAAATAGTATGTCGGCAGGTGGTTATTTGCGACGGGTCCCGTCGCAAATAACTATTTAACCGTTGACCGTATTAAATGATGGCTAAGGTATTTGCGACGGGCACCGTCGCAAATAATCTAACTTATAAATACCTCCATCCGTTTTTTTCAATTCATTCTCAAACTCCATCTTCTTCTTCTCTCAAAATTCTAGTTCTAGAATTGAGCCTTTCTCAAGTTTAATTTTTTTCTTCGGAGTTGATTTTGAAGTTTTCAAGAACGATCAGAGATCAACCTCAGATCAAGTTTCAAGGTATTTATATTCATTTTAATTTAATATTTATTTTAAATTTTTTATTAGTTTCAATTATTCTTAATTAGTTGTAATTTAATTATGTTTACATTGTTTTGTTACTTAATAAATTTAAATTATTAGTATTGTTCATAGTTAATGGTAATTAGGAATAATTAGTAATAATTTTTAATAATTAAGAATAAATATTAATAATTACTAATAAATACCAATAATTAGGAATAATAACATTATTACATTATTATTATATTTTATTATTAATATTAAAATAATATAATTTTTTATATTATTTATACAATTCTCTTTTCATCTGTGTGTTTTCTATCTCCATATGTATTATTTGTATGTGGAGAAAGAAAACACACAGATGAAAGGAGAATTGTATATAATATAGAAAATTATATTATTTTAATATTAATAATAAAATATACTAATAATTTAATAATGTTATTATTCCTAATTATTGGTAATTATTCATATAATTACTAATAATTAGTAATAATTACCAATAATTAGGAATAATTACCAATAATTAGGAATAATTACCAATAATTAGGAATAATTATCAATAATTAGTAATAATTACCAATAATTACCAATAATTAGAAATAATTACCTATAATTACCAATAATTACCGATAATTACCGATAATTAGTAATAATTAGTAATAATTAGGAATAATTTGTAATAATTACCAATAATTAGTAATAATTACCAATAATTACCCATAATTACCGATAATTACCAATAATTAGAAATAATTACCAATAATTAGGAATAATTAACAATAATTAGGAATAATTACCAATAATTAGGAATAATTACCAATAATTACCAATAATTAGTAATAATTACCAATAATTAGTAATAATTAGTAATAATTAGTAATAATTACCAATAATTAGTAATACTTAACAATAATTAGTAATAATTACCAGTAATTAGGAATAATTACCAATAATTACCAATAATTACTGGTAAATAGTAATAAATAGTAATAATTAGTAATAATTAGGAATAATTACCAATAATTAGTAATAATTAGTAACAATTACTAATAATTAGTAATAATTAGTAATATTTAGTAATAATTACCAATAATTAATAATAATTAGTAATAATTAGTAATAATTACCAATAATTAGTAATAATTACCAATAATTAGTAATAATTAGTAATAATTAGTAATAATTGCCAATAATTAGTAATAATTGCCAATAATTTGTAATAATTACCAATAATTAGTAATAATTAGTAATAATTAGTATTAATTACCAATAATTAGTAATAATTACCAATAATTATTAATAATTACCAATAATTAGTAATAATTATTAATAATTACCAATAATTAGTAATAATTACCAATAATTTGTAATAATTAGTAACAATTATTAATAATTAGTAATAATTAACATTAATTACTAATAATTACCAATAATTAGTAATAATTACCAATAATTAGTAATATTTACCAATATTTACCAATAATTACCAATAATTAGTAATAATTACCAATAATTAGTAATAATTACCAATAATTACCAATAATTAGTAATAATTAATAATAATTAATAATAATTACCAATAATTAGCAATAATTACCGATAATTACCAATAATTAGTAATAATTACCAATAATTAGTAAGAATTAGTAATAATTACCATTAATTAGTAATAATTAGTAATAATTAGTAATAATTACCAATAATTAGTAATAATTACCAATAACTAGTAATAATTACCAATAATTAGTAATAATTAGTAATAAATAGTAATAATTAGTAATAAATAGTAATAATTAGTAATAATTAATAATAATTAGTAATAATTAACAATAATTAGTAATAATTGACAATAATTAGTAATAATTAACAATAATTAGTAATAATTACCAATAATTAGTAATAATTACCAATAATTAGTAATAATTACCAATAATTAGTAATAATTACCAATAATTAGTAATAATTACCAATAATTAGTAATAATTACCAATAATTAGTAACAATTAGTATTAATTAGTAATAATTAATATTAATTAGTAATAATTAACAATAATTAGTAATAATTAACAATAATTAGTAATAATTACCAATAATTAGTAATAATTACCAATAATTAGTAATAATTACCAATAATTAGTAATAATTACCAATAATTAGTAATAATGAGTAATAATTACCAATAATTAGAAATAATTACCAATAATTAGTAATAATTAGTAATAATTACCAATAATTAGCAATAATTACCGATAATTACCAATAATTAGAAATAATTACCAATAATTAGTAATAATTACCAATAATTAGTAATAATTAGTAATAATTAGTAATAATTAACAATAAATAGTAATAATTAGTAATAATTAATATTAATTAGTAATAATTAACAATAATTTGTAATAATTAACAATAATTAGTAATAATTAACAATAATTAGTAATAATTAACAATAATTAGTAATAATTAACAATAATTAGTAATGATTACCAATAATTAGTAATAATTACCAATAATTAGTAAGAATTACCAATAATTAGTAACAATTAATATTAATTAGTAATAGTTAACAATAATTAGTAATAATTAACAATAATTAGTAATAATTACCAATAATTAGTAATAATTACCAATAATTAGTAATAATTACCAATAATTAGTAATAATTACCAATAATTAGTAATAATTAGTAATAATTAGTAATAATTACCAATAATTAGTAATAATTAGTAATAATTAGTAATAATTAGTAATAATTAGTAATAATTACCAATAATTAGTAATAATTACCAATAATTAGTAATAATTAATAATAATTAGTAATAATTACCAATAATTAGGAATAATTATCAATAATTACCAATAATTAACAATAATTAGTAATAATTACCAATAATTAGGAATAATTACCAATAATTACCAATAATTAGTAATAATTACCAATAATTAGTAATAATTAACAATAATCAGTCGTGTATGATGTAAACTCTATAATTATCCTAGCTTGAGTGTTTTTTCTAACAAATTATTCAAAATCAGTAATGCTTTTATATTTTATAGAAAAATATGGAACATCGAGGTCGTCAACAATCATTATTAGGTGACCGCATATGGGTAAATCAACGTAGAAATCCAAACGGTTCTGGTTTAAATCTAGTATATGTAGAGGGTGTTGATACTTTTTTATCATTTGCGGCATCAAATCCAGAATTTGTTTCAGAAGGCAAAATAAAATGCCCTTGCAGAAAATGTGCATTGAGAATGTTTGACACGTTTGACAAAGTGGGGGAACATCTCTTGCATTTTGGTTTTCAACCAGATTATGTTTTTTGGTATCAACACGGTGAACGCAGTTCTAGAGCAGGTGATACCAACTTGATTCCGGATCCATCCCGGTTTCAAGATTTAGTACATGATGTTGCAGGTTCATCTATTCAACATACAGAAACTCCGGCTGATATAGCTTCAAATCCTGAGTTGGCACCGTCTGAATTTTATGAGTTTTTGAGGTCTACTAAGGATGCATTATATCCTGGCTGCAAGATGAGCAAATTAGAAGCAGTTGCAAAATTTATGGCTATCAAATCAGATAATGGAATGTCAACCACCTGTTTTGACCAGATATTTTCTTTGCTTAAAACACTGTTACCCGAAGGAAATGTTTTGCCTGCAAATTACTATGAGAGTAAGAGGTTGGTTCGAAATTTGGGACTTACTTGTCAGAAGATTCATGCATGTTAAAATGACTGCATTTTATATTCTGGGTAAAATGAGTCGTTGGATAGTAGTCCCACATGTGGGCAACTGAGATATAAAGAAGGACAACACGGGAAGTCTGGTTTGATTCCTGTAAAACAGTTGAGATATTTTCTGCTTACATCTAGACTTCAGCGTTTATTCATGTCTAAGAATACAGTGACAATGATGTCATGGCATAAAGAGAATATTTCAACCGATAAAAGCTTGAATCATCCAGCTGATGGTGATTCATGGAAACATTTTGATAGAGTGCATCCATCCTTTGCTTTAGAAGCTAGAAAGGTTCGACTGGGCCTTTCCACTGATGGTTTCTGTCCGTTTGGATCTTATGGTAGTCAATATTCATGTGGGCCTGTTTTTTTAACTCCGTACAATTTACCTCCATGGATGTTGATAAAGGAGCCATATATCTTTTTGACTTTACTAATTGCAGGACATCCGAAGAAAAATATTGATGTTTATTTGAAACCATTGATTGATGAATTAAATTTATTGTGGAGTACTGGTGTCAGTACATATGATGTTGCAACGAAACAGAATTTCATACTAAGAGCAGCATTGATGTGGACAATTAGTGACTTCCCGGCTTATGGGATGTTATCTGGCTGGAGTACACATGGTCAGAAATCATGTCCTTACTGTATGGGAGAGAACAAAGCATTTATGCTCATTCATGGAAAGAAACCTTGTTATTTTGACTGTCATCGAAGATTTCTTCCAGCTGATCATCCTTTTCACAGAAACAGATCTCATTTCAGAAAAGGAACAGTTGAAAGGGAAGGATCTCCAAAAATGTTATCAGGTTCGGAGTTAAAATCAGTTGTATTTTCATTACCTCCCATCACTTTTGGTCCCACAATAAACCAACAGAAAATTTCTGGTTTTGGGAAAGAACATAATTGGATTAAACGTAGCATATTTTGGGATTTGCCATATTGGTCTGATTTGTTGGTCCGACACATGTTAGATGTCATGCATATTGAGAAGAACTGTTTTGATAATTTGTTTCATACAATTTTGGATACGCCAGGAAAGAGCAAAGACAATGTAAATGCACGTTTAGATCTTGCCCAAATTTGCAGGCGTTCAGAATTGGAACTGTTTGAGAATGTCAGAACAGAAAGGTTACTGAATCCAAAAGCAGCTTATACACTGTCTAAAGAAAACCGTTTATTATTTTGTCAGTGGATTGCAGATTTGAGACTTCCAGATGGTTGTGCTTCCAATTTGGGTAGATGTGTAAAGAATGGTCATATTACTGGATTAAAAAGTCATGATTGTCATGTTATAATGGAAAGTCTTCTACCCATTGGATTAAGAGGTCTGTTGAATTCTGTGATTTGGGATTCCATAACAGACATGTCTCATTTTTTTCGGGAAATTTGTGCGGCTACAGCAGATTATGATGCTCTAGACAAACTTGAAAAAGATGTTGTTGTAATTATATGTAAACTAGAAAAAATATTTCCGCCGTCTTTCTTCGACTCAATGGAACATTTGATGTTACATTTTCCATATGAAGCCAAATGTGGAGGTCCAGTACAGTTTCGATGGATGTACCCATTTGAAAGATGCATGCAAAAATTGAAAAGAAAAGTACGTAACAAAGCATCTGTTGAAGGATCTATTGCAGAAGCTTATTTGCAAGAGGAAATATCTTTTTTCTGCTCCCATTATTTTGAATCTGAGTATCCTTCAAAACACAACCGAATGGGACGGAACGAGAGGAATATTGATGAAATCGACAATCAATTATCTGTTTTCAACCAGCCAGAGCTTGGTTTTGGTGGAGTTTGTGAACATTGGCTTTCAGATGATGAACATCATAGAGCTCATACATATGTTCTGCTCAACTGTGAAGAGATGACATCAGTTGTACTGTAAGTGTTTATATCACTTATTCTATCATTTATGTTACAGTAAATAACTTTGGTTTTTATAGGTTGTATGATAATCATATCAAGAAACAAATTCCACAAATTACAGTAGTTGCTCTCGAAGAACGTCGACTGAAAAATTTCTCTCAGTGGTTTCAAAAACTGGTAACATAAATTATTTATCTTTTAGAAACTCATTCAATGTATAGTTTACTATATTGATAATTATTTCACAAATTTTCAGGTGTCTCGACATGCTGCTAAAATTGACAAACGATTGTGCGTATTGAGTAACCCACCTTCCAAACTTGTTAAAAATTATAATGCATATGTGGTTAATGGATTTCGATTTCACACACATGCATATGGGGAATCAAAAAAAACAATTAACAGTTGAGTTAGTTTGAGAGGATCTCATCATCGAGAAAATGAAGTTGACTTTTATGGCATACTTGATGAAATCATTGAACTCTGTTATCTTGAACAACATTACATAACCATGTTCAAATGTTGGTGGTTGGATACAGAGAGAGGCGTGCGTGTTCATCTGACTCATGGAATCATCGATATTAAATGTAAAAGTGTTCTCGCAATAAATGAACCATTCTTATTGGCTCAACAGGCACATCAAGTTTGTTATGCAAAGTACTTTGCTACATCAAGAGACTTGACTGATTGGTGGAGTGTAATAAAAATCAAAATTCGAGACAATCAGTTTAGTCAAAGTGAATGTGCTTTCACTGATGTGCAAAGAATTGAAGTTTTTCAAGAGAGTACTCAAAATCAATCTTTTTTACAAAGAGACATGAGTATCGATGACGACACCCCACATTTAAGAGTCGGTGATGACGATGATGTTAATGATGTCACATATGAATTTGAAATGGTAAGAGATGAAGCAACTGTAACTCGAATGGATATCGATGATGTTGAGGAGGAATATAAAGATGACATTGACATATATGAAGATGATGATGAAGATGAACACTGATAGAATTCCATGGTATTTATATACAATCATAATATGTATATATGTATATATAATAGTAATTATCAATTATTTTCTAACAACATTAACATTTTCTGTTTCAGATGGATGACACCACATTTCGTGAGTTGGCGGATGTTGACCTGTCTTTCGATGCGGATGAGTTGTTGGCAGATGACCCTCAGCCTGCAGGCGCTCCAGGGAGTACGCGGAGGGGGAGCGGTCTTGCACGATTGATGATTCCTGACCCCGTCCCCGAGCGACGTCCACGTCTTGGGTTTGATCCATGCACACGGAGGTGTGATAACCTGTGTGATAACCTGTGGATTTGACTAAGATTTCATTAATCTATCCACAT
Organism: Viscum album; assembly: GCA_963277665.1. Classification (NCBI taxonomy): domain Eukaryota; kingdom Viridiplantae; phylum Streptophyta; class Magnoliopsida; order Santalales; family Viscaceae; genus Viscum; species Viscum album. The sequence goes on from OY728123.1 coordinate 353,357,810, forward strand.
AATAAATGTTTATTATTTTTACAGTTTTCCGCATATAGCAGTCGGACAGGGAAGCGCTATTTTGCGCAACTCTTTCTCTCAGCCATGGACCACATGGCAGCAGATTCTCATTGATGTGCAGCAGGCCATGTTCGGCCATTGGTTGGTACGTACGTAAATAAATAATTTTTAGTTTGAAAATTATTTCATTTCTAACTTGATATTTTCATTTATTTGTAGGGTTTATGGTATCCGATCAAGGATACCATGCGTGACGTCATCCACGAGGCATGGGAGGTGGTCATGCGTGATTGCCTTCGTCAGTTTTTGCACAATTTAAGAAAAGCTTCCATGAAGAAAGCAGGAGTGTCAGATTTTGACGAGTCATGTAGAGCACACCGACCAGAGTACATTTCATCCCATGTATGGGATGGATTATGTGCGCACTGGTTGAGTGGTGCCTTTCAGAGGAGATCATCGGTGGGGAGGCAGAATCGGGGGAGACAGGAGGTGACTCATCGAGCTGGGAGTCGTTCTTTCAGTACTCATGGACAACATCTGGTACGTACATTATTTATAAAAATTTTATATAACTATAAATATTAACAGTTTATTTTTTATTCTTATAGGCTGTCGAGCACCCCGATATTACGGAGTACGACGTATATCGGAGGTTGTATAGTGATCCTTCTACTGGGGAGCTCAGAGGTGATCGTCAGCATCACATCGTGGTCAGTATTATTTGTTTTCAAGTTTAAAAATTAACTGCATATAATATATTCACAATTTTAATTTTAAATTGCAACTACAGGAGTCATATGAGGCCGCAGCATCACAGGCCCGGCCTGAGAGTCAGACCGAGTCATCAGATCAGACCACTGGCTGTCAGTTTGATGAGGCGGCATGGATGCAGGCCACCCAGTATGCCTTCGAGAAGGGCCGGGTAGTTGGTATCAGCTCTCGACTGACTCCCGGAGATTATTATGGCAGTGCTGCGATGTCGGCATCCAGCTCGAGAGGAGCTCGTGCATCTTCTTCTACTACACAGTATGAGGATCAGTTGCGATCTCAGACTGCACTGATAGAGAGTCTCTGACAGGAGCAGGAGCAGATGCGTCAGCAGCATGATGAGGAGCGTCGACGCCAGCAGTAGTTGTACGAGGAGCAGACGAGTCGGTGGCAGCAGCAGCATCAAAAGCAGATGGAGTACATGCACCGACTCACTCGTGCTTTAGGGATGGAGTTTCCTCCACCACCATTTGCAGACCCCCCCCCCCCCTCCCCCTACTTCAGATTAGAGTTTGTTTTTATGATATAAAATTTGTGAAATCAAAATATGATTTTTTTTCTATTCGTAGTTTCTGTCTCATTATAAAATATTAATAATATTATATTTTGAAATAAAAATATTAATATGAATAATAATATTATTTATATTTTATAATATTAAATTTTATATATATATCAAAATTTTATAATATTATAATTTAATTATATTTTTTTTGTAATACTTGAATTATTTTAATATTTGAATGTAAAATAATTCTATAATTTTTATATTAATTAAAATAACTTATTAATATTTTTTTATTTATGAATTATAATTCTAATATTATTATATTAATTAAATCATTTATTAATATTCTATTGTTTTTTATTTTTGAATTATAATTCTATTATTATTATATTAATTAAAATAATTTATTAATAATTTATTATTTTTATTTGTGAATTATAATTCTATTATTATATTAATTAAAATAATTTATTAATAATTTATTATTTTTTATTTTTGAATTATAATTGGATTATTATTATATTAATTAAAATAATTTTTTAATAATTTTTTTTATAGTATTTGCGACGGGATACTATACCCGTCGCAAATAGTATTATTATTATATGCATTAAAATAATTTATTAATAGTTTTTTATTTTTATTTTTAAATAGTTTTTGCGACGGGACCCGTCGCAAAAACTATTTGCGGCGGGCCCGTCGCAATTACTATTTGAAAAGTTTTTTACAAATATACGGAGTACTATTTGCGACGAGTAGAATCCCCGTCGCAAAAAAAGGCTTTAGCGACGGGCCCGTCGCAAATAATTGTTGTTGCGACACCGTTTTCAGCAACGGGCCATTTGCGATGGGCCCCCGTCGCAAATGACCCGTCGCAAATACATTTTTTTCTAGTAGTTCTTGGAGACACCTGATGAAATAAAGGTGAAATGTTCCACCTTTTTATTGTAAGGACCTAGCAAGAGATGGTGGGACACAATGGTGATAAAGAAAAAGAATGATTTCTTAGAGTAGAAAGACTTTAAATCTATTATCATGGACCATTTATATAAAGATTCAATGGATTTGGATAAGGCTATGGAGTTTTCAAACTTGAATAGGATGATGGGACCATGATAGAACATGAAAATCTTTTTGCTCAGATTGTGCAGTTTTCACCTCAGATTAAATAAAATGAGAAGAAGAAGACACAATGGATCGGGATAAAACTTCAATATTATATTCATTCTCAGTATTTCTTGTTGAATATTCCTTCTTGTTCAGATGTTATAGATAGAGTGTTTATGGTCGAAATAGACCTAGATGGTAAGTTAGGGTTGACAGGAGTTCCTTTTTCTCCTAGTGGTGATTTTATGAATTCCTCTAAAAGGAAGAGGAAGCATGACGATTCTCATGGTGGATCTCAACAATAGGTTTTTGCTAGACATCATGAAGTTCCTAGAAGAGGCCCTTTAATTTTTTACCAATGTGGAAAACCTAAGCACTCGAAATGGGTTTTCATTGAGGCACCCAAGATATGTGGCTTCTGTGGATGCTCAGGTCACTTACATAATTTCTACCATGTCTATTATACTCCATGTAATGGCATGGTATCATCAACACCTACTAAAACTAAAATGCAATCAAATGATTCACGGAAAGAGGGGTTCTAGCTATAGGAATCTGGAATGGAGATTCTCCATGTAGTGGAAAAGTCTCCAAAGGAAGCAGATATAGGTCCAGTGACTGTGATAGGTACCATCACTATAGCTTTGTCATTATTGATTGCTTTATTTGAAACTATTTCATCTCATTAATTTATTTCAACATGTATTTTCAATATATTAAATCTTTTTATAAATATTTTATCTTATGTGATGGATATTAATACACCCCTTAGAAAAAAGAGAGAGCGAGGTCTCCATAGTCCTCCTTATACTATCTTGTTATTAGATGTTAAGGTTTCATGGGAATTTCAGATTCTCTAAATGAAACCACTTGATGTCATTTTCGAAATGGATTGGCTCATTTCAAATAAATTCTATAATGATTTTTATCTTTGACAGGTCTCCTTCTCTACACCTGATGGGGTGTGAGATATCTTTTAATGATAATGGGACTCAAGGTCGAGTGGAGCTGATCCTTATTATCTAGAGTTGGGGAAAGTAATTTTTGGGTTCAATTTTGATTTGGATTGAGAATATTTGAGTGGTGATATCTTTCCAGTTTTCATCAAGTTTCCCATAAAAATTCATCTGACTTCTCTCATTTTCCACCTGTAAAGGAGGTAGAGTTTTCTATCAATTTAGTTTCTGGTACTCAACAAGTATCTATTCTCTCTTATCACATGGATCCTACTGAAATGAAAGATCTGAGGACTCATTTGTATGAGTTTTTACAGAAAGTCTTCATATGCCCGAGAGTGTCACCTTGGGTGGTGCCATTTCTCTTTGTTAAGAAATATTATCGGTCACTTCTCCTTTGCGTTAGTTAGAAAAAAATCAATAGAGTCACAATAAAGAAAAAATATTCATTTCCACAGATCGATTATCTATTTTATTAGTTGAAAGGGGTGAAGTGATTCTCAAAGATTTATTTTTTATATGGTTACCATTAGTTGACAATAATAGAATCTAACATTCGTAAAACCACATTTTGAAGCATGTAGGACCATTATGAGTACCTTGTCATTCCATTTGGTTTAACCAATTCTCTAGCAGTCTTTATGGTATTAATGAATAAGATCTTACAAAACTATCTTGATATGTTAATGGTTGTATTTGTGGGTGACATCCTTGTTTACTCTAAGATTGAGGAGGATCATGTGTTTCATTTGAGATCAGTTATGAAATTTATGATAAATCACTGACTTTATTGCAAGGTATCATAATGTGATTTTTGGATTCAGTAAGTGGTGTTTTGGGGACACATGGTGTCAGAACACGGTATTTCAATTGATCCTGAAAATATGAAAGTTGTTATAAAAAGGGAACAACAATGAAATGTTTTAGAGATTCATAGATTCTTTATTTTACGTGGGCATTATCACTGGTTCATTAAAGACTTCTCAAAATTATCTTCTCTGTTGAATGATCTAACTCAGAAGGGAGTAAGTTTTGATTGGGATTAGAAATGTCAATGTACTTTTGTAGAACTGAAACATCATCTAACTACTATGTCAATGTTGAATATTATAGAGTTTGGGAAGAGCTATGTGGTCTTCTATGATGCATCATGTTTATTTTTGGGCTACGTACTGATATAGGGTGATCATATCATTTTTTATGGCTCTCAACAACATAGGACACAAGAGAAAAATTGCCCGACCAATGACCTTGAACTCGCAGTTGTGATTCATGCACTTAATATTTTTGTGGAATTACCTTTTTGGAGAAAGGTTTACCATATATTATGAACATAAGAGTTTTAGTTATATCTTATCTCAAAAATATTTGAATCTCTGCCAGAGGCATTAGGTGGAATACCTTCAATATTTTTACTTTTACATTACATATACCCAAGGTAAAGGGAATGTCATCATAGATGCTTTGCATAGGAAAATTTTAACCCATGCTGTGAAATAATCATTGAAGTAGTGGAACTTGATGGATCTTTTTTAAAATTTTCACATTGGAGTCCAGAAATCATGGTTTGAGGTTTCCTTGGTTAGTTTTTAGTTGACATCCACTCTTCTCGAGATGGTTCTTTAGGAACAAAATCTTGATAATGAGTTTTGTAGCATTAGATACTCTCATTATGGTAGGGAGAACATTATTGAAGGTTAGTTCTCCATAGAGGGAATTATATGTTATCATAATTGTTTTGTGGTACCGTTAGCGATCAGGAAAGATGTGATTGGGGATTTCCATAATTCTAAGTGAGCAGTGCACCCAAGAACCATGAAGATGTTCTTTAAAATGCAATGATGATTCTAGAAGCTAGGTATGGGATGGGGCATTGTCTATTTTATGTGTCATTATTATACATGCCAACAGGTCAAGGTCGAGCACTAGATACCTTCGAATTTACTTTAGTCACCTCCAGATATGACTTGGAAGTGGATGATATCTATATGGACTTTATGGTGGGTTTCCACATACCTAGAGAAAGAAGAATGTGATATGGGTTGTGATTGATAGTCTAACCAAATCAGATCAATTTATACCCATTTATGATAGAACCAAAGTTAAGGAGCTAGGAAATATCTATGTGAAAGATATTGTTCTTTTTCATAAAGTTCCATCTACTATAGTCACTAATAGGGATCCTTGGTTCACTTCTTGTTTTTGGAGAGGCCTTCAGGAGGCACTGAGATCTCAGTTTTATGTAATCTTGTCATACTATATACAATCAGATGGACAAATAGAAAGAGTTATATAGATTCTTGAGGATGTTCTTTGCACCTATTTTCTCAAATTTGGTGGATCTTATGATGAACATTTAGTGATGTTTTAGTTTTCTTTTAACAAAATTTACTAGTCTTCAGTCATAATGGCACATTTTGAGGCCCTGTATGGCCGACCATGTAAATATTTATTGTGTTGGTCGGATATCAATGAAAGTTCCTTGGTTGGACCTAGCTTGGTTCAAGATATGACTACAAATATTTATTTGATTTATTATAGAATCTTGATGGAAAATATTTAGTATAAGTCTTATGTTGATCTTCATCGCAGACTATTGGAGTTTTCAGTTGGTGACCTGGTGTTCTTAAAATTTTCACTCTGTTTGGGTCATTGATAGTTTGGGAGGCAAGGGAAAATTTCTCCTTGTTTAGTAGGATCTTTTGAGGTTTTTGAGCAGGTGGGGAAGGTTTATTACTGTTTATAACTTCCACCACAGTGGGCGTCAATACATAATGTGTTTCATGTATTTAAGCTACAAAAGCATATTTCTGATCCATCTCATGTGATGAACTGGTGTGATCCTAATATTGAATTCGATTTATCTATGAATGAGAATTATGTCCAGATAGTTGATTCTAAAAACAAGGTACTTCATGGGAGGGCGATACCTTTGGTGTGAGTTCTATGGAAGCACGATTCTGATTCTCATGAGATGTGGTAGTGGGAGGCACTGATGAGGAATCAATGGACTCATCTTTTTGACATGGAAGATTCTTAACAGGATTTTTGGGGATAAAAAGTTTCTATGGTGGGTAGGTTGTAACATCTAGTTATTATTTTCATATACTGCTAAACCCATATTTTAATCATGATTTGGTTGGGTTTCATTTAGGGTTTCTTCAGGAGAAATTTTGTAAATGTTTAAGGGCTCTTGGGTTATGCACAGCTGGCGCACCATTAACCCAAATAGTGAACCCTGCTAGTGCAAACTGTGCAAACCCAGACAGTAAGGGTTTTCATGGTTTGCACATTGTTTTTCAAACTACGCACCCACCAAGGAGAAACCATGAAACTAAATTAGTAGGGGGAAAATGGTAGGGTTCAAGGTTTTTCTAACCATGAAGCCCTGCCCAGCTAACCATGCTTGTGAATTTTAATGAATCTAAAAATTCTTTAAAAATTCTTAAACCCCCATTTTTAACATTATCTAGAACCTAACTCTTCATATTATGATTTATAGGTTAGGACCAATTTTTATCCTCCAAACACCTTCCAATATAGATCAAAGATAGTTTGTCTTCGTTCGGTCCTTTCTCAGTAAGTTTCCTCTTCTTGTTCTTTCTTTTTCGATATATTCTACTATATTCCTTAGGGTTTTTTAGATCATTGTGTTCTTATAGGATCTAATAATATTTGTTTTAGATATTGAATCTAGGTTTGTTTCTCAGATCTTCTTTGTTGATATTCTTAATCGAAGTTTACCGTTTTGGGCTTTGGGATTCGTGATCCCATGATCCTAAGGTAGGTGGTTGCATTTAAGATTCTCTAATTGATTTAACCCTAAATTTATTTATTTAAATTAAATTACTTGATTTTAATTTAATTACTTTCAATTGTTTTATTAAAAAACCCAATACTGGTGAATTTAGGATTTAAACTTGATTTGCCTGGAAATTTGGGTAAAACCCCAATTCCTTTGAATTGGAGAATGTTTTTGAAATTTCATGGAAAATTGTAAAAATTAAATTGTGGAATTAAATTGTGGAATTTAAATTTTGAAATTTATTTTTGAAATAGAATTAAAATTTTTATTTGAGGAAAATGGATTAAATTATTTTGATAGAAACTCATTGGTTTTATCTTGGAAAAATGCATGATTTAATTAAAAAAAAAAATTTAAATGAAAATTAGCATATTGAATTGGGAAATGGGTTGAATTGTATTTAAAAAAGTTTGGAAATAAATTTCCCATTATTGATTGTTGTTTGATAACATGAAAACCTAGATATTTAGTGATTTATTTGTGATGAACAAACTAGGTTGGAATTCCCCTAGTAATTTATTGACTCATTACAAATCTAACATAAACTTATAGGAATATCTTATCCCCAGTGGGATGTTGGTCATACTTCTTTGTCTAGTGTCAGATGGACATGTGTGCACATTTCTGTTTTCATCACATGAATGTGTGAGTATCCCATAACCTGGAACAATCGTAACTCTTGGTAGATGACCATGTTTCTCCTTTCTGATTATTTTAATGCGTATCCCATTATTTTTAAATTGTTTTACACATGCCTTATGCATTTATAAAAAGTTTTTTATATAAAATTTTTATTAATCAATTTGTTTAAAGTATTTCCACCCTTTGAAATGTAAATCATGATTTGTTTTAAATATGATTTTGAAATTACCTACCTATTTATTTAAAATTGAAAGATTTATTTGGTTAATTAATTTTGGAATATTATTATGGAATACTTGGTGAGACCCTACTAGGATTTTATCTACACCCTACTTGTTCCTTTGGTAATTTTTATATTTCCTCTTACCAGGTTTGACCAAGGGGAAAATGCCACTTGGAGTTGGTAGTTGATCTTGATCTTCGGGCTTTGGGCTACTATGTTCATTGGGAATTGGGTTTTTTATCTAATTTTCTGGTACTTTGTGGTTATATTTTGGGTTTTTATACCTTTTTTACTTCTGGTACAGTTCTCCACATTGATTTTTATTTTGTGAATACTAACTTGTATCTCTTGATTCTATTTTGTTTGTGGAAAAACTATTCCCACTTTCATATTATATGATTTCAAGTGATAGTTTCCAACCCATGGGGATCAAGAATGACCTTAGGTACAAGTCAGGATTAGCTTGGGTGCTAGGGTACTAGGGTATCCAGGCTAGTTCGTGACATGGGATCTTTGAAAAAAACCATTGCCATAGAATTATGACATTATACGATAACAAGTTTTGTACTTCTAAGTATTATTCCATATTTGGAAACAAAGATACATATCCAAATTGTTTCCTTAATTGAATCATAATATATGATATACTCAAATTATACTATAGAATTAGTGACCAAAAACTGTTTCGAGCTTATCTATTTCATTGCACCACTATTTAGGAAAAAGACATAGCCTAACTATTATTTTAGATCATCTTGATCTATTTGGAAGCTAGCATCAGTGTATCCCCTCATGATTTTTTTCTATTCTCCTCTATAAACCTGAAACATATCCTTTATATTCCTCAAAGAATTCATGATAGTTTTTAAATCATCCCAATGCATCTCTCTTAGATTAGCTTAATATATTCCCACTATACTTAAAGTAATGGAAATGTGAAACATAGTACATAACATGTTATATATGATAGATCCAACTGCTGAAGAATAAGGGATTCTACTAATTATTTCAATATTCTCTTCTGTCTATGGACACATCTTATTATAGAGATTAATTCCATGTGACACTATAAATAATCCTCTTCTATATTGTTTCATATTATACCATTTGAGTACATTTTCAATATATATAATTTTAATTATCCTAAGAATTATCATAGATCTATATCGATAGATATCGATCGCTATAATATAGGATGTTTCACCAAAGTCTTTCATGGAGAAAAATTCATTTAACAAAGTCTTCACTGACTATAAAACTTTCACTTCATTTTCCATTAACAATATGTCATCAACATATAATAATAGTACAATAATGGCACACCCACTAACCTTCTTGTATACGCATGGATTGCTTTCATTATTAATGAAACCAAAATATATTATGGCCACATCAAAATTAATATTCCATGATAATTATGTCTTCTTCAATTCATAAATAGATCTCTACATCTTGTATACTTTATTATCACTCTTTTACATAATACCCTTCGGGTTATGACATATAGACATCTTCAACAAAATTCTCATTTAGAATATAAGTTTTAACATCAATTTTACAAATTTAATAATCATGGAATTATGCTATTATAAGTAATCCTCTGATTATTTCAACATTTAAATTGGAAATAAGGTTTCATCATAGTCAATTCCTTGATGTTTCCTGAAACCCTTTGATACTAAATATTCTTATTTCATGATCACTTAACCATAAATGTACATATTTTTCTTGAACACCCATTTACACCTAAAATTTTTAACCTTAGGTGTAGGCTCTAAAATATCAAAACTTTATTTTGGTTCATGGACCCCATCTCATTATGTATAGCTTATTTCCTTTTAAAAGAATATTTTCCATCTATAACATTTTTTTATATTAAATTTTCATCATTATCTAGGAGTAATATGTCACCTAACTTGGTGATAAGAAAACTATATATATCTAATTATTTAACCTCTCTAGTTGACCTACATAGTACTTGTGTAATAGGAACTTCATCCTCTCCCACTGTCTCTTATAGTGTCGGTTCTTGTACCAACTCTTGTGCGTTTGGAGTATTAACTTCATTGAAGTCAATTTTTCTCCCACTATTTCCATTAAAATGTATTCCCTATCAAAAAATGCAGCATTTATTTCTAAATGTACCTTTATATCTAATGGTTTATATAGGTAATATTATTTAGTCTACTTAGGATAACTGATAAAGATGTACTTCGTGCTTTGAGATTCTATCTTTTCACTTAGTGTAGTCTTGAAAAAAAATCACATCCCTATACATGTATATGTGATTGATAAGGTTTATTTTCATAACATAAATAATATATAATTATGCATTCCACTTTATTTTGTATTTAGTTTAGTGTATATGTCGTATTATATAGTACATATCCCAAAAAAGATAATGAAAGTGGTGTATGACTCATCATTGATCTTACTATGTCAAGCATGGTACAATTCAAACTTTCACTAACACCATTCCACTAATGTTTATAAGGAGTAGTAAGTTGGGAAACTATCCCACAATCCTTTAAATCATTAATGAAAACTTGGTTAAGATATTCTCGAATACAATCTGAGTAGAGTTTCTTAATCATTTTATTAAGTTTATTTTCTACTTTATTATGATGTTCCTTAAATATACTAAAGGAATCTGACTTATATCTCATTACATTGATATATGACTATCTACTATAGTCATCAATAAAATTAATGAAGTGATAAAAATGACCCATTTCCCCTACTAGGAATGGACCACATACATCAGTATGAACTTACTCCAATAATTATTTGGATTTTCTCCTTTTCTGTTGAAATGTGGTATGGTAATTTTACCTTGTAAACAATCATGACATATATCCAAGGTTTAACCTGATAGATTCTAAATTCCCTACTTGAAGTAGTTTTATTAAATACTTTTCATTTACATAACCTAACGTGAAGTTCCATAGGAAGGTATGATATAAGTCATCATCACGAGATTTTTCATTGATTTCCAAAATAGGATTTTCTAGTTCAATTATATACAACCCATTATTAAGATATATCATATAGTAACATATTATATCCTTATAAATAAGGAAACATTTATTTCTAAACATGTAATAGATTCCCATAGTGTCAAAAATTGACACTGAGATTATTTTTCTAGTAACATATGTTATATAATAACAATTATTTAGTACAATAACTAAACCACTAGGTGAAGTAAGATGACAATCTCTCACTACTAATGCTGCTAGTTTCACACTATTTTCTGCTTGAATATCAACATCACCTTTTTCAATTGTATTGAATATACTTGGTTCCTGTATTTTAATACAAAGGTTTGATCCACATTAAGTATCAAATACCCAACTTGTAGATATAGATAGATTTCATTCAATGATAAATATACCTAGGCAGAAGAGTCACCTTGCTTCTTCTTCATATTTATGAAATTCTTCTTCTAGTGGCCTTTCTTTATATATGAAAAGTATACTAACTCCTTCTCATTACTCTCCCTATATATCTTTGGTTTTTTTTGAATGGAGGTGTATTTGTGTCTTTGACTGTGGATTTGCCTTTTACACATTATCCTTTCCTTTCTTCCTCTTGTTCATGATAAGGACTTGAGAGTTGTAATTATTCATATCCTTACCCATTAGAAAAACAAAATCCAATAAATATGGGAGTGAATTATTAATGTTATTTATATTATAATTTTTAATTAAAGTATAGAATATATATATTAAATAAGAAATAATGATATTGTTTTCTAGTTCTTGGTTCAGCTTGAACCCAAGGTGCTCTAGTCTCTCGATGCACCCGATCAACTTGAGTACGTGAGTTTCTACCTGATTCCTTTCTGCTAGCATACATATATACAATACAATATATATATCATATATTTATTTACATGATCTATACTAGTATAAATCTTGGATATAATATATTATTTGTAAAGATGCTTTATCCTCATACATTTTCAGTAGAAAACTAGAAATTGATGAAAACATTATGAACTGAAAATCTAAAACATTATCCATATACTTCTTATATTTATATTTATCTTCCTTTATTTCTCATTGATATATTTCTAATGTATGTGGGAATTATAGCACATAAAAATTCATTTACTAGTGTAGTACTATACACAATCACTTGTACAACTCATAAAAGTTATTATAAATCAGGATATTCTCATTATCCAATATAGATCACAATGAAATTTAATTATTAGTTATTTCCATTTGATCTAAAAAAATAAAATTAGAATATTAATATTTATCTTGATTACAAATATACATTTTCAAATTTTTAATTTTAAATGTGTATTTCTATTTTATCAAATCCTAGTAGCCCTCAACTATTAGATTTGTAATACTATATTGCTTGAGTATTCTAGTGAAAAGAATTCTTGAACCTCTCTTAATATCCCAAGATATGTAACCACCACTACTCTATGAGTCTAAGTTATGCTTTCGACTATCCAACCAAATTAACTCATAGACCATTGATTTGTTGAGTGGATTCCCTTATCCAATAAATGATTACCTAGAAATATTAAATCCTTTACCACTAGAGTTGAAAAAATCAAGTTGTAGTTACTTCTTTACATAAAACATTATTTTAGTTAACCAATTAATTTCATAATAACTCCCTCGTAGTAAGATACACCATCAACTATGTCTGATGAGAACCTTGAATAATCAGTTTTGTCCAAATTCAAGTGATGGAAGGCATTTATTGACGTAATATTGGATTTGAGATATTTTTAAATTTATCTCCATGAATGAAAGCCTTTTATATTTAACTTTATTTTTCTATGTGATCACACTCACAACACAACCATGCTTTAAATATAAAACATTCACCTCTCATTATCGAGGATTTCATATTTATTATTATACTATGTGATCGCACATAATAAATACACATTAACAAAATAATAAACCTTGAACATTAGAAAATAACTAAATAACAGTGTGATAACAAGTCATTAATAATTGGTTAATCCATTAAGAAAATAATGGATTAATCAAGACCATAAAGTAATTCATTAATTTAATACCTAAATTGAATTGCAGTGCTCACAACTCCCATGCACTTCACTTATTTTGTTTACACAAGATTTGGACTCGATCCATGTCACCTAAAAATACTCTTTTCTTTACAATGTATACTCACATGAAGGTGAGAAGAACTCAAGATACAAAATTATATTTTATTATTTAATGTGTACATACATACCCTTAAAAATTTTAAAGAGGTAAGGATAATACATGTATCATTAAAATAAAAATTATTACATTTTTTAAAACATAAATGTAGTAATTAAATTAGATAAATAATAAATAAAACAAGTGTGTGTCAGTCTTAGCTCATGATCAGTCAACATGTAATTATATTTCATAAGAAAAATTAAATTTTCTAAAATTCAACACGATGGTAATTTTAATAATTTAACTTTCATTAAAATAATTTTAATAAATTTTCAAAACATCTCAATGTGACAAAAAATAATTTTATTAAATACTAGGTAATTAAATTTAATTTTTAAATTTTTTTCTATAATTTTCCAGGTCTGGTTGGATCCAACGTAGATCCCCTAATATTAATTTAGGGTTTGAAATAGGCTTAATAGGTTGGGTTGGCTAGATCTGGACAGAGTTGGTCTGGCCTGAATGGGTCGAGGTTAGGCATCCCAATTTGGGGTGTCACATATATATATAATACATATATATTTATAAATAATACACATATATATATATATATTGTGATTTATCCACACCATCCCACTTAGTCATCAAACACAATGCACAAGATCCCCAAACAAATTGGGTGGGGCTAGCATTAAATACTATAAACCATGTATAACATTTTTTTATGAACGTTTTTTGTCTCATTAATTTATGATACACCATGAAAGAGACCTCCCAAAAAACTTATCCATGCACCACAAAGGCCAATTCACCCATATATATGAATATATATTATTAAAAATCTCATATATATACATATATATAAACATATATGAGGAAAAAATTTCATCACAGTTTTTTTTTCAAAACCAATGGTCTTCGATCAGCCATATCATGGCCATAAAAATTTGAATCGATGAACCTTATATTACATTGGGATTGTATCAAACCCTATTTCCAAATCATAGAAAAATTAATTGAAATTATGAATTTTTATACTTAAATAATTGGACGGTTATTTGATAATAATTAAAGAAACCTGGGTCATAATAGAAGCATGAAAAATAATAAATTTAAAATTTTGGGATCAAATTCATGTTAAAAACATGTAATATACAAAAACCCTTTCTCTGATTTCTCAAATTATTACATGAAATTCAATTTAAGCATGGAGAATAAAATTGACTGAAAATATAAACAGTACTTGGTTCCTTTGAAATTGCTAATTTGAATTTCTTACCATCAGTGTTTCAGGTCTAAAATGTGCCAAGATATATGTCCTCAAGATTATCCACATGTGATCCATAAATCCTAGATCATTGATCTTCCATTCTTGGGTGATATCATGGGAAATCTAATTGATTTACGATGTCCCTTTGATCACATGAAGAATGCAGACTTGATCGAGAAATCAATATTGATTCAGCGTTGTTCTTCATTCAATTTCTCACTATAATACTTGAGATAGAATGTAATAGAACTAAAAATTAATCAAAATGGTTTAGATTACTATTATTGAGTCTAAAATTCACTTAAAAACTTAGGTTATACTTTCAAAATTTCACTTTGGTCTCTAGAAAATTATAAACATCATTTTAAACCCTTGTTCACACTTATGGATTAATTAATCTTGGAATAAATGTCACAAAAAAATTATCACTTGCTTGTAACTCTTTAATTTGTTACATGATAAAAAATGAACCATAAACTCTACTTAATCCTCCCTAAATAATTTAATGAACCTTGAATATAATATGTTCGTTCGAAAAATTATATCTTCTCATTTTCACTTTTATGATCAAACAAATTATAAATAATTTGGTAAATAAATTAAATAATAATTATTAAAAAGTTGAATAATATAGTTTCATTATTTTTACTAGTGATCCTTCATAGTGGTTCATTCACCAGTAATGAACATGGGGCCTACTTCATCCTAAATTCATATTTATCCGAATAGGTGGAACTTGTGGATATACTCTGTGTGTGACCCTTTATGTCCTTATATTGATAACAGTGATTCTAACCCACATACTAAGAGTATAGTATACCAACCCATCATGGCCCAAAAGGAGATAAGGAATTTCATACCTATAACTAACTATTATGAACATGCTATGTGTAATATAATCTATTTAACTCATGATATCTTATAAATTAGTATGTGTACTTGTGATATCATCCTTTTTATGATTTATATATTTCATGACCCTACCAAATAGAGTTAACCTCCTATACCATGACTATGTATTTAATAAAGGTATAATATCCTAGTGAACCTAGTCCCATGAGATATCTCTTCTTGATCTTGGAATTGAAAAATTAAATCTTGATAATTCAATCAATGACATACCACCAATGACTCAACCAACACATAATACCTCGCCATGAATTCAATGTCGTGGTTTTTCCTTACATAAAAGTACATGATCAAATTTTACACATTAATGATGATCTCAATCCAGGATTCCAATACGCATTTCTATAGATATAAACAGCAAATGACACCAAGAACATGTGGCGTTCCTATTGGTTGTTCAGTCCTTATGATCTCATCTACTCAAGATCTCCAAGTGTGAACTTTATGAGAATAATTATCAATTATTGTGACCCCCAACAATTGATAGTCATATTTCATATTCATCCTATCAATATGATATATCTAGATCATAGTGCATATATTTATTATTACTATCATAATATCTCGAGGTTATCATTATAGATAGGAACTGCTATTACCTATTAATATGACATGTAATCTAAGGAAATTTACATGTAAAAAGTGGTAAAATAATTATCAACACTGTTATGGTCAGAAAAGTCTCATGTATTGTCATTACTCGTCCCAGTGGGGCCTATGTCGTGACTACCCCAAGACCACCTCCCATAGGTCAGGGGATGGAGACTAGAACCGAGTAGGTATATCCCACAAATGGGAGACATTTTCCTAATTACCTATACACACAAAATTTTATCCAAGAAAAATTGTTGAAACTAAAAACACTAAGTGAACAAATAGGCATACCACTAAGATACCAACATAGAGTAAGATAGTAGAAAAATGAAAGTAAATAGGGTCAGAATACAAGACCAAAAAAAGTGAAATTAAAAAGGTATAAGTCCCTGGAACTCCTCCGTAGAAAACCCTACTTGAAGGGTAGGTACAGAAATAGTTCTCTGAATCCATAGAAGCACACATCGTCTGTCAGGTTTCTCTAAGCACCACCTAGCCCTGATCCACCAAGGACTCTCTCAAAGCCTTGATAGTCTGCAAAAGACAGGGAATGTACAGGTAAAGATCGTACAGGGGTGAGTAAAACAATACTCAGTAGGACACCCCGAAACATGAAGTAAGAGACGAAAAAGAAAAAATCACTAAGAATATACAGTCAGATCAATGCAAGTATATGTATACAAAACATATAACAAGAACATCTAGGTATACTCATAAAGGATTCCAAGACTCATGGTCTCCTCCACTTCCAGCCATATAGTTCCAATCATAGCATGCTCGTTCTGGGATATCTTACTCCTCGATCCATCTGATAGTAATCACGTAGAATAGGTCTACCAAAAGTATCTGAGAGAACACCTAGTCTTGACACGTCACAAAGTTTTCCCAAGACAACTGGTCTCTCTAAGACATGGATTCTAGATATCACAACCAACCATTAGCCATAGGATTCTACTCGAGGCACACATATTTGGAGAGAACTCACTCCTTGAGCCTTGATATCATTGGAGACTCTTACAAAGAGGTCCCGTTAATTTGGACCCCACCCAAGGAGAATACACTGGTCAAGGTCAAGATATACATAGAGGGGATTCTTCCTAGAGAATATCAACAACCCAATATATATTAATTCGCAATATAGAAGATTCTACTTAAAGAATATCGAAAACCCAACTGATGTAGCTCGTAACGTAGGGGATTCTCCACTGAGAATACCAAGAACCCTACTAGCATGGAGGATTAATGCCCCGGGATCTGAGGTCACATAAATTCCCACAAAACTCTATCAGGGGTGATAAAGGATCACCCCAGTACTAAGGAGGGATACCGCAACTCTATCCAAGACTCGATCTCTATATGGGATTACAATCTAAGGAAGTGGATGTAATGTCGTACGGAACCCTCAAGGAAATAATCAAGGGAAAATCCACACCTAAAATGGTTCGTAATAAAAACCCACCAACTCATCTCAAAATTACCACTTCATCACAAGGTTCCCAACACCATAGACGGCTCATCAAATGGACCTTTAATTTGAAAGTTGCAGCTGATTTAGTGAAAATGGATCTGGCCCGGTCCGGGTCCGACCCAACCCAGCCAACCGACCGACCCAAACCAGTTCGGGAAAACCAACCCAACCTGACCTGATCGGTTTGGGTTAGCCCGGCCAACTGAACCACCTAGGGAGGCCTGGTTTCTCCAACCCATCCCGCCGCATGAGGGCCGGCCCTTCTCCCACACATGGATTGGTCATGTACACTGCTTGGTCAACGAGTTCCGACCATGTGGGGCAGACACTCCACGTGACCCACCAGACTTGGTGGCTCTATCGCGGTTCCCTCCTCTGATGCATCTCGAGCTACATCGCCAGCTCCACCGTAGGCCCTCCTCTGATTTCGTCCAGCTAGACCGCATCCCCACGCCTCCAATCACCTTATATGTGGCCTTTCCTGGCTACCACCCATGGCCTCTGAATTGCGTGATGTCTCGCTGCTGCGGTCTCGCCTGGACCGTGGGTTTTTGCCGCTACCAGCCATTCTTTCGCCTTCTTTGCCACTCACACCGTCGGAAACCATCCTACCATGTTCTCCTAGCCCATCCTCCCTTCCAAGATGGTGCAACCTCTACTACTGGTGACCTCACCTCGTCACGCTCCACCTGAAATGGTCAGAGCCACTGCCTTCGGCCACCGCTTTGCACTACCGCCGCCTTGTGCCGCCATGGGATTGGATCCAAACCCAGATCATTGTTCCACAAATCGAAGTCACAGTGATCCTATGATCATGAAAATTTGAGAATCAAAGAATGTGTAATGGATAAAGGCAAGGCACATGAATGCCCAAAATGGATAGATCTTGGCCATATTCATGCCGTCCTCGATCCGTCCATGTTAGATGAAGTACGATGGGGATGAATAAACAATTTATAACATAAATAAACCAAGTAACAATTCCCACAATAGAATAATCCCAACTCATAATATACATGACTTGTCGATTAATCCAATAATCGATTAATGCCCATTCATCATAGGAATAAATAATGGGGAAGGTAATAAAACAAAAATCACACCCTACCTAGAGTTTGGATCAATTGGTGAAGAACATTCATCATCGTCAGTGATCTGTCCATGAGCGATCTCGATCCGTTGTCTCATTGTCATTCGTTGTTTGCTAATGAGAGGTTTTTCCAATTCTATTCTTCTCCAGAGCTTCTAGGGAATTTCTCCAAGATTTTCAATCTAATCACATATCCATGCCAAGTTGTTAAATGAAGAAAAGGTATTTCAGTGTTTTCGCATCATTGTGTGGCAGTGTCGCCATGCTGTTTTATTTATGAAAGAAAATGGGCTACCCAGTTGGGGCATCACAGAGTCACTACGACGCTGTGAAACGTCAACAAAAATAAAATAATTTTTTTGTAAGTTCATTTTATTTTCCTTTAAAATATCAAAAAATTAACTTTAATAGTCGACCTGTGACGATTGATGTTAGGCCTCACCTAAGGGAAACACTCCCTTACGAACTCAATTATGGTCTCATATTTCCAATCTGATTTAACATTTATGAGTTATTAGTATTTTAAAAAAAATAATTATTTTATTTATGGTTATTCCATTTTTGGGTTTTTTCACAGAAGGCATGCGTCGTCTAAAGTTAAGTCATGCCTTTGGTAAATTCACTGCTCTGAGCTCAATGGTGCCCTCATATTTCTGATATGAGAACCCATTTATAATTTATTCCACTTTTTTAGGAAAATCACTCACGTGCACTATTAAAAAAACAAAATTTTTAAACGAACCATTCTAGGTACACCAGGCCTCAGAATAACATTCCATCTCAGCGCTTGGTCTCGGAATTTTCCCATAAATTTTCTAAAAATAAAATTGGGAAAATATGAGTCATTACATTATACCCACCATAATTATTTACATCCCTGAAATCCAAACATAAGGATGCCCAAACAGATGAGGGTACCGAGTATGAATTTGAGCCTCCCGCTCCCATGTTCTCTCCTAGAGATTCTCATGATACCATCGGGCATGCGGTAAAGGAATCGACTGCCCACAAAGGATCCTCTCCTGCCGATCCTTGATCTCTATGACCAGGATAAAAAAATGAGTTTCTCGATCAAAAAATATCATTGATGGGATTCCATGGATTTGAATTATCTCTTGCATGTAGAGTCATTTGAAGCTATCTATTGAACTCTGATCCCAAAAAGCTATGAAGTGTCCGACTTGGTGAGTTGGTCAATGATCACTGATATGGTATTGTGTCTCCTATATGTATGTGTTAAACCCATCACAAAGTCTACTTATGTACTTTCCCACTTCCTTCCTCTCACCCTAAGAAAGAAAGGGAGAAACCCCTTTCAAGCACAGGGGGCTCAATTCAGTGAGTTGATAAACCAAGAAATTGATTCAAACAAGCACTCATCTTTTATATCAACAAGTAATCCCAGCTTCAACCCATTTCTTTATCCCCAGTGTCCATATTGACATGCACATACATATCCTGATGCATCTCACCACTCTAGGCATCTAATGTTGTCACAAGAACAGGGAACACAATGGCTAAAAAGGGGAATTTATGGAACTCCCTCAAAACTCCACCTACAAAGCCATTGGTTATACTATGCATCCAATGAAAATAACAATATTCTCCCCAACTTTCTAATATCCATTAGGGGTATTACCTGTAGACATCTAAGCACGTAAAGTCTTACTATCTCTATCACTGAGTTGTGCCTCCCTGACTCACTGTAAGAGAGGAGGTCTAACAACCATCAACTGGAGGTAATCTACCTCAACTCTATCCATGAATTATAACTGCAAAGAGGCTAACTAATTCAGCTCCTCATTTAGTAATTGCAAACTAGATCTCCTGTTGAGAGTATCTTCCACCACATCCCTCTTCCCATGAGTATAGACTATCTCAAATTCATAGTCCTGGAAGAACTCTATCCATTGCCTTATTCTCAAGTTCAGGTCCTTCTAAGGGAAAATATACTTGAGACTATTGTGGATAGATTATATGATAAACCTCTCACCCATCAAGTAGTGTCACCACATATTAAATGCAAAGACTCTCATTACCATATCAAGATCATGGGTTATGTAGTTCTACTCATGTGGTCTCAAATGGCGTGAACCATAAGAAATCATTGCTTGCCTCTACATCAGGACACAACCAAGTTTGGTCCCCGATGCATCGCATAACACTACTACCTGACTCCCTCCTATGGAAATATCAAGATCTAGGCGCTCATCAAATTTTGTCTCAACTGATGAAAATATTTCTAGAACCTCTATGTGCACACAAAAGGATTCTCATTTCATGCCAAGGATAAAATATTTGGTTTATGAGTAACATGAACACTTTTTGGGCATTCGTCAAGTTGAAGGGCATCACTAAGTACTCATAATGACAACAACGGAATCTGAAATCTATCTCTAGTATATCCTCATCCCATACTCACAACTGGTGATAGTTTGATTGAAGGACAACCTTTGAGAACCAATGTGACCCTTTCAACTGATCAAAGTTGTCACAAACTAGCCTGGGTGTCACGAACCGGATCTGGTCGCCACCATTAATGGCACCAAACCTGGCCCGTGGCAAGGCCCGAAGGGCATTCCCTATCCCCACGGGCTGGCACAAGTGCCCGGGTATAAAACAATATGATTTGGGAACGATTTACCCGAGTATGAAAGCATAAAACAAATAAAACAATCAATAATAAGAATCTGAAATTTCCATGCTAAACCATTCTTAACAAAACCAGATCTGAATACATATGTTTAAAGACACTACAAGTGGTCCAAATACAAATAATGACAACATAAAGACATCCCCATGGACTCCACACGACAAGGGGATCATCACCCGTAAGCCGTCCCCGCAACTCCGCCCCAACGATGGGGACTAACATCCCGAACCGCCATCACCCTTAGCCTTCCCTTTACCTGAGTCATGCATGAGAAGGTCTACTTACACCCAAGGGGTGTAAGTAGGGTGTGAGCCTAAGCCCAATAGGATACCACCAGAAGATTCCAAAGAGGATGCAATACAATGGGAACAAAACTAGCAATTTTAACACACAAGGTGAAACAATGTTAAAAATTTCAAGAAAAGCAACTTTCAAATGAAAACAGTTTTCAATCCAAGAATTTCAGAATGATAACACATTAAATAAACATGTGAGCTACTGTAAACTACTGCCAAAAGATCCCACAACAAGGGTAAATACTACAATTCTAATGAGCACAAAAATTGGGAACACCCCTAGGCAACTAGATAGTCTCGGGCCCTATGTACCTCGTACCTCGGTGTAAAGTATCCAAGTCACAATCCTTTCCCGTGCACGAGCCACTAGTAGGGAACAAACCCATAACCTAGTGGTCCCCAAATAACATCCACATAGTTCAGTTAGTGTTGTCTTTTTCCATTTGCTCAGTGAAACAGGGACACAACCCATCCGATCCACTAGCCGTACTAGTACATATCCGCCCACCTAAGTACCCGGGATTCCCCCTTTTGTGCTCAAACAATTTCAGCAAACAACACACATACTTTTTCATGTAAAGTATCACTACTGGTCACAAACAAATAGTACAGTAGCTACACACATTTTATATCATTTGAAATAGTCAATAAAATATTTTGATCTTCAATAAAACAACCTCTCAAAACATCACATTGTTTTGCACCCAAAACTCTTTAAAATATCCACTTTTCATAGTATGTGAACACTTGTAAGTCATAAAAACAAAATTTCAGTTCAACACAATTTAATAAAACCAAAAATTCAGTTATGGGGCAGCCCAATGTGAACCAAGAAATTATATATTTTAAAAACCACCATTTTCACACCAACATGGCACTTAATGCCCATTTGCTTCTCAAACACAATTTAAACAAACTTTTGCAGCCACAACCAAAAATAATAAATATTTAAAACATTATTTTAATTCCTAATACAGTTCAATAAAATCAACTATGTAATTAGAGTTCATCCCAAAATGAACCAATAAAAGACTTGCATGAAAAACCCTCAATTTCACCAAAAATTGTAACATACAATTCATTTGCATTGTAAATGAAACTAAAACAAATTTTTACAGAAACATTAAAATTCAATAAGCATTAATTCACCCTCAACACAGCAAGCAAATTCCCAAAAAATTGCACACACAATGGAATCACCTACCAAAAGATTCAAGAACCGCAAATCCTAGTGCGGAACTTCAACCGCACGACCACCGCGCCACAAGGAAGTGATATCAAACCTAAAACCAGAGGATTGAACCATGAAACCCAAAATGAAACCCTAGGTACGAAGCCCTAGCTTCTGGACATTTGGGGATTCAAGAAAAAAAAAGATAAATCTCAAGGAAAAGGAGAGAACTAGAAGGATAGTCACTTACTTGAGAAAACTGGACGTTTTTAGAAACCAGAGACGTTAGGCCCTAATTCACGACAGATGCGATCTCCAAAGAGGGGGAAACTAAGCTGGGGGTGCGGCCAGGTACAGTGGGAGAAGGTGAGAGGTGGAATCACCGAAAAAGAATAAAAATTGAATATTTTATGAAATAATTACAAAACAAATTTAAAACTGGAAATGGGCTTTCGGGTTGGCCCAATACCCAACTTGATCACCCAAATCCAAGATGCAAATGAATTTTTAAGGGGGCCAAAATTCATTGGTGGTTTTAATAGTTAAATTAAGGTCATTTTGGAAGTTGAATGAGTTAAAAATGTTGAAAAACGAGGGAGTTGTTAAACAAACAAAATTTATTGTCAAAACTGGAAATGGGCTCTCGAGTTGACCCAAATTATGGAAACCCACCATTTCCTTCAAAAATGCATTGAAAACCCCCAAAAAAAACAATAATGTAAATTAAATAAAAAATACCTTTAAAATATTTCATGTATGTGACAATTCTCCCCACCATGAAGGACTTTCCGCCCCGGAAAGTCAACATGATTCTTGGTTGGTAAACAAGAATGGGTACTCTTCCTCGACCCATGACTTTCGCTCCCAAGTCTCATGTGTATCATTCCCATGCCGCCATAGAACCCGAACTAATGGAATAGACTTCCCTCGAAGTATCTTCTCTTGGGAGTCCACAATTTTTACTGGCCTCTCAACAACAGACAAGTCAGGCTCTATCTCCAATTCTTCCCAATTCAACGCATGGGACGGATCCGGGTTGTATTTCTTCAATTGAGAGACGTGGAAGACATCATGGATGGACGTCAGCTGAGAAGGTAAGGCCAACCTGTATGCCACCTTTCCAATACGCTCGGTGATCTCAAAGGGCCCGACATACCGTGGCATTAACTTACCTTGCTTCCCCAATCGACGATGGCCCAAACGAGGGGCCACTTTTAAGAATACCCTATCACCCACAGTAAACTCTAGGTCTCGACGCCTCCGATCAGCATAAGATTTATGACGACTCTGAGCTGTCAATAAGCGCTTCCTGATCAATTTGACCTTCTCAGAAGTCTCCTGCACAAGGCTCGGCCCCAATAGTGAAGTCTCTCCTACCTCAGCCCAACATAGGGGGGACCGACATGGCCGACCATAGAGCGCCTCAAAAGGGGCCATTCGAATTGAGGATTGGTAACTATTATTATAAGCAAACTCAACCAATCCCAAATGGCTATCCCAAGAACCTACAAAGTCCAAGACACATGCACGAAGCATGTCCTCCAAAATCTGATTCGCCCGCTCTGTCTGACCATCCGTCTGAGGGTGGTACGACGTGCTCATCTTAATCTGAGAGCCCAAGGCCTTCTGAAGGCCTTCCCAAAATCGAGAAGTGAAGCGGGGGTCTCTATCCGAGACAATAGCTGATGGTACACCATGGAGTCTCACCACCTCTTGAAGATACAAATGGCCCAACTCATCCACTTTAGATGTATCTCTGATCGGAATGAAGTGGGATGATTTGGTCAGACGATCAATCACCACCCAAATGGAATTCTTACCCCGAGGTGTACGAGGTAAGCCAACAATGAAGTCCATGGCAACCTCGTCCCACTTCCAGGTAGGAATGGGTAATGGCTGGAGCAAACCGGAGGGCCTTTGGTGCTCTGCTTTCACCTTCTGGCATGTGTAGCATCTCGAAACAAAGTCTGCTATGTATCGTCTCATACCAGGCCACCAAAAATGCCGACGGACATCATAATACATCTTAGTGGCACCTGGATGGACAGCCCACTGAGACTGGTGGCTATCATGCATCACTGACTTCCGTAGAGATAACGGTACTACTGAACGGCCCTTGAAGCACAAGATGCCCTCGGGAGATGACGACCAATCAGAGGATGTCTCCCCACCATGAAGAAACTGCCTAGATCGCTGACAAAGCTCATCACTAGGTTGTTCCCGCTGAATCAACTCCAACAGAGAAGGAGTCAACCGGACACTCGCCAAGAATTCCCCTCCACTGTGTTCCCTAGCCTCCACATGCATTTGAGAAAAGAGCCCCATCAATGTCCACTCATCACTAGACTTCCTCAAAGCCTGCACTGGAACTCTTCTGCTCAAAGCGTCGGCCACCACATTACCCTTGACTGGGGTATAGACAATGTCAAAGTCGAACCCCTGCAAGTACTCGATCCAGCGACGTTGCCTCAAGTTGAGGTCCTTCTGCGTGAAGATATAAGCCAAGCTTTTGTGATCAGAGTAGACCACAAACTTCTCGCCAAAGAGGTAGTGACGCCATGTCTTCAAAGCATGCATCACCGCTGCCAACTCCAAGTCATGGGTAGGGTAGTTCTTTTCATGTGGTCGGAGTTGGCGAGAGCCATAAGCCACCACGTGATCATCCTGCATAAGCACGCACCCAAGACCCATACCTGAAGCATCACAATAAACCACATAACCCTTCCCGGCCTCAGGCAAAATCAGCACAGGGGCGGTAGTCAACCGTCTCTTCAGCTCCTCGAATGATGCTTGACATTCTGGACCCCATACAAACTTCACCCCTTTCCGGGTGAGCGCAGTCATTGGTGATGCAAGCCGAGAGAAATCCCGAACGAATCGCCTGTAGTAACCAGCCAGGCCAAGGAAACTCCTGATCTCGAACACATTCTTCGGCTGCTCCCATGACATAACCGCACTAATTTTCTCAGGGTCCACTAAAACTCCGTGCTCTGAGATCACATGCCCTAGAAATCTCACCTCTCTGATCCAGAAGGTGCACTTTGACAACTTTGCATAGAGGCGGTGATCCCGTAATGTACCTAAAACGATCCTCAAGTGATGTTCGTGTTCCTCCTCAGAGCTAGAGTATACCAGAATATCATCCACGAACACCACAACAAAGGAATCGAGATACTGATGGAACACCCTATTCATTAGTTCCATAAATACCGCTGGAGCATTGGTCAATCCGAAGGGCATGACCAAATACTCAAAGTGGCCATACCTGCTTCGGAAGGCTGTCTTGGGGATATCTGACTCCTTCACCCTGAGTTGATGATACCCTGAACGCAGGTCTATCTTTGAGAACCACTTTTCCCCCTTCAACTGATCAAACAAATCATCTATTCTGGGCAAAGGGTATTTGTTTTTAATTGTTACCTTATTCAGCTTCCGGTAGTCAACGCACAACCGGAGGGATCCATCAGCCTTTTTTGCAAACAACACAGGAGCGGCCCAAGGAGAGACGCTCGGGCGAATGAATCCTTTGGATTCTAAGTCGTCCAGCTGTATCTTTAATTCCCTCAACTCGGTGGGGGCCATGCGATAGGAGGGAAGAGATATCGGCTGTGTTCCCGGCGCCAGATCAATCGAAAACTCCACATCCCGCTCTGGGGGCAAACCAGAAAAATCATCAGGGAATACCTCGGGAAACTCATTCACTACATGAGGTAGTGCACCTTCAGGGGAAAGACCATCCTCTAGCACAATCGAAGATAACTGGAAGATAACACTTCCCAACTCTGGGAGTGGAGGCCCTGCGCGACTTGATCGTGGATCCCATTCTCCATGAAAAACCTGACGACTCCCATCAGGTGATGTGAAACTCACCCGCCGTCTGTAGCAATCGATGTGTGCCTGGAAGTTTACTAGCCAATCCATCCCAAGTATGACATCAAAAAGTTCCATATCTAAGACCAAGAGGTCCCACTCCATCTCGACCCCTGACACAGAAAGTGCACACGAGGGGCACCTCAGGCCCTGCTCCTTCTTCTTTCCCAATGGTGTCACCAACTCCATCGCAAAAGACATCAACTCAGTTGGCAAATTCAGCATCTCCACAAAATGTCCAGAAATGAATGAAACAGAGGCACCAGTATCAAAAAGAGCAGTAGCTATAGAAGATGCGATCAGAACGGTACCTCGAACTGTCGACGGTCCCGCCTCTGATCCTACTGGTGACTGATCCACTGCATGGAGATGTCCAGTATCTGCCTGAGGACGACCAATAGTATGTGGTTGTGCCCTGAACTGGCTCTGCCCAGAAGATGATCCAGCCCTACCACCACGACCACCAAATCGAGATCCCCCAGTCCTCGACGGCTCGGACTGTGCTGGCACTCCTTTTGAAGCCACTGACCCTGCCCCACTTGGGAGTGGACGTGCCACACCGTAGAAGCGCTGCAAATGCCCTATACCTCCACACTGGTAACAAGGCTTCGGAGGAAGAGGACATGCTG
This sequence comes from Viscum album, assembly GCA_963277665.1. Classification (NCBI taxonomy): domain Eukaryota; kingdom Viridiplantae; phylum Streptophyta; class Magnoliopsida; order Santalales; family Viscaceae; genus Viscum; species Viscum album. The sequence continues at coordinate 353,384,910 of OY728123.1, forward strand.
GTCGAATATGCCCAGGCCTCCCACATTGGTGGCACACGACCGATCTCGCATCAGAAGCCGTAGAAGAAAACTGCCTGGAAGAGTGGCCTGAACTGCCCCCTCCTCTCTTCACATGATCCTCCCGCTTCCTTTTCTTCTCTGAGGAGCTGCCACTACCCACTGCTGATACTGAACCATAGAAACCAGCCCTGCCTTTCCTATCAATCTCCACCATGCACGCCCGATCAACAACTTCAGCATAGGTCCTCAGCTTAAACAAGAACACCTGTGAGTATATCTCTGGTCGCAAGCCTTTCTCAAACCTCTGGGCCTTCGCTTGTTCATTAGAGACAATTTCTGGAGCATATCGAACCAATTCAGCGAAACGGTTGGCATACTCCATCACAGATAGATTCCCCTGAACAAGTTCCATGAACTCTCTAGACCTGGCATAAGCCAACACCTCAGGCCAATACTGTTCATTGAAGACAGCCTTGAAATCTCCCCAGCGCATCTGCTCATTCTTCCCAGACTGAAGCACTGACTCCCACCATTTACGGCTGGGACCCTCCAACAGAAAGGAGGCACACTTCACCCTGAGCTCCTCGGGTGTTTCCAGGAACTCAAACATATGCTCGATCTTCTCGAGCCATTCTTCTGCTTCCTGGGGTTCTGAGCTGCCTCGGAAGGTTGGAGGCTTATTTTTCAGGAACTCCTGGGCCTTGTCCTTTTTAGGACCAGTATAATCCTCTCTAACAGGAGCTGGAGCTGGAGCTGGTCCATATCCTAGAGCCTGGACAGCCCGGACCACGGCCTCGACTAGCCTCTGATCAATCGGCGTGGGAGAACTCTCTCCAGCTTCCTCCTGTGGGTGCGTGGGAGCTTTCCGGGGAGGCATGTTGCTACAAAATGCAACAGTCACAAAACAAATAGTCAATACCACAATTCTGAAAATTGTAATCAAATACATCAAATATAAACAAACTAAACACATTCTTGTAATAAAAGAAACAACTACTCCACATCTGCCTGATGTCCACATGTGGTCTGCAGCCCACACGTCTCACCTGGAAGTGAAGTAAATAAGTAAATTCCAACATCCTCTGGTGACTCAAGGTCTGCCATGAGAGGTGCGGGCCAGGCACCCTACTCACAACCAATACCCCGAGCCCCGACAGTCCTAGCTCCTGTCTATCCCGACTCATGTCAAAATAACAATATAACCCAAAAACATTAACCTCCTTTAATACCATTTTGTCACGAACCGGATCTGGTCGCCACCATTAATGGCACCAAACCTGGCCCGTGGCAAGGCCCGAAGGGAATTCCCTATCCCCATGGGCTGGCACAAGTGCCCGGGTATAAAACAATATGATTTGGGAACGATTTACCCGAGTATGAAAGCATAAAACAAATAAAACAATCAATAATAAGAATCTGAAATTTCCATACTAAACCATTCTTAACAAAACCAGATCTGAATACATATGTTTAAAGACACTACAAGTGGTCCAAATACAAATAATGACAACATAAAAACATCCCCATGGACTCCACACGACAAGGGGATCATCACCCGCAAGCCGTCCCCGCAACTCCGCCCCAACGATGGGGACTAACATCCCGAACCGCCATCACCCTTAGCCTTCCCTTTACCTGAGTCATGCATGAGCAGGTCTACTTACACCCAAGGGGTGTAAGTAGGGTGTGAGCCTAATCCCAATAGGATACCACCAGAAGATTCCAAAGAGGATGCAATACAATGGGAACAAAACTAGCAATTTTAACACACAAGGTGAAACAATGTTAAAAATTTCAAGAAAAGCAACTTTCAAATGAAAACAGTTTTCAATCCAAGAATTTCAGAATGATAACACATTAAATAAACATGTGAGCTACTGTAAACTACTGCCAAAAGATCCCACAACAAGGGTAAATACTACAATTCTAATGAGCACAAAAATTGGGAACACCCCTAGGCAACTAGATAGTCTCGGGCCCTATGTACCTCGTACCTCGGTGTAAAGTATCCAAGTCACAATCCTTTCCCGTGCACGAGCCACTAGTAGGGAACAAACCCATAACCTAGTGGTCCCCAAATAACATCCACATAGTTCAGTTAGTGTTGTCGTTTTCCATTTGCTCAGTGAAACAGGGACACAACCCATCCGATCCACTAGCCGTACTAGTACATATCCGCCCACCTAAGTACCCGGGATTCCCCCTTTTGTGCTCAAACAATTTCAGCAAACAACACACATACTTTTTCATGTAAAGTATCACTACTGGTCACAAACAAATAGTACAGTAGCTACACACATTTTATATCATTTGAAATAGTAAATAAAATATTTTGATCTTCAATAAAACAACCTCTCAAAACATCACATTGTTTTGCACCCAAAACTCTTTAAAATATCCACTTTTCATAGTATGTGAACACTTGTAAGTCATAAAAACAAAATTTCAGTTCAAAACAATTTAATAAAACCAAAAATTCAGTTATGGGGCATCCCAATGTGAACCAATAAATTATATATTTTAAAAACCACCATTTTCACACCAACATGGCACTTAATGCCCATTTGCTTCTCAAACACAATTTAAACAAACTTTTGCAGCCACAACCAAAAATAATAAATATTTAAAACATTATTTTAATTCCTAATACAGTTCAATAAAATCAACTATGTAATTAGAGTTCATCCCAAAATGAACCAATAAAAGACTTGCATGAAAAACCCTCAATTTCACCAAAAATTGTAACATACAATTCATTTGCATTGTAAATGAAACTAAAACAAATTTTTACAGAAACATTAAAATTCAATAAGCATTAATTCACCCTCAACACAGCAAGCAAATTCCCAAAAAATTGCACACACAATGGAATCACCTACCAAAAGATTCAAGAACCGCAAATCCTAGTGCGGAACTTCAACCGCACGACCACCGCGCCACAAGGAAGTGATATCAAACCTAAAACCAGAGGATTGAACCATGAAACCCAAAATGAAACCCTAGGTACGAAGCCCTAGCTTCTGGACATTTGGGGATTCAAGAAAAAAAAAGATAAATCTCAAGGAAAAGGAGAGAACTAGAAGGATAGTCACTTACTTGAGAAAACTGGACGTTTTTAGAAATCAGAGAAGTTAGGCCCTAATTCACGACAGATGCGATCTCCAAAGAGGGGGAAACGAAGCTGGTGGTGCGGCCAGGTACAGTGGGAGAAGGTGAGAGGTGGAATCACCGAAAAATAATAAAAATTGAATATTTTATGAAATAATTACAAAACAAATTTAAAACTGGAAATGGGCTTTCGGGTTGGCCCAATACCCAACTTGATCACCCAAATCCAAGATGCAAATGAATTTTTAAGGGGGCCAAAATTCATTGGTGGTTTTAATAGTTAAATTAAGGTCATTTTGGAAGTTGAATGAGTTAAAAATGTTGAAAAACGAGGGAGTTATTAAACAAACAAAATTTATTGTCAAAACTGGAAATGGGCTCTCGAGTTGACCCAAATTATGGAAACCCACCATTTCCTTCAAAAATGCATTGAAAACCCCCAAAAAAAGCAATAATGTAAATTAAATAAAAAATACCTTTAAAATATGTCATGTATGTGACACTGGGTACCCTGGTAACCCGATAACCGAGCCGGCCCTGACATAGCCCGAAGGGTGTTCCTGATCCCCACGGGTCGGTGACTAGCACCTGGCATCGTAAAACATACAAGTGGGAACAATTTTTTCCACAAGAATGTGGAAGAAAAAGAAACAAGACAGTATGCATAACAAAAATAAACTCCACTGGGAGTAATGTACCAAAAAAAAAAGAGGCATAAAAAAACCAAAGTACTAAAACCCAAGTACTAAAAATGGGAAAACATCCCCAAGGTCTCTAAGGACACAACTCACCAAGACCAAAGATCAATAGCTGGATCCACCTCTAAGAGGTCCCTTCCCTTTTCTCAATCCTAGAAGAAGAAAGTCTACAAACACCCAAAGGCAAAAGTAGGGTGTGAGACTAAGCCCAGTAGGATACCACCAAAGATTCCATAACAGATACCAAATATAGATTATCCAAAGAAAAGATTTCAATTTTCAAATGAACAGGTTTGGAAACTCAAAATCATATTTTAACAAAACAAGCTATACATTTTCAAATGATGGAAAAATTACTTTAAGGAAAGGCTTTACAATGATAGAATAATTCTAAAACAATGGCTTAAGCAAAAAAATTATATAAAATAGTTTATATAAATTTAGTAGGCATGTAAAGCAGTTCAAAATTATTTTCATACATTTATATCTCAAATATAAATAAACAAGGGAGCAACATGGTCATCTGCCAAAAGGTACGATAGTATTAACCAGTTATAGGATTCTGCACTCTCTATGTGAACTCAGAAAAATGTGTATACACATGTCCCTATGACACTGGCTAAAGGAGAATCATCACCAACCCATTGGGGATGTGACCCGCCGAAAGTATGTTTTAGAACATTTTCATAGCGTAGAGTGTATCCAAATAACTCACTAACTACCTAAGGCTTGCATGCACTCTTACATGATGGGTGAACTATTTTAAGAATACCTAAAATACAATCAATCCCATTCTTCCATTTCAAAATTTCAAATTTCATTCCATTTAAAACCAAAATTGGTTTTATTCAAAACATGCCTTTTTCACAAGATAAAACCAATGAGTTTCTATCAAATCATTTTAAGACATTTTCACCAGTTTGAAATCCATTCAAAACCAATTCCATCATCACAGAATTTATTTCCACAATTAAATTCAAAATTTTAATTGAAATCACTTCCAAAAAATCCTCAATTTAAATTAAATAATTTAAATCAGAAAATTTCCATAAACACACCCAATTCAATGGAATTGGGGTTTTCCAAATTTCCATGCCAAAACCATTTCAAATATCTCGATACACTGGAATCGAGTTTTTTTCAGCTTAATTGAAAGAAAATTTGAGAAATTGAATTTAAATCAAAAATTGAAATAAATCAAGCAAATACAATGATAATCAACTTGGTAAGTCGGGATAGAACCACCTACATAAAAGGTTTTGATGAAAACCACAACGGTTAAAGAACACTCAAGAAACCCGGGTCGATTCTCCAAAAACCCACCTTAGATCTCTTCTCCTAACAAGATCAATACCAAATCTCATCAAATTTGGCATCAACAAACTTAGATATACCCATAATGGGCGTAGATCTAAGAAACCGAGAGAAGAGGAGGAGCAGATCTAAGTAGATCTAAGAAACCGAACAAGAATGGTCACATACCTCAAGAATCTGGCTTTTATTCGCCAAGAAAGGCCTTCTGATCGCCTCCACAATGATGGGAGAAACCTCATTGACCTTAGGAGAGGCAAAATACTGATTTAGGGATGCTTAGGAGGAAAAATGATCAACTTAGAGGAAAAAACGCATGAGATCCACTATTATAGGATCTCATTTAAGTAGTTGCATGGTTAGTTCACACGGTTTGACAAACTGTGCACGAAAAAATGCATGAGATCCACTATTATAGGATCTCATTTAAGTATTTGCATGGTTAGTTCACACGGTTTGACAAACCGTGCGCTAGCCGTGTGTTAGCTACTGCCTCGGACACCCTTCACGCATGGTTTGGTTTCACAGTTAGACAAACTGTGCACTGCCCATGCAGAAGAAACTGCCTCCAAGACCAACTACGCACGGTTTAGATAACCCATGCACCACCCGTGAGACTTCCCCTTTTCCCTAAATCAAAATTTAAAGTTCTCTCAACTCTCCCATTCACCACTACTCTAAAGCATAGGTACTCAGAAACATCAAAAGTACCTAAAAACATAACATGATGTTACAACCTCCCCACCATAATATATTTCTGTACCCAGAAAGCCTATGAAGAAACGTCCACGTCAAAAAGATGAGACCACTTCTCTCTCATTAGTTCCTCTATTTCCCACATCTCATGAGAATCAGAACCATGCTGCCATAGTACACAGACCAGAGGTATTGTTTTCCCATGAAGTACCTTGGTCTCAGAATCAAAAATCCTAACTAGTCGTTCTGTCACAGATAAATCTGGTTCAATCTCAAGATCACTCCGGCTCAAAATATGAGATGGATCAGAGAGATACTTTCGTCACTGCGATACATGGACCAAGTTATGTATCGACTTCAGTTGTGGTGGTAGAGATAGACGTTATGAAACTTTCCCTATAAGACAAACGACCTCAAAAGGTCCCACAAAACGAGGAGTAAGCTTCCCTTACCTCCCAAGTTGTCGATGACCTAATCAGGGTGAAACTTTCAAGAACACCTGGTCACCAACTGAGAACTCTAAAGGTATACGGCGACGATCAGTATAAGACTTGTACCGACTCTATGTTGTCAACATTCTCTGACAAATCAAATGGATCTTAGCTGTCATCTCTTGGACAAAACTCAGTCCTACCAAGTAACTTTCACCAATCTCTGAGAAACATAAAGGAGATTTACAAGGACGGCCATACAAAGACTCAAAAGGAGCCATTTTGATCGCATACCGGTAGCTGTTGTTATAAGAAAACTCAACTAGCCCCAGATGATCATCCCAAAACCCACCAAAGTCGAGAACACATGCGCGGAGCATATCCTCAAGGATCTGAATATCTCACTCTGTTTGGCCATCTGACTGTGGATGGTAGGTCATTCTTAAATGGACCTGAGATCCCAGTGCCTCTTAAAGGCCTCTCCAAAAGAGAGAAGTGAACCGAGGATCCCTATCAGAGACTATAGCAGATGGAAATCTGTGCAAATGAACAATTTCTTTCACATAGATATTTATGAACTCCTCAACTTTGGTTGTATCCCGAATAGGTATAGAGTGATCCGATTTGGTTATCCTGTCGATCATAACCCATATCGCATTCTTCTTCCTCTGGGTTTGAGGTAACCCAACCAAAAAGTCCATAGAGATTTCATCCCATTTCCTTGTAGGGACTGGAAGTGGTTGAAGCAATCCCGAAGGTTTCTGGTGCTCGGCTTTCACCTGTTGGCATGTATAGCAACAAGATACAAACTCAGTAATGTCTCGTCTCATACCTGGCCACCAAAACTGTCGCATCATGTCATATAACATCTTTTTGGTTCCTGGGTGTATATCCCACTGAGAGTTATGGAAATCCCCCATCACATCCTTCCTTGTCGATAACGGCACAACGTAACGATTTCGATAACACATAACACCCTCTTTGGAGAACGACCATTGGGTGTCGGTCTCCCCACCATAAAGAGAGTCCCTAATGCTATAGAATTCATCATCCAGTTGTTGTTCCTGAAGAATTAACTCGAGGAGAGCAGAATTCAACTAAACACTGGCTAAAGAAACTTCATTCCCCTTCCACTGAACTCCAATATGCAACTGAGAAAAAAGAGCCATCAAACTCCACTCTTCTGAAGATTCTTTCACAGCCTGTGATGGAAGTTTCCTACTTAATGCATCTGCAACTACATTCCCTTTCCCTGGGGTATAGGAAATGTCAAATTCGAAAGATTGCAGGTACTCCACCCAATGCCTTTGGTGGAGATTCAAATCTTTTTGAGAGAAGATATAACTCAATCTCTTGTGGTCTGAATACAAAGTAAACCTTTATCCATAAAGGTAATGTCTCCAACACTTAAGTGTGTTCATTAAAGCTGAAAGTTCAAGGTCATGGGTAGGATAGTTTTTCTCATGAGTCTTAAGCTGATGAGATCCATAGGCAACAACATGATTACCTTGCATAAGGACACATCCCAAACCTGAACCCGATGCATCACAAAATACCACGTAATATATCTCAGCCTAAGGAAGAGTTAACACCGGCACAGTAGTAAAAAGATTCTTTATCTCAACAAAAGAACTCTTCCATTTATCATTCCAGGAAAACTTCACTCCCTTTTGAGTCAGAGTAGTCATTGGAGAAGCTAACTTTGAGAAGTCTTTAACCAATCGGCGATAATATCTTGCTAATCCCAAGAAGCTCCGAATATCGAAAACATTTCACGGTTTTTCCCAAGTTATAACAGCCTTCACCTTATCAGGATCAACTGATATTCCTTGTTCTGACATGACATGTCCCAAGAATTTCACTTCCAGAATCCAGAAATCGCACTTTTAAATCTTGGCATAAAGTCGATGATTCCTTAGAAGACTTAGAACTATTCTCAGATGATGCACATGATCCTCCTCAGACTTAGAGTATACAAGAATGTCATCCACAAAGACTACCACGAAAGTATCTAGATACTCACGGAAAACCTTGTTCATCAACTCCATGAAAACTGCAGGAGCATTTGTTAAAAATAAGGGCATAACAAGGTACTTATAATGGTCATACCTACTCTGAAAAGAGGTCTTATGAATGTCAGATTCTTTTATCGTCAACTTATGGTAACTAGATTGAAGATTAGTATTTGAAAACCACTTTTCCCCTTTAGATTGACCAAACAAATCATCAATTCGTGGTAACAGATATTTTTTATTTATCATAACTCGATCGAGCTTTCGATAATCAACACATAAGCGAAGATAACCATCATCCTTCTTGGTGAAGAGAACTGGTGTTGCCCAAGGTGACACACTCGAGCGTATAAAACCTTTCTCAAGAAGATCGTATAACTGAGACTTCAGTTCTTTTAGTTTAGCTGGATCATTTCAGTAATAAGGAATAGAAACTGGTTGAGTACTAGGCATTAAGTCGATAGAAAAATCAACCTCCCTTACTGGTGGAAAACAAGACAAGTCATAAGGAAACACGTCAGAAAACTCAGTGAGGACTGGAGGAATATCACCACACATTGAATATATCTCTATATCAAAAGAAAATACCAATATAACTTTCCCCAACTCTGGATAAGAGGGTCTAAATCTACTTGACCTTGAGTCCCATTCTCCTTGAAAAACAAGAGGCACACAATTGGGTGTAGTAAGGTAGACCCATCGAAGATAAAAATCGATTCGGGCTTTATTGGAAATGATCCAATCCATCCCAAATATAACATCAAAATATTTCATGTAGAAAACCAAAAAAACTCCAAGCATGATCAAAATCTGATAGAGAGAATACACAAGAAGGACTACGGAGACCCTTCTCTCCCATTGTACCAAGGGGTGTAGTAATATCCATCGCACAAGATAAAAGTTCCATAGGTATATTAAGAAGATTAACAATATGGGTTGAAATAAATGAGTGAGATACACCAGTATCAAAAAGAGTTATCACTAAAGATGAAGTTATAGTAATGGTACCTCTCACAGTTGCAGTACCTATATCAGATACCTCTGCCATCTCTTCCACTGCGTGAAAAAGCTTCATTCTGGATGCCTGTGGCTGGAACCCTTTTGTACGTGAAGCATTTGATTTCCCCACAATTTCTGGAGGTACTGATGATCCTATTCCACTATGTGGAGTAAAGAAGTGATGGAAGAATCTCTGTAAGTGCCCTAAATGTTTGCATGAGCTACATTTCTTGGGTGCCTCAGTGAAAACCCTCTTAGAATGTCCTGGATTTTCACACTAATAACAAGTTAATGAAGCCCCTCCTATTGCTACTGGAGGTCTGGAATGACTCTGTTGTCAAGAACTACCATGAGAAATGTCACGCTTCCATTTTTCTTTAAAGGAACCAACACCGCCACTAGGAGGGAAAGGAAATTCCTTCAACCCTGACTTTCCTGCCAAGTCCATCTCAACCATCATCACCCTATCCATCATATCAACATAAGTGGGTAGCTTTAGTAAGAAAACCTAATAACGGATATCTGATCTAAGTCCCAACTCGAATCATCAAGCCTTCATCCTCTCATTAGATACAATCTCAGGAGAAAACTGTACCAGCTCAGAAAAGAGATTTGAGTACTCAATCATGGTTTTGTTGGCCTTCTCAATCTTGAAAAACTCCAAAGCCTTTGCCAAAACCATTGATTTTGGATAGAACTGGTTAGTGAAAAGAACCCTAACGTCTTTCCACTCCAAAACCTCATGTTTCCCAGCCGTCACCATTGTGTCCCACCATCTCCTACTTGGTCCCTCTAGTACAAAGGTGGCACACTTCACCCTAATCACATCAGGGGTCTCCAAGAACCCAAATAGGCATTCAATCTTACTCAACCATTCCTCAACATGTTGAGTGTCAGCGGAGCCTTTGAAAACTGGTGGATTCTGGTGTAGGAACTCTTGAGAACGACTTTGGATAATATCACTATGACTATCTATAGCTGGAGCCCGAATAGGAACTGGAGGTGTTGCATGTCCTAGAGCTTAGATAGTGTGAACAATCACCTCAACTAGACTCGGATCCATAATAGGACTCGCTTGCTGAGATTTAACAGCAGTCTCTTATTGGATTTGATTCCCACGTCTTCTCGGAGGCATGATTCTACACAGCATAAAAAGACATATATTAACACTCAAACCGAGTAACAAGGAAAACTACTCTTAATATAATTGATAACAAGATTTGGATTCTACTCTATCCAAATCAAAACAAGAAAAATACTAGAACTAATCCACAAGTCGTATTTTTCTAACCAACCCTGGTGACTTAAGGTTCATTGTGGTGAGAGCTGGCCAGGCACTCACTCACAACTACCTCCTAAGTCCCAACAAGAATACACAAATGCATACTGTCATCAATATAAGATGTTTAACCTGCCTCTGATACCACTTTGTCACGAACCAGCCCGGGTACCCTGGTAACCCGATAACTGATCTGGCCCTGACATAGCCTGAAGGGTGTTCTCGATCCCCACGGTTCGGTGACAATCACCTAGCATCGTACAACATACAAGTTGGAACGATGTCATAAGAATGTGGAAGAAAAAGAAACAAGACAGTATGCATAACAAAAAGAAACTCCACTGGGAGTAATGTACCAGAAAACAAAGAGGCATAAAAAAACCAAAGTACTACAACCCAAGTACTAAAAATGGGAAAATATCCCCAAGGTCCCTAAGGACACAAATCACCAAGACCAAAGATCAATAGCTGGATCCACCTCCAAGAGGTCCATTCCCTTTGCTCGATCCTGGAAGAAGAAAGTCTACAAACACCCGAAGGCAAAAGTAGGGTGTGAGCCTAAGCCCAGTAGGATACCACCAAATATTCCGTAACAGATTCCAAATATAGATTATCCAAAAAAAAGCTTTCAATTTTCAAATGAACATGTTTGGAAACTCAAAAGAATATTTTAACAAAACATGTTATACACTTTCAAATGATGGAAAAATTAATTTAATCAAAGTATTTACAATGATGGAATATTTCTAAAACAATGTCTTAAGAAAATCATTTATATAAAACAATTTATATAAATTCAGCAGTCATGTAAAGCAATTCAAAATTATTGTCATACATTTATATCTCAAATATAAATAAACAAGAGAAAAACATGGTCATCTTCCAAAAGATACAATAGTATTAACTAGTTATAGGATTCCACACTCTCTCTGTGAACTCAGAAAAATGTGTATACACACATCCCTATGACATTGGCCAAAGGATACTTGTCACCAACTCATCGGGACTGTGACCCACTACAAGTATGTTTTATAACATTTTCGTAGCGTAGAATTTATCCAAATAACTCACTAACTACCTAAGGCTTGCATGTGCTCTTACATAATGGGTGAACTATTTTAAGAATGCCCAAAATAAGATCAATCCCATTCTTCCATTTCAAAAGTGCCAATTTCATTCCATTTAAAACCAAAACAGGTTATATTCAAAACATTCTTTTTTCACAAGATAAAACCAATGGGTTTTTATCAAATCATTTTAATCCATTTTCACTAGTTTGAAATCCATTCAAAACCAATTCCATCATCACAAAATTTATTTCCACAATTAAATTCAACAATTTAATTGAAATCATTTCCATAAAATACTCAATTTAAATTAAACAATTTAAATGAGAAAATTTTCATAAACATACCCAATTCAATGGAACTGGGGTTTTCCAAATTTCCATGCCAAAACCATTTCAAATATCTCGATTCACTGGAATCAAGTTTTTATAAACTTAACTAAAATAAAATTTGAGTAATTTAATTTAAATCAATAATTGAAATAAATTAATCAAATACAATGATAATCAACTTTGTAAGTCGGGACAGAACCACCTACATCAAAGGTTTTGATGAAAACCACAACGGTCGAAGAACGCTCAAGAAACCCGGGTCGATTCTCCAAAACCCCACCTTAGATCTCTTCTCATAACAAGATCAATAATAAATCTTATCAAATTTGGCATCAACACACTTAGATCTACCCATAACAGGCATAGATCTAATAAACCGAGAGAAGAGGAGGAGCAGATCTAAGTAGATCTATGAAACCGAACAAGAATGATCACATACCTCAAGAATCCGGCTTCTATTCTCCAAGAGAGGCCTTCGGATCGCCTCTGGAATGATGGTAGAAACCTCCTTGACCTTAGGAGAGTCAAAATCCCGAGTTAGGGTTGCTTAGGAGTAAAAACGAGCCACTTAGAGGCAAAAACTCGTGAGATCCACTTTTATAGGATCTCATTTAAGTGGCTGCATGGTTAGTTCACACGGTTTGACAAACCGTGCACTAACCATGTGTTAGCTACTGCCTCAGCCACCCTTCAAACATGGTTTGTCCGCATGTTTAGACAAACTATGTGCTGCCCGTACGGAAGCTACTACCTCCAAGACCAACTACACACGGTTTGGCCACACGGTTTAGACAACCCGTGCGCCGCCCGTGCGACTTCCCCTTTCCCCAAAAAAAAACATTTAAAGTTCTCCCGACTCTACCATTCGTCACTACTCCATAACAGAGGTACTCAGAAACATAAAAAGTACCTGAAAACATAACGTGATGTTAAAAAAGTGGTCATCGATCTTTTGGTAGTGGATACTCATTCTCCACGATCACTTGTTTCAACAACCGATAATCCAAACATATCCTCAAACACTAGGTCTTACAAATCCCTTCCTCTTCAAGTCCTACAACTGCACCCTTAGCTCATGAAGCTCTGTGAAAGCCATCCAATATGCTGATGTTAATATCGATGCCATCTGGGGGTGTAAAACAATGCATAAATCGATCTCTTGGTGGGAAGTTATTTCTGGAAACATCTTCTGGAAAGATGTCCACGTCCTCTGACACTACTGTTGGGAACTGAAAACTCACAATATCTATTACTTCGAGGGGTAAGTCTAGCTGACTCATGAGTGATCAGATGCACCCTCATATGCATTATTATATCCTATGCTTCCTGGGTTTCCTTTTTTTTCAAGGAAAACCTTGTTCCATTGTTGCGGACACACTGCGCCCTTTTCCTAAAATAGTCAATCTGAGTATGGACTGTTGATAACCAATCCAGACCAAGAACAACGTTGTAAGGAATCAATGCTGCCAACAAGAGGTTCCAACTGAATCTCTCACCTCAAGGGTCAGATCACACTATTGTCATAAGCATGATTATTGAGTCTCCCCCCATAGGTATCTCCAGACGTAAGGGTCAAGTCAAAAGTTTAACTAAAAAATTTAGTTCTTGAACAATATTTGTGACAAGAAAGAATGATGATAACCTTTTTCAATTAATACAGTACCTAAGAGTATACATGGTCCATACCTCGAATAATTCTTGTAGCCCTTGGGTTATATGCCTCGACCACATGCAGTTTTCCCCTCCCTTTTCCTCCATCTCCCTGATCCTAGTGTGGACCACATGGGGGTGGTGGTGGTAACATGTCAAAATGTATACCACCTCTTGCTGCTCTCCCAGCTCCTCTGCCACATCTGGTACCCTGTAGATCCATTGGTTCCTATCATTGTCTCTTCCTCAGTGGCTCATCCACTGTTTCCCTACCAGTAATATGACAGGCTAGACAATCTCTATTGATATGTCCCCAACCATCATATGAAAAGAATTGCCTCTCTCAAGGATGACTAAAATCACCTTGTAATCCCTAATATTTAGATCCCCGATATTGGTAACTACTCTCGGAATACATCATATGTCCAGTCTTTCAGACCGATGTTGGATTCTTTCTCTAGAGGCCTCTTCCCCTACATTCCCATTACTGACATTCACTGGTTGAATATGCTCATCCAAGGGACTTTAAACCATAAAGGTCTGCTCTATCACCCTACAATTATTAGGAATTCACATAGGAATGGTGTTGGACCAGATGTCTCTAAATACACCTTTCTTGATGGTATGAGTCTTGAATCACTGGCCATGTATCATATTCATCGTGTAGCTAGAAAGCTTGATATACCTCGATGAATACTCAGATACTGATATGTTGTCCTACCAAAGTTGTAGAAGCTCTTGGGAAGAAATAACCCATATATTTTATAGTGATATATCCTTCTCTGAGAAAGGTTCTCAAACTCTACCCATGGAAGAGCCGCCTCATTGTAACATCGGGTAATCTAAACCCCACCATCACCCTACTGAGCCTTATAGAAGGATCTCTAGTAGGACCACCATCTAATCTGCTAGTGCCCCGACTAGATGGAAAACTCATTCACCACCTCAAGACAACCCTCATCCACCTATGGGGTCTCTATCACTAAAACTCATGAAGTGCGCTCATCCAACGCATCTTGTCTTCTGGTACTATGGGTACCATGTCCTACTCTACAGGTGCTTGTATAGCTGGGACACCACCTGAATGTGTTGTCTCTGGTAAAAATATTTGTACGCATATCTTGTTACCTCAGGGATCATCCTTGTGATCATGTGGTGGAATCCTGGATGGTTGTCTACATGGAAGCATCTTTATGTAAAACAAGATATACCATGGTCAATAGAGTATAACTAGTGAGTTGAATCAAGAAGGATATGGAAAACACAACTCATTCATATATGATGCATGAACCATCATTTTTTCCCTAAAACTAGTGTTTTCATATACCGAGTTGAAAATCAGAATTTGGGGTCCTGGTGTATGGATATGTCAGTTGTTTCACCAACACTGGATTCTCTGGCCTGAAATCTGAACTCGAAACATTTAACATTGTTTCCCCAAACCAAAACACGCAGAATCTTGGTCCTTAAGATAGAGATAACCTCCTCTAATACCACTCTATCATGACCTATCCCAGAGGGTTTCATGCCATGAATACGCCAATACCACCTCTCATATTTTAGGGGTTGGTGACTAGCACTGAGTAGGCATATCCCACAAATGGTGGGCATTTTCCTAAGTACCTGTACCCACACACGTCTCCAAGAAAAAGTGTTGAAACTGAAAACACTAAGTAAACAAATAGGCATGACACTAAGATACCAACACATATTATGACAGTAGAAAACTGAAAGTAAATGGGTCCAGAATACAAGACCAACAAAAAGGAAAAGTAAAAGGGTACAAGTCCCTAGAACTCCTCCATAGAAAACCCTACCAGAAGGGTAGGTATAGAAAAAGATGTCTGAAGTCGAAGAATCACACCCTATATGTTGGTTCTCTATAAGCACCACCTAGCCCCGGTCCACCAAGGACTCCTTCAAAGCATCGATCATCTTCACAAGACATGACAAGCGAGAGAAAATCCCATTCAGTGGTGAGTAAAACAATACTCAGTAGGGAACCTTGAAACACGAAGTAAAATACCACAAAGGAAACATCACTAAGAAGATACATTCATCTCAATTTAGGTATATGTATATAACACATATAATAAGAATATACATGTATACTTGTAAAGTATTCCAAGACTCAAGGTCTCCTCCACTTCTATCCATATAGTTCCTCTCATAGAATGATCATTCTGAGAGACCTCACTCCTTGAGCCATATGATAGTAAGCACATAGAACAGGTCTACCAGAATTATCTGAGATAACACCTGGTCTCGATACATTAAGAAGTTTTCCTAAGACATTCGGTATCTCTAAGACATGGAGTCTTGATATCACAACCAATCATTAGCCAAAAGATTCTTCTTGAGGTAGGCTCATTTAGGAAGAACTCACTCCTCAAGCCTTGATATCATCGAAGACTCTTAAAAAGAGGTCCCGCTAATTTGGGCCTCACCCAAAGAGAATACACTAGTCAAGGTCATGATATACAGAGATTGGATTATTCCTAGAGAATACTGAAAACACAATATGTATTAATCTTCAATGTAGTGGATTCTTCATAGAGAATACTGACAACCCTAGTGATGATGCTCGTAACGTAGGGGATTCTACCATGAGAATACCGAGAACCCTACCAATATGGCCCACAGGATGGAGGATTAACACCCTATGCTTGGAGGTCACATCAATTCCCACAAAACTCCATTAGGGTTGATAGATAATTTCTCTAGTCCCAAGAAGGGATATTGTAACTCTATTCAGGACTCAGCCTCTGGAGGGGATTACTATCCAGTGAAGTGGATGTAATGTCATACTGAACCCTCAATGAAAGAACCAAGGTAAAATCCCAACCTACATTGGTCCATACTAAGAATCCACCACGACATATCAAAATAACCGCCTAGTCGCAAGGGTCCCAACACCATAGATGGCTCATCAAATGGACATTCTGTTTGAAAGTTACGGCCAATTTAGTGAAAATGAATCTAGCCCGATTCAGCCGACC
Organism: Viscum album; assembly: GCA_963277665.1. Taxonomy (NCBI): domain Eukaryota; kingdom Viridiplantae; phylum Streptophyta; class Magnoliopsida; order Santalales; family Viscaceae; genus Viscum; species Viscum album. The sequence goes on from OY728123.1 coordinate 353,401,492, forward strand.
CAACCCGACCCGGTTCAGCCGACCCAACATGACCTAGTTAGTCTGGGTCAGCCCAAATAGGTCCATCCCAGTTTCTCCATCCTGGCTTGATGCATGCGGACTGGCCCTTCTCCCACATGCGGCTTGGTCATGTGAGCTGCTCGGTCAATGCGGCCAGACTGCATAGCACAGCCGGTCCGCATGACCCACTGGATCATGTGGCTCTATCGCAAGTCCCTCCTCTGATGTGGCTCAAGCCACATGTAAAACTCTATCGTGACATCCTATCATGGCCTCACATTCACCGCCCACGGTTCACGCCACCGGAGACCCTCCTCCGACACAATCCAGCTGGACCACATCCCGCCACCGCCGGCCGGCCTACTGGTGTCCTCACCTAGCTGCTGCCTGCAGCCTCGCCTAGCCACAACCCATGGCCTCACCTGGTCGCCGACCATGGCCTCTACACCACGAGCCTTCTTTCCTCTGTAGTCCCACCTGGACCATGATTTTTTACCTCAGGAAACCACCTTGTTGGGCCGGTGCCACCTATGGCGGCCTCACCTCTTCTCCCTCTACCTGAAATAATCAAAGTTGTCGCCTCTAGACACCGCCTCGCTCTGCCTCCACCTTGCACTACTGCAGGGTTAGATCCAAACCTATATCATTATGCCATAGATCGAAGGCACAGCTATCCTCTGATCATGAAAATGCGAGAATCGAAGAACGAGAAAGGGATAAAGGCAAGGCACATGAACGCCCAAAATAGATGGATATTGTCCTTGTATGTGTCGGCCTCGATCCATCCATGTTAGATGAAGAACAAAGGGGAATAATAAACAATTTCTAGCATAAATCAACCAGGTAATAATTCCCACAATAGAATAAGCCCAACCTATAATATGAACAACCCATGGATTAATTTATTCACTAATTAATCCATGTTTGTCATAGGGATAAAGAATGGGGAAGGAAATTGAACAAAACTCACACCCTACATAGACTCTAGATCGATCAGTGAAAAATGTTCATCATTGTCGGTGATCCATCCATGAGTGATCTCGATCCGTCATCTTGTCATATTTCCTCATTCTCCAACAAGAGGTTTCGCCAATGATTTTCTTCTCCAGAGCTTCTAGGTAATTTCTCTAGGATATTAAATCTAATCTTGTATCCCTGCCAATCTGTTAGATGAAGAAAACACATTTTAGAATTTCTATGTTGATGTGTTACAGCGTCGCCACATGATTTCATTTATGAAAGAAAATGGGCTGCCCCATCGTGGCGTTGCAGCATCGTGGCATCTCAATGTCAGAACGACACTGCAAAACATCATAAGAAATAAAATAAACTTTTTTTAAGTTGATGTTATTTTCCTTCAAAATTTACAAAAATTATCTTTCACATTTGACCCGCACCAATCGATGTTAGGCTTCGCTTAAGGAAAACACCCACTTACGAACTCAATGGTGGTCTTAAATTTCCAATCTGACTTACTATTTATTATTTTTTTGGATTTTAAAAATAAAATCATTTTATTCAAATATTTTATTTACGATTATTCTATTTTTGGGTTTTCTCATAGAAGACTCGCGCTGACTAAGGTTAAGTCACGCCTTGGGTAAAACCACTACTCTGAGCTCAATAGTGCCCTCATAATTCTGATCTAGGAACATGTTTATAAGTTATTCCACTTTTTTAGGAAAATATCTCATGCGCGCTATTAAAAACTTAGCATTTTTTTTTCAAACCATTCTGGGTACACCGGGCCTCAAAATCGCACGCCCTCTCAGCACCTGGTCTCAAAATTTTCCCAAAAAAATTATAAAAATAAAATTGGGGAAATATGATTCATTACATGTATATATAAAACTATATACATGTAATGGTAATCAATGTATATAAATTATTTAGGTCTAGGTCACCCAATCACAACACTATAAGAATCACTAAGCATATCCAGTAGAAAACTATAGAAACAAAGACGTCAATTTCATTTCCCACTCCCATGTTTTCTCTTAAAAATGGACATACTACCATAACACATGTTTAGGAATAATGGTATTTCCCTTTAATATATTATTACTTTAATCAAGAAGACACAATAGATACTCAATAAAAGATGCATCCTCATCCACATCCATATCCTTATAATAATCCACATTAGATGGGCCTGAATTGTACTTCCTTAGCTATAATACAAGAAACACATCAATCATACCAATAAACCTTAGAGGTAAATATAATAAATACACAACCTCCACAATATTATAAAGTATCCTAAAAATTTATGCATATTAAGTCACTAACTTCACCTAATTCTAACCTTTTATTCCTCAGCCAAGCTAAAACCTAAAGGAACACACAATTTCACACACTTAACCCAAGAGGATATATAATTCTATATACATAGTATTTATATCTATTATAATTCATATTTATCCACTACCTAATAAATTAAACTTTATCAGTGGTCTTCTATAAAATTCTAGGCCAAATTAAAGGTTACTCACTAACCTCGGTCCTTCACATGGTTGATTAACATGGTATCCCATATAACGCCTTAAATGGTTTCATATGAATTGATGGATAATGGTTTTTATTGAAAGAAAAATTTACCAAATCCATATAATATTCCGAAGAACCAAAAAAATCAAGAATGAAAGAACACTAAATATCCTCTATAATTTGGATAGTTTACTCAAAATTCTCATCATAAAATGGATGATATTTACTACCCAAAATCTATTGAGTACCCAAATCCATTTTTAATCCCTACATGAAACTATAAATAAATCTTGTATCCAAACTAGGAACAATAATACTGGTCACATCATGAAGTTTTATAATATCATAAACATATAAATTCCCAAACATAACGACTATCCAAGTGTCCTCAAGAGGTAATAAATAATACACTTTCTTAATTCAATCAATTACCACCCAAAAATTATTTTCCCTTTATATTATCATGGAAGACTTTTCAAAAAATCTATTATGACATCATCCCATTTCCTCACAAGAATTAAAATGACATCAATATACCCATTAATATTTGATGCTCTATCTTTACCCACTGAAAGGAAAGGTGTTTAAAAATACCTCACAATATCACTCCATATCCTTAGATACCAAATTTTTTATTAGAAACCACGATACATATTATCCAGACTATGATAAACCACCCACTAAGAGATATAAAAACCAAACATAACCTCTTATAGAATATATAATATAATAATCAACCAACCATGTATTAAAAAGAGAGATTTATTACCTATATTCCATATAGGTACCTATTCCCCACTATATAAAATTTCATGAGTGACCTGGAATATAGAATATGAACTTAGATTCTCTTTATTCCAACCTATCAAGGAAGATGTTATATAAAAAGGTGTTAAAACCATGTGACCATGCTCCTAATACACATCAAAATATAACTCTATGAAGAGACGCATGGGATTAAATTACTCTTTATATTCTTTCACAATGTACAATAGTTATTTCCTATCAAGAGAATTAGCCCCAACATTTTTTTGGTGTGCTCACTATTTCAATTTCAAAATATTCAGCATACTCAACCCACCTACTCTACTTGATTTTGATATCTTATTGAGAAAAGATATACTTTAATCTCTTCTAGTTAATTTAAACTGAAAAACTCTCACTAAATAGATAGTGTCATTCACATTTCAACATATTCACAATGGCTACCAACAAAAGATCTTGTATTAGATAATTATTCTCATGAGGCATAAGAAATAAAAATCCATAAGTCGAAACCAATTACTCACATATAATCACACAAATGGATCATTTTTTTGAATCATAATAATTTATATCATAACTCTTACTAATTTTTTTTTAAATAAGAATATGTGTTACTTTTATTCTCCTCTTAAAATCCTAAAATACTACCTCACACCATTCATCCCATAGAAATTTCACTCCCTTTCTTTTAAAATAATTCATTGATGCTTCCAATTGAGATAAATATATAATAAACAACTAATAATATATTTTAAGTCCCATAAAACATCGAATTTTAAATTAAAACAATTTTACTCCCTAAGAAATCACCACTATTAATTTATTAGGATCAATAAAAAAATTAAATTATAATAACACATGCTCAAGGAATTTCACCTATCAAATTAAGAATTTTTATTTCAAAAATGAAAAATAGAATCTATTAATCTATAATTTATTTAATTAAATGTATAAATAGTTACCATTATCCTCATGTGATCATCAATATACCAAAATATCATCAATAAATATATTATGAAATTATTTAAAATAAGAACGAAAGATGAAATTCATCAATAAAATAAATATAGGTGAAGTTTTTTTCAAACATAAGTTAATCACTAATAATTCAAGTTTAAAATATCGAATCTTAAATGTTGTCTTTGTAAAATCCTCATATCATACTCTAAGATGATGATAACTTGTCTGAAGAATAATCATGGAGAACCAATGAGATCCCATCAACTAATCAAAGAGATCATTTATAAAAGTTAATAGATATTATTTTTGAGTAGTTAAATGATTTAATTTAAAATAATTAACACACAACCATAAGCTCAAAAAATCATTCTTGGAAACTATCTCTTTAACTACCCAAGTAGTAATTGTCATCTGGAAAAATACCTTAAACTCAATATTCCACAACTAAATATTAAACTATCAAAATTTTAATTGAAATAATATTATATAGAGGAATATAATAGACTGGGTACCATTTATCAAGTCTATTATAAACTCTATCACTCTCCCTTTATAGGAAAACCTGAGAAATATTTGTTAAAATGATGAATAAAAATTTTATGAACTCCTTCTTAATAGAATTTAAAATCTCAAAGTCCAAGGGTGAATGGTTTATCAAACCCTTTTTTTATAGTTCCAAGGGAGATTAGGGGTGGTCAGGGGTGGTCTTAGAGGTTCAAGGAAGGGAAGTATTTATTAAGTAGATATTTTAATAAAAAATATGAGTCACAACATGATGGTATGATTCACTTTGTGAGTTTTCATTGTGATGATATGTCATGGTGTGAGGATGTGTCACAACATATGGTTGAGGGATATGAGTGTTCAATGTCATGCTATTTCAGATTTGAATTCTGGTCACAATATGGTTGTATTTGTTTAAAACATGAAGAATTTTTAAGGGATTTTTTCAAATTAAATATCCATATGATTTGAATAAAAAAAACTTATATAGGGATTAATACTCTTATTTATTATAGTGTGATGAGTCCATACCAGTACATGATGCAAGGTTTTACAAACCTATAAATAAATTTTGGGTACCACACAAACTAATTCTATTTTCCAATTATTCTTTAAAAACCTATGTAGCTATGGGAGTATTTATGTAGAACCTTTTATCCTATGATTGATCCTTATGCCTTTCTTTGTGAAATAACTACCTTAAATCAATGGTAACTTTGTAAATCACTTTTATCTTCTTCATTATTCTCCCATTCATTCTTTACAAGCCCTGGAATATCTATTTTACCAATTTTAAGGGTTCCTTATCAATGATTAATGGATGATTCATGATGGGGTAATGCATTTAGGATTTTTAAGTTCCTTGTTAGGTTTGTCTTTTTGTTCTTCATCCATCATTCCATTCTCGTTCAGTGAACATTGAAGCTTGGTATTGAAATAGGATATTTATTAATTCTATTTTTTTAATTATATTTATTAGTGGATTTATAATTCTTTGGTTTTTAATGAGTAAAATATTTGAGATTGAAAAAAATAAGATAATAATCTGGAAATAAATAATTATAAGGATGGTTGTGAATCTTTATATGTTAATGTGGTATTATTCTTATTATTAATTTACTATACTTTCTAGATAGTGTGATATCTTATTATTGTGAATATTTACTTTTATTTTCATATTTTATGTTCCTGAAATTTATGAAACCACTTAAAGGTGGTAAGGTATGGTTGTTAATGAATGAGGCATTAATTAAGTTTATCATTATACCGTAAAATTTATTAACATTTTAATGTGTTCCTTTGAGAATATTATTTGGGTAATTATCATTGATATTAGTTGTTGATTTATTTGGTTAAATTTCTTGAAAAAACCTACTCATAAGGAATTTATTAATTATATTGGTAAAGAAATATGATGGTTGCTAAAATTCATATTAATGACTAGAAATGTGTGTAACTTGTTTTTTATAAGTCTACATACTTTGGTTAAAGTAACATTGATTTCTCCTTAAAATTTATTGTTGTTGAAATTATGATTTACCACCACATATATTTGTAATACTAAAACCCTTTCTAGGTTTTAATTGAAACCCAATTCTGGGTTGGTTTTTGGTAGTGGGTTAAGTTGTGATGATATTTTTTTGGTGGTGGCTTGATGCAGTCGATGGTGGGGTGGCATAGATGGTGTGTAAAAGTGTTGGTATTAATGTTGGGATGGTTTTCAAAAGTTGTGATATTTTATTTAATCCAGTGTGTTTATTTCTAGTTACTTTATTCTTATTTCTAGCTACTAATTTCTTATTTCCAGTTCATGTAAATCCTTCCTTGAAGTAAGACTAGTTGAGTCTTAGTACCAAAATAATGGATGGTCGTAATTGATAAATTAATTAAGTAAATTTTGATTAAGAAACCTTATTAATGATAATGATATGTTAATAAATTAAAACCATGGATTTTTTTGGGTAAATATTTAAAATAGAATGGTTATGAAAAAAGGAAAATAATTCTGAATTAAAGTGCATTAGATTTAGATGAATAATGTGAATATTTATTTAAAATTTCTGATTGGTATTATTAAAGTAATGGTAATGGATTAATAATAAATTATTTTTGTTGATAATGAACCTTAAAACTCGTGTGAATATAAAATTATTAGCTTCCTTATAATTTATGATGTCTATTTGGATGTCATGTGGGACATTAGATATATATTAAGTATTTTATTAATTAACTACCCTTGGAATGGTTGAGTTATATATTCAATATGTTCAGATATTTCATAATTTCTACCACCTGAGTTGGTTGGGCTAATTGATGCCCATATTTGGACTTGGGTTCTTGGTATTCTCCCAACATATTTGTTATTGAATATATGGGTGGTTTTATAGTCCACCTAACCCACTCTATCCTCTATACATATAATGGTTTATGGGAATATCTAGACTATTATGGCTTACAGTTATAGGGAATGTACTCATACAGGATGTGGTGGATTGTGGTTATGATAAACATGTATATATGGAATGTGTCAACTTAAGGATATATCATATACTTGTATCCAGGATATAGTGGATTATGATTACTACATGTATACTTATACATGATCTGAAATGGATTAAGGTATAGAGTGTATTTACACAGGATATAATTGAAGAGCCTAATTTGTATATGAGTTGTATTTGTTTTCAAGGGATTTTATTGGTTGTCAATGTTGATCAATAAAATAGGAATATTTCATTGATTTCAATATGATTAATAAGTTCCGATGTTGATGAATCTTGGATGAAGTGGTCATGTCTTATAATTTGAAAACATATAAATGGTTTGAAGACTTTGAGTTTCAAGGTGATTCCTAGAGAATTGTTATGCATTTAGTAAATGACATTAGATTTCATTAACCTAGTAACACTAATGCTTTTTTAACTAGTTCTAAGTTAAAATAACTTTTTTCAATGGTGACACGTTATTTACAACAATTAAGGATGGTGATTTGAAGAATTTCATGCGATATTTCACTATTGTATGAGCTCCATGCAAGAGCTAACTTGAACAACATTAATATTATAATTTTCATGAAGAAGTATTTAAAGAAGATAATAAAAAATATCTATTTTCATGAAAGATTGAAAGATAACCATGAAATATAATTATGATTTAATGAGAGGTTATTTAAATATGATGAAGAGGTGGTCATGAATTTGAGGAGGGACCTTTGTTTTAATATGACGATATTCACTTAGAATATATTCTAAGTGATAATAAAAAAAATATGGTCCAACCTACCAAGTATCCAATACAGCAACAACCAAGGAACTTATGGGAACCAGAAGTTTACTATGCCATTGGAAGGTCTGCAGGGGCCACCTAGTAGGAGGCATATGAGAAGGTCTATGCATAGTGGATACAAGAATCCATCAGGACCATGTATAAGGCCTACATAGTGCATGCTGGAAGGCACACAGATGTTGGGCCAAAAGCTGACAGGGTCGATTCCTATGTGTGTGAAATTGCGTATCGGTATTTTTGAATAAAGAAAGAAGTCTCTCTCATATTTTATGAGAATAATATCCTAAAAACATGTGACTGGTGTAAACATACCCTCATCGTGCTTCGCGAAGGGGATAGGTTTAGTGAAATAGTTTTGGGGTATCATACCCCCATAGTATTATGCAATGATAAATTGTGTGTGTACTATGTTAATATAAGATGGATAGAGAAGAAAAAATGCACATTGTTTGTTTACATGTATAGAACCATATGCACACATAAGATTATACTTGCACGACGAAAAGAGAAACTGGTTCTGTGATTCTTTTAAATATTTTTAAAATAAGATGATCACACACTGATTGTATTTCATGATGGAGAGAACCAGATGCACATTGAAGTTCATACTTTTGCGAGGAAGAAGAGGAAATCACATAACTATTCTTGTTTTAATAAAATAATAAGTGCATGAATGCACATACATTTGATAAACGTGGGATGAAAAATCTAAACTTGTTTTTTGTGAGAAGAGAGATAGAAATAAGGAAGGATATGACAATGATAAGTGTGTGCATGTGTTCATGCATACACATATTCATAGGGTGAAAATATAATAAACAATAAAAAAACATTAAATGGTAAAAAAAATATATGTGTTAAGGTTTATTCTAAGAACATGAATCATGCTTTATGAATGAAGTGAATTTCAAATAAAATATTTTTTCAATTTGAGAAGATAGTGGCTTAAATGTGGGAAATATCATCCTTGAAAGTATGGTGAAATCCATTTGAAAAAATATCTATTGAACCAAGAAGAATAGTGAATAATCGATACAAAACAAGTATTGATATTGTGTATCAAAGAAATAGGATTAATTGTGATGATTCTATGTTGAGATAAACTTCAGTGTTTCAATAATAAAAAAAAGTTTGTGATTATATAAATAAGAAGGATAAGATTCAATGTAGTTTTTTTTTACTCAAGAGGAAAGAGATCCAGACATTGTTATACAATATTACATATATTTGAGTGTCAATGATCAGAGGCATAAGGATGAGTGAATAAAAATTTAATATTAAGTTTAATTATCATTTGGGTTAGGAATAATTATGTAATTATCAATCCACAATGTATTCATATTATTGTGACTGAATTCTGAAGAAGAAGTGAAACTTTTAGTGTGTTGCAATGAAGAAGAGGAATGTTGCTTGCCTACTATTTTTGAAGTAACCAAGTTAAGAGGAATAAGTTTTTGGAAAATAAAATTAACACTTTGAAATACAACAGTAGTCTCAAAAGGTGTAATACTTTATTTTTGTTTCAAATAACCTTATCAACAAGGTGGAGACTATCTTCTGAGGTAGTATAAAGATCAATCCAAGTTTTTTAAAACATGCACTGTCAATTGACTATAGTGAATTACAAGTTAAAGGGTATTTACTAACTTCTATAACCACATTAAAAGGATTAATTTCTAGTGGTTTGTGGTTGTATCATTTCCATACCATGCCAAGGACTAGCTAGCCTTATTGAGTAGTGAACCTTGTAAAAATATCAAGTGTTATATTTTACTTATTTCATATACTTTCATGAAAAAGGAAAAATTGAATAATATAATCAAGATCCTAACAAGAATAGGATATAAATGTATAAAAGTTATGATTGGATTAAAAAAATGCCAACATTGATTCACCCCCTCTCAGTGTTGGGAATATCCCAAACTGATCATTTCATGTGGTATCAGAGGGATAGTTCACCTATGTTGGATTGTTTACATTGAATCTATTATCAATTTTGAAGTTGTTATATTTTGAATATTTTAGTTTATTTCCTATTTTAACAAAGAAGTGTGGTTTTGGTGAAGATTCAGTTATCCTCGAGTAGAAGTTTATTTTTACTAAGATCATGATTAACATGATAAAGAAAGAGAAAAGAAAGATGAATAAGAAGTCCCTCTTATATAAAGAAGAAAAATTATTTGCATCTCTACATATTGGAAATAAAGAGCTCATATCAATCATTTAAACAAAAAAATAATGGGGCTCAGGTTTCCACCAAGGATAAGGATAACCATCCTACCTCAAGTAAATTGAGATATTCAAGTGATCAGGTGGTATGTGTTAACACCTTTTAAAATTTTCTTTAAAATGAATATATTAGCACAAGTGGTGATGATGATCAATATAAAACATCTCAAGAAATAAAAATGAATATATTAATAGATATTATTCATGTTTTTCCCAAAGAAATAGTCTCTCTTATTTGTGGAGTCTTTCAATCTATGTAGGAATATATCACCTAGCTAGAAGGAGAAATTGATGTCTTAGAGAAGGTCTTGAAATAAAAAATTATTGAAATATGGGTGTACTTTTATGATATTTTAATCCACTAGAACCAAACACCATTTATTAATACTTCTTTTGGCAAGTAAAAGTAAAGATTTCACAAAGCAAATTTAAAAAAAATCAAATTTTCCTTTTTAGACATTGGAAAGTCACTTATAGTTTTGAAAATTGATTAAAATCTATTAAAATTATTAATATTAATAAAATAAAATGTTTCATGTCATTGGTTGTGTTTAATTAATTATTACATCATTATGAAAAAAAAAATTAAGCCATAAAATATACCAAAAACAAAAAAAACTATATTTTTTACTATTCACAAAAAAATAAAGTATTTTATAAAATTATCATAAATTCACCCTAACCTAATTTCAACATGTTGATTTCAAGTATAATGTTTTTTTTTTATAATAATTCTATAAATATGACAACTTTAACTTTTAAATATAAAAATCCTTATTTATTTAAAAAAAAAAGTTTTTAGCGCAATTAAATTTATGACACTTACAAAACAATTATAGGCCATTATAAAATTATTTTATCATTTATATTTAGATGAGAGTGTTTTTAAAGGATATTTTATTAAAAAAATATTCATAATACTTGAGTTAATTGTATATATTTTCTAGAAAAATACAATTATGTTTCATTTGCATCAAAAAAAATCAATTTATCAAATTCATCTCAATTAAACATATATTTTATTAAGAAAAACTATTCTTAAAATATAATTGATGAAATAAAAATTTTATTTATAAAAATTAAATTACACTTTATGAAACTAATTCCTAGATAGGTAAACCCTTATTACTCTTGTGTATTCCCTAAGGGTGAGGTGTGCAATAGTCGTAGTTTCATGGGGTGGTTTGGCTAACATCAACCAAGTGGTAATATCCACTAACTTGAACTTCTCCCATAGGCGATTTCATTCAAGATTCACCTATTAAAGTTTGGTTTGGGATTAGTCAAGGTCGAACCCTAGTGATGCTACCTCCCTCCCAAGTTTAGAAAAATGGGCTTCAAACGGCACAACTCTACTCGTTGAGGTCATGGATTATCCTTTCTTTATCAATTATCCTTTGTCAACACTACTACTAAAAACTAATTATAATGGAAAAATTATCATCCAATGGAATAGTTTCCAACATTCATATTGACCAACGGTCATATTAACCAATGTTCATATTGACCAATAGTCATATTTGACCAATGGTTATATAACATTTGAATCCCAGCGGTCATATTTCCCTTTATACCCTATAAATACCAATTCATTTTTTCCCTAAAAATTCACTCTAATTTATCCCAAAGTTTGTATTTTCACTTATTAATATGTTGATTGTTTTGCTAATATTTTGGTTTATTTCTATATAATTTTCAATGGGGCGATGATTCTAGTAGATTGGGGTGATCCTTATTTTCCCATTTTAGCTTTTCTATTTTATATTTATTTTCTAGTTGTAATGTTTGGCATTTTAATTGGTTTCATAGCTGAATAATGTAATGATCACTGTTAATGAGGTAAAATTGTGTTGGTTTCTCTTTATTTTGTACATGTATAATATTATATAATATATAACAAACATTTATTCAAGAAATAAATATCATTTAAAAGTATGGTTTGTAATAATTTTATCATATTTTTATTCTCCTTAAACAAATATAGATAAATTTTACTTAAGATTAACAACTTCCTTTTTCAAATCAATATTATCCTTTTGAATTACTTCTAAATCAGTATAAACTTTCACATTAGAACTAGAATATGTATTTCTTAGTTTCTTATTTTCTTGATTAAGTTTCTTACATTCATTTTCAACATTAGTCATGTCATCTAAAATATAATTAAATATTTTTTCTGATCTCTATTATTTACTACCAGAAAGTTTTCAATTTGATCATTTTCTTCTTTTATTTTTAAAATCTCAGAATCAGTATTCCTTTTATATTCATTGTTCTAGAAGACAAATATTCATATTATCACATTCCCATTTCTATTTTTATTTTCTTTCATCAACTTCTTATTTATAATTTCTATATTAGAATATTTCTCAATCATCCTGATACTATCATTCCTTAATTCCTCATTTTATTTATACAATTGTTTGAATTTAAAATTCATATAATTGGAATCATAAAAAGAATCAGAATTAGTTTATTTTTCATCTTTATATACATCATTATGATCAACATTAGTAGGATTAATTAATTGAGTGAATAAATAATCAGTTTCCTCACATTGTACACCCACCAGAGTAAGGTTAGTTGTTTCCTTTTCACTTCCTGAGTCATTATTCAAATTAGAACTATCTAAGAAGTCCCATCCTCTAAATAAATCTTGTTTTCTATTTCTTTTATTATCTTTATAATTATTTGAATGCTTTAGTTTATGAAAATCAGTCCTAATGTGACCTTTATTCTTACACTCATAACATGTTAGTTCTTAAACATCATTATTCTTGTTGGGATTTCCTTTCTTGTATTCTTTTTCATTCTTCCTTATTAATTCTCTCTTACTGCCATTATTTTTAATAAACTTTATAATATTATCACTAAAATGAGACATCTCTTTCTCACTTTCCAGGAAATCATATTCAAAAGAGTTAGATGATTCATTTTCATTGGGATTAAAATAAATTTCTTTTCTCTTAGTAGTATCCTCGTCAATAATATTATTCAGTTCAAGTTTATACTATAGTAAATATTTTATTAGATCGTCTAAAGTATATTATTTAAAATTATTACTTTCATTTATCACCAATTTCTTTGCATTACATCTTTTTGGTAGAACTCTCAATACTCTTTCAACTTGATTTTTATTGTCTAGTACTTTTCCAAGTCCACTCATATCATTTTTAATAATTATAAACCGATGGAACATCTGGTTGACTGACTCATCTTCCCCCATATTAAAATCTTGTTATTCTACTTGAAGTATTCCAAACTTGGTCCTTTTAATCTTGGAAGACCCATATTAAGTGACTTGAAGGATTCTATATATGTCATGGGTTGTCTTACATGCTAAAACATGGATATGGAAACTTCTACTTATAGCACAATACAAAATATTATTAATTTTATAATTCAAAAAATAATTTACTATGTTATTAACAATAACAGTCTCTAGATCATATTAGGGTAATTTATATGGTTTCTCCATGATTTTCCAACGATCCACACTTATTTATTTCAAGTATTCTTTCATTCAGTCTTTCTAATAGTCATAGTCGCTTCCATCAAAAAATGGGGGATTTTTTGGAATCCATCCGTCATGGAATTAGTCTATCATTTTTCAGGACTAGTATTTATTACTTATACTATTAGGTCTAGGATATTCTAGTTTTCATAGTAGTTAGAAATAAAAAATAGAACTTATATTTGAAAGGAATAAATCCTTTGATACCAATAATTTGGTTTCATATTAAAACAAAAAGAGGTGATAACTATTCAGAGATCAAACTTTGATACCAGTTTTTGGATCTAAATTAATGGAAAAATAGACTATATAGGGGGTGAATAGCCATTTAAAATTTTAGGAAAACTCTTCAATCAGGTTTTTCTGATTAAATAATTTTCAGTGGGTGCAGTGTTCAAGTTATATTGTACAGCATAAATCAAAATAATTGAACACAATATTTGTATAGTGGTTCATACCACCAAGATCCTAGTCCACTCTTCAACCTTATCTACTCTACAAGAAGATTGGTACCCACTAAGGTTAACTTTCTTTTAGAGGTGTGATAACATGTTATAGTATCTTCCTTTAACATTACTCGGAGGCACAACCTAGACTTTTTATAGGAGTCTCAACCTAGTCTGGACCTGGCTTTTCTTCAAGATTCGCGGCCCAAGAACTTCCTTTTGGGTGGTAGAATAACCAACATATATACCTTATTTTAATTGGGAAAATCATAAACTGACATTAATGATTAAAATAGAATAAATACAGATAACACAATGAAAAACAAAAATAAGAAAAAAAAATCAGAAGAATGATCATATTATGAAGACGATGTTGCTCGATGATATTTGATCATTTTAGTAGTAAAATATGGTACAATTGAAGTCATTTCATGGACACAACAAGGAAATTGAAATCTCAAGAGTTCTTGATTGTATATACAACAAGAAGGTTTATATCAAGTTGTTTAGAATAAACTGTATGAAGTTTATTTAATCCCTTGATCACATGCCAATATACTAATCCAGTATAGTCATTAAATCTAAGATCTTATAAGAGCATCTGATTTTCCAATCATTATATTCCATGAGTTATAAAATAAAAATATAAGGAATAAGTCATTACCTATAAAATATATCTCTCAAAGTCTAGTAATTTTCATGCTCTTTTATTTCTATATGAAATAACATCATAAAACTTCTAGTATGATCTTTAGTATAAACCTGTATATTAAACATTTATAAAATAGTTAAAATAATATGAATAAAGTTTCAAATTATTGAAATATTAAAAACTCAAAAAAAACATAGTATCGTAAATGATACACTGCTTGTGTATATGTGTATAGAATTTTTTCTCAGAATATTTAATCAAACATGTGATTTTTATTTTTATAAAAATATAAAAGTGATTAAAATTTACTTCACATGCAGTAAGTAAAATAAAAACAATTATATTTTTATAAAAAAATAATTTCTAACTAGCAGTAACAAGATGTTTCAACCAGTGATATGCTACCATTACTGTATGGAGTTAAGCTACCATCATAGATAATCTACCATCGTGTTGATCTACCGTCATGTTGATCTACCATCATAGATGATCTATCGTCGATGATAATATATTATTGTAGTATGATTTATCATTCGAAGATAATATACCGATGGTGTAGCATGGTAATACCATAAAGAAGTGATCTATTATCAGTGTCTCATGGAAATACTGTGAATAAGTGATGTACCATTGGTGTCTCATGGTATTACTGTGAAGAAGGAGAATGGTGCTACCATCCTATGAGGATGTGATACCATTGTTAAATATCTACTATTGTTGAATGGTAGATGCAATGGTGCTATTGTGGCTTTTCTAAAGGCATAGAAATAGGAGCTACCATCAAGTGGTAGATTAATCTACCATTATTGAACTACTGTCATAGATGGTAGATGATACTGCTACAATTATTTTGGAAAGCTACCATTGGATGAAGTTTTCGTGTGAATTCCATGTGCTTCTTCTCATTTATAATCATAAACTCATCGCGGTAAATATAATGTATGATAATCCTTATAAAACTCCATTTTTATTTAGTAATATTATATTCTTTAAATTTATGCCTACAACCACTATATCTATTGCATGTATGAAGGTTCATAGTCTCATCAACTCAGTATATCACCCTTAAAATAACAATGGTGCCCTCATATTTGATCATCGGAGGTTTTTCCTAAACTATGATGTACTAGAATTATTAGATGAGGCTTTGAGGATGAATATGATCACATTTATATTAGACAGATCAGGATGTTTGGATAAAAAAGGCATCATTTTATCCATATCTTTTAAAAGAAAGAGCCACATTGTAGCACCTCCCTCATCCCACATCAAAGATCATTTCAATTGAGTGATGCATTTATCATTCAATTCGTACTACTAATGGTTTGAGCTGGCAATGAGGATTAGTACTCACAAACACCTCTTCATACATGGGTTGTGGCCCAGTTAGCCTCTATGGCCCATCTACATGCTCACTCAGGCACGCACTCTTGCAGGCCTATACACAGCCTACTCTTCCCAGCCGCTGTGCAGGTTCTTTAGGCCAACTCTCCCACAATTTTGACCCTTGGGTCCCTCATGTGTGTTGATGGTATGGACTTTATGGATTTTCATTGTTGGACTTATTTTTTTCTAAAGGACACCAAGAAAATTATTATAAATTCAACATAATCAAAAACACTTAAGATAGAAGATAAAAAATATATTATATATGTACTAAAATTTTGAAGTTATGATAAAAACTGTAAGAATAAAATTTTAATAAAATATCATTAATCATGTAAAAAATAGTACCTAAAAAATGATTATATTGAAAATATGAGCTAGATTAAAAGTTCAAAATTATAATTTATCAAAACAAAACTATTAAAGTATTAATACAAAATTTCAAACACTAACACAAATTATGGGTTACAAATACCTCTATATGTCTTTTTACTAGGGTTATCCATTTTAACCAATGAAGGAACCTTACAAGGAGATATAGAGTTACAGGGGTTGGATATCCTCTCTCAAGAAGCCTCTAATGGATTGCAGTGGATCAAATTTGGATCATAGACTAATTTGTGATTGTCTTTATGATAAAATCAATCAATGATGAAAAAAAGGACCATGGATTCAACAACATATTAAAGTGATGGTCTTTGTTCCATGAGATAGGGATTTTTTATTTTTTCCTTTCTCTATTCTTCATGATTTTGAACATGGAATATTTTTTTGGATTTTTTTTATCAATCGCATCGCACTGTGAATTTTATTTCTTTTCTATTTTGGCCTAAAATTTTTGATATTGCACTATTTTCCTCTCGTTCTTCATCATCGGTAGATTCATGTCTGATTAAGGGTTCCTAGACCATTTATTTGGACAACAATGATCCCATTTATGATTATTCATGTCTTTTCCCACTAACTTCTTCAAATTTTCGCCACCAATGATCATCAAGGATAGAATTTCAATGAATCATATTTAGATCTGTAAGAAACCATGATTTGGGTCTTGTGATCGAAGGATATTGGTGTGACAGTAAGTATTTGGGTGTATGGGATCAAAAAAAAGTGATGTTGGGCCGCTGGAGGGCACTAAGATGCAAGATCTCTGATGCAACAGTATGTTGGGATGGTAGGGTTCATGTGAAGAGTTTATTTTCATCATGAAGGGGTCGAGTCATGGTGTGGGTTTTCTATCATGCTATGAAGGTTTGGTCATGTCATGTTTTTTTTATTTCTCAGCATGGGGCATAGGTCATGGGAGTTGGGATCTATGTTGTCTCAAGGAGAGAGTATGGTCAGAGAATGGTAGGATTTTTTATGGTGTGAGGGGATTTTTTGAGAATTTTGATAAAGAAAAGACTCTGTGTGTTGAAGAGAAACTCTTTCATACAAATTTATTGCTCTTATGTATTGTCTTTTTCATTTCCTTAGTCACGAAATAAAGATCCTTGGTCATGGTTTGAATATCCTTTTTTGTTGTTTGAAGAGCTTCAATTGTAGTGTTCCATGCCTTGGGATAGATATCACATGTCTTGTAGACCCTAACCCGACTAGCACAATGTGTACAAGGAGTACATTAAGTGTACTCCCAAAGTGCATGCCATGTACTTTTTTAGACTTAATGGTTTTTCATATCTCCTTACTCGGGACTTGTATTTAGACACATGAGTTGTCTATCCTAATAACTTTTTCATTTAGAATGCAATGGCACACTTCTCTTTAGCATAAAAAGTGAGAATCGAGGTGATATATGCATTTTAGTCTTCTTAGCTCTATATGGCCAGTTATGGGGATTGGGTGTGCTGATCATAACTTTCATAGGGTAAGTACTCCCCTGACCGTATGTTTATTTTAGGGAACGGGCCTCCCACATCAATGATAGAGTTTGGTACTCCCCCATATACTTAGGGCGCAGGTTGTAACATCATGGATTCGGGTGCCACCCAAAGGTGCCCCGAACCCAGTTGGTCACATGACCTCAAGCACATTTCTCCAAATTCCAGAGGCTACTTATTAGTATCAAGGGCCAAGGTGTGGTAATGGGGAAACTATGACCTCATTGGCAGATTATACACCACAAAAAGAAAATAGGAAACAATAACGGAAGCAGTGATACCATACAACAAAATTAAAAAGTAGAAGACTGATAGTAATAAAACAACCGGAGCATATATAAATGATGCATGTAACATGTGTCTAGAAAAGTACCCAAACAAGTCACAATGCTATAAATACAATATAGAAACCAAAGTATAGAAAAAAAAAAGTAAACTCCAACAGCATCGCAACCCTCATCTTGGTCTCATTCTCTCTAGCTCCAACAGTAATCAAGTACCTGATAAAGAAGGGTGCATTCCCTTATCTATACCTACAACCATATATTCTATTTGGGTCCAAAAACCTGACCCAAACAAGGTGTGAGGCGAATCTCGGTAGGAAACCACCATAAGATCTATGCCTAACTTTCAGTGAATATATATAGAAGATAATATGTAGAAATGAAGTAATAAACTAGGAAGTACTCAAAAGTAAACAATCCTACAGTTTTCAATTACATTCATTTTCATTTAGCAATTATTCAATCCGTTGAATCATGTAAACCTTAGGATCTAGCCTAATCTCTATATCCCATGTGTAATAGTAACAAAACAGATGTCTCAGAAAACTATCTAAACAATCAAGTAAGACTGATTCCAAGCTTGTGCTTTGGATTGGAAGAATCCTCACAAACATTCAATTATTCAATAACTAACCTTTGGGAAAGTTCTCACAGTATAATCCCCCTGGTCTAACATAACAACAATTAATTTAATAATGAACCTCTGGGTAACTCTCACGATCCAACCCCTTTGGTATAACATAGCACTAAATATTTACAAATGACCACCTGGGTAGCTCACACGGTCAATACCCCTTGGTCAGAAAAGCATTAATAAATCATAAACAACCACCTTGACAAATTTCATGGTCTAAAACCCCAAGTCGATGACCACCTAGTATCTCTCACAGTCAATAAGCCCTTGGTCAAAATAACAGTAAAATGTTCATAAGTGACCCTACCTCGGGAAGCTTTCATAGTCAAATTCCCCTTGGTCAAACTTTCACAATGCATATCACATGCATATCATATAATAAGTAACTTCATCCTAACAAACAAGTCATGGAAAACAAGGCAATCCTAATAGGAATCCTAAACCAAACAGTCAGAAAACAGTCAATAAGGGAAATGCACCCATGGTGTCCCATAATCAAGGTATATAACCTTATGCATAATAAATTACCCATTATCAATTAAGTAAACCATAGTAGGTGATAAACAGGATTAAATTCCAAATCAAGAAATACCCCAAACATGGGTATGTTCCACTTTTAGCACATACAATCCAAATAAGAACAACAAAAGGCACAAACCACCTACCTCGATGTCACATGATTGATATCCTTGAACATCAGCCCTTGAATTGGCCAAGATTGGTGTAGATCTACAAAAAGGTGAAAAACATTCAACCTTGAATAACCCAAGAGAGAAGAAGAATTATGTATAATGGATCTAGGGGAAATTGAGAAATCACCAGTGGGATTCCAACGCACCCAGTGGCATCTCAATCGGATATCAGACAGAGAATCAAGAGGAGTTTGGAGTTCTTCATCCGTTCCATTGCTCTTCTGTATGAACCAAGGGGAGAAGAAGGTGTTTTCGAAGATGAGATTCAACCCCTATATGATTTATCAAATAAAAGGAAAACTACAGGGAGTGTTAATTAAAGGTACACATCGTGTAGTAGCCTTAATCAGCCCCCTCCTTAAGCGGTCTACCAGGTCACCTACACAAGCATGTACTTGGTCGTTACATGGCCAGTACGCGGCTGTATGTGGTACCCGGTTACACGGTGTGTACTCATAAGAACATGACATGTACTTAGAAAATTCTCATTTCTTCCTATTTCATCAAAAAAACCCAAAATCAAGATCCATACCTGAAAAGAAGATATGTATTCTTACAAACTTCACCCCTTAAAGAAATTTTTTCCTAAATTTACCTTCCAAGGGTGGTGAAGAAGAAACTACAAACAACTTTGGCCACTAAAATTGTACGTCAGTATCCCTCTCCGAAGTCTTGACCTATACTCACTCGTGCTACCATATCACTCGTACCAGAGGAACAGACCATCCATGGAGAACCTTCATGTTGTGATCCACAATCTGAATAGGGTGATTCTCGAAGGATGAATCCACCTCCAACTCAACCACCTCAGGTTGAAAAAACATGATATGAATCTAAAAAGTAATGTTATAGCTGAGAAACATGAAAGAAGTTGTGCATAGCTTGGTACCTCTAAGGTAACTGCAACCAATAGGAAACTGGCCCGACTCTCTCCAAAACCTCAAATGTCCTGACGTATCTCGGTGAAAGCTTCCCCTATCTCTTAATCCTCTTGTGTCCCAACTTCGGTGTGACAGGTAAGAAAACCTGATCTCTGACCTCAAACTCCAGAGGTTGTCTTCGTCAATCAGTATAATATTTTTGGTGAGATTGTGCAGTATCCATCCCCTTCTGAATCAACTCCACCTGCTCAGTGGTCTCCTGGACCAGATGAGGTTTTGTCATAGCTGCCTCTCCTACCTCCATACAACATAGGGGTCATCGGCATGTCCTACCATATAAATCCTCATAAGGTTCCATCTGAATTGTTTCCAGAAAACAATTGTTGTAGGAAAACTTCACCAGGGGTATGTGTTTCTCCCAAGATCCCCTAAAATCTAGGATGCATGCTCGAATCATGTCCTAAAAAACCTAAAACGTGCACTTGGACTATCCATCTATCTGGGGATGGTAAGATTTGATTAGAAGTACTTGTGTACCCAAGGCCCTCTATAGTTTCTTCCAGATATGAGAATTAAACCGGGCATCCCTGTCTGAAATGATAGATTGTGAAACCCCATGTAAATGTAAAATATCTCAAATGTACAAACTTCCAAGCTCATCAACACTAAAGGTCTACTTTATCAGTAGGAAATGTGAAACCTTCGTGAGTCTGTCAACAAAAACCCATACAGCATCATTTCCTCTGGGTAACCTTGGTAAACCCATCATGAAATCTGTCGTGACATCATTCCACTTCCACTCAGGAATGGGTAACTATTGTAATATCTCTATCGGTCACTAATTCTCTACCTTCACCTACTGACAGGTGGAACATCTCATAACAAAAACAGGTACATCCCTCCATATACCTAGCCACCAATACTGATGATGTAAATCTAGATACATCTTGGTGGCACCAGGATGAACTACCCAAAATGAGGAATGAAAATCATGCATCAACTCCTCAAGTATTTCTTCTGACACCCATACACATACATGAAAACACAAAACCTCATCCTTGTATACGGTCCATCCAGGAGTAGGGTCCTCACCTAACACACTCTCCCTAAAGACTAGGCCTTCATAATCTGATATCTTCCTTATTCATAGTCGATCTAGTAGAGTAGAGGTAACAGTAATAGAATAAATAAAAGTCTACCTCTGTCTATTGTGCACCTCCAAATGCATCTCAGATAATAGAGTCATAAGCTACCACTCACTGCTGGCCTCCTGAACTGCCTGTATTTGATTCCTCCTACTCAACGCATCAGCCACTACATTGTCTTTCCTAGGTGAATAGGAAAGATCAAATTCAAAAGACTGAAGGTACTCAAACCACCTTTGCTTTCTCAAATTCATATCTCTCTGAGTAAATATATAATTTAGACTTTTATGTTCAGTGTATACCATAAAATGCTCTCCCAGAAGATAATGTCTCCAACAGCATAAAGCATGCACAACTACAGCTAACTCGAGATCATGCATCGGGTAATTCCTCTCATGTGGCCTCAACTACCGATACCTATATACACTGAATCCTTACTCCTATATAAGGACTTCTACTAGACCAATACCTGATGCATCGCTATAAACGGTGTAACTCTTTCCTGGATCCGGAAAAATTAGTATCGGTGCTGAAGTCAATCTCCCTTTCAGCTCCTGAAAGGTTGAATCATAAGAATTTATCCATAATTACTTCACACTCGTATTATTTAGTCCTATAAATGGTGCTTCTAAGCATGAAAAGTACTAAATAAAGTGCTTGTAGTAACCATCCATCCCCAGAAAACTTTGCACCTCAAAGACGTTCTTCATCTTCTCTCAGGAAACTATTTCTCTCACCTTCTCTAGGTTTACTGATACTCCTGTATCTGAGATGACATGACCCAAGAAGTGAATATGGTCCCCAAAAGTGGAATTTTGAGATCTTAGCATATAAATTATGCTCTCTCAGTGTACTCAATATGATCTCAAGATAGATTTCATGTTCGTTTTGAGTATGAGAGTACACCAAGATATCATCCACGAAGACTACCACAAAATAATCAAAGGATAGAACACTCAGTTGATTAGTTCCATGAAAACTGTCAGCACGTCAGTGAGATCGAACAGCATAACCAAACACTCATATATACCTTACCTACTTTGAAAGGCTATAAGAGGTATATATAATGGTCTAATGCACAACTAATGATAACTGAATATCAAGTCAATCTTGGAGAACACTTGGGTTTCTCAAATATGATCAAATAGATCATCAATACTTAGTAAGGAATATTGGTTCTTGACCATCAACTGGTTCATCTTCCGATAATATACACACATTATGAGGATATAGTCCGCTTTCTTTGAAAAAAAGGATCGGAAAACCCCAAGGATAAGTACTGGTTCGAATGAAACCCTTCACCTGCAACTCCTCTAACTGCTTCATGAGATACTATAACTCTGGTGTATCCATACTATAAGGAGGAATGGACATTGGTGAAACTCCTAACACAAGATAAATATAGAAATCTACCTCTCACTCTAGAGGTAAACCTAAAAATTACTCTGGAAAGACATCTCTGAAACGATCCACCACTAGATGAAAGTTCATCTATGAAGTCCCCTGGTCATCCAGATACAGACTTGAAATCTGGGTTGTAATTCCTCCCAACCCATGATGCTTGGGGATATCTCTACTCTCCAAGACACCAATTCACCCTTGTGTATAAAAGACCCGCCCTCTGGTGATGTGAAACTCACCCTATGGCGATAGCAGTCAACAAAGGCCTTGAAAGAGACCAACCAGTCCACTCTAAGAATGAAATCGAATCTTTTCATCTCTAAGACATAGAAGTCACATAATAAGTGACACACACAAACCTCAATAGGGAACTCCTTGCACTGACGTACACTAGACATCTTAATCCCCAACAGAGTGTCTAGCATCATAACATCCTTAGAAGTAAAGATACAGAGCCTAAGGCTCTCCACAACAGAATGAGATATAAAACTATGGGAAGCCCCTATATCAAAAAGAGTAGAAGCTAAAACTGAGGAAATTAGAATGGTACCACTAACTGTAGAGGGTTCAGGATCCTTTTCCTGCTGGGTCTGCTCCACTGTAAAAGTATGACCTATACCATAGCCCTAAGACCCTACCTAACTATCCTGAGTTGATCCACCCTACTGTTGTTGAAAACCTGTCATCTAGATACCATGGCCATGACCACCTCATCGGCCTGAATAGCCTGACAAACTCCAGTTCTCTAACTGATGAGAAACTGGTGGTCCTTCTCCTGAATATGGAGTCATAACAGATCCCATCTCACTTTATTCTAGTGAGAACATCTAAGAAAAATGCTGAATATGGCACATCATTCCAAAATATCGGTACTCAACTGGGTCCTTTGGGAAATGTGGTCTCGTATGACCACTCTTCCTGCACTCGTAGCATACCACCTGACTACTTAAAGAAACATTGCGTGAAAGCAACCTAGGGAGCTTCCTTCTATCTGTCGAAGGAGTACTAGCCCTGAATACTAAACTGCCCTGGCTTGCAGCTCTTAACTCCCTCAGATTGTACTCGGTAATCAGTGCCTAATTTACAATAGAAGTCACCAAAGTCGGCCTAAAAATATTAACCTGTGATTAGATGTCATACCTAATACCATCCTCAAATAGCCTAGCCAAAGATAACTCATCACCTCCAAAAACAAGTGTGAAGCGCTGAAGCTATGTAAAGTAAGAAGAATAATCCATCCCCGAAAGAGCACCTTTCTCCAAATACATGAACTCCCAAGATTGGTCGTCCCTCAACGTCTCAGGGTAGAAGTAATCAAAGAAGTTCCTCTGAAACTCTTCCCAAAAAATATCCTGATTACGTCCTTCCTATGAGATAACATCCCGCCATCTATTGGTGGAATCATGTAGCATGTACGTCGCGAGCATAACCCTCCTCTCTAGAGGCATCTCCAAATGCTCAAAGATAGTAAGTATGGCCTTTGACTATGACTATACGGCATGTGGTCCTCCACCCCCTAAAAAAGTGGGAGGATGATGCTTCTAGAACACCCTTATCAACTCTTCCATAGTCAGGGTAGCATATGGTGCTCCCTAAAAAGTCTTCATCATCCTCATAAAGCCTTCATGGAACTGTGCATCAGCACCTGTGTCTGGTATAACAGCTGGTGCCAAGAAGGGAAATACGGGAGGATCTATTGGAAGTCCTTGATCTACCATTTCTAGTGTCTAATCATTTCCATGTACCTGGCATAAAATCGTAGGACATCTTGTTGGCATGACTCAGTAAGTTCAAGTGTACACCTCAGTTTAAGATTATCAAGGACTGTAACTTAGAAGTACAAGAACAGAATATGAGAAATAGATTATTCAAGTTTTACAAAAGAGGGTTACATGGTGTGTAGAACCACTACACGGAATGTTCCCTTTAAGCCTTAACATGGTCGTGTACCCCTGCCATCTGGGTCGTGTAACACCCCATACACACAGTGTGTTTATCTTACGACACAGCGTGTACTTGAATTTTCCCTCCTTCCTAGGTTCTTCTACATGTCTAGAACTACATAGTTCTCTCTCGGTGTAACACTACATGGCGTGTTCACCCTAGACATGACATGTACGACTTAAGTTTCATCCACCCGTGTCATTTATAATAACCTTGCTCTTTATTACACACTTAAACATGATTTATTACATAAACTCTTCACTTGATACAATATGGAAGATTGAGAGGTCTATTGTCTTTGGAAATTAGGAACATTACATAACAACTTAAAACATGAAACAAAACATATTTATTGAAAACTTCTTTTACATGACCACTGCATTCCCTCGTACTTAGCATTGCATGGGATAACCTGAGGACATGCATAAGAAAAGGGTGAGCTATAAAGCCCAGTAAGGGAATAAACATGGAATAACATGAGGAGTACAATACATGTTAGACAATAGGCATATCAATGGATTACAAGAGAAACATTAACATAAAGGCATGATAAATCATGATAATCATAACATGGAAATGTGGCAACAACACTTAACATGGAATTAGCATGAGCCAAGGCCCATTGCACATGGATCATGAGTAAACCCTCATTGCACGTGAAGAAAGAGTAAAACCACGTTGCACTTGAATTGTCATGAGTCAAAATCCATTGCAAATGACGTATCATGATACTATACTTCACCCAATGCATTGGATCTCTATCAGGGTGCACCCTTCTTAAACATTTCATTTCATGCATAAGTGTGCCACATGAATCATATAACATAGAATGAATCAACATAATAAGTTATTCCATGATTAATTAATGTGGAATAAATACATTAAAGTACCATTCAATATGTATATGTGCATAAAGTTGAATACCCTTGATAGAGACATGGGTATGGTATTCACTACACAATGATCTTGGCTTGGAAAAACGCGGTGCAATTTCGGCAGCATAACAGCATGACATAAGGATACATAAAAATGGTTGATGTGATAAAAAAAGGGTGTCTAATAATATGTACATGAAATTTAAATAAAGGGGTTCATATAGATACATGTCCCAACAAATTTAATGGAATTTAGATACATGATACAAAATAATTACTTGGGTGTAAAAGAGGAGAGAGAAATCCCTCACAGAATTTCGGCATGGTAACGGGTGTACATGGGAGGAATTAATGAGAGAGACAGGGG
Source organism: Viscum album (assembly GCA_963277665.1). Taxonomy (NCBI): domain Eukaryota; kingdom Viridiplantae; phylum Streptophyta; class Magnoliopsida; order Santalales; family Viscaceae; genus Viscum; species Viscum album. Next base: position 353,427,823 of record OY728123.1, read on the forward strand.
TCTCCCATAATCCAAACATAAATAGGAAAGTATGGGGGAGGTGCGAAATTATACCCCAACATTTTTAATTGAAAACAAAAGGTCATAACAACTTAAAGAAAATTGGACAAAAATGAGAAAGGAAGAAATCCCTTTCATGGAAGTGCGATTCCAAAAGCTTGGGAGAGGCTTGAGAGAGGATTCTTGGGAGATTGGGGAACCTTGGGAGGATTATATAGAGAGGAGGTCAGGGGTTGGTCTAACTAAAAATCCTTTGAGTGAAGAGGAATTGGGAGCTTGGGTGGGTTTATATAGGAAAAGAAAGGGAATTCTTTATTATTTAGGTTTGGGAAACCTAACATTAAACTAATAAACACCACAAACCAGACCATGGTTTTTGCCAAAGGGGAGTGGAAAACAATATTTTATAATTAAAATTTCCAAACTTCTTAAAATAATATGTTTTCTTATGTGGAGGTGAGTCACGCTCTCAAGGAAAACAATTTAAAAAGACAAAATGTTTTATAAGCCTTGAAGGGTCCACTAAAGATTTGTAAAATAAATCAAAAAAACCCAAAATCACATTATTTTAATTTTAAAACATATATTGGCCTAACATAATGTTTATAGTATTTTATTACATCACTATTTGGTCATTATGATGTCATAAAACACATTATATATGTAAACGGTATTTAATTTTTACCCAAAAATTCGACTGTCTCAGAAAATTGTGAAAAAATCACCGTTGGATAATTTTTACATCCTGATTCAAAAAATAATATTCATTTTATCTAAATAATTTTCTAAATATTTTAATTTTTACTTTTAAAACAAAAACCGACATTTATCGAAAATTCATGGGTTTCGACAAAAAATGATTTCAAACCTTAATAAGAATTACAATTACATTCATAAAATTATATGATAATTTATATTTAATAAAAATTAATTTAATAATAATAATAATATTTTATTAAAATATTATTTAATTCAAAAATCCATTAATTCATAAAAATATATTTCTTAGTTGAATATTAACTAAAAATACTATTTGTGCTTTAAAAAATATTTACAAAGTAACAACAATAAAATGAATGCACATTATTTATACAAAAATATTGTACATAGTCATAGTACTAGGTTCTTGTTACATAAACCCTTATAACACTCACATAAGATTGAAGAGTAAGGTGTGCGATGGTGACAAACTCTTGGGGTGGCTCGAATAACATTTCTCAGGTGGTAATCTCCATTAACTTCCACTTCTCTCGTAGTCGGTTCCGCTCAAGATTAACGTGTTCAATCTTGGCTTGGGATTGGTCAAGATCGAAGCCCAATGATGCAACCTCCTTTATGAGCTCTGAAAAATGGGCTTTGTACGGGGAAAGTCTACTGGATCAGGCTATCGCTTCCTTTTTCTGAGTAAATTGGATTTGTTAAAGCCCTATATTTATACTAATAATGTGATCGTTGTTCAATGACTATATTAGTAACGGTCATAATTAATAATGGTATTTTAAAATCAAGAAACATTAAACCAATGAATTTCACATTTTATATAACCATAATAAGACATTTAATTAGATCAAGAGTAATTTCCATTGATGAAAGTTTGGGTCGTTACAATCTTCCCCCCTTAAGAAATTTCACCCTCTAAATTTCCTTTTCCCACACTAAAACTGATGTGGGTAACTTGGATTCATCACTTCCTCCGATTCCCATGTCACTTCTTCAAACTTGTGGTTTATCCACAACACCTTGATGAGGGGCATTGTCTTATTTCATAGAATTTTTCTCTATGATCTAAGATCTTCACTGGTTGCTCCTCGTAAGAAAGATCATCCTCTAACTATACTACCTATGAAGAGAGTACATATGAAGGGTCTGGTATGTACTTACTTAAGAGGGATACATTAAAGACATCATGTACTTTGGCCATGGTAGGTGGAAGTGCTAGTCAATAGGCCACAGCCCCAACACGATCAAGAATATCTAAGGGGTCGATGTACCTAGGACTTAACTTCCCTTTATTTCCAAACCTCATGACCTTATTCCATGGAGATATGCATATAAATACCATGTCTCTAACTTTAAACTCAAGGTCTCATCTACGGTTATCAGCATAACTCTTCTGTCAACTCTAGGCTGCCTTGATATGTTGTTGAATGGTTTTCACCTTCTCCACCATTTCTTCGACCATTTCCGGTCCTAGCAGCTTACGCTCACCAACTTCATCCCAACATGTCGGTTTTCTGCACCTCTTCCCATACAGGGCTTCATAAGATGTCATTCAGATGCTCGAGTGGAAACTGTTATTATAGGAGAATTAAACCAGAGGAAGATGTTGATCCCGTCCTCCTTTTAAGTCCATTGATCATGCTCTCAACATGTCCTCAATTGTTTGGATAGTCAACTCGGATTGGCCGTTAGTTTGAGGGTGATAAGTTGTACTGAAGTTCAACTCAGTATCCATAGCATGTTGAAGACTCTTCCAAAACATAGAGGTGAATCTTGGATCTCTATTGGATATAATAGATAGTGGTACTCCATGCAGCCTTACCACTTCCCTGATATATATCAGTGCCAGTTGATCCAATGAGAAATCCTCCCGAATTGCAATAAAGTGTACAGGCTTTGTAAGACGATCCACAACAACCCATATTGCATTGTTGCCTTTGGATGTCTTCAGAAGTCTGGTGACAAAGTCCATGGTGATCTTCTCCCATTTCCATGCTAGTATGGGAAATGCTTGCATCATCCCCTTAGACTTCTTCCTCTCTGCCTTCACTTTCTGACACACCAAGCACTTTGATGTATACTCAGTGATCTCCTTCTTCATATTATTCCACCAATAAAGCTCTTAGAGATGTCGATACAACTTTGTGTTTCTTAAGTGAATAGAGAAATTTGGACTATGTTCATCATCCAAAAGTTCCTTCTTTAGCTCTAGACTTGATGGAACACATATTCTTTTCCCAAATATCACAATTCCTTCTTCATTAACATTTAACTCTAAGGATTTCCCTTTTCTGATAGCTTCCACTTTCTTCTTAATTCTCATATCATCCTTTTGATCATCCTTTAACCTTTCCAAAAGAGATGGTTGAGCAATCATTTGTGAAAGGATTGATGATGTTCCCTTCTTTATGATTCCCATGTCCATCTTCAATAAATCTAATAATATTGGATCCTTCTCAATTCTCATTAGTGATAGAATTGTTAGGTCTTTCTACTTAGATCATCTTCCACCTTGTTTGCTTTCCCAAGGTGGTAATGGATTGAGTAGTCATATTCTTTGATCATCTCTAACCATCTTCATTGGTGCATGTTCAACTCTTTTTGTGTGAATATATACTAGAGGATTTTGTGGTCCGTATATATTTCACACTTCTCCTAAAATAGATTATGCCATAAAATTTTTAAAGCGAAGATCACCACATCCAACTCCAAATAATGTGTTGGATAATTATACTCATGAACTTTCAATTTCCTTAATGCATAGGCAATGACTTTGTCATTTTTCATCAATATACAACTCGGGCCCTTCTTTAAAGCATCACTGAATACCATAAAAAGTTCTCCACTTATGGGTAAAGTGATCACGGGCGTATTGATAAGCCTCTTTTTTAACTCCTTGAATCTTTCTTCGCATTCATCACTCCAAGAAAACTTTACTCCCTTCCGAGTTAGCTTGGTAAGAGGGTTGGAAAATCGTGAGAAATTTCTCACAAATCATCGATAATATCCAACTAAACCCAAGAATCTATAGATATCCATTACCAATGTTAGCCTCATCCATCCCTCAATTGCATCTATTTTGGAGGGATCTATAGATATCCCATTGCTTGTGATGATATGGCCCAATAATGAGACCTCCTTTAACCAGAACTCACACTTTATGTACTTTGCATAGAGATTCTCCTTCCACAAGGTCTCTAGTACATCTCTTAGATGGTCCTCATGATCCTCCTTGGTTTTTTATTATATCAAAATATCATCTATAAAGACTACCACAAATTTTTCAAGGTAATCCCAAAAAAATCTATCCATCAAGTCCATGAAGATTTCTGGAGCATTAGTGATTCTGAAAGGATTTACTATGAATTAATAGTGCTCGTATATTGTACGAAAAGCAGTCTTGGGGATATCTTCCTTATTCACCCTTACTTGATAATATCCCGGCCATAAATCCACGTTGGAGAAGTATTATGCTCTACACAGCTGATCGAATAAGTCATCGATTCATGGGAGAGGATACTTTTTCTTTATCGTGATTTTGTTAAGCTCACGATAATCGATGCAAAGGCGCATTGACCCATCTTTCTTCTTGAAGAAGAGGACTGGTACACCCTAAGGTGAAGCACTTGGGTGTATAAACCCTTTATCTAGATTATCCTGTAGTTGTTTCTTCAGGTCCTCAAGCTCCACAACAGACATTCTATATGGATTCTTGGATATTGGCAATGCCCCAGGTATAATATCAATTGTGAATTCAATATCTCTTCTTAGAGGAAGACCATACAATTCCTCGGAAAACACTTCAGCGAATTCCCTCACAATAGGCATGTCTTTAAGGATTTTTTCCTCCTTAGAATAAATCATCTGATCCAGATACGTGTGCTCATGGGGCATTAATATCCACGCTTGAGATTATGGATATGAAGAAGATTCATCTTCCTCCTTGTACTTGTATAGAATAGGGGGTTGATTCTCTACATGGAGAGTGATTTCTCTCTCATGAAAATTTATGTTGGATCTATATAAGGAAAGACAATCCATGCCAAGAATTGCATCAAATTCCACAATAGGGAGTATGATGTGATTCGCTGGGAAATTCAATCCACAGATTATGATAGGGAAGAATTTATATTCATGGGATGCAATGATTTCCCCATTTTTCGTACTCACCAACATCCTTACTTTCATGATTTATGGTGGTTCTCGATTTGTTCTACTAAACTTTTGGGATATAAAAGAATGTGTAGAACCTGAATCAAAAAAGTATGTTTGCTATTCTTGAATGAATAACTAGTGTATCTATCACCACTTTGTTATCGGGGTTCACTTCGGTAGTAGTGATGGAAAAATCTCTTCCTCACCGCCTTGGAGGTTGTTGGTTGCCTCCTAAAACCCTTGGATTAGGGTACTGATTTGCAAGATGCCCTGGTTCTTTGCAGTTATAGAAATGAACAACGTGTCGAGGTTCAAATGGAGCATTCGTATCCTCTATTGCAGCTATGGGGTTTTTTTATCAGCAGTTAATAGCTAGGTGCCCTTCTCTTCCACACCTAAAGCATTTTCTCGTCACCTTTAGGCAATTTCTGGGGTGCTTCTTTCTACACCTCTAGCAAGTGAGGTGTTGGATCTTCTTAGCACTGTTTGATTTATCCATCGGACCACCAACATTGAATTCCACCTTATGCTTCTTATCCCCATGATACCCCTGAGATTCTCTGATCTCCATTTCGACCTTGAGGGCACATTGGACAATTTCCTCATAGTTGTCAAACTCACGGATTGCTATCACTTTTCACAGGCTAGGTTTCAGCCCACCAAAGAAGCGGTCAACCTTGAATTCAGGGGTAACGACAAATCCAGAGGTGTATCATGCAAGACTTGTGAATTTTTCCTTATATGCTCCAACAGATTCTTCGTCTTTTTGCTTGAGGTCAAGAAAGTCCCTTTCCATCTTAATCCAGTGGGTGCGTGGAAAATATTTATCAAAAAACATCTTATAAAAATCCTTCCATTCTAATGCCTCTATCTCCTCCTCAGGCTTCATATTTTTTATCAATTTCCACCATTGATCGGCTTCACCCTCTATACGATAAGCAGCCAAAAGAACCTTCTCTTGTTCAAAACATTGAAGGATGGAGAAGATCTTTTCAATGGAGCTGATCCATTGTTCGACGATTGAGTGATCAGACGATCCATTAAAATTAGGAGGCCTTTGTCTCATGAAGCTCTTGATAGTGACTTGTTCTTCCTTAGGGGGGTTGAATGTTCCTATTGACCCATGTTTCTATTCAAATATTGAGTTAACTAAGAGAGAAGCATGACAAAGTTCGTGATTCCCTCTCCCATCGGATTGGGCATCTCATTAGCATAGTCATCACATTGATCTTCACATCGGTTGTTAGCCTGATACCTCCAATTACCAGCCATTGGCTGGAATAAAAGTAAAGTTAGGGGTAACACATAAAGGGTAATCCAAGGACAAAACTGATGACTTATAAATAACTTTTATTTCCTTAACTTATGAATCCAAAGGATTCAATCTATGTTATACATGATCTACTTTCTAGCATATATTCTTAGGGGCATTATTTTTAATTCCCTTAATAAGGGTTCATACTAGGATTGTGAATTTACCAAATCATATCCCCTAGGAGTGTCATAACCAAGAGTGCATCAAGGTCTGTTGTTGTGCACCAGTTCCCGTTTGAGTCTAGCTCAAATCGGTGTTTTCAAGTTTTACCCCTAGGATACATATGTGCCAGAGCCGCCTCTACCTACTCAAATCTAGACAGGGATGTATTTTCTTGATAAACCACTTACTCAATACTCATCAATACTTAGGGTTATTTTTATTATACTTATTCTTTTCTTTAAGACTTCATTGTAGTTTTATAATCTTAATCCCTAAAATAACTAAACCTATCCTTTGATACCAACTATAACAACCCTTCTCTTTATTACACACTTAAACATGATTTATTACATAAACTCTTTAATTGATATAACATAGAAGATAGAGAGGTCTAGTGTCTTTGGGGCATAGGAACATTACATAACAACTTAAAACATGAAAAATACATCTTAATTGAAAACTTCCTTTACATGACCACTACATTCCCTCGTACTTAGCATTGCATGGGATAACCTAAGGACATGCATAAGAAAAGGGTGAGATATAAAGTACAGTAAGGGAATAAACATGGAATAACATGAGTAAAATACATGTTATACAATAGGAATATAAATGGATCACAAGAGAAACATTAACATAAAGGTATGATAAAGCATGATAATCATAACATGGAAATGTGGCAACAATACTTAACATGGAATTAGCATGAGCCAAGGCTCATAACACGTGGAGCATTAGTAAACCCTCATTACACATGAAGCATGAGTAAAACCTTGTTTAAATTTAATTAGCATGAGTCAACACCCATTTCACATGACGTGTCATGATACTATACTTCACCCAATTCATTGGAGCGCTATCAAGGCACACCCTTCTTAAACATTTCATTTCATGCATAAATGTGCCACATGGATCATATAAAATGGAATCAATCAACATCATAAGTTATTCTATGATTAAGTAATGTCGAATAAATATGTGAAAGTACCATTCAATATGTATATGTGCATAAATTTGAATACCCTTTTATAGATAAATGGGTATGGTATTCACTACACAATGATCTTGGCTTGGAAAAACGCGGTGTAATTTCGACAGCATAACGGCGTGACATAAGGATTCATAAAAATGGTTGATGAGATATAAATGGGTGTATCATCATATTTAAATGAAATGGATAGTAATGGGGTCATATATATACATTTACCAACAAATTTAATGGAATTTAGATGCATAATACAAAATAATTACTTGGATGCAAAAGAGGAGAGAGAAATCCCTCATAGAATTTCGGCATGGTAACGGGTGTACATGGGAGGAATTAATGAGAGATAAATGGGTCTCCCATAATCCAAATATAAATAGGGAAGTATGGGGGAGGTTAAAAATCATACCCCAACATTTTTAATTGAAAACAAAAGGGCATAACAACTTAAAGAACATTGAACAAAAATGAAAAAGGAAGAAATCCCTTACTTGAAAGTGCGATCCCAAAAGCTTGGGAGAGGCTTGAGAGAGGCTTCCTGGGAGCTTGGGGAACCTTGGGAGGATACTAGAGAGTGGAGTTAAGGGGTTGATAAAAATTAAAAGGCTTTTAGTTATGAGGAAGTGGGAGCTTGGGTGGGTTTATATAGGAAATAAGAGGGAATTCTTTATTATTTAGGTTTGGGACACCTCACATTAAACTAATCAAAACCAAAAACTAGCCTATGGTTTTTTACCATGGTTTTTGCCAAAGGGGAGTGAAAAAAAATATTTTATAAGTCCAATGTCCTAAATTCTTAAAATAATATGGTTGCTTATGTGAAGGTGAGTCACGCTCTCAGGGAAAACAATTTAAAAAGACAAAATGTTTTATAAGCCTTGAAGGGTCCACTAAAGCTTTCTAAAATAAATCAAACAAACCCAAAATTACATTATTTTAATGGTAAAACATATATTGGCCTAAAATAATGTTTATAGTATTTTATTACATAACTATTGGGTCATTATGATGTCATAAAACACATTATATATTTAAACGGTATTTAATTTTTACCCAAAAATTTGACTGTCTCAGAAAATTATGAAAAATTAACCGTTGGATAATTTCTACATCCTGATTCCAAAAATAATATTCATTTTATCTAAATAATTTTCTAGATATGTGAATTTTTACTTTTAAAATAAAAACCGACATTTATCAAAAATTCATGGGTTTTGACAAAAACCGCTTTCAAACCTTAATAAAAATAACGATTGCATTAATAAAATTATCTGATCATTTATATTTAATAAAAAGTGATTTAATAATAATAATAATATTTTATTAAAATATTATTTAATTCAAAAATCCATTAATTCATCAAAATAGATTTCTTAGTTGAATATTAACTAAAAATACTATTTGTGCTTTAAAAACTATTTACAAAGTAACAACAATAAAATGAATGCACATTATTTATACAAAAAATAATGTACATAGTCATAGTGATAGGTTCTTGTTACATAACCCCTTATAAAACCCACATAATACTAAAGAGTAAGGTGTGCGATGGTGACCGACTCTTGGGGTGGCTCGGATAACATTGCTCGGGTGGTAATCTCTATTAACTTCCACTTCTCCCGTAGTCGATTACGCTCAAGCTTAACGTGTTCAAGCTCAGCTTGGTCTTGGTCAAGATCGAATCCCAATGACGTCACCTCCTTTCCGAGCTCCTACAAATGGGCTTCATATGGGGTAAGTCTATTGGATGAGGTCATCGTTTCCTTTATCTAAGTAAATTGGATTTGTAAAGCCCTATATTTATATTAATCATGTGATCACTATTCAATGACTATATTAGTAATGGTCACAATTAATAAAGGTATTTTAAAATCTGAAAACATAAAACCAATGAAGTTCACATTTTATATAACCATAATAAGACATTTCATTAGATCAAGAGGAATTTCCATTAATGAAAGTTTGGGGCATTACATCATTAGTCACATGGTCGGATACACGGTTGATTTCTACACGGCATGTATAATCTAAACATTGTGTGTAAAACCCAAGTTTCATCCACCCTTTTCATTAGTCACACATCCAGATACATGGTCTCTACAGAACAGCATGTAATCCTAGTACACGGCATGTTCTAACAAAAATTTATCAACTGTGTGTCTCTACTCACATAGTCAGTCACATGGTCAAAGACTACATGGAATGTACATACAGTACACGGCGTGCACTTAACAAAAGTTGTTTCTTCTAGAATAGAAGAAAACATGGTGTGTGTTCATAACATCACACATCATGTTGTCTGGGTTTCCAGACATTAAGCCCCTGAAACTTCTCCAAAACCCTTAAAAACTTAAAATTTTTCCAAGGAATTCCATGTTCTTATTTGTGAGAGCCCATATTCCATCCAATGGCCCAAAGGCCCTCATTTTTTATTGATTTTTGATAATCCACCTTTCAAGGGGTGAGTTGGAACCCTTACAAGGCCCGTAGGCATAAGCATTACATGGCCCATAGGCCTTAGAGGAATTCATTGCTCGCAGGCTTCAAACATTACATACAACCCAGACTAACTATTTGGAACTACTTCTCCCCAGCATCTTCATCGTGAAATCAGCTCTCCACCTTTGCATGGCTATTCGGCTAGGCTTTCCCATCCATGCATAGGCTTGTCCCGATGGAAGGTGCCATACCCTCTCATTCTTGTAATCCGTTTAGATTCTACTATGGTGAAATCTCCTTGCTCCTCCTTCTGAAGCTTGTTCCTTATAGGTTGTCTAGTTTGCATCTGCACTTTTAAGGTGGCCCAAAGGCCTTGAGGTCGCCCGAAGGCCTTACTGACCCGAAGGCCTGGGTGGCCCGAAGGCCTTAAAGGACTCAGGGACCAAATCGGTGGCCCGAAGGCCCAAATGGGGGCATATTCCCGGCTGCTACAGTGCCAAACAATGCCTGCTACAGTGCCTGTTTGGCATCCATCCAGATGAAACTTTACTTATACCAATACCCTATTAAAATAGTAGGTACCTAAATCATGGAATTGATCACAACAGCATGCATATCTTACACCACATCTATCACAACAACATGCAATCAATAATGCACCTTAAATGGCCTGACAAGAATGCATGACATGTGATCTCTAGAAAGTGACTATATGATGCATGATATGGAATACCCTCATCTCATCATGTTGTAATAGAAATATAACCACAATGATATCAATAATAACAGCAAAAAACATGTGAATCACTCAATGGTGAAATCAAATCAACTATAATAATTGAAAAACAAAAAAAAATCAATATTCAAGGTAACTTGGCTTTTCCCTGCACACAGATTAGCTACTTCTAAGAAAAAATTATTACCAATAACCTATTCCTTCCTATCCTAGTCTATAGGCTTAAAATAGTAAGTAAAAGTATAAAATAATCGCCTCTGATACCACTTTGTAACATCCCGGATCCAAGTGCCGCCCAAAGGCGCCACGAACCTGGTTGGTCACATGACCTCAAGCGTGTTTCCCAAAATGCCAGAGGCTGCCAACTAGTAGTAAGGTCCAAGGTATGATAATGGGGGAACTATTCCCTCATTGGCTGAGTATACACAGTGGAAAGAAAATAGGAAACAATAACGGGAGTAGTAATACCATACAACAGAAGTAAACAACGGAAGACTGATAGTAATAAAAAAATTTGGAGCATATATAAATGATGCATGTCACATGTGTCTTGGAAAGCATCAAAACAAGTCACAATGATAGAAATACAATACAAAAACCAAAGTATAGAGAAAAAAAAGTAAACTCCAACAGCATCTCAAGCCTCAGTTTGGCCTCATGCTCTCCGGATCCAACAGCAATCAAGTACCTGATGAAGAAGGGTGATTGCCCTTATCTATACATGAAACCATATAATATGTTTGGGTCTAAAAACATGACCCAAATAGGGTGTCAGATGAATCCCAGTAAGCAACCACCAAAAGATCTATGCCCAACTGTTAGTGAATATATATAGCTGGTAATATGCAGAAATGAATCAATAAACTAAGAAGTACTCAGAAGTAAACAATGTTATAGTTTTCAATTACATTCATTTTTATTTAGAAATTATTCAATCCATTGAATCGTTTAAACCTTGGGATCTAGCCTAATCTCTATATCCCCTATGTAATAGTAACAAAATAGATGTCTCATAAGTCCATATAAACAATCAAGTAAGACTCAGTCTAAGCTTTTGCTTTGGCTTGGCAGACTCATCACAAACATTCAATTATTTAATAATAACCCTTTGGGATAGTTCTCACAGTATAATCCCCCTAGTCTAACATAACAACAATTCATTTAATAATGACCCTCTGGGTAGCTCTCACGATCCAACCCCTTTGGTCTAACATAGCACTAAATATTTACAAATGATCACCTGGGCATCTCACATAGTCAATACCCCTTGGTCAACATAGCTTTAATAAATCATAAATAACCACTTGGGAAACTCTCACGGTCTAAACCCCCAGGTCGATGACCACCTGGAAGCTCTCACAGTCAATACCCCCTTGGTCAACATAACATTAAAACATACATATGTGACCCTTTCTCAAGAAGATCTCACAGTTAAAATCTCCTTGGTCAAACTTTCACAATCACATGCATATCATATAATCAGTAACTCCATCCTAACAAACAATTCATATAAAACAAGGCAAACCTAATAGGTATCCTAAACCAAACGGTCAAAAAACAATCAATAAGGGAAACACACCCTTGGTGTCCCATAATCAAGGTATATAACATTATGCATAAGCAATTACCCATTACCAATTAAGTAAACCATGTTAGATGATAAACAGAGTTAAATTCCAAATCAAGAAATAACCCAAATGTGGCTATGCGGCACTTTTAGCATATATGATCCAATGAAGAACAATTAAAGGCACAAATAACCTACCTCGATGTCACGCGATCGATATCCTTGAATGTCGGCCCTTGAATTGGCCTAGATCAGCGTAGATCTACAAAAAGGGGGAAATGTTCAACCTTGAATAACCCAAGAGAGAGGAAGAATCAGGAAGAAAGGCTCTATGGTAATTTGAGAACTCACCGGTGGGATTCCAATGCACCTGACGACGTCTCAATTGGAGGTCAGGCAGAGAATCGGGAGGGGTTTGGAGTTCTTAGACCATTCTGTCGCTCTCCTATATGAACCAAGGGGAGAAGAAGCTGTTTCCGAAGATGATATGTGAACCTTCTCTGATTTATCAAATAAAAAGAAAACTATACGGTGTTTTCATTAAAGGTACAAATCGTGTAGTAGCCTTAACTGGTCCCTGCCTTAAGCGGTCTGCCAGGTCACATGCACAGCCATGTACTCGGCTGTTACATGGCCAGTACGTGGCTGTATGCGGTACCCGAGTACACGGAATGTACTCATAAGTACACGGCATGTACTCATAAGTACACGGCGTGTACTTATAAAATTATCATTTATTCCTTTTTCTTTAAAAACAACCTGAAATCAAGATCCATACTTGAAAAGAATATCTGGGTTCTTACACAGGTCCCCTGTCTATGGAATTGGGTACTCCCCCATTTATGAGTTATGGCATGGTGAGGGTCCTCTATTGGGGTTAGTTACTCCCTTGGTTGATACTTATCCTTTAACAAGGTGTGGGTCCCCCACATAACTAGTAGAGTTTGGAACTTCCCCGTATACTCAAGGTGTGGGTTATCTACCCCTGATGTTAACTACTCACTCATTTGATGTGAATCACTCGATGAGGTGCAAGTATTCCAAAGTGACGTGGGATTACTCTTATCTAGGTAGTTATGATGGTAGGGGTTAGTACTCCTTTGACCACATCTATCATTGATCAAGGTGCGAGTCCCTCTATATGTTTCTAGAGCGGTGACACAGTAATGGTGGACAGTAAGGTGCGGTGCTCCCTCGATTGTCATGTATATTTTAGTGAGGGGAGGCCCCCCTTAGATGATTCTAGTAGTGGTGTGGAATAAAGGTGGACAAGATAATATACTTCAAACCTTGGGATTCCTCGGGCACCCCTTGGTTGCCTCTGAGATAAAACATATAACTAGGCTATTGAATTCAGACTTTGTGGAGTCTTGGGTACTTTGAGCATTCCTAGTTGCTTGTGAGATATGACCTTTGGGGATTAAAGTTGGCATGACTAAGACTTCTTTGTATCTTCGAGACTTTTAGTTGTAGAGCATATCTAGATCATTCTTTGTCTTCCTACTAGTTATTTTCCTATTCCAAATTTCAAGCTATCTTTTTTTTGTCTTTCCTTTGTGGATTTGGGGTGTCTTATTGAGTATGTCTATACTCACTCGTGCATGGGCTTTGTGCCCACACATGTTGTGTTTGTGTACATGGTGCAAGGTTCGGAGGTGGTCTTGGTGGAAATAGAGCGGTTGTAGCTTGTTCAAAGCTAACACTTGATGGTACCCAATAGAGATCAGTGTTCCATGGTGGTGGATATGGCCATTGAAGATAGAGGCTGATCTAGGTTTCCTTGCAGCCAATACCACAAAAACAGGTTTTCACAGCGTCATCCTTTAACAGCACTAAAAAAAGCACTAATAAAATGCACTTTTAACAATGCTAAAAAACACTGTTAAAAGTACCCTTTTATCAACACTTTTTTAGCACTGATAAAGGTATCCCCTTTATTGGTGTTTTTTTAGCAGTGTTAAAAGGACCCCTTTTATCAGCACTTTTTTAGTAGCGCTGATAAAGGAGGTATTTATCAGCATTTTTTTACTAACACTGTTAAAGGGTATATTTTAAAAATAATTATATTTCATTAAAAATAATATATTAATATATAAATATACTTATATTGATATAAATATAATATATATTTTTTAAATATGTTTTAGATAAGGATAAATAGGAATTTCCATGTAATATATAAGATATTTAGTGAAAATGGGAGATAAAATAATTAAAAAAATATTTTTTAATTAATAATTTGTTAATTATTATTGAGTAATAGTCATTTAATAACAATTTGAAGATAAAAAATCAATAAATTAATAAAAGATCTTAAATAAGTTGAAAATGTAACTTGAACTTCAAATGATCATAACTTTTGATCCGGGTGTCTGTTTGGACTCTACCACATATCAAATTGAAGCCTGTGTCGATCTCTACGCATTGGTGATAGAGGAGAACTCTCTGTTCCTTTTTTAAGGACAAAAAGGTCCCAGAAGGCCTCCAAAACTGAGTTTTTAGTCATGGTACCCTAATTTTTTAAAATTCAATGGAATTTCAACCTCATTTAAAGGGGTATCTTTGCCCATTTCCAATGGGGAGTAAATTTATTCCTAGTACTTGCATTTATATTGATATTATGGTTTTGAAATTTTAAAGTTTTTCACAAAGTATTGTTATTTATAATCAAATATATAACAATATATACGTATTTTTTATATATTCACACATAAAAAATTAATTTTATAAATAAATAATTAAACATATTTACATATAAAATATATTTATCAATATATAAAACGTATCTAAATAAAAAATAATGACCATTTTATTTAAAATACAAATGTATAAATATTTATATACATATATAGTTAATTTATATATAATATTTATATATATAAATATATTTGTGTGTGTATTGAAAATATATATATATATATATATATATATATTCTAATATATGTATATAAATATTAATATATAATATATGCAAATAGATATAATTATGTACAATTATATTTATAGATGCACACACACACACACATATATATTTATAAACACACACAAAAAAACATATTTTATATATGTATTTAAATATATATGTGTGTGTGTGTGTGTGAATAAAAAAATGTAAGAAAATATATATATAAATATATAGATATATCATAAAATAAAGAACAAATCAATATAGGTGACTGTTAAAGGGTGTGGGGGAGGCTAGACAAGCCCGTATAAAAGGGGGGTTGGTACTCCCTCTAAATTTGCAGAAAAAAAATTAAAAAATTAAATTTTTTGACTTATTAATGCTAAAAAAGCTGTTAAAAGACTCATTTTATCATTGATGATAAAAGGAGTCTTTATCATCATTTTTTTAGCGCTGATAAAGGGGGCCCTTTTAATAGCGCTTTGATTATCAGTGCTTTTTTAGCGCTATAAATTCCCTTTTTGCACGCTTTTGAAGGCCATATTTGTAGTAGTGAGCATGGTGGATTTATCCCTTTTTCTATGTTTTTTAGAATTGGAGAACTTGTCATATGTGCAGCTCCTTTGGTATTTTCCTAGGTGGCGGTGTTCTGGTATTTTATGTAACATCCCGAGTAAATAAAGAATAATACATTTTCATATTTATTAATATTTGTGAATTAAATATAAATTTTACTTTAAAGGGGATGCTATGTTCGATGGAGTACCTGATACGCAACAACGGGTTTCTTTGAAATCTTATGTTGCACGCAATGTTGAGTCATACTGAAAAATAATAATATAATATTATTTTAAATGGTATTTAATGCCTAGTCGTTGTATTGGCGGGAATGAATATAACTAACTATAATATTATTATAAATATTTGTTAAATGTTTTTACATTTATCCAATAAAAGTTAGAGTCTGAAAATGTGAATGAATCTAATTTTAAGCACAAATAGTCTAATATTCTTTAAATTGACGATTTACTGCCTTTTGATGGTGAACCATTTTTAAATCTAGTTTTTTTCAGTTTTATATGTTCTATTTGACAAAATAAAATCCTTAGTTAGAATCGGAACATCAAAATTTACTTTGGGTAAATTTTTGGTATTTTCCTGATAAAATTCATTTTTTAATGTGTAGTGAAAAATACTGTATTTTAATTCAAAACTGCCATTTAATCTAATTTATTTATATGGTTAGATTATCTTTATAATTTTTTTTAAAGTTTAATTAGATTATATTTTTACCGTTTAATACAATGTTGGTCATTAGAAGTAATTTCACTTTGAAATTGGACATAAACAAGTGTCAATCTTTTGATAGTTATTATTTCTTAAAAACACGCTTTTTGTTTTGACAACGAGAATTAATTTTAAATTAATTAATGAAACTTCTATGTTTTTAATTTGGTAAAATGGACATCATTTTTGAATTCAGAATATCAATTATAGCTTAGGCTGAATTTTTGTTATTTTTCTGAAAACCTTCAATTTTTTATGAATAGTGAAAACACTGAGTAGTAGTTAAAAAACCAACTTTTTCATTTAAATGAAATTTTATGGCTTCTCTGAATTGAATTTTGAAAATCCGACATACATGGTTGTTATCAATAAGTAAAATGTGGTTCAATAAGATGAAAATAATTTTTGGTGAATAGTAACTTTTGACTTTTATTTACCGCGGTTAAAGGTAAATAGGGTAATTCAAGGTAAAAATAATATTATAATCATATAAAATTACCTTAACACTTTCCCTAACCTTATTGGATAAGTCATGGCCGATCAATACAATACTTGGGTGATATTTTTGGCCTTTGAAAGCCATTTTGGTAAGATAATGACATTAATAACATTTTATTTAAAGTAAAAATGAAAGTATCATAAACATGTATTGTTTTGCTAAAACAATTTTAATGTGAGGTTATATAATTGATATATTTGACTATAAATATTAATTAGAAATATAAAAATATTTCCTACATCATGGTATGTTATTTATAATTTTTAGACATCAAATAAATAAAATTATTTATGAAACAATAATGATGCAGTGTTTACCTCATTAATGAATGATTTAAATAAATAAGATTATAAAAATTAAAAAAATATCCAAAACCTATCCAACTCTTATTGTATGATTTTATTTCAAACAAGAGTAATCTTATCTTATTCTTTAATAAGTTTTAGATCTTTAGAAACCAAAAATCATTATATAATAAAATAAAATTTTCAAACTTTCCTAAAGAGCCCCTCCTCCCCCTTATAAAAACACTCACCTCTAACTCATTACTCACACCTCTCAATCCCCTTGGCTCATCCAAACTCTACCCAAATAAGCTCTTAAAATCCCTCACTTCCACCTATAAGCCTTACCTTAGGCATAAGTCACTTCAAGAAATCATTTTGCTTCAACCCAAAGGGAGTTACCCGATTTAAAAGTAACATCTTCTCTTGAGTTCTTTTCTTTTATTTTACTTCTCCAACCCCATAAACTCTTTTTTTCCATTTTTTTATAAAAACACCAGTAACCTTAATATACTAGGTTGTTTTTATGATAATTATTTGAACTTCACTTACACACACCTCCATCTAATGGGTAAAGAACATATTGTTTCTGTGGACGGCGAACTATTGCCTCACGAAACGATGATTGTTCAATCTTCTCCTACCACCTATTATGGTGGCCATTATGATGGAAATATATTTATATGTGATATATATTATATTTATATTATCTCTATACTTCTGTATTTTTCATTTATAGCATACCTTTATGGTTTCCATAATGGGTAAACGTGATAATTTCATTTGAGGAAGTGCGGACTACTGCCCCCTCAAAGTGATATGACTTCTTCATGCCATACGTGGAACGTATAAAGGATGGATTTAATAAAATTATATATGATATTATACTGGAATTATAATATACCTATTTATCATTAAGTTTTCATTCCATTAAATACGAAATAGAAATGAAAGTAGCGTTCATGCGTACGTACGACTTACTATCTCCATGAACGGTGCATTTCATTTATTATCTCCAAAAGTTATGTAATATTATAAATACATATATAAACTAGATATATATGATATATATGATATCTAAATCATGAATATAATTCTAGAGATAATTGAATTTTGACCACATGGACAACATGTAAATATAAGGAGTTCATTTTTTACTCAAGTACCAAATATCGACAAAACGACCGTTATTAACTTAAATGATTACATGATGTTTATAACATGGTAATAAGTGATATAAAAGGAATAATAAACTTGAAAATTTTTCTTAATTAAGTATAAATTAACTTTAGTTTATTACTCAGGAGATTAAAGAACGAACGATTCAAGTCGGACACGAGGTAAGGGACTTCGTCTCAATCTCCTTTCATTGAGGCATATTTTGTTTTATACATGACTTTATTTTATATGGTGTATAAACACATTTGAATTTTCTTTTCATTCAAAGGGAATCTTTTTCTATGAATCATTTTACTGAACAACAAAAAAGAATGTTTTTTTAAGGTAAGTGGTGACAACGACCTTTTCTGTCGCCGCAAGTATTATTTGATCTTTGGATTTCTTAACAAGTCGTAATGTTTTTAAAAGGAAAATAAATACCATATATTATTTTACATATTTTTATATTGAAAATGGTTTTGATTATGGATATGTTGTTTCAATATATTTAAATGGTATATTGTGATTGAAATGTGGAAATGTTATCTTTCCTTTATATTTGTTTTATGTGTTATGAATATGTTATGGTTCTTGGGCATTATTTACGTATACAGGTGGTTTTGTGATAAACCTAGGGTGGGTGAGCCTGATATAGATCTCCAATGCATTGGGTAACATGACGGAGGTAAATGTGAATGTTTCTCCTAAGAGATTTATGGAATATACTATGATGGGTATTCCAAAATGTAACTCCCTACATAGCTGTGAAAGCTACAACGTAAGTATGGTATGGATGCCACAAGTTACCTTTATGGTTTTTTATTACTATGTTTCATTCATAAATCTTATTATTTCATGAGGTATGTTAAAGATCTTATGTTGTGTATGTATTTCTTTACTAACACTACTAGAAAATAGGGCTATATCCATGGATCTATAGCCACGGTTTTATAGGTTTGTGACTATAACCTAATTTATAGTCACAATTTTATTAAAACTATGGATATATCATAATTTATAGCCACGATTAAAAAAATCCATAGCTATGTTTTTTTTTACTATCTATCAGGCTCCTCCTCCCCACTGTCCGTGATGATCTCCTCCTCTCCTCTCTGATCCGCGAGCACCTCCTCCCCACTATCTGTGACGCTCTCCGTGATGCTCTCCTCCTCTCCCCACCCCGATCCGTGAGCTCCTCCTCCCCACTGTCCGCGATTCTCTCCTCCTCTCCTCCCCTGATCCATGAGCTCCTCTTCCCCACTATCTGTGACTCCTCGAACCCTCGACCTGGACCTGCTCTCTGCGCACTCCTCCCCGACATCGCTACTACACTTCCCAGCCAATAGTGTTTCACGGAGGCCTCCCCACCCTCGCACTCGACTTTCCCCTCCCACCCTTGACCCTCTCCCCCAGCGAATACTCTTTCTCCCTCTTCGTTCCTCCTCCCTCATCGTTCTTCCAGAGACCAAATGGTCACGGATTCTATCCTGTAAGTTGATTGGGATTTTCATTTTTTCCTTGCCTGCACACTTGGTTTCTCATGAATATGTGAAATTTGCAGGAAATTTGAAAGGGATTTCAATGTCGAGCTTCATAGTTTAGGGGAAATTTTGAACAGGATTGTCCAGGTTGAGCCAACTCATCTTTCTCAATTGGTTCTGGGAATTGATAACAAGTTTTGAATTTTTTTTGATTTCTCTTGTTTCCTTGCGTTTTTCAAATATTTCCCAGCCAGAATGTTGATAGGATTTTATGTTTTAAAAATGTTTTCCTTTTCATCCCATATGATTCTTACACCTTCTTTTCAAAAATGACTTTATATTCTGGTTTCCATATAAGTTTCAACCTTTTATCTATTTTTCTTACCCACTTTAATAACAGTAGTAATCAAGGATCTTATGGTAGTGAAGGATCTTAGGAAATGTAAGAGTGATTTAGTGGGATATGGTTGATCTGATATTGATAAGAATAGGAAAGATGAAAAAATAATAGTGATAGCAAGTGGTTAAAAACTTCGGAGAAGAATTTTTATTCTCCTATATCCAGCTGAAAATTTTCATTGGAGTACTCTTAGTGTGGCTGGAGAGGTCATAACTAACCGATTTGTCCTAATAGGTTGAAAGAGTGTCACAATTAGAAAGGGGGGTTGTCCAAGGAAAGAGGGGGGGCTACTGGGGGAGTGGTGGGGGGTAGGGGGTTGTCCAGGGGGAGGGAGGGGGGCTACAGGTTGGGGGTTGTCTAGGGGGAGGGAGGGGGCTATAGGTTGGGGGTTGACCATGGGGACCATTTTTTCTTGAATATCTCCCCATGATGAGTATTATGGAGGCTTGAATGGGGTAGAAAACTATCCCCAATGGTTATCAGTACATTCAGGATCCTATGGGGAGAATGTGAGTATTTTATCCATGTGGAATTTCCACCAAAGTTAGACCATGTTCATGATCTCTTACATGTGTTACATCTAAAGAGGTACATGAAATAACCGATCCACATTATTGACATGGTATATCTAGACATTGATGATGGATATTGATTTACAAAATACCTAATGTTGATCAATGATTGACAGGATATTGTCCTCTGGTTTTAGTAGACGTTTCCTTATTGTTGAACTCTCTAACTTCCTTATACACATTCGCATAGTGTTATCACTTCATCACCATATTTTTTGAGTTCCTCTTACATGAGTTATACTAGATATATACTACATTTTTATAGAAACACTATTATTGTTCTTCATAATACTAGTTATAGTTTTCAAATGAGTTTCTTCAGTTTTGGCCATCCTTCTTATGATATGAAGATCGTCCTCTAGATTCTTCATCCATATCTCTTTATCCTCTAGTTGTCCTTCTAAATTCTGAATTTGAGAATTCCTTTCACTTTATGTTATCTTAATTTTTTCTTCATACCATTATTTAGAGACGATCATAGATATCTCATGTTTTCTCCTCATTCACATGATTTTGTTCTTGAACAATTGACTCAATAATATCACTTTTCCCTACATTTTCTTTCCCATTTTTTAGATGGTTTACCTAAATTTTTTTATGAGATCACAATTCATTTATTATTCATCCTTCAAAACTTTCAATTCATTTTCCAAGACTTTAATTTTATTTTTTGGGTTGTACCAACAATTTCTAGATTTACCACATGATGCAGTTGTTTCATCTTTAACATATTGAAGTGATATAGAATCTGTATTTTTAGTTTTTCATGAAGCATATTGTATATGGTTAGAAACAAATATGCACAATGAATCATTTTTTTAACTAGATAGGAGTATCTAATTTCTTGGTGTCCCTCTACTTGATATTCTTCATTTGAATTTTAGACAAATGAAATTATTCATTAATTGAATGATCATCATTAGAAACAACTCATCTTCCCTTCTTCAATATAGATTTTTTACCATACAATTTTTTGAACTTTATTTACATGTCTTTGGAAATCTTGTAGTGATCTAAAATTTCAAATACATATTATTTTAAAGAATTTTTCAATGCCTTATTAGAATGATCATCAATTTGAATATTTCATTGATTGAACTCATAAAAAACCCCATACTGAATTTCAAATAAATTCTCATCCAATAAACATGACAAGGAATGCCAAC
Organism: Viscum album; assembly: GCA_963277665.1. Lineage (NCBI taxonomy): Eukaryota > Viridiplantae > Streptophyta > Magnoliopsida > Santalales > Viscaceae > Viscum > Viscum album. Next base: position 353,449,654 of record OY728123.1, read on the forward strand.
ATATTCGTCAAAATATAACAAGAATTATTTTTCCAAGGGGCAGAGGGAGGGTGCAGGGTGTGCAGGGGGGCAGGGGGGTGTGCAAGGGATGGGAAGGGGGTAGGGGGTGTGCTGGGGGTAGGGTAGGGGGTGCAGGTGGGGGGCAGTGAGGGTGCAGGTGGGGGGGTGCAGGTTGGGGGGTGTAGGTGGGGGGTGCTGGGGGTAGTGGGGGTGCAGGTGGGGGAGTGGGGATGTAGGTGTGGGGTGTGCATTGGGGTAGTAGGTGGGGGTGCAGGGGGCAGTGGGGTGCAGGTGGGGGTGTAGGTGGGGGTGCAGGGGGCAGTGGGGGTGCAGGTGGGGGTGAGCCTTATATTATTTCCACTTTCCAACCTTCAAACTAAAAGACATACTCCCAACATTTTGGATGATTTGTTAGGTGTATACTAAAAAATACCTAATAACCCATGATCCCATAGGTATCATTTCCATGATGAAAGACAACTCATTGCCTTAATCGAAGAAAGACAACTCATGTCTCCCTATACCACTAAAAAAACCAAATCAAAGATAATTTTGTGGTTATAGCTTATTTTATAGCCACAGGTTTAATTAAAATTGTGGTTGTATTGTAGTTTAAACCCATGGTGGGATCACTTCTATATGATGGGTATTTCATGTGCGGCATATAGAGGAGACTTAGAAATCTTGAAATCTCATTATTACATGTCATTTGAGTTTAGGTGGGGGAGTGGGGGTGTAGGTGGGGGTGGAGGTGGGGGGGTTCAGTGGGAAGTGGGGTTTCAGATGGGGGTACAGGGGGGGTAGTGGGGTGCGGGTGTGGGTGCATGGGGCAGTGGGGTTACAGGTGGGGGTGCAGATGGGGGTGGGGGTGAGCCTTATATTATTTCCACTTTCCAAACTTCAAACTAAAAGACATACTCCAAACATTTTGGATGATCTATTAGGTGTATACTAAAAAATACCTAATTACCCATGATCCCATAGGTATCATTTTCCTTATGAAAGACAACTCACTACCTTAATAAAAGAAAGACAACTCATGTCTCCTTATACCACTAAAATGAACCAAACCAAAGATAGGTCTATGGCTATAGCTTAGTTTATATTCGTGGGTTTAATTAAAATTGTGGTTGTATTGTTGCTTAAACCCATGGTGGTATCACTTCTATATGATGGTGATTTCATGTGCGGCATATAGAGGAGACTTAGAAATCTTGAAATCTCATTATTACATGTCATTTGAGTTTATTTTTACTACTCAGTGGATTTATTTATGGTTTTTCATGAATTTTGATGAAATTTTAAGTTGTTTTGGGTTGATAAATTTGATTGTTTGTGTTTCTTAGGTATGGGTGGGTGTCTAGAGTGGACCCCACACTTGGCTTGTTGCCTGAGTACAGTATATTACCCGATGAGTTTAGCATCAATTATACTGATTGTAGTTATAATTTTAAAATGTTTTTTTGTTTGATTCATATGTATTCATGGATGATATATGGGATAGAAGGATCATTGGTGGTTGGTACAAGATTGAGATCGATTTATGGATTATTGTTTGAGGTAGGTTCCCTTTATATTACTAATTATCTTAATCATTTGGATTGTATTATGTTTGTGTAATAATTAATATTATCCTTTTGATCATGTTGGTATTGAATTCATGTATCATTTATCATGTAAATTTGACACACCAATCACATATATTTAAGAAGTCTTTATATCTCACTTATTTTCCCATTATTTCCTTACAGGTGGTTTCTTATGATGAGGTTGGTTCTATCCACCGCCATCAAAGGCAATGAGTTTGAAATCATATTCGGGTAAGGTTTCTTCCGTTTTTATTCTTTGGCCTAATTTTAAATAGGGCTTTTGTGATTTTTGGGTTTCTTATATTTTTTGTAGTGTGTTTTGGATCTCGTTGAGGTGGATTCGAGCCTCTTGTCGAAGGCAAATCACCACGTATGCATAGGTAAGCATATATATAATAAGTTCTCTCGTTATATGTATGTCCTCCCATGGCAGCATGATTACATATAAGGGGCTAAGTGTGCTTATGTATATATATAGAAAATGCATACGTGTGTGGGTGATAACGGGCTTATGCATGTGAGTATATATATAAGGATCCTCTTGTGTGTGTTCAAGTCCATGCAGACATGTACATAAGGGTTAGGGCGTCCTTATGTATATGAAAAGGTGCATATGTTCGGAGGATGGATGGAGCAGCTTAGATTTGTTGTTGATAAAATTTTCAAGCACCAAGTGTGACTTGGCTCCTTTGAGGTAGGGTCCCTCTCCCGGCCTCTTTAATTCAAAAATGTTTTAAATTACATTTAGTTGCCTTCTTAATTGTGGTTGTTTATATTAAATCGAAATTATTTAATAAGTTTTAAGATAGTTGTTTTTTTTTATAAACAATTCATGGTTTTGTAATAAAACCCCTCCAACGGAGGTGCACTGTCTGCGAAAACTCACAGTGGTAGTTTATGCTTATATAGCTTGCTTGACATTATTGCATTGATGGGACCTATTTGATTTCATGAGAAACAAAGGCACATGTATCCTTAGATGATATCTTCCTCTTCATCATCTTTTCCTATTTTCTTATAATGATTCTGGTCTAAGGTTTCTTCTATTTTTATTCTTTGGCCCAATTTTAATTAGGGATTTTGTGATTTTTGGGTTCTTTATATTTTTGCAGTGCGTTTTGGATCTCGTTAAGGTGGATTCAAGCAGCGGTTGGTGAATGTGACTTACATTTGTATGCATAGGTAGGCATATAAATATATAAGTTCCCCCTTTATATATATTCAACCATGGCCGTATGAATATATATATTGGGTCTAGGTGTGCTTATATATAGATATGAAAAATGCATACATGTGTAAGTGAAAAGGGGTATATGAAAGTATAAACATATATATAAGGATCCCCGTGTGCATATTTGGCTATGAAAATATGTACATATATTCTAGGTGTCCTTATATATATTTTAAGGTGCATATGCATGCAAAAAAAAGGAAGATCTGAGTTGTTGTCGTCAAAAGTAGCGCGCCTTGAGGTTGAGGTAGGTTCCCTATGCCTAAACCTTTAATTTGAATTCTATAATTTCTTGATTGTCTTAAAAACTTTTTTTCATTATTAGGGATTAACATTAATCTCCCTTCATGTGGTCAGTAGAAAATTTCAGCCAACTCAATATGAAATTTCCTTCACTTTAGAGATGATAATATCCTCATTTTGAGAAAACATGAATTGAGTATTCTCATAAAAAGCTAAAACTTAAAAGAATTTTTTTTTTATTTTCATCAAACACAAACAACCGTCCTTGAAAACTTGATAGTTTCTATAGTAACATCATCACTATGAAATTGAACTAGATAAAATAGACTATCTTACCAGGAAGAATTCACTGCTTAGTACCTAAGTAATTAGTTTTATTTGAACTGCTTGAAGCACCTTCATCAATTCTCTTTGATTTCCCCACTCAGTTGAAGGTTCAATGTTCAAATGATCGATTAATAGGGTTCAAAGGGTTTAGAATTGAGTGAAAAATAGAATGAACTATGGTGTTTCCTCACCTATCCTCTAATTTCATGAAATTGAATCTCCTTCTAGAATAAATAATATCATCTTGAAATAATGAGATTTCTGATAGATGATCTCTCAATTGAGAAAGATACAATAAAATTTAAGGCATGACTAGTGAGGGAAATCCTTTAGTGTCATAGTGGGAATGGGTTAGTAATTATCCTAAGGGTGGGATGAAGGGTTGGTTTATTTATGGGATCACTAACATTCATAGGTGAATGAGCTTGTTTTGGGAATATATCTTCAGGTTGTAACCACTATAGAAGTAGTGCTGAATTGAAGATATTAAGAGTGTGACGTCGGTAGTACTTTTGAGATGAAAAGGGGTATGTTCTATAGTCTATATAATAACCAAGGATGAGAATGAAATGAGTCTATTATAATAGGTATGGAATTTAAATAGTGGTGGTGTCTGCTTCTCAATATTGTGCTCCATAGCTGAGGGAGCACAAACTCCCATAGAGGTCCCGATCCAAACCAGAGCTCAATGATAGTGGATTACCAATCCATAGATAGAGGATATTTACCATGAAATTTTATGGTAGAGTACCAAATCATCCTATAAAAATAGTGTGGGGGATGCATTCGGTGGTGCAAGAAGGTAGTATGAAACCTATCATCTCTTCGATGATCAATAAGGGCTACTGAAGGATGATTCGCACTTGTAACACATCCACCTACATTGTATCTCTGATATCCTATCACATTGTATCACAACTTATTCATTCTATTGATCCTGAATGTGGACCAATAGTTGTATATGTTCATTGGATCATCCCTAGTAGGTTGGTTTATCATCTCAACTCCATTAAGGGTGTGGTTTTAGTTAAGGCATACATTCTTGAGCTTCATGGTTTATCCCCACAACTATCATTTGTTCTCCTCTAGTATTTTATAAAATGAGTTCTCCTTGACTTGTTAAATATCCTTTGGATAATGACACATTTTCCTTATATGTATGTCTATTGATTCATTCTAAAAATACCCAAAACATTGTGTGTAATGGATGTCCATCATCCGTATTTTTTGGTCACTCTCCCCTAGGACAAGCATTGTGACACCCATGTGATCGTTGGCATCTCCTCCTTGTCATCAAAGACGTCCTTATCCGGTTGGATCTCATCATAAATCTCTCCCTAGATATAGATTCTCATGAAGTGTTAGAGGTCCCATATACCATTGTTAACTTCCCAATGATATAAGAGAAATTTTTTGGTCCTTGGTGTCCAATTTTTCAGCAGCTTTGGAATGAAGTCTTGATTATTGTAGACGTGGAATTTTGATCACTATGTTGTCTCATAGATCCCAACATACTATATATCCAACTAAAATTCATGACAGGACAAACATACCCAGTATACCCTAGACCCTCTCTTCAAGAAGTTTCTATAATGAAGCAGGTCCTAGTAATATGTCAAAAATCCTTGAATTTAAAAGTGGAAATAGATTAGTTTAGAAATGAGGGGTGTAGGGTGGGGGTATGTCCGGGAAGGAGGGGAGGGGTGCAGGGGGGTCTGTCCAGGAAGGGAGGGGGTGTCCAGGAGGGTGTTTGTCCAGGGGGGATGGGGGTTGTCCAGGGGGTGTCCAGGAGGGATGGGGGATGTCCAGAAAGGAGGGAGGGGTGTCCAGGAGGGAGGGGGTGTCCGGGGGGGTTGTCCAGGGGGGATGGGGGCTATCCAGGAGGGATGGGGGATTGTACAGGGGGAGGGGGAGGGGTCTGTCAGGGAGGTGGGGGGTCTGTCCAGGGGGTGGGGTCTGTCCGAGGGTGTGTGTAGGGGGGGGGGGTCTGTCCAGGGAGGGGGGTGGGGGTCTGTCCAGAAAGGAGGGGGGGGTCTTCTTGAATATGTCCTTTGAAACTTAGTAATTTACAATGTCATTTATGATTATTTAATGTTATCTAATGAGGAATAGATTTGTGGGAATCTGATGTTGATTTTGTTTCTTTTCAGGTACTTAAATGAGAATATCCAGGTTGAGTGAAAAATATAAGAGGATGGTTGGCTCATTAAAAAGAAGAAAACTACATCATATCGTGATTTTAGGATGTTATGCTTGTTGAGTGTTTGTTATTAAACTATTGAATACTTTTCATGTTGATTTTATTGAACTGAATCTGTTTATAATGGTTATAGAAAATATTCCTGCTTATAGTAAAACATGTTAAGTGTTGGGGGCTGTCCAGGAGGTGCAAGGGGGTATGTAGGAGGAGGGGGATGTCCAGGAGGGGGGTGTTGTCTAGGGGGGAGGGGTGTTTTCCAGGAGGTGCAGGGGGGGTTGTCCAAGAGGGGGTGTTGTCGAGGGGGAGGGGGTGTCCAGGAGGGGGGTGTTGTCCATGGGGGTTTGCAGGGGGGATGTCTAGTGGGGTGTCCAGGAGGGATGGGGGGCTGTCCAGGGGGTGCAAGGGGGTATGCAGGGGGTGGGGGCTGTCCAGGGGGGATGTCCCAGAGGGGGGGTTGTCCCTGGGGGTCTGCATGGGGGGGCTATCTAGGGGGGGGGATGTCCAGGGGGTGTCTAGGAGGGATGGGGGTTGTCCAGGGGGAGGGGGCTATCCAGGCGGGGGGGGGGTGCTGTCCGGGGGGGTGTTGTCCAGGAGGGGGACTGTCCAGGAGGGAGGGGGTTGTCCAAGGGGGTGTCCAGGAGGGAGGGGGTGTCCAAGAGGGGGGTGATGTCCAGGAGGTAGGGGGATGTCCAGGGGGGGCTGTAGGGGGGAGGGGGCTATCTAGGAGGGGGTGTTGTCCAGGAGGGAGGGGGTTGTCCAAGGGGGTGTCCAGGTGGGTGTCTAGGAGGGGGGATGTTGTCCAGGAGAGAGGGGCTATCTAGGGGGAGGGAGTTTTCCAGGGGGTGTCTAGGAGGGGGGATGTTTTCCAGAAGGGAGGGGCTATCCAGGGGGGAGGGGGACTGTCCAGGGGGTGTCTGGGAGGGGGGATGTGTTCCAGGGGGTCTGCAGGGGGGGCTATCTAGGGGTCTATAGGGGGGAGGGGTGTCCAGGGGGGTCTCTAGGAGAGATGGGTGTCCAGGAGGGGGGTGTTGTCCAGGGGGGTCTGCAAGGGGGTGTCCAGGGGGGTCTATAGGGGGAGGGGGTGTCCAGGGGGTGTCACGGAGGGGGTGTTGTCTAGGGGGGAGGGGTTGTCTAGGGGGTGTCTAGGAGGGGGTGTCCAGGAGGGGGGTGTTGTCTAGGGGGAGGGGGGTTGTCCAGGGGGTCTGCAAGGGGAGGGGGATGTCCAAAAGGGGGGTTGTCCAGGAGGGAGGGGGTGTCCAGGAGGGGAGATGTTGTCCAGGGGGTGTCTAAGAGGGATTGGGGGCTATCCGGGGGGGTCTGCAAGGGGAGGGGCAGGGGGGTCTTTCTGGGGGGTCTGTCCAGGGGGGTCTATCCAGGGGGTGTTTTTTATGAAATGGGAAGGGATATAGCCACGGTTTAAAATCGTGGTTGTATCTTTATATCCATGTTTTCAAACCGTGGCTATATCTTTATAGCTACGGTTTCAAACCATGACTATAGCCTAAGTGTGGATATAGCTTTAGCCACGGTTCGAAACCGTTGCTATAAAGCTTTAGCCACGGTTTGAACCGTGGCTATAGGTATTTAGCAATAGTTTGAAAGTGTGGCTATAGGTTTTTCCCTATATCAACGCCAATACCAGACACGGTTCATTAAACCGTGGCTATAACCTATATCCACTGTTTTGGGGATTATAGCCATAGTTTTGAACTATGGATATAGCCTAAATTTCTAGTAGTGTATTGTTTTCTTTCTTTGTTTTATAACCATTACTGATCTTTTTATGATCGTCCCAAGTTTTGAAATGTTTTTCACATGACTTAAAGATGGATAGGGTCAAGGATGGGATCAAGGAAAAGTTATGTTGTCTAAAACATGGAACTAGATATGAATCTCTTTTTTTAAGAGTTTTTATTTTATAAAAAATGGAAACTTAGTAGAAGTGTCTACTTTGTAATTTTTGAGATGTAATATAATAGTTATAGCCTAATTCTCTAAAACTCTAAACCTGAAAAGATACTCAATGTGAATTATTCATTTAATTCAAGATTATGTAATGTTTTAAGGTTGGTTCCTTATAGTTGGTATCAGAGGTCGGTTTAGACAACTTTAGGAGTTAGAATATTGTTAAATTAATGTCCATAAATTAATTTATGGTAATATTGAAATGATATAGAATTTATAGATTACCATGTTACTTCGCAGATATTTCTGTGTTCAGAATGGTTTTCCACATAGCAAATAGGGCAGTTATGATGGGACGACATTAGGAGGAAGACAACCTTCCAAATCAGCAACTTGAGATGGTCGTAATCGAAACTGAACATTTTTTTATAGTAATGGCGCAATTGAATAAGGCTATAAATAGTGGTGGTATCCATGCACAAGATCATCCAGATTAACCACATAGGAACATGTCAGTAGTGGAGAATTTCATGAGGCAACATTCCCCATTATTTAGAGGATCATCTGACCTTGTTCTAGCAGAAGGGTAGATTAAAGCATTGGAAAAGATTTTTGATGTCATGGGGTGTTTAGAACATCAAAAGGTTAGTCTCGTTATTTTCCATTTTTAAGGTGAAGCTGATTAGTGGTGGTTGATGGTGAAAAATATCAGGGATAGTGAGGAGATTGATGCTCTTGATTGGGATGAATTCAAAGGTATGTTTTTTGAGAAATATTTTCCTAAGGTGGTTCATCTTAGGATGGAAAAATAATTCCTGGAATTGAGGTTGGAGGATGACTCAGTGGATGCTTATGAAGAAAAATTCACTCGACTAGCAAGGTATGCTCTAAATTTCATATGAGATCTTGATAGTAAAATCAACCGTTTTTACTCAGGATTAAAGCCAAAGTATTGAAGGGATTTAGCTTCTCGTGAGTTCAAAATTTATGAAAACCTTGTTCGATGTGTGAATAATGTGGAAATGTATTTTTCCAATGATCAGGTGTTTTTTGACAAACAATAGAATAAGAGGTCGAGGTGGCAAATGAAATGGAAGAACTCTTCAAAAAAATTATGATGGTAAGAAAATTAAGTTTGTAGTTTGTGAAAATTGTGGTAAAAAGAATGATGGGGGATGTCTTTTGAATTCTGTTAAATGCTACTGATGTGGTAAAATGGGGCATAAGTCTTGTAATTGCACTAAAAAAGATCAGAGTAATGGTAAGACAAAATCTGATTTACAATCAGTAAAAAATTTTAAGTGCAATGAAATGGGTCATTATTCAAATGAGTGTCCAATGAAGAACTCAACTAAGGGAAAGAAGTCAGACTACAAGCAGAAAGGGGTGGTGAAATCCTTTAAAACTACTTCATCAAATGTTGGGCCATCAAATGAAGTAGTATCAGGTACATTATTTGTTTGCTCAGATTATTCCAATGTATTTTTTGATTCAGGGTCTACACATTTGTTCATTTCTGAGAAGTTTTATAGTAAATTAGGAATTCCATCTCAAGATATTAATCCTGAAATTTTGGTAAAAACACTGGGAGGAAATTTTGAGGCAAAAAGAAATTATAAGAACCTTCTTATCCTTGTGTGTGAAAAGAATCTACCTGAAAACCTTATTGTTTTTCATCTAGTAAAGTTTGATGTTATTTTGGGTATATATTAGCTTTCTGTTTATCATACTAATATTAACTTCAGAGATAAAGTGGTTTCTTTTTAGAAAGAATTTCAGTTTGTGTACAAGAATGAACCTTTAATTTTGATTACATATCAATAAGCTGAGAAACTAGTAAAAGATGGAAATGAATGTTACCTTGCACATATTATTGAAAACAAAGTAAGAATTCAGATTAATGATGTTCCAGTGGTAAATGAGTATCTTGATGTTTTTTCTAATGAGTTGCTTGGTATAATACCTAATCATAAGTTTAATTTACTATTGACTTAGTTCCTGATGCTAATCCAATTTCAAAACCCCCTTATTGAATGACTCAAATTGAACTTTTAGAGTTAAAGAATCAATTGCATGAGTTATTAGATAAAGGTTTCATTCAACCTAGCACATCACCATAGGGTTCTCCTGTCTTTTTCGTTAAAAAGAAAGATGGTTCAATGAGATTTTTCATTGATTATAGAGAATTTAATAACATCACTATTGAGAACAAGTATCTTTTTCCTCATATCGATGATTTGTTTCATCAGCTCCAGGGAGCTCAGTATTTTTTGAAGATTGATTTGAGGTCAGGGTACCATCAGTTGAAAGTAAAGGAAGCAGACATTTCGAAGACCGCATTTTGTACTAGATATGGCCATTATGAATTTGTAGTTATGCCTTTTGGGTTAACCAATGCACCTGTTTTATTCATGGATCTTATGAATAAAATTTTCTGTGAGTTTTTGGATAAGTTTGTGGTTGTGTTTATTGATGATATTTTGGTTTATTCCAAAAGTAAAGAGGAACATAAAAGTCATTTAAGGGTTTTCTTTCAAGCCCTAAAAGAAAAGAAATTGTTTGGGAAATTCAGTAAGTGTGAGTTTTGGTTACAAAAAAATTCATTCCTTGGTCACATTGTTTCCAAAAATAGCATAACTATTGATCCTGATAAAGAAAAAGTTGTTAAAGAATGTCCAAGACCCACAAATATAACTGAGATCCGTAGTTTTCTTGGTTTGGTAGGTTATTACCGGAGGTTTGTTGAAAATTTTTCACATTTATCTAGCCCACTAACTAAATTAACTCAAAAAGGTGTTAAGTTCACCTGGACAAAAGAATGTGATGATTGTTTTTCAGGAATTGAAAAGAATATTGGTGAATGCTCTAGTTTTGGCACTGCCTTCCAGAAATGGTGAGTTTGTTATCTACAATTATGATTTATTAAAAGGACTTGGTTGTATCCTAATGCAAAATGATCAGGTAGTTGCTTATGCTTCATGTCAGTTGAAACCTCATGAGTTAAATTACCCTACATGTGATTTGGAATTGGTTGCTTTTGTTTTTGCTTTAAAAATTTGGAGGCATCATTTGTATGGAGTAAAATGTGAAATATATACTGACCACAAAAGTTTGTAGTATATATTCACTCATAAGAAATTACACATGAGACAGAGGAGATGGTTGGAATTAATCAAGGATTATGATTGCACGATCCATTACCATTTGGGAAAAGAAAATAAAGTGGCTAATGCTTTGAGTCAGAAAAGTAATGCTTCATTAACCATGCTACATTTAGAATGAGATCCTTTGGTTTTTTATTTGATGAACTTTGGCATAGAAGTTGTTGGTGCAGGAAATTCCTCTATTTTGTTTCAGGTGTCAGTGAAATCATCTCTATTAGACAGAATTAAGCAAGCGCAGAAGGAAGACTGAGTTGTTGAAAAAGGTAGAGTTGGTTCAGAAGGGTAATTTGCCTGATTTTAACGTTGATAATGATTGTGTTTTGAGGTTTGGGAAGAGATTATGTGTGTCTTGTGATTCAAAGTTGAAGAATGAGTTATTATGTGAAGCTCATAGTTCTCCGTTTTCAGTTCATCCTGGCAGTACTAAGATGTACAGAGATCTTCGGGAGTATTACTGGTGGGATGGAATAAAAATAGATATTGCTGATTTTACTGTAAAGTGTTTGAATTGTCAACAAGTTAAAGCAGAGCGGCAGTTACCAAAAGGGATGCTTCAGTCTTTACCAGTGCCAGAGTGGAAATGGGAAAATATATCCATGGACTTTGTTGTGGGATTACCAAAAACATCTCGAGGTAATAATGTAATCTGGGTTATTGTTGATCGATTGACTAAATATGATCATTTCCTTCCTATTCGAGATATTTTGTCTCTAGATCAACTTTCTCGGTTGTATGTTAAAGAGATACTCAGGTTTCATAGAGTTCCCCTCTCCATTGTATCTGATCGTGATCTCAGGTTTAATTCTAACTTTTGGAAAGGCCTTCAGAAGTTGTTGGGTACTTAATTAAATTTTAATACAACTTTTCATCCTCAATCAGATGGGCAGTCAGAATGAACAATTCAGACATTGGAGGATATGCTACGTGCTTATTCACTGGATTACCAGGGAAGTTGGGTCCAACATCTTTCTTTGGTTAAAGTTTCATATAATAACTGTTTTCATTCCAGTATACAGATGGCTCTGTTTGAGGCATTATATGGAAATCGGTGTCGAACTCCAACTTTTTGGGATGAAGTATGTGAAAGGAAGTTGATGGGATCAGAATTGGTGGAAGAGATGATAGAAAAGGTTCAGTTGATTCAGAAGCACATGAGAACAGCTCAGAGCAGGCAGAAAAGTTATGTAGATAACAGGAGGAAGGATCTTTCTTTTGAGGTAGGTGATCATGTCTTTCTCAAAGTTTCTCTATGGAAATGTGTAAGGCGTTTTGGTAAGAAGGGAAAGTTGAGTCTCAGGTTCATTAGACATTATGAAATCCTAGAGAAAGTTGGATCAGTTGCCTACAGAGTGGCTTTACCTCCAAGTTTATCCCAGGTACACAATATTTTTCATGTTTCAATGTTGAGAAAATATATGTCGGATCCATCTCATATTTTGAGCCTAGAGGTAGTTCAATTGGAAGAGAATCTCTCTTGTGAGGAACAACAAGTCCAGATTCTTGACTGAAAAGAGAAAGTGTTGTGGAATAAGGTAATTCATCAGGTAAAGGTTTTGTGGAAAAACTATATGGTTGAAGAGGCAATGTGGGAATCTGAAAATGCTATGAGGGATAAATACCCCCACTTGTTTGATAAGTGAATAAAAATTGTGAGGACACAATTTCCAAAAGGGGGGAATGATTTAACATCCCAAGTAAATAAAGAATAATACATTTTCATATTTATTAATATTTGTGAATTAAATATTAATTTTACTTTAAAGGGGATGCTAGGTTCGATGGCATACCTGATACGCAACAACAGGTTTCTTTGAAATATTATGTTGCACACAATGCTGAGTCATACTGAAAAATAATAATATAATATTATTTTAAATGGTAGTTAACGCCTAATCCTTGTATTGGAGGGAATGAATAGAACTAACTACAATATGATTATATATGTTTGTTAAATGTTTTTACATTTATCCAACAAAATTTATAGGCTTAAAATGTGAATGAATCAAATTTTAAGCACAAATAGTCTAATATTCTTTAAAATGTCGATTTACCGTCTTTTGATGGCGAACCATTTTTAAATCTAATTTTTGTCACTTTTATATATTCTATTTGACAAAATAAAATTCTTCTTTAGAATCGGAACATCAAAATTTACTTTTGGTAAATTTTTGCTATTTTTCTGATAAAATTCATTTTTTAATGAATAGTGAAAATACTATATTTTAATTCAAAACTGCCTTTTAATCGAATTTATTTATATGGTTAGATTATCTTTTTAATTGGTTTTAAAGTGTAATTAGATTATATTTTTACCATTTAATCCAATTTTGGTCATTAGAAGTAATTTCACTTTGAAATTGGACATAAACAAGTGTCAATCTTTTGATAGATGTTATTTCTTAAAAACACATTTTTGTTTTGACAACGGGAATTAATTTTAAATTAATTAATGCAACTTCTATGTTATGAATTTGGTAAAATAAACATCATTTTAGAATTCGGAATATCAAATATAGCTTAGAATGAATTTTTGGTATATTTTTGAAAGCCTCCAATTTTTGATGAACAGTTAAAACACTGAGTAGTGGTTAAAAAACCAACTTTTTCATTTAAATAAAATTTTACCGCTTCTCTGAATTGAATTTTGAAAATCCGACATACATAGTTGTTATCATTAAGTAAAATGTGGTTCAATAAGACGAAAATATTTTTTGGTGAATAGTAACATTTGACTTTTATTTACCGCGGTTAAAGATAAATAGGGTAATTCAAGGTAAAAATAATATTATAATAATATAAAATTACCTTAACACTTGTCCTAACCTTATTAGATGAGTCATGGCCGACCAATATAGTCCTTGGGTGAGATTTTTGGCCTTTCAAATCCATTTGGGTAAGATAATGACATTAATAACTTTTTATTTAAAGTAAAAATAAAAATATCATAAACATGTATTGTTTTGCTAAAACAATTTTAATGTGGGGATATATAATTGATATATTTGACTATAACTATTCATTAGAAAGCTAAAAAGATTTCCTACATCATGGTATTTTATTTATAATTTTTAGATATCAAATAAATAAAATTATTTATGACATAATAATGATGCAGTGTTTACCTCATTAATGAATGATTTAAAAAAATAAGATTATAAAAATTAAAACAATATCCAAAAACTGTCAAATTCTTATTGGATGATTTTATTTCGAACAAGAGTCATCTTATCTTCAACTTTAATAAGTTTTGGACTTTTAGAAACTAAAAATCATCATATAATATGTTGGGAAAAAATCCCTCAAGGTAACATTGAAGTATTTTTGGGTTTATTGTGTTTGTTGACAAAGCAGGTTTCCATGGAGAATTGTCGAGTTCCCAAGAAGTTGTTGACAATCCTTGTTGACAAAGAACGATGACAAAGGAAAGGACGATATAGAGGCGGTACAAAAAGAGCAGTACAAGGTGGCGTCGTTTCCCAGTGTTTGCCAAATTTTTGGGGTCCAAAATTTGGAGTTTGGTGAGCATCGCGAAAATAGGATTTCCATGGAGAGAATAATTTAATATGGAAAAGGCATGAATTTCGCGAAGATGGGATGTATGGATTGGATTTCGCAAAGACCAGAAAAATGGAGGTGGTGATGCTTCGCGATTACATCAAGCTTCGCGAACGGCAGAGGCTGAAGCGCATCGCGGCGGAGAAGGGCTTTGCGAGGGAGCTTCGCGGCGAAGTCGCGAAGGTATGTTGACGGTGATTCTTCGTGACTACGTCAAGCTTCGTGAACGACAAATTGTCGTGGTGCTTCACGATTTGGACAGAATTCTGGCGGAATCTTTGGAGCTTCGCGATTTGAGATGACATGGCGTTGACTTCGCGCGAAAGGGACGAGGGTCGGTGGAATCGCCTATAAATAGAGGCCGACCCCCTCAAGAGAAGTAGAAATATTTTTCAGAGAAGATCATTTTCTCTCGTTTTGCGAAGGTAGTTCACGGAGCCAGTGAGCTTCACGAAAGAACAGCTTTGCGGCGGCTATTGTAGCTTCGCGAAAGTTGTGTGCTCCGCGTTGGCTCAGTGAGCTTCACGAGAGAAGTTGCTTTGCAACGAGTTGAGCTTCGCGGGAGTTCTTCGCGAGAGAGCTTCGCGAGAGAGCTTCGTGAAAAGGTAGGAGCTTCGCGAAGGCTTGTTTGAGCTTCGCGAAATTGGGAGCCTAGCGAAGTTGAGTGCTTTGCGAAGGTCTTTCCAAAGGTAGTTTGCCCAGTGGATAGTGGCAAAGGGGTATTCATCTATGAGTGAAAGTTAAACTTCAACAGAGCATCTATATAAAGAGAAAGATGCATTCCTTAATGGAAATGAAAA
This sequence comes from Viscum album, assembly GCA_963277665.1. Classification (NCBI taxonomy): domain Eukaryota; kingdom Viridiplantae; phylum Streptophyta; class Magnoliopsida; order Santalales; family Viscaceae; genus Viscum; species Viscum album. The sequence goes on from OY728123.1 coordinate 353,464,668, forward strand.
GACCTATAGGTCTATAAACTGTGAGTGGATTCCCTTCACAGAGCAGTGAGATTAAGAAGAGGAAGTAGGTGATCCTCTCCACCGGCAGTGAGCCAGAGAGAGAGAAGCAGGGAGTGGCCCTTAGGAAAGCAGTGAGCTGACCCTAAACTTTGTAAAGGCAGTGAGCCTGGGCATAGAAGTGATCTAGCCCAAACTTTGTATCCACATCTAGTGAAGATTAGTGGAATTTGGTACGACCGGCAACCTGTCGGCGTATACTCCTTGGACGTAGCCCAGTGAGGGTGAACCAAGTAAAAATCTCTGCGTCTGCCTGCTAATTTGCCTGCATTGCATTTAAATCATCATCGTCAGATAAAGGAGAAAGTAAGTGATCATAACATACACACAAGTGAAAACAAAGTGACCCTTGTAACAAAGAGGTCAAGATCCAGCGGGGCAGGAAGAACTTTGAAAAAGAATATCCATACCCTGATTCACCCCCCCCCCTCAGGGTATATAGGCCCCTATTGGTCTTAACAATTGGTATCAGAGGGATAGGTTGCTTTTATCAGATTTGTTTGCTTAGACATTGTGTAGTTGATTTGTGTTGATAAATCTGTCTTCTATTATCTCGGTGTGTCATGGCAAAGGGAAAAACATCAAAGAAGAATCAGAAGTCATGTGGTATTCCTCAGTGCGGAAGTGTTTATGGAAGAAGTGTGATTCAACTAAAGGAATCAAACAACTTGATGAAGGAAGGCTTGGATGAATCAGATAGAAAAAAGATAGATTCACTCAATAATGATGTTGGAACGAGTGAAGTACTTAAAATTCAAAGTTATGCTGAAACCACTGATGATGAAGAAGTTTCAAGGAGGACACTAGTTGATGTCATTAACATGACAAAGGAAATGGACCGGAAATCGGATAAAGAAGTCAAATCTAAAGAAATCCGGATCAAAGTGTTGGAGATTGAGGTCAACAAGCTAAGAGGCTTAAATCAAAGGCTTATTGATATAGTTACTGACCTAACAGAGAAGAATAATTCACATGCTTAAGAACTACAGAAGATGGCTAAAATGAAAGGAAAACAAAAGGCTGATGATTATGAAGAGAGTCAAGAGTCAGATGAAGTGCAGAATCTGAAATCTAAAAATGATGATCTTGTGACACAACTTTCTGAACTATTTCAGAAGAATCAAAGGCTACAAAAAGATAATGCATGTTGCTCAGAATCTGTTGTTCAAGAAAAATTGAAGGTAAAGGAGCAAAGTGAAGTGGTGGAAAATATTACACGAGAATTGGAAGTTGAGATGAGTAGAGGAAAGTATCTCAAGAGAGAACTTGATGTCCAACTTGAATCAAGGGAGACGAAGATTCAAAAGTTGGAAGAGGAGCTAGAATCATTAAAGAAGGAAGTGGAGAAATCCAATTCTAAAAGAATGCCAAAAATGAAGGATGCCTTACACTTTCTATTTGATCATCCTTCGACAAGTGATGATAAAATGAAGAACAGATATGCCATTTCTGAAGAGAAACAACAGAATATTTTCTCAGCTCAAAGACCAGCAAGTTTCGGAAAAGCTGGTATCGGATTTGATGAATCCCCTCCCGTGCAAGATAGAAAGAGAGCTGTGAACAGTTCCAGATGTGAAAGAAATCCTATAGGTGTTGGAGATAGGCCTAAAAGGAAAGTTACAAAAAGTAGTGATGACATGTGCTATTTCTGTGGGATTCATGGCCACACATCAAGCTTCTGTTCAGAGGCTCTGGAATACATTTCAGGCTGTGAAAACAGAGACATTACTAAATCTGAGAATACGAAGAAGCATCCTGATAAATCAGAGAGAAGAGTTTCTCAGAGGAGAACATTCATCAGATGCTATTACTGTGGAAGGATGGGACACATCATGCGTATGTGACAGGAAGCTCAGGAGATCGATGCCAGAAGAAGAAAACAAGTTGCATCAACATCTCAGCAGAGAAGTGATGAAATGAGGTATGCCTTTAATATAAAATGTTTCATATGTTCTGATCATGGGCATTTGGCTAGACAGTGCAGCAAGAAGAATGCAAGGAAGGAAAAAGACCCGAGAAAGAGATTACCAACTCCTGTGGTACATAATGAGAAATTATACACTGGGAGACAAAGTGGTAAGGTGAAAAATAGGCTTAGAGCCTCAGGGGAATCACATGGAGCTGAATGAAAGGTGTATCAATCACCTCTTCTTTCACACTCGCAACATATCTCTCAGAGGGAACATGAAAAAATCTGGAAGAAAAAGGGTGGAGATGCTACAGTTGTGAGAAAGAAGAATGAACATTCAATGGAAGACTCACCACCGGTGAAAAGGAGTGTGGTGACTCAGATATCTGATAAAAGAAAGATGAACAAAGAATGTGATGAAAAATTTGCAGGACGTGTTCCACAGCGAAAACTGGAAGAAGATGCAAGATCCTTGCAATGGTGGAAGAAGCAAGGGAAGATGGAAAGAAAAGATATTCCTGCTCCGAGAAATAATCAAGGAAAATGGAATTTTGGTAGAACCTCAAAGAAGGAAATGTGTACTAGTGGGTTTATACCCCAAGCGGTGAGAAAGGCCAAGACTACCAAATCTACGTATCAGAAAAAGGCTCAAAATGTGGGCAATGAATGCCTAGTCATATGGCCAGAACAATTGAAGTTGTCTAGGCAGCTGAAGGAAGCAAGAAAGGAGTGTGATGCCCTCCAAGAAAAAATCAAAGGGTTGACCCGTCAGGATCAACCACTATCTTCGTTTTGAGGATTCGAGAAAATCCCCTCTCCCTATGTATATAAATTCTATTAACTGATGATCCGTGTGTTTCAGGTTTTAGGGAGATACAATCCAAGGGGAAGTGGCATCTAAGGATGCGAAGTGGAGAAATGATATTCTCTAGAGTTTCAATTGATTCAAATCAGGTACTAGAGTTGAAGAAGAAAGGGAGCAACAGAGCACAATAGGAAGTGATTGTGTTATTAACTTTATCTCTTGTTTCCTACACCGAGTTTCAACTCAGTAGGCTTAGAGATTTTGTTAATGGCTCGATGCTGAGTGCCAGATTAGTATAAATGGTGCATGTGGAAAAGAATGGTTATGGGTCTCTACCGTTGGGCCTAACAGATAGAAGTGTTGTGTAACACAGGGGGAGTATTCAATAACAAAATCAGATGCAAGAGCCATCAATGCAATAATTGGATGACTCGGCTCAGGTGTTTCCTATTGAGGGAAGAAAGAAACACAGGGAGAAGCAGCAATAACAATGTATTTCATGCTTATCTATTTGCTCTAACAATATGGTATCAGCTGACTGTTTTCAGGATACCAAGAAGCTGCAAGAGAAAATCAAAGGCGTCTCAAAAAAAATCTAAGAAAATTAGCTGAAAGAAATGAAGCCACTGAAAAATGAGTCAGTGAACAACTTCCTGATGAAAGTGTTGAGGAAGAAAGCAACTCAGGGAGAGCAGAAGTGGCTGATACTGATTCAGAAGAAGACACTGTAGATGAACAAGAAAGTTTCAAGTTTGTGTCTACAAGGAATCCAAAGTGCTAAGCTGAAATCGATAGACTGAATATCATTGGTGATCAGTCGGATTCAGTTCAGACAAGAAAAATCTAAAGGTGAAAAATGCGTTCATGCTATGAATGAAGAGCTAGATCAAAATTGATAAGAATCAGACGTGGGAGATTGTTTTAAGGACAGAAGATAAAAATTTCATCAAGACTAAATGGGTCTACTAAGAAAAGATGAATGAATATGGCACAGTGATTCGGAACAAAGCATGACTGATGTGCAAAGGAGACTCCCAGATAGAGGGAATAAATGTTGATGAGACATTTGTACCGGTTTCAAGGCTGGAGACAATCAGATTATTTTTGGCCATAGCAGTGCAAAGAAAGTTCAAAGAGAATGAAACTAAAGGCTACATCAGTATTTAAAGAAACTTGGTTTCCAGCGTGGTGGATCTTCTTACAATATCTATCTCAACCACAACAGTAATCAAAGAATGTTGGTACTGGTTTATGTCGATGACATAATTATTGGTGGATCAGATGAAGCAGCAGCTTGAAGATATGGTAGTTGAAGTGAAGTCTCCGATCGGAATCAAGTGCGACAACTCAAGTGCTATAAATCTTAGCAAAAATATCATCCATCACTCAAGGACAAAGCACATTGAGATCAGATATCATTTTATCAAGGAGAAAGTGGAGCAAGGGATTGTGAAGTTGGAGTATGTGCCTACAGAGCTACAGGTTGCAGACATTCTGACAAAGGCCTTACCCAAGGAATATTTTGAGAGGCATCGACTGGCTCTGGGAGTTCAGTCGACTCCCCGAACTTGACAAAGTGTGGATGTGGGACCCCCCCTCTCCCCGAGGTATGATGTGTTTTTCCCTAATGTGATCATATGTGTTCTCTACTATGTTATAGACTACAAAGGAGTGACCTTTGGGTTCGTTGACAAAGGGGGAGACAGTGTGGAGATTTGATAAATCATGAATGATATGGGGAGAAGCTGACCAGTGGAGCATCCAGATAGGGGGAGCAATGAGAAAGGGGGAGACAGTGTGGAGATTTGATAAATCATGAATGATATGGGGAGAAGCTGACCAGTGGAGCATCCAGATAGGGAGAGCAATGAGAAAGGGGGAGATTTTTAAACATGACGATGCTAGAAGTGATCGGTCAAAGCATAGATATCACGACAGCTGAGGATCGTGATAAAAGCAGAACAGTGGTTTTGGAATGGTGTGAGACGGTGTCCAGCTATCACCAATTGGTATCAGTGTGGTTCAACAATTGGTATCAATTTAAGAATTGGTATTAGGTTGGAATCGACAATTGGGGTCTAACATGAAGTGATTCATTGATGAACTTTTCATACTACTCTTGTTTCTCACGCCGAGCATTGCTCATATGGGCTTAGAGTACGTGTTAAGTGAATCCTTGAACGCTATCAAAATCACAAGAGGCGAATGGTGGTAGCGACTGGAAGAAGACTCAGTGAGGTATCAAAGTGCAGAAAATCATTCTGAGCAGAGTTGTGAAGAGTTGTCAACAAACCCAAAGGGAGAGATTGTTGGGAAAAAATCCCTCAAGGTAACATTGAAGTATTTTTGGGTTGATTGTGTTTGTTGAAAAAGCAGGTTTCCATATAGAATTGTCGAGTTCCCAAGAATTTGTTGACAATCCTTGTTGACAAAGAACGATGACAAAGGAAAGGACGATCTGGAGGCGGTACAAAAAGAGCAGTACAAGGTGGTGCCATTTCCCAGTGTTTGCCAAATTTTTGGGGTCCAAAATTTGGAGTTTGGTGAGCATCACGAAAATAGGATTTTTATGGAGAGAATAATTTAATATGGCAAAGGCATGAATTTCGCGAAGATGAGATGTATGGATTGGATTTCGCAAAGACCAGAAAAATGGAGGTGGTGATGCTTCGCGATTACGTCAAGCTTCGTGAATGGTAGAGGCTGAAGCGCATCGCAGCGGAGAAGGGATTTGCGAGGGAGCTTCGCGGAGAAGTCGCGAAGGTATGTTGACGGTGATTCTTCGCGACTACGTCAAGCTTCGCGAACGGCAAATTGCCGTGGTGCTTCGCGATTTGGACAGAATTCCGGCGGAATCTTTGAAACTTCGCGATTTGATATGGCGTGGCGTTGACTTCACGCGGAAGGGACGAGGGTCGATGGAATCGCCTATAAATATAGGCTGACCCCCTCGAGAGAAGTAGAGAGATTTTTCAGAGAAGATCATTTTCTATCGTTTTGCGAAGGTAGTTCGCGGAGCCAGTGTGCTTCGCGAAAGAGGAGCTTCGCGGCGGCTATTGTAGCTCCGTGAAAGTTGTGTGCTCCGCGTTGGCTCAGTGAGCTTCGCGAGAGAAGTTTCTTTGCAACGAGTTGAGCTTCGTGGGAGTTCTTCGCGAGAGAGTTTTGCGAGAGAGCTTCGCGAAAAGGCAGGAGCTTCGCGAAGGCTTGTTTGAGCTTCGCGAAATTGAGAGCCTAGCGAAGTTGAGTGCTTTGCGAAGGTCTTTCCAAAGGTAGTTTGCCCAGTGGATAGTGGCAAAGGGGTATTCATCTACGGGTGAAAGTTGAACTTCAACAGAGCATCTATATAAAGAGAAAGATGCATTCCTTAATGGAAATGAAAAGATCTACAGGTTTATAAACTGTGAGTGGATTCCCTTCACAGAGCAGTGAGCTTAGGAAGAGGAAGTAGGTGATCCTCTCCACCGCCAGTGAGCCAGAGAGAGAGAAACAGGGAGTGACCCTTGGGAAAACAGTGAGCTGACCCTAAACTTTGTAAAGGCAGTGAGCCTGGGCATAGAAGTGATCTAGCCCGAACTTTGTATCCACATCTAGTGAAGATTAGTGGAATTTGGTACGACCGGAAACCTGTCGGCGTATGCTCCTTGGACGTAGCCCAGTGAGGGTGAACCAAGTAAAAATCTCTACGTCTGCCTACTAATTTTTCTGCATTGCATTTAAAGCATCATCATCAGATAAAGGAGAAAGTAAGTGATCATAACATACACACAAGTGCAAACAAAGTGACCCTTGTAACAAAGAGGTCAAGATCCAGCGGGGCAGGAAGAACTTTGAAAAAGAATATTCATACCCTGATTCACCCCCCCCCCCTCTCAGGGTATATAGGCCCCTATTGGTCTTAACATAATAAAATAATATTTTTAAACTTTCCTAAAGAGCTCCTCCTCTCCCATATAAAAAGCTCGCACCTCTAACCCATTACTCACACCTCTCAAGCCCCTTGGCTCATCCAACCTCTGCCCAAATAAGATCTCAAGATCCCTCTCTTCTATCTAGAAGTTTTACCTTATGAAGAAGGCACTTCAAGAAATCCTTTTGGTTCAAACCAAATGGAGTTATCCGATTTAAAGTTAACATCTTCTCTTAAGTTCTTTTTATTTTATTTTACTTATCCAGCCCCCTAAACTCTTTTTATTACTTTATTTTATAACAACACCAGTATCCTCAATATCCTATGTTGTTGTTATGATAAGGATTCAAACTACACTTACACACACCTCCGTCTAATGCGTAAAGAACATACTGTTTCTGTGGATGTTGAACTATTGCATCACGAAACAATTATTGTTCAATCTTCTCCTACCACCTATTATGGTGGCCATTATGATGGAACTGTATTTATATGTGATATATATTATATTTATATTATATTTATACTTCTATATTTTTCATTTATAGTATGCCTTTATGGTTTCCATAAAGGGTAAATACTATAATTTCATTTGAGGAAGTGCGGACTACTGCCCCCTCAAAGTGATATAACTCGTTAATGTCATATGTGGAACGTATAAAGGATGGAGTTAATGAAATTATATATGATATTATACTGGAATTATAATATATCTATTTATCATTAAGTTTTCATTCCATTAAATATGAAATAAAAATGAAAGTAGCGTTCATGCATACGTACGGTTTACCGTCTCCATGAACGGTGCATTTCATTTCTTATCTCTAAATGTTATGTAATATTATAAATACATATATATACTGAATATATATAATATATATGATATCTAAATCATTAATATCCTTCCAAAGATAATGGACTTTTGACCACGTGGACAACTTGTAAATATAAGAAGTTCATTTTTGACTCAAGTACCAAATATCGACAAAACGACCGTTATTAACTTAAATGATTATATAATGTTTATAACATGATAGTAAGTGATATAAAAAGAATAATAAACTTAAAAAGGGTTCTTAAGCAAGTAGAAATTAACTTTAGTTTATTATTTAGGAGATTAAAGAACGAACGAGTCAAGTCGGACACGAGGTAAGGGACTTCGTCTCAATCTTCTTTCGTTGAGGCATATTTTGTTTTATACACGACTTTCTTTTATACGGTGTATAAATGCCTTTGAATTTTCTTTTCATTCAAAGGGAATCTTTTTCTATGAGGTGATTTACTAAACGACAAAAAAAATGTTTCTTTTTAACGTAAGTGGTGACAACGACCTTTTCCTCCGCCGCGAGTATTATTTGATCTTTGGCTTCCTTAACAAGTCGTGATGTTTTTAAAAGGAAAATAAATACTATATACACTTTTACGTATTTTGGTATTAAAAATGGATTTGATAATGGATTTGTTATGTTAATATATTTAAATGATATATTGTGATTGAAATTGGAAATGTTATCTTTCCTTTATATTTGTTTTATGTGTTATGAATACGTTATGGTTCTTGGGCATTGTTTACGTATACGGGTGGTTCCGTGATAAACCTAGAGCGGGTGAGCTCGAGATAGCTCTCCAATGCATTGAGTAACGTGACAGAGGTAAACGTGAATGTTTCTCCTAAGAGATTTAGGGAATAGGCTGTGATGGGTATTCCAAAATGTAACTCCCTACGTAGTTGTGAAAGCTACAACGTAAGTATGTTATGGATGCCACAAGTAACCTTTATGATTGGTTATTACAATGTTTTATTCATAAATCTTATGATTTCATGAGGTATGTTAAAGAGCATGTGTTATGTATATATTAATGAACTAATGTTTTCTTTCTTTGTTTTATAACCCTTATTGAGCTTTTTATGCTCATCCCAAATTTTGAAATGTTTTTAACATGACTTAAAGATGAATAGGGTCAAGGATGAGATCAAGGAAAAGTCATGTTGTCTAAAACATGGAACTAAACATGACTCTTTTTTTAAGAGTTTTTATTTTATGAAAAAAATGGAAACTGAGTAGAAGTGTCTACTTTGTAATTTTTGAGATGTAATGTAATAGTTATGGCATAATTCTCTAAAACTCTAAACCTGAAAAGATCTTCAATGTGAATTATTCATTTAATTCAAGATTATGTAATGTTTTAAGGCTGAATCCTTATATTTCTTAAATCATGCATGTATTGTATACAGTTCAGTTGTTTATATATACACACTACTAGTGTTGCTGGTTATTTTATGCATTAGAGATATTTGTATGTTGCAGATTGATATAACCTAAGGCCTCCCATATTGTATGATATTTTTTTTTAAGAAAGAGAATTCTCATGTGTGGCCTTTTCGAACCCTCCACACAAGGGAACCCCCCCCCCCCCACCCCATGAAGAGGTCACTCCAGAGAGAGTCTCAGCCGGGAAAGAGTCGTTGCCAGCCGAGATGGAAGAGCGTCTCAGAGGGTGACAACCCGGCGACGATGGTTCGTCAAGCAATTCATCAGCACGGGTGAGTTGCGCCTCATTTTGCCCACGCAGTCAGAAACCGGGTGACCCGGCAAAGCGAGTGGATCCCGGGGGAGAGGTTCGCCCCTAAAGCGGACTTCCAGGATTCGAGTCCTGAACCTCCCAAAGAACGGCGTTGTTGTACCCCTCTCCTTTACCACTACGTCACCGTCGAAGCGGCACCCATATTGTATGATATGTGTACTCGGTGCTAGTCACTAGCTTCTTGTCTATTTGAGGTGGGCTTAGGGTGACATGCTCAGCTTATTGTCAGCCCTGGTGGGTTAGGTCATGTCGGGTGACAAGTTTGCAAGGGTATTTTTCCCATGCGAGAGATGTTATTCTGATCGCATGTTGTCTCTGAAACGTGGTGCCCAATGTGTATAGTGGAGCCTGGTTCTGTGGAGCTCTCAGTTTTCCAATGGAGTCGTGTTAAAAACGTTTAGGCACTTTTCTTTCTTGAAAGGTAAATTGTCCCTTAACAAATTTCTTATGTTATGGATGTTCTAGCCCATTGGATCTCATGTTCACTAGCATGGTTTTTATGGATGAGGTGAAATGAATTTTGTTTTCAACAAAAACTAATCCCAAATGAAGCTTGGGTTTGCTGGGTGGATGATATCACTGAGATTTGGAGAAGGTGGTGAGGGTTTACAACTTAGTTCAATTTTTTGCATTGAACCTAGGTTGGAGGATGAATGTCATGAAAGTTGCTCTGCATGTGCGTCATGCACAAGGGTGGTCCATATTAGAAAGATTAAAGGAATTCTTGATTTCCAATATATATATATATATATATATATCATCATTTAATGATTGTTCCCACCCAATGTTAATTAATTATTTACTCATTTAATTAAATATATTTATTTCAATATATAGAAAAATAGCATTTATTTACAAAACGATTTTTTTGTACTTTCTATCCACTTCGTTGAAACTTGCATTCACGTTTAAAGATTTAATTGTTTCTAAAATATATATTTATATATGTAATTAAATTTAACGAATATTATCATATGATTATGTACATATTATAAAATAAAAAATTGATGCCCTAAAATTGATATATATTAATGACATGTGATAATAATGATAAACTAAAATTAAAAAAAAAAATTGTATTATCACTTAATCTATTTTAATTTTATATTAATAAATTTAAATAAAATAATTATAATAATAATAATTATTATTATTATTATTATTATTATTATTTGTTTATTTTTTCTAACTACTAAAAAATATTAAAACAATAAAAATTTTATGATAATTACTGTACAATTAGTGCAGAGTTTTTATTTATTTTAAATTTTTAATATTAAATAATGGTATTAATTTTAATTCAATTTAATAATGAATCTTGTTAAATATTAAAAAAATGTTTACTTTGACGAATTAATGGGTTATTGATGTTTGTTGTTTTTATTACCCAGTTGGAGCCTACCAATGATCAGGCGGCCGTACAATAATATAGGCCACGTGACATATTACTGTCCGGGGTGTTGGCTGGCACTGTTCAAACCCGACAAAAAAACGGGCAATTATTTTTTTTTTCTTTTTTCTTTTCATCAGTATTGATGTTTCACTGCTTATAAAATTCATCTCAATTAATGAAATCGAGTCTCAAAATATATTCTTAAAATTATAAATTAAAGTTTGTACTGGATTTATTCATTATTAAATGTGTATTATCAAACATAACCTAAAGTAAGGTAATTAAACGTCCCAATTTAGTAATTTTCATGGGATTTTCACTAATCTTATTATGTATTAAATGGATATTGAATGGTATTGATATGTTGATATTTCTGATTAATTATGGTTGGGGATTGAAAATTATGAATTATAAATTATTATATAGTTATTTCTGATTAGTAAAAAAGAGTCCTTGATGGAAATTCTTATAATGTTTTTTTTTTCAAATCTTTGTCTTTTTGTTCTTATTGTGAAAATTTTTATAAAATTGATTTTGGAAATTGAAATTTAATTTCATTTTTTTTTTTTGAAAATTTGTTGGAAATAGAAATAAGAATAGAATCAAGCACATCATAGAGGCGTTAACGGGGTGGGCCGGGTCGGCTCACGGGGCAGATCATACGAGTTGCAAATTTTATTGAGTGGACCGATCCGGTTCACAAAGAATGAAGGGTTAAAAAATAAAGGTATGACCCTATCCATATTGAACACATGAACTGATGAGTCACCTCACGATCTCAAATAAAATAATATATAATAATATTTTTTTGTTAGGTGAACCGTGATGAAAAGGAACGAGAAATGAGGATTGTTTGAAATTGAAATAAAATATTTAGTTTTAAATTAGCAATAACAAACATCACCACAACAAACCTTTAAAAAAATTATATCTTTGGTGGTACATGTATGGTTGTATTAGATGAGTACAAAATTGAACTATTTTTTAGCACGCCATCTTAATTGATTTTATAATATTATTTTATTTTATTTTCAATAGTAAATTTTTGATATCCTGCTTATAATTGCGGGGGGAATGAGATCCGTGAACACCAGACTGACTAGTCCGCGCGGTATTTCGGGTTTTTTCAAGGGTGTAATATTGGGAGATGGGGCCAAAATATTATATGCCACGTGTAGGGACGGCCCTCTCCCAAAAGGCCGGGAGGCTGTTCTCTCAGTATTTGTGGCACCACGTGCTTGCGTCCCCATTTCGGAACGCCACACCTCACACGTGATTTTGTACGGCGGGTGTTATTTTATTTTATTTACATTTTTGTTATTACCATCACTTTTAAATTTATAAAATTTTGTTTATATTATATTGGTGGTGGGATGGTAAGGGTTTGGGGGGTGAGGGGCAGGTACGGTCATATAACTCTCCACTCCACCCCCACGATCGCGGTCCGTATTCGTCCACGTCACCCACCCGATCACACAGCCCCATCCCACGGCGGGCATTCGTTTAAACACATGCACGTAATGATTTTATTTCTATTTTTCAGAATTTGCATATTATTGTTGTTTTCGTGAGAATCCATAATATAAGAAAATGAGAAAAAATTGTTAAATTTAGTTTAATTTCATTTTAAATGCGTTGTCAAATCACTATAAAAAAATTGTATGTTAGTACTGGTTTTCAGTGGAGGTTTTGCATGATCCGCTATAATATATTTTACCAGGTAATTTAGGGACCGTTTTACTAAAACCGCCGCTAATATAATCAACTCGCAACCGTCTAGAACCCTCACTGATTTTCTTTTTTTAGTTTGTAATAAATCAAGATAAAATTTAGCAACGGTTTTACCAAAAACCACCACTAAAATAGTATTTAGTCACAGTTTTGGCAAAAACACACCTAAATATGTAACTTGATATATTAAAGGATAAAAAAATTTGCGGGCGGTCTAAACCACCGCTAACTGTAACGTCCTACTGCCCCAAATCACTCGACAATGTTCAGACCGGTGAAGTAATGTGACCTAAGTCACACCTCCTAGTATACCATAAGATGACAACTAGCCACCAAACAGGGCGTGCGAGTATAACTCAGTAGGACACCACCAACACGGTCACATACATAACCAGTAAATATAATGTATACATGTGATATGCTCAAAATATAAATAAAACAGTCACAGAAACATAAACAAATAATCACTGTCAATCCACATATTCTACCCTGAAATCTACGATCAACTCAAACCAACTTTGTCCAATAAAAAAAAGTCTCGGAGCATTTCATACAACCATGCCAACTAATATCAAGCCCACTGTCGATTCTCAGGAAAAAAACCCAAGACAATCCAGTAGCATCAAACGTCATCACCGTTCCCTACAAAGCAATGTAAGGTGATCCAATAGCATCAGACGTCATCACTGGTCCCTATGAGACAGTCCAAGGCAATCCAATAACATCACGCATCATCGTTGATCCCTAGGAGGCAATCCTAGGTGATCCATGGTCATCAGGTTCCAAGCCAATCCATTGGAGGTAATCATAGTTGATTTATAGTCATCACACATCATCGTCGATCCATAGGAGGCAATCCTAGGTGATCCAATAACATCAGGCGTCATCGTCGATCCCTGGGAGGCAATCCCAACACTACTACATATACTACTTTTAAAAGTGCTAAAAATTGGTTTTGATAACGCTAAAAAAGCGCAGTTAATCTAAGTGCCATCAAAAACCGACTTTTATCATCACTTTTTTTATCGCTGATAAAGACACCATTTATCAGCGCTAAAAAAATGCTGATAAAGCCTCCTTTTATCATCGCTAAAAGAACACTGATAAAGACCTTATTTATTAGCATTAAAAAACAATGTTAAAGTCTCCTTTTATCAACATTTTTTTAGCATTAATAAGATTTAATATATATGGCGCTCCCCACCCCTATCGTCAACGCTCCCCCTCCTTGTCAACACTTCCCCATCTTTGTCAACGCTTTTCCATTGCTCAGCCTCCAATTCACTTGCACACGCGCTCCTGGATTCGATCCTTGAACCTCCCTTTTGTAATTTGAACGACTTTACCACTTCAGCAAAATTGTTTTATTCTATCTTTTCATATATATATCACTACTAGAAATACTCCTAAGTGGTCGCTAATGCTCTCTACAGACTGCCAATGGCTGCAGCAGTTGGCCCGATGGTGAAGGTCTTTAGTGATCACCATTGGCGGCCGCTATAGCTCCTCTACTGCGCGGCCATTTGACGGCCACTATTGGTTCACATAATGCGACCGCTAAAGGCGGTCACTATAGGTCATGAAAATTCGAACTTTCAGTGACCGCTTATAGCGGTTGCTGTAGCTAAAAAAGATAGCTATTAGCGGCCGCTTATGGCGGTCGCTATAGGTAAGAAAACATAACTATTAGCGACCGCCATAGGGGTCCCTAACCTGGATTTTTTTTTTAAATTTCAATTTGGCTTCCCAAAACAACATAAATCCAAATATCAAAAAAAAAGGCCCAAACAACATAAACAACAATTATCCTAAAAAACAATAAATGAGAACCATACTGCCTCACATTTCCAGTAATCCAAACAGCTCCAATCCATTTCAATCATCTGTTTCAATAAACCTACAATAAGATACAAAAGAAACAACTAAACAAAGCAAATACAAATTAGTCATATTTATTCAGTTAGTATATGTATGTGTGTGTGTGTGTATAGGATAATCAAAACAGTTTATATTTTATTACTTACAAAAATGAGTCAAAAGCTAATATCAAATATCTTTTTACACCACTTATAGTGAAACAATGACTTTTAAAAGTAAATCAAGTTACTGTATACCAATCAATCCGAGCAATTCAGGTATTCGATCAATGTATCGATGCTTTCTGCAAATTATAAATGACTTAAATATCGTTGTCCTGAGATTTCATGTCAATCGGTACTCGTTTGGTCGGTTTTGACCCATATACACATGATTTGCTCATTATCACAACAATGATAATAGTTGTGAAAATGAACTTTTAATTGTACCGATCAATCCACGCATCGGATTGACGCGCGATTAATTTCAATACACCACAAATGCTTTGAGGAATGTTTTCCTACCTTTGCACGTCAAATAGAAGTCGTTTTCGCGTTTTGACCCCTTCACAAGAAATGTGTCGTTTTAATAACACTAAGCAACGTTACTTATTGTTTTTAATCATTCCGAGCGACACGAGCATCTGATTGATGCGGCGTTGATTCCTACATATCCAAAATGTCCCGATGATTGTTCACCCATGATTTCATGACAACCCAAGGACATTAGGTTGGTATTGACATCTTTTACGTGATTTATCAGTTAACTCCTAATCTGAGGGGCAAACACCACTTTTGATCATACCGAGCAATTCAGGTATCCGATCCACGTACCAATTCTTCCTGCAGAATATAAATGTCTTAAATATCATTATCCTAATATTTCATGTCAATCGGTGCTCGTTTGGTTGGTTTTGACCCGTACACACATGATTTGCTCATTATTACAACAATGATAATAAATGTGAAAATGAAATTTTAATTGTACCGATCAATCCACGCCTCGGATTGACGGGCAGTTGATTTCAATAGACCACAAATGCTTTGAGGAATGTTCTCCTACCTTTGCACGCCAATTAGAAGTCATTTTCACGTTTTGACCCTTTCACGGGAGATGTGTCATTTTAATAACACTAAGCAACGTTACTTATTGTTTTTAATCATATCGGGCGACACAAGCATCTGATTGATGCGGCGTTGATTCCTACATATCCAAAATGTCCCGATGACTGTTCTCTCATGATTTCATGACAACCCAAGGGCATTAGGTTGGTATTGACATCTTTTACGTCATCTATCAGTTAACTCCTAATCCGAGGGGCAAACACCACTTTTGATCATACCGAGCAATTCAGGTATCCGATCCACGTACCAATTCTTCCTGCAGAATATAAATGTCTTAAATATCGTTCTCCTAATATTTAATGTCAATCAGTGCTCGTTTGGTTGGTTTTGACCCCTACACACATGATTTGCTCATTATTACAACAATGATAATAAATGTGAAAATGAAATTTTAATTGTACCGATCAATCCACGCCTCGGATTGACGGGCGGTTGATTTCAATAGACTACAAATGTTTTGAGGAATGTTCTCCTACCTTTTCATGTCAAATAGAAGTCGTTTTTGCGTTTTGACCCCTTCACGGGAGATGTGTCGTTTTAATAACACTAAGCAACGTTACTTATTGTTTTCAATCATTCCGAGCGACACGAGCATCTGATTGATGCGACGTTGAAATCTACATATCCCAAAATGTCCCAATGATTGTTCTCCCATGATTTCATGACAACCCAAGGGCATTAGGTTGGTATTGACATCTTTTACGTGATTTATCAGTTAACTCCTAATCTGAGGGGAAAGCGCCACTTTTGATCATACTGAGCAATTCAGGTATCCGATCCACGTACCAATTCTTCCTGCAGAATATAAATGTCTTAAATATCGTTGTCCTAAGATTTCATGTCAATCGGTGCTCGTTTGATTGGTTTTGACCCATACGCACATGATTTGCTCATTATTACAACAATGATAACAGTTCTAAAAATGAACTTTTAATTGTACCAATCAATCCGTGCATCAGATTGACGCATGGTTGATTTCAATAGACCTGAAATGCTTTGAGGAATGTTCTCCTACCTTTGCACGTCAAATAGAATCCGTTTTCACATTTTGACCCATTTATAGGAGATGTGTCGTTTTAATAACACTAATCAACGTTACTTATTGTTTTTAATCATTTCGAGCGACACAAGCATCTGATTGATGCGACGTTGATTCCTACATATAAAAAATCTATCGATGATTGTTATCTCATGATTTCATGACAACCCAAGGGCATTAGGTTGGTATTGACATATTTTACGTGATTTATCAGTTAACTCCTAATCTGAGGGACAAACACCATTTTTTATCATACCGAGCAATTTAGGTATCCGATCCACGCACCAATTCTTCCCGTAGAATATAAATGTCTTAAATATTGTTCTCCTAATATTTCATGTTAATCGGTGCCCGTTTGGTTGGTTTTGACCCCTACACACATGATTTTCTCATTATTACAACAATGATAATAAACGTGAAAATGAAATTTTAATTGTACCGATCAATCCACGCTTCATATTGACGCGTGGTTGATTTCAATAGACCACAAATGTTCTGAGGAATGTTCTCCTACCTTTGCACATCAATTAGAAGCCGTTTTCACATTTTGAAAAAGGTGGTATAGGAATTAAAAGGTGGTATAGGAATTAAAAATCTTAAAACCTTTAATGAGGCTCTCCAGGCTAAATTTACGTGGTCCCTCATTAATAATAACTCTCATCCCATGAAATTTCTCAGAACTCATTTTCTTGATAAGCTTAAATCTGGTATTTTTCACTACATGTCTTCCTCTATCTGACCCTCGATTAAATCTACTTATTCTTCTATCTTGAAAAATTCTAGATGGATTGTTATTAAAGAATCTACTTTAAATTTTTGGTTTGATAACTGGACTGGTTCCCCTCTTATATCAGAGATGCATAATTCTTTTACTCCCGATCCCACTAACTGCTCCATCAGGGACGTGATCAATTCTTCTAGTTCACATCTTTCAGATTCTATTAAGGAGATTGTCGAGAATTATTACTTCACTTCCAATGATGACTTTCTGGTTTGGGAACCCGCTAAAAATGGCTTGATGGACTCAAAAAATATATTATAATCACCATTTCTCTAATGTTGATGATAATCTCAGTTGGATCACCAACTTCAATAAGGCTTGGATAAAACCTTCTCGTCCTACCCTCATTTGGCGAATTGCTCACCAAAAAGTTCCTACCAATGGTTGTCTATAGTCTTATGGTTTTAATCTTTTCTCTAAATGTAGATTGTGCAACCAACATCGTGAGGACATAAACCACCTCTTTTTATCTTGTGAGACTGCTACTGCTCTTTGGCATTACGTATCTGACCTTTTTGAGTGCAGATGGCTTTTGGATAACTTTATTTTCTCGTAGTTGAAAAGGACGATTGAGCTTCTGAGGTCACAGAAAATTAGAAACCTTTTTCTCACTGCCGTTGTAGAGCTTCTGCATATCCTCTGGTATGGTAGAAATGATTTCATTTTCAACAATATCCCATTTAAACTAAATACAGGTAAAATGAGGATACTTCTTGCTATCAAAGAGGCTTCCATGATCCAAAAAGACCATTGTGACAATTCTATCATTGATCTTGAAACCCTCCGTCGGATTGGAGTGAGTGGAATATATCCAAAACCGAATTACACTATTGAAGTCTTCTGGTAGGCTCCTCCTCCTGGATGGATTAAAGTCAATGTTGACGGAGCCTCAAAAGGAAACCCTGGACCCTCGGGATGCAGAGGTGTTTTCAGAGACCATCTTGATCAGAT
Source organism: Viscum album (assembly GCA_963277665.1). Lineage (NCBI taxonomy): Eukaryota > Viridiplantae > Streptophyta > Magnoliopsida > Santalales > Viscaceae > Viscum > Viscum album. The sequence continues at coordinate 353,482,808 of OY728123.1, forward strand.
TCTCGGATGTTTCTATGGAAGCTGTAGCATTGCTTCTGCTTTGGAGTTTGAAATGTTGGGTATCATTCATGCCATCTATTTTGCAAAACTTTTCAACTGGAGCAACATCTGGATTGAGAGCGACTCTTCTACCATTGTGCAAGACATATGGAAGGGTGTGACTCACCTAGCATGGTCTCTCACCCCCCGATGGATTGACTGCCTCACCTCGCTCAACAGTCTCAACTTCATTGCTACACACACCTTCCGTGAAGCAAACAAGATCGCCGACGGTCTCACCAACATGGGAGTCTCTCATGAGATCACTTGGAGGAACGATCTCCCTCCAGATTTGATTCCTTTTTTTATTAGAGATTCTAGAAAATTTCCCTCATTTTGACTCATGTAATTTTTATGCTCCTTTTTTTGAATAAATTGCAGGGTTCTGGTCATTGACCAGAACTCATCCTTAAAAAAAACTTATTGTTTTTAATCATTCTGGGCAACACGAACATCTGATTGATGCCGCGTTGATTCCTACATATCCAAAATGTCCCGATGATTGTTCTCTCATGATTTCATGACAACCCAAGGGCATTAGGTTGGTATTGACATCTTTTACGTCATTTATTTGTTAACTCTTAATCTGAGGGGCAAACGCCACTTTTGATCATACTGAGCAATTCAGGTATCTGATCCATGTATCGATTCTTCCTGCAGAATATAAATGTCTTAAATATCATTTTCCTCAGATTTCATGTTAATTGGTTCTTGCTTGGTCGGTTTTGACCCCCACACACATGATTTTCTCATTATTACAACAATGATAATAGTTTTGGAAATAAACTTTTAATTATACCGATCAATCCACTCATCGGATTGACGCACAGTTGATTTCAATAGACCACAACTACTTTGAGGAATGTTCTCTTACCTTTGCATGTCAAATAGAAGTCGTTTTCGCATTTTGACCCCTTCACGGGAGATGTGTCATTTTAATAACACTAAGCAACGCTACTTATTGTTTTCAATCATTCCGAGCGACACAAGCATCTGATTGATGCGGCGTTGATTCCTACATATCCCAAAATGTCACAATGATCGTTCTACCATGATTTCATGACACCCCAAGGGCATTAGGTTGGTATTGAAATTTTTACGCGATTTATCAGCTAACTCCTAATCTGAGGGGCAAACACCACTTTTGATCATACTAAGAAATTCTGGTATCTGATCCACGTACCGATTCTTCCTACAGAATATAAGTCTTAAATATCGTTTTCCTAAGATTTCATGTCAACCGATGCTTGTTTGATTGGTTTTTACCCCTACACACATGATTTGCTCATTATTACAACAATGATAATATATGTGAAAATGATCTTTTAATTGTATCGATCAATCCACGCATCATATTGGAAGATAATTGATTTCAATAGACCAAAAATGCTTTGAGGAATGTTCTCCTACCTTTGCACGTTAATTAGAAATCGTTTTTTCATTTTTACCCCTTCACGAGATATGTGTCGTTTTAATAACACTAAGTAACGCTACTTATTGTTTTCAATCATTCTGAGCGATACAAACATCTGATTGATGCGACATTGATTCCTACATATCCAAAATGTCCCAATGATTGTTCTCCCATGATTTCATGACAACCCAATGGCATTAGGTTGGAATTGACATCTTTTACGCGATTTATTAGTTAATTCCTAATGTGAGGGGAAAACACCACTTTTGATCATACCGAGCAATTCAGGTATCTGATCCACGTACCGATTCTTCCAACAGAATAGAAATGTCTTAAATATCGTTATCCTAAGATTTCATGTCAATTGGTGCTCATTTGGTTGGTTTTCACTCCTACATACATGATTTGCTCATTATTACAACAATGATAATAAATGTGAAAATGAACTTTTAATTGTACCGATCAATCTGCACATTGGATTGACGCGTGGTTGATTTCAATAAATCACAAATGCTTTGAGGAATGTTCTACTACCTTTGCACATCAATTAGAAGTTGTTTTCGTGTTTTGACCCCTTCACAAGAGATGTGTCATTTTAATAACACTAAGCAATGTTACTTATTGTTTTTAATCATATCAGGCGACACGAGCATCTGATTGATGCGGCGTTGATTCCTACATATTCAAAATGTCACGATAATTATTCTCCCATGATTTCATGACAACCCAAGCGCATTATGTTGGTATTGACATCTTTTACGTGATTTATCAGTTAACTCCTAATATGAGGGGAAAATGCCACTTTTGATCATACCGAGCAATTCAGGTGTCTGATCCACGTACCAATTCTTCCTACAGAATATAAATGTCTTAAATATCATTGTTCTAAGATTTCATACCAATCAGTGCCTATTTGGTTGGTTTTGACCCCACCTCCACCCTAAACAAGCCCCTCCCCCACCCCCACTCCCCATACACTTCCCCTTACCCCATTCCCCATACACTTGACCCCACCAAAATCCCCCCACCCCCTCTCCCACCTGAATCCCCCAACCCCTCTCTCTTGGACAACCCCCACTCCCAACCCCCTGCAAATCCCACCTCCACCCTGAATAACCCCCACTCCCAACCCCCACTCCCAACCCCCCCACTAGACAACCCCCCTGGACAGCCCCCACCCCCACTCCCAACCCCCTGCAGCCCCCACCTCTACCCTGAACAACCCCCCCATTAGACAACCCCCACCCCCACTAGACAACCCCCAGATAGCCCCCACTCCCACCCCCACTGGACAACCCCGCCCCACCCCTCATACACTTTCCCCCCACCTAAATCCCCCCACCCCTCCCCCTTGGACAACCGGCACTCCCAACCCCCATTGCTCCAACCTCTATCTTGAATGGACCCCACCCCCCAGACAGACCCCACTCCCAACCCCTTACAACCCCAACCTCCACCTAAATAGCCCCTACCCCCACTCCCTCCACTGGACAGCCCACCCCCCTTTGGACAACCCCCACTCTCGACCCCCTCCACTGGACACCCCCCTTGGACAACCCCCACTCCCCCCACTGGACAACCCCCCACCCCCACTCCCAACCCCTTACAGCCACCACCTCCACCCTGAACAGCCACAACCCCCCACTGGACAACCCCCCCTTTGGACAGTGCCCACTCTCAACCCCCTCCCCCCAGACACCCCCCAGACAACCCCCCATACAGCCCCCACTCCCTATACAATTCCCCCCACCTGACTCCCCCCAAACCCCTCCCCCACCTGAATCCCCCCAACCCTCCCCTTGGACAACCCCCATTCCCAACCCCATGTAGCCCCCACCTCCTCCCTGAACAACCCCCACCCCCTGGACAACCCCCACTCCCACCCCCTACTAGACAACCCCCCTTTGGACAACCCCCACTCCCCCACTAGACAACCCACCCTCCTTTGGAAAACCCCCCCACACACACAGGACAACCCCCCCACTGGATAGCCCCCACTCCCAGAAATTGATCTATCCACAACCAACAAACCATTTGGAATTATTCTTTAAAACAAGGACATTAGGAGAAATCCTGAGCCACAACTGAGAAGGGCTCCCCCTATCATTGTTCTTGTTATTGATCCAGGTTTTGAGGTCGCTTTTGAGGTGTCAATTACTATTCTGTAAACCCATCCACATGCACTCTGGCATGGGATTCATCCATGACTTGTGAACCACAGACTTAATGCTGGGATCAGATGACCAGTGATTGGAATAGAAAAAGTGATTATTACCTCAGGTATTTTTTCCAAATGAATGAGGAGGGGGGAATGATCTGAAAATTATCTCATGAGGTGCTCAAACCTTGCATTAGGAAAGCAGGTGAGTGCTTGAAGGTTATAAAATAAACGATCCAATATACACCCGGTTCGATGAGTGCCCTTTTGGTTGTTACATAAGGTGAACTTGTTCCCTAAAGATCCTAGGTCCATGAGGTTGTTCTAAAAAGCAAGCGATGCGAATGCCTAGTAGTCTCTTCTGGGTTATACTCCACATTCATTTTTCTCTGACTAATCAAGGATGAAATTGAAATCACCCCAAACAACCTTGATGAATTCCTTAGATCAAACATATCAATATCCTGTCAAAGAGTTTCCCTTTCTCTCGCCTCACATTGGGCATACACAAAGGAAAAAGTATGAATAAAATTATAATCACTAATCTTAACTTCAAGATACTGGTAAGAAGCATCCACTAGTTCTACCAGAAAAATTTTCTTCCAAAAAACCCATGTATGGTGATTTAATTGGATCTATTTAATACATATATCTCAAGGTTATGGACTATTTTGATAACATTCTCATTGAAGTTGTATCATATATATTTTCATATATCAAGGGAATGATTCATGAAAAGTCATAGGTGGAGTTGAAAGTTGATGTCATTGAGGAAACATTGAAAAAGATGTTGAGTGGAAGCAATACTCTCACAAAACTTTTGAAATCCAAGGAATAATTTTCCAAACTTTTTAATGAAAGTGTTTCTTTAGGTGATGAAGAATTGAAAAAATTTCTTTGTGAGAAAGACGTATTTGAGAATGTTTCTACAAAGGTGTTCCATGCATAGGAGGAGTCTCAAAATAACTTGATACATCTCTAATCACTCAAATCACATAACTATTAGAAGGTCAAATAACTCTCATAAAACAAAATTAATCAGGTAATAACCCCTAAGACATGAGAAGCACATGATGAATAACTGATTATTATCCCAAGTTTTCTCATTGGTCTAATTTTCTTTATATTTGGTTTTGAAAACAAAATGAGATAGTAAATTTGAACAAGAAACTAGAAAAATAAAAGAAACACACCTCTTGAATATGATGTGTCATGCAATGCCATGACTGTTACCTCCATATGGTGTAGTAGGGGCCTACAATAAATAAAAATTATGAAGATTTTAATAAAAAAAATAATAGAAAATAAATAAATAAATTATGTATAAACCTGCATCGCATGATCTCTTGCACCATCACCCAGACAAACATATTCCCGCAGTGTTCTAAGCTCAGCGATCAGTTGCGCATTTACCTTCTCGGAAGCACGCAACTGTGCCTCAAAATCTATCAGCTGTTGTGTCATCCCAGCAATAACAGGACCCATAACCTCAGTGCATGAAACTACAAAATGATGAATCCCCGTTCCATAGGTCAAACTATATCCATGCCCATCACAACCAATAATGTGATGGAAGATCTCATCCCTTTGCATTACAAGCTGTCATTGGTCCTCTGATAGTTGTGATAACTTAGCTTCAAATTGAGCCTATGTAATATTTAAATATATATATATATATATATATATGTGTGTGTGTGTGTGTTTATAAACAGATGCATGTAAGTATTGGTAATGAGTACAAGAACTTACTATAAGAGCTGCAACCTCTAGATCATTTGAATCACAAGTCCTCATCCACACCGACATTTTATCAGTCGGTGCACCTTACTCCCGTAACTATATACCAATAAAATATAAAAATATAACACAAAACTATTGTATCATGTTATATGAAATATATAATGAAATATACACAAGTGGGGTGGGGGGGGGGGTGAATTGTGCCTTTCGAAATTTCTCGAGAAATCTTGATGATAATCAATTCTGTCCTTTTATCTTTATCAGATTGTTTATACAGAGGAAATAAACAGATATTAGGACAAAAATATTTATAGTGGTTCAGGGAACAAAAATCCCCTAGTCCACTCCACCAACGCTATTCTTCACGAGCTTGGTGATTTTAACTAGTCGGTCCTCTTTTCACAAGACCATCCACAACTGAGTGCAGGTAGTTGACACCTTTACAGTTTAAGGAAAAAATAGAGCCTTCTGGTTCTAAACACAGAACCAATCAAACAACTTAGTATGAGAAGTTGGTACTCAAAATAAAAGAGTATTGTTTTGAAAAATACTTTCCTATTAATCTTCACAGTTTCAGAAGTACGCAACTGACAGTAAATGAATCATTGTCTTCAGAAAGGTAGTTCTTCAGATAAGAGTAGTTTTGAATCGATCTGATTGCAATTGATCTTGAAATATATTCAGCAACAAATCAACATTAAATTCACAATAGATCTCCAATTTAGAACAAGTAAATATTTAATTTTTCTCTTTCTGATATAAAATAGAATCTAGTCGTTCTTTGTAGCAGCAAATCTGTAAAAGATCTTTTTAAAGAATCAACATATCTCTGTTTTTGTGAAACTCGAATATCTCTAGATTTTAATTTTAAAATCACTGTGAATTCAAGATATATCGTGTCACCCATGTCATATACATAATTCAGACACACAGAATATATAGAATAAAGACGATCGCCTTATTCATAAATTCAGATCCACAAAAGTCGCCTGACAGATCGCAAAGAGGTTTGAATGACAGAGTGGTCATAACTTTCCTTAATAATCAACATGAAATCCTCCTCTTAAATCTATCATTTGAATCACGTATAAATGTCTTTAAATCAATAAAAGATGCACTTTAAAAATGGGATTTTAATTGAGCTAGAAATCGGTCTGATATTCTGCAAAAGACCGTTGCACGATAAAGTCACAAATTCAAATCTCCGATGTTTGAAGAAGTCAAACGTAGGGTTCCAAATGTAAGGTTGATTACAAACGTAAGGTTGATTACAAACGTAAGGTTGATGATCCATACTTTTGTCATCGACTTTCAAACATATGGTATATGATCCATACTTTTCTTTGCTTTAGAACATAAGATATATGATCCATACTTTTTGATAAAATGTAAGGTTCATTACAAAAGTAGGGTTGATGATCCATACTTTTGTGAAGAAAACGTAAGGTTCCATACTTACACAAGGTTATTCATCCATACTTTTATCATATAAAAAATGTAAGGTTCCTTCCAAACATAAGGTTCTTTTACCATACATTTCTATTAATGTAAGGTTGATTAACCATACTTTTCTGAGCTCCCCTAAAATAAACTTAGGATATAATCCTTACTCTACACTCTCCAACATACGGTATGAACAATGTTTCCAGAATATGCTGAATAGATTTCCTAAAACTTTGAAAAGTATTTCACGCAAATCATATGCTTTAATATTATTCCAAAATTGGGAATATAAAGAATATTAATTTCCTAAAATATACTTAAAATAAAATCATTATAATAACAAATAAGAGTATTTGTGAGCATCAAAATCATCATAAAAATATAGAGTATTATTGAAACAATACATGCTCAAAAATCTACCCCCTTTTGATGATCACAAAACCCATAAAATTATTTACATATAAATTATAATTTTACAAGGATAAAAACAATATTTAATTTTTTTACTTTCAAATAGCTCTTTGAAAATATAAAATCTTGGTTTATCCAAATTTCTCTCCAAAGGTTCTCTAAAAAAATTTCCTCCAATAAGTCTATTTAAAATAAAATTTCTCTTCCTTTATAAAATGTTGTGTTTATCCAAATTTCTCCCCCTTCTTTTGATGTCAAAAATAATTACAGAATAAGGAATATAATAATTTTAATGTAGCACTGAACTTGTAAGAGAATGTTATGAGAAACTATTTATCAATAAAGGAATCTGGATTTTTTAGGCAGTCTAACATAGACATAAACAAAGTAAAAAAAACATAAAATACGATAAACAAGAAATTTCATTGATAAAACAATATACAAGTACACGAATGATCAGTAATCAAGGTTGTTGGGCTAAATTTTGGAAAAAGGGCATCTCAACGATTCTGAATAACATCCTTCAACTCTCCCAATAATAACCTTAATCTCTTCATAATACCATCTACCAGTAGAATTAGTAGATCTCTTCCTTCTTGAGTCAAATGAATATCTTCAATGAGGTTCACTCTGAAAAAATCATGCAATCTATATTCCTTCTCCATAAATTGATTGATCTTCTTAGTGAGTCTGATTAGTAATTCTCTAATACCCGGTTTATTTGAGGTAAGCTGATCAACAAGATGTTTCTAATTGTCCAACAGAACAGACAAAGGAGCACTATTACATTGTAAATCCTACAACCTATCATTCATGTTTCTCATTACAACGGTAATGTCTTGGAATATATTGATCAAATCAGGCGAAGTACCTGATGTACTTACTTGACTTCATGTGATGGTTGAAAACTATTGCTCCATAAAACTTTTCAGTTCTGCCAAATCTGATTTCAATACAACTTCAGATTTTAATTTTGCAACCTCTGCCAAAAATTTCTTTTTAAAAGCATCAACCTCTTTCTTTGAGACAAAACTATCTTCCAGATTTTGAAATTTCTGTTTCTATTTCTCTAACTCTCTTCTTAAAGCATCATTCTCTGCTTTGTATTTGTTAAATTTTCTGACAAGTTCCTCAATATTATCAGACATAGAATCAGAGGCACCCTGTGCTTGATTCACAACTGGATTTACCAAGATCAGTGATAAATATTGAGCATCTGATTTCTCTTCTTCATCCTGCTCCACTGGTTGCTCAACTGATTTTTCTCTAGAAATCTCAACTGAGAAAGATTCATTCATAACTTCTATACGAATTTCAGAGAATTTTTATTGAACAGGTTGATCTTCAATCTCAACTTCCATAGATAGGTGCTCTTCATGAGCAATTTATTTTGGAATATTTTATTGAGTATGATGTACAAAGTTAATCTGATCCACATGTTGATCTATAATTTCCATTTCTTGAGATTTTTCAATCTGAGTTACCTCCTCAGTTCTTGTCTCTGCCTCAGCCTGTGGCAAAACTTCCACTTCTGCTTGAGAAGTAGTTTCCTCTTGCCTTTCTTCTTGAACAAATTATTCCACAAACTTATAACTTAACAGAACTTTTATTTCAAGAATTGTCTCTGTAGTAGGTTCCTAACCAAACGTTCTCTTCATTGAACTAATAAGTCCTCCCTGACGTTCTTCATCAGTAGGTTCATCTTCTGTTTCAAATCTGATTCTTCTTGATGTCTTTTAAACTTCCCCTGTTCTGGATTTAGCCATACCTTCTTTAGATTTTACAGGTTTCTCCCCCTAAGCAGATTCCTGATCCTCTTCAACTCCAACATGCATGATTTTACCTTTTACAGTGCTCTAGAAAAATCTGAGCTTGCTCAATTTCAAGCATTCAATACATTACTATGATGGCATCTAACTCTTGCATCAACCAGTATTACCATATATTTCTTAAATAATAAATTTGAAATAAATATTCCATAAGGATAGAAATTCATCCGAGCCTCAAGTTGACAACAGTAATTCAAATATCTAGTCATGTATCTTGGAAAATTCAGCTTTACGTCACTTAAAAACAGAAACATTATATACATATCTGGAAAAATAATTTTCTCCATCTCAGACATCCTTGGGACTATCCCAATCTGAATAAACTCAACCAAAATTTTTTGATCTGGTTCTAAATATTTTACCAACATTTTCCTTATGTTAGTAGAACCAAATAGAAAAGACATAATATCCTTAAATTTATGATTGTTATCCCTGATTGACTTTATATAAAAATGAAAAACTCCCTCATGAGGGGAGTTCAAGATCTTTTCTATTTCAATAAAAGAGATCGATAACTCCCTATCTTTGATCTTCATAAAAATTGAATCTTCTGTATCTCCCAAACTAAATTGAACAGTTTTAAAACTTATATACTCAACTTCATAAAAAAATTTAGTGTAGTCCTCACTGAATGTCATTTCAATACCTTGAAAGGATAACGCTTTCTTCAACATCAAATTCGTTTGATACAGCCATTCCAGATCAATGACTTTTCCCTGAAGGATTTTCTATCCAGTTGAACGCTGATGCTTCACATCACTGGGTTTACCTTCTTCAATTCTCTTTTTTTTACATTTCTGTTGAAAAGATATGAAGGTTTGAGGTTTTAGGGTTTCGAAGGTATGAGCAAAGGAAGATGAAAGAAGTGAAAAGTTTTAGTAGTTCGAAAGGTTTTGAGAAAATGAGCGGTTTTGGAATTCGAAATAGGCTCTAACAGAGCCTTGATTCCCATGTCATTACGTACATAATAATCATTACAGAATTTAAAATAAATTAACCCGTATGCGGCGTATTTAACATTTATTATTGAATAAAAATAAAAGCATAACTTATTTAAAAGAAAAGTAACTAAATTAATTTAAATAGTGAAAAATTTAAAATAAAAATAATATGATCAAATAAAATTAAGTTCAAAATTAAATAAAATTTATTTAAAAATAAATAAAAAATAGAATTAAAAAATAAAATTTATTTAAAATTAAATAAACCTAACTCCCCCTTAATAAAATCAAAACTTGCAGTGGGAAGTGGTTTAGTAAAAATATTAGCTAATTGAAATTTAGTACTTATAAATTCTAAAAATATATCATTCTTAAGAACATGATCTCTTAGAAAATGATGTCTAATATCAATATGCTTAGTTCTAGAATGACTTATAGGATTTTTTGAAATATTTATTGCACTAGTATTATCACATAAAATAGATGTATTATCAAAATTTAGTTCAAAGTCCATAAGAGTGTTTTTCATCCACAAAACCTTTGCACAACAACTGTCTGCAGATACATATTCTGTCTCATCTGTTGACAAAGCAATTGAGTGTTGTTTCTTACTAAACCATGACACTAAATATTTTCCTAAAAAGTGAAAGGTTATTGAGCTGATTTTTCTATCAAATCTAAAAATTCCAAAATCAGCATCTGAGTATGAAATTAAATTAAAATAAGAAGTTTTTGGATAAAGAAGTGATTGAAAAACAGTTCCTTTTAAATATCTAAAAATTATTTTGACAGCTGTAAGATGAGATTCCTTAGGATTTGATTAAAATCTTTCACAAAGACATACTGAGTAAATAATATCTGGCCTGCTAGTAGTAAGATATAATAAACTACCAATCATACCTCTATATAACTTGTTGTCTACTAGTTTTCCAGTTTCATCCAAATCAAGTTTTATATTAGTACACATAGGCGTTATATATGTCTTGCTATTTTCAAGTCCAAAATTCTTTAGTAAATCAGTAATGTATTTTATTTGATTCAAAACATTTCCAAAATCTTTTTGATATATTTGAAGTCCTAAAAGGAAATTTAGTTCGCCCATCATACTCATTTCACATTCTTTTTTTGCATTAAGTTTGAAAACTCATGATAATGTTTTTTTATTTGTTGATCCAAAAATTACATCATCAACATAAATTTGAACCAATAGAATATTAAAATTTATAGTTTTCTTAAAAAGTGTTGGATCTTCCATACCAACAGTAAAATAATTTTTCAAAAGAAAAGAACTTAATCTTTCATACCAAGATCTAGGTGCTTGTTTAAGGCCATAAAGATCTTTAGAAAGTTTAAAAACAAAATCTAGTTTTTGAGAATTTTCAAAACTAGGAGGCTTCTCTACATAGATTTCCTCCATTAAATAACCATTTAAAAAGGAAGGCTTAACATCCATCTGAAATAATTTAAAGTTCATATGCGATTCATAGGATAAAAAGATTCTAATGACTTCTAATCTAGATATAGGGGAAAATGCCTCATCATAATCTATACCTTCTTCCTAATAATATCCTTTAGCTACTAGTCTTTCTTTATTTTTAGTTATAACTCCTTGATCATATTGTTTATTTCTAAAGACCCATTTTTTTCCAATAATAGGATAGTTCTTAGGTCTTTCAACAAATTTCCAAACTTCATTTCTTTTGAATTGGTTTAGTTCTTCTTGCATTGTTATCATCCAATTTTCATCAACTAAGGATTCTTCTATTGACTTAGGTTCTAATTGGGATAGAAAGTCAGAAAACTCAACTAGATTTCCTATATTTATTCTAGTTTTTATTCCCGTGTCTAGGTCTCCTATAACAGTTTCTAAAGGGTGATTCTTTAGAGTTCTTGACTGTCTAGGTAAAACACTATTTGGTTTATCAGCATCATGTTCTTCTGAACTGAACTGAATTTTGTTTATATCATTTTCAAAATCATATTTTAGGTTTTAAAGTCTCATGTTATAGCCAACGAGCCCGTACCCAAGTGGTAAGGGCTCCTGCTTGGCATCCAAGAGACCCAGGTTCAAAACCGGGTGGAGGCGAATTTCCGAGGGGTACTGTAGCAGGACTGTAGCAGGAACTGTTCGGTACTGTAGCAGGAATTGTAGCAGGCACTGTTCGGTACTGTAGCAGCCGGACTATTCACCTGATTTGGGCTTTCGGGCCATCGGTTTGGGCCTACGGGTCTCAGGGCCTTCGGGCCATCAAAGGCCTTCGGGCCACAGGGCCTTCGGGCCATTGAAGACTACGAAGTAGCCCAGTTCACACAGAGCAGGCCCCAGATGAGGATCAGAGAACCAGTAGCAGTCACCTGAAGTAGAGCTAATCAGATTGGAAGAATGAGAGGGTATGGAAACCGCCATCGGGACCAGGCACCGTGCAAATTTGTACGGGGCAATGCTAGCTGATCAGAAATGAAGGTGGGGATCTAAAGGAAATAAATGATGCAGAAGCTGGGGAGGGTCAGTTCTAGTGGGCTGGGCCTACAGGTCATGTATTGGACATGGTATGCCTCTGGGCCTTCAGGTCATGTATTACAAGTCATGCCAGGCCTTGTGCCTTGGGCCTACGGGTCATGTACGGGTTCCCCTTCAACTCTTAAAAGGGGGATTATCTATAATAAAATAAAAAAGAAGGCCTTCGGGCCATTCAGGCTAAAGTCTCATGTTATCATTAGGGTCAAATTCATCAATTTGATCTTTCATTTTGTCAAAAGGGTCAGATTCATCAAATTTCACATGAACTGATTCTTCAACAATCCTTGAATTTTTATTAGAAACTCTATAAGATTTGGAGGTAGAAAAATATCCTAATAAAATGCCTTCATCATATTTTGGATCAAACTTACCAAGATTTTCCTTAGTGTTCAAGATATAAACCTTGCATCCAAAAACTTTAAAGTATTTTACTTTAGGTTTTCTATTATTCCAAAGTTCAAAGGGTGTCTTTTTGAAAATTGGTCTGACTAAAACTCTATTAATTATATAGTAGGCTGTGCTCACAACTTCTGCCTAGAAATAGGTAGGAGGACCGTATTCATTTAGCATAGTCCTAGCCATTTCTTGAATAGTTTTATTTCTTCTTTCAAAAATTCCATTTTGTTGAGGTGATATTGGTACAGATAAGGTGTGTTTAATACCTATATTTGAGCAAAAGGAATTGAATTTTTAATTCTCAAATTCTCCTCCATGATCACTTCTTAATGAAATTATTTTAAAATATTTTTCATTTTGAACAAATTTGAAAAAACTTTCAAATATAGTAAAAGCTTCATTTTTATATTTTAGAAAATATATCCAAGTAAATCTAGAATAGTCATCAACTAAAACATATACATATAATTTACCATCCAAACTTTCAACTCTTGAAGGTTCAAACAGACCCATATGGATAAGTTCTAAAGGTTTAGATGTATCAATCTTGTTAATTGATTCGAAGGATGATTTATGTTTCTTTCCAATTTGACATGCATCACAGAATCTTTCACTATCAAATTTAAGACAAGGTAAATCAGAAACTAATTATTTTTAGACAACTTATGTAAAGAATAAACATTGCAATGTCCAAGTCTTCTATGCCAGATCCAGGATTCATTTATTTTATAAGTTAAACAATTTACTTTTTGTTTACACAAGGAATTTAAGTCCAGGGTATAAACATTGTCAGTTCCGGGTGTTCTAAGTTTTAGTAATTTATCTTTAAAAATAGAAAAATAATTGTTAGAAAAATTGAAAAAATAACCATTATCAAAAAGTTGAGAAATAATTATCATGTTATGTTTCAATCCTTGTACATAAAGTACTTTATTGATTCAGACAACTTATGGATCTCCAAAAGTTCCAATACTAATGATTTTTCTTTTGGCATTGTCACCAAAGGTGACTAATCCACCATCATTTTGAGTTAATATTTTAATGTTTGATGAGTTTCCACTCATATTCCTCGAGCAGCCACTATCCATGTACCATATTTATTTTATTCTTCTGTGACCTGCTTCCTGCAAAGGCATTTAAACAATGGTTTGTTTTAGTACCCATATTCTCTTGGGTCCAGTAGTGTTAGCTAGCAGTGATCTGGGAATCCAGATTAGCTTTGTTTTTCTATAATTATTTGAGTCAAATACACTGTTTGAAATAAAGGAATTTTTAATTCCACTAATTTGGGGAATTATTAAATAGAAAATTTTAGTAATATGACCTTTTGTTCCACAATAATTACAAATTACACTTTTTGAATTTGGGACAAAATAGTTTTTGTACAGTTTAGGTTTCTCACCTTTATTGCCTATTCTACATCTTTCTTTCTTAATCACATTGTTACCAAGAATTTCATTTAAAGTATTTTCTCCTTTTGTAAAAAAGATAGCTGCACTTTTGTAGGTTTCTACTTCATCTTGCAGTGTTTTGATCTTAATTTCATGATCTGCACTGTTTGTGTTAGATGAGTTATATTTGTCAATTAATTCTTGATGTTGTTTTAGCAAAGTGTCTCATTCTCCTAAAATTTCATTGTGAATATTTTTAGTGATTTATGATTCTTTAATAAGGAATCATATCTTTCTTCCAGCATATTATAGTAGGCTGCTAGTTTGTCATTTGAGAAGCTAGGGTTAAAATCAGAATTGGAAGAGTAATAAGATTGTACCTCATTATCTTCATCCATGAAGCACATGTTTGCTTTTATATTTGATTATTATTTTTCTGAGTCAAACTTTGAAGAGCTTCCAGTGTCTTTAGAAACACTCCATGTGTCTTTCATTTCTCTTTTATCTTTCTGCTCATAATTAGTATTTTTGAAAAACTTCTTTTTCTTTTCTCTTTTTAGAAGAGGACAATGAGGTCTTATGCGGCCCACTTTATTTCATTCATAGAATATGACTTCCTTTATATCTATCTCATATTTCTTGAAGGACTTTATGAATCATTTATTCTTCTTATAAAATTTGCTGAATTTTTTGGCCATATGTTCTAGTTCCATTTCTGAATCAGATGAGTCAGAACTTTCTTCCTTTTTGATCTCTTTTTTTCATCTTTCTGTTATTCTTCTGAGATGAAACTTTCAGAGCAGTATTTTCTCTTTTTATCAAGACTTTATGATCATTAGCTTCATCTTCCATCTCATTTTTATACATCATTAGGGTTCCAATCAACTCTCTCATAGTTATATTTTTAACAGGTGATGATTGCATAATGGCTACTGATATCCCATTCCATTGGGTTGGTAGTAATCTTAGTACTTTCAAGTCTTGATATGATTGGATGATAGGATATCCCAAGACAGTAATGTTATTGACTATCTATTTAAGACTTACATTCATCTAAGTGATGCTTTTACCATCAAGCATTCTAAATGTATCAAATTTTAGCTTTGCTGTAGTATACCTCATTTTTCTAACATTGTTAGTTCCTTCATAAGCAACTGTAATTGTCTGCCACATCTCATAAGTAGTCAGGCATTGAGATACTTGATTGAATTCATCTGTTCCTAGACCATATATGATAACATTCATATCTTTTGAATTTATGTCATACTCTGCTTTAGTAGCTGCACTCCATGTTTTAGGTTTCTCAGAAATTTCATAAGGAGTAAGAATTTTTGACTAGACTCTGTATCCAAGATTCTTCAGGTAGATGATCATCCTTGATTTCCAACATCCATAGTTTTCACCATTGAAGTACATAGCTAGAACCATTGACATTCCCTCTCATGTATCAACGATTGAGATCTCTGTATAATCCTTTACTTTCAGCTTACTATAGCTTTAACAAAAGAACCACCTTTGATACCAATTGCTGGATTGTGTTATACGAAATATACAATGAAATATACACAAGAGTGGGGTGAATTGCGTCTTTCAAAACTTCTCGAGAAATCTTTATGATAATCAATTCTATCCTTTTATCTTTATCAAATTGTTTATGCAGCGAAAATAAATAGATATCAGGACACCAAGATTTATAGTGGTTTGGGGCACAAAAATTCCCTATTCCACTTCACCAATGCTCTTCTCCATGAGCTTAGTGATTTTCACTAGTCGGTCCTCTTTCCACATGACCATCCACAACTGACTATAGGCATTTGACACCTTTACAGTTTAAGGCTAAAACATAGACTTCTGATTCTAAACACAGAACCGATCAAACAACTTAGTATGAGAATCCGATACTCAAAATAAAAGAGTATTATTTTGACAAATACTTTCCTATTAATCTTCACAGTTTTAGTAGTATGCAACTGACAGTAAATGGATCATCGTCTTTAGAAAGGTTGTTCTTCAGATAAGAGTAGTTTTGAATTGATCTGATTTCAATTGATCTTGAAATATATTCAGAAAAAAATCAGTATTAAATTCATGATAGATCTCTAATGTAGAACAAGTAAATCTTTAACATTTCTCTTTCTGATATAAAACAGAATCTGGCTGTTCTTTGTAGCAGCAGATCTGTAAAATATCTTTTTAAAGAATCATCATATCTCTGTTTTTGTGAAACTCGAATATCTCCAGATTTTAATTTGGAAATATCCATGAATTCAAGAGATATCATGTCACTCGTTTCATATACAAAATTTGGATAAACATAATATATAGAATAAATATGAGTTCCTTATTCATAAATTTAGATTCACAAATGTCAACTGACAGATTGTAAAAAGGTTTAAATGACAGAGTGGTCGTAACTTCCCTTAATAATCGACATTAAATCCTCCTCTTAAATTGATCCTTTGAATCATGTATAAACGGATTTAAACCATTCAAATATGCACTTTAAAAATGGGATTTTAATTTAGAAAGAAATCAGCCTGATATTTCGCAAAAGATCGTTGCACGATAAAGTCGCAAATTCAAATCTCCGATGTTTGAAGAAGTCAAATGTAGGGTTCCAAACGTAATGTTGATTAAAAACGTAAGGTTGATGATCCATACTTTTGTCATCGACTTTCAAACATATGTTATATGATCCATACTTTTTTTTGCTTCAAAACATAAGATATATGATCCAAAATTTTTGATAAAATGTAAGGTTCATTACAAAAGTAGGGTTGATGATCCATACTTTTGTGAAGCAAATGTAAGGTTCCATACTTATGTAAGGTTCTTCATTCATAATTTTCTCATATAAAAAACATAAGGTTCCTTCCAAATGTAAGGTTATTTTACCATACTTTTCTATTAACGTAAGGTTGATTAACCAAACTTTTCTGAACTCCTGTAAAATAAACATAGTATATAATCCTTACGCTACGCTCTCCAACACATGGTATGAACAGTGTTTCCAGAACACACTTGATAGCTTTCCGAACACTTTGACAAGTATTTCACGCAAATCATATGCTTTAATATTATTCTAAAATTGGGAATAAAAATAATATTAATTTCATGAAATATACTTAAAGTAAAATAATTAGAATAAAAAATAATAGTATTTGTGAGCATCAAAATCATCATAAAAATATAGAGTATTGTTGAAAAATACATGCTCAACAAAAACCATATTAAATAAAAAATTTAAAAATGAAAAATAAATACATCATGTCAGATCTGAGACATGTGACAAGTCCCGAGCCTGTGAGGTGGTCCCTACAACACTCGATTCTCAGAATGACGTGCTGACACATCTTACATTCAATTAATTCAAATTTCAAACAAATAAAATGTCACACATTATTTAAAATATATATACCAAAATAAAGGGACTAACCACAACTGCCTCAGTAGACCAATATGCAACTAACTCACACCACTGATTTGGGAGAACACCTCTCGGGACTTTTTCCAGAATGTCTGGGGCACCCACATTTGGTACCTAGTGACCCCTCTTGACTTTGCCTTTATGATCTTTCCACATCTTACAACATTTGGCCATACAATCTGGCTGAAACTCATCGGGGTACACTTTCATATTATTCTATTTAAGAAAAAATCACACATGTTATTATTTTTTAAACATAGGGAAGAAACTAAAATGGTCCTCTTACATGAACTTCCCTCCATAGTCGATCTAATGTATCATGAGGGAAAGTGGTCCAGTCATGTGTGGTCAATGGAAATCGGTGTGGGTCACATATGATACGACCCAAATGATAAATAAATGGAGGGGTATTCATTCCCATAGGATGAAATCTCTCATCAAAAAATATGTCTAAGGTCGTGTCAGAATTCCAAGATGAAATTCCATGACCATAGTCTCTCCTATGAGAAGAAGAAGCGGTCAAGTTTGATCCTGTTGAAAACAATTTTATACATAATTAGACAGATGTTCAAATATATATATATATATATATATATGTTTAACAATTAATTTAAAAAATAAACACAATTACATTCATACATACCTCGACCCTGAGACGTAGATGGCTCTGCTGAATGATGTGGATCTGGTGCCTGTTCCCCTGACATGCCTGCAGTCAGAAAACATTAGTAAGGAAAGGATTCATTGCCTATTACAGTGTCTATTTGTATAGACCAATATAAATGACACAAATAAAATATAACCAAATGAATCTATCCCAATCATATCAAAGAACATCATTTCATATTTAAATATAGAAAATTCTATGCTTGATGAAATAGTAAAAAGAAGATTAGAATGACATAATCTATTTTTTTGTTTTTTTATTTAATAAATTATTTATAAAATATTATATTGAAAATTATCAGAACATATTGATTGATTTTGTAATATTGATTTAATACATCAAAGTTAAAAAATTTAAAAAAGGTTAAACAATTCATAAAAGGTTAAATAATTTAAAAAAGGATTTAAACCGAAGAGCGAGAAAACAATTATGCCTTTCATTAAACATGAAAATCGACCATTTCTCCTTCAACGACCACTCTAACTCAATAAATATCTTCTTCATGTTTAAATATAGTATGTTGATCAAGCTGTTGTGAAACAAAGGGAACAATCTTGGGTTTATCTCATTCAAATAAAACACTCCTCACCGAGACATTTTCACAGCAACTTGCCAACTACGATTCGATGGCAAGGCAACGAAGAAAACTTGTCCTGCTTGTGATGTAAAAATGAAAGGTTCATTACCAACTCATTCATTTCTATATAAAATATTGTTAAAATTCACTAATGTATACTGATATTGATCGACTTTACTTCCACACACTGGATCAACCCAATTACACTTTAACAATATGTATTTCAACCTGTGTGTGTATACAACTTCAACGATGTCTGTCAATTGACCATAATAATTACCAAAATTGATGGTTGGACAACTAATGCCACTATTTTGTGTTTCTTGTTTTTCATCAACATCTTTAATGTTAAATCGAAAGCTATTAGCATCTATAACTTTATAACGATGAGCCGTTATAGAGGGACCCTCAACTAGTTGGTTAAGTTCTTGAGTTAGTGTGGGGTCAACTAACTCCCTTAGGTTATGAGCCTACATAATTCACAAAATTCAATAATGATTTCTATAGAAGGAAATTAGTATTATACTTTACTCATAATGAAAATAAATTTATACATACAAAATCCTTGAACCAATCATGAAATGATGCATAATGATATTGTTGAATTTGATACTCAGTCACATGAGACATCTCTTCTTTTAGATCATTAATGTGTTTCCTGCAAATGATAATGCGATGTTTAAATGATCAACTTTATATATGCAAGAAAAACATGTAAATGTTAAACAATAAAAGTGATAAGACACTTACTGTATTAATGGCGCAACTGATGGAGTATTGAACAAGATATATCGATGATCTTGTATCCAATCGAGGTTGTCCATATCAAATATAGTTTCTTCTCCAACTGGACCATCATGAATCCAAGAGGTCTTATCGAATTTTGTTTCCACATTCATTATATATTCTACACAAAAAGTAGTACACTCATCTATCAAATAACCATCGGCTATTGATACCTCTAGATGAGCTATGTTGTGTACAAATCGTTTCAATGCATTCAGATACCGCTCAATAGGATACATCCACCTAAATTGCATTGGACCAGCAACCATTAATTCATTAGTTAGGTGCACTATAAATTAAACCATAACATCAAAAAATGAGGGGGGAAATAGTTTCTCAAAGTGACAAAGTGTATGTACAATTCAATCCTATAAATTTTTTAAATCACTCATTCGTTGATTTCTAAAACAAATCTGTCTAAAAAAATTACTCATCTCAATCAACAGTTGAACAACATTAGGGGATAAACAATCACAAATTGCGATTGGAATCAACAGCTAAAGTAGTATGTGATTGTCATGACTTTTTAACCCTTGCAATTTCCTGCTCGTCAGATTCACGCACTTTGAAATATTAGAAGAGTAACCATCATACACCTTGAGCATCTTCAAAATGGAAAGAAATGTCTCTTTCTCCTTTTTAGTCATCATATACTATGCAACATGAATATATGCCTTGTTTACCTCAACTAACTGTAAATGTAACTATTTTCTTAAACCCATTTCTTCTAAATCACGATGTGCATTAACATGGTCCTTTGATTTTCCACTGACACCTAAAATGGTCCACAATATATTATCACAATTTTTTTTTCAATGTGCATGAAATCCAAATTATGCCTTAGCATGTTCATTTTCCAATAGGGTAGATTGTAAAAAATACTTTTCTTTTTCCAATTATGATTGCGCTATCTAACCGCACCACGAATATTATGTAATGGATGATCCACAAAATCTTGAAATTCATATATCGTTCATATTTTTTCTTCCTCAATCTAAGATAATATTTCTACTTTTGTCATCATCTTTGGTGCTGGATTGAACTCTCTAGAACCATGAAATTCCACTCTGTCCTTTCTAAACCTATGCTGAGGGGGGAGAAAACATCTGTGACCTATGTATGCCCATTTTTTTTAATGTCTAATCCATACATATTTTTTACTTTTATTTAAAAGAGGGAAAGAAAATTCCCCTTTCGTACTCCATCTTGATAAATTTTCACAAGCTGGGAAGTCGTTGATTATCCATAATAAAGAAGCCTGCAGTTTGAACATTACATTTGTTTCACAGTCATAAGTCATCACACCATCACCCCAAAATTCATTCAAATCATCAATAAATGGATAAAGGTAAACATCAATATTATCCCCCTGACTTCTAGGTCCATTAATAATAGTGGAAAGTAATATAAACCGTTGCTTCATACAGAGCCATAGAGGAAGGTTATATGGAACCAACACCACAGGCCATGTGCTTCGAGTTGCACCAACTATAGACTTGAATGGATTGAAACCATATGCTGCCAACTCCAATTGGACATTACGACCATATTTAGAAAAGTCGGGGTGTCTCTGATTAAAATCCTTCCATGCACGAGAGTCTTCTAGGTGGGTTAGTATATCACTTTATTGATTTCTTTCCACATGCCATCTCTTTAATTTAGAATATTTAGATGACATAAAAAATCTTTTCAACCTCAACTTCAGGAGAAAGTAACACATTTTCTTTACAGTAATCAGTTTTCCTTATTACATAGTATGACTTTTATGATTCTGATTTCCCCTGTTATCTTTCCAACTAGAATCACTAGAGACAGTAAAAATATCCAAATGGTTAGTTTCATTTCTAAACAACATATAGTTTTTTTCACATGCATCTATAGTCTCATATGTAAAACCTAAGTTCTCTTTCAACTTACGAGCATGGTAATATGATTCATCAATCTTAGCATCGATATGAAGCACCTTTTTCAAAAACACCAACAACATGTCAAACGATGTGTCTGACCACTGATTCAAAGTCTTCAAATACAAAAACTCCACGATAAACAACAATTTATTGTAAGAAATACATATGGAATATAATTCAGTTTTTGCATCATCAAGTACTTCATAAAACCTCCTTGAATCATGATCTACACTAGAGAATAGATTTATCTCAACGGTATCAACATTCTAGATGTCAATGCCTTCAGGAGCCAACCCACATACCATTTTTGTAAGAATTTCATGCATTGGATCATTCATCCTCACATCAACATCCATCTGAACTGCATCTGTATTTTGACAACGAATATATTCTTCCTCATGACAAGTCCAACTCTTACAATTTTTCAAAAATCCATTCAATAATAGGTGTTCCCTCATGGTATCTCTTGTGAATTGATATCTGTTTGCATATTTACTACATGTAAAACTAATATAACCACTTTAAAATCCTCTAGTGAACTCAATAAACTTCATAATGCCTTCGAAATATTCTCTAGACGTTCAATTTGGAAGATTAATCCAACTCTTATCCATATTAATATCTGTATAACAAACATTTACACAAGACTTCATATTGTATAAATTTTTCATATCACAAAATATATTTAAAATAAAGACTGACCAATTGCATGTGGACCATTGATAAAATAAACAATTTATATCTCTGAATAATAAATAGGAGAATAGATAATGGAATGGAAGTGAAATCCCATGTCATCGCCGCCATGTTGGTATGTAAAATCTAATGATGATTCTATATTCAAGAGTCCCTAATCATATTTTGATTAAGAATTTAAAAAATGGAAATTAAATATTTCATAACTCTTGAAAGATTGGATGAAAATATGTATAATAAAGATACTATATTGAGAATGAATTTGGTCTATAATTCCATTAAGTAAATTTTTTTCAAGAAAGGAATATTAAAGTCATGACAATTGATTATTCAAACATCTAGTATACTAATTTTTCTTCACAAATGTTTAATTTTGCATAATCATTGGTTAGTTGTTATCCTCAGGTAACCAATTGGGTCATCCATAACAAGCTTGTCAGCATTGAGCTTTGAATTTCAGGTTTGGTTCTCAAATGTGTTTCCATAAAGTGACTCACACTTATCATATTATCCTCCTGTAAACATGATCATTGGTTCCCTTTAATATATTTTTCTTCATAATATGGAGTTGGATAAATCATGGGCCATATATAATGAGATTACTTAGCTCATTTGATTGGATGGGTGGAGGAGTCGATCAGTTAAGAAACAAAACATATTTTATTGGGTATACTAAAAAATAGAAAACTAATATGGACAATAAGGAATCTGTGGTCCACTAATATCATAATGCATAAATTTTGATACACTATAATCAAAACATGTAAATCAACTATAACTACAGAAATTCAAATGGTAAATCACAAAAAATGAAACAAAACATAATAACCTGCATGCGTATGTGGTACATGAAAAAAATCATCAAATACCAATCTTGAATTATCAACCTTAGCAACTAAGTTAATGCCTACCAATAAATCAACAAATATAATTTGTGATCAAAGTTCTCAAAATCAATTTGTGATGGAAGTGCCCAAAATCAAAACCCTAAAATGGAAATTAGGGCATACCTGATAGCGTAACAAATTTGGAAGGGAGGGGAGCTGGAGGCGGTGCGACGAGGGAGAGGAGGGGAAGCGGAGGGGAGCCGAAGGCGGAGGTGGTGAGGCGAGGGAGGGGACAGGCGACGGGGAGCCCGAGGTGGAGGCGGTGCAGCGATAGGTATGCGGTGAGGGAGGGGACACGCGGTGCAGTGAGGGAAGGGACGGGCGGCGACCTCGGTGGGGAGCCGGAGGCGGAGGCAGTGCGATGGGGGAGGGGACGGGTGTCGGTGTTGACGACGTAGGGTTTCAGGATATCGGGAGAGCACGAGGGGGGGGGGGTGGTGAAGGTTTTTTTTTCAGGAAGTGTTGCGACCGCCTATGGCGGTCGCTATTAGTTACCATTAGCGACCGCCATAGGCGGCCACCCATGTCGAGGGCCTCCAAATCCCCCTTTTCCAGTAGTGTATTTACATGCATTTTTTTATTCATATATTTATATAATTATTTTTAAATACATTTATAAAATATATATTTGTGTGTGTTTGTGGTATGTATATACTTATATTTATTTAAATATATTTTATATTAATAGTCATTTATATATATATTAAAATATAAATATATATATATCCATTTATTAATACACACATATGTATATATAAATATTATATAAACATTCGTATAAATAAATAAATAAATATATATATTCATATATTTTTCTAATGTAAAAAAATGGTTAGGTATTTTTTTTAAATAAAATGGATAATAATTAATTCCATATGATTTATATATTTATTTTTAAATACATTTTTAAAATATGTCTATATATTGTATATTTATATATAAATTTTATACATTACATATATATTTATATGTATATATATTTACAAATATATATTTAAACATGTTCACTTATAATTGTATATTTAGATATAAATTTTTTATTCTGCATTTATAAATATTTACTATAAATACTTTTATATACTATATTTAATGATAATGATAATGATTTATTTATAAACACACACACATATGATGTATTTACACAATACCAATACACACACATGCACACATATTTACACACATGTACACATTTATATTTTTCACACACTCAAAAATAATTGCATATAAGTATTTATTTACATATATTAGAATGTATAGAAATATATTTTTTCATTGACACACACATATTTATATATAAACATTACTTGTATAGGTGTCTATGTATATATATATATTAATGCATTTTATAAGCTAAAGAAAATGAATAATTTTTTATTTTAAATAAAATTTATAATAAATATTTATTTCCATATGATTTATATATTTAGAAACACATTTTTAGGTAAATATGTTTAAATATGAATTTATACAATTGATTTATTATATGTAAATATAAAAAAATATTCATATATTTAATTATAAATAAAACTGCAGTATGAAAAATGATAAAATTTCAAAACCTTAATATCAATATGAATGTAACCCTTGAGAATAAATTCATTATCCACTGAAAAAGGACTAAAAGACCATATTAAACAAGGTGAAATTTCATTGAATATGAAAAAATTAGGGCATCCCAACTAAAAATTCAATTTTAAAGGACTTTTGGGCCTTTATTAACCATGAAAAAACAACGATCGTGGTTCCCTTGGGTCAACACAACGTATATGTAGCGACTCGGGTTTTGGCCCTGTCAGACTTTAGAATATTCCTATGAAAAATTCCAAAGCTAGGCGCGAAGACGGCGTGTGATTCCGAGGCTCGGTGTGCCCAGAATTAATATTAAAAAAATATTAAGTTTTTTTATACTATGCATGTGGCGGGCGTGTGTTATCTCCTAAACGATAGCTCAAAATGGGAATCTGAGGGCACGGTTGCGTCTGGAGTGTTCCGTTTACCCTAGGTGAGGTATAAGATTTGCGTGCGCGAGCCTGCTGTGGAAAAAACCACCAGGGGTGTTTTCGTAAATAAGTGGACAAGTTTCTTTATGAGCGTCAGCTCGAATAACTCTTGAACAGAGTCTCAGATCGAAATTCTAAGTTTTCCATTGTGTTCAGAACGTCGTGTTTACCCTAGGGGCGACCTAATCTTCTCTGCGCTGGGCGTTTTGGTCAGGACGTTAAATGACGAATTAATTAATTAATTAAACCTAACCATTCCACCCCCTCACCTCTCATGTTGGGCGAATCAAGGAGGAACCGTGGAAGCACTCCCCTCCTCCTCTTCTCAACGAACCACCCAAATCAAGCAAACAAGGTGTTGTTGAGCTTCGATTTTGACGGTGGTCGCTCCTAGATCGAGCAGCGGCAGCAGCTGAGTGCTCAAAGCTTCGGCAATCCGCCAAAAGGGAGGCATTTTGAGTTTTAAAATTCCAGATCCCTTTTATGCATTGTTTTTATTCAAATCGTTATAAGGGTTGTGTAGTTCGGGTCCTGAGCTTTCAGAAACAAGTTACAGATCTAAATTTGGAGCACCGGGGTGATTCCGGTGGCTCCCGGAAGTTTTCCAGCAGAAAGCCTGGATTCCAGCGATGACTATGGTGGATTCCGACAAAAGAAGCGGCAGCGTGGCAGATTCCAACTCTGGTGGCGTCGCGGGGGTTTCCGACAAGGCAGGTGGTGGTCTGACCAGGTTTTTCTGGGGGCTCTTTAAACCCCTGTAACTCGCAAAACCGGGAGTCCGATTTGAGAGCCGTTTGCGGCGACGTGAAGCTTGTGTCGAGATAGACCTCTTGAGATTATTTAGAGAATTTTTGTGAGTCAGGGTTTTGGCCCGGGGCCCTGAAATGTTGAAAATAATAATAATATTTTATTATTTTCAACTTTGATCCGCCATAACTCCTGCACGGAGTGTCCAAATGACATTCCGTCAGTGGCGTTGAGACCCTGATGACATGACAGAATTTTCAAGATAGTTTCTTGGTGTTGGGACCGAGAATAGGGTGTGGGCCCCATGAGGCTGGGTTCCGGCGTTTGCGGAGAAACGTGATTTTTCCACCAGGTGTCCGTTTTGGACAATCGAGTAGTTGGTCCCGTGTGTTTTTCCAAGGGAATCACAATGGTGTGATCCGCTTGACGAGTTTCAGGATCGTGGTGTGGGCCCCACCCGGGCTGGCTTTGGTGAATAGTAACTTTTTCACCGGGTGTTCGTTTGGGACGATGGAGTAGTCGATCCCGTGTGTTTTTCCGAGGGGATCGTAGTGGTATGATCCACTTGATGAGTTTCAGGATCATAGTGTGGGCCCCACACGGGCTGGCTATGGTGAATAGTACCTTGTTCACCAGTTGTCCGTTTCGGGCAAGTAAACCACCTATCATGCATGTTTTTTCTGCGTGGATCACAATGGTGGCCTCGGTATCGGCCTTGGAGGTGCGCAGTGTGGTGTTGTGGTGGGTCGCTCGGGTTAGCGATGTTTGGACCAACAGTCGTTGAGGGTACTCCCTTGGTTCATTCCTACGAGGGTTCGCGCGACATCACAACCTTAGTATAGGTTTATGATCATTTTGATGAGATGTTTAATATGTTAGAGTTGTATCATCCCTCCGGTGGGCCCGGAGCGGGATCCTCTAGCATCGTTTCCCTAGATCGGGTTCTTGGTATCGCTGTGACCATTTATCCACGCGCAACGATCCCCTATCTAGAAGGTTAACACCATAGGGTTTGTGGAATCATCGGGAATATGATCCCCTACGCAGTGGGCCGTGCTCAGTAGGGTGGTGGAATTGTTGGGTGTAGAGACCCGAAGCTTGACGTACATGGACATTACATTACTTTTGCGGAATACTTAGTACATAACAAAATCACACACACAAGGATTGTAATAGTTTAGTGTCTTTGGAAACTCGGAATATAGTCTTCTAATCGTGGTGAAAGATCTTCAACATCTCCCATAAAGATCTTCCTTTTTTTTACCTAAAACCTTTCTTTATATCTCGGGGAAAAGAAAACATAAAAGGGTGAGCTCAAATGCTCAGTAAGGGTAAACAACAGAAATATCAATCACATCATTTTCATAAGAACATAACATTTTGGAAATCTTAACCTGCAAAAGAGAGCATGATTTCATAACATGAGATAAATCATAGTAGTGAAATGAAATCCCAATAATCATAACTTAAAACATGAAACTTTGTGAAATACACACATAATCATAGAGAATCATTTCTTATTAGTCAAGACTCATTGCCAAGACTATCTTAGTGGACAAAGTCCCTTTCTGAACCGAGTTCACTCCTCATTTCAGTCCTGTTTCACTGAACCGGTATAACCTACCGTTCCATCCATGTCTATCTCATGAGATATAAAATCTTTACCCAATGCATTGGAGGGATATATAGGTCCCACCCATCTCATAATGATACCATTCTTATGTGTGCCACAAAATCATAAATCATACATCATTGCATAACCCATGTAATAAAAATGGGATTCTTAAACAACATGACATCATAAAACCATTCATATAAGATAAAGGAATTCATAAACATAATTCCATCACAACATAGTCAAATCAATGTAAAAATATGGATAGAAACAGAACCCTTTATTATCTTAGATGGAAAATAATTTTGATAAAACACTTGAAATGAATTCTTGAGGAAAATATCCTTTCTTCTTCAAAATCAATTTCTTTTCACAAAACATCATGCAATTTTAAAAGAAAGAGATTTTATTGAAAATAGTCATAAAATATTTTGGAGGAAGCTTCATGAAAATAAGGCTTTATAAAACCGTAAAAATCCGTTCGTGCCGTTTAAGTTAAAAAAAACATTCTTCTCATACTTTTGTCAGAAAAGTCAAAAAGTACCTCGTACGAAAAATGACAAAAGATTCCTTTCATATCTTTTACTAAAAACTCACCGAAGGGTAAAATTGGATTTAAACAATTGTAGGTGGATGGAAATAATATTACATATTGAGGAAACATGGATGTGGATGATAAAATACACCCCAGTAAATACTAAAGTATAAACAATCTCGGATAAAAATGAGATTGTGATATTTCCCTTACCTTAGGTCCAATTTGCTTCGTAAGTGTCCGAACCTCCTGTATAATGATTTAAATAATGTCATTGACTTATTACAGAATCATATTCATTGTTATTATATCATATATGGTTCACTTATGACTTTATATTACCCGTTCTTTTGTAAATTCATGTTAAAGTAGCGTTTTGGGTAAAATCGTCTCATTTATCGTTCGTGTTTTAACTTGTAATTATTCATATGATTACTTAGATCATGATTAATTAATTATAGAATATAAAACATTATTTATATATAATATATATTTAGAATATACATATATATAATGAATCAGTAAATGGAAAGAAATACACCGTTCATGGAGACGGTAGGCCGTACGTACGCATGAACGCTATTTTCGTTTCCTTATTGAGTTGAACGGAATTAAGTAGATGACATACATATATATACAAATAAATCCAGTATCATTATTATGACATATATTTCATGATTACTTATTATATATACTTTATAATCATTCATGAATGGTTAAAGTGGAGAATGAATCTCATCGCGTCGTGGAGACGGTAGTCCGTACGTACGCACAAGCGATGATATCGTTCTCATGATCGTGGGACTGTATTGGAGTGTATGTATACTATTTCAGAATCAATATCACTTTAAAATAATAATATATAGTTATTATTTACACCATTATACCCATCCAAGTAAGGTGGTCGTGGAAAATAGATTTCACCACGGCGTGGAGACGGTAGTCCGTACGTACACACGCGCGGTGATTTCATTTTCCGTAGGATGGATAGATGATGAAATAGGATTGTTTCATACTTATTATAACATATCAGTATATTAGTGATACTTATGTTATTACTTAATAATGAAACAACCTAAGAAGAAGAAGTGGAAGAAGAAATAAAGGTGAAAGAATCGGTAACAAAAATTACCTCTTCTTTGAAGCGCCTCTTTGAGACCTCCTCTTAGGGCACTAAAATCAGTCTTTGAGGAAGACCATAACCTCTAGGATGTTTATAGGGAAGTGGATAAGAGAATATTTCAGGGGTTGGCCGAGCTTGAAGGCTCAAAGTTGTGTGAGGAAGAGAGGGAGGAGGTGCCCTTTTATAAGGGAGGAGAGGGGCACCTTTGGAATAACTAAAAATATTATTTTATTATAAAGTCAAGTTCGGTTTTAAATAGCTCTAAATTGATTTATTTAGAGGCTAAGGTGGTTATGGGTCGAAATAATCTCATCCAATAGAATTTAGACAAGTTTAGGTTCCTATTTTAACCTTATCATTTAGATTAAGTTAAATAATTTTACTTTTACCGTGTCTTCTTGTGTTCTTACACTATAAGGTTAATAAACTTACTATAAGAAGCCAAACGAACCCCAAATTGTTTATTATTAATATATATAACCTTATCTAAGTCATTTGGCCTAACCTTAGACTTTTTAGGAATAAAATAACAATTAATAATATAATATTTGTTTTAAAAACTATTTTATGTCAATTTTCACACTATTTAGTAATTGATTTTTGTGAAAATCATAAAAGAATGACAAGTTCTAAAAAAGTTAATTAAATAAATAATAACATGTCATATTAACCTATAAAATTAGTGGAATTCATAAAAAGTCTTAAATTACATTTATTTTGGTATTTATAACATCAATTATGTCAATATTTCATTAATAAGATAATTACTGCATCATCTTTGTGTCATAAATAAATTAAATTATTTGATGTCTAAAAATTACAAATAAAATACCATTATGTATTAAATCTTTTTAGCTTTATAATGAATATTTACAATCGAATTTATCTTATGTATAACCCTATATTAAAAATGTTTTAGTAAATAAACTTCGATTTTAACTCTTTTAACTCTTCTTTGAATTAAATAATAATAAATGTCCTAATCTAATCCAAGTGGGCCTAAATGGTCATATTTTATTCCTAAGTTTGTTTTTGGTCTAATTAAACTTATCCAATAGAATTTGGACATGTGTTAGGGTAATAATAATATCATTTTTACCCTTAATTACCCTATTTACTTTTAACCGTGGTAAATAAAAGTAAAAAGTTACTATTCACCAAAAATTATTTTCATCTCATTGAACCACATTTTACTTACTGACATCAACCATGTCTCTCGGATTTTTGAAATTCCACTCATAGAAGCGGTAAAATTAAGTTTTATGAAAAATTCAGTTTTTTTTAACTACCACTTAGTGGTTTCACTATTCATAAAAAATTGAAAGTTTTCAGAAAAATACCAAAAATTAGGCCTAAGCTATATTTGATATTATGAACTCAAAAATGATTTATATTTTACCAAATTCAAAACATATCAGTTGCATTAATTAATTTAAAAATCAATTCCCGTCGTCAAAATAAAAGGTGTGTTTTTAAGAGATAATAACTATCAAAAGATTGACACTTGTTTATAACTGGTTTAAATGTGAAATTACATCCAATGACCAACATTGTATTAAATTGTAAAAATATATTATAAATATACTTTAAAACCACTCAAATTAATAATTTATCACTATTAATTATTTCTATTGAAAAAGTTGTTTTTAATTAAAATTTAGTAATTTTCACTATTCATCAAAATATGAAAGTTATCCGAAAATCACCAAAATTTCACCCTAAACTAATTTCGATATTCCGAATCCAAAAATGAAGTCCATTTTGAAAAATAGAATTTACAAAATTTCAAAAAGTGGTTATTACTATTCATAACGTCTAGTTTTAATAATATTTTAATAGCAAATCGTTGTTTAGCGAAACTTGGTGTTGCGTACAACACACGCTATCGTGGAAGGTCGCGATTGCGTGTAATTCAAGCCAGGTCAGAGATGTGTGTTGTGAAAGCTCCTTTTGGTGTAGCGTATAACACAAGACTTTAATGAAATTAAAAAGAATATTTTTCATAAAATCTCGGGGTGTTACATCGGGTATGCGATCCCCTACTCAGCGTGAGGATTATAGTAGGGTTGTAGTATCGTTGGTTATACGATCCCTTACTCAGTGTGTGGTTTCTGTAGGGTTGCAGCATCGTCAGTTCGATCCTCTATAGCACAAGATGTACCAGATAAGGTTTCAGTATCGTCATGACCGTCGTGACACGGGTGACGATCATCTATCTAAGTGACGTGTTTCTGTCGAGCACCAGATCGGGTTGTGGTATCCCCCAGCAGATCCTGGGAGTGATCCCCTATCTGTGAGATCTACGAATGCTAGATTGGATTGTGGTATCCCCCAATGGACCCTGGGAGTGATCCCCTATCTATGATTTCTTCGTATACTGGTGTGGGTTCTGGTATCCCCTAGCGGACCTAGGAGTGATCCCCTATCCAAGGAGTTTGGTGTTTATGTTGTTTCAGCAAGGTTTCCTCAGTGATGATATCTGACAAGCGTGATCTCTCAGGTGACCATCTGAGATGTTTGTGTGGGACTAGATGGAGTGTATCTCTTGGACGAGTGTCTTATGGGATGACAATGATCGTGGAGTGTGCTCTCCTGGTTGTGAACCGTTGCTGGTGATGAGGTCGGTACCTTATGTGGCTTGGTGCATTAGCTGAGTATATCTAAATGTTTTTGGTATACATAAGAGCATATATCTGAGCAGATGTTCATGGTATATGTATGGGTGTATACCTAGGAAGATGGTCGATATGTATGTATGGGCGTATACCTAAGGGGATGTTCAAGGTGTATGTATTGGCATACACCTGGATTGAGCTGACTAGTTGTGTTTAGCTGAGGATGGTCACGAGATGGAGTTTCTCTCTTGTGTGGATTCCCTCTGGTTGGGATGAGCGGACTGTTGCCTTTCAGTTTCTCTATTTTGTTTTGGGTTTTTGGGGTGCCTACTAAGTATTGTTATAATCACCCCTTCATGGGCTTTGCCCACACATGTTTGTGTCTTGTGCAGACCATAGGCCTTTTGACGGAGTCCCAGGAGGACCCGGAGTAGGTGAAGCTGAGTGAGCGGGAATGACCGTAGAGTCTTACGGGAGCTGTTCCGAGGAGCTTTCCTATGGTGATTTTAGCAGCATACCCCTTCTTCCGAGTAGGTTGGGCACTTTTCTGGTTTTCCTTTGGTGGGATCTGTTTTTCCCTTTTGTACTTCTATTGCACTCTGGTTGTGGGTTAGATGTATGCATGGATTTCTTTTCCGTTTTTATATATATCTTTGCACTGTTGCATGGAGGTGTATGTGGGTGCGTGTGTACAGGTACCTTAGGCTAATGCCTCCCATGTGTGTGATAGCCTAATCGACTCTAGTCGCCAGACCCTGGCCTATTGGAGGTGGGCTTGGGGAGTTGTGGCTCGATCCCCATTGGGTCGGGTTGTGACAGAGTGGTATCAAAGGAGGTTCCACCTTTGGGATCTTAGAGCATAGTTGGTCTAGCTGTGAGTTTGGTTTGGGTTACATAGAAGTAGTTTTAGGATGTTTCAAGTTTGAATTTCAGGCCAGGGACTCTAGTGTTGGTGCAGCGGCTGACGTATCCATTCACTAGGACTCTGACAACCTGCTTTTCGACTCGGGGCATTTGTACACTGGTTGTAGGGAAAAAATAATGGTACATGCATCATATAGGACTGGGTTTTTGAGTTTCCCTTGTTCTTCTTGAGTCAGCTCTCCAGATATACTCTTTGACTATGGTGCGTCTTGATTGTATTTCAGGATGCCTCCACGACGACAGCCAGTGAGGGTTTCGCAGCGGGATTGTGGTGACGATCCTCCCCATGTAGAGGTTGTAGACCAGGGTGCAGGTTCTGAGGCTGCACCTCTAGGTGGTCCACCAGTTGAGCCACCACCTGTCGAGTAGCTGGTTGTGCCGATAGTGCATGATGTGGTTGCGAGAAGACTTAGTGCGCTGCACGAGTTCCAGAGGCAGCGACCTCTGAGGTTCCGGGGTGATCTAGAACCTCAGGTAGCTGATTACTGGCTCGAAGCAGTCACCAAAGTTTTCTGCCTAGTGAGGACAACCCCAGATCAGATGGTGGTCCTAGAAGTGAGCCTTCTGCATGGTTCAGCTGGGTGATGGTGGAGCCTAGTGACGCAGTCCCACGACGAGGAGATGCTCACGTGGGCAGAGTTTGAGCGACTCTTTAGGGAAGAGTTCTATCCAGTGACGCTGAGGTCAGTGCGGATCCAGGAGCTTCTGCAGCTTCGACAGGAGGGCATGACCATGTCAGAGTACTCAGTGAGGTTTACAGACCTGTCACGCTACTCCCTAGATATGGTTTGGGACCTGTTCTTTAGGGCTTGTACCTTCAAGCAGGGCTTGCACAGGGACATCCGAGCAGGTGTGGTTTCCTTGTGCCTGCCCACCTATGCTGGAGTGCTGGAGCGGGCCCTAGTGGTGGAGAGATTTCTAGCCGAGAAAATCCCTCCTGTTAGTGCTGGGCACGTGAGAGCTGATACTTCGTCAGTCGGATCGACATATGGTAGCTGAAGACAGAATCAGGGGCCCTGACGTATACGACGTTTCCAGAGGTGACCCCATTATAGAGGATCTGAGGCTCAGGGCTCTCAGGCCTGTTTTGGTTAGCCGCAGGAGAGGCGGTGTTACGTTTGAGACGGTCAGGGACATATTTCTAGGGAGTGTTCGACCCACCGTGCAGCTGAGAGGGAGCCAGTTGACAGGCCGCCTTGTTAGTAGAAATGTCTCGAGCAAGGAGGTCTGTAGGGCGACAGACGTGGTGATGGAGCTGGTTCCGCAACAGGAGGTGGTCGACAGTATCATATGCCACCACCACCACCCCAAGGTGGTCCAATCAGGGCTTAGGGAGCTGGTGGCTGAGGGCGAGGATAGCTGTAAGCCTTAGAGGCTGTTGACCCAGAGGCTCCACGTATGGGTGGAGGTACACTCTGTATTCTTTCTACTTTCCATTGTAGTTTTGGTAGACATTGTTTAGCGATACTCTTCCCTTTCCGTTGATTTCTCGAGTTTTGTTCAAGGCATTGGTAAGACCCTGTGTGGGTGTTGTTCGGTGTGCTTCGAATGCGTGAGGAAGAGGGATCATTCCCCCACCGAGACACGTTTTTGTGATGCGATCAAAACCGTGCGGGTGAGTCAGTTCCGCCCAAAGAGGATAGTGTTGAGGTGTGGTGGATGAGTCCCTCTGACTTATGTGTTCCGGCAGGGATGTTTGTTGGCAAACTCACTGGTGTCGAAGACCCAGTTGAGAGTCCAGTTGTTTTCTTTGTGCTTATGGATTTTCAAGGACGAAAAGTTCTAAGGTAGGGAAGACGTAGCGACTTGGGTTTTGGCCCTGTCATACTTTGGAATATTCCAATGAATAATTACAGATCCAGGTGCGAATACGTCGTGCGATTCTGAGGCCCGGTGTGCCCAAAATTAATATTATAAAAATATTAAGTTTTTTTATACTATGCACATGGCAGGGGTGTGTTATCTCCTAAATGGTAGCTCAGAATAGGAATCTGAGGGTACAATTGCGTTCAGAGCGTGCCGTTTAACCTAGGCGGGGTGTAAGCTTTGCGGGCACGAGCCTGCTGCGGAAAAAGCCACCAGGGGCGTTTTTGTAAATAAGTGGACAAGTTTCTTTATGAGTGTCAGCTCGAATAACTCCTGAATAAAGTCTCAGATCGAAATTATGAGTTCTCCGTTGTGTTTAGAACACCGTGTTTACCCTAGGGGCGACCTAATCTTCTCTGCGCTGGGCGTTTTGGTCGGGGACGTTAAATGGTGGTTTAATTAATGAATTAATTAATTAATTAATTAAACCTAACCATTCCACCCCCCTAACCTATCACGTTGGGCGAATAAAGGAGGAACTTTGGAATCCCTCTCAACCTCCTCTTGTAAACGAACCACCCAAATCAATCAAATAAGGTGTCGTCGAGCTTCGATTTTGACAGCGGTCGCTCCTAGATCGAGCAGCGGCAGCAGCAAAGCGTGCAAAGCTTCGACGATCTGCCAAAAGGTAGGTGGTTTGAGTTTTAAATTTATGGATCCCATTTATCCATTTTTTTCTTCAAATCGTTATAAGGGTTATGTAGTTCAGGTCCTGAGCTTTCCGAAACATGTTAAAGATCTAAATTTGGAGCACCGGGGTGATTCTGGTGGCTCCCGGAAGTTTTCCGACGGAAAACCCGGATTCCAGCGGCAGCTATGGCAGATTTTGGCGAGGGAGGAAGCGGCGCGATGGCGGCACAGCAGCGGTGCGGCAGATTCCGGCTTCGGCGCGGTGGTTTCCTGCGGCCACGCGGTGGTTTCCGGCGAGGCAGGTGGTGGTCCGACCAGGTTTTTCTGGGGGTTCTTTAAACCCCTGTAAGTCGCAAACCGGGAGTCGGATTTGAGTGAAGTTTGTGGGGACGTGAAACTTGCATCGAGACGGACCTCTTGAAATTATTTAGAGAATTTTTTTGAGTCAGGGTTTTTGCCCGAGGCCATGAAACTTTGAAAATAATAATAATATTTTATTATTTTCAACTTTGACCCGCCATAACTCCTGCACGAAGTCTCCAAATGACGTGCCGTCAGTGGCGTTGAGACCCTGATGGTATGAATGAATTTTCAAGATAGTTTCTAGGTGTTGGTATCGAGAACAGGGTGTGGGCCCCATGAGGCCGAGTTCCGACGTTTGTAGAGAAACGTGACTTCTCTGCCGGGTGTCCATTTTGGACGATCGAGTAGTCGATCCCGTTTGTTTTTCTGATGGGATCGCAATGGTGTGATCCAATTGACGAGTTTTGGGATAGTGGTGTGGGCCCCACCTGGGCTGGCTTCGGTGAATAGTACCTTTTTCACTGGGTGTCCATTTGGGACGATCGCATAGTCGATCCCGTGTGTTTTTCCAAGGGGATCACAGTGGTATGATTCGTTTGATGAGTTTCAGGATCGTAGTGTGGTCCCCACATAGGCTGGCTATAGTGAATAGTACCTTGTTCATCAGTTGTCCATTTCGGGTGAGTAAACTTCCTATCCTGCATGTTTTTCTGTGTGGATCGCAATGGTGGCCTCGGTATCGGCCTTGGAGGTGCACGGTGTGGCGTTGTGGTGGGTCTCTTGGGTTAGAAACGTTTGGACCAGTAGTGGTTGAGGGTACTCCCTTGGTTCATTCCTATGAGGGTTCGCACGACATCACAACCTTAGTATAGTTTTGTGATCCTCTCGATGGGATGTTTAATCTGTTAGAGTTGTGGCATCCCTCCCGTGGGCCAGGAGCGGGATCCTCTAGCATCGTTTCCCTAGATCGGGTTCTTTGTATCGCTGTGACCACTTATCCATGAGTGGCGATCCCCTATCTAGAAGGTTAACCCTATAGGGTTTATGGCATCATCAGGAATATGATCCCCTACCTAGTGGACCGTGCTCATAAGGGTTGTGGCATCGTCGGGTATGCGATCCCCTACTCAGTGTGAGGATTATAGTAGGGTTGCGGTATTCTTGGTTATACAATCCCCTACTCAGCCTATGGTTTCTGTAGGGTTGCAGCATTGTCTGTTTGATCCTCTACAGTGAGAGATGTACCAGATAGGGTTTTGGTATCGTCATGACCATCATGAAACGGGTGGTGATCCTATATCTGAGTGACGTGTTTCTGTCGAGCGTTATATCCGGTTGTGGTATCCCCCAGCGGATCCTGGGAGTGATCCCCTATGAGATCTATGAATGCCAGATCAGGTTGTGGTATCCATCAGTGGACCCTGGGAGTGATCCCCTATATGTGAGATCTTCATATACTAGTGTGAGTTCTGGTATCCCCTAGAGAACCCTAGGAGCGATCCCCTATCCGAGGAGTTTGGTGTTTATGTTGTTTCAACGAGGTTTCCTCAGTGATGATATCCGACGAGCATGATCTCTCAGGTGAGCATCTGAGATGTTTGTGTGGGACTCGATGGAGTGTATCTCTTAGATTAGTGTCATCTAGGATGACAATGATCGTGGAGTGCTCTCTTTTGGTTTTAAACCATTGCTGGTGATGAGGTCGGTACCTTATGTGGCTTGGTGCGTGAGCTGAGTATATCTGGATGTTTTTGGTATATGTAAGAGTTTATATCTGAGCGGATGTTCATGGTATATGTATTGGTGTATACCTTGGAATATGTTTGAGATATATGTTTGGGTGTATACCTGAGTGTATTTTCAAGGTGTATGTATGGGCATACACCCGGATTGAGCAGACTAGTTGTGTTTAGCCGAGGATGGTCACAAGATGAAGTTACTCTCTCGTCTGGGTTCCCTCTGGCTAGGATGAGCAGACTGTTTGCTTTCAATTTCTCTCTTTTGTTTTGTTTTTTTGGGGTTCCTACTGAGTATTGTTATACTCACCCCTGCACGGGATTTTCCTGCACATGTTTGTGTCTTGTGTAGACCACAGACCTTTTGACGGAGTCCCAGGAGGACCCGAAGCTGGCGGAGCTGGGTGAGTGGGACTGACCGTGGAGTCCTACCAGAGCTGAGCCGAGGAGCTTTCCGGTGGTGCTTTTGGTAGTGTACGACTTCTTCCGAGCAGGTTGGGTGCTTTTGTGGTTTTCCTTTGGTGGACCCTGTTTTGACCTTTTGTACTTCTATTGCACTTTGGTTGTGGGTTAGATGCATGCATGCATTTATTTTCAGTTTTTATATATATCTTTTCACTATTTCATGGAGGTTTATGTATAAGGCCCCAGCCTTAAACCTTAATTAATATTGAATTAAATGAGTAATTTACATTGAGGATATTTTCAGGTTTAGAGTTTTAGAGAATTAGGACATAACTATTACAACTCAAAAGATTACAAAGTAGTCGCTTCTACTAAATTTCCATAAAATAAAAACTCTTAAAAAGAAACATGTCTAGTTCCATTTTTTAGGTAGCATGACTTTCCCTTGATCCCATCCTTGACCCTATTCCACGCTAAGTCCTGTGAAAAAAATTTCAAAAACTTGGGATGAGCATAAAAAGCTCAGTAAGGGATACACAAAGAATGAAAACTGTTAGTTTTTCAAAACAACAAGTAAACCATGTATACTTTATCAAAGTAATACTTTTCACCTTTTCGAAGTAGTAAAAACTCTTCACTGAATAAAAGTTCATTACTTACCCTTCTGTAACCAAAATATTACCATAAAACCCATATAAAGATCACATAACATATAAAGGTAACTTGGGACATAAACATACTTAAGTGGAATAACCATAAGGTCGACTTCCACACATATCACTTAATGGAATAGCCATTCGGCCAACTTCCATACATACTTAATGGAATATCCATACGGCCGACTTCCATAACCAATGCATTGGAGGTTATAGCGTAACCACCCATCCTGGTATTCACGGCACCACCCATCGTATGGTTTATCACGTAACCACCCGTCAAATGTCCAAGTACCATTATAAAATCATAAGACATAAAACAAACATAATGGAAAGAAAAAATTTCCACACTTTGATCACAATATATCACTCAAATATATTAACATAATAAATCCATTATAAAAAAAATTTTCAATACCAAAATACATAAAATAGTATATGGTATTTATTTAATTTTAAAAACATCACGGCTTGTTGAGGAAGCCAAAGACCAAATAATACTCGCGGCGGCGGAAAAGGTCGTTGTTACCGCGTACGTTAAAAGAAACATTCCTTTTTTTTGTTTTGTAAAACACTTTGTAGAAAAAGATTCCTTTTGTATAAAAGTAAAAGTCAAAGGGGTTTATATACCGTATAAAAGAAAGTTTTGTATAAAATTAAATATGCCTCAATGAAAGGAGATTGAGACGAAGTCCCTTACAAAGACGATATCCTTGGTTTAAGGATAAATCAATTGCATAATTATGTGTGACAAACGAATACACCAAATATAAGTGGATATTAAGTGTAAAACAATCAGAGGTTATTCACACATATTCATAGAACTACATATTCAAGGAGTACAAGTTTATCCCAAAGAATCAAATTTGGGTTAAAAAGTTCCCTTGCAAAAATTTGACAGCCTAACGGCGTCACTTCAAAATTCAGAAAATGAGTTGATGAGAGATAAAAAGGGTATCTCATCACATGGACATAAAATTTAGATCAATAAGGATATAGAAGAACATATCCCAACATAATATTATGTGAATTAAAAGACATAACAAAAGAAGTCTTTTACAAAAAGAGGAGGGTGAAAGGTTCCCTTACCGACATGGGTATCTTTCGAGACATGCACCCCACGAAAGAAGGACAATACAACATTGATGTAAATACTCATAAATGAAAGTATATTACACAATGAGAAAAATAACGGGCAGTACATACACCACTCAAAGGAAATTGTGGCAGATATAGCATAAATCTCACAGGAATAAAAGTGAGATGAAAAATCCCTTACGAAAACTCGGCAGCCTAACGACGCCACATAAACTTACAAAAATGGATTGATGAGATCAAATAGGGTCTCTCATCATATTAAAATAATGTTTAAAGAAAGAGGAATATAAAAGAACATCCCAATAACAAGAAAGATGAGCTTTAGAAGGAATGACATAAAAGAGTGTACTTAAAAAGAAAGAGAGTAGTAAGATCCTTTACCTCGGGTCCGACTTGACTCGATCGTTCTTTAACGTCCTAAATAATAAACTTGAGTTAATTTCTATTTTCTTAAGAACATTTTTCAATTTCATTATTCCTTTTATATCACTTATTTCCATGTTATAAATATTATGTAATCATTTAAGTTAATAATGTTTGTTTTGTCGATATTTGGTTCTTAAGTCGAAAGTGGACTTCTTACAATTACATGTTGTTTGTGTGGTCAAAGGTTATTTATATCCAGAATGACATTCCTGATTTGGATATAATATATATCATATATATCTAGAATATACATGTATTTATAATATCACATAATCATTTATAGGTAAGAAATTAAATGCACCGTTCATGGAGACGGTAAGCCGTACGTACGCATGAGCGCTACTTTCATTTCTTTGTCATATTAATGGAATTAAAACTAAATGAAAGGTATGTATATTTTAATTCCAGAATTATATTCATAATTTAGATGTATCATTCATCATATATATCCATTATATACATGTATTTATAATAGTACATTACATTTGGGGATAAGAAATGAAATGCACCGTTCATGGAGACGGTAAGCCGTACGTACGCATGAACGCTACTTTCATTTCTATCTCATAATTTAATGGAAAGAAATAATAATGATATAGAGGTATATTATAATTCCAGTATAACATCATATATAATAACATTAAATCTATCCTTTATACGTCCCACGTATGGCATTAACGAATCACATCACTTTGAGGGGGCGGTAGTCCGCACTTCCTAAAATGAAGATATCGCGTATACCCATAATGGAAGCCATAAAGGTAAGCCACAAATGAAAAATACAGAAGCTTAAGTAAAACATAAACATATTATATATCATATATAAATATAGTGACATCTTAATGGCCACCTTTGAAGGTGTTATATGAGTGTTGAACAATCATCGTTTCGTGAGGTAGAAATTCGCCATCCACGGAAACAGTATGTTCTTTAACCATTAGATGTAGGTGTGTGTAATTGTAGCTCTAATACTTCTTATAAAAACATCCTAGTATATTAAATATACTGGATTTTTTACAAAATAAATGAATAAAAAGAGTTTATGGGGTTGGAGAGGAAAAATAAAACAAAAGGACTCAAGTGAAGACATTACCTTAAAATCGGGTAACTCCCTTTGGTTTGAGCTCAAAGGCTTCCTTGGGAAGACTTATACCCAAAGTGAGGATTCAAGGAGTAAGAGAGGGAAGTTTAGAGACAAAATGGGCAGGGGTTGGCCGAGCCAAAGGCTTTGGGAGTGTGTGTAAGGAGGTAGAGGTGGGGGCCTTTTATAAGAGGAGAGGAGGGGAACTCTTGGAAAGTAAAGAAAAGTCACTTTATTTTAAAATGATATTCGGATTTAAGAGGTACCACATTGATATAATTAGAGTATAAGGTGATAAGGGTTCTAAATCCACTCATCCAATAAGTTTTGGACATGTGTAGGTCTTAGATATTACATTATCTTTCCATTTTATTTAAATCGTTAAATAATGAGGTCATCGCTGCATCATCATGATGTCATAAATAATTTAATTTATTTAACGTCTAAAAATTATAAAAAAAATACTATTATGTAGGAAATATTTTTAGATTTC
This sequence comes from Viscum album, assembly GCA_963277665.1. Taxonomy (NCBI): domain Eukaryota; kingdom Viridiplantae; phylum Streptophyta; class Magnoliopsida; order Santalales; family Viscaceae; genus Viscum; species Viscum album. The sequence goes on from OY728123.1 coordinate 353,524,291, forward strand.
CAATGACTATTTATAGTCAAATATCTGACTTGTATAACCCCATGTAAAAATTATTTTAGTAAAACATCTCATGTTTGTGTCATTTTTACTTTAACATTAAATAAAAAGGTATTTATGTCATTTTCCAAACAAAGTGGCTCCATGGGGTCCCCAAGTTGACCCATGGATTGTCTTGGTCGGCCATTACACATCCAATGAGGGTAGAATATGTGTCTAGGTCATTTCATTTTATTAAAACATTATTCTTACCTTAAACTACACTAATTACTTCTAATCGCGATTAAGAACTTAAAAGTTACTATTCACCAAAAACATATTTTAATCTCATTGAACCACATTTTAATTCTTAATGAAAACAATGTATGTCAGATTTTTGAAATTTAAAACACAAAAGTGGTAAAATTTCATTTAAACGAAAAATCAGTTTTTATAAGTACCACTTAGTGGTTTCACTATTCATCAAAAATTGAAGTTTTTCAGAAAAATCCCAAAAATTCACCCTAAACTATATTTGATATTCAGAAATCAAAAATGAAGTCTATTTTACAAAATTAAAAACATATAAGTCACATTAATTAATTTAATAATTAATTCCCGTGGTCAGAGCAAATAGCGTGTTTTTATGAAACAATAAGTATCAAAAGATTGACACTAGTTTAAGTCTGATTTCAAAGTGAAATTAATTGCAACGACTAATATTGGATTTAATGGTAAAAATATATTCTAATTTCACTTTAAAACCAATTAAAAATATAATCTAATCATATAAATAAATTATATTAAAAAGAGGTTTTGAATTAAAATACAACATTTTACACTATTCATTAAAAAAATGAACTTTATCGGAAAGATACCAAAAATTTACACAAAGTAAATTTTGATGTCCCGATTCTAAAGAAGAGTTTTATTTGGTCCAATAGAATGTATAAGAGTGAACAAAACTATATTTAATGACGGTTCGCCATCAAAAGGCGATAAGTGAACCTTTAGTGAAAACTAGGGCATATACGCCTAAAATTGAATTCTTTCCGTATTTTAAGCCTTTATCTTTTATTGGATAAATGTAAAAACATTTAAAAACATATATAATCATATTTTAGTTATTTATATCCATTCCCGCCAATACAACGGCTACATGTTAACTACCATTTAAAATAATATTATTTTATTATTAGAGTGCAACGTAAGATTCCCAAGAAACTCGTTGTTGCGTGTTGGGTACGCCATCGAGCATAGCGTCCCCTTTAAAGTAATATTAATATTTTATTCACAAATATGGATAAATATGAAAATGTTATATTCTTTATTTACCTGGGGTGTTACAGTATGTGGGTGTGTGTGTATAGGTACCTTAGGCTAATGCCTCCCATGTGTGTGATAGCCTACTTGGCACTAGTCGCCAGCCCCTGACCTATTGGAGGTGGGCTTGGGGAGTCGCGCCTCGAACCTCGTTGGGTCGGGTCGTGACAGAGTGGTATCAAAGGAGGTTCCACCTTTGGGATCTTAGAGCGTAGCTGGTCTAGCTGTGAGTTTGGTTTGGGTTGCATAGCGACAGTGTTAGGATGTTTCAAGTTTGGATTTTAGGCCGGGAACTCCAGTGTTGGTGCTGCAGCCGACGTATCCATTCACCAGGACTTTGACAACCTGCTTTTCAACTCGAGACGTTCATACACTGTTCGCAGGGGAAAAATAATTGTACATGCATCATATCGGACTGGGTTTTTGGGTTTCCCTTGTTCTTCTTGAGTCAGCTCTCCAGATATACTCTTTGTCTATTGGGCGTCTTGATTGTATTTCAGGATGCCTCCCCGATGACTGCCAGCGAGGGTTCCGCAGTAGGATTGTGGTGACGATCCTTCCCATGTAGAGGCTGTAGACCAGGGTGAAGGTTCTGAGGCTGCACCTCTTGGTGGTCCACCAGTTGAGCCACCGCCTGTCGAGCAGCTGGTTGTGCCGGTAGTGCAGGATGAGATTACGCGCAGGCTTAGTGCTCTGCCTGAGTTCCAGAGGTAGCAACCTCTGAGGTTCCGGGGTGATCCGGACCCTCAGGTAGCTGATGACTAGCTCGAAGCAGTCACCAGAGTTTTCCACCTGATGAGGACACCCCCAGATCAGATAGTGGTCCTAGCGGTGAGCCTTATGCATGGTTCGACCGAGCGATGGTGGATCCTAGTGATGTAGTTACACGATGAGGAGATGCTCATGTGGGAAGAGTTTGATTGGATCTTTAGGGAAGAGTTTTATCCAGTGACGCTGAGGTCAGTGCGGATCCAAGATCTTCTGCAGCTTCGATAGGAGGGCATGAATGTTTCAGAGTACTCAGCGAGGTTTACAGACCTGTTGCTCTACTCCCTGGATATGGTTTGGGACCTATTATTTAGGGCTTCGACCTTCGAGCATGGATTACGCAGGGACATCCGAGCAGGTGTGGTTTCCTTGTGCCTACCCACCTATACTGGAGTGGTAGAGCAGGCCCTAGTGGTGGAGAGCTTTCTAGCCGTACAGATACCGCCTGTTAGTGCTGGGCACGTGAGAGCTAAGACTTCGTCAGTCGGATCGGAATATGGTAGTCAACGACAGACTTAGAGGCCCAAATGTATGCGATGTTTTAGGAGGTGACCCCAGGATGGAGGATCTGAGGCTCAGGGCTCTCAGGTCGATTTTGGTCAGCTGTAGGAGAGGCAGTGTTACATTTGCGATGGTCGGGGACATCTGTCTAGGGAGTGTCCGACCCGCCATTCAGTTGAGAGGGATCCCATTGACAGACCGCCTTGGTAGTGGCAACATCTCGAGCAAGGAGGTCCGTAGGGCAGCATACGTGGTGATGGAGCTGGTGCAGCAGTGGGAGGTGGTTGACAGTATCATATGCCACCACCACCACCCCCAGGTGGTCCACATCGAGCTCAGGGAGCTGGTGGCTGAGGGTGAGGATAGCTGCAAGCCTTAGAGGCTGTTAACCCAGAGGCTCTGCGTATGGGTGGAGGTATGCTCTGTGTCCTTTCTACTTTCCATAGTAGTTTTGGTAGACAGTGTTTGGCGATACTCTTCCCTTTCCGTTGCTTGCTTGAGTTTTGTTCAGGGCGTTGGTAAGACCCTGTGTGGGTGTTGTTCGGCGTGGTTTGAATGTGTAAGGAAGAGGGAACCTTCCCATACCAAGAAGAATTTTTGTGACGCGATCAAAACCGTGCGGGTGAGTCAGTGCCACCTAATGCGAATAGTGTTGAGGTGTGGTGGATGAGTCCCTCTGACTTATGTGTTCGGGAAGGGGTGTTTGTTGGCGAACTCGCTGGTGTGGGAGACCCATTCGAGAGTCCAGTTGTTTTCTTTGTGCTTATGGATTTTTGGGGATGAAAAGTTATAAGGTGGAGAGGATATAGAGACTCAGGTTTTGGCCTAGTCAGACTTTGGAATATTCCTATGAATAAATCCAGAGCTAGGTGCAAAGACGGTATGCGATTCCGAGGCCCGGTGTGCCCGGAATTAATATTATAAAAATATTAAGTTTTTTTTATACTATGCATGTGGTGGGTGTGTGTTATCTCCTAAACGGTAGCTTAGAATGGGAATTTGAGGGCACAGTTGCATCCGGAGCGTGCTGTTTACCCTAGGTGGGGTGTAAGCTTTGAGGGCATGGGCGTGCTGTGGAAAAAGCCACTAGGGGCATTTTCATTAATAAGTGGAATAGTGTCTTTATGAGCGTTGGCTTGAATAACTCCTGAACGGAGTCTTGGATCGAAATTATGAGGTCTCTGTTGTGTTCAGAACACTGCGTTTACCCTAGGGGCGACCTAATCTTCCCTACACTGGGCGTTTTGGTCGGGGACATTAAATGGTGGTTTAATTAATTAATTAATTAATTAATTAAACCTGACCATTCCACCCACACCTACCACATTGTTCAAATGAAGGAGGAACCGTGGAAGCCCTCTCCTCCTCCAATTCTCAACGAACCACCCAAATCAAGCAAACAAGGTGTCGTTGAGCTTCAATTTTGACGGCGGTCGCTCCTAGATCGAGCAGCGACAGCAGCGGAGCGCGCAAAGTTTTGGCGATCTTCAAAAAGGTACGTGGTATGAGTTTTAAAATTTCAGATCCTATTTATGAATTTTTTTTCTTTTAATCGTTATAAGGGTTGTGTAGTTCGGGTCCTGAGCTTTCCAAAACATGTTACGAATCTAAATTTGGAGCACCGGGTGATTCCGGTGGATCCCAGAAGTTTTCTGGTGGAAAACCTGGATTCCGGTGGCGACTATAGTGGATTCTGATGAGGGCTGTGGTGGCGCGATGTTGGCATGGCAGATTCCGGCTCCGGCACGGTGGTTTCCGGCAGTGGCATGGTGGTTTCCGGCGAGGCATGCGGTGGTCCGACCAGGTTTTTCTGGGGGTTATTTAAACCCCTGTAACTCACAAACGGGGAGTCTGATTTGAGAGCTGTTTACGGCGACGCGAAGCTTGCATCGAGACAGACCTCTTTATATTCTTTAGAGATTTTTTTGATTTGGGTTTTTGGCCCGGGGCCATGAAACTTTGAAAATAATAATAATATTTTATTATTTTCAACTTTGATCCGCCATAACTCCTGCACGGAGTGTCCAAATGATGTGCCGTCAGTGGAGTTGGGACCCTGATGGTATGACAGACTTTTCAAGATAGTTTTCAAGTGTTGCGACCGAGAATTGGGTGTGGGCCCCAGGAGGATGGGTTCCGACGTTTGCGGAGAAACGTGACTTTTCTGCCGGGTGTCCGTTTTGGACGATCGCGTAGTTGATCCAGTGTGTTTTTATGAGGGGATCGCAATGGTGTGATCCTCTTGACGAGTTTCGGGAATGTGGTGTGGGCCCCACCCAGGCTGGCTTCAGTGAATAATACATTTTCACCGGGTGTTTGTTTGGGACGATTGAGTAGTCGATCTCGTGTGTTTTTCCGAGGGGATCACAGTGGTATGATCCGCTTGATGAGTTTCAGGATTGTAGTGTGGGCCCCACATGGGCTGGCTATGGTGAATAGTACCTTGTTCACCGGTTGTTCATTTCAGGCGAGTAAACCGCCTATACTGTGTGTTTTTTTTGCGTGGATCGCGATGGTGGCCTCGTTATCGGCCTTAGAGGTGCGTGGTGTGGCGTTGTGGCAGGTCACTTGGGTTAGCGACATTTGGGCAAGCAGTGGTTGAGGGATACCTTAGTTCATTCCTGTGAGGGTTTGCACGGCATCACAACCTTAGTATAGGTTTTTGATCCTCTCGATGGGATGTTTAATATGTTAGATTTGTGGCATCCCTCCGGTGGGCCCGGAGCGGGATCCTCTAGCACCGTTTCCCTAGATTGGGTTCTTGGTACCACTATGACTGCTTATCCATGGGCAGAAATCCCCTATCTTGCAGGTTAACCCCATAGGGTTTGTGGAATCATCAGGAATATGATCCCCTACGTAGTGGGCCATGCTCAGTAGGGTTGTGGCATCGTCGGGTATGCGATCCCCTACTCAGTGTGAGGATTATAGTAGGGTTGCGGTATCATTGGTTATATGATCCTCTACTTAGTGCGTGGTTTCTATAGGGTTGCGACATCATCAGTTTGATCCTCTACAGTGCGAGATGTACCAGATAGGGTTTCAGTTTCGTCGTGACCATTGTGACACGGGTGACAATCCTCTATTTGGTGGGCCCTGTTTTTCCCTTTTGTACTTCTGTTGCACTCTGGTTGTGGGTTAGATGTATGCATGCATTTATTTTCAATTTTTATATATATATTTTCACTGTTGCATGGAGGTGTATGTGGGTGTGCATGTATAGGTACCTTAGGCTAATGCCTCCCATGTGTGTGATAGCTTACTTGGTGCTAGTCTCCAGCCCCAGGCCTATTGGAGGCGGGCTTGGGGATTCGCGACTCGAGCCCCGTTGGGTCGGGTTTTGACAATATATCTCTTTGTAGGTTTTGATTTGTTATGTGGTAGAGCTCAAACAGACATCTAAGTTAAAATTTATGGTCGTTTGAAGTTTAAGTCATGTTTTCAAATTTTCTTAGACCATTCATTCATTTATTGATTTTTTATGTCATCCAATTGTTATTAAATGACTATTACTCTATAATAATTATAAAATTATTAATTAATATTATTTTTTAATTATTTTATAAGATATGTTTCAGTAAATATCTTATATATTAAGTGTAAATCTACATTTAGTCTTTTATAAATCATATTTAATAAAATATATTATATTTATATTAATATAAATATATTTCTATATTTCTATATTATTTTTAATGATATATACATTTTTTATGAAATAATTCTTTTATTTACGCTAGTAAAAAACATCGATAAATGGTACCTTTTATTAGCCCTAAAATAAAATAACTGATAAATGATATCTTTTATTAGTGTTGATTAAAGGTACCCTTTAACAATACTAGAAAAAAGTGCTGATAAAATTTGATTTTATGAGTATTTTTTTAGCATTGATAAAGAGTACCTTTTCTCAGCGCTAAATTAAAAGCACTGATAAATAGGGTCTTTTATCAAAGTTTTTTTTCCAGCGCCGATAAGGGGTACCCTATATCAGTGTAAAAGAAAAAGTGCTGATAAAAGGGGTTTTATCAACACTTTTTTAGCACTAATAAAAGGTACCCTTTATCAACACTTTTTCTAGAATTGATAAAGATGACCTTTATCAGCACTTTTACCAAGCGCTGATAAAATTTATCACCAGATAAACCCAAATCTATAGTAGTATAGATGATCCATAGTCATTGGGTTCCAAGCCAATCCCTAGGAGGCAATCCCATACAATCCATAATCACCAGACATCATCATCGATCTCTAATAGGTAATACTAATCGATCCAATAGTACCAGGTATCATCACTGATCCCTATAATGTAATTATAGGTGATCTGTGGCCATCAGGCTCTAAGACGGTCCCGAGGAGGCAATCTTAGGTGATCTATTGGCATCAGACATCATCACTGATCCCTATGCGGTAATCCTAGGCGATCCATATTCATCAGACATCATCGTCGACCCCTAAGAGGTAATCCTAGGAAATCCTTAGTCACCAGAAATCATTTCTGATCCCTAGGAGGTAATCCTAGATGATATAGTAACATTAGGCATCATTACTGATCCCTCAGAGGTAATCCGAAGTGATTCAATAGTAATATCAGACATATAATTGATTATTAGGGGGATGATCCTAGGAAATCCTCAATATCAGGAATAACTACTAGATCTAAGGAGTGTGTCCAAGCATCCATAAGAATCATACATAATTGCCGATTACTAAGGGGAAATCCCCATCCAATCCTCAATATCTGGCATAACTGTCAGATCCAAGGAGCATGTCCAAGACATCCATAAGTATCTTACAAGGGAAAACTATATACCAAAAACCATCTTACAAGTCTGATGTTGGCCTCTCGAGTGCACAACCTAACATTGTTAAAGCCATAAAAATCTCATAACATCGATTTAGGTTCTAAGCTAACACCTGTAATCATCACAACCTATTTCTCATATGCACTCTCTAGGGTCAATATCTCACCGGGGCACCCATAGGGTCCCCTAAGTCTCATCACATTCTGGGCACCCTGTTCGAGTTACCTTATATAAAACTCATCCCTTGGTCCAAACCCATCACCTAGAGAGCATAACATCCCTCAACATTGTTATAATTATATCAAAACCGCACAGGATGCATAAGATAAGCCATAACGACATCGGTCGCAAAAAGCGGCATAACTCATCTCTCATCCAAAGTCATCACCAGGTTAGTCCTCATGCACCCCACCCCTCCAAGAGCAACCTAGGGCATAACAACCAAAGTACTCACATTTTAGTGGAGGAAGAACACTCACCCCATAATCATTTCAACTAGATCGAAGGCTTTAAGGCACCTCATGGTTCTCACATGGCCAATCCCTAGGCCATCCATCACACTTCACCACTCACCACTACTTATAGGTCACTAAGGGAACCTATCATGATCTACTATGTTCACTTAAAATATACATGCTCTCACCTCTCTGGGTCTATGTATCACAAGGCACACATTTTCAATCAAGGTCTCGACCATCGGTGGCTGAAGCATCAATCTTGTGCACAAGGGTCCATCATTTACCTTGACACTCTGTTTAACTCATACATAGATATTTAACATTAATTAAACAATTTATCTAATTTTTAAATGGTCGAATGACTTCAGTGGTGAGACCACACATATCAAATTCTATAAAAAAATGCATAAACCAAGGGGTAATACTCAAGGGACTACCTACCTCAATTAAGAATCCACTTCATTTTTAATTCACAGTCCGATAGATCCTTCTAGAGCTCATCCAAGTCCATCCAGCCACCGCTCGTCATCATGAGGCCCAAGCATTATCTTCTCACTAAAACCATTAGCAATGGGTGTTCCACTTTGAACAGTCACCTAAACCTCCATCACAAAGATGAGAAACAACGTGCAGACACTATCTTGGGACATCCTCTATCTATTGCACACAAAATCCTCATCATTATCAGATGATTCCACCACGCTCTAGTGGAATTAGTGCCGAGCCCAGGAATCACTGTCAAAATTCACTCAGAATCATCCCAAATGGATGGGGATCGATAGAGGAAAAGGGAAGGTATAGGCTGACTAAAATGGCCTCATCCCATCACCTATGCCCCCAAAACTCCAAACCCTAATAGAAAAAAGATGGGGTTTCCCTTGTCTAAAAACACACTCAGACACACATTCATGGTGTGAACCAAGTGGTTTATGACATGAATTATCTTAGGTAGAGTAGACATTATTTTGCATTAATGCTTCCATAACATAAACCCTTGGTTCATGATACAAATATCTCAAGAAAGGGACTTCTTCCTTAGCTGACCCATTTCACGGCTTGAAGGGATAACATGAATGTCATTCATGAAGTGAATTCCATCCGTCACATCATTAATGACCTGCTATTGAAAAATTTCATTAGCTCGATCGTTCTACCATTACTTTGACACTCACTCAAACACCTGATGCATCCACTAAGACTCAAACCACACCTATAAGAAGATATTTAAGGCACCAAAACACTCAGAATTCCAATTTGAATCTAAAATTTTAATATGGACCTATCATCAAAACAAAAATTCAAATTTCCTCATGAATTCTCAACTCATAAAGGCATGAGATTTTACAATCTCCCCACCATACCAATTCTCATCCTCGAGAAGTCTCAGTGTTATTTCAACCATTAATCTCGACCTAACCCAATCACCAATTCATGATCATTTCACCATGTTTATCTCTGAACACCAAATGATATCCCACTGTGCAACTCCAAACATAAGGAACATTATTCATAAAAAATGGATTCACTTCTCACTTCCATCAATAGATCATCAAGAGGATGCTCACTCACACTTATTTATCCCAATACAACCCAATGTCGTTAGTCAATTCATCAATCATCTTATGATACTTTCCACCATAATAATAGGATCATAAGGGTCAATTCTGAGCCATGGTTCTCCCCACCATCAGATTCACCTACTAAAACACAATTCAATCAAACCAATGACCATCTCGGTGCAATTTATAACCCACCACACAAAATTATCCACAAAAACATTAGTCAAACTTCTTATGATTGGAAATTCTCAAAAAATAATTGACTGTAGTCATTGACGTGCTATTACCTTACTAGATCATGATTCTATAAAACCCAAAGGAAACATGAGATCATCCAACATGCACACCAAAGTCAGAACCCAACATTAAGTGTAATTCCACGGTTGGGTCCTCGACTAACCAAACGAGCCACTATGCTTTCACCTCAAGCACCAGCGCACCTCTGATATGACTCACACTAGGATTACATCAAAAATATCTTGGGTCCAAAACCAACACAAAGAGTGTTTCCAATACTACATCTAATTCTCAAATTTTGTATTCACCAAGGAACTCAAAAAGATTCATATTTTCCTTCCCACTAGATTTAAAAGCCACCTCGATCAACCAATGACCAGTCTCATGCATCTATGACCCTACCTATATGGTTTCATTCCTCTATAAACCATTATCCTTCCATTATCCCATGAAATGGCTGAACATGGTCATCCCACTCATAACTAAGTGCCAATACAAAACATCAATCTGTACCCATTCCCAGCTCATGGGAACTTCATCCTCAAGACATGTTGAAATCTCATTCATAATAAGGGACACACCCTCAACTGACCAATGGTGTACTGCCCACCATATGGATTTCCTTATACCGCTCATAGATCATAACCTCATTAAGTCTTATAATCATGTGTGTGTTTCTCCTCTCGATCTATGCTCATCTCATCTCAGTTAACACCTATCAATGATCAAATCCCAGATCGACCATTCCACTGTACCCTGATCTATTTCCAAAATCACCCTCACCTTAGGGGGACATTTTTCATTTCATCAAAACTATTAGGAAAGAAATTCCAAAAGATTCCCACCAATTCCATTAGTACTCATCTCATACATGTCCACTCATTGATCTATAATTCAATAGTGTCATGTGAAACCATCATGTTCCACCTTGATCTTATCTAAACCCAATAAGTGTACGCCCCCATACTATCCAATAGAATAAGTTGACTCACAATTACATGAGTCATACATCCTCAAACCCAGGCTCATGAATCTATAAAATTGACCATGCTCTATGACATTTTAATCTCACCAATATAGAAGTAATCTCAGTGCTTCTCCTCAAATTCAAGAATTTCACCCATGTCAGGGTCTATTGTACAATCACCTGCCTATCCGACATCATTCCAAAATCATTAGCATCTACCCATTCCCTATCCATCCTAGATCCAACCATCTAAGATCATAGTCTTCTATACCATCAGGAAACCACATACAAAATAATTAGGGTTATGTATCCAACTGATCTTTCCCATCAAAATTGAAACTCGATGCCGAAACCAATAGTACTCAAAGTCTTGTGCATCACAAAGATCAAGGCATAACCATGCATATACCATATATCTGATAACACCACACACACATTGATCTCAACCCAAAGCATTTACCCATGATTCCTGTATCCAAGGCATTCACAAACATGGGTCAACCCCTATATTGGGTTACCCTTACACATACAAAAACCCACATCAATCATAATACCCAAATCACCAATATCTTGAGAAAGAAATCAAAGCATTAGGCTCTCCCACCTAACCCAAAGGTTATATCTCACGTTGATCACAACTTACGGGTAACAACTCTCTGTTCCTGTTCCCAATATCACATATCAACTCACATGAAAAAATACCCACTCTAGGGTTCCTATATATATATATCAGGTATTACATGCCAAATTATTATCCTATGAGGGAAGTGATTCTCATCTGGTATCCAAATATGGGACTACCCCATTGAGAATCACAATCATAAACTAATCCTCATCAGGCCTCTGCATATAGGATCCACCCCCTCAAGGATCACATTACCATATATTATCACATATGTATACAACGACATCACCTTAGACAATCCATTTTGGGAAATCCATAGTTGGAAGATTTGGTTAAGTATAATGTTGCTGAAAAACTATATGGGAAAACACCATATAGATTGTTGTTGAAACTTTAAATAACCGAACCTATATATTTTTCCAAACACCAATAAGGGATCCATCACCAAGGAATCCAATGCCTATACTAACATACTAGGGTCACTATACATCCCTTATATTGAGGCACTGTATATTCCCTGTTAAGGAGCATCTCTCTGTAGATACACATGACATCTCAACAGAAGGAAGTATATCTAGGTTTAGTTGAGGATAAATCCATCATGATTTTATATGAAAAAATTCCATATAAGTTGTTGATACATTAAAAAACTAAACCCTTGGCATCAATGACATCAATCACACAATTAGGCATATGTCATGTGAATCCTACATGCTATAAATTATGCATTAATACCAACCTCTTTCCAATGGTCCAAGAGAAAAAACCACATAAATCATAAATCGTGGAAACCAAAGTGCGTCATGCTTGGTGAAATCATCATTCGTAAAATAAGAAGCCAAGAATATCAATACAATTCCCTTGGTAATATGGAATTTCTATTTGAAAGGGTGTTCATGACACACCATTATAATATTTATCACATGCTTCGATGCATTCCTATATCACCTACAACTATCTCCCCAAATAGTAATATAAAACATAAACATTGATACATTCAGTAATATCAATCACCCATAAGCTTTGATACCACTTTCTAATTTTCTACCACCCAGAACACTTGACAGTTTCTAGACTAGTGAAGCTACACAACCTTAAGCATGCCTCTCCATATGCTAGAGGCAGCTAACTAATATCGGGGGTACAAGGTGTTATCGTGGGGATACTATACTCCCATATCAAAGTGATCAATAACAACACAAATAAACAAACACCATCTATAATCATAAATCAAAGTATGATAAAGTAATAAAACATATCAATATATATCAAATGAACATGTAGAAGCAAGCAGTCATGCAAACTCACTGTCATGCCAACATACAAGGACTGATCACCCACATGGATGATCAAAATACACTAAATAAAATAAATAATGAGAATGTACATGGGGATAAAATATTCTTCTCGAGCTATAACTCATCCCAATATTTGATCCCATTGAAGCTATTCCACTCAATCAAGCTACTCTGAGCCTCTTCCCAACCCGAACCTATAAACAATGAGATCTTCTTGGGTGCCTAAGTGTAGTGGATGCCTAGACATGTTCTATGTAAAACTCATAAGGGAACCAACAACATGGTCCCATAAATAACCAATAAATAAAATGTACACATGTGATATGCTAAAAATATAAATAAAACAAATATGGAATCCTAAAGAAATAACTAATATCGATCCTCAGATTATATCATGAAATTTGGGATTGAACCAAACATGTTTCATCTAGTGTTATATTGTCTTTGACCATGTCATAAAACCATGCCAACCAATATTAGGCTCATGACCAATTCTTAGGACCAATTTCTAGGTAGTCTAATAAGCGATCCCTAGGAGGTAATCCTAGGTTTACCAATAGAATAACATGTCATTGCTGATCCTTATGATGTAATCCTAGGAAATCCATAGTCATGAGGGTCTATGAAAATCCCTAAGAGGAAATCCTAGGTGACCCAATAGCATAATGTATCATCATTGATCCTTAGAAAGCAATTCTAAGAGATCCATAGCCACCAGGCGTCATCAGCAATCCCTAGGAGGTAATCCTAAGCAATACAACAACATCTGACATCATCATCAATCCCTAGGAAGTAAACCTAGGAGATCCATGGTCACCAGGATCTAATTTCATCCCTATGAAGTAATCTTACACAATCCATAGTTATTAGGAATAATTATCAATCCCTATAAGTTAATCCAAGCTGATCCAATAACATCGATCATCATTGCTGATCCCTGGGGGAAATCCTAGGTGATATAATAACATCATGCATCATCACTGATCTATATGAGGTAATCCTAGGAGATTAAATAATAGCATTAGACATAAAACTGATTCCTAGTGGGATGAACCTAGGGAATCCTAAATATCTAACATAACTACAGGATTCAAGGAGCGTTTCCAAGTCATCCATAAGTATTAGTCATATCTACTGATTCTTAAGGGGTCGACCCTAAACAATACTCAATATAAGGCATAACTGCTAGATCCAAGGAGATTTTCCAAGGCATCCATAAATATATTAAAATGGTTGACTATCTAACCAAACCCTTCATATAAGTTTATGGTCAACGTCTCAAGTACACTACCTAAAAACATCACAACCATAAAAATATCATAATAACAATTTGGGTTATAAGGTGACACCCACAATCATCACTACCCATTTCCCATACACGCCCTCTTTAGGGTCAATATCTCACTAAGGCACCCACCAGGATGCCTAGGTCTTATCATAGTATGAACACCCAACCTAGGATCCCTTATATCAAAATCATCCCTTAGGACAAGACTATCACTTAAATCATATAACTTCCCTCAAAATTTTCATAATCATATAACGAAATTAGTAGCCTCATAAGATAATCCATACTAGGATCAGTCTCAAGAGGCAGTATAATCCTATCTCCCATCCCAAGTCATTACTAGGCCAATCCTCACATACCTCACCCTATAAAGGCATACCAAGGGCATAACCAACTAGGTATTAACATAATTGAGGGATAAGAACACTCTTCCAATGACCATCTCAACTATCCCAAAAGCTTTAATGTATCCCAAGGTTCTCACATGACTAATTCTTAGGCCATACATTCCACTTCATCACTCACCTTTACTTAGAAGTCACTAAGGGAACCTATCAAGGCCCACCATGTTCACTTAATTCATTTAATTTCTCACCTCCCTGGGTCCATGTACCACAAGGAACACATTTTTAATCAAGTCCTTAACCATCATTTATTGAGTCATAAAGATAATTCACAAGGGTCCATCATGGCCCTTGGAACTTTGTTAAACACATACATATTCATTTATATTTAATTAAATAATTTATACAATTTTCAACATGTTGATTTCCCTAAGTGGTGAAACCTCACATATCACACACCATAAAAAAATGCATAAAACTTATGGTAATACTCAAGGGACCAACTACAACAATTAAAAATCCGTTTCATTTTTAATTCATAGCCTGACAGCTCCTTCCTGATCTCATCAAAGTCCATCTGACCACTTCCCATCATCGCGTGACCTGAGTGTCATCCACTCACTGAAACTGGGAGATACGAGGTGTAGTTCACTCTCAACACACACCTGAACCTAAATCACAATAACAAGAAATGGTGAGAAAACATCATCTCAGGACATCCTCTATCAATCACATGTGAAATTCCCATCATTATTGGTTGATTCCACTATGCTTCGGTGGAATCGGTTCCAAACCCAAGAATCACTATTGAAATGCACCTAGAATCATCCCAAATAGAGGAGGACTAAGAGAAGAATGAGGAAGGAAGAGGTCGGCCAAAACGGCCTCCTGTAATTTTCTATAGCCCCCCAAAACCACCAAACATCAATAGAAAAAAACGGGATGACCCCTATCTAAAAATAAAACCAAAGTCCCATTCATGACATGAATAAGGTGGTTCATAGAATGAATTACTCCAAGAAGAGGAGACATTCCTCTACCCAGACTCTTTCACTATGTGAACCCATGTGAATAGCTTGAGAAAGGGGGTACTCCCTCAGGTGACACCTTTAATGACCTAGAAGACTAGTGTAAAGGCCATTCACAATGTGAACTCCACATGTCACATGGTAAATAGCCCTACTATTAAAAACGTTTAGTAGACCATCCATGTAGCCACTACTCAAATGCTCACCCAAAGACCTGAATCATTCACTAAGACTCAAACCATGTCCAAAATCACCTATTCAAGATGTCATAACACTTTTAATTCCAATTAGAATATCAAATTTCAAAATGAACATCTCACCAAAAAAAGAATTCAAATTTCCTAAGGAATTAACAAATTATAAAGGCATGAGGTTTTACACTAATTTCTTATATTAGCAACAGTTTCATTTAGAATTAGTTTGGGAAAATAGCCACTAAACTTAAAATATTAAAAAAACTATTAAAACTAGAATTGACTTAATATAATCACATAAAAAACTAAAAAAATAATCATAAATGTGATATAGAATACACCTATATATATCAAAACCATTGAAAAAACATTAGTAAAAAAGTCAGTTATCATATATATAATATATTTAAGTCTAAACATTTAAAGTAACCAAGTAATGGTTAGGTACCACTGGGGGGTGTGAATTAGTAGTACATAGTTTTTACAAATTCCTTCTCTTTTAATTCAACCTATGTGACTGATTAAAGTCTTGATCCTTATCCTTCAATTCTCAACTGCACATTATATGGAATATTAATAAAGAGAGAACAATAGACAATGATTTTACAAGGTTTGGTCAAATGAACCATTCCTTACTGCAATTGGTTATCTCCCCTAGTTACCGATTCTTCACTATATATAGGTGATTACATCTAGGGAAAGTCTCATTACCATCAACACTGAGTCCTATAGTATTCTAACTCTAGTGTCTCACTAGAGATCACAAGTTCTCACCCACACAAGTGTTATAACTTCCAAGTCCCACAGGATAATATTTATACTGCATCCCATAGTGTTACCAGCATCCCACTGGTCTTTTATTTCTCTATAGTTCCACTGGAGACTTATAATTCACTTTAGATATGATCCAAAAATATAAATACCTCTATCATATTATGTCTACTTCTACACTACCTCAAGATATAAGCTTTCTCCACAAACAAACCAGATCACCTGATCATTTCAAGTACAACTTCAAGAACATAGATAAGCGATTGTTATATTCTTGATCCTTATAACTATCCACTGACCTTCAAATGATCTGGACCTTCTCAATTCACTGAGTACTTAGGTATAAATGAACTCATCTAATTGAAACACTATTCTAACTTCAATCTCAAAAGATTAGGAAATAATTCTTCCTTCTACTGATAAATTCCCGACCTCACTAGAATATGTGAAAGTGGTGAACACAATTTCTTAAATATTATTTTACACAAGATAAATCTTGTAAAATATTAAATCAATCTCAATTCAAACTCCTTGGGTGTACTTCATGCAAGTTTTGTATGAGCTTCTCAAATTTATAAACCCTAGCACATAAAAATTTATTATTTTTATTATTTTATGTGAAATTTAATATTATTGGTTCAATATTATTCTTTATTCTATCTCAACTTAATTCTATTTCTCAATATTCACAAATTTTTAGACCATTTTAATGCATGCACCCACATTCTATAGTATGTATGCACTGCACTGTTCACTATTGTTTCACACAAACCTAAATGTATTGGAACCCTCAAGGGTTGTTTATATATTATTCAAAAAACCACATAGTGATGTACTTTTCCTCATTACATAATTCTTGGAATAATATATTCACACAAGTGTTATAAACACATGATCTCTTTTCCTCCATGAAATTAAGTCATGTAAGTTCATCTTCTTTGTAAAAGTAGAGAGCTTTGTAGAAACTAGGATGAGATTTTCATAACAGGGTACATAGAATCTTGACCCTTTAATTATTCATGACCATGGAGGCCCACATAATACTTCTCCTTCACATAAATAAATAAAATGGGAGGCCTTTTTTCCTTTCTATAAATGAAGCGCATAGATGATCTGTTTCTCTTTGGAAAATGAGAGCTCTCAATAACGAACGAGAAAAACTATCTCGGCCTTGGTTCCTTAGCATTTATAGAAAAATAATCCACTGAATATACTCTAAATTTAATGATGTGTTAAGAATAATATTTAAAGATCCAAATATCTCAGTGTATCTTAAAATTTTGAACCCTGAATCTTTTAGCATTTAAACTTTTAAACATAGTTATCCTTATTTTTCTTTAGAATTATAGAACATAGAAAAAGATGGCATCTCGAATTCAAGAAATCAGTTTATTATTTCATGATTAAGTTTCACATGAATGTGAAATGGAATCACATGCATCGACTCATTCAACTCCATGATACATGAGAGAGAATTCTGTTCATTCATTTAACACATAGACGTATCATGTCCTTCGAATTATCACATGCATACAAGATAGAAATTATATTCATGGGGGTCCTTGGATTTTTTATCTATAGATTTACCTTAAATTAGATCATCATATAAATTGTGATGTCATATATGATCGATCATGTTATGATATGAAGAACAATGAACACATAAACCTTAGTTATTTTAAGGAAGAAGATGACAACATGGAAACAATTAGACAACCCAACATTATCTGATTGAATGTATGAATTATATCCATAATATTTTAAAACGTGACAATAGTATCTTTGTGGTGATTTACCTATATTAGATATTTCTTCAAACTCCTTATCCTTTATAATACATTCCATTACACTAACAGCTCAATCCAACATTGAGCTCGACACCCAAACACACCTTTCACACACCACATGGGGCACACACACCTGTGTGCCCCTGTGCACCACCCATGCACACCATACGGGTGATATTAATCCACCATGCTCCTATTCACTCTCAAGATAGCCTATGAAGGCACTCGATCTCAATTCCCTTCTACTGCCTTAGGCTAGACATGTGGCTGGCTCTTGTATGGTGAGATATTCCCCCACATGTGCAGTTGATCTAGCCTCCTAATTAGCTTAGGGATGGCCTATTTTTTTGTATAAGTCCCACTCAAAGTAAATACTTAGTAAAAATTAAGTATGAAATACTTCTTTAAATATTATAAAAATAACATCATAAAAAATAAAATTTTGCATAATCTTTATATTCTTCTTCATTTTTATAAACAATGTGTCAATTCAAAGCACCGATGCCACATGTTCTAGAAATTAAAGAACAAAGAAACAACCATAACAATTAATTAAGGATGTTTCCATAACAATCCCCCAAGAATCATCATATGGATAAACAAATATTGACATCTTCTCACAACCAATTTAGTTAACCTTACAAAAAAACACAAATCACTCAAATGGAACTTCAATTCCCCCCTTTGGATTTGTTGTCAATACCATAAAACACCATCAAAGTCAACATGTGTATTTTAATTTCTCTACCTTATTAACAATGAATAAAAATAATATATAAAGGATATATCTTCTAATATCCTTCTCATTAACTATCTTATTCTACCTTTAGGAAAATAACACATATTTTTATTTTTCAAATAGACTTTATCTAGACAAATATAAGTCTACAAGGGTAAATACAATGTAGAAAACAAAATCTTATAAACAAAGTGGTCAATTATTTCGATAAAAAAACATGCATGTGATAAAAATATCAAATAACTATCAATTCATACCTTAGATACACTCAGAAAATAAAATTATGAAAAATATTTATCCTTCACCCATTTGAACAAACACATCAAAAAGTTCAAGTGAAAAAACATATAGGTCCCCCTTTTTAACTCAATACCGAATATCTTTTGATAATAATTTTTTCAAAAATATTTAGATTGTGGATTTGATATTTTATTCACAAAGATGTTTAGGAATTTCATATTAACTATGTTTTGAATATTTGAAATATTCAAATTATTTATGCTCCTACTCAAGGGTTGCAACCACCTCCTTAAATTCCTATAAGTTGGTATAAATCATATATATATATATATAAGGGAATAATGAGGGACCTGTTTGTTCCTTAAAAATAGAAACCAGGATGATTATTTCCTCTCCAAATTTTCTTATCCTTATTCCTTTTAATATCAAATTTATAAGAGTTCACATTATCATCTATACTCTTCATAGGTTTCCTGATTTTATTCTTCCCATGATTTTTTTCTTTACACAGTACATTCTTCTCCACCTTTGTAAGTAAATAAAATTTATTTTCTTCATAACCAACATGTTTACAATGATTATTTAAATTCTCTATATCATCACTGATAGATGATTTTTTTTTGTGAAATTCAATATATTTTTCTAAAATAACTTGTTTACCATCTGTTGTATCATTTATTTGAGCTTTCACATTTTGTTTATCCATTTTCAATTGATCTGGACAAACTATCAAACATTCTTTTTTTAAATGCTCAACTTTCTTAAGGGTCTCACACTGTTTCTCATATGTACATGACTTCCTCTCCTTTGTCTTAAAAGTTCCCCACCTTTAATACCATGGGGAACTTATTTAGCTAATTTAGTCATGAAATCATTAGATTAATGACCTTATAATCTGTATCCACCACACAAATCTTCTAATAATCCATACCTATTTTACATTATCACATTGGATGAATTTATAGTCACTTATTTTTTCATTTGATAATATTTTCTCATCATTTCACGATGGATACCCCTCGGTTCATGCATGTTTCTAGGCAATTAAATGTTATACAAGTAAGAGTAGGATTTATTCCCACACTTCCCACAACACTAGAAAAATCTAATCAATTGAGATCTTATATTTTACTGATAAACCTATCCAAAAAATTCATATTTTTGTCTTTTTATAAACAAAGATTTATTTTTTATAAGGGGAAATGGTCTTCATAACATATTCCTTTCATTATTTGATACTATATAATTCCTTTTTTCTTGACTTATTGGTCCATATAGATTCACCAACACTATTAGTGATAAAATATATATTTTTAAACTCTTCAGAAGCATATTCATGATATGAAGGGGAAGAAAACCCATAAAGGATGACCTGAGAAGAAGATGAGTCCATTCCCACTAATAATTTCCCTTAAATGTCCTATGATAAATTTAGGGTGAAAATAAGTGATAAAAATCATGCAGGGACCATTATCTATCCCTAGAAAAGATCGATCTATGCTCACCAGGTCTACTGACCAATGAAAAATTTAGAGTTAATCTCTCTTCAAACCTCAAACCATCACATCCATCTCTCCACAATATCCACTGATATCCAACCACCTTTTTAGCTTTATCTAGTCTCACCATATATAAACCTACAATATCTCCATAACATAAAATAAAATAAAAACAAGACATAAATCCAAACAAATGAGTACACTCACTACTACAAAGATGACATTTATCAACACACATTAGTTAACATTTTTAAAAAATTTATAATATATATTATTGGATATATTATTTATCATTTTTAGAAAAATTAATGGTAAAACTATTATATTTATTAATACTTCAATTCAAAATGAAAATATATTGTTAACATTATTAGAAATTTAAATAATAATAATAATAATAATATAAATGTGATTTTAATTAACCATTTATTGGATGGATGTCTGTCATGCCATCCATATCTCCCAAAATTCCTAAAACCTAAACCCTCATTAATAGTCACTAGATATCATTAATCCTACTCATGATGGATTTATTTCCTTATCGTTTCTTCCTCATCCTATAGTAAATGCCTAGTCATCAAATCCTTCTCTAATTGAAATACACGTGCATTGATCTTTCACATTGTAAGCTTCCACACCATATTTGTATTTGGATAGTGATGTTGTTCTCCTCCACTATGTCATTCGAGCACCACCATCTCTCAACCATTACTTTCTCAAGCAAGGATTTTTTTCTTGTTATTTAATTTATTGGAAAATTTATATCTCGCTAATGATTTAGTTTCTATTTCATGGAATTGTAATTTCATATACCATCTACCCCAATAAAGGAAACATGACATTGAATTTAGAGAGTTATCCAATGAATATGAGATTAGATTTTGATTAGATATATTGAGATTAAAAACGAAAATTGAGGTAATTATATAGATTTATTGTATGCTTACATCCACTAAATGTTTCTGTAGAGGCCTTGTCTTTTCCCGAACAAGGTTTAGCTTAGTTTTTGTGTTTCAAAGCCCTTAGACTCCCCCATGGGTAAATTGGTAATTTTAGACTAATTAAAAACCTCTATTTTTTTGAGGGTATCATTGATTCTAAGGTGTGGTGTTTAACTTGGGATAATACGACACAAAATTGTGGGTTCGATAGAGCCTTAATAAAAATGTGTTAAATATAAATATTATTTTCTTAGTCCACACACATGTATTTATGTTGAAATGACTATATATACTAAATGATGCCTTATATGTGAAAATTAAGATCATAGACGCATTTGGAATAGGATATTTACCCTTAGGGTTTTGTAACCTTCATTCATGTTATATAATATAAGGTTGTTATTGTGGGTGTGTTAATAAAATGATTAATTAAATTATTTTATTTATGGTGAAACCCTATATCCCCTATCTAAAATTCTATATTATAAAGTCTCTCTAGGGTGATCCACTCTTGAGAAATAACTCTAGATTGAGAGGTAGGTTTTAATATTATATCTTGGTGTAAAACCATTCCATTATCAACAAATTTTATAAAAATGTTTAAATCATTGATATTATGAGAAATTTTAGATGTTGAAATAATTCATTAACATTATTTTGAAAAAATTGTATTTTTGGAAATTTTTTACTAAAGAATTTGATTAATATATGCATTATGTAGATTGGATACTGACTTAAATAATAATTTTATTAATAATATTACATAAATTAGCAGATTTTTTTGTTCACATGTTCATTGATGTTCTCAATGATTTATTTTCATCATTTACAAATAAATAGGAAAATTGTTATGATTTGATCT
The DNA here is from genome assembly GCA_963277665.1 of Viscum album. Classification (NCBI taxonomy): domain Eukaryota; kingdom Viridiplantae; phylum Streptophyta; class Magnoliopsida; order Santalales; family Viscaceae; genus Viscum; species Viscum album. The sequence continues at coordinate 353,546,501 of OY728123.1, forward strand.
CCTGGTTCCCTAATGATGAATAAAAATATTAATTAAGAATAATATTATTATCATTTCTTGGATAATTTAAGTTTATAAATGTTGAACAAGAAGTATTTGTATCAGATGAGGAGTAGAAAAAACATGAGGAAAAATGGCATGATGGCGGTGGTGCAGGGTCGAAGTGGCGAACCCGACATGAGGCAGAGGTTAGCCATGACTATGATTGAGAGTGTGAAAGGTGTCATAGAGAAACAACCCTAGGATGAAATAATATATATCTATAATGGCGATGATTATATTTGTAGGTGGCATGGTGGGGATGGTAAGTGTTCCTCCCCCAATCATCCGATCTAGCTGGGATTAGATGGAACTCGACCCACCATGTACTGGGTGGAGGTTTGGCCAACCTGATCGAGTGGTCGGATAGGGATCTGAGGTAGGTCATATCCTCTAACCTGATCTAGGAGATAGAAATACCACACCAAATATTGGTTCCATTCACCCATATGAATATGACACCATGAGCCCGCATGCGTGTGGCACCATGCTCCCAGTAGACATGCCCTCCCACTTACCCTAGCATGCCACATGGACCGTTATTGTTGGGTTGATTTTTTTTTTTGTGAATTATTTACCTGGTGTTCATTTTGGGTAAATTAATAGAATATGTAGATTATTTTCCATCCATAACACACTGAAGTGGTCTATTTGGTCATTTGAGCCCCTTTTTGAGGTGGGATAGGTAAATCTTGAATCTAGATCCATAGGGTTAGTGACTGGGTTCAGGTATAATTATTGAAGTGTTATAGGGTTGGAAACCCCCATGGAATCCTAATTTTGTGATAATTTGTGTTTCCCTAACTATCCTCAGATTGGGTCAATAATTCACCCCACATACTCAAGGAGTAGGATCCTTTACCTACAGACTAGATAAGTTTAGTTTCCCCCACATACACGGGGCATGAGATTATCTTTCTATGGAATCAGTATCCCCATTATATAAAGAGATCTAATGGCATGTGGGATTATCTTCTAGAGATTCCCCCTCACTTACATTGGGCGCAAGATCATCCCCCATAGTTCTAGTGATTTTACAAGGGTTTATTAACATTGAAAGTTTATATACTTGATAAGTTTGTTCTCCTCTCTAAATTGATTCACAATTCCCTACCAATTTTTTCTATAGTGTCTTTGTTGCATTTTTTTGCCCCAATGGCTCTTCTTATCCTTAATTCCTCTATCATTTCTTTGCAATCCTTCATTCACAACTCCATCTTGGTTGGGTGTGACAGATTCCAAGATGTTTTGGATTGTGTTGGCAGCTTCGGTGAAGGTGGATCTGTTGGGATACTCTTTTGGCTTGGTGGTGTCTTCGTAGTGTATTGATGGTCCTGTGGTTCCTCATTCAAGAGATCTGTCTATGAATCCCTTTTCATCGGTCATCATCCTTTGATGGTTCCTCTGCTGACTCGTCTTTTGTTTTCTACCTTTGTTTTGGTGTTTTGATGTTTTGGGTTTGTTCAGTCACGTGTTTGCAATGGTGGATCCCCTTGGAAATGATCCTTTTCTTGTGTTTATTATTGTTTTGGTTCTAACATACCCTAAAGTGATCTTTTTTTGGTTCTCACTCACCCAAAAATTGATTTATTTTAAAATATAAAAAAATGTTTTGGGTTAGATACTTGACCGTTGGTATGGTATTGATGGACCATAGGGTGCAGTGTTACCTTGACAGATGAGTATGCTTCAACCTTGAGAATGCACCCCTTTATGGATTTTGGTAGTGGTGTGGTAGTTATAAGTACTAAATAGTATATAATTCATCTGGATTTATGACTCCTTGAAACCCCATGGGTTTCCTTTGAGATATGGTATATAGTTGGATATCAACTTTAGGCATCGTGTAAACTCTAGTGATTTTATCTCCTATATTTTATCATTTAATATGAATTTTAAGGATTAGAGTTGAGATTATTGGGACCTTACTTGTGTCCTTGAGAATTCTATTTTTAGAGTATATCTAGATTAACTTATCTTTTAATTCCTCCTGGTTATCCTCTCCTACCAGGATATTTGAGCTAACCTATTAATCTTTATTCTATGTGCAGTTTTCAGTTCATTCTAATAAGTATGTTTATACCCAACCTACATGAGATTTATAACCACATGTGTTGTTTCTATGTATATGATACACATGATTAAAGATGATGTTGATGGATATAGAGTTGGCATGGGTTGTTTGGATCTGACAGTTGGTGATGCTTGGAAGCATGTGATGGATCATGGAGGTTCATGATTGAGGTGGTTACCATTGAGGTTGGAGATTGATCTGGGAGTGTATGCAACAAGGAGGATCTTCCCAGCATCTGAGGTTTAGAAAATTTGGAGACCTTTTATATATATAGTTCTTTATGGTATTTTCCAATATGGTGTTGTAATTGTATTTAGTTTCACATGAATGTGTTATATATAGTTCACCTATTTATATATTTTATGTTGGTGTTACTAGTAATTATGCACTGGTGTTACTAGTATTTATATACAGAGTACCTTGATCCTCCTAGGGATATAATCAATGCTTTCTAAACATCAAAATTCATTAACTATACGATCTCCTTGAACAACATCATTGATGTCCCAGACATTAAACTATATTTCTTACTAAAAACTTTGCTAAAAAAATAGCAGGGTCACCTTTGTAAGACTAGGAAATGACTTTTGATCAGTAAGAATTTCCAGGCCTTGTTCAATAATATGTCCAAGATTTTTATACCATGAAATCATCAATACTTCTATCCGGTAAGTTGATATGGAAATTATCTCCACCTCCTTCTATATTTCACCCATAATCAAGGTTCATTAATATCTTCTCCACCATCATCACTTAAAGTGGGCCTTTTACAATTTCCATCACTCCTTCTTCAACATGATTCTTGTATCTGATATCATCAAATTGTATTAAATATATCATGTTCTTATTCATGACTTTCAAATTGTGTACTCCTTGTATGGTCAGAACTATACCATTATGCATCTTCAATTTTATGGTTCTGAATTTAACGTTCTTCAAGGTGTGATCATTCCTCATGTACATAAGTACTTTTGAGACAAGTTGATACTAATCACACTATTCCCATATAGACTTCATGTGTGTAGAGACACAAGATTGATATATATTGACATTACATTTCTTTTGTAGAATACTTAATACATGACACAAATAGATGCCCAAAGACTGTATTAGTTTAGTTTCTTTGGAAACTCAGAACACAATATTCTTACTTGGTGAAAGATCTTCAACATCTCCCATAAAGATCTCCCCCTTTTTTTCCTACTTAAAAACTTTATTTATATCCCAGGGAAAAGAAAACATAAAAATGGTGATATCAAATTCTCAGTAAGGTTAAACATGGAGAATATATGACAAACCATATACATTTGAATGTAAAAACATGAACATAAAGTTTAAACATCAAAATCTTGAGTCATGAACTAAATCTTGGTTGTTTGTAAGGCCTAGATCATAAAGGAACATTAACCATGATGGAATAACATTGAAATAAAACATGTAATTATGTAAAACCAATAAGCACATAATATTATTTCCATAGTAGCCAAGACATTGCTGCCAAGACCATCATAGTGGACAAAGTCCATTACTGAATCGGGTTTACTTGCCTTTCCAGCCATGTATTACTGAACCAGATTTACTTTTCATTCTAACCATGTCTATATCATGAGATATAAATCTTTTCCCAATGCACTGGAGGGAGATATAGGCCCCACCCATCTCATAATTAAATCATTCTTATATGTGCCACAAAAAACATAAACCATTCATCATAGCATAACCCAAGAAATAAAATGGGCCTCTTAAACATCATGCCATCATAACATAATCCATATAAGATAAATAGACTTCATAAAAATAATTCCATCATAAGTATAATAAAATCAAAGTAATAATAGGGATAGAAACATAACCCTATGTCATCTTATATGGAAAATAATTTTGATAAAACACTTGAACTTAATTCCTGAGGAAAATATCCTTATTTTTTTTCAAAAATGTTTTATCTTCTCAAAATGCCACGCAATTGAAAAAGAAAAGAATTTTGTTGAAAATAAACTTGAAACTATTTAGATTAATCTTCATGGAAATAAGGCTTCATGAAAGCGTTAAAATCCATTCATGTTGTATAAGTTAAAAAAAATTCTTGTCGTTCTTTTTCTAGAAATGTAAAAAAGTACCTCGTATGGTAAACGTAAGAAAGATTCCTTCCAAACCATGTTATAAAAGTAATAATGGTTAAAAATAACTTTAAAAATATAATTTTATAAAATATGTAAATGGATGATAAACATACCCTCATTAAATACTTACATATAAACAATCTCGCATAAAAACTGGATTTGAAAAATTATCCCTTACCTTAGGTCCGATATGATTCATATGTATATGAAAATCCTATATAATGTTTTAAATAATGTTAATAATTTATTACATAATCATAATAATTTTTATGATAACATTAATGATCATATTTTCATCTGTTTGTTAGTAACATTTCATTGTTACTCATTATTCGGGTATTAACTGCTTTGTGTCCTTATGCATGTTTTGTCGGATAAGTTCTTATTCCTATTTTAGGTTATAGTTATATTATTTATATAATGGTATTATTATAATATATATCATGTTTATTCATTCAATTTATTTATATAATCATGGTTTAATGAGTATTATGTAGAATGAATCACATCGCATCGTGGAGACGGTAAGTCGTACGTACAGACGAGCGACGATATCATTCCCACAATTATTGAATGGTATTGAAGTGGATGGTGTATAGTATATAAGAATTAGTATAATGTTATAATAATCATATATAGTTATTATTTACACCATTATACCCATCTAAGTAAGTTTATGGTGAAAAACATATTACACCATGGCGTGGAGACAGTAAGCCGCACGTACGCACGCGCAGTGATTTCGTTTTTCATAGGATGGATAGAAGGTGAAATAGGGTTATTTCATATTTATAATAAAATATAAGTATATGAGTTTTAATGATGTTATTAATTTATATTTTAAAAACTAAATAAGAGGAAGTACAAGAAGAAATAAATTTGAAAGAATCGGTAGAAGATATTACCTCTTCCTCGATGTGCCTCCTTTAAATTTCCTCTTAGGGCACTAGAGTTGGTATTTTGAGAAGAAAAGAACATCTAGAATGTAACTAAGGAAGTTGAAAAGATAAATGGATAGGTGTTGGCCGACCTTGAAGGCTTAAAATGGAGTGAAGAGGAGAGGGAGGAGGTTCCCTTTTATAATAGAGGAGAGGGGTAGTTTAGGAAACTCTCAAAAATATTAATTTATAAAAAAATAAAACCATACCCAAAAACCTCAAAAGTTTCCCAAATTAGAAGATGAGATGATATAAGGTTGTAATATAATCAACCAATAAAATTTAGAGAAATTATTTTTCCAATTTAAACATTATATATTTAATAGACACTTAGTTATTCTATTAATTTTTAATTTTAGTAATAACATTCTAAATATTTTATAGTAATTAATATTTACTTATGTGGTGTTATTTGACCATAAATTGATAATTTATGACATTTTTGACCTTATATTTAGCACTTTGTAATTTTTAAATATTTTTATGATTTTTAAATAATTTAATAAAATGTTATATTTTTAAAATGTCAATAGTGTCAATTTTGAAACTATTCATTTATTAGAATTTAAATAAAATTCAAACAGAATAAAAATTTGAAACAAAATATTAAATACAATCCTAAAATGTCATATTCACCTAGGAAATTCGTGGATCACTTCAATTAGTTCATATGATATTTCTTTTAATATTTTTAAAACTATTTATTTGATATTTCTTTTAATAAAATAATTTTTACATCACTATTGTGTCATTATTAATGATAAATAATTAATATCTAAAAATTATAAATAAATTCACATGATGTATATAATTTAATTATATTTATATTTAATATTTAATTTCTAATTTTTATGAAGTTTTTCACTAAATTAAAATCATTACACTTATAAGATATAAGAGAGTGACATGGTGTCACTTTCTTTTGTTTTAATAATAATTACATCATTTTCATGGAAAAAAGTCCATGAAATGAATCTATTCCGACCATTAGGTGATAAGGGTAAACTTTTATTCATTAAATAGAATTTTGGATGGTGTTAGGTAATTTTATAATATTATTTTTACCCTTAATTACTTGATTTACCTTTAACTATCGTAATAAAAATAATTACCAAAGTTACTATTCATAATGCCCAAAAAATCAAAGTAGCCCATTAAAATAATTTGGACCAACTGATTCAAAATATAGAATAAATTTTTCAAAATTCAAAACATATAATTTGCAGTAATTAATTTAAAATTAATCCCATTGTCAGAAAAAATAGGTTTCTGTTTAAAACATTGCAAAAGATTGACATATTTTTACATATGAATTCAATATAAAATAAATGAAAATGACTTACATTGTCTTAAAATATAAAAATATATTCTATTTATATTTTAAAACCATTTAGTAATATATTTTAACCAAATAAATTATTTCTATGAATAAAGTTGTTTTCAATTAAAATTTAGCATATTTTCACTATTAATCAAAATATGAAAGTTGTCAGAAAAACATAAAAAATTCATCCAAAGTAAAATTTTATGTCCCTTTTCTAAATAAGAAGTTTATTTTTTCAAATTTAACTTATAAACATGTCAAAAAATAGATTTAAAATGGGTGCTCCATCAAAATGTGGTAAAACTGCATTTTTTGAAAAATACATTTTTTATCTGAAAAAATTGATTTTGTTCTCATATTAAGTTCTAGAAAATGTGTAATATGAATGATAATGTTATATAATATTCAAAATGTGTTTAATACCATTCATAAATTCTAATTTATATCCCATTAAATAGTAACATTTTAATAATATATCGTTGTTTAGTGAAACTCGAAATCGCTTACAACTCAAGCTATTGAGGAAGGTCGTTCTTGCATGAAATGCAAGCCAAGTTAGTGTTGTGTGTAGTGAAAGATTCCTTTAGTGTTGCGTATAATATAATCCACAATTATTTCATTTTTACATTGAACAAAATCTATACTCAATGTTGAATTCTATCAAAAGAACTTGAAATTGTGTGCAACACAAGCCAAGAATAGTGGTGCATATACTGCAAGCTAATACAGTGCTGCATATAGTGCAATATAATATTCATATATCACAAAAAATAATACATAAAAGAAATTAAAAAGAATATATCTTATAAAATCTATAGGAGTCACATTCTATACCCCTTAAAATGAATTTCACCCTCTAAATTTGTCGGGGTTATAAATCATTTACTACTTGAAAGTTTATTTCATGAAAACCCACTTTGTAAAAATAAATAATAAAACTTCATTTTAAAATGGAAAGTTAGAAATATAACAGTTACCCAAAGTAACTCATCACTAGTTTTCCACATAGGAGAACATAAGTGGGAAGTGAAAACATGGATATGGAAGAGAAATCTTACCATCAAGTTCTGATGGATAATAATAGAGAATAAGGTTTGGAGAAAGTTAACTACCAGAAATCCATAAATATGCAATTATTTAAGGGACCATATGATTAATCTGATAAGAAGGTACTAGGATAAAATTTTTGGTTTCAATTTCTTTTTCCAAATGTTGATGAATTTTTATATGAGGAGAAATACTTACTTGATTTCAGTACAATATCACCATTGGTCGTTCCTTGAAAAATTTATACTTCATATATTATTTAAAGAAATGAAGTTGAATTTGTCATTCTTGAAGTTTTATCATATCATGTGATATAATGATAGGTCATTCCATCTATCTCAACAAAAAGGTTTAAACAGGTTATCAAATATGAATAAGTCCACCTATAGTGAGATAACACATTAATCTAACATACATAAACAATAATATAACTTATACTATCCATCAGTGGATAACATTACAATCCTTCCAAAAACTGAAAATATAAAACTTTATAAATAGGTGAACTAAATTGACTTAAAATTTGTCTCCCATATCTCATTTGGAAGTTCTTGGTTGTCATATTCCAAACATGTGAATACCTCATTCATGTATTCTCTTGAAACATGGTAATGAAATGAATTACCATAGAACCTTAGTGAAAACATACACTCTTCCAAAATTAACTCTTTCCACATATCAAAAATTATATATACTCAAACCATGATATCAGTTTGTCCTTATATGAGCTCATTAATACTATCAAACATCTTATTATCTTCTTATCACTTCATTATGTGCATATCACGTTCTTTCCAAAAATATTTCACCCACTTTTCATGGTTACCGGTACCATATAATTATTGAAAACCACAATAAACCAATACATAGATATTACAATATTCAATAATACTATAAATGAGATTCCACAACACTATTTTGGAATCCCATTACATAAACACTCAATCATTCCACCACTTTGTTGTCATACTCAACATCACCAATAATGATCTTATGTGACTTCCCTTTTTCTCTTTCCTTAAGAGGGTTCTAATGTTGATCATAATTAACCTTTGGATTAGGGAATTGATTACCATAATTCCCCATTTCCTTGCACTTGTAGCATTGAAGTTTTGGTGGTTCATTCTCTGTAGTATTTTCTCCATTTAAATTATTAGAAACCTTTTTCACATTACTTCAGCACTCAACTAGTTGATGACCTTCTTTTCCACACTTGAAACATTTTCTAGTCCCTTTAATACAATATCCACCATGATTCTTTCCACACTATGAGCATAAGGAAATATTTATCTTCTTTTCACCATTTTTTGAGATTTTACCTTAAACTCCATCTTTCGTTTCTTGTCAAAACCAAGAGATGGATATGTAACACCAACTTCTAGTTCTACCTTGATAGAATAGTGAAAAATCTCTTCATATCTACTAAAGTCTCTAATAACTAATTCCCTTCAAATACTTGGTTTTAAGTCACTGAAGAATCGATCAACTTTACTTTCAGGTTGGATGATAAAGTTAGAAGAATACCTTGCAAGTCTTGTAAAATTCACCTCGTATATACCAACAGATTCATCATCCTTTTGATTAATCTCAGGGAACTAATTTTCCATAATTGTTTGAATAATATGAGGGAAGTACTTATTAAAAAATAAGTTCTTAAACTTGTCCCATTCCATGGATTCAATTTCATCTTACTGCCTTGCATTCTTAATTAGAGTCCACCACTAGTCTGCTTCACCTTCTAATCGATAGATATCCAAAATGACTTTTTCATGTTCTGAACAGTGAAGGATGGAAAATATCTTTTCAATGGAACTGAACCATTGTTTAGAAACAAGTGGATCAAAAGACCCACTGAAAGAAGGTGGGCGTTGCCTCATAAAGGACTCAGTAGAATGTTGTTCCATTCTCTTCTCATTTGGGAGTCCAGAATGATTCATAGCTTTTTTAAGTATAGAAATAAGATTTTTCATTCTATATCCCATAAAATTTGGTTGTTTAGGAGGAAAATCATTGCATTTCCCAGGGAATTGATCATTAACAAGGTTCCTTCGGGTTCCAACCATTTTCTAAAATCCAAAAAGAATAGTGTGAGAGGAAAAAATCATACTAGGAAAACAACATAATCAAGGGGGAGTAATTTCAATATCTAACATCTTAGATTTAATCCTAGGTTATTCATGATCATTACCATAATTATAGTACTGCAACCTATAATTATGCTTAACCTTAGGGACATCTCTAGACATACCTTAGAAATATCTCTATGGATCTCAGAAAAGTTTTAGAATCCTAGTTTCCAAAGGTTAACTAAACCTTCTCTCTGATACCAACTGTAGATACCCAAGATTAACATATATGGAAATTACATTTATTTTAAAAAATACTTAATACATGACACAAACAGACGCCCAAAGACCGTATTAGTTTAGTGTCTTTGGAAATTCAGAACACAATATTCTAACTTGGTAAAATATCATCAACATCTCCCATAAAGATCTTCCTCTTTTCTTTTCCTATCTAAAACCTTTATTTATATCATGGGGAAAAGAAAACATAAAAATGGTGAGCTCAAATTCTTAGTAAGGTTAAACATGGAGAATATAAGACAAACCATATACATTTGAACGTAGAAACATGAACATAAAGTTTAAACATAAAAATCTCGAGTCATGAACTAAATCCTATAAGTTCATATGGAATAGATCATAAAGGAACATTAAACATGATGGAATAACATTTGAATAAAAAATTTAATTTTGGAAAACTAATAAGCACATAATATTATTTCCATAGTAGATAAGGCATTGCTTCCAAGACCATTATAGTGGACAAAGTCCATTACTGAACCGGGTTTACTTGTTGTTCTAGCCATGTATTACTGAACCAGATTTACTTTCCATTAAAACCATGTCTATATCATGAGTTATAAATCTTTACCCAATGAATTGGTGGGAGATATAGGTCACACCAATCTCATAATGAAATCATTCTTACATGTGCCATAAAAACATAAACCATTTATCATAGCATAACCCAAGAAATAAAATGGGCTTCTGAAACACCATGCCATCATAACATAATCCATATAAGATAAATGGACTTCATAAAAGTAATTACATCATATAAATAATCAAATAAAAATAATAATAGGGATATAAACATAACCCTATGTCATCTTCATTGGAAAATAATTTTGATAAAACACTTGAACTTAATTCTTGAGGAAAATATCCTTATTTTTTTTAAAAACGTGTTCTTTTCTAAAAATGCCATGCAATTTTAAAAGAAAAGATTTTTTTGAAAACAAAATTGAAACTATTTATAATAATATTAATTGAAATAAGGTATTATTAAAGCATAAAAATCCATTCATGCTGTATAAGTTAAAAAAAACATTCTTCTCGTACTTTTGCTGGAAAGGTCAAAAAGTACCTCGTATGGTAAACGTAAGAAATATTCCTTCCAAAATTTTTTGTAAAAGTAAAAATGGGTAAAAATAAATTTAAACATATAAGAGTATAAAACATGGAAATCAATGATAAATATACCCTCAGTAAATACTTATAAATAATCTTTCATAAAAATGAGATTTGCAAAGTTATCCCTTACCTTAGGTCCGATATGATTCGTATGTATCCAAACCACCTATATAATGATTTAAATAATGTTAATTATTTATTATATAATAATAATAATTTTTATGATAACATTTATGATCATATTTTCATCCGTTTTTAGTAACATTTCATTATTACTCGTTATTCGAGCATTAACTACTTTATGTTCTTATGCATGTTCTGTCAGATAAGTTCTTATTAATATTTTTAGGTTATATTTTTATCATTTAAAGAATAGTATAAGTATAATATATATAATTTTTATTCATTAAATTCATTTATATAATCATGGTTTAATGAATATTATGTAGAACGAATCACATCGCATCATGGAGACGACAAGCCGTACGTACGCACGAGCGACGATATCATTCCCATAATTGTTTAATGGTATTGAAGTAGATGGTGTATAGTATCTCAGAATTAGTATAATGTTAAAATAATCATATATAGTTATTATTTGAACCATTATACCCATCCAAGTAAGGTGGTGGTGAAAAACAGATTACACCACGACGTGGAGATGGTAAGCCGTATGTACACACGCATGGTGATTTCATTTTTTATAGGATAGATAGAAGATGAAATAGGGTTAATTAATATTTATAATTAAATATAAGTATATGAGTGATAATTATGTTAATAATTTATAATTAAACAACTAAATAAGAGTAATTATAAGAAGGTTGTTTTTGAAAGAATCGGTATAAGAGATTACCTCTCCCCGACGTGCCTCCTTTAAATTTCCTCTTAGGGCACTAGAGTTGGTATTTTGGGAATACCAAAACCTATAGAATGTAACTAGGGAAGTTTATAAGAGAAATTATCTGGGGTTGACCATGATTGAATGCTTAAAATGGAGTGAAGAGGATAGGGAGGAGGTTCCCTTTTATAAGAAAGGATAGGGGCACTTTAGGAAACTCTCAAAAATATTAATTTATAATAAAATAAAACTCTACCCCAAAACCCAAAAATTTTACTAAATTAAAATATGATATAATATTGGGTTTTAATATAATCAACCAATAAATTTTGGACAACTTATTTTGTTAGTTTAAACCTCATCTTTTTAATTGACACTTAGTTATTCTATTAATTTTTGATTTTGGTAATAACATTCTAAATATTTAATGGTAATGAATATATACTTATGTGGTGTTATTTGAAAATAAATGGATAATTTATCCCATTTTAAACCTTATAATTATAAAATTTTAATTTTTAAATATTTTTATGATTTTTAATTAATTTAATAAAATGTTATATTTATAAAATGTCAATAGTGCCAATTTTGACACTATTCATTTATTATACATTAAATAAAATCCACACAGACTAAAAATCCGAAAAAAAATATTAAATACACTCCTAACATGTCATAGTAACCTATAAAATTCGTGGGGAACTTTAATTAGTTCTTATTATATTTCTTTTAATATTTTTAAAACCATTTATTTGATATTTCTATTAATAAAATATTTTTACATCACTATTGTGTCATCATTAATGATAATTATTAATATCTAAAAATTATAAATAAATTCACATGATTTAGATAATTTAATTATGTTTCTAGTGACTATTTACTTTCTAAGTTTTATGAATTTTATCACTAAATTAAAATTATTACACTTATAAGATATAAGAGAGTGACATTTTGTCACTTTCTTTTGTTTTAATAATAATTACATTATTTTCAGGGAAAAAAGTCCATGAAATGAATCTATTCTTACCCTTATATGATATGGGTCTACTTTTATTCATCCAATATAATTTTTTTAGGTGTTAGGGTAATTTTATAATATTATGTTTACCTTTAATTACCGGATTTACCTTTAACTGTGGTAATAAAAATAATTACCAAAATTACTATTCATAATGCCCAAAAAATAAAAGTTGACCATTAAAATAATTTTGACCTAATGATTAAAAATATGGAATCCATTTTTTAAAATTAAAAACACAAAATTTGTAGTAATTAATTTAAAATTAATCCCACTATCAAAAAATGGGTTTTTATTTTAAATATTACACAAAATTGAAATATTTTTACATATGAATTCAATTTAAAATTATTGAAAATGAATTAAATTGTTTTAAAATATAAAAATATATTATATTTATACTTTAAAACCATTCAATAATATATTTTAACCATATAAATTATTTTGATGAAAAAAACTATTTTCAATTAAAATTTAGCGTATTTTCACTATTCATCAAAATATGAATGTTATCAGAAAAATATAAAAAATTCATATAAAGTATAATTGTATATCCCTCTTCCAAATAATAAGTTTATTTAATCAAATTTAACTTATTAACATGTCAAAAACTAGATTTAATATGGGTACGCCATCAAAAGGCGGTAAAACTGCATTTTTTGAAAAATACTTCTTTTATTTGAAAAAATTGATTTTATCTCATATTAAGTTTTAGAAAATGTGTAAGATGAATGATAAAGTTATATAAAATTCAAAATTTTCTTAATAATTTTTATAATTTCTATTTTATATCCCATTAAATAATAACATTTTAATAATATATCATTGTTTAGTGAAACTCGGTATCACGTACAACGTAAGCTATCGAGGAAGGTAACTATTGCATATAACACAAGCCAAGTCAGTGTTTTGTGTAGTGAAAGATTCCTTTAGTGTTTCATATAAAATAATCCAAACTTATTTCATTTTTACGTTGAACAGAATCTATACTCAGAGTTGAATTCTATCAAAAGAACTTGAAATTGTGTACAACACAAGTCAAGAATAGTGTTGCATATACTGCAAGCTAATACAATGTTGCATATAGCGCAATCTAATATTGGTGTATCGTACAACACAATACATCAAAGAAATTAAAAATAATCTATCTCATAAAATATCAGGGTGTCACAATGTGCTAAGTCACCTCCAAGTCGATTATCCTTGTGTATTTGAGATGATGTTTACCTTTTTTAGTCATCACTACTTCATTGACCTGTATATCTCCATTTTCATAGGTACTCATAAAATTTATTTGAGAGTTATTTACAAACTCTTTTTATTCTAATAATCCTTCTTTACATGCCCCTTCTTGCTATAATTGTAGCATGTGATATTTTTATTATTACTCCTTGATTTGGATATTCCATAATTCTAGATCCCATGAAACCATGATCCATTGTTCTTATTCTTTCCATAGGTAGAACCTCCACTCGGTGATATATTTTTTTCTATCTTAATTATTCTTACACTGAATTTATTCTTTAAGAACCACAGTTTAAACCTCATTGAATAGAAACATATCCATCAAGATATTGGTGGTGAGGTTGATGGTAAGTTAATCATATGAATTTGGAAAAATTTAGAGAAAAATATCCAAATGTAAGCCCAATAACATAAGATTATTGAATGAGGTAATGAGGGTGTTGATGTGGTTGGTCAATAATGAAAATTTTTCCAGTTGAAGTGTGTATAATTTTCTCTTCAAGAAATATTTGTTGTTTAGAAACTTAACCTTTTATAGCTTCATTAGAGTATCCATTATTTCCTTCACAATCTCTTTCTCTATAATTATTGACAAGAACATATTTTCTAAAGATAAATAGACATTGAAAATATAATTCTAATCCATGTAATTCCAATTTCCTCAATCACACCTTTCGGGTTTTCACTAATTTCTAATAGGTAATTATCTTTTCACAACACCGCTTGAATCTTCATTTTCCACAATGGAAAATTATTCCCATTGAATTTTCTAATCTTAAATTTCACCACAGTTTAGACACATCATTAGCCAAATACCTCCTCCGGATATAGGATTACTTTGATACCACGTTTTGGTATTGAAAATGATTGGTCCTTTGATGTAATGATAATTAAAAGATAAAAATAAAGTTAAAATGTAGAAAAAATGGACACTAGATGTAATGTGGAAAACCCCCCATATTAAATGGGTAAAAAACCATGGGAAAACAGAAGTATATCATTATGGTAAATGTGGTTACAAAATCTCTTTCAAAATTAAAAGGATAAAATGATCAAAATATTTTCTCTTGAATAGATACAGAAACAAATCACAAACACCTCTCCAATACTAAAATATAATCGAGAGATATTGAATGTCGAAGTTGATGATTTATGAAGTGGGTAAAGACTCCTTTTATAGGGTACACTCACCCTTCCCCCAATCCCTAGACAAATTAAAGGAGGAAAATTAAAGGGGGATCTGTTTCCCTTGACCAAATCAAAGGGGGTGGCCATTTTTCCTTTTTTAAGATTCTACCAATAGGTTTATATAAGTCAGAGCCTCCCATATTGTGTTATTTTCATACTTGGTTCTAGTCACTAGTAGCTATACTATTGTAGGCTGGCTTGGGGTGACATTCCTCGTTTACAGTCATCCTAGATTGCCCCCCGGTGGGTCAGGTCATGTCAGAGTGGTATCCGAGCAGGTTTTTCCTAGGGATGGAGATTAAAGTTAGCAATCAGGTGGGGTTTAGTTTGGGAACATTTAGGAAACAATGTTAAGAAGGTCTTTTATTTAGTTATTAGATCAGGGAGACCGATATATGTGTGGTGTATTATGTATCCTTTATTTAGGCTTCTAATAACCCATTAGTAGACCTAGAGCTCTAATACATCATTATGGGGTACAAGTAAGTTAGTGAATGAATTATAAAACATTCAGTTATGATATTCTATTCCCTTACCTTGTCAATTATTCTATATATTTTCTAGTACTTATGGTATCATCCTATTAAATGAATGGTGATACCCGCTGATAGCTAGCTCATGTGTAGAGTCAGGGTGTCACAAGCTAGCATGGATACCCTAGTACCCTGATACCTGAGCCGTCATTGACATAGCCCGAAGGGTGTTACCGATACCAATTGGTTAATGACTAACACCTGACACCATACAACAATCACAAGGGAACTATTTTTCCAAAAACAATAGAAGATAAAAGATACAAGTCAGTATTCTCAATACTCCAATGGGAGAAGATACTAGAAACAAATAGGAAAAGTAACACCCAATGATAAATCATCAAGAGACACAATGTTTTCCAAGATAAAACTCAAAGATGAACTCATGAAACAAGTGGATAAAATATCCACTAATAACCTCCATCACTTTAGGTCCCAAGGATCAAGAATATCCACCACATCCTAGTGGCTCTTTGGATTTGATTGGACCTGACATAAGATAATCAAGAAACTCCTAAAGATAAAGGTATGGTGTGTTATATAAAGCCCAGTTAGGTCTTACAAAGTGTTCTATAATCAATTCCATTATAATTAAACCAAATATTCTATCAAAATAAATAAAAAAGTAATGCCATGACATTTACATATTTTCAACAAAAGATTCTTTCAAGTCAAAAAAGTTGTTTGTTATGTCAAAAGAGTCTTAAATGAACATTTTATATAAAATAATTTATATAAATCAAATGGAATGAATAAAACAGTTCAATGAATTAATGACATGTAATAATAAAATCATGTATATCATAGAAACATTTATCAATCAATATGGTACATTAGTTTTTGGTAATAGGATCCTTAAACTACTCATAAGCGATCTCAGCTCAATGTGTGCAAACATCCCACAAATAAAGTCATCAAGACTCAACTTACCATTGGGGAAAAATTCATTCCATAGTATGGTTATGTCAGTGTTTTCATATTCAATCCAGTTCTAGGGGTAAAATCCTAGTGTGTTTATCCTAATTACCACTAACTAACCTGTATACATGTGCTTCTAGTTAAACAATTAGTCAAGCATAGGAAAATAAATCATTTCAAATCATTTGATACTATACATTTCAATTTCCTAGTTTCAATTTTCAACTTGAATTTTAATTTCAAAACCAATTCATAGGTTTCATCAAATTAATTCCATTTTTAAATCATCTTTCATTTTATGTCACTTTTCTCAAATCAAGGCAAATCATTTTACCAATGATTCCCAATACAAGACATCTTTTCTCAAAAAATTTCATCTCTCAAAACCACCCAAAAAGGGTTTTTATTTCACAAACACATGCCTTTGAAATAATACATGAAATACAATTTAATTAAAATAATATAAAATCAGTTTTAAATGAACTTTGAATAAATATAGCAACATGGTTTCAATTTTATGGAAGAACCATTACAAAAGCAATTATATTTAATCAGTGATCAAAACAACCCATCACATGCAACATGATTTTCCAACAAAGAATGAAGGCATAGCAGATCAAGAGGAAATCCCTATAAACACTATCCATCAAAATATGGATCCAATCTATCATCAATATGAGAATTAATCACTCTCAAAGGAGAGAAGAGAGGAAAGGAGGGAAATTCCAAAATGAGGAGAGATCACTTACCAAAGAGGAATCAAATGCATCAATCATAGATTTTATTTGAGAAGAAATGAGTTTACAGGAGTTAAAATTCATCTAGGTATCCTTTAAGAGGCCAAAGTTTAAATGAGATTCAAGTATGAGGAAAATAAAATATAAAACAAGGCTCAGGCAATAAAGTCTATAAAAACACAGACCACACTATAGCCACTATGGCCATGGTGCAGAAAGGCTAGAAACAACTTGACCATGGCACAACCACCCTAGGATATACCATACACCTCCTGGTCAACTAGCCTCTTGAAAACATGTTGAAGACCTCACTCAGACATACTTCACCTAGGGTATGGCCATGGTGTAGCACCAGAACCACTCCAAAACTATGCCAAAAAATGAAGTGGCATCATAATTCGCTCACTCAAGCCTCTACACCATAGTTGAACCTCCACGCCATAGGGGAAAATTACCAGAAGGGGATATGACACAACCATTCCTCCATAGTGTATCTGTAATGAAATTGTAAGTATCCATGAAAACTAGCCACATGATCCCCATACCATTACTATATGGTCCATGATATATCTTGGACTCTCCACATCATAGCCTATACACCATGGTGTAACTAGAGTTGACACATTTATACCCAGACTCCATTAACTCCAAACAAACATATATTCCCAAATTTTGGTCATTTTCCACAAGAAAAGTTATCTATACTCAAAAGAACCAAAACAATCCCAAACAGAAATGGAATCAAAGTGAGAGTCAATAAGTACCTGAAAGAAGCTAACATGATGTTATAATCTCCCCACCACAAACACTTTTTGTCCCCAAAAATCCTATTAGGAAGTTTCTATATCGAAGAGATATGGCCACTTATCTATCACTAGTGCCTCACTCTCCCATATCTCATGCGATTCAGAACCATGTTTCCATAGCACACAGACCAAAGGTCTCATCTTTCTATAAATAATCTTGGTCTCAAAATCAAAAATCCTGACTGAATGCTCAATCTAAAACCAATAAATATCAACATTAAGATCTTCCCAACTCATTATGTGATATGGGATAAGAATATATTTACGAAGATGTGATACATGAAACAAATTTTGGATTGAAGTCACCTGTAGTGGAAGTGAAAAATGGTCAGCCACATTCCCCACTCGCTCAATAATCTTTAAAGGACCCATAAACCTCATCACAAGCTTTCCCTATTTTCCTAGATGTTGGTGACCCAACCGAGGTGAAACTCAAAAAAAATTCTAGTCACCAATTGAAAAATATAATGACCATTGACGATGATCGTTATAAGATTTATTTTAGATATGTTCCATTAACATTATTTGAGGAATCAACTGAATCCTCCTTATTGTCTCGTGGACCAAACTCAGTCCAAAAAATTAAATTTCACCAATATCCAACCAAAGCAATGTATATTTGAAAGGATGACCATACAAGGCCTCAAAAGGATCCATTCTGATAGCAGAATGGTAACTGTTGTTGTAGGAAAACTAAACTAGTACCCAATGGCCATCCCTTGCACCACCAAAATCAAGAACGCAAGCACGTATCATGTCCTTAAGAATCTATATATCTCACTCTATCTGGACATCTATCCATGGATGATATGTCATGGTTAAACGTACCTAGGATCTCACATCTTCCTAGAGGTCTCTCTAGAAGTGATAAGTGAAATATGGATCCCTATCAGATACTATAGCATATGAAACTCCATCTCATCTGACAATATTCTACATATAGAGATGTACCAAGTCCTAAACATCGGTTGCATCTTAAATGGGTATAAAGTGAACTTATTTGGCCATCTTATCGATAAAAATCCATATCACATTCTTCCCTTGAGGGGTAAATGACAACCCAACCAAAAAGTCCATAGAAACCTCATCCTATTTCCAAGATGGCACTGGAAGTGGTTGAAGAAATCCCAAAGATCTCTAGTTCTTGGATTTGACACACTGGAATGTGTAACAATGAGAAAAAAAGGCAAAATTGTCTCATATCATACCTAGACACTAGAATCATCTCTGCATGTCATAGAACATCTTTTTGGTTTTAGGGTGCACAACCTACTGGGAGCTAAGGAATTCCACCATCACAACCTTTCTCATGATAAAAGGCATAATGTTTCAGTTCCAGAAACATAGTATGCCATTTAGAGAGAACACCCATTAAACGATGGTCTCCCCACTATAATGAGAGTCCCTAATTCCACATAATTCATCATAAAAATATTTATCTCAAAGAATCATCTCAAGAAGATAGGAGGTAAACTTACTGATTTCCAAAAACAACCTCAAACTCATTCTATCTAACTACCAAATGAAAATGAGTAAGGAGATCCATCATATTCCAATCCTATGATGATTCCTTCATGTATTGGGTTGGATGTTTCCCGCTGAAGGAATTAACAATGAAATTACCCTAACCCGGGGTGTATAAAATGTCAAAATCAATAGTCTGTAGGTACTCCACCCAATGCCTCTCTCAGAGGTTCAAATATTTTTGAGAGAAGATATAACTCAAAATTTTGTGTTCATAATAAATGGAAAACCTTTATCAGAAAAGGTAACACTACCAACTCTTAAGTGCATGCATCACATTTGTGAGTTTGAGGTTATCGATATAATAATTATTCTCATGTGGCCTAAGTTTCTTGAAACTGTAGGTGACCACATGACCACCTTGGATAAGGACACAACCCCAAACTGAACCTGACATGTCATAGAAGACCATATAGTCCTGCTCGAGTCAAGAGGCATTTCAGATCAACAATATAACTCTAAAATTTCTCTTCCCAAATTTACTTCACTCCTTTATAAATGTGAGTGGTCATCGTAGAATCCAAATTTGAGAAGTATATGATGAATCCATGGTAATAACCTTCCAATCCCAAGAATATTCATACCTTGAAGACATTACTTGGTTACCCCCATGTCATAATATCTTTCACCTTCTCTGGATCAATTGGAAATCCATGTTTCAAGACCATGTGTCCCAAGAAATTCACTTCTCAAATCTATAAATTACATTTTGATAATTTGGCATAAAGTCAATGATTTATAAAGGTTTCTATAACTGCTCTAAAATTACACACATGGTCCTCCTCAGTCTAATAGTAAATTAGAATTTCATCCACAAATACCACCACAAACATGTCAAGGTACTCATGAAATATCCTATTTATCAAATACATAAAAACTATAGGATAAATGGTAAGACTAAATGGCATAAAAAGATACTCAAAATGGTTTTACCTACTATGAAAAGCTATCTTCTGTATGTCATATTATTTTATTCTTAACTAATGATAATCAGATTGAAGATCAATATTTGAAAACCACTTTTCCCCTTTCAATTGGTCAAATAGTTCAGCATTCCTTGGTAACATATACTTTTTCTTCACCATAACTTGATTTAGTTTCTAGTAATCAACACACAAGTGAAGTTTTCCATCATCTTTCTTTATAAAGAAGATAAGTTCCACTTATGGTGACACACTCTGGCATATAAAAATTATACAATTGATATTTCAACCCTTTCTCTCCACTGATTCCATATGGTAAGAAGGAATAAATAATGGATGAGTACTATGTACTAAATCAATAAAAAATCCCACCTCTCATACTGGTGAAACAATAGATAAATTAGAAGAAAAACCT
The DNA here is from genome assembly GCA_963277665.1 of Viscum album. Lineage (NCBI taxonomy): Eukaryota > Viridiplantae > Streptophyta > Magnoliopsida > Santalales > Viscaceae > Viscum > Viscum album. The sequence goes on from OY728123.1 coordinate 353,567,676, forward strand.
TTAGGAAACCCGATGAAAAATGGAAAAAGATCACCACTCAAAGATTCTCACCCCATTATAATAGAAAAAATAAATATTACCCTACCCAAATTAGAGAAAGGAGGTCCCGATCTACTTGAACTCAAGTCCCATTCTCTCTAAAAGACATGACATGCCCCATTTGGCATAGTGAAGGAGGCCCACTGAAAGTAACCGTTAATCCAAAACTTATGATAAATCATCAAATCCATCCAAAAATTGACATCAGGAGGTTTTATTTTAAGAACTAGAAAAATTCAAGTAATATTAATATATAATAAATTGAAAAAAAGTAGTAAACCAAAGTCCCCACTCTCTCATCTTTCCAAGGGGCATAGTAATATCCATCACATAAGACAAAATCTCTATTGTAAGATTCAAAAAATTCACCAGAAGGTTCGATATAATTGAGTTAGATGCACCAATATAAAATAAACCAACCACTAAAGATGAATTCATAGTTATGGTACTTTTCAAAGACATTGGAACCACATCATATTCCTCTGGAGAATCTTCCACTATGTAAAAATTATTCATTCTAGATTCTTGTGGATTGAACTGCTTAGTTCTCAAAGCATCTAATTGAACTGCAGTAGTTTTCAGTGCTGATGAGCCCATCCCACTACATGGAGTAGAAAATAAATGGAATAAATTTTGTAGGTGTCATGAGTGATAACATGAAATATAGATATTGGGAGCCTTAGTGAAAACCCATCTCGAATGCCTGACCTTTCCACACTGAAAGTAAGTCATAAGGCCTATTCCAAGAACTGTAGGAGGTTTAAAGGATGACTCTATTGAGAACCACCATAATACTCATCATGATTATTCTTTCCTTTAAAGGAGCTCACATAACTGCCACTAGGAGAAAAGGGAACTCTCATCAACCCTGACTTTCCATCCAAGTCATGATCAACCATCAACGCTCTATCCAGTACATCAGTGTAAGAAGTGAGATTCTACCAAAACAACTGTGATTAAATATTATAACGAAGACCCATCTCAAACCTTTAGGACATTAGACTCTCATTTTTCATAAAATCATGAAAAAATTAGACATTCTCAGCAAAACAATTCACATACTATGTCACAGTCCTATCAATTTGATGGAGGATGAGAAACTCCATATATTTTTCCAATACCATCAACTCCAGATAAAACTGATTGGTGAAAAGGACTCTAAAGTCTTTATACTCTAAGACCTTATACTTTGTTTTCATCACCATCAAATCCCACCATATCCTACTCGGTCCCTCAACCTTGAAGTTTGTATACTTTAACTTTATTGAATCAAGCATTTCCAAGAACTCAAAAAGTATCTCAATATTTTTCAACAAATCCTCAGCCTCTTGAGGACCATTTGAGCCTTGTAATGTTGGTGATTTCTAATGAAGAAACTCTTGAGCAAGATCTCTTGATTCATCCATTAGAGGTTCCACAACTGGATCAAGAACGAGAAAATGTGTCGTTGTCTATATGAAAACTTGGACAACACACACCATTATCTTAATAAGATTTGGGTCGATCCGATGATCTGTCTACTATGGTTCACTGGAAGTCTTCTCTTGTAGTCTACTAAGACATATTATCCAAGGCATGATGCTACCCAACATCAATAGATAAAACTAAAACAATAAAAAAGGATACACAAATCATCAACTTAGACAAGATTCACAAAATTTTAATTCCATCAAACAAAATTCAAGATTTGGTTTTAGACACCCTCAAATAAAAATCAGGGAAAATTCTATAAAATAGATCAAAATATTACTCAAGACACTTTTCCAAAACACCCTTATTGGCTTAAGGCTCATTACGATGAGAGATGGTTAGACACTCACTCGCAATTACCTCCCAAGTCTGATTAACCTACCTCCTATCTAGAAGGACAACCCAACTGCATACTAACATCAAGGAAAGTTGCACAACCTGCACCTCCAATACAACTTTTTCATGAACCATCCTGGATACCTTGTTACCCTAACACCGAATCTAAAACTAACATATCCCAAAGGAGATTCCCAATCCTCATGGGTTGAAAAATAACACCTAGAATCATACAAGAATCATATGGTATTTTCCCCCACAAAACAATGGAAGATAAAAGATACAAGTTAGTTTTCTCAACACTCTAAATAGAGAAAGTACCATAAACAACAAGTAAAACAGTACCCAATGATATATCATCAAGAGACACAGTTTCTCCCACGATAAAACTCAAGGATGAACTCATGTAACAAGTGGATCACATCTCAACCAGCCACCTCCATCACTTAGAGTCCCAAGGATCAAGAACATCCACCACCTCCAAGTGATGATTTTCATTTTCTCTAACCTGGCATAAGATAATCTACAAACGCCTAAAGGAGAAGGTAGGGTGTGAGCTATAAAGCATAGTAGGATCTCACCATGTGTTCTACAATAAATTCCATACACGTTAAACCAAATATTTTATCAATCTAAATAAAATAAGGGATGCCATGCATTTATATTTTTCAACAAAAAATGTTTTCAAGTTAGAAAGATGACAGTTATCTCAAAACAGGGTAAAATGAACATTTTATATACACAACAGGAAATCAAAGCTTTTTTAACGGGGTGTCGTCATAAATGACCCATTGTAGAAAATATCATCGTAAATAGTTTTTTTTGTGATAGACCATTGCAAAAAACTATTTACGATGGGACCCTTCCTGTCACAAATAGTTCATCCGAGTTAAAAAAAACCCTTTTGCGACGGCCTATCGTAAATACTTATTTGCAACGAGATTAACTACCAGTCACAAAAAAATTAAAAAAATAATAAAATAATAAAAAATTAATATTAATAAAATTTCATAAAATAATAATAATAATAATAATAATAAAATAATAAAATAATAAAAATTTAAAAGAATAAAAAAATCATTAGAACTGATAAAATAAATTAAATAAATAAAATTAATAAAATTAATAAAATTAATAAAATTAATAAAATTAATAAAATTAATAAAATTAATAAAATTAATAAAATTAATAAAATTAATAAAATTAATAAAATTAATAAAATTAATAAAATTAACAAAATTAACAAAATTAACAAAATCAATAAAATTAAGAAAATTAATAAAATTAATAAAATCAATAAAATTAATAAAATCAATAAAATTAATAAAATTAATAAAATTAATAAACATATAATTAAAACAATAAAAAAAATTAAAATAAAAAATAATAAAAAACATAATATTCGCAACAATATTAAAATAATAATAATAAAATAATAATAAAATAATAAAATACTAAAATTATGAAATAAATAATAAAATAATAAAAACAATAAATAAATAATAAAATAATAAAAATAATAAATATATAAAAAAATAAAAAAAAAACAAAAATAATAAAATAATAAAAAACACAATATTCACAATTATCACTAATTGTCACTAATTATTACTAATTATCACTAATTATTACTAATTATTACAAATTACCACTAATTAATTCTAATTATTACTAATTATTACTAATTTTTACTAATTGTTATTAATTATTACTAATTACCTCTAATTATTACTAATTATTACTAATTACCACTACTTATTACTAATTTCCACTAATTACCACAAATTTATACTAATTGTTACTAATTATTACTAATTGATAATAATTATCACTAATTACCACTAATTATTACTAATTACGACTAATTATCACTAATTACTACTAATGATTACAAATCATTACTAATTATTACTAATCATTACTAATTATTGCTAATTACCATTAATTATTACAAATTTTTACTAATTATCACTAATTTTTACTAATTGTTACTAATTATCACTAATTGTTACTAATTATTGGGGATTACCATTAATTAATAATATTTTTAATAATTTTTACTAATTATTACTAATTATTACTAATTACCTCTAATTATTACTAATTATTACTAATGACCACTACTTATTACTAATTACCACTAATTACCACTATTTTTTACTAATTATTACTAAATTTACTAATTACCACTAATTACTACTAATTACCACTAATTATTACTAATTATTAATAATTAAAACTGATTATTAATTTTTTTTACTAATTATCACACATTTTTACTAATTTTTACTAATTATTATTAATTTTCAGTAATTATCACCAATTATTACTAATTATTACTAATTACCACTAATTAATACTAATTAATACTGATTGTTACTAATTATTACTAGTTACCTCTAATTACCTCTATTTATTACTAATTATTACTAATTACCACTACTTATTACTAATTATTATTAATTATTACTAATTGTTACTAATTGTTACTAATTGTTACTAATTGTTACTAATTGTTACTAATTGTTACTAATTGTTACTAATTATTACTAATTATTACTAATTGTTACTAATTATTACTAATTATTACTAATTATTACTAATTATTACTAATTATTACTAATTATTAATAATTGTTACTAATTATTACTAATTATTACTAATTAACACCAATTAATACCAATTATCATCAATTTTTACTAATTACCATTAATTTTCACTAATTACTACCGATTTTAACTAATTACCATTATTTTTTTTACTAATTATCTCTAATTGTTACTAATTACAGTTAATTTTTACTAATTATCATTATTTTTTACTAATTACTGCTAATTTTTACTAATTACTGCTAATTTTTATTAATTACTGCTATTTTTTACTAATTACCGTTAATTATTTGTAATTACTGCAAATTATCACTTATTATCACTATTTTTTTTAGTTTATAACATTTTTTCACTAATTACTATTAATTATTACTAATTATTGCTAATTTTTACTAATTACATCTAATTTTTAAAAATTATTTTGATTTATCATTATTTTTTACTAATTACCATTAATTATTAATAATTACGACTAATATTTACTAATTAGCACTAATCTTTACCAATTACCACTTGTTATTACTAATTACCACTAATTATTACTAATTACCACTTATTATTACTAATTTTTATTAATTTATAACATTTTTTTACTAATTAACCCTAATTTTAAATAATTATTTTGATTTATCACTATTTTTTACTAATTACCAATAATTAATACTAATTACCGCTTTTTTTACTTATGACCGTTAATTATAACTAATTACCGCTAATTATAGCTATTTACCACTAATTAAAACTAATTATTGAAAATTAAAAGTATTTACATTTTAATTACAAACATTACTACTAATTAAACTATATGTTTCTAATTTAAAATAACTACTACTATATATAAATAATTACTTCTAATTATAAATAATTACTTCTAATTATAAATAATTACTTATAATTATAAATAATTACTTCTAATTGATTCTAATTACAACTAATTAATAATATTAAAATCAAATAAAAAATAAAATAAATAAAATAAACACTTATAACATTACATAAATACCTCAAAAACGATGCTTTTGGGCGTTGCAACTTTCAAAATTTCATTCGCCTTAAATTTTTTTACTTCTACTTGAAGGAGGGAAGAACTGAATAAAAGAGAGGTGAATTGGTGAATGGAGAGAAAAAATTCATGGGGGGGGGGTGTATATAGGTTAGATTAGTAGCGACAGGACTATTTGTGACGGGAACCCCGTCAGAAATAGTCCCTGCAATAAATGTTTGAGGCGGTGGTTAAAAAACTAATTGCGACGAGTCCGGTCACAAATACTCACATGCCGATCCTCAAGAGAGTGAGGTTTGGTTGGAGTATGAGATATGAATTTCCATAAATTTCATACTCTCATTGGTCAGGTGTCGATTCTTGCATTGAGCTCCATATACAACATAGTGAGTTGTTAGTGGATGATATTTTTCTTGAACACATGATGGGATTACTCTACCGTGGTTAGAGATTGGTCCCTTATTTAGAATGGAGATTTATTCAAGAATGTTGGACCCTTTATAGGGTATTTCAAGCATGTATGAGTACATGTTGAGGCCCAAGAACCTTACGAGGAATTTCTTAGACATGATTCATTATAAAATTATTCAAGATTAGTGTACCAGGTATAGATTTCTGAGGAGGACTTATCAACCTTTTGGTTTTGTTTTCATGGAAAACCACTTATGTTAGAGTCCCCTAAACGAGCATTGGAAGATTGGGAAATTATTAGAGGAGATGCACCCTGGTTGTGGGTGAAGGTTAACATTTCATCTGAAGAGATCCAGAGTTGTTCTATAGAGGGACCTCCATGTGAGAGAGAGCTTTGAGTTCATTGACCTCCCAATTGAAGGCACAATTTCCTATTAGGAATCCATTTTGTGGAAGTGAGGTTGGTGTGAGAGCAGTCGAATATGGATGATGCATTAGTCCCCTCCCTTAATCACCTCCCTTGGTTAGATCCTATCACACATGGGGTGTTGAGTGTTAGATCTATGGAATGATGCACACAATGGATGATTATTCTTAGGTGTAAATGGATACTGTTTGAATCATGGTTCACATTCTCTAATCAATGACCCTTATGGTCGATAGTGCAAGTGCATGTTATTATCCCTATATTAGATACTCAAGAGTAAGATATGTAGATATAACCCCTAGTTAGACCCCTCTCAGCTAGAGAGTTTCCCCTGATGGTGACCACCATTCATTCACCTCTTCGAGTGAATTGATATCATAATATTCATGGATTTCATTAGAAAGTCTTGGTTTATTAAAATTTTAAACATTGAAAATGATCATAATATAAAGGCCTATAGGTTATTTGATGAGAAGTGGTCATTGATTTTTTTTGGAGGGAATTCACTCCCCATGGGTGTGATAAGTGGAGAAAACCCTCTTGAATATGAAGTCGACTAACAACTAGATGGTTTCGATAACATTATTCACCATGTTCCTGGATTAGATATTCACTTCTAGTGAATCTAGAAGAATGCATAAATTCATCTAAATGGAGTCCCATGGTTTTCCCTCTGCAGGAGACCTACGTATGCATCAAATTATACTTCAAAAATGATGTTAACATGTTTCTTAGTGTAGTGATGAACCAAATCCTTACATATATTGGTTCATAGAGGCTATTGTTAGGCATTCAAGGAATTTTCCCTGTCTTATAACAAGAGTGCTATCTTTGAAGTTAAATCTCATTGTACTGTGTTTATATTGGTGGATTAACGTTAGAAATCTTAAAGATAAGGCTCTAGCGAATGATGAGATCTTAGTGGTGTAGTAGGAGCCCAATGGTTTCTATATTTGATAGATGATTCTATGTTTGAATGATAGAAGAGGATCTTGAAAAATGAGTTTTAGAGATGTTTTTCTAGTATGGAGAGGGAGACATTGTTCACTATTGATCAAACATGGTATCATGACACTCCCCCTTTGGTTGAATATTCCCCAGTGGTGATATTGATTAAGTGGCTTGGTGTGATCGAATTTTCTCAAGTGATATATATGAAGGGTTTCCTTGGAGGTGGAGAGAACATTATCTACTCCACCAGGAGGAATGTGGTTCACTATTGGTACCTATATTAAATTTTGGGATATAAATCCTAAGTGGATACCACCCTAGTGTAGCGTGCCCCATAGTTTGTTGTGTCATATAGATCTTTGTGAGTGTACCCATCACATGGGAATTTTTCTATACAGTGGAGCGGGAGGTTCTATTTTAAGGTTGAGGGGTTTTTGGTCGCTCAAACAGGTGTCATCTTGGGGTTCGAAGCCATCAGAGTTGGGTCATCTGAATGGTCAAGCCCACTGACTTCTGATTATGGCATATTGGGCTGCCCGATGGATAGTGGTGTATTGTTAAGCAATTTTATGAGTTTTCTATTTTTAGGTGGTCACTATCAACTTTCATGAAAGAGATACGAAAACACAATCAGGTTATTTTCAACAATTGATATGATTATATTGGATATTAGGATGCAAATATAGGATTCTCAATAATGTTTTCAAATAACTTGGGAAGGAAGGCTCATGTTTATTTCAATCCATGAGTTAATGACATAGCTTTTAGTGCCATGCTGACATGAAAGGAAGGAGAAGTTGATATGGATTATAATGAGTGTGCATCCAAACAACTCTTTAAATGTTGGTATGAAATATATTAAGGTGCTCAGTGTTTCAATATATATTGAATGGATTTTTCTCACAAAACAACAATCTATAACACTCTTTAAAGGTGGGAAGCAAGGATCTACCACTAGAGGTAACCATATAAAAAAACTATTTTGAGAGAGATGTTAGTAATTGTTGGATTCATTTTTCCCCAAGTGGTGGGATGACCATTCATATGGTACATGATTTTGGGATTAGATAATTCAAAAAAATCTCTTATAGAATATGCACGTTTCTTTATGGAGATTATTTAAAAGTGAGTGGGATCTAATGAATTTGGTGATGAAAAAGGATGATTCCCTTCCTAGGTGGTGGTGTATCTAGTTTATTCAAAACTCAAGCTTATGAAGATAAAGGAAGTGCATGCGATAGTTATTTTCACATCAGTTGGTTTTGTGAGATTCCTTATCAAGATCTAATTGTTTTCTTTTAGGGGATTAAATTTGTTAATAGTGGAGAGGATATAGTGAATTGAGTTTTTCCCAAATGAGTCTCAGACCAATTTTTGAGTTTCAGAGCCATGGGACCTTCCTAGGGATAAAATGTTATATCAATCCTAGTAAGTGACCTTAGAAAACCATTTTAGGCCCCTGTTGATTCTAGGGTGTGGTGTTTCCCCCCTAGGATTAGCCGATGCTAAATTGAAAACATAACAAAGCATCGATAAAAATATATTAAATATACAAATATTATTATTGTATTTATGATGAAATGCTTATATCTTATAAATGGGGTCTCAGATGGGAAAACAGAAACCTTGGTCACATTTAGAATAGGGGCTTTACCCTAAGGGTATTATAATACTCATTCATGTTGCGGACCCCGAGGTAGTTCCTATGGGCGTGTTTATAAAACTATTACTTAAATTATTTTGTTTATAATGAAACCCTAGATTCCCTCTCTATGAAATCCCCTCTTATAAACTCTCTATAGGGTGTGCCACTCTTGACACCACCATAATCCTAGATTGAGAGGTATATAGGAGGATTGGATCTTGGTGGAATTAATGAGGGATCGAGGGAGAGAGGACAAAATTTGGATGACATCAATGATTGAATTGTGAAATGATGTTAAACATAACCATGACATCAATAACATATCAAAGTGATGATGATTCCCCATCAAGGTAGGATTATTTACTGTATTTATAATGCCTTTCCCTATTATGTGATCTGATACCCTTCCTATCGTGATCAAATCACTTGAATTTATTTGGTGATGGTGTGATATTTATTTTGAAAAATTATTCAATAAATATTTCTGAAATATTCAAGGCCACTTAATCAAATATTTTATTCAAGGAACACCATGACATCACCAGCATATCATATAAAAATTTGGAAATAATTGATTTTATAGAAAATTTTAGAAGTGACAATAAATGAACAAAATTATTTTGAAGAAACTTTATCTGGGAAATTATATACTAAAGGAATTCATTAATATATGTGTTTTGTTGATTTTATAATGTCTTAAATAATAATACTATTAATATAATATTTGAATTAGTGGATTATTTATGTTCTTATGTTCATGGATGTGCTCAACAATTTATTTTTATCATTTAGAATAGATTTTAAAATTATTTTGTTTTGATCATTATTTTCCTAATGATTAATAAAAATATTAATTAAAACTAATATTATTAAAGTGTCTATCAGGATAGGTTTCCTCCACTAAGAAGGGGAGTTGAATTAGTGAAGGTCAGTTTTATCAATTTTACATTCAAAAAAATAAACCCCAGCGACTTGTTAGAATATGATCCACTAAACGAATAAATAATAAAACCTCTCATGATAATTAATAAATTAAAGAACAAGGGACACACCAATTTTTACAAGGTTTAGTTACAATATGGAGTAATACTCATTATCATGGAAGGTTAATCCCTCCAACCATAGATTTTTTTTACTATTCCCCAAGTGAAATTCACTTTCAACATATCATGTGGAATCCCACCAGACATGTTAAGAGTCCCACCCAACAACACAGCTTCCCACTACAATACGTCAATTGATTTCAAAACCAAAGAAGATCACAAAAAAAAAAACAGGCTAATTCAGTAATAAAAGATATAGATCCTCTTTCAAGAGCCTCGAGAATATGTAAGAAGGAATTATTCACAGTGTAGTATTGAATTGGCTTCACAATTGATTTTCAAACTCAAAATCCTCCCATCGAAAGACATGATATTTATTAAAGGTAAACAAGAAAATAATACTTAGCTTCAAACTCACCCCTAGCGGTACTCTTTTTTATACATAACAAAAGATATATATGTACTCCTTTTGTCTCTATCTATGCCTTTTATTTGCAAGCAAGTAACATGCTCCATGATCTCCACTTTCTTTCTTCTATATGTGTCATATATCACATTCCATGATCTATATTATTCTTGACTAACTCTCCTCAATTTTTCTTTCATTTTACAAAATCCCTAGGATCTCTATGAAGGTTTTTGAAGACTATATATTTATATTAACACAATAGGGATTTAATAGTATTTTAAAATCACCATTTAAAAAAATTTAAATCATATAATGTTCAATGATTCAAAATTACTAAAAATCTACATTCCCATAGTTTGAATAGTGTACTATGATTTTTACACCTTCAATAAATCAACTACATGAAATGATCTTGAAACACCAATGTAGAAATCAAATATGTGAAAATTTACCATAAATGATCATGTATAAATAAAACACATGACTAAAATTAGGTATGTGGCTTGATTATGAAAATTCCTATGTGACAATCGACTATGTGAATCTGCATTCGACTATGTGACCAATCAGCTACATCATTCTCAAAAATCAGCTACAAGACTAAAATGGCTTCATGGTTTCCAAATTCATATAGATCGATCATCTGGCTACGTAAATCCTAAAAAATCTACATGATTTTCCTTTGTAGAGAAAATGTCTACCTGTTTCATCTACATAGATAAAAATCTATGCAGATCTTCCCTTTATGAAATTGTCTATGTGGATCTAACAACCACTCAACCTCAAATAATAAAACCTCATTCGACCTCCATCCATCCTCAAAAACTCTTACTAGTATCATGGAAAGTCTTATCATGATATATAAAAACATAAAAAATATATCAGGCATCATCTTACTTACAGTAAGGTTGTCAAAAAATACAAAAACATAAACTGACCAAGAACCACGGGATCCTCATGTTGTTTCAAACCAAACCACAATTCCCTGGGGTTCTTCAATGTCCCCATTTGGATTTGCTCACAACAATTGAAAAGTACCTATCTTTTAATTCTTCAAGATCTTGAGGACCACCACTCCAACCCGTGGTAGTAATCTCAATCAACTACCCCCTTTTCCCCTGTGAAGTACAGAGCTATATTCATGATCATATTAAATGTGGAAACATGACATAACTATTCGATAGAATATTCTTTTGACATCTTACTTAGGATCTCTAAAGACCACTTATCTTTTTTTGCTTTCATCATCACTACTCCACTTACCTAAACACCTTCTTTACCCCCTTTACAACAAAGTTCTATCCCCCTTTGGAAATAGAATCCAAAGGACCATGGATGGGTCTTAATGTAACATGAATTCAGGTGCATGGGAAGGATGAACATGAAATTTTAGAAAAAAATCTTTGAATATCTCTTATGGCATAACTTTTGTGAAGATTTATACAATCTGATTATGTGAATAAACTTACTCCAGATTGAAATTTACACTAACCACACTTTCTTTTATAAAATGATATCTGATATCAATGTGCTTGGATCTTGAATGTTGCACTGGATTTTTGGACAATGCTATTGCACTTTGATCATCATAAGTAATTTTTAGTGTTTTCTCATCTTCAATATTCATGTCTAATAACTACAATTTTGTCTAAATCATCTATGTATACTCATTTATAGCTGAAACATATTCTAATTTATCCATACTCAATGCTACTGAATTCTAATTTTTTCTGTAACTACTAACAAATTCCTTTCCCAAAATGAGTATTCCACTTGAATTTTATTTTCTTTCTATGCAGTCACTAACCCAATCTACATATATAAATCCTAAAAAAATAAAATATGTATTGTGTCTATAAAGGATCCTATAGTATGGTGTTCCTTTAAAATACCTTATAATTATCTTACAATCCATTCAGTGAGACTCTTTAGTATCACTTTAAAATCTGTCATAGAGAGTCACCACTAAGGTGATGTATGGACTTGATGTTGTTAGGTAGAAAAAAATTACAATAATTCATCTAAATTTATTTTTATTAACACTAATTATAGCTTCATCCTTGCATATTTTTATTCTAACTAAAATGGGAGTTCATACTTATTTTTCACATTCCATTCCAAACCTTTTCATCATTTATCCAACATACTTTTCTTAAGATAAAAATATATAATTTGGATTCTACTCAATATGAAATCCTATAAAATATACCATCTCACCAAGAACACACATTTAAAATTACTTCTTTATCTACTCAAAAAAGTCTATACATAGATATGCTACATCACCAGTAAATATTATTTCATATTTATAGACAATTACAATGAGAGTTCCTTTGTTAATCTCCTTTATATAAAGGTTATAGTAAACCTTAACTTTTGAAAACTTAATGTCCTTTAAACATTTATTCAATTTGGAATACAAAACTCTAGGGGATGTTTTAAACCATAAAAAGCATTCTTTAACTAGGAAACTTTGCTACCATCATTATCTTGGATAAAACCATCACTTTGTTAAATATAAACTTCTTCCTTAAGATCACCATTCAAAAAACCATATTTCACATCCATTTGATACTTTGAAATTTTTGTGAGCGGAAACTACAAAGAATATTCTGATTATCTCCCCTCTTTTTACAAGCGAAAAAATTTATTCAAAATCAATTCTTCCCATTTTAGAATATCCTCTGAACACCAATCTAACTTTGTTTCTTGTCTCATATCCCTTCTCATTTTTCTTGTTTTTAGAAACCCACTTGGTTCCAATACCATTTTTATTTTTAGGTCTTGGTACAATATCCTAATTGAGTTTCTTCTCAATATGATTATTTTCCTCATTTATATCTTATATCCATTACTCCTTCCCAACTTCTTTTTCCACTGTATGAGGTTCAACTTGGGAAATAAGTGTAGTTTTATATTTAATATTAATATTCTTCTTGTCTAAAAAGGTTTATTATAATCCTTGATGATATTTTCAATGTCAAATTGTTTATTAAATATGTAAAACTGATTTCCTTCACCACCATAACCCTCTTCATCATCATCATTGGAACATTTTGAATTGACACAAATTGTTTCTGATCTAATTTTAGCATCATTTTTATTCTTTCTTGAGACATCTGTTCACTATCTTCTATGGGATAATGAAAATCTATTGTAATTTTATCTGTTGTTTTTCCCTGATTCTCACCAATATTCATACGTGACCATTTAATATTATTGTGAAATCTTTTATTCTAGTATCTATACCCATTCTCACTAGATAAATATCCTACAAATACTCTATCATTGACCTTCTCCTCAAAAATTCCCAACCTGTTTTCTTTTATTTTAATATAATATTGACTACCAAAGACCTTGAAATATTTCACTATATTATTCCTTTGATACCAAATTTCATATGGTGCAGTATGAGTTTTGTGTCTCAAGAGACACCTATTTTATATATGCACAACAGTTCAAACTACTTGTTTCTAGAAGAATCTTGAGATATCATTTTCAACCAAAATAATTTTACCCATTTTTATAATGATTATATTCTTCCTCTATGAAATACCATTCTGTTGTTGTGAATAAGGTGTGATATATTGATGCTTGATTCCATGTTTTCAAAGATAAGTTTCAAATGAATCAAATTTTTATTCTTTCCCATTGTCATATCTCAGTTTTTTAATACACACACTAAGCTAGTTTTCAACCTATATTCTATATTGTTTGAACATTGTAACTGCCTCAGATTTTTGTTTGATAAAGAGGAAATTAGTTATCAAAGTGAAATAATTTATGAAGGTAATGAAATAAATATTACATTGAGTTGATTTTTGTCTCATTGGTCCACAAAGGTCTATGTGGACTAATTATACTTTTAATGATGAATCTATTTATTTTAAATGTAAATTCATTCCCATTATCAAAAAGTTATCTAACACTTAACAATTTGTGTTTTAATCTTTCAATATAAAGAGCATCATCTGATTTCAAATTGTTATTCTCAAACTGGGGTGTCCCAATACCTTTGATTTTCAAGGAAAAGTCATTAACAAATGTGACAACTCATACTTCGTATTTATAAATGTTCTTTAAAATTTTATTATCACCATTCATGTGAGAAGAACAACCACTATATAATATCCATGCCTTGGTCTTCTTTCTTTCTTTAAATGAAACTTATTCCAAGCATGACTTCTCTTTATTACAGACTCAAACCTCCTTCCCATTTCTTATGTAAGATTACTTATTAGGTAAGCTCTTCATTAATTTCTCTGCTCTATTCCCTTTTAGATCAAATCTTCCATATAACTCTTCAATATAGTCAAATATATTTTGAGTTATTATCTTGTGTCTATTTTCACTTTCTACATGTAATCTTTGAGAACCTATCTTTCTTTCATTGAAACTACTCCCCATATGTTATTGTTCTCTCCTTGGTAGATACATGTTATACCAACATGTAAATTATTTATATAAAATTATCCCACAACACCAATAGTACCCTATAAATATGAACTTTATTGTGACAACAAGGTGATATCAATTGATATTCTATCCAAAATTTTACATTTTCTAAGCCTCTTTTTTCTTATTTCAAAAATAGGATTCATTAAATCTTCTTCTATCACTAGGTAATTTTTAATATAGTTTATCTTCATTCTTATTCGTTTAAATTTGACCATATTTTTGATTTAGACTTGCAATGTTAGTATCAATTATTCCAGAAACAAATTTTTAGATATGGATTTTACCTAATTTTTTTAGTAGTTGTGGACGATTATCTTTGTACTTCAATATAGTTCTTTATATCCATATTAATATTTCCATGATTTTTATCCACATAAAGATTTTTTTTGTTTCATTGATAATTTTTCATCCTTGAAATAGATCTTTACTTAGATATCTTTTATCATTTTTTCATAATCTCCAGCCTTTAATCTAAACTTTTTGTTTTCTGATATCAGAGTTGCATCACTTTTTGCTTGATCATTCTTCTCATCAACTAATTTAGCATTATCTTTTCCTAACTTATTCTTATATTTCTTGAAAATATTATTTTTATGAATACGTACTTCTTATTTAAGCATGTATTCATAATCTATTGGTGTTGAACCATTTTCATCACTACTAGATGAATCAAGAGTCTTCTGAACATGGGCAATAAAATTTGTGAATATTTCTCATGTCTCTCATCAGAACCACTTCATGAGGTATGATAAGCTACCTCTTATTTTATCATCAGATTTATTCTATTGGATTTTTGAAATCTCTTTCTACTTACACCTTTTTTGAAGCTTCTCTAGATTATTTCCTCCATTTATTTTATATAATCATTTTATAATATTCAGATTCATTTCCAACTCCCTTTTTTATTGGAAAATTGATTGAAAAATGTCCAAGACCATTTCATTTGAAACATCTACTATAAAAGGTACCTTTATTATTTCATTTTACCTTTTTAAATATTTTAGAAATAATTTATATAACCCTTTGATATTGTTCTTCATTTTTAGATTCACTCGTATCAACAACATCTCAATCATTATATTTTTTCATGCTCTTCATGGATTCAAATGCCATTTCCTCTTTCACCTTTTTCTTGAATGCTGATAATTTTCTCATTTCATAAGTACTGAGAATATTATGTCGCTCATCTAGAGAAATATATTCTTTATCTTATAGTTATAATATTTTGGGATCAAATCAATTTGGAAACTTTCTCATCAACTTTTTTATAATTTTAGAGTTAACAAGATTTTTACAAAATCCTCAAATATTACTGATAATTTCATTTACTAGAGAAAATTATTCATAAATACAATCATCCTCTTCCATTTTTATGTCTTAAAATTTAATTCTCTATATTTTTAACTTTTCTTCTTTTACTTTTACATTGACTTTATAACTAATTTTCAATTTATCCTAAATTGCTTTTATAGTTTTTAATCCCATAACTTTCATATAAACTTTTTCTGATAATGACATGAGAATATTATTTTTTGCTTTACCATCTACTTCCATATTTCTCTTGTGATCAAAAATCATATTAACATCATTATATAATATTGGAAATCCCACTACCACGGAATCATAAACTTCTAGACATAGGGATAAAATATATGAAAGAATTCAATTCTTCCAACTATGACAATTTTTTCCTTTGAATGTAGGAACACCCTTACCCTTTACTATGTTAATATTATCCATGATTAAATGAATAAAATATTGGATCCTACAGAGGGAACATTGGATATGATACAAATTTAAGTTCCTATCAGGATCAGTTTCCTCTATTGAGGGGGGGGGGGTTAAATCAGTGGAGATCAGTTTTTTCAATTTTACACTCAAAAAATTAATACCCCATGACTTGTTAGAATATTATCCCATCAACAAAGAAATAACATTGCCTCACATGATCAATAATAAATTAAATAATAAGGGTTATGTTAAATTTTAAAATGTTTATATCCAATGTGAAATCCTACTTCTTTCCATGGCTGGTTACTCCCCCCAACCCTATATTCTATTCATTATTTCCCCAAATGAAATTCACTTAAAAGATATCATGTGAAATCCCACCAAAAATATTAGGAGTTACACCCAATGACAAATATTCCCATTGTAATATAAAAAGTGATTTCAAAATTAAATAAGATCACCATAAAACCAAGTTTATTCAATGATAAAAGTTATAGATCCTCTTTCATGAGCCCCCAGAATACGCAAGAAGGAATTGATCACAGTGCAGTCTTGAATCAGTCACATAGCTAATCTTAAAACTTAAACTCTTCTCATAAAAATACACAATATTTATTATAGGTAAACATAAAAAGAATACCCGGCTTCAAAATCCCCCATAACATCACTCTTTTTCATACATAACCTATGCTATATATATGTTATACTTTTGTATCTATCTCTAACTTTGATTTCCATATAGGAAACACACTCCAAGATCTCCAAGATCTTTATTTTTTATGTGTAAGAGATCACATTCCATGATATCTATTATTCTTTACTTACTCCCTATGATCCTTGTTTCATTATACCAACTCCCCATGATCTTTGTGATAGTTTTTGAAGACCATATCTGCATCATGGCTCAATGAGGATTTAACAGAATATTGAAATCACAATTTTAAAAACTTTAAATCATTTAATATTCAATAATTTACAACTAATAAAAATATGCATTCCCACAACATGAACGATGTACTATGTTTTTCACTCCTTCAGTTAATCAGCTACACGAAATGATCTCGATACACCCACATAGAAATTAACTATGCGAACATTTATCTTAAATTATTATACAGTAATTAACTACATGACTAAAATCAACTAAATTTCTTTTTTATGAAAATGACTATGTACCAATCAACTAGGTGAATCTTCATTCGGCCTCATGACCAATCGACTATGTCATTTTCAAAAATGGCCTATGTGACTGAAATAACTACATGGTTTCAAAATTCAGCTATGTCGAGCATATGGATATGTGAATCCAAAAATGGCTTTATGAATATCCTATATAGAGAAAATGGATTTTATATTTTCTTATATAGAGAAAATGGCTATGTGAATCATCCCTTTATGAAATTTTCTATGTGGATCCAATAACCACTCAACCTTGAACAATATTGCCTTAAAAAACCTACAACCCTCATCAAAAACTTTTTCTTTCATCTTAGAACATCTTTTAATGATATATAAAACCATATAAACTAGATCAACAATCTTATGGATTATAATAAGGTTTCAAAAAAATACAACAACCTAAAGTCACAAAGAACCATGAGATCCTTAAACTGTTTTTAACTAGACCACAATTCCATGGGGTTCTTCAATTATTAAAAATTTTGGATGATATACATTGATAAATGGGGAACATGGAGTATTGGTATTGGAAAAGGAGTAGTAGCGATGCAAGGGATGATGGCGCAATGATGGGAATGTGAGGCTAGAGTGGAAATCCCAGTTTACAGTTGCCGGTAGTGCATGAGGTGATTTAGTGTTGTGGTCTAGGGCTTGAAGAAGTCACAGTTGTGATGGTTGTGATGTGTTTAATTAGTGGAATGATGAGGGATGATAATTTTCATCCCATAGTCATCTGATCCCACTAGGATTGTACGAAACTCCACCTATTATATGTTGGGTGGAGGTGCAGCTAACCCAGTTAAGTGGATGGTCAAGGCTCCAAGGTTGATCGGGTCTTCTGACCTGACCTGGGTGCTAGGTTCACTATAGTGTATGTGGTCATCATGAAACCATGTATATGGGGTTCCATGACCCATAGTGAGAGTTCCCTACCATTTCCATAGGGCATCACGTAGTCTGCCTAAAGGTCTCAGTGCAACTTGTTGTTGGAAGGGGATGTTTTTCATGAATTATTCATTGGGTATCCATTTTAGGAAAATAAATAGAATATAATTTTCTTTTATATGTAGAACACAACTAAGTGGCTCATTTATCCATTCAAGGACCTTTTCAAGGTGAGATAGATATATCTTGAGTCTATATCCATAGGGCTGGGGGTTGGAAACCCACTTTGGAAGCATTTCTTTTTCAGGGTGTGGGTTTCCCCTATAATCCTTAGATTAGTTTGGTAATTCCCCCCACATACTCAGGGTACAAGATCCTCTATGTGAATATCATATAGGGTTGTAATCTCTCCACATACATGGGATGCATGATCCTCTATGCGTGGAGTTAGTATCCCCCTATCTAAAGAGGTTATACTGGGCATGAGATCCTTCAATGGTGTTTTCATCCCCTCACTTACTTGGGTCACAAGATCATCCACCATATTTTTTGTGAGGTTAAATTAGTTTATTATAATTTATAGTTAAGATATTCGATCATTGGTATGATATTGATGGACCAGAGGGTGAAATGTTCCCTCAAATAATAAGAATTCTTCAATGATGATAAGACTTCCCTTCATGGTTTTTGACAGTGATGTTAAAGTTAGAAGGGATGAGTATTACATACTTATTTGGGGCTTGTGACTCCTCGTCACCCCGTGGGTTTCATTTGAGATGCAATATATAACTGTCTATCAACTTCAGGTGTTATGGAATATTTAGTGATGATATCTTCCCCAATTGATCATTTGGTATGATTTTTATGGATTAAATCTATGATAATTATGAATTTACTTGATTCCTTGATAATTCTATAAGTAGAGTATATCTAGATTACCATATATTTTAATTCCTCCAAGTTATCCTCTCATACTAGGATATTTGACCTAATATATTGTTATATATTTTATTTATGGATTCTCAGGTGTTCTACTGAGTATGTTTATACTCACCCCTATATGTGGTTTATACCCACACATGTTGTATATATGTAGACAACATACTATATCAATGATGGTCTTGGTGGACATGGAGCTGGGGTGGATTATTCAAAGTTGATTCCTAGTGACACTTGGTGGTGTGTGATGGAGCATGGTGGTTCATGATGGTGGAAGTGACCATTATATCTATAGATCAATCTAGGAGTGCACACAATAAGTATGAGTTTCCCATTGTTTGGAATCTAGTATATTTGGAGACCTGTTATATATATAGTTCTTTGAGATATTTTCCTATATAGAGTTTTTTGGAACTAGAAAAAGTTTCCAAATAATACACTAAAAGCTTCCATACATGATCCAGGAGCATATCCCATTCTAAAGTCTTGAATTTTATTGGTTGTAGATTCCAATAAGAGTTAAAAAATGAAAGTTATGGCCATTTTAAGTTAGGCTGGAAAAATGTTTTGCAAAACCCCATTTGCATAGCCCATTCATAGAGCTTTAGTTTCACTGAGCTCTCTCCATGACTGTGTGAATGTATTTGATATAACAATCTGTTAGTTTGATTCCCTTTGTGGCCACATGAACATATTTGATGGATGGATCCATGAGTCTGATTCCCTCTGCGACTGTGCGAAATTCATTGAAGAATGAATTTGCGAGTCTAACGGAACCATGAACCTGCCCGATGCCATTTTTTGTTTTGTATTGTGCTTCTGAGAATCTAAAGACCCCATGCCTATAAATAACCCTCTTGTGCATTCATTCAAAAAGAAGTACCGACAGGCTACAACCTTGGGCTCCCAATTCAGAGAGCTCATGAGCTCCCTGAGAACCTCTTCCGTGGAGCCCCTAGGCTCTATGAGACCTCCTCAATTGTGTTCTTGAGAGCCTCCAACCCAATTAGAGACTCCATTTGTGTATGATTATGTACTTCTTAAAGGAAGATGACCCTTCAAGGAATTTGAGGGTCTGTGAAGCATTCAACCTTCATAAAGAACTTTCCCATGAATTAGGACTTTCCTCCAAGGAAAGGGAACCCTACTTCTTGAAGATCCCTTCATGAGACCCTGAACTCCATGAATACCGATTATTCATGAAGCCCCATCCTTCACGAATATCCTTCCTCAGTGACTGATGGTCCACACCACGAGGTTTGCACCCCGACACCCCTACTCAGGATTAGTCTCGGGCTTCAGTCCCCACCCTCCGGGTTGGTCACTTCACTACTATCACTGACCCCCATGAAAAACGGAGAGTCACACCATGAACATTTTGAGCCAGGTCAGTGAAATTTTGGGTTTCACCCTTGTGTGGGCCCAATATCCATCCCTGCAAATACCATGATTTGAGGTACTCCTCCAAACTTCTTGAAATAGCTTGAGTTGAACTATTCATCTTGGTCCCTTTCCCATGTCATGAGTTGAGATCCTCATCTTGGGTTCCCTGAATACCGTAAGTTGTGCCATTCCCCAGGTAACTCCTATATACTCACCACCTTGCTCCAATGCCAAGTTGAACAAAAAAGGGTCACTCTTGCATAAGTCCCACACCAGCCATTGTTAGGAATCTTATGCCTTGTAGTCCTCATTATATGACTATAAACTATAGTATATCCTATATGAAAGACATAGATTGCATCTTTCTCCACACAAGATATTCCTTATGCACCAAGAAAAAGATATCAAGAATCCTCAATACATGAATTTAAACTATATTATACCATATCATTCAATAATAGGATGCCTCCTGTGACAAACTTGATATGCCTTATGTTCCAAGTGCAATATGCCTCATGCCATGATCATGAGACAACCACCATAAAACAACCAATAGCCTCCATCTTAGGTGTAATCCACAATAATATACATCGACCCACCAACAAGTTAGGATTCCATCATGACATGACATGGGGAAGCCTAAATGGACAACTTCCATGTGTATGCCCCATGCACCTCATCCATTCACATGAAGTTAAATCGAACTCTTACCTTATTCAATGCACATGAGATACCCTCATGGCCAGACATGAGAAATACATTATGGATAACTCCCATGCATAAGCCCCATCCACACCTTTGCCTCTCCATAACAACACTGGGAATATTCCACATGTAAGCCCCATTCGCACCATTTCTACTCCATAGATACACCTAGGTAGATTCTATGCATAATATCTATTCACACCATTACCTCTCCATAATGGCACCCAAGAAACTTCCATGCGTAAGCCCCATCCACACAATTGCTGATCCATAGAGGCACACGAGGAGTCTCTTTGAATAATGCCCACTTCATCCAATGAACTATGTGGGTTTTTATCCCTATCTTATATACAGGGGATGTAGTATGCCTCCATGAGGTTCAATCCCCCTCAAATAGTAAACCTTGGTGTCCCCCTCCTAGGGGTGCACCTCTAGGATGTTCCATCAGTGGTGTCCATATCAACCTTCAAAGTGTGAAATATTCCCTTTACGAGACACTCTTCCCCGGGTCCACTTATATAGGCATTCTAACCCAACCACTATTAAACCAAGGTTATCCCTCTTAGAGATGTACACTCATGATGTGACATCTTCCCTTTATGGGACACATCCCCTGGATCCACCTCCATAGGGTGTTCTGATCCTTCTTCCATCACCCATTTCATCCATCATCCACCAGATTATACCCTGGTCCACCATTCCCTAGTAAGATATTGAAATTTAAAAACATCCCCAATATTCCATATGGTCCACCTAAGGAGGTGGCCCATCCACATGCATCATTCACTTGGGAAGCTAACAACGCGTAAGCCCCAACATGTCTTTGGGCTGCTAACTATACGTAAGCCCCATCATGTCAAAGGGAAGATAGCCATGTGTAAACCCCAATGCCATCCATAACTATGTGGAACGTGATCCGTATATCCTAAATAGGATATTTAGGAAGCCTCATTGAGGTTTAATCCCATCAACCATTCTCATCCCGGTCTTTCCCTTGAGTCATTATGTTTTGGGAGGATCATGCCCCACCTGAAGGTTACAATTACTTCCGGTCCCAATCCACACACTCTATTCTCAAAATACGCCTCCTTAGGTGTCTCATCGCCCCATCCTAAACTACATGTAATTTGATTCCTTGACATTGGGATATGTAGGAATCCTACTTGAGGTTCTAGCCCAACAACCCCTCACAATCTATCCATTCCATCCACCCCATTTTAAGAATTCCTCCATTTACATCCCGATTCTTACCCGAGACACCACATCCCAGTGAGAATATGCCATCCATCTGGGCCATCTCAGCACAAAATCCCCATACACACCATTTCTACTCTCAAAATCACTCAAGAAATTAACCATTCATAAGCCCTACAAAATCCATATTCATCCAACCAAGAGAAATCCTCTTGCGACGAGCAGTCTCAATGCCTAATCCCCAAACCACCCCTTCAAACTACATGGGTTTTGATCCCTGTAATCTATAAAAGGTTCATAGGAAGCCTCCATTAGGTTCAATCCCTAATAATGGTAAACTTTGGTGTCCCCCTCATTGGGGTCAACCTCCCTGATCCACCCTCAGTGGTGTCCAGATTAGCCTTCATGGTGTGAAATCTTTTGCTTTATGAGACACATCACCTCGGTTTGTTATTAGAGGTGTTCCCACCCATAAAATGGTAAACCTTGGGGACTACCTCCTAGGAAAATACCCCTTCATGGTGTGAAACCTTCTCTTCATGAGACACACTACCCTGGTTGTACACTTATTGGGCATTCTAATCCATCTATTTGGTAAACCTTCAAGGCGACCCCTCCCAGTGATCCACCAATCTGATCTGTCTCCATGGGATGTTTTGATCAACCTCATATCATTTCTTCAAAATGTTAAACTTGTGGCCTACCTCATGTTAAACATGAGATGCTTGAGGAAAACCTCAGAAGACATGCCTTTGGAATAAGATTCCTCATAATCTCCATAGGATTCCTTGAGTTCCATGCCCTTGAGGAGCCCTCTATGAGGAAGAATACATGTGTTCCAATGTTCCCACATCCAGACAAGAAATAGATTCCCAATGCGACTACTTCCCTAAATTGATCCCTTGGAATGTCCAGACAGAATCTGCGTAATTAACTAGAATTCACAAAGAGATGGCATCAGGAAAGAGTTTCCTGAACAACATCTTAATATATAAGGAAGACCCAGACTAGGAAAAAAATTCTGAGGAGGAATCCACGGTAGGGGGAACCAGCATCCCATCATCTTGTTTCGATCAAGGATAATAAATATTTGAATAAGTGATGAATGAAACCCACAATTGGAAAGAGGTAATGTAGGGTACAATGAAATTTGTCAGTGAATGAGAATAACACACGAGGTGGGAGTGCCCTGACAGAAAGTTTCATAGACAAAAATGGTGAATTCAATGTGAATATTTTCTCCTTTAACCATGGGGAATGACCATATTGGTCATCAAAACAAGGATTTTACTCAGACGCTGAGGAATCACCCATGTGAATTCCCTCTACATCATGTGTGGGAGGTTGAGAAACATTGGGTGCATAAAGATGACTCCATAGGCTTTTCACCAACACTGCCACCCTCATAGGCCACACAGGGGGTGTACACCCCAAATCCGTCGGTTCCTCACCAACCCTACTACCCTCATGGGCTGTGAAGGGAGAAGCCACCCCAAAATCCATCAGCTCCTCACCGAAATTGTCTCCCTCATGGGATATGTAGGGGGAATCCACCCCCAACTCCATCGGCTCCTCGCTAACACTACCTCCCTCATGGGACACACAGGGGGAATCCTCACCCCGAATCCATCAGATCCTTGCTAAAACCGCTGTCCTCTAGGGCCACGCATGGGGAAACCACACCGACTCCATAACCTACTTGATGATCTCGCCGCCCTCATGGGCTATGCAAGAGGCAATCACATCCGAATCCATAGGATCCTCACCAACACCGCCACCCTCATGGGACAAATAGGGGGAATCCAACCCCCGAATCCATCGACTCCTCACCAACACAACCACCCTCATGGGCCGCACAAGGTGAATCTACCCTTGACTCGATCGACTTCTCACTGACACCGCCACCCTCATAAGTTTCACATCCACCCCTGACTCCATTGGCTCCTCACCAACACCGTTGCCATCATGTGATGCACAGGGGGAATCCAACCCATGAATCCATTAACTCCTTACCTAAACCACCATCCTCATGGTCTGCATAGGGGAAAACCACCCTCGACCTAATGGCGCATCGCTGACACCACTAGAAGCCACTACGGAGGTCCACCCCTTACTACCACCATCCGACATAGAGTATCTCCCCATCACCATTGTCATCCATTGCAAAGGTCCTCTCTAAACCAAAATTATCTAGCACAAAGGTCCTCCCTATCTCTATCATTAGCCAATGCAGAGGTCCTCCTCGCACTGCAATCATTTGGCATAGAGGTCCTCCTCATCACCATCATTAGCCATTGCAGAGGTCCTCTCCAAACTGCAATCATATTTCACAAAGGTACTCTCCATCACTATCTTCATCAATTTTGGAGGTCCTCCCAATACTACAATCATCCGACACAGAGGTCCTCCTTATTGACATCATCATCCATTGTAGAGGTCCTCATCCAAACTGTAATCATCCAGCATGGAGTTCTTACCTATTGTTATCGCCATCCATTTATGAGGTATTCCTTTCACTATAATCATCCAGAACAGAGGTCCTACTCATCACTATAATGATCCATTATGAAGGTCCACCCCATTCTACAATCATGTCGCAAGGATGTCCTCCCCATCGCCATCGTTATCCATTGAGGAGGTCCTCCTCACACTAAAATCATTAGGAAAGGAGGTATTCTCCATCTCCATCATCATACATTGCAGAGGTGCTCCCCAAACTACAATAATTTGACAATAAGGTCCTCCCCATCACCATATTTATCCATTGAGGAGGTCCACCTCCACACTACAGTCATCCATCATGAACGTCCTCCCCGTTTCCATCACCATCCATTGCAGAGGTCCTCCCCATCGCCATTGTTAGCCATTGCACAGGTCCTCTCTGCACTGTAATCATCCAGAATGGAGGTCCTCCCCATATCCATCCTTATCCACTATCGTGGTCCTCCCCATCGCCATCATCAGCTATTATGGAGGTCCTATCCACACTAAAATCGTATGGTACAGAGGTCCTCCCCATCGCCATCATCAACCATTCTGGAGGTCCTCCTCTGCCAGAAATATTCCGACATGGAGTACCTCCACATCAACATCATCATCCATTGAGGAGGTACTCCCAGCACTACAATCATCTGGCAGGGATGTCCTCCCTTTCTTCATCACCATCCATTGTGGAGGTCCTCCTCACACTGTAATTATCCAGCATGAAGGTCCTCCCTATCGCCATCATCAACCATTGTAGAGGTCCTCCCCGCACTACAATAATCTTAAATGGAGGTCCTCCCCATCACCATCATCATCCATTGTGGAGGTCCTCCTCCACACCACAATCATCTGACATAGAGTTCCTCCCCGTCTCCATCTTCAGCCATTGCAGATGTCCTCCCTACACTGAAATCATCGGGCATGGAGGTCCTCCCCGTTGCCATCATCAACCATTGCAGAGGTCCTCCCCACACTACAATCATCTATCATTGAGGTCCCCAATCACTTTCATCAGCCATTGCGGAGGTCCTCCCCACACTGTAATCATCTGGCACAAACGTCCTCCCCATCACTATCATCATCCATTACAGAGGTCTTCCCCGAACTACAATCATCTGACACAGAGGTCCTCCCCGTCTCCATCGTTATCCATTGTAGTGGTTCTCCCCACACTACAATCATTCAACATAGAGGTCCTCCCCATCCCCATCATCATCCATTCAGGAGTTACTTCCTGCACTGCAATAATCTAGCATAGCGGTCCTCCCCATCACCATCATCATCCATTGCGAAGGTCCTCCTCCATACATAAATCATCTGATATGAAGGTCCTCCCCATCACCATCATCGGCCATTTCAGACATCCTCCCTGCACTATAATCATCTGGTATAAAGGTCCTCCCTATCTCCATCATCATCCATTACAGAGGTCCTACTCACACAATAATCATCCGAGATAGAGGTGCTACCTGTCTCCCTTATCAACCATTACAGAGGTCCTCCCCACACCGTAATCATTAGGAAAAAAGGTCCTCACCATTTCCATCATTAGCCACTGTGAAGGTCTTCCTTTCACTACAATCATTATGCAAAAAGTTGTTCCCCATCGCCATCATCATCCATTGCAATGGTGATCCTATGTATAGAAATAATCCGACATGGAAATCCTCCCCGACTTCATAGGATCCTCACTGACACCACCACCCTCATGGAGCATACATGGGGAATCTAACCCCCCCCCCCAAGTCCATTGTCTCCTCACCAACACCACCTCCCTTATGGTCTATGTATGGGGAATCCACCCCAACTCCATCAAATCCTCACCGAAAAAATCACCCTCATGGGCCGTGTAGGGGCATCCACCCATGACTCCATTAGATCCTCACCGACACCACTACCCTTATGGGCCACATAGGGTCATACACCCTCAACTCCATCATTTACTCACTGACACCACCTCCCTCATGGGCTGCACAGGGGGAAACTAGACCTAACCCAATGATGCATCACTAACACCACTAGAAGCCACTATAGAGGTTGTCCCCGCACTACCACCTTCCAGCATAGAGGTCCTCCCCATCACTATCATCAGTCATTGTAGAGGTCCTCCCCGCACTTTAATCATCTAGCATGGTGGTCCTCCCCATCGCCATCATCAATCAGCATTGAGGTCTTCCTCATGAAACTTTCAATACGCGTGGAGGTCCTCCCCGCACTGACATAAACCGGTGAAAAAGTCATCCTCACACTACAAAAATCCATCATAGAGGTCATCTATGTGATGAAGACACACCTTTCTCTAAAGAACCAACACTGGTGATAGGTTGATCATATCCCTGATCTGGTTACTCTACATTGTGAGATTTCACTCCAAGATTCCACTCCTTCTGGGCTCTATCACACCATCAAACCAACACTCCAAGATTCAACGCCTTTCGGTCTCCATCACCCCATCATATCGATGCTACATGATTCCATGGATTATGTGCTCCATCGCCCCATCATATTGAAACTTTAGGGTTCCATGCCTTCTGGGCTTCAACGTTTTTTTGTACCAACACTCTAGGCTTCCATGCCTTCCGAGATCCATTTCCCCATCATACTAACACTCTAGGCTTCCATGCCTTTCATGATCCATCAGACCATCATACCAAAGATTTTGGTTTCCATGCCTTCTGGGCTCTATTTCCCATCACACTGATGCTCCAGGCTTCCACGCCTTTCAGGAACCATCGCCCCATCATAATAATGCTTTAGGCTTCCATGCCTTCTGGGATCGATCGCCCCATCGTACAAACACTCCAGGTTTCCATGCCTTTAGAGATACATCTCCTTGTTGTATCGACACTCTAGGCTTCCACACCTTCTGGGATCCATCGCCCCATTGTACCGACGCTCAATGATTCCATACTTTCTGGGATCCATCACCCCGTTATATAGACACTCCAAGATTCTATGCCTCCAGGGATCCATTACCTTACTGGACCAAGGGAATGCTATCATCCCTCAAGAACCCGATCCATGAGGATATATCTGATCCCTCATACAGATGTTCTGCACCAACTTGTTTGAATATACAGTGGTACAAGACCTGGAGTGTTGGATTATATAGGGCATTCCCCCAGTCTATCTCCACTCTTCACGCATCCCTTTACCTGGATCCCCATTCTCTTCATGTCTAAAGGGACCACCTAACGACCTGGCTATACTGCATCGACTCACCTACCATTCCGAGTCAACACCCACAAGACTTTAAGAAACATTTTGAGATAGGTTCCATGTTTTGAACATGGTTATAGGTCGACCCTCATTTGTCCATCCCCATCCCCAGTAACATGGTATGAATGATGTGTTTCGAACAAGGTTAACATTTATCCTCCATCATCACTCCACCCTTATTGTGTTCCAAATATCGGGTGCAGTGATTAATAATTTCCACATCCTTATATTCTCGTGGATATTTAATACCCCTAGTGTTGTCCCTCCATGTATCCACACACATTGTGTGGGAATGTTAGTATGGTTGGGACTTTCCCACCCAAATTTATTTTCCATTTTTGTGTGCTCCCATCTGATAGAAAAATCCTGAAATCACTCCTTGTTTCGCACACAGATCGTGTCTCACATAGGATTAAGAGCCTTGGTTGGGTTTGTACCCACATGGAGAAGTTGTGTAATCCTTATGGTCCAAACTCTATGACCTTAAACTATGATCCTTATGGTACAAAATATATGACATTAAAATAGGATCCTTATGGTCCAAATTCTATAACCTTAAATTAGGATGCCTGTGGTCCAAACTCTATAACCTTAAACTAGGAGACCTATGGTCCAAGATCTATGACCTTAAAGTATATGCAGTTAATCTTAAGGCATCTACATAGAACATGGGTCCCCTTGTCCCTCATTCATGTTGTGTTTTACCTCTTGTGTGTCACATGTGTAACTTTTGGATGAGCGTTCCTCTTTATAGTCAAATCAACATGACTTTAAACTATATTAAAGATTCCTTTGGGATCTGTAGTGTGGTGATGGGCCTCCTTGGCCTCATTCACATCAGTTTTGTCATAAAATAGTACTACAGACCCACTTGAGCTACCCTCTACGATTCCAAAACTCTACAGCCCTAAACTAAGAGACGATGTAATCCACAAGAAAATAAATTTCCATCTTACCCTGGACCAGTTTAGGATGCCCCATGGTAATTATGGGATGTTTCAGCTTCCTCATGAGAAATGATTTCCCTCACCAATGTTGGTAACCAACTACACTGTGCTTCAAGAACTACATGCAGCTTGATTCCCATCCTTATGGGATATGTAGCAATGCTCTAACATTTTGTCTTGGGACTAGACACAAGTTTTTTAACCTTTTTGGGCCCTTCTGCCTCAATTACGTTCTAAAAATTAGGAACTTAAAATAAAAGCCTCACCATGATATTTTCCTATCACCATGTAACATGTGATTCCTTCCCATCTATTCCCTAATACTTGTGTGGTGTGAAATACTCCTTTGGCTTATTCACATCGGGTTTATTTTCTCTACATCACACAAATATTCTAGGAATAGACATTTCTACTATCCATAAAAAATGACTATAAACTGATGGCTAGGATCCAGGAAGTATAAACTTAAATTATGTGTAATCACCCAGTCACACAATGTTAAACTATGAGACATATCCCAATAATATTACATTAAATTATTACATGCATTGTCCTTACCATACGATATTAAACTACATATATATCATTCTCTTAGGATATCATCAGAGAGTTCCACCTTTGAAGATAGGTTTGATCTTTTTTCATCCCAATGCACCTACACTAATGTGCTCTAAGTCATAGTGGCATAATTCCAAGAGTGTTGGAATCCTTTCAAACATTCCATCACTCCACACCACGCTTTGCGTGCCCCTCATTTGGATCCTAATATTCTTTCATGTCTAAAGGGACCCCCTAATGGCCTGGCTATGTCGCATCAGCTCACCTACCATCCTGGGCCAATGCCTCAAAAGATATCTGATGAAATTTTTAGTTAGGTCTTGTGTTTCGAACATGGTGAGCGGTCGAACCTCATTTTTTTGTCCCCATTTAAGGATAGTGGTACAAATACTATGTTTTGAATATGTTCTAAAATTATCTTGTACTATAATTCCATCCTCCCTATGTTTTGAATCTAGGGCATTGGGATTCAAACCTTTGAATACCCTTTGTTTAGATTGATTACAACGCCCCTACCATTTTCCCATTTATGCTCCGGCTCACATTGGAAAATAAAGTTGGCTATAAAAGGTTCCAATTTCCAAATAGGATGTTCCTACTCAGGACACTCTCAAGGATGATCAATGTCCCATTCCAATCCTAGCACATCTTCTGCTGTTTGGAACTCCTGTATAAGTGAATGATCATATATTGTCTCTTATTTCCCATAACGATCCTGACTCATGTGGTCTCAGATTTTTTTATTTGGATGTTTTATCCATGAGATCGAGATAAAGTAGACCCCAAGGTAAGCATTTTCCTTATCATTTTCTTCAAAATGTAGTCCACCTTGCCCTCCTCATCCTCATTGGACCCATTCTAAGTGGGGTAATTTTTTAGAACTTGTAAAACTATCCAAAGAAGGCACCCGACACTTCTATACAAGATCCAAGAGTATATATCATTCTCTAGGATTTGATTTTACTAGTCTTTGATCCCAAAAAAGTTGCAAATTAGAAGTTATCCCCGTTCAATGTCTGGCTGGGAAAATGGTTTTTAGAGCCCCGTTCACGTATCCCATTCAAGGAGCTCTCTCCATGACTACACGAATGTCTTTGATGGATGGATCCCTAAGTCTAAAACCCTTTACAATAGAATGGGTGTCTTTGATAGATGTATCCACTAGTCCGATGCCCTCGATTAACACTTGAATGTCTTAACAAATGGTTTCACCAGTCCGATGGAGCTGTGGCCTTTCACGACACCGTTTTTTCTTTGTCGGGCACTTCTGAGCATCGGGAGACCCCCATTCCTTTAAATAACCCATCATGCCATCATTCAAAACAAGATTCCACTGGCCTAAATCCTTGGGATTCCAATTCGTGGAGCTCATAAGCTCTACGAGACCCTCTTTTGTAGATCCCAAAGGCCCCACGAGACGTTTTCCCTTTTGTTATTGATAGCCTCCACCCAATTGGAGATTCCCTTCACAAAGGACTATGCCCTTCATGAAGGAAAAATTACTTTTGAAGCATTTGAGGCTTTGCAAAGCATTCAACCTTCACGAAGCACTCCCCCTATGAATCAATACTTCTCTCCGAGGTAAGGTAAACCTGCTTCGCGAAGCTCCCTTCGCAAGACCTTGAGCTTTGCGAAGCCCCATTATTCATGAAGCCCCATCATTCTAGAATCTCTTACCTCAATTATTACTGGTCGAAATACCTTAAGTTGACCTATTCTGCTTGTTCCCTTTACCATTTTGCGAGTTTATATACTCATCTTATGTTCCCTAAGTACCTTGAGTAAATCCATTAATCAAGTTACTATTTCATCCTTATCACTTGGATCCAATGTCAGGTTGAACCAAAAAGGGATGCTCTTATGTAAGTCCCACACCAACCATTGCTTGACATCTTATGCCTAGTTGTCCTCACTACATAACTTTAAACTATAGTATACCCTATATGAAAAACATGGGAGGACTCTTTCTCCAAACAAGAGATGCCTTATGCACCAAGCATAAGATTTCAAAAATTCTCACTATATGAATTTAAACTATATCATACCCTATCATTCAATAATATGATTCCTCCTATGAAAAACATGAGACAACTTATGTTCCAAGTGTAAGATGACTCATTTTATGATCATGAGATGACTGACATGAAACAACCATGGGACTCCATCTTTGGTGTAAGTCCCAATCATAGACCTTTCCCCACCAACGAGTGGGGATGACCTCATTACATGACATGGGGAAACATGAATGGGTAGCTTCCATGCGTAAGCCCAAGGAATATCATCCATTCAAATGATAATAAACTAAACTCTTATCTCATGAAATTCACATGGATTCCATCATAGATAGAAATGAGGAAGACATTATGAGAAGTTCCCACACATAAGCCCCATCCACAGCTTTTCCACTCCATTACAGCATTGGGAAACTTCTATGCGTAAGCCGCATCCACACCTTTTCCGCTCCATCCACCCTTTCTAGGTCTGATAGGAGGAGGAGATAATTATTCATTGGTGGATCAAAATCGAATGAAGAGAAATTATTAGATCAAGGTGGAATGACAGGTATGGAATGAAGTAGGCCTTCCTTACCACCATTGAAACATTATTCACCAATAATTGATCCATAATTGAGGTAGGGTTTGTCAGTTGTAAATTTGTCCCTTTTGATTAAAATATTGAGCATGGATTTATTATCTGCTTTTGATCTTTGATTTATTTCTTCCTTCACATGATCCCATTTACCTCATTGTATAATTGATTTGTTAAACCCCCTTATTTCTCTTGATATCACATTATTTATATAATAATTGGACAAGAACGATTGGACAATGATGGTTTAATTTTTCCTTTGTTAATCATTTTCTTCACCATTAGACCATGGGGTCATGGTTCTAGAATTTACAGGGTGGGTTCGAGCATGATCAAACCCCCAAATTCATTGCGGTATCATAGACTATGAACAATTTAGTTATTGAAAGATGGATCAAGACATTTAATGGGTTATGGATCATGGAAACACAGATTGAAGGGTGGATTTGATTTCCTCTTTCTATGGTAGCAGTGTTATGTGGTAGGAGATCCCCACATGTACATGGGTGGACTAAATATGGACACTGGTGGTATATAGACTATGAGTGGCCTTGGATTCATCTTCATGGTGTGATTTATAGTGTAAGTGGAAATTGTGGTGGTATGATGATGACACATGAAGGAACTTGGTTTTCTACGGAAAACATGAATACAAAACATGTAGTCCAAGAACACATTCCATGTAGCCCCACCCAACTATAGTATATAGGGTTTTAGGGAAGATAAGGATCATACACCATGTGGCTGGGCCCAAACATTATGTAAACATCCCCAGGTAGCTGAGCTATGTGATATTTTCACATGATCGGGACTCTGTATAGGAGGACACACTGTGTACTCTAGGAGTACATGAGAAAGTTCTGGTATCTGAGAATGAATTAGTACACGACCACATACACATCACGACCTAACAAACATGATCCCAACTAGGAGCACAAGAGCAGAACTCAGGAGGCCGAGACATGCCCTATGGTCCCCTTACATGCCTTGAATAGTGACATGTACTCTGAGCCCTATCTAGAGGAGAACATGGCCAGGTAGCAGAGCATAACCAAACACCATTTTCACCCCATACACACTATATACCCTCTTTTTGATAAACTTCCACCTTTATTATCTCCTTCATATGAAATTATATTTTGGCCTTTGGGTATCCCATCTTAAGAATTTTTCCACATAGAACATGATTGTAGATTTTGTAGTGTATTTTGAGATACGACAAAGAATTTTATGAATATGACACTTATATCATTGATACTTAATGAAGAAAGTGACCTGGAAGGATAATCAAAGAGAGGTTTGGGTTGACATCCCCCTATTTAATCAAGGCATGAATCCCCCATACTCCATGCATTGGTTTGAGCGAAAGCCCCCAATGGCACTAAGGAACAAGTCCTCTACCCACTGAGTGGAACCCCATCTGGAAATAAGGTGTGGGTCCTCCATTTATAGAGTGGAATCCCCTATCATACTAGGGAAAACGTCCTCTATTTATAATTACCGTGTGACACCCCCTATCATACTAAGTCATAGATCCTCTATACATTGAGTGAAACCCCCCTGATGCACAAGGGTGTGGGTCCTCTACCTATACCTACTGAGTGGATCCCCCTATTGTGCTAGGGAATGGGTCCTCTATACGTCAAGTGGAATCCCTATATCATACCAAGGAACAATTAATATTTACTTACACTAATTGGAATCCCTATATCATACTAGGGAATGTATCTTTTTATATTAAAGATTATGCCCCCTAGGGTTGTGGAGCAGTGGTGAGGCGTGGGTCCTCCTCATAACTTATTTAGATAGATACATGAGATGTTGCGCATCGATGACGGACCTTTGGATTTGAAATCATACTCATCATATTATACTGGGCTGTGACATGGATATCCCATTTCTATCTCATATATATTTATTTTATGAGAATATATATATATATATTGTAATAACCCGGATCTTCGTTTGAGAGTGTCCGTGGAGGCCAATTCTTCTCCAAGCCACCGATCCATCACCGGTTGTCCGAATCGAACTCCGTCAATTGCAGAAGAATCACAACGATGTTTTTTTAGATCTAATCCATTCTAGGATGATTCACGGGCCGAGGTTCAAGTATATCGATCTTCGTGGATCAAAGTAGGTGGTTTGTTTCCCTACGTTGAAGTTCTTTGAGTTTTGGTTGCAAAAGTGCTGGATACCCATGTATCGGGTATCCCGGGTTTAGGATTTTGATCCTATTGTTTGTTTTACCTAGATTTCTTGTTATATTATGATTAATTGTTGATAATATATGCTTGGTTTAATGTTTGAGGATCACCCCATAGGTGTTTATCCCTCTGTTTGGCTGTTTATCGCCATTTGGCACCGTTTGCCTGTGAGGCAAACCCTATTGCAATTGTTAGCTTACTTGTTATCACTGATTGCATGATTTTCCTACTGTTTAAATGATTTTGATATATGGTAGATATTATCCATGTAGTTTTTGAACTTACTTAGGGCTGCTGACAGTCGATTATGCATGATTGGACTGCTCAGGGCTGTGAGAACCTGGTGCAGGAGATCAAAGAGGGA
Source organism: Viscum album (assembly GCA_963277665.1). Taxonomy (NCBI): domain Eukaryota; kingdom Viridiplantae; phylum Streptophyta; class Magnoliopsida; order Santalales; family Viscaceae; genus Viscum; species Viscum album. The sequence goes on from OY728123.1 coordinate 353,602,861, forward strand.
ATAGACGATTAAGTGCTTCCCTAGAGGGTCTGTTGGTTTTAGTTTCATACGCAGGAACTAAGGGAATAAGACTTTGTGCTTCCCAAGAGTGTTCTTAGTTTACCCACGCATCGAGACCACATGAGGAATTAGACGTAAGTGCTTCCTCAGAGAGTCTGTAGCTATCGTTGCAAGACCATAGGGGAATTGACGTGAGAGCTTCCTAGAGTGTCTGTGCCGTGTTTGAATACTGGACTATAGGGTTCCGTTAGTTGGAGCCACCTAGAGGGTCGGTGTGAATTTTTGATGGTTGTTCATGATGAGTCCATCAAGCCAAAGAGCAAGCTTTGGTTTTGTACTGCTTGTGTTTCAGTAGTCTTTTGAGATAACTGCTGTGTTACTTGCTTACCTTGGAATAGAATGCTTTGCTAGTTCTTCCTTGGTTGTTTAATAAAATGAATGTGAATGGTAATTGGTAGGATTATTTACTGGTGTACTCTTAGTCCATTACTGTACTTATTTTCCTTTACTTTTGCTATATTACTCACTGTCAGTAGGGCACAAATCTTGTTGTGGTTTCCTACCAGGATTAGTCTCACACCTTGTTTGGGTCCTACTTTTCAGCCCAAACAGATTATACGGTTGCAGGTGTAGATAGATATTGTGGTCCTTCTACCTTAGGTACTTAATTGCTGGTTGGAGCTAGAGATCATGAGACCGGGATTTGTCTAGCGATGCTGCTGGAGTTTATGTTTATGTTTAGTACTTTGGTTTCAGTTGTATTTCAGCATATTGATTTGTTTACTGCTTTGCATAGATACATGTACCATACTACATCATTATTATATTAGAGACATTGCTTCTACTTCTAGTTCAGTTATCGTATGCTATTTACTGCTTCCGCTATTAATTATGTTTATTCTTCTGCTGCATACTTACCAAATGAGGGCATAGTTTCCCCACTGAATCAGAATGGGCCTCACTTCTAGTCGGTAGCCTCTGGCATTTGGGGAAATTCGCTTGAGGTCATGTGGAGAACCGGGTACAGGGTGCCAGTTATGAGGCCTTGGATTTGTGTTGTTACAAAGTGGTATTAGAGGAGTTTTCTTCTTTTCTATTGCCTTACTATTTTGTGACAATAGACAGGGATATGAAGAAATGGGTAGTTAGTACTTAACTGTGCCCGGGAGTAATTAACTTGTGTATTGGGAAAAGCTATATTATCTTGTAATTGCAATTTTCAGTTTTTGCAAGTGTTACAGTTTATTATATTTCACCGTTTGGTGATGCACAATTTTTTGTACTGTTACAGTTTGTATGATTGTGGTTCTATTTTGTTGAAACCCGATGAGATGAGGGTGTGCCATCTCATGCATCATATAGGCACTGGGTAGGAAATCACATGTCATGCATTTTTCCATGCCATCTTGGGTGCATTAGAATTTCATGTTGTAGTGATAGATGCCGTGATAAATTATGCATGTTCATGTGATAGTTGTTGTGACAGACATACTTGTTATGATGTTTTACTTGAAATATGCATTGTTATGATGCCAAGCTTTGATTCGCGGGGAGTATGTCCCCCCATGGATTGGAATTTGGCACATAGATGTTTGTTTTTCAGTGTTTATGGCATTCAATGTAGTTTCTGAGTTACTGCCTGAAAAAACCCAGAATACACAGTGTGTACTTTATAAATACACGCCATGTAGTTTTTAAACCATGTTACTAACTATGTGAACAAAGATACGGGGTTTCGGAAAGTCTTCGGGGACACGCCGTGTACCATAAGTACACGCCGTGTAGTAGTCAACCATGTACCTGGCTGTGTCACTAACAACACGGGTCAGGGAAACTTGCGTAGTACACGCCGTGTTATATACAAACATGCAGTGTAGTTTTTTTCTGGGTACCCGACCATGTCCCTAACAACACGGGTTGGGGAAACTCGCGTAGTACATGCCGTGTTCTATACGAACACGCCGTGTTGTTTCCTTCCGGGTACCCAGCTGTGTTACGAATAACACGGATCGGTGTTACCTATTCTTATACACGCCGTGTTTGTTCGGAACACACCGTGTAGGGTTCAGCCATGTAGCCGACCGTGTAACCGCTACACGGGTCGCCGAAACCTGTCTAGTACACGCCGTGTCCTTAGTGAACACGCCGTGTAGTTTAGAATTAGAAGGACCATGTAGGTTAGCCGTGTAAAGAGACTCGGGTAGGGGAGTGGATTTCGAGTACACACCGTGTTTTTGGGACAACACGCCGTGTAGACTGGGATGTTACACGACCAGTGGTGGCAGAGTCACACACCCATGTGGAAGGCTTAGCAAACATGCCGTGTAGTTTAAATACATGCCGTGTAGTCTTGTTTTGAAAGCTTATGTTTTTCTCTCTCCTGTCCCCATTTTGTACTCTTGTGTTTTCTGTCCTTGTTAATCCTTAATCTTAGGCGTGCTTTTGACCTTTCATGGATATGGCACCAAGACGTCCTCCCATTGCACGTCAGGAACCAGGCAGTGACCGTACGCCTGATACGACAGACTAGGGACTACCAATAGTTATGTCGATCATTCCGGACATGGCACCTGTAGTGATTACAGACACTGGTGCCGATGCTCAGTTTAGAGAAGGTTTCATGAGGTTCATGCAGACCTTCCAGGGAGCTCATCATCCTGTTCCATCTATGGAAAAGTTGACGCGAGTCTTCCAGCAGCAGCATCCTCCCACCTTCACAGGGGATGGAGGACCTCAGGCTGCAGAGTCATGGCTAGAAACCATGATTTCCATCTTCGATCATTTAGAGAAACCCCCAGACAGAAGGGTGAATCTTGCGAATTATATGCTGCGAGATTCTGCCAAGAGGTGGTGGGATGCGGTCTCGCAGGTAGGGCACCAACGGACTATGACTCGGGACGAGCTCCAGAGTACATTCTATGACTACTTCTATCCGGCGACGCTGAGGGATGACAGAGCCAGAGAGTTCATGAATCTGCAGTAGGTTACTCTTTTGGTTATGGAGTATTCCTCCCGTTTCACTGAGTTACATCGTTTTGATCCCGTTCTAGGAAATGACGAGCTGTTTTTGGAAAGCAATTTTGAGGAAGGCCTCAAACCAGATATCAGATCATAGGTGAACGTCTTATAGTTGACTTCTTTTACCCTAATAGTCAACCAAGTGCTGATCACCGAATGAAATCTGAGGGAGACTGGAACTGTTGACCAGGGTGGTTCAGCATCCAAGACTAATTCATTGCATACTGACAGCAGGAAACACCACCGAGAGTCTACTCGAGGTGACTCGAGGAAGCGATGTAATTATTCTGGAAGACGGGATCTTCCTTATGGAAATCAGGTGGTGTGCTATCAGTGTGGAAAGAGTGGGCATAAGAAGACTCAGTTCCCGAGAGATCCAGTGGAGTGCCGAGCTTGCGACATGATGGGTCATCTGCAGCGTTTTTGCAGGGTTATTCTTCCGACAGCTAGTGAAGGAGGATCTGTTTCTACTCCTCATACAAGAGCAGGATTTCCAGTTCCACAGCAGACTGGGGGCTAGAGTTCTTCAGGTCGTTCAGGCCAGAGTAGAGGTCGCAGACGCGGTGGTTGGGCTTTGGGAGGATCAGCTCAGGGATATCAGGCTGCTACACAGGGCTGCGGTACTGGCCAGACATTTGCGGTAGAGCAGATCCATCAGAATCAGGATCCTGGACCTTCCACAGTTCGAGGTACGATCTTAGTAGCCTCAGTTTTATCTTCTGCACTTTTCGATACCGGAGCTTCTCATAGATTTATTTCTGTGCACACTATGGAGAGCCTTAGACTTACTGTCTTTACTTCTGATAATTCTTTGGAACTAGACACTCCTTTGGGACATAGAACTACTAGTGTGCATCAGTGCAAGGAGTGCCCCCTTGAGGTTGGTAGGTTTCACTTCTTATGGGATCTTTATGTTCTTGAAATTATGGGTTATGATGTTATTCTCGGAATGGACTGGCTAGTTCCTTTTCAGGCCTTTGTCGATTGTTATCGCCGCAGGGTGAGTTTCACGTCACCAGAGGGTGGGTCCTTTCTTCACAAGGGTGAATAGAATGCCCAGGAAAGAAGAGATGGACCAGAGCATCATGGGTTGGGCAGTGCTACAACATATATTTCTAGTTTATATATGGATGATCAGGAAACTTCTTAGATGGACTTCCCTATGGTAGTTGACCGTTTTCAGGATGTCTTTCCAGAAGACTTTTCAGGGTTGCCTCCGGAGTGTGAGGTAGACTTCTCTATTGAGCTTGTTCCAGGAGCAACATCGGTATCCATACCTTCTTATAGGATGGCTACAACTGAGTTGCAATAACTCAAGAATCAGTTGGAGGAGTTGCAGGCGAAGGGTTTTATCAGACCCAATACTTTCCCTTGGGGTTCACCTGTGTTGTTTGAGAAGAATGCGGATGGTACCTTACGGCTGTGTGTGGACTATCAGAAGCTAAACCAGTTGACAGTCAAGAACCAATATCCATTGCTGAGGATTGATGATCTTTTTGATCAGCTTCGAGGATCTAGGGTATTCTCGAAGATCAACTTGAGATCTGGCTATCATTAGTTGTGGATCAGACCATCTGATATACCTCTCACAACTTTCCAAAGCAGGTATGGTCTGTACGAGTATCTGGTTATTCCGTTCGGTCTCACGAACGTGCCAACAGTTTTCATGGCACTGATGAACAGAGTTTTCCATCCTCACTTGGATTCTTTCATCATTGTCTTTGTGGATGATATATTTGTGTACTCTCACACTCGACACGACCATGCTACCCATCTTGAGATCGCATTGAGTACACTGAGAGAGCATTAGTTATGTACTAAGCTCTCAAAGTGCCACTTCTGGATGGATGATATTCACTTCTTGGGCCATGTCATCTCAGAGACAAGAGTATCAGTAGACCCAAAAAAGGTGAGAGCAGTAGTTACCTGGGTGCAGTCGAAATTTCTTCAAGGTACGGGGTTTCTTGGGACTGGTTGGTTATTATAGGCGGTTTATACAATACTTCTCACGCTTAGCAGCTCCGTTGACAAGATTGACTAAGAAGGGTGTGGAGTACATTTGGTCAGAAGCTTACGACTCAGCCTTCCAGGAGCTGAAGGGGAGATTGACTTCAACACCGATTCTAGTTCTTCCAGAGCCGGGCAAGAGTTATACATTTTTCTGTGATGCATCTGGCATCGGGCTTGGAGCAGTTCTTATGTAAGAAGATTGTGTTGTTGCGTACGGATCTCGGCAGTTGAGGCCACATGATAAGAACTATCCTACGCATGACCTGGAGTTGGCTGAAGTTGTTCATGCCTTGCATTATTGGAGACACTATCTCATGGTAGAGCATTTTGTGGTATATAATGACCACAAGAGCCTCAATTATATCTTCACACAACGTGACTTAAATCTGAGATAGCAGAGGTGGGTCGAGTACCTACAGTCTTTCAACTTCGAGCTTGCTTATACGACTGGGAAAGGCAATGCTGTGGCAAACGCACTGAGCAGGAGGACTCAATTACAGGCAGTTCAAGATGCTAGTAGCGAGTGGAGGCTAATGGCTCTATTCTTTGAGATGCATTTGGAGGTGCATGACAGACAGGGACATCCAGTTCTTTCTTCTGTAGCTGTTACCTCTACTCTTTTAGATCAAGTTCGAATGGGGCAGCTATCAGACCCAGAAGGTCTAGTCCTACTAGAGGGTGTGTTAGATGGAGACCCTACTCCAGGATGGATAGTGGGTGATGATGAGGTGCTACATTTTCATGGCCGCATATGGGTTTCAACAGACATACGTGAGGAGATGATGCGGGAGTTTCATGCTTCAGCTTGGACAGTTCATCCTGGTGTCACCAAGATGTACCGAGACTTACACCATTAGTATTGGTGGCCAGGTATGAAGAAGGATGTGGCTGGTTTTGTTATGCGGTGTTCCACCTATCAGCAGGTGAAGGCAGAGCATTAGTGACCAACAAGGCTTTTACAATAGTTACCCATTCCTGAGTGGAAATGGAATGATATCGCGATGGACTTGGTGACAGGCTTACCGAGATCGCCTCGAGGAAATGATGTGATTTGGGTTGTAGTGGACAGGCTCACGAAGGTTTCACACTTCTTTCTGATCAAGGATACCTTCAGTGTTGATGAGCTGGGACGGTTGTACATCCGTGAGATTATACATCTTCATGGAGTTCCACACTCCATCGTTTCAGACAGGGATGCACGTTTTACTTCACACTTCTAGAAGGGGCTATAGAAGGATTTGGGTACACAGGTACTTTTGAGTACAACATACCATCCTCAGACTGATTTCCAGTCTGAGCGTACAATCTAGGTGCTTGAGGATATGCTCCGAGCTTGAATTCTAGACTTTGGCAGTACTTGGGAGAAGAATATCCCTTTGGTGGAGTTCGCCTACAACAATAGTTTTTAGGTGACTATTCAGATGGAACCTTACGAGTCTTTGTACGGTAGGCCATGCCGATCACCTTTATGCTGGCTAGAGGTAGGAGAGGCAGCATTGCTAGGGCCTCGTCTCATTCAGGAGACCAAAGAGAAGGTGGAGTTGATTCGGAAGAGGATGGTTACTGCACAGTCTCGGCATAAATCTTATGCTGATCAGTAGAGATGACCTCTTGAGTTCAAGGTCGGAGATCAGGTTTTCCTGCGCATTACCCATAGGTTGGGACATAAGAGGATTAAGAGGCAGGGAAAGCTTTCACCAAGATATGTCGGGCCATTTGAGGTTCTGGAGAGAGTCGGGCTGGTTGCTTACAGGTTGTAGTTACCTCAGAGGTACCGGGCCATGCACGACGTCTTTCATGTTTCTCAGCTTCAACGGTATTTCTCAGACCCGTATCATGTTTTTCAAACCGAGGAGGTTGAGATAGAGTAGGATGAATATTTCGAGGAGCATCCTATTAGGATTGTTGATTGTAGTTCAAAGGTAATCCATGGCCGGTCTGTTCCTCTAGTATGGGTGCTGTGGCAGCACGACCATATACAGGAAGAGACTTGGGAGAGGGAGGCTGATATGTGATCACAGTGGCCAGAGTTGTTCGAGGTTTCTTCTTATATGCCTTGTTAGGGAAATTTGGGGACAAATTTATTTAAGGGGGGAAGTTTGTAAGAACCCGGATCTTCATTTGAGAGCATCCGAGGAGGCCGATTCTTCTCCGAGCCACCGATCCGTCACCGGTTGTCCGAATAGAACTCCGTCGATTGCAGAAGAATCGCAGTGACATTTTTGCAGATCTACTCAATTCTAGGCTTATTCACAGGCTGAGGTCAAGTATATCGATATTCACAGATCAAGGTCGGTGTGTTTGTTGCGCTACGTTGAAGTTATTTGAGTTTTGGTTGCAAAAGTGTCGGATACCCATGTATCGGGTATCTTGGGTTTAGGATTTTGATCCTATTGTTTGTTTTCCCTAGATTTCTTGTAAGCTTATGATTAATTGTCACTAATATATGCTTGGTTTCATGTTTGAGGATCACCCCACGGGTGTTTCTCCCTCTGTTTGGCTGTTTATCACCATTTTCCTGTGAGGAAAACCCTATTGCATTTTCTAGTTTACTTGTTATCACTGATTGCATGATTTGCCTGCTGTTTAAATTCTTTTGATGTATGGTAGCTATTATCCAAGTAGTTTTTGAACTTACTTAGGTATGCTGACAGTAGATTATGCATGACTGGACTACTCAGGTCTGTGAGAATCTGGTGCGGGAGATCAAAGAGGGAATAGACGATTAAGTGCTTCCCTATAGGGGTTGTTGGTTTTAGTTTCGTACGCAGGACCTACGGGAATAAGACTTTGTGCTTCCCAAGAGTGTTCTTAGTTTACCCATGCATTGAGATCATATGAGTAATTAGACATAAGTTCTTCCTCAGAGAGTCTGTAGCTATCGTTGCAAGACCATATGGGAATTGACGTGAGATCTTCCCAGAGTGTCTGTGCTGTGTTTGATTACTAGAATATAGGGGTCTGCTAGTTAGAGCCACCTAGAGGGTCAGTGTGAATTTTTTATGGTTGGTCGTGACGAGTCCACCAAGCCAAAGAACAAGCTTGGGTTTTGTAATGCTTGTGTTTCAGTATTCTTTTGAGATACCTGCTGTGTTACTTGCTTACCTTGGAATAGAATGATTTGCTATTTATTCCCTGGTTATTTAAAAAAATGAATGTGAATGGTAATTGGTAGGATTATTTACTGGTGTACTCTTAGTCCATTAATGTACTTATTTTACTTAATACTCACTAACAATAGGGAACAAATCTTGTGGTGGTTGCCTATTGGGATTAGTCTCACACCCTGTTTGGGTCCTGCTTTTCGACCCAAACAGATTATATGGTTGCAGGTGTATATAGGGATTGTGGTCCTTATACCTTAGGTACTTGATTGCTAGTTGGATATGGAGAGCATGGGATCGGGCTTTGGCTCGCGATGATGCTGGAGTTTCTGTTTACGTTTAGTACTTTGGTTTCAGTTGTATTTCAGAATGTTGATTTGTTTACTGCTTTCCATATATACATGTACCATACTGCATCATTATTATATTAGATACATTTCTTCTACTTCTAGTTTAGTTGTCGTATGCTGTTTACTGCTTCTTCTATTGATTATGTTTATTCTTCCACTGCATACTTACCAAATGAGGTCATAGTTTCCCCACTGACTCACAAAGGCCCTCACTGCTAGTCGGCAGCCTCTGGCATCTGGGGAAACACGCTTGAGATCATGTGGAAAACCGGGTATGGGGTGGCAGTTATGAGGCCCCAGATTCAGGTTGTTACATATATATCTCTCTCTGTGTGTGAGTGTATGTGTTGTTGGTTTTTGTTTCCCTCTTTCTTTGGGTTGAACTGAATACTTTTATCTTGTCTTATATTGCTCCCTCTTTAGTTTTCAGAATATCTAGCTGGGTATGTATATACTCACCCCTCCTAGGGATTTTCCTGCATGTGTTGTGTATTATGCAGATGACCGAAAAATTAGTGGTGATTTCAGAGGAGCATAGGGATACTCGGGTACATAAATCGTATATGGTTATGAGGCTTAGAGATCAAGATCTAAGATCTATCAAATTTACTCTATTCCAATTTTTGTTAGCTTGAGACTTTATTTCTCATTGGTAATTTAGTTTTCCCCATTACACATCGATTTTTTCTATCATACTCAGATTTTATTCCCTAGAGGTTATTAAATGCATGGTTTTACTCTATATGTTACTATATTTTATTAAGATTTCTATGAACTTATGAAAGGAGATGGTTGGGTGCATGTGTAGAGGTACTTTAGGAAAAGGCATCCCATTTTAATTATGCCTTCTCAGTTTATTTCACCATCCACTAGCCTTTGGAGGTGGGATTGGGGTTGTGCCATCCCAGTCTTCCATCAGCTAGTTGGGGATCGGTGGATCGGGTCATTACAATTATATTATGTATTATTTATTAATCTGTTTTTGTTTGTCAATGTCTTAATGTTTTCTTAATTTATTCTTTGGGAAACACACTATATTCTTCAATCCCACTATTTCACTTCTCATTAAGCCTCATACATGCTTATTATCATATGCATGTACATTCATGCTAATCCTTCACACATACTTGAATGGATGTAGGATTCTTTTACCTCATGTATGATACTCCTTCATGCAAGTTTAATCTTACTGTATTCTTAAAACAAGTTTCACTATATATGTGAAATTATTCCTTGTTATTGACAACAGTGAATCACTCAAAAACTTCTTCAAGAAAACCAAGTGCATGGGTTGTATGAACTATCTTTAGGTAACATACATGTTTTCTCAGTGCTGGATCTCACTTGTCTTTAGAGTTCATACACACCCTAAGGGATTCAAAAAAAGTTCTTTGTAAATCAATTTGAGAGTGATAAACACAAGTCAAATTTCATTGAGATTATATTCTCCTTCATATAAGTTAAAATATTTATAGAAATCCACATGAAATAGTGTTCATAGATGCTATGTTTTTCTATGAAAAAAATGGATGTATTCACTATTGGAAACAACCCGCCTTGAATTTATGCTATGGTATTTGTAGGAAAAATATATTTTCCATTCACCATATCTATTAAAATTTTTATTCTATGTCTAATCTATAAATTTTAATCCTTGTCATGGTATTTTAATATACTAAAGATATCAATGTCTCTCAAAATACTTTCACTACAATTCAATTCACCCCATCTTGTGCGAGTTCACACTACTGGAAAACTAATCTATACCAACGGTTTGGAACCATTGGTATAGCCTATACCAACGGTTTGGAACCGTTGGTATAGCCTATACCAACGGTTTGGAGAACCGTTGCCAAGTAAGCTATTGGGATAGGTCTATACTAATAGTTTTGTGAAAACCATTGGTATAGACCTATACCAATGGTTTTGGAAACCGTTGGTATAAGTAATATGAAAATCTATACCAACGGTTATGGAACCGTTGGTATATGTATTTCAAAAAAAAAACATTCGCTGGGATTTGATCCCAGGACTCCCTAGTTTATCATTGAACGACTTAACCACTAACCTAACATGACTTTTGTGAACATAATTACATAAATATATATATGTATTGTCATAATTATTTTAAATTTTGATTTATATAATGTTCTCGGTAAGAAGATCTGATAAAAATTAAAAGGACCTATACCAATGGTTTTGACAACCGTTGGTATAAGTCCTGATTCTGGATAAAATTCTGTGAGGAAGGTTGATATATGGGGGACCTTTCCCAATGGTTTTGGAAAACCGTTGGGATAGGTATACACTTTCCCAACGGTTTGGCCAAACCGTTGGGAAAGGTGTCCATAAAGTGGACTTTTCCCAATGGTTTTCCAAAACCGTTGGGAAAGGTGGCCTCAAAGTGGGCTTCTCCAACAGTTTGGCCAAATCGTTGGGAAAGGGGACCTATACCAACCGTTTTTACAAACCGTTGGTATAGAAGCGTTGGGAAAAGTCACATTTCTAGTACTGTTACGATGAAATCTTATCATGTGTATGGGATTGAAATCAAGAGATTTTCTTTTATAATCTTTAAATCACCTGTGTATATGAATGGTCTTCTACAACTAATTTTTCATTCGACCTAAGCTCTATCTTGAATTTATTTTCATGAATGAAATAAAAATATTTCATGCATGGAGGTTTGATGTCTCTTTATCCCATAAAATTGACCATAAAAAAACCATGGAGACCTTGAGGATGATCATCATACATTAGGCATGAAATCTTGTTTCTAGGAAACTCAGATGAGACTTTGAGTGTTGATGGAGGAAGAAGACACTCACTGTCTCCATCAAATGACTCACATGAATTTGATCACATAGTTGTATAAATGTTTGTATATTTTAAACATAGTAAAAATAGAGTGACTTTCTTGTCCCACATCAGTTGACACTTTTCTTGGGAGCTTCCTTATTAATAAACCTATGCCTTCCTCAAATATGATTCCACATATTTCTAATCCAATTCTCAAATATAATTCCACATATCATATTACTAAAATATTAATTATGTAATATCCTTTTAATAATCCTTATGAAAATATATGAATATATTTTTTATAGCATCCTGCCTTTTTATCACATAAACTTTCATTACATTTTACAAAACTGAGGATCTTTAAGGTTTAGTGTCTTGGAAACGAGGAACTTAATACATGAAACAAAAAAAACACATTATTCTTAAACACTTGAAAGGATTCTCCTTATGTTCATCCTAGGTTCATTACTGCATCTCATAACCTGGGGACATACATCAAAGGAAAGGGTGAGCAGAAGGTCCAGTAAGGGAAACAAGAGAAACATTTTACATGTGATCTTGAGATACTTCAACAAGGACATGAGAAGAACTTTAAGGAATGAGAAAGAAATAATGAGATACATCATAATAAAAATAACATTTTTCATAACTTGAAGATGTGGATGCAACATTTAATATTGACAATCGTTTCGTTACACCAAGTTCCATCCCCAAGGTGTTGTTAAAAATTACCAAGGTTATTCACCAAGGCGTCGTTAAAAATGGTCATCTCTAGAGATTAAGTCTTTACCCAATGCATTGGAGCGCTATCAGGGAGCACCCTTAAATTTACCTTTATTATCATGTGAGCCACATATATCATCATCAAAAATTTCATAAATAACCCATATAGCATAAAATAAATGGGTTTCATTTCATAATCATAACGTTTTAAAAACTGCTTTAAAGACATGATCTTTACGTTACTTTAAACCCACGGAAAGGGAAAGCGGGTATCATGTATGCAAATCCCAGAATTTAAAATAATTTTTTTTATATATATGTGAATACCCTTGTAGAAATAAGAGCTTTGAGTATTCAATTTATAACATAAAATAATTTTGAGAAAAGAGAGAGGCATTTTGAGACGAAAATTCTGTAGCGTAACGTCTATGTTTCGGGGTTTTAGAAAACATTGAAAAGAGAGGGGACATGGGTCACCCACTCCTAAATGATCCATAAAACAGTAGAGGGACAGAATAAGAAGGATATATGGACATGGTAATGAAGTTTGAAGGACATACCATTTGAAATGAAAAACATGGAAGGAAGACAAAAATTAGATTTCTCTTATGAAAATTCGGCAGCCTAACGACGTCACTTAAACTTCAATAAAAATGAATTGACAAGATCAAATAGGGTCTCTCATAATATGATCATAAGAGATCAGTATAATAGATAAAGAGATCATACCCAAACATAATAGAAAGGAACATGAAAAGACTTGACATGAAAGTAGAACTTTGAAAAAAAAAGAAGGGTGAAAGAATCCCTTAAAAATTCAGCAGCCTAACGGCGCCACTTAAAACTTCAAAATGCTGAATTGAAGAGATAAAATGGGTTCTCTCATCAAATGATCATAAAATATCAGTATGATAAATTTAGAGATCATACCCCAACATGATAAAAAGGAACTTGAAATACTTTACATGAAAATAGATCTTGAAAAATGAGAAGGGAGAAAGAATCCGTTACAAAAATTTCAGCAGCCTAACGGCGCCACTTAAAACTTCATAAAACGAAATAATGAGAGTAAGAGGGGATCTCTCATTATATGAACATAAAAAAGGCTGTAAGAGGAGTATAAAAGAACATCCTACAACATAAGAACATGGAGCATAAAAGGAATGACATAAAAGAGATCACTTGAAAAGAAAGAGAGGGGTCAGATCCCTTACCTTAAAATGTAACTCTTAAACCTCAAAGGTTGGGACCTTGAGGGCTTGGGGGAACCTTGGGAGGACTCCTTGGGAGGTAATGAGACCGGAAATACGTTGGTGAAGAGTGAGGAGTCGAAATAGATGAGAGGATGGCTTGGTATTTATAGGGAAAGGGAGGGGATAAGGCATTAATGGCCAAGGGACACCTCACATGTGCTTTTCTCAAACCCATGTGCTCTCCCTTGGCATTTATCATGGAGTTAGGCCACATGGGGCCCCCAAAACAATAATTCATCACCCTTGGCCAGCCAACCCTTAAAATATCTCATGACATCATCATGACACAGTTATGATGTCATTAAACATACCGAAACCCTAAAACTGTATTTTTACTATTCACTAAAAATTCAACTTTTTCAGCAAAATCCCAAAATTTCACATTAACCAAATATCAATGATATGATTTCAAAAATGAACTCCATTTTATAAAAATAATTTTCTAAATATTTTTAATTTTATTTTTAAATAAATACACTATTCACCAAAAATTCATTTTTTTAGAAAAAACCCCAAAAATTACCTTAACATAATAACGATGCTCTGAGTTCAAAAATAAAGTCCATTTTATAAAAATAATTTTCTAAATATTTTTAATTTAATTTTTAATTAAAAAACACTATTCACATGAAAAAATTAATACTTGAATAATAATTTATGAAACCGTTATTTAACCATTTTATTGAATCACATTACTTAATCAAGGTGCCTAGATTATTTTAAAACTTTCTTTAAGTGAGATTACAAATCCATTTTGTCAAATTACTAATCCTAAGCATAAAATCACTATTCACAATTTTCTATTCATCAAAAATCAAGTTGATCTTATTAGACTCTAAATTTCGTACTGCACATAATTGTAGAAGACCATTTTTTGGAAATCATTACACATTTTAAATTATTTAAGGTTTACAGAAACATTTTTTTAAATTATCCTTTTGAAAATTCATCAAAAATATGCATACTATTTTTATCCGGTCATTTGAAAATTCATAATCTTCATCATAAGAAGAAATACCAATTTTTATTTAAAACAAGGATTACACAAGGCAGTTACGGTCTCGTTACATAGGCCCTTATAATACCAGCATAGGACCTAAGAGTAAGGTGTGCTAGGGTGATAGAATCTTGGGGAGGCTCAGTAAACATTGCCCGAGTAGTAATTTCTATCAGTTTGAACTTCTCGCGAAGGCGATTCTGTTCTAGCTTCACATGATGAAGTTCGGCTTGGATTTGGTCCAGAGCAAAGCCCAATGGTGCTACCTCCTTCCCAAGCTCTGTTAGATGGGCTTCGATCAGTCCAAGACTACTAGGTGAGGCCATCGAATATTCTTTCTATAATAATTAACAAAGATTACTTGTATTTATAGACAATAATCAAAACATTTTGTTCACAGTGGTCATATTGACCGATGGTCATATAACAATCAAAAACCAATGGTCTCATTTTAATTATAATCATGTTTATCAAATAAAACATTTTTGTTGAGTATAAAAATAAAATAAAATAACACATCAAATTAGGAAACAAGATTTATTAAAAAATTTCGGGTCGTTACAATCTTCCCCCCTTAAGAAATTTCGTCCTCGCAATTTTTAAAATTGGGTTTTGAAATTTCATTGAAAGTCCCCCATCGGAAAAAGAGTCAGTAACACCATTACTTTAAAATAAAGAAAAGGAAGTACAAAGGCCACCCGAGTTTACTCATACTAGGATTCCATGTAGAAAACATGGACATGGAGGAGAAAACAAACGGTCACGTTCTAAAGTAGAGTGATAGAAAACATGATTAGGAGGAAGTTAACCACTAGAAAATCCCAAAATTATGATGTGTCTAAGCGGTCTTTGATTACCCAGTAGGAAACGTAAACCAACAACGTTTTTGTTTTACGTTCCTTTTCACAACTTTGAAGAATTCATTTACAACATAGAACAAAAACATTAGGAAATATATCTACCTTCATGTATAGTTTCATACTTTAATAAGTTTCTACCCAAAACTAATATTTTCTCCAAACTATGAGCATTAAAAACTACTTGGTCTCATCAAAACACAAGAATCATCTTTATAATCCACAAAAGATTCACTATCTATTTCTTCTATCTTTAAACATTATCCAAAAAACAGAAAGAGTAAGGTAAAACAACTCTTCGAAAAGAAATAATCCCATAGGAATGGAAACTACTTTTAAATCTTCAAGTTCCATGGTACTACCCAAAGTTCATCATAGTCCATTCCATAAATAATGGTCCTTAAGATTCCTCAAAATAAACCAAACTAAGATTGAAACCCAAATACAAGAAATATTTGATAACATAGTCTTCCAAAATAAACTTCATTGTTCATCTCCAAACAACATCAACCAATCCTAACATCTTATAACAAAATTAGCTAACCTAAACATATTTTACCCAAGATAGGTTAATCATTCCTATAAGTAACCTAAATTACTATAAGTCCACCTTAAATTCATCGATTCTTCAAAATATAAGTCAACCTTACTCCTCAATGAAAATACCGTAGTAATCTATTTACCTCGATCAAATATGGTTCACAAAATAATGAACGTCTTCCAAAATAATAATCATATTTTAATCCCATAATCATCTCTTTCATATTAATATGGAAATCATTGCATTTCCTATCACATTGGTTATTGGGACATGTTTTTCCATCTCCCACCATTAACTAAGAAGATAAATTATAATTAGAGGCTTAAATACTTAACCAATAATCATGAAAAGGAGCTTAAAGCAAATAAGGATAACTTTTAGAAGAAAAGTATACCCTAACTTGTGATCCCCTAGGTTCCAACCTAGGTTATCTATGATCATATATTCTTATGTGAATCTTTGTTCCTTTAACAATGATTCATAATAAGCTTATGAATTTACCAAATCATATCCCCCGGGAGTGTCGTAACCAAGAGTGCAGCAAGGCCCGTTGTCGTGTACCAGTTCTCGTTCGACTCTAGCCCAAAGCAGTGTTTTCAGGTTTTACCCCTATGTACTTCTATGCCAGAGCCACCTCTACCTGATCGTACCTAGACAGGGATGTATTTTCTTGGAAACCCCTTACTCAATACTGACCAAAATACCAGGAAAATTTCCTATATTTAAACTTTTCTATAGGGTTCTTCCTAAATTTTTCATATCCTAATTTCCACAAATAACTAAACCATCCTTTGATACCAACTATTGCATCCTGCCTTTTTATCACATAAACTTTCATTACATTTTACAAAACTGAGGATCTTTAAGGTTTAGTGTCTTGGAAACCAGGAACTTATTACATGAAACAACAAAAAAAACACATTCTTCTTAAACACTTGAAAGGCTTCTCCTTATATTCATCCTAGGTTCATTACTACATCTCATAACCTGGGGACATACATCAAAGGAAAGGGTGAGCAGAAGGCCCAGTAAGGGAAACAAGAGAAACATTTTACATGTGATCTTGAGATACTTCAATAAGGACATGAGAAGAAATTTAAGGAATGAGAAAGAAATAATGAGATACATCATAATAAAAATAACATTTTTCATAACTTGAAGATGTGGCTGCAACATTTAATATTGACAATCGTTTCGTTTCACCAAGGTCCATCCCCAAGGTTTTGTTAAAAATTACCAAGGTTATTCACCAAGGCATCGTTAAAAATGGTCATCTCTAGAGATTAAGTCTTTACCCAATGCATTGGAGCGCTATCAGGGCGCACCCTTAAATTTGCCTTTATTATCATGTGAGCCACATATATCATCATCAAACATTTCATAAATAACCCATATAGCATAAAATAAATGGGTTTCATTTCATAATCATAACGTTTTAAAAACTCCTTTAAAGACATGATCTTTACGTTACTTTAAACCCACGGAAAGGGAAAGCGGGTATCATGTATGCAAATCCCAGAATTTAAAATAGAAAATTTTTATATATATCTGAATACCCTTGTAGAAATAAGAGATTTGAGTATTCACTTTATAACATAAAATAATTTTGAGAAAAGAGAGAGGCATATTGAGACGAAAATTCTGCAGCGTAACGGCTATGTTTCGGGGTTTTAGAAAACATTGAAAAGAGAGGGGACATGGGTCACCCACTCCTAAATGATCCATAAAACAGTAGAGGGACAGAATAAGAAGGGTATATGGACATGGTAATTAAGTTTTAAGGACATACCATTTGAAATTAAAAACATGGAAGGAAGACAAAAATTAGATTTCTCTTATGAAAATTCGGCAGCCTAACGGCATCACTTAAACTTCAATAAAAAGGAATTGACAAGATCAAATAGGGTCTCTCATCATATGATCATAAGAGATAATTATGATAGATATAGAGATCATAACCCAACATAATAGAAAGGAACATGAAAAGACTTGACATGAAAGTAGAACTTTGAAAAAAAAGATGGGTGAAAGAATCCCTTAAAAATTCAGCAGCCTAACGGCGCCACTTAAAACTTCAAAATGATGAATTGAAGAGATAAAATGGGTTATCTCATCATATGATCATAAAATATCAGTATGATAAATTTAGAGATCATACCCCAACATGATAAAAAGGAACTTGAAATACTTTACATGAAAATAGATCTTGAAAAATGAGAAGGGAGAAAGAATCCGTTACAAAAATTTCGGCAGCCTAACGGCGCCACTTAAAACTTCATAAAACGAAATAATGAGAGTAAGAGGGGATCTCTCATTATATGAACATAAAAAAGGCTGTAAGAGGATTATAAAATAACATCCTCCAACATAAGAACATGGAGCATAAAAGGAATGACATAAAAGCGATCACTTGAAAAGAAAGAGAGGGGTCAGATCCCTTACCTTAAAATGTAACTCTTAAACCTCAAAGGTTGGGACCTTGAGGGCTTGGGGGAACTTTGGGAGTACTCCTTGGGAGGTAATGAGACCATAAATTCGTTGGGGAAGAGTTAGGAGTCGAAATAGATGAGAGGATGGCTTGGTATTTATAGGGAAAGTGAGGGGACAAGGCATTAATGGCCAATGGACACCTCACATGTGCTTTTCTCCAACCCATGTGCTCTTCTTTGGAATTTATCATGGAGTTAGGCCACATGGGGCCCCCAAAACAATAATTCATCACCCTTGGCCGGCCAACCCTTAAAAGATCTCATGACATCATCATGACACAATTATGATGTAATTAAACATACCGAAACCCTAAAACTGTATTTTTACTATTCACTGAAAATTCAACTTTCTCAGAAAAATCCCAAAATTTCACATTAACCAAATATCAATGCTATGATTTCAAAAATGAACTCCATTTTATAAAAATAAATTTCTAAATATTTTTAATTTTATTTTTAAATAAATACACTATTCACCAAAAATTCATTTTTTTAGAAAAAACCCCAAAATTTACCTTAACATAATATCGATGCTCTGAGTTCAAAAATAAATTCCATTTTATAAAAATAATTTTATAAATATTTTTAATTTAATTTTTAATTAAAAAACACTATTCACCCGAAAAAATTAATACTTGAATAATAATTTATGAAACCGTTATTTAACCATTTTATTGAATCACATTACTTAATCAAGGTGCCTAGATTATTTTAAAACTTTATTTAAGTGAGATTACTAATCCATTTGGTCAAATTACTAATCCTAAGCGTAAAATCACTATTCACAATTTACTATTCATCAAAAATCAAGTTGATCTTATTAGACTCTAAATTTCGTACTGGACATAATTGTAGAAGACCATTTTTTGGAAATCATTACACATTTTAAATTATTTAAGGTTTACAGAAACATTTTTTTAAATTATCCTTTTGAAAATTCATCAAAAATATGCATACTATTTTTATCCGGTCATTTGAAAATTCATAAACTTCATCATAAGAAGAAATCCCAATTTTTATTTAAAACAAGGATTACACAAGGCAGTTACGGTCTCGTTACATAGGCCCTTATAATACCAGCATAGGACCTAAGAGTAAGGTGTGCTAGGGTGATAGAATCTTGGGGCGGCTCAGTAAACATTGCTCGAGTAGTAATTTCTATCAGTTTGAACTTCTCGTGAAGGCGATTTCGTTCTAGCTTCACATGATGAAGTTCGGATTGGATTTGGTCCAGAGCAAAGACCAATGGTGCTACCTCCTTCCCAAGCTCTGTTAGATGGGCTTCGATTGGTCCAAGACTACTAGGTGAGGCCATCGAATCTTCTTTCTATAATAATTAACCAAGATTACTTGTATTTAGAGACAATAATCAAAACATTTTGTTCACAGTGGTCATATTGACCGATGGTCATATAACAATCAAAACCCAATGGTCTCATTTTAATTATAATCATGTTTATCAAATAAAACATTTTTGTTGAGTATAAAAATAAAATAAAATAACACATCAAATTAGGAAGCAAGATTTATTAAAAAATTTCGGGCTGTTACATTTTTTCTTGGAATTATGAACATCCTCTTATTTGTATATCCTTATTTTAAAAAAATCATCTTGAAAAATAAATATTATTTTTCATGGACTTCATTTTATTCTCCTTTTAATTATGATGAAAACAATGAGTCCCCATTGAAATAAGTCATGGAACTTAATATCGATTCATCATTCATCACATTTATATATAGAATAGTAATTCTCTATGGTTCCTCACTTCAAATCTTCTTATCATCCCCCCAAAACATTGAACCTTATTAATAATTAATAAAATCCAACTCGATTGGTCTCAACAATACCCCCTTTGGATTTTTTATCAATATTCGTAAAAATTAACCAAGTTAATATGTGAAATATATTCCATTTTATTCTCCCATTATTGATAATAAATAAAAAGGTGTATTTAGGAGTTCTCATATAAACTTATCACTCCTTAAAAACATGATATTTTAGTAATTTAACTCTAATTCTACATGTTCTAATATTGTGTAGAAAAAAAAGAGTGTTATTACCAAAGCATCAAAGATTTCCCTAAGGAACATTTATCTGTGATACCATTCTTAGTCTCATTTATCTTCTTCATTTTAGGGGATATCCTACACATAACTTAACAGACACATAAAAACGTTTCAAGTGCATAAAATATTACTTCTCATATATATCATCATTTTCATGATCCATCACTCCCCCTTGACAAGTAGTTTGACATAATCAAGGGCGATGTTCATGTGTGACGATTATACCTTAACTTTAGTGTTGCTTCCCCTGAAGGGATACACTTTATTCATCATAATGGATTCAAGTGTTCTATATGATGAACTACTATTCTCCACCAATTCCCAACTTGTTACTTCATTTAAAATAGTAAGGGAATAAGGAGGCACCTCAAATATTCTTAAAATATATATTCAGACTAAGAGTCTCTTCTCAATCTAGTCTTCTTCTTCTTCTTATTATATTTCTTAATATGGGATTGTTTTTTTCCTTATCAATTGAAACTTATGATATGGATGTATTTTCCTCTCTACTATCAAAATCACTAATTTGTGATAACAGTATCTTCTTCATGCTTTCTTCTTGGGATGGCTGTATTGTCATAAAATATTTTGTACCATGAACAATTTTTTCACACCTTTCACACTTTAGAATTTTCAACTCATCATTTTTAGATGATTTATTGTTAGATTTAACTTCTTTGACTATCATCACTTCCTTTCCTTTTAACTTGGAAAGTTTCTAACCTTTCCTTATTTGTTTGAGATTCTCAAACAATTCATTGGTTACTATAACATTATTTACTACCTAAAATTTCTTTTCTTTTACATTGTGAGGAATCTCACTTTGTAAAATATCTATATATTTCTCACATTTGTGACCTTCTTGAAAAAATCTATCATAAAATTCATTGAATTATTAATTTTTTTATGTTGACTGTTTAGATGATGTCTTGGTCACATGATTATCTTTATAATAATACATTCTCATCTATTAAACATTTCCACCTTGATTAATGCCTCTTTTATGGAAACAACATGTTATAAAAACATGAATAAGGTTTATGACCAAACACTCCACAACACCAACAATATAATCCAAAACCTTGATCTTCCAGAATGATAGTAGTTCCTCTCTAAATATTATTGTTTCTTTTTTTACACACCATGGATATTTATGCTTGGTTAGAAATCTTCTGGATAAATTAGTTCACTCTTACTTTGTGGAAGATGTTTTCTAATTTATTACATCGGTCCTAATTTTTGAAGTCTTGCCTCTCAAACCTTCACTATTAGATATGAAAGATACACATTAATAACAATTAGGAGTAGAAACAACCTATCTCAGTTAAACCTTCTTTTCAGCAGTTTTTGACGATTCACATTTATGTTCAACTTCTCTAGTGAAGTCTTCTCTCATTTTTTAATTCATTTTGAGCATTAAGACGCATTTATTGCGTCCTAGATAATTAGACCTATTTATAAGTAAGTATTTCACTTATATCATTCAGAATCTTATTATATTTATCTATCCTCAATTTTTATTGTTTATTATCTTCTATAAGTATTGATTATATTTGGTGAAGATATTTGTTTTTAGATGGTTTTTCTTCAGTAGTTTTCATCTTGCCTTCCTACTCAACTATATTTATCTTACATATTGTTATTTCTTAAATATTTTTCACTTATTTCTTGAGTTGTTCATTATTTTCAAAGTTTAACTTATTAACTTCTTTATTTAAAATTTTATTTTCCTTCCCAAGCTTCATATTGTCCAAAAGTGTATCTGTAACAACCCAAGCTTCCACGGTACGTTTCCCATGGAATAATGCAGTATCTTGCGTTGTATGCAACTTGGAGTGTTAAACACCACGACTAATGAAACTAGCTGTTATGAATAGTAATACCCACTTTTTGAAATTTTATAAATCTTAATTTTCAAAATGGAATTCATTTTTGGATTTGGAGTATCAAAATTATCTTAGGGTGAATTTTTGGTATTTTTCTGATAACTTTCAATTTTAATGAATAGTGAAAAATACTGCATTATTGTTTTAAACCGACCTTTTATTTAAATAATTAGTTATTTTATTTTAATTTATTTTTTGTCAAAATAGATAAATAATACCTATATATGTTCAATTTAATTTATTGGAGTCATTTTATAATAAGTTTAGATATATAAAATTTTATTGAACTTTTTACCGTCTTTTACCCACCTTCTAGGAGCATTTACAAATTTGCATAAAACTTAATTTTACCACTTCTCTGGGTTTAATTTCAAAAATCCAAGAGACAAGGTTGAAATTAGTAAGTAAAATGTTGTTCAATAAGATGAAAATAATTTTTGGTGAAGAGTAAATTTTGACTTTTATTTACCACTGTTAAAAGTAAATAGGGTAATTAAGGGTAAAAATGATATTATAATTACCGTAACACATGTCCTAATTCTATTGGATAAGTTTAATTTGACCAAAACAACCTTAGGAATAAAATATGATCCTTTTGGTCCACTTGTATTAGATTAGGACATTTATTATTATTCTATTTAAAGAAGAGTTAAAAGTGTTAAATTCAAAGTTTAATAAATAAACCATTTTTAATATTGGGTTATATATAGGATAAATTCGAATATAAATATCCATTATAAATATAAAAATATTTACTACATAATGGTATTTTATTTATAATTTTTATACATTAAATAATTTAATTTATTTATGACACAATGATGATGCAGAATGAAATATTAAAATAATTGATATTATAAATATCCAAATAAAATTAAATTGAGACGTATGATGAATTACAATAATTTTATAGGTTAATATAACTTTTTAGTATTGATTAAATAAATTTTTTTCTATGTTATAAAGTTTTTATGGCTTTCAAAAAATCTAATACTAAATAGTGTCAAAATTGACATAATTGAGATTTTAAAACAAATACTATATTATTAATTGATATAATATTCCAAAAATTATAAGGTTCAGAAAAATGACTTATATAAGGTTATATATATTAATAATGAGCCAATTGGGGTTATCTTGGCAGTTTATAGTAAGTTTATTAATCATATAATATAAAAATACATAGAGACATGGAAAATGTCAAACTATTTAACTAAGAGTTAAATCTAAAAGATAAGTTTAATATGGTGACATAAAACTATATAAAACATATTTTTTGTGAGGTTTTAGAACCATCCTCACCTTATCCTCGAAATAAATCATTTTGGATCCATTAGAAACCAAAAATTATTTTATTATAAAATAATATTTCAAGCTTTTCCTAAAGTGACCCTCACCTCTCTTATAAAAGGGTACTTCCCCTTCTCTTAATTTCACACCTCCAAATCCATTTGGATCGGCTAAAACAAGCCCAAATAGCCTCCCAACTTCCCTCAAATTAACCTAGATTCCTTAATTGGATCATAAATCCAGCCTAAGGAGCCCTTTTGATCAACTAAAAAGGAAACACTCAAAGAAGAGGTAATAATTTCACCACCATCTTTCAAATTCTTTTCTTCTTACACTTCCCATTTATTTGATTCCATACCAAAATAATAACTCCAGTAACGTCTAAATACTGTGATTTTATTATAAATATGGTACAACCATATTTTTTTTTCTATCCATCCTATAAATGACAAAGTCACCATACGTGCGTATGTACTGCTTACAGTCTCCACATCGTGGTGTAGTTTGTTATTCAAACACTTCATTACTTTGGATGGGTATAATAATGAGTATAAATGATGTAAATAATAAATAAAACATTTTAATGATTCTGTATATATGATATACCATCCAATTACATATGATTTTACCATCAATATAATGATATTGTCGCTCGTGCGTACGTACGGATTACCACCTCCATGAACGCGATGATATTAATTCCCCATCATAATCATTCAAGAATAATTTTCATTTTATGATAAGAAATAATATTTATGAACATAATATAATTATTTATATGAATCAAATAAATCCTATCCATAACAAACATGGCCTACCTAACCAAGCATATAAGGGAAAACAAATCAGTTAACACCCGAAACAATGATACTACTGAAATATTATTAAAAAACAATATTAGAGGATCATATATGATATCATATTTATGTATATAGTTATTTTATAATTTAATAACAATTTTTTAATTATTATACATGAGGTTAACATACCATCAACTAAGGAAAAGTACAAGGTAAGGGTTAATTCTACAATCACTTTACTTATCTGAGGTTGTTAATAAGTAAGTATCTACCGGGACCACTTTATCATCCACATTCGTGTTTTCTTAAAAATGTAATTTGAAACATTTTTAATTTTTACTAGAATATGGGTTACAGTCTTTTATACCCTTATTTAACCATATATGTTCTGAAAGGAATCTTTCCATCATTTTCCAAACAAGGTACTTTATGACCTTTTTGACAAAATTAAGGTAAGAATGTCTTTTTTAACTTATAAGGTGGGTGCGGATATTTTCTGCTGTTATAACATCATCAAAGATTCCCATGAAAGCTTATAAGAATATTTTCAAAATAAATGTTTTCTTTTATAATTATGTTACTTTTAATTTATTTCAAAATCGAAAGAGATATTTCTCTAAAAAAGTTTTGATTTCATATATGTGAACATCCTTTGATGGATTTTAAGTTTATTTGAAGTTGATTTATTATGATACAAAACTTCCATATTGTATTGAAGGTTTTGTGATATTTTTGACTGTGGATGTGTTATTTTTACCCCATTCATGGTTTATGGATAAATTATTGACATTTCATATGCTAGTTTTAATACGAATGTGTATGTTATGTTTAAACCTTTTCATATGAGGAATGCATTGGACTTAGTAAGTGATGGGTGGAGCCCACTATAGCCCCTTGATACATCAATATGTCTCATGAGAAAAACTAGTGTCTTGACATAAGGCCTTGAAAAAATATTATTTGTAGTCTTGGCATAAGGCCTTGACTATGTGGTTATGAAGTCTGGTATTATGCATTCCATCAATATGAAATTGGCTAGTGATATTGCATGTGATTATTTGACTAGTAGAATATCCATGTGAATAAGTAAATGGAATTATTTGATTTATATTGGCCATATTATGAAGAAGTTTACATTTAAAAGGCTTATGATTCCGTCTTATACATTACCTTAAATATTTATGCTTATTTATGAAAGTTTCCACTATATTGTTATCCTTACTAAGTATCTGAGCTCACCCATTTCTATGTTTTATTTTTCCCATGATGTGATGAATTATTTTATGAATGAACTGTAGGGATAGTCTAAGGGATAGTTTAAGGGATAATAATGTGGTCAATTGAGAAAATGTTGTTGTTGTTTTTCATTTTATAATGTAATGTAAAACTTATGAATGTATCTTGTATTTCTAAGGATACTAAACTGATCGGCCTTTTGGGATTTGATCCCTTGTGATCATGATAATGTTATGTAATAATGCACTGAATCTTGGTAACTAGGGTTGGGGTGTTACAGTTGGTATCATATGAATTTTAGTACAAACCTTGGAAGCTATATTTAGAAAAACTCTGCTTAGAGAACATTACCCTAAGATAGACTTTGAGGATTAGTATAGAAGAACTTCCTAGAATTTTGATAAAGTAGAGATTTTGTCAGTTTTCCAAGAAATAAATCCCTATCTAGATATGAACAGGTTGATGTGGCTCTGGAATAGATGTACCTAGGGGTAAAACCTGAAAACACCGCTTTGCTCTAGATTGGAATTGGAACTGGTGCACGACAACGGGACTTGCTGCACTCTTGGTTACGACACTCCCTGGGGATTTGATTTGGATAATTCACATTTTTTTTACAAACCATTATGAAGGATTTATGAGTATATACCTCCTCAAAGAAAATGTTTTTATGA
Organism: Viscum album; assembly: GCA_963277665.1. Taxonomy (NCBI): domain Eukaryota; kingdom Viridiplantae; phylum Streptophyta; class Magnoliopsida; order Santalales; family Viscaceae; genus Viscum; species Viscum album. The sequence goes on from OY728123.1 coordinate 353,628,961, forward strand.
TTATGGATTATATCCATAAACTGTTCAATTTCTGTTAAGTGTTTTATAAGTTTGGAATTTTGTATTGTGATTCATAAACTAATCTACTATATTCCATTTTTTATAAATGGTGCCTAGTGGAAGGAATGGAAACCATATCAATGCACGTAATCCTTTTCGGGATTTCCCTCCTAATTAAGATAATTATAGTGGAGCTGGTGATGCAACTAGTGCTGATCAGCTTATCACCATATTGGGACAACTCACTAAGGTTATGAATAAAAACCTTACGTGTATGGAGAACCCTGATCCACAATGCAGAGGATCAATGTTAGACCACTTCATGAGGAAAAAAACCACCAACATTAAATGGGAGTAAAAATCCCTTAGTATCTAAGAAATGGATAAATTCCTTAGAGAAAATATTTTATGCTTTGGGGAGTAGTGAAATGGAAAAATTTGTCATGGTCGTTTATCAGCTCAAAGGAGATGTAGATCTATGGTGGTCATTAATCCAAAACACAAAGGATGATGAAGAAGTATCAAGTATAGAATTGAGGGAGTTTAAAGAGTCTTTCTTAGAAAAATACTTTCCTCGTGACCATCGAGCGGATATAGAAAGACAATTTCTGAGTCTAAGGAAAAATGGGGAAGAGAATGTCGCAAAGTATGAGGCTGACTTTAAAAGGTTAGAAAGGAATGCAGAAGATTATATAAGTAACCCAAGGAGTAATATTGATCTATTATTTTATGGGTTAAAACCATTTCTCTGTCGAGCATTATTCTCACAATCCTTCTCATCGTACGAAGATATTGTCTCATGCACTATCAAGACAAAAAATTAATTCTCTAAGTCTTATGACTTTAAAGAAAAGAAAGAGAAGAAGAAATATGATGAACACTCTGGAAATGGAAATAAGGGGAAGAATGGAAAAGTTTAATATCCATCCTATGGTAAATGTTGGAAGAAACACCCTGGTACTTGCCTGAAGGAAATGAGAGTCTGCTACAAGTGTGTTGAAAAAGGCCACCAAGCTCGTGATTACAAGGGAAAGAAAGAGGCTATCAATGTTGAATGATAAAATTATATAGAAAATGGTAATTATGAAAATGAATTTCCTAAGTGAAAAGGAAACTTACCTCAGAAAAGGCTAAGGGAGAAAGGCTAAGATTATGCGATCACTGCTGCTGAGATTGAAGCTCTGAAGGATGTGGTGGCAGGTAATTTAATGGTTTCCTCAAGTTTATCCAATGCTTTATTTGTTTCTGGATCATCACGTTGTTTCATATCTTGCCTGTTTACTAAGAAAATTAGATATTTCTAATTTTATTTAACAAGGGAGCTGTCAGTCAAAACTCCTAAGGGAAGTATCATTTCAACAAAGTTTTGTGAATCAGTTACCATTAGGGCATATAATTTTTCTTTATCCGCTGATCTCAATGTCATAACCATGATTGAATTTGAAATAATCCTTAGTATGGATTGACTTTCGGCCCTGATGTGAAAATTTATTATAAGAAGAAGGAGGTTACAATTTTTGATGATGATAAGGAGTACCTTATTTTTAGAGCGGAAACATCACCAACTGATTCTTATCTAGATCCACCACCAGTAGCTCTACTAAATTCAATTATTGGGGAAGAAGAGAATAAAATAACTATGTGTGAGGAAAATAATGTTCAAATAGAGGACATACCTATTGTTCAAGAATACATTGATGTGTTTCCAAAGGATTTTCCTAGACAACCTCTGGAATGAGAAATTGAGTTTTCCATTGATTTAATTTCTGGTTCAAGGACCATATCGAAGACCCCTTATAGAATGGCCACTGAGGAATTAGTGGAACTAAATAAACAACTAGAGGAATTGAGTAACAAGGAATTTATTCTCCCTAGAGTTTCACCATGGGGATCCCCTGTCCTTTTTTGTTAAGAAGAAAGATAGATCTATGAGGTTGTACATTGACTACTGGGAGATCAATGTTATAACAATAAAGAAAAAGTATCCCCTACCTCACATTGATAATTTATTCAACCAAATTCATGGAGCTCAATATTTTTCAAAGATTTATCTTCAATCTCGATATCATCAATTGTGTGTGAAGAAGGAAGACATTCTGAAAAAAACATTTCGAACTAGGTACATGTATTAGAAGTTTACAATAATGCCTTTTGGATTGACTAATGCACTCTCTGTCTTCATGGATCTAATGAATAGAGTTTTCAAGGAATATCTTGATAACTTTGTAGTGGTATTTATTGATGATATCTTGGTGTACTCAAAAATCTATGAAGATCATGAAAATTACTTACGCACTATTCTGAAAACCCTCAGAAGAAATGAATTATATGGGAGGTTTAGAAAGTGTGAATTTTGGCTTAAAAAGATTTATTTTCTTGTCCAAATTGTCTCTAAGGATGGAATCTCTGTTGATCCTTCAAAGACCAAGGAAATACAAGAATTTCCAACACCGACGAGTATGAATAAGGTACGCAATTTTATTTGTTTAGAATGTTATTATCGACATTTCGTCCAGAATTTTGCCCGATTGGCTAACCCATTAACCAAGATCACATGTAAAGGGGTTAATTTTTTTTTGGAAAAAAGAGTGTGAATAATATTTTGAAGAACCGAATAAAAGATTATTCAATGATCCTATCTTGACTCTACCATCTGGGAATGATGGGTTTGTTATTTATAGTGATTCTTCAAAGAGAGGAAGTGGTTGTGTCCTTATGCAGAATGATAGAGTTATTGCCTATGCATCACGAAAGCTAAAAATTCATGATAAAAACTATCCTACTCATGATCTTGAGTTAGTTGCTCTTATATTTCCTCTAAAGATATGGAGACATTATCTCTATGGTAAAAAATGCGAGATTTATACTGATCACAAGATTTTGAAGTATATTTTCTCACAAAAAGAACGCAACATGAGGAAAAGGAGATGGCTTGAACTAATCAAGGATTATTATTCCACTATACACTACCACCCGGGGAAGGAAAATAAGGTGGCATATGATTTTAGCAGAAAGGATCATGGAGTTTTGAACAAGATGAGAGTTGAAAGGGTCCTATTTTCATGGATCTGGTAAAGATGGATATGGGAATAACCAAGGAAGGTGAAACATCAATACTTTTTCAAATTGTTGCCGAACCATCTTTACTAGAAAGGATAGAAAGTTCTTAGACAGATTATGAGGAGTTTCAAAAGAAGATTAAAGCTGTGAATGATGGGAGATTGAGTGAATTTGTATATGAAGATGGAATTTTGAAATTTGGGAAGAGGCTTTGTGTTCCTAACATACCTGATCTAAAGATGGAATTTTTGGATGATGCTCATAGCTCCAATTTCTCTATACACCCTGGGAGCACCAAGATGTATAGATATTTGAAGGAAAATTTTTGGTGGGACAACATGAAGAGAGAGATTGCTGATTATGTGTCAAGATGTATGGTTTGTAAACAAGTAGAAGCTGGAAGACAACATCCTAGAGGAATCATGCAACCTCTTCTCATACCTGACTGGAAATGGGATGATATTATAATGGACTTTGTCATGGGGCTACCAAATACTCCTAGAAGGAATGATGCAATATGAGTCATTATTTATCATCTTACCAAGTTATCACATTTTCTTGCTATAAGAGAAGATTTACCACTTGAACATCTGGCAAGACTATATATTAATGAAGTTGTAAGACTTCCTGAAGTACCCCTATCAATTGTTTCTGATTGTGATACCTGCTTTACATTAAGATTATGGAAAATTCTTTAGAATGCCCTGGATACTGAATTTCGTTTGAACTCTTCCTACCACCCTCAAACCGATGGACAATCAAAATGGACTATTAAATACTTGTAAAACATGTTTATATCTTTCTCACTTGACTTTTATGGTCTGTGGGATCAATATTTACCTCAGGTAGAATTTTCCTATAACAATAGCTTCCTTTCAAGTATTCAGATGACACCATATGAAGCGTTATATGGAAATAGATGTCGTACACCAACTTGTTGGGATGATGTTGGTGAAAGAAAACTCATAGTACTATAACTTGTTGAGGAAATAATGGAAAAGGTGAAGATTATCCAAACCCACATCAAAGTATCCCAAAGTAGACAAAAGAGCTATGCCAATAACTGAATGAAGGATTTGAAATTTCAATTATGAGACCATGTTTTCTTGAAGGTATCTCCGTGGAAGGGTGTTATAAATTTCGGTAATATGGGTAAATTGAGTCCCAGGTACATCAGACCTTTCAAAATTCTAGAACGAATTGGAGTTGTAACTTATCTTTTGACAATGCCTCCAAGTCTCTTCAAAGTTCATGATGTGTTCCACGTACCACTGTTGAAAAAATACATGCCTGACCCAATGCATGTACTCACCTATGAGGAAATTGAATTGGAACTTGATCTGTCTTATTGTGAAGAGCCTGTAAAAATTCTTGATACTAGAGAACAAGTACTGAGAAACCGGACGACTCGTCTGGTAAAAGTTCTATGGAGAAACCATAAGATGGAAGATGCAACATGGGAACCTAAGAAACTTATGATGAAGAACCACCAAAATATTTTTATACAGTAATATTATAAAAATTTCGAGGTGATATTATTTTAAGGAGGGGAGAATGTAACACCCCAAGATTCCATAGTACATTTCCCTTTGAATAATGCAGTAGCTTTCTTTGTACGCAACTTGGAGTTTTAACACACCACTAGCAATGAAACTAGCCGTTATGAATAGTAACACCCACTTTTTGAAATTTTATAAATTTTAATTTTCAAAATGAACTTCATTTTTGGATTCGGAATATCAAAATTAGCTTAGGGTGAATTTTTGGTACTTTTCTGAGAACTTTGAATTTTTGATGAATTGTGAAAAACACTGAGTTATTATTTTAAACCGACCTTTTATTTAAATAATTTGTTTTTTTATTTTAATTATTTTAGGTTAAAATAGATACATAATACCTATATATGTTCAATTTAATTCATTGGAGTCATTTTATAATAAGTTTAGATATATAAAATTTTATTGAACTTTTTACCGTCTTTTACCAACCTTCTAGGAGAATTTACAAATTTTCTTAAAACTTAATTTTACCTATTTTGTGGGTTTAATTTCAAAAATCCAAGAGACATTGGACATTAGTAAGTAAAATGTGGTTCAATAAGATGAAAATAATTTTTTGGTGAATAGTAACTTTTGACTTTTATTTACCACGAATTAAAGTAAATAGGTTAATTAAGGGTAAAAATGATATTATAATTACCCTAAAACATGTCATAATTCTACTGGATAAGTTTAATTCGACGAAAAACAAACTTATAAATAAAATATGATCCTTTTGGTCCACTTGTATTAGATTAGGACATTTATTATTATTCTATTTAAAGAAGAGTTAAAAGTGTTAAATTCAAAGTTTAATAACTAAACCATTTTTAATATAGTGTTATACATAGGATAAATTTGACTATAAATATTTATTATAAATATAAAAATATTCCCTACATAATGGTATTTTATTTATAATTTTTAGACATTAAATAAATTAATTTATTTTTGACACAATGATGATGCGGTAATTACCTTATTAATGAAATATTAAAATAATTGATATTATAAATGTCCAAATAAATTTAAATTGAGACTTATGATAAATTCCACTAATTTTTTAGGTTAATATGACATGTTAGTATTTGATTAAATAAATTTTATTCGAAGTGATAAAGTCTTTATGGCTTTCAAAAAAATCAAATACTAAATAGTTTCAAAATTGACCTAATTGAGTTTTTAAAACAAATACTGTATTATTAATTGATATAATATTCCTAAAAAAAAAGGTTCGGCCAAAGGACTTATATAAGGTTATATATATTAATAATGAACCACTTGGGGTTTTCTTGGTATCTTATAGTAAGTTTATTAACTATAAAATATAAAAATACAAAGAGACATGGTAAATGTCAAACTATTTAACTAAGACTTAAATCTAAAAGATAAGGTTAATATGGTGACCTAAACCTATATAAAACCTATTGGTTGAGATTTTTTCGACCCATACACACCTTATCCTAGAAATAAATCATTTTGAAGCCATTAGAAACTGAAAATGATTTTATTATAAAATAATATTTCAAGCTTTTCCTAAAGTGACCCTCACCTATCTTATAAATGGGTACTTACCCTTCTCTTAATTTAACAAATAAAAATACATCTTTATTGTCCAAAACCTACCCCAATATCATCCCAAGTCCCCTCATATAAACCTAGAGTCCTTAATTGGATCAGAAAGACAAACTAAGGACCCCTTTTGATCAACTCAAAAGGAAACACCCTAAGAAGAGGTAATAATTCCACCACACTCTTTCAAGTTCTTTTCTTCTTGCACTTCCTCTTTCTTTGATTCCATACCAAAATAATAAATCAATTACCTTTAAAATACTGTGTTTTTATGATAAATATGGTACAACCATATTTGTTATTCTATCCATACTATAAATGACAAAGTCACCATACGTGCGTACGTACGACTTACCGTCTCCACATCCTGATGTAGTTTGTTATTCAAACACTTAATTAGTTTGGATGGGTATAATAATGAGTATAAATGATGTAAATAATAAATATAACATGTTAAATATTCTTTATAAATGATATACCATCCAATTACATACTATTTCACTATCAATATAATGATATTGTCCCTCGTGCGTACGTACGGATTACCGTGTCCAGAAACGCGATGAGATTCATTCCCCATCATAATCATTCAATAATAATATTCATTTTATGATTAAAAATAATATTTATGAACATAATATCATTATTTATATGAATCAAATATATACTAACCATAACAAACATGGCTTACATAACCAAGCATATAAAGGAAAACAAATCAGTTAACACCCGAAATGATGATATTACTAAAATATTATTAACAAAGCAATATTATAGGATCATATATGATATCATATTTATGTATATAGTTATTATATAATTTAATAACAATGTTTTAACTAGTATACAAGAGGTTAAAATACCATAGACTAATGAAAAGTACAACGTAAGGGTTAATTCTAAAATCTCTTTAATTATCCGAGATTGTTAGTACGTAAGTATCTACTGGGACCTCTTTATCATCCACATCCGTTTTTATTAAAAATGTAATTTGAAACGTTTTTTCTATTTAATAGACATGGGTTAACGTCATTTATACCCTTATTTTACTATATATTTTTTGAAACAAATCTTTCCATCATTTTCCAAACAAGGTACTTTATGACCTTTTCGACAAAATTAAGGTAAGAATGTCTTTTTTTAACTTATATGGTGGGTGTAGATATTTTTCTCCATTATAACATCATAAAATCTTCCAATGCAAGATTATAAGAATATTTTCAAAATAAATGTTTTCTTTTATAATTATATTACTTTTAAATGGTTTCAAAATAGAAAGAGATATTTCACTAAAAAAGTTTTTATTTCATCTATGTCAATATCCTTTGATGGGTTTTAAGCTTGTTTGAAGTTAATTTATTATAATACAAAAATTCCATATTTTATTGAAGGTTTTGTGATATGTTTGACTATGGATGTGTTATTTTTACACCATTCATGGTTTATGGATAAAGTATTGACATTTCTTATGCTAGTTTTAATACGAATGTTTATGTTATGTTTAAAACTTTTCACATGAGGAATGTATTGGACTTAGTAAGGGATAGGTGGGGCCTTATATAGATCCTCGATGCATCGGTATGTCTCATGAGACAAAATAGTGTCTCGGAACAAGGCCTTAACAAAATAGTATTTTTAGTCTTGGAACAAGGCCTTGACTATGTGGTTATGAAGTCTGGCATTATGCATTCCATCAATATGAAATTGGCTATTAATATTGCTTGTGATTATTAGACTAGAATAATATCCATATTAATAAGTAAATGGAATTATTTGATTTATATTTGTCATATTATGCATAATGTTATGTTTAAAAGGCTTATGATTTAGTATTATACATTGCCTTATATGTTTATACTTATTTATGAAAGTTTTCATTATATTGTTATCCTTACTGAGCATGCGAGCTCAACTCTTTATATGTTTTATTTTTACCAAGATTTGAAGAAGTATATTATTACTGACCTAATGAGATAGTCTAAGGGATATTCTAAGGTATACGAATGTGGTCAATGGAGAAAATGTTATTGTTGTTATTCATTTTATAATGTATTGTAAAACTTATGAATGTATCTAGTACTTCCAAGGATACAAAACTGATCGGTATTTTGGGATTTGATCCTTTGTGATAATGCCAATGTTTTGTAATAATGCACAGACTCTGGGTAACTAGGGTCAGGGAATTATAGTATATTTAATATTTTCTTTAAATATATTATCTAGTTCAGTTCTGTAATCACCTTCATTTTTTTCAAATGAGTTTGGATTTATCATCTTTTCCCCTATGAGACATAAGATTCATAAAAGATCTTCCATATTCTAATTCACTACTTGTTGATGAAAATTCATCCATCTATCTACTGATCATATCTACCTTCTTATAATTAAACCTCTTCTTATACTTTTCCAACTTCCTTTTCTAGGACTTCTTTTCATATTTATCTAATTCAGTGTCAACATCCTTCTTCTTTGGACAATAACCAAAAAATGACCACTTATTTGGAAATTAAAACATTGGATTGATTGTTTTCCTTTTCCTTTCCATCTTCCCCATTTTAAAATTCTTGAAAACAAGGCCAAAATTTGTTGAAGTCCCATTCAACGTCCATATCCTCAGAATCACTTGATTCTGATTCTTCTTGATTATGGGTTTATATTTTATCATGGATTTAAATTCCATATCCTCTCTTACCTCCTTATTGAATACTAGTAATTTTATAATTTTATATGACATGAGAATATTATGAAATCCATCCAGTGATAGATATCGTTCTTTAAGAGATGAATCCTTTAGATTAAATCTATCTGGAAAATTTCTCACCAGCTTCTTCATAATGGTCGAGTCATACAACTTCTCACCAAAACATATGATGCTACTAAATATCTCATTTACTTTGAAAAATTATTCATTAACACTTTCTCACCAGCTTGTGGTTTGATAATTCAATAAGCAGTATCACTTAGATGTGTGAAAGTGGTGCACATAAATTCTTCTATATTATTTTATGAAAGAATAATATTTGAACAACTGAATTCATTACTTATTGAATTCTCAAACCACAAGCATGTATGATACAATGCAGGGTATTATCAAAGAAAAAACCCAAGAACATGTATTTTATTTCTTTGTAATATTATGTGATATTTATAAATATTCCTTTTATTCTCAATATCTCAAGGTTTGTTTACTTTGTTCATTAGGAACACACTATATTCTTCAAGCACACCATTTAACTGCATGTTAATCCTCATGCATTCATGTTATCACATTCATGTGCATTCATGTTAATCATTTACATATACCTAAATTGGAATTGGATTCTTCAGCTTCATGAATGCTACTCCAGGTAAGTGTAATATTACGATCTTCTTTATTTAATTCAAACTCTCTGTGTGAAATTATTTATTTTTGTACGCAATAGTTAATTATGAAATTACTTATTCAAGAAAACCAAGTGTGTTGGATTTATGCACTATCTTTTTGTAACCCATACAAGTTATAAATGCAAATTATCACTTGTATCAAGAGTTTAGGCATACCCAAAGGGATTTACAGAAAAAATTCTTTGAAAATATCTTCAAGAGTGATAACCAAAAGATAAAGGACTGTGGGATTATATTATCCTTTTCACAAGATAAAATCATTATATAAATACTTGAAAAATAGTGTTCATGGATGCTAGATTTTTCTATGGAAAAATAAGAGCTATTTAGTTTAGGTAGAACCTCACCTTGGAGTCATGATATAGTATTTATAGGAAAAACATATTTTCCTAGAACCAACTCTACTCTGGTTTTTATGCCGTGTCAAATAAATGAGTTTTAAACCATGTCATGGTATTTGAATATACCAAAGATATTGGAATTCCATAAAATACTTACACCACATTTCAATTCACATCATCTTATGCAATTTCATGATATACTCTTATCAAGTGCATGTGATGAGAACCGTGAGGTTTTATTTTATAAGATCGAACTCAACCATGTATTTTAATGGCTATTTATAATTATGTTTTCATTTGGATGAAGCCATGTCTTTGATTTATTTTCATGAATTAAAGATAGATATTGCATGCATGGAGGTTTGACACCTCATCATTTCATAAAATCAATCATAGAACACCCATGGAGACTACAAGGATAGTCATTAGATGTTTGTAATAGACTCTGGTGTCTAGAACACTCAGATGAGGCTTTGAGTGTCACTGGAGGAATAAGATGCTCTGTGGCAGCATTGAACGACTCACACACATCATATTAGGTGACTGTATAAATGTATTTATATTTTAAATAGAGGAATAGTTGTGTGAATTTCTTGTACCACATTGTTCATCACTTCAGATGGGTTCTTCCTTATTAATCAATGCACGACTTCACCACTTTGATTTTGCAGTAGGGGATTGACAGTCACAACATGCACACACCCGCCTCATGGGCCGCACTGACCTACACTGGCCCCCTAGAACCACTGGTCTATGTGCTCTCACCTGGGCACACTCCTGCAAGCCCAATATAGACCACTCTCCCTTTTTCCTTCATGTGGGTCCTTTTGGGTTATCTCTTCCATGTGTTAGAGGAATCCTTCCTTATATGGGATTGATATGGCCCCTTGGAATTTTGTGGTTGGCCCCTATTTTTTATATAAGACCTTTAATAAAATATTTAGAAAAATTCTAAGTATAGAATATAAATGAAATCATTCCTCAAATATTATTCCACATATTTCCATGCTAATTCTCAAATATGATTCCATATATCATATTACACAAATATTATTCATGCAATCTCCTTTTAATACTCATAATAAAATATATTTGAACATATTTTTTCACGAAATTCTTCACATCATCATATTTTCATGGTCTCATTTTTAATAAATAATCATGCTAATTAAATAATATTTTTCATGGCCTTTATTAACTTACCTTATTATTTATGATGTAAAAGATATTTCCTCACTGACACAAGTCTTGTAACTTCATATGAGTTCATTAATCATCACATTTATATAAAGAATATTAATTTTCCACTCTTCTTAACTTTAACTCTTCTTAACAACCCTAAAAACTATGGAACCTTATTTAAAACAAATGAAATCCAAGTCCATTAGTCTCAATAGTAGGGACTTATGAGGTTCTATCCCAATGTGGACTCCTAAAACTTTCCGTGTTCTGGTCAATTTACAAGACCCAAAGTAATCAATAAAATAATAAAGTGATTACAACATGAATAGTGTAGTGTTTGTAACATCCCAGTTCCGGAAGCCACCCAGAGGCGCCCCTTACCCAGTTGGTCACATGGCCCCAAGCGCATTTCCCCGAACGCTAGAGGATGCTAACTAGCTACGAGGGCCTTGTGTGTGATAGTGGGGAAACTATGCCCTTATTGGTAGAGTACACAGTGGAAGTAAACAAATACATAAAAGAGAAGAAGCTGTAATAATGGAATACAACAATAACAATAGAAGACTGAAAGAATAAACTGGAGAACACATATATAAAATGATTCATGATGCATATGTCTAGAAAAACATCCAAACAAGTCACAATGATGAAATACAATAGTGCTAAACCAAAGTTCAAAAGAAATCTTATAAACTCATCAGTATTGAAAGACATAGCTTGGTCCAATGCTCTACAACTCCATAAAAACTGATGTACCTGAAGTAGAAGGGTGCTTTCCCTTATCTATACCTGCAGCAACATAATCTTTTTGGGCCCAAAAACATGACCCAAACAGGGTGTGAGATTAATATTATTAGGCAACCACTGAATATCTATTCCTAATAGTCAGTGAGTATATGGCAGGTAAAAGTATAGAAAGCAGTAAACAGGAAAGCACTAACCAGTAAACAATCCACAGTTTAAAGCATTGAAAACACAACACAACATACAATAGAAAAACAGATAACACAACAGATAACCCTCTGGGAAGTACCCACAACCTATCCCCTTTGGTCCTACCTAGCAACACAAGAAAGCAGCTAAACACAAGGTAACCCTCTGGGAAGTACTCACAGCTTATCCCCTCTGGTCCTACCTATCAAGTACAAGCAACCCTCTGGGCAGTACACTCAGTCTAACCCCTCTGGTTTAGCTTAATCATAGACTCTCCAAGGAAGAACTCACTGTCAATCCCCCCTATAGTCTAGTAATGATAATAAATGCGCTCTGGGGAAGCACTCAACGTCTCATTCCCCCTATGGCCCACATCAATGAACTACATACACTCTGGGGACGCACTCAACATCAATTCCCCCTATGGTCTCTCAACGTAAATTATAAAGATACTCTGGAGAAGCCCTCAACATCCATTCTCCCTATGGTCTATACACCAGGTTCTCACGACCCTGTGTAAGTCAAGAAAGTGTAGTAGTGCACATAGACCAAGGTAAACCTCATGAACTACTTGGATAGCATTCTACAACACAACATCATAATAGAAAAACAGTCACACCATCCTATAATACTAGGCGTGGGAAAGTAAATAGCAGCCTATAGGCAAACAATACCCAAAGGTCAAAACAGGGAAAACATGCATGGTAAATACATCCAAAGCACAAAAATCCACCCTATTTATAATCAATAATCATCTACTCAGGCATACCAGCATATCAGAGAAACAATAGGGCTAAAATGATAAATACGCAATACCCCGTTCATGGGTATTGGGAAAATTCGCATATATAACTCAAAGAATTCCTACAGAAAGGCACAAACCACCTAAATCAGGGTAAGAAGATCGCTATATGAAATCCTCGAAGCTTCAATCTCCATAGAACACTGTAGATCTAAGAAAACATCTAAAATTTTCAACCCATGATAACTTGGAAAAGAAGATAAATCATGAAACGAGGTTCCAGCAGAAGAGAGGAATCACCGATGCGATTCCAATGCAACCGACGGTGTTCGAATCAGAGGACAGATGGAGGCTCAGGGGCACGTCGAAGATCCATGGCTGCTCGGCGCTCTATGATGAACGGAACCTAAAATAAGTGAGTTCTAGTGATTAGATACTTCCCTGGTGTGTTTAATGAAAAAAAATAAAGTTCATGGCATGTACTTTTGAAGTACATGGAATATACTCGCCTTTTCTATACTCCTATTTAAGCGGCCTCCAAGTCATCACACATGGCCGTGTGCAAGGACGCTACACGGCCAACACATGGCTACTCATGGTAACTGAGTACACAATGTGTACTCATAAAGTACACGACGTGTACTTCAAAAATTTACAGAAACTCCTCTTTTCTCAAAAACTCTTGGAAAAAGGAAAACATACCTGAAACTAAGATCCGGGTTTTTATAGTGTTCATCCCCGAATCCTTAAAACCTATCTTCAAAATATTATATAAAAAGATGTAAGATAAGGGAAAAATTCATCCTCAAGTCTTGTGAAAACAAATGTATCCCTAAAGTTATCCAAACTATCAAGTAGAATGAAAATGTTATTGATACTGGAAGTACTAGTATCTAATTATTTTCCCCAAACACCTTAAATTAGATATAATTTCTACTATAGATTTCACAATATTACCATGAAAAGATCTTATTCACTAATGAATTTGTCTTTAACTTCCAGGATGTAATCATAAAAACTTCTTCTAAGTTTTCTGTGTTTTTAAAATCAACCCCACTTTGATATTAAATCATAGTGGCACTTCAATCTCTAAGAGTCTTGACACATTAATCATAAAAAACAATAGTATCTTTGACTCTTCTCAGTTATTTTCTTTGATATGTGGATAACATCGTGTTTTTCCATATTTATCCTTTTATTAGATTCTATGATATCAAAATATCATTCTAAGATTCACTACAATTTATTATTTTTTTATTCAATGTACATGATCAATCCTTTCTAGAATATCTTCATATTAATCTTCAATATAGAGATATGTTTTCTCAAGAGAAAATAGTATCAGGGTCTATAAACAACTCTGCATTCTAAATTATTCATGTTCTCTTTTATATTCACATTATCAAATTCAAAATATTTTTATTTTCAAATATTTAAATCCCTCTTGATTTATGATTGTGTTATCTTTTCATTCAAACTACTAGATAATTTTATTTTTAATTCCCATAAAATTCCAATCAAATATATCACTAATTAAAATGATAAAAGACCTAGGATATTTCCATATTTAAAATATTATAAAAATATATAGGTATTTAAATTACTTCCACACTAGAATGCATGAATATATTTATGGCTTGGCGTACTCCCCATGAAATGTCTACAAATAACTTCCTTGAATCATCTTTTTATTTATTTTTATCTCATATATTTTATTGAATCACAAACCCCTTCATTGTGATTTTTATTACCATAAAAAAACAACATCAACATAGATTGATCCAATCTCCAAAAATTATCACATTTTTCTAATTTTTGGTTCACATTTAATAAGTTTTAATTGTTACATATCATAGTGTGAGATTAAAATATCTTATGCATTTGATAAATTCTTTCACATGAATTGAACACCATTTGATTAACAATAATTTATCTTATAATATAACACACTTTCATTTTACCCCTTTCTAAATTATTTATACATAATATGCTATTCTTCTTATGTATCTCAACGTAATACTTTCACTTTATATAATTTCTATAGATAAGTGACCGATACAAAAAATAATTATTCCTCTTACTTATACTATAAAAACATTTTCTTTATTATAGTACCCACACATCTATAAATTTATGGATATCTAATGACTCTTACACTAAGATAAAAAATTCTTATGTTTAAAAAAAAGTCTTATGAACATCTCAAAATTATTATGAAATCATAAAAAGTCTTAAAAAACATTATATGTATTATGAAATCTTCAAAAAGTATTATGAACACTCTTTAATACTTACAAAATAACCATAAGTGTTTTATTCTACCAAATAAATCTTATGGGACCATGGTTTTTCTGATATATAGCTCCCTAATGACTCTTATATTTAGTTGGACAAGTCTTACATTTTTTAAAGGGCCTATTTCCCTTATCAATTTTCAACTTATTGATGAACCTTATAGAAATTCAAATGAAACTTATGGTTTTTAAGATCACCCTTATAGAATTGAGGGTCTCATTCCTTTTCCAATTGGTTATCTCTACATAAGGGTAATTGAACTTTATGAAGTCTTAGATAAACCTTAGAAAAATCCAATTACCCTTATTAAATCATCCAATAACCCTTATAAAATAAATTTTCTTTGGGATTTCACTATTTTTAATGTCTGGATATTGAGAGTTACCCTTTCACACCTCAAGGTATGTTATCAGGGACATTCCATGCATTTTCCATGTACCCAATTCTAAGAAAAATACAAGTACCATACATATGAATAAAAAATTAATACAAACTACTCAAAACCTTTTTAAATTAATTTAGGGAATCTTTAATCATTCCAAAACATTATCCAAAGGTATTGTTCACCTATCATGATGATATTATTTCACAATAATTCTTAGATAACTTATCCAAATTTAAGAAAACCTTTTCACCCATTTAATCACAATCCTTAAAGATATTTTTTATAGACCAATCATTAATTTAACTTGAAACATGTTTTTGAAAATTATTATTTCATCTAGTAACACTTAGTATTAATTCATTACAAACCAACTTTACAATCATCATATTTATTGGGTGGTTCGTTGAATATGTTTGTCCAAGAGCATCAAACAATGACATCCAAACTCCTTTTCTAATATCTTAATTAATTATAAATATTACTTCAATGGCATACATATTTATCATATCTTCACATATCACTCTATACCAATTGATATATTCTCTCCATTATTGAAACCATACTTATTGAAAATAAATTAAATTAAAAATTCTCTAATTTTCTCTTCAATCTCCCCTTTGGATTTGTTTTTAATAACATTAAATAACTATATGTCAATATGATCCAATGAGTTATTCTCTTCTCCCCCTTATTGTTAATATATGAAAAGGTGATAATATAAAATATGATCTTCTCATACCAACGTTCAAGAATAACTTAAAATATAACATTCTCACCTTTCATTTATAATTATAGCATGATACAACACTTTGATAGAATTTCAGAACCACACTTCACTTAGAAATGATCCATCAATTAATAAACTCTAAGTTTACATGAGTAGTGATTGGTGTATAAATTAAGTGTGGTTAATATTGACATCAAATCCGCTCCTAAATAATCAACTCTGTGATACCAAATTTTATTTAATTCTTATGGGATGTAAAAATAGATTTTTTAAGAAGTTTTCATCCTACACTCAACTTTATAAAACACATAAAAAATGTTCAAGTACTGGGAAAATTAATTCTATTTCTAGCTCAATACAATTTACAATTTTTATAGACAAATGTGACATAATTGAAATGGGGATGGGAAAAATTATTTTGATACCCTGTCTTATATTTTTCAACAACTATCCGTAATTTTTATATTTTCATGAAAGAGTACCATTTGGAAGCTTCTTTACTTTCTACCCCCTTAAGGGATGGCTTTAACATCTCTTTATCAAGGTTGATTATTTTCAAAGATAATATCCATAAATTATTTAATTATCTATTAAGAACTCTATGATGGATACATATTCAATATTTATAACAACTACAACACTCATCCAACTCCTCCTTAATTTATATCCTTCGATTACATACACATTAGTATAAATAAATAGATTAGGGAATAAATATGGTTTCTCAACACCTTATTAATGGGGAAATAGGGACAGGGTTTGATTCTCAACCAAGAAACCCTTTCCATACAACTCTAGTTTATTAATAACTCTGCATTCATAAACCTAATTAGGGTTTCCTAGATTTGTTATTCATATGAAGCATGAAATTATTGTTATCTTTAGATTTCTCTTATTGTGGAAATACATTTTTCATAGTAGCTAGTAATGTGCATACATTATTTTTTACAATGTTGGAACTAGAAAAAATTTCCAAAGAATTCACCAAATGATGCCAATGTTGACCCAGGAGTGTATCCCATTTCAAAGGCTTCTATTTAATTGGTCATGGATCCCAAATGGGGTTACACATTATAAGTTATTTCCATTCGAAGTTGGGCTGGAAAAATGGTTCGTGGATCCCATTCACAAAGATCCAATTCACAGAGCTCCCTCTGTGGATGTGATGAATGTTGATAGATAGCTCCATGAGTCTAATTCCATCTATGAAAACATGAATAAAGGTTATGGTACTCCCACAAGTTTTATTCCCTCTATGACTGCACATGCGTCTTTAATGGATAGCTCCTCGAGTTCAACGGAGCCACATCCCTTAATGGTGCCCTTTTTACTTCTTGGTGCACATCCTAGAATTAGGAGACCCCCTTACCTATGAATACTTGGATCATGCATTAATTTGAGTGGATATGACTCATATTTTTGGCCTTAAGATCTCAATTCATGGAGCTTATGTGCTCCGCAAATACCCCCTTCCGCAAATCACCCAGGATTCGTGAAGCCTCCTACCTTATGTTCTTGAGAGCCTCCACCCCAAGTGGAGATGAACTTTAGGAAGGCCTATTACATTTATGAAGTAAGAAGGACCTATGATGTACTTAACACTTCATGAAGAATTTAACCTTCATGAAGCACTCCCCTTGGGAATTAAGGCATCCTTCGTGAGACCCTAATCTCATCAAACCTCCTTTGTTAAGCCCTATCATTCACGAGGCTTATGCATTTGCACCGCTGGTCCATACCATGAGGGATATGACACCACAACCCACTCTATATTAGTGTCAGGATATGGTCTTAGATCTTCAGTCTGGTCCCTTCACTACCATCACTGACCCCCATGAAAAATCAAGAGTCGCACCATGGACTTTTTGGGTCGGGTCACCGACATTTTGGCTTGCACCCTTGTACATCCCCAACATCCACCCTTGTAATACCATGATTTGAGATACTCCTCCACACTCTTAGAAATAACTTGGTTCAACCTAATCCTCTTGGTCCCTTTCCCATGCCATGAGTTGATAATCTCATCTTGGATTCCCGAGTGCCTTGAGTTGAACCATTCTCAAGAATCTCCTGAAACCTCATCACCTAGATCCAATGCCGGGTTGAACCAGAAAGGGTTGCTCTTGCGTAAGTCCCACACCTACCATTATTAGGAATATTATGCCTAATATTCCTCACTAACTGACTATAAAATATAGTATAAACTATAAGAAAAACATGGGATTCCACTTATTCCAAACAAGAGATGCCATATGTTCCAAGCATAAGATTTCAACTGTCCCCACTGCATGACTTTAAACTATAACATACCCTATCATTCAATAATAAGATGCATCCTATGAAAAATGTGACATTCCTTATGTTCCAAGTGCAATATTCCTCATACTGTGATCATGATATGATCTCAATACAACAACCTTCAGCCTCCTCGTCAGGTGTAAGCCCCAATCATATACCTCAACCCACCATCAAGTTGGGATGCCCTCATGACCTGGCATGAGGAATCCTGAATGGGAAGATTCCATGTGTAAGATGCATGCACCTCATCCATTCAAATGAAGTTAAATGAATTCTTACCTCATGTAATGCACATGGTATAACCTCATGTCCAGACATGAGGAAGAAATTATGGGAAACTTCCACTTATAAGTCCCATTCACCATTGCCACTCCGCAGTGACACCCGGGCAGCTTCCACGTGTAAGCCCCATCCACTATTTCTCCTTCATAGTATCACCTAGTCTTTCCCTTGAGACACTATATCTTGGGTGGTTTATACCCCATCAGAAGGTTTCATCTCCTTCAGGTCCATCTAGGAAGCTTCAATGCGTAACCCCCACACCATATGCTTGGGCCACCTCTTTAGGTGTAAGACCCAATATCCCTATCAAAATAAATGGAATTTGAATCTCAACCAATTGAGATATGTAGGAAACCTCCCCGAGGTTCAATCTTAACACTGTCATATTCACTTTGGTTCACTCTAATCCATACCATATAATGTTAAACTGTATGGGATACCAAACTACATATACTTTGATCCCTATATCCTAAACAAGGTACGTAGGAAGTCACCTTGTGGTTCATTCCCAAAAACCTCAACAATGCATCCATTAAATCCATTTCTCCCAATTCATTCACATATATCTTGATTCTTACCCAGGCCTCCATATCCCGATCGGATCTTTCCATTCATGAGGGTAGCCCTTATGCGTAATCCTCGATCACATACTTCATCACATCACCATTTTCTTGGTGATATCATGTCATCCATATGGTCCATCTTAGTGCATAAGCCCCATCCACACCATCACTACTCCTAGAAGCACCCAAAAAGTCTCAATGCGTAAGCCTCATACCACATAATTCAACCAAGAGAAATCCTCTTGCGATGGAAAACCTCAACGCGTAATCCCCACTCCATCCAACTAACAATGTGGGTTTTGATCCCTCTCTTCTAAACATGGTACGTAGGAAGCCTCCATGAGGTTCAATCCCAGCCAATGGTAAACCTTTGTGTCCCCTTATTGGGGTAAACCTCCTCGATCCACCCTCAGTGGTGTCCGGATTAGCCTTCATTGTGTGAAACCATCCCATTATAGGACACACCATTCATGGGTCTGTCCTCATAGGGTGTTCCAATCCATCTGTTCTGTAAACCTTCTAGGTGCCCCCTCCTAGGGATGCACATATTTTATTAACCTTCACAAAATGTTCTGATCAGACCGTTCCATCTCTGCAAGATGTTAAACTCACAACCCTCCTTCTCCACTAGACATTAAACTTGTGGTATACCCTATGTTAACCATGGGATGCTTATGGAAAACCTCAGAAGACATGCCTCTGGAATAATATACCCTGCGATCCACATGGGATGCCTAGAGTTTCCTTTCCCTCTTATGAGGAAGAATACAAGTGACCAATGTTCCTGCATCCAGACATGTCACTGATGCCCAACATGACTACTCCCCTGACCGAAGGCTGTTTCCCTATCAATACCTCTTGGAATGTCTAGAAAAAATCAGAATAATTAACCAACGACCACAAAGAGATGATACTGATAATGAGTTTCATGAATAAAATATTAATCTATAAGGGAGACCCAGAATAGGTGATGAATTCCATGGAGGAATCCACAGAATGAAGGACCAACATCACATAATCCTATTTCGATCAAATAGAAGAAATCACTAATAAAGTGATGAATCCCACCCACCTTTGGAAAGTGGGAATACAGGGTATAATGCATTTTTTGTGAATGGCCACATGTGTAGGAAGTATGCCCTATCAGAAAGCATAAGAAGCAGAAATGGGGAACCCAGCATGAAAATTTTGTCCTTCAACCATGTGGATTTACCATGTATGTCATCAGATCAAGGATTCTACTTAGGTGCTATAGATGTTAGGCCACCAAAATAAATGATTGAGGAATCACCCTTTGGAATTCCTTATCTTTCATTCATGGTAGGATGAGTAACATCAAATGCATGAATACTAGGGGTCATCAGCTCCCCAGCGACAACGCAGCCCTCTTGGGCCACATAGGGGGAATCCTCCACTCAACTCCATCCCCTCCTTGTTGGAACCGCCGCCCTCATGAGCCACACAGGGGGAAACTGCCCTAACTCTATTGGCTCCTTGCCAATAATGCCACCCTTAGGGGCCGCAAAGGGGGTATCCTCCCCTAACTCCATCGGCTTCTCTCTGACACCACCTCCCTCATGGGCTATGTAGGGGGAATCCTTCAACTTACTCCATCATCTCCTCACCAACACTGCCACCCTCATGTGCTATGTAGGGGGAATCCTCCCACCAAATCCATCATCTCCTCACCGACACCACCACCCTCCTGGGCTGCACAGGGGGCAACAACCCCCAACTCCATCGGCTCCTCACCAACACCGCTACCCTCATGGGCCACGCAGGGGGCATCCCCACTGACTCCATTAGCTCCTCACTGAGACCGCCACCTTTATGGGCCATGTAGGGGACATCCTACCCATGACTCCATATCCTCATCTCTGACACCACCACCCTCATGGGCCACACAGGGAGATACCACCCCAGACTCAATTGGATCCTCACCAACACCACCACCATCACGGCCTGCATAGGGGGAATCCTCCCCTGACTCCATCAGTTCGTCACCGAAACCTATGCCTCCCCCTGATTCCATCAGCTCCTCATCGACACCACCACCATCATGGGATGCACAGGGGGAATCCTACCCCCAACCCCATCAGATCCTCGTCGAGACTCTCACCCTCATGGGTATCACATGGGAGACTTCCCCCAACCCATTAGTACCTCGCAGAAACCACCACCCTCATGGGCCGTGTAGGGGGAACCCTCCCCTGGACTTCATCGTCTCCTCACTAACACTGCATCCCTCAAGGGCCACATTGGGGGCATCCTCCCCTGGCTCCATCGGCTCCTCACCAAAGCTTCCGACCTCATCAGACACACAGAGGGTATCCTACCCCTGACTCCATCAGCTCCTCACCGAAAATACCACCCTCATGGGATGCATAGGGGGTATCATCCCCCCTGACTCCATCGAATCCTTGCCGACACTGCTGCCATCATGGGTTGTGCAGGGGGAATCCTCACCCCCAACTCCACCAGCTCCTCACCGACCCCACCACCCTCATAGGCCATGCAGGGGAAACCACCCTCAACTATATCAGCTCACCACCGACACCTCTCCCCTAATGGGCCACGAAGGGGGAAACCGCCCCAAACTCCATCGACTCCTTACCGACACCGCTTCCCTGATGAACCACATAGGGGGAATCATCCCCAGACTCTATCGAATCTTTAGTGAGATCGCCACCTTCAGGGGATATGCATGGGTAATCCTCCCGCTGATTCTATCAGCACCTTGCTAACACCACTACCCTCATGGGTTGTGTAACGACCCATAATTCTATCAATAAACATTTACCTTCTCATAATTGTTTGATATTTTATTAATCACATTGAATCACTTATAGAAAAAAATACAAACTTTATAAATGAATAACGAATGAAATGAGAGATATTTCTAGATTTTAAGGAACCTATACTGATGAAATATTAACTCAAACTTAAAAATAATAATATGACCCTTATGAATAGTAAACTGAACAAATGAATAGTTTCATCACCCATGAAATTATAAATAAAATTGATACATACCATAAAAGAAAGTATGATATAATTATATCATTTTATAAGTAAATGAATATTTTAGAAATTATTAATTAAGTGTTGTTATTTTTGTGGGTAATAAATATTTAATTACAATTTTATATTTAATAAAATGATTTAAAAGAAAATTAATTTTCTTAAAATTTATTCATAAATCAATATTTTTTTGACTTATGATTTTAGGATAATTTAATGGTACCTTAGTTAATTTTTCAAAGTGTTATAAATTCAGTTATAATTTTAAAAACTGCATTTTTAGAGTAAATGATGACTTAAATTAAAAATTAAATTTCTAATATTTGGGAAATTATTTTCAAAAAAAATATCTCATTTTTGAATTATAAAAATCAAAAAATGGTTAGGGTGAATTTTTGGTATTTTTATAAAATACTAGAATTTTTGGTGAATAATAAAATATGATAATTTACAATAAATTCTAAATACATGATTTGTTGAATCATAGTTGATATGTGGTTGATGTAAGCCCATAATCTAGATCTATACTTAATTATTTTAATATAGTTGATGATAATGCTCAAAATATTCATAGTCTTGAGACAAAATAATAAACAAATGAATAAAATATTCAAAAAAACCCTCTCTCCTTCACTATAAATTAAACCCTGACCACCTATTCTCCTTACACCTTCCAAGATTTGAGGAATATCAAACATCATATAAATAATCTTCCCAAGACCCTATGCCACATATTAGAGCTATTTTTATTAAAAAAAAATACCAACACCAATCCTTTTAAGGAGGTTCTTAAGGATGAGTAATGAGGAGGTAAAATCCTCTTCCTTTTTCTTTTAATTTCCTTTCAAGTTATTTTCTTTTATTATTATATATTCACCTCCCCTCATCCAAATATCAAGATTACTTTATTACCTTACATATAATGGATTTTTATTCTTCTAATGGATTAATCCATCATAAATCCCCTTCTCCTATCCCTTTTATTCTACAAATGGTAACATTGTACATGAGGTGTTATTTCATCGCCTTCAAGGACGACAAGTTTTCATTTTCTTTCACCATATTCAAGGATGATCATGAAACTATTTTAATGGTAAAAAAAGATTTGAAAATTTATATTAAAACCCTTTTATGTTCTGGATGTAACATATTTACATAATACTAAATGATATAGTAAAATGAGTTCGTTATGTTCCTAAACTATCGTAATAATCTAAATGATTATCGCTAGTGCTTTATATAATGATTAATCTTAATACTATATAAAATAATGATATATATTACCATTTAAAATTATGGATGTTCATTAATAACATATAATTCCAATTTTTTAGAATCATACCAATTTTACATGGACTCCATTTCTTATAAATAAGAGAATTGATCATGAAAACCAAGAAAACGAATGCTTTGGAATGATGAAATTAAATGCTATAACTCCTAAAAAAGGACATAAATGAAATTAATAAAACTATAATGAAACTAATATATGTAGAAAATATTCTTAACTAATAAATTAATTGATTTAATGTTATTATTGAGGATATTAATGTCAAGTTCAAAACACATTCGGGCATAAAGTAAGGGTTTTTTCTTCCCGAACCTCCATTTTCATTCGGGTTGTGATTTTTTCCTATAAAAATAAATTTAATTATTAATTTATTTTATATAATTATTATAAATTTTGTTTATATGATCCAAACTTACATATTCTGATCATTTAATCTTTTTTGGGGAAAATACATATTTTACAAGGCCCCCTTCTCAATTCTTCCCGATACGCAAGACCAATTAATTGGAACGTCTCGATTTTTTACCCATTTTATCGTACCACCCATAATATATTTTAAGACACTATTATTTTTATAAAATCATTAATTTTTTCATGAAAAAATATATTTTTTCATTAGTGGTTTTATACAAACAATTATGAAAAATAAAAACAATTTTTCCAAAAGAACTCTTTTTGCAAAGTAAAAAGGGGTATTTCTCCCAAGAATTACTTAATGATTTTAGTAGAGTATTTTCATCCTTTTGAACACATATATTGAATTTTATGATTTATTGGGATTTAAATATTAGGATTATCATCTATTATATTTTATTAAATAGTTTACGATCAGTTTGACTGTGGATGTGCTCTCTTGATACCATTCACCATACCACTCATAATGGTTAGTGATTATGTTTATAGGTTGGGAAAAGTTATTTAATTTTCATATGTATATGATGTTTATTTATAACCCAATTAAAATTAGGAATTAATTGAACTTATAAAGTTATGTGTGGGTACTACAATATCCCTGTGATGCATTGATACGTCTAATGAGACAAAACAAAAATGGGTTTTTGCCAAGGTCCTACCCTAGTATTTTGAGACGTCTTGGCCAAGGCCTTGATGATATGTTTTAGATGTATAGAATTATTAATTCCCTCATTATGATATTTGTAATTGATAAACCATATGATATTTGACTAATATAATATCCAAGATTAAGGTTCATTATCTTACGATTAGTTATATGGATTTATTTAATCTGGTTTCATTCCTGCCATATTATGATCGAGTTCATTTTTAATGGAAGGATTTTTTAGTTATTCACCAAGACTAATGTTTATGTTTTTGATAACTTCCACTACATTACTTACCCTTAATGATCATCTAATATCACCCATTTCTTATGTTTTATTTTCCACCAAGATGAAAAGATGAATATTATTTTGGATGACTTGTAGGGATAATATTGGAGTTATGGATGTTTCTAATGAATTTAAATATTGTATTTTTTGCTTTCAAGTTGTAAAGTAAATCTTATGTTTTTATATAGTTTTACAAAACAACTAAAATATTCGGTACTTTGGGATGCAACATCCTTGTAATCATACTAATGTAATAAGATAAGGCACCGACTTTGGACTACTGGGGTTGGGGTCTTTATAGTTGGTATCAGAGGAAGTTTAGTAGAATCCTTAGAAACTGGATTTAGAAAACATAGATTAGGAAAAATAACCCTAAGATAGACTTTAAGGATAAGAATATAAATACATCCTAGAATTTTGGTATGATAGATATTATGTGGATCTTCCTACCAATACAACCCTATCTAGACACTACAAGTGGACATGGTTCTGGTATAGATATACATTGGTGTAAAAACTCCAAAAAGGTGTTCTGGGCCTAACTCGGGGTAACATGGAACATGATAACGAGCCATATTGGGTACCTATTTTGACACTCTCAGGGGATATGCTAAGGATAACTCACATTTTATTTATAAAGCATTATGAAGGATTTAAAAGTAAATATGACCCAAAAGAAATGATGTTTATGAGAATAACTATGCATGTAATTTCAATTTTTGTTATGTATTTTTATAGTATTGATATTATACATTGTGATTCATATCCTAATATACAACACACCATTATTTAGAAATGGATCCTAGTGGAAGGAATGGAAACCATATCATCACATGTATCCTATGTAGGGATTGACCTCATATGCAAGATAATGATGTTGGTATTGGAGTTGTGATTGGTGTTGAGAAACTTATAACTATACTGGGACAACTGACTCAGGTTATGTATAATAACCTTAGACGTATGGATAATCCTGATCCACAACATGGTAGAGAAATGTTAGATCGCTTTATGTGGAAACGACCTCCATCATTTAATGGGACTACAAACCCATTTATAGCAGAGCATTGGATAAGTTCCATAGAGAAGATATTTCTTAGTTTGGGATGTAATGAAAGGGAGAAGGTAATCATGGTATTTTATCATCTCTCAGGAGATGCATATTAATGGTGGTCGTTAATTCAAAACATGAAGGATGAGGAAGAAATAGAAGAAATGGAATGGAAGGATTTAAAGGAAATATTCTTAGAAAAATATTTTCCTCATGAAAAATGAGAAGATATGGAGAGACAATTCTTGAGTATGAAATAAAAATATGATGAAAATTTTGTGAAGTATGAATCCAATTTTACAAGGTTATAAATGCATGCCACATACTACATACATAATCTAAGGAGAAATATTGATTAATTATTTTATGGTTTAAAACCATTCTTCCAAAGGGTACTAGTTTCCCAAACTTTCTCATCATATGAAGATATAGTCTCATGTGCTATCAAGATAGAGAAATAATTCTATAAGTCTTATGACTTTATGGGAAATCAAGAGAAGAAGATGGTGGTGTATGAAATAATGGAATATGGGAAGAATAAAAAATGGATTTTTCCAAAATGTGATACTTGTGGAAGGAAACACCCCAAAGCCTACTTAAAAGGAAAAGGAATTTTGTTACAAGTGTGGAGAAAAAGGACACCAAACCCGTGATTTCAAGGGAAAGAAAGAAGATACCAATGTTAAATGCTATAATTGTAAATATATGAGACATTATGAAATTGATTTTCCTATGATTCAAGGTAAATTTCCCTAGAAAAGGAAAAGGGATCAAGGATAAGATTATGTGATCACAACTGATGAGGTTGAAGTTCCTAATGATGCGGCGGTAGATAATTTAATCATTTCCTCAAACTTAGTCGATGCTTTATTTGATTCTGGATCATCGCATTCGTTTATATCTTCCCATTTTTCCCAGAAAATTAGACACTTACCATTTTATTTAATAATGTATTTTTCTATAATAACACTGAATGTAAGTATCATTTCTATAAGTATGTGTTGATAAATACCCTTTATGACACATAAATGTGCTTTATTCATTAAGCTTATCATCATACCTATGATTTACTTTGATATAATCCTTGGTATGGATTGGATTTCAAATTATGATGTGAAAATCTATTTCAAGAAGAAGAAAGTTAAAATGTTTGAGAACGATGTTGAATCCCTTATATTTAGAGAATAAACCTCATCATATAATTTAGACCCACCCCTAATAGATCTACTAAATGAAATTCTTGGGGAGGAAGGGAAAAAAGACATTTATGGGTGAGGAAATAAATATTCAAATTGAGGATGTACCTATTTTGTAAGAATATATTGATGTATTTTCATAGGATTTACCTATACATCCTATAGAGTGGTAATTTGAGTTCTCTATTGAGTTAATTCTTGGCGCAAGTCCAATAATAAAGACTCTTTATTGAATGGACACAATGGAATTATTATAGCTGAAAAAGAAATTAGAGGAATTGAGTAATAAGGGATTTTTCCACCCTAGTGTTTCTCCACGGGGATCCCCTGTTCTCTTTGTCAATAGGAAATATGAATCCATGAGGCTATGAATTGACTATAGAGAACTAAATTCTATTACAATAAATAACAAGTATTCCCTGCCTCATATTGATGATTTATTTGATCAACTTCATAGAGCTTAATATTTTTCGAAGATTGAAATTCGATCTGGATATCATCAGTTGCATGTGAGGAAGGAAGATATTCCCAAGATATAATTTCAAACTAGGTAGGTAAATTATGAGTTTACATTAATTCTATTTGGACAGACTGATGCACCCTCTTTTTTCATGGATCTAATGAATAGATTTTTTAAGGAATATCTTGATGGATTTTTGTGGTATTTATTGATGATATTTTGGTATAATCCAAGAGCTAAAAATACCATGGGAATCACTTGTAGATTGTTTTGAAGACTCTTAGAAGAAATGGATTTTATTGGAAATTTAGAAAGTGTGAATTTTGGCTTCAATCAGTTTCTTTTCTTAGAGATATTGTCTATAAGGATGGAATCTCAGTTGATCCTATGAAGACAAAGGTAGTTCATAAATGGCCTACACCAAAGTACATAATCGAGGTATATTGTTTTATTGGTTTAGTAGGTTATTATCAGCCTTTCATTCAGAACTACACTTGATTAGCTACCCCGTTAACTAAGCTTACTCATATAGGGGTTAAGTTTGTATGAAAAAAAGAACTTGAAGAATGTTTTGAAGAATTGAAGTGGAGATTAGTGAATTATATGATCTTGATTCTACTATCAATAAATGATGGTTTTTTGATTTACAGGGATGCATCAAAGAAATGACTTGGCTATGTACTTATGAAAAATGATAGATTTATCATCTATACATCAAGGCAGTTAAATACTAATGAATATAACTATCTAACTCATGATCTTGAGTTAGAAACGGTAATATTTACTCTAAAAATTTGAAAACACTATCTCTATGGAGAAATATGTGAGATATATATGGATCAAAAGTTCTTGAAATATATCTTCTCATAGAAAGAACCCAACACGAGGAAAATAATATGGCTCGTTATACTGAAGGATTATGATTTTCTATGATCTATCCAACTCATGATCTTGAGTTAGCAGCTGTGATCTTTACTCTAAAAATTTGGAGACACTATCTCTATGGAGAAAGATGTGAGATATATATAGATCAAACGAGCTTGAAATATATATTTTCATAGAAAGAACTTAACATGAGGAAAATAATATGGCTCAATCTTCTAAAGGGTTATTATTGTTCAATACACTACCACCTAGGGAAGGTGAACAAGGTAGAAGATGCATTGATAAGGAAGGATCATGGAGTTTTGAACAAAATGGGGATCGAAAAGGATCATGTGTACATGGATCTAGTAAATATGGATATAGAAATTATCAAGGAAGGTGAAACATCACTACTTTTTCAATTGGTTTCCCAACCATCTTTATAGGGAAGGAATCAAATTTTTCATCCATATGACAAGAATCTTAAAAAGAAAGTTAAAGCTCTAAATGATGGGAAGTTGGCAGACTTCGTGCATGAAGATGAAATTATGAAATCTGGGAGGATGCTATGTGCTCCCTCTATACCCAAGCTAAAAAGAGAGTCATTGGATGATGATCATAGGTCAAATTTCTCTATACACCATTATAGCACTAAAATGTATAGATATTTGAAGGAACATTTATAGTGGAATAATATGAAGTGTGATATTGTTTATTTTGTACCAAGATGTTTATTCTGTCAATAGGTGAAGGCTGAAAGACAACATCCTAGGGGAGTCATGCAACCTCTTCCTATTCCTAAATTGAAATGGGATGACATTACTTTGTATTTTGTCACTATATTACCAAAAAATACAATAAAGTATGATGAAATATGGGTAATTGTGGTTTGACTTACCAAATCTGCACATTTCCTCACTATAAGAGGGGATTTTCCACTGGAGCGCCCTACACGACTCTACATTAATGAAGTTGTAAGACTTCATGGAGAAACTCTTTAAATATTTTCTGATCATGATTCATGGTTTACATCTAAATTTTGGAAAAGTCTTCAAAAATCCCTAGATACTAAGCCTCTTTCGTGTACTCCTTATCATGATCAAATTGATGGGAAATTAGAAAGGATGATCAAAACTTTAGAATACATGTTGAGATCATACTCAATTGACTTCCAAGGTGTGTGGGGTTAATATTTAACTTTGTTAGAATTTTTCTAAAATAATATTTTCCATTCAAGTATTAAAATGGAACCATATGAATCATTGTACAAAAAGAGATTTTTTACACTAACTTGTTGAGATGAAGTTGGTGAAATGAAGCTTGTAGGCCCAGAGCTTGTGTAGGAAAAAGCACTCAAGGTAAATAATTTTCAAACCCATATAAAAAAAGCTTAAATATGGAAAAGGTTCTATGATGATAATTGAAGTAAGGATTTGGAATTTCAAGTGGGAGATCACATTTTCTTGAAAGTACCCCAAGGAAGGGTGTTATAAGATTTGAAAGGAAAGGAGAACTATACCCAGGTACATCAGTCATTTTGAAATTAAAGAGAGAATTGGTTCTATGAATTATCATTTGGAAATTCCACCTATCCTTTATGATGTACACATTTTGTTCCACCTCTCTTAGTTAAGGAAGTACATGCCAGACCCAACACATGTCCTCACTTCTCAAGGAAGAGTTTTGTAACCTGAGTTGTCTTACTGTGAAGAGCCTATCCAGATTATGGACACTAAAGAATAGTTCTTGATGAATCAGATAACTCAGATGGTAAAGTTACTTTGGAAAAATCATAAAATTGAAGAGGTTACATGGGATCCTAAGGAATATATGATGAATTACTACCCAAATCGTTTTATGAGGTGACATTTGGGAATTTTTTAGGGTGAAATTTTTGTTAGAGGGGAGAATGTAATGACCTAGAATTATATCAACGAAATTTTCTCTTCTCATAATTATTTCATATAGTATTTATCACATTAAATCACTTAGAGAACACAATAAAAACTTTATAAATAAAAAATTAATGAAATGAGAGGTATTTCTTAAAGTTAAGGAATCTATACCGATGAAATAGTAACTTGACCTTAGGAATAGTAATATAACCCTTATGAATAGTAAACCAGCCAAATGAATAGTAGCATCACCCATGAAAGTATAAATAAAATTGAGTCATATCATAAATGAATGTATGATATAATTATATCATAGTATATGTAAATTAACATTTTAAAAAACTATTACTTAAGTGTTGACATTTTTGTGAGTAATATATATTTAACTAAAATTTTATAATTCAGAAAATGTTTTAAAATAAAATTCATTTTCATAAAACTTATTCATAAGTAAATATTTATTTTCTTATGATTTTTGATGAATTTAATGAGACCTTATTTAATTTTTTAGAGTGTTATAAAATCAGTTATAATTTTAAAAACTGTATTTTTTGAGTAAATAATGATTTTAATTACAAATTAAATTTATCATATTAAGAAAATTATTTTCATAAAATGGAGTTAATTTTTTAATTCTATACGTCTAAAAAAGGTTAGGGTGATTTTTTTGTATTTTTATAAAATACTTGATTTTTTGGTGAATAGTAAAATATGATAATTTACAATAAATGCTAAATACATGATTTATTGAGAATATGTGATATATGGATGATGTAAAACCATAATTTCTAACTATTATTAATTATTTTAATATATTTTATGATAATTCTCAATCTATTCATAGTCTTGATCCAAAATAATAAAAAATTGAATGAAATATTCCAAAAAACCCCTCTCCTCCACTATAAATACCACTCATCATCACCTCTTCTCCTCACACCTTACAAGATTTTAACTTTTTAAAACATATACCCAATCATCTTACCAAGACCCTTCACCATGTCTAGGAGCTCTTGATATTAACAAAAGACCAAAACTAATCCCCCTAATGAGGTTCTCAAGGAGGAGTACTCAAGTGGTAATATCCTATTCCTTTTTCTTTTAATTTCATTTCAAGTTCTTTAATTTTATTATTCTCTTATCACCTACCCTAATAAAAATAGAATGATTACTCTAGTAAGTTACATATACTGTAATGTTATTATGCTAATGGAATAATCCATCATCAATCCCCTTATCCTCTCCAATTTTTTGTAAAAATGGAAACATTGTCCATGAGGTGTTGTTTCATCGCCTTCAAAGACAAATATTATTCATTTTCTTTCACTATATTCAAGTATGTTCATGAAACCATTTTAATGGTTGAAAGAGATTGTAAAATATATATTATAACCCTTTTTATTTTCTCAATGTACATAATACTAAATGATAAAGCAAAATGAGTTTGTTATGACCTTAAACCTCTGTAGTAATTTAAACGATTATCACTAATGTATTATACAATGATTCATCATCATACTATATAAAATAATGATATATATAAAAATTTAAACTTTTTTATGTTCATTAATTACATATAATTCCAATTCTAGAGAATTATAAACATTTTACAAGAAAACCATTACTTATAAACAAGCGAACCGATCATGAAAACCAAAAAAATGAATTCCCCAGAACGATGAAATTAAACTCTATAAATAATCAATATGGCCATAAATGAACTTAATAAAACTATAATAAATCTAATACATGTATAAAAGGTTATGATTTAATTAAATAATGGATTTAATTAGATTATCTAGGACATTAAGTTCAAGTTAAGAACAAATTCGCGTATAAGGTAAGGGTTTTCTTCCCGAACCACCAACTTGATTCGGGTTGTGATTTCTTCCTCTATAAACGAATGAAATTATTTATTTATTTTATATAATTCTTCTAAATTCTGATTATATGTTCCAAACTCATTAATTATGATCCTTTAATCTTTTTTTGTATAAAATACATGTTTTACAAGGTCCCCTTCCTAATTCTTCCTGATATATAAGCTCGATTAAATAGAACATCTCAATTTCTTACCCATTTTAAAGCAGCATACATAATATTTTTTAAGAAAAAATTATTTTTATAAAATAATTAATTTTTCCCTGAAAATATGTATTTTTTCATTGCTGGTTTTATAAAATCAATTATGACAAATAAAAATTATTTTTCCAAAATAACTCTTCTTTATAAAGTAAAAAGGGGTATTTCTCTCAAGAATTACTCTATGATTTTACTATATTATTTAGATATTTTTGATCACATATATTTAATTTTATTCTTTATTGAGATTTAACTCTTATTGTTATCATCTAACATATTTTATTTTATGGGTTTTTATCAGTTTGACTATGGATTTTCTATCATGATACCATTCCCCATACTACTCAGAATGGTTAGTGATTATATTTTTAGATTAGAGAAAGTTATTTAAATTGAATATGTATATGATTTTTATGTCTAACCCCATTCATATGAGGAATTAATTGTACTTATAAAGTGATAGGTGGTCCCTCTATATCCCCTTGATGCATCAGTATGTCTCATGAGACAAAACAGAATTGGGTTTTGGTCGAGTACTTACCCTAGTATTTTCAGACATCTTGGTCGAGGCCTTGACAATATGTTTCAAATGTCCGACATTATTAATTACCTCATTATGATATTAGTAATTGACAAACCATGTGATGTTTGACTAGTATAATATCAATGATTATGGTTTATTATTTTATGATAAGTTATGTGTATTTATTTACTTAGATTTCATTCATGCCATATTATGATCAAGTTCATTTTTAAAGCCATATGTTTTTTGTTATTCACCATGCCCAATGTTTATGTTTTTGGTAACTTCCATTGTATTACTTACCCTTATTGAGAAGCTTAACTCACCCATTTATTATGTTTTATTTTTCCATAGGATGCAAAGATGAATATTATTATGAATGACTTGGAGGGATATTCTAGGAGTTATGAATGTTTTCAATGTAATTGCTATACTGTATTTTTTCTCTTCAAGTTGTAATGTAAATATTATATTTGTATATGTTTTTCCAAAACTACTAACTTAATGATCTGCCAATTATCATTGGATTGAGAGTACAACAAGTCATTACATGCCATTAAGAGACATCCCTAAGATGACAAAGGCTGACAATGAATGCCGATGGGTTTCAAATACAAGTGGGGGATGATTTACCGTTTAGGAAATAAACCAATAATCCTACTAACCATAACAAAAAATGTAACACCCTGAGATTTTATGAAAAATATTCTTTTTAATTTCATTAATGTCTTGTGTTGTACGCTACACCAAAAGGAGCTTGCACAACATGAATTCTTGACTTTCCTTGCATTAAACGCAATCACGACCTTCCTCGATAGCGTGAGTAGTACGCAATACCGAGTTTCACTAAACAACGATATGCTATTAAAATATTATTAAAAATAGCCGTTATGAATAGTAATAACCACTTTTTGAAATTTTGTAAATTTTATTTTTCAAAATGGACTTCATTTATGGATTCGGAATATCGAAATTAGTTTAGGGTGGAATTTTGGTACATTTCGGATAACTTTCATTTTCTGATGAATAGTGAAAATTACTAAATTTTAATTAAAAACAACCTTTTTAATCAGAATAATTAATAGCAATAAATTATTAATTTGAGTGGTTTTAAAGTATATTTAGAATACATTTTTACAATTTAATACAATTTTGGTTGTTGGATGTAATTATAAATTTAAACCAGACATAAACAAGTGTCAATCTTTTGATAGTTATTATCTCTTAAGAACACGCTATTTGTTTTGACGACGAGAATTAATTTTTAAATTAATTAATGCAAATGATATGTTTTGAATTTGGTAAAATAGACATCATTTTTTAGTTCATAATATCAAATATAGCTTAGGCCTAATTTTTGGTATTTTTCTGGAAACTTTCATTTTTTGATGAATAGTGAAACCACTAAGTGGTAGTTAAAAAAAATGAATTTTTCATAAAACTTAATTTTACCGCTTCTGTGAGTGGAATTTCAAAAATCAGAGAGACACGGTTGATGTTAGTAAGTAAAATGTGGTTCAATGAGATGAAAATAATTTTTGGTGAATAATAACTTTTTACTTTTTTTTACCACGGTTAAAAGTAAATAGGGTAATTAAGGGTAAAAATGTTATTATTATTACCCTAACACATGTCATAATTATATTGGATAAGTTTAATTCGACCAAAAACAACCTTAGAAATAAAATATGATCCTTTAGGCCCACTTGGATTAGATTAGGACATTTATTATTAATTTATTTAAAGAAGGGTTAAAATAGTTAAAATCAAAGTTTAATAAGTAAATCATTTTTAATATAGGGTTATACATAAGATAAATTAGACTATAAATACTCATTTGAAAGATAAAAATATTTCCTACATAATGGTATTTTATTTTTAATTTTTAGAAATTAAATAATTTAATTTATTTATGACACAAAGATGATGCAGTAATTATCTTATTAATGAAATATTGACATAATTGATGTTATAAATACCCAAATAAATGTAATTTGAGAATTTTTATGAATTAAACTAATTTTATAGGTTAATATGACATGTTAGTATTGATTTAATTAACTTTTTTAGAACTAATCATTCTGTTATGATTTTCACAAAAATCAATTACTAAATAGTGTCAAAATTGACATAAAATAGTTTTTTTAAAACAAATATTATATTATTATTTGTTATTTTATTCCTAAAAATATAAGGTTAGGCCAAATGACTTAGATAAGGTTATATATATTAATAATAAACAACTTGGGGTTCGTTTGGCTTGATATGGTAAGTTTATTAACCTTATAGTGTAAGAAAACAAGAAGACACGGTAAAAGTAAAATTATCTAACTTAAAGTTAAATATAAATGATAAGGTTAAAATAGGAACCTAAACTTGTCTAAATTATATTGGATGAGAGTATTTAGACTCATAACCACATTATATTCTAAATAAATCAATTTGGAGCTATTTAAAACAGAATTTGGCTTTATAATAAAATAATATTTTTTGTTATTCCAAAGGTGCCCCTCTCCTCCCTTATAAAAGGGAACCTCCTCCCTCTCTTCCTCACACCACTTTGAGCCTTCAAGCTCGGCCAAAACCTGAAAAATTATCTTCTCCACTTCCCTAGAAACATCCTAGAGGTTCTGGTCTTCCTCTAAGACCAATTTTAGTGCCCTAAAAGGAGATCTCAAAGAGGCGCTTCAAAGAAGAGGTAATGTCCGTTACCGATTCTTTCAACATTATTCCTTCTTCAACTTCTTCTTCTTAGGTTGTTTCATTATGAAGTAATAAAATAAGTTTCACTAATATACTGATATATTATTATAAGTATGAAACAACCATATTTCACCATCTATCCATCCTACGGAAAATGAAATCACCGCCCGTGCGTACGTACGAAATACCGTGTCCACGCCGTGGTGAAATCTATTTTCCACCACCACCTTACTTGGATGGGTATAATGGTGTAAATAATAACTATATATGATTATTTTAAAGTTATATTGATTATGAAATAGTATACATACACTCAAATACAGTCCCACGATCATGATAACGATATCATCGCTCGTGCGTACATACGGACTACCGTCTCCACGACGCGATGAGATTTATTCTCCACTTTAACCATTAATGAATGATTATAAAGTACATATAATAAGTAATCATGAAATATATGACATAATAATTATACTGGATTTATGAGTATATATATGTATGTCATCTACTTAATTCCATTCAACTCAATAAGGAAACAAAAACAGCGTTCATGTGTACGTACGACCTACCGTCTCCATGAACAGTGTATTTCTTTCCATTTACTGATTTGTTATATATATGTATATTCTGAATATATATTATATATAAATAATGTTTTATATTTTGGAATTAAGTAATCATGATCTAAGTAATCATATGAATAATTACAAGTCAAAACACGGACGACAAATGAAACAATTTTACCCAAAACGCTCTTTAACATGGAATTTACAAAAGAACAGGTAATATAAAGGTATAAGTGAACCATATATGATATCATAACAATGAGTATGATTCTGGAATAAGTCAATGACATTATTTAAATCATTATACCGGAGGTTTGGACACTTACGAAGCAAATCGGTCCTAAGGTAAGGGAAAATATCACAATCTCATTTTATCCGAGATTGTTTATACTTTGGTATTTACTGGGGTGTATTTTATCATCCACATCCATGTTTCCTCGATATTTAATATTTTTTCCATCCACCTACAATTGTAAATCCAATTTAACCCTTCAGTGAGTTTTTAGTAAAAGATATTAAAGGAATCTTTTGTCGTTTTTTTCGTACGAGGTACTTTTTGACTTTTCCGACAAAAGTACGAGAAGAATATTTTTTTAACTTATACGACATGAATGGATTTTTAAAACATTATTTCCAAGAATATTCATTTACAAGTTTTAAAGATTATTTTTAATAAACTTCTTTTAGATTAAAATTGTATGACATGTTAAGAAAGGAAAAATGTTTTTTAAGTAGAAAGGATATTTTCCTCAAGAATGGAGTTCAAATGTTTTATCAAAATTATTTTCCATCTAAGATAATATAGGGTTATGTTTATATCCCTATTATTACATTGATATGATTATGTTGTGATGGATATATTTTTATGAATTCCTTTATCTTATATGAATTGTTTTATTATGTCACGATGTTTAAGATTCCCATTTTTATTACATGGGTTATGCTATGGTGTATTGTTTATGATTTTGTGGCACACATAAGAATGGTATCATTATGAGATGGGTGGGACCTATATCTCTCTCCAATGCATTGGGTAAAGATTTTATATCTCATGAGATATACATGGATGTAACGGCGGGTTAAACCGGTTCAGTGAAACCGGACTGAAATGAGGAGTGAACTCGGTTCAGAAATGGACTTTGTCCGCTAAGATAGTCTTGGAAATGAGTCTTGACTAATAAGAAATTATTCTCTATGATTATTTGTGTATTCCACAAAGCTTCATGTTTTAAGTTATGATTATTGTGATTACATTTCACTGCCATGATTTATCCCATGTTATGAAATTTTGATCTCTTTTGCAGGGTAAGATTTCCAAAATGTTATGTTCTTATGAATATGATGTGATTGATATTTCTTTTGTTTACCCTTACTGAGCATTTGAGATCACCCTTTTATGTTTTCTTTTCCCCAGGATATAAAGAAAGTTTTTTGGTAAAAAAAAAGGAATATCTTTATGGGAGATGTTGAAGATCTTTCACCACGATTAGAAGATTCTATTCCGAGTTTCCAAACACACTAAACTATTACGATCCTTTAGTGTGTGTTTTTGTTATGTACTAAGTATTCCGAAAAAGTAATGTAATGTCCATGAACGTCAAGCTTCGGGTCTCTACAGTTGGTATCAAAGGAAAGGTTTAGTTAACCTTCAGAAACTAGGATGCGAAAACGTTAGTGGGATCCCTAGAGATATTTCTAAGGTATGTCTAGGGATGTCCCTAAGGACAAGTATACGTATAGGATATAGTCCCAGAACCACGGTAACGTTCTTAGAATTTAACCATGATGTTAGATATTGAGGGTACTCCCCCTTTACTATGTTGTTTTACCTAGCATTATTTTTGCCTCTCACACTATTCTTTTTGGGTTTTAGAAAATGGCTGGAAACAAGATGATTCACAATAATGGAGGATATGATGGACAATTGAATGATATTATTCATGAGAAACCAAATGAAATGGGATTTGGAAGTCCAAACATCATTATTATGTCGAATCAGCAACCTCATAATATGATCAATAAACTCAAATTTGGTAAGTTTCCTGACTCAGCTAATAAGAGAAAGATGGAGTTTCATGATGATCATAGAGGAAAGAAAGTTAAATTTCCCCTATGTATATCATGTGGGAACAGGAATCAAGGAGAATGTTTCAAAGGGGCTGGAAGATGCTTTGGGTGTGGAAAAGAAGGACACAAATCCAGTAAGTGAAAAGGAAAAGGTTCAGTTAACACCATGGACATGGATAATGGTATTGCTACGACATCAACAATGGTTAAATGTTTTAAATGTGGAATGTACGGGCATTATGAAAACCAATGCCCTAAGGGAAAGTCTCATGAAGAGAATCAGTATGGTCGTATGGGTAGTATTTATGTTGATGATGATGAAGAGACTACAAATGATATGTGAGATGAAATAATTGTTGAAGCTCGGTCAATGGTTTAAGAAGGCAGTGGAATGATTACATGTTTATCAAGTGTAATGTTGTATAAGTAATCTCATGGTACTATGGAATAAAGAGAAATCTAAGGATTGTTACACTGTTGTCTTTCCTTATGTTTTGAAAGTGTGTGATGAATGGTACCAGTATTTTTGGAAAGTAGATGATATGCGCATAATGAAGGGATAAGGAGAAAATTAAATGTTTGATAGTATTCATGAGCTCATGACTGATATAAGGAGAAGGTTATATCATGGTTTGAGTATACAGAATTTTTGAATTTTGGTATGTGGAAAGAGTTAACTTTTGACAGAATTCATGTTTTCACTAAGGTTTAATGGATATTAATTTTTCAAGAGAATACATGATTAAGGTATTCACATGATTGGAATGTGACCAACAAGATAATGGGGGATAAATTATGGTTGGTTTATGACATTTAAAATAATAATTTTCTTTATACTATGAGCTTGGACCGAAGTATTTTAGATAAAGATTGGAATGGATTATGTTGGACATAAGATAGTATTGTTTAAGGATAGAAGTTTTTTTCGATATTATTGATGGGATGTTATAGTAATGTAGTTTTAGAAAAAGGACAACCTCCAGGACAGGCAACAACCCATCGCGTCGGACAAGGCTGTGGGAATCGAACCCACAACCGAAGTGCGACTGGCCTTTATCGCCTACCACTGGCCTACAGGAAGTCCCTGTTTAGTATAAACTAGTTTTATTATATTAAGCAGTATGATATATGAAGTATAAGTCCATTTTAGGAACCATATATCATTAATCTCACTATAGATGGACTTATGTATTTTTTGATAACTTTTCTAACCTTTTGTTTGAGACAGATGGAATGACCCATCATTCTATCACATGATCTGCTAACACATCACAAATGACAAATTCAACTTCATTTCTTTAAGAGATGAAGTGGAAATTTCCCAAAGAATGACCAACGGTGAGACTATACCGAAATCACAAAAGTATTTCTTCTAATTCCAATTTCATCAACTTTAGGGAAACGATCTTGAAAACCAAAAATGTTTTCCTAGTGCTCTTATATCTGATGAATCAGATGGTACCTTATATCGTCACAAATTTATGGCTTTGTGATTGCTGGCTTTTCCATAGCCATGTTCTCTACCACTCTCCATCAGAACATGATGGTTAGATTTCTCTTCCATATCCATATTTTCACCTATGTGGAAACCCAGTGATTAGTTTATTTGGGTCACCGTTATGTTTCATACTTTTGTTTTTAAAGATTGGTTTTGGTATTCCTTTTTACGATGTGGGTTTCTATCAAAGAAACTTTCTAATAGTAAACCATTTATAACCCCGACGAATTTCGAGGGCGAAATTCATTTTAAGGGGGGTAGAATGTAACACCCCGAGATTTTATGAAAAATATTATTTTTAATTTCATTAATGTCTTGTGTTGTACGCTACACCAAAAGGAGCTTGCACAACATGCATCCTTGACTTTTCTTGCATTAAACACAATCGCGACCTTCCTCGATAGCGTGTGTAGTACGCAATACTGAGTTTCACTAAACAACGATATGCTATTAAAATATTATTAAAACTAGCCGTTATGAATAGTAATAACCACTTTTTGAAATTTTTTAAATTTTATTTTTCAAAATGGAATTCATTTATGGATTATGAATATCGAAATTAGCTTAGGGTGAAATTTTGGTACATTTCGGATAACTTTCATTTTCTGATGAATAGTGAAAATTAGTAAATTTTAATTAAAAACAAGCTTTTTAATCGGAATAATTAATAGTGATAAATTATTAATTTGAGTGGTTTTAAAGTATATTTAGAATATATTTTTACAATTTAATACAATGTTGGTCATTGGATGTAATTCCACATTTAAACGAGACATAAACAAGTGTCAATCTTTTGATAATTATTATCTCTTAAGAACACGCTATTTGTTTTGACGACGAGAATTAATTTTTAAATTAATTAATGCAACTGATATGTTTTGAATTTGGTAAAATAGACATCATTTTTGAGTTCATAATATCAAATATAGCTTAGGCCTAATTTTTGGTATTTTTCTGGAAACTTTCATTTTTTGATGAATAGTGAAACTACTAAGTGGTAGTTAAAAAAATGAATTTTTCATAAAACTTAATTTTACCGCTTCTGTGAGTGGAATTTCAAAAATCCGAGAGACACGGTTGATGTTAGTAAGTAAAATGTGGTTCAATGAGATGAAAATAATTTTTGGGGAATAGTAACTTTTTACTTTTTTTTTACCACGGTTAAAAGTAAATAGGGTAATTAAGGGTAAAAATGTTATTATTATTACCCTAACACATGTCCTAATTCTATTGGATAATTTTAATTCAACCAAAAACAACCTTAAGAATAAAATATGATCATTTAGGCCCACTTGGATTAGATTAGGACATTTATTATTAATTTATTTAAAGAAGGGTTAAAATAGTTAAAATCAAAGTTTAATAAGTAAATAATTTTTAATATAGGGTTATACATAAGATAAATTCGACTATAAATACTAATTTGAAAGCTAAAAAGATTTCCTACATAATGGTATTTTATTTGTAATTTTTAGACATTAAATAATTTAATTTATTTATGACACAAAGATGATGTAGTAATTATCTTATTAATGAAATATTGACATAATTGATGTTATAAATACCCAAATAAATGTAATTTGAGACTTTTTATGAATTCAACTAATTTTATAGGTTAATATGACATGTTTGTATTGATTTAATTAACTTTTTTAGAACTAATCATTCTGTTATGATTTTCAAAAAAATCAATTACTAAATAGTGTTAAAATTGACATAAAATAGTTTTTTTTAAAAACTATCATATTATTAATTGTTATTTTATTCCTAAAAATCTAAGGTTCGG
Source organism: Viscum album (assembly GCA_963277665.1). Classification (NCBI taxonomy): domain Eukaryota; kingdom Viridiplantae; phylum Streptophyta; class Magnoliopsida; order Santalales; family Viscaceae; genus Viscum; species Viscum album. Next base: position 353,670,618 of record OY728123.1, read on the forward strand.
AAAAATTACTTAGATAAGGTTATATATATTAATAATAAACAACTTGGGGTTCGTTTGGCTTGATATGGTAAGTTTATTAACCTTATAGTGTAAGAAAACAAGAAGACACGGTAAAAGTAAAATTATCTAACTTAAAGTTAAATATAAATGATAAGGTTAAAATAGGAACCTAAACTTGTCCAAATTCTATTGGATGAGAGGAATTCGACCCATCCCCACCTTAGCTTCGAAATAAATCAATTTGGAGCTATTTAAAACCGAATTTGGCTTTATAATAAAATAATATTTTTAGTTATTCCAAAGGTGCCCCTCTCCTCCCTTATAAAAGGGAACCCCCTCCCTCTCTTCCTCACACCACTTTGAGCCTTCAAGCTCGGCCAACCCCTGAAAAATTCTCTTATCCACTTCCCTAGAAAAATCCTAGAGGTTCTGGTCTTCCTCAAAGACCAATTTTAGTGCCCTAAAAGAAGATCTCAAAGAGGCGCTTCAAAGAAGAGGTAATGTCTGTTACCGATTCTTTCAACTTTATTCCTTCTTCAAATTCTTCTTCTTAGGTTGTTTCATTATGAAGTAATAACATCAGTGTCACTCATATAATGATATGTTATTATAAGTATGAAACAACCCTATTTCACCATCTAGCCATCCTACGGAAAGCGAAATGACCGCGCGTGCCTACGTACAGAATACCGTCTCCACGCCGTGGTGAAATCTATTTTCCACCACCACCTTACTTGGATGGGTATAATGGTGTAAATAATAACTATATATGATTATTTTAAAGTGATATTGATTCTGAAATAGTATACATACACTCCAATACAGTCCCACAATCATGAGAACGATATAATCGCTCGTGCGTACGTACGGACTACCGTCTCCACGACGCGATGAGATTCATTCTCCACTTTAACCATTCATGAATGATTATAAAGTATATATAATAAGTAATCATGAAATATATGACATAATAATGATACTGGATTTATGTGTATGTATATTTATTTCATCTACTTTATTCCTTTCAACTCAATAAGGAAACGAAAACAGCGTTCATGCGTACGTACGACCTACCGTCTCCATGAATGGTGTATTTCTTTCCATATACTGATTTATTATATATGTGTATATTATGAATATATATTATATATAAATCATGTTTTATATTCTGGAATTAATTAATAATGATCTAAGTAATCATATGAATAATTACAAGTCAAAACACAGACGACAAATGAAACAATTTTACCCAAAATGCTCTTTAACATTGAATTTACAAAAGAACGGGTAATATAAAGTCATAAGTGAAACATATATGATATCATAACAATGAGTATGATTCTGGAATAAGTCAATGACATTATTTAAATCATTATACAGGAGGTTCGGACACTTACGAAGCAAATCGGACCTAAGGTAAGGGAAAATATCACAATCTCATTTTATCCGAGATTGTTTATACTTTGGTATTTACTGGGGTGTATTTTATCATCCACATCCATGTTTCCTCAATATGTAATATTTTTTCCATCCACCTACAATTGTAAATCCAATTTTACCCTTTGGTGAGTTTTTAGTAAAATATATGAAAGGAATATTTTGTCTTTTTTTTCGTACGAGGTACTTTTTGACTTTTCCGACAAAAGTACGAGAAGAATGTTTTTTTAACTTATACGACATGAAGGGATTTTTAAAACATTATTTCCAAGAATCTTACTTTACAAGTTTTCAAGCTTATTTTTAATAAACTTCTTTTAGATTAAAATTGTATGACTTGTTAAGAAAGGAAAAATGTTTTTGAAGTAGAAATGATATTTTCCTCAAGAATGGAGTTCAAGTGTTTTATCAAAATTATTTTCCATCTAAGATAATATAGGGTTCTGTTTATATCCCTATTATTACATTGATATGATTATGTTGTGATGGATATATTTTTATGAATTCATTTATCTTATATGAATTGTTTTATTATGTCACGATGTTTAAGATTCCAATTTTTATTACATGGGTTATGCTATGATGTATGGTTTATGATTTTGTGGCACACATAAGAATGGTATCATTATGAGATGGGTGGGAACTATATCTCCCTACAATGCATTGGGTAAAGATTTTATATCTCATGAGATAGACATGGCTAGAACGGCGGGTTAAACCGGTTCAGTGAAACAGGACTGAAATGAGGAGTGAACTCGGTTCAGAAATGGACTTTGTCCGCTAAGATAGTCTTGGCAATGAGTCTTGACTAATAAGAAATGATTCTCTATGATTATGTGTGTATTCCACAAAGTTTCATGTTTTAAGTTATGATTATTGTGATTACATTTCACTGCCATGATTTATCCCATGTTATGAAATTTTGATCTCTTTTGCAGGGTAAGATTTCCAAAATTTTATGTTCTTATGAGTATGATGTGATTGATATTTCTTTTATTTACCCTTACTGAGCATTTTAGATCACCCTTTTATGTTTTCTTTTCCCCGGGATATAAAGAAAGGTTTTAGGTAAAAAAAGGAAGTTCTTTATGGGAGATGTTGAAGATATTTCACCACGATTAGAAGATTATATTCCGAGTTTCCAAAGACACTAAACTATTATGGTCCTTGTGTGTGTGTTTTTGTTATGTACTAAGTATTCCGAAAAAGTAATGTAATTTCCATGTACGTCAAGCTTTGGGTCTCTAAAAAAAATTCAGTATATGATGAATGAACAAATGAAAGACAACTCAAAAAATTCATGCACTCAAAACAACATCAAAGTAAGTAACAACGATAGGATAACCAAGTATCAGAGTACACAGTGGATAAACTAAAAAAGACTCTCCAAAGACCTCAAGAATCCATGCTTCACATGATTCAAGTTCCAAAATCTCCAAACAACCCAACATCACGAGGTTGTGCTAAACATGTGTGAAACATTACACTTTCCCCTATCCCGGAAGATAGAATCTGCAATAGCACCAAAGTGCCAAAGAAGCGGTGAGTATAAAACTCAGTAGGTTTTCCCCAATGACTTCCCTAATCACGCCACCATGATAGAAGTGTTAGAAACAATTATATAAAATCGTCTATATAAAACAATTTCTCAAAAGTAGTTTATAACTAAATATAAACAAGTCTCCAAAACCATTCATTACAAAAACCATACAAGTGCAATTGAAACCAATTTTTCCAGCAAGATATTTTTCCAAAAAAATAACCAAACAATCTTTAAAACCATTTCCCAATATCCCTATATCGGCCTAACCAAACATTACTCAAACCCATGAAACTAACCATGCATGCTATGTTATAAAAGTTCGATACTCATGAGCGGTTTCTCGTCGATCTACGAAGTCGTCACAAGGTAATTGTTTCCCATGTGCCATTAATCCTTTGGCACTAAGCACAAGGTCATATTTCAACCAAGCCCCGTGTATGAAATTCCCATGTTCCATTAAAACTTTGGCACCGAGAACTAGGCCATATTTCAACCAAGCCCCATATATGCAACATGAACACACACCACATATTCCCACCAATCATGCCAAAACAACCCCTTCAATAAAAACACCTTTTTATTGAAAACCATTTCCGACAAAACCATTTTAATTCCAAAACATTTCAATTCATAATCATTTAAATAAAACTACATTTTTTTATTGAAACCCATTTCTATTGAAAATATCTTTTCCATCAACCATTTAACAATTCCATAAAATCCATAATTTAAAATGATCATTTTAAATTCATGAAACTAAACCCCCCTTTCCAAAACTATTCATAAAGATCAAGCAATTTCCCAAAAACCATAAATCATCACAAATGAAGATTTTTCCTTGCATTTCACAATCAATAAAACAATTTGAATCTAAGAAAAACAATTCTATAAAGAGGAGTTGAGAGAGAATCCACCTACTTCGAAGGTTTTGATGAAACTTTAACAATAGACAAAGAATGAGCAAGGAAACATGTTGATTTTCCAAGAGTGGACTTAGATCTCTTATCATAGAAAGATCGTGACTCAACATTGAAATATTTGGCATCCAAAAACGTAGATCTACCCACTATAGGTTCAGATTTGAGAAAGAATGGAGATCAGAGAAGTAGATCTAAGCAGATCTAAGAAAACATGACAAATATATAAATAAAGGTGACATACACAAAGAATTGGACTCGAAATCACTAAGGGAAGGCTTAAGAATTTATTTAACTCATGTGGGTAGGGTTATCCAGCCTTCTAGGGAGATTAATATCGAATTAGTCATATTTTTAAGCCAAAACGAAATAAATAGAGCAAAAACAAGTAAGCTCGTAGAAAATAGGATCTAAATTTGACATCTGCACAAGATTTGACCACACAGTTTGTGCCAACTGTGTATGGATCACGCAACCTTCCTTTTGGTACCAAAAATCTTTAAAAAACCCCCAAATTCTTCCACCCTTCACCTTTACCCATTTTTATGTAAATATCCCAATTTATGGAAACACCACACTTTATGGAAACACCCCACTTTATGGAAACACCTCACTTTATGGAAACTCTCTATATTATAGAAAATATCTATTTTATGGAAACTAACTATTTTATGGAAACTCTCTATTTTATGGAAACTCTCTATTTTATTGAAACTCTTTATTTTATGGAAATCCAAATTAAAAAAATTTTGAGGAAAGGGGGTTATATACCCAAAACCGGGGGTACTACATTCTCCCCACTATTGGTCTTTCCGTCCTTAGAAAGTAGAAAGCCCTTGCTAGCCAAAAAGAGTTCCAGCCACTGCTCTTTCATTTCCTTCTCACGTTCCTAAGTCTCTTATTGAATCTAACCATGTTGACTTAAAATACACACTAGGGTGATGCTTTTCCCACACAATACTTTCTATTGTCTATCTATGATCCACACTGGAATATGTACCAATGATACATCCAGTTCTAGATCAACATGATCCCATCTGATCACATGGTCAGGTGGTTCACGCCCAAATTTACCCAAGAGAAGAAGGGTAGAACGGTCCTTGTAGTGTAGCTTGGGTTGTCGATTCCACAGAGACCTAAGAAAATACCTAAGATACACAACCTAAGGGATGGATTTTTGGCTATGAAGTGGCCAACTTGGATTGATTTTGTATGGGTTTTAAAGATATCTAATATATTTAAGTGGATTTAATTTAAAAGAATGAGTTGATCCTAGGTTATTGCTCGGGGTGGATTGGACGTATTTTCTTTTTAATGATTTTCAATTTCTTAAATTTGAGATGGGTTCATTTAAGGAGATAAAACAACATCATCACTTACTGATTTAATTACTACAACCTCTAATACTAATCACCTATACACTTGAAGGATCAAGGTTTTGAGCACTTCAAGGTAAAGGATCGTATTAGTACTTGAAGTGTGTGGCCTTAAATTCAACAAGGACGATGGAGTTTAAAAATCATCAAATAAAAATCCCAATTAAAGAAGTGATTATACATTAATTAGGTGATAAATAACATCCAATCCAGCCCCTTGATACTCCCTTGGATCAACCCATAAGTGGGTTAGCCCTCCATTGATCCCATGGTTTCAATGGAAACGGAAAGTAGACTCATGAGGGAGGAAATGGAGAAGTAAAGAAAACAACAAAAATAAAATGATCACTCCACCGTTGTGTGAATAATTTCACAAGGGTTGGTGTGAATAAATTCACACCTTGATCCAACGGTATCAAAGTGATATGAAGAACAACAGAATAAGAGTAGAAGAAGAACTTTTATTAAGAAACTAAAGTGAATTGAACAACTTACATGTGAAAGACAAATTTGAGGCAACAAAAATGCAGCATAACATTACAATTGAACAAAGCATCCAAGATCCTCAACTCCTTCACCACCACTTCCTTAAATAGGCATTTTGGGAGCCTTGGGTCGAACCAACAACAGTACAAATCATCTTAATTAATTTTTCTAGGCTATAGGTGGTGGAAAGCTTGTGGAATTTGGACTTTTCCACGTTTGACCCGAGGTGGCAGCCAGCTTTACTTCACCGAACAGACGCATCTGGAAGACCTTCTAGAAGGCCGAATCAGGGTGGGCCATAGAAGAAGAAAATGGAGCTCCGGATGTCTTATAAGCGGCTGTAAAATTTGGGCCCATTTGGAGTTGTGGTTTCCGAGATATGATCAAAGTAGTGGACTGTTTTTCTGGGCCGCATAATCTGGCCCAGAATTTTATCTCTAACTTGGGCCGACTAAATGACCAACATGGAAGCCGAATTAGCATTAACTACTGAAGAGTGATTTGTTCCTATACATGTATTATAGAATCCCATGAAATTTGGGATTAATTGGTCCTGTATGTTGGGCCCCACAGTCTCCTCAGTGGGCTGGTGTCCAATCTGCCTTCTCCAGAATTGCTTCCTTTCATTGCCAAACATCTCCATCATCCTTCATGAATTCTCCACTGATCCCTGAATCAAACATGTTAATATTTAAGTGTAGATAAATTTCCAAAAAAAATCAAATTAAAATATGTAAAATTCAATTCCTTAAAATCAGATGAATCATTGGGTACTTTAAATGATGTTAAAAAATGTACCACATAATAGTGCATTTTAAGAAGGTATTACAATCATAATGTGAAATGATGTTCAAAGTGTAAAATGCACTAAAATGGTGTTTATGAATAACAAAGAACATTAAAATTATGTATATTAACAATGAATATTATCCTCATTTAGTGGCTAATCACACCCCCCAACTTGAGTTTTGCTAGTCCCGAGCAAAATATATCTCATCAAAAATGAAATTCGAATTCCCTTTTCCAAAAACATTTTAATACAAAATGATCACCAAAAAACCTTATACCAAACAATCATGAAACTAATCAAAATATTTTAATACGAGATAGTTTCATAAGCAGATCCCAATCCCAAGCTCATTCCTTTGATCAAATCCATCATCATTCTTCATCCAACTCAATTAGGTGTAACGATGTGTTGTGAATCACAATAGATATGGGGGTTCATTTTCATTAAAGGGGAAAATCATGGAAGAGCTAGGTGGAATCACATTTAATCCTAATATGAGTATTCTTCATCCCTCTTTTTTTTGATTTTTTTTTGCAATATTGCTATAGTAATTGAGATTGCAATTAATCAAATTAACCCATGTAGCAAGACTTTGCCGATGACTCCCAAACTCAAAGGCCCTAGGGCACCAAGTGAAACCCACATACTCGGGCATCGTCTCGAGTTAACTTAGTCAAAAACAAATTCATATTACCATAAATAGAGATAGATTGAAAAACTCAGGGCTAGACAAATCTGGAGTCACGATCCCCAAGTGCCGAAAGCCTCGCATTTTATCAATCCATTGCTCTACACGCAAATTTTTATTTTTATTTTTTATTTTTTATTTTTTTAATAATTTTTAAATTTTTTTTTGAATACTCATATTATTCATAAAAATAAAACCATCCTATTCTATTTGTTATGGGACCCCAAAAATTCAAATTAGTACCCCACAGTCTAGAGGACGTGCATTGTGGCATTTTTTTTTATTTGGATGAAAATATAAACGATGAAATATCACATTGGACAGCCACACTTTTCAAAATCTATGCTCATGAAATTATACAAGGATTAAAATCAGAATCAGGGCATGCTAAATTATTTGATATTCAGTTTCAAAGCGTGAAATGTGTATTACCATGTTCAAAGTTAAAGGAATTTTTCCTTCCATTTACTTTTTTTTTCAAATCATTCAATTTTTGTTTTTGACACAAAAGCATTTTTTTTATTTTATCTCCCCCCCAACTTAAAACAACACTGTCCCCAGTGTTTGAAGAAATGAAAAATTAGAAGGAGTATAGGCAGGGAATAAAAATTAAAAAGGAAATTGAAAATGAGGATTATAGAATGAAGTCACCTGGTGGTTGAAGTTTGAAGTTCTTGCCGCTCGAATTTATTCCTTTGATATCCATGTCGCTTGCAAAGTTTCCTAGTGGAAACAAAAAAAAACAAAACAAACAAAACAAACAAAAAAAAAACAATATATATTTATATTTATATAATAAAGGAAGTAAAATATAAGAATATATATAAAAATTATAGAATAAGGTATCACAAGAAGCCGCAGGTCAGTGGTAAGCGCGCGCCCCTGTCTCCCTTCTGTCCCGGGTTCGAGTCCCCGCGGCTTCGCCGGTTGTGACGGGGTTTGCCCCACGGCCTATGGCGTGGAATTTTTTTTGTTTTTGTATTATTATTATATATATATATATATATATATATTTTCTTAACCTATTTAATAATAAAAACAAAATAAACTGATGATACATTGTCTTCTTTTTAAATTTCTGGGTTAGGTATTACTCAAGGATCACACCACGTGACACGGATGAATATGGTGCTCCTCTTTCGTACCCATCCATACTCATAATAGAAGAACTGGTCAAAAGTCTATTTTTTTTTATTTTTAAATATAAAAATGATTAAGTAATCTTATTTGAAAAATAAAGATGATTCAGAAAGATTAGAAACATAAAAACCACGGGTTGCCTGCCGTGCAACGCTTTGTTTAATGTCGTTAGCCCGACATAGATCCCAAATTTATCAATTTTTTTCTGGTTCATATATTGGATCAATTAACTCAACATCTATTTCCTGTTTATTGAATGATTCAACGAATGTTTTTAACCTTTGACCATTGACCTTGAAAATGTGACCACTTGTGGGATCTTGAATCTCTACTGCCCCATGGGGGAATACATGATGCACTATGAAAGGTCCTGACCATCTAGACCTTAACTTTCCCGGATGTAAATGAAGTTTTGAACTATACAAGAGCACAAGTTTTCCCGGTTCAAAATGTTTGACCTTGATATTCCTAGATTGGTAGGCTTGAACTCTAGCTTTATTGATCCTTGAATTTTCATAAGCCTCCATCCTTAGTTCCTCCAGTTCATTGAGATCTAATTTCCTTTTTGTTCCGGCCAATGAGAGGTCATAATCCATTTTCTTAATTTCCCAAAAGGCCTTATGTTCAATCTCCACTGGAAAATGGCATGCTTTGCCATAAACCAACCTATATGGGGACATTCCTAAAATGGTTTTATATGCAGTTCTATAGGCCCAAAGAGCATCTAAGAGTTTCTCAGACCAATCTTTCCTAGAGGGGTTGACAGTTTTTTCAAGAATTTGCTTAATTTCACGATTGGCTAACTCAGCTTGACCATTGTTCTGTGGGTGGTAAGTAGTGGACACTTTGTGAGAAATTCCATATTTTTCCATGAGTGATGAGAATGGACGATTGCAAAAATGAGTTCCACGATCACTTATGATAGCCCTAGGAATTCCAAATCTAGAGAATATGTTTTATTTTAGGAATCTAATCACAGTTTGATGATCATTGGATTTTGTGGGAATGACCTCAACCCATTTTGAGACATAATCAACAGCTAAGAGTATGTAGAGGTATCCCCGAGAGTTTGGGAAGGGACCCATGAAATCAATTTCCCAACAGTCAAAGATTTCAACCACTAAGATGGGAGTGAGTGGCATTTGATTCCTTTTTGTGATGGACCCTACTTGTTGACACCTAGTACAGCTTTGACAAAATGTGTAGGAGTCCCTTGAGAGGGTGGGCCAGAAAAGGCCACATTGAAGAATCTTAGCAGATGTTTTCTTAGAGGAAAAGTGACCTCCACATGACTCACTATGACAGAATTTAAGGATGGACTCTTGTTCAGATTCTGGAACACACCTCCTAATGACTTGGTCAGGGCATAACTTATAGAGGTATGGATCATCAAACACATAGTGTCTAACATCAGAAAGGAATTTCCTTCGAGCTTGAGTCCCTGAGAATTTTGGAATGACTCCTGTCACTAAGAAATTTGCTATGTCAGCATACCTAGGGCAGTCACTCACAGAGTATAAGTGTTCATCAAGAAACGAATCAGACACAGAAAGGTGATTTGAGTTGTCTTTGAATTCCATCCTAGAGAGGTGATCAGCTACAACATTTTAAACTCCCTTTTTATCCTTGATTGTGAGGTCAAATTCTTGTAAGAGAAGGACCCACCTAATCAGTCTAGCCTTAGAATCTTGTTTTTGGAAGAGGTATTTTAGTGAAGAATGGTCAGTGAACACAGTGATGGGTGATCCTAAGAGGTAGGACCTAAACTTCTCTAAGGAAAACACAATAGAAAGTAACTCCTTTTCAGTGGTGGTGTAGTTGATTTGGGCATCATTTAAGGATTTGCTTGCATAAGCAATGACATAAGGAGTTTTATCACAACGTTGTCCTAACACAGCTCCAACAGAAAAGTCACTGGCATCACACATAAGTTCAAAAGGAAGGTTCCAATTTGGAGATTTCATAATGGGAGGAGAGGTGAGAGAGGATTTGAGGGTTGAGAATGAACCCTCACAGATTTCTGTCCAAACAAATGGAGCATCCTTTACTAAGAGAGCAAAAATGGGGCGGGATATTGAACTAAAGTCCTTGATGAATCTTCTATAGAAACCAGCATGTCCTAAGAAAGACCTCACTTCCTTGACAGTTTTGGGTGATGGAAGGTGACGAATGATGTCAACCTTTGCTTTATCAACTTCAATCCCCCTACTCGAGACCAGATGGCCTAGAACAAGTCCCTCTTTAACCATGAAATGGCATTTTTCCTAGTTTAGGACCAGATTTTTTTCTTCACATCTTGACAAGACTTTCTCCACATTCTGCAGACATCCCTCAAAAGTATCCCCAAACACAGAGAAGTCATCCATGAAGACCTCAAGAAAATCCCCTACCATGTCTGAGAAGATTCCCATCATGCACCGCTGGAAGGTTCCAGGGGCATTGCATAACCCGAAGGGCATGCGTTTGAAGGCAAAGGTACCGAAAGGACATGTGAATGTAGTCTTCCCTTGATCCTCTAGGGAGACCTCAATTTGATTGTACCCCGAGTACCCATCTAAGAAATAGTAGAAGGCATGACCTGCCACTCTCTCAAGGACTTGGTCAATGAATGGTAAGGGGAAATGGTCCTTCTTGGTGAATGAGTTTAGTTTCCTATAGTCAATGCAGACCCTCCATCCACTACTCACCCTTGTTGGAAAAATCTTTCCATCCTCATTGGTTATCACTGTGATTCCGGCCTTTTTTGGAACCACTTGGATTGGGCTCACCCATTCACTCTCAGCTATGGGATATATGATACCAGCTATCAACAATTTCAGAAGTTCCTTCCTTACTACCTCCATGAGATTAGGATTGAGTCACCGTTGAGGTTGACGACATGGCTTTGAATCAGATTCCAGAACAATCCTATGAGTCCCGATAAGTGGGCTAATCCCAGGAATATCAGAAAGGGTCCAACCAATGGCTTTCTTATGCTTCCTAAGGACATCTAGAAGCATCCTCTCATGATTGGATTCAAGAGAAGAAGAAATGACAATAAGATGTGTTTGATTTTCCCCTAGGAATGCATACTTTAGTGCAGCAGGAAGTTCCTTCAATTCAAGATCAGGTTGGTTCAGAATTTCAGCAGAAGATTGGGACATTGGATCAAGATCAATTTCTTTTTTTAGAGGTTCAGATTGGATTGATTCCTCACATGTAGAAGTTTCAGCTACTAGATTGGCTTGATCAAATTTAGGGAAGGAATTTAGAGGGGTCTCTATGAAATTGGTTTCTTGAGAGGTTTCACTGATTGTTGGACCTAAGACTTCATCATAAGAGCAATTTGAAAATGATTCAAGCCAAGGAGATAAACTTCCTTCTTATGAACAAAGGAAATCAATCTCATTCTGACTTAAACATTCATCAAATATTCCTTGATGTTCCATGGATTTATTATCAATGTTTCCTATCATGTTTACTTCATGAATATCCTCTTCATCCCCTATTTGTGAGCTTTCATTATAGATGTTCAAGTCTAGACTCATGTTCCCAAAGGTGATGGTCATGTTCCCATTTCGGACTCGGATAACAGAGTTGATTGTTGCAAGGAATGGACGACCAAGGATGATTGGTGTTTGTTCCTTATTTCATAAATTTGGATGGTTGTCAAGGACAATGAAATCAGCAGGGTAGATGAAGTTTTCAACCTTTACCAGAACGTCCTTTAAAATCCCCTTTGGAATCCTAATGCTACGATCAGCAAGCTGAAGTGTGACAGATGTGGGTTGGTGCTTTTCTAGGCCTAACTGGCAGTACACAACATATGGGATGAGATTGACACTAGCACCTAGGTCACACAAGGCCTTGACAAATTTTCTTTCTCCTAGTTCAACATTGATGTAAGGGAAACCTGGGTCTTTAAACTTAGGAGGAATGGTCCCTTGAATGGTGGTACTCACATTAGCAGCCAAAAGGACTTGGTTTTTATGTGAAAATTTTCTTTTAAAAGTGCACAAGTCCTTAAGGTACTTTGAGTAGGAAGGTATAGTTTGGATGGCATCGAGAAGGGGTATGTTCAACTTGACTTGTGAAAATATTTCCCTCAACGTTTCACTCAGTTCAGGCTTGGACTTCCCCCTCATGCGTTGGGGAAATGGTGCAGGTTGTGGGGTTGTTTGTTGAAGAGTTGTTTCTTTCACATTGTTATTAGTTTCCTCAGTTTGATCTTGTGGTTCATTTAAATTTTCATCCAAGTTTGAATCTTCAGGTGGGTTCTGAATTAGTTGTTCAGGTTTCTCAATTGATTTCCCACTTCTTAAAACAGTCACAACCTTTAGTTGTTCATGAGTTGTTTGAGCACAACTTGACTCTCCCCTTGAAGTTGAGGATGGCACCGCCTGAGTAGGCATGGGTGCCTTTCCTGTTTTGATGGTTTGAAGTTCTTGTTTTAGGGAAGAGACTTCTGAGTTCATCCTCTCCATTTGTTTGCATAGTTGTTCTAGTAGGCTTTGTGGAACAATTTGGGTTGGTGCTTGAGTAGGTTGGTTTATCCCAGGGGGATATTTTGGAGGTGGGATGGTTTGTTGAAAATGGACCGATGGCTGTTGGTATTGGATAGGTTGGGTTTGGAACTGGTTATGGGTTTGGTAGTTCTGTTGAGGGTAAGGATTTTTCCCTTGTGTTTGGCTATGTTGTTGGTTATCCTTCCATCGGAAACCTGGGTGGTCATTGTACCTAGGATTGAAGGTGTTTTGGTATTGGGGATTTTGAAAGTTTAGGGCATTGACTTCCGCTGGAGGTCCTCCTAGAAGAACATCCTTGATGGATGGAATGGTTGGGCAGTTGTCTGCTTTATGGTCATGTTTGTCACAAATTGTGCAAACAAGGTCTACATTTTGGATTTCATGGAATTTCCTAAGGTCTATCTCTTCAACCTTCCTAGAGAGTGCTGCGAGTTTAGCCCTAAGGCTCTCCTCTTCTCTAAGTGTATGAATTCCAGTGGTTCTTTGTGGCTTTTCAGAATAAGGTGAAGTTCCCCAAGTTTGGTTTTGTTCAGCCAGACTTCCGAGATACTCGTAAGCATCATTTGGGGCCTTGTTTTTAAAAGTTCCATTACACATCATGTCAATGAATTGTTTGTTCCCCGGACCCAACCCTTCATAGAAAATTCTCACTTGTTCAGGTATGGAAAACCCATGGTGTGGAACCATGTTTAGGGTGTCTTTGAACCTCTCCCATGTTTCATAGAATGACTCTCCCTCTTTTTCAAAAAAGTTTTGGATGCTCTTTTTAAGTGCAATTGTTTTGTGATGAGGGAATTATTTTTTGTAGAATTCTCTTTGCAGTTGGTCCCAAGAGTGGATTGATGCAGGTCTCAAATTTTTTAGCCAATTTTTATCTCGATCCTTTAATGAAAAAGGAAATAGCCTCATCTTAGAGGATTCTAGTTGATGTGGGGGACACATGGTTTCAACAATGTCGTTGAACTCTTTGACATGAAGGTATGGCATTTCTGACTCCATCCCATGGAAGGTTGGAAGGTGGTTTAGGACCTGGGGTTTGAATATGTAGTTGGTGTCTCCTATGGAATTATGTCTAATGCATGAGGGGGCATTGGTCCAAGCTGGAGTGAGGTAGTCGTTCATGGTTTGATCAACTACATTCCCTAAGTTTGGAGCTTCTTGGTTTTGGTTTCCCATTTGATTCCCCCCAGGGTTTACAATTTGATTTTGTGGATGACCCTCCATTGGACTTGTTTCAAGTTCTGACTTTGGGGTTTCAAGAATATTTGAATCTGATTTAAACAATCCCTTAGGTGCACTTGACTCCCCTATCCTAGGACTTTCCACCCTAACTAGTCTGTTTGAGAAATCACGGGTGTAGGCGGACATGCGCCAAAAAAAAAAGCGAGAAAGGGACAAGATAAGAGATCTTGGGTGAGAGTAGAAGAATGGAGGTGAGGAAAGAAGGTTTTTTTTTGGATCTAAGGTACTTACTTGGTCCCCGGAAACGGCGCCAAAATTTGGTTCACGCCCAAATTTACCCAAGAGAAGAAGGGTAGAACGGTCCTTGTAGTGTAGCTTGGGTTGTCGATTCCACAGAGACCTAAGAAAATACCTAAGATACACAACCTAAGGGATGGATTTTTGGATATTAAGTGGCCAACTTGGATTGATTTTGGATGGGTTTTAAAGATATCTAATATATTTAAGTGGATTCAATTTAAAAGAATGAGTTGATCCTAGGTTATTGCTCGGGGTGGATTGGACGTATTTTCTTTTTAATGATTTTCAATTTCTTAAATTTGAGATGGGTTCATTTAAGGAGATAAAACAACATCATCACTTAATGATTTAATGCCTACACCCTCTAATACTAATCACCTATACACTTGAAGGATCAAGGTTTTGAGCACTTCAAGGTAAAGGATCGTATTAGTACTTGAAGTGTGTGGCCTTAAATTCAACAAGGACGATGGAGTTTAAAAATCATCAAATAAAAATCCCAATTAAAGAAGTGATTATACATTAATTAGGTGATAAATAACATCCAATCCATCCCCTTGCTACTCCCTTGGATCAACCCATAAGTGGGTTATCCCTCCATTGATCCCATGGTTTCAATGGAAGCGGAAAGTAGACTCATGAGGGAGGAAATAGAGAAGTAAAGAAAACAACAAAAATAAAATGATCACTCCACCGTTGTGTGAATAATTTCACAAGGGTTGGTGTGAATAAATTCACACCTTGATCCAACGGTATAAAAGTGATATGAAGAACAACATAATAAGAGTATAAGAAGAACTTTTATTAAGAAACTAAAGTGAATTGAACAACTTACATGTGAAAGACAAATTTGAGGCAACAAAAATGCAGCATAACATTACAATTGAACAAAGCATCCAAGATCCTCAACTACTTCACCACCACTGCCTTAAATAGGCATTTTGGGAGCCTTGGGTCGAACCACCAATAGTACAAATCATCTTAATTAATTTTTCTAGGCTATAGGTGGTGGAAAGCTTGTGGAATTTGGACTTTTCCACGTTTGACCCGAGGTGGCAGCCAGCTTTACTTCACCGAACAGACGCATCTGGAAGACCTTCTATACGGCCGAATCAGGGTGGGACATAGAAGAAGAAAATGGATATCCTGATGTCTTCTAACCGCCTGTAAAAATTGGGCCCATTTGGAGTTGTGGTTTCCGATATAAGATCAAAGTAGTGGACTGTTTTTCTGGGCCGCATAATCTGGCCCAGAATTTTATCTCTAACTTGGGCCGACTAAATGACCAACATGGAGGCCGAATTAGCATTAACTCCTGAAGAGTGATTTGTTCCTATACATGTCTTATAGAATCCCAAGAAATTTTGGATTAATGGGGCCTGTATGTTGGGCCCCACAGTCTCCTCAGTGGGCTGGTGTCCAATCTGCCTTCTCCAGAATTGCTTCTTTTCATTGCCAAACATCTCCATCATCCTTCATGAATTCTCCACTGATCACTGAATCAAACATGTTCATATTTAAGTGTAGATCAATTTCCAATAAAAATAAAATTAAAATATGTAAAATTAAATTCCTTAAAATCAGATGAATCATTGGGTACTTTAAATGATGTTCAAAAATGTACCACATAATAGTGCATTTTAAGAAGGTATTACAATCATAATGTGAAATGATGTTCAAAGTGTAAAATGCACTAAAATGGTGTTTATGAATAACAAAGAACATGAAAATTATGTATATTAACAATGAATATTAGCCTCATTTAGTGGCTAATCATCAGAATCAGGGTGATACTTTTTCAACTGGGATACATGGAACACATTATGCACCGAACTAAACCATGGTGGTAATTTCTAACCAATTTTCCACCTCTCCAACCCTTTATTGTATCTCAAAAGGGCCAATGTATCTAGGAGATAACTTTCCCTACTTCCCAAAACGACGATGTCCAAGCCTTGGAGAGATCCTCAAGAATACTTGATCACCCACAATGAATGAAAACAGTCTTCGATGGTTATCTACATAAGATTTCTGATGACTCTAAGCTGTCTCCATCCTCTTTCTAATCAACTGGATCTTCTCTGTTATTTCTTGGACAAGTCTTGGCCCAACTAGTGAAGTTTCACCTGTTTCCACCAAGCATAGTGGAGAACGACAAGGACACCCATAAAATGATTCAAACGGATCCAGGTGTATCGAGGCTTGACATTTTTTATTGTATGATAATTCCACTAAGGGTATATGTTCCCCCCATGAGCCACTAAAGTACCATAGTAGGGTTGAGTATAAAACTCAGTGGGTTTTCCCCAATGACTTCCCTACTCACGCCACTAGGATAGAAGAGTTAGAAACATTTATATAAAATGGTGTATATAAAAAAATATCTCAAAAGTATTTTATAACTAAATATAAACAAGTTTCCAATGACATTCATTACCAAAACTATACAAGTGCAATTGAAACCAACTTTTACAGCAAGATATTTTTCCAGAAAATAACCATACAATCTTTACAACCATTTCCCAATATCCCTATATCAGCATACCCAACCATTACACAAAACCATACAACCAACCATTCATGCTACATTATGAAAGTTCCCTACTCGTGAGTGGTTTCTCGTCGATCTACCAAGTTGTCACATGGTAATTGTTTCCCATGTGCCATTAATCCTTTGGCACCGCACACAAGGTCATATTTAAACCAAGCCCCATGTATGAAATTCCCTTGTGCCATTAAACCATTGGCACCAAGAACAAGGTCATATTTCAACCAAGGCCTTTATATGCAACATGAACACACACCACATATTCTCAAAAATCATGCCAAAACAACCCTTTCAATAAAAATACATTTTTATTGAAAACCATTTTCGTCAAAACCATTTTAATGCCAAACCATTTCAATTTAAAACCGTTTCAATCAAACTATTTTTTTTTATTGAAAAACATTTCTATTGAAAATATCCTTTCCATCAACCATTTAGAAATTCTAGAAAATCCATAATTTAAAATCATCATTTTAAATTCAGGAAACTAAACCCCATTTGCACAACTATTCACCAAGATCACACAATTTAACAAAAACCATAAATCATCACAAATGAAGATTTTTCCATGAATTTCACAATCAATAAAACAATTTGAATCCAATTCAAACAATTCTATCAAGAGGAGTTGAGAGAGAAGTCACCTACTTCAAAGTTTTTGACAAAACTTTAACAACAGACGAAGAACACGCATGAAAACAGGTTGATTCTCCAAGAGCGGCCTTAGATCTCTTGTCCTAGAAAGATCACGACTCAACATTGAAATATTTGGAATTGGAAAACGTAGATCTACCAACTATAGGTTCAGATATGAGAAAGAATGGAGATCAGAGAAGTAGATCTGAGCAGATCTAAGAAAACATGAAAAATCCGTAAAGAAAGGTGACATACCTCAAGAATCAGACTCGAAATCACCTAGGGAAGGCTCTGGAATGGATTAAACTCGTGTGGGGAGAGTTCTAAAACCTTCTAGGGAGAGTAATATCGAATTAGGGGCGTTTTGAAGCCAAAACGAAATAAATACAGAAAAAAAATGTAAGCTCCTAGAAAAAAGGATATAGATTTGACCTCTACGCAAGATTTGACCACACGGTTTGTGGCAACCGTGTATAGATCATGCGACCTTCATTTTCGTCCCAAAACTCCTTAAAAAACCCCCAAATTCTTCCATAATTTACCTTGAACCCTTTTTATGGAAACATTCCAATTTACGGAAACACCCCACTTTATGGAAACAACCCACTTTATGGAAACACCCCAATTTATGGAAACACCCCACTTTATGGAAACTCTCTATATTATGGAAACTCTCTATTTTATGGAAACTCACTATTTTATGGAAACTTTATATTTTTTGGAAACTCTCTAATTTATGGAAACATAAATTAAAAAAAAAACGAGGAAAGGGGGTTATATACTCAAAACCGGGGGTACTACAACTAAACTATTAGGT
The DNA here is from genome assembly GCA_963277665.1 of Viscum album. Taxonomy (NCBI): domain Eukaryota; kingdom Viridiplantae; phylum Streptophyta; class Magnoliopsida; order Santalales; family Viscaceae; genus Viscum; species Viscum album. Next base: position 353,688,983 of record OY728123.1, read on the forward strand.
TCTTCATGATGAGATTTCCTTGTATTCATACCAAGTTAATTAGGTAAGGCATTGGATTCGGGCTACTAGGGTTGGGGTCTTTATAGGATGCATAGGGGGCATTCTCCCCCGACTCCATTAGCTCATCTCCAACACCACTGCCCTCATGGGATGCTTAGGGGGAATCATCCCCCTAAATCCATTGGCTACTCACTAACACTACCTCCCTCATGGGACACACTATGGGAAACTACCCCTGACTCCATCATCACCTCACCAAAACCACCATCTTCATTGGATGCATATGGGGCATCCCCCTTGACTCCATCATCTCCTTGCCAACACCATTTCCATCATGGGAGGTGTAGGGTCCATCCTCCCCCTAACTCCATCTGTTCCTCGTCAACATCGCCACCCTCATGGGTCTTGTAGAGGGTATCCTCCCCCAAACTCTATTGGATCCTTTCCAAAACCTCCACCCTCATCGGTTGCGTAGGGGGAATACTCCCCCCGAATCCATTGGATCCTCGACAAAACCACCACCCTCATGGGCCACACAGGGGGTATCCACCCCAAAGTCCATCAGATCTTCTCTGAAACATCCTCCCTCATGGTCCACGTAGGGGGAGTCCACACCCAAATCCATCAGCTAATTGTCCAAACCACCACTCTCATGGCCCTCGTAAAGGGAATCCTACCATGAATCCATCAGTTCCTCATTGAACATGATACCCTCATGGGATGTGTAGGGGGAAACCACCCCCAACTCCATCAGCTCCTCACTGACACTACTGCTCTCTTGGGTTGCATAGGGGGAAACCTCCCCCCAACCTAACTGCGCATCTTCAAAACATTTAGCATCCATTGCAGAGGTCGTCCTTACATTTATATCATTCGAAACTAAGGTCCTCCCTTCAGCCATTATAGAGGTCCTCCCCACACTGTCATCACCCAACACAGAGGTCCTCCCCATTTCCATCGTCATCTATTGCAGAGGTCCTCCCCACACTATCATCAACTGGTAGGGAGGTACCCCCCATCACCATCATCAGCCACTATGGAGTTCCTCACCACACCGCTATCATACGACATAGAGCCCCCCCCCCCCGTCGCCATAATCAGCCAATGCAGAGGTCCTCCCTACACAACTATCATACGACATGGAAGTCCTCCCCATCACCATCATCAGCCAATATGGAGGTCCTCCCAACACCGCTATCATCCAGAATTGAGTTTTTCCCTGTCATCATCATAATTCCCAATGGCGGTCCTCCCCATCACCATCATCAGCCACTACAAAGATCGTCCCCACACCCCTATCAATAGGATGGATTCCCTCCTCGTTGTCATCATCTACAAGCATGGAGGTCCTCCCCATACCACTACTAATCCATTCAGAGGTCCTCCCCACATCGACATTGACCAACATGGAGGTCATCCCCATGAAACTTCCAAAAGCTATCACATATGTCCTCCTCATTCCGAAATCATGCCTTACTCTGAAGAAACACCACTTAACACATGTCAGTCATATCCCTGATCCAGTTACTCTACATTGTGGGATGTTATTTTAGGCTTCCATGCCTTTTGAGATCTATAGATCCGTCATACCAACCCTCCAAGATTTTTCACCTTCTTGGCTCCATCACCCCATCATATCGATGATATTGGATTCTACACCTTCTGGACTGCATCGCCCTATCATACCGATGATCTAGGCTTCCGTGTCTTTCGGGCTCTGTCACCCCTTCATCTCCAACACTCCCGGATTTTGTGCCTTTTAGGCTCTGTCACCCCGCTATACTGACGAGAAACTGTACAAGAACCATTATCTTGGTCACATGATGTTAAACTATAGGAAAACATATCAACCACATGAAATTAAACTGTAGTTTACTTTGGTCAAATATGTAAGACCAAAAACTATAGAAACCTTGATCAAAGCTATGTGACCTTAAATGACAACCACTACTTATCCTAATCACATGACATTAAACTGTACAATACTATGTCCTTACCGTATGACATTAAATTCTGTTTCTATCATCCTCAGCAAATGATGTTAAACTATAGACTTACCATATGTCGAGATCACATGACTCCTCATATGCTAAGCATGAGATGGCTCCACATCCCCATATTATTATGTAAAACTTCGTAATTATATGAGATACTATATAAGATATAACTCTCCATTTAGCTTCACTCCACTACCATTCCACATTCAGGAACTACCTTAGGACCCTTGTCCTTGAGAAAGGTGTCAAATCCTTCCTTCCAATATACCATGTTGACATGCTCAAATGTGATGTGGCGTTGAACCTCAAGTGTTGCACTCCAAATGGACATATTACCAATCCCTTTCCACACTTTAAAATAACCCCATATTTTAATCCCCATCATACTTGATGTCTGAAGGGACCCCCTAACAACTTGGTGTCTGACCACAACAACTCACCTATCGTGTTGGGACAATGCCTCAAAAGACTTCTGAACACATTTTGAGATAGGTCCCATGTTTTCAAACATGGCCAGCATTCCACCCTCATTTGTATGTCCTCATCTCTGGTAACATGATATGGATATTTTTTTTCAAACAAGATCAATAGTTATCCTCCATCATCATGCCACCCTCATTATGATCTAGATATCAAATGTTGCGATTAACATATTTCCACCTCCTTATGTTTAAGTGTAACTCTATCACTTTGGGTGTTACCCCTCCATGAATCCATGCACGTTGAGTAAGTGGGATAGTGTTGTTGGGATATTCTCAACCATTGATCTCCATGACTCTTTAGTGTGATTCCATGTGACAAGAAAATCCCATCACCACTCCTTGTTTCCCCCACCGAGAATGAATCATGTGGGATTAGTAGTTTTGATTGGATGTGTACTGATATAGTTGAGCCAGAGAGAATTCATCATCCTCATTACATGATGTTAAACTGTATAGAACTTCATCCTTACCACATGATGTTAAACTGCATATAATTATTTATCTTTAACTCGTGATATTAAACTACACAAAATTCCACATCCAAGCTGTATGATGTTAAACTACATAGCACATCTAGCATCCTAGTTGCATGACGCTAAACTTCACAACATTTATGGTCCTTTATGTATGAACTTAAAAGGAAAGTTTCCACCATCCAAGCTGAAGGATGTAAAAATACCCAACATAATCATCCTAGTTACATGAAATTAAATTGTACGACCTTATGGTCCAAATTCTAAGACCTGAATGTTGGGCAGAGAAAAAGGATAATGATGGCAAGAGGGGGGGGGTGAATTGCCTTTTAAAAAATGATTAACAAATTAAAATCAAAGTTGAAAGTGCAGCGGAAATAAAGAGGCAAGACACAAGAATTGATAACGAAGTTCGGCCAAAAACCCGGCCTATGTCTCCACTCCCAACTCAACCGTTGAGAGATTCACTACCGCTTTCTTTTCAATGGTTGTAGCAAGAAACCCACTAGCCTTTTTATAGGTGAAGGCTAGCTCACCTATTACAGCTTGCTTTTATTGGTTGAGCAAGAACCCACTTACTTTTAATGGTTGAGTAAGAACCCACTAGCCTTTTTACGGGTGAAGGCTAGCTCACCTTTGATTCAAGCCTTTTAAAAGGAAAGGCTTGACTAACCTCTTCACACCTTGAAGGTGGTGTGAGAACCCAAAAAGAGAGGATGAGAGAAAGAGGTGGGGTTTGTAGGTACAAACCCAAATTGATGCTCAAAATAAATAAAGCAATGAAAAACCGTAATTAGGAAGTCTTGGGCGCCAATGGATTGATGGAGCTGATGAAGGGCACTCCCAAGCTTCTTTGGAGGTGCTCCTCGGATGTGGAAGTGTGCTGGAGCAAGTGGGGTTCCCTTGGAGGAATCCGCCGGAGGTTCGCCAAATGATGGGAAATGTGTCCGTTGGCTTCAAAATAGTTCCGGCTATGTTCCTTGGGCTTCCGGGGGTTCCTAGTCCTTTATTTATAGAGGGGGAACCCTCATATGGCCTTAGGGAGTCTTCGGAGCCGTTGGAGAGGTCTTCGGAGCCGTTGGAGGCCAAGTGGACAGGCTGGTCAAAAGCCCAACGGCTAGTTTGACTGGCTCCACCGGCTGACCGGTACAGGTCCACCGGTTGGCCGGTGTGTGCAAAAAGGAGGAGGGCTTCTGTCCAGGCACCACCGGCTGGCCGGTGCTGAGGCCACCGGTTGGCCGGTGCTGAGGCAGTAGCAAACACTATTTAGGCTTGGTGCCACCGGCTGGCCGGTGCTGAAGCCACCGGTTGGCCGGTGCTGAGGCAGTGGCTCAGCCTTCTGTCTGGGTGCCACCGGCTGGCCGCTGGTGTGAAACCGGTTGGCCGGTGGTCTGGACAGAGGGATTCCTTCTGTCCAGGCCTCCATCGGCTGGCCGGTGCTCTTCCATCGGTTGGCCGGTGGACTGAATTTCAGTCCACTTTGCCTTGTTGCCTTCTTGGCCTAAATCCTTGGCCACCTGAAATCATGCCTATCATCCAAAAACACTTAAAACAAGATTAGATAAATAAGAGGGTGATTGTGATCATGAAAATTAAACCACGAGGGGTTCGAGAGGTACAACAATCTCCCCCTATTTTGATGATCACAATCACCAAAACAAACAATGTAGAAAGTGAAATGAAAAACAAGATTTAAAAGATTTCTTCCCCAATCAACCAAGAATTTCTCCCCCTTTGTGATTATCAAAATAGCACGGGGCATAAAACTTGATTGAGGTAAAAGTTGAAAAACAAGATGGAAATTTGTAAACCAATTGAAATTTTTGAAATTTGAATTGAAAGTTTTGAATCAAAAATTTGAATAACAGTTTGAATTGAAAGTTTTGAAAAGAAAAATTGAATAACAATTTGAATTCAAAGTTTTGAAATGAAAAATTGAATAACAGTTTGAATTGAAAGTTTTGAAAAGAAAAATGAAATGAAAAATTTGAATTGAAAGTTTTGAATCGAAATATTTGATACCAAGTGTTGAAATTGAAAGTTGGAATCGAAAATTTTGAAATTGAAATTAAAAGGGTTTAAACGATCCTAACTCCCCCTAAATAAAAACAAAAAATCACCGGGGAGAGGATTATCAAACCGAGACAAATTTTGGCCCGGAGAGACTCGCTAAGAGGTATTTTTCAATCCATACTTGTCTAGTGGCGGGTTTTCTCCTAAAAAATTCATCGCTAAAGAAAATACTTTTGGGGCGGCCATACCGGGCATTTTTACAATTGCACTCATAAATTAAGTGCCCGGGTTTTTTACAATAATTGCAAAATTTGTTTTGAGAGCTCCCCCTTACAAAAATAGTAGGTGAATGGGAAGAGGAAGCTTGCTTGGAATAGCCAATCCCTTGGGTGGTTCTAGATACACGTTGGGAACCAAGCAAATTGTTCAAATTTTGTTCCCCTTGGGTGAACTTGGCTAGAGTCTCCCTTAGATATTTTATGGTTGATTCCCTGGAATCAACATCGGGAAGATTTTGGATTTTGAGGGTCATCTCTTCCTTCTCTTTGAGAAGTTGTTCTTTTTCGGAAGAGAGTTTTTTGAAATTATTTTTTAAAGAAACAAATTTGGAAGAAAGTTCGTGAAAACCTTCCTCCAATTGGTCTCACGCATGTTGGAGATCCTCATAAGGCATATGATTAAAAGAATTGGAAGAACTTGAGGATGAGGATTCGGAAGAAGTTACCTCATGACATGCCATTAGGCATTTTTTACCGTTGTCGCTCGAGGAGGAGGAGGAGGATGATGTGGAGCTATCACTCCAAGTGGCCTTGAAAGCCTTCTTCTTATCCTTTTGTTTGGCCTTTTTCTTGTTGAGTGGGCAATCGGGCTTGTAATGGCCTTTCTCGCCACACCCGTAACATTTTACCTTGGGCTCGGATTTTTCGTTGGGTTGATCCTTGCGGGATTTCTTCTTCTTGTGCTTCTTCATGAACTTGTGCATCTTGCGGGCAAGATTCTCCATTTCGGAATCGCCGCTAGAAGAGGAAGAAGATGAGGAGGAGGATGAGCTTTCTTCTTTTTGTACCTTGAAGGCGATGTTCTTTGGAACATTGATCGGTTTGCCTTCCTTTTCAGCTTGCCTCCTCATGGTGATCTCGTAGGTCATGAGGGATCCGATGAGCTCTTCGACCGGCATGTTTTTGATGTCCTTCGCTTCTTGGATTGCCGTGACCTTTGGAGCCCATGAGCTTGGTAGGATCCATAGGATCTTCTTGACCATGGTTTCTGCAGAAATATTATCTCCAAGAGATTTTCTACCATTGCAAACATCAGTAAAACGAGTAAACATTTCAGAAATAGACTCATGTGGGTGCATAGAAAATGACTCAAAATCTTGACGAAACATGTCCAATCGAGTGTCCTTCACTTTGTTGGTCCCCTCATGGGTAACCTCCAAAAGTTTCCAGATTTCATGAGATGTGGTACAAGTGGAAACTCGATTGAACTCATTTCGGTCAAGGCCGCAATGAAGAGCGTTCATGGCTTTGCCATCAAGCTCGAAATTTCTAATATCGGCTTGGGTCCATTTGGATTCATCGGGGGTAGAAAGAGAATAACCATGCATGAAAATTTTATAAATGGGATATCCTATGCTTCTAAGAAAAGTGGTCATGCGGGTTTTCCAATAATTATAGTCGGTTCCATAAAAAAATGGAGCACGACCCAAAGAATATCCTTCGGGGGCGAAAGAAGTTGAAGCCATAAAAAAAAGATCTTGAATTTGAAACCGTTGAAGGTATTACTCAAATTTTCCCTTTGATACCAATTTGTTGGGCGGAGAAGAAGGAGAATGATGGCAAGAGGGGGGGGGGTGAATTGCCTTTTAAAAAATGATTAACAAATTAAAATCAAAGTTGAAAGTACAGCAGAAATAAAGAGGCAAGACACAAGAATTGATAACGGAGTTCGGCCAAAAACCCGGCCTACGTCTCCGCTCCCAACTCAACCATTGAGAGATTCACTACCGCTTGCTTTTCAATGGTTGTAGCAAGAAAACCACTAGCCTTTTTATAGGTGAAGGCTAGCTCACCTATTACAGCTTGCTTTTATTGGTTGAGCAAGAACCCACTTACTTTTAATGGTTGAGTAAGAACCCACTAGCCTTTTTACGGGTGAAGGCTAGCTCACCTTTGATTCAAACCTTTTAAAAGGAAAGGCTTGACTAACCTCTTCACACCTTGAAGGTGGTGTGAGAACCCAAAAAGAGAGGATGAGAGAAAGAGGTGGGGTTTGTAGGTACAAACCCAAATTGATGCTCAAAATAAATAAACCAATGAAAAACCGTAATTAGGAAGTCTTGGGCGCCAATGGATTGATGGAGCTGATGAAGGGCGCTCCCAAGCTTCTTTGGAGGTGCTCCTCGGATGTGGAAGTGTGCTGGAGCAAGTGGGGTTCCCTTGGAGGAATCCGCCGGAGGTTTGCCAAATGATGGGAAATGTGTCCGTTGGCTTCACAATAGTTCCGGCTATGTTCCTTGGGCTTCCGGGGGTTCCTAGTCCTTTATTTATAGAGGGGGAACCCTCATATGGCCTTAGGGAGTCTTCGGAGCCGTTGGAGAGGTCTTCGGAGCCGTTGGAGGCCAAGTGGACAGGCTGGTCAAAAGCCCAACGGCTAGTTTGACTGGCTCCACCGGCTGACCGGTACAGGTCCACCGGTTGGCCGGTGTGTGCAAAAAGGAGGAGGGCTTCTGTCCAGGCGCCACCGGCTGGCCGGTGCTGAGGCCACCGGTTGGCCGGTGCTGAGGCAGTAGCAAACACTATTCAGGCTTGGTGCCACCGGCTGGCCGGTGCTGAAGCCACCGGTTGGCCGGTGCTGAGGCAGTGGCTCAGCCTTCTGTCTGGGTGCCACCGGCTGGCCGCTGGTGTGACACCGGTTGGCCGGTGGTCTGGACAGAGGGATTCCTTCTGTCCAGGCCTCCATCGGCTGGCCAGTGCTCTTCCATCGGTTGGCCGGTGGACTGAATTTCAGTCCACTTTGCCTTGTTGCCTTCTTGGCCTAAATCCTTGGCCACCTGAAATCATGCCTATCATCCAAAAACACTTAAAACAAGATTAGATAAATAAGAGGGTGATTGTGATCATGAAAATTAAACCACGAGGGGTTCGAGAGGTACAACACTAAAACCAATAATCGGATATGGTCCTTGAAACATGACCTTAAATTGTACGGCATATGTCCTCAAAATATGACATTAAATCGGGCACCCAATTTCAAGAATAATGAATTTAAATTGTATGTGTGTTCTCTTAGGGATGTGTTGTGTGGAATTTGGCCTCTTAAGACTCATTTACATTAGGTTTGTCACTCATCCACACTACACATGTCCATCCAAGATACCCAACTCTATGGTCCAAACTCTATGACCTTAAACTAAGAGCCAATGATTTGAATTCTATGAACTTAAACTAAGAACTGGATTCATCCTAGCTACATGACATTAAACAACACAATGTTTATGGTCCTTTCACTATGACCTTAAAAGGAAATCACCCCTTGTACCTACAACACAACGTTAAAATTTGTCACATTTTCCTAGTTTCATGAAACTAAACTATATAACATCCTATATACATCCTGGATGATGTTAAACTTATCATCTGTCAGAGCTACAAGATATAAAACTATCTGACACCATCTTCCTAGTTATATAATGTTAAACTATACAAAATTATGGTTCAAACTCTATGACCTTAAACTAAAATACTACAGTTTTAATGACAAGACCTCAAACTGTCGACATATGTCCCTAGAACATGATGTTAAACTATGATAAATTTTCCTTGTCACATGATGATAAACTGCATTACATCCCTTGTCCTTACCTCATGATGTTAAACTATATGTACTAGTCCTATCATATGACCTTAAACTACAACATCATTATCACAGATGCACAAAAAAATGGTGCAACATCATGGTATTCTCTCCTGAGAGAGCATCACCCATGGCACTGATCACTCACCATGCCATATTTCAAGAACTACATATGGATTGATTCACATCCTTATAATATATATAGAAATTCCCAGATATTTTTTCTTTAGGCCCAACCATAATTTCATCCTTTTAACCCCTTGGCCTGAGTTCTCTCTTGGGAGTGTGTTGTGTTGTATGGACTTCTGTAGTCCTCATTCATGTCAAGTTATTTTTCCACACCTTACACACCCCCTTTGGGATACATATACCCAAATGTTCTAGTCGCATGATAATAAACTATGTTTCAACTATCATCCTCACCGCATGATGTTAACTTGAATGGAATTCTAGAACTACATACGGCTTGATTCCCTTTATCATGGTATACGTAGAGATGGACAAACATTTTGTCTTTGAGTCCAACACCAGATTTTTTAACCTTTTTTCCCTTTGGACTTTTCTATGGTCTTAACTCTATGACCTTAAACTATAAGTTCAAGTCCAAGCATCACAAATCTAAACTATATGCATGTATCCTTAGGAATATGTGGTATGGTGACATGCCTCCTTAGTCCTCATTCACGTCGGGTGCGTCACCTCTCCATGTTGCGTATATATGTTGGAGAAGTAACCAATGGTCGAAACTCTACGACCTTAAACTAGAAACCCAAGTCTAGGAATTATGACTTTAAACTATCCACAGGCCTTCCTTGGGAACCTATGGCATGGTATAAGGCCTTTTTAGTCGTCATTCATGTCTGGTTCTAGTAGCTGTGTCATATATATTACTTTGATGGTACTCCCCTTTCATGTTTGAGTCACATGAAAATAAACTTCATTACACTTATAATCTTCACCGCATGATGTTAAACTTCTCGGAATTCTATAACTACATACGGCTTGATTCCTATCCTCATGCTATATGTAGTGATGCCCAAATATTTTTTTCTTTCGGTCCAACCCCTGGTATAGTGACATTTTTACCCTTCCTCACTATCCACTTCATTTGGAACTGGTCCACTACCTTTCTATATCCAAGAGATTTCTCAAGGCTTACTTGCTTTAGAATGGGATTTAATCCCTCAATATGATATGACTTATTAACATGCTCAGATACATTGTGGTGTAGGACCTAGGGTGTTATATTTTGCATGGACATTCTCTCAATCCATATCCATGCTTCATGGGTCCCTTTATTTGGGTATCCATAATATTTCACGTCTGAAGGGAACCCCTAACAACATGGTACCCAGCCATATAGCTCACCTACCATCCTGGGACAACGCCCTATAGGAATTTATAAAACATTGTGAGTTAGGCCCTGCATTTTGAACATGGTTAGTGGTCGAACTTCATTTTTTTGTTCTAATATCAGGTAACACGATATGGATACTATGTTTCGAATAAGGTTAGTAGTTATCCTCTATCATTACGAAATAACCATTGTATCCCAGATATCAGGTACTATAATTCATACTTTCCACCTCCTTATGTTCTAGCAGAACTCTAGAACCTTTGTTGTTACCCCTCTATGCACCTTTGCATGTTGAGAATGTCAGTGAACGTCATTGGGACATCCTTATCACTACTTCTCCATTCCCCTGATATGTGCTTCCATGTGTCATGTAAATCATCTTTACTCCTTATTTCCCACACCGATCATGGTTCATGTGGGCTTACAAGTTCTTGGTAGGGTTTTGTACTCACAGTGAAGTGCTATGCAGTCCATGTGGTCAAAACTCTAAGACCTTAAACTAGGAGTTTATGTCCTAGGAACATGATGTTAAAATACTCACCCAAGTTCAAGCCTTGCGACTTTAAATTGTGTATGGGTTTTTTTCATAGGAATTTGTGATGTGGTGAGGGCCTCTTTGGTCTTAATCTACACCGGGTATCTTCAGGACACCGCAATACACATTTTCAATATGAAAATCTGAACCCCATTGTGCAAAGTCCATGAGCTTAAACTAATATCATTTGGTCCAAGAAATATGACCCTAAAATAATTTTATTTCTAGGGTATTCTACTCTGAATTCAGTTTGATCCTACCACTGATGTGCTCTGATGCACTGGGATGTGAGACCTAAGGTGTCGAGTTCCATCCAGACACTTCCCTTACCCATCACCATACTTCGATTCTTTTCGAGTTGGGGTTTCCCCCATATTTCACATCTAGACAAACCCCCTAACACCAAAAATCTCATGCTACTTTGGCTCACCTCCTGTCCTAGTCCAACACCCTATTGGATTTCTGGTGACAAATAAAAAATCCTGTGTTTCTAACATGGTCAAAAACTGATTCTGGATTTGCATGCCCCATCCTTGATGGGAGAGGTGGTCAAACCTATGTTTCGAAAATGATCAACAATGGTCCTTCCTATCAGCCTCCCCTTCTATAATTCAAATCCTAGAGGTTTCGACTTATCCCTATCCCACCTCCCTATATTCTAATGGAACTCTAGCACTTATGGTATTTCCCCTCTGTGTATTTTTTCATGTTAAGTGGAACTATTGGTATCATCAGGACATTCTCAACATGAAATTTCTTTACCCTTTTTGTTCGATTATACACGTGATAATGAAAACCTAACATTTCTCCTTGTTTCCCACACTGAGCATGGCTCATATGGGATTAGGAGTCTTGGTACGGTTTGTACCCTCATAGAGGAGCTGCACAATCCCTATGGTCCAAACTCTATGACCTTAAACTAACAAACTATGGTCCGGGAAACATGACCTCAAACTGTCTGCAGAAGGTCCAAGCATTATAACCTCAAACTATTTTTATCCCCTAGAGTCCAATCATCATGACTTTAAAATATATGCATTTGTCCTATCCACATGATGATAAACTGCATAAAAACCAACATCCTTACTACATGATGATAAAATTCACGGACCGATCCTTTTATACAACCTTAAACTGTAACCGCATCAACCTTACTACATGAAATGAAGCTTCATGGGATCTTGGAACTATGTGTGGCTTGATTCTTTCCCTTTCATGATATGTAGTGATGCCCAAATTCAATCCTTGGGCTCATCTACAACATTTTCTTCCATTCATTTCAGAATAAATTTTTATTCACCACAAGGAGTTAAACTACATGGTAACATGGAAATATGTGTGGTTTGATTCTTTTCCTCTTAGGATACATAGCGATGTCCAGACACTTTGACTTTGGACCCAACTACAGACCCATAAAACCTTCTATCCCTTTGGCCTCATTCTAGTCCAAGAATAATGACTTTTAATGGTATGAAAGTATTATCTGTGATCTATGGTGTGGTGTTGGCCCTCCTTGGCCTCATTCATGTTATATTTTTCATAACTCCATACTAAACATCCTCTTGAGTTACCCTCTATGGTTCAAACTCTATGACCCTAAACTAAGAGATGATGTCCTCCACATAACATTAAACTACGATCCTACCCTAAACTAGTTTAGGATACCCCATGATAATAGGTGATTTTGAACTACACGCGACTTGATTCCCATCCTAATGGTATACATAGCAATGCTCAAGCATTTTTTTCAGGCCCAACCACAGGTTCATTAACCTTCTTAAAACTTTTCCCCCAATTATGGTCCAAACTCTATGACTATATGCTAGGATTCTCACTAGGATATGTGGTGTGGTTTTGGGCCCCCTTGGTCCTCATTCACATCGGGTTTGTCTCTTATCACATCACATATGCCTTCTTACTATCTATTTCCTTATATTTTTATGGTATGTGAGCCCCTTTTGGCTCATTCATGTAGTGTTTATTCCCTATGTATGTCATAGGTGATTTTGAAGATTTTACGGTCCAAAATCTTTGACCTTAAACTAGGAGCTGGGTCCAGGAAGTATGACCTTAAACTATGTGCAATATCCTAATCACATGATGTTAAACTCTGGGATGTCTTGATCACACAACATTAAACTGTACCATGAATCTTCTTCACTTTAATGATGTAAAACTGAAAAGAATATCAATCTTTCAACTGAGTGGTCCTCTCCCATAGTGTTGGACATCTACCACATTGTCTGCATCTTCAGTTGTCTCTCAACATCGGAGACGACGCTCCCCTAGGAAGACTAGTTTGAATTTGGTTTAGACCAATATTCCCATACCAAATGTTCTCTAAGACATGGTGGTGTAATCCCAAGATTGTTTGAATCCATTTTAACATTACATCACTTTATTACCACACTTAGTGTACCCCTTATTCAGATCCTCACCCTCTTTCACATATGCAGGGACCCCCTAACGGCCTGATCCCATGCTGCTTTAGATCACCTACCATCCTAGGATAATTCCCCAGAATAATTTGGATGACAATTCGAGGTAGGTACCATGTTTCGAACATGGTAAATAACTAACCATCATTTGTTTGTCCCCATTTTAAGCTCATCGGTATGAATACTATGTTGTGAACATGATAAGAAATTATCATATATTAGGAAACCACTGCCATTGTGTTCTGAAATTTGGGTACTATGATTCAAACTTCCAATTCCCCTTTGTTCAGATAGATTCTAACACCCCTAGAATTATCCCAATCATGAAACTTTTCAAATTGGGAGAAGTAACTCAGCTGCCTAGAGAGACCCATTCTCTAGATATAAACCCTCTCATTAAGGACACTCCCAAAGGTGATCAATGTCCAATTTAGATCCCAGCATATCATTTGCTGTTTATCACTCTCGTATATGTGGATGATATTCTATTATCTATTGTTTTCCATATAGATCTAGACTCACATGGTCTTATAGATTTTTAATTGTTTGTTTCCTCAATATGTTCGAGATACATTGGACCAAAAGGCATGAGTTTTCCTTTGCAGTTTCTTCAAAACATGGTCTTCCTCACCCACCTTTTCCTCATTGGACCCCATTCTAAGGGGAGAGTTTTTTGTCATAGGAAAACATGACTAAAGAATCCAACTAATTCTACCAATTTTGATCCAAGAGAGTATCCGATTTCTAAGGCTTCGATTTGATTTGTCACTCCGCCCGAATTAAGATACCTATTAGAAGTTATTTCCATTCGAAGTAGGGAAAAATGGTTTTCAAATCCCATTCATAGTGCCTCGGTTCATAGATATCCCTAAAAAAATGCGATAAAAGTTGATGGAAAGATCCAAGAGTCTGATTCCCTTCACGACTGCATGGAGGAAGGTGATGGTACCCCCACAAGTCCAACAGCCGGCATGACAGTGAAAATATTTTTGACGGATGGCTCCCCATGTCTGACAGATCTGCAGCTCTTCCTGACACCCTTTTTTTGCTTCATGACACACATCCTAGCATTGAGATACCCCTTTCTGATAAATACCCCAATCATGCCTTTATTTGAGGGGAGAAACCAATGAGTTTCAACATCGAGCTCCCAATTCACAGAGCTCATGTGATCTATAAATTCCCTCTTACGTAGAGCCCCTAGGCTTGGGAAAGCCTCCTCCATTGTGTTTTTGAGAGCCTCCACCCCAAATAGAGACGCCCTTTATGAAGGCCTATGCCCTTAATTAAGGAAGAAGGCCCTCTTTAGAACTTTATTCTTTGTAAAGAATTCAAACTTCGTGAATCACCCCCCCTAGGAATCTGGTTATCCTTCGCGAGACCCTGATCTTCGTGAAGCTTCTTTGTAAAGACCTATCCTTCATGAATCTTCTAGAATCCTTCCAAATAGACCATAATGTAGGGGCTGCTCCCCCACACCTCCTCTCAGGATTAGTGTCAGGCTATAGCTTTGGCCCTTCAGGTCAACCCATTCGCTACTATCATTGACCCCCAGGAAAAATCAAGAGTCGCATCGTGAACTTTTCAGGCTAGGTCACTAAAATTTTGGTTGGCGCCCTTGTGTAGCCCCAACATGTGCCCCTAAATACCATGATTTGAGATACTCCTCTGCACACTCAAAAATATTTTGAGTCAATCTTCTCATCTTGGTTCTTTTCCCATTTCATGAGTTAAGGTTCTCATATTGGATTCCCTGTGTACCTTGAGTCAAACCATTCCTTAAGAATATCTTAAAACCTCATAACCATGCTCCAATGTTGGGTTGAACCAGAAAGGGACTCTCTTTCATAAGACTCACACCATCCATTTCTAGGCGTATTATGCCTAATAGTCTTCACTACATGACTATAAACTGTTGTATACCCTATATGAAAAACATTGGATTCCTCTTTTTCAAAAAATATATGCCTTATGCACCAAGCATAAGATTTCAACAATCCTCACTGCATGATTTTAAACTTTGGAATACCCCATAATTCAATAATAGGATGTATCTTGTGATAAAAACGAGATTCCTTATGTGAAACGCATAATATGCATCATGCCATGACCATGAGACGACCACCAGACAACAACCTTGGGCCTCCTCATTAGTTGTAAGCCTTAATCATATGCCTCAACCCACTATCCAGTTGGGATGCCTTCATGACCCGACATGAGGAAGCCTAAATGGGAAGCTTCCTTTCATAAGCCCCATGCACCTCATCCATTCACATGATGTTAAACTGAATTCTTACCTCATGCAATGCACATGGGATGACCTCATGGACAAACATGGGGAATTAATTATGGGAAAATTCCATGTGTAAGCCCCATCCACCATTTCCACTCTATAGAGGCACCCTGGTAGTTTTCACACATAAGCCCCCTCTATCGTTTCTTCTCTATAACAACATCTGGGCCGCTTCTACGAGAAATCACCACACCACTCCCCAATAACACATCTTTCGCAATGTGACCATATAGACTTTTGATTCCTCTTATTTCTCGCACTGAGTATAAGTCACATGTGCTTAAAGGTTAGTAGTGATCTTGAAACCCTTAGCCTAGAAATTTTGAACTATATCGATTTTTATCCTTTTATTCTAAATAGGGTATGTAGAAAGCCTCCCTGAGGTTAAATCCCAACCATTGGTAAACTTTTGTGCCCTCTTCCTAGGGGTGCACCCCCTAGATCTAAGCATCCACCATCATCCATTCCCATCCTTGTCTTTCCCTCATGCCACTATATCTCAGAAGGGTTATACCCCACCCGGAGGTCACATCTACTCTGAAGTAAGCCCCATATTCCACTACCACAAGACACAAGCTATTCATAAGCCTCAAACTTTTGAACTATATAGATTTTCATCCTTTTATTCTAAATATAGTATGTAGGAAGCCTCCCTGAGATTAAATCTCGACCATTGGTAAACCTTGGTTCCCTCCTCCTAGGGGTGCACCCCCGGGATCTGAGTATCCTCCATCATCCATTCCCATCCTTGTATTTTCCTCATTCCACTATATCTCAGAAGGGTTATACTCCACCCAGAGGTCACATATCATTCGAGTCCCCCTGGGTATCTTCAATGCATAATTCCCACACCACATTCTTGGGCCACATCTTTAAGTGTAAGCCACAATAACCCCATTAGGAATAAATTGAATTTGATTCCCAACCAATTGGGATATTTAGGAAACCTCCCCGAGGTTTAATCCCAACACCATCATAATTAAGTTAGTTCACTCTCATACTTAAAATGTGATGTTAAAATTCATGGGATACCAGACTATGTGGACTTTGATCCCTATCCCCTAAACCAGGTACGTAGGAAGCCTCCTTGAGGTTCAATCCTATAACGGCCCACACTTTACATTCATATATATTACTTCAAAATTGAATAATATTCCTTAAAAAACATAACAAAACCACACTAGGACTATAAAGGTTTCGTGTCTTTAGAAACTTGGAAACAAAAACATCTCGTTCATAAGACATCAACATTGTCCCCAGCTTATTTCTTCATAACGAGACCTCTTTTTTACATATCTTACTTAATAAAATTCTTCAGGACCTGGGGAAAAGAAACATAATAAAGGATGATATCATAATCTCAGTGATGGTAAACAAGGGATATATCAATCATATCATAATGATAATACATAAGAACATAACATCTGGAAATATTATCCAGTATATGAAAGATCGTGATATCATGTCATGAGATAAATCATAAAAGTTCATAAAGAAATAATGAACATATTACCAAACTCATAACATAATACATGGGATTTGTGGCATACACATAGTAATAGGAAATAATTTATTATTATTAAAGTCTCATTGAAAATACTATCATATTAGACACATTCCATTACTGAACTGAGTTCACTCCTCCTTCTAGCCCTGTATTGCTAAACCAGGTTTACTTTCCATTCCAGACCAGTATTACTGAACTGAGATCATTTCCCATTAGATCCTTATCTATATCATGAGATATAAATCTTTACCCAATGACTTGTAGGGAGATATAGGTTCCATCAATCTCATAATGAAACCATTCTTACGTGTTTCACAAAAACATAAATCCTTCATCATAACATAACCCAAGGAATAAAATGGGTTTCTTAAACATCATTCCATCATAATAATATCCTTGAAAAAAAATGGATTTAATAAATAGAATTACACAATAAAAATAATAAAACCATAATAATGATAGTGATATTAAACTTGAAACATAACCCTGTTAAATAATTTCAATCTTAGATAGAAAATATTTTGATAGAACACTTGAAATTAATTCTTGAGGAAAATATCCTTATTGAAAAATGTTTTCTTTTATAAAAATGTCCTGAAATTTTAAAAGAAAAGAATTTATTTGAAGATATAGTAGAAATATTCTAAAGGAATATTCATTTAAATAAGGTGTTATGAAAATGTAAAAATATGTTCATGCTGTATAAATTAAAAGAAAACATTCTTCTCATAATTTGTTTTTGAATAATTCAAAAACTACCTTGTATTGAACATGATAAAATATTTATTTCATACTATTTAATAAAAATTCACCAATATGTAAAATTGACCTTAAAAAATTATAGAATAATAGAAAGAGTATTTTGGAATAAATATTTAGGAAGCAAGGACATGGATGATAAATATACCCCAATAAATACTTACATATAAATAACTCATATAATAATGAGATTGAGAAATTATCCCTTACGTTAGGTCTGATAACCTTTTTATGTATCCAAAAATCATGTATAATGATTTAAATAATGCCATTTAATTATTACAGAATCATAGTCATTTTTATGATATAATATATGATCATATTGTCATCCGTATTTTAATAACAATTCATTATTACTCGTTATTCGTGTATTAACGGTTTCACTTTCTTATGCATGTTTTGTTGAATAAGTTATGGTTCTCCTTATTAGGTTATATTTATATCCTTATAAAATTAAATTAACATAATATATATCATATTTATTCATTATATACATTTATATAATCATGATTTAATGGATATATTGTATAATGAATCACATCACATCGTGGGGACGATAGGTCGTACGTACATATGAACGACAACATCATTCCCATAATTGTGAAATGGTATGGAAGTGGATGGTATTTATTTTGTCAAAAATTTATATCATGTTATAAAAATAATATATAGTGATTATTTCCATCATTTTAACCATCCAAGTAAGGTGGGGGTGAAAAACATATTACATCACTGTGTGGAGACGGTAAGCCATATGTACACACGCGTGGTGATTTCATTTTTTATAGGCTAGATAGAAGGTGGAATATGGTTTTTTCATAAGCGCAATAACATATAATTATTTAATTGAAAATGTATTTATTACATCATAATGTAAACAACTCATGAAGAGGAAGTATAAATAGAAATAAGTTTGAAATAATCGGTAGAGGAGATTACCTCTTCTTCGACTCGCTCCCTCTAAATCTCTTATTAAAGCACTATAGTTGGTTTTTAGAGAAGATAAAAACCTCTATATTGTCACTAAGGAAGTTTATAATGGAAAAGGTAATTGGATATCTGATCTTCAAGGCTCAATGAGTTTTTAATAAATGTGGTATGAGGCTCCCTTTTATAATTAAGGTGAGGGGCACTTTTGAAATGTTCAAAAATATTAATTTAAAATAAAATCAAACCACATCCAAAAACTACCAAAATTTCATAGTTTATAAGATAAGATGACAGAATATTTTAATCTCATAAACCAATAAATTTCATAATTTTTTTATTTCAATTTAAACTCTATCATTTTAATTAACACTTAGTTATTCTATTTTATTTTAACTATGGTAACAGATATTTCAATATTAAAAGAGTGAAATATTTACTTATTTGATGTCAATTAGACAATAAATAAATACTTTAGAAAATTTTAGACCACATAATAATTATTATATATTTTTAAAATTATTTTATTTTTTTTAAATAGTTTAATGATACACTATTTTGATAAACAATCTATAGTGTCAAATTTGACACAATTCGATTCATTGATTATTAAAAATTTAAAGATAACAAGTTAAACTTGAAAAAAATATTTTATTAAATTACTTATAGGTAAATGTCATCTATAAAATTATTTGGTTATATTAATTATCCAAAATTATATTTATTTTAATATTTTTAATAACATTTTTTGTTATGTCTATTAATAAAATAATAACTACATCAGTTTTATGTAATTAATTAATATACTTATTTGTTGAATAAAAATTAAAAATAAAATACTATAATGAATATAAATACTATATATTTCATAATAATACTTATAATAAAATATATCTTCTGGAAAATACTATTTTAAAAATATTAAATTAATTAAAAAAAGAATATGAAAACTTTAAAATCACTTTAAATAAAATATTACAAGTGTCATAATCTTTTCCATATGGCTCTAAATATTAAATAACTAGACCCTTGGATGATTATGGTTGTTATATACTTGACCAATAATTTTTGGTCAAGTGTTTTTTTTCTTTTAATGGTTATTATCATTTCAATAAAAATTATTTTATTGATTTCCCATCAATTAAATGATTTCTGCATCATCAACGTATAAGCCTTTAAGGTAATTATTTATTTCATAAAAATTAAAAATAAATTAACATGATAATTTTTTTTAGATTTCATGTGAGTATTTATAGTTGAATTTATATTTTGTATAAACTTATATTAAAAATGACATAGTTATAAAATATTGAGTAAGACATATTTAACTTTTCTTTAAATAAAATAAATTAAATGTTCTAATATCATTCAAGTGGCTTCGAAATGAAACCATTTAGACCCAAGGATGATTTAGGTTGAAAAAACCCATCCAAGTATATTAGAACAAGTTTTAGGGTAATTTTATAGTATTATTTGTACCCTTAATTACCTGATTTACCCTTTTAATGTATTAATAAAAATTACCAAAGTTCTTATTCATAATGCCCAAAAATAAAAGAAATATATTAATATAATTTGGACCTACTAATTCCAAATATGGAATCCATTTTTCAAATTTCAAAACATAGGATTTACAGTAATTAATTTAAAATTAATACCATTTTTGGAATGAGAAAACATGTTTTAAATGCATTGTGATAGATTGAAATATTTTTACATCTAAATTCAATGTAAAATTATTTCCAATTAACTAAATTATACTAACTAATAAAAATATAATCTATTTAGACTTTAAAACCATTAAATAATATAATTTAACCATATAAATTATTCTTATGAAAAATATATTTTCAATTAAAATTTAGCATATTTTTACTATTCATCAAAACTCGAAAGTTATCGAAAAAATATCAAAAATTCATCCAAAGAAAATTTTTATACCCCGCTTCCAAATAAGAGGTTTATGTTCTCATATAAAAATATTAATGTGTAAAAAATTTATTTTAAAATGGGTTCTCCATTACAAGGTGGTAAAATTACCCTTTTGAAAAATATGGGTTTTTATACAGAAAAATGGGGGTTATTAATATCCTATATAAAAAATATCTATTCGATAAATGTAAAAAATATTTTATTATATATAAAATATATATATTTCATTAATTTCATTTACTAATTGTAATTAACTTAATTTATTAATATAAAATACAAATATTTACTTTATATTTAATTGGTTGATATTTTTCATAAATAATTGGTAGCCAATAAATTCACCATATATTTTCATAAGTTAGTAATATTTATTACATATAACTTAATGGTTAGGTTATAATTGTCATTATATGTTAATGGAATCGCTTGGTTTCATTTAAACACACAATTGAGTGTAATGAATTCTATAGAATAATTAAAATTATTTAAAGAAAATACTTCATAAGAACATCAGAGTGTTATATTATACCCCCTTAAACTGAATTTCCCCATAGAAATTCATCAATTGGATACAAAAATATGAGGATACCTCTACCTCATCACATCATAAATCTCGAATGTATCTTCTTCAAATTGTTAGTTCTTCCATAAAACTTTAAACAAGTGAGTGGTCTTGTTTCGTGGAACTTTTTCACTATGATCGATAATATTTATTGATTTTTCTTCATAAGGAAGATATTGATCCATCGGTTGAGCTTATGAGTTTCATAAATGTGAAGGATTAGGAAAGTAATTTCTCATGAGAGATGCATGGAACACATCATGAACTTGAGAGAGATTTGGTGGAATCACCACTCTATAAGTTACCTTCCTAACACAATCAAGAATTTCAAAAAGACCAATATACCTAGGGCTCAACATGCCCTTATTTTGAAATCTCATTACTCTCTTTCTGGGAGATATTTGTATAAAAACCTTGTCATCAACTTCAAACTCTAGTTCTTTTAATTGGTTGTTAGCATACATTTTTTTCAAATCTAAGTTACTCTGATGTGTTGTTGAATAGATCTGACCATCTCTTCCATTTCATCAACAAGATTAGGTCCTAATTGATTTTTCTCCCCAACTTCATCACAGCAAGTTGGAGTTTTTCACTTATTTCTAGAGAGGGATTCATAAGGAGCTATTTAAATAATGTAGTGAAAGCTATTAGTGTAATAAAAGTCCACCAAAGTTAGGTTTTAATCCCAACCACCTTTGAAATCCATAGAAAAAGATATCAACAAGTATTCTAGAGTTTTAATTGTCCTCTGAGGAATATTTCTCACCTTCTTTTGTCTCTACATCTTCCTTCTGCACCTCTTTAATATTTACTTGTATATAGGGTTTAAAATTAATTTTAGAAAGACAATATTTCTCCCCTTCTATTAAAATTTAGAGATCCATTATTCAAATCCATAAATGTTGGATCTTTTATGATCCTCATCATTGATTAGCTAGCATTGTCCTTTCAACTCAAAGCATCTTCCACCTTGTTCGCCTTCCCAAAGTGCTAATTTATTGAGTATTTGTTATCTTTAATCAACTAAAACCATCTTATTTGGCTCATATTCAACTTATTTTGTGAGAATATATATATTTTAAATGTTTATGATCAGTATAAATATCACACCTCCCACCATAAATATAATGCCTCTATATATTTAATTTAAGGATTACCACAACTAACTCCAAATCATGAGTTGGGTAAAGTTTCTCATTGATTTTCAATTTTTTCAAGGCATAAGATATCACAATATCATTTTTCTGAGAACACATCCCAAACCCTTGTTAGGAGAGTCACTGTAGATCACAAAGATTTCTCTACTATAGGGCAGTGTGGGGACATGTGTACTAGCTAACATTCTTTTTAGAGATTTGAAATTCTCTTCAAATTACTCCATCCACACAAACATAACTTATTTTAGATTCAACTTTGTGAGTGGATTATATAGTCATGAGAAATATTTCACAAAACATCAATAATATCCAGCCAAACCAAAAAAGCTTCGAATCTCAGTTACGATTGTTGGTCTCAGCCAACGTTCAATAACTTCAGTTTTTCCTAAATGAAGATATATCCCATATATTGAGATTATGTGACCAAAAAATAAAACTTTAAGAATCCAAAATTTACACTTGGTAATTTTTTCATAAATATTCTCCTTTCTTAGTGTCTTTTAGCACAATTATCAAGTGATCTTCTTTCTCTTCCTTGATATTCGAATGTACAAGAATATCATTTGTAAAGATGACTAAAAACTGATCAAGATAGTCTCTAAAGACTATATTAATTAGATACATGAAGATATAACAATAATTAGTAAGACTAAAAGTAATCATTATAAACTCATAGTGTCCATACATTGTACGAAATTCCATCGTTGGTATATCCACCTTCTTGATCATTAATTGATGAAATTCTGAATGAAGATCAATCTTGGAAAATTATTGTGCTCCATGTGGTTAGTTGAATAAGTCATCAATGTAGGTAAGAGGATATTTTTTCTTGATACCAATCATGTTAAGTTCTAGATAATCGAATCAGAGTCTCATTGATCCATCTTTCTTCTTAACAAACAGAACAAGTGCACCCCAAGGCGATACACTAGGGAATATGAATCCCTTGTCAATATTCTCTTGGAGTTTTTTTCTTCAATCCTACAAATCAATTAGGTCCATTCTATAAGGTGTATTTGAAATAGGCATAATACATGGTAAGAGTTATATTGAAAACTCAACTTCATGATTTGGTGGAAGAGTTGGAAATTCTTATGGAAAGACATCCCAAAAATCTTGTACAATAGGATTATTCTTAATGGTGAGTTTCTTGAAAACCATTTGAGATAGATTACCTTCATTTATGGGAACCAAGACCCATAAGATGGCTGAAATTTCCCTTAGAAGGTCGTATTCATACATACATTGATATATGATCATAGATTGATCCATAATATGAAATATAACTTCCCTTACATGGAAATTGATATGTCCTACATAGATAGAAATTTAATCCCTACCAATAATCAAATAAAATTCCATTTAAGGAAGGATCACAAGATTTTTAGGAAGCACTTTCCCTCAAACTTCAACTAGAGAAGAATTACAAACTTTTTATGCTGCTGTTGTTCCATTAGGAGTTGTTCTAACTAACTCAATATGTAATTATTGAGGTAATATGGGGATACCCTTATAAAATTATTCAGAAATAAAAGAGTGGGTGGATATAGAATAAAACAAAACATTTTCTACTTTAGAGTGGATGGTATGTGTAATTTTCACCAATTCATTATCATACTCCACATTGAAAATAGTGATTGCATGTGACTTGCCTCTGTATTTATCCTTCAGAGTATGCTGATTCCAATAATAATTGATAACCTTTGAATCTGAGCATTGATGGTTATAATTACCCATTTCCTTGCACTTGTAGCATTGAAGTGTGGTATGTGCATTAGGTGTGGCCTTTTCTCTAATCGCATCATTAGAAATTTTTTCTTATCACTTGGCATTCAATTTTCCAGTGAACTTCTCTATCACGACCCGACCCAACAGGGCTTGAGCCACAAATCCCCAAGCCTTCCTCCAATAGGCCAGGGGATGGAATCTAGCGCCGAGTATGCTATCAGATACATGGGAGGCATTAGCCTAAGGTACATGTAGACATGCACCCACACACACCTCTATGGAACAGTGCAGAGATACATAAAACTGAAAATAAAATGCATGCATACAACTATACCAAACTAGAGTACAACAGAAGTACAAAAAGGGAAAAATAAGGCCCACCAAAAGAAAAATGCAAAGGTGTCCAACTTTCTCCGAAGGAGGGAAAACACTACCAAAACACCTGCCGGTAAGCTCCTCAACACAACTCCGATAAACACCCCGGTCAAACCCGCTCACTAAGCTCCGCCTTCTCCGGGTCCTCCTGGGACTCCATTGAAAGGCCTGCGGTCTGCACAAAACACAAACATGTGCGGACAATGCCCGTGCAGGGGTGAGTATAAAAATACTCAGTAGGCACCCCAAAAAACCAAAAAAAAAAGAGAGCAACTGAAAGGAAACAGTCCGCTCATCCCAGCTAGAGGGAACCCAGACGAGAGAGAAGCTCCATCTCGTGACCATTCTCGGCTAAACACAACTAGTCAGCTCAAATTAGGTGTATTCGGATACATATACCATGAACATCCAGATATGACCTGCTCACGCACCAATCCACATGAGGTAATAACCTCATCACCAGCCACAACCAGGAGATCACACTCCATGATCACTATCATCCCAGATGACACTCATCCGAGAGATACACTCTATCAGGTCCCACACAAACATCTCAGATGCTTACCCGAGAGATCACGCTCCTCAGATACCGTCACTGAGAGAAACCTCGCTGAAACAATATAAAAACCAAAATACTCAGATAGGGGATGACTCCAAGGGTCCGCTAGGGGATACCAGAACCCACACCAGTATACGAATATCTCACAGATAGGGGATCACTCCTAGGGTCTGCTGGGGGATACCATAACCCGATCTGGCATTCGTAGAACTCTCAGATAGGGGATCACACCCAGGATCCGTTGGGGGATACCACAACTCGATCTGGCGCTCGACAGAAACACGTCACTCAGATAGAGGATATTCGGCCATAAAATGGTGGTCACGACGATACCAAAACCCTATCTGGTATAACTCGCGATGTAGGGGATCGAACTGACGATGCCACAACCCTACAGAAACCACGCGCTAAGTAGGGGATCACAAAACAAACGATACCACAACCCTACTATAATCCTCATGCTGAGTAGGGGATCATATTCATGACAATGTCACAACCCTACTGATCACGGCCCACCGCATAGGGAATCATATTCCCGATTATGCCCCAAACCCTATGGGGTTAACCTGCTAGATAGGGGATCACCGCCCGTGGATAAGCGGTCACAAAGATACCAAGAACCCGATCTAGGGTACGATTCTAGAGGATCCCGCAATGGGCCCACCGAAGGGATGCCACAACTCTAACAGATTAAGCATCCCATCGAGAGGATCACAAGCCTAGACTAGGGTTGTGATGCCGCGCGAACCCTCATAGGAACGAACGAAGGGAGTACCCTCAACCACTGCTGGTCCCAACGTCGCTAACCCAAGAGACCCGCCACAACGCAACCTCGCGAACCTCCAAGGATGATACCGAGGCCACCATCGCGATCCAAATGGAAAAACATGCAGGATAGACTGTTTACTTGCCCGAAACGGACAACCGGTGAAAAATGCACTATTCACCGTATCCAGCCTGTGCGGGACCCACACAACGATCACAGAACTCATCAAAGGGATCATACCACGGTGATACCCTCAGAAAAACACACAGGATCCACTACTCGTTCATCCCAAAAGGACACCTGGTGAAAAAGGGTAATATTCACCGTAGTCAGCTCGGGTGGGGCCCATACCACGATCCCGAAACTTGTCAAACAGATCACACCATTGCGATCCTCTCAAAAAAACACACAGGATTGACTATTCATCTGCCAAAATCAGACTCCTGGTGCGAAAGTGGCGTTTCTCCACAAACGCCAAAACCCGACCTCGTGGGGCCCGCACCCCAAACTCGGTCCCAACATTCGAAAACCCTCAAGAAAATTCTGCCGTATCATCAGGGTCTCAACTCCACAGACGACATGTCAGTCGGACGCTCCGGGTAGAATATACAACGGCCCGAAGTCGAATAATAATAAAATATCATTATTTTATTCAATGTTTCATTCTCTCGGGCCATAATCCCGAACCTTTAAACTCCCAAACCTACACCGAAGGGTTCTCCTGGTTGCCAGGGTTATGTCACCGCAAACGGTACGTGAAACGGACTCCTGGATTGCAAGAAACAGGGGTTTAAAGAACCCCCAGAAAAACATGGCCGGACCACCGCCTGCCTCGCCGGAAACCACCGCGCCGCCGGATTCCACCACGCCACCACCAGATTCCGCCATGGTCGCCGCCCCTCATTGCCAGAAAATCGGGTTTTCGCGAGAAAACTTCCAGGAGCCACCGAGAGCACCCCGGTGCTCCAAATTCAGATCCAAAACATGTGTCGGAAATCTCGGGACCCGAAATACACAACCTTTATGAAAATTTGAAGAAAAACAACACAAAAATAGGATCTGAGATTTTAAAACTCAAACCGCCTACCTCACGAGCGAAACACCCCTGATCCGTCCTCCAAAGCTTCCGTTGCGCGGTCCTGGAACCTTTGCCATCCAAATCCAAGCTTGACAGCACCTTGATCACGCGATTTGGTTCGGTAATCGTCATCGGAAGGGGAGGAGGATGAGGAAGGAGGAGGAAGCTCCTCCTCTACGCACCACACGTCCAAGGGGGGGGGGGGAGGAAGAGATATTTGTTTCCAACAAATATTCGCTTAACTCCCCAGCCTGACACACCCCCAACCACACGCCCGATGTGGACAAGGATAAGGTCGCCCTTAGGGTAAACACGATGTTATAAACTGAACCGTGGTCTCAGAATTTCCATCCGAGACTCCGTTCAGAAGTTATTTGAGCCGACACTCGTAATTAAACTTGTCCACTTATTTACGAAAGTTCCCCTGGTGGCGCTTTCCACAGAAGGCCCGCGCCTGCAAAGTTTACACCTCTCCTAGGGTAAACGGAACGTTTCGGACACAACCATGCCCTTAGATTCCAGTTCTGAGCTATCGTTTAGGAGATATCACACCCCCTCCATGTGTATAGTATAAAAATACTTAATATTTTTGTAAAATTAATTCTGGGCACACCGGGCCTCGGAATCGCACCCCGTCTTCGCGCCTAGATTTGGAATTATTCATGGAAATATTCCAAAGTCTGACAGGGCCAAAACCCAAGTCATTACATTATCTTCAACACTTAAAAGTTTTTCTAGTACCTTTTAGAAAATTACCTCCATGTTTCTTTCCAAAATTTAAGAATAATGAAAAACTCATCTTATTTTTAGTGCGGTATTTATATTTTCCCTTGAATTACATTTTTCTCTTCCTATCAAACCCATAGGACTGATGGGATACTCCAATCTCTATCTCAACCTTGGGAGATCATAGAATTATTTCCTCAAAGCTATTGAAGTCACTTATGGCTAATTCCCTTCATAGACTTGGTTTTAGGACACTATATAATTGGTCAATTTTAGTCTCAGGTTGGACAATAATTCTAGAATCATACCTTGAAAGTCTTGTAGAATTTTCTTCAAAGGCACCAACAAATTCATTGTCCATTTACTTAATCTCAAAGAACTCCTTATCCATATTTTTTCTAAGAATACAAGGAAAGTACTTATTAAAAAATAAGTTCTTGAACTCATCCCATTCCATAGAGTCAATTTCATCTATTTTCCTTGTTTTCTTGATAAGATTACACCATTGATTAGATTCAACTTCCAAATGATAAACTGTAAAGATGAATTTATCATGCTTTGAACATTGGATAATAGAAAATATATTTTCAGTGGTACTAATCCAGTGTTCATCCATTATTTTATTAGAAGACCCGCTGAAATAAGGCATACATTGCATCATGAAGGACTCAACAGAATGTTGTTCCCTCCATTACTCTTTTGTAAGTCCTGTATGATTCATAGCTTGAGAAATTTGTGTGAGCATAACCACAAGATTTTTAATTCCATCTCCCATAACATTCGGTTTCTCAGGAGTACAATCATTACATTTCGCCTCACATTCAACATTAACTTAATTCTTTCGAGTTCCATCCATTCATAAAAAACAATAAGCATTGTGTGAGAAACACTAATCATAATGGGAAAATGACATGGTCAATAATAAAATTTCAATTTAGGAAACTTTAAATTTTATTCTAGGTTATTCATGGTAATTTCTAGAACACTAGGATTGTAACCTATACATTTACATATCCTTAGGGTTCTTACTAAGGTTTTCTCATCCTAGTTTCCATAAGTTTAATATACCTTTGATCTGTTACCAACTACAACAGACCATAATTTACATACATATATATTAATTCCAAATTGAATAATATTCTTTAAAAAACATAAAAAAATACCAGGACCATATAGTTTTAGTGTATTTAAAAACTAGTAGACAAAAAAAACTAGTTCATAAGACATCTATATTGTCTCTTGATTATTTCTTCACAACTAGAACCCTTTTTGACATATCTTACTTAATACCCTTATTCATGACCTGGGGAAAAGAAACATAAAAAAGGGTGATCTCAGATGATCAGTAAGGGTAGATAAGGGAGATATCAATCATATCATAATCACAATACATAATAAAATAACACCTAAAAATATTATCCTACATTTGCAATATTGTGATATCGTGTCATGGGATAAATCATAAAAGTTAATAAATAAACATTGATCATATTACCAAAATTCATAACCTAAGACAAGGGATTTGTGGAATACAATAATAATAGAAAATAATTTCATATTAGTCAAGGCTCATTTCCAAGACCATCATAGCAGACAAAGTCTATTACTGAACTGAGTTCACTCCTCGTTGCAGCCCTGTGTTACTGAACTGATTTTACTTTCCATTCCATCCTTGTATTACTGAACTGTGATAAGTTACTGCTCTAGTCCTATCTATATCATGAGATATAAATCATTAACCAATGCATTGAAGGGATTTATAGGTCCCATCCTTCTCAAAATGAAATCATTCTTACGCATACCCAAAAAACATAAATCATTCATCATAGCATTACCTATGGAATAAAATGGATTTCTTAAACATCATCCCATCATAACATAATCCACATATAAAAATCTATTTCATAAATATAATAACATCATAAAGAAAACTAATCCACATGAATAATTGGGATAATATACTTGAAACCTAACCCTATTAAATAATTTCCATCTTAGTTGGAAAATAATTTTGATAGAATACTTGAAATTCATTCTTGAGGAAAATATCCTTTCTTCTTAAAAAACATTTTATTTTCTCACAATTTCCTGAAATTTTAAAAGAAATGAATTTATTTGAAGGTAAAATTTCCTGGAAATAAGAATTATTAAAATGTAAAAATCCTCTCATGCCATATAAGTTAAAATAAAACATTCTTCTCGCACTTTTGTTGAATAAGTCAAAAAATACCTCGTATCGAAAATCAAAAAAGATTCCTCTCATACCATTTAATAAAAATTCACCAAAGTGTAAAATTGACTTTAAAAATCCTATAAGAAAAAAAAATAATATTTTGGAATACATATTTAGGAAACATGAACATGAATGATAAATATACCGCAGTAAATTATATGTATAAATAATCTCAGATAATAATGAGATTGTGAAATTATCCCTTACTTTAGGTCTGATATCCTTTGTATGTATAAAAAAATCTTGTATAATTATTTAAATAATGTCGTTGAATTATTATATAATCATAGTAATTTTTATGATATCATATATGATCATATTTGTCACGACCCGACCCAACGGGGCTTAAGCGGCGACTCCCCAAGCCCACCTCCAATAAGCTAGGGGATGGGGTCTAGTGCCGAGTAGGCTATCACACACAAGGGAGACATTAGCCTAAGGTACCTATACTCATGCACCCACAAAAACCTCCATGAAACAATGAAAAGATATATAAAAATAAAAATAAAATGCATGCATACATCTATCCCAAACCAGAGTGCAACAACAATACAAAAAGGAAAAAACATGGCCCACCAAAGGAAATCTAAAAAGTGTGCAACCTACTGAGAAGGAGAGAAAACACTACCAAAAACACCTGCCGGTAAGCTCCTCGACACATCTCTGGTAACACACCATGGTCAGTCCCGCTCACGCAGCACCGCCTGCTCCAGGTCCTCCTGGGACTCCGTCGAAAGGCATGTGGTCTGCACAAGACACAAACATGTGTGGGGAAAGCCCGTGTAGGGGTGAGTATAACAATACTCAGTAGGCTCCCCAAAAACCCAAAACAAAAGAGAGCAACTGAAAGGCAACAGTCCACTCATCCCAGCTAGAGGGAACCCAGACGAGAGAGAAACTCCATCTCGTGACCATCCTTGGCTAAACACAACTAGTCAACTCAATTCAAGAGTATGCCCGTACATAAACCTTGAACATCTAGATATACTCAGCTCATGACCCAAGCCACATGAGGTACCGAACTCATCACCAGCAATAGTTCACAAATAGAAGTTCACACTCCATTACCTCTGTCATCCCAAATGACACTCGTTCGAGAGATACACTCCATCGGGTCCCACACAAACATCTCAGACGCTCACCCGAGAGATCTGGCTCCTCGGATATCGTCACTGAGGAAAACCTCACTGAAACAATATAAACACCAAACTCCTCGGATAGGGGATCACTCCTAGGGTCCGATAGGGGATACCAGAACCCACAACAGTATACTAAGATCTCACTGATAAGGGATCACTCCCGGGGTCCACTGGGGGATACCACAACCTGATCTGGCATTTGTAGATCTCATTGATAGGGGATCACTCCCAGGATCCGCTGGGGGATACCACAACCCGATCTGGCATTCGACAGAAACATGTCACTCAGATAGAGGATCGTCACCCGTATCACGATGGTCACGAAGATATCGAAAACCCTATCTGGTATATATCGCGCTGTATGGGATTGAACTGACGATGTCGCAATCCTACAGAAACCCCACGCTGAGTAGGGGATTGTATAACCAACGATACCACAACCCTACTAAAATATTCATGCCGAGTAGGGGATCTTATACCCGACGATGCCACAACCCTACTGTGAATGGCCCAACGCGTAGGGGATCATATTCTCTATGATGCCAAAAACCCTACGGGATTAACCTGCTAGATAGGGGATCTCCACCCATGGATAAGCGGTCGCAATGATAACAAGAACCTGATCTAGGGAAACAATGCTAGAGGATCCCTATCTGGGCCCACCAGAGTGATGCCACAACTCTAACAGATTAAAAATCCAATCGAGAGGATCAAAAACCTATAATAAGGTTGTGATGCCATGCGAACCATCGTAGGAACAAACCAAGGGAGTACCCTCCACCACTGCTGGTCCAAACGTCGCTAACCTAAGTGACCCGCTACAACGCCACCCCACGCACCTCCAAGGCCGATACCGAGGCCACCGTCATGATCTATGTGGAAAAACACAGATGATAGGCTATTTACTCGCCCGGAATGGAAAACCGTTGAAAAGGCATTATTCACCATAGCTATCCTATGTGGGGCCCACACTACGATCCCGATACTCATCAAGCAGATCATACCACTGCGATCCCCTTGTAAAAACACACGGGATTGACTACTCGATCGTCCCAAAAAGACAACCAGTAAAAAAGGTACTATTCACCAAATCCATCCCGTGTGGGGCCCACACTACGATCCTGAAACTCATGAAGCCGATCACACTGTTGCGATCCCCTCAGAAAGAAACACAGGATCGACTAGTCGATCGTCCAAAACGAACACCCGGTGAACAAGTCATGTTTCACTATAAACATCGGAACCCGGCCTTGTGGGACCCACACCCTGTTCTGTGTCCCAACACTCAGAAACTACCTCAAAAAGTCCGTTGTACCAACATGGTCTCAACGCCACAGATGGAACGTCATTTGGACACTATGTGCAGGATTTATGGTGGGTCGAAACTGAATAATAATAAAATATTATTATTATTTCAACCTTTCGTAGAACAGGGCCGCGAACCCGACTCATAACATTCCAAAGTAAACCCAAAAGGTCCTTCCCGATGCAAGTAATGAGTTTTCGCAAATGGCTCATGATTTGGACTCCCGATATGCATTTTACGGGGGTTTAAAGAGCTCCTGAAATATTTTGGCCGGACCACCGCTGGCTCGCCGGAAAACTGATCGGACCGCCGCGCCGACATGCCAGACCGCTGAGCTGCCAGCCAGATTCCCCCACGTCGCCACCTCCGCCCTTTCCGGATTCTGCCATGGCCGCCGCTTGAATCCGTGTTTTCCGCCGGAAAACTTCCGGGAACCCCCGGGAGCACCCTGGTCCTCCAAGATCAGATCCGAAACATGTTTCGGATACCTCGGGAAACAAACTATACAACACTTATGACGATTTGAATAAAAACAATACATAAACAGGGTCCAAGATTTTAAAACTCAAAACACCTACCTTACGGGAGAAATGCCGACGCTCTGGATTAGATCCGCCCTCCAAAGCTTCCGCTGCACAATCCTGGAGCATTTGTCGTCGGAATCTAAGTCTGACGGTACCTTATTTCTTTGATTCTGGCCATTTGTCACTTGAAGAGAAAGAGGAGGATATTATCCTCCTTCGTGCATAGAGAATCGGTGGGGGAGGGGGTGATTAATATTTGTTTTAATTTAATTGAAACAAATATCATCTTAACACCCCAGTCCGACTAGCCTCCGACCCCGCGCCCAGCGCAGACAAAGCTTAGGGCACTCCTAGGGTAAAAACGACATTCTAAATGCAACAGAGGACTTAGATTTTTGATCTGAGACTCCATTCAGAAGTTATTTGAGCCTAATCTCGTAAATACAATTTTCCATTTATTTATGAAAATTCCCATGGTGGATTTTCTCACTGCAGGCCCGCGCCCGCACTGTTTACACCCCGCCTAGGGTAAACGGCACGACCTGGATGAAATTGTTCCCTCATATTCCCATTCCAGGCTACAATTTATGAGATAAAACACCCCTTCCATGTGCATAGTATAAAAATACTTAATATTTTTATAAAATTAATTCCGGGCACACTGGGCCTTGGAATCGTACGCCATCCTCACGCCTAGCTCTGGAATTATTCATATGAATATTTCAAAGTCTGACAGGGCCAAAACCCAAGTCGCTACATCCTCCCCACCTTAGAACTTTTCATCCCTAAAAATCCATAAGCACAAGGAAAGCAACTAGAATCTAAACCAGTTCTCTCACGCCAGTGAGTTCTCAAATAAACACCCATGCCCGCACACATAAGTCAGAGGGAGTCATCCACCACACCTAAACACTATCTGCTTTGGGCAGAACTGACCCGCCCGCACGATTTTGATCGCATCACAAAAAAATGTCTCGGTGGGGGAAGGATCTATCTTCCTCACGCATTTGAAGCACGTCGAATAGCACCCACACAGGGTCTTACAAATTCCCTGAACAAAAAATCAAGCAAGAAATGGAAAAGGAAGATTACCGCTAAACAGTGTCTATCAAACTACTATAGAAAGTAGGAAGGACACAAGGCGTACCTATATCCATCCACGTAGCGTCTGGGTTAACAGCCTCTAGGGCATGCAGATCTCCGCGCCCTCGTCCCCCAGCTCCCTGGGCTTGGCGTGGACCACCTGGGGGTGGGGGTGGTGGCAACTGATACCGCCTACCACCTTCTGCTGCTGCACCAGCTCTGTCGCCATGTCTGCCGCCCTGTGGACCTCCTTGCTCGAGACGCTACCTCTACCAAGGTGGTATGTCGACCAGCTCCCTCTCAACAGTGCGACGGGTCAGACAATATCTAGAAATGTGTCCCCGACCTTCACAAGCGTAACACCACCTCTCCTGCGGCTGACCAAAACTGGCCTGCGAGCCCTATGAGCCCTGAGCCTCATATCCTCCATCCTGGGATCACCTCCTGAAACGTCAGCCATGCCCAGACCCTTGCGCCTGCCGCCAGTTACCAGATGCCGATCTGACTGATGAAGTCTTAGCTCTCGTGTGCCCAACATTAACAGGCAGGATCTTCTCAGCCAGAAAGCTCTCTACCACCAACGCTCGCTCTAGAACTTCAGCATAGGTGGGAAGACACAAAGAAACCACATGCCTGAATGTCTCTGCATAGGCCCTACTCGAAGGTCTGAGCCCTAAAAAACGGGTCTCGAACCATATCCAGGGAGTAGCATGATAGATCTGTAAACCACGCTGAGTACTCCAACACAGTCATACCCTCCTATAGAAGCTACAGAAGCTCCTGGATCTGCACTGACCACAGCGTCACCGGATAGAACTCTTCCCTAAAGATCCGCTCAAACTATGC
Organism: Viscum album; assembly: GCA_963277665.1. NCBI lineage: Eukaryota > Viridiplantae > Streptophyta > Magnoliopsida > Santalales > Viscaceae > Viscum > Viscum album. Next base: position 353,723,633 of record OY728123.1, read on the forward strand.
CCACGTGGGTGTCTCCTCATTGTGGGACTGTGTCACCAAACCCCACCATCGCCCGACCGAACCATACAGAAGGCTCTCCGCTTGGACCACCTTCTGATCTGGGGGTGTCCTCACCAGGCGGAAAACATGGGTGACTGCTTCGAGCCAATCATCAGTTTCCTGAGGATATGGATCACCCCAGAACCTCAGTGGTCACTGCCTCTGGAACTCGTGCAGCGCACTCAGCCTGCGTGCAACCTCATCCTGCACTGTCGGCACAACCAGCTGCTCGATAGGTGGTGGCTCAACTGGCATACCACCTAGAGGTCCAGCCTCAGAACCAGCGCCCTAGTCCACAACCTCTAGACGGGGTGGGTCATCACCACAATCCCACTGCAGAACCCTCGCTGGCGGTCATCGTGGAGGAATCCAGAAATAAAATCAAGACGCACCATAGTCAAAGAGTATATCTGGAGCGCTGACTCAAGGAGAAGAAGGGAAACCCAAAAACCTAGTCCTATATGATGCATGTACCATTATGTCCCTGCGACTAGTGTATGAATGTCTCGAGTTGAAAGTCAGGTTATCAGAGTCCTGATGTATAGATACGTTGGCCGCCACACCAACACTGGAGTCTCTGGCCTGAAAACCAAGATTGAAACTTCATAACACTGCCTCTATGAAACCCAAACCAAACTCACAGCTAGACCAGTTATGCTATGAGATCCCAAAGGTGGAACCTCCTCAGATACCACTCTGTCATGACCCGACCCAATGGGGCTCAAGCCGTGACTCCCCAAGCCTGCCTCTAATAGGCCAGGGGCTGGCGTCTAGCGTCGAGTAGGCTATCACACACAAGGGAGGCATTGACCTAAGGTACCTGTACACATGCACCCACATAAAACTCTATGAAAAAATGTAGATATATATAAAACTGAAAAGAAAATGCATGCATACATCTATCACAAACCAGAGTGAAACAACAGTAAAAATGGGAAAAACATGCCCACCAAAGGAAAACTACAAAGTGTCCAACCTACTCAGAAGGAGGGAAAACACTTCCAAAAACACCTGCCGGTAAGCTCCTTGTCACAACTCCAGTAAGACACCACGGTCAATCCTGCTCACTCAGCACCGCCTGCTTTGGGTACTCCTAGGAGTCCATCGAAAGGCCTGTGGTCTGTATAAGACACAAACACGTGCAGGAAAATCCCATGCAGGGGTGAGTATAACAATACTCAGTAGGAATCCCAAAAACCCAAAAAAAAGAGAGAAAATAAAAGGCAACAGTCCGCTCATCCCAGCTAGAGGGAACCCAGATGAGAGAGAAACACCATCTCGTGACCATCCTCGACTAAACACAACTAGTCATCTCAATCCAGGAGTATGCCCGTACATACACATTGAACATCTCGATATACACTGCTCATGCCCCAAGCCACATGAGGTGCCAACCTCATCACCAACAATATTTCACAACCAGAAGAGCACACTCCACGATCACTATCATCCCATATGACACTCGTCCGAGAGATACACTCCATTGGGTCCTACACAAACATCTTAGATGCTCACCCGAGAGATCATGCTCTTCGGATATCATCACTAAGGAAAACCTCAATGAAACAACATAAACACCGAACTACTCAGATAGGGGATCAATCCTAGGGTCTTCTAGGGGATACCAGAACACACAATGGTATACGAAGATCTCACAGATAGAGGATCACTCCCAGGGTCCGCTGGGGGTACCACAACCCAATCTGGCATTCGTAGATCTCATAGATAGGGGATCACTCCCAGGATCCATTGGGGGATACCACAACTCGATCTGGCGCTCGACAGAAACACATCACTCAGATAGAGGATTATCACCCGTAGCATGATGGTCACGACGATACTGAAAACCCTATCTGTTACATCTCGCGAGGTAGGGGATCGAACCGACGATGCCACAACCCTACAGAAACCCCACGCCGAGTAGGGGATCGTATAACCAATGATACCACAACCCAAATAAAATCTGCATGCTGAGTAGGGGATCCTATACCTGATGATACCACAACCCTACTGAGCATGACCCATTGCATTGGGGACCATATTCCCGATGATGCCACAAACCCTACGAGATTAACCTGCTAGATAGGGGATCGCCGCCCATGGATAGGCGGTCACAGTGATACCAAGAACCCAATCTAGGGAAACGATGCTAGAGATCATGCTCTGGGCCCACCCGGGGGAAGCCACAACTCTAACAGATTAAACATCCTATGGAGAGGATCACAAACCTATACTAAGGTCGTGATTCTGTGCAAACCCTCGTAGGAATGAACCAAGGGAGTACCCTCAACCACTGCTTGTCCAAACATTGCTAACCCGAGTGACCCGCTACAACCGCACACCGCACACCTCCAAGGACAATACCGAGGCAACCGTCGTGATCCATGCGGAAAAACACGCAGGATAGGCTGTTTACTCACCCGAAACGGACTACCGGTAAAAAAAGCACAATTCACTGTAGCTAGCCCATGTGAGGCCCACACTGCGATCCTGAAACTCATCAAGATGATCATACCACTGCAATCCCCTTTGAAAAATACACGAGATCGACTACTCAATCGTGCCAAACAGACACCCGGTGAAAAAGTTACTATTCACCGAAGCCAACCTGTGTGGGGCCCACACTACGCTCCTGAAACTCATCAAGAGGATCATAGGATTGCGATCCCCTCGGAAAAACTCATGAGATCGACTACTCGATCGTCCAAAACGGACACCCGGTGAAAAAGTCACGTTTCTCCACAAACACCGGAACCCGACCTCATGGGGCCCACACCCTATTCTCGGTCCCAACACCAAAAAACTATCTCGAAATGTCTACTGTACCATCAGGGTCTCAACACCACTGACGAAACGTCATTTCGACACTCAGTGTAGGAGTTATGTGGGTCGAAGCTGAATAATAATAAAATATTATTATTATTTCAATGTTTCGTAGCACCGAGCCACGAACCCGACTCATAAAATTCCCAAAGTAAACCCAAAAGGCCCGTATCGATGCAAGGAACGCGTTGCCGCAAATGGCTTGCGATTTGGACTATTGACATGCATTTTATGTGGGTTTAAAGAGCTCCTAGAATATTCTGGCCGGACCACCGCTGGCTCGCCGAAAAACTGACCGGACCGCCGCGCCGACATGCCGGACCACTGCGCCGCCAACTCGATTCTGCTGCCCCGCTGGTACCCTCACCGGATTCTGCCATGGCTGCCGCCGGAATCTGGGTTTTCCATCGGAAAACATCCGGGAACCCCCGGGAGCACCCTGGTGCTCCAAATTCAGATCCTAAACATGTTTCGGAAACCTCGGAACCCGAACTATACAACCCTTATAATGATTTGAAGAAAAAGAACACAAAAATGGTTTCCGAGATTTTAAAACTCAAACCGCCTACCTCGCGGGCGAAATTTCGATGCTCTGGCTTAGATCCGCGCTCCAAAGCTTCCGCTGCACGATCCTGGAGCGTCTGCCGTCCGAATCTAAGTCTGACAGTACCTTATTTTTTCGATTTCTGTTATTCGTCGATTGAAGAGAAAGAGGTGGAGATGATCCCCCTTCGTGCATAGCAAACAGGTGTGGGAGGGGGTGAGTAATATTTGTTTTAATTTAATTAAAACAAATATCAGCTTAACACCCCGGTCCGACTAGCCTCCGACCCTGCGCCCAGCGAGGACAAAGCTTATGGCGCTCGTAGGGTAAACATGACATTTTGAACGCAATGGCGGACTCATATTTTTGATCAGAGACTCCGTTCAGATGTTATTCGAGCCGACTCTCATGAATAAACTTTTCCATTTATTTACAAAAATGCCCCTTGTGGCTTTTCTCACAGAAGTCCTGTGCTCGCAAAGTTTATACCCCACCTAGGGTAAAAGGCATTCTCCAGATGCAACTATGCCCTCAGATTCCCATTCCGAGCTACCATTTAGGAGATAACACACCCCCTCCACATGCATAGTATAAAAATACTTAATATTTTTATAAAATTAATTCTAGGCACATAGGGCCTCGGAATCGCACTCCGCCATCGCACCTAGATTTGGAATTATTCATATTAATATTCCAAAGTCTGACATGGAAAAAACCGAGTCACTACAATATTATCATCCATTGTTTAATAATAGTTCATTATTACTCGTTATTTGGGAATTAACTGTTTCATTTTCTTATGAATGTTTTGTTGAATAGGTTTTGGTTCTTCTTATTAGGTCACAATTATATCATTACAGAATGATTTTAACATAATATATATCATATTTATTCATTATATACATTTATATAATCATTCGTTAATAGATATCATGTATAATGAATCACATTGCATCATGGAGATGGTAGGCCGTACGTACGCACGAGCGATGTTATCATTCTCATAATTGTGAAATGGTATGGAAGTGGATGATATTTATTTTGTTAAATAATTCATATCATATTATAATAATCATTTATAGTTATTATTTTTATCATTATTCCCATCTTGGTAAGGTGGTGGTGAAAAACATATTATACCACATCATGGAGATGGTATGCCGTATAGATGCATGCGCAGTGTTTTCATTCTTCAAAGCATCGATAGAAGATGGAATATGAATATTCCATAATCATAATAAAATCTCAGTATTTAATTTATATTGGATTTATTAAATTATAATGGAAATAACTCATTAAGAAGAAGTTGAATAATAAATAAGTTTGAAATAATCAGTAGTGTAGATTACCTCTTCTTTGACATGCTCCCCCTAAATCTCCTCTTAAAGCACTAGAGTTGGTGTTTGGAGAAGATAAAAACATATAGAATGTAACTATGAAAGTTGATACCACAAACATATCAGGGTATATTTGATCTTTAAATCTTAATGAGTTTTGAAGAAATAGGGGTGGTGGTTCCTTTTTATAATTAAGGTGAGGGGCACTTTTGGAATCTCCAAACATATTAATTTATAATAAAATAAAACCACATCCAAAAACCACAAAAATGTCATATTTTAGAATATTAGATGAGATAAGATTGTAATCTCATCAACCAGTAAATTTTAGACATTTTTTATGTCAATTTAATCCTTATCATTTTAATTAACACTTAGTTATTATCTTTAATTTTAACTAAGGTAACAAATATTTCAATATTAAAAGGGTAAAATATTTACTTATTTGATGCCAATTAAACTATAAATAAATAATTTCAAACCTTTTAGACCATATCATAATTATTTTTTTTTAAATTTTTTATGTTTTTTAAATAATTTAATGATACATTATTTCGATAAACAATCAATAGTATCAATTTTGTCACAATTCCATTCATTGATTATTAAAAATATAAAGTTAATAATTTAACATAGAACCAAATATTTAATTATATTCCTTAGAGTTTAAGGTAATCTAGAAATTTCATTGGATATATTAATTATCCCAAATTATAATTATTTTAATATTTTTAATGACATTTATTTGTTATCTCCATTAATAAAATAATTACCACATCAATTTTATGTAATCCTTTAATAACTTATTTTTGAATAAAAATTTAAAAAATACTATGATGAAGATAAATCCTATATATTTCAGAAGAATACTTATAGTTGAATATATCTACTGGAAAATACTATATTAAAAATATTATATTTATTAAAACATGAATGTGACAAATTTAACATCACTTTAAATAAAATATTATAAGTGTCATAATATTTTCTATATGACTCAAAATGGTCAATAACTCTACCCTTAAGTGATTATGGTCTATATATACTTAACCAATAAGATTTGGTCACGTGTGTTTGTCTTCTAATGGTTATTATCATTTTAATTAAAACTATTTTATGGATTTCTCATCAATTAAATAATTTCTCCATCACCAAGGTATGAGCCTTTAAGGTAATTATTTATGTCTTAAAAATTATAAATTAATTATTATGATAAAGAAAAAAAATTTATATTTCAAATGAGTATTTATATTTGAATTTATCTTTTGTATAACCTTATATTAAAAATGATATGATTATAAAATTTTGACTAAGTCATATTTAACTTTTGTTTAAATAAAATAAATTAAATGTCCTAATCTCATTCAAGAGGATTCCAAAGGATACCATTTAGACCCTAATATGATTTAGGTAGAAAAAAAATTACCCAATGATATGGTAAAAAGTGTTATGGAAATTTTATAATATTAGTTTTACCCTTAATTACCCAATTTACCCTTTTACCATATTAATAAAAATTACCGATGTTACTTTTCATAATGCCAAAAAATAAAAGAAATATATTTACATGTTTTGGACCTAATGATTCAAAATATGGAATAAATTTATAAAAATTAAAAATAAAGAAGTTAATGTAATTAATTTAAAATTTATCTTGTTGTCCGAATGAGAAAACAGGTTTTAAATGTTAAAACATTACAAAAGATTGAAATGTTTTTACATCTAAATTCAATGTAAAATTATTTCCAATGACTTAAATTATATTAAATGATAAAAATATAATTTATTTATACTTTAAAACCATTCAATAATATAATTTAACCTTATAAATTATTCTGAAGAAAAATGTTGTTTTTAATTAAAATTTAGTATATTTTTACTATTCATCAAAACCTGAAAGTTATCGGAAAAATATAAAATTTAATCCAAAGTAAATTTTTATATCCTGATTCAAAATAAGATTTTTATGTTTTCATATAAAAATTATTATTGTGTCAAAATTTGAATTTAAAATGGGTTCACCATTAAAAGGTGGTAAAATAACCCTTTTAAAAAATATAAGTTTTCAAACATAAAATAGGGTTTATTCAAATCCTATAACTGAAATATCAATGAGATTGTCACGACCCATCCTCGGGGCCCGTTCCGTGACTACCCCAAGCCCACCTTCCATAGGCCAGGAGCTGGCGACTAGCACCAAGGCGTAAATCCCGGTAAAAGGGAAGACATTGCCTTTGTAAAGTAAACCACAAACACCACAGAGCAAGCAGGGAGAAGTAAACATTAAGTAAAAACCGAGAACAATAGTAAGTGTGAAAAAGAAAGTGGGCCTGTATACAAACCCAAACTAAAAGTAATATACAACTGGAAGGGAAAACAACAACTAAAAAGTAAATCCGCATCGTCGAGCTGTCCACTGGAAATCCCACCTGAAGGGTGGGTACAGATAGCCTCCACTGCTCCTTGGGTCCAGCCGACTGCTCCGAGTATGTCCCGCCCAGTGGTCCACCTCCAGGTACCGTCCTACTCCGCAAGCCTCAACCACGATCAGCGCTGTCCGTCGTCTGCAACCAACACAACGTAGTTCGGGCATAACCCGTGCAGGGGTGAGTATAAGCTACTCAGAAGGGACCCCGAGACCCCTGAAGGTCCCCCAGAATCCACAAAGGATAATCCACAAAGGAAATATACAACCACGAAGTAACATCCGACACTGCTTAGGTATATGCCCATACATATACCTAAGTCATCAATTCTCATTCGGCTCCAACATCCGAGCTCAAGTACAACCCAGTCCACACAGGAAAGCAAAACGTAATCCACACAGGATAGCACAACACAATCCACAAAGGAAAGCAAAACAGGATTCAACTCACACAGGTATACTTCTTCGTATGATGATAGAGATGATCATATATATCCACTGATTCATCTAAGCCATCAGACCCACAAAGGATCAATGGGTACTAACCACCGCAATGACCCACAAAGGATCTGACCCACACAGGATCGATAGGTAACTAACCCCCACAATAACCCACAAAGGATCTGACCCACACAGGATCGATAGGTAACTAACCCCCGTAAAGACCCACACAGGATCGGACCCACACAGGATCTGTAGGCGCTGGCCCACACAAGACCGCTGTGCACTGACCCACACCGGATCAGAACCACACAGGATCGGTAGCACTGATCCACAAAGGATCGCTGAGTGCTGTAGTCTTCGCCGTCGAATCCAATGAGGATCTCTGCACAATCGTCATCGTCGTCGCAGTCGCAGCCAGCACTAGGGTTCCCGCACACAGCAAGCTCGTCCGGGAGGGTCCGCTCCACGATCCGAGAGGCTGATACATCAACTGACACATAATCCAGTGTTTATGTATCCAAAAGTTCCGTATCGTCAACAGGAACTCAATGTCGCAGACGGCGGGTCAATCAGATGCCCGGTCTGAGAGTTATTGGCTTTTTCGTCCTAGGGGCCCTGTTGGTTTTTAAGGAAAAACCAACCCGACCATACTCCACCTGTGTCCAAAACTCGGGCGGAGTAAGCCAAAAGATCCGTCTCACTAAGAGGAATCCATCAAAGTCGACGATACGTCAATCGGATGGCCGGAGCTCAAGTTATGAGCGTTTCCACTCCGAGGGCCAGGTTGGTTTCGTGTGCGAAACAACCCGGACAAACACAAAGTACTCCGAAACCTTGAGTGCGATATACCGAAACGACCGTCTCGATCCAAGGATCGCATCTCTGCTGACGGTGCATCAATCGGAGGTCCGCAGCCCATGATATGGGCAAAAGTCCGAAAAGGTTTGGAGGTTGGGGTTTCGGTCCCGGACCGACCCGGCCCGAGACCCCCTGGGTCGGCCCGAACCGGGTCAACCCGACCCAAAACCCCCTGGTTCGGCCTGAACTGAGTCGCCCCGACCCGGGTCCGGGTCCGACTCGGACGGTGCGGCTCTGCCCAGCCTGGGTTGCCCGGCCCGGCCGGGGCGCGACCCGGCAGGGCCGGCGCAGGCGCGGCCCGGCCGCCAGGCAGGTCGGCTCTGCTGTTAATACCGAGCCACAGGCGGGGGGCGCGCTGCCCCCGCATGAGAGAACCGCGGTCCCACGTGGGGCCGCCCTTTCCAGTGGACGCGGCCGGGCTGCCGCGTCCCGTGCTCCACTGGTCCCGCGCGGTCGCGGGACCGCGCTGCTGCTGCCGCGGCTTCAGCCGGTGCGGTTCTCCACGGCAGCGCGCTGGGCACTGCCGCCTTCCGCCTCCGGCGCCTCCGTGCCTGCGTGGCGCGCCGGCGGGTCGCTCCGCGGACCACCGGACGAGTTCCGGTGGTCGGAATTCCTTGCCGTCTTCGCTAAAATCCCTCCCTGGGTCCGTCCTTCACTGCGAGGACCATACATCGCCCGTGCGGCTGATTTTGTCGACGTCCGTTGTTTCGCACACCAAGAATGAAAGGGGCGGTGGGTTCAAACTTGTTCGTTAGTCCGCACCCACCGCGTTAGCGGTTTTAAAAGTCTCCCAACAATTTTTAGTCAAACATCGCAGGTATAAATCACAAAGATTTAAAGAATTAAAACCCCTACCTCGTCGTTGTCGTCGGACGTTAGTTCTTCGCGGGATTGACCATCGCAGAAGAAGAGGGTCGTCGCGTTGTGGAAGGGGCGTCGCATCGTCGCGGTACACGGCGTCGCGTCGACGATCTCCAAGGGTTAAAGAAAACACACAGATTTAATTTCACGAATTAAATCCATGTTGAGGATAAAATCCACAAAGAATTAGAGGACCGTAATCCCCTACCTCAAGCAGTTGATGATCGAAGATTGTTGCGGGAAGAATGTCGCGGAAGAAGTGTCGCGGAAGGATAATCGTCGGCGTCGCGGAACACGGCGTCATGTCGTCGATCTACGAGGGTTTGGTTTTCTTCGCGTTCTTTGCGTTCTTCACATTCTTCACGAAGGAGGATGAAGATCTCAAGCCTTAGAGTCTTCTCCAAATCCTCTCAACGAGCAATCCTCAAGAAAGACATGCGTTGGTATTATTTTATTTACATGCCAACAATTTGAAAAACAAGTTAAGAAACGAACCATTAATTCGGTGAATTAATGGTAACGTCTTAACTGTCCAATTAATAGGGGAATTAAGAATTAAAAAAAAAACACCAGTTGACTTTCATTAAAGAGGAGTTTTCGCGGGTGTGTTACTTAGAGGAAAAGAAAGGGTGGGGCTCTTGCGGGCCCCACCTAAAAAATATCCTACCAAGAGGGTAGGATATTTTGGGTTCCACCCTATCCGCTTCAACTTAGCTTAAGTGGATTTAAGTGGCTTTAAGTGGCTTTAAGTGAAATAAAATAAAGTTGTCGCACCACTTTATTTTATTTTCTTCACTTAGCCCCAAAAATTAAAAACCACACCCGAGAAAACACAACTTTGGAAGAGGCATTTCTAAGCAAGTACCAGCGTTGTGATTCCATCGGTGCCTTTGGAATTTGATTCCGAGCACCGGTTCAAAAGTTAGAAAAACCCGCTCGTTCGTTCACTGAACGTACCCGATCCAAACTTCGGAAAATGATTCCAGGCACACCGGGCCTCAGAATCACGTGCCGTCAGAAACTGCGTTCTTGTAAAATTCCAAAGAAAATTAAGAAAAAAATTTCCTTGAAATTTACGGGTCTTTACATCACTCCCATCTCAGGGCTTTAAGTTCTCATAAAGATTCATCGTAAACTAGGGAAACAAAAGTGGGTACTGAACACGCATCTGAGCCTCCTGCTCCCAAGTGCTCTCTTAGAGGTTCTCGTGCTTCCATCTGACGCGCACAAGAGGAATAGACCATCCACGTAGGACCCTCTCCTGTCAATCCTCAATCTCCACCGGGACCTCCGCAAAAGTCTCCCCATCATCAACATCCAGCTCCCCACGGTCAATGATATGCGTCGGGTCGTGCACGTATCTCCTCAGCTGGGATACGTGGAAGATGTCGTGCACCCGGTGCAACTGAGGTGGTAGAGACATGTGATAAGCCACCTCTCCAATCCTGCTAAGGACCTAGTAGGGTCCGATGAAGCGCTGAGATAACTTGCCGCCTCAGCCAAATCTCCGTAAACCATGTCGAGGTAAGACCCGCAAGAAGACGTGGTCGCCATCCTCGAACTCTAGTGGCATCTGCCTCCTGTTAGCATAAGACTTTTGCTGGATCTGAGCTGTCCTCATCCACTCCTAGATGACCTGGCCCTTCTCTGTCGTGGATCGGACCATCTCTGGTCCCACAAGTGCTGACTCCCCAGGGTCTGTCCAGAACAAAGTAGATCTACATGGTCGGCCGTACAACGCCTTATATGGTGCCATCTTGATGGTGGAGTGGTAGCTGTTGTTGTAAGAAAAATCCACCAAGGGTAGGTGGTCCTCCCAGCTATGACCAAAGTAAAGAACACATGTGCGGAGCATGTCCTCGAGAGTTTGAATGGTCCTCTCCGTCTGACCATCCGTCTGAGGGTGAAAGGCGGTGCTCAGACGTAACTGCATCCCGAACGCCTCCTGCAACCCCTTCCAAAGCCGGGAAGTAAAGCGAGCATCTCGATCGGAAACGATGGATGATGGTACACCGTGAAGCTGTACAATCTCCTGAATGTAGAGACGTCCCACGCTCTCTACTGAGCCCTGCTGTCTGATGGGTAAGAAGTGATCCGACTTGGTGAGTCGGTCGACAATCACCCAAATGGAGTCATGACCTCTGGAAGTGCGTGGAAGTCGAGTCAAGAAGTCCATAGATATCCCATCCCACTTCCACTCCGGGAACTCCAATGGTTGTACCAAGCCTGCTGGTACCTGATGCTCCGCCTTCACCTGTTGGCAGGTGAGGCATCGAGAAACGAACTCTACCACAACCTTCTTCATGCCGGGCCACCTGTGCTGTCGTCTGAGGTCCTGGTACATCTTCGCCACTCCAGGATGTAATGCCAAAGGAGAAGTGTGAAACTCTCTCAGCACCTCCTCCTGTAAAGTAACTGGTACCAAGGTACGTCCTCTGAAAAGGACGTCATGTTCTGCTCCAAAGGAGAAACCATCAGGTGCCTGACCTGAGGATATCTGTGCACGCCGCATCTCACAGTCAGCGTCCCCACACTGTGCCTCTCTGACCCACTGAAGTAGTGGAGGGGTGACTGTGAGAGACTGAAGGAAGGCTGCTCCATCTCTATCCACGTAGGATATCTGCAATGCGGCTAGCTGCTCTGTCTTCTCCTCAAGTAGCTGAATGCCCGTCCTCCTACTGAGAGCATCGACTACCACGTTCCCCTTCCCAGGATCATAGACTATCTCAAAGTCATAGTCCTGGAGGAACTCGAGCCATCGTCGCTGTCTCAGGTTCAGGTCCTTCTGAGAGAAGATGTACCTGAGACTCTGATGGTCAGAAAAGACTGTAAAGCGCTCGCCCATCAGATAGTGTCGCCATGTCTTCAGAGCGAAGACCACTACTGCTAGCTCTAGGTCATGGGTAGCGTAGTTCTGCTCATGCGGCCTCAACTGACGTGATCCGTAGGTGATCACTACCCGCTCCTGCATCAGTAAACATCTGAGTCTGGTCCTTGATGCATCGCAGTAGACTACGTACCCTACTTCCTCCTCAGGCAACCTCAAGATAGGGGTGCTGGTCAAACTCTGTCTCAGCTCCTGGAAGCTCTGCTGACATCTGTCTGACCACACAAAGGGTTTCCCCTTCTTCGTAAGAGCGGAGAGTGGTGCCACAAATCTGGAGAAGTCTGGCACAAATCTTTGATTGTATCCAGATAGTCCCAAGAAACTCCGCACCTCCGTCACGCTCCTGGGTGGCTCCCAAGCTAGCACTGCCTCAATCTTCGTAGGATCCACTACAACTCCCACCTCAGAGATGACGTGTCCCAAGAAGTGGACCTCATGTATCCAAAACTGAAACTTTGAGAGCTTTCCATAAAGCGGGTGCTCTCAGAGTGTGTCCAGTACAACTCGCAAGTGATAGGCGTGCTCCTCCTCAGTCGTCAAGTATATCAAAATGTCTTCGATGAAGACCATGACAAATCGATCGAGGTATGGCTGAAAGATCCTGTTCATGAGGCCCATGAACACTGCCGGAGCATTGGTTACGCCGAATGGCATAACCAAGAACTCATAGTGGCCATACCGACATCTGAAGGCCGACTTCTACACGTCCTCGTCCCGAACTCTGAGCTGATGATAGCCTGACCTGAGGTCTATCTTCGAGAACCACCGTGCCCCCTTGAGCTGATCGAAGAGGTCATCAATCCTCGGTAGCGGATACTTGTTCCTCATTGTCACCTGGTTTAGGTGACGATAGTCGACATAAATTCGCAAGCTCCCGTCCGCCTTCTTGGCGAACAATATCGGGGAAGCCTAGGGTGAAACACTGGGTCGGATGAATCCCTTGCCCTGCAAGTCCTTCAACTATACCCGTAGCTCTCGAAGCTCAGCGGGGGCCATCCGATACGCTGGAGTCGATATCGGGGCTATCCTGGGGTACAGGTAAATATAAAATTCCACCTCTCTGTGAGGAGGTTGCCCTAGAATGTCGTCGGGAAAGACGTCCGCATACTGATCCACCACTGCAGGAAAACTAGGACTTCGTACGTCAACTGATCCTAGGATGAGGCTAGCCAATTGATGAGTGATGGGATGTCATCTCCTCTTCGGAAGTCCATCCTGTGCTGCGAAGGCTCCCTTATCACCGGTGAAGGTGAACCTACTCCCGTCGGTGCGTACACATCGCACCTTGCGCCTAATATAGTCAATCTGAGCACAAACTGTAGATAACCAATCCATGCCCAAGATGACATCGTAAGGCCTCGACGCTGCTACAAGAAGATCCCAGCCGAATCTCTCACCTCCTAGAGCAAGATCACACTTCCAGAACCAGTGTGTAATCGTCGAGTCTGCTCCCGTAGGAGTCTCTAGCTGTAAGGATCGAGCCAACGGTTCTGTCGGAATCTTCGAGCTCCGAACAAGGGCAACGACTATGAAAGAGTGACTCGCTCCTGTGTCTATAAGAAATTCAGCAAGGGTGGAATAGACATAGATAGTATCTCGAATCATCTCGGGCATGCCGTGGTCGTAGGCCTCCGCTGCCTGGAGCTGTGCCTGTCTTTTCCCGCCAGCTCCCTGTGGCTGGGGTGGACCTCCTGGTGGTGGTGGTGGTGGTGGTAGAGCCTCAAAGCGTCGTCCATCACCTGCTGCTCGGCCAGCTCCTCTGCCTCGTCCGGCTGCTCCCTGCGGACCGCCACGTTCGACCCTCTACCTCTGCCTGGGTGGCCCCTCAACCGTCTGCTGCTCCTCGACACGGTGGGTTGGGCAGTCACGAGCCATGTGGCCCTGCCAGCTGCATGTGTAGCACTGCCTGCCTCTCGAAAGACTGGCTCTGTGCTGTGTGCCCCGCACTACTGAGCCAGTGTCCTGAGGTCATCTTCCTGAGGTTCTGGTCTTCCTGGACCCATGAGTCATCCGTCGACTTCCTGCTACAGAAGACTCTACTACGTACCGCCCCGCGGTAGGTCTCGGCGCTGATGAAGGCTCAGCAAGAAAGCTCTCGATCAAAAGGGCTCGCTCCAGTACTCCTGCCTGAGTCGGAATGCTGAGGGAGATCAGCAATTCCCTGATCTCGTGTCTCAAACCCTTCTCAAAGGTCTAGGCCTGGAATAATGAGTCCCGTACCATGTCTGTCAAGTAGCGCGAGAGATCGGTAAATCTCGCCGAGTACTGGGCGACCGTCAAGCTGCCCTGCCGCAGCTGAAGAAGCTCCTGGATGCGCACCGCACGGAGGGTGGTTGGGTCGAACTTTGAGCGAAAGAGGATCTCAATGTCCGTCCAGAGAAGAGATGCCTCATCGTGCACCTGGAGAATCAAGCTCCACCATCGGCCCGCTGCCGCGTGTAGTAGGCACGCTGCGAGGATCACCATGAGGTCTGCTGGTGTTCTCACTAACCGGAAAACTCGCACCACTGCCTCCAGCCAGTCCTCTGCTGCCTGGGGGTCCGTCTCCCTATGGAACCTGTGCGGTCGCTGGCGCTAGAAATCATGCAGTGCACTAAGGCAATGTGCATCCTCAGCGGCTGGAGCTGGAAGCATCGGTGGCTTTGCGGGTAGAGGTACCGCCTGTGCCTCAGCTATCAAAGGGCTCTGTACCGAGGCCTCGTCGGTCGGTGGGCTGTCGTCACGCTCAACTCTCTGAACCCTAGCTGGCTGCCGTCATGGGGCCATCCTGAAAAGGAAACAGGTGTGCCACGGTCAGAATAGTATACCTGGTGAGCTGACACAACGTAATCATAAAGAAAACTTGAAACACACATGCAATCAATGTTTTCGTGCATTAAGTCGGAAATCAGAAGTCAGGGTCCTGGTGTTCAGATACGTCGGCTGCCGCACCAACACTGGACTCCCTGGACTAATAACCACACCCAATACGCTTAACACTATTGCTTCACATAGAAAAGATCAGAGTCCCATGTTCTGCGGTAGAACAAACTCCTCTGATACCAATTTGTCACGACCCGTCCTCATGGCCCGTGCCGTGACTACCCCAAGCCCGCCTTCCATAGGCCAGGGGATGGCGACTAGCACCAAGGCATAAATCCGGATAAAAGGGAAGGCATTGACTTTGTAAAATAAACCACAAACATCACAGAGCAAGCAGGCAGAAGTAAACACTAAGTAAAATATGAGAACAACAATAAGTGCGAAAAAGAAACTGGGCCAATATACAAACCCAAACTGAAAGTAAAGTACAACTGGAAGGGAAAACAGAAACTAAAAAGTAAAGTCGCATCGTCGAGAAGTCCACTGGAAATCCCACCTGAAGGGTGAGTACAGATAGCCTCCACTTCTCCTCGGGTCCAGCCGACCGCTCCGAGTAGGTCCCGCCCAGTGGTCCACCTCCAGGTACCGTCCGGCTCCGCAAGCCTCAACCACGATCAGCGCTGTCTGTTGTCTGAAACCAACACAACGTAGTGCGAGCATAGCCCCTGCAGGGGTGAGTATAAGCTACTCAGTAGGGACCCTGAGACCCCCGAAGGTCTCCCAGAATCCACAAAGGATAATCCACAAAGGAAATATAAAATCACGAAGTAACATCCGACATTGCTTAGGTATATGCCCATACATATACCTAAGTCATCAATTCTCGTTCGGCTCCAACATCTAAGCTCAAGTACAAACCAGTCCACACAGGAAAGCAAAATGTAATCCACACAGGATAGCACAACACAATCCACAAAGGAAAGAAAAAGAGGATTCAGCTCACACAGGTATACTTCTTCGTATGACGATAGAGATAATCAGATATATCCACTGATTCATCTAAGCCATCGGACCCACAAAGGATCAATAGGTACTAACCCCCGCAATGACCCACAAAGGATATGACCCACACAGGATCGATAGGTAACTAACCCCCGCAATGACCCACAAAGGTTCTGACCCACACATGATCGATAGGTAACTAACCCCCGCAAAGACCCACACAGGATCGGACCCACACAGGATCTGTAGGCGCTGGCCCACACAGGACCGCTGAGCGCTGAACCACATAGGATCATACCCACATAGGATCGGTAGAACTGATCCACAAAGGATCACTGAGTGCTGTAGTTGTCACCGTCGAATCCACTGAGGATCTCTGCATAGTCGTCGTCGTCGTCGCAGTCGCAGCCAGCACTAGGGTTCCCGCACACAGCAAGCTCGTCCGGGAGGGTCCGCTCCACGAGCCGAGAGGCTGATACATCAACTGACACATAGTCCAGTGTTGATGTATCCAGAAGTTCCGTATCGTCAATAGGAACTCAACGTCGCAGACGGCGCGTCAATCGGACGCCCGGTCTGAGAGTTATTAGCGTTTTCGTCCCAGAGGCCCGGTTGGTTTTTATGGAAAAACCAACCTGACCGTACTCCACCTACATACAAACCTCGGGCGGAGTAAACCAAAAGATCCGTCTCACCAAGAGGAATCTATCAAAGTCGACGGTACGTCAATCGGACGTCCGGAGCTCAAGTTATGAGCGTTTCCGCTCCGAGGGCTCGGTTGGTTTCGTGTGCGAACCAACCCGACCAAACCCAAAGTATTCCAAAACCTTGAGTGCAATATAAAAAAACGACCATCTCAATCCAAGGATCGCATCGCCGCTGACGGTGCGTCGATCGGAGGTTCGCAGCCCATGATATGGGCAAAAGTCCGAAAAGGTTCGGAGGTTGGGGTTTCGGGCCCAGACCGACCCGGCCCGAGACCCCCTGGGTCGGCCCGAACCGGGCGACCCGACCCGGGTCTGGGTCCGACCTGGCTGGCACGGCCCAGCCTGGCCAGGGTGGCCCGGCCCGGCCTGGGCGCGACCCGGCCCGGCCGGCGCGGGCGCGGCCCGGCCGCCAGGCGGGTCGGCTCGGCTGTTACGGCCGAGCCACGGGCGGGGGGCGCGCTGCCCCCGCGTGAGAGAACCGCAGCCCCGCGTAGGGCCGAAATTTCCAGCGGACGCGGCCGGGCCACCACTTCCCATGCTCCACCGGTCCCGCGTGGTCACGGGACCGCGCTGCTGCCGCCGCGGCGGTTCTCCACGGCGGCACGCCGGGCGCCGCCGCCCTCCGCCGCCGGCACCGCCGTGCCGGCGGGTTGCTCCGCGGACCACCGGACGAGTTCCAGTGGTCGGAATTAATTTCCGTCTTCGCCAAAAGGCCTCCCGGGGTCCGTCCTTCACTACGAGGATCTTACATTGCACGTGCGGATGATTTTTTCGACGTCCTCCATTTCGCACAGCAAGAACGAAAGGGGTGGTGGGTTCAGACTTTTTCGTTAGTCTGCACCCACCGCGTTAGCGGTTTTAAAAGTCTCCCAAAATTTTTTAATCAAACACCATAGGTATAAATCACAAATATTTAAAGAATTAAAACCCCTACCTCGTCTTTGTCGTCGAACGTGAGTTCTTCGCGGGATTGACCGTCGTGGAAGAAGAGGATCGTCGCGTCGCGGAAGGGGCGTCGCGTCGTCACGGTACACGGCGTCGTGTCGACGATCTCCGAGGGTTAAAGAAAACACACAGATTTAATTTCACGAATTAAATCCATGTTGAGGATAAAATCCAAAAAGAATTAGAGGACCATAATCCCCTACCTCAAGCAGTTGATGATCAGAGATTGTTGCGGGGAAGAACGTCGCGGAAGAAGCGTCGCGAAAGTAGAATCGTCAGCGTCGCGGAACACGGCGTCGCATCGTCGATCTCCGAGGGTTTGGTGTTCTTCGCGTTCTTCACGTTCTTCGCATTCTTCCCGAAGGAGGATGAAGATCTCAAGCCTTGGAGTCTTCTCCAAATCCTCTCAACGAGCAATCCTCAAGAAATACATGTGTTGGTCTTATTTTATTTACATGCCAACAATTTGAAAAAAAAGTTAAGAAACAAACCATTAATTCGGTGAATTAATGGTAACGTCTTAACTGTCCAATTAATAGGGGCTTTAAGAATTTAAAAAAAACACACCAGTTGACTTTCATTAAAGAGGAGTTTTCGCGGGTGCGTTACTTAGAGGAAAAGAAACGGTGGGGATCGTGCGGGACCCACCTCACAAATATCGTACCAAGAGGGTAGGATATTTTGGGTTCCACCCTATCCCCTTGAACTTATCTTAAGTGGATTTAAGTGGCTTTAAGTGAAATAAAATAAAGTTGTCGCACCACTTTATTTTATTTTCTTCACTTTACCCCAAAAATTAAAAACCACACCTGAGCAAACGCAACTTCGAAAGAGGCGTTTCTAAGCAAGTACTGGCGCTGCGATTCCATCGGTGCCCTTGGAATTAGATTCTGAGCACTGGTTCAAAAGTTAGAAAAACCTCGCTCGTTCGTTTACGGAACGTACCTGAGCCAAACTTCGGAAAATGATTCCGGGCACACCGGGCCTCGGAATCACGCTCCGTTAGAAACTGCGTTCTTGTAAAGTTATAAAGAAAATTAGGAAAAAAATTTCCTTGAAATTTACGGGTCTTTACAGAGATGAATATAAAAAACATTTTATTAATTATATAACATATATATTTTATTAATTTCATTTACTGATTGTAATTCACTTAATTTCTTAATACAAAATATAAATATTTCCTTTATATTTAATTGGTTTGTATTTTTCATAAAGAATTTGTAGCTAATTAATTCACTATAAATTTTCATAAATTAGTTATATTTATTCCCGTTAACTTAATGGCTAGGTTATAATAGTCATTTTATAATAATGGTGTCTCACGGTTTCGTTTAAACTCACGATTGTGTGTTGTGCCAGCTATTGAAGAATTAAAATTATTTAAAGAATATATTTCATAAAAACATCCAGGTGTAACAAAGTTCAACACCCTCAACAAACCATAAATTCCATCCATTTATCTAAGTTCATTCCCATCCATCCTTATTCTTACCCAGGCCACCACATCCCGATCGGATCACGCCATTCATCTGGGAAACTCTTATGTGTAAGCCCTGATCACATGCTTCATCACCTCACCCTTTTAATTATGAGATCATGTCATCCATCTAGGTCGTCTCAGTGTATAAGACCCATCCAAATCATCACTGCTCCTAGTATCACCCAGGCAGTCTGAGTGTGTAAGCCCCATTCCACACAATCCAACCAAGAGCAATCCTCTTGAGACGGGCAACCTCATAACGTAAGTCCCACTCTATCCAAAAAACTATATGGGTTTTGATCCCTATCTTATAAACATGGTACATAGAAATACTCCATGACATTCAATCACATCCAATGGAAAATATTGGTGTCCCCCTCATTGGGGATCACCTACTCGATACACCCTCTGTGGTGTATGAATCAGTCTTCATGGTGTGAAACCTTCCCATTATGGGACACACCATTATTTGGTATTTCCTTATAGGGAGTTTTGATCCATCCATTCGGTAAGCCTTTCTGGTTCCCCCTCCTAGGGAGGAACCTATCTGATCTACCTTCAAAATTGTTCTAATTAGCCAATTCCCTCTTTTGAAGATGTTGAACTTGAAACCCTCCATATCTTCTAGATGTTAAACTCCCGACCTACCCTATGTTAAACATTGGATGCCTAAGGAAAACCTCAAAAGACATGCCTCTAGCATAAAATACCCTAAAATCAATGTTGGATTCCTTAGGTTTCCACATCCATTAGAATCTATCTTATTTGTAAGAATATAGGAAAATGATGTCCCAACTTCCAGACATGAAACTGATGGCCAATGTGACTACTCCCTTGACTGAAGGTTGCTGCCCTATTAAGAACACTTGGAATGTCAAGATAAAATCAACACAATTAACCAGTGTCTAAAAGGAGATGACCCCGAGAATGAGTTTCACGAACAATGACTTAATCTATATGGGAGATATGGACTAGGTGATGAATTCTGAGGAGGAATCCACCAAAGGAGGGACCAAAATCCCATTATCCCATTTTGATCAAGGAGTATACATCGATTAGAAAGTGATGAATTTCGCTTGCCTTTGTAAAGTGGGAATGTGTGGTAAAATTCCTCATCGGTGAATGACCGCATGCACGGGCGGCGTGCCCCGGTGGAAATCATCAGAAACATACATTTTTAAAACTTCTATAATAATTTATTAGTACTTTATATTTTTAGATTCCCTCCCATTATAGTATAAATTTCCCATTTTTTACATGGTGTGTCCATCCTGTTTTGACCTTCCACATATCTCTTAAATAATGCCCGGGCCATTCTTTTTGGATAAAATCTAAAGATATTTTAGTTCTTGTTTATGTTTAATAACCTATTTTCCTTTAGAACTTTCCCTTATATATCATTTATCTATCTTTATAGATATTTTTTATTGAGAGGTTGATGGTTTTATATATTTGTTCTTAAAATCCATAATTTTATTGAATTTTTCTTATATTTTCTTCACAAATTTTGTGTTACCCTTTTTATGTAATTTCTCTGGATATTCTTCTTGGTTCTGTTATACCAAATGGATCCTCTGGTTTCTATATTATATTTAGTCCATTATTTAATTAATAATGATTCATTTGATTTTAACTTACATGGATTATTTGTAACATTCCATGTTGTGGGGATTTCTATAGCAGCCCCAACTCTAGTAGTCCAAAGCTAGTGTCTTCTTTATTACATTAACATAAGACACATGGAATAATATCCCAAAGGATTAAATAGTTTAGTAGTATTGGTAAACTAGATACATAATTGAGTCTTTCATTAAATTTGAAAAAACAATTTACAACATATTTATTTTGATAATAAAATTACTCGCCCTAGAATATCGA
The DNA here is from genome assembly GCA_963277665.1 of Viscum album. Lineage (NCBI taxonomy): Eukaryota > Viridiplantae > Streptophyta > Magnoliopsida > Santalales > Viscaceae > Viscum > Viscum album. Next base: position 353,744,668 of record OY728123.1, read on the forward strand.
TCCATGTCAAACAAAATACACTTCATGGATTCCTAAGAATAGAAAAAAATAAGGGTGAGAAAAATGGTCAGTAAGGGTTAATTACAGTGAATGATATCATGAATCAATAAACAATAATTAATATGTAAAGGTAAATAACTAAAAAAATACACAATTTAAATAACTTGACTGCATGAATAGATAAGGCATAATCAATATGGAATGGTAAATAACTAAAAACACATTTCATTTAATCAATAAACTATGAATGAAATAAATCCGTAGATAATATCATTGTGAAAATATCATGGATAATAATTATTGAATAATTAATGAAGGAAATTCTTAATTATCAAATTTTATTTCTTAGGAACATGATACCTCTACTATCAAGACATTTCACAAGATGGTTTAAAACTAATAGGTAAAAATAGATCCAGTTTCACCAACTATTTCTATACTGTAAAAACCTTTCACAAGGAAGTTTAAAAACTATTGGGTATAAACTAATAGGTTTTAGCCAAATTAATTTTCTCATGAGACCTATCGATTCAACGAGGTTTTATATAAAATCTTCCCTCACTTCACTGCATGTCCATAACATTACTCATTTATCAAATAATCAATTTAATTCATGAATCAATGTGTCTTTTAAAAAAAACATCCACACTCAGTAAAAGATACATATTTATCAATATTTCCCTAGTCAAGGAAATAACTCTCAAAGTAAAACACTATATGTAGAAATGATATATAGTTTAAGAAATAAACATATCCATGTTAAATAATATTGAAATTAAGGGAATATTTAATGACCATAGGAAACTAAATAATTCAAGTGAAGGATAATAACTACAAAAATGAATCAAGGAAGTGAATTTCAATATATTCCTTGGTCAAAATGTTCATAAACCATCCAGAGGAGGAACACGGAAGGTATCCGTACAATATATACCAATTAAAGTTATAATAAAGGGTTCTTCTCATTGATGAGTAGAATTTGAAAACAAATATATTAAAAAATATTCTTTATAAAAATATCATTTTCAATTTAAAAACCATGAAACATTTTGAATGTCCTTTTCTTTTAAAATAAATTTTAGAAACTAATAATTTCCATAATATTAGGAAAAAATTTTCCTCTAAAAAGGTTCATTTAAAATTGAAATGGAAGCTTAAAAGAGATTATAGTCATGATAATGGGAAATTTTTTACACTATATTCAAGTTAAAATAACATTCATTTTCACTGTAAAATGGTTAGGAAAGTTCCTTTTTTGAAAAACAATAAGAAGATTCATTTCACATTTTTTGGTAAAATCCAAATTGGAATTGTTCTAAAAAAATAATATTTCTTTTATTTTTTTTAAAATTAAAAATTTATAATAATACCTTTAATTAATAATTTTAAAATGGATACAAATTTTTAATAACATTTTTAGAAAACATGGTTTTAGAAGAAAATATATTTCTAAACGAAGAGCGAAATTAAGTCGGATTTTCTTAAAAATTATTTCTCAATTAATATAAGTACCAAAGAGTGGGAAAGTGGTAATTTTAATTAAAAATTTCATGAATTACAAGAGGAGAATAAAATTAAATGGGCTTATTAGGAAATTTTTAAATAAGTTTCTTTAATTGAAATTCAAGAATAAATAATCTTTATTTTAATGAGACTGTGAAGTAAACCCTTAAAATGATCATAATGTTGAAGTGAGAAATAATCAATGAATCATTATTTGTTTCAAATATAAATCCATATAAAACAAGTGTAAATATAACATAATTTAATCAAAAGTCATTATACATATAATATTAGAATTATATAATCAATTAATTAGAAGTTTAACCCAATAAACATAAATTGAGTTAAGAAATCCCTCACTACACGCTTCTTTTTGATTGAAATTTTTTATTAACACAATTAAGAAACATATTAATATTTATAATTTCATATATGATCTTTTTATAACATATTATCACCTGTTTGTTAATAATATTTCTTTATTTTTATTATTTAAAGTGTTAATATCTTTGTTTTCTCATGCATGTTTTGTCATGAAAGATCTAGTTATTGCTCATTATATATTATTATTTCATATCCAGAATAATAATAATGAAATAATTATCCTATTTTCACACCAATTTTACTTTTAAAACCAACTATGAAATGTTTTTTTAAAATTAAGTACGTTTAGACCATTGAGACGGTAGGTCTTTCGAACGCATGAATAACATTTCCATTTTTCAACATTATTATGGAAAGGAGGTAAGTACTATTTTATCTTTACATAATGATAATATTATCATAAATAAAATATTATACACACACATATATATATATATATCATCAACATTGTGTTGTGATGAAAAGAGAGTCACATCATCTTGTGAAGGTTGTAGTCCACACATACATGAATGATGTTATCATTTTAAGCGAGTGAAAATTTGAGAAAGAATATTATCTTTTTTTAATGATAAACATTTCATAAATATAATAATTATGAATTTTATATAACATATATTTATTAATTTTTACCTTGTTAAATTACTTGTAAAGTGTTAGTGAAATATGAATCACATCACTTTGTGAGGCTGTAGTTGGTTGTACACATGAGCAATGTTATCATGTCCCCTATTAAATAGAAATAAGAAGATATATATGATATAGTTAATATAGTGTTATAAATATATTATGAATATTATATATATAATTTATATACATAATAATACCCAACCATGAAAGGTGGTAATGGAAGAACAAATGACATCAATTCACAAGGTGGTAGTCTACCGTACACGTGAATGATGATTTTGAAACCCATTTTATAGAAGTGGAGATTTTTTTAGGTCATGAAATTATTATAAAAAATCCCAATATATGTAATATAACGATTTTATTGTATCATAATGTTTTAATAAGATTTTAGTAAGGTGGATATAGAAAAAAAATAAAGATTCTCATTGAAGAACATCACCTCTTCTTCGGGTATCCTCCTTATGTTTGAACCAAAATCCTTCTTAGGTTGATTTTTTCCCAAATAAAAACTTATAGGATGATGGGATAGAAGTTTAAAAGTTATTTAGGTAGGTATTAGCTAAAATAAAAGGATTTTAAGGTGTTAGGTATAGAGTATAGGAGGTGGACTTTTATAAGTGAAGTGAGTGGAACATATGTAATTTTTTTTGAAAAGATTCAATCATGACCACATTTGTATCATGACAAAACATTCCAAACTGGACCAATCTCAAAGCTATAGCCTATACCCATGGTTTCATGAACTGTGGGATCCTAAGGCATCGGGATAGCCCCTAAGCTATACCCACGGTTTAAGAAACCGTGGGTATAGGTTTAGTCCACCATGTCACTCACCATTACACCATGCCATTCACTTATACCCACAGTTTGAAAACTACGGGTACAACTTTGAAAAAAAAATTCAGCCACATGATTTGATCCCTGGACCACTCATTTATTCCTCCCACACCTAAATACTATCCCATTTGTATTATTGGGATATAGATATATATTTAGTTATATATATTTATATAAACTGTGGCTATACGTAGAAAACCATTGGAATTGCTGTTCCTGCAAAAAAAAATTTGTGCCCAGTGAAATTGTTTTCTACACCATACAGTGGGAAATCTATACCCATGATTTAGTAAAAATGGGGGTATAGGTCTTCAAAAAACAACCCTATACCCACTGTTTTTATTAAACCATAGGTATAGGTCTTGAAAAAACTACCCTATACCCACGGTTTTGGTAAAACTGTGGGTATAGGTTCCCATACAATACCTATAGCCATAGTTTTTAGAAAATCATGGGTACAGGTCCATTTTACAGCAATATTTAAATAAATTAAAATGGTGATAAATTATTAAAAGAAATTTTGTTTTTGGTTTTTTATTTTATTTATGATTTATTTGGTTAGTATTTTTATAAGTGAGTTTAATTTTTTTTACTTCTAATATTTTCATATTTTTTTCTTCCGGTATTTATTTACCAAAAAATATTAGGCCAACCTAGGGATGGACCACAACCAAGAAACCCACAACCACATAAATATCCTAAAGAGGCCGGCCGACCAAGAAGACCACTATGAGAGCCTACTTGAGGTGGAACAGAGTGGATAGAGGACCATGTGGGAATGAACATGTGATTTGGTCTGCCTATAGCCTATATAGGCTAGGCAGTGTGTCTTAGACCATGTCATGTGTTTGAGTGCTTCCAAGAGCCCACCCTGATGTGTGCTTTAGAGAAGCATAAGACATACCTTGTCATTTATATAATCACTCTCCCCATATTTGGTTTTGATATGGGATGGTGAGATTCAAGTTGTGGTTCACTTTTACAAATACGTTGCCATTCTGTGCGATACTCATGCGCCCTACCTTAAACACCCATATACACCAAGATCTTCCACTCATCTCTACCCCTCGACATCTCTAACCTCCAATTATTCTCTAGAGAAACAACATGACCGATGTCCATAAAGCTTGGGGTCGAGACATCCACCACTTCGAAGCTCGAGACCACCTCAGGATCACCTCCAGAGTCTCAACCAAACCCTATAATGATTATTTTGAGCTCTCTCTGGCCACTTAGAAATCCAGAGGGGGTCAAGGAAGAGGATATAATTACTTCCATCTCCACTCTGCTACCACAATGTCCCCACGAACCGTATCCCATGAAGAAACTATCACCAATTCCATGCACACCATCTGAGAATCCGAATGCACCCTACAACTCAGTCCATGTTGTGAGACATTAAAACACCTGAATACTTCAGGTGTTTCAAACACTTGATACCTATGGGTCCCACATGGGTTTAATGGAATGTAAATATTCAATCTTTTAATATTTTGAAATCCTTAACCATCGAAGGAGGAGTCCAGTACTGATCCTATAAAAAGAGCTCTCATCCATTGCTGAGGGTAGTTCCACACCTACACTGGGGAGGAGGCTACCAAAGCTTATTCCATTTTATTATTATTTTTTATTTATTTCTCTTTTAATTTTGGTTTTATTTTTTTTTCATATGTAATTTTAATTTTCTTTTCCTTAATAAATAATTCATACGTTCTCCAACCTAATTTTTTTTACCAATTTTCATTTTTCTTCCACTTATCTTATTCTTTTATATCTTATTGTTATAATAGTATTTGTGTTATTTTATTTTATTTTCTTATTTCATTCTATTTTATTTTATTTTTATTCCCAATATCTCTCTCGCTCTCTCTATCTCTTATTTCTTAATCTATTTTTTTTGATTTCTTGTATTCTTATTCTTATTTTATTTTATTTTTATTATTTCTTTATATATCATATTTTTTTATTTTTATTCCATATTATTATTCTATTATCTCTTTCCAACATAGTGATCACTTACTACTATTAATGGGAGGTTAACCTGAGGCTTGTCCCAAGGGAGGTCAATTAGTTCTTGAATTATTTATTAATGTTTATTTTATGTTTATGATTGATTTTAGTGGGATTCGTGGGTATGTAAACTGTACCCCTTGAAAAGAAAATAAAATCCACTTATATTATATTAATTTATTTATTTCCCAACTATTCTAATGATCATATCATCACATAACAGAGTTAATATAATCAATTTATTAAATGAAATATGACGGAGGCAAGTCCTAGAAGATGTCACACTCTCGACTAAGGTGTGAAGTAAACCATGATTATAGGAAGATGTGAAATTTAGATTTCTTAAGGCATTCAAGGTTTGACAACAGTAAATAAAATGATAGTAATTCATTATGAGATTTCATGATTGGATTATCAAACTAAATTTAATAAAATAGTGGAGAATAATTATAGAATACAAAAGCATACTTAGGACTAAGTTATTTCTTTATAATCACTTTTTTTTTCATTTCGTGTTAGCTTATTTTAAATTTTCACTTTTCTTTACATTTAAATATCTTAAAAATTAATCAAATACCAAAAAATATTTATCATTATTATTGTAAAATAATAATAAAAAGAAGAATTATTTTAGGTTAATTAGATTAAGTGAGTTAACAAACTATGAAGCTCCTCAAGTGAGACGCCACTGGTCAGCCACTATGCTGCATTCGAAAAATAAATTTTCTTTTTCCATGCTCCATGATAGGATTTCATAAAAAATAGCTTCATTTCCATAGATATGTCATTAGTTTTATTAATTATTATATTTTCACATAGTATATAGTTTTCATTGCTGAAAAAAATCATAAAAATTATTTTTCCATGATGTTTTCAAATGAGTATTTAATTAGTTCATGAAATAGTTACTCATAGGTGAAAGAATAAGAAAAAAACCTTCTAAGGAGACACTCCAATGAATAGATGATTCTCTTATAATATTAGTCAATTAGAAGCATAATAGCATAGATAAAGGCCTCTCACCTTAAGATTTGTTGGGCATAGTTGATCAACTCTAAATTGACATGAACATACACAAAACCAAGAGGGAGGTACCACTAGGGCTGCCAAATTTCACAAAAGAAATCAAAGAGTTTGAGGCCCATATCAGGGACCATTAAAAGATTGAACATTTTAAGAACCAGATCCAAGATGAACATGGGGAGCTAGAGTTCATTCATGATGATGGAGACATGCCTGCTGAGCTACATGTGGGAGATCAATATGATATAAATGACTTCTGTAATGAGTGTGTGGTACAACTTGATCTCCCCAATACCTAAAAAGTAGAGGATATGGAACTAATATACTTGTATCTATCCTTGGAAGATGAGGAAGCCACATAATGGCTGTAATTTAAAGAAAAGAAATGGGATACTGACTACCTGCCTCCACTTGCCACCATCAAACTCGAAGAGGCACTCACCACTAAGGAAGAGATTAAAGATGGACCAGTTCAAGGAGTTGATCTTATCTGAAACTCTATTTCATTTTATTTTATTCAATCTGAATTTAGAATTAATTTCCATTTCTATGAATTTTTAGATTCAGACAATCTTTGTTTTTTCTTTGAGGAAGTTTACAAAGAAGCACATGTACCTATAAAGTAATACATGGAGATCCCTGATTTTATTGGACATGAATTAGAGGATTACCATAAGAAGATCCAATTAGATGATCACGAGGAAACCTAGATTCAGGATAATCATTATGAAAGGGAGAATACTTCTGATTATTCATGTTTAAATTTTATTCAAGTAAATAAGCTAGCTTACTTTACCTTTGATTATGCATTTCATGAATCCTAATTTAAGAAAAATCTAAACAAGAAAGAGGAAGTTTCACAATTAGAAACAATAAAGAGGATGATCCATACTATATACTACCCCTACTATGAAATCTATACTTAATTTTGAAGGGGTTGGATCTGGTATATTCTATCCATGGATCATTTCTCACCAAGAAGGAAGAAGTGAAAGATGGGAAAAGCCACATATGATGGTTCAAATCCAAGAAGATCCACCCACCATCAGACTATGGATAATGGTTGGTACTGCCGTCCAAAGGTTGTAAAATATTTAAGGCCCACTTGGGGGTTTATACCATGTATTATCCTTTTATTTTATTTCTAGGAATTTAGATTTCAATTAGTCAAGAATTCATCCCAACTCCCTCTATAATTTTTAACTTTAATGACATGATCCTTGTGGTTAATCGAGTAATTCTCTTTTATAGGTTCATGATGGAACAAGAAAACACCTAAATAGTGGATAAAAATGACTAAGAATCATGATACATGGAGTTAACTCTTACATTCTTTATGTTTAAACTTTATATATTTTTGTATAAAAACCTATTTTGAGATTTCAAGTTGAAATTGAATTCCCTTGGTTAAATTAGTAGTTTAAATGACTTATCTAGGTGACATGAATTTATTAGTAATCCTATGATTCCATTTTTTAGATTTCAATGATAATGAAATTAAATGATTAAAATGGAGAATTTAATTATTAAATTGAAGCACAAATATTAAAATGAGGACTCATGATTCGTGTGAATTTGTTGATTCATGTAAATTAAATTTCCTAATCATTTTCATGATTTGAATTTCTAAAATTCATGTGAATTTAGTTTTTATTATTATCCATTCCATGAGTGATTATCCCAAATCAGATGTCCCATTCCTAAAAATATTTACAGTCTAAGTACTTCCTATTTTATATTGAGAATATTTATTAAGTGATCTTGGGATATGTAATGTACCAGAACTTTCTTTGAAACTTTTCAAAGCTATGACTATACAAAAACTTATTTAAAATCATTACTGAGTCTTTTTAAAACCCCTTATCCTTAAATAACACATTTAAATTAATAATTTTTTAATCCATAGAGACCATGAATGACCTTGTTAGGGATGAGCCATGTTTCAAGACATTTTTTTATCAGTTTATACCCTCCTCTTAGTATTTATTTATTTACAGGGAATCTCTAGGTGTGGCCTTTTGGAACCCACCACAATAAGAATCCACCTCCTCTTAATATTGTCATGATATTTTAAAGTTGAAGTGTGGGGTGAGAAATTAATGGTGGAAGGGATGAAATTAATTATAATTAAAAAGTGTGTTAGCGCTACTTTGGGTAATGTGAAAGGTTTTTTTATTCATACATTGTACTAAACTATTTTCACTTATTAAAAAAAATAAAAAAAATAAAAAAATAAGGATTGGGTTTTGACTTTGAAGGATAAAAAATAACCATTAATAGACTGATTATTTTTATCATATGTGGTTAGGTGGTGTATGTGAGAAACATTCTAAGAATAACTTTTAAAAATGAAAAAAGAGTACTTTGAAAAAGAAAGAGTAAAAGTAGAGAAAAATTAAAGAGGGTGAAAAAATCATTAATGATGCCGTATTTTGAATGTAACCTTACTATTAGTGTGGGGAAAATTGTAGTTTCTAATTTTTAGGGGATAATTCCATTGAAATTTTATTTTTTATATAATTCACTTTACTTAATAGAGAAACATCATACCTGAGCTTTAATTATTTAAACATCCATTCCAACCAACCTTAAGCCTTAGAGTAAATAAATACTTAATTTTAATGTCCTCATGATTTTATGTGCCTTTTTTGTTTACAAAGAGGATAAATGAGTTCCTTTACAAGATTATGGATAAGGATCATGTTATCATGATATGAGTATAAATATACTTGAATTATATCAAGTGTGATGAGTGAAAAGATTTAAAGGTGAGGTAAATCATGATTTGACATGTTTAATAATAATAAATTAAGGAACTTGAATGTATTAAATAATAATTTAAACTATTTTCTAAAGGGATAAAGTAAAATGGTTGAATTGATTGTTTCTTAGAAAAAATGGGAAATTGAGTTGATATTTTATATGAAACTTGAGAATTTTATTTAACATTGATAATAGTTTTGTTCTATTACTTTGAAATTTAAATATTGGTAACATTGGTTCCATATGTGTTTCAATGTTGATATTTCATGATTGAGGAAAATAATGGTTTAAGTGAAGGGGTATTTTAAATTAAAAAATTTCATACATATTTTTAAATGTTTTCCAATGATTTTGTGATGGTTTTTAATAAAAATTACCATGATATTTCAATGTTTTATTAAAATGTTGGAATTTATATTTAAAGGAATTAAAATGGTGCTAAATGAATAAAAGAAGCCTATTTTTGGATTTGAATTTTATTTATGGTTTCATTGGTTGGAATTTTTTTTAGTGAGTTTTAATTTTTACTTTTAAATGTTTCTATATATTTTTTGGTATTTGTTTACCCAAAAAATTTGGGGCAACCAAGGGATGGCCCCGAACCAAGTAATCTGTAGCCACATGGCCTGCCTGAAATGCAGGCCAGCCAAGAAGGCCTCTGAGAGAGACTTACCAAAGTTGTAAGTAGTGGCCATAGGAATATGCGGGAAGGACCAGAAGTATGGGTGGGCCTATGGAATGTGTGGGTAAGAAGGTTCTACCCGGAACATGTCGTGTGTGTGAGTGTTTCCGAGAGCCCATATTGATGTGGGATTCTGAGTAGGGGAATTCATACCTTGTTATTTATAGAAGTACAATCCCCATGTTTCATTTTGATGTGGTATATTAAGATTTTATTTACTATTCATTTACATAAATACATCACCATTCCATGAAACACTCACACACCCCGCCTCAGACATTCAGCTCCACCGAGCTCTGCCACTTTCTGCCACCCCTAAACTTCACCCATCACTATTGCAACTCTTGGAAAACACTATGACTGATGACCTAGAAGTTCTAGGTTGATCCATCTACCAACTCCAAGCTCAAGACCATCTTAGGATCACCTCTGAAGCCTTGACCAAACACCATGAATCTCATTTCGATCTCCCTCTATTCGCTTAGATGGTCGGAGGGGTTTAGGAAGAGGTGACCACCACTTCCTTTTCCACTCCACTGCAACATTGTACCCATTACCCACATCCCATAAAAAACCACCTCTTATGATCTTCATACTATGTGAGAAGTCAATACCACCCAACTACTTAGTCCATGCTATGAGATATTCAAACACCTAAATAATTCAGGTGTTTTCAATACAGGATACCCACAAGTTTCATATGGTTTAAAAGAAAAGTATATATTTAAACTTATAATATTTGTAAATACTTGACCATAGGTGGAGGAGTCTACCCTCGAGATAATAAAAAGATCCTTCAACCACTAACAAGGGGAGTTACACATCCACGTTGTAGAGGAGGATACCAAAGTAGCTTCCATTTTCTTATTTTTTCAATTTGTTTTATTTTTTTATCTTTTTTTAGTTTTATTTAATATTTAATATTTAATTTTCTTTTCTTCAATAAATAATTCATAAATTGTCCAACCCATTCTTAAACCCATTTTCATTCTTCCTATACTTATCTTCTTCTTTTATTTATTATTCTTCTTCTAAAATTCTTTGTGATATATTATTTTATTTTATTATTTCATTCTATTTTATTTTTTTATTTTATCTCTCTATTATTTATTCATCTATATTTTTTTGATTTCATGTGTTCTTATTATTATTATTATTTTATTTTTTTATCCTCTCTCCCTCTCCCTTATTATTTTTATTTTTATTTTATTTTTTTCTTCTCTTATTTCTTTACTCCATTGTGACCTCTTACTCCTGATAATGGGAGGCTAACCCAATGATTAGCCTGGGGGAGGTCAAAGTGTTCTTGAATTTTTTATTAAATTTTATTTTATGTTTGTGATAGATGTGAGTGGAATGCACTGGTGTGGTGATTATCCCCCATGAAATGCATCTCAAATCTATTTCTTTTATTTTCTTTTATTTCTTTTCCATATCTTCCAATGTTTATATCTTCACATGATAGAGTTGATCTAATTAACTGATGAAAAAAATATAGTGGAGTTGGATCCCAAAATATTTCACACTCTCGACTGTGGTGTTCCATCAAACTTGATTATCGGATGAGGTAAAATTTAGATTTCTGAAGACATTTAAGGTTTCACAACACAAAATAAAATGATAGAAATTCATCATGATATTTCATGATTGGATTATTAAAAAAATTTAAACAAAAAAGGGGAATAATGATAGAATAAAAATATAAACTCAAGACAAGTTTCTTTATTTGTAATCACATTCTCTTTAGCATTGAAAGTTAGATTAGTTCAAAATTTCCATATTCTTATCATTTCTATATTTTAAAAAGTAATCAAAAATCGACAAAAATTATCAATTTTTTCATAAAATAATAAAAAAAAAAAAAATTTTTAGGTGAATTAGATTAAGTGAGTGAACAAACCGTGAATCCCTTTAAGTGAGATAACCCTGGTAAGCCACTGTGCTACACATAGAAAATACATTTTATTTTTCCCATTCTCTATGAAAGGAATGAATAAATTCTACGGTATACCATGTTATTATTTTTGAATTTTGGTGTGTTACATTCTACACACCTTAAAAAATTTCATCCCCAAAATTTTAACTTGATCTCAATAATCAAGGGTTTTATATTTAATTTTTTTTAAAAGCCACATCCTAAAAATAGTTAATAAAATAACCTCTTAATAAGAGAGGAACTGAAGTATCAATATCATATGGAATGGCACATAACTAGGTTTTTATATAGGATAAAATTGGTAGAAAGTGAATATGTGGAAATGGAAGAAAATAATAAATAATTATAGATAATGATAGAGTTCATTGGTCATAAGTAATTGAATGATCGATGGAAAGTTAATGGGATAAAAACCATAAATCTATGATAATTTAAAAGTACATCTGCTTCATCAAATATGAATGTAATAGGATAGTTTTTTTTTTGTTTCAAGACCTATTTCCTAAGTAAGAGGAATTATTTTACCATGTAATAATATAAGGAAATATAATTAATTGAAAAATTTATAATTCAAAAACTCAATTTCATCCTTTGGTGGTGCTTCTATCAATTTCCAATTAATCCCTTACTCCATGAAATGAATATCCAAAAATTAATTTTTATGCCCGATGTACTAAAATTCACTTTTAATGGATCAAAACATCCATAATAGAGTGATAATACATTCCTTCGATCTCTGTTTATTATTATGACCAAAATGGTTAGAAAAATTTATCTGATATACATAATTTTCTATTGGGTTAAGTAGTACATTAGTATCTAAAATCACTTACAAGGTTTAACTTAAACTATTTCATAAATGTTTAACCATATAAACCTTCCAAGATATTAATATCCGAAACTTTATAAAGAAGTTAATTGTATTTCCAAAATTAAACTATCCTGAATCTCTCAAAAAACATGAAGGAACTATTAGTTTTCTCATACCAAATATGGGAATACCTTCATCACGTATTGTATTAAAGCATGGTAATAACCTGAATTACCATAAAAACTTATTTAAAAAATGAATGCTTCCTTATTAATTAAATAAAAAATAGTTTGTTGGATATATTCCTTAAATCCGAAAATGTTTTTAACTCCATCAATGATAACACCGACCACTTTTTTAATGATTTATTAATGAGTTCCAAGGTAGTTAATACTATAAAATTTATGTTTTTTGTATCAATAATCTCTCAATACCAATATCATTATATCAACATCAGGAACATATTAAAAGTTATGTTTTCTTCAATCATGTGTTTTTTAATAAATTAAAATTTCCACTGAATCATTTTTCTTTATCATTGGTACCATTAGACATATTCTTTCAAATACTTAAGGAAAAATTATTACAATACAATACTTATATATTTCAAAACTCTTATAATAAGGATATCATTTAAAAATAATGAAATGTAATAATTATTGAATCCAAACAAAACCAAATTAATAATTTCTCTTAATATGTGGTAATTTCATGAGATTAATCATGACCCATTAGCTTCTCTGGAGGTATATTCCTTTTATGGTTTAGATATTGATTTGTGTAGTGTCCCATATCCTTAAATTTGAAGAATTTAACTTTTTAAATTTTTTTGTTACCCTTAAAACCACTAACATGGTGAAATTTAACTCCCCACTTTTAAAAAACTCCCATTCCATTTTAGCAGGAATAAGGGTGTTTCTTTCCACAATTTTAACATGTTAAAAAATCATTCTTTCCCTTCTCCACTTTATCTATTTTTTTCTATTAAGTTCTCTTCTTACGTTGCTTCCCTTACAATCTATAATACTTAGAGAATTATTTCGATATCTTATTAAAACATGATACTATATCTTCATATGATGATAATGTTTGGGAGACTAGTTCCCTTAAAAATATTAACTTAAGACTATTTATGAAATTATCATTCATTGTCTTTGGATTACGTGCATTGGTGCAATTACTATTACATATGCTATGTAGCATTTCTAAATGATATAATACACTAGATTAGATCATATCATTATGAAACATAATTTATAATACAAAAACTAGTGAAATACCAAATTTAAATTGAAAAATTTATTCATAGATAATCTCAAAATTAGAAACATGGTTTCTTTGTAGATATTTAAATTTTCAAATACTTCCTAACAGTTTTTAAAGAAAATGTGAATTATCCTAAGCACACACCCCATGAGTGTCATTCCAGGGGCATAGTAAGGCCTATTTTTATGCACCTAGTGATGATTAGGTCCAACCCAATGCACTATTTTTAGAGTTATTATCCCTAGGTATGACTATTCTAGAACCTCGTCCACTTTTTATATCCAGACAAGGATGTATTTCTAGGAAAAATCACATAATATATTTTTTAACAAAACATTAGGACATTATTCTACTCTTATCCTCAAATTATTTCATAGGGTTATGTTCAAAATATTTGTTTTACTTAATCTAGTTCCCAAGGTGTCTGCTAAACTTCCTCTGATACCAATTGTAGTGACCCCAACTCCAGTAGCTCGGAGCTGGTGTCTGATTTATTACAATGGTATATGATATAAGGAATCACATACCAAAGGAAAAAATAGTTTATAAGTCTTTGTAAACTAGATACATACTTGAAAATTTATTACATTTGAAAATGAAAGTTACAACATATTTGTTTTTAGGAATAAAATTATTCCACCTAGAATATCGATGCATATCAAACATAATACACTTCATGGATTCTTGATAAGGGAAACAAGATAATGGTTTACTAAAATACTCAATAAGGGTTTAGTAAAATGGAATCTATCTTGAATCAATAAAGAATAATCAATATGATAGGTTAAATAACTAAAAACATCACATTTAAATAACTTGACTGCATGAATAGATAAGGAATACTTAATATAGATAGGTAAATAATTGAAAACAATTATTATTTAATCAATAAATATAGAATAAAATTCATACATATACAATAGCATTGTAAAATTCACATGGATAATAATAACTAAATTATCATTGAAGGAAATGATTAATTATCAAACATCATATCTTAGGCACATGATACCTCTACCATCAAAACCATTCACCAGACCATTTAAAACAACTAGGTACAAACCTATTTGGATTGGAAAACTATTTCTCTATTATCAGTACCTTTCATAAGATAGTTTAAAAACTATTGGGTACAAACTCATGAGGTTTATCCAACTAATTTTCTTTATTATTATTATCGATTCATTAAGGTGATATATAAAATCTGGGCCCCTCAAATAACTAATTTTCAAAATAATTCATTATATATATAATAGTTGATTTAATTAATCAATCAATGTGTCGTATTAAAAAAAATTTATTTAGTAAACGATACAGATTTATCAATATTTTACTAGTCAATAAAATTACTCTTAAAGTAAAACACTATTTATAGAAATGATATATGGTTTAAGAAATAAACATATTCTTGATAAAAAGGATTGAAATGTAGGGGAAATATAATGTCTATAGTAAAGTGAATAATTCAAGGAAATGATAATGAGTACCAAAATAAATTAAGGAAGTGAATGGCAATAATTTCCTTGGTCTAAATGATCATAAAACATCTAGAGGATGAATAAGGATGGTATTAATATAATATATACCAATTAGATTAAGAATAAAGGGATATTTTAATTGATAAATAGAAATAACATTAAATATCTTAAAAAAATTATTTTTTAAAATATCCTTTTCACTTTGATAATAGTAAAACATTTTAAAAATTCTTTTTTTTGTATATGACTTTTGGAAACTAGAAATTTCAAGAATATTAGGGATTTTTTTTTCGTTTAAAATGATAATTTTAAACTTATAATGGAAGATTGAAAGATATTATGATCATGATAGTGGGTAATTTATTTTATGTCATACAAGTTAAAATAATATCCCCATTTCACTGAAAAAGGTTAGGAAAGTGCATTTTTTGGAAAATTACAAGAAGATTCCTTTTACATATTTAGTAAAATCCAAATAGAAATTGTTTTGAAAATGAAATAAGATTCCATTGAATTTTTTTAATAAGTAAAATGGGTAAAAATTTACTTAATAAATAATTTTTAAAAGGTTAAAAGTATTTTTGAATTTATTTTTAGAAAACATTATTTTGGAAGGAAACTGATTTTTCGACCGAAGAGTGAAACAAAGTTGGATTTTATTAAAAATATTTTCTCAATTAATTTAAGTACAAAAGAGTGGGAAAATAGTATCATTATAGGAAAATATCATGAATCACCATATTATAATAAATTTAAATTGTTTTATTAGGAAATGGTCAAATAATTTCCTTCAGTTGAAATTTAATAATAAACAATCTCGATTAGAATAAGATTGGGAAATAAACTCTTACAATGATCATAACATTGTAGTGAGTTCTTATCAATGAATGGATTATGTGTTTAAACTATAATATATATATAAATAGAGTAAATAAAAATTATGGTAATTAAAAGTCACTATACACATAATCTTTGAATGACCTAATCAATGAAGTAGAAGTTTACCCCAATGAACAAAAATTGAGTTAAGAAACTCCCACCTCATGCATCCTTTTAGTTGATCATGATTTAACCTCCTATATAGTAGTTTTAAACATGTTATTAACTTATTATATAAACATATTAATATTTATAATTTGATATATGATACTTTTATAACATATTATCACCCTTTCATCAATAATATTTCATTATTTTCATTATTTTGGGTGTTAATTACCTTGCTTTCTCATGTGTGTTTCATTATGAAAGATCTAGTTCTTGCACATATAATGTAGTAATATCATATCCAGAATAATAATCATGACATAGTAATCATATTTTAACACCAATTTTTCTTTTAAAAACAATTATGAAATATGGTTATGAAAACTGAAGTACGTTATGATCATGGAGACGGTAGGCCGTACGCACACATGACTAACATTTCCATTTTCCAATGATCATCATGGAAAGAAGGTAAATGATATTTTATATTTAAAAAAATGATAATAGTATCATAATTACAATATTATATAATTATATATTTCATCAACGTGGTGTGGTGATGAAACTATATTCACATAGCTTCGTAAAGGCGATAGTACACACTTATACAAACGATGTTATCATGTTTAAGTAAGAGAAAAGATAAGAAATAATATTATCTTTTTAGAATGATAAATATGTCATTAATATAATAATTATTTCATTTATATCACATTTATTTATTAATTTTAACCTTATTAAATTCTATGTTAAGAGTTAGTGAAATACAAATAACATCTCTTCATGAGGTGGTAGTTCTTCGTACACACGATCAATGTTATCGTGTCCCCTAAGGAATGAAAATTAAAAAGATATATATTTTATAATAACTAAAGATGTATAAATACGTTATAATCATCATATATATACTTCATATATATTATCATACCCACCTTTAAATGGTGGTATTGGAAGAAATAATGACATCGATTCGGGATGTGGTAGTTCTCCGAATGCACGAACGTTGATTTCATAACCCATTTTATATAAGTGGAGATGGTTTTAGGTCATGATTTTATTATAAAAAAAAATCCTATTATATGCAGTATAAATATTTTTTTTATATATTTGTGGTTTAATAATAATTTAGATTGGTTGAGAAAGAAATAAAATAAGGATTTTTGTTGAGGAACAATACCTCTTCTTTGGGCATCCTCTTTAGGTTTGCACCAAAGTCCTTACTAGGTTGGATTTATATCGAAAATAATACTTATAGGATAAGAGGATGGAATTTTGAAGTTTATTTTTGTAAGTATTTCCCTAACTATAAGGGTGTGAAGGTGTGAAGAAGATAGGAAAGGGGATGACCTTTTATAAGTGTGGTGAGTGGCACACTTGTAATTTTTTGGAAATATTCAATCATAACCATGTTTTTTTTCCTAAAAAAATCTTCCAAAATTATAAATTATAGAACCTAGAAGAGATAATGTCACGACCCGACCCAACGGGGATCAATCCGTGACACCCCAAGCCTGCCTCCATTAGGCTAGGGGCCGGTGTCTAGCGCTGAGTAGGCTATCACACACAAGGGAGGCATTAGACCAAGGTACCTATACACACACACCCCCATACACCTGCATGCAACAGTGCAAATATATATAAAAAAACTAGAAAGAAAATATATACATCAAACCCAAACCAAAGTACAATAAAAGTACAAAAGGGAAAAATAAGGCCCACCGAAAGAAAACTACAGAAGTGTCCGACCTGCTCAGAAGGAGGGAGAACACTACCAAAACACCTGCCGGCAAGCTCCCCAGCACAACTCTGGAAAACACACCGGTCAAACCTGCTCACTAAGCTCTACCTGCTCCGGGTCCTCCTGGGACTCCATTGAAAGGCCTGTGGTCTGCACGAAACACAAACATGTGAGGTCAAAGCCCGTACAGGGGTGAGTATAACAATACTCAGTAAGCGCCCCAAAAACACAAAACAAAAATAGAGCAACTGAAAGACAACAGTCAGCTCATCCCAGCCAGAGGGAACCCAAACAAGATGGAAACTCCATATCGTGACAATCCTCGGCTAAACACAACTAGCCAGCTCAGCTCAGGTGTCTGACCATACATACACCATGAAAAATCCAGATATACTCAGCTCACATACCAAGCCACATGAGGTACCGACCTCACCACCAACAACAGTTCACAACCAGGAGAACACACTCCATGTTCACTGTCATCCTAGATGACACCCGTCCGAGAGATACACTCCATAGGGTTCCACACTGACATCTTAGACGCTCACCCGAGAGGTCATGCCCGTCGGAAACAACATTAACACCAAACTCCTCAGATAGGGGATATATCCTAGTGTCCGCTAGGGGATACCATAACCCACACCGGTATACGAAGATCTCATAGATAGGGGATCACTCCCAGGGTCCGCTGGGGGATACCACAACCCGATCTGGTGCTCGATAGAAACTCGTCACTCAGATAGAGGATTGTCACCCGTATCATGACGACCATGATGATACCGAAACCCTATCTGGTATATCTCGCATTGTAGGGGATTGAAATGATGATGTCACAACCTTACCAACACCACACGCAGAGTAGGGGATCGTATAACAAATGATACCACAACCCTACTATAATCTACATGCTGAGTACGAGATCATATACCCAATGATGCCACAACCCTACTGAGCACAGCCCACTGCGTAGGGGATCATATTCCCGATGATGTCATAAACCATATGGGGTTAACCTTCTAGATAGGGGATCGCCACCTGTGGTTAAGAGGTCACAATGATACCAAGAACCCGATCTAGGGAAAACGATGCTAGAGGATCCTGTTTCGGGCCCACCAGAGGGATGCTGCAACTCTAACAAATTAAACATCCCATCGATAGGATCACAAACCTATACTAAAGTAGTCATGCCACAAAAAACCTAATAGGAAGGAACCAAGGGAGAACCCTCAATAACTACTGGTCCAATCATCACTGACCCAAGCGACCCTCAACAACGTCACACTACGCATCACCAAGGCCAATGCCGAGGCCACCATCACGATGTACGTGAAAAAGCACGCAGGATAGGCTATTTACTCATCCGAAATGGACAATCGGTGAAAAAGGCACTATTCACCATAGCTAGCCCGGGTGGGGCCCTCACAATGATCCAGTAACTCATCTAGAGGATCATACCATGACGATCCCCTCAGAAAAACACACGGAATCAACTACTCGTTCGTCCGAAATGGACACCCAGAGAAAAAGGCACTATTCGCCGAAGCCAGCTCGGGTGGGGCCCACATCTCGATCTCGAAACTCGTCGAACGGATCACACCATTGCGATCCTCTCAGAAAAACTCATAGGATCGACTATTCATCCGCCAAAATCAGACTCCTGGTGCAAAAGTTGCGTTTGTCCGCAAACGCACAAAACCGACCTCGTAGGGCCCACACCCCAAAATCAGCCCCAACCCCCGAAAACCAATGAGAAAAGTCCGTCGTACCATCAAGGTCCCAACGCCTCTGATGACACATCAATCGGACACTCCGGGTAGAAGATAAATCAGCCCAATGTCGAATAATAATAAAATAATACTATTTTATTCAACGTTTCAAGCTCCCGGGCCACGATCCCGAAACTTAAAACTCCCGAACCCACACCGAAGGGTTCACCTCGTCTCTAGGGTTGCGTCTCCATAGACGGAATGCGAATCTGACCCATGGATTGCAAGAAGCAGGGGTTTTAAAACCCCCCGTGTACAATAGAAGGCCGAACCGGCCTGTGCCGACCGATCCGACCGCTGCCGCAGGCCTGCCCTGGCCGGCGGTCCTCTGCCGCATGGCGTCCCGTGCCATCACCCCGGGCGGCCGACCGCCGCGCCGATACCGCGCCGACAGACCTTCCGCGTACCACCGGGGGCACCCTGGTGGTCTGTTTTTCGATCTGAAGGTACCAGCGCGACCCTTAGGACTCGATCTTCCCTACTAAGACATAAAAATTAATCAATTCTCAGAAAAAACGGGATCTGGTGATTAAAACTCAAACATCCTACCATTTGGTAGAACACCAAAGCTTCACATGCCCCGTAGCTACCGCTGCACGATCCTGGAAGGCCCGCTGTCAAGATCTGTGTCCAACGACGCCTTGATCAGGCGATTCGATCGACGATTTACCGTTGACGGAAGGAGGAAGAGGAGGGAGGAGGAAACTCCTCCACTAGAAACGTCCAAGAGGAAGGGGGGGGGAGAGATATTTGTTTCCAACAAATATCTGATTAACTCCCGGGCCCGACACGCCCCCGACCCCACGCCTGACGCAGACAAGGATAAGGTCGCCCTTAGGGTAAACATGACATTCTGAACTCAACCGCGGTCTCAGAATTTCAATCCGAGACTCCATTCATAATTTATTCGAGGTGACGGTCATAATTAAACTTTTCTATTTATTTAAGAAAACACCCTTAGTGGATTTTCTCACTGCAGGACCATGCCAGCAAAGTTTACACCCCGCCTAGAGTAAACAACACGTTTAAGACGCAACTGTGCCTTCAAATTCCCATTCTGAGCTACTATTTAGGAGATATCACACCCCAGAAACGTGCATAGAATAAAAAAACTTAATATTTTTATAAAATTAATTCCAGGCACACCGGGCCTCGGAATCGCACACCATCTTCACGCTTAGCTCTGGGATTATTCATAGAAATATTTCAAATTATGATAGGGCCAAAACCTGCGTCACTACATCCTCCCCCACTTAGAAATTTTCATCCCCGAAAATCCATAAGCACAAGGAAAGCGATTGAACTAACAACTAGGTCTCCCAGACCTACGAGTTCTTCAACAAACACCTCTGCCCAAATGCATAAGTCATAGGGACTCATACACCAAACCATCACACTATCAACTTTGGGTGGCACTGACTCGCCTGCAAGGTTTTAATCGTGTCACAAAAACGCGTCTCGGTGGGGGAAGGATCCCTCTTCCTCACACATTCGAAGCACACCGAACAACATCCACGTAGGGTCTTACCATCGCCCTGAACAAAACTCGAGCAAGCAAAAAAAAGGAAAGAGTTCCACTAAACAATATCTAACAAGCTACTACAGAAAGTAGAAAGGACACAAGGAGTACCTCTATCCATCCACGAAGCCTCTGGGTCAACAGCCTCTAAGGCATGAAACTGTCCTGACCCTCAGCCACCAGCTCCCTGAGCTTGGCGAGGAGCACCTCGGGGTGGGGGTGGTGGCAAATGATACCGCCTACCACCTCCTGCTACTGCACCAGCTCCGTCGCCACATTCGCCACCTTGCAAACCTCCTTGCTCAAGAAACTGCCTCTTCCAAGGCGGTCATTCGACCGCCTCCCTCTCAGCAGCACGATGAGTGAGAAACTCTAGCAAGATGTCCCCGACCATCGCAAGCATAACACCGCCTCTCCGGCGACTAACCAAAACTGGCCTGCGAGCCCAGAGCCTCAGATCCTCCATCCTGGGGTCACCTCCTATAACATCACCTATGTCGGGGACCCTGAGTCTGTCATCGGCTTCTAGATGCTAATCCGACTGATGAAGTATCATCTCTCACATGCCCAACACTAACTGGCAGGATTTGATCGGCCAGAAATCCCTCCACCACAATGGCTCGCTCCAGCACTCCAGCATTGGTGGGAAGACACAAGGAAACCAGACCTACCCAAATGTCTTTGCGCAGGCCCTGCTCGAAGGTCCGAGCCCTAAAGAACGGGTCTCGAACCATATCCAGGGAGTAGTGCGACAGGTGTGTAAACCTCACTGAGTACTCCGACATGGTCATGCCCTCCTGCCAAAGCTGTAGAAGCTCCTGGATCCACACTAACCTCTGCGTCACCAGATAGAACTTCTCCCTAAAGAGCCGCTCAAACTCTGACCATGTGAGCGTGTCCTCATCGTGGGATTTCATCACCAAACTCCACCATGAACCGACCGAACCATGCAGAAGGCTCGCCGCTAGGACCACCATATGATTTGGGGGTGTCATTACCAGGTGGAGAAATCGGGTGACTGCTTCGGGCCAGTCATCAGCTGCCTGAGGATTTGGATCATCCCGAAACCTCAGAGGTCGCTGCCTCTGGAAATCGTGCAGCGCACTCAGCCTGCATGCAACCTCATCCTACACTGCTGGCACAACCAGCTGCTCGACAGGTGGTGGCTCAACTGCCAGACCACCTGAAGGTGCAGCCTCAGAACCTGCGCCCTGGTCCACCACCTCTACACGGGGAAGATATTCCCCTCAATTCCTCTACGAAACCCTTGCTGACTATCGTCGTGGAGGCATCCTGAAATACAATCAAGACACCCCATAGTAAAAGAGTATAGCTGGAGAGATGACTCAAGAAGGACAAATAAAACCCAAAAACCCAGTTCTATATGATGTATGCACCGTTATTTCCCTACGACCAGTGTACGAATGTCCGGATTCGAAAGGCAGGTTGTCAGAGTCTTGGTGTATGAATACATCAGTCACCGCACCAACACTAGAGTCCCTAGCCTGAAAGCTGAACTCGAATCAACCTAACACTGCCTCCATGAAACCCACACCAAACTCATAGCTTGACCAACTACACTCTGAGATCCCAAAGGCGGAATATCCTTTGATATCACTCTGTCACGACCTGACCCAACGGGGATCAAGTCGCGACACACCAAGCCCACCTCCAATAGGCCAAGGGCTAGAATCTATCCCCAAGTGGGCTATCACACACAAGGGAGGCATTATCCGAAGGTATCTATACACATGCACCCCCATACACCTCCATGAAACAGTGTAGAGATATATAAAAAAAACCGGAATGAAAATGCATACATCTAACCCAAACCAGAGTACAAAAAAAGTACGAAGGAAAAAATAGGGCCCACCAAAAGAAAACTACAGAAGTGTCCAACCTGCTCAGAAGGAGGGAAAACACTTCCAAAACACCTAATGGTAAGCTCCTCAACACAGCTCCGACAAACACCCCGGTCAAACCCGCTCACTAAGCTCTGCCTACTCCGGGTCCTCCTGGGACTCCGTTGAAAGGCTTGTGGTCTGCACAAAACACAAACATGTGCGAGAAAAGCCCATGCTGGGGTGAGTATAACAATACTCAGTAGGCACCCCAAAAAACAAAAACATAATAGAGCAACTGAAAGGAAACAGTCAGCTCATCCCAACTAGAGGGAACCCATACGAGAGAGAAACTCCATCTCATGACCATCCTCGGCCAAAAACTTCTAGCCAATTGAGCTCAGGTGTTTTCCCATACATACACCATAAACAATCCTGATATACTCAGCTCACACACCAAGACACATGAGTTATCGACCTAACCACCAGCAATGGTTGACAAACAAGAGAAGACACTCCACATTCACTGTCATTGTAGATGACACCCGTCTGAGAGATACACTCCATCAGGTTCCACACTAACATCTATGATGCTCACCCAGAGTTCATGCTCGTCAGAAACAACAAAAACTCCAAACTCCTCAGATAGGGGATCACTCCTAGGGTCCGATAGGGGATACCAGAACCCACACAGGTATACAAAGATCTCACAGATAGGGGATCACTCCTAGGGTCCGCTGGGGGATACCACAACCCGATCTGGCGCTCGATAGAAACACGTCACTCAGATAGAGGATTGTCACCCGTATCATGACGATCACAACAATACCGAAACCCTATCTGGTACATATCACGCTATAGGGAATCAAACTGACGATGTCGCAACCCTACCTTCACCACGCGCTGAGTAGGGAATCGTATAACAAATGATACCGCAACCCTACTATAATCTACATGCTGGGTAGGGGATCGTATAGCCGACGATGCCACAACCCTACTGAGCACGACCCACTGTGTAGGGGATCATATTCCCAATGATTCCAGAAACCCTACGGGGTTAACCTTCTAGATAAGGGATCACCACCCATGGTTAAGCGGTCACAGCGATACCAAGAACCTGATCAAGGGATAACGATGCTAGAGGATCCCATTCCAGGCCCACCCAAGGGATTCCACAACTCTAAAAGATTAAAAATCCTATTGAGAGGATCAAAAACCTATACTAAAGTTGTGATGCCGCACAAACCCTCGTAGGAACGAACCAAGGGAGTACCCTCAACCACTACTGGTCCAATCATCACTGACCCGAGCTACCTGCAACAATGCCATACTGCGCAGCACCAAGGCCGATACTGAGGCCACCATCCCAATCTACATGAAAAAACATGCAGGATATGCTGTTTACTCGTTCAAAATGGAAAACCGGTGAAAAATGAACTATTCACAATAGCTAGCCTGGGTGGGTCCCACACAACGATCCCATAACTCATCAAGTAGATCATACCACGATGATCCCCTCAGAAAAAACACACGGAATCGACTACTCGTTCGTCCGAAACAGACACCTGGTGAAAGAGGCACTATTAATCGAAGCCAACTCAGGTTGGGCCCACACCTCGATCCCGAAACTCATTGAACAGATCACACCATTACTATCCTCTTGAAAAAACACACAGGATCGACTATTCATCTGCCAAAATTGGACTCCTGGTGCGAAAGTTGTGTTTTCTCCGCAAATGCCAAAAACCAGCCTCGTGGGTCCTGCACCCCGAACTCGGCCCCAACACCCAAAAATCAACAAGAAAAGTCCACCGTACCATCAGGGTCTCAATGCCTCTGACGGCACATCAATCAGATGCTCCGGGTAGAAGATACATCTGGCAGAAGTCGAATAAAAATAAAATATTATTATTTTATTCAACGTTTCAAGCTCCCGAGCCACGATCCCGAAACATAAAACTCACGAACCCACACTGAAGGGTTCACCTCGTTTCCAGGGTCGCGTCTCCACAGACAGAACGTGAATCGGACCCCCAGAATGCAAGAAACCGGGGTTTTAAAACCCCCGTGTACAATAGAAGGTCGGCCCGGCCCGCTCCGGCCGAACCGGCCACCGCTGCCGCCGGCCCACCCAGGCCAATGACCCTCCGCCACACGGTGCCCCGCGCCACCGCAGACCACCGGGGGCACCCCGGCGGTTCGTTTTTCAATCCTAAGGTACTAGTGCGACCCTCGGTACTCGATTTTCCCTGCTACAACATCAAAACAAAGCAATTTGCAGCAAAAATGGGATCAGGGGATTAAAACTCAGACCGCCTACCTTTTTGCGGAACGCCAAAGTTTCACGCGTCCCATAGCTGCCGTTGCACGATCCAGGAATGCCCACTGCCAAGATCTGAGTCCAACGACACTTCAATCGCGCGATTCGGTCCCTGATTCACCGTTGACGGATGGAGGAAGATGAGGGAGAAGGAAACTCCTCCGCTGCGCACATCCAAGAGGAAGAAGGGGGGGGGAGAGATATTTGTTTCCAATAGATATCCTCTTAACTCCCCGGCCCGACAGGCCCCCAACCCCGCGCCTGACGCAGAAAAGGATAAGGTCGCCCTTAGGGTAAACACGAAGTTCTGAACTCAACCACGATCTCATAATTGCAACCCGAGACTCCGTTCAGAAGTTATTCGAGCCAATGCTCGTAATTAAACATTTTAATTTATTTACAAAAACGCCCCTGGTGGCTTTTCTCACCGCGGGCCCGCGCCCGCACAATTTACACCCCGCTTAGGGTAAACGACACGTTCTGGACGCACCCGTGCCCTCAGATTCTCGTTCCGAGCTACCTTTTAGGATATGTCACACCCCCACCATGTTCATAGTATAAAAATACTTAATATTTTTATAAAATTAATTACAGGCACACCGGTCCTCGGAATCGCCCGCCGTCTTCACGCCTAGCTCTGGAATTATTCATAGAAATATTCCAAAGTATGACAGGGGAAAAACCCGAGTCTCTACAGATAAGGTAACAATGTGGCCCCAAAATGGGTTTTTGGAAAGTTACTAGGTCATTTTTAACCCTTATCTTCATATTTTAACCTATGGTAAATCCATTTTTACATTAACCATGATAATTAATTTTTACTTTTTTCACTACTAATTTTGGTAAAAAAATTATTTTTGACTTGTTAATAATTATAATTTTTTATGATTCTAAATATGGAATCCATTTTTTCAAATTCAATTTATTGAAGTTCTAAAATTTATTTTTAAAATTAATCCCACAGAAGGGATGAGAAAGCAGGTTTTTAAAGATAAAATGTTCAAAAGTTTACAAATTTTATATAAAACTTAAATATGAGAATGATTCCAATTCACTAAATTGGATTAATTGATATATAATAGAACTAATTATAATTTAAAAAAATTTAGAAATATAATTTAATTTTAAAAATAATTTAAACAAAACATTAGTTTTCAATTAAAAATCAGGTTTTTTCACTATTCATCAAAACAGGAAACTTTTCATAAAAATCCAAAAAATCCACCCTAAAATAATCTTGGTTGTATGATTTAAAAAATAAATTTTATTTTTAAAATAAATTTTCTAAAATCAGTTAAAATTAATTTTCAATTATGTGCGTAAATCCTAATTAAATTGTCTTTTAGAAAAATACAGTTTTTCTAAAAACTTTTCCTTTTAATTTAAATGAATATTATTTTTATTTATAATAAAAAAATTAAAAATTAACTTGTGAAAACTATATATTGTCATAATTTATTTAATCATATTCATATCCTCCATTATAATAGCTAGGTGATAACTATTACATTAAAAAATAATATTTTAATAATATTCCACATTTCATTTAAACTCGGTTTTGTGTGTAACCTAAGAAAAATTTTGTGTTGCATGAAATAAAAGATATTAAAGATACTGGAAAAATAAATATATCATAAAGTCTTAGGGTATTATATTTTCTTCTTATATTAGTGTTTTGTGTCACCTAGTCAATCAAAATAATGTTCTTATTTTAGAATTTTGGGGTGTTACATTTTATTCCATAGTGGAAGCATATCCACTTAGGAGTGACATACACTTAAGAATTATTATTGTGTGAAATTTGTTCAAACTTATTCTTGTATTTCTTCTCCAATACTACTTGTAACTATAACCACTTTTTTTATAAAAATCATAGAAATATTCGTTGTTTTGAAACCTATTATATTTATATAAACTTATCTTATTATGTGAATTATGATTTTAGACAATATGATTTATTTTTTATCTTTCACATCTACTCCCCCTTAATATAGTCACTCTATGTTCTTTACAGAATTTAATATTATTAAAAAACTCAATTTCTCTTTTAGATTTAGTTTTCTCAGAAATTGAAGCTTGTGCACATTGTTGGTATTAGTAGAGTTACAATTATTTTTATCACTTCATTGCAAGATTCACTTATTATATTTCATAATGTCCTTCCCTAATGATTTAGTGGATCTATTAATATTTTTTTCCCTAAATTTTTATAGATTTTAAATTGAGGCATAATAAAACTTATGAACCAACATTAGTAAAAACATAATTGATTAGGTCACAAGTAACCTTTATCAAAGAGCTTGTTTTCTATTGATTAGGTTATCATTTAAATCACTTATTATTATTGATATGATTCCATTTTGGGATAATAATATCATTGAATGTTTTTTGGAAGCACTTTTCTTATCGTTAACTAGTGATTTCTCAATATGCATCTTCTATAAATTTTTCATTTTTTACTTCTAGTTCATGACACTTCGAGGTGAGGATATTTTTCTCATCCTAAAATCATCTCCACCTATAATCCCATTCTATTTTAATTTTATAAATATTATCCTCATATATTTTTTGTAACACCCCAGTTAAATAAAGAGTTTGAAATTTTCACATTTATCCATATTTGTGAATAAAATATTAATATGACTTTAAAGGGGACGCTATGCTCGATGGCGTACCCAACATGCAACAATGAGTTTCTTGGGAATATTATGTTGCACTCTAATAATAAAATAATATTATTTTAAATAGTAGTTAACACCTGGCCGTTGTAATGGCGGGAATGAACAAAACTAACTACAAAATGATTATATAGGTTTGTCAAATATTTTTACTTTTTTCAATAAATGTTAGAGGATTAAAAATGAGAATGAATCCAATTTTAAGCGTAAACATTCTAATATTCTTTAAAAGGTCGATTAACCGCCTTTTGATGGCGAACCTCTTTTAAATCCAATTTTTGAAAATTTTATGTGTTATATTTGACAAAATAAAATTCTTCTTTAGAATCGAGACATCAAAATTTACTTTGTGTAAATTTTTGGTATTTTTCGGAAAAAGTTCAATTTTTAACGAATAATGAAAAATGTTGTATTTTAATTCAAAACATCTTATTAATCTAATTTATTTATATGATTAGAATATATTTTGAATTTATTTTAAAGTTAAATTAGAATATATTTTTACCATTTAATCCAATAGTATTCGTGGGAATTAATTTCACTTTGAAATCGGACTTAAACTTGTGTCAATCTTTTGATACATTTTGTTTTATAAAAACACGCTATTTATTTTGACAGTGGGAATTAATTATTAAATTAATTAATTCAACTTATATGTTTTGAATTTTTTAAAATAGACATCATTTTTTAATTCGGAATATCAAATATAGCTTAGGGTGAATTTTTGGTAATTTTCTGAAAAACTTCAATTTTTGATGAATAGTGAAACCACTAAGTGGTACTTATAAAAACCGATTTTCCGTTTAAATGAAATTTTTCCATATTTTTGTTTTGAATTTCAAAAATCCTACATACATGGTTTTCATTAAGAAGTAAAATTTGGTTCAATGGGATTAAAATAATTTTTTGGTGAATAGTAACGTATTAAGTTTTTAATCGCGATTAGAGGTAATTAGTGTAGTTTAAGGTAAAAATAATATTTTAATAAAATTAAATGACCTAGAAACATGTCCTACCCTCATTGTATGTATCATGGCCGACCAAGACAATCCATGGGTAAACTTGGGGACCCCATGGAGCCACTTTGGTTGGAAAATGACATATATAGCTTTTTATTTAATGTTAAAAGTAAAAATGACACAAACATGAGATGTTTTACTAAAACTATTTTCACATGGGGTTATAGAAGTCAGAGTTTTGACTATAAATAGTCATTGGAAATATAAAAATAGTTCCTATATCATAGTATTTTTTTTATAATTTTTAGACGTTAACTAAATTAAATTATTTATGACATCATGATGATGCAACGATGACCTCATTATTTAACGATTTAAATAAAATGGAAAGATAATGTAATATCTAAGACCTAAAAATGTCCAAAACTTATTGGATGAGTGTATTGAGAACCCTTATCACCTTATCCTCGAATTATATCAATGTGGGACCTCTTAAATATGAATATCATTTTAAAATAAAGTGACTTTTCTTTACTTTCCAAGAGTGCCCCTCCTCTCCTCTTATAAAAGCCCCCCACCTCTACCTCCTTACCCACACTCCCAAAGCCTTTGACTCGGCCAAACCCTGCCCATTTTTTCTCTCCACTTCCCTCTCTTACTCCTCGAAGCCTCACTTTGGGCATAAGTCTTTCCAAGGAAGCCTTTGATCTCAAACCAAAGGGAGTTACCCGATTTTAAGGTAATGTCTTCACTTGAGTCCTTTGGTTTTATTTTGCCTCTCCAACCCCCTAAAATCTTTTTATTAAATTCTTTTGTAACAACTCCAGTATCTTCAATATACTAGGATTTTGTTATAAGAAGTATTAGAGCTACACTTACACACACCTACATCTAATGGTTAAAGAACATACTGTTTCCGTGGATGGAGAATTTCTGGCTCACGAAACGATGATTGTTCAACACTCATATAACACCTTCAAAGGTGGCCATTAAGATGTCACTATATTTATATATGATATATAATATGTTTATGTTTTACTTAAGATTATTTATTTTTTATTTGTGTCTTACCTTTATGGCTTCCATTATGGGTATACGCGATATCTTCATTTTAGGAAGTGCGGACTACCGACCTCTCAAAGTGATGTGATTTGTTAATGCCATACGTGGGACGTATAAAGGATGGATTTAATGTTATTATATATGATGTTATACTGGAATTATAATATACCTCTATATCATTATTATTTATTTCCATTAAAGTATGAGATAGAAATGAAAGTAGCGTTTATGCGTACGTACGGCTTACCGTCTCCATGAACGGTGCATTTCATTTCTTATCCTCAAATGTAATGTACTATTATAAGTACATGTATATAATGGATATATATGATTAATGATACATCTAAATTATGAATATAATTCTGGAATTAAAATATACATACCTCTCATTTAGTTTTAATTCCATTAATATGACAAAGAAATGAAAGTAGCGTTCATGCGTACGTACGGCTTACCGTCTCCATGAACGGTGCATTTCATTTCTTACCTCTAAATGATTATGTGATATTATAAATACATTTATATTCTATATATATATGATATATATGATATCAAAATCAGGAATGTCATTCTGGATATAAATAACCTTTGACCACACGAACAACATGTAATTTTAAGAAGTCCACTTTCGACTTAAGAACCAAATATCAACAAAACAAACATTATTAACATAAATGATTACATAATGTTTATAACATGGAAAAAAGTGATATAAAAGGAATAATGAACTTGAAAAAGGTTCTTAAGAAAATAAAAATTAACTCAAGTTTATTATTCAGGACGTTAAAGAACGATCGAGTCATGTCGGACCCGAGGTAAGTGATCCTACTCCTCTCTTTCTTTTTATGTACATTCTTTTATGTCGCTCCTTTTAAAGCTCATATTTCTTTTTATTGGGATGTTCTTTTATATTACTCTTACTGTAATTTTTATGTTCATATGATGATAGAACCTATTCTCTCTCATCAATCCATTTTGGAAGCTTTGAGTGGCGCCGTTAGGCTGCCGAATTTTCATAAGAGATCCAACCCCTCTCTTTCTTTTTAAGTACTCTCTTTTATGTCATTTCTTTAAAGCTCATATTTCATATGTTTGAGGATGTTCTTTTATATTCCTCATTATGTACTTTTTATGTTCATATAATTAGAGACCCTATTTCATCTCATCAATCCATTTTTGGAAGATTTATGTGGCGCCGTTAGGCTGCCGAGTTTTCATAAGGGATTTTTTCATCCCACTTTTATTCTCGGGACATTTATGCTACGTTTGACACTATTTCCTTTGAGTGGTATATGTACTGCCCATGATTATACACTTTTTGTAGTATAATTTTATTTATGGGTATTTACATCTTCATTGTATGACCCTTCTTCCATGGGGTGTACGTTTCGAAAGTTACCCAACTCGGTAAGGGGACCTTTCACCCTCCTCTTTTTAAAAGAATTATTTTTTTAAGTCTTTTAATTTACATCTTATTATGTTGGGATATGTTCTTATATATCCTTATTGATGTAAAGTTTATGTCTAAGTGATGAGATACCATTCACTCTCTCATCGACTAATTTTCTGAATTTTGAAGTGATGCCGTTAGGCTATCGAATTTTTACAAGGGAACATCTTAACCCAATTTCGATTTCTTTGGGTTCAACTTGTACTTCTTGAACATGTTATCCTATGAATATGTGTGAATGACCTTATATTGTTTCACACTTAATATCCAATTATATTGGGTGTATTTTTATTTCTCACACATAATTATGTGATAGATTTATCCTTAGTTTAAGGATACCCTCTTTATAATGGATTTCATCTCAATTTACATTTCCATTGAGACTTCATTGTTGTTATGCACCAATTTACTCTTATTTGGTGTGTATACTGTCCTTTGACATATTATATCACAAATCCCTTTTTCTCATGATATTATAAAGCTCGAATTAAATGTTATTCCGCAATTATTTGTATTCAAGAGTCTCTCATTTTGTTAAAAACTCTTTAACAAAAATATCGTTTTAAATGTTTTAAAGATTCCTTATTCTAAATATCTATCTTTAATGTCCATGTTTTAAAAATGGTTTTCAGTATTTATTTATATGGACATTAATGTTTTAAAATTATAATTCCATTAAAATCTTAAAAGTGGTATGGGGAACTTTGATTCAAAAATCTCTTTTAAATGGTTTTTGAAAGTAGATTGATTAATTCAATATCTTGGAATTGATTATTGGGATTGAAAAT
Organism: Viscum album; assembly: GCA_963277665.1. Lineage (NCBI taxonomy): Eukaryota > Viridiplantae > Streptophyta > Magnoliopsida > Santalales > Viscaceae > Viscum > Viscum album. The sequence continues at coordinate 353,777,099 of OY728123.1, forward strand.
GAAATTTTGTTATTGAAATGTTTATATTTTCAATATTTTATGTGTAATGATGGTACTTGGACATTTTACGGGTGGTTATGTGATAAACCATATGACGGGTGGTGTCGTGAATACCAGGACAGGTGGTTACGTTATAACCTCCAATGCATTGGGTATGGAAGTCTGCCGTATGGCTATTCCATTAAGTATGTATGGAAGTTGTCCAAATGGCTATTACATTAAGTGATATGTGTGGAAGTCGACCTTATGGTTATTCCAATTAATTATGTTTATGTCCCAAGTTACCTTATATGTTATGTGATCTTTATATGGGTTTTATGGTAATCTTATGGTTACAGAAGGGTAAGTAATGAAATTTTATTTAGTGAAGAGTTTTTACTACTTAGAAAAGGTGAAAAGTATTACTTTGATAAAGTATACACGGTTTACTTGTTGTTTTGAAAAACTAACAGTTTTCATTCTTTGTGTATCCCTTACTGAGCTTTTTATGCTCATCCCAAGTTTTTGAAATGTTTTTCACAGGACTTAGCATGGAATAGGGTCAAGGATGGGATCAAGGGAAAGTCATGCTACCTAAAAAATGGAACTAGACATGTTTCTTTTTAAGAGTTTTTATTTTATGGAAATTTAGTAGAAGCGACTACTTTGTAATCTTTTGAGATGTAATAGTTATGTCCTAATTCTCTAAAACTCTAAACCTGAAAAGATCCTCAATGTGAATTACTCATTTAATTCAATATTAATTAAGGTTTAAGGCTGGGGCCTTATATTTGGTATGAGAGGTCGGTTTAGATAACTTTAGAGGTTAGGGTATTCTTTAAGCATAAGTGACATTACCATAATGGTTATAATTTCAGAAAGAGTCCTAGTTTTAGATAAAGTGAATGAGTAAGTATATCTTAGTGTTTATCTTTCTCATTAGTACATGATGATTTTGTTGATATACGCATACTGACATTTATGTTTTTAGTAAATGGATGGATCAAGCAGGCACCAAAGGGACAATGGGTTTGATGGAAACTGTGGTGGTTCTCTGATTAAGAGACTGGATGAAATGGGGGATTCAATGAGGAATCTCGTGGTTGTGCTAAACCAAATATCAAGGATTCATGATCAACCACTTGAACCTTGGTGAGTTCTCTAATGCATCATGTACGAGATGACCAACTCAATTTGAAAGTTCAGGTAGTAATTATAAATGTAACCATTTGGGTTTATATGATCCTTACCTTTTAGGTAATTATGGGTTACTCTATGATATGATGGAAAATGAAAGGCATGAGATAAAATTGAGGTTAAAATATGTTATGATCATTTTTGAAGATTTTATCTCATTGTTGGGGAATGTTTTAAGAATTATATAGTTTTAGAAAAAGGACAACACATAGAATGTGTGACAACCCGTCGCGTTAGACAAAGCTGCGGGAATTGAACCCACAACCAAAGTGCGACTGGTATTTATCGCCTACCACTGGACTACGTGAAGTCCCTGGTTAGTTTGACTGATTCTTTTTAGTTAGATGATTTTAGGAATCAAGAGTAAGTTTATTTTGGGTTATCTATGGAAATTATTAACCTATCATCGAGGATATGTGATTAGGTTAATTACTTTTCAATATGAGAATTTAAGAGCAACTGATGTTACTTGGAGATAAAAGTTAATTTGTACCTAGGAAGACTATGTGACTAGGTCCTTCAAATATTTGGGTTTCAATCTTAGTTTGGTTTACATTGATGAATTTTATGGACAATTGTTTATCAAATGGTCCTCGTTGAACTTTGGGTTTTGTTGTAATAATTTTGGAGATTAAGCATAGATTTTATTTTTAAAGGGTTATCCTTTTCTGGATTATCTGATCTTGTACTAACCTTTTTGGTTTTGGTTTTGGTTAAATCCTGAAGACATGGGAAATATATAGTTCTCTTTAGTGGATTAGGTGATTCTCTAGAAGTTGATTATAGTACACTTAATATGAACAAGCCTTCCTAAATACTCGTCTTTTGGAGAAAATATGAGTTTGTGTAAGGAATATAATAAAAGTTGAAAGTCAACATGATAAGTGATTATGTTTCCTTATGAATAAATTCCTCAATAAAAAGTAACTTAAAACAAGAATGTTGTCTATTATCTTTTCCTACTAGGGAATCGAATACCGTTTAACCCATCACAAGTTTGTGATTTTCTTTTGGTTAACTTTCTCCTAGACATGTTTACTATCACTCTCCCTCAAGAACATGAACCTTTGATTTTTCTTCTATGTCCATGTTTTCCTACACTGAATCCTATTATGGGTTAACTCGGGTGACCTTTGTACTTATCTTTCTTTATTTTAAAGTGATTGTTTTACCGACTCTTGTTCCGATGTGGGACTTTCAAGGATGTTTCGAAGCCCAATTTTAAAATTGCGAGGACGCAATTCCCAAAAGGGGGGAAGGATGTAACACCCCAGGTAAATAAAGAGTATGAAATTTTCACATTTAACCATATTTGTGAATAAAATATTAATGAGACTTTAAAGGGTATGCTATGCTCGATGGTGTACCCAACATGCAACAATGAGTTTTTTGGGAATCTTACGTTGCACTCTAATAATAAAATAATATTATTTTAAATAGTAGTTAACACCTGGCCGTTGTAATGGCGGGAATGAACAGAACTAACTAAAAAATGATTATATATGTTTGTCAAATATTTTTACATTTTTCAATAAATGTTAGAGGATTAAAAATGCGAATGAATCCAATTTTAAGCGTAAACATTCTAATATTTTTTAAAAGGTCGATTAACCGCATTTTGATGGAGAACCTCTTTTAAATCCACTTTTGACAATTTTATGTGTTATATTTGACAAAATAAAATTATTCTTTAGAATCGGGACATCAAAATTTACTTTGTGTAAATTTTTGGTCTTTTTCGGAAAAAGTTCAATTTTTAATGAATAATGAAAAATGTTGTATTTTAATTCAAAACATCTTTTTAATCTAATTTATTTATATGATTAGAATATATTTTGAATTTATTTTAAAGTGAAATTAGAATATATTTTTACCATTTAATCCAATAGTGTTCTTGGGAATTAATTTCACTTTGAAATCGGACTTAAACTAGTGTCAAACTTTTGATACATTTTGTTTCATAAAAAAACGCTATTGGTTTTGACAACGGGAATTAATTATTAAATTAATTAATGCAACTTATATGTTTTGAATTTTTTAAAATAGACATCATTTTTGAATTCGGAATATCAAATATAGCTTAGGGTGAATTTTTTGTAATTTTCTGAAAAACTTCAATTTTTGATGAATAGTGAAACCACTAAGTGGTACTTATAAAAACTGATTTTCCGTTTAAATGAAATTTTGCCATCTTTGTGTTTTGAATTTCAAAACTCCGACATAAATGGTTGTCATTAAGAAGTAAAATTTGGTTCAATGGGATTAAAATAATTTTTTAGTGAATAGTAACTTATTAAGTTTTTAATCGCGATTAGAGGTAATTAGTGTAGTTTAAGGTAAAAATAATGTTTTAATAAAATTAAATGACCTATACACATGTACTACCCACATTGGATGTTTCATGGACGACCAAGAAAATCCATGGGACAACTTGGGGACCCCATGGAGCCACTTTGGTTGGAAAATGACAAAAATACCTTTTTATTTAATGTTAAAGTAAAAATGACACAAACATGAGATGTTTTAATAAACTAATTTTTAAATGGGTTTATACAAGTCATATTTTTGACTATAAATAGTCATTGGAAAGATAAAACGATTTCCTACATCATCGTATTTTTTTTATAATTTTTAGACGTTAAATAAATTAAAATATTTATGACATCATGATGATGCAGTGATGACCTCATTATTTAACGATTTAAATAAAATGGAAAGATAATGTAATATCTAAGACCTACACATGTCCAAAACTTATTGGATGAGTGGATTTAGAACCCTTATCACCTTATACGCCAATTATATTAATGTGGGACCTCTTAAATCCGAATATCATTTTAAAATAAAGTGACTTTTCTTTACTTTCCAAGAGTGCCCCTCCTCTCCTCTTATAAAAGGCCCCCACCTCTACCTCCTTACCCACACTCCCAAAGCCTTTGGCTCAGACAAAACCTACCCATGTTGTCTCTCAACTTACCTATATTACTCCTTGAAGCCTCACTTTGGGCAGAAGATTTCCCAAGGAAGCCTTTGAGCTCAAACCAAAGGGAGTTACCCGATTTTAAGGTATTGTCTTCACTTGAGTCCTTTTGTTTTATTTTGCCTCTACAACCCACTAAACTCATTTTATTCATTTATTTTGTAACAACTACAGTATATTCAATATACTAGGATGTTGTTATAAGAATTATTCGAGCTACAATTACACACACCTACATCTAATGGTTAAAGAACATACTATTTCTGTGGATGGCGAATTTCTGCCTCATGAAACGATGATTGTTCAACACTCATATAACACCTTCAAAGGTGGCCATTAAGATGTCACTATATTTATATATGATATATAATATGTTTATGTTTTACTTAAGCTTCTTTATTTTTCATTTGTGGATTACCTTTATGGCTTCCATTATGGGTATACGCGATATCTTCATTTTAGGAAGTGCGGACTACCGCCCCCTCAAAGTGATGTGATTCGTTAATGCCATACGTGGGACATATAAAGGATGGATTTAATGTTATTATATATGATGTTATAATGGAATTATAATATACCTCTATATCATTATTATTTCTTTCCATTAAAGTATGAGATAGAAATGAAAGTAGCGTTCATGCGTACGTACGGCTTACCGTCTCCATGAACGGTGCATTTCATTTCTTATCCACAAATGTAATGTACTATTATAAGTACATGTATATAATGGATATATATGATGAATGATACATCTAAATTATGAATATAATTATGGAATTAAAATATACATACCTCTCATTTAGTTTTAATTCCATTAATATGACAAAGAAATGAAAGTAGCGTTCATGCGTACGTACGGCTTACCGTCTCCATGAATGGTGCATTTCACTTATTACCTCTAAATGATTATGTGATATTATAAATATATGTATACTATAGATATATATGATATATATGATATCAAAATCAGGAATGTCATTCTGGATATAATGAACCTTTGACCACACGAACAACATGTAATTGTAAGAAGTCCAATTTCGACTTAAGAACCAAATATCGACAAAACAAACATTATTAACTTAAATGATTACATAATGTTTATAACACGGAAATAAGTGATATAAAAGGAATAATGAACTTGAAAAAGGTTCTTAAGAAAATATAAATTAACTCAAGTTTATTATTCAGGACGTTAAATAACGACCGAGTCAAGTCGGACCCGAGGTAAGGGATCCTACTCCTCTCTTTCTTTTTAAGTACATTATTTTATGTCACTCCTTTTAAATATCATATTTATTGTTATTTTGATGTTCTTTTATATTAATATTACTTTAATTTTTATTTTCATATGATTAGAGACCCTATTCTCTCTCATCAATCCATTTTGGAAGCTTTGAGTGGCGCCGTTAGGCTACCGAATTTTCGTAAGAGATCCAACCTCTCTCTTTCTTTTTAAGTACTCTCTTTTATGTCATTTCTTTAAAGATCATATTTCATATGTTTGAGGATGTTCTTTTATATTCCTCATTCTGTACTTTTTATGTTCATATAATGAGAGACCCTATTTTATCTCATCAATCCATTTTTGGAAGATTTATGTGGCGCTGTTAGGCTGCTGAGTTTTCAAAAGGGATTTTTCATCCCACTTTTATTCTCGTGACATTTATGCTATGTTTTCCACTATTTCCTTTGAGTGGTATATTTACTACCCATTATTATACACTTTGTGTAGTATAATTTCATTTATGGGTATTTACATCTTCATTGTATGACCCTTCTTCCATGGGGCGTACGTTTCGAAAGTTACCCAACTCGGTAAGGGGACCTTCTGCCCTCCTCTTTTTAAAAGACTTCTTTTGTTAAGTCTTTTAATTTACATCTTATTATGTTGGGATATTTTCTTATATATCCTTATTGATGTAAAGTTTATGTCCAAGTGATGAGATACCATTCACCCTCTCATCGACTAATTTTATGAATTTTGAAGTGACGCCGTTAGGCTATCAAATTTTTACAAGGGAACATCTTAACCCAATTTCGATTTCTTTGGGTTCAACTTGTAATTCTTGAACATGTAATCCTATGAATATGTGTGAATGACCTTAGATTATTTTGCACTTAATATACAATTATATTGGGTGTATTTCTATTTCTCACACATAATTATGTGATAGATTTATCCTTAGTTTAAGGATACCCTCTTTATAATGGATTTCATCTCAATTTACATTTCCATTGAGACTTCATTGTTGTTATGCACCAATTCACTCTTATTTGGTGTGTATACTATCCTTTGACATATTATATCATGAATCCATTTTTCTCATGATATTATAAAGCTCGGATTAAAGGTTATTCTGCTATTATTTGTATTCAAGAGTATATCATTTTGTTAAAAACTCTTTAACAAAAATATCGTTTTAAATGTTTTAAAGATTCATTATTCTAAATATTTATCTTTAATGTCCATGTTTTCATGTCACGACCCGCCCTCGGGGTCCGTGTCGTGACTACCCCAAGCCCGCCTTCCATAGGCCAGGGGCTGGCGACTAGCACCAAGGCGTAAAACCCGGTAAAAAGGGAAGGCATTTCCTTTGTAAAGTAAACAAACACCACAGAGTAAGCAAGCGGAAAGTAAACACTAAGTAAAAATTGAGTACAACTAAAAGTGCAGAAAAGTAAATGGGCCAGTATACAAACCCAAACTGAAAGTAAAGTACAACTCGAAAGGGAAAACAACAACTGTAAGTAAAAGCCGCTACACCGAGTTGTCCACTGGAGATCCCACCTGAAGGGTGGGTACAGATAGCTCCACTGCTCCATGGGTCCCACCGTCCGCTCCGAGTACGTCCCGCCCAGTGGTCCACCTCCAGGTATCGTCCTACTCTGCAAGCCTCAGCCAAGATCAACGCTGTCTGTCGTCTGCAACCAACACAACGTAGTGCGGGCATAACCCGTGCAGGGGTGAGTATAAGCTACTCAGTAGGGACCCCGAGACCCCCGAAGGTCTCCAAAAATCTACAAAGGATAAACCACAAAGGAAGATACAATTACGAAGTAACAACCGAAACTGCTTAGGTATTTGCCCGTACATATACCTAAGTCATCAATTCCAATACGCTCCAACCTCCGAGCCCGAGTACAACTCAGTCCACACAGGAAAGTATACGTATTCCACACAGGAAAGCAAAACGAAATCCACACAGGATAGTACAACACAATCCACACAGGAAAGTAACAGGATTCAGCTCACACAGGTATACTTCTTCGAAAGACAATAAAGATGATCTCTGATCCATCTAAGTCGTCGGACCCACGAAGGATCGATAAGTAACTAACCCCCGCAAAGACCCACATAGGATCGGGCCCACACAGGACCTGTAGGCGCTGGTTCACACAGGACCGCTGAGCGCAAAGACCCACATAGGATCGGGCCCACACAGGACCTGTAGCACTGATCCACGTAGGATCGCTGAGTGCTGTAGTCGTCGTCAAATCCACACAGGATCTCGGTACTGTCATCGTCGCAGTCACAGTAGCAGTAGCAGTAGCAGTCACAGTCGCAGCCAGCACTAGGGTTCCCGCACACAGCAAGCTCGTTCGGGAGGGTCCGCTCCACGATCTGAGAGGCTGATACATCAGCTGTCACAAAGTCCAGAGTTGATGTATCCAAAAATTCTGTAACGTCAACAGGAACTCAACGCAACTGACGGCGCGTCGATCGGACGCCCGGTCTGAGAGTTATTGGCTTTTTCGTCCCAGGGGCCCGGTTGGTTTTTAAGGCAAAACCAACCCGACCGTACTCCACCTGCGTCCAAACCTCGGGCGGAGTATGCCAAAAGATCCGTCTCAATAAGAGGAACACAACATAGCTTACGGCACGTCAATCGGAAGTCCGTAGCTCAAGATATGAGCGTTTCCGCTCCGAGGGCCCGGTTGGTTTCGTGTACGATCCAACTCGGCCGAACTCAAAGTATTCCGAAACTTTGAGTGCAATATACTGAATCGACCGTCTAGATCCAAGGATCGCATCGCTGCTGACGGTTCGTCAATCGGAGGTCCGTAGCTCAAGTTATGGGCAAAAGACCGAAATCGATTCGAAAACGGGGGGTCCGGGTCCGGACCGACCCGGCCTGACCCCCCCGGAGTCGGCCCGAACCGGGTCGACTCGAACCGGGTCGTCCCGACCCGGGTCCGACCCGGCCCGGCCGGCGGCGCGGTCCGGCGAGGCGGCACGGCACGGCCGGCGGTGGCGCGGCCTGGGCGCCGCTCGGGTGCCATGCGCGGGGGGCAAGGCCCCCGCCTCTTCTCTCTAGCGGCGCGGCTGAAGCCGCGCCTTTGAGAAACCGGCCCCCCAAGTGGGGGCCTGCTTTGAGAAAATGGGGGGGGGGGGGGGGGGCGCTGCCCCCCCTTTGTGAAACCGGCCCCCCCCTCACGTGGGGGGCCTGCTTTGAGGAAAAACGGGGGGGGGGGGGGGGCGCTTCCCCCCCTTGGTGTAACCGCGCCCCCCCCCCCCCTTTATGGGGGGCCGGTTTTGGCCAGTCGGGGGAATTTATTCCCCCGGTCCTTCTCCCTTCCGGCCGGCCCAACATGGCCGGCCGGTTCTTCCTCAACAGGACCGGAAAGGCCGGTCCCCCTTCCGGCTTCCGACACCGGCGGCCCGGATAGCCGCCGGTCTTCACGTCCCGCCGCGGCCCGGAACAGGCCGCGACCTTCATCGTTCGGCGCGGTGCGACGGCAGCGTGCCCCACAGCCACGGCCCCGCTCCGGCCGCGGCGCGACGGCGTCGCGTCCTTGCATTATTTTACGACGCGGTGCGACGGCGCCGCGCATTTCTTGTCGTATGATCCTGCGCGGTGCAACGGTACCGCCCCACACCCGTTCAATCCACAACAAAATCAATATGAAAAGGATGAGGGTCGGCCGTGTTCGTACGGTCCGGCCCCCTCGAGTTAATTGCTAACAATTGGATAAAATCACGAAGAAATATTCTCGGGTATAAATCATGAACAAAAGTAATAAATAAACCCCTACCTCGGTTTCAAGAACGAAGATTGTCAACGACCCGCAGAAGACACGTCGCGGTGGTCGGCGTCACAGAAGAAGGACGTCAATGTCGTGAAGTGAGGATTCGAAGTTCTTTGACGACGATTTCGTCGCGGGAAATCATCGCGAAAGAGATGACGCGGAAGAAGTACGTCGTCGGTGTCGCGGGTAAGGCGTCGCGGAAGACGATTCCCGAGAACGTGGCGTTCTTCGTCGATGTTCGAAGGTTCTTCACGTTCTTCGTCAAATATTGAAGAAGAAGAAGAAGAAGAAGGCTTAAAAATCTCTCAAGGAGGCTAGAGAATTCTAACCAAATAAAATAAGCTAAGGGCTTATTTTATTTACTCAACCAAACCATTTGAAATTCAAAGTTTTGAAATTAAACAACTCAACCCATTTAATAACCTAAGTTGTCAAACATTAATTAAAGGGAGTTATAGGGGAGTTTTGAGAGAAGATGAGGAGTTGGGGTTCGTGTGGGCACCACCACACTTAATCCTCCCAAGGGAGGTTAAGTGGATGTGGGTCCCACCTTTAACTCCCTTTGGGAGAAGTTAACCAACAAAAATAAAAATAAAAAGTGTTTCCACATTTTTATTTAACTTATAATTTCTCCCCAAAACTAACTTTCGTCCTGCATAAAATGCAACCTCAGAAAAGGTATTCTTAAGAGAATATCGGCACTGCGAGTTCATTGGTGCCCTCAGAATTTGATTCCGGGCACCGGTTCAAAAGTTAGAAATTCCCGCTCGTTTGTTCACTGAACGTACCCGAGCCAAACTTCAGAAATTGATTCTGGGCACTCCGGGCCTCGGAATCAGGTGCCTTCAGAAACCGCGTTCTTGTAAAATTCCAAAGAAAATTAAGAAAAAATTTCCCTTTAATTTTACGGGTCTTTACATTACTCCCACCTCAGGGCTTTACGTCCCCGTAAAGATACATCAAAAACTAGGGAAACAAGTGAGGGTACTGAGCACGCATCTGAGCCTCCCGCTCCCAAGTGCTCTCCTGGAGATTCCCATGCTGCCATATGATGCGCACTAGAGGTATCGATCATCCACGTAGGAACCAATCCTATTGATCCTATATCTCCACCGGAATCTCCGTAAAAGTCACCCCATCGTCAACGTCAAACTCCCCATGGTCAATGATGTGCGTTGGGTCGTGCACGTATCTCCTCAGCTGAGATACATGGAAGACGTCGTGCACCCGGTGCAACTGAGGTGGTAGAGCCAGGCGATAAGCCACCTCGCCAATCCTGCTGAGGATCTGGAAGGGTCCGATGAAGCGTGGAGATAAATTTCTTCTCGGCCAAATCTCCGAATACCACGTCGAGGTGAGACCCGCAAGAAGACGTGGTCGCCATCCTCGAACACTAGTGGCCTCCGCCTCCTGTCAGCGTATGACTTCTGCCGGCTCTGAGCTGTCCTCATCCGCTGCTGGATGACCTGGACCTTCTCTGTCGTGGCCTGGACCATCTCCGGTCCCACAAGTGCTGATTCCCTAGGGTCTGTACAACACAAAGGAGATCTACAATGTCGGCCGTACAACGCCTCGTATGGTGCCATCCCGATGGTGGAGTGGTAGCTGTTGTTGTACGCAAACTCCACCAGGGGTAGGTGGTCCTCCCAGCTACGACCAAAGTCGAGGACACATGCATGGAGCATGTCCTCGAGAGTCTGAATGGTCCTCTCCATCTGACCATCCGTCTGAGGGTGAAAGGCTGTGCTCAGACGTAGCTGCGTCCCGAACTCCTCCTGTAACCCCTTCCAAAGCTGGTAAGTAAAGCGAGCATCTCGATTGGAGACGATAGATGATGGCACGCCATGGAGCCGCACAATCTCCTGAACGTAGAGACGTCCCAAGCTCTCCACTGAGCCCTGCTCTCTGATGGGTAAGAAGTGTGTCGACTTGGTGAGTCGGTCAACAATCACCCAGATGGAGTCATGACCTCTGGAAGTGCGTGGAAGCCCAGTCACGAAGTCCATAGATATGCCATCCCACTTCCACTCCGGAACCTCCAAGGGCTGTACCAAGCCTGCTGGTACCTGATGCTCTGCGTTCACCTGCTGGCAGGTGAGGCATCGAGAAACGAACTCTGCCACAGCCTTCTTCATGCCTGGCCACCAGTGCTGTCGTCTGAGATCCTGGTACATCTTTTCCACTCCTGGATGTACTGCCAAAGGAGAAGTATGAAACTCTCTCAGCACCTACTCTCGCAAAGCGACTGGTACCATGATACGTCCTCTGAAAAGGATGTTGTGCTCTGCTTCAAGGGAAAAACCATCAGGTGCCTGTCCCAAGGATATCTGTGCACGCCGTGTCTCACAGTCAGCGTCCTCACGCTGTGCCTCTCTGACCCGCTGTAGTAGTGGAGGGGTGACTGTGAGAGACTGGAGGAAGGCTGCTCCGTCTCTATCCACGAAGGATATCTGCAAAGAGGCTAGCTGCTCCGTCGCCTCCTCAAGTAGCTGAATGGCCGTCCTCCTGCTGAGGGCATCGGCTACCACATTCCCCTTCCCAGGAGTATAGACTATCTCAAAGTCATAGTCTTGGAGGAACTCGAGCCATCGTTGCTATCTTAGGTTCAAGTCCTTCTGCGAGAAGATATACCTGAGACTCTGATGATGAGAAAAGATTGTAAAGCGCTCGCCCATCAAATAGTGCTGCCATGTCTTCAGAGCGAAGACCACCGCTGCCAACTCCAGGTCATGGGTAGCGTAGTTCTGCTCATGCGACCTCAACTGTCGTGATCCATAGGCGATCACTGCCCGCTTCTGCATCAGGAAGCAAAAGAGTCCGGTCCCTGATGCATCGCAGTAGACTACGTACCCTACTCCCTCCTCAGGAAACCTCAAGATAGGTGCGCTAGTCAATCTCTGTCTCAGCTCCTAGAAGCTCTGCTGACAACTATCTGACGACACGAAGGGTTTCCCCTTCCTCCTTAATGTTCGTCAAAGCTGCAAAGATTTCTACTTTTCCGAAAAGTGAAATCCGGTCTCATCCCCTGGATGAACCACCTTCCTTGCCTAATACAGTCAATCCCGTCATGATTAGTTAATTCATGGCATGGATGACGTCGTAAGGCCTCGACGCTGCTACCAAGAGATCCAACTGTTACTCTCGCCTCCAAGGGTTGAGTCACACTTTCGGCATCAGTGTGTGGTCACTGGGTCTCCTCCAGTAAGAATCTCGTAAGTGAGGGTCAAGTCAACAGTTTTTAACTGGCACCTCTTAGTAAAAAAAACAAAAGACAAGAAAGCAAAAGTCACCAAAGCAAGTGTCATTTAATACTTCAACTCAAAGTACAAGGACACATGGAAACACAAACTACGAAGCTAGAGGCATTATGTGCAAAGGCCTCTATTCATGGAGCTAGTCCCGTACTAGTCCACCTACTTTCGGAGCTCCATGATCGTAAGCTTCAACTGCCTGAAGCTGTGCTCTCCCCTGAGGTCGGGGTGGACCTCCTGGTGGTGGTGGTAGAGCCTCAAAGCGTCGCCCACCACCTGCTGCTCAGCCAGCTCCTCTGCCTCGTCCGCCTACTCCCTGCGGACCGCCACGGTCGAACCTCTGCCTCTGCCTAGGTGGTCCCTCAACCGTCTGCTGCTCCTCTGCACGGCGGGTCGGGCAGTCACGAGCCATGTGGCCCTGCCCGCCGCATGAGTAGCACTGTCTGCCTCTCGAAAGACTGGATCCTCGCTGTGGGCCCCGCACTGCTGAGCCAGTGTCCTGAGGTCGTCTGCCCGAAGGTCTGGTCTGCGTGGACCCCTGAGTCATCCTTCGACTACCTGCTGCAGATGACTCTGCCACGTGCCGCCCTGTGGTGGGTCTCGGTGCTGGTGTAGACTCAGCAAGGAAGCTCTCGATCAAAAGGGCATGCTCCAGTACTCCTGTCTGAGTCGGTATACTGAGGGAGATCAGCGATGCCCTGATCTCGTGTCTCAAACCCTGCTCGAAGGTCCGGGCCCAGAAGAATGGGTCCCGTACCATGTCAGTCGAGTAGCGCGAGAGATCGGTAAATCTCGCCGAGTACTAAGCGACCGTCATGCTGCCCTGCCACAGCTGAATCAACTGGACCTGCTCAGAAGTATCCTATACGAGACATGGTCCTAGTAAAGCTACCTCACCTGCCTCCAACCAGCACAAGGGTGATCGGCATGGCCTACCATATAAAGCCTCGTAAGGTTCCATCTCAATAGTCACCTGAAAACTGTTATTATAGGAAAACTCGACTAGGGGTATATGCGTTTCCCAAGAGCCCCCAAAGTATAGGATGCATGCACGTAGCATGTCCTCAAGCACATGTATCATACACTCTGACTGGCCATCGGTCTGAGGGTGGTAAGCTATGCTCAGAAGCACCTGTGTACCCAGTTCCCTCTGAAAACTTTTCTAGAAACAAGGCGTAAAATGGGCATCCCTATCTGAGACGATAGATTGAGGAACCCCATGAAGACATACAACCTCTTGGATATAAAGATTCCCAAGCTCATCAACACAGAAGGTCTCCTTGTTTTGAAAAAAGTGAGCTACCTTTGTGAGTCTGTCCACAACAAACCACACAACATCATTGCCTCAAGGTGACCTCAGAAACCCAGTCATAAAGTGCATCGTGACATTATCCCATTTCCACTCCGGGATGGGTAACTGCTATAACAGTCTGGCTGGACTCTAACGCTCTACCTTCACCTGCCGACAGGTGGAACATCTCGTAACAAAACCATCTACTTCTCTCTTCAAACCCGACCACCAGTATTGACGTCTCAAGTCACGGTACATCTTGGTAACTCCGAGATGAATTTCCCAAGCTGAAGCATTAAACTCCCACATCAGCTCCTCGCGTATATCCCCTGGAAACGATACTCATCCCTGGAAACGCAGTACCTCATCATCTCCTATCGTCCAACCAAAAAAAGAGTCCTCACTTTCCACCGACTCTCGTAGAACTAGGCCTTCTGAATTAGATAGTTGTCTCATCCTCACTATATCTAGGAGGGTAGAATTCACAGCTAAGGGTGAAAGATAGGTCTGCCCCTAACTGTCGTGCACCTTCAAATGAATCTCAGAGAACACGGCTATAAGCTTCCACTCACCACTGGCCTCTTGCACTACCTATATCTGAGTCCTCCTGCTTAGTGCATCAGCTACTACATTACCTTTACCGAGTGTATAGGCAAGCTCAAAGTCGAAGGAATGAAGGTATTCAACCCACCTTCACTGTCTTAGGTTCAAGTCACACTGAGTAAATATGTACTTGAGACTTTTGTGATCGGTAAAAACCACAAAATGATCTCCCAAGAGATAATGTATCCAACTGCGCAATACATGAACAATTGCAGCCAACTCGAGATCATGCATCGGTTAATTCCTCTCATGTGGCATCAACTACCAAGAACCATACGAAACAACTCGATCACACTACATAAACACTGCTCCCAGTCCAAGAACTGATACATCACAGTAAACTGTATATGTCTTCCCTTGATCTGGAAGTATCAGAACTGCTACTAATGTCAGTCTTCCTTTCAGATCCTAAAAGGCTATCTCGCAAGCTTCTGACCAAATGAACTTCAGACCCTTCTTAGTCAAACCTGTAAATGGAACTGCTAAGATGGAGAAGTCTTGTATGAAACATCTGTAGTAACCAGCTATCCCCAAGAAACTTTGTATCTCAAACACGTTCTTAGGATTCTCCCAGGAAACTACTACTCTCACCTTATCTGGGTCCACGAAAACTCCTTCCTCTGAGATGATATGACCTAGGAAGTGAATCTGGTCCATCCAAAAGTGGCACTTTGAGAGATTAGCATATATCTTATGATCTCTCAGTGTACTTAGTAAGATCTCAATATTGGTGGCATGGTCGTGTCAAGTGTTAGAGTACACCAAGATATCATCCACAAATACTACCACAAAAGAATCCGGATACGGATGGAACACACTATTCATCAGAGCCATGAAAACTGCAGGCGCATTCATGAATCTGAACAGAATAACCAAGTACTGATACAGACCATATCTGCTCTGAAATGCTGTAAGTAGTATGTCCGATGGTATCATGCGCAGCTGATGATATCCTGATCTCAAGTCAATTTTAGAGAACACTCTTGATCCACGAAGTTGATCAAAAAGATCATCAATCCTTGGAAAAGGATATCGGTACTTGACCGTCAACTGGTTCAGCTTCCGATAATCCACACAGAGTCTGAGGGTGCCATATGCATTCTCAAAAAACAGGACAGGCGAACCCCAAGAAGAAGAACTGGGTTAGATAAAACCCTTTGACTGTAACTCCTCTAACTGCCTCTTGAGCTCCTGCAACTCTGGTGTAGCCATCCTATAAGGAGGAATGGACACCAGTGCTGCTCCAGGAAAAATCTAAATAGAGAAGTCCACCTCACGCTCCGGAGGTAGACCCGAAAATTCATCCGGGAAAACATCCCTGAAACGATCAACAACTAGAGGGATATCCTTTTGACAAGTTCCCTGATCATGCAGATATAAGATCGCAATCTAGGCTGTCACACCACCTCTCCCACGATGCTCTGGTCCAGCTCGACTTGCCTGAACATCCCATTCACCTTTGTATAGAAACTCTCCGCCCTCTAGTGACGTGAAACTCACCCTGTGACGATAGAAATTCATAAAGGATCGAAAGGGAACCAACCAGTCCATCTCGAGAATGATATCATAGCTTTTCATCTCTAAGACATAGAGGTCCCATAGAAAGTGACATCCACCAACCTCAAGGGGTCACTCCTTTCACTAACGCACACATGTCGTTCTCATCCCCAACGAAGTTTCTAGCTTCATAACAGCAGAAGTAGAAGAAACACAGATCCCAAGGCTCTCCACAACATGCTAAGATACAAAACTATGTGTAGCACCCGTATCGAAAATTACTGAAGATAAGACAGAAGCTACTAGAATATTACCTCTGACAGTAGAAGGACCGGGATCCTACTCCTATTGGGTCTGTTGCACTGCATATGCCTACCCAGTGCCGCGGCCCTGCGACACAGCCTGGCTACCCTAAGCTGTCCCACCCTGATGCCTTTGAGATCTTGGTGTCTGGCTACCACAGCCATGACTACCACCTCTGCCTGTATGTCCTGATGCATCCCAATTTCCAGACTGGTAAGAAGCTGTTGGTCTTGCTCCCGCACGCAGAGTCTGTACAGAACCCATCTCACTAGGCACTGGTGGTAACGCCCTGCAAAAGCACTGCAGATGAACCGTCTTACTGCAAGCTTAGCACTCCACTGGGTCACGTGGACACTGCGGTCTCTTGTGACCCTCTTTACCACACTGGTAGCACCTGATCGGGACACCTGAAGTAATCGCCTGGCTAGTACTGCCACCGTGAGAGAAACTCATTTGTCACTTCCTCTTCCCAATAGAAATGGTACCAGAAACTGGTGCTGAACTGCCCTGGCGCACACCACCAGCTTCCCTCAGGTTCCTCTCGGTAATCATCACCTAGTTCATAATATCATGTACTGTAGGAAACCTGAAAACATTCACTAGCACTTAGATGTCATATTGAAGACCATCCTCAAAGCTTCTGGCCCTCAATGTCTCATCACCCACTAGAACGAGTGCAAAATGCTGAAGCTCGGTGAAGCGAGCAGAATAATCCATCACTGACATAGAGCCCTGTTGCAGATTCGTGAACTATCGACCTCTATCTGCCCTCAGTGTCTCTGGGAAGAAGAAGTCATATAATACTGTCTGAAAATCTTCCCACGCCATGTATCTAGGATGCTCTATCTGAGTGGTAACATCCCACCACCTCTTGGAGGAATCACACAACATATAAGTAGTGAGCTTGACCCTCTGCCGAGGAGGCATCTCAAGATGCTCGAAAATAGTCTGCATTGAACCCAACCAAGACTCCGCAACCTATGGTCTACCATCCCCTGAAAACATAGGCGGATGCTGCTGCTGGAATATACGAGTCAACTCAGCCATATATCTTGCAGCTGGTGGTGCTCCCAAAAAGGTCTGAATGAACTGCATGAAGCCTTCACAGAACTGCGCATCCGCACCTGTGTCTGATATAACGGCTGGAGCCACATCTGGCTTTGCTGGAGGATCCACTGGTAGCCCATGGCCCACCATCTCTGGAGTAAAATCGTTACCGCTCTCCTTGTGAACAACGCGTGGTCATCTCAGTGGCATGAATCTAAAAGGTCAACCGAACACCTTAGATCCAGATTATCAAAGACAGAAAACGAAGGGACCAAAAAGGGAACAGGAGGATGAACACATTTCAAGATTTTCAAAACAAGACTACACGGCGTGTATAATGACTACACGACGTGTACCTGACTTTTCTTCCCCTGCCCGAGTCCTTCTACATGTCTAAGCCACACAGATCCCATTGAACAAGACTACACGGTGTGTATATAATCAACACGGCGTGTATGGTGTAAATTCCAACAGCCCCTGTCATTCGTGACATGGACGACTACTCGACTAAAACTACACGGCGTGTTACACCCGCACATGGCGTGTACACCAACTCGTTTTCCCGACCACATGGCTAAATCTACATGGTCTCCCAATGGTAAGGACTACACGACGTGTCCCTCCGACACACGACATGTTCAACACTGACCCGTGTTTGTTAGTCACACGGTCGGGTCCTCATGCCAGACTACATGGTGTGTTCCGCAGTGGAAACGGCGTGTATGTATTTTGGTCTCCTCTGTCTGTGTTGTTAGTTAAATGGGAGGACTCTAGGTCATCACTACACGACGTGTACATCCGGTACATAGCATGTTTTTCCCAAGCATTTTCCTTCCCCGTGTCCCCGCCCACACGGTCTATGACACGGGAAGAGACTACACGGCGTGTACTGACGGTACACAATGTGTACTTAAAAAGTTTTCTTTTATTCCCGAACACAAGAACACACGGTGTGTGTCTGAGGAAATACACGGCATGTATCCTGGGTTTTTCGAACAGTAAGCCTCTGAAACTACTCCGGAACCCAGAAAATACAGAAAAATAACATCTAATTGCCAAATTCTGACCCGTGAGGGCCCATACTCCCCAAGAATCAATGTTTGGCAACTTATATATGTTATAACAAAATAAACAGTCAATGATCCACCAAATTCCAGTCAATGAGGGCCCATACTCCCAAAAAACCAAATTTTGGCGTCCATTATATCAATAACTCACACGAAAATACCCTATCACATAAAATGTATTTATCAAAGCAACTATCACAACAACATGCTTTTCTAGCACAAAAATTATCACAACAAAATACAATTTCTAATGCACCTACATGGTATGGAACTATGCATGGCATGTGATTTCTAGCATGTGCCTAAATGATGCATGAGATGGAATACCCTCATCTCATCGGGTTGCAACTAAATAGAACCCATGGATAAAATATAAACAGCATAATCACAAGTGTGTCACCCAACGGTGAAATCAAATCAACTGTAAAATTGAAAAATCAGAATAATTGAAAAAATACGAGGTAGACTGTCTTTTCCCTGTACACGGGTTAGCAACACCCGGTAATAGATTATTACCAACTACCTTTTTCGTCATATCCCTGACTAAGGCTCCAAACATCAAGTCAAAGAAAAGAACCCCTTTGATACCACTTTGTAACTTCTCAGATCCGGGTGCCACTCCATGGGTGCCCCGAACCCGGTTGGTCACATGACCTCAAGCGCATTTCACCAAAAGCCAAAGGCTGCCAACTAGCAGCGAGGGCCCAGGTCTAATAGTGGGGAAACTATTCCCTCATTTGTCAAAGTATAGCACAACAGAATAAAATAAATAGCATACAACAGCGGAAGAAATAAACCATAAATATTTAAAGTGAACAACTGCAGTAAAAGATAACCAACAATTATATAGATAATGATGAAACATGTCTCAAGTTCTAAGAAAACAACCAGAACATGTTACACAATAATACAGTAAAATACAATACAGAGTACAGAGTACAGCAAAGAAAAACAAAACAAAGTAGATAGAAGGCAGCAACATCGCAAGCCTAAACTCAGTCTCATGCTCTCCTAATCCTTTGTTACAATCATGTACCTATATAGGGACCCTTGCCCCTGTCAACACCTGCATAAACGTAATCTGTTTGGGCCGTAGACATGACCCAAACAGGGTGTGAGAAATAAATCCCAGTAGGCACCCACCAAAGGCTCGTGCCCAACTGTGTGAAAATATGCAACAAGAGTGTGCAGTGGTAAAATCAAATAATCTAAGAAGTACTCAATATTAACTAAATTTACTAGTTATATTTCCATTTTATTATTCATTGAACCATTTAATTTAATAACATTCTGTGCTCAACAGAACCAATCCCTCAGGCCAAACAGAATCTCACCCTCAGGATAATATAGTAAAACCACACCTTCATGCTTTATAATATTCACGCCCTCAGGATTTATAATATCCATGCCCTCAGGCTATATAATTTCTCTCCCTCAGGCCTCTCCCTCAGGCTATATAATATCTTTCCCTCAGGCCTCGCCCTTAGGATATATAATATCTTTCCCTCAGGCCTCTCCCTCAGGCTATACAATATATATATATATATATATATATATCCACGCCCTCATGCTAATATAATATATATATATATCCACGCCCTCAGGATAAACAAGTAACCGGGTCATTACCAACATATAAACATGCAATTGTTTACAATTCCTCTCAAGGAAAAGGTAATGCATAAAATAAACATGGCATACCCTTAGGTATCCTGGCCAAACAGCTAACTAGAGGAACGCACCCCATGGGTGGTCCTGGATCCAAGCAGCGATATCAAAAAACATTTTATTATCACATTTAATTACCTTTACAATTCTAGATATTCAAAACAACCAAGGCCTCAGCCACACGACACCCCAACATGGGTTCATAGCACAACGATACACAAAAATGCACAACAGTTGGAATTTAAACACCAAGCGACCTACATCAAACGCCCTGAGCGGTAAACACGAACGAAAATCCTTGAATCGTCCCAAAATGACGAAGATATAAGGTGAAAGAAAACTCTTTCAAACGTAAATAACTTCCCCTCGGGAAATAATTTTTAAGAATGGCTTAAGGAGAAGGAAAGGCATACCTGTACGGTTCCAACGAGATCGACCGAGGCAGAATCAGATTCCCGACATGCGATCTGGAGCTCCTAGAAGGTTAGACCCTCTCTCCTGACTCCTCCTCTAGTTCTAAGACTTCCCTATGAATAGGGGAGGCTACTGCCCATTTTAAGAAAAAAAGACTACACGACATGTACTATTGACTGCATGACATGTACTTTCCTAATTTAACTGTTCCTTTTGCGGCTACCTTTTCCACCGTCGCACTGTTCATCCTTCGACATGAGTACACGACGTGTATTCATGAATACGTGGAGTGTACTGTCGCTCGAATGGTGGATGCTTCCACCACCTTATTATTTTCCTTTTGACTGACTACACGGTGTGTACATACCCACTACACAACATGAAGTCAGTTTTTACACCCTTCATCATCAGCATGGCTACACACCCTGTGTACTATTCCCACATGGCCAAAGTACACGACGTGTGGAAAGGTACATGGAGTGTAGTCCCAAAATTTATGATTTTCCCACTTTCCCTATTTTCTCAAAAACACTTGAGGAAAAGAGAAAAGAAAAAACCCATACCTCAAGATTGAGAACTGGGTTTCTACAATCAACTCCCATAGAACTAGGACTTCTGACTCTGATAGATATCTTATCCTCACTCTATCCAAGATGGTAGAAGTCACAGCTAAGGATAAAAGATAGGCTTTCCCCTGACTATCGTGAACCTCCAAATGAATCTCAGAGAACAAATCCTTAAGTTTCCACTCACCACTGGCCTCCTGCACTGCCTGTATCTGAGTCCTCCTACTCAGTGCATCAGCTACTGTGTTACCCTTACTAGGTGTATAGGAAAGCTCAAAGTTGAAGGAATAAAGGTATTCAACCCACCTTCTCTGTCTCAATTTTAGGTCACGCTGGGTAAAGATGTATTTAAGACTTTTGTGGTCTGTAAACACCAAAAAATGTTCTCCCAAGAGATAATGTCTCCAACAACGTAATGCATGAACAACTGCAACCAACTCGAGGTAATGCGTCAGGTAATTCCTCTCATGTGGACTCAAATACCGAGACCCGTATGCAACTACTCGATCTCCCTACATCAACACTACTCCCAGCACAATACCTAACAAATCATAGTAAACTGTATAGATCTTCCCTTGCTCTGGAAGTATCAGGACTGGTGCTGATGTCAAACTTCCCTTCAGATTCTGAAAGTCTATCTTGCAAGCTTCTGACCAAATGAACTTCATACCCTTCTTAGTCAAACCCATCAATGGTGATGCTAAGCGGGGGAAGTCCTATATGAAGCGCATGTAGTAACCATCCAGCCCCAAGAAACATTGAATTTCAAACACGTTATTAAGATACTCCTAGGAGACTACTGCTTTCAATTTATCTTGGTCTACTGCAACTACTACCTCTGAGATAATATGACCCAAGAAGTGAATCTAGTCCATCCAAAAGTGTCACTTTGAGAGCTTAGAATATAACTGATTCTCTCTCAGTGTACTCAGTATGATCTCAAGATGTGTGGCATGGTTGTGTCGAGTGTGAGAGTACACCAAGATATCGTCCACGAAGTCTAACACAAAAGAATACAGATATAGGTGGAACACACGATTCATAAGATCCATGAAAACTACTGGAGCGTTCGTGAGTTTGAACGACAAGACCAAGTACTCAAATTGACTATATCTGCTCCGATAGGCTATAAGCGGTATGTTCGATGGTCTAACGTGCAACTGATGATATCGGGATCTCAATTCAATATTCGAGAACAATCGTGCTCCTTGAAGTTTATCAAAAAGATTGTTAATCATTGTAAAGGGATATCGGTTCTTGATCGTCAACTGGTTTAGCTTCCGATAATCCACATTGAGTCTGAGGGTACCATCATCCTTCCTCGCAAATAGGATAGGCGAACCCCATGGAGAAGTACTGGGTCGAATGAAACCCTTTGCCTGCAACTCCTCCAACTGCCTCTTGAGCTCCTAAAAATCTTGTGTAGCCATCTTGTAAGGAGGAATGGACACCGGTTCCTCTCCTGGGACAAGGTCAATAGAGAAATCCATCTCTCATTTCAGAGGTAGACCTGGAAATTCGTTCAAGAATACATCCATGAAACGATTAACCATTGGAGGGAAATACTTCTAACAAGTTCCCAGGTCATCCTGATATAAACTCGCAATCTGGGCTGTCACTCCACCTCACCCATGATGCTTGGGTCCATCTCAGCTCGCCTCGACATCCCATTTTCACTTGTACAGAATCTCTCCGCCCTCTATTAATGTGAAACTCACCCTGCGACGATAGCAGTTCACAAAGGCTCTCAAGGGTACCAACCAATCCATCCCAAGAATGAAATCATAGGCTGTCATCTTTAAGACATAGAGGTCCCATAGAAAGTGACACCCACCAACCTCAAGGGGGCACTCCTTGCACTGACGCACAACAACCTTTCAAATTCCCAACAGAGTGTCTGGAATCATGATATCAGAAGAAGAAGAAATACAGAGACCAAGGCTCTCTACAACAGGCACAGATATAAAGCTATGTGTAGCACCAGAATCGAAAAGCACTGAAGATAAAATAGAAGAAACTAGAATAGTACCTCTGACAGTGGAAGGTCCGAGATCTTACTCCTGTTGGGTCTGTTGCATTTTATATGCCTGCACAGGGCCGCAGCCCTGCGACACAACCTGCCTACCCTGAGCTGACCCGCCATACTATCTCTGAGATCCTAGTGTCTAGATACCACGGCCAAGACCGCCACCTCGTCCTGAACATCCTAACGTATTCCAATTCCCTGACTGGTAAGAAGCTGCTGGTCCTGTTCCTGCACGTAGAGTCAGCACAGAACCCCTCTCACTAGTCATCAGTGGAAACGACCTACAAAAATGCGGAAAATAACCCATTTTTCCACAATCTCGGCACTCCACTGGGTCACATGGAAAGTGAAGCCTCTTGTTCCCCTCTTTCACACTATGATAGCACATCACCTGGCCACCTGAAGAATTATTCTGGCTTGTACTACCTCCGTGAGAGAAATCCATCTGCCTCTTCCTCTTGCCGATAGAAATAGTACCAGAGACTGGTGCCGAACCACCCTGGTCTTTACCACTAGCTTCCCGCAGGTTTCGCTCAGTAATCAATGCCTGGTTCACAATATCATGCACTGTAGGAAACCTGAAAACATTCACTAGCGCACGGATGTCATATCAAAGACCATCCTCGAAGCGTTTATCCCTCAACGTGTCATCACCCACCAGAATAGGTGAAAAATGCAGTAGCTCGATTAAGCAGGAAAAATAGTCTATCACTGACATGGAGCCCTACAGCAGATTCATGAACTCTCGAGCTCAATCTTCCCTTAGTTTCTCTGAAAAGAAAACGCTAGAGAAGACTACCTGAAAATCTTCCCACACCTTGTCTCGGTGATGCTCAGTCTGGGTGGTAACATCCCACCTTGTCTTGGCGGAATCACACAACATGTAAGTAGCGAGATTGACCCTCCTCCAAGGAGGCGTCTCAAGATGCTCGAAGATCGTCTACATAGAACCCAACCATGACTCTGCAGCCTATGGTCCTCCATCCTCTAAAAATTTAGGTAGATGCTGGTGCTAGAATATACGTGTCAGCTCTACCATAGATGTGGCAACCGACGGTGCTCCCTGGAAGGTCTGCATGAACCGCATGAAGCCTTCACGGAACTACTCATCTGCGCCTACATCTGGTATAACAGCTGACACCACATCTAGAATTTATAGTGGATCCATCAGTATCCCATGGCCTAACATCTCTAGAGTATAATAATTTCCACTCTCTTGGAAAACAACTCATGGTCGTCTCGACGGCATGACTCTACAAGGTCAAACAAACGGCTTAGACCATGATCATAAAGGACTGGGAATTGGAAGCATAAGAAGGGAACAAGAGAAAGAAAACTTTAATTTTTTTACAAAAATGACTACACAACGTGTATAATTACTACACGGCGTGTTCCCTTAAGTATTTTACATGGTTGTGTACTTCTTTCCAGAACTGGCCGTGTAACACCCCAAACACACGACATGTTGTCCTTACACACAGTGTGTACTTGAATTTTATTACCCTTCCCAAGTCCTTCTACATGGCTAAGCCACACGGTCCTTGTTAGAATAATACAACATGATGTGTTTTTTCCAAACACGATGTGTACTAGATGAGATTCACTAACCTGTATTGTTCATGACACGCCCGGATACACAGCTCACACTACACGGAGTGTTCCAGAAGAACATGGTGTGTACTTGAAAATATAACACCGACCCGTGTTGTTAGATACACGGCCGGATCCCAAGATTATGATACATGACGTGTTCAACATTGACACAACATGTATAAGCTAATATTTCTCCACCCATGTTTGTTAGTCACACGGGTGACAAAGGTTCACGATGACATGACGTGTACAACCAGTACATGGTGTGTTCCCACAAGAGATTCCCTATCACATGTTTCTGCCCTTGGTACATGGATTATTACACCCATACAAGGCGTGCATACAACCCTGTTTCCCCAGCCACACAACCAAGTCCACACGGTCTCTCACTGGTCAAGACTACACGGCGTGTCCCACAGGTACACGGTGTGTCCTCGGTAAAAACTGTAAGACCCATGTTCTCTCCCACACAGTGGGTTACATGGACTTATACTACACGGCGTGTACATATAATTGCACAACGTGTACTTAAAAATAAATTTTCACTCCTTCCCAAACAAAGGTTTACACAATGTGTGTTCAAAACTACACGGTGTGTATTCTGGGTTTTTCCGGATAGTAAGCCTCAAAAACTACTCTAGAGTCCCTTATTTCTTTAATTGATGCGTCGGTATGCCAAATTCCAATATGTGGGGGCCCATACTCCCCAAGAACCAAATTTTAGCACCCAAACTTTAACATTATAGTGCAAAACTCAACAAAAGGTTAGATCATGATCCTCTAAATTCCAGTCGACGAGATCCCATACTTCTCAGGAACCAAAGTTTAGCATCTATAAACCCAACCGTAACATATACCAATACCCTATAAATAGTAGGCGTATCTATCAAGGTACCTATCACAACAACATGCAATTTCTAATGCACCAAGATGGATTGGAAACTATGGATGGCATGAGATTCTAACATGTGTCTAAATGATGCATGAGATGGCTTACCGTCATATCATTGGGTTGCAACTAAATAGAACCCAAGTATAAAAATATAAACAACACACTACAAGTGCATCACCCAGTGGTGGAAATAAAATCAATTGTAATAATCATAAACAGAAAATCACAATTTAATTCAAGGCAATCCAGCCTTTACCTGTACACAGGGTAGCTACTCCCCGGCATAGTAAACTAGGAAGTACTCAAAAGTAACCGTTCCTACTAGTTATATTTACATTTTAATAATTATTTAACTATTCAATATAATTGAATTATGAGTTTTCCTGAGACTCAACCTCAGCCGACAATCTCTTATACAGTGCCGCAAAAGAATCCAAAATAGGATATCTAACTGGTAAATGATAATAATAATACCAATCCTGTGCTTTATCTTGGTAGGTACTACCTAAGAAATCACCACAATGAATATTCCAAGTAAATATTGTCCTCAGACATAAAAATCCTTACCCTCAGGAAATCAGAATCGAAACCCTCAGGTGACTACCCTCAGGAATAACAAATATTTCCCTATGGAATACGAGATATTTCACTTAGGCATGGAAGCTACTACCCTCAGGCATATGAAATGTTTCATTTAGGCTAAACAAAACCTTTCCCTTAGGCTAAACAAAACACTGCCCTTAGGAATTCCATAGGAAAAGCAAGTAATTGGGGCGAGCCCAATGCATAAGCAAGCATTTTATATATTTCCTCTCAAGAAAACTCAAAACATGCTATAAACACGGCATACCCACGGGTATCCTAGCCAAATGGCTAAACAAGGGAACCGCACCCTTGGGGTGGACCTGGATCAAATCAGTGATCCCAAACAATAGTTTTTACATAATCTTAATATTACCTATGAAATTCTATGTATATAAACATTCAAGGCCTTATCCATACGACACCCCGAACTTGGGAGCATGGAACAACAATACACAAAATCAACTCAAAAGTTGGAATCAAACACAAGACCACCTACCTCGATCTCTTCTGATCGATATACATGAAAGGTGCCTCCCGAAACATTCAAGAACAATGTAGATCTGAGAAGAATGATAACCCATTAAAATAGAAATAACTTCCCTTAGGGAAATAATTGTAAGTCAAGACTCAAAGATAATGAAGATCTTACCCATGTGGTTCAAACGAGATCAACAACGAAAGAATCGGAGTCTCGGTGAGCAATCGAGAGCTACTCCAAGCCTAAGCCTCCTCTCCCGAAGCTCCGGTGAGTTCTCTGCCTCCTCTGCCGAATGAAGAGGCTTCTTCCTATTTTTAATGAAAAAAATAACTACACAGCATGTAATTCTCATGTACACAACGTGTACTTTCCATTTTTTAATTGTTCCTCTGGCATCCACTTTCCACCACCTCATTGTTCATATGCCGACTTGATTACACGAAATGTATTACTAAGTACACGACATGTACTATCGTTCCACTGGAAACTACTTTTACCGCTTTATAGTTCACCTGCCGAATGATTACACAGTGTGTATTACTAAGTTCATGGAGTGTAGTTTTTTTTACACCCTTAATCACTAACAAACCTACACGCCCTGTATTCTCATCCCACACGGCCAAAGTACAGAGCATGTGTACAAAAGTACATGGTGTGTACCCATAAAATTTTGAATTTTTCCCTCATTTCCCTTGTTTTCTCAAAAACACTTAAGAAAAAAGTAAAAGAAGAACCCGTACCTCAAGAATAAGAACCAGTTTATTACAAGGTGTGATGAGATTTTTTATTCCATAAAAATTGTAATTAAGGAACCAATACCCCTTTTATAAATTCTAAACACTTTATAATCAAACCTATTTTAACCCTTTGGATTTTTAAGATTCTCTATAGAGTATTTTGACTTCTTAAAAACTTTTCTTCTCGGATTGAATTGCTGGTGGATTAAATTAATCTCTCTTTGGCAATTTTAATCTCTTTGATTTAAAATTATATTTTCTTCCCTTATCTTCTTCTTTGGGAGTGATGGATCCTCACATTTTCGATTGATCTAAACCTTTATTTGATGAGTTTTATTTATAGGGATTCCATTTTTATCTTCATCGACTTTGATTCTCCATTTTTTTATTCCCATTTTGGATTATTGATTGATCATTTGAAAAAAGGAAAGTGCTTCAATAAGGATTTTATATACACTTATATCACGAATTTCTTACTTTATTTGTGATTCATTTTATGTTGATTTATTTGGATTGAGAATATTTGATGCTTAATTTCAAAAAGGCATTAAATTTTGAAATAGATTATTTTTTTAAAAGGCTTTGAAATTGTTGGGTGGATTTTTGAGAAAAGATGGATTGAAATAAAAAATGATTTGATGATTATTCTTGAGAAAAATTTATTTAAATGAAATATTATTTTGAAGGGTATGATCTTGAAAAAAACCAATGATTTTGTTTTGAAATTGAAATGGCATGTGGAAACCTAAAATTGGTCTTTCGAATAGTGAATGAATAATTGATTTGAAAAGAATTATTTGACCAGGATTGATTAATTTCCATCACATATAAGACTGAGTATTTATTTGGTGATCAGAAAAATCATGCTAGAACTTTAATCTCCATGAAATGAATTGAGGATGAAAACTCTAAATAAACCATATTGAAAATTATTTTCCTCTATGGGGAGTTGATTGATTCTATCCTAATGGCCAATTCATTTGGGATGTGTGCACCCATTAAGCTATGATTGATTCACTGAGTAGTGCGAGGATACTAGATCTTGGAACCAACAAACCTCAAGGAATATGGCCAAATTTATTTTTTTTTTCAATTTGATTATTACATGCCAGTGTTTATTGAAATGTTTTATTCATGTCCTTTTGTTTTTATGAAAATGTTCATTTATGCATATTTTTAATATAATTTACATGTTTTTTATTTGAGTTATTATAAAATTGAGAATTTAGAAATTATTTTCCATGCCTTTTTTATTTATATTGAAGCATTAAAGGATTTCTTGTTTTGGAATTTCTTGTGGAACATTTAGTAAAATCCTACTGGGCTATTTTTCTCTGACCCTACCTTTTCCTTAGAGAGTTTATAGGCTATGTTGTACCAAGTCCTGGAAAAGGAAAATTTCTACTTGGAAGTGGCACATGTTCCTAATTCTTAGGACCTTGAGTGATTGCAGTGAAAAATAAAGGTGTTATCTACTTTTTGCATTGATATTATAATTTTTCATCTTGATGGATATTGTTTCATTTTTTTAGATAATGCACCATTTAATCCTTATCTTTCTTTTTATGGTACTTTCTCCTTGTGTAGTGTTTAACACACTAAATTTTCATGGATATATCCTCCAATTATATTTAATTTTTGTTTATTGTTGTGGATAAATATTTCTATCCTACTGTATTGATGCTGGGATTATATTCTCCCACCCATGGGGATAGAGAATGTCCTTCAGTTCATGTTAATTTTAGTTCAGGTATTGGTTTACCAGAATATTCAGGTTTATTTATGATATTAATAATATTGGATATGTAAATTATTAAGGAATGTGGAAGATATTCAATTTTAAAAGTAATTTCCTAACCATCATTACTAGATAATATGAAGAGCACCCAATAAGATCATAAGGGCTTACAAAATAAAATCAAAACCATGGAAGAGGGAAAATTGACAGACTTAATCTATTATAATGATGGGTTGATATTTCGAAAGAGACCATGTGTACCATCAATACCATAAAAAATAGGGAATTAATAGACTAATATTATAGATCAAAGTACTCAATACTCCCTAGTAGCACCAAGATGTTTGGGGATCTAAATTAACAATTATGGTAGAAAATCATAATGTGGGAAATTGAAGACTGCGTGTCAAGTTGCTTGGTATGCTAATAAGTAAATCCAAAGATATTTCTCCCAAAGGGTGTCATGAAATCAATACCAATACCATTATAGAATTCATTCAATATATTAATGGATTTGTTTTACTGGAATATCAAAGATAACATAAAAGAAGGATTCCATTTGGTTCATTATAGATTTACTCACAAATTCTACACATTTCATAGAAATAAAGGAGGATATACCCCTTGAACATATTTATCGACACTATATCAATGATGTTGTGAGAATTCATGGCCCAAATTTATAAATTATATTTGATCATGACCCCTTCTTCACATAAATATTTTGGATAATTTTTAAGGAATATGGACATCGATATACATTTGAGCACCGGATACCATCATGAAACTGATGTTAAGTATGGAAGGACCATCCAATCCTTAGAGGGAATGATTAGGTCATGATCAATTGACTTACAAGGAATATGGAATAAATAACCATCTCTAGTAGAATTCAACTACAATAGTATCTTCAATTCAAGTTTTCAATTGGCACCATTTTAGGACTTGTATGAAAATAGATGTCATTATTCATTGTATAAATTTTTCCGCTCCCTAGCCACTTATCTTCACTCCTTGGATGCCATGAATTAAGAACCGATGGGTGATGCTTTGGTCCCTCCCCAACTTGCGGGGAGGGACCTTATTTTTCTTCATGTTCTTTCCTCCCCTTCTCTAATCCCGGTTCACTACCTCCTTTCCCTCCGATTTTACTTTTCCCTAAAGTCCCGATTCTATTAGAAGGTTACTGAAAACACTCAATTTCTCCTTCTGAGTTCAACAATGCTTCAACCCTTTTAAATTTGACCTTGGTTTCTTGTTTCATGCAATGTCTACCTTCGGTGGACTTTTTTTTGCAGGTTTGTATTTGATGCTTTGGGTTTATCCGATCGATCTACAATAGGGTTTCTCGACCACATGAATATAATGGTAATCTTTGTTTCCGAGTTGGATTTGATCAAATCTTGGTCCAAAGAACCCCTAATATGTAATGTATCATGTTTCTATCTTTTTGGAGGTCCTATAATTTCCACTTGAAGTGATATTCTCCAACAACAAAAATATGGGCTTTCTTTCCAAATATTCCTCTTCCATTTCAGAACCCTTCAATACTCTAGATGCTAGGTAATCTGATTGGAGATTTTCCTTATTCTTATAGTAGAACTAGTGAAATATTGAACCCGATTTCTCCTTGTATATGTTTTGAAATCAACGTTTCAAGGATGCTGGTTGACTTTGTTTAGATTGAAGTTTAAGAAGAATTCCATTATAAGAAATCAGTTGTCTTTGAATATAGGGTGGATTTCTGATCGGTTTGCAAGAAAATGGGTCATCAGCTATGAACGTGAAATTGTGGGCTTAGTGTCAGTCATTTGAGGGAGGTTGAAGTTCAAGATTCAGGTAATAGTGTGGTCAGGGATACAGATCTGAATAGGTAGGCCCCTGGTGGTCCATCTTAAGAGGGTTCTCTGAAGGTGACGGGTCATGGTGGAGCATCCACCAAATATCCTTCTATGGTTAAAGTTTGTCCAATGAATCTTAATACGACTATTGAGGATAACTTTAGAAGACTGTGGAGTGACCTGAATCTTGAGGGGAAAGGTCTACATGAGGTTAGAGTGCTTGATGGGGTGTGAAATTCAAGAATTTTTTAGCAGAATACCACTGCTCCCAAGGCTACATCATATGTGGAGACTGTGCGCGCTAAGAGTGAGGGGTCTCAAGAGAATGAAAATGTGCCTTATGAACCTAGGAAGGGTAAATAAACCTTTGGAAAAGGTAAGGAAGTACAGAATGCAGGGGGCAGGGTGCAGATAAATGCTGACACGGTTAAGTCATGAGACCAGGTGGTTATTTCTCAAAACTGGTTTTTAGTGTTGGGAGAACATGATAGACATATGTTCGAGGAATGGAACGATAT
Organism: Viscum album; assembly: GCA_963277665.1. Taxonomy (NCBI): domain Eukaryota; kingdom Viridiplantae; phylum Streptophyta; class Magnoliopsida; order Santalales; family Viscaceae; genus Viscum; species Viscum album. Next base: position 353,808,398 of record OY728123.1, read on the forward strand.
GTAGGATGCCCAAGATTCTCACTTTGATATTCCAATTGGGTCCAAGGAAGTGTAATTTACATAGTAATATGTTTGATCCTTTTCAAGGAAGGAAAAAACACTCTAATTGATTCAGAATGGTTTATCTAGCACTCTTGGTTGCCTTGTAGGAAGAAATATTACACTTTTTTACCTCTCCCTCCTATTACATGATCCTCAATAAAATTAAATATGCCTATAAAGGTTTATAATCAATTAGAGGAAAACTATACTAAGGATCTTGACTCTTCAGTAGGGGTTTCTTCTACCTCTGACCTAGAAAATGAGATTAAGGAGGTTTCTAATTCTGATATCCAACTGTGTAGTAATGAATTGTAGGAATGCGATGAGTGGGAAAACATCATCAATTTTAATGAATATTTTTGTGACAAGAGACTTTAGTTTGTTACCACACCAAAAGAATTTTATAGGATATTGGGAAGGTGTATTCAGGCTAGTTACACCAAGGAGCAAGACGATTGGATCAAAAAACATCTCACCATACTGGAACGTTGTTTCAACGGGAATAATATTTCTGTGGAAGAGATCATCCAAACTTGGGATATGATAGCTCAAAAAGTTGATATCTTTCTCAAGGAAAATCCAAACGAGAATGCTTCATTACTTCAATAGAGTATCCTCAAAGGTAATCTCTCTAACAGGCTTAAATTACAGTCTAGTGATTCATCCATCACATATGAGTTTGGGTGATTTTCTTGTGTAATATGTATTGGCTTCCCACTTTTTCTTAAAAATTATTCTTAATAAAAAAATATTGTCTATGAAAATTGATGAAATAATCCAACCCGTTGGGATGAAGTTTGGTAAATGGATGCTAGTTGGTATAGAATCCATTGAGGAAATGTCACAAATCACCTTCCTCAGGATAAGGGAAGGGATAAAAAAGTTCCATACCCTTCTTTATTCAAGATGAAGGAGAGATAATGACCCCCCAAGTCCTGCCTTCAATAGGCCCCAGAGTAGGGAATATCACCAAGGGTATAGAATCTCACACAAAATGGATGGAATTACCATTTTTAATGAAAAAAAAGATTGTTAGATAAGATGGTAAAAATCCCAAACAACACCAAAAATTTATATAAAGGAAACCAAGATCCAACTCATGCATGATTTAAACATAAAATGCGAAAAAATTATAACCAAAGAACCAAAGAAAGTACCAAAAGAAAGTGACTAAGTAGTATCTCATCAATTATCATGGAGAATGAGCTAGAAAAGTCTAATATGGTCCTCAAAGTCCTCCTGGAAACCTAAAAATAGTTTTACCAATGTAGGTTGAGTATAAATTAATACCTATTAAGAATACTAAATCCACCCATGAACAAGTTGGGAAACATACTAATTCCCTTGTGAGAGAATAGTAGAACCTCAAAGAACCTATAAAGGAGTAATAAATTGCCCAACCTCACCAAGCCACACTCACTAAATAACTCAAGTCTGGTAAAGTAGTAGTATAGGCACATCAACATTTGTGTACCCCGCACCACTTTCCCACTGGTTATTATTCCTATGTAAGGGTTTTTAATCCCTTCTTATCCCTTATCCATTGAACACCCCCCAATTCATTTTCTATTAAATTTGATATTTTATTATGATTCATTGTTATAAATTTTTTATCATATTATAATGGGGAGGTCTCCATTACGTCTTATTATAATACTTTCATAATCTGTTATAATGATCAAACATTAGTGTTAACCGAAGGGATAACTATAAATACAGGAAAAAATACTAATATTTTCAAAAAGAAATGAGTGTGTGGTTTTCTAGAAATGAAATACCTATCTAGATAATACAAGTGGATGTAAGACCTGGCTCTAATTCACTTCTGGATAAAAACCCTAAAAATGTTTGGTTGGGTATTAACTTGATCTTTAGTCAATGTATAACAATTTGACCTTACCGAACATCTGCTTTGATACTCTAGGGGGATATGATTTGAATGATTCATAATCACTTTATAAACCAAAACGAATTATTTGAAAATATTGTTATGTTATTGAAATATATTTTCAATTTATTTATCTTAATAAAGTATGTATTTAACCAGATCCATAAGTATGGATATGTAGAAATTTTTATCTCATTGATTTGGTAACCCACTATTGAAAACTATTGATCTCAATTAATATTTCATTTTTATGTCCCTACACTAAGGAAAAACCCTTCATTACTACCTTGTTATCATTCCTTTGATAAGGGTACTTTCTATCACATTGTTAATATACTACATTTTATAAATTTATTTTAGAATATTCTCATAGATATAAATATTATTCTATTTAATGTGGAAATATTGATATTCCCTATATCAATTATTTCAATATGTAAAACTATTGATTACTTATCCAGGACTGTGTATGATATTCCTTGGGGAATAATATTGTAGCACCCCCAATTTGGTAAGTAACCCTTTATTTATGATTTTAAGTATATAATGTATATGGGTGAAGTTTTGAAGATTTTAGAGAACTTTAAATGTGTTTTTGGGGCTAAAGGGAAGGTACAATGGCTGCACACAGTTTGTCCAAACTGTGTCACAGCCTAGGATAAAACATGATCTTTGAAAATGGATTGGGTTTTTTGAGAAAGTGGCTTCGGCATGGTTGGTGCAAGGTTATGAATACTGTGCGAGGTGACTATGTGAGGTCATCCTTAAGTCAGGGGATAATGCATGGTTTTCCTTACACTGTGAGTAAACAGTGTGGAGGGTCAAAGTTAGATACTAAAAAATTAGATCTAATATGTTTTTTTTCTTTTAAGTGTCTCTTTTTATTTCCTACACAACGACCCGAAAAAATGAACTTTTTTATTTATGGATCTCTTACCTCCTAAAAACTTTTTATTATGTTTTATAATAAAAGCACATTTAATTACTTCAGACCCAAATTGTAGTTTTTAGATATGATATAACTATTATAATAAATTAAGGTATATGGAATAATGTTTATTTTAAGTAAATAGGTTTATTTAAACACCCATTTTAAATGAAAATGATAAAATATTTTTTTTAAGTTTCAGAAATTTCACTATGAAATTTCACTATTCATTTTCTATCTGCTATTTTTTTTAATAATTAAGGATTTTTATATTTAAAAGTTAAATTTATATTACTTAGAGAATTATTATGGTTAAATAAATATCATTTTTTAATTTAAAATTTCAAAGTTAACATAGGCTAATTTACTAGATGTTTTCTAATAAGTTTTAATTTTTTGATGAATATTATTTGTTTTATGAATAGTATTTAATTAATAGTGTTTTTTCATTAATAGAATTTTATGAATAGTTTTTTAGGAATAGTAAAAAAATTATTTTTAGGTATCTTTTTTTTTGTGAAATGTTTTTCGAACAACGGACCGTCACTGTTGTGTTTAGTAAGATATTTTGAATTTAATAAGATCAACTTAATTTTCAGAAGATAGTAATGAATGAATAGTAATATACCGTTATTAATAGTAATGAATAGTAAATTGGCCAAAAAATAGAAACTTCACCCATGAATGTATAAATACAATTTAGACATATTAAAAGTGAAAAAATGATCATAGTATAACTTTTGGTATTTTTGTATGTCATAAATTTTTTATTTACACTTTTATAATTAATTTATTATTTTAAAATGGAAAATTATTTTCATAAAATTTAATCATAAATTTTTACATTATTGTCTTATGGCTATACGATAATTTTATGGGACCTTGATTACTTTTTCAAGGGGTTACACAACAAGTTAATGTTTTAGAGTTTTTTTGGAATAAATAATGATTTTATTTAAAAATTAAATTTAAAAAATTTAGAAAATTATTTTCTCAAAATGGAGTTCATTTTATAATTCAGAGCATCGATATTAGGTTAGGTTGAATTTATGATATTTTTTTAAAATGTTTTGTTTTTTTGGTGAATAATTAAAATATAGTTTTAAGTTTTAGTGTGATTAATGACACCATTAGTGATGTAATCATTCTGGTCGACCTATGAATAGTAATATATATTATGAGGTTTCCCAAATGGCCATTACCAGGGCAAAATATCTTGGGAAAACCCAAGGTATTTCAAATACCACCGGTGAGGTATCCCTCGGAAATTATTAAAATATTCCCTCCCTTTTGCTATAAATACCAAGCCATTCCCTCATTAATTTCATTCCTACATCCTCCTCAATGAATTTGTGATATTTTAACCTCTCAAGGAGTCCTTACAATGTTCCCTCAATCCCCCCCCAGGGTCCCAAACTTCAAGCTTTCGAAGTTACTCTTCAAGGTAAGGGAACCTTTCACACTCCTTTTTTAAGTCATGACTTCTATTATGTTATGTCTTCCAGTTTTTATTTTTTATGTGTGGATTTGCTCTTATATATACCTACTACTTTAAATTTCATGTTAAATTGATGAGATACCCTTTTACACTCCCATCAACTCTTTTTTCTGAATTTTTAAGAGACGCCGTAAGGCTGCCGAATTTTGGTAAAAGAAATCACATCTTCCCTTTTCTTTCATGTTTACTTTTTATGTGGCATGTCATTAAAACATAGATACCGTGATATTATTTTAATTTTATTATGTACCTATACTGTTTCAAGAGTTATTTATGATGGATTACCCTTGTCCCCTCTATTTTTAATGTTTTCTAAAACCATGTTATATAGCTGTTATGCTACAGAAATTTCGTCTCAAAATATCTCACTTTTTCTTAAGAAATTATCTTGTTTTATTTATCTGAATACCCAAGTATATTTTCATTTCTAGAGTTCTTCATAAATAAATAAAATTGATCTATTTTATTCTGGAATTTTCATACAAGAAACCCTTATTTCTTTTCCAAGGGTTATAAAAGACATAATGATCATGTTTTTAAGCACTTTTAAAACCTCACGATTTTGAAGTGAAACCCATTATTTTTACTCTATGGGTTATTTATGAAATGTTTGATTATGATCTATGTAGATCACATAAAAATAAATAAATATTAAGGGTGCTCCTTGATAGTGCTCCAATGCATTGGTTAATGAATTTAATCTCTAGAGATGACAAGTTTCACGATACCTTGGTGAATAACCTTGGTAATTTTTGTGAGACCTTGTGGATGAAATTTGGTGATATGTTCATGAATGTATAAATTAAATGTCGTAGCCTCATATTAAAGTTATGGTTTAAGTTATTTTCATTATGATATGCCTCTACTTCCATTTCTCATGTCTTTAGCAAGTTCTTATTGATATCACAAGTAAAATGATTCCCTTACTTTCCTTACTGGGCCTTGTGCTCACCCTTTTATTTGATGTATGTATCTAGGTTATGAGATGCTGTAATTGTAATTAGGATTAACCTTTAATGAATCCTTACAAGTGTATTAAAAGGTGTTTAATGTTTTCATTTATATTGTTCTTGATTTCCAAGACACTGGACTTTAAAGATTCTCTGTTTGTAAATGAAATAAAAAGTTATGTAATAAAAAGGAGAGATGACATAATTAGTATCAAAGGATAGTTCAGTTATTTATAGAAATTATGCTATGAAAACTTTAGTAATAACCCTATATAAATGTTTAAATATAGTAAAAATTCCTGGTATTTTGGTGAAATATTATGTAAGTGGTTTCTGAACATATATATTCCTGTCTGGATACGAACAAGTGGATGTGGCTCTTGCATAGATGTACCTAGGAGTGAAAACTCTGACAAGGAGTTTTAGGTTTTACCCGGGGTATCCTGGTCCACGGCAACATGACTTACTACACTCCTGGTTAGACACTCCTTGGGGATATGTCTGGATAATCACAAGCTTTTTATGAATCATTATGAATTTTTTATAGAAACTGTAATTGTTGTTACAGAATAATATTTATTTCATACATGAAATTACTTTATAATGATAAGTTACCTAATTGTAATAAATTTATAATAAGAGAAAAATGTGAGGATGCAATTTATTTAAGGGGGAAGAATGCAACCACCCGAAAAAATGAACTCTTTTATTTGCGGATCCCTTTCCTCCTAATAACTTTTTATTATGTTTTACAATAAAAGCACAATGAATTTCTTTGAACCCAAATTGTAGTTTTTAGATGTGATATAACTATTATAATAAATTAAGGTATATGGAATAATGGTTATTTTAATTAAATTGTATTATTTAAACACCCCTTTTTAAAAAAATGATAATTTTTTATGTTTCAGAAATTTCACTATGCAATTTCACTCTTCATTTTCTATCTGCTATTATTTTTAATAAAATAGGATTTTTATATTTAAAAGTTAAATTTATATTACTTAGAGAATTTTTATGGTTAAATAAACATCATTTTTTAATTGAAAATGTCAAAATTAATATAGGATGAATTTTTAGAAGTTTTCTAAGAAGTTTCATTTTTTGATGAATAGTTTTTTATGAATAGTATTGTATGAATAGTGTTTTATTCATGAATAGTATTTTATGAATAGTGTTTTTTGAGGAATAGTAAAAAAATATTTGATTATTAAATATCTTTTTTTGTAATATGATTTTTGAAAAACAGACACACACGGTTGAGTTTGGTAAGATATTTAGAGTCTAATAAGATCAACTTAATTTTTAGTGAATAGTAAAGTATGAATAGTAATATATCCTTATGAATAGTAATGAATAGTAAATCAGCCAAAAGAATAGAAGCTTCACCCATGAATTTATAAATACAATTTAGACATCTTAAAAGTGAAAAAATGATCATAGTATAAGTTTTGGTAATTTTTTATGTCATAAATTTTTTATTTACAATTTTATAATTAATTTAATAATTTAAAATGGAAATTTATTTTCATAAAATGTAATCATAAATTTTTACTTTGTTGTCTCATGGTTATACGATAATTTTATGGGACCTGGATTACTTTTTCAATGTGTTACACAACAAGTTACAGTTTTAGAGTTGTTTTTTTGAATAAATAATGATTTTAACTAAAAATTAAATTAAAAATACTTAGAAAATTATTTTCATAGAATGGATTTTATTTTAGAATTCAGAGCATCGATATTAGGTTAGGGTTATTTTTTGAGATTTTTTATAAAATGTTTTGTTTTTCGGTGAAAAGTGAAAATACAGTTTTGAGTTTCTGTGTGATTAATGACATCATTAATGATGTAATAATGATGTAATAATTGTGGTCTACTTTTGAATAGTAATATATTTTATGATTTGTGCCAAGTGTCCATTATCATGGGCAAATACCATGGGCAAGCCCATGGTTTTTGAAATACCATCGATGAGGTGTCCCTTGGAAATTAATTAAATATTCCATCATTTTTGCAATAAATACCAAGCCATTACCTCAGTCATATCATTCCAGAATCCTTCTCAGTGAATATATGATCTTTTTTACCTCCCAAAGATTCCTCACAAGGTGACCTCAAGCCCCCCAAGGTCCTAACCTTCAAGATTTCGAGGTTACTCTTCATGGTAAGGGAACCTTTCACCCTCCTCTTTTAAGTCACGACTTCCATTATGTTATGTCTTCTAGTTTCCATTTTCTTTTGTTGGGGTTTGTTCTTATATATACCTAAAAATTTATATTTCATGTTCAATTGATGAGAGACCCTTTTCCACTATCATCAACTTGTTTTCTTAATTTTTAAGAGACGCTGTTAGGCTGCCGAATTTTGGTAAAAGAAATCGCATGTTATCTCTTCTTTCATGTTTCCTTTTTTATGTGGTATGTCATTCAAATATCCATACCATGATCTTATTTAAATTTTGTTATGTAACTATACTATTACAAGAGTTATTAATTAGTGGGTGAATTTTTCCCCTCTATTTTTAATGTTTTTTAAAACCATGTCATATAGCTGTTATGCTGTAAACATTTCGTCTCAAAATCTCTCTTTTTCTCAGAAGATTATCTTATTTTATTTATATGAATAACCAAATATGTTTTCATTTCTAGAGGTATTCATAAATAAATAAAATTGATCTATTTGATTCTGGAATTGACATACAAGAAACCCTCATTCCTTTATGAATGGTTATAACAGACATAACGATCATGTTTCTTAGCACTTTTAAAACATCATGATTTTGAAGTGAAACCCATTACTTTTACTCTCTATGGGTTATTTATGAAATGTTTAATTATTATCTATGTGGATCAAAAGAAAATAAAGACATATTAAGGGTTATCCATGATAGTTCTCCAATGCTTTGGGCAAAGAATTTAATCTCTAGAGATGACAAGTTTCACGATACATTGGTGAATAACCTTGGTAATTTTTATGACACCTTAGGGATGAACCTTGGTGATATGTTCATTAATGTATAAATTAAATTTTATAGCCACATATTCAATTTATGGTTAAAGTTATATTCATTATGATATGACTCAAATTCCAATTCTCTTGTCTTTATCAAGTTCTTATTGATATCAAAAGTAAACTGATTCCCTTAATTTCCTTAATGAGGCTTCTGCTCACCCTTTCTTTGATGTATGTCTCTAGGTTATGAGATGAAAAAATTGTACTTAGGATGAACCTTTAATGAAGCCTTACAATTGTATTAGAATATTTTTAATGTTTTCATGTATATTGTTCCTGATTTCCAGGACACTAGACTTTAAATATCATCTGTTTATAAATGTAATGAAAAGTTATGTAATGAAAAGGCGGGATGCCATAGTTGGTATCAAAGGATAGTTTAGTTATTTATGGAAATTAGGCTATGAAAAATTTATTAAGAACCCAATATAAAAGTTTAAATATAGGAAAACTTCTTAGTATTTTGGTGAAATATTAAGTAAGTGGTTTCCGAACAAATAAATGCTTGTCCAGATACGAACAAGTGGATGTGGCTCTGGCACAGATGTACCTAGGAGTGAAAATTTTGACAAGGAGTTTAGGGCTTGACCCAGGGTGTCCTGGTACACGACAATGGGCCCTACTGCACTCCTGGTTAGACACTACAGGGGGATATGTTTGGTTAATCACAAGCTTTTTATAAATCATTATGAAGGATTTATAGAAAATTTAATTGTTGTTAAAGAATAATATTTTTTTCACACATTAAATTACTTTATAATTAGAAGTTTCCTAATAGTAATAAATTTCTAATAAGGGAAAATTGGGAGGACATAATTTAATTAAGGGGGGAAGAATGTAACAACCTGAAAAAATGAACTTTTTTATTTATGGATCTCTTTCCTTCTAAGAACTTTTTATTATGTTTTACAATAAAAGCACATCGAATTATTTCGGTAACAATTTGTAGTTTTCAGATTTGATATAACTTTTATAATAAATTAAGGTATGTGGAATAATGGTTTTTTAATTAAATAATATTATTTAAACACCCCTTTTTAAATGAAAATGATAATTTTTTTTAAGTTTCAAAAATTTCACTATGCAATTTCACTATTCATTCTCTATCCGCTATTATTTTCAATAACTAAGGATTTTTATATTTAAAAGTTAAATTTATATTACTTAGAGAATTTTTATGGTTAAATAAGCATCATTTTTGAAATTAAAATGTCAAAATTAATATAGCCTAAATTTTTAGATGTTTTCTAAGAAGTTTCAATTTTTCGATGAATAATATTTTTTATGACCAGTATTGGATAAATAGTGTTTTATTCTTGAATAGTATTTTAAGAATCTTGTTTTTTTGGGGAATAGTAAAAAAATATTTTATTATTAAATATCTTTTTTTTGTGAAATGATTTTCAAAAAATGGACTTACACGATTGTGTTTATAAAGACATTTAGAGTTTAATAAGATCAACTTAATTTTTAGTTAATAGTAAAGTATGAATAGTAATATAAACTTATGAATAGTAATGAATAGTTAATCTGCCAAAAAAATTGAAACTTCACCCATGAATGTATAAATACAATTTAGACATCTTAAAATTTAAAAAATGACCATAATATAAATTTATGTATTTTTGTATGTCATAAATATTTTATTTACAATTTTATAATTTATTTAATAATTTAAAATGGAAATTTATTTTCATAAAATTTAATAATAAATTGTTTATTTATTGTCTTATGGTTATAAAATAATTTTATGGGACCTTGATTACTTTTTCAAAGTGTAACACAATAAGTTACAATTCTAGAGTTGTTTTTTGAATAAATAATGATTTTATTTAAAAATTAAACTAATAATATTTAGAAAATTATTTTCATAAAATGGAGTTCATTTTAGAATTTAGAGTGTCGATATTAGGTTAGGGTAAATTTATGATATTTTTATAAATGTTTTGTTTTTCGGTTAATAGTGAAAATACCTTTTTGTGTTTCAGTGTTATTAATGACATCATTAATGATGTAATCATTATGGTAGACTTGAGAATATTAAAATATGTTATGAGGTGTCATAAGTGGCCATTAACATGGTGAACTACCATGGGAAAACAAATGGTTTTGCAAATACCATGGGAAAACCCATGGTTTTGCAAATAACACCGATGAGGTGTCCCTTGGAAATTAATTAAATATTCCCTCACTTTTGCAATAAATACCAAGCCATTCCATCATTCTTTTAATTCCAAAATCCTCCTCAATGAAGCTATGATCTTTTTACCTCATAAGGAGGCCTCCCAAGGTTCTCTCAAGCCTCCCAAGGTCCCAACCTTTAGGATTTCAGAGTTACTCTTCAAGGTAAGGGAACCATTCACCCTCCTCTTTTAAGTCATGGAATTCATTATGTTATGTCTTCTATTTTCCATTTTATTATGTGGGGGTTTGTTCTTATATATATCTACTACTTTCCATTTCATTTTTGATTGATGAGTGAACCTTTTCCTCTCTGATCAACTTGTTTTCTGAATTTTTAGGAGACGCCATTCGGCAGCTGAATTTTGGTAAAAGAAATCACATCTTCTCTTTTTCTTTCGTGTTTCCTTTTTTATGTGGTATGTCATTGAAACATCCGTACCATGATATTATTTAAATTTTATTCTGTCCCTATACTATTTCAAGAGTTATTTATGAGTGGGTGACCCTTTTCCCCTCTCTTTTTAATGTTTTGTAAAAACATGTTATATAGATGTTATGCTATAGAAATTTCGTCTCAAAATCTCCCTCTTTCTCTTGAAATTTTCTTATTTTATTTATCTGAATACCTGAATATATTTTTATTTCAAGAGGTATTCATAAATCCATAAAATTTATCTATTTTATTCTTGAATTGACATACAAGAAACCCTCATTCCTTTTCCAAGGGTTAAAAAATATATAACAATCATGTTTTTAAGCTCTTTTAAAACATCACGATTTTGAAGTGAAACCCATTACTTTTCCTCTCTTTTGGTTTTTTATGAAATGTTTGATTATGATATATGTGGATCACATTGAAATTGTCACACCTTTTTTTCTTTATTTATTTTATTTACTTTATTTATTTTATTTATCATGGCGTCAGGTGTTTTTGCATGTGTGCGGGCAAGTCCCGGTTGGAAATTTTAATGTTTGGATGACTTTATGGTCTGTAATAGTGCGCGAACACCATACGATTGTGATGCGCAGCCCATTTGCAGTCCTCTTGGGTACCGTGCAGTGCGCGCGTACCCCGCGGTCATTTAGTTTTAACGTTATTAAATTCGCTCGTTGAGTGGATTAATATATATATATAGACATATATATATGATTATATATGTGTATGTATATGGGTGTATATGTTCATACATTATTATTATTATTTTTAACGTAATATGCATATATGTATGTATATATGTGTATATATATACATGTATGCTGATGCATATATATTTCTTAACATTATATGTTTATGCGTAAATGTGTTTATGCATACGAACATATATATGCATATATGTTTATAATATGTCATGTATGTTCATATATGTATTTTTATAAATTTGTTCATGTGGGTTTATATATATATGTTTATATATATATATGTGTGTATATATGTTTGTAATTATAATAATAATAATAATTATTAATATTATTATTATCAATATGTTTATGTATGTTTATATATATATATATATAGGTTTATATATACATTCACATGTTTTATATATGTTTAGTTATATGTAAATATGTGTATGTATATTTATAATAACTATTTCCATTATAATTAATTAACAAATTTATTATTAGTATTATTGTTAAGTTAAATTGTTTTATTTTGTTTTGTTTTAATTTTTCTCCCTTTTCTTTTATTCTCTCTTTTCTTATTCTTTTTCTTCTTTTTTTTTCTCTCCTCTAACCCTACGCGCTCCCCCTCCCTTGTTGCGCGCAGGCCGCCTCTCCCCTTCCCTAGCTGTGCGCGACCCGCCGCCACCCTCTTGCTCTCCCCGTCGCCGGCCTGCCACCGCCACCCTCCTGCTCTCCCGTCGCCGGCCTGCCACCGCCTTCCCTCTCCCTCCCGCCGGACTCCCTCGGCCCGCCTCCTGCAGCCGCCGGTCCTAGCCGCCCCTGCCGGCCCTCTCCTCTCCCGCACGCCCTCCTGTTCCAGCCTCCGGCCGCCGCACCTCCTCCCTCCGTCGTCCTCCTCCGACTCCAGCCGCCGACCTCCCTTCGCCCGCCCTGCTCCTTCGGTCGAGCCACCCCAGCAGCACGCTCCCTCCGGCCGTGCCTCCTCACTCCACCTCCCGTCTGGCATCCCTCCTCCGGCGGCGCTCCCTCCGGCCGCGCCTCCCTTCTTTGGCCTCCCGTCCCGCCTCCCGTCCAACTTCCCTCTCCCGGACTCCACCCGTCGACCGCCAGCCGGCCTTCCTAGTTGGTAATTTTTTTTTCTTCCCTCCTCGTTTGATGCTTAGTTCTTCCGTGGTAAAGGTTCAATTTTCATGGTCAAATCCTTGTTCGTCGGGTCCATTTTCGATTGCGTCGGGTTGGGTGCACCATTTTGCTGATTTCTTTCCTTTTGCAGCTTTATTGACAATTGATTAATGAATTAATAGGTTTAGAAAAATTTGTTTCATGTGAATTAAGACGCGTTTTTATGGAAGCTGGTCTTGAGTTGTTTAATTGTTTTGTTTTATATAATTTGTGCAATTGGTTTATCTAACCGTGCAAGTGGTGCGTTTTTGTTTTAGTGGGACTTAGGTGCGTGTTTGATCAAAAGCGTGTTTTTGGATGAGTTTAGTTTGTGTAAAGTTGCGAGTTACTTTCTGAATTTTATTTCATAATTTTTAGAGTGGTTTAGTAATAGTGTGGATGGTGCGAAGTAGGTTTTGATATTTTTTCCAGGTGGTCCTTTTGCACGGGTTGTCTGCTTATATTGTTTTAAGTCTAGTGGTTATGTGATTTTAGTTGCTGTGCGGTTATTGCAGCGTGTTGGCGAGGTGACTCCGTGACACCACGGTCATCGACTTCAGCGTACTTGTACGTCTGTGCGAGGCGTGTCGCGTCGCTGTGTTCGAGCTGCGAGTTGAGGTAGGTCCCCACTGCACTTAACTTTAAATTTAGAATTTACTTATTTCTTGTCATTTATTTAATTTTCATCAAATTGGAAGTAGTATTAAATTATTTTATTTAGAGTAGTTATTGCCGGAATTGGAACTGTTTCTTTCTTTGCATTGTACTGAAATCTTTTTCTTGATTAGTTGTTGCGTAACAGTAAAAATGCCCCTTTGGCCCTTATACTTGCGCTTCAGAATTAAAATGGTGATTTGGTTTACCTAATTGAGTTTTTAAATGTGTTTTATGGTTCTAAATGTGACGACGTCTAATTCTTATTTTGGAAATCGATTTGGTATTGAATAAGTGCATGAGGCCCGTTTGGTAATTTTAATGAAATTAATGTTTTGAAAAGTCTCTTGGTGTGGTCTTTTGTGTGTGTTGATTGGGGTGAGGTGAGTAGTGTTTCTTGTGAATAGTGCCCAGTTTTACATTATGGATGCACTCCTCTTTTATTATATGTGTTGACATGGGAACCTGACATATTGAGTGAATTTTTTGAGAACGATTGCTGCACTAGTTTAGATCACGCACTGGCTAGTGGCCCCATAGCAGGGGAATACTGAATTATTGCTGCTATGGGGATTGGGCCCCTTGGTTAGGCCATGCAGGGCTATGCCGGGCGTTAGGGCTCTATGACGTCATCGAGTTAGGGCATGCCTTCAGGATGAGTCAAATGTATAGTACGTTCTGGTTTGTTCACGATCTCCTAGGTTCGACCCATGTCTCTTTTATTGTTTATTTGTATATGGCAGACGATTGAGAGGTCGAGTGTGGATGCCGACCCTTGTGTGACACTTTTTCCAATTGCCCTTAGTGTGTGTTGTGTGTGATTCTCCTTTTGACTAACAACTAAAGGTTGGTTTTCTAATTGTTCGCAAAATGTTTTAAAATTCTATTCACCTGTTCCTTTCAACATTAAACTTCTTCTAAATTAAAAAGGGCAATGGACTGTTTCTTGTTTTCAAAATGGAAAGTGTGTGTGTATGAAAACCTATATTTTCTATAATGTAGTTCAAACTAGAAGTTGGTAAATTCTTCTTTAATGGTAGTGCTTTGGGAATAGATTTATCAGGCTAGCCTACTGAGTTTTAATACTCACGCCTATAGTGTTTTCTTGTTTTTAGTCTCTATCGCAGGTTTGACTCGAGCTTGCTCGCCGTGGACGAGAGTTGGTGGTAGCTTGACAATCGACTCTCGGGGTCGCGAGGAGTTGGGTTCGTGGTCAGGTTAGTTATGTTTTTGGCTATTTTATTTTATTGTTGTTTGTTTATTTCTACTTCTTAGTGAATTTTTATTGGGCGAAATCATTCCCATGTGTACTCTGTGATGCCCTGGTGCTTGTCGCCAGCCCGGGAGGATCGGGAACGCCTCTCGGGCCATGCCGCGGACCGACTCGGGTGACCGGTTTGGGGTCGACTCGGGTTGGTTCGTTAAAAAAATGGAATCAGAGGAGGTCGGATCCTGAGAAGACCTTGTTTTTCAGAGCGCCCATTTCTATTTGTAGTTGTCATGGTAAAGGGAGTAAAGTTGCTCGGACTCGAGGAGAGGGAACGGGAAGGACGTCATGAACCCTTGCTCATTCTAAACCTCGAGTTACCATGAGATGTCCGGGTTGTTAGTGTCTTTTGGGTCTTCTAGATTGTTTTTTTGGGAAATGAAAAGGGAGTTGGGAAAGTAGCTTCGTGAGCTCACAGGGCCTGGCAAGCCTTGTGGAGCCGGATACTTCACCCTACAATGCTCTCAGTGATGATGGTAAGGCTGACGTATGGCCGCCAACCCTATGGTCAAGTCACCCACCATTACTAGTTTCCCCCCCTTTAGTGAATGGGGTTTCCTTCATTTTTAAGGTCATTAAGCAATTTTGAATTTAAAGTGGTATTGATTATGTTTTGATCAAGTTCCTCATTTCTTTGTTCTGTAGTGTTCGCCCCCACGAAGGCTTGATGGATGCTCAAGGTGCAGCTTCAAGTGGTGTATCCTCAGCTAATCCTCTAGTTGGTCAGCCCATCGATTATGTTTTGGAGTTTCGGAAGTTGAACCCTCCTCTCTTTTATGGACAAGCAGGGCCTCTTGAGGTAGAGGAGTGGTTGCAGAAGATTGAGAGGAAGTTCAGTTCCATTGGTCTACCTGAGTCATTAAAGGTGAAGTTGGCTACCTTCATGCTTGAAGGTCCAACCTGGAAATGGTGGAAGTCCATGTCTCGGAACAAGCTTGGGGAAGATTTGACATGGGAGTTTTTCAAGTCATCGTTCATCCAATAACACTTCTCTGAGATGATGAAGCTGAGGAAGAGGATGGAGTTGTGTTGTCTCTAGCAGGGCGTTGAATTGGTACTGGAGTTCTATCGACATTTTGTAGACCTAGTTCCGTATGATTAGTGGTTTGTTGCGAATGATTCAGGGAAGGCTCGACAATTTGAGTATGGACTCCGATCTGAGCTGCGATCAAGAGTGGAAGATCTCAACCTAACAACCTTCTCGGATGTTGTCGAGCAAGCCTTTCTTGCTGAAGCTGAGCTAGTAGGAGGACTTGAGGTGGCGAATCCTCTAGCTTTGGTAAGCATTTTAGATGATGCTAATAAGAAGAGTAAGAAGCGACATGATGCTGGTGGGGTTGGTAGAGGAATAAAGAGGCCTTCAGACTTTCAGTCATCTTCTTCACAGCGCAATGTTGTGATCTGTCACCAGTGTGGTAGTCAGGGTCACAAAAGGCCGACATGTCCAAGTGCTCCCAGACCCTGCCACACCTGTGGACGTATGGGTCACTTGAAGCGTTTTTTCCGAGGTGTTTCCGAGAAACGCACTAAATCCAGACCTGGATTGTCGAAGGTCACCTCAGCCCGTCAATAGATGTAGGGAGATTTTGGTGGATGAGCTTGATGTTTTCCTTTTTCGTGATGCCTCTTGGATGTAGTATTCGTTACCTGTACTGTTTTGTGGTGTTCTTTTCTTTCAGTCGAAAGAATGGTTGTGGCTGAACTCTTTTAAACCTTTGATCTTATGGATGTGTGATTGTTAAAAATTATGGTTCTTGTGTCATGCTTTTGGGGTTTCATAAACTTGACTGCGAAGCCAGAAGATGCTTCATTCATCAGAGCTCCAGCCATAAGCCTCGAAGTGAAGCTAGCGCGTAGTCGGGGGAACTCCAACGAAAGGTGAAGTCTTGCGACAGGGTTTTGTTCTCAGTAAGTGCGCGTAGTCGGAATCATTTTCCTCATTATGCCTAGTTTATGTGTAATAACTACCTGGTCATGTCGTTGCTCTCATTTATTAAGAGTTGCTCGCTTTATGCTTTCCGGGTGGGGGTGGTGTGTTGGACATGCCCCCCTCCCACCCGTGGGCAGTGATGGCTGGTGATAATGCTGGGAGGTCCTCCTATTCTTCTCTTCTCGAAATATTTATGGTGGGGAGTCCATTCGACCTCCCCATGTTGAAAATTCTTGTGATCATGAATTTTGTCTCAAGTGATGGCATTCTGGTCCTATTTCAGGAACTGACTTGACACTTGTGGTGGAAATAACCGTCACGGGTCTCGCCAAATTCAATTTAGCTTGTTTCTTATGGTGGGGAGTCCGTTCGGACTTCCTATGTCAATCCCCCAGTTTTGTTCTAGGTTTTGGTTGAGTTGTGGTTGGTCTTATATGGAACCACAAAACTCTATTTTCTTCTTTTGGTAAGGAGTTGGGGCGTGAGAGTTCCAGTGTCATATTGGAGTAAGGTTTTAAGAGATACGCGTTGGATGTGGTTTTGACCTGTTTGTTAGTTTCAAAAGAGTTGTGTTTTTATTGGCGTTGTTCCAGATGTTGTGTTTTAAGGTTGAATTGAGGATGAAGAAATTGGTTTAGTTCTGTTGAATGGTGTTAAGGTGGGTGTATGTTGGGCCTGGATCAACTATTGTTAAAGTTCTTTGTCCTTTGAAGCGATCAACTAGAGGTGGTCACACTTTTGGGGGTGGGTGACACTTAGCGGGTTATTCGTTCATATTATATGAGCTCTTTTGGTTTATCGCTCCCCTTTTTGGGAGTGTTTCAGAATCTCTTTGTTGTCATTATTTTGATATTTCTTTAAATTGTAAAGTAATGTCGGTTTTCATTTGGGGTTTTGAACTTGTTATGGCTTTCCGGGGGCGGAAAGCTTTATGGTGGGGAGAATTGTCACACCTGTTTTTATTTATTTATTTTATTTACTTTATTTATTTTATTTATCATGGCGTCGGGTGTTTTTGCATGTGTACGGGCAAGTCCTGGTTGGAAATTTTATTGTTTGGATGACTTTATGGTTTGGAATAGTGCGCGAACACCATACAGTTGTGACGCGCAGCCCATTTGCAGTCCTCTTGGGTACCGTGCAGTGCGCGCGTACCCCGCGGTCATTTAGTTTTAACGTTATTAAATTCGCTCGTTGAGTGGATTAATATATATATATATATACATATATATATGATTATATATGTGTATATATATGGGTGTATATGTTCATACATTATTATTATTATTTTTAACGTAATATGCATATATGTATGTATATATGTGTATATATATACATGTATGCTGATGCATATATATTTCTTAACATTATATGTTTATGCGTAAATGTGTTTATGCATACGAACATATATATGCATATATGTTTATAATATTTCATGTATGTTCATATATGTATGTTTATAAATTTGTTCATGTGGGTTTATATATATATGTTTTTATATATATATATATATGTATATATGTTTGTAATTATAATAATAATAATAATTATTAATATTATTATTATCAATATGTTTATGTATGTTTATATATATATATATATATTTATATAGGTTTATATATACATTCACATGTTTTATATATGTTTAGTTATATGTAAATATGTGTATGTATATTTATAATAACTATTTCCATTATAATTAATTAACAAATTTATTATTAGTATTATTGTTAAGTTAAATTGTTTTATTTTGTTTTGTTTTAATTTTTTTCCCTTTTCTTTTATTCTCTCTTTTCTTATTCTTTTTCTTCTTTTCTTTTTTTTCTCTCCTCTAACCCTACGCGCTCCCCCTCCCTTGTTGCGCACAGGCCGCCTCTCCCCTTCCCTAGCTGTGCGCGACCCGCCGCCACCCTCCTGCTCTCCCCGTCGCCGGCCTGCCACTGCCACCCTCCTGCTCTCCCATCACCGACCTGCCACCGCCTTCCCTCTCCCTCCCGCCGGAACGCCTCGCCGGACTCCCTCGGCCCGCCTCTTGCAGCCGCCGGTCCCAGCCGCCCCTGCCAACCCTCTCCTCTCCCGCACGCACTCCTGTTCCAGCCTCAGGCCGCCGCACCTCCTCCCTCCGCCAGCCTCCTCCGACTCCAGCCGCCGACCTCCCTTCGCCCGCCCTGCTCCATCGGCCGAGCCGCCCCAGCAGCACGCTCCCTCTGGCCATGCCTCCTCACTCCGCCTCCCGTCCGGCGTCCCTCCTCCAGTGGCGCTCCCTCCGGCCGCGCCTCCCTTCTCCGGCCTCCCGTCCCGCCTCCCGTCCAGCTTCCCTCTCCCGGCCTCCACCCGTCGACCGCCAGCCAGCCTTCCTAGTTGGTAATTTTTTTTCTTCCCTCCTCGTTTGATGCTTAGTTCTTCCGTGGTTAAGGTTCAATTTTCATGGTCAAATCCTTGTTTGTCGGGTCCATTTTCGATTGCGTCGGGTTGGGTGCACCATTTTGCTGATTTATTGCCTTTTGCAGCTTTATTGACAATTGATTAATGAATTAATAGGTTTAGAAAAATTTGTTTCATGTGAATTAAGATGCATTTTTATGGAAGCTGGTCTTGAGTTGTTTAATTGTTTTTTTATATAATTTGTACAATTGGTTTATCTAACCGTGCAAGTGGTGCGTTTTTGTTTTAGTGGGACTTAGGTGCGTGTTTGATCAAAAGTGTGTTTTTGGATGAGTTTAGTTTGTTTAAAGTTGCGAGTTACTTTCTGAATTTTATTTCATAATTTTTAGAGTGGTTTAGTAATAGTGTGGATGGTGAGAAGTAGGTTTTGATATTTTGTCCAGGTGGTCCTTTTGCGCGGGTTGTCTTCTTGTATTGTTTTAAGTCTAGTGGTTATGTGATCTTAGTTGCTGTGCGGTTATTGCAGTGTGTTGGCGAGGTGACTCCGTGACACCACGGTCATCGACTTGCGCGTACTTGTACGTCTGTGCGAGGCGTGTCGCGTCGTCGTGTTCGAGCTGCGAGTTGAGGTAGGTCCCCACTACACTTACCTTTAAATTTAGAATTTATTTATTTCTTGTCATTTATTTAATTTTCATCAATTTGGAAGTAGTATTAAATTATTTTATTTAGAGTAGTTATTGCTGGAATTGGAACTGTTTCTTTCTTTGCATTGTACCGAAATCTTTTTCTTGATTAGTTGTTGCGCAATAGTAAAAATGCCCCTTTGGACCTTATACTTGCGCTTCAGAATTAAAATGGTGATTTGGTTTACCTAAATGAGTTTTTAAATGTGTTTTATGGTTTTAAATGTGACGACGTCTAATTCTTATTTTGGAAATCGATTTGGTATTGAATAAGTGCATGAGGCCCGTTTGGTACTTTTAATGAAATTAATGTTTTGAAAAGTCTCTTGGTGTGGTCTTTTGTGTGTGTTGATTGGGGTGAGCTGAGTAGTGTTGCTTGTGCATCATGCCTAGTTTTACATTGTGGATGCAGTCCTCTTTTATTATATGTGTTGACATGGGAACCTAGCATATTGAGTGAATTTTTTGAGAACGATTGCTGCACTAGTTTAGATCACGCACTGGCTAGTGGCCTCATAGCCGGGGAATACTGAATTATTGCTGCTATTGGGATTGGGCCCCTCGGTTAGGCCATGCAGGGCTATGCCGGGCGTTAGGGCATTATGACATCATCGAGTTAGGGATGCCTTCAGGATGAGTCAGATGTATAGTACGTTCTGGTTTGTTCACGATCTCCTAGGTTCGAACCATGTCTCTTTTAGTGTTTATTTGTATATGGCAGATGATTGAGAGGTCGAGTGTGGATGGCGACCCTTGTGTGCCACCTTTTCCAATTTCCCTTAGTGTGTGTTGTGTGTGATTCTCCTTTTGACTAACAACTAATGTTTGGTTTTCTAATTGTTCGCAAAATGTTTTAAAATGATATTCACCTGTTCCTTTCAACATTAAACTTCTTCTAAATTAAAAAGGGCAATGGACTGTTACTTGTTTTCAAAATGGAAAGTTTGTG
This sequence comes from Viscum album, assembly GCA_963277665.1. NCBI lineage: Eukaryota > Viridiplantae > Streptophyta > Magnoliopsida > Santalales > Viscaceae > Viscum > Viscum album. Next base: position 353,829,060 of record OY728123.1, read on the forward strand.
TGTATGAAAACCTATATTTTCTATAATGTAGTTCAAACTAGAAGTTGGTAAATTCTTCTTTAATGGTAGTGCTTTGGGAATAGATTTATCGGGATAGCCTACTGAGTTTTAATACTCACGCCTACAGTGTTTTCTTGTTTTTAGTCTCTATCGAAGGTTTGACTCGAGCTTGCTCACCGTGGACGAGAGTTGGTGGTAGCTTGACAATCGACTCTCGGGGTCGCGAGGAGTTGGGTTCGTGGTCAGGTCAGTTATGTTTTAGGCTGTTTTATTTTATTGTCGTTTGTTTATTTCTGCTTCTTAGTGAATTTTTATTGGGCGAAATCGTTCCCATGTGTACTCTGTGATGCCCTGGTGCTTGTCACCAGCCCGGGAGGATCGGGAACGCCTCTCGGGCCATGCCGCGGACCGACTCGGGTGGCCGGTTCGGGGTCAACCCGGGTTGGTTCGTGACATAAATAAAGACATATTAAGGGTAATCCATGATTGAACTCCAATGCATTGGGTAAAAAATTTAATCTCTGGAGATGACAAGTTTCATTATACATTGGTAAATAACCTTGGTAATTTTTATGACACCTTGGGGATGAATCTTGGTGATATGTTCATGAATGTATAAATTAAACATTTTAGACCCATATTCAAGTTATGTTTTAATTTATTTTCATTATGATATGACTATACTTCAATTGATCATGTCTTTGTCATGTTCTTATTGATATCACAAGTAAACTGATTCCCTTATTTTTTTACTGGGCCTTCTGGTCACCCTTTCCTTTGATGTATGTCTCCAGGTTATGAGATGCAGTAATTGTACTTTGGATGAAACTTTTATGAAGAATTAAAAGTGTATTATAATAAGTTTAATGTTTTTATGTATATTGTTCCTTATTTCCAAGACACTAGACTTTAAAGATCCTCTGTTTTTAAAATGTAATGAAATGTTATGTAATAAAAAGGCGGGTTGCCATATCCTATGTTGAACCAAATTAGTTTTTTTATTCTGAGAATGTCAAGGAAGGTTCTCCCATTGATATAAAGGTGATCCAAAGACATAACATGGCTATTAGAAGCTGATTCCTTATGGTAAGTGTTCATTATTCATCGTTCTCAACATTTTTCTTAGATCTACTTTGACCCTCTTCTCGGTTTCTTATATATACACCCACTGTGGATAGATCTAAAATTTTGGATGCTTGTTTAGTTTATATTTGGTATTGGTTATGATCGGTGAAGAGATATAAAGCAGGTTAATGAAGATTTAACCCGGTTTCGTTGGCATTCTTCATCCGTATATCATTTTTTCCAAAACTCTCGGGGTAGGTGAGTTCACTCTTGACTCCTATTACTTGAAATGATTGGATTGATTTCAAATTGATTATTTTGTTTGAAATTTATTGTGAATTGGCTGTGTAATTATTGTTAGAAACCCTCTTGAGTGAAATTTTGTGGAAACATGGGAATTGGGTGTTCTTACGAAGGTGATTTGGTTGGTTTTAAAATGTTGATTTTATATTGAGGATTTTTTCTAGAATTGGGGAGAAGGGATAAATCAATATTTTTTAATTAAAAGGGCTGATTTTATAGAAATGATTTGGAGATGGTTTATTTGAATTAGTTTTTAGAAGTTTTCAATAAAATAATGGTTTTATTGAAAAGAATGAAATGGCTATTTTTGGCATTGGTTTTTGGAATAATGTTTGAGTGTGTTCATATAAATTTGGGGAGGATAAGGGAAAGCAGTATCCCCCCATAATTAGTGGTATAGATAAGGGTTAGGGATATTACCCATAAAAATAGTTCACCGGTGACATATTAGTGAAAGGATGACTCACCACTCATGAGCATAGGGAGGTCCAGGTTACAAGCATGGATGGATGTGTGGATATGTGGAATGGAATAGTTAAGATAAAATGGAATTTGGGAAATGGATTTAAATAATTTTTTAGTTTTATTCATGAAAAATATTTCTTTTGGAAAATTGGTTGACATGAAACTTGTTTTTCTTTGGTTATAAACTATTTTTATAAGTTGTTTATGTTTTTTAAACGATTTTTGGACTTTTTTCATATAAATTGTTTTATATAAATGTTGATAACATTTCTATCCTAGTGGAATTAGTAGATAAGTAGCTGGGTGGAAAACATATTGAGTGTTAGTACTCACCCCCGATTGGGAACCTTGGTGATTTTTTAGATGTATTCTTTCAGGATATGAGTGATGGTAAAGTATCACACATTTTTCACTGCTTCATGATACTTGGATTTTTTGGTGATGTTAGAGCATGAAGCTTGTGCAGAATGGAGTCTTGTGGTCATCTTGAAGTTTTATTAGTTATCTTTTACTATTTACTTTGATGTTATCCTAGCTTCTGTTGTAGTACAATGTGGTTGGATGATATACAAGAAGTGGTTGAGTCGTCATTATTTTTATCATGGGTCATATAGGGTTTTTTGGTTTAGTTTTACTTGATTAGTTGTTTTATTATTAATGTGTAAATCATCTCCCACATGTATTGAAACTATTTTGTATTTATTTACAGCCTTTGGCATCTTGGATATGTCGCTTAAGGCCTAGTATAATCCTCCCACCTTCTCAAGCCAATGAGGAGAAGGGGGGATGTTACAAATGGTATCGTTTTTTTTTCAGTCCAAAATCATTTTTGACATAAATGGTGTCACAGTTTTTTAGTACAAAATCATTTTTTTTCATAAATGGTATAAGTTTAGTTTGGTCAAAAGTCAGTTTGAGATAAGTGGTATCCACTTGGTCCTTCCTTGTAGAACAACTAATAATCATTTTTATTTATTTTAGATTTGAATTCATTCTTATATATTCCTTGAGTTGGTATCATAGAATGGATTATGATTTTTATGACTTGAAATGTTGAGCATAAAAAGACATAGATAACATTTTTATGCTGAACTTCATGTTATCATGGAGTTAGGTACATAATTGTGTTGTAGACACTTATAGGATATTGGAATATCATTATCATGGATTTTGCCAATGAGACGATCATGAAATGAATTAGAGGAATAAATTCCAACTAAGATTTCACATTTAATTTTGAGTAATTATATATGATTTTATGCACTTTGTTGAATTTTGGAAAAATGTTACATTTGTTTTCAAATGAAATATTTTGAAAAGAGCATACATGGTGTATTTTGGAAATGGTCTGATTTTCAAAAGTGAGTTGATAATTTCTCAAAGATAGTTGAATGTAGAAAAGTTGATTTAGGAAATGTTGAGTCAAAAAGTTCCCTTATGAGTTTTCCATTCCTTGATATTTTGAAAATCAAAAACACATTTTATTAAGGAAAATAATATTTCTCTAAGAAATATATTCTCAAGGAAAATTTACTTTCTCTTAAGAACGTTTATGACTTTACCCATAGGCTTCAATACCTTATATTATATTTTCTTAACCCCAGTCAAACCATCTTTTTATTAAGAAAAAAATCTATTCCTTACCTAACCTAGAATATTATAGTTACTTAGAATTCGATTTCCCTAGAATTGTCACTCCGATTTATTCTAAAACTAGATGCCAATTTCTCCAAAAAAAAAACCATGATTTCTCTAGAAATCAGACTTCGATTTCTCCTAAAACTAGACTCTGATTTATCCTAAAATCAAACTATGGTTTCTTATGAAATCATACTCTGATTTATTCAAAAATTAGACTCTAATTTCATCAAAAATTTGACTCATATTTCTTCTGAAATCAGACATTGATTTTTTCTGAAATCAGACTATGATTTCTTAGCTTTCCCACCATCGGCTGACCCTTTCATGCCCTGCCCATCGATCTGGACATGGCTTCACATGGAAGTGCAGTGAGGATCGAGTTTCCAGCTATTGCGGTGATGGTTGCCGCTTCACGTTTGAGTCGAATGGGGTTGTGCGGGGTGGATCTTGTCACCCTGTGTGGTCTCGAAGGTGGAGACGGGATTTTCGGTTTACGATTATGGAAGGTCTTCTTCAGGTGTTCTTTTCTTCCCTTATAGGTCTAGCTCCGACAGTATTTGCGGTAAGATGTTTCATTTTGTTTCTTTGATGTTCTATCTTATTTTGGGTGCGTTTCGGCATCGACATCGTCGGAGGTTCCCCTTGCTTCGCTCCCCATTTTGCGAGATTCAGACTCCAGTGAGCTTTCTAGCATCCGCGGCAGGCAGGGGTTTGGATGGAGGTGGGGTTCTGATCTTTGTTCCGGCAACCAGTGATGGTTTTATTATACAGAGGGTCTTGTTTCGGGTTGAGCAGCGGAGATCTAGGATTTGGGATGTTGGAGCATTGGGTTGCAATGGAGGAATGGTGTGTTTTCAGTGTGTTGGTTTGGAATTTGTGATTCAGTGGAATGGTGGAATGGTGGAATGTTTGTGTGGGTCCTTCCTGAGGTATTCAGATTTACGGGATGTGATGGCGACGTGGGATGGACTGCGAATCTAGGAGCGTTCCTTGAGGAGGATTTGAAATCTAAATTTGTGTTTTGATGTTTAAATTTTGGTCTTTTGATGTTTGAAATTTGAAATTTGGTCTTTTGATGTTTGAAATTTGGCTCTTATATTGTGAGGTTCCCACTTACCCTTAAAGTGGTTTATTTGGAAAATGAAAAAAAAGGATTTGATGGGGGGGGGGGGGTTCTTCTGAAATCAAACTTTGATTTCTTCGAAAATATGACTCCTATTTCATCAGAAATAAGATTTTGAATTTATTATAAATCAAATTATGGATTCCTTATAATTAAAAATACAAATATCTATTATTTCAGAATCTGATTGTTCATATATTTTGTCTCCAATTCTAAATTCCTTAATAATCTAATTAAATTATTTTCTCACAGTTGCCTAATTTCCTTAAAGTAACATTTTATTTTATTAGATCCTAAACATGTTAATGTTTCTTAAGTTTAAAAATGTTTTCCTTCTATATTATTGTTTCTTAAGCATGATGTTTCTCATGTTTTCTTAAAGGAAATGTTGTTGCACAATCTATTTTGAACTAACTGTTAGCTGAGTGACACATGTACATGTTCTTATGAGATTTAAGAAAAAAATATGACCATTGGAGGAGGGATATGACCATTGTAACCTTTTACAATAAATATCCAAGCCATTTGAAGAGTTCCCGAGACATTAAAACATCTAGAGATTACATTTTGTGATGTTGTGACATGATTTATAGAGATAGAGAGACTCTCATGCTCTTTACAACCTATGAACATCGTGTTCAGCAGTGAAAAACTTGTAAAGACAAGTGAGACTCCGATTGTTACTGTGTACAATCGAGGGATTCCAAGGATGAGAAGAAAGAGGTGTGGACTATCTTAACGTTTTAGGGATTCTAGGGATACAAAGATAGAGGTTCCAACTACCTTAATGTTTGAGGGATTTCAGGGATATGAAGATAGAGGTGCTGATCCCCTTAAATATTGAGGTCTTGCAGGAATAATAGGTTGAATTTCGATACACTTATCGAGGGATTATCTTTGTGTGGGAAAAATATAATTTCTTGAAAGTATAAATCAATTTACCTTTATTCAAGGTTTTTGGATACCCTTATCTTTGGGTTAAAGTATTTCCTATACTTATTTACTTGTTTTTTACAAGATTTTAATTCTTCTACATTATTGTTAGATAACGAAATTATAACTTTCATATACTTTCTTAATCTTGTATACTTTGATAAATAAGAATCTATACTCCTTAAGGTATAATATTTCCCTAAGTAAAATTTTCTTGAGTTTATTTTTTAGATCCATATTTTTTGATTCTAAGTAAGATTGTTCCTTAGTTAAGAACTAAAGTGATTTTTTTGAATCCATCTTGTTTAAACTTGTTAAACATAGATTTTCTTATGGATATAAAAGAATGTTTTTTAACATATAATTCACCCCTCTTGTATTTTAGAATCTACATGTACGTTTTGATCCTAAAATTGGTATCAGAGTTGTTCTATGAAATACTTATACTAACATATAAGTTTTCTTGCTTAACTTTTTTTTTTCTATCTTAACTTTTTCAAATTTTTCTTAAATATTTTATTTTTAAAATATTTTTTTACTAATCTATTTTATGGAAAAGAAATTTTTTATTTTCTTATAGAATGGAGAGAATAAACATTGGTTTTATAGATAATCCAAATCCTTCCCGACCACAAATATTTGATAGAAATGATTATGATTATTGGAGAGACAGGATGAAGAATTTTTTTATTAACATTGGAGTGGATAATTTGTTCATGCTCACTCTTGAATACAAGATTTGTGACAAAGAAATCAGAACCTTCACAAATCCGAAAAAAAAGAATATCAACTAAACTACAAGGTACACAATACTCTTTTATGTTCCATGAAGTGGAATATCTACAATCAAATATCCTCTTATGAAGTAGCAAATATTAATTGGAAGAAACTTGAACATACGAACTTTGGAACTTCAAAAGTGACAGAAACAAGAAAAGCTATTTTAAGATCTAAATATCATGGTTTTATGTTTCCTTATAGAGAATCTGTTTTCCAAGTGAAAAAAAGATTTATGACTATCGTCAATGGTCTTCAATATATGGTAGATAAATGACCTGATGATGAGATTCTTAAAGAAAATATAATTGATATCATGCCCCATGAGTGGTAATCTAAAAGGACAACTATCAATAGGAATAGTAAAGTGTCTATCATCACTCTTGATGAGTTATTTGGAACTCTTCTTCAGCATAAAACAATAATGAAGAGATATTCAAACATTAATAAGAATAATAATGGTAATGGATGTGTTTCTTTTGCTACTACATCTAAATTAATGAATCTGAAAAGGGTTACTAGATATAAAGTTAAGAAAGTTGTTGTTATATCTGAATCAAGTGATAGTGATCAGTATGAAAATGAACTAGTCCATATTGCTCGTAGGATTAACAAGATTGTGATACAAAATTTTTTTTAGTAAAAATATAGGAATACTGACAGAAAATATTATAAAGACTCGGAAGTAACTTGTTATGGATGAAAAAGGGAGGGACATATCAGACCTGATTGTCCTATTCTCAAGAGAAAAGATAGAAATGGTAAGCATTCTAAAAGGAACAAAAAAAGTACAAAAAATATAAATAAAAGAAAGTCCTAAAGGATAATAAAACCTGGAGTGTTAGTGGTGGTGACTCTTCAGATGAATCCTCATAATATGAATCTTCTAGACAAAAGAATATTGGTCTTATAGCCAGATTAACTATTGAAAATCATTGTCTTATGACTATGGTACACAATTCTGAATCTTTAACCAATATTTCATTAAATTCTAATTTTCCTAATGAATAATATATGAATATTTAGAAGAATAATATTCTCCATTAGAATATAATACCTTACCATCATTTTAATAATTCTCTATAATTTCTAAATTACTTGAGATTGAAAACTGTAAGATAAAAAAGAATTTTGAGAAAGAAAATTCTTAAATTTTTTTTTAACAAAATAAGTATTAGATATTTCTAATGATCTTAATAAAAAAACTTTTTATTTTGAAAATGTATCAAAAAACCTTATGGAAGTTCATTCTGAGAAGGATAAACTTTATAAGGATCTTGAAAAAGCAATTTCTAAGAAAAATGTTTTAGAGGCTAAATCAAATTGAAAGACTAATGACTATGAGGATGATAATTTATTTATTAGAATAAAATATGAAATATTTTCCTTGAAGAAATTTTTATCAAACATCACTTCTGGAAGGAAAGAATTTGATAAAATGAATTCACAACTTCATCCTCTAAGGAATAGTTCTAGATTTGGTTATATTCACTAAAAACCTTTTTTTAGTCATAACTATTTTTTTCCCTAAAGTGCTTTTACACTCACTAAGTGTCAATGCTGTGGAAATTGAGAGAAAAATTGTTCTTTGAATAAAATCCAATCCTTAGGTTTTCATAAAGCTTATTTTTCTAAGAAAATTTGGATATGTCAGATTTTACTGTCTAACAATTCTGGGTCCAAGAATGTTTGGATTCCAAATGTATAATTATTTTATTTTCTGGAAAATGAAGGAAGTTCTCACAACCATACATGGTACATGGATAGTGGATGTTCCTAGCACATGACGGGTAACAAAAACTTCTTTGAATATATTATCAAGATTAGAGGAGGAAAAGTAACTTTGGGAGATAATGCTCAAGGAGAAATTGTTGGTATAGGTAACATTTTTATTCTTGTAAAAGCTTTAATTTAAAATGTTTTTTTGTTAAAGGTATTAAGAAAAAACTTATAAGAATAATCTAATTATGCGATGAAGTTTACCTTGTAAATTTTAGGAATGATAAATGTATAGTACACAATTCTTAGGAAGAGTTTATTCTCTCTACCCATTGGCAAGAGAATTTTTATACACTGAACTTAAAAGACCATAGGAACCGAGACCTACCTTACCTTAGTGCAATGGAAGATCAATCTTTGTTATGAAATATAAGACTAAGACACTGTAACCTTAGGAACTTATGCGAACTCTCAAAGAAAAGACTTTTTACAGATCTATTGGAGCATAGATTTTATTCTTCAAAAGCTTGTGATTCTTTTCAATATGGTAAGAAACATAAGTCAATATTTAAATCAATTAGTGAAGTCTTAAATTTTAATGCATTACATCTAGTGGATATGGATCTTTTTGGTTCAACACAAACTAGATGTATTGGAGGCATATACTATGTATTTTTTTAGTTGATTGTTATACTAGATTTACTTGGGTTTATTTTCTAGAAAATAAATCAGAAGCCATTTCTTATTTTAAAAATTTTCAAATAAAGTTAAGAATGAGAAAATTATTTCATTGATAACTTTTCATAGTGATCATGGGGGAGAATTTGAAAATTCAGATTTTGAAACTTTTTGTAGTATGAAAGGAATTACTCATAACTTATCATCTCCAAGAACTCCTCAATAAAATGGTGTTGTTGAATGAAGAAAATAAATTCTTAAAAAGATAGTTAGATCTATGTTGACTGAATATTATATTGCTAAATAATTTTGGGTTGAAGCTATTAGTACTACTTGTTATACTATAAATCGAGTTTTAATCATATTTTTCTTTAATAAAACACCTTATGAGTTGTGGATTGGTTGAAAACCTAAAGTTTCTCAATTAAAAATTATTTGGATGAAAAGTTTTCATCCTGAATACTAAAGATAAATTACATAAATTCACACCCAAATCTGATGAAGGAATTTTCTTAGGCTACTCCACTACTTCTAAGGCTCGTAGTGTTTTTAGCAAAAATTATTGTACTGTTGAAGAAACAATACATGTTAAATTTGATGAAACAAATAATTTTGTTTTTAAACAACCCCAATCTACATCTTTAGATGATTTTTTCAAAAATTTATTATCAACATTTGATATAACATTCTTCTAATAAGGAAAATTCTCAAGAAAATATTTCTGAAGTATTTACCCCAGAATATTTTTCACCTTATGTTGATAAAAATGTTTTACTAAACCCAAATCAATTATTTCTTAAAAATCATCCTAGTGATAATATCATTATTGATGTAAATAAACTTGTAAATACTAGAAGTTATTTAAGAAATGAAGTAGATCATATAAAATTTCGTTCCCAATTAGAACCTAAAAGAATAGATGAATATTTAGGTGATGATGATTTGATTAAATATATGAAAGATGATTTGAATTAATTTGAAAGGAACAAAGTTTTGACCTTGGTTGAATGACCTAAGGAAACTTCTGAAATTGGTGTAAAATGGGTCTTCAGAAATAAATTTGATGAAAATGGAATCATTTTAATAAATAAAGCAAGATTAGTTTCCAAAGTATATAATTAACAAGAAGGAATAGACTATGAAGAAACCTACACTCCAGTAGATAGACTTGAATCTATTCGTATTCTACTAGCCTACATATAAATCTTGAATTTAAAACTTTTAAAAATGGATGTGAAGTGTTATTTATTTAATGGATATGTTTAAGGGGATGTTTATGTTGAACAACCTCCTAGTTTTGAAGACACAAATCATCCTGATCATGTTTTCAAACATACCAAATCTTTATATGGACTTAAACAAGCCCCTAGAGCTTGGAATGATAGAATAACATAATTTGTTTTACAAAAAAATCAGTTAAGAGAGCTGCTAATCCAACCCTTTTTATAAATAAACATAATATTTTTTTGATTGTTCAAATTTTTGTTGATGAAAATATATTCGAATAAAATCATCAATATTCAACTGATTCATTTACGAATCTCATAAAATGTGAGTTTGAAATGAGTATGAATGAAGAGTTAATTTTTTTCGTAGGTTTTCAAATTTCCCAAAAACCATAACAAAATTATATATCTCAACATAATTATATTAATGATCTTCTTAAGAAGTATGTATATGAAAACACTAAAATTATAAGTACTCCAATCGATACCTCAAATTATCTTGACCTTGATGAAGCTAGGAAACAAGTAGATCAAGTATATTTTAGAGTTATAATAGGAATTTTATTATACTTAACATCTAGTCATCCAGAATTAATGTTTTCAGTATGCTTATGTGAAAGATATCAATCTAATACAAAGGAATATTATTTAAAAGTAGTGGAAATAATTTTTCACTATTTAAAGGGTACAATGGATTTAGGATTTTTCAATTCTTCAGGAAATGATTTAATTTTAAAAAGTTTTTGGATACTGATTTTGGTGGATATAGAATGGATAGGAAAATTACATCCATAACTTTTCATTTCTTTAGATATTCATTAGTTTCTTGTTTATGCAAGAAGAAACACTTGTTAGTTATTTCCACTACTAAAGCAGAATATGTAGCAGTTAGAAGTTGTTGTGCTCAAGTATTGTGGATGCAACACACACTCACATACCATAGTATGAGTTTTACCAAAACATAGATAATGTGTGATAATAAAAGTTCCATTTCCCTGAGGAGAAACCCATCAAATCACTATCATGAAAAGAACATAGATATTAAACATCACTTTCTTATAGATCACACTATTAAAGGAGATATTATGTTAAAATTTATCGAAACGCAAGACCAACTTGTTGACATATTCAAAAAAGATTTACCCTATGAAATATTTGAATACATTAAACAAAATTTAGGAATAATAACCATAAATTAATAATCCATATTAACTTTTTGTTGAAACCTATCTCCTTTAATTAATATACTCCTTTTCATATGAGGAGTACATAAGTTTACTCTTTTATAGTTCTTTAAAAATTCATGAAACCTGAATTTTTTACCCTTTAAATTTTTTCAGAACCTAAAAATATTCTTTCCTTAATAAAATTTTTGGAACCTAAGTTCTTCAAAAAGAACCTAATAAATATTGAAATTTTTTTGAGAGAAATCTAGAAGGTATGTTTTCTTACTTTAATATTATTAATTTCATTTTTTTCTTGTTGGTATTTCTATATTGTTTTAAGAAAACCATATCAGATTTAGTTTCCTTAAATTCAATTTTTCCTTAAAACTCAAAAGATCAGAACCTTGAAAATTCTTATTCGGAATTGATATCAACCATTAGATCAGATCATGTGAATCTCAACCATTGGATTAATTTGGGAATATGAACTATTCCCATGAATCCAATATAAATGACCCCCATATTCTTATCCCACATCGGTTATTCCATTGTTTTTGTGATAAAGCTCTATCACTCTTCAAATTAGCCATTCATTTTTCTCTCTTTCCTTAAGCTCCAAATGTCTCTTAATGTTTTCTCACAAAATCTGATGGTCTCGAACAAGGAACTCAAGGATTGGGTAATTTATAGAGAAAGGTTGGTGGACCCAAATTTCTTTCTTAAATATGATTATATGATTTAAAAAATTCTTAAGAAAAATAGATGGGAAAGTCTTTGTGTTTCCAAACCAATGAATCAGGATTTGGTTTCTCCTGATCTCCTTATATAATTATATTATATGGTTAGATTTTATGATCAAGGAGGAAAAGACATGTTTTCTTTTAAGATCTATAGAAAGGATTATTATTTATCCTTCGACAAGGCTATAAGAATTCTAGATATACCTTATGAAGGAGATGCTATGTTTTGTTGTCAAAAGTTTCCAGGCATGGAAGGTACTTTTAAGATGGTTAATGAAATTGAGTGACTTTGGGTTAAAGGAGTTAAGTCACCGAATATCAATAATCTTTAAACCAAATATAGATTATTATATTTGTGGATGCAAGGTTTTCTCATTATGAGAAAGGGTGATAAGGATTATCATAAAAAATTTGATATCTTCATGTTGGATTTCTTGGTAAATCTAAGGAAGATAAATCACATCAAGTAAATTCTCTTGACCATCAGAAATGTCAATAATGACACCCACAAGTCTCAGATAATAATGTATCCAATGATATTGTCAAATATCATTGTCGTATATTTAGAATCCTTCAAAATTCGTTATAGCTCAAGACCCAAAGTTCTTAAAATAATGTTGTTGTGTGATGATACTCAGAGAAGGATGAAAATTGGTCTTATTTTTAAGATAGGAGAGTTCTTTGATCTTTCTCATAGTGATGTTCAAGCTATCAGTAAGAAAGGGGAAGCAGGTAAAAGTTCCAAGAGAACCCCAAAGAAAATAAAAGATCTAGAACCAAAAGAGAAAGTACTAGTACCAGAGTCAGTATCTTCTCCACCCAAGCTTAAAAAGAAAAAGACCTTTTCTGATGAAGTGGTATCTGATTAAAGAGAGAAGAAGAAGAAAAAGAAGGAAGGAGATGCATTTTTTGGATTAGACCCTACTGAGGATAAGGCCTTAAAAGTAAAAGAAGCTAAAGAGCTTGAGAAGCAAGAAAAAGATAAAAAGTTAAAGAGGAAATGTCAAAAGACAAGATTGTTCAATATTTTCTTAGAGATACAGATAAGGCTTTTGGAAAAATCCAGGTACCGGAATCCTTCTTACAAAAATCCATTCATATTGAAACTTTGAGAGAATATAAAATAAAGAAATTCACTCTAATTTTAGAACCCACTTTTGAAGAATAAGTATTGAATGAATAAGTACAATAAGAAGAAGAAGAAGAAGAGGAAAGTGAAGATGTAATCAAAATGGTGTAAGAATACCTAAAGAAGGAAAGTCCTTTTGACAAGTTTTCTATTCAAAGTTCCCAAGTTGAATCAAACAAGATAATCTCAAAAGGGAAAAATGATGATTCTCAGGATGAGGTTGATAAAACTTCAAATGATGAAAGTAAAAAATCATGGTTTTTTTCATGCTGACGATGTTAAGGAATTTTTTGATAAAGTTGGTGAAAAATTTACTGATGATAATGATAAAATTATTCAAGTTTATGGTAGGGAGCATGAGACTCCATAAGTTGAGAAGGAAATATCTAAAGACAATAGTAGAAAATAGGTTTTTACCCACAAATCTACACCCATAGTTTTACAAAACCATGGGTATATATGATATTTTGTTACCTATACCTACGGTTTTGATAAAACCATGGGTATAGTTACCCGATTTCAATCTTCTATTGACTCCGCCTCCCGATTTTTATTTTGACCCTGCCTCTCCCCCGAGTTGGCCTCTCCGCCCTCCCCTCCCCTCCCTGACCCAACCTCGACCTCCTGCCCTTGCCTCCTCCTTCTTCCCTCGCATCCCTCCCTCCACCTTCTCGCCTTCACCTCCGCGTCTGCGGCTGCCTCTGCCTTCGGCCCCCGCTTCCGCCTCCGCCTCTGACTTGCCTCCACCTCCGGCCCCCGCCTCTACCTCCACCCCTATAGTCACCTCTTCCTCTGACTCTTCCCGGCTTCCTCCCAGCCTCCGCCTCTTCCCCCTCCCGGCCTCCGCCTCCTCCCAGCCTTCGCCTTCTTCCGAACTCAATAGGATTTCATTTTATTCTCTATCGTCTATTGATTTAGGGATTCTATTTTCCATATATCTCACCCTGTGTTAAATCTTTACCTATGTTAACCATTTCTTCTGTGTTCTCTATGGATTTATTAGATTCTTCTAATGGAATCAAGTCTGTAAATAGATTTCGAAAATACTTATCCTTTTCATATCATCTTGATTTTTTTTATAATTTAATGAGCTGGATTTGATTTAATGGTAGTGACACATTAATTCATGTGTTGTATGCTCACATAAAGATGTTCATGTAGTTTCATATGACTAATATGTGTAGAGCATAATGGATTATCTATTTGAAGTTTAGTATATTAATGTCCTGAAAGCCACTTCGACTGACTACTGGAATGCGACAAGACCGACTACTGGAACGTGACCACATCATCCACCATCGCTTGATTTCCATGGTATTTTTATAATACCTATTTTAGGTACATGACCTAGCTTCACAACATAGATTTTCTCAAAATCATCCTCGAACGACTATTGGAATACACATTTTCATTCCTAACACATATCTCAATTTTTCATAGACACACAACATGATCATTTTCATTCCAGTAGTTAAATGTTTTTATGTGTTATTCCACACATTTTAGATCAAGTTGAGTTTTTGATCATCACCCCAATTTTCATTCCGAATGTAGATCAACTTAGACCAACCATTAGAATGACACAGTTCCTATAGATCATTGCACCAATGGAAATATTAATCGAACAATCAGTTTTCTTCTTCCAATTTTCTCCTGTTCTCATTTTCTTCCTGCCTTTCATTTTGGATTGTTGGAAGATTTTTTTTATTTCCCCTTTTACCATGATTTTAATTTGATTGTTCAATGATTATTTCAGCATATTTGGAGGATATCTCCAGCCAATACAGAAAGATCACCTCTTCTCTACCTCTCTCATGTATTTATTTGACTAGAAAGGTAGTACTTTCTCAGGTAGTAATCTCTTCATATTTTTCTCATTCTAGATTTTAAATGAGATCAAAAGGCTTTGGTTGATGTTTTCCTCAATCTTGAAGTGTTTTAATCTATGTTTTATACATGAAGGTTCAATTTGTCTATGATGGTCATTTTATAATTTCCAAATTAGTCCTCACACACATAACTGGGGTGGTTGGTTGTACCTTTCTCTATAGTTTTATGATTATAGGGCCTTCTTGTGATTTATTAGATCATGGAATGTGTTTCCAGTGATTATATAATTTTTGGAGACATGAATAAATGTATTTAATGACTTAAATTGAAATTTTGTGCATAGGGGATTTTGTAGCTTGAGGAGGGTTCATGTTGAGGCTTAGGAAAATGATGGGAGTATAGATAAGGTTTGAAATCCTTTGGAAATAAGGAAACTAGGAGCTGTATGCCAATTTCTTGATGAAATTGAAATCTTGACTTATTATGATTTTTTTGGGCAAGTGGGATATTAAATGACCAGGGGATAAGAGGAAAAACCATAGATTTTGTATGACCATGTTGTTGTGAGGGGGGAATATGCACTTATTTTAGGAATGCTTTATTGAAGGATATTGGTTTGTGTTAGATATTGAAATTGTGATGTGCGTAACCTTGGTACTGGAATTTGATCGAAATTTAGCAGGTTAACCTATGACAAGAATAATGCAATAGTTAATTATATGTACTTGAAAGCGATGAATTTTCTGTGAGCATGTATAGATCAACAAAATTTTTCTAAGGAAATAGAAATGGTTGTGAAGTGGACTGACTTCCTTATAATGGGATTATTATTAGAAGCAGGTGTTAGGGAATACCTTGGTTTCCAGATATGAATTGATAAGTGTTTGTTGTTTTGTTTTTTTCATTGCTCATCTAGCTCTGTTTTCTATAATCTATTAGAAATTGGATTCTGAGGCTTCGAAGGACATTTCTCCCACTTTTTGGATGTGGTAGTGCCTCCACTGCATCAGTTCTCTGTTTCTAGCATTATAGTCCCACAAATTCAGGTAAACTTAACCAAAGCAGTGATTTGTACATGGTGTTAACATGTCCTTCATGTTAACATTAGGGCTATGTTTGGAAATACAACTTATCACTTATGTAAGTGTTGGGATTTGTTTGACACAAGTTAGTGGAAACTGTAAACTATTTATACTACTTATCCCTTGCTTTTGTATGAGGTTACATTTCACATCAGTTTTTAAAAAATTATTATTTCTCTAATCACTTATGTAAGTGTTTTATAATACTTGTGATAAGTGTTTCCAGATTGATTATTGAAAATGGGATTTTTATTCCACTTATTTAGGTGGTTTCTTTCAAGAATTTAACTATGAACAGTTTTTCAGACACAGAACAAATCAACAATTATTTTTTCAAATTCTTTATCTTCAAAAAGCACTGTCAAAAATAGCCTAAATGTTTCCAGATTGCTTATTGAAATAGTGTTTCTTGGCCACTTTTTTTGTGGTTTTTTTCTAGAATTGAAGTATAAGGGTTTTTTCTGAAACAAAGCAAACACCACTTGTTTCTTTTTTCAATTTCTTATCACCATTTATTTTTTTAAACCGATCAATATATAATGGAACTTTTCAGAATTTGGTAATGGTTATATATTATACAATGCATATATTTATTCATAGTTTTTTTAATTAATTATAGTTAAAAGGTATATGTTTTCTTCTTCAAATTATGTTAGGTACATTATACTCCACTACATTTTCCCGACCTGTTACATTTTGAATTTTTAAACATCTTAAGGTTTGAATGTTTCTCTTTTTTCCCTATTTTAGGACTTTGTTTTTTCAATTATCAATTAGGTTTCTATAGTTAAATGGTATATATTTTTTGCTTCAAATTATGTCAGGTACATTATACACCACTTCATTCTACCTTACTGATACATTTAGAATTGTTAAACATCTTATGGTTTGAGTGTTTCTCTTTGTTCACTATTTCAGGATTTTGATTTTTCAATTCCCAATTAGATTTTTATTAATTATGACCTATATTGTAGTTACATGTGCTATGACTTTTTGGTTGTCAAGATATTTCACCTCCACATTATTTCTCACCTACGTGCCTGGATTCCCTTCATTTCCTCTCTCCCTCCCCGCTATACCCTCTCACAGATTCCTCCACCAACCACCGACTCTTCCACCTGAGCCTATCTTATCCCCACCTATACCTCCTCCCCATACCTCTCGCCTCCTTCCCCCTGTCCCATCCTCCTTCCCACCCCCTTCTCCACCTCACCGTCATTACCTCCTCCTTCGTCTCGATGCCTCACTATGATGCATCCCCATATTCATCCCATGAATTCATTCCCAAAAACCTCTTCATCATAAAAACCTTGTTTAAATTTATTATTGTTTCATACAAGTCTGTCAAGGTATTCATAAGTTCTTGAGTGGTTTTCTTCTCTCGAATTTTGAAAGGATCATTCCTCACCAATGTCACTCTCACCATTCTCGGTACCCTGTTATCTAGCCATTCCCATTAAGATTTCTCTATATTCTCCAGCTTAATTCATATTAGTGAAATACCTATTTCATTTTGGATGTAATAATCATCCATCTGTATCCTCCAGAAGTTGTAGTTTCTTTAGTCAAAATTATTATCCCAAATAATTAAATGAATCACTTATGGACGTATACAACACTAAGAGGTGAGGTGTGTTATTGTTAATGAATTTTTTTTAAAAATTAATCTTTTATACCCCATTTCTTATTTATTCTATTTTTATTAGATAAAATGGATCTCTCGTTCTCCCTCATCACCTTTGGCTACACATAAAACACATCTAAATACACATGCACACAAAGAGGAAAATGACCCAATATTAATACACCTATAAGCTACAACGATCATGGAGTACCCATGAACTTTCATTACACTATAGTCTCATGAAAATTCATTAGTATGAATGAAATGGATCTCTTATTCTCCCTTATCAACTTTGGTCTACTGATTGACTCTTCTTTATCATCTATTACTCAAAAAACTTCATGAAAGTAACACCCACCTCTTCTTTGGTATGAATAACAATACACACACTTCTTCATAACAGAAAACATGAGTGCTTCACCTTCTTATTATTCATACTTTTTTGAAAATTAGACTATATAGAATCCTACATCTTTTTATTTAACTTCATTAAAACATGAAAATAAAATCTTCTTTCTCTCTTCATATCATAAATAATGGTACTGGTTTCCTTCCTCTTTATCTTCAACTAACTGAAACATACAGTGAGTAACTAAGTCATATTCCCTTCCATTCAAAACAAAGATTTTCTTATTTATATATTATAACATCAATCACCACACACTACTCTCCTTTGATCTCTCACGGACTTTCTCTCTCCCCTCGATTAATCACTAATATCAGTCCATTTAATAACTAATAACTATGTTCTTTGTTTCCTTCTATTATTTAAGAAATGGAGGAAAATTCTAGAAATATTAGTTGCAGAATTTATTTTGGGCATTTCGTGTTAAATTTCCACTTTAACTTTGAATTAAGCCGATGCATCTAATTTATTCTTGGGAATTTCTTACCTTCCAATGATTCAATGAAAAGGGGTATCCCAATGATGCTAAACACCTCAATTGTTCTATTTTCTCATTTTTTATTAGCATCGAACCAGATTAATGATAATTACATGGTTTGCATTTACACTACAGGTAGAATTGATGAACACTACACATCGAAAGTTTTTGTTGTTACACAATTGAATCAAATGCGTGTTGATTAGTTTAGAAAATATATCTTTGTTTCATTCATGGTTTAGGTGGTTTGTGATAAGTTTGATTCCAGGCAAGAGAGGAGTGACTGGTGGGAGATATTCCACAAAGGCTCTGTATCCCCAACACTTGCTAGGGTTTCATTGGATGTTATATAAATGTCTTATCTTTTGTGTCAAATCAATTATTTTATGATAATAAAATTTTCTATTTGAGGACTATGATAAAAAAATTTGGATAGAAAACCTGGGCAATCTACCCCTCACACAAATAACTAGTTTTTATAATTTGTTGGAATTTAATCTATTAAAGCTTTATATAATTTTGTTATTGATTCTTTCTACTTCTTGTAATGTGAAATATTCACAACTTTGATCAGAATTTGTTATAATTTGTGTTGTGTTATCATGAAAATATAGCATTCGGCTGGCTCGCTGACTTTTTTCCCCTCATCAGCGATCAAGCATGTCTATGATGTTTTCTTTGTAGATGGTATTTCTACCAAGGTCATTTGAGATGCAGTTCATTTTCTTCAAAATATTGGGACTAACAGCCTGGATAACAATGCAATTTTTTCAAGTGTTGGGCGGTATTGTTCGAGTATTATCTTCAATACAAACAATTTTATAGCAATCCTTACCTTTTACTTAAAGAACTGATTTATATACTCTGGTTATACATGATGTATGTTTGATGAATTTCTTTTTGTTGAATCTCAAATGCATGTTTTTACATTATCTAAAATTTACTAGAAACTGATTTTATTTGAAAAATCATGTTTTTTAGCTTAAATTCATATATAAGTCTCCATTTCAAATAATTGAAATTTGATTAGTGGTTAATCATTTGTGATGTTTATAATCACCCAACTTGTTCCCATTCTTGCAACTTTAATAAGTTGTTTTCTCTAGTTAAGAAACAACTTTATGATTATGGAATATTACTTGTACTTTTCCATCTTGAAAATGATGGGGTTATCGATATGGATAATTTTTTTGGTATTTATTGTAATTTGGTATATTTTAGCACTCCATTCAACACACTTTTAGATTTACATCAATTGAAGTAATAAGCATTACTAACTTCCAGTCTTCAACATCAACCTCTTCAATTTCTACTACAGCTTTTGGAATTTCTTTCCAATACATGATGCTCTAGGAGAATACTTTATCATTTATTGATTTAATTTCTAGATTCAGATTCCAAACTCTTTACCCCTCATGTTTTTTGTTCAATGTTTTAGTCTCAAAACATTCAAATACTTCTCCATAAATCATAGAAAAAATCCATCTTCCATACTCAACATCAATCATGAATTATTTTCAAATATTCATGATGATTGTTACATTTGATGATCAATATATAATAATCTTTAGTAACTTATATAATATCATTCAATAAACCTCAAATTATTTCAAATAGATAAACCTAATGTATCACTTTGATTGTAACATATACATATTATCTTCTTAGATATTACGTCAGAAACTGTTAATCTTATGTATCAATTTGAGAATTCATTCCACGTTCTTAAGATCTTTTATCTTCCTGTAAATTTTTAGGAAATTTTTCAAGATTGTCTCTTTTAGTTTCCATAGATTCTTTTACTTCCTATGATCTTTATGTTAACTTTTGTATAAACAATAACTTTTGTCTACGAATCATCTTTTGAAAATGCATCTGCATTTTTTATTCACATCAACATATATTTAAAATGTGCTCCTTATTTTATCTGTATGCTTATATATTAACTTTATATTAGTATAGAATCCCACCTTTTTATCACATAAACTTTCATTACATTATACAAAACCGAGGATCTTTAAGGTTTTGTGTCTTGGAAACCAGGAACTTAATACATGAAAACATAAAAAAAATCTTCTTAAACACTTGAAAGGATTATTCATTTGTTCATCCTATGTTCATTACTACATCTCATAACCTGGGAATATACATCAAAGGAAAGGGTGAGCAGAAGGCCCAGTAATGGAAACAAGGGAAACATTTTACATGTGAAATTGAGATACATCAATAAAGTCATGATAAATAACTTTAAGTCTTGAGAAAGAGATCATGAGGCATATCATAATGAAAATAACATGATTCATAACTTGAATATGTGGCTAAAATATTTAACTTAGACAATCATGAACATATCACCAAGTTTTATCCCCAAGGTGTCATTTAAAAAAATTACCAAGGTTATTCACTAAGGTATTGTTAAAATTGTAATACCTAGAGATTACATCATTACCCAATGAATTAGATTGATATCAGGGTGAAACCTTAATTTGTATTTATTATCATGTGATACAAATATATCATCATCAAAAATTTCATAAATAACCCATATATCTTAAAAGAAATGGGTTTCATTTCATAATCATAATGTTTTAAAAACTGCTTTTAAGACATGATCTTTATGTCCCTTTACACCCACGGAAAAAGGTGTAGAGACCCGAAGCCTGACGTACATTGATATTACATTACATTTTCGGAATACTTAGTACATAACAAAAACACACACACAAGGACCGTAATAGTTTAGTGTCTTTGGAAACACGGAATATAATCTTCTAATCATGGTGAAAGATCTTCAACATCTCCCATAAAGATTTTCCTTTTTTTTATACCTAAAACCTTTCTTTATATCCTGGGGAAAAGAAAACATAAAAGGGTGAGCTCAAATGCTCAGTAAGGGAAAACAAAAGAAATATCAATCACATCATATACATAAGAACATATCTTTTGGAAATCTTAACCTGTAAAAGAGCTCATAATATCATAACATGGGCTAAATCATAGAAGTGAAATGTAATCCCAATAATCATAACTTACAACATGAAACTTTGTGGCATACACACATATTCATAGAGAATAATTTCTTGTTAGTCAAGATTCATTTCCAAGACTATCTTAGTGGACAAAGTCCCTTTCTGAACCGAGTCACCCTCGTTTCAGTCCTGTTTCACTGAACCGGTATATCGTACCATTCCAGCCATGTCTATCTCATGAGATATAAAATCTTTACCCAATGCATTGGAGGGAGATATAGGTCCCACCCATCTTATAATGAATCCTTTATTATGTGTGCCACATAATCATAAACCATACATCATAGCGTAATCCACGTAATAAAAATGGGATTCTTAAACAACATGACATCATAAAACAATTCATATAAGATAAAGGAATTCATAAAAATATTTCCATCACAACATAATAAAATCCATGTAATAATAGGGATAAAAACAGAACCCTTTTATTATCTTAGATGGAAAATAATTTTGATAAAATACTTGAACTCTATTCTTGAGGAAAATATCCTTTCTACTTCAAAAACACTTTTCCTTTCTTAACATGTCATACAATTTTAAACTAAAAGAAGTTGATTAAAAATAAACTTGAATACTTGTAAAGGAAACTTCTTGTAAATAATGTTCTAGAAATCCATTCATGCCGTATAAGTTAAAAAAAACATTCTTCGTACTTTTGTAGGAAAAGTCAAAAAGTACCTCGTACGAAAAAACGACAAAATATTCCTTTCATATTCTTTACTAAAAACTCACCGAAGGGTAAAATTGGATTTAAACTATTGTAAGTAGATGGAAACAATATTACTTATTGAGGGAACATGGATGTGGATGATAAAATACAACCCAGTAAATACCAAAGTATAAACAATCTCGGATAAAAATGAGATTGTGATATTTCCCTTACCTTAGGTCCGACTTGCTTTGTAAGTGTCCGAACCTCCTGTATAATGATTTAAATCATGTTATTGACTTATTCCAGAATCATATTCATTGTTATTATATCATATATGGTCCACTTATGAGTTTATATTACCCGTTCTTTTGTAAATTCATGTTAAAGTAGCGTTTTGGGTAAAATCGTCTCATTTGTCATTCGTGTTTTTAACTTGTAATTATTCATATGATTACTTAGATCATGATTACATAATTCCAGAATATAAAACATTATTTATATATATATATATATTCAGAATATACATATATAATAAATCAGTAAATGGAAAGAAATACACCGTTCATGGAGACGGTAGTCCGTACGTACGCATGAACGCTGTTTTCGTTTCCTTATTGAATTGAATGGAATTAAGTAGATGACATACATATAAATATAAATAATTCCAGTATCATTATTATGTCATATATTTCATTAGTAATTATTATATATACTTTATAATCATTCATGAATGGTTAATCATTGAGAATGAATCTCATCACGTCGTGGAGACGGTAGTCCGTACGTACGCACGAGCGATGATATCGTTCCCATGGTCGTGGAATTGTGTTGAAGTGTATGTATACTATTTCAGTATCAATATAACTTTATAATAATCATATATAGTTACTCATTACACCATTATACCCATCCAATTAAGGTGGTGGCGGAAAATAGATTACACCACGGCGTGGAGACGGTATTCCGTACGTACGCACGCGCGATGATTTCCTTTTTCCGTAGGATGGATAGAAGGTTAATTAGAGTTGTTTCATATTTATAATAACATATCAGTATGTAAGTAATACTGATGTTATTACTTTATCATGAAACAACTAAATAAGAAGAAGTTGAAGAAGAAAGAAATTGAAAAGATCGGTAATGGATATTACCTCTTCTTCGAAACGCCTCTTGGAATCCTCCACTTAGGGAACTAAGATTGGTATTTGAAGAAGGCCAGGACCTCTAGGATTATTCTAGGAAAGTGGAGAAGGGATTTGTTCAGGGGTTGGCCGAGCTTGAGTGCTCAAATTTGTGTGAGGAGAAGGGGGAGGAGGTGCCCTTTTATAAGGGGGGAGAGGGGCACCTTAGGAATATCTCAAAATATTATTTTATATTAAAGTCAAAATCAGTTTATAATGGTTTCAAAGGGTCTTATTTCTAAGATAAAGTGGGGATGGGTCGAAATCCTATCAACCAATAGGATTTAGAAAAGTTTAGGGTATTATGTTAACCTTATCAATTAGATTTAACTCTAAGTTAAATAATTTAACTTTTACCGTGTCTTTTTGTTTTCTTTCACTATATGGTTAATACACTTACTATAACATGCAAACGAACCCCAAATTGTTTATTATTAATATATATATCCTTATCTAAGTCATTTGTCCGAGCCTTAGATTTTTAAGAATAAAATAACAATTAATAATATAATATTTGATTTAAAAACTATTTTGTGTCAATTTTGACACTATTTGATATATGATTTTTGTGAAAGTCATAAAAGAATTATATGTTAGAACAAAGTTGATTAAATCAACACTAATATATCATAGTAACCTAGAAAATTAGTGTAATTCATAAAAAGTCTCAAATAACATTTATTTGAGCATTTATAACATCAATTATGTTAACATTTCCTTAAAAGGGTAATTACTGCATCATCGTTGTGTCAAAAATAAATTAATTTATTTAATGTCTAAAAATTATAAATAAAATATCATTATGTATGAAATCTTTTTAGCTTTCTAATGAATATTTATAGTCGAATTTATCTAATGTATAACTCCATATTAAAAATGTTTTAGTAAATACACTTTGATTTTAACTTTTTAACCCTTCTTTAAATAAATTAATAATAAATGTCCAAATCTAATCCAAGTGGGCCTAAATGGTCATATTTTATTCCTATGTTTTTGGTCGAATTACACTTGTCCAATAGAATTAGGACATGTGTTAGGGTAATAATAATATCATTTCTACCCATAATTACCCTATTTACTTTTAACCGTGGTAAAAAAAAGTAAAAAGTTACTATTCACCAAAAAATTATTTTCATCTCATTGAACCACGTTTTAGTCCTTGATATTAACCGTGTCTCTCGGATTTTCGAAATTCCACTCACAGAAGCGGTAAAATTAAGTTTTATGAAAAATTCAGTTTTTTAACTACCACTTAGTGGTTTCACTATTCATCAAAAATTGAAATTTTTCAGAAAAATACCAAAAATTAGGCCTAAACTATATTTGATATTATGAACTCAAAAATGATTTCTATTTTACCAAATTCAAAACATATCAGTTGCATTTATTAATTTAAAAATTAATTCCCGTCGTCAAAACAAATAGCGTGTTCTTAAGAGATAATAACTATCAAAAGATTGACACTTGTTTATGTCTGGTTTAAATGTGAAATTACATCCAATGACCATCATTGTATGAAATTGTAAAAATATATTCTAAATATACTTTAAAACCACTCAAATTAATAATTTATCACTATTAATTATTTCGATTGAAAAAGTTGTTTTTAATTAAAATTTACTAATTTCCACTATTCATCAAAATATGAAAGTTATCCGAAAATCACCAAAGTTTCACCCTAAGCTAATTTCGATATTACGAATCCAAAAATGAATTCCATTTTGAAAAATAAAATTACAAAATTTCAAAAAGTGGTTATTACTATTCATAACGGCTAGTTTTAATAATATTTTAATAGCATATTGTTGTTTAGTGAAACTCGTTATTGCGTACTACACACGCTATCGAGGAAGGTCGCGATTGCGTGTAATGCAAGGAAAATCAAGGATGCGTGTTGTGCAAGCTCCTTTTGGTGTACAACACAAGACATTAGTGAAATTAAAAAGAATATTTTTCATAAAATCTCAGGGTGTTACATTCTACCCCCCTTAAAATGAATTTCGCCCTCGAAATTCGTCGGGGTTATAAATGGTTTACTACTTGAAAGTTTCTTTAATAGAAACCCACATCGTAAAAAGGAATACCAAAACCAATCTTTAAAAACAAAAGTATGAAACGTAACGGTTACCCCGATAAACTAATCACTGGGTTTCCACATAGGTGAAAATATGGATATGGAAGAAAAATCTAACCATCATGTTCTGATGGAGAGTGGTAGAGAACATGGCTATGGAAAAGACAGTAATCACAAATCCATAAGTTTATGACGATCTAAGGTACCATCTGATTCATCAGGTATAAGATCACTAGGACAACATTTTTGGTTTTCAAGATCATTTCCCTAAAGTTGAAAATTTGAATTAGAATAAATACTTACTTTATTTTGGTACAATCTCACTGTTGTTCGTGCCTTGAACAATTTCCACTTCATCTATTAAATAAATGAAGTTGAATTTGTTATTCGTGAAGTGTTAGCAGATCATGTGATAGAATGATGGGTCATTCCATCTGTCTCAAACAAAAGGTTAGCAAAAATTATATACATAAGATGATCTATAGTGAGATTAATCATATATGGTTCCTAAAATGGACTTATACATCATATATCATACATCTTAATATAATAAAACTAGTTTCTACTAAATAGGGACTTCCTGTAGGCCAGTGGTAGGCGATAAAGGCCAGTCGCACTTCGGTTGTGGGTTCGATTCCCACAGCCTTGTCCGACGCGATGGGCTGTCGCCCGTCCTGCAGGTTGTCCTGTTTCTAAAACTATATTACTATAACATCCCATCAATAATATCGAAAAAACTTCTATCCTTAAACAATACTAACTTATGTCCAACATAATACATTCCAATATTTAGGCTTATCCATAATACTGCAGTCCACTCTCAAAACATAGTGAAAACGATTACCAAAGATTTAACACCATCGTCGATCCCCATATATCACAAGATATGTTTTGTTGGTCACATTCCAAACATTCAAAGTCCATAATCATGTATTCTCTTGAATACCTTAGGGAAAACATGATTGCAGTTAAAATTTAACACTTTCCACATACCAAAATCCTCAAAATTCTATATACTCAAACCATGATATCACTTAGTCCTTATATCAATCATGAGCTAATGAATACTGTTAAACATTTCGTTTTATTGTTTTCCCTTCATTATGCGCATTTCATCTTATTTCCAAAAATATCTCAATCACATTGAATAACACATTAGACCAATACATAAATATTCCAATACTCCATGATACAATATTATTTTGGAATCCCATTACATAAACACTTAATCATTCTACCACATCATTGTCATATTCAACATCGCCAATAGTGATTGAATGTGACTTCCCTTTGTCCTTTGCCTTCAGTGGTTGCTCATGTTGATCATCACTAACCCTTGGATTAGGGCATTTATTAGCATAATTCCCCATTTCCTTGCACTTGAAGCATTGAAGTGTTGGTGGTGCGTTCTCTGCAGTGTTTACTTTGTTCGCATCATTAGAAACCCTTTTTCAATTACTTCGACACTCAGCTGCTCGATGACCTTCTTTTCCACACTTAAAACATTTTCTAGTCCCTTTAAGACAATCTCCACCATGCTTCTTTCCACACTTTGTGCATAAGGAAACATTCATCTTTTTTTCACCATTATTCTGAGATTTCTCCTTGAACTCCATCTTTCGTTTCTTGTCAAAACCATGAGATGGATATGTAACACCAACTTCCATTTCTACCTTGATATCACAACACACAATTTCTTCATAGCTACTGAAGTCTCTTATACCTAATGCCCTTCGAAGACTTGGTTTTAAGCCACTGAAAAATCGATCAACTTTACTTTCAGGTTGGATGATAATGCCAGATGCATACCTTTCAAGTCTTGTAAAATTCGCTTCGTATATACCAACAGATTCATCATCCTTTTTCTTTAGCTCAAGAAACTCCTTTTCCATCTTTGTTCGAAGAATACGAGGGAAGTACTTACTGAAAAACAAGTTCTTGAACTCGTCCCATTCCATGGGCTCAATTTCATCTCTTGGCCTCGTATTCTTGATAAGATTCCACCATTGATCAGCATCACCTTCCAAACGATACACTGCTAAGATGACTTTATCATGTTCAGAACATTGAAGAACTGAAAATATCTTTTCAGTAGTACTGATCCATTTTTCAGCAACAAGTGGATCGGAAGTCCCACTGAAAGAAGGTGGATGCTGCCTCATGAAGGACTCAATAGAATATTGTTCCCTTCTCTGCTCATTTGGAAGTCCAGAATGATTCATAGCTTGTGTAAGTATAGCAATAAGATTTTGCACTCCATATCCCATAACATTTGTTTGTTCAGGAGGGAAATCATTGCATTGTCCATTTCATTGATCAACACCGTTCCTTCGTGTTCCATCCATCGTCTAAAACCCAAAAAGAATAGTGTGAGAGGCAAAAATCATGCTAGGGAAAACAACATAATAAAGGGGGAGTACCCTCAATATCTAACATCTTAGGTTAAATTCTAAGATTGTTAGCGCAATTCTAGGACTATAACCTATACGTATACTTAACCTTAGGGACATCCATAGACATACCTTAGAAATATCTCTAGGGATATCACTAACGTTTTCGCATCCTAGTTTCCAAAGGTTGACTAAACCTTTCCTTTGATACCAAATGTAGAGACCCGAAGCCTGACGTACATTGACATTACATTACATTTGCAGAATACTTAGTACATAACAAAAACACACACACAAGGACCGTAATAGTTTAGTGTCTTTGGAAACATGGAATATAATCTTCTAATCGTGGTGAAAGATCTTCAACATCTCCCATAAAGATTTTCATTTTTTTATACCTAAAACCTTTCTTTATATCCTGGGGAAAAGAAAACATAAAAGGGTGAGCTCAAATGCTCAGTAAGGGTAAAAAAAAGAAATATCAATCACATCATATACATAAGAACATAGCTTTTGGAAATCTTAACCTGCAAAAGAGCTCATAATATCATAACATGGGATAAATCATAGAAGTGAAATGTAATCCCAATAATCATAACTTACAACATGAAACTTTGTGGCATACACACATATTCATAGAGAATCATTTCTTGTTAGTCAAGACTCATTGCCAAGACTATCTTAGTGGACAAAGTCCCTTTCTGAACCGAGTCACCCTCGTTTCAGTCCTGTTTCACTGAACCGGTATATCTTACCGTTCCAGCCATGTCTATCTCATGAGATATAAAATCTTTACCCAATGCATTGGAGGGAGATATAGGTCCCACCCATCTTATAATGAATCCTTTCTTATGTGTGCCACATAATCATAAACCATACATCATAGCGTAATCCACGTAATAAAAATGGGATTCTTAAACAACATGAAATCATAAAACAATTCATATAAGATAAAGGAATTCATAAAAATATTTCCATCACAACATAATCAAATCCATGTGATAATAGGGATAAAAATAGAACCCTATTATTATCTTAGATGGAAAATAATTTTGATAAAATACTTGAACTCTATTCTTGAGGAAAACATCCTTTCTACTTCAAAAACACTTTTCCTTTCTTAACATGTCATACAATTTTAAACTAAAAGAAGTTGATTAAAAATAAACTTGAATACTTGTAAAGGAAGCTTCTTGGAAATAATGTTCTAGAAATCCATTCATGCCGTATAAGTGAAAAAAAACATTCTTCGTACTTTTGTCGGAAAAGTCAAAAAGTACCTCGTACGAAAAAAACGACAAAAGATTCCTTTCATATTATTTACTAAAAACTCACCGAAGGGTAAAATTGGATTTAAACTATTGTAAGTGTATGGAAACAATATTACATATTGAGGGAACATGGATGTGGATGATAAAATACACCCCAGTAAATACCAAAGTATAAACAATCTCGGATAAAAATGAGATTGTGATATTTCCCTTACCTTAGGTCCGACTTGCTTTGTAAGTGTCCGAACCTACTGTATAATGATTTAAATCATGTTATTTACTTATTCCAGAATCATATTCATTGTTATTATATCATATATGGTCCACTTATGACTTTATATTACCCGTTCTTTTGTAAATTCATGTTAAAGTAGCGTTTTGGGTAAAATCGTCTCATTTGTCATTCGTGTTTTTAACTTGTAATTATTCATATGATTACTTATATCATGATTACATAATTCCAGAATATAAAACATGATTTATATATATATATATTCAGAATATACATATATAATAAATCAGTAAATGGAAAGAAATACACCGTTCATGGAGACGGTAGTCCGTACGTACGCATGAACTCTGTTTTCGTTTCCTTATTGAATTGAATGGAATTAAGTAGATGACATACATATAAATATAAATAATTCCAGTATCATTATTATGTCATATATTTCATTATTACTTATTATATATAATTTATAATCATTCATGAATGGTTAATCATTGAGAATGAATCTCATCACGTCGTGGAGACGGTAGTCCGTACGTACGCACGAGCGATGATATCGTTCCCATGGTCGTGGAATTGTGTTGAAGTGTATTTATACTATTTAAGTATCAATATCACTTTATAATAATCATATATAGTTACTAATTACCCCATTATACCCATCCAATTAAGGTGGTGGCAGAAAATAGATTACACCACGGCGTGGAGACGGTATTCCGTACGTACGCACGCGCGATGATTTCCTTTTTCCGTAGGATGGATAGAAGGTTAATTATAGTTGTTTCATATTTATAATAACATATCAGTATGTAAGTAATACTGATGTTATTACTTTATCATGAAACAACTAAAGAAGAAGAAGTTGAAGAAGAAAGAAATTGAAAAGATCAGTAATGGATATTACCTCTTCTTCGAAACGCCTCTTGGAATCCTCCACTTAGGGAACTAAGATTGGTCTTTGAAGAAGGCCAGGACCTCTAGGATTATTATAGGGAAGTGGAGAAGGGATTTTTTCAGGGGTTGGCCGATCTTGAGTGCTCAAATTGGTGTGAGGAGAAGGGGGAGGAGGTTCCCTTTTATAAGGGGGGAGAGGGGTACCTATCTCAAAATATTATTTTATATTAAAGTCAAAATCAGTTTATAATGGTTCCAAAGGGTCTTATTTCGAAGCTAAAGTGGGGATGGGTCGAAATCCTATCAACCAATAGGATTTAGACAAGTTTAGGGTATTATGTTAACCTTATCAATTAGATTTAACTCTAAGTTAAATAATTTAACTTTTACCGTGTCTTTTTGTTTTCTTTCACTATATGGTTAATACACTTACTATAACATGCCAAACGAACCCCAAATTGTTTATTATTAATATATATATCCTTATCTAGGTAATTTGGCCGAGCCTTAGATTTTTAGGAATAAAATAACAATTAATAATATAATATTTGATTTAAAAACTATTTTGTGTCAATTTTGACACTATTTGATATATGATTTTTGTGAAAGTCATAAAAGAATTATATGTTAGAAAAAAGTTGATTAAATCAGCACTAATATATCATAGTAACCTAGAAAATTACAGGGTTTTTGAAAACATTGAAAAGGGAGGTGACATGGGTTACCCACTCATATATGATCCAAAAAACAGTCTAGGGATAGAATATAAAGGATATAAGAACATGGTAATGAAATTTTAAAGACATACCATTTGAAATGAAAAAATTGATAGGAAGACAAAAATAAGATTTCTCTTATAAAAATTCGGCAGTCTACCGACGTCACTTAAAAGTTCTAAAAAATGAATTGATGATATCAAATAGGTTCTCTCATCATATTAATATAAAAGGACAGTATGATGGATATAGATATCACACCCCAACATAAGAACAAATTACTTTAAAGACTTGACATAAAAATAGAACATTGAAAATGAGAAGGGTAAAAGAATCCCTTATAAAAATTTGGCAGCCAAACAGTGCCACTTAACAATTCTTAAAATGAATTGAAGAGAGGAAGAGGGGGTCTCTCATCATATTAAAATAAAAATTACAGTAAGGTGAATATAAAAGAACATTCTCCAACAAAAGAACATGAATTATAAAATAAATGACATAAAAGAGAGTACTTGAAAAGAAACAAAGAGGTGGGATCCCTTACCTTGAAGAGTAAATTCAAGAGCTTGAAGGTCGCCACCTTGGGAGGCTTGAGGGAACATTGTGAGGACTCCTTGGGAGGTAACTAGACCATAAATTTATTTAAGATGATTTTTAAATGAAAATAATGAGGGAAAGGCTTGGTATTTTTAGGAGAAGTGAAGGGATAAGTCATTAATGGCCAAGGGACACCTCATCGGTGGTATTGGAAAAACCATGGGCTTGCCCATGGTATTTTCCCATGGTATTGGACACTTGGGACACCTCATACATTATATTACTATTCATAAGTCGTTAAGAATTATTTCATAATGATTACATCCTTAATGATGTCATTAAATACCTGAAACTTAAAACTGTATTTTCACTATTCACCGAAAAAACTAATACTTGACTAATAATTTCTGAAATAGTTATTTACCTATTTTATTGAATCAAATTACATAATCAAGGTGCCTAAATTATATTAATATTTTCTTTAAGTAAGATTACTAATCTATTTGGTCACATTACTAATCCTAAGCGTAAAATCACTATTCATAATTTACTATTCATCAAAAATTAAGTTGATCTTATTAGACTCTAAATTTCATTATGAACACAACTGTAGAAGACCATTTTTTTAAAATCATTACACATTTTTAATTATTTAAGGTTTACATAAATATTTTAAAATGAACTTTTTTTCAAAATTCATCAATAATATACATCCTATATTTATCCGGACACTTGATATTCACAAACTTCACCATAAGAAGAAATTACAATTTTTATTTAAATCAAAGGATTACACAAGGCAGTTATAGTCTCATTACATAGACCCTTATAACACCAGCATAGGAATTAAGAGTAAGGTGTGGTAGGGTGATAGAATCTTGGGGTGGCTCGACCAACATTGCCTGAGTAATGATTTCTATAAGCTTGAACTTCTCGTGAAGGTGATTCCATTCTAGGTTCAAATGATGAAGTTCAGCTTGGGTTTGGTCAAGAGCAAAGCCCAACGGTGATAGCTCCTTCCCGAGTTCCATCAGATGGGCTTCAATCGGCCCGAGACTACTGGATGGGGCTATCAAATCTTCTTTCTATATTAATTAATCAAGATCACTTGTATTTATAGAAAATAATTGTAACATTTAATTTCCAATGTTCATATTGACCAATGGTCATATAACAGTCGAAACCCAACGACCTCATTTTAACTATAATCATTTTACTAAATGAAAAATAAAATAACCCAAAAAATAGGGAACAATATTTACTCAAAATTTCGGGTTGGTAAAATCTTCCCCCCTTAAGAAATTGCATCCCCACAATTTTAAAATTGGGCTAGGAAATTTTTTTGAAAGTCCCACATCAGAAAAAGAGTCAGTAAAAATATTACTTTAAAAGAAATAAATAGAAGTAAAAAGGTCACCTGAGTTAACCCATACTAGGATTTCATGTAGGAAAACATGGATATGGAAGAGAAAAAAAAGGTTCATGTTCTGATGGAGAGTGATAGAAAACAAGATTAGGAGAAAATTGACCACAAGAATATCACAAACTTAAGATGTGTTAAACAGTCTTTGATTACCCAGTAGGAAACTTACACCAACAACGTTTTTGTTTTACATTCCTTTTCATAATTTTGAGTAAATCATTTACTACATAGAATAAAAACATAAGGAAATATACTTACCTTCATGTAGAGTTTCATCCCTTAATAAGTTTCCACCAAGACGAATCTTTTCTCCAAACAATGAGAATTCAAAAGGACTTGGTCTCATCAAAAGAAAAAGAATCATCTTCTAGAGAATCACATAATCCACAAAACAATAACTATATTTTTACCTTGTCTTTAGTCATCAATTAAATTTAAAATGGTTAGTATGAGATCATATAATCCCCAAAACGGATAATCCTTCATAAAAAAATAAGACTATTAATCTCCAAAATTCAACAAAAGTTCCCAAAGTTCCAGAAAGACCATTCAATACACAATCGTCCTTAGAATTCTTCAGAATAATCCAAACCAAGATTGGGACCCAAATATAAGAAGGTTTTTATAACTTAGTCTTCCAAGATAAACTTTATCGTTTATATCCAAACAACATCAACCACTCTTAATGTCTTATAAAAAAAGTAACTAACCTAATCACTTTTTCCCCTAGATAGGTTAATCATTTCCATAAGTAACCAAAATTACCATCAGTTCACCTTAAATTCATCGATTATTCAAAATATAAGTCAAAATTTACTTCTCAAACAAAATACCGTAGTAATATATTTAACTTGATCATATAGGGTTCCAAATTAGTGAACATCTTCCAAAATAATATTCATCTTTTAATCCCTTACTCATTTTTTTTTTCAAGAAGAACAACTTCAAAACATCAACATGTGATACATAACAATAGATGTTTTCCTTAATGATATAAAACCATATTAGGTAGTGACTCAATTTTCTTAGAAAACATTAAAGATATTCTCATATAGCACAAACTAAAATACAACTTGACATAGAAAATTATTGCGAAAAAGCTACATGTACTTCAGTCATAATGATCCATCTTAGCACATGACATGCATTGTTCCCCTGTCCTTAAAGATTGTTGATGCTCATCATGATTCTCATCCCTTCCAAGAGAGCATTGCCTTGGATAATGTACAAATTTTCCACATTTACGACATTGAATAGTATAAGGTACATTGATTGAACCTTATCTCTATTAATCACATTATTCATTTTTAAAGCAATTGGCTACTTTATGCCTTATCATCCCACACTTAAAACAGCTCCCGGTTCCTTTGTGAAATTTTCCTTGGTGCCTCTTTCCACACTTTTTGCACAATGGAAATTGGGTCTTCTTTCCCTTATCACCTTTATTAGATGAACATCCTTGAGACTTCATCTTCCTCTTCCTGGATGAATTTGGGCATTAAATTAGGTACTAATTATTAATTTGGATTTTTGATAGCTGGTTTGGCATAATCACAATATGTTCAACTTGATCTCTCATCATCGCTGTCATATTAATAGGTAAATCCTTAAATTTTATATCACATTGGTTATTGGGACATGTTCTTATATTTTCTGCCATTAACTAAGAAAAGAAAGTATAATTAGGGGACTTAAATAATTAGCCAAAAATAATGAAAAGGAAACTTTAAGAATAGAAGGATAAACTTGTAGAAGAAAAGTATATCCTAACTTGTGATCCCCTAGGTTCCAATCTAGGTTATCCGTGATCATATATTCTTATGTGAATCTTTATTTTATTTTTTCTTTATTCCTTTAATAATGGTTTATACTAAGATTATGAATTTACCAAAGTATATCCCCCGAGAGTGTCAAACCAAGAGTGCAGAACGGCCCATTGTCGTGCATCAGGTTACCCTGGGTAAAGCCCGAAACACCTTGTCAGAGTTTTAACTCCTAGGTACATCTGTACCAGAGCCACCTC
The DNA here is from genome assembly GCA_963277665.1 of Viscum album. Lineage (NCBI taxonomy): Eukaryota > Viridiplantae > Streptophyta > Magnoliopsida > Santalales > Viscaceae > Viscum > Viscum album. The sequence continues at coordinate 353,863,867 of OY728123.1, forward strand.
TACTTGTTCGTATCCATACAGAGATTTATTTGTTTGGAAACCACTTACTCAATACTTCACCAAAATACGAGGATGTTTTCCTATATTTAATATTTTTATTAAGAAACCTTATAATGTTTTAAAATCTTAATTTCCACAAATAAATAAACCATCAATTGATACCAACTATATAATCCCACCTTTTTATCACATAAAATTTCATTACATTATACAAAATCGAGGATCTTTAAGGTTTAGTGTCTAGGAAACCAGATACTTAATACATGACAACATAAAAGAAAATCTTCTTAAACACTTAAAAGGATTATTCATTTGTTCATCCTAAGTTCATTAATACATCTCATAACCTGGGAACATACATAAAAGGAAAGGGTGAGCAGAAGGCCCAGTAAGGGAAACAAGGGAAACATTTTACATGTGAATTTGTGATACATCAATAAAGTCATGATAAATAACTTTAGGGCTTGAGAAAGAGATCATGAGGCATATCATAATCAAAAGAACATGATTCAAAACTTGAAGATGTGGCTACAAAATTTAACTTAGACAATCATTAACATATCACCAAGTTCCATCCCCAAGGTTTCATTTAAAAAAATTACCAAGGTTATTCACCAAGGTATCGTTAAAATTGTAATCCCTAGAGATTACATCATTACCCAATGCATTGGAGCGCTATTAGGGAACACCCTTAATTTGCATTTATTATCATGTGAGCCACATATATCATCATAAAAAATTTCATAAATAACCCGTATATCATAAAAGAAATGGGTTTCATTTCATAATCATAACATTTTAAATATCTTTTTAATACATGATCTTTATGTCCCTTTAAACCCACAGGAAAAGGAAAGTGGGTTTCATGTATGTAAATCCCAGAATTAAAATAGAACATTTTGATATATATGTGAATACCCATGTAGAAGAAAGATCTTTGAGTGTTCACTTAATAAAATAAAAGAATTTGAGAAAAAGAGAGAGACATTTTGAGACGAAAATTCCGCAACATAACGGCTATGTTACAGGTTTTTATAAAACATTGAAAAGAGAGGGGACATGGGTTAACCACTCATAAATGATCCAAAAAACAATATAGGGACAAAATATAAAGGATATAAGAACATGTTAATGAAATTTAAAAAACATACCATATAGAATGAAAAACTTGAAAGGAAGTCAAAAATAAGATTTCTCTTATACAAATTCAGCAGCCAAACTACATCACATAAAAAGATCAAAAAAATTAATTGATGAGATCAAATAGGGTCTCTCATCATATGAAAATAAAAGGACAGTATGATGGATATAGAGACCATACCCCAATATAAGAAGAAGGAACTTGAAATTCTTGACATGAAAATAGAACATTGAAAATGAGAAGGGTCAAAGAATCCCTTATAAAAATTCGGCAGCCTAACGGTGCCACTTTAACACCTCAAACTTCCATGGTACGTTTCACTTTGAATAATACAGTAGCGTGTGTGGTACGCAACTTCGAGTTCTAACAGACACCACAACCAATCAAACTAGACATTATGAATAGTAATACCCAATTTTTGAAATTTTATAAATTTTATCTTTCAAAATGGACTTCATTTTTGGATTTAGAATATCGAAATTAGCCTAGGGTGAAATTTTGGTATTTTTCTGAAAACTTTCAATTTTTGATGAATAGTGAAAAAACACTGAGTTATAGTTTAAAACCGAATTTTTATTTAAATAATTATTTATTTTATTTAAATTTAATTAAGGTCAAAATAGATACATAATACCTATTTAAGTTCAATATAATTTATTGGAGTTAGTTTAGAATAATTTTAGATATATAAAAATTTTATTGAACTTTTCACCGTCTTTTACCCACCACCTAGGAGAATTTCGAAATTCACATTCAACTTAATTTTACAGCTTCTGTGATTGGAATTTCGAAAATACGAGAGACATGGTTAATATCAAGGAGTAAAATGTGGTTCAATGAGATGAAAATAATTTTTGGTGAATAGTAACTTTTTACTTTTATTTACCACGGTTAAAAGTAAATAGGGTAATTTAGGGTAAAAATGATATTACCCTAACACATGTAATAATTATATTGGACAAGTGTATCTCGACAAAAAACTACCTTAGTAATAAAATATTATCATTTAGGTCCACTTGGATTAGAATAGGACATTTATTATTATTTAATTCAAAGAAGAGTTAAAAGAGTTAAAATCAAAGTTTAATTACTAACAAATTTCTAATATAGGGTTATACATAAGATAAATTAGATTATAAATATTCATTGGAAAGATAAAAAGACTTCATACATAATTTAATTTTATTTATAATTTTTATGCATTAAATAATTTATTTTTTTTATGACACAATGGTGATGCAGTAATTACCTAATTAATGAAATATTAAAATAATTGATATTATAATTATAACAATAAATGTAATTTGAGACTCTTTATGAATTAAACTAATTTTATAGGTTAATATGAAATATTAGGATCGGTTATATAATTTTTTTTGAAGTAATAATGCTGTTATGAAATTATCAAAAATAGAATACCCAATAGTGTCAAAATTGACATAAAAGAGTTTTTAAAACAAATATTATATTATTAATTAGTATTCTATTCCTAAAAATCTAAGGTTCAGAAAAAAGGGATTATATCATGATAGGTGTATCATTAGTGGACCACTTGGGGGTATCTTGGATGTATATAGTCAGTTTATTAACTATATAATATAAAAAATACAAAGTGACATGGTAAATGTCAAACTATTAACTAAGAGTTAAAACTAAAATATAAGCTTAATATAATGACCCAAACTTGTCTAAAATTTATTTTTTGAAAGGATTTATAACCATACCCACCTTAGACATTTAATAATCTACTTTGGAGCTACTAGAAACCGAATATTAATTTATTATAAAATAATACTTTATGTTTTTCCTAAAGAGCCCCTCACTCCTCTTATAAAAGGACACTACTTCTAACCAATTCATCACACCTTCAAATCCTTTTGGTTCGGACAAGCCCAGCCCAAATATTCTCTATAATTCCCTTACTTCAAACTAGAGGCATTAATTTGATCATAAAGACAACCTATGGATCCCTTTTGATCAAATCAAAAGGAAGAACCCGAAGAAGAGGTAATGATTTCACCACCGTCTTTCAAGTTCCTTTCTTCTTCCACTTCTTCTTTCTTTGTTATTTCCATTATAAAATAATAACTCCAGTATCTTATATATACTGTGATGTTATTATAAATATGGTATAACCATATTCAGAATTATATCCATCCTTTGAATGACATGTCACCATATGTGGGTACGTACGACCTACCATCTCCACGTCGTGGTGTAATTGTTATTCAATACATTATTAATTGGATGGGTATAATAATGATGTTTAATTCATATAAATAATAAATATAACATGATAATGATTTTGTATATATGATATACTATCCAATTATATATTATTTCAATATCAAAAGAATGATATAGTCGCTCGTGCGTACGTACGGACTACCATATCCACGAACACGATGAGATTCATTCTCCATCGTATCCATTCAAGACTAATTATAATTTAATGATTAAAAACAATGTTTAAGGACTTTATATCATTCTAGATATGAATAATATACAACTATACATAACAAACACGGCTTATGTAACAAAACATATAAAAGAAAACGAGTAAGTTAACACCCGAAACAACGATAATACTAAGATATTATTAACAAAGTAATGTTAAAAGATCATATATGATATCATATTAATTTAAATGATTCTTGTATAATTTAATAACAATTATTTCACCATTATATAGGAGGTTAACATACCCTCAACAAAGGAATAGTATAAGGTAAGGGGTTTTCATCTCACTCCTTATTCCCGTGAGATTCATGCTATATTGCCACTATTAACTTTTGTGTGGTGTATTTACTTCCCATAATTGTATTATCTTTGTAATAAACTTTAATTTATGTGTATTTACATATTAATTGTATGATACCTCTTTCACGGGGTGTCTGTTTTGTAAGTTACCAAATTGGTAAGGGTTAATTTCACAATCTCTTTATTATCCGAGGTTGATTATTTGTAATTATCTAATGGGACATCTTTATCATACACATCCATGTTTCATAAAAATGTCTTTAAAATCATTTTTAATATTTAATAGAAAATTTGTTAAAGTAATTTATATCCTTATTTGAACTTATACATTTTTTAACGGAATCTTTCTGTCGTTTTCCAAACAAGTTACTTTTTGACCTTTTCGACAAAACTAAGGTAAGAGTGTTTTTTTAACTTATACGGTAGGTGCAATTATTCTCCACCATTATTACACCCTTGAAGCTTCTCTTACACTCTTATAAATATATTTTCAAAATAAAGGTTTTTTTTATAATTATGTGATTTTTAAATGATTTAAAAAAAAAGAGAGATATATTTCTCTCAAATATATGAAAATCCAGTGCAAATGTATACGTATTTAATGCAAGCTTAAAAATGTTTTCTGAAAACCTGACTCTCGAGTGTGGTAGACAGTAAGGGATTAGGCATGGACCCATCATGGCCTGTAATTAGTCGAGTAGTCTCAGAATTAGTTATTTTGTTTTCAGAAGCTTACATAAAAGTTTTAGAAAAACACTGGAGTATATTTGAGCAATTTTAAACGTAAGTATCTTCTAAAAAAAATTGCATCGGTAGGTCTCATGAGACAAACTAGTTTCTTGGCAGGAGGCCTTGACAAAATCTTATTTGTAGTCTTGGCCCGAGGCCTTGGCTTCGTGGTTATGATAGTCTGGCATTATGCATTCCATCATTATGAAAGTGGTTATTTATATTGCATGTGATTATTCTTTTAGTAGAATATCCATGTGAATAATTAAATGGAATTATTTAATTTTATTTCTCCATATTATGTTGATGTTCAAGTTTAAAAGGATTTTGTTTTACTTATATATTGTCTTAAATGTTTAAACTTATTTATGAAAGTTTCCGCTAAATTGTTATCCTTACTAAGCATCTGAGCTCACACCTTTCAGTGTTTGATTTTTCCCAGGATGCAAAGAAGTAATTTTTGAATGACCTACAGGGATAGTATGAGAGGATATGTAGACAAGATGTTGATGTAGTAGTTTTCACTTTATGATGTAATGTAAACTTTATGAATGTATCTAGTGATTCCAAGGCTACTAAAATAATCGGTCTTTCGAGACTTGATCTTTTTTGATGATGCCAATGTTATGTAATATTGCATCGAGTCTAGGTAACTGGGGTTGGGGCGTTACAGTTGGTATCAGAGGAAGTTTAGTACAAACCTTGGAAGCCAGATTTAGTTAAACTCTGATTAGAGCACATAGACTTAAGATATACTTTGAGAATTAGTATAGAAGAACTTCCTAGAATTTTGGTATTGTAGATATTTTGTGAGTTTTCCGAGCAATACATCCCGGTATAGATACGAGCAGGTAGAGGCGACTTTGGCACAAATATATCTATGGGTAAAACCCAAAAACACAGCTTTGAGCTGGACTCAAATGGGAACTGGTGCACGACAATGGGCCTTGCTGTACTCTTGGTTATGACACTCCCAGGGGATATGCTTAGGATAATTCTTATTTTCTTTACAAACCATTATGAAGGGTTTATGAGTATATACTTCTTCAAATAAAACATTTATTTGATTATAGATTATATCCATAAACTTTTCATTTTAATGTTAAGTATTTTAAAAGTATGGAATTATGTATTTTGATTCATAAACTGATCTACTTTATTCCATTGTTTAGAAATGGATCCTAGTGGAAGAAATGGTAACCGTATCAATGCACGCAATCCATGTAGAGATGTTCCTCCTACTCTAGATAATCATAGTGGATCTGGTGATGTAACTGGTGGTGATTATCTAATCACCATACTGGGATAACTCAATCAGGTAATGAATAATAACTTTACCCGTATGGAGCACCCTGATCCACAACGTGGAGGATCAACTTTAGATCACTTCATGAGGCAACAACCACCAACGTTCAATGGGAGTACAAATCCATTGGTAGCTGAGCAATGGATAAGTTCCCTAGAAAAAATATTTCAGGCTTTTGGGAGTAGTGAAAGGGAGAAAGTTATCATGGCTGTTTATCACCTAACTAGAGATGCTGATCAATCGTGGTCATTGATACAAAACACAAAGGAATATGATGAAGTATAAAATATGGAATGGAGAGAGTTCAAAGAGCTTTTCTTAGAAAAATACTTTCCTCTTGACCATCGAGCAGATATGGAAAGACAATTTCTGAGTCTGAGGAAAAAGGAGGATGATAATGTTGCAATGTATGAGTCTAACTTTACAAGATTAGCGAGGCATGCTGTAGATTATACACATAACCCAAGAAGTAACATTGATCGTTTCTTTGATGTGTTAAAACCATTTCTCCATCGATCTTTAGTATTATAATCCTTCTCATCGTACAAATATATTATCTCATGTTCTATCAAGAAAGAAAATGAATTCTCTAAGTCTTATGACAACAAAGTAAATCAAGAGAAGAAGATAACGGTGGATCAAGAGACAGGTAAAGGGAAAAAGGGAAAGAAGGATTTTCCATTATGTGATAATTGTGGTAAGAAACACCCCGGTACTTGCCTAAAGGGAATGGGAGTTTGTTACAAATATAGAGAAAAAGGTCACCAGACTCATGATTGAAAGGGAAAGAAAGAGGCTGTCAATGTTGAATGCTACAATTGTAGAGAAATGAGGCATTATTCAAATGAATGCCCTAAGCACCAAGGAAACTTACCTTAGAAATGGCCAAGGGAGCATGCAGAAGCTTATGCTGTTACTACAGATGAAGTTGAATAATTATTGTATTTGTGTTTTTGGACTCAAGGATTATATTCTTGTTATAAGAATAATGTGATATATATAAGGATTGTACTGCAGTACTTGTTGTTTTCATTAAGGTTTTAATATGATAAAGGCAATCATATTTTTTGTATGTGGAAATAAGAATCATTACTTTTTTTGGGGAATCTGATGTTACAATTGATTTTGGAATTTAGAAACTTTTAAGAGAGAGAATTTGGATAGAAGTATTTTGGATAACTATAAAGGTTGGAATGGATTATGTTGAACTTTGGATAGTATGGATTAAGGTTAAAAAATTTCCCAAGATTATTTTTGGAATATTATAATACTATAGTTTTAGGAAAAGGAGAACCTGCAGGTCAAGAGATAACCCGTCGCGTCTGACAAATTTGCAGGAATCAAACCCACAAACAGAGTGCGACATGCCTTTATTACTTACAACTAGCCTACAGGAAGTCCCTGGTTATTATAAAATAGTTTTCCTAATCTAAATGGTATGTTTTAATATTTGGAACCTTGTTCGATTAAGATAAATAAAATATTTTTGAGTTCTATTATATTTTTGAGTTCAAGATGAGTTTGTGGTAGAAATTTGTTAAAGCTTGAAACTCTACTTGTCAAGTATATATATATATATATATACCTCTCTGTTATTCTATGAATAAATTAATTCATAAACTTTGGGAAAGGGATATTCAAAAAAAATGTGTTATCCTAATACTTTATGTTTTGTTAAACTGATGATGTTTTAAGTCACCATAGATTGAAGGCGTTGAGTCCCTTAATTTTACACTTGTTTGTGATTGATGACCTCAATCACTCCCTACAAATATTTACGATTTTCCTCCAATTATGTGTCTCTAATTTCCACCAATGTTCTCTTAATCGAGATCAAAATTTGGTGGTGACTTTTTCATTTCCCTTTCCCTATTATTAAGACTAAATTTTATTAACCTTATTTATGATGTGGGTTTTACACAGAGGTATTTTCTATTTTCAACCTTTTATTTTCGAAGAACAATTTCAAATTGCGAGGACACAATTTATTGAAGGAGGGGAGAATGTAACACCCCAAGCTTCCACGGTACGTTTTCCTCTGAATAATATAGTAGCGTGTGTTGTACGCAACTTTGAGTTCTATCACACACCACAACCAATCAAACTAGCAATTATGAATAGTAATACCCACTTTTTGAAATTTTATAAGTTTATCTTTCAAAATGGTCTTCATTTTTGGATTCATAATATCGAAATTAGCCTAGGGTAAAATTTTGGTATTTTTCTGAAAACATTCAATTTTTGATGAATAGTGAAAAAACACTAAGTTATAGTTTAAAACCGAATTTTTATTTAAATAATTATTTATTTTATTTAAATTTAATTAATGTCAAAATAGATATATAATACCTATATAAGTTCAAAGTAATTCATTGGATTTAATTTAGAATAATTTTAGATATATAAAAATTTTATTGAACTTTTCACTGTCTTTCACCCACCACCTAGGAGAATTTCGAAATTCACATAAAACTTAATTTTACCACTTTTGGGAGTGGAATTTCGAAAATCTGAGAGACACGGTTAATATCAAGGAGTAAAATGTGGTTCAATGAGATGAAAATAATTTTTGGTGAATAGTAACTTTTTACTTTTATTTACCACGGTTAAAAGTAAATAGGGTAATTAAGGGTAAAAATGATATTAATATTAACCTAACACATTTAATAATCCTATTAGACAAGTGTATCTCGACCGAAAACAACCTTAGGAATAAAATATTATCATTTAGGTCCACTTGGATTAGATTTGGACATTTATTATTATTTAATTCAAAGAAGAGTTAAAAGAGTTAGAATCAATGTTTAATTACTAATTTTTTTTAATATAGGTTTATACATAAGATAAATTCGATTATAAATATTAATTAGAAATATAAAAATATTTCCTACATAATGGTATTTTATTTATAATTTTTAGACATTTAATAATTTAATTTATTTATGACACAATGGTGATGCAGTAATTACCTAATTAATGAAATATTAAAATAATTGATATTATAAATATCAAAATAAATGTAATTTGAGACTTTTTATGAATTACACTAATTTTATAGGTTAATATGACATATTAGGATTGGTTATATAGATTTTATTCGAAGTGATAATGCTTTTATGAAATTATCAAAAACAAAATACCCAATAGTATCAAAATTGACATAAAAACGTTTTTAAAACAAATATTATATTATTAATTGATATTCTATTCCTAAAAATCTAAGGTTCTGCCAAAGGACTTATATCATGATATTTGTATCATTAATGGACCACTTGGGGGTTGCTTGGATGTATATAGTAATTTTATTAACTATATAATATAAAAATACAAAGTGACATGGTAAATGTCAATCCAATTAACTAAGAGTTAAAACTAAAAGATAAGGTTAATGTAATGACCCAAAACTGTCTAAAATCTATTGGTTGAAATTATTTCGACCCATCCCCACCTTATACTTTGAATAATACACTTTTGAGCCACTAGAAACCGAATATGAATTTATTATAAAATAATACTTCAAGTTTTTCCTAAAGAGACCCTCACTCCTCTTATAAAAGGAAACTACTTATAACCAATTTTTCACACCTTCAAAGCCTTTTGGTTCGGCCAAAACCTGCCCAAATATTCTCTCAAATTCCCTCACTTCAACTTAGTGGCATTAGTTTGATCATAAAGCCAACCTAAGGGTCCCTTTTGATCAATTCAAAAGGAAGAACCCAAAGAAGAGGTAATGTTTTCACCACCATCTTTCAAGTTACTTTCTTCTTCCACTTCTTCGTTATTTGTTATTTCCATTATAAAATAATAAATCCAGTATCTTCTATATATTGTGATGTTATTATAAATATGGTATAACCATATTCAGTATTCTATCCATCATTTGAATGACATGTCACCATACGTGCGTACGTACGACCTACCGTCTCCACGTCGTGGTGTAATTGTTATCCAATACATTATTATTTGGATGGGTATAATAGTGAAGTTAAATTCATGTAAATAAAAAATATAACATGATAATCGATCTGTATATATGATATACTATCCAATTATATATTATTTTAATATCAAAAGAATGATATTGTCGCTCGTGCGTACGTACGGACTACCATATCCACGAACGCGATGAGATTCATTCTCCATCGTATCCATTCAAGAATAATTTTCATTTAATGATTAAAAATAATGCTTAAGGACTTGATATCATTCTGGATATGAATAAGATACAAACTATCCATAACAAACACGACTTATGTAACAAAAAAATTTAATGGAAAATGAGTAAGTTAACACCCGAAACAACGATAATACTAAGATATTATTAACAAAGCAATGTTAAAAGATAATATATGATATCATATTAATTTAAAATATTAATTTATAGTTTAATAAAAATTATTTCACCATTATAAAGGAGGTTAACCTACCCTCAACAGAGGAACAGTACAAGGTAACGGGTTTTCATCTCACTCCTTATTCCTGTGAGATTCATGCTATATTGCCACTGTTACCTTTTGTGTGGTGCATGTACTGCCCATAATTGTATTATTTGTGTAATACACTTTAATTTATGTGTATTTACATATTAATTGTATGATACCTCTTTCATAGGGTGCCTGTTTTGTAAGTTACCAAATTGGTAAGGGTTAATTTCACAATCTCTTTATTATCTAAGGTTGTTTATTCTTAATTATCTACTAGGACATCTTTATCATCCATATCCATGTTTCTTAAAAATGCCTTTAAAAACATTTTTACTATTCAATAGACAATTGGTTAAAGTCATTTATATCCTTATTTTACCTTATACGTTTTTGAAAGGAATCTTTCCGTCGTTTTCCAAACAAGTTACTTTTTGACCTCTTCGACAAAACTAAGGTAAGAGTGTTTTTTAACTTATATGGTAGGTGTGGTTATTCTCTGCCGTTATTACACCTTTGAAGATTCCCTTACACGCTTATAAGGATATTTTAAAAATAAAGGGTTTATTTTATAATTATGTGATTTTTAAATGATTTCAAAAAAAGAGAGAGATATTTCTCTCAAATATATGAAAATCCAGCACAAATGTATACGTATTTTACGCAAGCTTAAAAATGTTTTCAGAAAATACAACTCTAGAGTGTGGTAGACATGAAGGGATTGGGTGTGGACCCATCATGTCCTGTAATTAGTCGAGAAGTCTCGTAATTAGTTATTTTGTTTTCAGAATCTTTCATAATGTTTTCATAAAAACACTAGAGTATATTTGGGAAATTTTAAATGTAAGTATCTTCTAAAAAAATTGAATCGGTAGGTCTCATGAGAAAAAATAGTGTCTTGGTACGAGGCCTTGACAAAATATTATTTGTAGTCTTGGCATGAGGCATTGGCTACACGGTTTTGATAGTATGGAATTATGCATTCCATCATTATGAAAGTGGTTATTGATATTGCATGTGATTATTCGATTAGTAGAATATCCATGTGATTAATTAAATGACATTATTTCATTTTATTTCTGCCATATTATGCTGAAGTTCAAGTTTAAAATGATTTTTTTAATTATAAATTGACTTAAATGTTTAAGCTTATTTTTGAAAGTTTCCTCTATATTATGATATTTACTGAGCATCTGAGATCACCCCTTTCAATGTTTTATTTTTCCCAGGATGTGAAGAAGTAATTTATGAATCAACTGCAGGGATAATATGAGGGGATATGAAGACAAGATGTTGTTGTATTAGTTTTTACTTTATGATGTAATGTAAACTTTATGATTGTATCTAGTGATCCCAAGGCTACTAAAATAATAGGTCTTTTGTGACTTGATCTTTTGTGATCATGCCAATGTTATGTAATAATGAACCGACTCTGGGTAACTGGGGTCGGGGCGTTGCAGCCACTTAAAAATTCGTAAAATGAATTGACGAGAGTAAGAGGGGGTCTCTTATAATATGAAAATAAAAATTATAGTAAGGTGAATATAAAAGAACATCCTCTAATGTAAGAACATGGAGCATAAAATAAATGACATAAAAGAGAGTACTTGAAAAGAAAGAGAGAGGTAGGATCCCTTACCTTGAAGAGTAACTTCGAAAGCTTGAAGGTCGGGACCTTGGGAGGCTTGAGGGAACCCTGGGAGGACTTTTTGGGTTGTAAGGAGACCATAACTTCAATGAGGAGGATTTGGAAATGAAAATAATGAGAGAAAAGCTTGGTATTTATAAGAGAAGTGAGGGGAAAGTCATTAATGTCCAAGGGACACCTCATCAGTGGTATTGGAAAACCATGTTCTTACCAATGGTATTTGCCCACGGTATTGGCCACCTAGGACATATCATACCTTATCTTACTATTCATAAGTCGACCAGAATTATTTCATAATGATTACATCCTTAATGATGTCATTAAACACCTGAAACTCAAAACTGTATTTTCATTATTCACCGAAAAAACTAATACTTGACTAATAATTTTTGAAACAGTTATTTACCTATTTTATTGAATAAAATTACTTAATAAAGGTGCCTAAATTATATTAATACTTTCTTTAAGCGATATTACTAATCCATTTGGTCACATTACTAATCCTAAGTGTAAAATCACTATTCACAATTTACTATTCATCCAAAATTATGTTGATCTTATTAGACTCTAAATTTCATACTAAACACAACTATAAATGACCATTTTTTGGAAATCATTAGACATTTTTAATTATTTAGGGTTTAAATAAAAATTTTAAAATGTACTTTTTCCAAAATTCATCAATAATATACATACTATATTTATCAGGACACTTGAGATTCACAAACTTCACTATAAAGAAGAAATCACAATTTTTATTTAAATCAAACAGTTACAAAAGGCAGTTACGGTCTTGTTACATTTCCCCTTATAACACCAGAATAGGATCTAAGAGTAAGGTGTGCTAGGGTGATAGAATTTTTGGTCAGCTCGACCAACATTTCCCGAGTAGTGATTTCTATCAGCTTGAACTTCTCGCGAAGGCGATTCCGTTCCAGCTTCACATGATGAAGTTCAGATTGGGTTTGTTTGAGAGAAAAGACCAAAGGAGGTACCTACTTCCCAAGTTCCGTCAGATGGGATTTGATCGGCCTGAGACTACTAGATGGGGCCAATAAATATTCTTTCTATATTAATTAATCAAGATCACTTGTATTTATAGAAAATAGTTATAAAATTTAGTTTCCAATGGTCATATTGACCAATGGTCATATAACAGTCGAAACCCAACATTCTCATTTTAATTATACTCATTTTATTAAATGAAAAATAATATAACCCAAAAAAATTAGGGAATAAGAATTACTCAAAATTTCGAGTCGTTACAATTAGCATCAATAAATCATCTTTTAACTTTGGGACAATGAATTTTACAACCTTTCATCCTTTATGTAATGTTAACATTTTATAAATAATGCCTCTAGACATTATCCCTCTGTACTGTAACAACCCAATACATGAACTATGGGTATATCTTTAATGTGACACTTGTGATCGACCACACCTACCTCGTCTCGTGCTGAAGTGTCTGAGAATGTCTTGAAACTTTTCCAGTTAGTATATCATTTAAAACCAATTCCCATCCTCTTAGGTAAATCCAATATCAAAGTAGTATGTTGAAGAACTATTTCCTAGGGGAATGACCCTAGGAAATCTAATTGTAGCAAGCCCACAACCAATTCCCCAGGCATCCTAATAAATCAAATACTATCAGGAACAATGGACAATTCCAAAATGTCCTGGGAATTCAAACATCCTATAGTATCATCCAATTCTTATGATTCTAGGGAAATAGAGTTTCAATATCTACAGAGTCGATTCCAGGAAATCTTGGGAATTCTCACATTTGTAGTCACATTATCAAATCCAAGGGGATTACATAAGGAATTCCATATACATGAAGGATGAATCCCACTATCCTAAGAATTCCACACTCATTAGTATCAAGGTTGAATCCCTGCATCCTAAGAATTCCACAGCCATCAGCTGGTTGCAGTTTTTGTGTTTTATTGTAAGTTACATCGAGTTTTCGTGTGTTTGTAGTGAGTTTCAGTGTTTGATTTCTTTGTGATTTTAGGTGATTGTAGGTTATTTCAATGAGTTTTATGTGTGTTTGCAGTGTGTTTTCTATGTGTTTTCATTGTGTGTTTGTGTGTTTTCTGTGTGATTGTAGTTTTTTATTTTTCCAGGTTGCAGGTTGTAGTGTGATTTTAGTTTTTGATTGGAGTGTGTTTGATAGTAGGTTGTGTGTGTGAAACTCAATGGGGGGGTGGGGGGGTCTATGCCAACGGTTTCAAAACCATTGGTATACCACTGTATAATTCTTTTTGTATATTTGTACCAACGTTTGAAAACCATAGGTATAAATCTATTCCAATGGTTCAAGATGAACTGTTGGAACAACATAATTCCATCACCTGCGGAAACCATTGGTAGAGGGATATACCAAAAGTTTAAACCATTGGCATAGAGATGTACCAACGGTTTGAAACCATTGGTATAAATTTATCCTAACGGTTCACAATGAACTGTGGGGAAATTGAAATTCGAACCCCTTATACCAATGGTTCAATATGAACTGTTGGTAAAGGGATACCCCAATTGACCACTTGCCAATAGTTATTGAAACCATTGGGATAGGATACCACAATGGTTTCTAGGCCTATCCCAATGGTTTCAAACCATTAGGATCGGTTAGATTTCCATTAGCAAGACAATAAAGGAAAGTAAGTGGTTGTTGTTTTGACTAGAAAATATTTGGTTGTAAAAACCAATAAAGATATTGTTCGAACGACTAAGAGAAAAACAAAAGAGTAATATAAAATTCCCTCACGAGCAAAGGAATCTGCTACAGAATATTCATCTTCTTTGGGACAAGATTTTGTTGTTTAGTCATTGAAGAATATAGTGAATACCATTCCCTTATTTCCAAGTATTGACTCCAGATTCCAACTAGTTAAACAAAAAATAAATCAGAAGTTATATTCTATAAGCATTCTCATGGAAAATTTTGACAAACTTGAATTCAAATTTAAGACTTTTCAAATTGTTTATGATGCTCATACGAGATCTTGAAAAGAGATAACCAAGTGTTCTAAGCCAGTGATTGATGATCTTAAAATCATGGATGATTTTATGGATTTAGTAAAGGATTCCTTTGATAAGTCAGATGACACGATCAAGAACTTTTCAAAAATTCTTTCAAAGAAGCTGAATAAAGAATAGGTTTCCCAGACCAAAGAGGATAAAGACCTGAATGGAAAGCTAAATTCTATTGCTTTAAATTTGAAAAGGGAAAGATAAATCAAGGAAGATATGGAAGAAAAATTAAAAGATTAAGAATAAGTGATAATGTTTAAAGCACAAATCCTTAATTATCAGGAAGAAAGGATTAAAGATCTCGAAACAAAAAATCATTATCAAGAAGGGATACACAAGAAGTTTAAGGATAATCAAAAAGATTTGAAGAAGTTGAAGGCTATTCTAAAAAAGCTCATTCTGAAGGAAAAGAAGGATGAGTGATTTTTTAAATTACGATTTTTTTGAATTTTTGTTCTGATAAATTTTTTCCATTTTAATGAAATTTGGTATCTTTCCATATTATTGTTTTTTATATTCCTAACCTTTCAGGTATAATGTTTTTCTTTCCCTTCATTTATTTTTGAAAATAGAAAATGGGGAGAAAATAATGATAAAAAATAATATTAAGAAAGAATATGACCAATTAAGGGGGAGATTATTTAAAGAATATATTAATAAGAAAGAAGAAGTAAGTTCTCTAAAAAAGACAATAATATGATCCTTAGGGATTTCAAAACCTAATATGGAGTTAGTCGTATACATTTTTGGACATAAAAAAAGTAAAGGGAGATAAGTATTTCTTTTAAAGTTGAAAAATTGAAAACCTTATTCCTTATATTCTTTATGAAAAGTTGTTTGTACTTTCCAAAAAAGGGGAGATTATTTATTCAATAAGTTCCCTTATAACTTTTCCATTCCTTTATGTTTTGAAAATCACAAACACATTTTCTTAATAAATATAATCTTTCTCTAAGAAATATATTCTTAAAGAAAATTTAATTTCTCTTAAACAAATTTATGAATTTTCCCATGGTTTTTAATGAATTATCTAATATTTTCCGAAACCAAGTCTAGAAATATTTTTCTTAATAAAAAAATTGGATGCTTACCTAGCTTAGAATCTTAAAATTCCTTAAAATCCGATTTCACCAAAATTGTGACTCCGATTTATTCTGAAATCAGACTCTGATTTCTCCTGAAATCAGAGTCTCATTTCTCCTGAAATAATACTCTAGTTTCTTCTATAATAAAACTCCAATTTATCATGAAATCAGACTCTGATTTCTCCTGAAATTAGGCTCTGATTTCTATAAAATCAAACTCTCATTTATTATGAAATAAGATTCTGAATTTTTCATAAATAAAATTTTATATTCCTCAGAATTCAGAATATGAATATCTATTATTTCAGAATCCGATTGTTCATATTTTTATACTTCAATTCTCAATTCCTTAAGAATATGATTAAATGATTTTCTTATAGTTACCTAATTTCCTTAAAGTAACATTTCATTTTTTTGGATCCTAAAAATCTTAATGTTTCTTAAACTTAAATTTTTTATCATAATATGTTTTTATTTCTTAAGAATGGTGTTTCTCGAGTTTTGATACATGGAGTGATATTGTGCAATATATTTTTCACTAACCATTGGCTGAGTGACACGTGTATCAGTCCCTCTGAGTTTTAAGGAAAAATATGACCATTAAAGGTGGGAGACGATCGTTGGAACCTTTTCCTATTAATACCCCATCCATTTGAATATTTCAAGAGATATTGACAAATCTAGTGATTATATATTGTGATGATTTGATGTGATTTCTAGAGAGGGAGACTCTCATGCTTTGTTCGATCTGTGAACATCTTGTTTAGCCATGAACAACTTGTTTAGCCTAGGGAGAATATGATTTTTGCTGTGTAAAATTGAGGGATTCCAGGGATAAAAAGATAGAGGTACTGAATACCTTAAATTTTGAGTGCTTTCTAGGATAGGAAGACATAGGTGCTAACTACCTTATTGTTTGAGGGCTTCTGGGGATAGGAAGATAGAGGTGCCAATCCCCTTAAAGATCGAGGGCTTACGGGAATATCAAGACAGATTTCGATACTCTTATTGAGGGATTACCCTGGTGTGGATAAGATATACTTTCTTGAAAGTATAAATCAAGGGGCATTTATCCGATTTTCTTGGATACCCTTCTCATTGGTTTAAAAGATTTACTATACTTGTTTAATTGTTTTTGTTACAAGATTTTAATTCTTTTGCATTATTGTTAAAGAATGAAAGTATAAATTTCATATACTTTATTAATTTTTTATACTCTAATAAATAATATTATATATGATTTAAGGTAGAATATTTCTCTAAGTAACCATTTATTAAGTTTCTTTTTCAGGTCCATTTTTTCGAATCCTAATCAAGATTGTTTCTTAGTTAAAAACTAAAGAGTGTTTGTGAATCCATCTTATTTAACCTAATTAAATATATATTTTTGTGAGGATAAAAATGAATGTTTTTATACCTACAATTCACCCTCTATTATATTTGATCATCTACATCTAGATTTCGATCTTATAAGAAAACCATATTAGGATAACTTTTATGATATAATTTGAAATTATAAGCCTTCTGTTGATATAGAGTGAGACTTATGGAATTTGTTTCTTTTTCAAATAATGGAACCTGGTAGGAATCATATAAAGAAACCAAAAGAATCCATGGAAAATGTGGTCACACTTGAGAAACAAGTGAACCAACGTCTCGTTTAGAGTATCATCCAAGCATTTTTGGAAGCGGACATAGGGAACCAGAGGAATGAGCCAAGACAAGTGGTTCATTCCATCTAATTTCAGAAATAGAATCAACCCATTTTTCAGGGTGATTCAGAACTAGAAAAGGAAGAGGTGTGGATTAATTGGATGAATCATATCATTGATTTCATCATCACAACCACGGAGTTGAAAATCAAGGGAGATAAATATATTCCAGAGGTTTTGCATGCTAAAGGTGGGATATAGAGGGATATTATAAATTGGATCAAGGCCTTGGTAGGCAGGATTTTGAGGAATTATTCAACAAACAATTTTGTCCTCATATGTTCAAGATTCAGGGAATAATGAACCTTTTTTCCTGATGTAGGAAAATATCTCTATCATAGTGTGTGCGTCTAAATTCACGAATTTAGTGCTCTTTTCAAAAGAGGTTGTGGTTAGTGAATCCTTAAAAGCATACATAATTGAATTAGGATTAAGGGAGCAGATTCACTCGAATATTTCCATGATCAGTATTACAGGTAATACAGAGATGGTGAATATGGAGACAATGGTTGAAAGGGACATCTTTGGAGCTATGGGAGGAGGAAGTATGCTAATACCCACATGGATTGATGAGAACTATAATACTAAGAGCAAGTATAATAGGAACACTTACTTCCATGGTGGGAGTGGGAATCAGAATCAAACTGCTGAAAAAATGAATCTTCCTCCCAAACCAAAGAGATGGATTGGATGTTTTTGGTGTGGTTCGTTTGACCATAAGAAACTATAGTGTACAACACCACCTTGATCATGCCATAAATTCAACCAAATAGGAAATATTCATCTCTATTGTCACAATTCTCTAAGTTCAGGTGCTCGGGAAACTTCTTAGGTGTCATAATCATTATATGCTTTGATGGGGAAAGGACATCAGAATCAATTTTATCAATAGAAAAAAGATATCCCTAGTGATTCTAGGAATACCCTGACTCCTCAGAAATGGAAATCTCAGCAAGGTAATAAGGAGAAGAGTGCAGGAGTGAAACAATTATATGGATATGAGAAGATGATTGTAGATGATCAGGATGGACTATCTATGGTGAGAGGTACAATTATTTTAAATTATACCCTTAGGCAAGTGATGTTTGATACTGGTGTATATAATTCCTATATTTATCCTTGTGCTATTGATTTCTTAAGTTTAAAACTTTAGATGATGCCTTCTGTGATAAAACATCAAACTCCTCAGGGTCAACGAGAATGTTGAGCCTTTCTATGTAGAACTTTCTCTATAAATATAGATGAAGACAAGCTGACATGGGACTTATCATTGCTGAAGATGGATGTATATGGTGTAATACTAGGTATTAATTGGTTGAAAATGTTCAAGGCTCACATTGACTACTATATAATAACAGTTAGGTTCACTTTTGAGGATGGAATCAACCATATCTTTAAAAGAGAAATGGTTGTGAAGATATGTGCAACAAGCTTGTTCACACCAACAGTGTGCATGATCTCTTACCAGTTGTTGGTGTTGAATTTGACATTGATGGAAGATATCAAGAATATAAGTTTCACAGTAGCGGTGGATCATTTTTCTGATGTATTTCCTGAAAATTTCTTAGGGTTTCCACCCGTAGGAGAAGTAGAGTTTATGATTGATCTCCTCCTAGAGCCCAGTAATATCTTACTTACCTCTTATAGAATGGAAAAAAACAAAATTAAGGGAGAATAAAGTATAGTTGGAAGATCTAGAAAGAAATAGTTTTATTCATATGATCACGTCTCCACGGGAAGCACTAGTCTTGTTCGTGAAGAAAGATAATGGAACTACAAGTCTATGTGTGGATTATCATAAGCTTAACCATGTTATGATAATGAATAGGTATCCACTTCCATAGATTTATGATATGTTAAATAAATCGAGGGGGGCTTAGTGGTTATCTAAAATTAACTTGGGATCTGGATATCACCAATTGAGAGTTCAGAAGGATGACATTTCGAAAATAGTTTTCAGAAGTAGATATGAAAATTATGTATATGGGGTAATGCATTTCAGTCTTATGAATGCAACCATAGTCTTTATGGGACTAATGAATTGGATATTTCGAAGATATATGGATTCTTTTGTTGTGATGTTTATAAATGACATATTAGTGTATTTAAGGATAAGGGCTGAGAAGAAACAACACTTGGCAATAGTGTTGGCAATCTTGGGAGATCATTGCTTGTGTGAAAAAATATCTAAGCGTGATTTTTAGATACACGAGGTATGATTTCATGTCCATTTAATTTTTAAAAGTGGTGTTTTAGTGGATTTGGAGAAGATAGAAGCTATTATCTATTTTTAACCTCCAAATAATGTCTTTAAGATATAGATATTTCTTTTTCTAGCTTGTTATTATCGATGCTTTTTTCATGATTTCTCATGAATATCATAAACTATGATAGCTTTGACAAAGAATAACATTCCATTTGAAAGGATTGAGGAATTCCATAAGTATTTCAAAGAGATAAAAATTCATCTTATATCAACACCTATCTTGATATTTCTAGAATTAGGACAGGAGTATGTGATGTATTGTGATTCTTCAAGATCTGGTTTGGGTTGTGTTCTAATGAAAGTATACTATGTTTTTGTTTATAGATCAATGCAGTTGAGAGTGCATGAGATCAATTACCCAACACATGATTTGGAATTAGGTGTAGTTGTTCATTCCTTAAAGACCTGTCATCATTACCTATTTGGTGAGAAATTTGTCATTTCTACAGATCATAAGAGCTTGAAACATATTTTATCACAAAGGGATTTGAATATGAGGAAAAGAAGTTGGATGGAGTTTCTCCAGATGTTAAAATTTGAATTAATGTATATACTTATAAAATGAAATTCAATGTCCAAGGAATTAAGCATAAATTCATATGCTCAGTTGGAAAAAGAATCTTTAGATGAGTGGTAGATGATGCCGATCCTTGCCGACATGCTTGTGGAATGTGAAGACCGAGGTGATGTTGCATTTTTATTGTCAGTTTCCATAGTTCCTGATTTTATAAATATGGTTAAAGATTCATAGACATCCAATACAGAATGCATGAAATAGAGGTCAAAACTCACTGGTGGGGAGACTATTGAGGGCTGGAGGCTGGATGGGAGTTCAATGTTGTGGTTTTTTGATCATATGGTTTTACCTATATCTTTTTAGGGAAAAATTCTCAGTTATTATCATCATTCTAGAGGGGATGTTCATCCATGAACATAGAATATGTATGAGTCTTTTAAAGAGTAGTTCTGGTGGAATGGTATGAAATGGAAGGTAGTTGAGTTCATTTATTAGTGCTTAACTTTCCAAAAAGTTAAGGAAAAACATCAATGACGAGTAGGAATGTTGTAGTTTTTACCTATACTAGTGTGGAAATTAGAAAACATAGTGATGGATTTTGTCATAGGTCTCCCAAGAATGGTTTAGAAACACGACTCCATGTGTGTGATAGTGGACCAACTTACTAAGTTAGTTGATTTAATCCGTATTCATGAAACCCACATAGTGGAGGGCCTGTCCAAAATCTATATCCAAGAAGTGGTAAAGAGAGATGGAATACTGGTTTCAATCATATTAGATAGGGATATGGGGTTCACATCTTTTTTTTGGAAATCCTTACAGAAATTCATTAAGACTTAGTTGACTATTTGTAAAATATATCATAATTATATGGATGGGAAATCCAAAAGGATTATACAAAAATTGGAAGACATTTTACGGGCTTGTGTAATTGATTTTGGTGGATCATGGGAATGGAATTTTCCAATGGTGGAGTTCTTATATAACAATATCTACCAGAACTTGATACATATGGATCCTTTTAAATCATTTTATGGGCATCCTTGTTGTTCTCCACTGTGTTGGGTGGAAATAGGTGAGACTTACCTAATTGGGATGAGCCTTGTCTAAGAAATAATAGAGAAGATTCAGTTGATCAGAAAGTGAATGGAGACAGCTAAGAGTTGTGAGAAGTCTTATGCAGATCATTTCCGATGACCATTTTCATTTTCTGGGAGTGATCATGTGTTCTTAAAGATACCTCCAAGGCTTGGACATCATCATTTTGGGAAGCAGGGAAAGTTTTATCCTTAATACATAGGCCCTTTTGAGATACTGGAATGGGTTAGAGAGGTGTAATATCGGTTGGCATTTCCACCATGGTTCAGTGCAGTGCATAATGTGTTCCATGTATCACAGTTGAGGAAGTATCAATGTAATAATGACAATTTGATCAGTTGGGAGCACATTAACCCAGGGCCGGATGCTTCATTGGTACATACCCCCGTGAAAATTGTGGATAGGGAGGAAACATTCTTACATGAAAAAAGAATCAGTCTAGTATGAGTTTTATGGAGACATAGTCAGATTCTGGAAGTGACTTGGGAACGTAAGAAGGAAATAAAAGTGAAATGGGCTGAACTCTTTCCGGGAAATAATGGTTTTCTACTTTCTGGGGATGGAAGGACCAATTTATGGGAGAATTTAGCCCCCCCTAGTTTTTTAAGTAAACATTTCTTTATTCTTTTAAGTATATAGAGTATATGGGTTATGTTTGGAAGATTCTTGAGAACATTAATTTTTTTTGGGATAAAGGGGAGGCATATGGGATGTAGATGGTTTTTCCAAACCATGCAACAACCTAGGGGAAACTGTGTACTTTGAAAATGTCTTGGATCTTTTGAGATAGTGGATCTTTCATGGTTGGAACATGGTTATGGGACCATGTGAGGTTCATCCTTAATGCAGTGTTTAACACATGGTTAGCACATGGTTTTCTTAACCGTACGACTAAACAATTCATATGGTCAAAGTTAGATCCTAAAATAGTAGATCTAACACTTTTTTTATTTTAAGTGTCTCATTTTCACTTTTAGGTGGCCCTAAGTCCGGATTTTTCTTCCCCAAAGGAAACGTAAGGTTCTCCCATAAATCTTGAGGTGATCCAAAGGCTTCACTTAGTGATTAGAAGGTGATTCCTCGCGACAAGTGTTTATTCTTCATCATTCATGATATTTGTATTAGATATACTTCACCCTTATTCTCGATTTCATAGATCTACAGCCTCTATGGGTAGATATAAGATTTTTAATTCCAATTAAGTTTAAATTTAGTCTTGGTTGTGATAGGTGAAGTGATCTAGGGCAGGTTTATTAAGATTTAACCTGGTTTTGTTGGAATTCTTTGTTCATATATCTTTTCCACCAACAATCTCAAGATTTTTGGATTTAATCTCGAATCATCTTTCTATAAATGATTATATTGATTTCAAATTGATTATTTCATGTTAAATATTTTTTTAATTGGGGGTGCAATGATTTTTGGAAACTATCTTGAGTGACAGTTTGTAGAAACATGGGAATTGAGTGTTCTTACAAAAGTGATTGGTTGGTTTTCAAATGTTGATTTTAGGATTTTTTTTGGAATTAAGGAAAAGGAAATAATAATAATTTTTTAATAAAAAGGATTATTTTATTGAATTTAATTGGGGTGGTTTATTTGGATTAGTTTATTTAAATGTTTTTAATAAAATAATGGTTTTATTGAAAAGGATAAAATAATTTTTTTGGAATTGGTTTTTAGGATAATGGTTGTGTGTTTTCGAATTAATTCAGGACAAATAAGAGTAAGGAGTCTCCCATATCCTTAGTGGGATGGATATGGTTTAGGGCTCTCCCCATCAAAATGGTTCACTAGGTAACAACTTGTGTGAAAGGATGGATCACCACTCACGAGTATAGGGAGGTCCAGGTTACATGCATGGTTGGATGTGTGGATATGTGTAATGGAATGGTTATTCCGAAATGGATATTTGTATTGAAATCATTGGTTGGTTATCTTCATGAAAAATAAAATTTTCTAGAAAATTTGGAGACATGGTACTTGTTTATATTTGGTTATAAACTATTTTTTAGAAGTTGTTTATATTTTGTAGCAAAATGTTTTGAGAATTTTTTTCATATAATTTTTTTTTTATAATTGTTGATAACTTTTATATCCTAGTGACATGAGTTGGGAAGCCATTCGGGAAAACCTATTGAGTTAGAGTACTCACCCCTACTTCGGAACTTTAGTGCTTTTGCAGATGTCATCTTCTGGGACATGGGAAAAGGTAAAGTATCACACATTTTTCACTACATCACGATACTTGGAATATATGGTGATGTTGTATCATAGAGATTGTGGAGATTTGAGTCTTGTGGTAATATTAGAGTTTTATTAGTTTTTTTCCACCATTTACTTTGATGTTAGTTTGGATTCTGTTATAGTACACTTTGGTTGGTTGATATAAAATAAGTAGTTGAGTCATCGATCTTTTTTTTTCACGCATTATATAGTGGGGTTTTTTGGTTTTTTTGCATTAGTTTTTTTATTCTTAAAAGTTAAATCAAGCCCCACATGTATTAAAACCCTTCAAAATTTATTTCCATTATTTGGAATCTGAGGGATATTGCTTAAGGCCTAATAGAATCCTCCCACCTTCTCAAGCCAATGAGGAGATGTAGGGATGTTACAAATATGATATGTTTTGTATAGTTATTCTTTTTATATAATGGATTAAATGAACTTATTATGTGACAAGTGGGTCTAAAATTATATAGCCTCTCAATGTATCAGTAGGTCTCATAATACAAATTAGGTGAGTATTTTGTGTAATACTTACCTCTGTATATATGTTGTCTTAGAATGAGGTCTTGGTGTTTTTTTTTGTAGTGTATAAAATTATGAATTCCATCATTTTGAGATCATTTATTATTTTCCATTAATTTATTTGTTTTTATAGTTATATTATTCACACATGTCCATTTTCTATATAATTTATTTATTCCTATCATATTATTGATTCAATCCTTATGTATGATACATTTTGATATAAAATACCCCTTATCGAGAATATAAGATCTACTATTTATGCTGTTTCTAATTTACCAAGGAAAACATAAAGATTACTATGTGAAACTTATGGATTTTAAATAATAAATGATAAATTTTAATACATTTAGCTGATGAATATTAAGCATTCAATATAATGTAATGTTAATTTATATGTCTAGTTTTCTAATACTACAAAACTATTAGATACTATGTATTTTGATATATGTATTATGTATAATTTTAATAAAATAAACATAGAATATAGGAAACTTGATTTTGGGTGTTACATTGATAAACTCCCTTACCATCTTTACTTTAACCTCCAATTGAGTATCTTGGAAATTTATAGTGGTATTATGAATTTCTTCCATTATATGTTTCTTCACCTTAATAATTTATGGACAAATTTCTCATAAACATTTATCTTCATCTCTTATACAACCAAGAAAATATATTCATTGAAAAGTAACATAAATTCTTTTTTTAGATTTGATAAGTTTAGTGAGAGTGTTGCATCTTCGAAATTTCTTTGCCAAATCATTAACCTTATCTACAACCTCCAAATCCATATTTGATTTTTCATGAATCATTCCCCTGATAAATATAAATACATAAGTGACCAATTTAATGGGAACAATCTTTTAATAAATTGTGACTTTATAGTAGAGGTATTTTATTTTTTTAATAGTCTCACCCTCCTCATACTCCCTAAATCTTGAACTTGTTTCTTTAAATGGTCTACTCGATATAAATTTAGTAGTTGAATAGTTACCACTTTTAACTTCTTGATTAGTTGAATAATCATATTTTCTCATGAAATATTTATCAATTTATTTACTTTATTTTTCTTCATATTATTTTGGGTTTTAGTTGGGGCCTCTATTTTAGATTTAATTGGGATGGAGATCGAGTTATCCATTTGAGGCACTTATGGTTTTTTTTCAAATCTGTACTTCCTATAGAGTAGTTAAAATAATTTGAGAAATTTAAATCCAATTAGAGGGTACATGATATTTTCTGATACCAATTAAAGTTCCTAGTGGAATATGAAAGGACATATTGATGGTGGAAGAGGGTGAATCGATATTCTGAACTTTTAACAAGTTTTAATTTATCTATAATTACCCCCTTTGATACTAAAACATTTATCTCAACTGATAAGTTGATATAAACTAATGTAACATCAGCTCTCGCCACAACATGAAATGAAAATAGTAAACAAAAAAAGGAGAACATAAGGATTTATGAGATTTAGTTTGAATGTGGAAACCTAATCCTTACTGTGTTCAAGTCAAGTTATAATAAAAAGGGTAATCACTAAAATTAGAGAGTGATTAAAATAGTAAGAGGGAAGTGTTTAACCTTCAATATTGAAAATCTATCTTCACTATATCACATAGGGGGATGTAAGATAAGGTTATAATTCTTCCTGGAGTATTGTAATAAAAAATATATCCCCATAGTTATTTTTTCACACGACTAAAATGAGGGTGATGTTTATATTAGAACCAATAATATCTAATGGTTCACAAAATCCTTGAATCATATATTCCTTCTACTTTATATGTCACAACATCACCATAATATGATCATATTCACCAATAATTGGCCTTCAACCACTAGGATGTAACCAAAAACACTTTTTTCAAGTCAATATATTTTCTTAAACTCCACCTAACTATGATCGTCAGTCCCCCAGAGTCTCAATATAGTGATCATAAACAACAAGATTAGCATTGGATCTTATGAGTCATCTTTTATGATATTTGGATATCATAGGGATTTTCCTTCTTTTTTTCTTCTGTTGGATAATAATATATTAGGATACCACAGGATATGTATATAGGCTTACTTATTCTTATTATTTTTCCTTAATACATATGATCAATTCCTTTAATAATTTTATCAAATTATCTTTCTTTGATATAGTAATAATTTTTCTATAGAGAATATAGTACCAGTGTATATCAATAACTCTACTTTATTCCTTATTATTTATCTCTTTTATATTCACATTATCATATGAAGAATATTTCCATATTCAAATATATAAATCTCTCTTGAATTTTGGAAACATGATATTTTCATTCAAATTTATGGATATTTCTTGTTTTAATTCTCAAAAAATACTAATCAAATATACCATCAATTAATATTCAAAATGATTTGGGATATTTATTACATTAAAATATATATAAAATCTATGGTTATTTAAATTCTTGAAACACTAAATTCATGAATATCTTTATGGAGTGGCGAAATCCCCACAATGTGGCTAACAATCCCATCCTATAATAAAATTCAACATTATTATTCTCTTAAATATTTAATTTAATCACAAACTCCTTCATTATGATTTATTATTTCCGTGAAAAAAAACACTAGTACCACCTGATACAATATATATAAGTTCTTACATTTTCCAATCTATTGGTTCTCACATAAGAAGTATGATCACTTATGTATTGTAGTGCGGAATCTGAAAATCTTATGTATTATCTATCTTATTACATATTTATTGATCAAATCTTATATATTAATAGTTTAGCTCATAATAAATCACACAATACTTTGATTTATTTCCAAATTATTTGTATATAATATGTTGCATTTCTTGTATATCTCATTGTAATACATTACCTTTGTGAAAGTTTTCTGAACTGGTGAATCATATAGAAGATAATTTTTACTATTATTTATACCTAAAAAAACCATTACATATTAGATTTCTCATTCTATTTTCAATTTTTGTATATATGATGATTCTTACCCTCAGATAGACAAGTCTTAGTATTTTCAGAATAAATACTTATGCACATATCAAATCTATATGAAGTCATCATAAGTAACTAAAAAACTTCATAAGTATTCTGAAATCCTTAAAAAATATTTCGAGCACTACCCTATTCATTTAAAATTATCCAAAGTATTTTATTCTATATAAGTCTTATGTGAACATGAATTTATCAATATATATATCTCAGATGAATCATAGTATTAACTAGATATGTATTACATTTTTCGGGGGCCACTTTAATTTATCAGCTTTATACTAATTTATGAGCCTTACAAAAATCCAAATGACCATTTTGGATTTTCATATTAGCCTTACAAAAACTGTTAGTATCTCCCCTTTTCCAATTTTTATTCTCATCATAAGGGAAAATAAACGTTATGAAATCCAAGATTACCCTTATGAAAATATAGTTACCCTTTCAAAATATAGGATCTTTAGGACATAACCATTTTTCATTTTTGGATACTTGAGTTACCCTTATGTAGTCTATGGTAAATTCTCATATACTTTCCATGTCTTTTCTATTTAATTAGTTTTGAACAAAATAAAAGTTTCTTACATATAAATATAGAAATAATCAAACATTATCAAAACATTATCAATGAAATTCACAGAATCTTTAATTGCTTCAAAACACCATCCAAAGTAATTCTTCACCTAAGATAGTATCCTTCTTTCACAGTAATTATTAAATGGTTTTTATAAATTCAAGCTATCTTTTTGACTCATTTAATCACAAATATTCAATATTTTTTCCAAATAAAGATCTCAAACTTCATTTAAAACATGTTATTGATAGTCATTATTTTATACAATATAATTTAGCCTTAATTATTTACAAAATAGATCTATAATCTTATGATTTATAAGCTATTATCATGAAATTATATTTCTAAACACCTCCAGAAGAAACATCTTAATTCCTATGGAAACTGGTAAATGTATACTCAAGAGTCCTTAAATGGTAGAAGACTTCATAATCTCATCACATATCAATACGTATTGATGAATTCTATTCATAATGGAATCTTTTCTTATTTACAATAAATATAATCACCAATGATCTTTTAGGATATTTATTCACCATTATTATAAAATGTATTATTTCATGTTTAAATATAAAGTATCTATTGTTGTCATATATTTTATATTCTAAATCTAGTTACCTAAGATTTTTATTATTAATATAGTAGAAAAAAAATCATGAAAGAGAAAATAATAATCATATAATATATACGGGTTTTTTTATTAGGGTCGCAATTCATGATTTCTTTGGTTTTTAGTTATTTTGTTTTTCTGTGATTATCATGTTTCTTATTGTGAATTTGTAGCATTTTTTTATATTCATAGATTAATATTACAAGCATGAAATTATTTATTTGAATGGGTCTTCCAATGGAAGTGATTTTTGAGATGTTATCTTCATGTTTAAAGGGAATTGTTATTTTGGGAAAGGATTAATGAGGGTGGGGGATTATTTTTTAATATTCTTGAGAAGGGTATCATTTGAATTTTTATTTCATATAGGTTTTTATTTGAATTTATTCTTTGATATCTACCTTGTTTCACTCCTCCAATATTTTTTTTCAATATTTTATTATAACAGTCTTTCTATAATTAGGAACCAAATGGTTCATTTTTTATTTCATTTCTCTTTTGGTAAATGGTTTATGTGAAGGTTGTGGGAACCATTATTTTCTCATCAAGACAAATATTTTGTGAGATATTAGATTTTATATATCCATCATCACTATTATTCTTCATACATGGAGTATATATTGTTGAGGAAGTGTTGTTTTCAACAGTTCATAATTTTATATGGGGGAGATTGTTGAGACCAATAATCTATCATTTTATGATGATTTTGATGCTCACAAATATCCTTATTTGTTATTCTAATAATTTTAATTTGCGTATATTTCAGGAAATTAATATTATTTGTTTCTCTATTTGGAGATAATATTAAAGTGTGTAATTTGAATGGAATATTTGGAAAAGTATTCAGAAATCATGTTTAGTGTGTTCTGGAAACACTGTTCATACCCTACATTGAAGAGCATAGTGTGGGGATGGAATCCGTGGTTTACTTTAGAGGTTATCAGAAAAGTATGGTTAAACAACCATACTTCATCAGAAAGTATTAAAGAAAGCACCTTACATTTGGAAGGAACCTTAATTTTGGAAGGAAAGTTACTTTTGGAAGAAGTAACCTACGTTTGGAAGGAACCTTATGTTTGGGAAATTGGAAAAGTATGGAAGATGATCATTATGTGAGTATGAAATGTTAAGTTTTTTTCTTAAAAGTATGGTTCATCAACTTTACTTTTGTGAACAACCATACATTTGAGAGTTGAAGAGAAAGGTATAGTTCATCAACCTTACTCTTGTGAATGATCAACCTTACATTTGGAAGCTTAGAAAAGTATGGATCATTAGCCTTAAGTTTGAGATCAACATTATGATGTGAACCTTACATTCAGAGATTGTATGTTAGGCAGTTCAACCCTACCTTTGGTGTTAGTTATTTAAATTTCGACTTTAATAAAAGAATGGTATTTACGCAGATTATTAGGATGATTTCGAGACAGATAAAAAGACAAAATATAAAATGAATCTTTGACTAATTCAAAGCCATTTATTTAGGATTCATAGGATCGTTTTAAGAGGATATTTTCATGCCAAATTTTTATGGGAGTTACGATTGCTCTATTTTTCAAACATTTGAATATTGTGATTCTAGATGCGACTTTTGTGGTTCTAAATTTTAAAAGGATAACACTCATCTTTATTCTATATATACCTATATTATTTTGTATTACAGAAATAGTGTCAAATAATAGAAAATATATATCAAGATCTTGAGTTTTTCACTGATACAATTTACAGAGACCATTAAGACTTACAGATTTTCTATTACGAAGAACGACAAAGTTATTTTTTCTGATGAAGAAGAAACAAGATTTAAGATTCACCAATCCTATATCGAATATATATTTTTGGATCTACAATTGATTAATGTTGTGAATTATATTTCAAGATCTACTACAATTGGATCAGCTCAAAACTACTTCTAACTGAAGAACATATTTTCTAAAGACGACGATCTTTCTACTGTCAATTGTGTGCTGTTGTAATTGTGATGAACAACTAGAAAGTATTTCAACGAAAAAAAATACTCTTTTACTTTGAGTAACTTTGTTCTCATACTAAGATATGTATTTGGTTCTTTGTATGAACTAGAAGGCTCTGTTTTTCCTTAAAGTTGTAAAGGTGTCAATGTCTTGCTCTCAGTTATGGAACAATCTATTGATAAGAGGACCAGATAGTGAAAATCACCAAGCTTGTGGAGTAGAGAATTGGTGGAGTGGACTAGGTTCCTTCTGTTTCGTGAACCACTATACATCATATGTCCTTTTCAATTTATTTTTAGCTACTTAATCATTTTAATAAAGTTTAAAGGATAGATCATGATCTTGTGAAGAAATTATAAAAGACACAATTCACCCCCTCTTGTGTATATTTGGTATAACTGGATCCAATATTTGGTATTAGAGGAGGAGCTTTTGTCAAAGTTATAACAAGCTAAAATTCTTCAGATTATACAGGGCACAATGGATGATACACAAGAGTGTATGCCAATAGTTTGAGCTCCCAACTACAACGGTAAAAAATATAGATGCTGGAAATCAAGTATGATCATTTATTTAAAGAACCTTGGATATAGAGTGTACTTGAAAATTATTACTCCCTATGTGATTCCAGAGAAACCTGAAACATGGAGTGTGAATAAAAAAGCAGAGTACGATATAAACTCAAAAGCTATGAATGCTATCTTCGGTGGTATTAGACTAGATGAATTCAACAGAGTGTCTCATTGTCCGACAGCTTATCAAATGTGGCATACTATTTCAGTTTCTTATGAAGGAACTAAAAATTTCAGACAGATGAGGTATGCTACTAATAAACTCAAATTCGATTCATTTAGGATTTTTGATGGAGAAAGCATCACCTAGATGAATAGAAGGTTGACAGAAATTGTCCACAACATCACTGCATTGGGAGATCCTACTAAACAAGCTGATCAAGCTCTGAAATTACTTAGAGTACTACCACCAAGATGGAATAGAATTTATGATTCTATCAGATAATTTGCTACTATAAAAGATTTAACAATTATAGAGTTAATTGGAACTCTAATGATGTGTGAGGATGAAATGAATGATGGAGGAAACAAGTATAAGGTTCTGATCAAGATAGAATACCTAGGCTTAAAGGTGTCATCTCAAAGCAAAAGCAGAAAACTGAGGAAAAAAGAAATAAAGGTGAACTCAGAAAGTTCAGATTCATCCAATTTAGATGTGGAAATGGCAGAGATATCTAGAAAATTCAGTAAGCTTTATCGAATTAAAAAAGGTTTTTAAAAGTATTTTAAAAAACATGAGAAGGAAGTCAGATGTTATGAGTGTAAGACACTCGGTCATATCAAACATGACTGTGCACAATTAAAGGAAGATAAGAAGAAGAAATTATTTAAGAGAAATGATTATGAGAAAAAAGAGAAGAGGGCCATGAAAGATACCTAGAGTGTATCTGAAGACTCCATCAGCTCATCAGAGTCTGATTTAGAGAAAGTGCAATCGAACCTCAAAGATAATATTTGATTTATGGAAGAAACTGATGAGGTATAATCCTATTACTCATTTGACTCCAATTTTTGTTGCTCCAATGATAAAATTGAAGCTTACTGCAATATGCTTAAAAAGAAATATGATTCTTTATTCAAGAATCAAAAATCATTAAAGAATATTTATAGTGTTGTTTTGGGAAAGAGAGATACTCTTCTAAAGCAACGTCAAGAATTACAAGATAATTATAACTTAATTAACACAAACTATATAGATAATGAAACTAATATAAAAGCACTGCAAACAGAATTAGAAACATACAAAAGTGTAGCACTTATTTTTACAAAAGGGGAAAATACACTAAATGAAATACTTAGAAAGAATTTTATTAAAAAGGAAAGATATGGAATATGAAGTAAAGGTGAGAAACCTAAACTATATAAGAACTATTTTGTCCTAAGTAAAAAAGGTAAAATTTCCATCTACTGCGGAACAAAAGGTCACATATCTAAAAACTGCTATTTATGGCAGTCACAAATAAGTGGGGTTAAAAAATCCTTTTTTGCAAGAATTTTATATGATTCTACTGATTATAAAAAGACAAAGAAAGTCTGAATTCCCTGGTCTTTGCTAGCTAACACTACTGGACGTAATAGAAAATGGGTACCAAAACAAATCCTAGTTTAAATGAATTTGTAGAAAGCATTTCACAGATGGAAAACTAAAATATGATACATGGACAGTGGATACTCCAGGAATATGAGTGGAAACTCATCAAATTTCAGAACTCTAACTCAAAAGAATGGAGGTCTAGTCACATTTGATGATAATTCCAAAGGCAAGATTATTGGATTTGGAACATTTGGAGATCCAAAAGTTGTCTTAATCAATAAAGTACTCTATGAACAAGGATTGAAACACAACCTGATAAGTACCTCTCAACTCTGTAATGATGTTTATGTTGTTGATTTTTCTAACAATTGGTGTTTTGTTTTCAAAGATAAATTTATTAAATTTAGAGCACCAAGAACTGATAATGTTTATACTTTGGACGTAAATTTCCAATTAAAAAAAAAGTAAAATTCTTAACTAATAAGATAAATGAATCTTGATTCTAGCATAGAATACTTAGACATTATAATATATATACTTTAAATAAGTTATCTAAGAAATAGCATTTTTCTGATTTTCCTAGTCTCAAATTTGAAAGTGAAAGATTCTGTGATGCATGTCTACTTGGAAAGCAGCACAAATCATCCTTCAAATCTAATAACAAATATGCTTCATCTAAACCACTAGAACTTATCCATTTGGATCTGTTTGGACCTTTAAGGGTAGAAAGATTGGCTGGTAAATTATATGTATATGTTTTAGTTGATGACTATTCTAGATATACTTGGATTTATTTTCTAAAATATAAAAATGAAAGTTTTTCTATATTTTAAAGCTTTTGCAAAGCTTTTCAAAATGAAAAAGGTTTTAAAATAATTTCATCAAGAAGTGATCTTGGTGGAGAATTTGAGAATCTAGAATTTAATTCCTTTTGATCAAGTATGGGCATTAAAGACACCTTCTTTGAACCAAGAACACCTCAACAAAATGGAACTTTTGAAAGAAGAAATAGGACTATTCAAGAAATGGCTAGGACTATGGTAAATGAATGCAATCTTCCTACCTATTTCTGGGTTGAAGCTATAAGTACAACATGTCCTACAATGAATAGAGTTTTAATCAAACCTATTTTTAAAAATAAACCCTATGAACTATGGAATAAAATAAAACTTAAAGTAAATTACTTTAAAGTTTTGGATGCAAGGTTTACACCTTAACCACCAAGGAAAATCTTGGTATGTTTGATCCAAAATCTGATGAAGGAATTTTCTTAGGATATTCTGCTACTTCCAATGATAATGAAGTTTTTAATAAAAATACAAGGATTATTGATGAATCAATTCATGTGAAATTTGATGAATCTGATCCCTTTGAAGAAAGGAAAGACCCAATTGATGAATTTGACTCTAATGATGACATGAGAATTGAAAACTTGAAAGATTATTTTAAAAAAGATATAAATAAAATTAAGTGCAGTTCAGAAGGACATGACATTGAATAACCTAACAATGTACTACGTAGACAGTCTAAAACCCCAAAGAATGACCCTTTAGAAATTGTTATATGAGACCTAGATACAGGAATAAAAACCAGATGAAATGTAGGAAATTTTGTTTAATTCTATGCCTTTTTGTCCAAATTAGAAACTAAGACATTAGAAGAATCCTTATTTGATTAAAGTTTGATGATAGAAATGTAAGAAGAACTAATCCAATTCAAGAGAAATCAAGTTTGGAATTCAGTTGGAAGACCTCAGAACCATCCTATTATTGGAACCAAACGGGTCTTTATAAATAAACAATATGATCAAGGAATAATAACTATAAATAAAGTAAGACTAGTATCTAAGGGATATCATGAGGAAGAAGGTATATATTATGTTGAGACCTTTTCACCTGTATCTAGATTAGAATCTATTATAATCCTTTTAGCCTATGCATCTCATATGAATTTTAAATTATTTAATATGGATGTTAAGTTTTCCTTTTTTAAATGGTTTTTAATGGATGATGTTTATGTTGAGCAACCTCCTGGATTTGAAAATCCACAAAGCATATTTTTTTTAAACTTACTAAAGCTCTTTATTTCCTTAACCAAGCACCTAGATACTAGTATTAAAGATTAATCTCTTTTATTTTAAAAAATTATTTTACTGTTGGAATGGAAGATCCAACACATTTTAAGAAAACTAAAGATTCTAATGTTTTATTGGTTCAAATTTATGTTGATGATGTAGTTTTTTGATAAAAAAATTAAAAACTTTGTCACGATTTTTCAAATTTGATGCAAAAGGAAATTGAAATGAGCATGATGGTAGAATTAAATTACTTTTTAGGATTTCAAATTTATGAAAAAGATTGTGGAAATGTTTTACATTCAAGAAAATACATTACTGATTTACTAAAAAAAATTTACTTTAAAAAAAAATACATATACAACTTTTATGTGTACTATTATAAAACTTGATTTTGATGAAACTAGAAAATCAGTTGACAACAAGTTATATAGAGGTATTATTGGTAGTTTGTTTTATCTTACTACAAGTAGGCCAGATATAACGTACTCAGTATGTCTTTGTGCTAGATTTAAATCTGATCCTAAAGAATCTCACCCATGTTCTGTTAAAATAAGTTTTAGATATTTAAGGGGAACTGTTTTTCAATCTATTCTCTTTCCAAAAACTTTTAATTTTAATTTAATTTAATATTTAGATGCAGACTTTCGAAGTTGTATATTAAATAGAAAAAGAATCTCAAGGACTTGTCACTTTTTATTAAAATCCTGAGTGTCATGGTCGAGTAAGAAACAACACTCAATTGCCCTGTCAATAGCTGAGGCAGAATATATATCTACAGGTAGTTTCTTTTCACAAGTTTTGTGGATGAAAAACACTATTATGGACTTTGGACTAAATTTTAATAATATACCTATTTTATGTGATAATAAAAGTGCTATAAATATTTCAAAAAATCATATTAAAAATTCTAGGACTAAGCATATTGATATCAAACATCACTTTCTAAGAGACCATGTTCTTAAAAGGGATATAATCTTAGAATTTGTAAATTCTAAAATTCAATTAGCTGATATTTCTAATAAACGAATTCTATTACAAGGTTTCGTTTTATTAAGGGGGAGTGAGGTTTATTTATTTTTAAATAATAATTTTTGTATTCTTATTTAATTTGATTTTATTATTACTTGTTTTTAGACTAATTTAAAAATTTCATTGGTTCTATTTTACACTTTTTCCGCATAAGTTTTTTTTAATTTTTTTTAATAATTACTATGCACGTAATGACATGAGAATCAAGGATGTCAGAAACTGTTTCTCATTCCAAACCCGTTCATTTTCTCAAAACCCTTTTGAAATCTCGAAACCTCTTACCTCTCTTCTCTACCTGAACCTAAACCTTATAAACCCTAACCTTTTGAATCTTTAGATATATAAATCAAAAATGGAAAAGAACAAGAGGACCGATGAGCTAGAGACCAACACTACTAAGCATTAATGCATGATAGGAAGGAAAATTCTGCAAGGAAAGGTAATCTATTTTGAATGGTTATATCAGACAGATTTGATGCTTTGATAAGACCTAGCTTTTCAGAACCCAGAACAAACGTTTAATGGAGAGAAAAAAAAGTTTCTATATGAGGGAGAAATTTATCGTTTCTTAAATCTGTTTAGTTTAGTCTGGGAAAGGAGGAAGGTACTGTGATAGAAAAGATTGAGGACAAATACTTTTCGATTTACTCTGTGTAAATTGGTCGAATTCTTAACTTCCCTCAAGGGGGAGTATTTTACTTTGATTTGAATAATATAGGTGATAGTATAAATAAGTCATAAGATATTATGTCTTTTTTGTTTGGATCAAAAAATTTAAGGAAGATAAAGAGAGTGTTCAAGCACAACCTATAAAGTCAAAAGAAGGATAATATGAATCAAGAGGAAGTGGAGTTTCAAGGAGAATCAGATTTGAAACTGTTGATACACCTGCATATGAGGAAATTCAAGAAGGACTTAAAAGAAAAAGGCATACAGTCGCTCAAGTTAGAGAGGAGCCTACTCAAAAAAATACAAATGAAACTGAACTGCATCTGAGCTAAATATTTATTAGAGAATCTATAGTACAAGACATTGCACAACAAACAATTTCTAAGATTGAGGTGACTCCACAAGTGGAAAAAGAAATTATATCTCAAGCACAGACAAAAGCAGAAATAGTGATAGAGGCTGAGGCATGACCTAGTGAAATGGCAGTGGATGAAATTTTAGTTGATCTAGAAGAAACAATTTTAGAGAATCTAGTCATAGAGGAAATAAATGATGATTCTTCCCATAAGGAGCAACCTCAATAAAGTGTTGAAATTCAAAAAGAAAATTTATCTGAAGTTCACAATGAGGTATTAAATGAATATTTTTCTATGGATGAGTCAAGGAATCTGAGGAAAAATATGTGAAAAAACTAGTACAGGGAGGGGATGATGATAAATCAGATGCTAATCACTTTCCCTTTATACTGTTACATCTGAATGAAGATGAAACAAGGAATCAAGCACATGATGACTCTAATTCTGTGAATGAAGAAGTAGAAGACATATATAGAAATTTGGGAGGAGTTGAATCTGAGAATGATGCTCTAAGGAGAGAATTATAAAAGGCAAATCGATGATATCAAATACTGAAAGAAAGTAATATTTATAAGGAAGAAGTAGAAAATTACAGAAGGAAATGATGGCTAAAGTTTCAAATCTAAAATCTGAAATGGTGATGAAGAAAGATTTACTACAGTTTAAATCTTTCTTGGAGAAACAATTCACAACTATCAGAAATAGTGAAGCCAGTACATCAGGTACTTCACCTGATCTGATAAGAAGATTTTAGGCCATTACCATTGTAATGAGAAATATGAATGATAGGTTGTAAGACCTACAATTAAATAGTGCTCCTTTGATAGTATTATTGGAAAATCATATGTTTATGGTAAAATAATTGACTTCTAGTGAATCAGGTATTAGAAATTTGCTGAATCAGTTCATAGTCAAGTAAACTCTATTTATGGACAAGGAAGAGAGGCTTCATGATTTCTTCAGAGTCAATTTGATTAATGATCTTCATCTGACTCATAAAAATAGATATATCATAATCCAGTTGGGAGATGGATTGAGGAGAATATTAAGAACTCAATTAGTGGAGATCAAGGCTATAGTTCAGAGGAGATGAAACCTACCCTTATCCCAACCTTGATTCATGTTGTTGTAGTTACTATATTTTTCAATATTTTAAATGAAGTTTTTTTATTTAATATTTGTGTGTTATTTTTTTTACTCTCTATGTTAGAAATTCCAATAATCTAGATTCAAATATTGATAAACAATTAATAATAGTATTTACTTAGTTCTGTGCTACATTGAAATGTGTTATATCTTATTGAATACTTCTTTTTGATATCACAAAAGGGGGAGAAATTTAGATAAACACAACATTTTATTTTAAAGTTCTTTAAAATTAAATTTATTTTCTTTCACTAAAAAGGAAAATTAAAATTTTATTTTAATCTTTTAAATATTTTTACTCAGGTGAAGAAATTATTTAAAATTTTAAGATGTTATTTTGTAGAGAAATTATAATTTTTTTTACTTTAAACATTTAAATCTTTTATGGCGGGATATTTTTTTATCTTTTAAAAATTATAAACTATATTAATTTTTTATGTTAATTTAATTGGTTATTTTATGGGTTTTGTGATCATAAAAATGGAGAATATTGTTGAGAAAGTGTTATTTTCCATAGTATATAATTCTATATTGGGAATATTGTTGAGAACAATACTCTATCTCTTTATAATGATTTTGATGCTCACAAATATCCATATTTTTTATTATAATAATTTTAATTTGATTATATTTCAGGAAATTAAAATTATTTATTTCTCTATTCTGAGATAATATTAAAGCATTTAATTCGTGTGGAATATTTGGAAAAGTATTCGGAAATTGTTTTTAGTGTGTTCTGGAAACACTGTTCATACCCTACGTTGAAGAGTGTAGAGTAAGGATGAAATCCATTGTTTACTTTTTCGGTTATCAGAAAAGTATGGTTAAGTAACCATACATTATCAGAAAGTATGAAAGAAGGAACCTTACTTTTGGTAGGAACCTTACATTTGGGAAATCGGAAAAGTAGGTAAGAAGATCATTATGTGAGTATGGAACATTAAGTTTGTTTCTTAAAGGTATGGTTCATCAACCTTACTTTTGTGAACAACCATATGTTTGAGATTTGAATATAAAAGTGTGGTTCATCAACCTTACTTTTGTTAATGATCCACCTTATGTTTTGAAGCTAAGAAAATTATGGATCATTAACCTTAAGTTTGAGATCAACCTTATGTTGTGAACCTTACATTAAAAGATCGTATTTTATGCAATTCAACCCAACGTCTGGTGTTAGATATTTAAATTACGACTTTAATAAAGCAATGATATTTATACACATTATTAGGCTGATTTTTAGATAGATTAAAAGCCCAAATATAACACATCCCTTTTAATAATTCAAAGACATTTATTTGTGATTTAGATGACCATTTTAAGTGGATCTTTTCATACTTAATTTTCAAGGGAGTTACGACTGCACTTTTATTCAAAGTTTTGAATATTTCGATTCTAAAGGTGAATTTTGTGGATCTAAATTTTAAAAGGATAACACATGTATTTATTCTATATATACATTTATTATTTTGTATTACATATTTAGAGTTGAATCATCGAAAATATTTATCATGCACTTGAGTTTTTCACTACTACAATTTACAGAGACAATTGAGACTTACAGATCTGCTGTTATGAAGAACAACAAAGTTCTATTTTCTGATGAAGAAGAAACACGATTGAAGATTAACTAATTATACATCAAATATATTTTGTGGATCTTCTATTGATTAAATTTTCGAATTATATTTCATGATCTACTACAATTAGATCAGCTCAGAACTACTTCTAACTGAAGAACATCTTTTCTGAAGACGACGATCATTCTACTGTCAATTGCGTCCTGTTGTAATTGTGAAGAACAACCGGAAAGTATTTCTAAGAACAAATACTCTTTTACTTTGAGTAACCAGATTCTCATAATAAGCTATGTATTTGGTTCTATGCATGAATCAGAAGGCTCTGTTTTTCCTTAAAGTTGTAAAGGTGTCTACTACCTGCACTCAGTTGTGGAACGATCTGTTAATAAGAAGACCAGATAGTGAAAATCACCAAGCTCGTGGAGTGGAGTATTGGTGGAGTAGATTAGGGGCCTTCTATTCCCTGAACCACTCTACATCGTGTGTCCTTTTCTATTTATTTTCCACTTATTTATCATTCTGTTAAAGTTGAAAGGACAGATCAAGATCCTGTGAAGAAATTGTAAAATACGCAATTCACCCCCCTCTTGTGTATATTTGGTATAACCCGATCCAACATATATAAGTCAAAACAAATTCTATATGGATATTACTTGATTTTATTGATCCTCCTGACCATTTTAGAGATGAAATCAGCTTTTCCTTATTAATGTTAATTATGTAAAAATTGGATAAATTGAAATATGATATCAAGAAGATTTTTTTTGGAAGACCTGTTAATAATTTTCATGTAAGATCATTATATTCCATCTATATCCAAGGCATATTTTTTTTCCATTGAGCGATATGTATTTAAAAATTAAAATTATGTTAAAATATGATTTAATAATTGAATTTATTTAATGTGTATTCATGTGTCTCTATGCAAGGAATATTTAATTACTTTATGTTGTATGTCCCATTCAATTAGGATTTCAATGTTTTGGATTAGTAATCATGTTTTATACTTTTCCTTTCAGGTGCCTAGGATTATTTTGATTAATTAATGCAATTAATAAACTACCTATGAGTTATTTTATGAATGATAGATCATCAATACAGTAGTTTAACTTCTAAATGGACCCTTTTCTTATTACCAAACATAAAAATATTTTTTCCCAAGTATGGAAGAAAATTAATAAAATGAATATAAATATTATATAATCTAGTTTATTATTGGTTATAAAAATTATTTTTTATATTTTTATATTTCCTTGTTTTAATGAATTTGAATAATTAAGATTGTATATGTATACATCTCTCTAGGTTGAGAAGAATTGAATGAATTGTAAATATTTTCCTCCTATTTAGTGATTACTTTTTTTTATGTCATTAATATCAACACGTGATTATAATGAATTTAGTGTGCTTATAAAAAAATAATATTTACTTCTTGTATATTTAATACTTGGAGTACTTTTTAGTAGTGTATGTAAAATTTATCCTCAACAATTTACTTTGTTATGTTTTAATAATTAAAAAAATATTATTTTTTTCCCTCTAACATGAGTAAAGAAATATGTTTTAAAATTTAACTACTTATAGAAGAAATAATATTCGGAATGTTGTTTGTCATTTTTTTCATTTTTTGATACATCTTATAAATTCATTTTAGATTAAATACACTTAAGTATGATTTTAATTATGACTTATACATTGAAATATTTATAATTATATAATTATAATTTATCAAATCATTATTTACTTGTTTCTTAATCATATTTTCTCTGGTTAGTTTATTTTTTTATTTTTTTATTGATTCTCATATAAGTACAATCATATGAATTGTATACATGTGTTATGATCTATTTTTTCAAATTAAATGTTTTTTCTTAAAGTAAAAATGTTATTTAAAGTTATATGTGTTTTCTTATTATCATATTACTTTTCAAATTCATATATTTTTTATTAAAGTGATATGATTTTTCAAAATCAAATGTTTTGATTCACATCATACTGTTTATAATTAATGTCTTATAAAATGAAAATTTCACTAAGTATAAAGTCATACACCATATAGAAGTAATACATGCCACTTCATGAAGTCCTTCAATATATGTCAAATGATTTTCTCAAATTAAAAAATCAAATCAAAGTCATACAATCAAAGTCATAATAAATTTATTTAAAGCCATATGACCGACTCATTATTTTTAGAAAATTAAAAAATGCTATGTTTTTCTTATCTTTCTATATTTTGATTTACTATAGATTTTTTACACTATTTATTTGTTTTAATTTATCTATAATTACTTATAAATTATTATCATGCTATGTAAATTTTTTTATAATTATTTCATGGAAATTAAATTAAAATATTTAGGGATAAAGCATGCTTCATTTTTCTTACAACATTCTAAAAATTTAAAAAATTCAAATTTGAATTGGTTGAAATATGAAGATTCCATATCACATGATTTATGATATTTGTCCATAGACCATAATATTGATTATTATTGAAATATTTTCCATTGTATTGAATATTTACCCACTATATAAAGTTCCACTATAAAATCTATTTTTATTTTTACAAATTGTTAAATTATCTCACAAATTTGAAGTATTTTATTAAAATAGATAATTTTAGACGCATCGGAAAATAAAATTTACAATGAATTATATATTATAATTTTCATGCATGTGATAAATCATTTATGAAGTTGGAAACATTAATAAACTATATTTATAGTGTTTGATGGAACTAATGAAAATGAAAGAGTTTTAGGATATTGGAACTTTTATGTGTACTATATTTATATTATCATATAATATTTAACATTTTCATGGAGAACTTCAATATAGTGATATTGTAATTCTAAATTGATCATATACTACCTAGACTCCTAATATATCATTATCTTTTTGGATTCTATTTTTGAAATCTTTCTATCATCCTTGTGAGTTATTTGTGGTTTATATTTTTTTTTAAAAATTAGGACCTTAGCATCAGGGTGTATAACAACACTGAACCCGCACTCCAAGATCCAGTGCTAAAAATGTAAACTTTACATTTTTGGTTTTTATACTAATAATTGGGACCCATTTTTTCCTTCCAAACCTTATAACATAAAATTGAAAGATTAGATCACATAAATTCTGATGGACCTTTTAGTTTTAGAGTTTTAAAGAATTAGGAAAAAAACCTATATAAACAATTCACATGAAATTAAATAATCATTTATCCCAGTTAACCCAACTTTTATTTTTCACATTGAGACATCATCATCATCCATATTAAATCCCTTAATGTCATAATTCATTCAACCTTATTCTTTATAACCTGGGGAAAAATAAACATTGGAGGGGTGAGCTCAAATGACCATTAAGGGAAAACATAAGAATTAATAAATGAATATCATTAATGAGCATAAGAGGATCATAAGTGTATGATGAAAAAATCAATGTTAAACAGTATAACACAGAAATATCCATTCCCTCATATACTTAGATCATCAAATATGAAAATATGGCATAAATCATTAACAATGGAAAAAGTCACAACAATCATGTGGCATGCGATATAAATCATGGTCAAAAGAAACATCATAAACCCAGAGAAATAATCAATAAAACATGTTGGTATCTTAGAATATCATCCTATAGATCGCTTAAATTA
Source organism: Viscum album (assembly GCA_963277665.1). Classification (NCBI taxonomy): domain Eukaryota; kingdom Viridiplantae; phylum Streptophyta; class Magnoliopsida; order Santalales; family Viscaceae; genus Viscum; species Viscum album. The sequence continues at coordinate 353,907,108 of OY728123.1, forward strand.
CCCTGAAAAAACCCTTAAAATTGGAAAAAATGTAGACCCAAGTTCCAATATATTTCTTTAATGAACATAATCATTAGACAATACATTGGAACTCTATATGGGTGAACCTATAATATAATCTATAGTGGGATCAATAGGTTATTTTAGACACACCCATAATTTATAATGTTTAATAACCACAACATAAATAAAGGACATAGAGAATTCATTTCATCATAACTTATTAAAATAAACATTATTCATTTCAGAACATGATTAACCTATGAGAAAGAAATATGCACCATAATAATCTCTTCGAAACATTATTAAACCGTGTAAAATAAATGGGTTCCATAACAATCCCTTTGAAACATGATTAAATAGTGGAAAAGAAACGAGTTCCATAACAATCTCTTTGAAACAAGATTAACCTATGGAAAATAAAGGAGTTCCAGGACAATATCTCTAGAAAACGTAATCCATCCATAGAAAATAAGAGGATGGAATCAATAAAAAATATCCACACTAGGGGATAAGTAAAAAAAGGGTTGTTTATGTTGATGAATGATAATTCCATTAAAATATTATTAAAATCATTCTAGTGGAAAAAATCCTTTTAATTTTCAAAATCACTCTTTAAACCATAAAACATTCGTAATATCTTTTTCTTTGAAAGATCCACTTTTAAAAACAAATAATTTATAAAATATTTAGAAAATTTTTTATTCAAAAATAACCTTGTAAACTTGAAAATAAACATTTAATGAAACAATGGTCACAACAATGGGTAAAAATGAACATAATTTACATGTTAAAATAGTATTCCTTTTTCACTATAAAAAGTTTAGAAATGTGAGTTGATAAAAAAGTGACCAAAAATATTACCATGAAAACCTTTTTAAGTAAAAATTGGGTAAAAAAATATTTTTTTAAATCATTTTTAAAAACATTAAAACAATTTTGAAAACATTTTTAGAATACATGGTTTTGGAAGAAAATGGATTTCTGACTGAAGAGATAAACAAATTAGGATTTTCCTAATTTTTTTTCTCAATTATTCTAAGTACCAAAGAGTATAAAAATGGAACTATTACGTAAAAATATCCCGAATCACCAAAGGAGAGATAATTCATGGGAGACATAATATTTCAACTTCATAGATTTAATCATACACAATCTCGATAAGTGATGATATTGTAACGAAATACTCTTACCACTATGGTAAATTAGAATAATTGTAACGACCAATGCTTTTGGAATAGATGAAAGTCCAAAGGAATTTGAACCTTTTTCATTTATTAGATGTTCCATTTTTTAAGACCAAGATTTAGAATATAATCTCGAGAGTTCAAACACCTTTATGCATTATTTTTTTGACATGGGTAAAGGCTCAAGGGGTCCCTTGGGATTCTCAATGATTTTTGGGTGCACCTAACCACGAAAGAAAATATTGGAGGGTGTGTATAGGAAACATGGTTTTTCTAAAACTATGTGGACCTCTGAAGTAAATTGTGCATCTACAAAAAAGAGGTAGAAACAACCTCGCAAAGGCTATGCATGGTTTACCCAAACCATGCACCATTCTCGAACTGGTTCCACTTAGGTAGTAACCTTGATATATTAATCGAATGGTTGGGGAAGGGTTATGGTAACTGTGTGGGCCAAACTGTGAGACCTAATTTTTATGGGTAAAATGAAAAAAATTCTACTAAATGATGTATACCTTTCTTTTCCTTTTTCCCTCCTCACTAACAATCATGTGAGGATCTTCCTTGAGTCAGGGAATCCTCTTCCAAAGTCTAACATAGGATTCTTGGTAACTCTAAATTCCATTGTCTGATTCGATCCCCATTGGTATCTATGGATCCGCATTAGTAAGCTCTCAAATCCTCTATAATATATTTGCAGTTCTTTATTACATCTACCATGCTATTTTGGTGCGGGATCATTTTTCTTATTTTTATGGTAAATGTATGTTTCTTATATCTCTTCCAGACCAGATAGAATCAGATCTTGATATTAGATGATTATGTCATCCTAAGTATAAGGTAGGAGGTCTATGAATTTTTCATTAATTTTTCATCATTTTATAATCAACACCAATGCGCTACATGATATAATTTTTTGTTCATTGATTTATAATTAGTTCCTTCAAATAAAATTGATCATCGAACCAAGATGCACTTTTTATGATCCTTTTTAGTAAATTAGAGGACAATACCCTCAACTATGGGCACCCATTGGGTGTGATGACATGGAATTACCTTTATAATTAAATGTTGAAAATACCCGTAATTTTTTCTAAGCATTCAAATTGTATTGATAATGGTTTTCCCATTCTCATGTATCTATCTGAATGATAATGGAACTTTTTGAATTCCATTTGAAACTTATGGATTGAATATCCTTTTGTGTTAGTTTCTTTTAAATTCCTCTTTTGATTAATTGTGACATGCCCTTGAAATAGAAGTTCAATTATGTTAAATAAATTTTATGATAAACAATGTCATGTTTTTATTATAAAACCCCTTGTATGAGGTGAGCTATCATTGAAATTGCAAAACGATAAACTATAAATTGTATCTATCTTATATTTATTGAATTAATTGTTTTCTCTATAATTTTTTTAATGTTAGACATATTTTGTTTTTTGTACATGGCCTCTTTGGTTATTTATAAATTTAGTTTCCCTCCATTGATATAGAGTTTAACCTTAAAAAGGCACCTCTTAAGTACTTGGCCTAACTCATGGATAAGATTTCTATGTTGGTAATTTCCATTTTTACCAATGCTTCTTTTAAGTTACCTTATTTAATCTTGGTAAATAAAATTCCATGTTTTTTAATTAAATATAATGTATTAAATTTAATTGCTTGATCATGATGGATTTATCTCTGTTCCAGAGTGACATGAGGGGTTCTGACTTATGGAACCCATGGAATGACTCTTCTGTCTTTCTATTAGAACTGTTGATAGTTAGTAAACACATCCGGGTGATATCAGCTATGCCAAAGATGGGATAAATGAGCATTATCTATTTTTAGATCTACATGAGTGACACTGGTTCCCTTGGGGAGACCCCTTGGATGGGCTTTAAGGCACGACAGTTGTACCAAGCCTAGAGTGAGACTTGGGCCCCATTGAGTGATACAAGGTACAAACTCGGAAGCTAGTACCTGGATTTTAAAACCATTCACTGAGTAAAACATGTGAATTCTTCTTGGGTTACCACATATAGGCTTTTTTAGAATTGGTCATATGTGGATCCATCAAGTTATACATGGAAACTTTTTCAAGATTTTAATGGATGGGATCTAGGTGTATCAATTTTTTTATAAAGTGATTTTTAAATTGAATTAAAGAAAAGAGGAAAAGGAATGTTTTCAAAATGAGAAGTTTTCTTTGGTTCTAGAGACATAGGGACATATCCTCCATGCCAAACAAAAATCTTGAGGACAATCCACTTTCTTACATATTATCTCACCCAATTCACCATTTTAGGATCCTTGGGTTTAGACTCACTGTCTGAGGCCAAAGAAGGTAATTAGATGGGTGTTCAATTTTAACTCAGTCCAATGCATTTAATCAATTATTTATTTTTATCCTTCATTTATTTACATAAGCACACTACTTAGTTTATATTTCATGAAATGGATGGGGATAGACATTGTTGGTTTTGTCCTATATATTTTTATATCTCTCACCCTACTTGGGAACCATTTGGTACCTGAGTAGACTTTATGATCATAGGTATGGATAAGGGGAAGTATATAAATCTTGATGATTGATTGATTTTCATTACTAAGATAGGGTTGGGCAAGGGGGATGATCTAGTGTTTGAGATTCTCATTGATCTAGTGATTTGGAAGTTATTATTTTAGTACATTGTATTAATTATTGTAATTTTTATAGCTTATACTTGTAGAATCATATTTTATACATTCATTGCTTTAATTTCGTGTTGGATAGTTTTTTATTCAGTTATTTATTATTCCCTCGCTGTTTTATCTCTTTTATCTATTCTTTCACTACTATCTGTTAATTTTATTATGACAATACCGTTGTGACACTCCGATATTAATGGTATATTCTCCCTACTGTACCACCATTAGACCCTCACTGCTAGTCAGTAACCTCTGGTGTACAGGGAGGCATGTTAGAGGCCATGTGACCCATCGGTCTGGCTACCATCTTTGTGGTCCGACGGGCGGAGACGTTACAAAGTGGTATTAGTGGTTTATTTTTTCCTTTATCTTACTTTTTTTGTCTGGTAGACTGAATACTAGGAATGTGTCGGTGTTTGGTAAATATCCATGTATGAAAATGATCACCCCAACCATGAAGAGAAGTCTAAGTGTCCAGGATGGGAGTGTTGTTCATGTTTTTGTCCTTACAATTTCTTTTTATTTCACCTAGAGTGATTTGATAATTTTTCACTACTTACTAATTTATGGTATTTTACCATTGGCCTCGTATGGCAAGGAATAAGAATTACATGTATCATTTTAAGAATATATAAATTCAAATGTCATGCATATTACATGGCATGTAGTTTAATTTTTAGGGATTCTTGGTGATTTTGATTGTTTACCTTGGATGTCATACCATGGGTTTGTTTATTAGAATACCTATTATATTCCATGTTAGGTATGTAGTTCCATGGTTAGTTTTATACCATGTTTAGGTATTTCTTATCAAGAATTTATTGATTATATTCCATACTGCCTGATTTATTTTTCATGCCTTGACTACATGTTGTGATTTTGTTCATAATATCTTTCTTCTCTATGTTTACTGTTTGTTATAACATGCCTAGTTATGATGTTATAAAATTGGTGTATTGGCTGAATTAAATAGTTTTGATTATGAAGGGAGACTATTTTCAGTTGTAAGCTATATGGGTGCCTTATAACTGGGCCAAGTTAACCTATTTAATTGAACCATCTTTGAGCTTTATATATTTAGATACATTTGACAAAAGTTGAAAAAGGATGCTAAAGTTCAAATGTTAAAGTAAGTTGGTTTCAGTTAAATGGGAGCTATACATTGGCCTATAAAGTGTATGATCACTTTATACATTGGGAGATGGAAATCCATATAATTGAACCATTATATATAACCTTATTTAATTTTTAAATGGTTATAAACGTGTAAAATGTTTAAATTTTAATTTAAAAATTAAATGGTTTCCTTTATAAAGGCTAGTGACTATATCAAAAGGGAATGGAGATTACATGGTTAAAATTTAAAATTGACAACTAGGCCTAAGTAGGTCAGCTGGGGAATGTTTCTTATGAGATAACCCTTTATGATGTTTTTAAATATAATTATCTAAGTAACTACGATTGGGTTTTGTTTTGATGAACCGAGGTTGGATTAGTGGGACCCTCATTGGTCACCTTATCTTTTACAACATAAAAAAGAATTTATGTGATGAATTTCCTAATTTATGATGGGATGTAAAAAAATGGTTAACGATTAAAGAAATATTTTGATACAACCTCCATGTTTTTTCCATAGGAAATTAATTGAAAATATACAAAGTGTTTTGTTTTAGAAATTGGTGTGGGTTGTTTTGAGTTAAATCTCTTAAATTTCACAATGGTTAAATGTGAATCAATGTAATGAACTTAAAATGGATCCCTATGCTATGTACTTTGTTTAAACACTTATATATGGGTAGTTTGGATTTTATTTTGAGTTTTCCTTGAACGAAAGCGTGTGTATTTCCCATTGGCCTTCTATTTTTAGAAATGGCTTAAATGATAGGTGTAAGGCCTAGTGTAATTTTTTGGATGACCTAGTGGTATGGTTGATGTTTTACTTTGTAATGGGATCTCCCGTAGAAGATGGCACCCTTAGAACATAAATTCCTTACTAATTCTATGAGATTTCAATTGTTTGGTGCCGTATTGGTGTCATTGTCCCCAGTAAGACTCTTATCTTTATAATGAAACCCTTTTTTTGGAAGGGTGGTCATGTTTTTGTTATCCTTTGTTATGGGTGTAATCATCAAGTAATTCTCAATACCAATAGATTAGAAATGCTTATAGCATGCTCAATTTCTTCGTAGGTTGTGTGAACTCTTTCTTTTTTTCCGACGACGGATGACTTGGTACATTTTCTTTAATATTAATGGTTATAAACGGAAATGAGAATTCAAATTAAATCATTTGTATAAACCACATAATACTTGGATACATAGGGTAGATGACATAAGGAAAATATCGAGGGTGTGTAATGTTTCCCATGAAACCTTGGGGTAGTATGAGTTAACGTACATTGTTCCCCTCAAGTGATAAATGGTAAAATAAACCGGTTTTGTTTTGTGGAATTGTTGACCCTATTTCTTTTGAGTACATTCTCAGGTTATCTCCATTGTTGAGAGACCTGGGTGTTAAAGGAACTGGTTCATCCCAATTCTTGGTAGTACTTCTTGGAGATTTAGGTGTTTTTAAATGATGATCATGTCAAGCTAGTTTTGGTTTCATCCAAGATTCTTTGACACGGTGATGTTGTCTTAGTGGATAATTATAAGGCCCTAGCCTTAAACCTTACTTAATCTTGAGTTATTACAAGATTACACATTGAGGATCTTTTCAGGTTTAGAGTTTTAGAGAATTAGATCATGAAACTTGCATTACATTCCACATTTAAACAAAGTGGTTACATAAAAGACAGTATTCATTCTTCCCATCAACGGAAACATATTATAAATGAAACATGGATTCTTTCTTGACACATCCTCGACACTATCATCACATCATGTACCTTTCCCTTGACCTGTGAAAAACATTTCAAAAACTTGGGATGAGCATAAAAGGCTCAGTAAGGGTAATAAAAATATGGAAAGGAAACATGAGTTCATATTTACATAAGAATGAAATCATACTTTACCCATAAAACATAGGCATATCAAATCATGAATAAATCATAGAAAACATAAGACATAGAGGTAACTTGAGGCATTCATAACATTCTTACGTAGGGAGTAACCCTCTTGGTTACGTTTGGAATACCCATCACAGTATATTCCCTAAAATCTCTTCGGAGAAACCTTAACGTTTCACTCCTTCGCGTTACCCAATGCATTGGAGAGCTATATCGGGCTCACCCGCCCTTAGTTTATCACGGAACCACCCGTTCTTCATAACAATGCCCAATAACCATAACATAATCGTATCACATAAAGCATGAATAAAGAAAACATAACATTTCCACATTTCAATCACAATATAACATTTTAGGATATTGAAATAACGAATCCATTAAAAACCATTTTCAAAACCATTTAAAACATTTAATAAAGAGATTTTTGAATCAAAGTGTCCCATACCACCTTGAAGATTAAAATTTTAAACCATTTATATCCATATAAATAAATCCTTAAAACCATTTTGAAAACATGGATATTAATAAGAACAAATAATTAAAACATTTAAAACGATATTTTGGTTAAAGGGGTTTTACCAAAATCAGAGACACTTGAATAAAATAATTGAGGAATAACATTTAGTCAGAACTTTATAATATCATGAGAATAAATGGATTCATGTTATAATACTCCAAAGGACAGTATATACACCGTATAAGAGTGAATTGGTGCATAACAACAATGAACCCTCAATAGAAATGTCAAATGTGATGAAATCCCTTATAAAGAAGGTATCCTTAAATTAAGGACAAATCAATCTCAAAAATATGTGTGAAAAATATAAATACACCCAATATAAGTGGATATTAAGTGTAAAAGAATAAAAGGTCATTCACACATATTCAATGGATGACATATTCAATGACTACATGTTGAACCCAAAGAAATCGAAATTGGGTTAAGAAGTTCCCTTGACAGCCTAACGGCGTCACATCAAAATGAGTTGATGAGAGATAAAAAGAGTATCTCATCACATGGACACAAAATTTACATCATTAAGGATATATGAGAACATATCCCAACATAACAATATGTAAATTAAAATACCCAATAAAAGAAGTCTTTTAAAAAGGGGAGGGTGAAAGGTTCCCTTACCGACTTGGGTATCTTTCAAAACATACACCCCATGAAAGAAGGACAATAGATCATTGATATAAATACTCATAAATGAAATTATATTACACAAAGAGTAGAATAATGGGCAGTACATACACCACTCAAAGGAAATTGTGGCAAATGTAGCATAAATCTCACGGGGATAAAAGTGAGATGAAAAATCCCTTACGAAAACTCGGCAGCCTAACGGCGCCACATAAAACTTCCAAAAGGATTGATGGGAGAGAATAGGGTCTCTCATCACATGAACATAAAAATTACAGTAGGAGTAATATAAAATAACATCCCAATCATAAGAAAGATGAGCTTAAAAGAAATTACATAAAAGAGTGTACTTAAAAAGAAAGAGAGTTGTAGGATCCCTTACCTCGGGTCAGACTTGACTCGATCGTTCTTTAACGTCCTGAATAATAAACTTGAGTTAATTTCCACTTTATTAAGAACCTTTTTATAGTTCATTATTCCTTTTAGATCACTTATTTCAGTGTTATAAACATTATTTAATCATTTCTGTTAATAATGTTTGTTTTGCCGATATTTGGTTCTTAAGTTGAAAGTGGAATTCTTACAATTACATGTTGTTCGTGTGGTCAAATGTTTATTATATCCAGAATTGTATTCATGATGTAGATATCATATATGTCATATATATCCATTACATTCATGCATTTATAACATTACATAATCATTTTAGAGGTAAGAAATGAAATGCACCGTTCATGGAGACGGTAAGCCGTACGTACGCATGAACGCTACTTTCATTTCTATTTCGTATTTTATAGAATGGAATAATAATGATATAAAGGTATATTATAATTCCAGTATAATGTCATATATAATATCATATTTCCATCCTTTATACATCCCACATATGGTATTTAACGAATCAAATCACTTTGAGGGGGCGGTAGTCCGCACTTCCTTAAATGAAGATATCGCGTATACCCATAATGGAATCCATAAAGTTAAGACAAAAATGAAAAATACAGAAGCATAAATAAAACATAAACATATTATATATCATATATAAAAATAGTGACATCATAATGGCCACCTTTTAAGGTGTTAAATGAGTATTGAACAATCATCGTTTCGGGAGGCAGAATTTCACCATCCACGGAAACTGTATGTTCTTTAACCATTTGATGTAGTTTTGTGAGAGTGTAGCTCAAATAAATCTTATAACAACATCCTAGTATATTGAAGATACTGGTGTTGTTACAAAACAAGTAAATAAAAAGAGTTTAGGGGGTTGGAGAAGCAAAATAATACAAATGAACATGAGAGAATGAATTACCTTTAAAAGTGTAACTCCTTTTGATTTGAGCCTAAAGGCTTCCTTTGTAAGTATTCTGACCAAAGGGAAACCTCTAGGATGAGGGGAGGGATGTGGAGAGAGTAAATGGGCAGGGGTTGGCCGAGACAAAGGCTTGAGGAGTGTGGGAAAAGAGGTAGAGGTGGGGGCCTTTTATAAGAGGAGAGGAGGGGCACTTTTGGAAAGTAAGAAATATTACTTTATTTGAAAATGTGTTTCGGTTTCAAAAGGTCCCACATTGATATAATTCGTGGATAAGGTGATAAGGCATCGAAATCCACTCATCCAATTGGTTTTGGCCATGTGTAGGTTGTAGAATGTTCATTATCTTTCCATTTTAATTAAATCGTCAAATAATGATGTCATCGCTCCATCATTATTATGTCATAAATAATTTAATTTCTTTAATGTCTAAAAATTATAAACAAAATACTATGATATATGAAATCTTTTTAGATTTCCAATGACTATTTATAATCAAAATTTGGACTTGTATAACCCCACTTAATTTTTTTTTTCGTAAAACATATTATGTTTGTGTCATTTTCACTTTAACATTAAATAAAAAGTAATTTATGTCATTTCCCAACAAAAGTGGATCCATGGGGTCCCCAAGTTGACCCATGGCTTGTAATGGTCGGCCATGACACAAACAATGAGGTTGGGACATGTGTCAAGTTCATTTCATTTTATTAAAGCATTATTTTTACCTTAAACTACACTAATTACCACTAAACGCGATTAAAAACATAATAAGTTACTATTCACCAAAAAATTATTTTTATCCCATTGAACCACATTTTACTTCTTAATGACAACCATGTATGTCGGATTTTTGAAATTCAAAACACATAAGTGGTAAAATTTCATTTAAACGAAAAATCAGCTTTTATAATTACCACTTAGTGGTTTCACTATTCATCAAAAATTGAAGTTTTTCAGAAAATTACCAAAAATTCACCCTAAGCTATTTTTGATATTCCGAATTCAAAAATGAAGTCTATTTTACAAAATTCAAAACAAATAAGTCACATTAATTAATTTAATAATTAATTCCCGCTGTCAGAGCAAAGAGCGTGTTTTTATAAAACAATAAGTATCAAAAGATTGACACCAGTTTAAGTCTAATTTCAAAGTGAAATTAATTCCAATGACCACCATTGGATTAAATGGTAAAAATATATTCTAATTTCACTTTAAAACCAATTCAAAATATAATCTAATAATATAAATAAATTAGATTAAAAAGAGGTTTTGAATTAAAATACAACATTTCACACTATTCATTAAAAAATGAACTTTATCAAAAAGATACAAAAAATTTACACAAAGTAAATTTTGATGTCCAAATTCTAAAGAAGAGTTTTATTTGGTCCAAAATAATGTATAAGAGTGATCAAAACTATATTTAATGACAGCTCGCCATCAAAAGGCGATAAGTGAACCTTTAGTGAAAACTAGGGCATATATGCCTAAAATTGAATTCTTTCCGTATTTTAAGCCTATATCCTTTATTGGATAAATGTGAAAACATTTAAAAACATATATAATCATATTTTAGTTATTTCTATCCATTCCCGCCAATACAACGGCTACATGTTAACTACCATTTAAAATATTATTATTTTATTATTAGAGTGCAACATAAGATTCCCAAGAAACTCGTTGTTGCGTGTTGGGTACGCCATCGAGCATAGCGTCCCATTTAAAGTCATATTAATATTTTATTCACAAATAGGGATAAATATGAAAATGTCATATTCTTTATTTACCTGGGGTGTTACATCCTTCCCCCCTTTTGGGAATTGCGTCCTCACAATTTTAAAATTGCGCTTGGAAACATCCTTGAAAGTCCCACATCGGAACAAGAGTTGGTAAAACGAACACTTTAAAATAAAGAGAGATAAGTATAAAGGTCACCCGAGTTAACCCATACTAGGATTCCAAGTATGAAAATATGAACATGGAGGAAAAAACAAAGGGTCATGTTCTGATGGAGAGTGATAGAAAACATGTTTAGGAGAAAGTTAACCATGAGAAAATCACAAACTTGTGATGGGTTAAACGGTATTCGATTCCCCAGTAGGAAAAGTTAATAGACAACATTTTTGTTTTAAGTTAATTTTTATTGAGGAAATTATTCATAAGGAAACATAATCACTTATCATATTGACTTTCAACTTTCATTAGATTCCTTACACAAACTCATATTTTCTCCAAAAGAAGAGTATTTAGGAAGACTTGTTCACATTAGGAGTACTATAATCAACTTCTAGAGAATCACCTAATCCACAAAAGAGACCTATATACTTCCCATATCATTAGACCTTAACCATAACCAAAACCAAAAATGTTAGTACAATGTCAGATAATCCAGAAAAGGATAACCCTTTATAAAAAGAAAATCTATTCTTAATCTCCAAAATTTGTCCAACAAAATCCAAAGTTCAATGAGGACCATCCGATAAACAAATTTTTCCATAAAAATTCCTCAAAGTAAACCAATCTAATATTGAAACCCAAACATTTTAAGGATTTAGTCACATAGTCTTCCAAGTTAAATCGTAACATTTATCTCCAAACAACATCAGTTGCTCCTAAAGTCCCGTATTGAAAAGTAATTAACCTAATCACATATCCTCCATGATAGGTTAATCATTTTCATAAATAACCCAAAATCATCTTAATCCTAATTCATAAAATCATATAACCAGAAAAAATCATTCAAACTAACAAGGGACTTCACGTAGTCCAGTGGTAGGCAATAAATACCAATCGCACTTTGGTTGTGGGTTCGATTCCCGCAGCTTTGTCCGATGCGACGGGATGTCACACGGTCTGCGTGTTGTCCTTTTTCCAAAACTATATAATTCTTAAAACAATCCCCGAAATGAGATAAAATATTCAAAGATGATCATAACATATTTTAACCTCAATTTTATCTCATGCCTTTCATTTTCCATCATAACATATAATAACCCATAATTACCTCAAAAGTAAGGATCATATAAACCCTAATGGTTACCTTAATAATTATTACCTGAATTTCCACATTGAGTTGGCCATCTCGTACATGATGTATTATAGAACTCACCAAGGTTGAAGTGGTTGATCATGACTCCTTGATAGTTGATTTAGAACAACCATGAGATTCCTCATTGAATCCCCCATCTCAACCAGTCTCTTAATCAGAGAACCACCACAGTTTCCTTCAAACCCATTGTCACATTGGTGCCTGCTAGATCCAGTCATTTACTAAAACCAAAAAGGTCAGTGTGAGTATATCAACATAACCATAATGTACTAATGAGTAAGATAAACACTAATATATACTTTCTCATTCACTTTATCTAAAACTAGTACTCTTTCTGAAATCCTAACCATTATGGTAATGTCACTTGTGCTTAGAGAATACCCTAACCTCTAAAGTTATCTAAACCGACCTATGATACCAACTATAAGGCCCCAGCCTTAAACCTTACTTAATCTTGAGTTATTACAAGATTACACATTGAGGATCTTTTCAGGTTTAGAGTTTTAGAGAATTAGATCATGAAACTTGCATTACATTCCACATTTAAACAAAGTGGTTACATAAAAGACAGTATTCATTCTTCCCATCAACGGAAACTTATTATAAATGAAACATGGATTCTTTCTTGACACATCCTCGACACTATCATCACATCATGTAACTTTCCCTTGACCTGTGAAAAAAATTTCAAAAACTTGGGATGAGCATAAAAGGCTCAGTAAGGGTAATAAAAATATGGAAAGGAAACATGAGTTCATATTTACATAAGAATGAAATCATACTTTACCCATAAAACATAGGCATATCAAATCATGAATAAATCATAGAAAACATAAGACATAGAGGTAACTTGAGGCATTCATAACATTCTTACGTAGGGAGTAACCCTCTTGGTTACATTTGGAATACCCATCACAGTATATTCCCTAAAATCTCTTCGGAGAAACCTTAACGTTTCACTCCTTCACGTTACCCAATGCATTGGAGAGCTATATCGGGCTCACCCGCCCTTAGTTTATCACGGAACCACCCGTTCTTCATAACAATGCTCAAGAACCATAACATAATCATATCACATAAAACATGAATAAAGAAAACATAACATTTCCACATTTCAATCACAATATAACATTTTAGTATATTGAAATAACGAATCCATTAAAAACCATTTTCAAAACCATTTAAAACATTTAATAAAGAGATTTTTGAGTCAAAGTGTCCCATACCACCTTGAAGATTAAAATTTTAAACCATTAATATCCATATAAATAAATCCTTAAAACCATTTTGAAAACATGGATATTAATAAGAACAAATAATTAAAACATTTAAAACGATATTTTGGTTAAAGGGGTTTTACCAAAATCAGAGACACTTGAATACAATAATTGAGGAATAACATTTAGTCAGAACTTTATAATATCATGAGAATAAATGGATTCATGATATAATACTCCAAAGGACAGTATATACACCATATAAGAGTGAATTGGTGCATAACAACAATGAACCCTCAATAGAAATGTCAAATGTGATGAAATCCCTTATAAAGAAGGTATCCTTAAATTAAGGACAAATCAATCTCAAAAATATGTGTGAAAAATATAAATACACCCAATATAAGTGGATATTAAGTGTAAAACAATAAAAGGTCATTCACACATATTCAATGGATGACATATTCAATGACTACATGTTGAACCCAAAGAAATCGAAATTGGGTTAAGAAGTTCCCTTGACAGCCTAACGGCGTCACATCAAAATGAGTTGATGAGAGATAAAAAGAGTATCTCATCACATGGACACAAAATTTACAGTAGGAGTAATATAAAATAACATCCCAATCATAAGAAAGATGAGCTTAAAAGAAATTACATAAAAGAGTGTACTTAAAAAGAAAGAGAGTTGTAGGATCCCTTACCTCGGGTCCGACTTGACTCGATCATTCTTTAACATCCTGGATAATAAACTTGAGTTAATTTCCACTTTATTAAGAACCTTTTTATAGTTCATTATTCCTTTTAGATCACTTATTTCAGTGTTATAAACATTATTTAATCATTTATGTTAATAATGTTTGTTTTGCCGATATTTGGTTCTTAAGTCGAAAGTGGACTTCTTAAAATTACATGTTGTTCGTGTGGTCAAATGTTTATTATATACAGAATTGTATTCATGATGTAGATATCATATATGTCATATATATCCAGTACATTCATGCATTTATAACATTACATAATCATTTTAGAGGTAAGAAATGAAATGCACCGTTCATGGAGACGGTAAGCCGTACGTACGCATGAACGCTACTTTCATTTCTATTTCATATTTTATAGAATGGAATAATAATGATATAAAGGTATATTATAATTCCAGTATAATGACATATATAATATCATATTTCCATCCTTTATACATCCCACATATGGTATTTAACGAATCAAATCACTTTGAGGGGGCGGTAGTCCGCACTTCCTTAAATGAAGATATCGCGTATACCCATAATGGAAGCCATAAAGTTAAGACAAAAATGAAAAATACAGAAGCATAAATAAAACATAAACATATTATATATCATATTTAAAAATAGTGACATCATAATGGCCACCTTTGAAGGTGTTAAATGAGTATTGAACAATCATCGTTTCGGGAGGCAGAATTTCACCATCCACGGAAACCGTATGTTCTTTAACCATTTGATGTAGTTGTGTGAGAGTGTAGCTCAAATAAATCTTATAACAACATCCTAGTATATTTACAATACTGGTGTTGTTACAAAAGAAGTAAATAAAAAGAGTTTAGGGGGTTGGATAAGCAAAATAAAACAAATGAACATGAGAGAATGAATTACCTTTAAAAGTCTAACTCCTTTTGATTTGAGCCTAAAGGCTTCCTTTGTAAGTATTCTGCCCAAAGGGAAACCTCTAGGATGAGGGGAGGGATGTTGAGAGAGTAAATGGTAAGGGTTTGGCCGTGCCAAAGTCTTGAGGAGTGTGGGAAAAGAGGTAGAAGTGGGGGCCTTTTATAAGAGGAGAGGAGGGGCACTTTTGGAAAGTAAGACATATTACTTTATTTGAAAATGTGTTTCGATTTCAAAAGGTCCCACATTGATATAATTCGTGGATAAGGTGATAAGGCATCTAAATCCACTCATCCAATTGGTTTTTTCCATGTGTAGGTTGTAGATTTTTCATTATCTTTCCATTTTAATTAAATCGTCAAATAATGATGTCATCGCTCCATCATTATTATGTCATAAATAATTTAATTTCTTTAATGTCTAAAAATTATAAAAAAAATACTATGATATAGTAAATCTTTTTAGATTTCCAATGACTATTTATAATAAAAATTTGGACTTGTATAGCCCCACTTAAAAATTGTTTTCGTAAAACATATTATGTTTGTGTCATTTTCACTTTAACATTAAATAAAAAGTAATTTATGTCATTTCCCAACAAAAGTGGATCCATGGGGTCCCCAAGTTGACCCATGGCTTTTCATGGTCGGCCATGACACAAACAATGAGGTTGGGACATGTGTCAAGTTCATTTCATTTTATTAAAGCATTATTTTTACCTTAAACTACACTAATTACCACTAAACGTGATTAAAAACATAATAAGTTACTATTCACCAAAAAAATTATTTTTATCCCATTGAACCACATTTTACTTCTTAATGACAACCATGTATGTCGGATTTTTGAAATTCAAAACACATAAGTGGTAAAATTTCATTTAAACGAAAAATCAGCTTTTATAATTACCACTTAGTGGTTTCACTATTCATCAAAAATTGAAGTTTTTCAGAAAATTACCAAAAATTCACCCTAAGCTATTTTTGATATTCCGAATTCAAAAATGAAGTCTATTTTACAAAATTCAAAACATATAAGTCAAATTAATTAATTTAATAATTAATTCCCGCTGTCAGAGCAAAGAGCGTGTTTTTATAAAACAATAAGTATCAAAAGATTGACACCAGTTTAAGTCTAATTTCAAAGTGAAATTAATTCCAATGACCACCATTGGATTAAATGGTAAAAATATATTCTAATTTCACTTTAAAACCAATTCAAAATATAATCTAATCATATAAATAAATTATATTAAAAAGAGGTTTTGAATTAAAATACAACATTTTACACTATTCATTAAAAAATGAACTTTATCAGAATGATACAAAAAATTTACACAAAGTATATTTTGATGTCCAAATTCTAAAGAAGAGTTTTATTTGGTCCAAAATAATGTATAAGAGTGATCAAAACTATATTTAATGACAGTTCGCCATCAAAAGGCGATAAGTGAACCTTTAGTGAAAATTAGGGCATATATGCCTAAAATTGAATTCTTTCCGTATTTTAAGCCTCTATCCTTTATTGGATAAATGTGAAAACATTTAAAAACATATATAATCATATTTTAGTTATTTATATCCATTCCCGCCAATACAACGGCTACATGTTAACTACCATTTAAAATATTATTATTTTATTATTAGAGTGCAACATAAGATTCCCAAAAAACTCGTTGTTGCATGTTGGGTACGCCATCGAGCATAGCATCCCCTTTAAAGTCATATTAATATTTTATTCACAAATAGGGATAAATATGAAAATGTCATATTCTTTTTTTACCTGGGGTGTTACAAGAATCATGTGTGTGTTTAAGGTGGTTCTGAACTAGAGCACTTGTGAGTGGTTGGACTATCTTTTCTACTGATGACTAGGAAACTTCTAATGTGGGGAGATTAACATTGGTTCTGGTAAAATGTGTCCTTCCAAGTAAAAGGATCACAAATGAACATGTCCATAAATTTTCAGTTTTGTTCAAAATCTAGTGAAGTTGTGGGGATTGTAAATGTTGGGATTGATCAACATTCTAAATTGAAGTAGTGGCCTATGTATAAAATCCTTTGGAAACACCATTGATCTTGGATGAAATTTGGTGGTTAAGTGTGAAAAATCACTAGATGCCTCAGACGTTGAAGGCATTGTAGTTTGGTTAATGTTGGTGCGTCGACAGGTGAAGATGGGATTCTTTTGATAAGTTGACCAGTTGTGGTTTGACCATTATTATTTTAGTCTACCTGGTTTTCTCTTAGTGTACTCTAGTGAAAGAGATGGTCATATCCCCTATCTGGACTTCATACTTGATGCAACATGATAGCATTGGTCTTAATCCACCCTAAAACTCTAAAAGCCATTGGGATTGTTTGGGATGTTTTCTCAATATTGCATGATAGAGACATGGTTATTATCAAGGCTTTGTTAGTATTAAGTGACCCTTAGGTTTCCATATTGGAATTCCTTGGTCAAAATATTGGATACCACCTATTCTATTTGAGTCAACCTCCAAGTGAATTCCACTCTAGGACCAGTTGATGATTTGATGTTTTTGTTTTGGATTTGTACAAAAATATCACTTGTAAGCATCATGTGTGGACTACCCTGGTTGGTCCCTTGTACTCGATTTTGATGAATCTATGGTTACCCCATACTTGTAGTCAGGCTCGAAGGTAATGTTTAAAAGGGTAATGATTATAGTGGGATGGATTTGGATTACACCCATGTTCATGTTGAGGCATGACAGAATAAATGACCAATTGATGGTTTGATCAGGAAATATATTCAAAATTCCGGTGTGTAATTTGGTGAATGTGACAGTTATAAATATAATATTATTTGGGGGAAGGAATTTTGGTTCTATTGGTTTTACACCGATCATCTAAGACTAGAATTTTGGGAATGGTCAGCCAGTGGTGGTTCGACCTATTTTACTCTTATTTGATGTTTAAATATGAGTGAAAATGTTTTAAATCATGCTGTCAGGTTAAGGTGGGTGTGGTTTTAAGGGTCAACTGTGACTTTTAAGGAAAGATTTCCTGATCGGTATTAATTAGGTCGATCTGGATTTGATGGTTTCCTTCCGATGAGGTCCTTGAGATGGCCTCAGATGAAATTGAGTTCACCCAATTGAATAAATAATGACTAGAGCATCTCTAGAACACTTAGAGGTATGCTTTATAAGGCAATTACAGTGACTAAGATGTCATGGTTCAGAATTGGACCCTTCTTTATGTTAAGGCCAATGGTGTGGAGTAGCTTTGGCAAGATTTTTAATGAGATGATGACATGATCGTTTCTCTAGTTGAGTGGGATAGGCTAAGCCCCATCTGAGTGTTTGATTTGGAAAGTGAGTGTTGGATCCAGTGTTGATGGATTAAGTGTCTTTTGTTAAATGAATTTTTGGAGGTGCGTTGGGTGTTTGGAAATGCAACATGACCATTTGAATGAATCTTCATGACCATCATAGGTTAAGTAATGTTTAATTTTTTCCTGAAGGTTTCTTGAGGATGAGAAGTTATATGGTAGGTAGGTTGTAATGAACCATGTTTTTGAAATGGAAAAAAATAAAAAGAATTTTAACTTTTTGTGTTTACTAGATGGGGCATTTTTAAAACCAAGATTTAGAATGTAATTATGAGTGTTGAAACACCATTATGGATTGTTTTTAAAATTATTCAATGTCCCGAGGTGTCTATTGGGGGTGTCGTTGAGTTTTGGGACTTCTAGACCAAGAAAAAAAAGGTTTGGTGGTTCTACATAGGGCACATAAATTTTCTAAAATCGTGCAGCCCTCAGCATCAAACCATGTGACTACAACAAAGGAGCAGGAACAACCTGCACAAGATGCACACAATTTACTCAAACCATGTGCCATTCTTGTGTGGGTAGTGCCACTTAGGCATTGCCCTCTTAGTATTCATCACATGGTTAGCACACGATTAGGGTAACCATGTGGGATAAATCATGTGGCCAAACCATGGGACCCAGTTTCTAGGTTTAAAATGGAAAAAATGACCTTAATTCCTATACTGTTCTTTTCCTTTTCCATTTATCTCATCCATTCACATGAGTCTATTCCTTGAGCCATGGGTTTTTACTCCAAACCCTAAATTGGGATTCTCAATAACTCTCCCATCCTTTATCTGATTCAATCACTTTTGGTCAATGTGGATCAACATCAGAAATCTTTCAAATACTATCTAATCCATTTCATGTTATTCATTAAATATATTGTGCTATTTTGGTGTGAGATCATTTTCCCTATTTTTAGGGAGAATTTACATTTCTTAGATCTCTCCTATAATAGATCGAATCAGACCTTGACATTGGATCAACAAATCATCCTAAGTTTGAGGTAGGAAGTCTCTGTCATTTTCTATAATTTTTCGTCATTTTTTAATCAGCGTCATTATGCAACAAAACTAATTTTGTCATGTGTTGTTTATAATTGATTCCTTCACATAAAAATGATCATCACACCTAGATTCAATCCTTAAGATCCTTGTTTAGAAAATTATCGGATGATTCCATCAACTATGCACACCTCTTGTGTGTTCCATCATGTAATTTCCTTTATAATTAAATGTTTCCAATTCCTAGAATGACTTTTAAGCATTTGACTTGGATTGATAATGGTTTTGCCCTTGTATGTTTCTGTGTAAATTATAATGGAACCCTCTTAATTCCATTTTAACCTTATGGATTGAATTACATTATGTGATAGTTTATTTTAAATGAATCTTTTGATGAATTGTGACATTCCCTTGAAGTGGAAGTTCAATTATGTTAAATTAATTGTTTGATAAACAATTTCATGTTTTTATAATAAAAACTCTTGGATGAGGTGTGGTGTCTTCAAAATTGAAATTTGGTAAATTATAAATTACATATCTCTTAGACTTATGGAATTGATGGGTTTCCGTATATTTTTTTCAAGCTTAGACATACGGAATGTTTTTTACATGGCCTCTTTGGTTATTTTAAAAGGAGTTTACCTCCCTTGATATAAAGGTTTACCAGAACCAAGGAACCTCCAAAGTGCTTGAACGAACTCATGAATGGGATTTCCATGTGGGTAATTTCCCCTTTTACCAAGGAACCCTCTATGTGAACCTTTTTAATCTTGATATATAAAAATACATGTTTGTTTAATTGAACAACATGTATTAAATTGAATAGCTTGATCATGATGGATTTATCTTAGAGATAAAGTCATATGAGGGGTTCTGACTTAAGGACCCCTTGTATGAACTCTCGCGAGTTTCTGTTAGAACTATATATGGTTAGTAAACACACCAAGGGTGTTATAAACAAGACCTAAGACGGTCACACCGATCATTATCTATTTTTACCGCCAGAAGTGTGAAGATGGTTCCCCAGAGGGAAACCCCATAAATTGGATCAAAGGAATGATGGTTGTACTAGGCCTCAAGTGAGACTCGAGCTACTTAATGTGATACTTGGTATGGATGCGGAGGATAGTACTTAATTTTTAACACCATTGAGTGAGTGACACATGGGAATTTTTCTTGGTTCACTATAGAAAGACTCTTTGGAATTGGTCATATATGGAGCCCTCTGGTGATACCTGGAAATTCCTTGAGGATTTTATTGGATGGGCTCAAGGTGTGTCACTTTATTTTTTAAATTGGTTTTCAAATTGAATTAAATAAATGCAGTAATGGAATGTTTCAAATATGACAATTTATCTCTGGGTTTAGGAGATGTAGGGATGTGTCCTCCAAGCCAAATAAAAATCTTGGGGACAATCCAATCTCTTACATATTATATCACCATTTTAACCATTTCAGTATCATTGGGTTGAGACTCACCAACTTAGGATAAAGAAGGTATTTAGATGGATGTCCAAGTTGAAACCTGTCTAATGATTTTAATCAATTATTTTTTCTATCTTTCTTTTATTTACTATGTCACACAACTTAATTTGTGTTGCATGAAATGGATTAGGATGGACACTGTGGGTTATGAACTTCTAATATTTATATCTCACACTCTACTCGGGAGTTATTTGGTACCTTAGTATACTTTATTATCAAATGTATAGATACAGGGAAACACATATCTTCCTATGCTTGATTGGTTTACATTACCAGGATGTAGTTTGGGCTGGGGAACGAGATGATGCTCGATATGCTCTTAGAGATAGCTATGGAGTTGTTATTATTTTATTAAATAATATTAATTTTTGTAATTATTACATCTTATAATTTTGGTGTCATCTATCCTACATGAATTTCTATAATTTGGTGCTGGACAATTTTTTATTTAGTTATTATATTATTCTCCCACTATTGTCTCTATTTTATCTATGCTTCCAATGCTGTATATTGATTTTATTATGAAAATTGACCTATGAAACTCTAATATGAGGGTTATTATATCCCCAAAATAACACCATAATAACCTCACTAAAATTCAATAGCCTCTGGTATATGAGGAGGCGTGCTTGAGGCCATGTGATGCACGAATCTGGCTACTGTCTCAGTGGTTAGCCGGGTGGGGATGTTATAGTCATAATACCCAAAAATATATAAGATTAAATGAAACATATAATATCATGAAACTAAATATATTAATTATATAACATGTAAAAGGTGAAGTATATACAAATCATAAAGAAGATATGTGTATAACATAACAAATGTCACAAATAAGGAAAATTGAGGCAAAAATCCCTTACCACATTGATAACTTCAAAAACTATAAACGCCAAGATATAGTGATCCTAAAATGGATATTTAAAACCATATAATTTTATGTATAATAATCATAAAATACATTAATGGAATGTATATAAACCACACAATGAAAATAAGTGGAGAATATGGCATATATCTCACCAAAATAAAAGTGACATGAGAAAAACCCTTACATTGAGTCCGATTTGTTACGTTGGTTATTTAAATTTATAAGTAATAAACTTTTGTTAATTATTTACTTTATTGATAAAAATTTCCATGTTTATTAATACTTTTATTTCACTTATAATGAAGTTATATATAATTACCTAATCAATTAATTTTACATCATACGCTTTCTCATATTTGGCTTATGTATAAAAAACGACATTGGTATGTCGACTATGGTCAATGCTGTCAATATTTAAACATATAAAGAGTAATAATAACGAAATAATTATCATATTTATTCAAATATTATAATTATGAAACCATTTAAGAAATATGGTTATGAAAAATGAACTAATGTTATGATCGTGGAGATGGTGGATTGTACGTACGCATGAGTAACGTTTCCATTTATCCAATGATCATTATGGAAAGAAGGTAAGTAAAAATTTTATTTAAATAATGACAATTATATCATAATTATCATATTATTTATTTATATATATTTATATATATCATTCCTGTGATGTGGTGATGAAAAAATGATAATCACATCGCTTTGAGGAGGTGGTTTTCCACACGACCACCAACGATGTCATCACTTTTTTAGTTTGTGAAATAGAGGAATATGATATATTATATTTATAGAAACATAATTATGTCATGAATATAATAATGATTTCATGTATATAATATATTCATTATAGTTACCCTTTTTACATTTCATGTAACACGTTAGTGAAAAATGTATCAAATCTCTCTATAAGGAGGTAGTCCGCCGTACACAAAAGCAACATTATCATATCTCCTACTATATGAAATGTAAAAGGGTGTATTTGATATAATTAACAAATATGTATAATTATGTTATAAATATAATAAATATTGTATATAAATTTATTTTCTATCATTATACACAACAGTGGGAGGTGTTAATAGAAAAACGAATGACATCATTTCACGAGGCAATAGTCCATCATACACACCCATGATTATTTCATAGGCCATTTGATGGAAGTGTGTGTATTTAGGTTGTAAAATTAATATATCAAAATATTATATATTTATTATTATTAGGTTATTATATAATCATGGTATCCGAATAATTGAAGGGGGTGGAGAAATAAATAAAAAAATGCATAAAGATGAACATTACCTCTTCTTTGGGTAACTCCTTTTAGTTTGCACCAAATGCCTTACTCAGTTGGATTTATGAACAAATTAAGGATTCTAGGATTTTATTAGAGAAGTGGAGAAGTTATTTATTCAGGTATTGTCAGAACAAATTGGTTTTTTAGGTGTGAAAATAGAAGGGTAGTGGGTGGACTTTTATTAGTGGGGAGAGGACACAATGGGTGTTTTTCAAAATAATGTTTGGAGAACCCAAATTTTTTACCTTCTAAAAGGATCCAATAATGAATAAAACAGAATAATTTAATGTATAAGGTTAACATATATCCATAAAATGGGTTATTGATAATTTTATATGTCATTTCCCCCTTAAGTATGAAGTTTAACCACAAAGTAAACTTGTTTTAACCCTAATCACTGTAATTAATTTTAATTGTTTTCACTAATATATTTCATAAAAAATAAAGTTTCCCTTATAAGAAATTATAAATTACAATGATTAAAAATATGTAACTTATTTTTAAAATTCAATTTATATTTGTGTAAAAATTTAATTTTATATTATTCCTGCAGATGTAGCAAGACATCAGGGTTTTAAAAGGAGTATTTTTTTAGAAAGAGATGATTCTATATTAACTATATAACTTATTGTAATCATTTTAAATAATTATATTAATATTTAATTTTATATATCATATAAATTTTATATAAAACATTACCCATTAGGTATTATTTTATGTAATTAAAAAGGAGAAACATTATGCATTTTTAATCAGTTTTTAGAGAAACTAGTTTTTAAACCCAAAAACAAACTTATAATGAAAACCAAAATGAAGTTGATTAAAAGTAATTAATTGGATTATATATAAATTGTTTAAATTGAAAAAAAATATTAAAAAAATATTTTTTTTTATATTTAAGTTACATAATTTAGTAAAAAGAATACTTTTTTTTACAAAAAATCGATATTTTCACTATTAATCGAAAAATCAATGTTTTCTAAAAAATCCCAAAATTTCACCCAAAGTAAAATTTGGTCTTATAATTACGAAATTGAGTTTTATTTTTTTAATTTTTTTTATAAAAGTTTCATTAAATAGTTTTAAAACAAGTAATCCATAAAATGGCGAGAAACCTATTTTTTTAAATATACAGTTTTTAGAAATAAATTAGATTTATTATTTATAGAAAACACATCAGATGAATGTTTTGAATATATTAGATGTAAATTACATTAATATAGTCCAGTAAGAGTTATTTTTTTGATTTATTAATGTAAAACACACTTCTGTGCATTAAAATATTTTTTTCAGAAAAATATTTCCTTTTATTTTGAAGTGGGTTTTATTTTTATTTCTAATTAATTGGTCACCTAATAATTTATTATATATATATATGTAAAAAATATTTTCATAATTCATTTAATATTTTTCATACCCACCATTACAATGGCTAGTTTATAAACAATATATATATCATGGGTCATTTAAATTCGTTGTTCGTGTTGAATACGCCATTGAATATACAAATCTTGAAGTTCCGTCTAACGCAAGATAAACTGAGTGTTTCACGTAATGAAAGATAAAATAAAGGTTTAATTTCATTTAATCTATATAATACATTTTTCTTATTTTAAAATATAAAGAAGTTATATCCTCCCACCCTTAAAAAATGGCATCCTCTCAATTTGAACTTTATCTCGGAAATCAAAGGATGAATGATTGAAAATAATTTTATTGTAAAACCACTACATAAAAAGGGTTAATAGAACATAATATTAATAATAGAGTAAGGGAATTAAAAAATTCATATGTAATAACACATAAATGGGTTTCCAAATTGGATAACATATATGGGAATGGAGTAAAAATGAAAATAATTATGGAGAGTGATTGAGGTCATTGATAAAAAACAAGTGAATTGTAATGATCAAGAATTTTATCAATGGAAATTCCATTCTTATAATTATTTCATATTATAAATAAAATATAATCACCTATATGATACAATAAAAACTTTATAAATGAATAATGAATGAAATAAGAAGTATTTCTATAAATTAAAGAGCCTATACCATTGGAATTGTAACTTGAATATTGGAATAGTAATATGACCATTAGGAATAAAATATGGCCAATAGAAAAGTAATATGACCTATATAATTATAAATACAATTTAGGTATGTTATTAATGAAAATATAATATATTTATACCATGGAATATGTGAATAACTATTTTTAAAATGATAAATTATGTATTGTTATTTTGTGAAATGTAAATGTTTTTTTAAAATTTCATAATTAATGTAATGATTCAAAAGAAAATTTCATTTCAAAAAATTGATTCATAAATTAATATTTTCTTCTTGTGATTATAAGATAATTTTATGAGACCTTAAATAAGTTTTCAAAGTGTTATAAAATAAGTTATAATTTTAAAACTTGTATTTCTCGAATAAATGTTGATTCTAATTAAAAATTAAATTTATCACATTTAGAAACATATTTTCATAAAATGAAGTAAATTTTTTGAATCCAAACATAAAAAATATGTTGGGAAAATATTTTGGGATTTTTATAAAATAATTGATTTTTTGGTGAATAGTGAAATACATATATTTATAGTATTTAACATTTTAAGAGAATACATGGTTTTTTTTGAGTCATTGATGATGTAAGAAATGATTAGTTATAACTCAAATTCACTATTTCATATAATTAGTCACAATAATCAACACTATCGATTTCCTTGAGCCAAAATAATTAACTAATGAATAAAATAATCAAAAACACCCTCCTCCTTCCTCTATAAATACCATCCCTTACCACCTCTTCTCCTCCCAGATTATAAGCTTCAAAACTTGATAATATTCCTCCCAATTCCACTCCCAAGCATTATTCCCACATTTTGGTATTTTTGGTTTCACCAAAAGAACATTTTTTAAGTTCCTTAAAGAGGTTCTTAAGGAGGTGTTATTCAAGAGTTAAAATCCTCCACCTTTCCATTTTAAATTCCTTATTTCTTCTACCTCATCCTTTCCTCAACTATCCAAACTGACATGATAAATCTATTATCATTCATACGCTATTATTTTATTATGTTAATGGGATTTCAATCCTCGACTGTATTTTTTTATATCTTAAAAATAAAAACATCATTTATGATGTGTCGATTCACCACCTTCATGGATAGTGATTTTTCATTTTCTATTACCACATTCATGGATGATTGTAAAATAATTATAATGGTTAAAAAATATTTAAAAATTGATGTCACAAGTTTTTTATGTTCTGCAACTAATTTTTATACAAAATATTAATTAATAAAACAAAACTTGTTTTTGATAATCGTAAATTTACCTAATTAAAATAACAGCAATCATCAAAATTTTATATAGTGAATTATTCTAATATATAAAAAAATGATATATGGGACCATTTAAAAATATGTAGGTACATAAATATCATATAATTCCAATTCGAAAGTGTTATTTCCATTTGAAAATAACTCCCATAATTAAACTCAGGGCAACCAATCATAAAATCATGAAACAAACGCTCCCAAAATGATGAAATTGAATTTTATAACTCATCAAGAAATCCATAAAAGAACTTAATAAAATTACAATAAATCAAATACATTTAGAATAGGTTGTCAATTAATTAATTAATGGATCTATTTTTATTATCCATGTAACACCCCAGTTTTTATGGACTATTTTTTCGAATAAATTAAATTTTTGTTTAATTATTTCATTACACTAAGTCAAACATTCATTTCACATAGAACACGAAATTGGAGTGAGATACATGAAACATCTATTAAGAATACTTTACATGCAACACCGATGTTTCTACGAAACATCATTTTTGTGTTATAATTATTTAAAAAAGATAATTATACATTAGAAATATGATTATTTATATGAATAGAAATAAATAATTTAAAATATTGTTTATAATTTTTTTTATAAATAAAACATATTGATATTTAAAGATATGATTTCTGGTAATGTCCTTTTATGTTTAAAAATACTGTTTTCTCAAATGAACCACTTTTAATAATAAAATTAATTTTAGACACATTTAGAAATTTAATTTTATAAATTAAAATTCATTTTTGAATTTATAATTTCTAAATTATCTTAAGGTTATTTTTTGGTATTTTTTTGAAAAACTTTTTTTTGATGAATAGTGAAAAATACTGCTTTTAGGTTAAAAATTGCCTTTTCATTTAAATAGTTATTAATGTTAAATTATATTTTAATTTTTTTAAAATAAGATTATATAAATTAAAAATATGTTAATAAAATTTATTTCATTAGAATGAATTTAACTTTAAATTTTAATATAAAAACACAATAAACTTTTGAACTTCTTTCTCCTTTAAAGACTTATAATTTCATCCCATCTACAAGATTAGGATTACGGTTAGTTTTTCCTCTTCTATGAATGAAATTTTAAAAAACTCACATAAAAAATTAAAATCATTATAATATTTATAGTCCAATAATATCATTTTTATTTTTGAGAAAAATGATTAGTAAAAGTGATTAAAATTAATCACAATGATTAAGGTCAAATTAAGCTTAATTAGGGATTGAAACAAAATCTTTGGGGCCTAAATGACCTATCCACTTGTCAAAAACACATTTTATGGACATATATCGGACATAAGCATTCAATTCGTGATTTATGTTGCTTTTTATGACTTTTTTTAGCTAAAGACGTGGGTATACGTAACTTGTTTTAAAAAATGCCAAGTGTGTATTTTCCCTTCCCTATAAAAGGCCACCACCTCTCCATATTCATCAAACCTATGAAACATCTTCGGTTAGGGAAATCTATTCCAAATAAAATTTCAAACATCCCTAACTTCCTCCTTTAATACCATCCCCCTAAGACATACAATTTTCCAAGGAAGCCGTTTATCACAAACCAAAAGGAGTTACCCGATTAAGAGGTAATATCTTCTCTCAAGATCCTTTCTTTTTTTTCCTTCCCCAAACACTACAATATCTTTATTAAATGATTGTATAAAAACAATAGTATACTAAATATACTAGTATGTTTTTAGGATAAGGTTTCAACCTACACTTACACCCACCACCATCTAATGGATAACGAACATACTATTTATGTGTACAGCGAACTACCGCCTCACTAAACGTTGGTTGTTTATTTTTCATTACTGCCTATCATTTTGAAAATTATGATATAAAATCTACTTATATATGTTATATATTATATTTATTATTTATTTGATTTTATTTATTACTTTTACAACACATATATTTTTTACTTTCTATTTTATGTTAATATGATAATTTTGTTTGAGGATGTGTGGACTACCGCCCCTCAAAGCGATATGATTCGTTCATACACTTCATCGATTGTATTAAGGATTCATTTTGTTAATATATAATACATATATTAAAAATTAAATCTATTTAAATAATTATATATATATATACACATATTTTTTCTTACTTTATTTCTTTCAACATGAAAATTAAAGAGAAATAACATTCAAGCGTACATACGACTTACTGTCTCTATGAACAGTGTATTTGATTTCAAACTTATATATTCAATAGATTATTATAATAAACATATAATTAATATAAATTATATTTATATCATGTTTTAAATTATTTAAATCATGATATAAAGTATAAATACCAAAGAAATAAAAAATTAAGAGACATACGAATAATAAAGTGAATATTTCCCGAAGTGAAACCTTGATAGAGGATTACTGACAGTGAGGTAATATATGGTCATAATCAAACCATATATGGTATTATATAAGAGAATATGGTTATTTAAAATATTTATAATAAATTTATATTTATTATACAGATGTTTTTAATGAGTACGATGTGATTTAAAACTCAAGGTATGGGGATTTCATCTCACTTTTTATTTCCACGAGTTACATGCTATGTTCACGACTATTTACCTTTGTATAGTGTTTGTAATGAACATTATTGTATTCTATATATATTATAATTAAATTTATGGGTATTCACATATCCATTTTATAATCTTTCTATCATGGGGTTTAAGTTTCAAAAGTTACGAAATTGATAAAATTGTTTTGTCTCAATTTGCCTTCATCGAGACTCATGTTTTGTTATGCAGCTAAATTCTCTTTTGAGGTTTATATAATTCAATTTTAAATATTATATAATGAATTTAATTTATTTAATGATATTTTAAGCTTCATTTAATTGTTTTTCTTACATTTAGATTATGATTCCAAGTTACCAAGTTATAAGAGTTTATTGGGACAATCTCATCACTTTTTTGGTATTATTTATATTTATGCTTCCTTTGATGGAATCATATGATCCATATCTCAAGAAAACTCATGAGTTTCCTTATACTCTATTTATTCAAGATATATTTACATGTATTAGTATAATTTTCCACTCTTTGTTAGTTAATATAAAATTTTATGTAAAATATGACTATCTCTCTCTCTTGTCGAAAATCTATTTTATTAAAAAAATTTGTTTTCAAAAATGTTTTGAAAAATGTTTTAAAAAGTTATTTGGAGTCCATTTCAAGGAAAAAATATTTTAAAAACGTTTTATAGTTTTCAATTCTTCCTTTATAAGTTTTAAAATCTATTTTCAAAGAAAAATGTTTCCAAAAAGGATTTATGTTTTAAAAAGAATTATCAATGCAGAAAGGATATTTTTCTCAAGAAATGTTTTAATAAGATATATAAAATTTATTTCCCTTATAAGATAACAAAAATTGGTGTTACTCATGTCTTTATATAGAAATTATTCATTGTTTACAATCATATTATTTATATAAATGAATTATGTTTTGATGATATGATGTTTATGAAACCCTTTTCACTTTTATGGGTTTTATGATTTTGAAACCCTCTTATTTTCACGAGTTATGTTCCAAATGAAATGATTATGAAAATAATATAATTTCACAAGTTATAAAATGATTGAATTTTTATAATACCCATCTCATTTCATGGGATATGATATAGTTATTTATGATCGGGTGGTGCATGTATTTATGATTTCACTAGGAGATGGTTGAGACCTATATCTTCTTACAATGCATTGGCTAAAGATTTATATCTCATGAGATAGATATGGATGGGATAAGAAATTTACTTGGTTTAGTATTACAGGGATGGAATGGGAAATGAACTACGTTAATTAATATAGTTTTGGAATGAGGGGTGAATTCAGTTAGTAATATAGGGCTAGAACGAGGTGTGATACCAGTTCTGTAAAGGATTTTTACCACTAAGATGGTCTTGGTAGCAATCCATTGACTACTATAGAAATAATTATATAGGCTTATGTGTCTTCTATAATTCCATATTCTAATCCTATGTTTTTCTAAAATGGCTTATGTTCTTTATTTCCTTATGATTCAAGTATTTTGAACTTCTAAGCTTTATGACATGATTCATGTATATGATTTTTTATATAAAGGGTTTGATCTTATATTTTCATGATCATGTTCTCATACCCTTATTATCATGATTATACTTACATATATCTCTTGTTTACCATTAATAAGAATTTGATCTCATGCCTTTTTAAGTTTCTTTCCCCAAGAAATTAAGATATGTATTATGTTTTATGTGTCAAAGAAGGGTATTAGTCATGAAGAACCTACTGGGAGATAATTTATCTCACAAATGTATTATTGTTTATGCTTCCATATTTCCAAAGACATTAGATTAGTATGGTCTTTGTGCATATATTTGTATAATGTTTTATTTATTTGGATAATGTTAGTGTATGAAAAGATAGGGTTTATATAGTTGGTGTTAGAGAAGAGGTTTAATTAACCTTTGTAAGTTAGGATGAGAAAACCTTAGTGAGAACTCTAAGTACATGTCTAAGGATAAGTCTAAGGATAAGGAAAATTATAGGAAAACGTCTTGGAATTTTGGTAAAGGATGGAGTGAGTTATTTCTTATAAATACATCCATACATGGATACTATAAGTGGATGTGGATATGGATCAAATTTACTAGGGTTAACAACTCTAATAATATATTCTAAGCCTGAATCTAGGTAATCTGGTACACCACAATATTCTTTTCTTCACACCTGGTTTGACATTCTCTAGGGATATGATTTGGATATTCAAAAACTCTCCACAAACAATTATGAAGTATTTAAATATATTTTGGGTATGAATAACCTCAAATAAATCTATGTTGTCATAAATTAAGGAAGGTGTTATAATTTTGACATCATATAAGTCACTTTTCAGGATTTTGTGGTTCCTCATTATGATATCAGTTTCTCACTCTATGCTTTTGGTGTTTGTTGATGGTTAGAACCTAAAGGAAATGGGTTAATGGTGATTGCGATGAACAATGAAACAATTTCACTCAGGAGGAATTGATTGCTATGGGGGTTGGAAAGGAAAACCTCATTGGTATTCTCACACAGATTCTCAATTATGAATCATGGTGGACTTCCAAATGAGAAAAGGGGGGAACAACAATTAGTTGAGTCTTTCCTAAGGAAACGTAAACATCATTCATAGGGTATTTTGATTTACTTATTACTTAATAAGGATCAATACTACTAAAATTATATTATCCATTCTTCAGTGTTTGAATAATGAAAAATTCATTCTAGCTCTTTATCTATTAGAAGGAAAAGAAGATCAGTGGAGGACTCTAATCAAGAATAGAGGGTAGGAATATGAGATTAAATCCATAGATTGGGATGAGTTTGAGAACTTATTTTTCAATAAGTATTTTCCTTGGACTCTTTTTAAAAACATGGAGAAAGAGTTTCTTGAGTTGAATCAAAGTGATGATGAATATATTAGTACCTATGAGGATAATTTCATGAGACTTGCGAGGTAAACTTGATGAATTATCATCCAACCCAAAATTAAATTTGATTGGTTCTTAAGTGTATTAAAGGAATGTCACATAATTGTGTTGTCCATTTGACAATTTTGTAGCTACAAATATATTTTTCATTTTAAGATCAAGTTTAAAATGAATGTTGGAGTCACGTATCACTTTTATGGTTTTTGACAAGAAGAGGAAGATAGAGTTTAAAAGAAAATCTAAAAATAATGAAGAGAAGAATTTGAGCTTCCCATTTTTGCTCTAAGTGTGGACATAATCATGGAGGTAATTTACTGATGGGGTCTAATAAAAGTTTTACGTGTGGAAGGGAAGGCCATCAAGAAATTTATTATCTAAATTATGGGATGAATTTATCTCAAAATTTAATGGATAAAAATCCACACAATATAAAACTCACATGTTTCAATGCTGCAAGTGTTAGGAGAATGAGAATTATACTAACCACTTCCCAAACCCAAGGGATGGTGATCATGATCGATGTAAGAAACCTCTTAAGATGATGGAGAAGGGGAAATATCACATAATCTTTATTTCTGACGAGGAGTGCGATAATGACAAAATGAAAGGTACACTTACCATCCACTCTAGAACTCCTAATGCCATATTTTATTTTGGATCTACCCACTCTTCAATATCTAAAGAATTTTATAAGGGTGTTAAGATTCCACTATACCAATTAGATGTGGAATTAGTAGTGAAATCCCCTAATGATACGATGATTTCATCTCAAGTCTATCAATCCTCTCCTTTTGAAATTTGTGGGAATGTACTTGTTGAAAATATTTTCATTCTTTCTTTTGTTGAGTTTTATGTCTTCATAGACATCTAGTGTCTTTATCTGTATAAATACCAAAACAATTTTTAAGTAGGGGAAGTTAAATTTTATATTTTTAACCTTTCTATGATCATCCATCAATTTGACGATATGAATGAACTTCCTATGGAGATTACATCCAGTGTATTGGTCTTAATTCTTATTCAAAATGGTTCTTTATGTCGAATAGTTGGGGAGATAATTGATATAGATGATATGACTATTTTTTAGGATTTTTGTGGATGTATTTTTGTAATAGTTTTCTAGTATTCCACCAATATGAGAAGTAGAGTTATCAAAATAACTTGTACCTAGTTCCACACTAATTTCAAAGACTCCTTATAGAATGGATTAGATTGAGTCGGAGGAATTGAAGAAGAATCTCTAAGAAAACCATGATAATGGATTCATTTGTCAAGTGTGTCACCTTGGGGTGGGCCCATTTTTTTGTGAAAAATAAAGATAAATCAATGTGACTCTACATTGATTATTGGGATTTGAACAAGATCACAATCCTAAAAAAGTATACTCTTCCCCATATTGATTGCTTTTTTAATCAACTACGTGGAGCTCAATATTTTTGAAAGATTTATCTTCATTGAAGATTTAATAAATTAAGGGTTAATAAAGAGAATATACCAAAGATAGAATTCCATACATTGTATGAACCCTATGAATATATAGTGATGCCTTTTGGTTTAACTAATTCCTATGCTATCTTCATGGATTTAATGAATAAATTATTTTGAGAATACCTCAATCAGTTTATTTTAGTCTTTATTGATGATATTATTATCTATTCAAAGAGAAATAAAGAGCAAGAAGATCAATTGATAATTGTACTAAAGACCCTAAAGAAGGATAATCTATATGAACAATTTAAAAAGTGTAAATTTTGGCTATAAAAGGTTTCATTTTTGGGTCACATAATCTAAAGAGATGATATAAAAGTAGATCCATCAAAGATAGCGGTTATTTAATGCTGGCCTAGACCAACCACAGTGACTGAGATTCATACCTTTTTTGGTTTATCTAGATATTATTGATAGTTTGTGGAGAATTTCTCACGACTATCTATTCATATAACCAAAATAACACAGAAGTGTTTCATGTTCCTATGGATAGATGAGTTTGGGGAAAATTTCAAGGATCTCAAGAGAGGGTTAATTAGTGAAACTGTGCTTACATTACCCTATTGAAGTGAAAATTTTGGATTATATAGTGATTCATTCAAGAAAGTATTGGTATGTTTTCTTATACATAATAATATGGTTATATCATATGCCTTTGGATAGTTGAAGATTCATGGGAAAAATTACCCATCTCATTATTTGGAGTTAGTAGTAGAAATTTTTGCATTAATGATATGTTGAAATTATCTTTCTAGATAAAAGTGTGTTACATATAACGATCATAAGAGTATAAAATATATATTCATAGAGAAGTATTTTAACTTTTTCTAAGGAAGATGGTTAGAGTTGATAAAGGATTATGACTACTCAATACATTACCCCCACAGGAAACGAATAAGGTGGATTATGGTTTGAGTCAAAAGGATTATGCTAGTTTATCCATGATGAGGATCCCAAAAGATCCATTATTTTTGGATTTTCAAATGAGAGATCTATAAATCATGAAGAAAGGGAAAAAATATTATATTTCTCAAATGAATGTTCAAATCAGAGGATGCTATGTAGGATTTTGAGGACATGATTAATCATAATTACACTAATTTTTTCCCCTAGTGATGAATTTTAAGGGAGAAATTCATTTTAAGGGGGTTTGAATGTAACACCCTGAGTTTTTATTGACTCTTTTTGTTTGAAAAAAAAAATTAAATTTTCATTTAAATATAGAAATGCATTAAGTAAAACATTTCTCTCACACCAAACAAAAACATGGAATACGATATATAAAACATCAAGTTGGTATAAATTACATGCAACATGGACTTGGCATATATTACACACAACACCAACTTGACATACATTACCCACAACTCCGATATTTCTACGAAACATATTTTTATTGTTATAATTATTTAAAAGAGATTATTATAACCTAGACATTAAACTGTGTTATACAAATAATACTCACTACATTTCCAATATTTTTTATATTTTTATATAAATAAAACATATTGATATTGAAAGATACGGTTTTCGGTAAAGTCCTTTTATGTTTAAAAATACTATTTTTTATTGAACCGAATTTATTAATAAAATTATTTTTAGAAACATTTATAATTTTAATTTGATAAAATAAACCTCATTCTGGAATTTTTAATTTCAAAATAATATTTTACGGATTTTTTAGGATTTTTCTAAGAAACGTTTTTTTGATGAATAGTGAAAAATTCAGCTTTTAGATTAAAAATTGCCTTTCCTTTTAAAAAATTATTAATGTTAAATTATATTTTAAATTTATTTTAAGGTCACATTAGATAAATTATACATCAATTAATACAATTTAGGTCATTATAATCAATTTCACGTTGAAAATGAATATAAAAATATAATAATATTTTTAACTTATTTTTAATTTAAAGACTCGTAATTTCGTCCCACTTGTTAGGTACAAATACAGGTACACCTAACTTGTTTTCAAAAATTCTAATTTTTTTCCTTTCCCTTCCCTATAAAAGGCCACCGCCAATCCCTCTTCTTCAGGCCTATCAAACCTATTAGGTTCATCCAAGATCTACCAAATATACTTCCCAAAATCCCTCCCTTTCTCCTTTAATTGTCCCCTTAGACAGAAAGTCTTCCAAGGAAGCCTTTTGGCACAAATAAAATGGAGTTACCTGATTAAGCGGCAACACCATCTCCCAAAACCCTTTCTATTATTTTCCTTCACCACCCCTCTACTCTATTTATTCCATGCTTGTATAATAAAAAATGTATAATAAATATAATAAGTCTTTTTTATTCCATGGTTTCAACCCACACTTACACACACCTGCATCTAATGGATAACAAAAAAGCTGCTTATGCGTACGATGAACTACCACCTCACTAAACGATGACTGTTCAATTATCCTTTCCACCTCTCAGGCTGGAAATTATTATAGACACTATTTTATATTTATTATATATTATATTTATTATTTATTTAATATTATGTAGTAATTTTAAAACTCATGTCTTTTTTAATATCCATTTGGTATTAATATGATAATTTCATTTGAAGAAGTGCAGACTACTACCCTCTCAAATCGATTTGATTCTTTCATACACTACATGGATTGTATTAACGATAGTTTTAATGAATAAATAAGACATATATGAAATCATATATGTAATTTAATAATGATATATATACATATATATAGATACGTGTCTTTCAATTTATATCTTTCAACACAACAATTAAACGATAATAGCATTCATGCATATATACGACCTACCATCTCCATGAACAGTGTCTTCCGTTTCATAATTATATATTTTATGGATTATTATAATAAAAATATAATTTATATAAATTATATTTATATCATGGTTTACATTCTTTAAATCATGAAGTAATGTATAAATACCAAAGATATAAAAAATTAAGACACATGCGAAGAATAAAGCAAATATTACCCGAAGTGAAACCTTAAAATATGATTGCTAACAAGAAGGTAATATACAGTCATAATGAAACCATAGATGGTATTATATATGATAATATTGTTCAATAAAATATTTATAATAAATTTATATTTATTAAAAAAATGTTTTGAATGAGTACTATGAGGTTCAAGACACAAGGTAAGAGGATTTCATCTCAATTTTTATTTTCGTGAGATATATACTATGTTTATCACACTTTCCTTTTGTGTGGTGTATAAACTAACCATGATCGAATTATATGTATCTTATAATTAAATTTATGGTCCTTAAAATATCCATTTTATGATATTTCTTTCATGTTTTTTATGTTTCAAAAGTTTCCAAATTAGTAAAATAGTTTTGTCTCAATTTTCCGTCATTAAGACTCATGTTTTTTTATCCACCTAAATTTTCTTTCAAGGTTTATATAATTCAATATTACATGTTATGTAATTATTTTCCTTTTTTCCATGATATTTTAAGATTAATGTATTTTCCCTTTCATGCATGGAGAGTATGATCCCAAGTTACCATGTTATAAGAGTTTATTGAGACAATCTCACCGCTTTTCAAGATTATTTATGTTTATACTTCCTTTTTTGAAATATGATGATCCATATCTCAAAAAAACTATTGAGTTTACTTATACAATATTTATTCAAGATATATCTATTTATTTGTACCATTTTTACACTCTATCATACTTAAGATAACATTTATAATTTATTTGTATAAAACACACTTGTGTTCATTAAAATGATTTTTCATAAAAATATTTCCTTTTATTTTCAAAAGGGGTTTAATTTCATTTTGAAGTAATTGGTCACTAAATAATTAATTTTAAATACATGTGTATACCATATTTTCATAATTTAAATAATCCCATTATTACTCCCCATTCTAATGGCTATGTTATAATGGTAATATATACAATGGGTCATCTAAGTTCAGTGTTATGGGTTGAATACGACATCGAACAAAAAAATATTAGGGTTGCGTATAACGCATGCTAAACTATGTGTTTCATGTGACACAAGATAAAATCATAGTTTCATTTTATTTATGCTATAGAATATAATTTTCTTCTTTTAATATTTAGAGGTGTTATTGGGTAATTCTACCCCAACAAAAGAAATGTCTATTTATGCTTTGGTTTAATAAAAGGAAGGGGATTCAGTTGTTTCTAGGTCTAAATAAAATAAATGTTGAAATACATGGCTATTTTAGAGGAGGGACCCTTCCCAGAGTAGTTTTTACCACTATTTGGGTCCTCATTCCCAAGGTGAATTACCCTAATGGATTTGGTCAGTTTTTGAAGTTCCAAAGGATAGAAGAACAACTTAGATGGGGGGGGGGGGTGTTTAATCAGTTGTTACCTATTTAAAAATTTCAACTTTAAGATAATTAAACCTAACAACTTGTTAGAGTTTCTTCCTTATCAACTCCTATTAAAATAGAATTACTTAAAAAACCGAAAAATAAACTTTGAACACAAGATTTATAAGGTTCAACCTCAATGTGAGATCCAACATCCTTTCCATAACCACTCATATGGGTCTATAAAAATTATATACAATAAAGAAGTTAATATAAATTGTATCAATTATTATTAGAAACCTTTTATCTCATGTTAGGAATGATTATACTGACTCCTTCTAGCTTAAAAAATTTTTTTGACAAAATTTTTTTTCACAAAAGAAAATGAACATCAATGTTTTTTCTCCACAAAATAGCTGTTAGGAACCTAATTCTGATTTTCGTTGGTCTTATTTTCTTAGTTCAATAATCCCTATTTGATAGAATCATTATAATGAAATACTCATGATAGAAACTTTTTGATAATATGAACATTTCTTATTTCTATATTCTAATTAGAATACTCTCTCCAAAAAACTCTGCTTCATCTCGAAAAAACTTTAGTTGGAAAACTCACTTTCGACACCAATTTTTCATAGTTTCAGTTTTTTCATAGGTGAACAATGTCAACATATAATTTAATTTCCACTCTATTTATTGGTGCTCCAGAATTGGTAATGTTGGGAATCCGAATTGTTTTTTCTACTCAACTAAATTCTAAAAACCTGAATTTTACTTCCATTTAATATTCATCTTTGAAAACATCAAAAATTATCACCCTTATAACATATTTTGAAAAATTATTGAATTATGCAGAGAATATTTTCAAATTATCAATAATATATTATATTATATAGTTTTGGAAAACTCAATCCATTATAACTTCTTATCCTGATGGAACTTATGATACTGTTAGAACTTATGAATCTTCAATAATTTTGGTGGCAACAAAATCTTCTCAGTCAAATTGAATTTCTTCCTCAGTTTTTTCCCACATGAATTTCAATCTAATATTTATTACAATTTACTTTTTACCTTTTTTAGTCCTATTGAATTTATTCCATACTTTCAGTTGAAATTTATTTCTTCCTTAGTTTCAATCTGATTGATTTTTCAACCTCGGTTTTAGTCTCACTAACTTCATTCCTAAATTTTAGTTTGATTTAATTTCTTCCCTAGTTTTAGTCTCATTATCTTTCTTCCTTAGTTTATGTATTGTTGAATTTTTTCCTTTGTTTTAGTCAAATAATCTTTCTTACTTAGTTTTAGTATGATTTAAATTCTTCCTTAGTTTTAGTCTGATTTACTTTCTTTCTCAGTTTCAGTCTGATTGAAATTATTCCTCAGTTTCAATATAATTTATCTTCTTCCTTAATTTTGGTTGGAATGAATTTATTACATAGTTTCATTGAAATTTAATTTCTTCCTCAGTTGTGATCTGACTTAATTTTTAACAAAAACTGAATCCGATGGGTAGGCATCAACATCATTCCGATTTACTAATTTATTTAAATCCTTATGATAACTTGTTCTTGTATCGTGACTTCATCATGATATTTTAGAGACTTCAGTGAATAATAAATAATCATTATATTTGGTTTTGGAAAGTTTTATAACTTCCCATCAACAACATTCATAACTTCTAGTCTGAACAATTCAACAAACTTACTGAATATGATTTCTATTAACTTCCAACTATATTCTTATCAAACACTTATGAATTTCTTGTGGACAATCAATTTGATGAATTGGTCCTATTTTATTTCATTTGATCATGTAATTTTCAAATCAAATTTCTTCATTTAGATTCTCAGAATCTTTTTTTTCAAATAAGTTATTAACTTTCTACAACACATCTCTCAAATGATTTAAACAAATATTCTTTTACAAATAGTTAGTTCTAAAAAACAATAATTTAAAAAAAACATCATAAAGGATCGTCAATATCTCCCTTTGTATTTTTTACAACTCTCGTTAATAATTTTTAAACACATCATTTTTAAAAACATGAAATTTTTCAGAAATTGTTTTTGTAATGAACTCTAGTTGTATACTATACCAAAACAAAATTCTTTATTAAAAGAGATTATGATGACACCACACTATCGTAAAAAGTAATGTTTTTGAAGGAATTTTATCTATCGATGAAAACAAATATTTTCATCCAAGTTAAAATAAACTCCCACCCATTTTTTTATTTTATTATTACTTTTCTTTCTAGCCCCCATTTTATTGATAATCACAACTCTCAATTAATTTTAGTATGAAAAGTAGATCCCTCTCTCTTGTAGGATAAAGTTCTAAAAATTATCCCCCATTATCAAAATAATCCCTATCATAGTGGAGTTATTACATCGTTAAGAGGTTTCAGAAGTTGGTTCACTCTGCACATTGGCCTGGATTATTTTGGTCTGGCGCAACGACGCTATTTTTCATCATGCCCACAGACCCCCCAAATTCTGGATTGATCGACCTAGTTCATGGATTGAAGGTTGGGAAGGCCACAACGAATGTTCTATGCCGGGTGTCTCCCCCTCCCCTCCTGTTCCCTGGAATCCCCCAACAGAAGGGATTCTCAAGATTAATGTGGACACGTCGCTTCCAAAAGCTGGGCTTGTTGCCGTCGGCCTCCTTGCCTAAAATCATTTGGGGAAAACCCTTGCTGCTAAGTATGAACCACATCAGACATTCTGGGAACCGACAGTCGCTGAAGCCATGACCATCCTTGCTGGTATGATGCCCACTATTGAATATGCTTGGGGTGACATAATCATTGAGTCTGACTGTCTTTCCGTTATCAACGCTATCAATCATAACGACGAGGGACTCCAGTCGGTTGGCACCATTGTCAGGAGAATTCTCTCACTTCACCAACGCTTCTCATTGTGCACCTTCTCATTCACCAAAAGGGAAGGAAACAATGTGGCCCATCAGCTGGCATCCTCATGCCCATTCGGTACTAACCAGCTCGGGCTGGACAATTTCCCTTCATGGCTTCGTGCATGTACTTATGCTGATCTTTGTCATTAATGTTATATGATTTTATAAAAAAAAATTATTTTGTATAATAGACCATGTTAATTTTATCCTTTAATATATCTAAAAATTCTATTTTATACCATCATATGAGATTATTTTGGTTAAATTTGATTTATGGTTGAAAAAATCTT
Source organism: Viscum album (assembly GCA_963277665.1). Taxonomy (NCBI): domain Eukaryota; kingdom Viridiplantae; phylum Streptophyta; class Magnoliopsida; order Santalales; family Viscaceae; genus Viscum; species Viscum album. Next base: position 353,948,159 of record OY728123.1, read on the forward strand.
AAGATAAGAAATATCAGGTCTTAAGTCTATGAGATAAACTAAACATACAATAATCATTCTAAAATCTTTCTAATTCAAAGTTTTACCAGTTTCATCTTTACTCAACATTGTTCTCACTGAAATAGGAGTGGAAAACTATTTAGATTATTTTTTATTAATCCTCATTAACAATTCCTTGGAAATTTTTTCTTGAGCTAAGAAAATGTATTTTCATTTTTAAGGAACTTGTAAGACAAGGAAGAATGTTAATTATACCAATACTAACATCTCAAAAATTATTATTCTTTTCCTAAAAAAATTATTTATAGATTGTTTCTCTATCCCCAAGAAAAGGTTATCATCCACAAAAATTCCTTCACATTTAAGTTGTTATCAAAATTTATTTTGAAAAAATTTGTCATTTTAAAACTATTTTCATGTTTATAATACCATGAATGTAGAGATTGTTTCAACCCATACAAGGATTTATTAAATTTAGAAACTTTGAATTCTTATTCATTAAGTATAAACCCACATGTTTTATTATTATAAACTTTTTCTTCAATTTCACTAGAAAATATGCCTTTTCATCCATCACATAAAATTTATAATTACAAAGTGAAACCACTTCTATAAACAATATAAAAGTTCCTAATCTTGGAACTGAGGGAAATGTTTGTTCCAAATACACACCTTTCACCTATTCATATCCTTTTCAAACAATTATTTACTTTTTTCATGAATATTATCCATTATCATTTAACTTGTTTATTAACACCCATATCATTACAATAAGATTTTTTTTAAGACATAGAGAATGTTCCAAAGTGTTTTTTTCTCAATTTGATCCAACTCTTTATTCGGTGCATCAACCCATTATTTGTATTCAAAATGATCTGAAACTGATTCTGGTTCAACATTTTTCTCTAAATTAGTAAATTTCAATTTTTCTCTTCCAACTTTACCTTCCTAATAACATTATTCTTCTTAATATTGAAATGTTTTTTTTGACATACTTTCAATTTCAATATAAATATTTGGTTTTTATTCCTCAAAATTATTAAACTCTTTTGTTAAGGAGTTTGGAACTCCGTTAACTCTCACATATTATAAATCTGCCAATTTTTTTTAAACATTTGTTCCAATATTTTTAACGTTTTTATTTGGGTGAATATTCTAGTAAAATTTATTCTTATCCTTTTATATCAAATTACTCAAGATCATTTTTTTAAACATTGACTTCCAAAAACTGTGAATATTTCTGTGAAGGTTTTTTGTTATACCATATTTCGTAGGAATTATTGTTGGATTCTAGCCTAAAAAACATTTATTTTGTATATGTATGATATTACTATGAAATTTTCTCTATTATAACTTTAATTTTTTTATTCTTATAACATGCTTTTTCCCATTTCTACCAAACTTCTATTCTTCCTTTGTACCATTCCATTTTTCTTTGGGGGTGTATGGAGCACTATACAAATATTTGATCCCTGATTTCTAAAATAATATTCGAAGTCATGGAATGTGAATCGTTTGACATTATTTGTTCTCAAATTATTTAAATAAACTCCAATTTATCTCTCAACTTCTCTTCTGAAAACTATGAACATTTCTGATTCCCCTGACTTGTGCTTCTTAAACATGATGTTGGTCATCCAAGGGAAATAAAAAATGAAAGTTACAATGTAAAAATATATTTTTGTTGATCATTGTCTCATTGAACCATATAAATCAAAATGAATAAGTTTAAGAGATTTGTAGAATGAATCTAAATTTTCTTATGAATTTTATTAGTCATTTTCCCTTTCTGATAAGTTTTGAAAACATCTTCCTCTCTTCTTTTAAATTTTGGTAAATTTTGAACAACATTAACTCTATAAAATCTATTCATAATTTTTTTCCCAAGTTACCCATGATTATGGTGCCACAACTTTTTTTCATATTGGGAACTCATGTAACTGAAGTTGTAAAGTTTTCCCATATGAATTATAATTATATTAATTCTTTCTCCAATGGTTACAACTTTAAGATATTACATACTTCTTATGATATAATAATATTTTCTGAATATTAGTTATTTTCCATCATGATAATGTTGAATCACACTTTGTATGTTATGTTTGGTCCTATAAATAAATAGAACTTATTAATACATTTGTTTTTGAGATTCAATCTCAGTAGTACCCACTCCTTGGATTTTGAAGGAGCTATAATTATCTACATTAATTAATCCTCTATTATAATTTTCAACATTTTCAATATTTTTATACCTCAAATCATGTGTAAGGAACAACCACAATGAATAAATCCTAGTTTATTTTTTTTATCTATCAATTCCATGTCAACAAAAAAAATCACTTCCATCAACTTTCTTTTTTCCATCTTCCTTTTATTTTATACTATAAGAAAATTGTTTTGGAAGGAGTTTCATATATTTTTCATCATGATGACCAACCTAGAACCATCTTTCACATACTACTTCCAGATATTCAAATTTATTTTTTGTTGGATGCTTTTTAACATCTTGAGTTTTTACTTTTATAATGTTCTGAGTTTTAGGAAAATTACTCCTTCTAACATTGATTACAATTTGTTCAAATATTCCAATAAGAAGTGAAAAGTTATACAAAAAATTATATTACCTATGCCCATAAATTACACATCACCATCAGATACCTTCAAAATTTAATTTAATATTGAAGTAATATATTTATCTATTGAATATTTTTTTGAGATTGATAAATTATTTCTTCTCTGTCATACTCTTAAGATGGAACATCTTGCCAACTGTTGGATTTTTCAAACTTCATATATGTCAAAGATTTCAAAAATCAATTCCCAACCCATGATTTAATAGAACTTTTAATCTCACTTTAAATGTTAGAAAAATAAGATGAAAATTTATTTTTGGTAGCAGTGGATTTCATTTGAGTCTTGATTTGAGCATTCTCAGCAACTTTTGAAGTCTTATATTTTACATAAGAATCTTTGAATTTTAATTCATCTTCCTTAAATTAATTTTATCCTTAAGAAGTTCTGATTGATAATTTTTAACTTTCGATTCCTTAGCTACCTAATTATTACTAAAATCATCAACCATATTCCCCTATTCAAAAAATTCCATGTTTGTAACTTATAACCTCCTGGATAAATTCTTATTCTTGACTAACAACAAAATTTTCATCTTCCATAGAATTTATACTGTATTTATTTTTCATTTATATTTCTTTATTAAGAGGTATTGTTTTTTCAAGACATGAAACAAGTTCTGTTCAAAGCTGATACTCTCTATAAGATTCTACACCCTATTCTTCTTCACTATTTGATGAGTCTTATGTTTTCTCAACTTTTCCAATGAATGTTTTGAATATTTATGAAAATTCATATTCTAAGGAATTTTTTTAGTTGATTTTGATTAAGATTTATTAATTAGCATACTTATTTTTTTTGAGTGAAATTCTTCTTATAGTTTCTAGATGAATTTTATTATTTAGATATTTTGTTCCATTTATTCCATCAATATTTATCATCAGAATCATCTAGATATTATCCAACTATATTTATGGGGAAATTAGTGTAATTTTTTTTTATTCCACCACACTCAAAATATTTGAGTGGAAGTTTTCCTTCAAACATTTCTATTCCTTTCTGATAGTTCTTAAAGATAAGAGACATGATTTTTCCATTTTACTCATCATTCTCCTTATCTTCTAAATCAAAATGATCAACATCTTAAATATATTGAATTTTCATATTTCTTAAAACATAAAAATCTATTTCATATTTCATATTATTTTTTAACCTTAGATCTTTTATCATTTCATAAGAAATAATGAGGTCATGAAATTCAACAATAGATAAATCATATTTATCTTCTAGAGAAGTAATTTTAGAAAAAAACCAATTTGAAAATTTTCTCTGGAGTTTCTTCACAATTGTGGGATTTTCCAGGACATCTCCATAACATCTCATGGCATAAAAAACATCATTTAATATACTGAAGTACTCATCAATAGTTCTTTAATATCTCATTCCCATATCATTAAAATTTCTATCCCAAATTTGTATCTTTTCATCATTCTCCTTAATATGGATTTCAAAAATACTTTTGAGCTTGTCCAACATACTCTTTTATTTTGAGTCCCATTAACTTCTATAAAATTTTTTAGACCAATACATAAGAATAAAATTTATATATTTTATATCAACATTAATATTTATCTTGTCAGAAAAAGTTATAGGAACATATTTTTCTATATGAAATTTTTTTATTAGTATCAATAACTTCTAGGACAAGAGACAAGAGATATGAAATCATCATTTTTTTCCAAACATAAGTTTTTTTTCCATTAAATATTGGAATTCCTCTACTATTGAGATTATTGATATTATCCATGATAAGGATTCATAAAGGGAACCTTAGTTTGATGTGCCTGGGTCCGATTTACTCTATCCAAAAATATCATTCTAATAGATGTAGTATGATAAATGTATACCAATAAACTCAATTTAATAGACTTTTATTAGTTATTTAATCTTCCCTAAGTCTGATATTTTATTCAGAATACTCTTTTTAGAAAAATATTCTTCAACTCGAAACAACTTTGGTTAGAATACTCACTTATGACCCCTATCCTATTGAGTTTTATCTTTTTTCATGGGAAAATTAGTGTTAATGTATAATGTAGTTTCCCCTCTTTATATATGTTCTCCATAATTGGTAAAGTCTAGAAACTGAAATGTTTTTTTCTACCAACCCAAATTCAAAAAACTTGAATTTCATATCCATATAATTTTTATCTTTATCCACCTCAAGACTTCTCACTCTTATGCTATCTTCTCCAAACATCTTGAAATTTTAATAATGTAATTTTGAATTCTCAATCATAGACAAAAACTATAGTCTAGAAAACTCAGTCATTTAGAACTTCTCAATCTGATTGAAAATTTGAGTCTGTTTGATTTTTTTGAGTCTATTATAATATCTAAGTTTATTATAACTTCTTAGTCTGATTTAATTTCTACCTATGTTTCAATTTAATTGAATTTGTTCCAAAGTTTTTCTCTCATTGAATATCAACATCTACTTCAGTAAGATTTACTTTCTACATAAATTTTAGTCCAATAAAATTTTTTCCTTAGTTTTAGTATGACTGCATTCTTCCTCAATTTTATTCTGATTTATTTTCTTCTCCAATTTATGTCTGATTGAATTTTTTTCATTTATAATCTAATTGAATTTCTTACCCAGTTTTAGTCTGATTGAATTTCTTACTCTGTTTAAGTCTGATTGACTTTCTTACATTGTTTTAGTCTGATTTAATTTCTTCCACAATTTCAGTATGATTTAATTTCATCATTAGTTTCATTATAATTGACTTTATTTCTTAGTTTTTACTTGTAAAATAAATTCCTCATGATATTTCAGAGACTTGAATGAATAGAAAGCCATTATCATTTTAGTTTTGGAATGTTTTATAAATTACAATGAACAACTTTCATATATTCCAAATGCATCAATATAACAAAATTTATAAATCATATCTCTGGAAACTTTTGACCTAATTCATTTTAAAAACTTCTATCTTTTTTATAAAAACTCAATCAGATGATTTTGGTCCAACCTTGTTTTTATCATCTATAAATTCTCAAAAAAACTTTCTTTATTAATATTCTCAGGAAATTCTAAGAAAAAAATTTATAAACATTAAACAATATATATTTTTCCGGATTTAAAAATTATTATTTTAAAATTAGTCAGATTTTTAAAAACAAAATTTATTTAAATAAAAAACAACATAAAGTATCTTATGTTTCTACTAATTTGTTTATGCAATTTCTTGAATAAACTTCATGAGAATATTATTAATAGAAGGATTTCTAGGCATTGGGGTCCCAAATTTCTGATGAGTGACATGGATTCTTTAGAGTTTGGAAAATTGAAGTAGCCATCATCTTGGCTCATAAGATGATATTGGATCTTGATAGATTGGTTTTTGGACCCAATATTAAGATTAAAATTGACATTGAAATATCTTATCACATGAGGAAATAGAGCTTCATCTTAAAGGTAATAAGGAATTTTGGATACTCCAAATGGGCTTGTGATATTCTATTTATGTTATTTTCTTTTCCTTGGTTCTCTATTTCATCAATGGGATAGAGATTTTATTTTTCCGAATCTTTCAGGGGTCTTCGGCAAGGTGATCCCAACTCTCTAAGCCTCTTTATTCTATCCCGAGATATCCTTTGTAGAAATATTAACAGTAGTATATATGATTGTCTTTTTCACCCCTTATGAGGTTGGTTTTGTCTTAAAGGAATATTCCACTTATTTTTTTGAAGGTGACATGAACTTTTTTATTAATGGAAGAAGAAATTATATGAAAAAATTCAACTCTATCTTGAATTATTACTGTAGAAAAAGTGGACAAAACATTAGCCCATCCAATATTAATGTCTATATTTACAAATCTTATACTATCAAACATTACAAAATTATTGAGGATAAACATGTAATCCCACAAAATCATTTACCAATGGACTAGATCAGATCCTTGATTTCCATTGAAATAATTAGAATCCATCATATTGATGGGATTTGTAATAAAATAATAGGAAGAATATACATATGGAAAATAAAATTTCTATCTTTTTGAAGGACAATTACTTTATCTAATAGTGTCATGTCCTATATTATAATGATTATTCTATCAGTTTGTATGGACCTAAAGGATATTATTAGAAATATTAAGAAAACATTCAACCCCTTTATTTGGGATGATCATATTGAAAGGATAAATACTTGGGCTAGTTAGCATAGGCAGGGAAAGACTTCTCATTAAGGGAGCATTAATATCATTAGGATCACTAAAATATCACTTTTATATAGGCAAAACTCACTTTGGAGTAACTATAAAACCATTTTCTATCAGATAATTTTATCAAACAAAAATATATACTTTCTACCGTATGTTGGAATAAGGGTACATTATTCTCTCATATCTAGCATGGTTTCCACATCAGTATCAACATTATTGTTGGAAACTTCTGATAGACCCTTGGCCATGGTGATACTTCAATTTGGTTTGAAAATAGGTCAGGCGACCCTCTTCATTTTACTGGTTTCCCTATTCTAGAATTCAGATTCAAGCAGGCATGTTCCTTTCCCCATTTTTCTGAAATTTATTCTTAATGAGAATAATAAGTCCTTGTTCAATGGTATTCAATTAGAATAAACTATGAATTATATCTCATTCCCCACTTACCTTTTGTATATTTGACTTTTTTGGACTTACATGACCTGATCCATGATCTAGAGTATATCAAATAACTGGAAATGGCTCTGTGGTATAAAAAATTACCCATAAAAATGAATTTTCAATTCTATATTCTCCCTGTAATAGCCTTCCTACAAATTTTGATGTTTAAAAGAGGGGTTTTCATGTTGCCTCTAAATGTTTAAGCTATAACATAAAAATCTAAAAAAATATTTTTCATCTATTTGTGGAGGGTGACTAGTCCTATTATATAGGGAACTCTCTTGGTGGAATATCATATTTCCATAATTTGGAAGAAAAATTTATGTTTTCACTATTTTAACTCTAATTTTTCTTTCACAATGAATGATGTTGGGAACAATATTCGATTCAAAATTAGGTTCTTTGTCATCTAGAATACAGTGAACTAAATCAGACACTAAGATCTCATACCAAAAAACAACCACATAAAACCAAGGCTTCTATATAAGAACCAATCACTCCATTTACTATTCAAAGGAGCCGCCCTACAAAATCTCATTTTTTCTCAGTTTCATCAATGCTTTATTAATTGTATTCATACATCAAGGGGAAGTGATGCGTGGTTATACTGGAAGGCCCCTACTTCTTGGCCACAAATTTAATAATGATGGTTCCTATGTCCAAGATGTCATGTGTAGAGGTGGCCTCATTCAGGTTGTAGGTGGTTTGGTCATCATGAATTTTCTGATACATTATAGAGAAGGAACTTCTATTCAAGTAAAGGCTCACACCATGATTACTATCCTTTCCATTTATAGGTCATATAACATCAATATTTTATATATTGAATCTGATTCATCCATTCTTTTCAACTATATTTTGGGAATCAACCCGAGACACTAGAGAAATGGATATTCCACAAGGTGTTATCAGAGTATGCTTTTTATTATAACATTAATATCCTCCACACTTGGAGGGAGGGAAACAAGGTTTTTGATATTCTAGAGTCAAATGGAAATCAATATTTCAGGATGACCTTTTTTCATGGTTAGGTTTTCTTACTATAGATTATATCACCATTATCCATGGTGATTCCCTTGGTACTCATCCCTTAAGACATCACCAACAATGATATTTCTTATTTTATTTCTATTTTATTTTGTCTATATGATAGAATATTCAATTTTTAGTGATAAAAATAATTAAAAAGTCTACGGTTAATGGTTTTGGTGAATCAGGTAAGTGATTATAATTTTGAATATTTTAAATCTAGTTCTAAAGGATATATGATGGTTAAGTAGTATGATAATATATAAATTTTACAAAATGATGTTTTTTATTTTTAAAATATATATAAGGTAAATTTCTATAATTATAAATAACATATTGAAGAAAATAAGACCAATCTTGGATAAAATAAGAAATTAAGGAATACTAATTCTTGTTAAAATGATTAAATCCTTATAGATTTGTATTTAAAAGAAACATATGAAACTCTACAATTATATTTATTAATATAAAAAGTTTCAAGAAATAAAATTTAATGTTGTTCTTGATAAAAGTGATAGTTTGATAAAGGAAATTGAATGTTTAAATATAGATTTTTCTATATTTGTTCAAAGAAGGGAAATCTATTATAAATCGGCAAGATTTAACAAAATGAATAAATATAGAACTGGTTATGAACTGGTCAGGTAAAGGGTACATGATTCGTCTTTGTCTAGTTTCAGATAAAGGATAGGTTTCTTATTTCTCTACTTCAAAAGGAAGGTCCTAGATTGTGCTAATTGGTGAGAAAACAACAGGAAATAAATTCTGCCTTCATGTGTGAATAAGTTATTTTAAAGGTTTGTATCAATTAAAACCCAAGTAACATAATAAAAAATTAATTTTATGATTTAAAATTATTTATTTTATGAGTTCATGTTGATCAAATTCTAATAAATAATTTTATATAATTATTCTATAAAAAAGGAATAGTTTTTAACGAGATTTGTTTAGCATATATTAGATGGTTTTATTTAAAAGTTAAATTTATTAATTTTTAAAATTGATTTTTATAAAATGGAATTAATTTTTTACTACAAAATTTTTAAACAAGCTCACTATAATTTTTTTATTTTTTTGAAATAGTTTATTTTTGAGTGAATAGTGAAAATATAGATTTTATAAATACTATATTTTTTTGGATATTATTAGTATATAATAATTACATGAAATTTTATGAATTTTTTTTCTAGAAAAAAATCTATTTAATAAATACAATTATTCATTGAAAAATATAATTTTGAACTTACAAATCAATGTATGAGGTTTTTGAAACCTAAGTGATGTTTTATTGAAATAAAAACTATGTTGGGTTCTTCTCTTTTAAATTTTTTTTCATGTGGTTAGTTTCAGTTTGGTTCAGATTTAAAGTATAAAAATACTCATTTTCTAAAATAATCCAATTAATTCCATGTTAATAAACTTTATACATAATTTTAGTGTAAAATAATTTTTATTCCTAAATTTCTATTTTTCTAAAAAATGATTTTTTCATTGTATTTTGAAAAATTATATTAAAGTTAATATTTAACAATTCTAGAAATTAAACCATATAAAATGGATTCCTTATATTTATTCATCATTTTAATTTTTTTAATGATATTATTTTCATTTTTATTTATATTACCATGGTAAAATTTTGTCACAATAGTAAAGGTTATGGTATAATCCAATAAAAGATATCCAAGGAGGTGGTTTAAACCTTAACTGATTTTTTCCAAGTTTATTTCTTCTTATATATCCTTAAAATATATTCTAACCATTATAATATAATTAAATAAGAATATAAAATATCCTAAAAATTTATTATATTTATGGGAAATCTATTTTGTACCTTCTTTCTATCCCATGGTAAATGAAAATATTTCTAGTTCATACGTATGGACTATGACCTCCACGAAGTGATTTGTTTCATTTCTCATCACTACCTCACACAAATGGTTATAAATATGGATTTAATGTATATATTTGTTATTTTTATGATATTATTATTATTATTTAATGATAAAATACAATATAAAATTTACCCCCATCCATTTGAAAGTGATAACATTTCTCATATGTATGTGTGAACTACCTCTATGAAGTGATACTATTCGTTTTCCGTTTATGCCTTATGTAGGTAATAATAATGATATATTTAATGAATAAATACTATATTTACAATAATAATAATATTTTTTTAAATTTAAACATTTATCTTATTTATTTCTTTTTAATCCATTAGAAAAATTCAAACGTCGTTCATGCGTACGTGTAGACTACCATCTCTATCAATAACACACTTCATTTTTCATTACCACATTACATGGATGGTTATAAAAGTATATTTAATGTATAAATGGGAAAATTATAACATTTTTATGATTTTGGATATGTTATTACCATGAAAACGTTGACCATGGTCAACCCACCGAAGTTATTTTGAGATTATGAACTGAACAACCTCAAAATGTTCAAAGTAGACTTAACCGATTTAGTGACAAAATAGTTCACGATAATAAATGAAATTAAAGGAATAATGATAATTTAATGATCATAAAAAAGGTTACTATGAAATTAAATAATTAATATAATCATATTATTCAGGAGTTAGAGAATGTACAAATCCTGATAGGACCCAAGGTTATGAATTTTTAGTAAAACATATTGTTTCAATGTTTTCCTTCCAAATCATTTTCCTCCATTCCCAAATATAATAATTTTTTAAATAATTTCATTATCTAAATTATAATTATTTTTTAATTCATTTTAAAAATAAATGACTTTTGAAAAGGGTCTTTAAAAGGAAACTTTTTAATGTTTTCCACATGGGCCACTTTGGACTCTTTTTACCAAAATAAAAAACAGTGTTTTATTAACGTTTACCATATAACCTCCTTTTCCAACCATCATATAAATTATTTTTTATCAATATTCCTATATAAAATTTTATACTTTTTCATATAATATCATATTTTGATTATTCTATTGATATTTCAAATTAAATCGTTCTCAAAATAAGAGGATATTTCTTATTAATTTTATATATAAATTGAAAGTGATTTAATTATGTGTTCATAATAGTTTTTCAAGGGTTTTATAATGTAAAAAAATAAAATATTATAAATGTTTTATTCATAGTATTGTACTTAGATATTTCATATGACAGTGGGTGTTACCAAGACATAACTCTCCAATTTTTTGAGTAATGATTAATCCCTCTAAGATAAAATGTTAGAGATAATTGATTAAGTTACTCCTATTAAAAGGCTTCTATTAATGATTTTGATATGAGATTAAATATGAATCCAAAGATTCCTTTATATATTTTCTATGATTTATACGGATTTAAAGGAATTCTTTTTGATAAATGATTTAATTTTTATATGTGGTTATGATTTATATATATTATCAATGTTTATTATGAAAGAAGTAAACATTTTTATGGGTGTTCTTGATTTTCACTAGAATAATGAGTTTCCTTTATTTTTATAACCCATACCAAGAAATTTGGGCTCATACAACATTTTCAAATGTTTTTTATTGGATAAAAGGATGTGTATGAACTATAAATGGTAAATATTTCTATTATAATAAAAGGTATTTAAATAAGTAAATGTTTTATGAATGAAACAAGTGTGTAAATGTAAGAACCCCTTTTCAATGAAAATAATGTACACACTATAGAATATTGCACTTTATTATGTAATGGTTTTCTTAATTCTATAAAAATATAGACCTAAAAGATTTAATAAATTTATTAAAATTAAACACTTTTTATAATTTATTTACTTACGGGAAATTTAAATTACAATGTGTTGTAGTTGGTATTAGAGAAAGGGTTTAGATTACATTATAGGTTAATATGATGTTAAAATACACTTTTAATATATTATAATTTATGTTTATATTATTTTGATATAGATTTTAAAGATTACCTTATTTATTCTCATCCATGTCTATTCAGAATGATTTTTTATCGAGGAAAGGAGGTAAATGAGGAAAGAAGGTATCAAGAGTATAATATAATTTCAAATTATAAACCTAAAATGGTTGGATTCAGATCCAGTTGGAGGTACAATTTTCGAGGGTACTGTATCATTACTGTAACAGGTATTGTAATGGTAACTATGTAGTACTGTAGTAGGGACTGAAGCTAGAACTGTAGAAGGCACTATTTGGAACCGTAGTAGTAGAAAATTTGCCCTCGTTTGGGCCTTCAGGCCACCGATTCGGTCCCTGAGTCCTTTAGCGCCTTCGTGCCACCAAAGCCTTCAGGCCAGTAAGGCCTTCGTGCCACCTCAAGGCCTTCGGGCCACCTTTATTACAGATGCAAACCATACAACCTACAAGGAACAAGCTCTATAGGAGGATGAGAAAGGGGATTTCACCACAACAAAAGCCACATATATTGAAAGAATGAGAGGGTATAGAACTTGCCATCAGGACAAGCCTATGAATGCATGGGATAGCCTAGCTGAATAACCATGCGAAGGTGGAGAGCTAATTTCACGATGAATATGCTGGGAGGAGTAGTTCCAAGTAGTTAGTCTTGGTTGTATGTAAAGTTTGAAGCCTATATGCAATGAATTACTCTAAAGCATACTGGTCCATGTAATACATACACCTACAGGCATTGTAAGGGTTCCACCTCACCCCTTGAAAGGTAGATTATCAGAAATTAATAAAAAAGGAAGGCCTTCGGGCCATTGGATTGATGTAATAGAGAAACACAATTTTTTATTATGTAAATTATCGATTGTATATCATTTCTGGAAAGAAAACCCTAAAAATATGGGTAGATCCACAAATGTAGTGGAAGATGAATGACGAATTGAAGAATTGTAGAACATATTTGGTGTTTTCGGATTTTTAGAGTATCATAAGGTAGCTCTTTCCATTTTTTTGTATTAGATTGAATTACATATATACTACAAGCCTTGGGCGGGGGGGGGGGGGGGGTGAATGATATTTTTTATAACTATTAAAAAATCACACTATTGTATTATAAAATAAAATGAATCATGAGAAAGAGACTTTAATAATGTGAATATTATTATTAATGGATCAAAAAATCCGAATGATATTCTAATGATAAAAGTAAAATACAGCAACTAAGAAAGTGGATATAAAAGTGAATTATCTAAGGAAAAAATATAAATTAAAACTTATTCATAGTAGAATAAAAAATTTTAGCACCTCAGTTGAGTAGGGTCTTCCCTTTAGCCCAATGTGGAAATGATGTTTTTAGACCTCAATTTTGGTATCCATGATTATAAAATTATGAGTAGTTCTATCTTCCAAAACCCCAGAATCACTTAATCTACCTGATTAGAATGGATTCTTTTTTCCATCATGACCCCTTGATCTCACCTAATGAGAAGGAATTTTCTATCCTTAGCCTTTGGAGATCTGAATTTCATAGATGAAAAAAAGAAAAATAAAAATAAAAATATATCAATATCATTTATAAGGGATCCTCACACAAATATTCTCTTAATCATGAAAATATTTGAAAATATTAAAAAAGTAATTACATAACTAAACAAGGATTTAAATTCATAAAATTGTATGAAAACTTTATATAAAATTTCCTTATTTATTTTTCTTCACCTCGAGCTCATAGTGAAATTTATAGATGAAGGTCATAAAAACTCCAACATTTGAATTCCCTGATTCTTAGGTTTATTTAAAACTTTATTAGTATGATCAACTTCTTCTTCTAATGGATTCTTTCTCATTTTTACTTTTACTGAATAATTTGTTTAGTACTTATATAACGCTCCTTAGGAATAAAAAGCACTATGAAAACTTCTTTCAAACCATTTATATAATGGAAACAATCAAAATGCACTTGTGCCTTAATTATAATAAACATAAACTTAATAAGGCATTTAGATTAAGATAAAGTATATCATAATTTCTTTAAGTAAGAACTTAAAAAAACTATAAAACATCGATATGGAAACTATAATGATATAAAAAACAATAAATATGTATATTTTGATTTTCATAAGTATTGTAGGATGGAGTCTTTCAAACCAAAACTATTTAAAATTTTGAATGGGAATTTGGTTAGTGGAGGTATTTAATTATGAATAAAAAGGATAAAAATGAAATTTATTCCATAATGTATATGGTGGTTAAGGATACTTTTATTAAAAAATTTCCCTAAAGTTATTCAACATTGATTGGAAAGGCAGTTTTAGAAATTAAGGAAAAGGGAAGAAGACTCGATTTCCACTTACTAATAAAATTTTAATAGAATGGACAATTAAGAACCAAATTTAATTTTTCACCATGTAATTAAAATTGATAGATGATACAAAGGATGTATCTAAATGCGTTTAAAAACTGAGATGGAGTTTTCTAAAATTTATGCACATTGTGACAATAAGAATAATAAGTGGTCAAGGTGAAAAGAGATCTAGAAGATTCCAATAAATAAATATAGAGGTAATCCTATAATATATTGAAAACATGGTAAAATTTATCTCAAGGAATTATTAATTGGATCAGAAAATTAATAGATATGTGGTAATATCAGTTATGTATCTTGTCATTGTAAGGAAAAGAGTTTCAATTAGACTGAAAATTAAAAAATATATAGTCAATGAGTAGTTATATGTTTAAATTCTAAAGAGTTGGATCATTATGCAATAAAATTTATGAAGTTAGTTACTCAATGTGGGACTCATCAGTATCAAAATTAAGAAGTTGTTGAAAATTTATTTTCTGCTGCTATGCTAGATTTTGGACCCTCCAATGAAGTGGTGATAGCTCCCGGGTGCCCAATATTTTTAAAATATTGATATAAAATATGGATACCATTAAATAAAATTAAAGAAAGAGGATGTTTTGGTTAAATCATTTTAAACTAGGTATGCAAATTATGATTTTTTGTCATGCCACTCAGATTAACAAATGCATTTGAAAAATTTATGGATCTAATGTACCATTATTTCATAACAATTTAGATAAATTTTTTTATGGTATTCATTAATGATATTTTTGAATTTGTTTAAAAGTTATGATGACCCGAAGAAACATCCAAGGATTATTTTATTTACCATAAAATAAAATAATTTGTATGTAAAATTTAGTTAATATTAATTTTGGTTAGAATAAATTTCATTCCATGGGAATATATTTTATAACGATGGATTAACTATTGATCCTTTTAAAACTAAATTGGTGGAAGAGTGGAAAAGGCCTATAAATTTCACTGAGATTTTAATTTTTCTTGGATTAATTAGTTACTACTAACATTTTTTCAAAAATGTTTTTTAGTTATATTTACAATGAACCAAGTTTACTTGGAAGAGGGTAGAATTAATTTATAGAAATTTATTTGATGATTTATTTGGGAATAAAAAATATTGGTTAGTTCTCTAGTGTTATCTTTTCAGTCAATAAATAAGAAAATTTTCATTTATAGAGATGATTAATTATAGAGGGTTGGATTTTTTATTGCAAAATGATCAAGTAATTGTGTATACAAAACAATAATTGGAACACCCTAAGAAGAATTATCATATATATGACCTTGGTCTTGATGATGTATATTTTTATTTCAAAATTGGAGATATCTTAAATATGGGGATAAATTTAATATATATATATTGACCAAAAAATTATGAAGTATATATTATGTAAAATGAGATAAGCATGATTCATAGAAGATGGTTGGAACTGATAAAGGATTCTAATTTCATTATTCACTTTTATCCATGTAAAACCTATAATGTATCTGATTCTTGGAGTTAAATATATAATGCATACTTAGGTATGTTATGTTTGAAAAAATTTCAACCACTTAATGATTTAATGAATATTAGAATGGAAATTGTGTATATAGAAACTCCTTCTATTATGGTTCAGGTTCCAGCACAATCATCTTTACCATTAATAATTTAGAAAGCTCAAAATGAAGATCACAACTTATAAGAAAAATGGTATTTGGTTAAGGTAAGTAAATTTCATGGTTTTATCATTGATAAATATGGCGACATAATATTTTTGGTTATGTGTATTAAATGTGTTTCATTTTTAGAAATAATTATTGAGTGAGGACCACAACTCTCCATCTCCCATTCATCCCTACACCAAAAATATGTGAAAATACCTTTTAGTATATTTTTGGTAGGATTGGATAAAAAGAATATTTTTAATTTTACCCCGAAATTTTTGACTTGCCTACAGGTTAAATATTTATAACAACTAATGATGGTGAGGATTTAACATTTTTTAGTTCCAAAAAGGAAATAGGAGAATAGGTTTATGCTATTCATGGTGGGATTACCAAAGATATCATGAGGTAATAATATTATTTGGGTTATTATTTATTGTTCGACTAAATCTATGAATTTTCTTCCTATTTCAGGCAATATATCTTTAGATAAGATTTCTATACTCTATCTTAAATAGATATTTAGGTTATAAGGAGTCACTATATCTATTATATATTATTGTGATCCCATATTTAAATATAATTTTTTGAAAGGACCTAAAAAGTTATTGAGTACTAAATTAAATTTCGGTAAAACATTCAATTTGAAATATGATGGACAATAATAATTAAAAATTCATAATTAAGATGAAATGATTCAGGTTTTATTATAGTATTATTAAGGAAATTATGAACAAAATATTTATTCAGTAGAACTTTCTTGTAATATTGGTTTTCATTCCAGTATACAGATGACCCCAATTGAGGTATTATAAGGAAAATGGTATCAAACTGTAGCATGTTTTGTTGAAGTCGATGAGAGGAAGTTCTTTTAACCAAAATTGGTAGAAGATATGTTTGAGAATGTAAATAAGATTTATTAATATATGTGGGTAAGTTAGATAATGGAAAATAATTATTTTAATAATTAGGGGAAAGATCAATCATTTTTGGCAGGTAATATGTTTCTCTTGATGTTTTTCTTTAGAATGGTATTGTACATTTTGGTATGAAAGTAAAATTAAGTGCATGTTATATTTGTTCATATAAAATTTTAGATATATTTTGTTCATTTTCGTACATAGGAGACCTACATCGGATTTTATGTTAGGAACATGAAAGGTTTCACGTTACTTTGTTAAGGAAGTTTTCATCGGATGAATCTCATGTCATGATATGGGAAGTAGTTTTGTTGGGGGAGAATATTTATTATGAGAAAAATCTAGTGAATATTCTAGATCACATTGATTAGGTATTTTTTAATAAGGTAACTAACCTTATTATGGTATTATGTGAGAACTTTATGACTAAAGAAGCAAGATTGGAATCTAAAAAGGCTATAAGGGAAAGATATCCCCACTTGTTAATATAATGAATATAATTAGAAGGACAAAATTTATTTTTGGGGGAATTAAGTGAAAACACATATTATCTTATAAATAGATAAATTTAGTGATTTATAAGTATTTATTTTTGGTTTCCTAATCGTCATTGTTTTATAAATAATTTTATATAATTTTCCAATTTAAAAAGAAAGAGTTTTATTCAACTATATTGTTTTTTCATATGTTACATTGTTTTATTTAAAAGTTTAATAAATTAATTTTTGAAATTGAAATTTCTAAAATGGAATTCATTTTTTATTGCATCATGTTAGAATAATCTTATGAATATTTGTTTGTTATTTTTCTAAAATAGTTTATTTTTGAGTGATTAATGAGAAATACCAATTTTACAAATATGGTCATTTTTATGATTTTATCATGATATAATAGTGATTTAATTTTTATGAAACCTCTTTATAGACCAAATATATATCTTATAAGTTATATAATTAATTTAAAAATATATTTTTGACATAAAAATTTCTAATTGGAATGTTTTAAATATATTTAATGTTTTTATTCAAATAAAAACTATTTTTGTTCTTCTATTTTAATCTAGTTATCATAAGGTTTCATTTAGTTTTTGTTTGGAATGAAATGAAAAAAATACACATTTCTTTTAACATAATCTAATTAATTCCATTATATTTAACTTTACACAAGATTTTGGTTTAAAATAATCTTTATGTTTAAAAAGGTATTTCTCAAAAAATAGGTTTTTGTTGCGTTTTTCAAACTTATATTGCGACATCCACCAATCCAGAAGTATCTCAAAGTGTCCAAAAAGGGTTGGTCTTGAGACCTCCAGTGCACCTTCCCATATGCAAGAGGCTGTTGACAAGTAGTGGGGGTGTGAAATGTATAGTGGGGAGACTATACACCCTAGTATGATGTGTCATAGCTGTATGAACAAATCAGAATAGAAATGAAATAGTCAAAGTATAAACATAATGGAAGACAACAACAAAATACAACAAAATAATCTAATAAATAATAATTAATAATGTAATGAAGCTACAGAATGTAACTAAATGTCATGCTAGAACTATATAATAAAACGTCAATAAGACTCAAATAAAATAATCAATGTCCCGGGTCCCGAATCCCACTTCAGTCCCATCTCCCAACTCCAAACAATTCTCAAATAAGAAATATGATATATGAAATCATCATTTTTTTCAATGAAAATAATTTGATTTCATAAAATGTCTAAATTATTCTATAACTTAAATAATTGAGAATATCCAGCATTGTGATTCCATAAAGGAACCTTAGTCTGATGTGACTGGGTTCAATTTTCTTAGTCCAATAAACTCATTTTGATAGACATTGTTTGATATACTTCATTTGATAAACCCAATCTGATAGACTCTATTTTCTAATTTGATATTGCCTATTTTGGATCTTCTAATCAGAATACTCTACCCAGAAAAGTGTTTGTCAACTCAAAATATCTTTGGTCAGTAAAATCTAGAAACTAAAATGTTTTTCCTACTCATCAAAATTCCAAAAACCTGAATTTCACTTCCTTTTAATTTTTCTATTTATCCACTTCATAACTTCTCACTCTTAATATATCTTCTCAAAACATCTTGAATTCTTTAGATTATAATTTCTAATTCTCAATAGTAGACTAGAAACTATAGATTTGGAAACTCATTCCATTATAAATTCTTATTGTGATTGAACTTATGAGTCTGTTATATTTTTTTAGAGTCTATTATAATTTCTATGTCTATTATATCTTCATTGCATGATTGAATTTCTACCTAGGTTTAATTTCAATTAAAGTTATTCTATAGTTTCTAGATTATTATATATCTTCCCTATTTTAAGTGAGATTTAATTTAGATTATAGTTTTACTCCAATTAAATTTCTTCATTAGTTTCACTATTTTTGACTTTATTCCTTAGTTTTTGTGTGATTTACTTTCTCTTTATTTTCAGTCTGATTGAATTTCTTCCTCTTTTTTAGTCTGATTGAAATTCTTCAATATTTTTAGTTTGATTGAATTTATTCCTCTATTTAAGTATGATTGAATTTATTTCTTAATTTTAGTCTGATTTAATTTCTTCCACAAT
The DNA here is from genome assembly GCA_963277665.1 of Viscum album. Lineage (NCBI taxonomy): Eukaryota > Viridiplantae > Streptophyta > Magnoliopsida > Santalales > Viscaceae > Viscum > Viscum album. The sequence goes on from OY728123.1 coordinate 353,967,826, forward strand.
TTAAGTATGATTTAATTTCTTCATCTATTTCATTCTAATTGAATTTATTCCACATTTTCTATCTGATTTACTTTCTTTCTCAGTTTTAGTCCGATTAATTTTCTTCCTCAATTTTAGTCTGAGTTAATTTTTAATCAGTTTTAATCTGATTGATTTCAAATACAAACTGAATCCGATAGATTGGCATCAAAAACCTTCTGATGTATCAATTTCTACAAATAAAACTTCCAAATATATTTATATAATGAATTCTTCATCATATTTCAGAGACTTGAATGAATAACAAAGAATCATCATTTTTGGTTTTGGAATGTTTTAGAACTTCCCATAAAAAACTTTCATAACTTAAAAACTAATCAATATAACAAACTTTCTGAATCATATTTCTAATAACTTATGACTTTATTTATTTCAAAAACATAGGACTTTCTTAAAAAAACTCTATTTTATGATCTAGTTCCAACCCAATTTTTCTCATCTACAACTTTTCAAGACAACTTTCTTCATTTATATTCTCAGAAAATTCTATGAAAACAAGTTATAAACATTCAACTTGATATCATTTACCTAATTCTAAAAAACATTCCTTTACAATTAGTTAGTTTTGAAAAAAAACAAAATTTAGTTAAATAAAAAATAACATAAAGGATCTTCAGTTTTGATTAATTAGTTTATTAAATTTCTATCATAAAATTGTTGAGACTATTCTTAACATAATGCATTTTAGGTATTAGTATCCCAAATTTTTGATGGGTAACATGGATTCCTCAGAGATATAAATATTCAAGGAGCCATAATATTTTCTTAAAATATGATATGGGATCTTGATAGATGGGGTTTTGGTTCTAATATTATGATTTAAAATTGGTATTGACATATATTATGATGTGATGAAATAGAGCTTTATCTTAAAGGTACTAAGGCATTGTGGATTCTCCAAATGGTTTTGTGATAATCTATTTATATTATTTTCTTTTACTTGGTTCTATATTTCATCAATTGGATATATATATTTAGTTTTTTTAAATCATATAGGGGACTTCATCAAGGCGATCATCTCTATCCGAGCCTATTTATTATAGCCTAGTATATGCTTAGTAGAAATCTTTACAAAGGTATCTATGATGGTCTATTTCACCCTGTTTGAGGTCAGTTTTGTTTTAAATACATTTAACACTTATTTTTTTAATGATGACATGATATTTTTTATTAATGAAGGAAGCAATTATATGAAAAAAATAAACTCTATCTTGAATTCATGCTGTAGAAAAAGTGGATATCACATCTTCCCATCCAAGAACAGTGTCTTCATTTACAAATCTTATTCTATCATGCATTCTAAAAGTATTGAGAATAAAAAAGTGTATTAATTATGTTAACAATTATTAATATACAATAACTACCTACTCCAGCTTCATGATTGAATATCTATGAGCTTGTCTTATAACCATTCCAACCACAGCCGTATAGCTGAGGCAAATAACTTGCTTCGAGACCATGCTAGAATATCTATGAGCATGAATTACAACCATGCCAACCAAAAATTATAACCAAGGTAAACAACCTTATTCAAAAACATTCCAAAATATCTCTAATCATGTCTTATGACCATGCCAACCACAACAATATAACCATGATATAATCACAACAATAAATCAGGGTCAAATCCCTATAATCATCAATATATTTAGGTCAATGAACCATAAGAATTAAAATGTTGAACTGTGCATAACCTACTCTCTAAAAGAATTACAATATGGGACTAGGCTGAGAGTACTCAATATTAGCATTACAATATATAAGTTTGGAAGTTCCAGGGCCAACCCTGATATATAATCATTAAAACATGGAATAAAACCCCTTTAATATAAAATTTATATAACAATATTACCTCAAAATTATCAATTGTTAATTATTTGAATTACCATTATTCTTTCATAGGCCACTTTCAATTTATTTCACAATTGATTAAAAATTATATCAATAATAAATAATCCACAATTTAGGGATTCTATAATAATAAATCACCCCATGTCACATGTCATGAAAAACACACTATAACAAGTATTCAAATTAAATTATAATAATGGTTCTCCCATCCATTGGGTAGCCATGATCCAGTTAAAAAACCTTTTGAGATCAAATGACTTCATGAATAATTCCATTTTTTAATTTAATTAATTTGTGTGCCCAAGATGATGGCTTAATCAAAATGTTGCATAAACTTGGGAATTAAAAAACCATATGTTTAATATTTAGGCCCTATACTTTAAGTCGATGATCCAACAATGCTTCCAATATCGAACACCCATGAGGACGAAGGTGAGGACGACTGCAACAAGGTTCTTAGAGAAAAACTGGTCAAGATCAAAAGCAACAATGCAATAGGTAAAAGGAATTCAAAAAAATAGTTGGAGAAGAAGGAAGACAAGGGAAAAATATAATTGGGAAGACTTTACAAGGATTGCTCACAAAAATGGGTCATCTAAAATTGGAGTTGGAACCACAAAATATCCTAGATAAATCCCTAGGGTTGAGTGCAATAGAGATGCAGTGGAAAAAATGAGAATTCAACCGCATAGATTTTTTAAAACTGTAGATCGAGCATTTAAACAGTGTGTAATGTGATTACATGTCATTTAAATGTTTTTAATGGAATATTCCAAAAATCATATTTCCTCATATTTATTTTATTAAAACCCTCAAACAATTACATGATTCGAAATCCCCTTACACAATATGTAAATGTTCTGCAATTGATTTTCAGCTCATTTTACTTTTAAACATACCGAAGCTCTTTTAATGTTTATCAAGTCACCAAGAGCCCATGAAATATTTAAACCATTTATATTTGGACTCCATTAATTTATACAAGAATAAATCCCAAAAATTTAAGTCGTTTTCTCCAATAAATATCTACTCACATATAATCTATGGTCTTTCTCATGTTTCCTCACACCCCTAGACTACATTTATTCAGGAATCATACATTCATGGAAAAAAACCAAATGAAAAGAATAAATAAAAACTCATAGAGAGATGTACTTGGAAAAGGACGGGATCTTACAACCTCCCCAACTTATAATATCTCATCCTTGAGATTTTCCAAGCATCACTATGAGGTCTTAGTGGCCAATTTTGGACACTACGTTTTCATTTCATAATCCATCTACCAGGTCTCCTCTTGAACTCACCCATACTACCACTGCACCTCAACCAATGGTATAGTCCTACCCCAAGGATATTTCTCATTGTGATCCACAAGATGTATCAGATTCTCCTCAAAGGAAACATCATCAAAAAGCTCAAAGTTTTCTATGTCTATCACATGGGAAGGCTCTTGATGATATATCCGTTTCTTTGACACGTGAGATATTTCATGAATTGAACTGTAGTGTTGTGGAAGGGTTAAATTGAACACCACTAGACTGACCCTTTACACTATTTAAAATGGGCTGAAAAACCTAGGTGTTAGATTTCATTATTTCCCGACACGGCTTTTCCCCAACCTAGGTGACACCTAAAGAAAAACAAGTTGACCAACCTCAAATTCATGAGGTCATCTATGATGATAAACATATGATTTCTTTCTACTCTGTGTGGTCACCAACTATAGTTTGATCAACTACACCTATTGAGATGTCTCATGCACAAGACTAGGCCCAATAAGCACTGACTCACCTATCTCTGTCCAACAAAGAGGAGAACGACATGGCTTGCTATACAAAGACTCAAATGGTTCCATTTGGATCAATTAATAAACGATATTATTATATGAAAACATTATTTGTTCCACATGTTTCTCCCTTGAACCACCAAAATCCAATGCATAACCACATAAAATATTCTCCAAAACCTAAATAGTGTTCTTAGATTGACCATGAATATGTGGATGATAGGTTTTTCTTAAAAGAAGTTGAAATCACATGGATTTTTGAATACAATTCCAGAAAAACAATGTTAAATAAGGATCTCTGTTAGAAAAGATACTCCACGAAACACCATGTAACCGAACGACCTCGAACACATAATGATTTCCCAAATCATAAACTGTGAAGGTTTCTTTAAAAGGTAAGAAGTAGGATAACTTAGTCTGTTGATCCAAAAAAACCCATACAACATTATTACTATGGGTCATCCTGGGTAGTCGTGTCAAAAAATCCATTGTGACATCATCCCATTCCCACTATAGAATAGATAAAGGCTACAAAATCCAAGAAAGCCTCCGATGATCTGCTTTCACCTATTGATAGGTGTAGTTTCTAGTTAAAAATCTTTCCTCCTACTTCTTCATTCCAGATCACCAGTTCCATAAATAGATACCATGATACATATTTGTTAAACTAGGATTCACAAACCATCTAGAAGTATGAAAATAAATCATTATATCCTCGTGAAAGCCCATATGAATCCATACTCGACCATGGAAATGAAGAGAATTGTCATAGAAGAGAGACTATCATGATAATGTCTCCCCACCCTATAATGCTACTCTCAGAACTGATCCCTCTAGTTAGAAAAACATATCGTCCATAATATGGTCCAAATCATGGGTATAACAGATTTCAAAGTTGAATATACTTTAGCCCCTGAGAATCTAAGATATCCAGATGCATGCCAACAAAGAGGTCCATTATCCTCCACTAAATAGAAGACTCCTGTATTTCTTCTATTTTTATCTTTTTGATCAAAGTGTCTATAAGGACTTTTCCCTTTCCTACTGTATAATCCAATTGAAATTAAAAAGGATACAAACAGTTGACCCACCTCCTCTTCTAAAGGTTTAGGTCTGGTTATGAAATGTTGTACTTGAGGATCTTGTGATCCATGTATACCAAAAACTAATAACCCATGAGATAGTGTCTCTAACATCTCAGGTAATTCACCAATACTGCTAAATCCATATCACGAGTACTGTAATTCTTTTCATGTGGTCTCAGCCACCTAGATCCATAATCAAACACTTGATCCACCAACATCATAACTACTCCGAGTCCAACTTCGGACCCGTCACAATTCATGATATATTCTTTACTCGACACATGTTTTGTGAGGATAGATGACAATTTTATCCTACCTTTAATCTCCTAAAAATATCTCTCGCAATAATCATACCAAAAAATGTTCATTCCTTTCCTGGTCATCCCAGACATTTTTTCTGCCAAGAAGAGAAATCATGGATAAAGTGCTAGTAATAACCTACTAAAACTAGAAAGACAAAAATTTAGAATATGTTCTTAGAACTTTCCCTAGATATAATGTTTGTGACTTTATCTAGGTCCATTGACATTTTTTTTCATATAAGATGACATAGCCCAAGAAGTAGACTTTATTTATGTAGAACTTACATTTAGTTGGATTGGAATAAACCTAGTGCTCTCTTAATATACTCAGGATGATGTCATGATGTCTAGAATGATCTTCTACTTACTGGGAGTACACTAAGGAATCATTGACGAAAAACACCACAAACGGATCCATAAAAGGATGCATGATCTTATTCATTAAGGCCTTGAATACTACTTGCACATTAGTCAACCAAAACGACATCACAAAGAATTCACAAAATCCATAAATTCTCCTTAAAGTAGTACTAAGTTTAACTGATAATCCAAATATTAACCGGTGATATCCTAATATGAAGTCTATCTAGGATTATATCTTAGAACCTCTCAAAAAATTGAAAAAATCAACAATGCATGGAAGAGGATACAAGTTCTTGACCGTTATTAGGTTAAAAATTTGATAATCCACACATGAGAACAAATATACACAAGACTTCTTGTAAAAGAGAATTGGGGAACCCCAAGGAGATATACTCATCCATATAAATCTTTTAGATCCCAGATCTTGTAACTAAACCTTCAACTCCCAAAGCTCTTCTGGTGCCATTCGTTAAGGAAGGACATAAACCTTCTCGGCTCCCTACACCAACTTGATCATGGACACGATCTCTCACTCGAGTGGTAAGACATAGAACTCAAAAAGAAAGACATTTTATAATGATATACCACTAGAGGAAAATAATCCTGCTACATTACACCATTATCTATATCAAGAATAGAGATCCAAGACGTGAGATAATTCGGTCTGCGCTGAATTGATCCTGCACAACTGGCCTGAAGATCCCACTCATCCTGGTGATAATAATTGAATCCTTCTGGATATAGGAAGGTACATATACTGCTATAATATTCTATGTGATCCTACTATAGATATAATCAATCCATATAAAGAATCATGCTGAATTCAGTCATTTTTGGAATGAATAGTTCCCAAAAGAAGTGGTAACCACCTATCTCTAAAGAACATGCCTTACAACATGTGATATTATATGATCACACTCGAAATGATGTTTCAACAGTTAAAACAACATCCAATCATCTAACATCCAATCCCAAATAATTTTTAAAAAGAGAATATAGAAAATAATGTGATGATCCTTTATCAAACAAAACAAAAGCTAAGGTAGATGAAACATGAATCAGATCTCTTACAGTAGATGGTCCTACATCCATGTAATATAGATTAGTCTATATAATGTGACATTTTCATTTCTATCTCGCTTGGGCTCTAGTATGACTACCCTGAGTTTTTACTTGCATTGTCATTTTACTAGTGTACTAGGGTACCACAACCCTTACTTTAGCTAGAATAGTTTGGGGAATTCTTGATTCTAGCCTACTGAGGGTTACTTGAGATCATTAATAACTCTGGTTCCTATATTTATCCTCTTCCACTGGTCTTCTATGGAATATTCTCATAGAACCTCTAAATTTGACCCAATCTACCACATATATGACACTCAACTCTAGTGTAGGGACACTATGGGCGCTTGTGTGAAATTTTTTTACATGGTTTTCTCTGGAGTAGAACATGATCTTGATATGTTTTTACAATACCTTGACTAATCTTCCGACTACTACTTTAGTGGAAACTAATATAAAGGTTCTTCTTACCAAATGAATAAGAACTCCAAGATTACCCTTCTAAAAAATCCTGGCCGCTACTCGAGGCCTCTCTAAAATTCCCTTTTTTGATTAGTTACATATTCATCACGTCTCCAATGCTGCTTAAATGGAAAAAATTTACCTATGAAATAATATCATAACCAAGAACAACTTGTAAATTTATCACCCTAAAGATATCATCAGCTATAAAAGATGGTGCAAAGTGCTATGGGTCAGTAATACCTCAAGCATAGCCCAGTACTGACAAACCCTCCCGCGTTAGATGCATAAACTCTTGATATTTTTCATCCCTCAAGGTTTCAGGATAGAAATGGATCAAGAAACTTGTTTCTAAGTCCTATCAAAATAGATCATCCTATTACCCAACTTCCTCTAGAATATACCACTAATGCCCAGAAGGTCCACGAGGATTATATGAATCAAACTTCACCCTTATATCTATGGGTGTCTCAAAATGCATGAATATTGTCTGGACTGATACAATATAGTACTTGGATGCCTATGTTCCCCTTTCCCAAGTAAACACAGGCAGATAATGTAGTGGAAAATATCTTGTCAACTCAAAAATTGAATGAAAGGTATGAAAAATATTCCTTTCCAGGGATCACATAACCCACAGGAAGCTACCGCGAAGCTGAACATCCATCTTCTCCTCAGGAACTACAGGAAAATATAGTTCATCCATGTTAGGAGTGTAATGATTTCCAATATCATTACACTCAAGTTAAATATGACGAGGAGGAATTTTTTATACAAGAAAAACACACACCTTAGAGAGATTTCATGAAAAAATGCCAAACCCAAGAGGTGATTGAAACATAGAACCACTAGCTCTTAGAGTCTTTATACATGACTTAATGTATTTTGAGGTGACATGATAACTAATTTCATTTATCCATTGAACAGAAATCTCATGACATAGTTCTATAGGCAGGTATATATCAACTGAAAAAATAGATATTCCCATATCCTGAACAATTCATGTAAATATATTCCTATGTACCTATTATGATGCAGTTATTCTCATCTCACACTATACTAAGCCAAGTGTAAAAATCACAAGAAACAATAAGATCAAAAAACAATAACCTCACACATCCTATTAATAACCCAAGTTGAAATAAAATAAACTAAAAAAATCACACAACATAATAATATAACCATGGAATAGTCACAACAATCAATCTAGGTCAAAGCCCAATAAACATTAGAACATCCTGGTGAAATATATATAATCATTACAGCATGAGAGTGATCATAACCCACTCTCTAGAAGTATTATTACACGGGACTAGACTGGGCCTACTCAATATCAGTATTACAACATATAAGTGTGAAATTTCTATGGTCGATGCCAATATATAAGCATTCCTACATGGAAGACAATCACAATAATACACTATGGATATGCTAATATCACATCACAATTTTCAATTGTAAATTTTGAGAACTAACATTATTATTTCATATTCCACTTTTAATTTAATTCAAAATTGATTAAAAATTATATCAATAATATATAAGACACGATTTAGGGATTCTATAATAAGAAATCACCTTATGTCGCATGTCATGCTAAACATACTTTAAATGGTTTTCTAATTAAATTATAATCATGGTTCACTCACCCTATAGGAATCTATAAGCCAGTTAAAAATCCATTTGTGACCAAATAAGTTCATGTAATAATTCGATTTTTTTCTTTAATTATTGTGGGTATACAAAATAATGGCATAATGACAATATTGCATAAACTTGGAAATTATCAAACAATAAGGTTATGACTTAGACCCCCAAACTTTAACTGAAGACCCAATAATGATTCCAATGAAAAAATCCCATGAGGACGAAGGTGAGGATAATTTAAAATAGGTCCCTAGATCAAAACTGATAAATATCCAAACCAATAATACAATATGTCAAAGGATTTCACCACAATGGCTAGAGAAGAAGGAAGGGAAGGAAGAAACATAAACGAGGATAATTACCAAGGATCTCTCACACAAATATGATGTTCATAAGGGAAGTTGGATCCCCAAAATCACTTGGTGAAATCCCTAGGGTCAATAAGTGAAGAGATGCAACTGAAAAAATGAGAATCAATCCTCAAAACAAGTTTAAAACAGCAGGTTGGGAATTTACACGGTGTGTGATGGGATTACAAATTGTGTAAATGTTTTTAGTGTAATATTCCAAAAAACTAATTGGATTAGATCTATTTTATTAAAACCCTCAAATAATTTCTTGATGAATAATCTAATTACACTGTGTGTAAATGTTCTGTAATTGATTTTTCAGCCCATTTTACTTTTAAGGAAACCAAACATTTTTTAATGTTTCTCAACTCACCAAGAACCCATGAAATGATTAAACCATTTATATCCATACTCTATTAATTAAAAAAAAGAATACATCCAGAAAATTAAATTTATTTTCTATAAAAAATTTCTCCTCAAGGATACCCTTTGAGTTTTTATAGAATCATGTCATGAGAATCATATTTTTTATCCATTTATTTATTCAGCTTCTCTTCAGTTATTTATTCTCCTTAGTATATTTCATTACTTCCACAGTAGTATTCTTATTCTTATTCTTTCAATATTTATTATTCCTTGTTTACCACTATGTATACTCTGATACAAGAGGTAACAGTCTCCCTACAGACACACCGAAGGACCCCAATTCTAGTCGCAAGCCTCTGGCATCCGAGGAGATGCGTTTGTTGTCAAGTGACCAACCATCATGGTGTATATTTTAGTGGCACACAGGGCATGATGATACAAATTGGAATTGAAGTTTTATTTTCCTTTTGTATTAATGTTTGAGTTTAGATAGGAGTATAGGAAATTGAGATTTGGAACTAACCCTATGGACGCAACTAAACCATGTATAGGGGAATCCCAAATTACCTGGGAGGGGAATTGCAGTTATTGGGTACACCTTTTATAGTTGATAAGACTTTACAATTGGGTGAAACACTCTATTTAAGATGTTTTAATATTGGTTTAATTGTATAATGATTTCTTATATTACAACTAGATGATTGGAGGGTGTGTCATAGCATGCATCATATTAGGGGAAATAAAGATTGAAATTCGACGCATTATTCCATGCGATACCTAATTTTATTGTGAATTTCCTATTTCACGTGTTACTGCATCTTGTTCCTAATTTTTAAATTCTATAAAAAATTTCCAATTCATCTTGCAGGACCATGTTATAGAATTGGGTTAAGTGGATAGAAAATTTCAATTTATAAGGTTTATGAGCCTTTATAAATTGGGATGATGATCCAATAAGTTTAATATTTTTAAAAGTGGATTAATACCTAAATGGATTGAAATAATTCCACCATTAAAAATGAAATGGACACCTTACATAAGAAATGTGAGATTTTTAACTTGACCCTACCTTGGAAATGATATGTAGGCCATGTCTCTTATGATCATTTTGAAGTATTTTCCTACTTATCTAAGCGTGGATCTAAGGGGAGGATGTCATTTATGTGGGCTCATATGAAGTATTTGTACATTTACTTCTTATCACACTTTTTATCTACTTTCCATATTAATTATTAATTCTATATAAGGAGTGTGCTTTGAAATTGTAGAGCCATGCCACCAGGACATCCTCATGCTATACACCAAGAGAGAGGCGATGAGAAAAATCCAGAGGTGGTGGGCCCTAAGCCCTCCATAGTAGCTCCAATAGTTCCACTTGAGGAACCTCCTACTGATCTTACACTAGGTGCCGATGATTAGTTTAGAGATAGTCTTCTAAGATTTATAAAGTTTGTTAAGGGTGATCCCTGGACCACCCCGACTATGGAAGAACTGACACTGGACTTTTAACAAAAACAACCTCCTATATTATCGGGGGATGGAGGTCCTCATGATTTAGAGTTAGGGTTAGAATCCATGGTGTCTATTTTAAACCATCTCAAGATTCCTCCAGAGGGGAGGGTCAAGTTGGATACCTATATATTTTTTGATTCACCCAATCATTGGTGGATTGTAATTTCTTAGTCTGAGAATTACCAAGGTATGATCTTCATACACATTCAGATGGATTTATATGACCACTTTTTTCTACATACCTTTAGAGAGGATCAGGCCTGAGAGTTAATTTATGTTCATCATGGCACCGTGATAGTGCTAGAGTATTCTTCTCATTTCACTAAGATACAACATTTTTATCCTTTTAAGACAAGTGATGAGTTGATGAATATGAGATGTTTTGAGGATGGGCTGGGGAATACTGTTCAATCATAGGTTAATGTATTCCATTTGACTACTATGTAAGAGATAGTGAACTAGGCCCTAATCACAAAATGAAATCTCGGAGAAGTCAGTCCAGTGAGATAGGTCAGTTCAGTTCTGAGTTAGGGTGATGATTCTTCAAGAAGTCAATAGTGTAGTTTTGATGGCGAACATGGGGGAGATTCTAGTGAGGTGTCCCACACTGATAGTTTTACCATTTTTCACCAGTGTGGAAGGCCATGCCACAACAAGCCTATGTGCACAAGGAATCTGATCGAATGTAGAGAATGCAGTAACAAGGGTCACATTCAGCTCTTTTTTTTCTTGTTTTCTATTAGCATCTAGTGGTAGGGGATTCCTACCAGCACCCCTATCAGTTATATTATTTGTAACTCCAATTTATGTTGGGATTTGGTCTTCTAAGATCTGATCAAGACGTGGTAGTATTGGATATGGATGAGGAAGCCATGCCCTATATATTTAGTGTCAGTAGAGTGGACCTACTCAGGAAAGTGAAGGAACATACATTCTATGTAGTTCTGTCTATATTTTTGTAATGCAGCCAGATCTAGAGGAGAAGTGTAGTTCTATCTATATCTATAGGTTTTATTCTAGTAGCCTCAACTTTAGTTTCTTACTTTTTGATACAGGGGAATCACTCTCTTTTATATATACTGTTGTTGTGGAAAGTATTAGTCTTTCAATAGAGTAATTATATGGTGTCATGTCTCTTAACATTCTATTAGGGGTTAGAACAAAGAGAATACACCAATTTCAGGAGTTCCCCTTTAAATAGTTGGGTTCCATATCTTCTAAAGCTTCTTCATCATTAAGATGACTGAATTCGAGGAACATTTTGGTATGGACTATCTTGTGACTTATCGGGACCAAGTCAATTTATATCACCATCGATTTTCCTTCATATCATTAAAGAACATATTGATAATGGAGAATGGGATATCCATGCAGAGAAAACTATACCCAAGTGAACTGGGATAGGTTGGCTGACATCTTAGTTAGTGAGTCTTTTTAAGAGAGACCATGGAATGCAATTAGTAGAGTTCCCAATGGTTGTGGATCATTTCAGGTACATCTTCCCTAATGGTTTCTCCAAGATACCTCCTCAGAGAGAGGTGGATTTCACTATATATCTAGTTCCAGGTACAAAACTAGTGCCTATTTCTCTTTATAGATGACACCTATCGAGCTCAAGGAAATCAATAGGCATCTTGAAGACCAAGAGGATAAGGGTTTTATTTCACCCAACACATCCTCATGGGATTGAACAATACTTTTCACCAAGAAGGAGGATGGTACCCTTAGATTTTTCATGGATTATAGGTAGTTGAACTGGATTACAAAGAAAAATTCATTACCCACTACCTCATATTGATGACCTCTTCAACTTGTTACATGGAACAACTATTTTTTCCAAATTTGATCTAAGGTTAGGCTAGCATCAGGTTCATGTGATACCCTCATATATACCACGAACAAAATTCTAGAGAAGATATGGCTTGTATGAGTAATTGGTTATTCCATTTGGTCTGATTGATGCATTGATAGTCATTTTGTCTATGATGAATTGGATTTTCCACCTGTATCTTGATTACTTTGTGGAAGTCTTCATAGATGACATCTTGGTGTACTTGTTCACCATACAAGAACATTCCAATCATCTTGATATAATGCTGAGTATACTAATAAAGGACTAGATATATTCGAATATTAGTAAATGAAGCTATTGGATTAGTAATGTTCATTTTCGGTGTCATATATTTTCTAAGGAAGGCATATCAGTCGACCTAGGGAGGGTGACTGCATTAGTCTCCTAGGAGAATCCCATGAATGTGTTATATATATGAATATTACTAGGTATATCTAGATATTACACTCAATTAATCCCAGAATTATCTCACTTAGATGTTCCTATTATGACCCTGAATAAGAAGGGTGTGCAGTTACTATGGTTTGACGCTTCTGAGAAGGATTTTTAGGAGTTAAAGGGAAGACTCACTTCAGGTCCGATTCTGATTCTACCTGAGCTGGGCATATTTTATTCAATTTATTTTAATTCTTTAGTAATTAGTTTTGGATCAGTTCTTATAGAGGGTGATCAAATAAGAGTATATGGATCTCTCTAGCTAAGGCCTCATGAGTGGAACTATCATATTCCTGACCTCAAGCTTGTAGCCATGGTTCATGCTCTATACTGTTGGAGGCACTATCTATTGGGAGATTGATTTTTTTATTTAAATAGATTATAAAAGTCTCAAATATATCTTTACACAGTGTGTCTCAAATTTGAGGTAGTGTAGGTGGGTGGAAATCCCGCAGTACTTTGATTTTGACCTTTCTTATGGAACCAAAAATGGTAATGTTGTAGCCTATGCCTTGGGCCGATAAAATAGATGCAAGCCATCAAGGTGGACAATATTGAGTGAAAAATGATGGATATTTTTTAAGATGTGTCTAGAGTTTCATGAAAAGTATGGTCAACTGGTCTTAGTAGCTTTGGTAGTGACCCCACTCTTCTGGAACATGCTTAGGTGCATTAATTGTCAGATTCCAAGGGCCACATTCTAATGGATAACGTCACAAGAGAGAAACAAACTCTGGGTTAGGCTAATGATGGTAGTGAGACCCTGATCTACAATGGACTTGTATGGTTTAATTTAGATATACGATAAGAGTTGATGAGGTAATCTCATTCCTCTATTTAGAAAGTGCATCCTGTACTCACCAAGATGTATCGAGATATACGTTGCCAGTACTGGTGGACTGGTATGAAGAGAAAAATAACAAGATTTATTACTCGGTGCTCAACCTATCAGTAGGTGAATGGTGAGAACCTGCGACTGGCTAGACTTCTACTAACTCTTTTCATTCTCAAGTTGAAATGGAATGACATCACCATGGATTTTGGGACTATATTTTCAAGATCTTTTTAAGGATGTGATGCCTCATGGTGATCGTTGATGGGATAACCAAAGTCATGCAATTCACACCAATATGGGAATCATTATTTTTTGATGATTTAGGAAGGATTTATATCCTCAAGATTGTGAAAATTCAAGGTGTCCAATATTCTATCATTTGGGACAGAGATTTCCAGTTCACATCATAGTTTTGGGAGGGGTTGTAGAAGGCACTCGGTTCACAGGTGGTCTAGAGTTCTGGATATCACCCCTAGGTCGATGGTAGTCACAGTGGACCATACAAGTGTTATAGGATATGATGTAGACTTATATCGTTGATTTTGGAGGATTCTTTGAAAAGAATCATCCTCTGGTTGAGTTCTTCTATAATAAAAGTTTCAAAGAAATGATAAATATTGATTTTTATGAGGCTCCCTATGGTAGACCATGCCATTCACTTCTTTTCTATATTGAGGAAGGTGAGGTAGTTCTGTTGGGTCCTCATCACTTTCGAGAGACTTTAGAGAATGTTTAGATGATTCAGAATCATAGGACTATAAATCAGTCCATGATGTTGAATTATAACGATTGTTACTATAGACCTCTGGATTTTGAGGTCGGATATTAGGTCTTTATATGTGTATCAACCAGGTTGGGAAATAAATGAATTAGGGGATATGGAAAGTTTTTTCCGTGGTATTTTGGGCCTTTTGAGATAGTGGAGAGGGTTGGGTTAGTATCCTATCAGTTGTTGTAACCTCCAAGCTAACATACCATGCATGTAATTTCCATGTATCTTAGCTTTAATAGCATTATCCATAGTAGTGTCATTGATTTGATCTTGATGATATCGATATGGAGGCGGATGCATCATTTTAGGAGAATCTAATTAGTGTCATTGATCATAGCATGAAGGTTCTCTGAGGATGGTCAATTACCTTAGTCTAGGTTGTATGGCATCAAAGACTCGTATAGAATGAGACCTAGGAGTAAGATGCTGATATAGGTTTAAAATGGACTAAGATTTTCTTAGATGATGTTCTTTCTACCTTTTAAGGCCAACTCACAATGAGTTTCTTTGAGGAGGGGAGTTTGTAACATCTTGCCTTTTCTCAGAAGTATGGTCCATTAATTTTTTTTGGTTTTAATTCCTCAAAAAGGACCTTTTAATGATTCCTAAGAGGTTAAAGGTGGTTTTGGGTGTGTATGGGGACCATTTGAATCCTATATCACTGAAAAATGGAGAAAGAGACTAGCCCACATTGTTTTTTTATAACTGTGTAACTGAGGATGGATAACCATGCTGCCGATTGAATGTTTTGGATAGATCCCATGGCTAGTCAAACCATTTTCCAAACAATGCGAATTTCCCCTCATAGCTTTGAATGACAAACAATTATCACACAGTTTGGCCAAACCATGTGGCCAAATCGTGAGAAGGGTAAAAATGGGTGAAACATCCAAACAACCCCCTTTAATTTTTTTAGCACTCCCCCTTCCTACCTTTCTTCTTTCTAGGGATTTATCATCCCTCTTGGTGCATGAAACTCCATATTCCCCTCTCTAAGATTTTGTGACATATCCCTTTTTTGTGGAAGAATTAATTTATCACTAGAAGCTAGGGAAATCCCTCTGTAAGTTCTACCTTCTATACCCATCTATTTCTTGTTTCCTATTCCATCTATTGCACTATATTGGTGCGACCAATTTTCCCAATTTTTGATAATTTTTTCAAATACTTATGTTTTATTTCATTCTAGGTCGATTCAAGAATCAAAAAAGGATGAGAGGATTTTTTGTATGTCAAAGTAGGGGGTTTATTCCTTTCTCACTCATTTTGTCATATTTTTAATATCTAATCATTATTCCACATGACAAATTCATCAAGTGTTGATTTTTTATTTGTTTAATAAATTAAATTTATGGTTTTTGTATGTCTGTAGGGACCTTATCATGTGAGAAAACCCATCTGTGGAGTGTTCTTCCTATCATTGGTGACCCCTTTGGTTATTCTTACCAAAATGGCCTAAATTTACCATGTGCTTGTGTTGTGTTCCAACTTGGGGGTGTGTGAGTTTTGATTTAATTAAATAAATTAAATTTGTGGAAGGAATTAAGATGAGTGGTTGGGTATGGGGTGATACCTTGAGATTTATGCCACACACATTATGATTGGATGATTTTTCTTGATTCTTCACATTGGATTCTATATGCCTTACATTTAAATGCATATAAAAATTGATGAAGGTTTTATAACCTTGATTTTCTTTTATGCCATGTGGTTTGACTTATGACTTGGGCTCATTGTATAACTCCATATGTTTATTATTTATTCCATAGTTGGGTGGATTAAATTGAATTGTATTCTTGGTAATTTTTACTATCTTGGGATATTGGAATTTCATTAATGTAATTTTATTTTATACATGTGATGCCCTGTGATTGTCATATAAATTGTTTCATTGTTGTTTGGATTAATTGTATCACTTGATTTGACGGTGAGCATGTGATGTTGAGATTCTCTTATTTTAGAATTTAATTATAAATATATACCTTGTCTTATGATGTTTCTTGTTTGATAAGGATCACTCGCTATCGGCCAAGAGAGAATATGGGTCATGATTTAAGGATTCCATGGTTGAACTCGCAATGCTTGGTTTTCTACTACTCGATGAATCAGGATCGATACGTTGGCTTGTTAAGTATTGGATATCTGGGAAGATTTACTTATACCACAAGAGATTCCAGTTCCCTAGGGGGAAATAAAGTAAATATCCATTAGAAAGATGGATCTTCCTTCCCATGGTTGATACCCAATGCCCTATGTGAGATACTTGGTAAAGACTTAGAGTCACCATGTTAGGAGTGATACAATGGATGTTTTATGGGTTTTCTTGGACAAGATTAATGAAATTGGGTATATTGAATGTTCTGTAGCGACCATTGGGATTATGTTTAGATCATTTTGGATGGGATTATACTCCACAATGAGAATTGATGGATTATTGTATTTTCTCATTTCAGATGTGATGAATAGTTTTTTTAATTATAATTATTATGAGAACTTGTATGATAACATATAAATTATACCCCAAGACAAAGAAAAAGCTTAGGGTTATGCATTATTTTGTTTCCATTTTTACTTTGACCCATGTATACATATAATTCCTTATAGATGTATTTAATTTCAGACATCCAGCTGATGCCGAAGAAGGGGGCATAGGTCGGGTGTCCTATTAGGGACCTGGACTTAGGTGGACACTTTTTATTTGGTTATCTATCTACTTTAATTTAGACTATCACTTTTTTATTTACCTATTTTATGAAATGGATTGGTCTAGACACCATGGGTGCTAACCTAATGAGATTATAAATTACACCCTACTCAGGCACCGTTGGGTACATGAGTAGACTTTATGATCATAGGTTATGATAAAGTGAATAATTCATATTTTGATGCTTGATTAAATTTCTACTCAGGATAGAGTTTGGGGGTATAGGAAAGATCATATGATTGAGATACTTGGTAGCATTTTCTAGAATTTTTTAGTATTTTTATAACATGTAGTATATGATTTGTATCCCCTTTTTCTATATGATCCCATTTTTTATAGAATCATGACCAAGAAATCATATTTTGTATCCATTTATTTATTTTTCTTCGAGTCAAATATTTATTTTTCTTGGATTATTTCATTACTCCCACTGCTGTCTTCTTATTGTTATGATTCATCTATTTATTATTCCTTGTTTCACACTATTCATACTGTGATATATGAGGGAATAGTCTCCCCATAGACACACCAAAGACCCTCAATGCTAGTCGTCAGCCTCGGGAAATTAGGGAGATGTGCTTGAGTTCATGTGGCCCACCGTCTCAAGGAATAGTTCAATGGAAATGGGGGTGGGATGATATAATTTATACATAAGTATTTACTAGGGAATATTTATATTATATGTACATTCTTCTTAAAAATGTTTTCCATAATATGTTTAATATTTTATTTCAATTTTTTAAATTCATTTTTACCCATATTTTAATTTATACTAATTTTATTTAAAGGAATATTTTTTTGTTTTCATAATGAGGCACTTTTTGACTTATTCAGCAAAAGTATACAATCTTTTTTAACATATACAAAATGAATAGTTTTTATAATTTAAAGAAATATTAATTCCTCGAATCCTCCCTTATAAGATAACAAGGTTATTTTCAACGAAATTTTTTTCTTTTAAAATATCATTACATTTAATGAAAAGAAAGGGTTTTTAAAGTAGAATGGATATTTTCCTCAAGAATTATTTTGAAGTGATATTTGAAGATTCTTTTCAATTTAAAATAACATTATTTTATGTTACTTATTTTTAATGGGGATATTTTTATATGATTATTTCCCTATTATTCATATGGTTGGTTTATGTTTATAATGGAATGATATTTATGAAACCCATTTCTTTCCATGGGTTATGTTTTGATTGAATGATGTTTATGAAACCGATTTTTTTCAGGGGTTATAATATGAAGAATGATTTATGTTCTTGTAGAATGAATATATATGGTTTTAGTTATGTGAAATGTGAGTCCTATAACTTTATCCAATGAATTGAGTAAGGATTTATATCTTATAATACATATAAGACTAGAATGAGAAGTGAGCTTAGTTCAGTAATACTGGACTGGTACGAGAGTAATCTTGGTTCAGTAATCTGAGTCGAGAATGAGATTAATTGGGATTTAGTAAAATAGGGCTGGAATAAGAAGTGAAGTTGATTTAGTAAAGGACCATGTCTTCTATGATAGTCTTGGAAATGAAACTGGACTAATATGGAAATGATTTTATATTATTATGTTTATGCCCAATTTAATGTCTCATTTTATGATCTCATGGAATATGTTATTTGATTATTTATAAACATCGATGATTTATTTCATGACACGTTATCATGATCTTTGATTTAAAATATATAATTTTCAATTGTTTTGTTTATGTACTTATGCTATAATTATGTTATGATTGATATCTCATTTGTTTACCCTTACTAAGCATATGAGCTCACCTTTTTAAAATGTTTCTTTTCCCTAGGTTATAGAGAAAAGTATTTGGTAGGAATATTAATGGGGAGTATATTTGTTGGAAATATTAAAGATCACTCACCAGATTAGAATTTTGTGTTTGAAGTTTCTTAAGGAAATAAACTTATAAGGTCTGTGGGTGTGTGTTTGTGTAATGTATTAAATATCATAAAAAATGATGTAATGTCTATGTACGTTAATCCTAGTGCATTTTAGTTGGTATCAGAGTGAAGGTTTAGTCAACCTATAGAAATTTGGACTGAAAGAATTCAGTGATATCCCTAGAGATATTTCAAAGGAAATGTCTTGTTATGTATCTAAGGATAAGTAAAAATATTGGATACAATATTAGAGTTTTCATAATAATAATTAATAACTTAGTTTTGAACCTAATGTGTCATAGATTAAATAAGGTTTCATAATTTAGAAAATCATATAAGTGATTTTTCATAGTTATTTTGTTTTTCACTATGATAATTGTTTCTCACTCTATAATTTCTAGTTGTAGTTAATGGAGGGAATCAGAAGGAACTGGGTTAACATTGAATATGATGAATTTTTTTTAATGAGCATTCAATAGGGATGATCACTCAATTAAAGGATGTTGTGATCATGCCTAACCAGGTTTTATGGAACACAATTAAAAATGGGTACATCAACAAACTCTAAAACTCACCCAGGAATATGGGGAATGAGTTTTCTAAGAAATATAGTGACGGATACCATAGAGGAAAGAAGATTCAGTTTCCTTTATGTTCAGAATGTGGAAATAAACACCCAAATGAATGTCTTATAGGAACAAGGAGATGTTTTAACTGTATAAAACAATGACACAAAGCAAGTGACAATGAAGGGAAAAGGAAAAGTTCAGTTAACACAATGGATGATAATATTTTCCTACTTAAGGTACTATCAATTGATGAATACATTAAATGTGTAAATCTTGTGAATTATGAACATCAATCTCCTAAGTGGAATGTTCAGAAATATAATCAGCAAGGTTATACAAGTAATTGTTTGCATTGATGAGGATGAAGAGACTACAAATGACATAAGAGATGAAATTTTTTTAAATGAATTAAATGACGAAGCTTTGTAAATGGTTTAATAAGATAGTGTTATTATTTATTGTTTTCTGTATTGGCAATCAAGTACAATGTAGTAGAAATAATTTTAAGGAAAATCTATGTATCAGTCCACTTTAGTTTTTCCATAAGGATTTGAGAGCATATTCTAAATGGTAATTGTAACCATGAAATGTGATCGAGGTTGTAAGATGACGATTTTGGGATAATGAAATAAATAGATGTTTTATTGTGATAAAATAAATGGGAAAGTATCAATGAAATTGGAGCTAATGAGAAGGTGGCTTATGATATCATGGAATGATTTTATAGAATTTTTGCACATACGGTATGAGGGAAGAGTTAATTTTTGAAAGAATGTGTATTTTCACTATGCTTTTATGTTAATTTAGGTAATTAACATGTTTCATGGGAATATGTGATTAAGGTATTAATATGTTTGGTATGTGAAAATTAAAGGGTACTTTATGATATATTGGAGATTAATGTTAAGATGATTATGAGATTTAGGGATCTTCTTTATTAAATTTTATACTTTAATATTTTAGAAGGGTTATAAGGATAACCATTTATGGAATAGTTTATGCTAAAATTTGAATATTTTGTGAGATTAAACTATTGTCTCTACATTTGTGGATTTATGCATATTTGATAACCCGTGTTAGTCATTTATGTGTGATAATAACAAATATAATGATCTTTCATTATATTTATAGATATCATGATCTTCTAATTATTTAGGAATGAAAAATTCACCTTCAATTATTGGAATAAGAGATGATGTGAAAAATTAATCAAGGAACAATGAAAGGATAAGATATGATTATAAAATTTAATGAATTCAAGTAAGTATTTATTCTCAAAAAAATTACTGAACACCAGGGAAGTGATCTTGAAACCAAATATGTTATCCCAGTACATTTTTATGATAAATCAAATGGTCCCTTAGAACAAGATGGATTTATGGATTCGTGACTGTTAACTTTCTCCTGGACATGTTCTTTATCACCATGCATCAGAACATGATAGTTATATTTTTATTCCAAGTCCATGTTTTCACTTTCCCTCCATGTTATACCATGTGGAAACCTAGTTCTATGTTACTTCAGGTAATTGTTACATTTACAACTTTCACATTTTATAAGGATGTTTTGGTATTAATTTTAACGATGTGGGTTTATATAAAAGAAAATTTCTAGTATTAAACCTTTGACAAAACAAATGATTTTGGATTGTGAAATTAATTTTAGGATGGGGGGGGGGGTATAATGTATCACCCTAAGATTCATTAAGGTGTTTTTTAATAATTTTATTTTTTTGATGTCTGGAATTACACACAACACTAAGTTTCTATGAAACTTCATTTTATTATAATAATTACTTAAAAATGAAAACTATAACATAATTATGAAAATAGAGGGTGTGAACAAGATTAACTAAATTTGGTTTTGAATGAATAAAAAGGAAAATATTAAGATTCATGCATTTTTTTATGATTGTAACTTGTTTTAACTTTTTAAATGTAAAATAATCACCTTTAATGATTATACAACACTAATGTAGTGCTTGTACAAAGGTATGACAAATCAATAAAATGAAATTAATTAAAATGATAAAAACACTAAAAAAAATACATGACTTAATTTTTTTGGGTGAGTATATCTAAACCATAAGTATGAAATGTTAGAATTAATAAACATTTATACCCACATGGAAATGATTATGTTATTTAAAATATTTTAATTAAAGTAAAGTCAATGTTGTCACTTTCAGGTTTTTAATAAATATAACATTTTTAATACATGGGATTATAGAATATATATTAGACTATAAGAATTATTTGAAAAGATAAATGGTTTATATTAATCATTAAAATTTATTTATAATTTTTAGTGAATAAATAATTTCCTTAAATAATTGAATAATTATGATACAATAATTATTCAACTACTAAAAAAATCAAATAAATGACTTTAAAAATATTAAAATGGATAAAATTTGAATTAATTAATATTATAAACTAATTTATAGGTGATGATGACATATTTGGGGTGTATTAAATTCATTTTATGTAACCTTTTTTTAGAGTTTCTTAATGTCAATATAATGAATATTGTCAAAATTGACACTAATGATATTTTATAAAGATAATATTTTATTAAATTATTTTAAAATAATAATAAAATATTTAAAAAATATAAATTAATTATTATATGTTCTAAAATGTGCTAAGTGAAATATTTTTGGACAAATGAAACCATATAAGTTAAAATTAAAATGTTTTAATATTAAAATTTTCATCACCATAGTTAAAGGTAAAACAGGTTAACTAAGGGTTAATCAAAACGAAAAGTTTTAAAATAAAACTAAAACTTATTTAAAATATATTGGTTTGTGGGATTTAAACTTTATCTCATATTATATTATAATATAGATCCTTTTTAGGTATTTGGAATTAGATTTAATTAATTATGAATTAATATTATTAGAAATTCCAAAGGTTCCCCTCACCTTCATTAGAAAAGGACACCTCCTTCCTCATCTCATTTCACTACTTTGAGTCTTATAGATTATCCAAAATCTAAAAAATTCACTTATAAAATTCCCTAGAAACATTCTATAGGTTCTTATTTCCAAAAAACCAACATTAGATTCATTTAGAGGTGATCTAAATGATTTGTTCTAAAGAAGAGGTAATCAGTGTAACCAATCACTCTCATTTTCTACCCTTCAATACCTCCTCTAAATATATGAAAATTATATCATAAAATAATAAATTCCTGATAATAAATATTATAAAATGTTATTATGATTATGAAAAAACCACTATACAACTCCTTTCCCATTGAACTAAAATTAATGTATAGCTCGTGTGTACGTATGACTTAACGTATCCACGTAGAGATACAATTAATTTTCACTAAACATATTTTTTTATTGGAAATTTTGATGGTTTTAATATTTATGTATGTTATTTATGACATAATTATATTTATTTAATGATTATATAATATTTAACTTTTTACCACTTAATGTTTTGGGAAATGATAATGTCGCTCTTACGTACGTAGAGCTTACTATCTCCACGATGCGATGTGATTCATTTTTAATATTTATTTCACATAAATGGTAATGAGGATGAATTTTATGAATATATATGATATATATAAAATTAAATTTATTCTATAATGATAATACATCATATATTTTCTTTCTTTTAATATGAAAAGAAAATGAAAATAACGTTCATGCATACGTACGACCTACCATCTCCATGAACTGTGTATTTTATTTTCTATCTCAAACATTTATAAATAATAATAAATAAATATATAATCAATATATATATATATATATATATTATATTTACATAGTTTTTTGTAATTCTAGAGATGAGTAAATCAGGATCTATGTAATAGGACCAAGGATAACAAGTCAAAACATGAATTAAAATATACATGATGATGGTGGGTAATAGAATGTCACAAGTAAATAATATATGGTATCAAAATGGTTCTATGTTGGATTTAAAATAAAATTTTATTTATTATACAAGTGGTTTGAACATATAAGAAGGAATTCAATATTTAAGGTAATGGGATTTCTTTTCTTAATTTTATTTATGTCAGACTTATGAAATATTCACCACTGGTTTCTTCTGTGTGGGGTATATAATTCTAATAAATAATGGTATTTTAAATTTCATATAATTTTCATTATTTTATATCATATATTATTCTACTAATCTTAATTTTTTAGGGTTATTTCCATAATCTAATTATTATCCGAGATTGTTTAAACGTAAGTATTTACTAGGGAATATTTATCTTCCATGTCCATGTTTCTTAAAAACAATTTCTATTTTTTTAATATTATTCTATATTTTTTAAAGTAATTTTTTCCCATAAGTGGATTTTTTAAAAATTATTTTAAATGAATATTTTTGTCATTTTCCTAATGAGGTGCTTTGTGACTTTTTCAAAAAAAGTATTAGAAGAATATTTTTTAACTTATAGGGCATAAACAGATTTTTATGCTTTCATGATGCATTAATGCCTTGAATATTACCTTACAATATTAAAAGGTTATTTTCAAAGAAAATGGTTTATTTTAAAATATTATGTCATTTTATGAAAAGAAAACATTTTTAATAAATAAATGATGTTTTCCTCAAGAATTATTTTCATGTTATATCTCTAGATTATTTCCAATTTACAATAAAATTCATTTATGTTACTTATGTTTTAGTAGGGGATATTTTTCAAGGATTTTATCCCTATTATTCCTATGGTGGATTTATTTTTATTATGTAATGATATTTATAAAAACTATTTCTTTCCATGGGTTATGTTTGGATTGAATGATGTTCAGGAAACCCATTTTTTTCATGGGTTCTGAGAAGACGATTGAATTATGTAATTTTTTAATACAATTGTATGGTTTGGATCATGTTAAGGGTGGGTTCTATATCTACCTATAATTAATTGGATAAGTATTTATACGTCATGATATAGATAGTATTGGAACAAAAAGTGATGCTGGTTCAATAATATAGGACTAGAACATGTGTAATCTTAGTTGATTAATACATGAATCGAATGGGAGTAATCTCTGTTGAGTAAAATAAGGATGAAAAAAGGAGTAAAATCAGTTTAGTAAATGAGTATGTAAGATATGATAGTCTTAGAAATATTATTTAACTTATATTTAAATGATTTTCTATGCTTATCTATATTCCACAATTTCATGTATTATGTTATTATCTAATGGAATATATTCATTGATTATTTATGAACCTCTTTGATTTATTCCTAGACACACTATCATGATATTTGTTATAAAATATATGACTTTAAAATGTACTTTTTCTTTAATTTTTCTTTATGATTAGGTTATAATTGATATCTCATTTGTTTACAACTACATAGCATTTAAGATTACCTTTTTCATATGTTCCATTTATCTAGGTTATAAATAATTGTTTTAGGTTGGAATATTTAAGGGGGGAGATATTTGGGGGAAACATTGAAGAAATTTCACCAGAATAGAATTTTGTGTTTTATGTTTCCAAATTAACTAAATGAGTATTTTCTTTGGCCATGTTTTTGTGTAATGTTTGAATCATTATGAAAAAATGATATACAATTTATGTATGTTATGGTTGGATCATTATAATGATTTTTCTAGTTTTATATGGTATATTGAAGATGAGTTTTTTAATAGCACTCATACTTGGAGATACACCTATTTTAAAGACTCTCTATAGAATGAACGTAATTGAGTTATAATAATTGAAGAATGAACTCTTAGAGAATCTTTGTAAGGGATTCATACACACTAGTGTATCACCATGGGATACACCTGTTATTTTTATAAATAATATAGATGGGTAAATCATCTTTCAATTGATTATTTGTCACTTAATTGGATCACTATTTTGAACATGTATCCTCTACCTTGTATCAATGATTTTTTGATCAATTATGTAGTGCTAAATACATTTTTAATATTGAATTTATTTTGGGATATCATCAATTTAGGGTTAATAAGGATGATATACACAAAAAAACTTCCATATGAGGTATAGGAATTATTAATTCATATTGATTCTATTTGGACTTACTAATTGCATTAATATTTTAAAGGATTTAATGAATAGAGTCTTTATAGATTACATTGATCACATTGTGGATGCATTTATAGATTATATTATTATATATTCAAATTTAAAGTAAGATCATGAATATCAATTTATAATTGTGATAAAAACCATAAGGAAGTTGAATTTTTACACAAAATTTATGAATTATGAATTTTGGATTTAGAAAGTGTCATTCTTGTGTCATATTATCTCATGTGAGTCTATTTTTAAGGATCCTTAAAAGATGAAAGTTATTGAGAAAAGGATTAAAACAACCATGGTAATAAAAATGCTAATTATTCCTAGGATGGATAGATATTACTGAAACTTTTCGATAGATTTATCATGACTATAAAATTCACCAACCAAGTTTACCTAGAAGGGGTTTATGTTATTATATATATATGAATCTAAATATAATTTCAAGAACCTGAATGAAAGGTCGATTAGTGAACTATGACTCACAACATACTATAGTGGAGAAGTGTCTTATGTGTACACCGATGCATTAGAGAAGGGAGTTAGATGAATCCTCATGAAAAATTATGTGATGATAGAAAATTACTCATGCTAATTGAAAATACATGAGAAAAATTAACCGAATGATGATTTTGTGCTAGAAGCGATAATTTTTTTCATTAATGATATGGATCCATTATCCTAATAGTGAATTGTGTGAAATATATATACATCATAAATTATTGAAGCATATATTCACATAGAAACAATTTAATATCCTCTAGATAATATGGTTGGAATTTTTTAAATGTTATGACTCCTCAATAAATTAGTACCCTAAGAAGGCAAACTAGGTGACTGATGATTTGGGCCTAGATAACCATTTTAGTTTTTAAATAATGAGGATTGAAAGAGATATAATACTTATATATTTGTGATAGATGGAACTTGAAATCCAAAGGATATGGGACATATCCTTCCTTTATCATATTAATGTTCAACTATCCATCTATTTAAAGATTAGTGTAGTGTAGAGGGAAGATATACAACTAAGAAACAAAGTAATAAGTGTTACTAAGTTCAAAAATGATCTAGATTGAATGATAAAGTTCATAAATAGAGTATGTGTCCCATTAATACCATAATTTATGTATGAATAGATATATGAACCTCACAACTTTCCATTTTCTATACATCCTAGAAGTGTAAAGATGTATAGATATTTGAAAGAATAATTTTAGGGGTATAACTTGAAAATGGATATTATAGAGTGTATATTTAAATTCTTGCTATGCCAAAATGTTAAGGCTAGGAGATATAATTATAAATATATCTTACCACCATTACCCATACTAGAATATAAATGGGAAAACATTAATATGGAAGTTTTCATAAAACTCCCCAAACAATATAAGGGATATAATTCTATTTCATTTATATTAGATCAACTTATTAAGTTATCACACTTTATTTCTATTAGATAAGATTTGTCTCTAGATAATCTTTCTAAGATATACATTATTGAAGTGGTAATGTTTCCTAGAGTACCGTATTCTGGTGAATGTGATTGAGATCTGAGGTTTAAATCGATGTTCTGGTGATGTCTTCTATAAGACCTGGATTCAGAGTTGTGTTTTAGTATTGTTTATCATCAAAAAAATATATCTTAATTATATGAACACTATTCAAACCCCGAAGAATATTCGGATATCTTGTTCTATGGATTTCAAAAGTGGTTGGGATCAACACCTTCCTCTAATAGAGTTTAATTATAATAATATATTTTACCCAAGCATTCAGATGGTTCCTTATAAAGAAATAAAAGGAAAGATGTGTATAAATGAAAATTTCAGAGATGAAGTTGGAGAATGAGTTATATTGGGACTTGTGTTAGATAAGGAAATGGTAGTGAAAGTTAGATCCAGTCAATATGACAGCAAGAAATCACAGAGTTCATTGAAAAGTTATAATAATAATCATCAGTGAAATATAGAATTAAAATTTAGTGAGAAAGTATTCTTGTGAATTTATATATGGAAAATGTTTTAAAATTTAGAAAAAGGAAAATAAAACCCATCAATATTCTTGATTCAGTAGGGATGGTATCCTATAACTTGGTGCTTCAACCAAACCTCTCTCAACTTCACAATGTGTTTGATGTATATATCCTTAGAGAGTATATACCTGATCCTTCATATATACTAACTCATAGGTTATAATGTGGTTAATGATATTTATTATAATGAATAACTAGTAGAAATATTGAATCATAGAGATAAAGTGCTGCTAAATAGGTCTAATCACCCGTTTAAAGTTCTCTAGAGGAATAAGAAAATCAAAGAAGCTACTTGAGAACTTGAGGATATGATGAAACAAAGATATCCACATTTGTATATAATGGATTATGAAATTTAAAAGTTAAAATTAATTTTAATGGAGGAATAATTTATCACACTCATATTTTAAGATAAATTTATCTTTAAATAAATTTAATTTGTTCGATAGGTTATGATACACAAAAACCCTAGATTAAATGAACCATAATATAAAATACCTTAATAACCTTTCTATTAAATTAGAGTATTTAATATTAATATTTTTTTAAAATTATTTTTAAAAATTTGAGATAAATATTAAATATTATATAATATATATTTGATTTTCTTAGTAAATTATCTATAAGCTTCAAAAAAACATTTTTTTAAAAATATGTTTATTATTATTGTGAGAAAATAATATAATTAAAATTTTCCAAATTTAAAGTTTTTTTAAATTAACTTAATTTGTTAAATTATAATATAAAAATTAGATTAAAATATATCTTTTGAATTTATGGAAACATTAATTTTTTTATGAATAGTAGAAAACACACATTTTAATTAAAATCTGTATTTTCTTTAAAGAATTTAAAATGATCCCATATATTTGAAAATGGGTTAAAAATTAAAATTATTTAATTTATATTACGAGTAATCTAGTTAAGGTAATTATAATTAATTTTATATTGTATTTTAGTATAAAAAATAATTTATTCCTAAGGAAACTTTTTTCTTCTTCTAGAAAACTGCTTTTCATCGCATTTTGTGGATTAATTTTGAAATTAAATTTTACCACTTATAGAAATTGATTCTTGAAATATGGATTCCATATTTGGAATCAGGGTTTACATATTTTTTAAATAGTCCACTTTTATTTTGGATGTATTTGTTTTGCAAACATAATAAATCTTTGTTACCATGGTAAATATGAAATGGGTTAATTAAAGTTAAAACTAATATAATAGGACATAAAATTTATTAAAAAACATTAATTTATTTCATTGAATGAGTATATTTATTCTATAATATTTCAAATTTTAAAAATAAAACCTTTTTTTCATTTAACGTTTATTTTTTACCCTTATAATATTTACGTTAAAGATAAAGTAAAAAGTGGAAATTTAATACTTTTAATATCTATAATATTATTTGATAGGAATAAAAAAACTTATGTTAATTAATAAATTTTTATTTGAATTATGGATTAGTTTTTTCATCTTGGTATTCTATCTTTAATTTTTAATTATGAAACAATTATCTTAAATTCTTACCCAATATGGAAACAATACTTATGCAAGTAGTAGAAAAAAAAGTAAATGATATTTAAAACTATTAATGTAATTTTTTTTGATTTATTTATAGAATATCAGGGATTTTATATATAATATTAAATTATTTTTTATTTGTGAAATATTTATATTCTAATTTATTTTCGTTCATGTTGTTTTAAAATTCAAAATAAATGAAAAGTTTCAAAAGATACACAAATTATATTTTATATTAAATTATAATTTATTAAATGAATTAAAATTCCTAAAAATCCTATATTTGGCCAAATTAGTGGGATATGGTTTAAAATATCAACCATTTTCAAATTACAAGCCCGATTTTCATTTATAGTAACTTTCTTGACCCTTAAATAGTAAAAAAAATTTATAACGTGGTAATTGTCAGAATGGTTAACATATGGTTAAAACAAAAAATATAAGTTTGGAAAGATAACCAAAGCTTCTCTAAAATTTATTGGATGAGATTATTTCAGACCATACTCGCATTATCATCAAATTATTTCAATTCTGATCCATTTTTTCTTTATAATTAATTTATATTAATTTAATAATTTATTTTAATGTAAGGGTTCCCCTCCCCTAACTTTTGAAAGGACACCTTTGATCCTCTCTTGAACATACATTTTGTGCCTTATATTGCATCCAATAACTAATATAATACCTTTATATATTATATATCAACATTCTAATACTTTTGGTCCGTCTAATAGACCATAATTTCAAGCATTAATGTATAATACAAAAATAGTTTCTCAATGACGTAAAAATCTTAACCAATAATTTTCAATTTTATTTGTTCTTGTGTACCATTGGAAAGTGGGAATTAATTGAGGAGGATGTGTCACCATGCATGTCTCTTTAGTGGAGTTCCTGTGTGTTCTAGGGAAGAAGGAATCACTATTCTATAGACATTGGTGTGGTGATGGTAAATCATTTAGGACAATAAAACCTGGCTAGGGTAACTTGCTGTGTTAGGTGATGGAATAAACACTGCAATTGGGATGATGCAATGCTTGTGGATGCTTTGGTGGTCCAATCATATTTTTAAAATAGGAAAGAAATAGGGGAAACAACCTAGTGTTTAAAATATCACTATGATTTGAGCCGTAAAGGGTGTTTAGGTTGTCCCAGATGCCTTAGTGGTTCCCCATGGGATCAATATATAAATATTTGGTCGACTACCCTGTTATTTTGAATTCCCATCCTTCCCATTATTTTTTTCTAGCCCTTTCTCATCCTTCCTTTATCCAGTCACCTCCCCTGGTTTTTCGATCCCATTGTAAAATATTGTATTTTTCAAATTGGATTTCTTTGGATCAAAGTAAGCCTCCCCTTCTCCCTTCTCTCTTTTATCTCTTTCTCTTCTATTGATGTGTTTTTTGTGCGGGGGTATTCCTCCCTATTTTCATTGGATCTTAATGAGGAATTTCATTGCATTTGATTCTAGAGGTTATTCCTTTAAGATTATTGATGTTGAATCCTTGTTTGTTATGTAATTGTTCCTTTTAATCTTCAATTGAGGAAATTGATCCTTCATCTATACTACCTAGTTCTACATATGGGGATATAATTCTATTATTTTCCTTTGGTTAGATGAAACATATCGTCTAAATGAAGATATTTAACTAGATTAATTGAAATTGAAGGGGGTGGGAGAATAAAATGAGTTTTACTTTTTCTTATGTTCTGAATATATTTTCATGTTTTCTTATTGATTGGTTAATTATTAATTATGATTAGATTTGGGTGTTTTTATATATTTTTGAAACTTTTGAACCTCATTATGATTGTTTGATAAAACTCACAACATATACAAAAATTATGAGAATGGGTATTCGTATAATAAATTGGTTTCCTCTAGGAAATTATATTTTTGGGAGAATAACATTAATATTAATGAATTAATTGTGATGGAATATCTCTTAATTAAAAAAGGTTGATATATTTTTGGGGGTAGTGATGTGTGGTGGTAGTGAGGTGTGGTGCTTGTTAAATAGGGTTCATTATCTTGAGATTAATGAGTTTTGACATATTGTTTAGTATAGTTTCCATGTAGTTGTGGAATGGACTTGAAATTTGACCTCGATAATGAAATGTCATGGGTTGGAATTATCAATTAACATTAGTGGAAATTGATACATGGTAAATAAAGGAATATATGAGATGGTTAATGAATGGAATGTATCTAAATATTTACTAAATGGACTAGTTATTTGAAAATGATTGGTAATTAGAAAAATCTTAAAATTGTACATCATTAAGGAAAAGGTACTACGTGTCTTGTTTGTATGGATTTATTGTTTTTTATAGTGCATTTAGTGGTATAAACGATAGTGGCAGAGTTTATGACTCTTTTCGCGGATGTGGTGGAATATGTCTATAATCTTAATGTGAAACATAGTTTGATATTATATGTTATTTATCTATAATATACTTTTTATGTGATTTCTATACACACCCTAATCAATTTTAATGTTTACAATACCTCCCAAAGGTTCTGGGTTCCACGTGTTTCCCCCAAACATCTATGATGGTGAAGATCAATGGATGAATAACTCCTCTTCCATGATCCCTCATCAAGGAGATATTGTTACACACAAGATGTATTGGATGAAAGTAAAAAGTGAATGAATGGTGTTTTTTAATGTTATATTTAGGTGTTTCAAAGTGTGGGTTGTTCATGGTAAGATAAGGTGACAAGGTTGATATTATTCATGTTAACGATACCCTACTATTCTGTTTATGACTATAGTTATGGGAGGATGTGGATGTGGATACCCCGTTGTCTTTAGAAGGGACAATGATGTGGATTCCCAAATCTCTTATAGAAGTATGTGGATATGGTTTCCTAGGTGTTTTTAGGTATAATATTGATGTATTTTCCCATGTGTCTTTAGGAATGGTTTCTATGGAAGGTATGGGAGCACCAAGACATATAACGTTGGGGTGAAATATTCAAAAATTGGCAAGAAAATAGTGAGGGGTATCCATTTATTGATATTCTTCTGATTATGTAACTATATTGGATGAGTTACTTGGAGATTGTTCCATTATGGGTATGGGGTTGGTTAGATGACCTATTTAGGTGATTTTTGTTTCTTCTATTTGTAAACTGAATTAGTAAGCACCTTTCACATGTGCACCTGAGACCTCGTGTATGATACTACTATGTATACTTGTTATGATCACACTACATATATAAAAACTATTTTTTATATATCTAGGAGGAATTTTGGGGAAAATAATGATATTAATATCTCAGATATCAGATGTGTTTCTTTGTCATTTCCTTAGGATTACTTTGGTTATTTTTTTTGGAGACTTGATTTTTTTTATTTTTAATTCACACATGCATCATTAGATGATTTTGATTTTCCTTTTTTTCATTCTATTATAGAGTTAATTGGTTATCTTTATATTATCATATAATCCATATTGAATACATAGAGGAAAATTCTTTCAACATGTGTGATTTTAGTACCTTTATTGATGGTATCCAACATGAGGCCTTTTGAAGGTTGGTTTTAGGGGTCATTATCTCTCTTACTTCATTATCATTTCAAGAGGGATACCTTTAGTGGGATGGGGGAAATGAAACAGTACTGTGAAAGGTTTTGGTTGATAGATAGGATAAAGTTTATATTAATTCATTTTTAGGATTTTATGGGTTGTTTGGAAAATATTTCTAGTTAATACTGGTGTGTGACATAGTCCAGGGAGGCAGTCTAGGACCTGAGATTTCAGGTCCTATTGTGATATGGTGCAAGGACTCCGAGTTTATTGAATGAACTAGTGAGGTGGATTTTTTTATTGGGTAGATAACCAATAGAGGTATATATATCATGATTTATTAGTCACATGTCATAATTGGGTGGTTTTTGGATATTAAATTATTTAATTTAGTGAAAATTAATAAAATTCAATTCTACTGGTAATATGATTTTGCCTTTTTTTAGTAGGGTATCTCAGTCATCTTCTATGTGTAGATCTGGTAGTAGAGGTTTAACTGGTTGATCGAGTTGATCAGTGATGGGTTGACCTAATATTGGATTATGGGGAATGGTAGTGAGTGGTAAATTTTTTTAGTAGTTTGGATTGTATAATATGATGAGAGAATCCCTAATCTAGAGATTGAGAATTTGTTAGAGGAGCTTGAGATCTTTTTTTATTTGTTATCATGTTGATTTTTTGGATCTATTGGATTCCATTCAGATAATGGGAGATGCGAATTAGTAGTGAACACTAAATATTGGTGATCAATGGGAGGATGATGTTTCTAGGATAGGATTAAAGATGGTGTCTCAAGTAGTACTTCCATCATCGACTATGATGTTAGTTAAGAGGTAGGACCTTATTTATTTTTAGTAAAAGAGTTTCAGGTTGTAATAATGTTTTAGGATATCCTACAATTCTCCCATGATCTTTTTCTTGGAAAGGATTATCATGCACACTGTCTTTTATAGGAACTCGTATCATATATCTAGTATTTGGTTACTCTATTTACATAGATGATTTTTGAAGAGGTGCATAAGACGGTTGATGTGATTGATAATATGATCTATCAAGGAGGGATATCATGGGAGTGGTGAAAAAAAGGTTCCTCAAGGTGAAGTGTTATCCATGGAAAGTCATAGAAGAACAATCCTTCAAGGTTTTGGAAAGTAGGTAGTTATATGTAGACGTATACTTCATGTTTTTCTTTGGATAGTGGGTTTAAAGTATCTTCTAGAGGACTTCCTTTCATGAGAAATACCCATGGGGGTTATGGTATTCATATGGAATAGTTCCCAAATAGTAATGGAAGATGGTTTGGGTTGGGTGAGTTGGCCTAACCATGATAATAATAGAGTCCGCCATCACTTGATCAACAACCAAAAGAAGATGGAGCTACTAGTGGTCAGCCTCAAGATGATCCTCATTTATAGGGACCTGGGTGTGGATAGTTTCATGGAATGGAGGTATGAATACCCTAGGGGTCAATAGTTTTTAGAGGTATAATTAGGTTATTATATACACTTATTTCTACCTTATTTGATATAGAAGTCTCACACACCTTTAGGGATCCTACTTCAGCTTGTGCTTTGGGAATGAATGAGGAGAGGCATCTCGGGCCCCTAGTGTTGACTAACACAGTTGGAGGACGATCCTTCTTGTTTGGTGTTTCCCGTAGGTTTAGGATAATGATAGATAAACATCATTCCTATGAGGATATCTTTCCACTATATATACAACCATATTCTATCATCCTCGACATTGATTAGATGTATTACACACATGTGATTATCGATTATTTATTGAGGAAGCTCATGTTCTATGATATCGATAACCAATTTATATTTTTCATTAGTGAAAATTGTTATCATAGGGAAAGTATTTATTTTGATATTATTCTTTCCCTAATGATATAGTTGTTAGTGATTTCAATGAGAACTGAGATGTTAGAGGCCCCTAGAGTTATTGAGGAGTTTTTGGATGTCTTCCCTGTGGTGGTTGTGACACTACTCCCTCATTGTGATGTTATGTTTGTGATAGATTAACAAAGAGGGGATTATATGATGTAAATTGATCCTTATCATATGAAACCCTCTATGTTTAAGTAGTTAACTATTCACAAATAAGATTTGATGAAAATAGTTTTCATTCAGCCAAGTGCGTCATCATGGGGTGCTATGGTGTTATTCTGCAGGGAGGATGGTTGTATAAGGACTTGTGTACACTACTAGAGAGTAAATCACGAAATGATCAAGATTTTTTACCCTCCTAAAAGGTTTGATGAAATTTTTGATTATTTGAGTGGGGATAATTGGTTTTATAAGATCAATATGTGGTATGGATATCATTAGTTGAGTGTAAAGAAGAAGAAACCTTGGAGACTGATTTTTAGTGTAGGCATGAACAGTTTGAGTTCATGGGTATGCCATTTAGTGTCACGAACCATATAGATATGTTCATGAGATTCATGAACTCTATGTTTTGTGAGATTCAAGACCAATTTTCACTTGTATTTGTAATTTACTTCTTGTTATAGTTGAAGACTAAAGAGGAGTATGTCAATAATAACCTAAACTTTTATCAATGAATTTTTTTAGCATTAATAATTATTTTACATTGTATAAAACACAAAAATAGAATAGATATACCAATAAAAACATTATTTTTCATAAATTTTGAGTGAAATAATTGATATTTATATAAATTAAGGAACCCATACCGATGGAATAGTAAGTTGACCTTTAGAATAGTAATATGACCCTTAGGAATGGTAATCGAGCCAATAAAATAATAACATCACCTATGTAATTATAAAATAAATTTAGGAATATTATAAATGATAATATGATTTAATTATATCACAGTATAAGTAAATAAATATTTTAAAATTGATAAATTAAGTGTTGGTATTTTTGTAAAACAAAAATGTTAGTTAATATTTTTTATAATTAATATAATAATTTAAAATAAGAATTATTTTCCTATATTTTATTAATAAATTAATTTTTTGTCTTATTATGAATATAAGGTAATTTCATGAGACCTTAATTAAATTTTTCAAGTTTCATAAAATAATATATAATTTCAAAATCAATATTTTTTGAATAAATGATGATTTTGATTGAAAATTCAATTTTTCATATTAAAAAAATTATTTTCATAAAAGGAGTTAATTTTTAATTTTAAAAATAAATATATTGTTAGTTAATTTTTTTTTTGGATTTTTCTAAAACAATAATTTTTTTGGTGAATAGTGAAATACAGTAATTTACGGTATATAACATTATAATGTAAATAAACTATTTCTTGAGACATTTATGATATAATAACTATAATATAGAACTCTACTTAAATATTTAATATATTTACTGATAAGGGTTAACACTATTGATTTTTTTGAACAAAAATAATAAACTCATAAATAAAATAATACAAAAACTCCCATCTCCTCCCCTATAACTACCACTCCACACCACATCTTCTCCTCACGACTCCTAAGACTTGAGACTTTTCCAAATTATTCCAATAATATTCCCATGTACCTACACCATATCTAAGAGCCTTTAGTCTCAAAAAAATGTCAAACCAATTTCCCTAAGGAGGTTCTCAATGAGAAGAATTGAATAGGTAAAATCCTCTTTCATTTTCTTTAAATTTCAGTTCAATTTCTTTTGTTATCTTATTATTTCTTTACATAAAATTTTCAGAGTGGAATGATAAATCCTACATCTAATATATTCTTGGATTTTATTATGTTAATATAATAATCGATAATTAAACCTATTCTCCTATCTCTTTTATTATAAAAACTGAAAACATTATTGGTGAGGTGTTGACTTATCACCATCAAGGACGACAAGTTATCATTTTCCTTTAACACATTCAAAAATGGTCCTAAAACCATTATTCTGGTTTCAAAAGATTTTATAATTGATGTTATAACTTTTTTATGTTCTATAACTAACATATATACATAATATTAAATAATAAAACAAAACAAGTTCATAATGAATGAAAAAACTACATAATTAATCTAAACGATTATCAATAATGTTTTATCTAATGAATCATCCTCATATCTTGAAAAAACATATAAGAAAATTTAAACTTCTATAAATTATTTAATAAAATATAACTTCAATTCTAGATAATTATTCTCATTTTACATGATCTTCCATACATATATACAAGTGAAGCGATCATGAAAACAGAGAAAAAAAAACTCCAAAATAATTAAATTGAACTCTACAACTCGTCAAATTGGTCAAAAAAATTAATAAATTTATAATGAATAAAATAAAATTATAATAGGTTATGGATGTAGTAATTAATTAATCTAATTTTATAATCCAGGATATGGACGTGTTGAAATCATTCAGACATAAAGTAAGGGGATTCTCGAACCCTATTTCATTTCTTTTGGTTATTCCTATTTCATGAAAAATTTCACTATTGATGTTCTTTTAATATTCATCAAATATAATTTATTTTTTCTTACCTTTTCATTTCTAGGATATATATTTTTCTAATCTAGTTTTATGGAAAATAAAAATATTTTCCAAAAGAACTCTTCTTTCCAAAAAACATATTGACTCATTTTTAGATTGAATCTTCTTCACTCAAGTGTGGTGATTATTATACCAAATATGTTTTTTCCTCTTTCATTTCAGAACCACCATGTTTATTCATGATTTTATGCTTTATGAAATGAAACCCATTCCTTTCCATGGGTTATTTTTGTCAGTGATTAATATACATTCTATGCGGAAAGCATGATTTTGTAAATGTTATGATGTGACAGGTGTGCCTAGAATTATATAGCGCTCCAATTCATTTGGTAATGTGATGTATATCATGAGATAATGTGTAAAATGCATGAAAATGATGCTATATTTTATTTCATAATAACGATGTTATAATTATGCACATATGTTATACGTGAACATGATGCGGGATTTGTTCACAACTGTGTGTGGTGTTTGACCACTAAGACATGATTTTTCATTTTTATGCATTTTCACATTGTATGTAGTTATCTAAATATTAACTTCATGATTATGATGATTATCCAATTATTATGTTATGATGATGATGATGATTATGCTCACCCATTTTATTATGATTAATGTTCTTATCTATCCTTTTACTCAGCTTTTAGCTCACACCTTTATTTGATGTATATCATCAGGTAATTACTTATATTAAAGAGTAAATGAGGGACACTAAGAATATAGAGAATAATGAATTTAGTATTTTTTATGGTTTATTATGTAAATGTTATTTTTGGTTCTATTTTTCCTAAGACACCAAACCTTTGGATCCTGGATTGTTCTTCTTTTATGTTGTTTATCTTTAAAATGATATAATAGTCTTGTAAGAAAAATTAGGGTCACTGTAGTTGGTATCAAAGAACAGTTTAGTCAATTTGGGAATATAATTAGATAAAATTAGTGAAAAACCTTAGTATGACACTAATAATATGTATGTACACAAGATTTTTTTTATAAAATTGATAAACATAGGGATACCCCAAGATATTACTTTAGATTCAATTGCATAAAGGAATACATTATTTATTTGTGAATTGTTGAATTATGTATTTTTCAAACCTTTTATATTTTAGAAAATAGTGGGAACAATGGGAAACAAAAAAAACCAGGCAAGTTATAATGTTGTGATTGGTTGAACAATATCCCAAATTCCTTAGGAGGTGGAGTTCAAAATGTCGTGGTGATTTATACCTAGTTGTCTCAAGTTATGAACAATGACCTGAATAACATGTAATGTCTCCCTTCACCTAAGAGGGATCAACTAGATATCATGTATTTAATGTAGAAAGGACCACTGATATTTAGTAGATCTTTCGATCAACTAGTTTCAGAAAAGTGGGTAAAATCAATATAGAAATTTTTTTCTATGCTTCACTATTCTGAGATGGAGAAGTTGACTCTGGCTGTTTATCATTTAAATGGAGAGTTGAACATTTGTTGGCATTGATTAAGGACACCAAACCGAAGGATGAAATTGAAGAGATAAAGTGGGAATATTTAAAGAAAATATATCTTAATAAGTATTTTCCTCAAAATCTTAGAAACATTTGGGGAGATAATTAATAGAGAAGAAGTAAATATAAGGTTAATCTATCATATATTACAAGGAAAAATTCCCAAGGATTACATAGAACCCATTGAGTTTTGTTATCAACAATGATATAAAAATAGAAAGATTCTTTAGTGGATTAAAACCAAAACTGCAAAAAGAATTAGAAATTCATGACATTGGGAGTTATGGAGAAGTTGTTCGATGTTCTATCAAAGTGGATATGGTGTTTAGATAATGGTTCCATGGTTATGTAGATGGTAAATGAAATATATAGGATCTAATGATAAAGGTGGAAAGAAAAATCAACCACTCACATGTCAAAAATGTGGGAAGAATCATCAATAGAATTTCCTCAATGTTATGGGGAATGCAACAAGTGTGGGAGAGAAGGCCACCAAGATTTTGAATTTCAAAGAGACATGAGGAATATGAAAAATGTGGTGGAGGAAAGGATTTCACCACCCATGGTTCAATTTTTCAACTATTGGGATAAAGGGAACTATGCAAGCCATTGCACTAAACCTCCACTCCTTGAGGGGAATCAATTTCAATTGCCAACAAAGCCAAAACGGAAAGGGAAATATTATGCCATCACTACTACTCATGTGGAGCCCAACAATGATGTGGTGAAAGGTAAAATATTTAATCATTCAAGAATACCAAACCTTCTATTTTATTTTGGTTCTATGAATTCTTCCATATCTTACAATTTTAGTAGAACTATTCAAATACCACCTCTAAATATGGAGGTTGAGTTATTTGTGATAATAAAAAATGGAGAAATTATTATATAAAAAGTATATAAGTCCTCCCCATTTAATAATTTTGGACTAATCCTCTAAGAAAACATAGTCTAAATTCATTTTGTGTAGTTAGATTATATATATTTGGAATGGATTGGATATATTTTTTCAAATCCAACATCTACTATTGGGAAAGGGAGAGAACTATTCACATCCCAATGGATACTCCGATTCTAAACAAGTGCATGGTGAAGGATTAATATCCTTTAGAATAAAAATCTTGATTTTGGTTATTTTTTCCTTATAAGGAATCATATTTAGCTCAAATAATTTAGGTAAAGGATAAAATAATGCTTCAATACCTGTTTATTATGATAGACCACACTGAAGTGTTCCCTGTAAGGTTTATTGGTATTCTTTCAAAATGAGAGGATGATTTCTCAGTTGATCTTATTCTAAGATATTTTCCTATATCAAAGACACCTTATAGAATTACCACCATTGAGTTGGATGAAATGAAAGAGTAGTTATAAATGAATCTGGACAATGGTTTTATACTCCCTAATGCTTCCCTATGGGGCGAAAAAATCCTCTTTGTCAAGTTGAAGGATAAATCAATGTTCCTATACATTTATTATCATGAGCTCAACAAAATCATGATAAAGAACAAGTATCTTCTTCCAAGGATAGAATAATTGTTTGATCAACTACGTAGGTTCAACTATTTCTCTAAGGAGGACCTTCTTTCAGGATATCAAAAATTTAAGGTATGAAAGGAAGATATTCCCAAGATTTCCTTTTGAACAAGGTATGGACACAATGAGTTCATAGAGACACCCTTTAAACTCACTAATTATCCAAAAAGTTTCATGGGCATAATGAATAAATTTTTTATATATTATAAGTAGAAATTTATGGAAGTATTTATTAATGATATTATGATATACTCCAAGAGAAAGGAGGAACATAAGGATAATTTTAATATTGTATTGAAGACTTTACAAAGATAGAAAATTTTTGATAATTATATAAGATGTGAGTTTTTCTTGTAAGAAGTATCATTATTGGGGAATATTACACTAGAAAATGAATATCTATGGACCCTAGGAAGAGAAATAAAATTATCGATTGGCCGAGGCCAAAATATTTATCAAAGATCCATAGATTACTTGGTCTAGTTTGGTATTAATGATGATTTGTAAAGAACTTCTCACAACTTGAAAACCCACTAACCAATCAGTCTAGGAAGGGAGAAAAGTTTTTCTGGACCAGTGAATGTTAAGGATTCTTCAAAGAGTTGAAAAAAATCTTATCACTTCACTAATACTCACACTACTGATAAGTTGGAAACTTTTTGTTGTATATAGTGATGCTTCTAATAACATACTAGGTTGTGTACTGATGAAAAATGATAAAGTGTTTGACTAAACCTCAAGGATGTTAAAAATTCATGAGAAAA
This sequence comes from Viscum album, assembly GCA_963277665.1. NCBI lineage: Eukaryota > Viridiplantae > Streptophyta > Magnoliopsida > Santalales > Viscaceae > Viscum > Viscum album. Next base: position 354,009,135 of record OY728123.1, read on the forward strand.
CCTATCCCACACATGATATGGAGTTTGTGAGTATTATATTCACATTGAAAATATTGATACATTATTTCTCTAGGGTGAAGTGTGAGATATATACTTATCATAATATCCTCATATATATTTTCTCATAGAAGGAGCTTAACATGAATGAGAAAATACAGTTAGATCTCATCAATGATTTAAAATTATAAATCCACTACCATCCGGGTAAGGAAAATAATGTGGTAGATTCTCTAAGTTGAAAGAATCCAAAAATATTATCAATTATTAGAATCGAGAAGGATCTAATCTTCTTAGATTTTCAATGGATGGACATGGGAATCCTTAATTAAGGAATATCTGTAATTCTTTCTCTAATTATTTCTCAAACATCCCTTATGAAGAAGACAAGGTATGCTAAAATAAATGATGTGCAAATTTAGAAGAAGATAGAGGGTATCAGAAAAGTGAATTCCTAAGAGTTCCAAATTTATGAGGAAGTAGTCATATGATTTAGGTCATTACTATGTGTACAATACAATATAATGATAAAGAAATAGCTTTTGAATGACACACATAACTCAAGATCTTATATTCACCCATGGAGAACAAAGATGTATTGAGATATACGAGAGAACAATTGGTGGGAAAATATGAAAAAAATATATTTCAAAATATACATCGAATTTCTTGGAATTCTAGCAAGTGAAGGATGAATGAAAATTTTCCATGGGGATAATACAACCATTGCCCATACTAACATAGAAATGGGAAAACATTACCATGTAATTTTCTCCCAAGACTCTTGAAGACATCCCAAGGGAAAAATTCTACATTGGTCGTTGTGCATCATCTTACAATGACAACTCACTTTATCAAAATTCAAGACTACTTCCCACTAGATCAACTTTCATAGATATACATTATATAATTGGTAAGGAATAATGGAGTGCCCCTATATATTGTATCTGATGAAGATCCGAGATATAACTCAAAGTTGGTGAAAAGTATCCAAATTCTCTAAAAACTGATTTGAACTTTAGTATGACTTTTCAACCTCAAACAAATTTAGAATCATGATAGACTATTCATACATTTGAAGACATTTTGAGAGCATGTTCTATGTACTTAAATTGATAATGTGACAAAAATCTACCTCTGTTGAAGTTAGCATAAAACAAAAATTCCATTAAAACATCCAAATGGATCCATGTAAATCCATTTATGGGAAAATATGAAAAACACTAACATACTGTGATAAAGTCGGCGGACATAAGATACTAGGACCTAAAATGATCAATGAAATGAAGGAAAAGGAGGAAACCATTCACAACACATCAGGGCAGAACAAAGTTGAAAGAATATCTATACATACTATCATAAATGTGACATGGAGTTTATGGTTTGATACAATGTATTCCTCTACATTTCTCCATGGCAGAGGATTATGATATTTGTGATGAAAATAAAGCTAAGTCCCTATTATATCGGTCCCTTCGAGATTAATGATCATGTAAAAGTTGTTTCCTATCGACTAACACTTTCATGAACTACATCTCAAGAACACGATGGATTCCATGTATCCTTCTTGAGAAAATACATACCAGATCCCTCACATGTACTAAATTTATATATAATATAGTTAGAAAATGAACTCTCATATGAAGAGAAGTTGATGAAGATCTTAGACCATAGAGATAAATTTATAAGCCAAAAGACTACCCACCTGGTCATAGTTCTTTGGAAGAAACATAAGTGTGAAGGGGAAACATGGGAATCGGAGGAAGAAATGAAGGATAAGTACCCTCACCTGTTGTCATCTAAGTATGTAAAATCAAATTTCAATGACAAAATTTCAAGGGAGGGGCGAGGGGCAGAATGTAACAACCCAAACTTTTATCAATGAACATTTTCCCATGTTATAATTATGTTATATTATATAAAACTCATACATAACAAATATATCCAAATAAAAACATTATTATCATAAATTAAGAATGAAATAAGTGATATTCTTATAAATTAAAGAACCTATACCAATGGAATAGTAACTTGACCCTTGGAAGAGTAACATGACCATTAGTAATAGTAATTCAGATAATAGAATAGTAACCTAAACTATGAAAGCATAAATAAAATTTAGGAATCTTATAAATAATAATATTATTTAATTACATCATATTATATGTAAATAATTGTTTTAAAATTGAAAAATTAAGTATTGGTACTTTTGTAAAACAAAAATATTTATTTACATGTTTATAATTAATAGTATAATTTAAAAATAATTTATTTTCATAAAATATATTCATAAATTAGTATTTTTTTGTCTTATTATTATTATATAATTTTATGATAACATAATTAAATTGCCAAAGTGTCATAAAATCAGTTATAATTTTAAAATAGGTATTTTTAGTATAAATGTTGACTTTAATTAAAAATTAAATTTATCAAATTTAGAAAATTATTTTCCTAAAATGGACATCATTTTTGAAATTTCTATATCCAAAAATTTTTACGGGTAATTTTTGGGGTTTTTTCGATTTTTTTGATTTTTTGGTGAATAGTAAAATACGATGATTTACGTTATATAACATTTTAAGGTAAATAAACTATTTATTGAGTGATTTATGATGAAGTCACCATAATATTGTACTATCCTTAATTATTTATTATATTATGTGATAATTTTCAATACTATTTATATTCTTGAGCCATAATATTAAACTAATGAATAAAATAATAAAAAACACCCCTATCCTCCCCTATAAATACAACCCTCACCACCTATTCTCCTCACACATTTTTAGACTGGAATCTTGTAATAATTTTACCCAATCCACTTACAAAGTCCCTCCCCCTATTCTAAGAGATGTCGGTTTAAACAAAAAAACAGACCCAGTTTTTCTATGGTGGTCCTCAAAGAGAAGAATTCCAGAGGTAAAATTCTCTTTCATTTTCTTTTAATTTCATTGATTTTTTTATAATTATTTTATCAAATACCTTAATCCAATTAGAATTATAAATAAATTATATTATATAAACTTTGATTTTATTTTTTAATGGAAAAATCCATTATAAAACTTCTTATCCAATCCATTTTATTCTAAAAATGAAAACATTGTCTTTGAGGTGTTGATTTATTACCTTCACGGATGAAAAGTTTTAATTTTACTTTAAATCCTTCAAGGCTACTCATAAAACCATTATAAAGACTGAAACATATTATAAATTATATGTTATAATTTTTTTATGTCCTAAAACTAACATATATATATATATATATATATAATAAATAACAAAACAAATTTAGTTCATGATGAAAGAAAAACCACCAAATAAATCGAAACGATTATCATTAACATTTAATATAATGAATCATCCTCACATATGGAACCAAAATAATATCTAATACCATTTAAACTTATTTAAGATCATTAATATGATATAATTTAAATTCCAAATAATTATTCTTATTTTACCTGATCTTCTTTACATATATAAGTGAACCGATCATGAAAACCAAGAAAAGGAGCACTCTTGAATGATAAAATTGAACTCTATAATTCATAAAAATGGACATAAATGAATTTAATAAAATTATAATGAATAAAATAAATGTATAATAGGTTTTTTATTTAGTAATTAATAAATAAATTTTTATTATCCATGATATTAAGGTGAATAAATCATTTAGACATAAGTTAAGGGGAATATCAAACCTAATTTCCTTGGTTTGGGTTATTCCCCTATCATGCCAAATTTCAGTGTGTATGTTATTTTATTATTCCTCAAATTAAAATTATTTGTTATTAAATTTTCCTTTTGTGGGATATACATTTTTCTAACATTTTATTTTGTAAAATAAACATATTTTCCCAATGAAACCTTCTTTCCAAAACATATATTGACTCCTCCTAAGATTGTTTCTTCTTTACTCAAGTGGGATGATTCCTATAGAAAATATGTTTTTCCATTTCACATTTGGGAACCCCAAAATTTATTCCAGAATTTATTCTTTATGAATTGAAACCCATTCCTTTATGTGGGTTATTTTATTTCCAGGATTGATATATATTCTATGTGGCAAGCATGATTATGTAAATGCTATGTTGTGATAGGTGGGCCCAAAATTTTACCGTGCTCCAATGAATTTCATAATGTGATGTATCTCATGAGATAATGTGAAATATACATGAACACGATTCTTGATTTTCTCACAATGGTGATTTTATGATTATTCACATATGTTATGCTTGAACATGATGATACCTTTGTTCACAACAATGTGTGGTATTTAACCACTAAGACATGATGTTTCATTTTTATTAATTTTCCACATTCTATGACTTTATCTAAAGATTCCCATAATGATTTTGATAATGAACCCACTATTATGATAAGATGTTTATGATGATTATACTCAACCATTTTATATTTATCGATGATTTTATCTATCCTCTTACTGAGGTTTTATATCACCCAATTATTTGATGTATATCCTTAGGGGATTACTTATACTAATGAATATATGAGGTCCACTAATAAGATATAGAAGAAGGGATTAATTTTTTTATGGTTTATTATGTACATTTTATGTATGGTCCGAATTTTCCGACGAAACCAAACCTTCAGATCCTGGATTGTAACATTTTTATGTTGTTTATATTTGAAATGATGTAATAGTCATTTAAGAAAAAGTAGGTTAGCTATAATATCAATCATCTCAGAGATATATTTCAGGTCCTTTGATGCCACTAGCACTCTGGAATGTTACCTGTGCACAAGTTTTGGATTTGGGAGCTCCAACTCCTTTGGCATGTGGTGTCCCAATAGCATACGACTATAGACCAATCAAAGATATTGGATGTTTTTTATTGGTAAGCACCTAAGAATGTATAATAGGTTCATAGTTTTCTTGGTCTCATAGTGTATCACTAGTGATTCATATATTCTTTCTCATGGTTTAAAACCCCAAGGATATTTCTAGTAAAGAAATTCTAGGATTTTAATTATACTGATCTATGTTAGGAATCATTTGGATACCTAAATGGGAGATTATTTTGTGATCCAAAGCATCAATTTCTAAACCACGGGAGGATGTTTGAGGTATTTTATGACGATTCCTATCTAGGATTAGGTTTCATAATGATATAACAGGAAGAATTTATCTTTTATGGGTGCATGAATTTTAATCTTCAGTACTTTAAATATTCACCCCATTATCTGGATTTAGCAGTGATTATGTCTTCACTGAAGTAGTGAAACATTACCTCATCAAATAATGCATTGTGGTTTTTACTGATCACAAGAGATTGTGGTATATATTCTATTACCTCAATATGATTCTTTGACAATAGTTGTGTTTGGAGTTCAATTAATGCTATGAACATGATATTTTCTATACCTCCTGGAAGGATAATTCCATTGATAACACAACTGGTGGAGGTGTCTCAATGGGGAGAACTAGAGGTGGAGGTGGTGTATTACCATTTGGCCGTGCTGATTTCCTAGAGGGATGGTGTGAGGATGGTCAAAACCATACATTGTTTTAGTGAAGTATATTTATTTGGATAATGATACACAAGGGAGTTTTTTATGAGTTTCATTAATCGCCCTTAGAAGTGTCCTGTCATGTCTATGAGGTATTAATGATTTAGGATACAGCTTTGGTGTCCGAGTATAAAATGGTTTGTGGCAGAGTTTTTAGTCTAATGTATGGTTTTCTAATATTTAACACTATATTTTATTATTCCTTGTGATTTTTAAATCCCTTGGATGTCCCTAAATGGAAGTGGGACGAAATATATATAGATATCATTATAGTTTTACCCTAGGCTTAGAAAGGATATGATGCTATCTGGGTAATCATGAATCAGTTGACCAAGTAGGATAACTTTCTACCAATCAATGATTCAAGAACAATGAAATTTTTTGAAAATATGAATGTGTATGAGTTGATGTAGTTTCATGGAGTTCTTACATCTATTATCTCATATTGGTATGCTTGTTTTACCTCATGAGTCTGGAGAAGATTTCATCATTCCTTCGACACTCAGTTAAAACTAAGAACTAATTTCCACTGTCAGAAAACAGATTTATGAATTGGACTATCTAGATGTTGGATGATATATTATGAACATGCATTATGGATTTCAATAGATCCTAGAAAAAACACATACATCTGGTTTATTTCTCTTATAATAATATCTACCACTCATCCATTATAATGGGCCCAGTTGAGGCATTCTACGAGAAGCCATGTAGATCCCCACTAAGCTAGACCATGGTTGGATAATCTTCTATTCTCAATCCTCATGTGGTATTGATCATTATTGAAAAATTTCAGATTGTTTGCGAGAGGATAAAGGTGACGAAGTACAAATAGAAATATTACGAAAAATGAAGGAGGAGACCCTTGGATTTCAGGGTTGGAAAACATGTATTAATGAAGGTTTCCCCTCATTAGGGAAATATAGTTTTGGTATGGGGAATATTTATTCTAGATTCATTATGCCTTTTGAGGTGATGGAGTGCATTGGTGAGGTGGAATTTCAGTTATAACTCCCACCTTGGATGGACAATTTTCATGACATCTTCAACAAGTCTCTAATCTATCGATATCTTCATGATGACTCCCTTATCATTGAGTGGGGATATTTTGATATTGTGGATGATGTGATATTCATGGAGTGACTATTATAGATCTAGGATCATCAAGAAAAGGTGCTTCATGGATGTAACATTCATTTGGTTCATGTTATTTAGAGGCATAATGGATTGAAGAAGAGTACTTAGTAGAATGAGATGAAGATCCATGACCGATACCCATTTTTTTTGAATTTTATTTTATTTTGTTTTTTTTAATTGATGATGTATTGCATGTATCTTACTGATTTTTGAGATATACCTTTATCATTGATGATAGTGAGTGTTATAGATTACAATATATAGATAAGGTAAATTGAAGGGATCAAGGGAATCACATGGGTGTTACTTATTCTTGTGTTCTACCTATATGATTGTTCTTACTTGTTTCTCTTCCAATTATATTTTATGATGAGTTTTTTGAATTGTCATGGATTGTTTAAACTTGTAAAACTCTTTTTTATTTTTTATTAAACTCCCACATATATTAAAATGTATAAGAATGTATATCTGGATAATAAATTGGAGGCCTATTGGATATCAAGTTTTTGTGAGAATACCCTTGAATGTAATTAATCCATTTTTAAAAATAATATTGAGATATTTACGATGGTTGTTATATGGGGTGGTTGTGATTTATGGTTCATTGGCTTGATATGGATGGGCTGTGATGTGTTGTGTTCTGTAGTTTCCCAGTTGCTATGAAATAGACTTGACTTTGGCATGGATAGTGAAATGTCATGGGATGTAATAATTAATGAACATGGAAGGAAATTAATGATCGGTTAATTAAGAATTATATGGTATTTTTAATGAATGATATGAATTTAAATACAAAATAATGGGTTTTGTTAAATGAAAATGGTTATAAATTGAAAAAAATATGAAAATTGGTTTCTTTGAAATAAAGGTTAGAATTTGGATTGGGCTTGTGGATTACTTGTCTGTTATAGTGAATTCATTGGTGGAAATAATAAGATAGAAGGTTATGAGGCTTTGTAGCGATGTGGCGTGAGTATTTGGCACTCATGATGTGAACCTTAGTTTGGGACTGTGTGTTATTTATCTAATATATACTTTTTATTTTTTTATACACACCCTAATTGATGTGCATGTTTACACTGACACCCAAAGGTTTTGGGTTCTAAGAGTTTTTTCCAAGTATTCTTGATATTAAAGATGGATGGATGGAAATTCCTCTCCCCAACTATCTCTTCCATGTGAGATTGTTACACTAGAGTTATGAGGACCTAAATTCAAAGGTGTATGAATGGTGATATTTTATGCGATGAAGAGTTGTTTCATGGTGGGGGTAATGCAAGGTAGGAGTAAGGAATGAATTTTATATCCCTCATGTTCATGATATTTTACTATTTTAGTTATGAAAGTGAGTATTGGAGGATGTGGATGTGGTTTAGTAGGTGTCTTTGTGCAGGATGAGGTCATGTTTACTATGTGTATTTGGTAAGGATGTGGATGTGGATTCTCATGTGTCTTTTAGAAGGATGTATATGTTGTTTCCTAAGTGTCTTGGAATGGTTTCTATGAAAGGTATATGAGTTCTAGGATATATAATGATGGGTTGTAAGAGTATAAAATTAGTGGGAAAGTGGGGTGGTGTATCCTTTTATTGATATTATTTGTATTATGTTTTTATATTGTATGTGTTATTTAGTGATTGTGTCATGGTGACGATGGGGTTGAATTTTTGAACCATTTAGGTGCATGTTGGATTTTTTGTCTGTGCAATGGAGAATTAGAATTATATTTTCTCATGAGAACAAGTGGCCTTGGGTAAGATCCGACTAAGTATACATGTTATTCTCACCTTAAGTATATACAAAAAAATTTTCATGTTTCTAAGAGGAGTTAGGGGAATAATATAGACATGACTATCTTGGGCACCAGAGGTGTTGCAGAGTCATTGCCTTAGGGTTACTTTTTTTATTTTATTCAGAGACCTGATTTTTTTCATTTTAAAATATACGTATATGTTGGGATGCTTTTTTTTTCTTTTTTTCCTTCATAGGATAGAGTTTCTTATCAGTTTTTATCTATCTCCCTATCCATATTAAATAAATACAGGGAAATGCCTTCTATATGTGAGATTTTATTATCCTTGATAATAGTAACCACTTTGAGGAATACTAAATGTGAGACTCTGGGGTCTTTGTATCTCTTAATTCATTACTATTCTAGAAGGGGTACATTTAGACGGAGGGGTTAATGAAACTCTAGTGTCAGACTAGTACCAACTATATGGAATTCAACCGATGAGGATGGTTAGAGTATATCAGTAGGTTATTATCATGGGATATATCAATAGACATACTTATTGTTCCACCCTATATTATTTTCTATAAACTAACATATAATGTATTCATTGTTTAATATTTATTTAATTTAATTTTAAATTTCGTATATGTTATTTTTATATTTACCCAATACTTGAAATTAGTTTTTGACATCGGTTGAATAAAATAACTGGCATAAAATGTATTTTCAATTTCAAAACTAGAATTTGATGTTAGTTTTGTTAATTAAAGACATCAAAATCCTATTTTCACATTATTTATACTTATAACTAACATCAAAAAATAAAAAATAAAATGTAACGTTCTTTTCAAAATCGATTATTAAAATAACCGATGTTAAAAAAATTATCTTTTAAGAATATTAGTGAAATACAATAGTTTATCCTTGTTAATAGAATACCTAAAAACAACAGAAAAAAAAATGAAATCAAAACTTTCAGAAATAGTAGAAAACATATAAAAACACAATGATTTTTTATTAAAAATATTTTAAGTCAATAGAAATGAATAAAATTTTAATACACTTATGTAAATTAATGAATCCTATAAAATATTTTGAAAATAATTCTTGAAGGTTTCTAAATCTTAATTTTAATGATATTTAACACCATAAAAGAGATAAAAAACAATAAATTTTATTCAATTTACAATAAAATATATATTTTTATATTATAATAGATATAATGGAACAAACCATGTAAAAATTTATTACCATTAAAATTGTGAAAGTTTAAAAAATTAATAAAAATAAATAATATATGAATTAAATATTTGCTATTTTACAATGAAAATATATTTTTTGAATAACACATTAAATATAAAATACCATTAATATTTAAAATAAAAAAGTATTAACTACACTATAGGAAATATCGACCTTCACTTGCAAATAATTAATTTCATTTACATTATATATTGTTAAGTTCTTTTTGTTTGATTCTTTATGTGAACTTTTGTGTTTTAATATATTAATTAGTAACACATTTGTAACAGGAAATTTTTTATATTGATATACTAACAATGTAATATAAGACTTATGAATTTAAGATGTCTTGAAAACTATCACAAACTTCAATTGACCAATATCATAAACAATATGTTGTGCATTCATGTGGGAATAATATATATATAATCCAATGTACATTAAAACAAAAAAATTTAAACTGACTAATATTATATTTAACAGTTTATTATAATTATTTAAGTTTTCTTACCCTTAAATGAATAAAAGGAAATAATTCTAAATCTCTGAATTTTTCAATTTTTAATCTTCACATTTCATTATAAAATTCTTCCTTATATGTTGTACAACCATTGAAATAAATTATGAATCCATAAATCCGTAAACTTATTTTCTCTAATAATTTAGGAAAAGTGTGCGATGATACCTAATTGGATAATTAATGAATTAAATCACTATCAGTGGTATTTATTTAAATAATTGAAAATTGAAATTAAAATTTATTTTCATGGAATGAAATTGCACTATAGTTACCAAGATCTGATCACCAATAAAAACATCCAAGATTACTTTTTAAATATTCATGATGCATAGTATCACACATATATTTCTTCAGTACTTATAAATTTATAATAAATTTCCATTATAAAATAATTTATTTCTTGTTTTGATTAACTTGGAGAAATATAAGAAGTATTATAAGATGATGGTTCTTGAAACTTTTAAATATTTTGTAAAGAATCCTAAGATTATTTATACTCTTATATGAGGTAATTTTATGAAAAAATAAAATGAATTTAAAATAATAATTAAATAAAAATTGAAGAAACAACACTTATCTCCTATGTAAACTAAAAAGAAAGACTTTTTTGATATAGTAAATAATGAAACATACTCTATCTTACTATGGAAACATCATCAGTAAGAAATGAAACTAGAGTAGTTGGATCAAAAATATCTTGTACCAATACTCTTACTTGATTCAAATGAATTATTTTATGGTGTATATAATATCGAAGATTATATAAAATTCTATATGTTATAAAAAGTGAATGGGGATCCTCAGTATGTAACTCACAATACACTATCTGGAATGGACGTGGAGGTGGAGGATCAAGGTAGATTGAATGGGTATACCATTGATTCTATAGAGGCTTTATGTATTTCATTGTTTATGTAAAAATAGAATCAAAAAAATATTTAATTTTATAATCTATCTACTACTTTATTACCCACAAATAAACCTTCACAAAATCTACTTCTCCCATTATTCTATATCCCTTTATTCTATACTAGGATGAAAAAAAACTATCCTAATATTAAAAAACACCTCATATACTCATACATGAATCGAGTGTTCTTTATTTCCAAAATTCATATCAATAATTCCCATTATTACCATGTGGATAATGTAGTCAACATGAATTTATCATAAAGGGAATAGTGAAATAATATATTAAAATTTTATATTAATGTGATAAATTTATAAAACTATAATATTTTTTTAAAATAATTATTATCTCCTTGTAATATTATATACTAATTTTCATGATGGATCTAAAAGAAAAATAATTTTTTTTTCAAAATCACCCTTTTCCATTTTTCATATTTAGTGGGGGAGATAGAGTACAAAATTGAACAACTTATGAGCCATTACTGGATTTAAATTTTAATTAATAAATTTTTTTAGCAATCATTATTTCCAGAAGTAATTGATACCCTCCACCTAATAAAGCATGATTATATATATTCCACAACATGATCAGTTGATGAGATCTTATAGATACCTATTATATTGGAAAAAATGAATATTTTTTGGGAATGTACAAATAATTTTAGAAATTTATTTTATAATCAACAATAATCATACAAACAATTATTCCTCCCAATGGTTGGAAACAAAAATCTCCCATGTCTCTATATATATAAACCCATATTTGAGGAATGAGTTTTAATTCTGTATTTTATTGATAATATAATGTTAATTTGAATTTTTTTGAAAATATTTCCATCCAAATGACCCAAAATATGTCCCCCTCCTTTGAATTTATTTCATATCATGAAATTAAAATGATATATTAAATTGAATTATTTAAATATTAGTAATGAAATACATAATAATTGAATAATTGAAAAAAATGAAGTTGATTTGAAATTTTACTATTACATGATCCCACAATTTGTTATTTATCATTATTATCGATGCACTTCTAATTATGAAATAAAATATATACCCAATAATAGTTTTTCATGCCTATATAACTCAAAAAATTATTTACATTTAATGTTGTTGGATTATTATTATCATTAAATTCAATTATAGGGTTATATTCCCCTTGAGAAAGTGAATGTTCTAGTAAATGTATAATACCATATCTACTGACTCTAGGTATCATATTCTATGGAGATGAAGAAGAATTTACCATAGGAGACTCACTTGATGGGCTACAAAATTTTTGGCAAAAAAATTAATTTAATTAATTTCTCTATTGTAGATATAAGAATATGAATATATATATACCATGATAAATGTTGATCTTCCTCATTTTCCTACATTTAAATTGATGAATATAATGAAATTATTTTTTCCTATATTTCTTTTATAATTAAATGATTTTTTAGAAGTAATTTTTTTTATTTTTAATGTTAGAAATAAAATTATATCTATTATGTCAACTAATATAGCTAAATTTAATTGAATTTATGAAATTAATAAATATAAATAAATGGTCTAAGATAATTAATGATGCTTTTATTCTTCTACCATAAATTGTGTAATAGAAATTGATTGATATATGAATTAAAATTAAAATCAAAAAAATAATCATCATTTATAAATTTAAAAATCCATGTTAAATAGATAGTTTTATTACATGTGTATGTTTTATAAAAAATAATTATATTAGGATTATTCAACAAAAAGTTTAAAAGTAAAAATCATGAATATAAAAATTAATCTAAAAATAGAAAGAATGATCAAAATCTATTGATTTAAATATAAAAGTGAAAATTGGTTTTTTATATGTGTATGTTTGATAAAAAAAATATAGTTTGGAGTTTTTAACAAAAAATGTTTAATTGAAATTAATATATATTATATTTAATATAAAATTTAAAAAACGATCAATATCTATTGGTTGAATATCTGTGATAATGTTATTACTTATTAAAGTTTATTAGAAAACAGATTACAGACATTTAACTAAATAATATTTGAGTGTAAAATTTTGGTTTTACATATTCCCTCTATAAGATCATTTTATATTTTATTTACTACGTCTACATAATAGTCATTATTAACCTTATTAGTCATGAAATAGGTGATTACGTTTCTCATAAGTTATGAACATCATCAATATTGTCATCATCCAAATGATTTTTTTGCCTTAAAAAATATTGAACCTGTAATAACTAGATGGGTAAAACAATATAAAATATATGTTTTACATGTATCTTCATGATAAAAGATTCCACTTTTCAACTAATTCATTTCAAATAAAAAAGTGTAAATCCATACTCATCACATTTCACACAACTATATTTTTGAACCCATTTATATTTAAATAATGGTACTTGATGTTTAGTATTATGAATGTCTCTTATATCATCAATAGATTAAAAAGTTTCTGTTGATTCCAATATTGGGTTTTTATGTTTTGGAACATGAAAAATGAAATACTTCAGTGATGACCACTATTCTACTGTTTTGGATGGAACTCGTACCATCTTCATTTTTTAAAAATTTATATAAATAAATATCAAAACTAGACTATGTGATCAAATTTACAATTTCCCCCCAAATAAAAATATCAATGGGTTGATGGTAGAAATATTACTGTTGATTTTCTATATAAACCATCAAACGAATGTATTTTAGTATCCCTTCATCAAAAAACTTTCATTCCTTTGTAGATATATTACCATCAATATTATAACATGTGATGATTTATGTATGTTATAATCTCTCTTATGTTGTTTATGATGTATAAATTCCCCTCTGATAATTCAATATGTGGAATTAACATTATCCTTAAGAATAAAATCCGTCTACCTTAATTATATATTATCAAATGTCGAGATATAAGGAGACTAGATTGCTCCACTTCATATGAAAATTAATTATAGAAATATATCATCTGTTCTATAATATATTTTTAAAACAAATGAGGTCTTTGGTCGATGAATATTTTTTACATATCCCTTAAAAATTTTAAAATATCTTCCCTAAGTATACAAAGAATTTAAATAAATAGGAAAATATATTTTTATTTCTCACACCAACTGAATCCTCATATGAACCATTTCATCAAAAAATTGTCAAGAAAAACAAATTTCAAGTTGAAAAATTATGAGGATTGTTGGATGTTTTTTCCTGAGTCTAATTATTTTTATGTTGATTACTTATATAGTATGATTATTTGAATACAATTAAAATATATCATTAAACATTGTTCATTATTATGTATGAATCTAATGTAACAATGTACTATAGTATCTATCAAATTTATATAGTCATATAAGATCCCTAATATGATGAGATCCTTGAAATGATATGATGATTTCTTAAATAATGTTATATGGTTGGATAACAGTCTATGACGGGAAACATAGAATGTGATTATCTTGTGTGAGTAACCATAAGCACATGAGACTTATTCTTATGAAGTTTGAAGTTGGTAATCCGCATGATGGGAGATTACGAGAATATAACCGCTAGTTGAAATTATGCTTGTTTTTTTCTCATCGAATATTTCAATATTAATGCTTTTGTGATGGACCTTAGACATTAAGATCATTATTTATACATAATAAATATGAAGAATTCGTAAATCATGCTGATAAAATTCATGGAAAATTTGAGTACATTAGGTTTGTCCTAAGTGATGTGATATTAATTAATAATTCAAGGATCTTATCCGAAGGTTAATATTTATTTTCAATAAATAAAATAATATTAATCTTTGATCAAGTTAGCACTACAAATATAATAATAATAATAATAATAATAATAATAATATTATTATTATATTTAATGGGGTTTTTTAAGAATTATTATATTATTTATGGGATTTTATGTAATTAAATAATATGATAACATAAACCGTAGATCTAAAAATAAATGATTATGTCTCTTGTGTAGGGTTAATAGAAAATTGGGAATTGGGAATTATGGTGCATAAAATACTTATATCTATCAAAATATTTCTCTCATTTTCTAAAGAATGAAATGAACTTCTTAAAGACCATATAATGATGAAGTGATCAAGAAAAACAACATAAGATGATTTATTCTCTATACCGGAACCCTAAAATAAATTTTTGTTGTTCAGATATCAAAGGAGCATTTTTGGATCAATGCTAGATGCATTATACACTTGAATCCTACAAGTGAAATGATTGTAATCTTAATAGGGGTTTTTTGGAACAATCAAAATCTTTACCAAGGATATACCTTTAGATGAGGTTACATTTTTTTGATCATAAATAAATTTGATATAAATTTGACATGAAATATCCTTTCTGGGTTATGGATTCTTTATCTATGTCAATATTTAATGAAAAAATTATACTGGTCATGGCTTTCATGTCTTGTATAATATTGAAAATGATTCACTAGATTGTAAGAAACTCTTATTCTAATCTCACCCACCAAGGAACTTCTGCTATGATTAGAACCCTCAAGTATTAGCAATGCAGTGACATTTTAAATGTATAATTATTTATTCATTTATTGATATATATGCCCAATATTGGTTAAAATTTCATTTAAATATTTATTCATTCTTATGAATATTATAATTAACAAGATTCCAATATATTTATTATGATAATTTTGGATTTAATTTTCTTAATAGGCTAAGAATAGATTAAGAAAGACTGGAAATATAGTCGGGAATTTCCAAGAAATATGACTGGTAAGACTGGGTTATATGAAATATTGCGAGAGTACACATTGTGTACCCAAGTTTACTGCATCTAGACGTTCCCTGAGATACATAGTTTTCTAAATAGTGTCTACATGTGGTACATTCATTTCATATTGTGTGTATATTAGTGTAGGATGGCACCAAAATTTTCAGATTATATGGAGTGTAGCTGGAATACACATCATGTAGTTTACAAAGTTTAGTAGTGAAATTTGTGAAATTTGTGAGGGAAAATACATGGTAAAAACTGCATAATACTAGTATCCTAGAGAAATAATGACACACATAATGTGTAGACAAAGTACATGATGTGTATTTCATTATTTCTTATGTCTGAAATACTCACCAAGCATTAGGCAAGTTCGACAGAGACATAGCTAATGGAACACACAATGTGTAGTGGGTTTACACGTCCTGTCGTCCTATGTTTAAAGAACACACAAATCCCTTCAATGGGTTTCTCAAACACATAAAAAAAGTGATATATAGTGTGCAATTGGCTGGTACATGTCGTGTAGTCCCTTCAAGTTACAAACTAATGACCAAAACATGTATCTCGGGTACACTGCAGTCGAGATACATAACATGTTTCTCATATGCATATGCTCTGTAGTATCCTAATGAAGGATAAAATAATTTAAATTAAATTGTTAGTAAGAGCATTAAAACCATATTATATTGATCAGAACCTATTATTTTTGAAAATTTAATAATGTTTTTAAAGAATTATTAAATTCTCAATTAATGTATAGTAATTATCTTTAATTATTGGTTTTACAATTTTTTATCCTTGGTTTCATTTATGATGGGTATATCTGAAAAAAGTTAATCTTCATTAAGATAAACTATAATTAACTAATTAAATAATTAATTAATTCTTGTGTGTTTATCGTAATAATAAAGAAAACAGAAAAAGTAATGTTATCCAATTTACCTTTGCATATTCGTTGCATATTTATAACCCTTCCTGAGCTTGACCTGGATATAAGTATTAATTGGTTTTTCTTAATTGATTTTTTTCTTCTGTTTTGAATTATTACCTATTTAATTAAAATTTGATAGCCTACAAGAAATCCATCCCTACATTATTTTTCTTGACATGTGTGTAAAATTTTATTTATATAATTCCCCTTCACCAATACTTTGGTTCCTCCAACCAGTTTATAAGTCATACAAACATGTAATAAATGAAGCATACCAAGGAACTTGGTGGGGATTTAATATGGAACCAATATGATGCTAACCGTGGTTATATAAACCTAGATAGGTGGAATGATAAAACTCATAAAATGTTTGACATAATGAGTTTTCCATTAGGTCATAGTTTGATTTATTGTTCGATTAGTACATCAACCATTATATAAGCTCATGATCATGCCATATATTTATTTATGAATTCGAATCTTAGGCATTATTTATTTTATACATATAATTCTGTGATCACATAAATTAATAAATTACTGTGATAATATAGTATATCAATAAATTGATTATGCGTAAACATATTATCAAAACATGGTTGAGTAAAATCCAATTAATTTTAATAATACATGTAAAGGATAAAAAATAAATCTTTATGTATAATAAATTAAAATCCCACAACTTAATATTAAGTTACACTCAACCTTTCATTATTTTATTGGTAATAAAATCATAGAATTTAGTGTTTACATGGATAAAGTCTGGAAATATTCTTTTTGTTGATATGTTCTCATCAGTGTTTTGGGTCAACTTAACCAAACTTGTATTTAATTTAATAGAAAAATTATATTTAATAATGATTCTTAGGAAAGTGTTGAGAAAATCCCAGTCAGGGTTTCCAGATTGGGAAGTCCACACCACAGATCAAGTAGGTTGTAGACTACAATTGGAATTACTTCCTACCAAAATATTTTCTTAAAATTTTTATATACTTTATCTGGATTATAAATATGGAAGTATTGATCCTTACCATAATAATTTTATGTGTGATGGGACATTTTGATTTCAATGGTGAGGTATTTTGAGACTTAGTAAAATAGTTGGTGACATAATAAAACTAAATTTGTTCTTCCCCACATAAATTATAATGAAAAAGATAATAATAATATGCACTTTCATAAATATAGAATAAATGGAAGGTTCACCATCCAGTTTATCCCAATGATTAATATTGGAGAAAGACCATGACCTCACTTGTAGAAACTTCTTGGAATAGTTCAGATTCCGCTAGGCTATATTGTACCACGACCATAAATATTGCATACTATAATCATCCATACCATATCCACCTATAAATAAGGAGAGTGATGAAGAGTTCCTTATCTATGAAAAACGTTTGAATGGTTTAGCTGAAATTCATTATGTAATGCTTTTTTCAATGTATTGTGAGATCATTAAGTCACATGAAAACATGGATTCTTATAACATGATAATGCATCTCAATGTTTGTTTCTAGGAATGTTAAAAATAAGAAAATTTTGAGATATCTAATGAAATATTTCAATGTAAGATTGGAGAGGTGCACCGGATAGGTCACATTTTTTCAAGCTCCTTGGTTATATTGACAACTTAGAGGATTGATGGTTTTAACAACCTATTTAGCTACATACTGATCTGATTATTACATCACTGCCGCATAGATTCTCCAGTTTTTTTAAATTTTAATATAAAAACATCAATAAGTATATTTCAGATTTACTCACTCTTCTTCTCCAAGTAGCTAGGGAGAGAAATCATGAAAATTATTCCATCCTTATAGAGAATATATGACAAGTTCAAGAAAATATTCCTATGATCAAAGATTCTTTTTCAATGGACTTCCAAGAAGAAAAATATCAAGGTGAAAGAAAGGTATTAGGATGATATATGTATCACTTATTGAATAAAGGGAGACTGAATTAAAAAATTTAAATTTCCCAAGAATAAAGGGGGAGATTCATGTGTGTTTATTTTTGAGTACAATTTATATGTTTCTAAAATTTTGGTTTTAGATATAGTTTTTGGTGCTCACATATGTATTCAAGTAAAGAAACTAAGTATATTTGAAAATACTAATATAGGGGAGGTATATATAAAATCATCCAATAGAGATAAACTTAGTTTTGTATCTATTGATGAATACCAAAACACTTTTGCAATGAGAATGATCTTGAATCTAAAAGGTTTTTATTATGTTCCCTCCTTTACCAAAAAAGTTATTTCTATATCCATAATTGATATAGTTAAATTTATTTTAATATTTGGGAATATACTTTTCTTCTTTAATAACTATAATATTTTTTATTTTAAAAGTTTGTTATGATGTTCCCTTGTGGCTGTCTCTCAGAGTCTAACTTTCTGGATCTTAGTGTGGCATGTGATATGGATGGGGGGTCCCTGAAGTGGTGGTGGTGCTGTTTCCTACGGATGGGTGATATGTGCGATGTATTGGATGTGGAAATAGTGTATATTGGTGAGTGATGTCGTGAAATGATGCATTTTGGTGGTGTTTTTTGGGTGGGTCGGTCCTGAGCATCATTCTTTGTCAGGTCTGTTTTTGGTTTTTTGTTGCTGATGTTTGGTTTGTCCTTTTTGGTGGGTTTAGTTTTGGGTGATTTTCCAATCCCAACCCACTTATGGTTATTTTTGTGCGCATGGGGGTTATTACTCATCCTCAAAGTGTTGTTATGAAATAAAAAAAATGATTGGTGGGATTTAAGTTTTGGACTACACAAACCAACTAATGGAAATAAAAAAAATCTACTTCACATGTCTCATAGCCATCCCAAATTTGGGATTATGATAAATATCATGTAAATAAAATGTGCTTGAGTAAATTACAGAAATATTGGTGTTTATATTCCTTTGAAAAAATCTTCTTGGTGTGTGTCATGCTTTCATACAAGGGAAAATAAAAAAAATCCACATTTAGTAGAAAAGGTGAAAGGGCCAAAGGCCTTATCCCATTAGTTCATAAGGATGTGTGTGGAATATTTCCTATTGAATCGAGGTGTTGATACTCATAATTCATAAGTTTTACTGATGATTTTAGAAGATATGGATATGTATACTTGATGAGGTATAAATCATATTCATTTGAGAGACTTAAGGAATACAAAAATTAATTTTGAAACCAGATTGATAAAAATATTAAAGAACTTTTCTTAGACCATGGTATAAAATATCATAATCAAGACTTAATTTATTATTTACAAGAGTTTGGGGTTCTATCTCGACTTAATCATCCTTATACACCTCAGTGTAGTGGTTTAAGAGAAAGAAGGAACCTTAATCAGTTGGATATAAATAGATCAATGATAATTCATTTGAGTTTTCCATTATCATTTTAGGGATACATACTATAAACATTAGAAAACATACTAAACTGATTACCAATTAAATTTGAGGATAGTATTCTATACCAATTTTATATTGGAAAGAAACCTGTGTTTTTTACTTGCATGTGGGGGGATGTGATTTGTTTTTTAAGGCCTCTTCAAGTAAATATCATTCACCCTGAGTCACAAAGTGTATCTTTATTGGTCGGTATGGCATGAAGGGATTTTGTTTTTATTTTGATAATCCACCTTTCAAGGGGTGAGGTGGGACCCTTATAAGGCCTTAAGTCTTAGAGAGAATTACATGACCCATATGTCTTTGAGGGAATCACCTAGACAAGGCAACTTAGAACTGCTCCTCCCCAACATATGTCATGATATCAACACTCCAACTTCATAGGACTTGTGGGATAACTATCCTATGCAAAGTTTCATAGGCCCGATACTAATGGAAAAGCCATACCATCTCATTCTTCCAATTCCGGTTAGCTCTACTCCAGTGAATGCACATGCCCTTAATCCTCCTTTGAAGACTTGTCCCTTATAGTCTGATTGGTACATCTACATTTCAAGTGGCCTGAAGGCCTTGCGGTGGAATAAAGGCCTTAAGGTGGCCCGAAGGCCTTGATAATGGACTGACCCGAAGACCTTGGGTGGCGCAAAAGCCTTGCAGGAACCAAGGACCAAACTGGTGGCCTAATGGCCCAGATGAATGAATAGTTCTAGCTGTTATAATACCAAATAGTACCTACTACAGTGCTACTATAGTGTTGCTACAGTGAGGCTTCAATACCCCTACGCCTCCACCCGGATTTAATCTCGGGTCTCTTGGATGCACCTACAATGTCCTCACTAACCTGGCTGAGGCTCATGTGCATCTATCTTCATTGAACATCCTATGGAAACAAGGAGATACAACCTGTAAAATCATTCAGATAAAAATTGGTGATTGAAATATGTCCAACATTATTTGAGAAGAATCATATCTCTAAAAGAGATAATGGGAGTGAGATGTACTTCAATGAAGTCCTGACTCAAGATGAATAAAATATGGAATAAAAAAATTCATAAACCACATGGAAGATGATGTTCCTAATACACATGTACTTCATAGGAATACAAGAGAGCTTATAGAACCAAAATGGTATGGTTTCATAATAAATGAGTATATTTGATCATTATTAGTTGATAATAATGATCCTTTAACCCAGAGGGAGGAATTAAATGGAATAGGTTTTCTTAAGTGGTGAGAAGATTTGAATTATGAAATGGATTCCATACAAAAAAATGAAGTCTTTATTTTCGATGATCCTCTAGGGGATGTAAAACCCATTCGTTGTAAATGGGTATTAAATAAGAAAATATGAATGGATGTACATTTTAGTACTAAAAAGGCATATCTTCTTGAAAAAGGGTTTAAACAACATCAATGAATGGAATTCGATACAAAATTTTGATAAAGGCAGTGGGTTCACAATCCACTGTCATGGCTTTTGACACCCCTAGTGGCTCTCATTCCCATCCGGTCCAGCCTGATTTGAGTTCAATGGTTTCCTCTATGGATTTAAACTCTGATACTATAACTGACAAACTCAATTATGACGCTCCAGATCAGGTTCTATCTGCCAATGAAATATCTAACACTTCTAAGGTGCTAGTATCAAATGACCTGACAGTGGCAGTGGGATCTATATCCACTATGATTGTATCTTTAGGCACAATTGATTCTTCTGAAACCTTTTTTGTGCCTCTAAGAGATTGTCCAATGACCCTACACGTGTCTGCAATACCCTTGGAAAAAATCAAGATGCTGATATTACATGTGCTTCAAATTTGTCTATTACATCTTCTAAGATTAAGTAGGGACAAAAATTCAGCCCAAACTCCTCTCACGAACCCATAAGGTTAGAAAGGAAGAAGGGACCAGGTGATTAAAAAAATGGAGTTCTAACTCCAAACATAGGTTTAAATGAATTGTTTATTTTAGAACTGTCAGGCTATAGAAAACTCAGACACTTTTATTGGGCTTAAAAGATTTATTATAACTCAAAATCCAAAATTATTTACTATTGCTGAGACTAAAATAAATTTCTCTTCGAAATATTTTCATTTGTGGTCTTTTGGCTATAATTTCCTTTGTGTTTGAAAGGATGTATTTTCTACAGAAACACTTTGGATTTTTTATCACCCTTCATTGCAATCTGTAAATGCTGTTAAATTTTCAGATCAAATGTTTACTTGTGAATTTTCTTCTGATGATGCTCATGCTTTTTGCACTATTGTTTATACTAATAATAGATATCAAGAGAAAATATCCCTTTGTCATGACCATCTTTCTCTCTCTAGAGTTATACAGGGTCCCCGGTTTCTGATAGGTGATTTCAATGCCATACTCTCTCTGAGTGAAAAAATTGGGCCATCACACTCTTCTATATCCTCAAGAGAACTCAAATCTTCTATTGAGAACTGTGATCTTATAGAAATCAACCTCAATGGTGCTAAGTATACTCGGTATAGAAAGTGTCTCAATAGAGTTGTGGCGAGAAAATTTGACAGGGATTTCAAAAATCACACTACCCTCGATTAATGGGAAACCATATCTAGCATTACCTTGTCCAAAGATCAATTCAGACCGTCAACCCATTCTCGTTAGTCCTTTAACAAAGGGTTTTAAATTTCCCACTCCTTTTAAATTTAACAATTCTTAGGATGAGGATCTAGAATGCTCTAACATGATAAAAGATTTCTGGGCCATCACGACTCATCAAAATGATTATTTTGCTTGCATTACTAAATTAAAACTCCTTAAACGATGTCTCAATGGTTGGTGTAGCTCTAAATCAAAATATATTGACAAGGACATCTCCTATCTGGAGAATGACCTCATTCGTATTCCAATCTCCAACACCTACTCTGATTTCACTCTAGATACTCCAACTTAAATTACTATTTCCTTGAAGCTCAACTCCCTTTTGAAACTGAAAGATAACATGCACAAACAAATTTTCAAAACCAAATGGATTTCAAATGGAGATAGGAATAACATGCTCTAAAATTCTCACCAAAAAATCAAAAAAGTCTATATGCCACTTGCCTTTCTTAGAGTAGATGACACCCTTCTTGAATCCGAGGATTCCATTTCTAGTCATGTTGTTGATTATGTTCATAATTTTTTCAACGGTCCAGAGATTTGAAAAGACATTCTTCCTAATATAATTCCAAATATGGTTTCTGCGGAAGACAATGATCATCTTTTAAGTATATCCTTGGATCATGTAATCAAGGACACTGTTTTTAGCCTCAACCCGGATAGTTCCCCGTGACCTGATGGTTTTAATAATGGTTTCTTCCAACACTACTGGGAAATCATTCATGTGAATTATTGCAAACTAGTCAAGTCTTTTTTCTCCACTGGTGCTCTCCCACATGGGATAAATGATCAATTTCTTACTCTTATCCCTAAGGTGGTAAATGCTGCGGCGATTCACCTTTTCCGAACTATTTCCCTCATCATCCCCGTTTAAAAAATTATATCAAAGCTCATTTCTAACAGACTCTATTCAATATGTAATAAAATTGTTTCTTGGAACTAATTTGGATTCATTAAAGGAAGATCTATTCAAGATTGTAACTACCTTGCTTCGAAATGCTATAATATGCTGAATAAAGCCACTAGGGGAGGCAGTGTTGATATTAAATAAGACATCAAGACGGATTTTGACACCATGTATTGGGGTTTCATCTTAAAGGTTCTCAAAAACTATGGATTCAATGATTCTTTTACTGATAGGATACGATCCTTATTCAACTCAGCCTCTATTTCTATGTTGGTCAATCGGGCTCCCAAAGGTTACTTTAAATGCACCAAGGGGGTAAGGCAAGGTGATCCTCTTTCTGCTATCCACTTTTCCATTGCCGAGGACTACATAAGTAGACTTCTCATGGCCCTTGTCAAACAGAACAATATTAACACCATTCAGGCCTCTAGAAATTTAAATGTTCCTACCCATATTTTATATGCTAATGATATTATTTTGATCTTAAAAGGTGATAGAAGGAACATTCAAAACCTCAAAAGTGCCTTGGATCATTATGAGGAAATTTCAGGACAAGATATAAGTTGGAGAAAGTATTTTGTGTTCTTTTTTATGAATTTTCCCCCAACCTAAAACGTCATATCATTAATTACTTTGGAACAAAGGAGGGATCTTTCCCGTTCACTTATCTTGGTTTTCCAATTTTTCAGGGAAGTCCCAAATCTAGATACTTTCAATGTTTTTTTGACCAAATTAGCAATCAACTTTCGACTTGGAATGGTAAATCTCTCTCTATGGAAGGTAGAATTTGTATTTTTAAATCTACTATTGTTTCCAAAATGGTCTACTCGATGATGGTTTACAATTGACCCACTAGTATTCTCAAGAAAATCAACGTTTACATATTTTTTTTTGGACTGGTAGTATGATTGAAAGAAAGCTTGTGACCACAGCTTGGAGCACTTGTTGTAAACCTCTAGACAAGGGTGGTCTTTGGATCAAAAATCATAAGCTTTTTAATGAATCTCTCCAAGATAAGATGACTTGGAAGATGATTCATAACAAATATGATTCCTCTTCCTTTCTCAAAAAATGATTCCTTACCATGCTTAAGAATGGTAATCTGAGCTACATCACGTCTTCCATCTGGCCTTCCATTAGACAATCCTTCATTAAAATCATGAATAACTCTAGATGGATGGTTAGCACTAACTCTTCAATGAATTTTTGGTTGGATAAATGGACGTGTGTCCCCTTAATCTCCATGCTAACTTCCACCACTCCCCCTTGCACCACCAACTCCACTATTAGGGATGTCATTATCTCCCATTACATCACCCTTCCTAAAAATATCATTAATATCAGTGAAAATTATCCTTTCTCCCACAAAGATGATTTTCTCATTTGGGAGCCTTCTTTTAATGGAGACCTTGACTCAAAAATCTTCAACAATAACAATTTCAGTAATTCTGATTCTAGCCTCAGTTGGTCGAAATCTTTCAACAAACCTTGGATCAAGTCCTCCAAATTTACTCTTATTTGGAGTATTTCCCAAAATAGAGTCCCCACCGATGCGTGCCTTCAAAATTTTGGGACCCCTCTTTGCTCTAGATGTCCTCTATGAAACCAACACTACGAAGATTCTAATCATTTGTTTTTTTCTTGTGCAATAGCTGTAGCTCTTTGGAATTACACTCTTGAAATTTTTGGTTGCAGATGGTCTCTTCTTTATACTATCAACTCTCAATTATAGCACTGTGTTAATTGGGATTCTTCATTGCAAATTAAGAACCTTGTTCTAACTATGGTGGCGGAACTCCTGCATGTGATTTAGCATGAGAGAAATAACTTTGCTCATAATAGTTGTTAATTAAGTCTCACACTAGGTAAAACACATATTATTATTTCCATAAAGGATACTGCCTCTCTTCAGAAATCTCATTATGACAACACTGTTGGTGATTTTGAGATCCTTCACCATCTTAGGATTACAGGTTCTTACAGGCAGCCTCGGTGCAACTTTTAAGTTTTCTGGCAGGATCTGCTTCCGTGATATATCAAAGTCAATGTCGATGGTGCCTCAAGAGGAAACCTGGGTCCGGAAGGTTGTGGTGCCATTTTTAGAGACTATCATGGCAAGTGCCATGGATGCTTTTTCAGTGGATGTGATACGACCTTGGCACTAGGGAAAGAAATGCTGGGAGTGATTCATGCTATTGATTTTTCCAAATAAAAAGGTTGGAACAATCTATGGATTGAAAGTGATTCAACCACTGTTATCGAAGCTATCTGGAAGGGGGTAATTCACCTTTCTTAGCCTCTCACTTCTCGATGGATGAATTTTTTTTCTTCGCTCACAGATCTCAACTTCATCACCACACATTTTTAATGTGAAGCGAATAGGGTTGCTGATATCCTTTCCAACAAGGGGGTCAACCAAGATATTACCTGGCTGGATGATTTTCCTGATGATATGCTCCTGTTTTTTAATAAGGACTGCAATAAGATTCCATCTTTCAGACTTTTGTAACTTCTCTTCTTTCTTGATCAATAAATTGTGCCTTGGTCTTTTACTGAGGCACCAACTTCTAAAAAAAATAATAGTTTATGATCGTGAAATATGAGTTATTGGAAAAAGATTAGTCTTATAGTCAGTTAAACCATAGTTGAATAAATTCTTCATCTTGAAGGACTTAGGTGACAAATAATACATACTAGGGATCAATATACATGATAATAGATCCATGATATTTCTTATCCTATGTCAATATACATATATTTACAAGATTCTAAATAGATTATGTATAGAAAAATCCACGATGGGATTATTTATAGAATCATATGACATTTATCTTTCTAGGAAAATGTGTCCCCAGATTCATGAGTAAAGAAAAAGGATGGGAAGGATTCCATAACATCAATGATTCAGGGACTTATGTACTCTTTTTTATTTACTAGGTTAGATGTCACATACACCTTAATCGTGGTTTAAATATATAAAGATGACCACGTTGAAACCTGTTGGATGGATGTCAAGACTATCATTATATATCTACTGTATAATTATAATACGTTCTTGGTCTACCTTGTAGTTGAGGAAAAAATCATCATTGGATATGAATATTCATGTTTCTAGAAATATCGAGATGATCTGAGATCACAGATGGGATACATATTAAGTTGAAGGGAGTTTTTGTGCGCTGTAAGTGCTCAATATAGGTTGTGTTCGTAGATTCTATAGTAGTGTCTATGTGTATTTTAGATTATGATATAGGGAAAGAGTCATTTTGGATATGAATCTTTATCCAAGAGTTTCACATAGTACCCAATTGAAAATATTCTATCACACTCTATTGTGATAATACTATAGTGGTAGACCTCACAAAAATATATGTCCACATCAATGAATGAAGCACATACATCAGAAGTATCATTCTTTTTGATTTGTATCAAAGTGGTGAAGTCACATTGAGAAGTATTTCCATGGAATAAATCATGGATAACCCCATGAATAAGGAATTTAATTACTAGAAATATGATTATCAAGTGAGGTATAATGGGATGAACTTCATAGGAAATTTCCTGTAGTCTATGTGGGAGTTTTCTAGAGTTAGCTTCCAAGGACCTACTACGTATACTTTTTTTATAGGTATATTCAATGATTTTAATATTATTAAAATATATTGTCATATATTTTTCATTTTTTTCAAGACATTAAGGTTATAATTCCATAGGGTATCTTTTCCATTGATAAGGTTGTAGTAGTCCCCACTATTATGAGTTATTTGAAATGATTTGATGATATTCCTAAATATAGGTATATGGTCGAAAATTTTCAATGATGGGAAACAATGAATGTGATAGTCATGTGTCAGAACTCATAATAGGAAGATGCTTCTTCTTAGGAAGATCACACCTGGTAATCTCCATGATGGTAGATTATGAGAATAGACCCACTATTAGTAATTACAGATGTTTTTATGTCACAAAATATTCATATCTCGGAGCATGTTTAATGGTAATAAGACATTAAGATTATTATTATTTCACATTAATAATTGTGAACTTAGTTGTATTTTATAAACCATGATGATACCATTCATGGTGAATTTGGATTCGTTGGGTGAATCAAAAGTGATGTGTTATTAATTATGTAATCCAGGAAGGATTAGTCCTTTCTATATTTATGGAAGATGATACCTCGAACCATTGATTGAAATTGAACCACATTATTAAAATACTATTGATATGGTGTAATTAATTGTTTATTTTAGATTAAAAAATAAAGATATATCAAGCGTATAGGTTGGTGACATGGATATACAACCTTCTTGATGATATATTATGATAAAGGAATTATATTACACAATGAGAGTTCCTATATGGTTATCAACGTTTCAATATTAAGTTCTTTCTCTTGGGTTACTTGACCTATTAATAAAAATTAGTCTTGGACTTTAGGGATGACCGAATAATTCCAATGTAAACAAATCCAAAATGGTCACAGACTAAGTGTTTTCATTGATATTTATAAAATTCCATATAGATTTAAATAATAGATTTAATGTTATTATCAAGACAGAAGAATACTTTTATTCATGTTTTATTGATGGAAAATATTTATTTATTAATAAAATATTTAATTAAATATTTATTTGGGTATTTGGTAAATTATGAGGAGTTAGAGAAGACAATGAATGTGTCTAATGATGAATATTTGTTCGAATGCTTATAAATAATATTTATCATTTTTCAAGTTAGAACAAGGCATAAAAAGGAATGATTACTTTTTAGAATCCTTATATTTTTTAAGGTTAGGTATAAAATTAAATAATATATTATCCTAATCCATAACTATATTAATAGATGGTTATGTATGTTGTCTAGGGTTAATGAAAAATTTAGAATTGAGAATCATTGCACACAATTAACATCCTTCTCTCACTCTCTGAAATTTATATTCTCAACTTCTCCAGAATTATAATAACTCATTCAATATTGAAGGATCTTGAAATGATCATGACGATATAAGAAACATGATTTATTCTACTTGCTAGAACCTATAAATTAATCATCATCATTTAGAGATTAGAGGAGCAGGTTTGGATCACTGCTAGAGGGATTTTACTCTTGGATCCAATAAGACAATGATGCTAATATGAATAGGGTTTTTCAGAATGATCCACACCTACATCAAAGAAACATCCTAATATAAGGAAAAATTTTATTTCTATAATAAATAAATTATTTATAACTTTAACATGCAAAAATCCTCTTTTGGTTCCAAGTTTTTTAGCCTTGTTAATATTCTATGGAAGACTTTAATTGGTTATAGAGTTCAAGTGATGTACAATGTTGCTAATGGTTCACCAAATCAAAAAAACTAGTTATGGTTACTTCCCCCACCTAGGAACTTCTGCTACACCAATAACCTTCAAGGATTCCTTAATTCTCCAACACATTGATCAAATTTGGATCATTAGTTTTGTGGTGACTCAGACCCACACTTTGAGATCCAGTGATTAAAATAAATAACTTGTACACATTGGATTTAATTAACACTCATAATTATAAAATAATGAAATATTTAAAACTTAAGTTACTTTTTTCGGGTTTAGAGTTTTATAGAATTATGAAATTTTTTTAACTAGTAGAACCCATGTTATTTGTATCAAAAGGATATAGTTGCACTATATAATAAACTGTTTAATCAACAACAATTATTAAAAATCTCCGAAATATCATATGCAAAATATTTTCTTTTAGAACCTAGAGAAATGTAAACATAAGGGGTGAGCTCAGATTCAAAAAAAGTGTTAGTGTAAGAGATACTAATCAAAGTTCATTAGTGAGTATACGATTATTATTTGGGTATAAAAAAGATACATAAAATAGTTTTTACCACCTTGTCCTAAATCCTAGAATAATTCTTTACATAATAAAATTCACGAATCAAAAGAGTGTGGAAAAATGAGTCAAAGAATTTGATACATGAGGGCATGACACAATAAAAATAATAATAATAAAACTATGTCATAAACAAGAGAATATAATCCATATGTCAAGGATACCCACTAAGATGTTCATCACATAGTAGGCTTGGGATAACCACATAATTACCATCTTGGAATTTTTCAAATCCTCTTATATACCCTTGGGAATGGGATAAATCCTTATGTTGGAAACTTTGGCTTGGTATAAATCCTCTAATTTTCCCTTTGTATCAGGATAAATCTTCAAGTGTACCCATTTGAGCTCCAAAGACATAAAAATAAAACAATGATTTAGCGATTAATATTATACACCACACATCGTCATCTATGAATATGTGTTCCATCTAAAATAAATCATCACTATATCATTAAAACCCAAGGAAATAAAATTTGTTTCATATCTCTTTGAATTGAAATCGTTTAAGTAAAATAATCTGAATTCCATCAATATTCATAAAATTATATACCTATAGAAAATAAATCGGTATCCAAATATATTGAGAAACTTTACTATTAAATACCATTTAATCAATATCGTGTAACATATGATATTGCCACAACATAGATAATGGATAAACATTTTAAATCAATAAGTTCCCAAATATATATATATATAGGTATGTATGTGAACAACCTTCAATCAAAGAAAAAAATGGGGTATTAATAGAGAAATTATATTAGAAAAAAATTAATATGATAAAATTAAGATGATTATGAAAGATAAATGCAGTGATTTATTATTTCTCTCAGATATTTAACATTTCATTGATGTAAAAACACATGTAATGAATCAACCGATAGATGAAGAATAATTTTAGAAGGCCTCTTAAATTTTACTTAGAATGATGAAAATAAACCCCTTTCCATGAAAAACATTTAAATAAAACTCAATAGATAATAGAAAAATAATTTAATTTTTAGAAACATTGGAAATTTTTCCTTATAAAACATTTTTTCGAAAGAAGTTTCTTCTATGATTTTCTAAGAATAAATTCCTATAGAAAAAATCACTGGTTTCTTTGGAAAATTCTTTTTTAAAAAAATATTTAATAGAAAACTTTAAAGATATATTAAAACATTAATATTTATAAAATATGTACTCATAGATTCTTGAAAAAATACTTAATGGATTTATTGAGAAAACATGGAGTCGAATATACTTTTTTTATTTTGAACAGATGAAAACCCGTTTTAATATTTGGAAATACCTATATTAAAAAACACATCACTTAAAGTAATTATATAATTTCAAATTTTAAAAAGATAAAGTGGGAACAAAGCTAAATAAGGATAAACATATGGTAATAAAAATTTATGTGGCATACTATAAAAATTCAATATACGGTTCATTGCATTTGATAGATCTTGATTGTAAAATGATTTTGGAAATTGAAATATTATGACTTTGTAATTTTTTATAAAAAACACGTTAAATGAGAGATGTATAATGAAATTGAATTCAGCGTACCATTAGTGCTGATAGGATCATTAAAGTAAATATAAATGTGAAAATAGAGTCCCCATTCTATATAATACATGCTGTATAATAAGAAATATGTCTCAAGGGGTGAAAATTTGAGATAAGAAAAACTTACGACTAGCGTGACACATGAATTGAAAGAAAAATGTAGTAATTTAATCTATTTGGGTGTGTATAACCCTTGAATTAGAAAAAATATATAATATAATACTTTCATAGGATACAAATCAAAATAACACTATATAAAATGAAACTTTGTCCATAAATTACAATAAGTCTTATAGAGTTAGAAGTGAGGCCAACACTACGGGAAAAATGGGTATTTGTGATGGGTTATTTGCGACGGGAATAAATCCCGTCGCAAATAGTCCCATTAAAAACTTATTTGCGACGGGGTTATTTACCCGTCGCAAATAAATAGGCTTTTGCGACGGGATTTCTTTCCCCGTCGCAAATAGTTTTCCCGCGATGCGCGCCAAAACGCTGGAAAACTATTAGCGACGGGACCCGTCGCAAATAGTTTTTCCGCGATGCGCGCCAAATCATGGGAAAACTATTTGCGACGGGGAAATATTCCCGTCGCAAATAACCGGCGGCGGTAAAAGGTATTTGCGAAGGGACCCGTCGCAAATAACTATTTACCCGTTGACCGTAATAAATGCGGGCAAAGGTATTTGCGATGGTACCCGTCACAAATAAACCCGTCGCAACTAATCTAACCTATAAATACCCCCATCCGTTTTTTTCAAATCATTCTCCTTCTCTATCTTCTCCTGCTCTCAAACTTGTGTTTTTAAAGTTGAGTTTTTCTTCAGTTTAATTTTTTTCTTCGGAGCTGATATTAAAGTTTTGAAGAATGATCAGAGCAGATCAATTTTCAAGGTATTTATATTCATTTTAATTTAATATTTATTTTTAATTTTTTATTAGTTTCAATTATTCTTAATTAGTTGTAATTTAATTATGTTTATATTGTTTTCTTACTTAATAAATTTAAATTATTAGTATTGTTCATATTTAATGGTAATTAGGAATAATTAGAAATAATTTTTAATAATTAAGAATAAATATTAATAATTAGTAATAAATACCAATAATTAGGAATAATAACATTTTTAAATTATTAGTATATTTTATTATTAATATTAAAATATTATAATTTTTTATATATATACAATTCTCTTTTCATCTGTGTGTTTACTATATTCACATGTATTATTTGTATGTGGAGATAGAAAACGCACAGATGAAAGGAGAATTGTATATAAATCAGAAAATTATATTATTTTAATATTAATAATAAAATATACTAATAATGTTATTATTTGTAATTATTGGTAATTATTCCTAATTATTGGTAATTATTCATTTAATTACTAATAATTAGGAACAATTATCAATAATTATCAATAATTAAGAATATTTAGTACTAATTAGTAATAATTACCAATAATTAGTAATAATTAGTAATAATTATCAATAATTAGTAATAATTAGTAATAATTATCAATAAGTAGTAATAATTAGTAATAATTACCAATAAGTAGTAATAATTACCAATAAGTAGTAATAATTATCTATAATTTGGAATAATTAACAATAATTAACAATAATTAGTAATAATTAGTAATAATTACCAATAATTACCAATAATTAGTAATAATTAGTAATAATTGTCAATAATTACCAATAATTAGGAATAATTAGGAATAATTAGGAATAATTAGGAATAATTAGGAATAATTAGGAATAATTAGGAATAATTAGGAATAATTAGGAATAATTAGGAATAATTAGGAATAATTAGGAATAATTAGGAATAATTAGGAACAATTATCAATAATTATCAATAATTATCAATAATTAGTAATAATTAGGAATAATTAGGAACAATTATCAATAATTATCAATAATTAAGAATAATTAGTAATAATTAGTAATAATTACTAATAAGTAGTAATACTTACTAATAATTTGGAATAATTACCAATAATTAACAATAATTTGTAATAATTTGTAATAATTTGTAATAATTACCAATAATTACCAATAATTAGTAATAATTAGTAATAATTACCAATAATTGCCAATAAAATGCCCTTGTAGAAAATCCAGAATTTGTTTCAGAAGGAAAGATAAAATGCCCATGTAGAAAATGTGCATTGAGAACGTTTGACACGTTTGACAAAGTGGGGGAACATCTCTTGTGTTTTGGTTTTCAAGCAGATTATGTTTTTTGGTATCAACACGGTGAATGCAGTTCCAGAGCAGGTGATACCAACTTGATTCCGGATCCATCCCAGTTTCAAGATTTAGTACATGATGTTGCAGGTTCATCTGTTCAACATACAGAAACTCCAGCTGATATAGCTTCAAATCCTGAGTTGGGACCGTCTGAATTTTATGAGTTGTTGAAGTCTGCTGAGGATGCATTATCTCCTAGCTGCAAGATGAGCAAATTAGAAGCAGTTGCAAAATTTATGGCTATCAAATCAGATAACGGAATGTCAAACACCTGTTTTGACCAGATATTTTCTTTGATGAAAACACTGTTACCCGAAGGAAATGTTTTACCTGCAAATTACTATGAAAGTAAGAGGTTGGTTCGAAATTTGGGACTTACTTGTCAGAAGATTCATGCATGTTCAAATTACTGCATTTTATATTCTGGGGAAAATGAGTCGTTGGATAGTTGTCCCACATGTGGGCAACTGAGATATAAATAAGGACAACACGGGAAGTCTGGTTTGATTCCTGTAAAACAGTTGAGATATTTTCTGCTTACATCCAGACTTCAGCGTTTATTCATGTCTAAGAATACAACGACAATGATGTCATGGCATAAAGAGAATATTTCAACCGATAAAAGCTTAAATCATCCAGCCGATGGTGATTCATGGAAACATTTTGATAGAGTGCATCCATCCTTTTCTTTAGAAGCTAGAAATGTTCGACTGGGCCTTTCCACTGATGGTTTCTGTCCGTTTAGATCTTATGGTTGTCAATATTCATGTTGGCCTGTTTTTTTAACTCCGTACAATTTACCTCCATGGATGTTGATGAAGGAGCCATATATCTTTTTGACTTTACTAATTCCAGGACATCCGAAGAAAAATATTGATGTTTATTTGAAGCCATTGATTGATGAATTAAATTTATTGTGGAGTACTGGTGTCAGTACATATGATGTTGCAACGAAACATAATTTCATACTGAGAGCAGCATTGATGTGGACAATAAGTGACTTCCCGGCTTATGGGATGTTATCTGGCTGGAGTACACATGGTCAGAAATCATGTCCTTACTGTATGGGAGAGAACAAAGCATTTATGCACATTCATGGAAAGAAACCTTGTTATTTTGACCGTCATCACAGATTTCTTCCAGCTGATCATCCTTTTCGCAGAAACAGATCTCATTTCAGAAAAGGAACAGTTGAAATGGATGGACCTCCAAAAATTCTATCAGGTTCGGAGTTAAAATCAGTTGTATTTTCATTACCTCCCATCACTTTTGGTCCCACAATAAACCAACAGAAAATTTCTGGTTTTGGGAAAGAACACAATTGGATTAAACGTAGCATATTTTGGGATTTGCCATATTGGTCTGATTTGTTGGTACGCCACATGTTAGATGTCATGCATATTGAGAAGAACTGTTTTGATAATTTGTTTCATACAGTTTTGGATACGCCAGGAAAGAGCAAAGACAATGTAAATGCACTTTTAGATCTAGCCCAAATTTGCAGGTGTCCAGAATTGGAACTATTTGAGAATGTCAGAACAGAAAGGTTACTGAAACCAAAAGCAGCTTATAAACTGTCTAAAGAAAACCGTTTATTATTTTGTCAGTGGATTGCAGATTTGAGACTTCCAGATGGTTGTGCTTCCAATTTCGGTAGATGTGTAAAGAATGGTCATATTACTGGATTAAAAAGTCATGATTGTCATGTTATAATGGAGAGACTTCTACCCATTGGATTAAGAGGTCTGTTGAATTCTGTGATTTGGGATTCCATAACAGAAATGTCTCATTTTTTTCGGGAAATTTGTGTGGCTACGGCAGATTATGATGCTCTAGGAAAACTTGAAAAAGATGTTGTAATTATATGTAAACTGGAAAAAATATTTCCGCCGTCTTTCTTCGACTCAATGGAACATTTGATGTTACATTTTCCATATGAAGCCAAATGTGGAGGTCTGGTACAGTTTCGATGGATGTACCCATTTGAAAGATGCATGAAAAAATTGAAAAGAAAAGTACGTAACAAAGCATCTGTTGAAGGATCTATTGCAGAAGCTTATTTTCAAGAGGAAATATCTTTTTTCTGCTCCCATTATTTTGAATCTGAGTATCCTTCAAAACACAACCGAATGGGACGGAACGAGAGGAATATTGATGAAATCGAAAATCAATTATCTATTTTCAACCAGTCAGAGCTTGGTTTTGGTGGAGTTTATGAACGCTGGCTTTCAGATGATGAACATCAGAGAGCTCATACGTATGTTCTGCTCAACTGTGAAGAGATGACATCAGTTGTACTGTAAGTGTTTATATCACTTATTCTATCATTTATGTTACAGTAAATAACTTTGGTTTTTATAGGTTGTATGATAATATATCAAGAAACAAATTCCACAAATTACAGCAGCTGCTCTCGAAGAACGTCGACTGAAAAATTTCTCTCAGTGGTTTCAAAAACTGCTAACATAAATTCTTT
This sequence comes from Viscum album, assembly GCA_963277665.1. Lineage (NCBI taxonomy): Eukaryota > Viridiplantae > Streptophyta > Magnoliopsida > Santalales > Viscaceae > Viscum > Viscum album. The sequence goes on from OY728123.1 coordinate 354,044,992, forward strand.
ATCTTTTAGAAACTCATTCAATGTATAGTTTACTATATTGATAATTATTTCACAAATTTTCAGGTGTCTCGACATGCTAATAAAATTGACAAACGGCTGTGTGTATTGAGTAACCCACCTTCCAAACTTGTTAAAACTTATAATGCATATGTGGTGAATGGATTTCGATTACACACACATGCATATGGAGAATCGAAAAAAACAATGAACAGTGGAGTTAGCTTGAGAGGATCTCATCATCGAGAAAATGAAGTTGACTTTTATGGCATACTTGATGAAATCATTGAACTCTGTTATCTTGGACAACATTACATAACCATGTTCAAATGTCAGTGGTTGGATACAGAGAGAGGCGTGCGTGTTCATCCGACTCATGGAATCATCGATATTAATTGTAAAAGTGTTCTCACAGTAAATGAACCATTCTTATTGGCTCAACAGGTATATCAAGTTTATTATGAAAAGTACTGTGCAACATCAAGAGACTTGACTGATTGGTGGAGTGTAATAAAAATCAAAATTCGAGACAATCGGTTTAGTCAAACTGAATGTGCTTTCACTGATGTGCAAAGAATTGATGTTTTTCAAGAGAGTATTCAAAATCAATATTTTTTACAAAGAGACATGAGTATCGATGACGACACCCCACATTTAAGAGTCGGGGATGACGATGATGTTAATGATGTAACATATGAATTTGAAACGGTAAGAGATGAAGCAACTGTAACTCGAATGGATATCGATGATGTTGAGGAGGAATATGAAGATGACATTGACATATATGAAGATGATGATGAAGATGAACACTGATAGCATTCCATGGTATTTATATACAATCATAATATGTATATATGTATATATAATAGTAATTATCAATTATTTGCTAACATTAACATTTTCTGTTTCAGATGGACGATTCCACATTTCGTGAGTTGGCGGATGCTGACCTGACTTTTGATGCGGATGAGTTGCTGACAGATGACCCTCAGCCTACAGGCGCTCTAGGGAGTACGGGGAGGGGGCGTGGTCTTGCACTATTGATGATTCCTGACCCTGTCCCCGAGAGACGTCCACGTCTTGGGTTTGATCCACGCACACGGAGGTGTGATAACCTGTGTGATAACCTGTGAATTTGACTTAGATTTCATTAATCTATTCACATAATAAATGTTTAGTATTTTTCCAGTTTTCCGCATATAGCAGTCGGACAGGGAAGCGCTATTTTGCGCAACTATTTCTCTCAGCCGTGGACCACATGGGAGCAGATTCCCATTGATGTACAGCAGGCCATGTTCGGCCATTGGTTGGTACGTACGTAAATAAATAATTTTTATTTTGAAAATTATTTCATTTCTTACTTGATATTTTGATTTATTTGTAGGGTTTATGGTATCTGATCGAGGATACCATGCGTGACGCCATCCACGAGGCATGGGAGGTGGCCATTCGTGATCGCCTTCGTCAGTTTTTTCACAATTTAAGAAAAGCTGCGATGAAGAAAGCAGGAGTGTCAGATTTTGAGGAGTCATGTAGAGCACACCGACCAGAGTATATTTCATCCCATGTATGGGATGGATTATGTGCGCACTGGTTGAGTGGTGACTTTCAGAGGAGATCATCGGTGGGGAGACAGAATCGGGGGAGACAGGAGGTGACTCATCGAGCTGGGAGTCGTTCTTTCAGTACTCATAGACAGCATCTGGTACGTACATTATTTATAAATATTTTATATAACTATAAATATTAAGAGTTTATTTTTTATTCTTATAGGCTGTCGAGAACCCCGATATTACAGAGTACGACGTATATCGGAGGATGTATAGTGATCCTGCTACTGGGGAGCTCAGAGGTGATCGTCAACATCACATCGTGGTCAGTATTATTTGTTTTCAAGTTTAAAAATTAACTGCATATAATATATTCACAATTTTAATTTTAAATTGCAACTATAGGAGTCATATGAGGCCGCAGCGGCACAGGCCCGGCCTGAGAGTCAGGCCGAGTCATTAGATCAGACCACTGCCCGTCAGTTTGATGAGGCGGCATGGATGCAGGCCACCCAGTATGCCTTCGAGAAGGGCCGGGTAGTTGGTATCGGCTCTCGACTGACTCCCGGAGATTATTATGGCAGTGTTGCGATGTCGGCGTCTAGCTCGAGAGGAGCTCGTTCATCTTCTTCTACATAGTATGAGGATCAGCTGCGATCTCAGACTGCACAGATAGAGAGTCTCCGACAGGAGCAGGAGCAGATGCGTCAGCAGCATGAGGAGGAGCGTCGACGCCAGCAGCAGCTGTACGAGGAGCAGGCGAGTCGGTGGCAGTAGCAGCATCAGGAGCAGATGGAGTACATGCACCGACTCACTCATGCTTTAGGGATGGAGTTTCCTCCACCACCATCTGCAGATCCCCACCTCCCCCCTCCTTCAGATTAGAGTTTGTATTTCTGTTATAAAATTTGTGAAATCAAAATATTTTTTTTTCTATACGTAGTTTCTGTCTCATTATAAAATATTAATAATATTATATAAATAACAATATTAATATGAATAATAATATTATTTATATTTTATAATAATAAATTTTATATATATATTAAAATTTTATATATATATTAAAATTTTATATATATATTAAAATTTTATAATATTATAATTTAATTATATTTTTTGTAATACTTGAATTATTTTAATATTTGAATGTAAAATAATTCTATTATTTTTATATTAATTAAAATAACTTATTAATATTTTTTTTATTTATGAATTATAATTGTAATATTATTATATTAATTAAATCATTTATTAATATTCTATTATTTTTTATTTTTGAATTATAATTCTACTATTATTATAGTAATTAAAATAATTTATTATTTTCATTTGTAAATTATAATTATATTATTATATTAATTAAAATAATTTATTAATAATTTATTTTTTTTATTTTTTTTATAGTATTTGCGACGAGATACTATACCCGTCGCAAATACTAGTATTATTAAATTTTTTTTATTTTTTTTAAAAAATAGTATTTGCGACGGGATACGATGCCCGTCGCAAATACTAGTATTATTAATAGTTTTTTATTTTTTTTAAAGAATACCTTTTGCGACGGGTCCCGTCGCAAATACTATTTTAAAAAGTTTTTTACAAAAATACGGAATACTATTTGCGACGGGGAGAATGACCGTCGCAAAAAAAGCCTTTAGCAACGGGCCTGTCGCAAATAAGTGGAGTTGCGATGGCGTTTTCAGCAACGGGCTATTTGCGACGGGCCCCCGTCGCAAAAAGCCAGTTGCGACGGGATCCCGTCGCAAATGCCCCGTCGCAAATACCTGTTTTTCTAGTAGTGAAAGCATCCCTTTTAAAAAGAATGTTTTCTGGGATAAGAGTTTTTTGATAATGAATTAAAGTGGAAAAATTTTAAAGCCCTATAAAATATTTTTGAAATAAATTATAAATTATTCAATAGATATAATAAATAAAACATTGAATAATTTAGTTTAATAAGAAATCATGTAACTCTATGGAAGGAAATTGAGTGAGAAAAAGACCTTACAAACTTGGTATCATTTGAATATATGGAAATTTAAATAAAAAATATATACTACTCTTTAAAGTGCATGAATTATGTTAATATGGTAAACAAAATTCATTAGGATGTAATCTCACCAAATTAATGTTGTGAGGGGGATAATTAAAAATATATCTAAAAAACATAAATTTGAGACAAAGACCCCTTTTTTATTACTAATTCATTTTGCACATGATATTTACTTCCTAAATAATAATTTTTTTATTTTTTTATTATGATAATTCATATGTGCCTCATATTCTACGGTTTATTTACTATGATATGATATTTATTTATTAGGCATATTTTTTAATGTCGGTTACTTGGGTTGGTTGAGTCATTTTTTCTGTAACATTTTATGTATATTGAAAATGGTTAAAGAATTTGTAAGTTTGTTTCATAATAAAAATATTTATAGAGTTTTATAACCTTTAATTTTACATTATTATAAAATTCATATATTTCTATAGTTTTTGGAAATGGACTCTAAGAATGAAAGGTTACTAGAATAGTTTCTTTTTGGTAGTTAAAATTACTATGAGGGTTAATTGTTAATATCAATAATAAATTGTTTAATATTATATTAAATTAACCTTTAAATAATTATTTAGTTAATTATATCCAATATATTCATTAATTTGTTTTTTCGAGGTGACACATTATATAAATTTATTGCATTGTTCATGTGGGTGGTTAAACCAACCAAGACAATGACTAGATATAATTAATGGGTAAGTGTGATTATGAATTGATTTATTTATAATAAAATTACTAAATAAATATAATTAAATTACTTATATTATATGTGGATATTGAATCATATTATAAATTATTTTTAAAAATAATAAAATACTAGTTAAAGAAATACATCATTTTGGTGGAGGCAGGAGTCCGCACGAATGCCCGTTTGGCATTTTAATTTTTCAATGAATTTGATGGTATGAATGTAGATATTTTTTTAACTTAGGAACTATAAATATATTGTTGATAAAATACTTTATCATCAATTAAATCATCATAATCATATATGGAAAGTGGTTATGAAAAATAGAAGATGTTGATTTGTGGAGGTGGTAGTTTCTATGTTTGAAATATCAACAACCCTTTATTCTTATTTGGGGATATAAATGAAAAAATAAGGGATATTATTCTAATATTATAAAATAATGGTATATTAATAATTTCTATTTATTTATATTAATGTGGTTTGGAAATGTTTACAATCATAATATTATGATGAAATTATGAAGAATTAGATAGAACATGCACCGTGAGATTGAGTTTTATATTAGAAATATCATTGAAAATAGAAGCCTTAAGCTAAAAAATGGTGCCCATAGGATCAATCTAGTGATAGAATATTCTAATAGGGAAAATTATAGTGTTTTAAGAAATAATTTTAAGGGAACGTGTAAGTTGATGTGGTGTAAGAATCATGTTTTATAAGTCAAGATGAGGGAAATTTTAGAAGCATCCTTTATATATTCAATAATGTAAAGTTAATATTCCAGTTTAAAAGGATGAATGATGGGAAAAATTGGAATTTGAGGTGATTTTTTTTGATTAACACCTTAAACATCAATTTGGAAACACTTTTTAACATTTGTTGGGTTATTTCCTCTTTGTAAATCATTTTTAACAATTTTTTACTTTCATGAGTATTATTAAATTTTAAACTTAGTAATTAATTTTAATGACCAAAATTAAAATGAATAATATCTAAAATGCTTACCCTCAAATTCTAATTTTTTAAATCATTTTTTCATTTTAAATTTATTACTATATGAAATATTTATTTTAAAAATAAATACACATCACACATAAAGAATATTTTGAGGAATATTATGTTCTCAGCTTAAAATATATGTGGGGTAAAATTATAAATGTATTTTTTTCATCATATAAATTGATTTATTATAAAAAAATAAAATTATTTAGATTTGAAATCAATCCAAATCCAAATTTTACCAAAATAATATATAAATAAAATATGAAAAAATAAAAAATAGCTTCTATTTAGGAAAGAACCCTTTTTCATGTGGTTGATTCATCCTACGCATGGGATTGAGTTCCTAGATAATAAAATTAATTTTGTTAGAAAATTTATTTGGATCCTTATTTGTATACATTTCATATTTTATGGTTTATATATTATCATATTCTATTTATTTATTATGTATTTTTTACTTATACCTCTTTCTTGGATTTGTTTGGTAAATTTTTGGAAAACACTTTTAGTTTATTGAAAATAATTTTTTTTGTAAAAGAGGTTAATAATATCTATATTTATAGAATATTATTATATTTATTATTCCCTTCAAATAAAATTCATGTAGTTCCTTAGGTTTCCAAAATGGACTCCAAGTATTAAAGGTAACTTGATGTGTTCCTTTTTTGTTCCTAAATTTACTATGAAAATTAATTTTTTAATATAACTTATAAAATGTAAAAGATTATATTTCCAAATCCCAGAAAAATTACCCATTCAATATTTATTATGAAATATCACCATTAACTATGTTTCTATAGTCACTCATGATGGAAATTTATATCATCATTCTTGTAGGTGGATAAGATGAAAAACATAAACATGATATAATTAATGAATTAGTATGATTGTGGTGTGATTTAGTTAATTCCAGAATTACATAAGTATAATGATATTGTTTAGATTTTATTTAGGATGTGAATATAATTTTAAAAGAGTTGGTAAATTAATAAAATACTAGATGAAAAAAACAAATTCCTCACTTTTGTCGAGGCGGTAGTCCTCACGTACGCACGTACACAAGTATAAAGTTTATATTTTTCAACAAAGTAGAGGGATTGGAATTAATTTTTATTTAATTTTATAATCATAAATATATTTCTTATACCATATTTAATCACAAATTAAAAAATTATAACCTTCCATGAGAGGTGTTTATGAAAAACATAAGATCGTGATTCATGGTGTAAGTATTCCACACATCTGCACTATCAACATTTATTTTTTTCTGAATTAATTGAAATGAATAAATAAGGGTAATTAATTTTATATAATAGCATGATGGTATATTAATTACTATAATTTAATTTTTTTTGGTTGGTATTAAAAGTTATGGGAGATTAACATTAATAATACATGATTAAGAAGTAGATAATAATTACCTCAAGATGTCCAGTTTTCTCTTCAAAATATCCTTAGACATGGAAGACTTAAAATGAATAATTATTATCTAAAAATTAATTATGTGGGATATGGTTCTTGGATGAAAAAAATTATATAGTTTTAAGATTTAATTATTAGTGAACGTGAAACTTGGAGTGGTATAAGGATACCCTTTTACAAGTGAAGAGGGGAGTGATTTGGGAAGCAGCATATACATTTTGAACAACGTAACATTACTATTCTTGGGTAAAATGCTCAATATGGGACAAACATGGAAGGTTATGTGACGTTTTTTGGATAACTAAATCAAAATTATTATTGGAAACATGTATTTAAAAATATGTTTTTTTATCTTCTCATAGTAAATTCATTTTTATCATTTTAACTTTTTCTGAGGAAACTAATTTTTAACCATAAAAATTAATTTTAATTAAAAAAATGAAGAATAATTTTTTTAGAAAATTAAAAACATTTTAATTAAAATTTTAAATCCATTTTATCAAATATAATTTCAAATTTAGTGAAAAGTTAATTTTAAAATAATATCAATTAATATGTGAAATCAATTTTAGTCAAAGTGAATTTGAAGCATAAAACTTATGTGTAGGGTAAAATTATAAAATCATTCCATTTAAATGATATATATAGTTTTATTATAAAACTAATATTTTTTTTTATTTTTAAAATCAATATAAAAGAAAAATTTATAAAAATAATATCTAATTGAAAGAAAAGAAAAAATAAATATTTATTGGAAAATATTACTTTAGTCCTCAAAATGTTAATCATAGGTTCTTAAAAATAAATATTTTATTTTTAAGCTATATAGTTTTAATTCTAAAATAAATTATTTACTAATTAAAAGGTTTTATAAACTTTTAGTTTTTTAATATTTAACTATAAAATTATCCTTTTGGTTAAAAGAATATTTTCAATATTCACTAAAAAATAACACATCTGAGAAACATTCATAAATTTCATAATAAGTTAAATTTTTATGAGGAATTTAAAAATAATATTTTTAATAAATTCAAAATCTAAATATTGAAATTTTTTAAAAATAGAAAATATAAACTATAAAGAAAAATTCTTTGATTGAAAAAATGACTTTTTTACACATTAGGTGTTCTTAGTATTATTTTATACCAATTTCTATTTTTTAGATTTCTAATATTTTTTTTAATATATTGAAATATAATATTTTACCTTTTGAAGGTGATCTATTTAATTTATATGATAAATTTATAAATTATTTGAGGAAAATAAATTAAATCACATTAATTAGTTATCAAACAACCTAATCATTTTTATTTAATAATTTTTTTTTTTGTTTAATATATTTATATTTATTATTATATATTTTATTAATAGTATTATTTAAATATGTCATGAATAATTTTAGTTTGGCGGTGTACATAAAATAAGTTATCAAGAATAATGTTTATTTAATGTAATAATTATTTAGTGAAATTTTAGGTCATTAAAAATTCACTAAAAATGTAATTGAATAAGTAACACAACCATATGATATATTTTTTAACAGGTATAAAAAATATGCCAGGTAATGCAACTGATAACATTTGTTTCACCAAAAAAATAACAATCATGATATTTCATATCTATTATCTTTATATCATTCAATGAAATAATTTTTTTAATATTTTAATAAATCCCCCTAGATACTTTCATTCCCTAGAGAAATTTGAAAAAATTAACTTCCCAATCTTTTTATAATGTGTGACAAGACAGAGGAAAACATATTTCGTTTCCTTTCAAAGTAAAAGAAACTTCCAAATTTTTTCTCATGGGTATTATATCAAATATTTCATTAAATAAATCTTATTTTTTTCTTTCCTTTTATTTTTGAAGAAGTTAATATAAAATTTATACATATATTTTTCTCAATATTCATAATGTAAATGTTACTTATAAATCTAAGAAACTCTAATAAGGTATCGAAAATAATATGTTCGTTCTATTCCTTGAATTTTTTAAATGACAAGGATTTTCTTTCCTCCCAATTTTAACATCAATGTTCTTTATCCTATAAAAATATTCTTTAGTTGATAGTGATTATGGGGAAAATATTAATCTGGTAAATTGGTAAATTATTTTTTAGTATTCAATAAGTATGATCCATTCCGAAATATCTTGGACATCTCACATATACTATCACCCCTAACTAAAGTCGATGATATGGAGCCCATTATTTACAAATTGGACATGATTTATAACCCTTAACACTCTATCTTGATATGTTTTTAGATGTAGCAATGTAATTTATTATGATTAATAAAATATCATGTAAAAGAAAATTCAATTTCTTGTATTCATAAAAGACTATTAGGCTTGTTTCCTATAGAAGTTTCAAATCATCAATAAACTATTATAGATAATTATCAATATCATATCTAAGATGTTTTGATATTGAAATCATCTATCTCATCATACTATATTAATGGTTTATACATACATATGAGTCCAAGTTTTACACTACCAAAATAATATACTTCGAAATATATTGGATACTAATTCTTTATTATGGATTCATTCCTTCTATGCACAGTCACATTATTACATTTTTATCTTCATTTTCAAAATTACAATTTTTTATAACATATATTATAATATAGTGAATCAATGAGGTGAAATATGTTTCCATTAATTATTCAGTAATTTGTATGCCATCTTAGCATCTTTTCATTATTTGAATTAGTATATAGATGTTTCAAATGGGGAATTATTATAAGATTCCATATTGATGTAGCGAGAGGTTTTGTGCCTATTTTTGAGAATGTATAACATTTTCCATTCCCATATATTTTATATTTTGAGATCTCATATAGAATACATTTTGACAAACAATCTTATTGATTCCTTTATAGTACACAATCAATGGGAAAACATGTATTTTATTATACCTTAATCCCACATGACATAATATGTTTTCGAAACCTAATCTGAATCTAGAAACATATTACCTTATATAAGTAACTCTTTAAAAATTTCATGTCATAAAATTCTATTTCTATTTCTCCAACAATTTATTTCTTTCATGATAACCAATATCTGCACTTCTGATAACACTATAATTTTAATTAAGACTACGAATAATTGTTTCTTTTAAACTCTATATAATCATTAAACACATGTTGTTTTTTAATGCTTTGGAGACCTACATTAGGAATTAATTCTTTGTGAATGCCCTCTGATTCGAACTAATCATGTTCATTAACATTAGAATTTGAATTTGTTTAATTCACCATACTAGATCCAGTGTTTTTAGGTTTGATTAAAAATATATCAAATCAGATGGAAATTTGTTTCTCTGTCCCCAAATTTCCTCAATTTCAAAAAATTCATAAAAGGGTAGAAAATTAGATCTCGATAGTCAAGATTTTATTTAGAAATTTACAAGAGATCATTAATCCATTTCTCATATTTACAACTAGCTCTTTTCATACTTATCCAGTTGTTGTGCATTAATTACCTAAAATATCAATAAAATAGATTAATATATTTAAATATATATATAAATATATATATATAAATAGGTAAATATATAAATTTAAAACATATAAACATATAAATATATAAAATGACTAATAGTTAACCATATATATTCAAAATATATAAACACAAATATAAAACATATATTAAGAACAAACAATATATTGACCATTTATTCATAAATATTAAGTAATGAAATTATACAAAATAAATATCAGTACATTTGATAAGAAAAAATTATATAATAAAAGAACTAACCATGAATTCATATACATATAAAAAAATAACTACAAATTAAATATTTATTCATAGATATTTAATAAAAAATGAAAATAATTATGAAATATAATCATTAATACAATAAATTAATGGATGAATCATAATAAATTGGTAAAAAATTTCAGTCAACAACAAATTTATGAATAAAATTTAAGAATATGAATAATTTTAACTTTTTTAAATAAATAAAATAAAAATTTCGCTAAAAAAAGCTAAACACATACAATACATTTATATATTATGAGAATAGACAGAGAAATAGTAAATAAGGAATAGATTGAATTAAATTATATGGGATCACAGTCAACAATAAATAAATAAATACAATTTAAAAATCCCAATTGTTTAATAAATCATATAAATAAAAGAAATTAAAATTTTACTGAAAAAAATGTCGATGAAGACAATATATCTACAAAGAACATATTCCAGAAAAAATTAAATGAGTTTTAGGTTATGTGCCATTAAGTAGGATCTTGGTTTGTAATAAATAAATAAAAGCAATTTAAAACTCTCAATCACATAATAAATCATCAAAATAAAAAAAATTAAAATCACCAAAAATAATGATGCATGAAGTATATTGGTGGTGGAAAGAGCAAAAATAGAAGTAGGTAACTCTTAGATTGAACCCAATGAGATGATTTCATGGATAAAAAATAAATTCAATAAAGAAAATGGAGGAACTCATAGTGGAGATAATGATCAAGATGAGTTAAGTAGAATAAGTAATAACCTAATGAAATGATAATAAATCAATTGAAAAATCATTTAATAAGAGAATGGTAAGGATGAATCATGATGAATGAAGTAATAGTTTTTGTTCATGAATTATTTATATTAATGTTTAAGAAAATATTATCGATGGAAAGAGAACCAATAGTAACATCATAATATTTTTTTAAAACTTTTTTACATCAATTCCTCTTATAAGTGCTATAAATCACTTGGTTTTAAAAAACAAAATCTGAGGAACTAATCATGAATCTGAAAACTAATGATATTTTCTGATATATTATTAGTATAATTGATGTAAAAAGTTTTAAAATTGATGTTTTCACGTTACTCATACAAACATTAAACTTGGAAATCCCTATAAACATATTTTTAACATCAAATTCTATAATAACCTTTTTGAAATCCAAAAATTTGAATTTTTCAAATCAGTTTCTGAAAGATAAATTTAAACCCAAGATATAAAATATATTATTTCTACGAGTGTTCCTTGGAACTAATTTATATCCCATGGTGATTTATAACACCCTTCAATCCTTATCACCAACTATCTAAGGTGTTTTGTTGAAGGATTACATTGTTAATATTGTGAAAACATTGTGTTATAATGCAATATTTTATTTGTGGAGTAATGTTAGATAGAATATTTTATCACTGGAACATTGGAGGTTTCTCATGTGTGTGTGCCTAATCACCACCATTCATGATAAAAATTGAATTTCAATGAGTTTTTAGGATATAAGTGTTGAATTTTTAATTGGTTTCATTATGTCATTATCTTTTTAAATTTTTTATTACATTATTTTAATCATAATTATCCATGATATAAAAACATGGGATCATAAAGTCAAGTGTATTTGGAAGACTTTGTACATAATTATAAAACATGAAACCATAATAAAATTATCTTATATTTTAAGTCAAAAATTATCTCATAACTTTCTTTGATATCTTATGTCAGCATAGGAGAACCAAGGGAATACATGAACAAAGTAATGAGATAAAAATCTCAGCTTGGGAAAAAACATAAGAACAATCCACAAGACATGAGTTTTAAGGCATAAATTGATGACATAAAAAGGCTTGAAACATGAATAAACATATGTAATCTAAATATATAGAACATGGGATCATGTAATCATGTCATCATAGGAATTTGGAAATAATATTTAACATGTCATAAGCATGAGTCAAGGCTGACTGCCAAGACAATTTCACATGGTAGACAAAGTCCCATAAAGGAATCTGGTTCACTCCCTATCCAAAATAATATCTCATGAGACTAAACATTACCCAATGCATTTGACTATTATATGGGAACACCCATAATTTAATGTTTATTCATATGCATTACCCATGAATAATCAAACATAAACATAAGAGTTACCCAGGGAATAGAATGGGTATCCTAATCATGTCTTGGAGCATAAAAAATGAAAGTATCATAAAAGTGTTCATTAAATAATGGATTTAAACGATACATGGAACTGCATAAGGTAAAGTAGGAACATATCTTGATAACTAACGTTCAAATAAAGTAAAAATATGTAAAAAAACTGTTTTGGAAAAATTAGAAAAGAACCTTTATAATGCGGTTTAAGGAAAAATTTGAGAGAGCCTTTAAAGCGGTGAATGAATAATTATTTGGGTAAAAACATAAATTAACATAGATAGTTTTTATGATAGAAAGAGTGTTTTTATAAAAATATTTTTTTCTTAAATTATATTATACATTTTACTTGAAAACAAGTAAGAAATTCCGAAATTCCATTTAATCATGCCTGCTTATCGGGAAGAATTGAGAGGGGAACATTATAATAAAAGTATTTAACCTTTAAATATAGATGAATGGATATGGTTACATAATTTTGGAACATATATACTGAATATGGAAGAATTAAATAATAATAATTTATATTTACATTGGTGTAAGAAGAGAATAAGTATAACCCAAAGTAAATTGGGAGATTCAGATATAATCCCATACATTATGATTGAAAGTGTTCTGAACTTATACGTAATATCTTGGATAGTAAAATTAGATCCATTATTTAATTATTTATGTATATCTAATACATTTTTTTTATTTTTTTTATTTTATTATGTTATTTTATTAAATTTTTTATGAGTTATAAGATTCAATTTCTTCATTCATGGAGCATTCTTCTTCTTACTTTTGATGATCGGTTCACTTGTATACAAGTATGAATGTTTATGTAAGATGATAATTATTTTAAACAATTTAAATTATCTACTCTTAATGAAATTATATAAATTTATGTGTTATTTTATATCTTTTGGTCATACAGTATTGGGATAATTTATTAGATAAAATGTTAACAAAAATGATTTAATTTATTTTTGTGGTCTTTACAAGAATCACAAACATATATAGTTTCATCAAATATCATATTAAAATATCTGTTATAGAACATTATATAACTTATAATATGTATTATAAAATCTAATTAATGTATAATAATGTGTTTGTCACCATACTTTATGTTGTTAATGGAAAATGAAAACGTATCATCCATGATGATGGTAAATCGACACATAATGGATGACATTTTCATTTTTATAATAAAAAAACAGGGAAGATATTGGATGATAGATTATTCCATTTACACAATAAATTTATAGTATATAAAATATACTAGAGTTATTATGCCATTTGGGATAGATATGTGAGGATAGGATAATAATAAAAAAGAAATTGAAAATAAAATAAAAGAAAACGAAAGAGGGGTTTACCTCTTGAACTTATTCTCTTTGAGAACCTCATTAGGGAAATTAGGTTTGGTATTTTGTTGAGGCTAATGGATAAAGGACATGGGGAGTGACTTTAGAAGAGGATTCTAGAGAATTTTTACATGCTTCATGGCTTAAAAGGTGTGAGGAGAAGTGGTGGTGAGGGGTGAAATTTATAATGGAAGGAGAGGGGTGTTTTTAATTATTTAATTCATTTGTTTATTATTTAGGCTCAAGAATATAAATAGTTTTGAAACTTATTAATAAATATATTAAATAATTAAGGATAGTTTGGGATTATAGTTATTACATCATCCTTTCCTCAATAATGGAAAAAAATCCACATATTTAACTAATAAAATAAATTATCATATGTCTCTATTAAAAAAAAATCAACTATTTTAAAAAAATTCAAAAAACTCATCCTAACTATATTTGTATGTTTAGAATTAAAAAATGTAATTCATTTAAAAAAAACAATTTTCTTAATATCAGAAACATAATTTTTGATTAAAATCATCATATGTTTGAAAATATTGATTTTAATATTATTACCGATTTTACGACACTTTGAAAAATTAATTATAGTCTCATTAAATTATCTTATAATCAAAAGAAAAAAAATATTTATTCATGAATGTATATTATGATTTTTTTTTTAAATTTGTATATTAATTATTGAAATTAAATATTTCCGAATAAGAAAAATACCAACACATAATTTATATTTTTAAAATCCATTATTTACTTATACCATGATATAAATATATCAAATTTTCATTTATAAAATGAATAAATATTATTTATATTTCTATAAGAGAGTTTTCTATTCTATTTGATGAGTCACTATTCTTAATGGTCACATTACTATTCCAATGATCAAGTTACTATTCCATTGGTTTAGGTTCTTTAATTTCTTTAAATAGAAGTCATTTAATTATTAACTTAGGAAAATAATTTTTTCATTGGATTTTTTATGTGATATTTATTTTTTATACTATATACAATAATTATAAGGAGGGAAATTTCATTGATAATATTTTGTTTCGTTACATTCTTCCCTCTTATGAAGTTATATCATCAGAATTTCATTTAACATACTAAGGTGAAAATAGGTGAGGGTACATCTCATTAAAATCTTCATTCAGTTCCCATATTGCCTATTCATTCTTATAGTTTGACCGTAGTACTTTGAGTAGGTGTGTAGTTTTACTACATATAACTTTATTTTTATGGTATAAGGTCTTCCCTTGTTGTTCCTCAAAAGAGAGATCATTTTCCAACTGCACCACCTATGAAATTAGTATATGTGAGGGATATGGTATGTACTACTTAAAGAAGGATACGGGGAATACATCATGTACTTGAGACATTTTCGGAGGATGTGCTAGTCCATCGGCCACAACTTCGACATAATCAAGAATATTGAAGAGGCCGTTATACCTAGGAATCAACTTTCCTTTCTTCCAAGTTATCATGATCCTCTTCCCTAGAGATATATGGAGGAATACCATATATCTAACCTTAAACACCAAGCCCCATCGATGATTGTATACATAGATCTTCTTTAAAATTTAGAAAGCCTAGATATACTACTAAATGGTTTTCAAATTTTCTACAATTTCATCAATCATTTTAGGACCTAGCAGCTTAGGTTCAGGAAATTCATCCTAGTCTGTTGGTGTTCTACTTCTTTTCCCATAAAGGGATTCATGTGGAGCCATTTGTAGGCTCGATTGGAAACTGTTGTTGTTAGAGAACTCGACCAGAGTTATATGTTGTTACCATACTCCTTTGAAATTCATAGAACAATCTCTCAACATGTCTTCCAATGTCTAAATAGTCTGCTAAAATTGGCTAGCAGTTTGGGGACGATATGATATACTGATGTTCAGCTCAGTGTTTAAGGTATGTTGGATACTTTTCCAAAACATTGATGTAAATAAAGGATATACATTAGGTTCAATATATGGTGGTACTCCATACAACCTCTCCACTTATATGATGTATATCCATGCAATTTGATCGAGTGTGAAGTCCTCTTGAATCATAATAATGTGATATGTATTTGTACTATGTTCCCTAACAACCCGTATAACATTCTTTGCTTGAGATGTATTTGGAAATCCGATGAAAAAGCCCATAGTAATGTTTTCCCATTTCTAAGTTGGTATGGTTAATGGTTACATCACCCCATTATAATTTTGTCCTTCAGCTTTCACTTGTTGACATATAAGGAACTTTTATGTATATTTAGAAATCTATTTCTACATGTGTGGAATAGTTTTTCTCATGAATTTCCATTCGCATTAATTCATTGGCTATAAATTTATCATTTTTCATTAGTACATAACCAAATAACTTCTTTGAAGCATCGTTGTATACCAAAACAAGTTCCCCACTTATTAGAAGATTGTGTACTGGTGATGTGATAAGCCTCGTTTTACATTCTTTGAAGATGTCTTAACATTCACTAGTCTCGAGAATCTTTACTTTTGTTTGAGTCATCCTGGTTAATGGGATTCAAAATTATGAGATGTTCTTAAAAAATCGTCGGTGATAACTAGCTATACAATGGAAACTACAGATCTCAGTTATAGAAGTTGTCTTGGGCCACTCTTTGATTAACTTTATCTTGGAAGGGTCCATAATATTCATTTACTAGGGATAATATGACTATTTCCGACGCTTTCGCCGGGGCGCGTGCATCCATCTGTGAGGACGCGCGGCTGTTGCCCAGCATTCCCGCTTTCCAAAGGCGGGCGGCATTCGTTCCTTGTTCAGGTACGTCTGCTCCTTGATCGAAATGGGATAATGGGATGTCGGTTCTTCCTTCCGTGGATTCCTCCTCGGAACTCGTCACCTAGTCCGGGTCTCCCTCATAGATTTAATACGTTGTTCGTGAATCTCATTCCCGGTGCCATATTGTCATGGACGCCGGTTAATTACACTACTTCCTTCAAGACTTTCCATAGGGTCTTGACATGGTAGCGACCTTCGGTCGGAGTAGATGGCAACATCAGGAATGTCGGGGCATCTCTGGGTGCGTGGACATATAGGAACCTGTATTCTTCCTCATAAGAGGGCATCTCAAGGGTGCATAACCCGAGGCATGTATCTGAGGTTTTCCTTAGCTTCCCGTGTTTAACACAGGGTATGCAGCATGTTTAACGTCTCACAAATACGGTTACGCCAAAGGCGTGTCATCCGAGGTTTTCCTCAGGCATCTCATGTTTATCACGAGGTAGGCCATGAGTTTAACGTCTTACGGAGACGGAATGAGGGTGATCAGAACGTCCCATAGAGACGGATCAGATTGGTATATCGCATAGAGATGACTATGGTCCCATAGAGACGGATCAGAACGCCCAATGAGGACGGATCCGAGGTGGTGCACTACCTATAGGGGAAAAGGGTGATGAATCGGGGTGTATACAGAGGACAGCGACCCGGAGATATGATTGGGCTTACACATGGAAAGCGGCCCATGCACCGCTAGGAGGAGCAAGGAGGTGGATGGCATGATCCCACCGGGATGTGGCGGCCCGGGTGAGAATCAGGATGGTTTATGGATGGATGAATGAAATGAAGGGGGGGGGGGGTGAAATGGTACCATCGCAGGGGCGACGGTGAAGTGGGGCTTGAGCCTTGAAGAGGCTTCCTACGTATCCCCGTGGCAGGGAATCAAAGTCTGCGTAGTTCGGGTGGTCACAACGGCTTGCCGTCGGACGAGAATTGCAGTTTAACGTCGTGCTGGACGTGGGTGAAACTCGACATGAATGAACGACCGAGCAATGTGGCTTGAACCTCGTGGAGGCTTCCTACATACCATGCCTTGACATGGATCAAAGACCTCGTAGTTCATATGGGGCTTTGTCGGTGGACCGACGTGAAAGTGGACCTTGGTCCAATGAGTGGTGTGCTTGAACCTCTGGAAGGCTTCCTATGTACCATGCCTTGACATGGATCAAAGACCTCGTATTTTAGGTGGGAATGGGTCACAGCGGCTTACCACTGGACCAGAATGCAGTTTAACGTCATGCTGGACCGGGGTGAGAACCAACGCGAAATAACGGGTGGGCCGCAATGGCTTACCACTGGACCGGAGTGCAGTTTAACGTCGTGCTGGACGGGGGTGAAACCCGACGTGAAAGACGGGTGGGCTGTAATGGCTTACCACTGGACTGGAGTGCAGTTTAACGTCATGCTGGACGGGGGTGAAACCCGACGTGAAAGACGGGTGGGCTTGAACCTCATAGAGGCTTCCTACGTACCATGCCTTGACATGGATCAAAGACCTCGTAGTTCAAAGGATGGGTTGTCAACGGCTTACCGCTGCATAGGGATGTCAACGGCTCACCGTTGAAAGGGAGTGGCAACGGTGAATGGGGCTTACGCTAGGAAGCTGCCCGGGTGTGCCGCTAAGGAGCGGCAATGGTGGATGGGGCTTACGCTAGGAAGCTGCCCGGGTGCCGCTATGGAGAGGCACTGGTGAATGGGGCTTACGCTAGGAAGCTTCCCGGGTGTGCCGCTAAGGAGCGACAATGGTGGATGGGGCTTACGCTAGGAAGCTGCCCGGGTGCCGCTATGGAGCAGCACTGGTGAATGGGGATTACGCTAGGAAGCTGCCCGGGGTGCCGCTATGGAGGGGCACTGGTGAATGGGGCTTACGCTAGGAAGCTGCCCGGGTGCCTCTATGGAGCGGCACTGGTGAATGGGGCTTACGCTAGGAAGCTGCCCGGGTGTGCCACTAAGGAGCGGCAATGGTGAATGGGGCTTACGCTAGGAAGCTGCCCAGGTGCCGCTATGGAGCGGCACTGGTGAATGGGGCTTACGCTAGGTAGCTGCCTGTAATGTCTTCCTCATGTATGGCCATGAGGGCATCCCAACTCACTGGTGGGTTGAGGTATGTGCCTATGCGCAAGTGCACAAGCGGGATAATGCCAAGGGCGTTAGAATCAGCCCAAACAAAGGGATATGAAAAGTGTGAACCACATGCCCGACATTCGGAATGCGATGAGAGTGGCATGGCGATAGAGGATAACTGCTGACCATGTTCACAACACAGCATCCTATCGCGTTAGCCTAAAATGGGGACAAACAAATGAGGGGTCGACTGCTGACCGTATTCAAAACACAGGACCTCAAAGTGTCACCCGAAGCCTTTTGGGGCGTTGGCCCAGGACAGCAGGGGGACCATGGGTCTACCGTCCATACTATTAGGGAGTCCCTTCAGAATTTGGAAATGGATGCAGATCCGGATGAAGGACACGCAAAGCGTGGGGTGGAGTGCTGGAATGTTTGAACAGATTCCAATGCTCTTGAAACTATGCCACTGTAAACATGGCATTAGGCATCTTTTGCTAGGAGCATAAGGCATCTCTCATTTAGGGAAATAGGCATCTCTCGTATAGGGAGAGAGGCATCCTATATTTTCCACATAGAGATTACTACAGTTTAGAGTCTTGTAGGTAGGACTATTAGGCAGAAGGTGCCTAGAAATGGTTGGTGTTGGGACTTACGCATGGGTGGCCCTTTCTGGTTGAACCTGGAATAGGAGCCAAGTGATTGGGTTTGGAGGAGTTGCCTGAGGAATGGTTCGACTCAAGGTACTCGGGGAATTGATGATGAGAACCTCAACTCACGACATAGGAAACAAACGAAGAGGAATACATCAACTCAAGGTGTTTCATGGTGTGTGGAGGAGTGTATCAAATCATGGAATTCCATAGGTTGAAGGTGGGAGCACAAAAGGGTGTAATGGAAAAATCCCGGAATCCCGGCCTGAAAAGTTCGCGGAGCCTCTCGCCTCATTACTTCGCGGCGGCGCTCCGCGATCATGGAGGGAGGCTTCGCGAATGGGCTTCGCGAACCAGATTTCCAGCCAAACTTCAAATGTCTATAACTCCTAATCCGTAGCTCCGTTCGGGCCCTACGACCTATAAATCGAAGCTTGCGAAATGGACTACGATCTTGGATCATGTATGGAAGAATTTGGAAAATTTTGGGGACACGTTTTCTGGGGTCTACAATGACTGAAGAATTATACCCCCTACATCCAAAACTCACATTTACTATAATTTCTTATAGTTTATACCTTCTTAATGTCTTTAGAATAGTATTCAAATGCTCATAATGTTCCTCCTTCTTATTGACGGATATCAGATTATCATTAATAAAGACTACCAGAAAGTTGGTGAGGTAATGTCTAAAGACTATATTAATTAAATCCATGAATATTTATGAAGAATTAATGGGTACTAAAGGAATCAATATGGACTCAAAGTGTCCGTAGATTATTCAAAATATATTATAGGGAATATCTTCCTTACTCACCTTTAATTGGTGATATCTCGACCAACAGTCCACCTTAGATAAATACATTGCCCCATGTAGCTGATTGTATAAGTCATATATATGTGGATAGGGATACTTATTCGTTATTATTATTATTTTTATCTCATGATAATCAAAGCATATTTGCATTAATACATCCTCCTTCCTTATTAAGAGGATTGAAACACCCCATGGTGATGCACTCAGTCATATAAAACCCTTGTCCATATTCTCTTGTAACACCTTCTTGAGTTCTCCCTACTAAATGGTGGATATTATATAAGGTATATTTGAAATTGGAAGTGATATAGGAATAATTTCAATTGATAACTCAACCACTTGGTTAGGAGGAATACTAGACAATTCTTCATGGAACACATCTATGTAATCTATTACAATGGGCATGTCTTCAAGATTGATTCTATCCTTTGTCTAAATCATTTGAGCTAGATATACTTTCTTATAAGTAAATAATATCCAAACCTGAGATGATTATTATATATAAGATTAAACTTAATCCTTACACTTGTATATAATTAGAGGATTCCTTAGGATGTGAACAGTGATCACACTTTCCTGATATAGAAGAAAAATACACAAAAAGAAGTAAGAAAATATTTTCTAGGAGGTTCATTCCACAAAAAATAACTAGGTAGGATTTATATACTTTGGATTCAAAAATTTCTACATTTTATGTTCTCATAGATAACTTAACCTCCATATTTGGAGGTGGTGTTTGAATTGTTATGCTAAATATACAAGATATTAATGAATGCATAGAACCATAAAAATACAGGACATTGGATATTCATGAGAGAATGAACAGAATATATTTTACCATAGAATTTCAAGGTTCCACCTTAGTGGTAGTGATACAATATTTCCTTCCATATTTACATGGAGGTTTTTGTTGTTTATTGTCTCAAAAAACCATTGGATTATGGAATTGGTTAAAAAATGGGCATGTTCCTTACTGTTTAAACAATACACTATATGCTGAGTGCTAATATAAACTTTCCATTATTCATCAAAATTTGTGGGATTATTTATATCACTTATACAATTATTGGCCATATTTCCCTCTAATCAGTATTGGAAGAATCCCTTAGTTCATTTTAGATAGTTCCCAGGATGATTCTTCCCACAATTTTAACATGTGGTATGTTGGAATTTCATTCCATCATGGGATTTATCTATTGATCCCCACATATTAAATTCCATTTTTTAATTTTATTTAGGATCCCATGAGACCATTGAGTGTCTCCAATCTTTATTTCAACCTTAAAGGCAGAGTATACAATTTCCCCATAGCTGTCAATGTCTCGAATCACCAAGTATTTTAATAGACTCTAGTTTTTTCCACTAATGAATTGATCCAATTTTCATTATGTGTTCTTGGAAAATCCAGAGGAATATCATAGTATCCATGAAATGTTTTTTTAAAACACCCTGATACACTTTTCTTCTTGCTGCTACAGTTAGAAGAAGTCCCTTTCTATCTTAAGACATAGAGTTTAGGGAAAACATTTCTTGAAAACTATTTTCTTTAAATCTTCCCACTCCATGGAATAAATTTCCTCCACAGACTTTGTGTTTTCGATCAGTTTCCACCACTGATTAGTTTCCCCATAAAAATAATAGACCTCCAATACAACTTTATATTATTTTATGCATCGAAGTAAGAGAATATATTCTTAATGAAGATAATCCATTATTTTGTGATGATGGGATTAGAAGATCCACTAATGATGGGAGGTCTTTATCGCTTAATTTATTCAACCAAAAAATTTTATTTTATAGGATGATGGGGGAATTTCACATGGTTCATGTTATAATTCATAACAATATTCTATTGAGAAATTACTATTTTAAGTCTTTGGGCCCTCGTTCCGATCAGATTTGGAATTTCATTAGGAAAATCATATTACTATATATGAAATTGATTTTTGGAATGGGTTATCCTATTTCCATCCATTTACTAAGAAAATTAATGCACAATTAGGGGGTCCTCAATACTTTTATTGTAAACATATAAAAAGGAAACACCAAACATAGGATGATAAACTTGTAAATGGAAATTATATCATAACATGTGATTCCCTATGTTTCAATCTAGTTTATCCATGATGATAGAATTATCCCTAGGGTTCTTAATAATGTGATATTGTCATAATATTAAAAAAATAACCAGAACTTTCCCTGATAAAAAATATAAATACCTTATTATTTAACATTGTTTATTTTAGGATTTTAATCATAATTATATATCAAATAAAAACCAAGAATTGTAATGTAAAGTTTATTTGGAGGACTAGTTACATAATTATAATACATGAAATCGAAATAAAAAAATATTTTGTGTAAAATAAAAAATGAAATCATCACATTCATTGATATCTTAAGTATACATAGGCTAACTGGGGAATAAATGAACAAAGGGACAAGCTAAAAAGAATAGTAAGGGAATAAACATATGAATAAAGCATAACTCATGGGTTAGAAGGCATAACATTATGATATAAAAGGCATAAAACCTGAATAAAAAAAGAAATCATAACATGTTCAAGATGTGATCACGTAATCATGGAATCATAGTAGTGTAGAAATAATATACAAAATTACATAAGCATGGGCCAATGATAACTTCCAAAACCATTGCACATGGTAGAAAATGTCCCATAAAGGTAACTAGTTCGCTCCCTATCCCAACTTGATGTATCACAAGAATAATCATTACCCAATGAATTGTAGTGATATATGGGTTCACCCATCATAAAAATCTCACACATATATTTTCTAAATTAATAACCATACATAAAAATAAGGGTTAACCATGGGAAGAAATTGGTGACAAACTCATGTAATAGATCATAACAAATGGGAATATCATAAAATTGTTCCTGAATGAAAGGATTTATATCATACATGGACATTAATATGGTAAAATAGGCATAGTTAATGATAAATTATTTTCAACTGAATTGAAAACATGTAAAAAAAGTTTTTAATAAACATTAGAAAAGTTCTTTTTTAGGATAGTTTAAGGAAATCTATTAATGTGACTTTAAAGTGACAAAGTAATAATTGTTTTCATAAAATCATAAAATAACATTGATAGTTTTTCAAGATAAAAATATTATTTTTTAGAAAAAAATTGGTGGTTAAAAATATATTATGGAGTTTACTTGAAAATCGATAAGAAATCTTGATTTTCCCTTTAATTGGGATTTTTTATCGGGAAGAATCAAGAAGGATTCACTATAAAATAGATATATCCCCTTTAAATGTGGATGAATGGATATTGGTAAATAATTTTGAAACATTTAAATTTAATATGGATGAATTTTATAGGAATAATTTAGATTTAAATTTGTGTAATGAGAGTGTAATCATAACCCAAAGGTAATTGGGAGGTTTAGATATAATCCATTACCATATGTCTGAAAGTGTTCTGCACTTGTACATAATGTCATGGATAATAAAATTATATCCATTAATTAATTAGTTAAGAACATTTCATAAATGTGTTTTATTTATTATGATATTATTAAATCCATTTATGGACTTTTTGATGAGAAATAAGATTTTATTTCTTCATTCCGAGGGCATTCATTTTCTTAGTTTTGATGATTTGTTCACTTGAATACAAGAATCAATGTTAATGAAAATTGGGAATTATTTTGAATAATTTAAATTATAACCTATTAATGAAATTCATAATGTTTAATTGAACTTATATATCATTTAGTTATGTATTCTCATGATTATTCCTTAGATAAAATGCTAATGAAAAATATTTATTTTATTTTTGAGGTTTTTACAACCATCACCAACTTATATCATTTAATTTATAATCATTTTTATATATCAGTTAAGGAACATTATATAATTTATTATATGTTTAATAAATAACTATTTTACTATAATAATGGGTTTATGACCATCCAAGAATGGTTGATGTGGAAAATGAAAATTCATCATCCACGAGGGTGATTAATCGACACACCATGAACGATGCTTTCATTTTTAAATTAAAATAAATAGGGAATAGATTTGATGAAAGAGTTTCACATTAACATAATAAAATTATATTATATAAAATATAATTTAGTTATAATTACACTTTGAGATAGGTAGGTGATGATAGGATTAGAATATTAAATAAATTGAAAATAAAATAAAAGAAAATGAAAGAGGATTTTATATTTTGAACTTATTATCCTTGAGAACTTCCTTAGAGAAATTAGGTGTGTTATTTTGTTGATATTAAAGGATATTAGCCTCCAGGGAGAAACTTGGTAATAGTGTTTGGTATAATTTTTTCAAGCATAAAATCTTTGAATTTGTGAGGATAAGAGGTGGTGAGAGGTGGTAGAGGTGTGTTTTTTATTATTTTATTCATTTGTTTATTATTTTTGGTCAAGGTTATCAGAAGTATTGAAAATTATCACTAAATATATTAAATATTGAAGGAGGGTTTGAGATTATATTTCTTACATCATCTATACCTCAATAATGAATAAACAATTCATGTAATTAGCTAATATTGTAAATTATTGTATTTCACTAGTCACCAAAATTCAAATTTTTTTAAATACACAAAAAATATCCCTACCCATTTTTGAAAGTTTAGAATTAAAAAATTGTCCCCATTTTATGAAAATAATTTTATAAATATGGGATACTTAATTTTTAATTAAAATCACAATTTATTCAAAAAATATTGATTTTAATATTATAAATTATTTAATGACACATTAAAATATAAATTAAAGTCTCATAATATTATATTATAATAATAAGACAACAGAATATTAATTTATGAATCTATTTTACAAAAAATAATTTTTCTTTTAAATAATCATTTTAATTATAAAATTATAATTGAATATTTACAACATATAAAAATAGTAACAATTAATTTATCATTTATAATACATTTATTTACTTATAATATGATATAAATATATAAAAGTTTCATTTATAAGATGCCTAAGTGTTATATATAATACCATAGTTGATGTTCATATTCTATTATATGGGTTACTATTCTTAACGTTCACATTACCATTTCAACGGTCTAATTACTATTCAATGGGTATAGGTTCCTCAATTTCTTTAAATACCACCTATTTCATTCTTAATTTATAAAAACAATGTTTTTTTATTAGATTATATTTTTGATTCTTGTGTTTTATACTATATAATGTAACTATAATATGAGAAATATCATTGATAAATTCTTGGGTTGTAGTAGGTTTTGGATTTCTCTTGATGTAATGTTTCTTGGATATATACTGTATTGACTATTAGGTATGTTTCGTGAGTTTTTTTGAGGTTTCTTTAAGAATTGGGTTAAAATTGTAGTAGAAAAAAGGTCTTATAGTTTACTCACATTGTCAATAAAATTGGGTGTAGCTCATTCTTATAGTCCTATCAGCCTCACATGGTGGTTGCGTAGTTGGTTCATAGTCTTCCTCACAGGGTGCTAATCTCAGTGATATTTTACATGGACTTAAATTCTAGTGTTTTAAAATTAAAACATAGATTTAATGGTAAATATTTTTTTTCAATTGATAGTGTAGTTTTATTAAAATTGTTTGAAATGACTTTGATATTTTGTAAAACTAATGAAAATTTTAATAGTAGATTTATAAAATGTCTCATTTTTCTTTATTTGAGTTTTTTAAAGTAATATAAATTTCTATTGATATTTAATTTAAATGAATTTAATAATTTTATAGGATCAAATATTTTTAATCAATAACCTATAGTGTTTTATAATGATTTTCATATGGTGTTTTGATGTTTCATAATTAAAAGTGTGTAATTTTGATGCGGTTTAAGAAAAAGTTTCTATCCTTATTTATTGAAGGTAATTTATTATTTTGGTTGTTGTTTAAATGTAAATTTAAATTGTATTGTGTTATGTTTGATTTTTGTAATGTCATGGGTGATTTATTGTATTTCAACTATTATTTAAGGATTGTATCCCAAAAGGTTCCCAATTGGATTTGGAATGTTTATACCTTGGGTTGTTCTAGGACTGGTGTTTCAAAACACTTGACTTTAGGTCCTTCTAGTTGTCAACCATACCCACAATCTATGTGGCATGGTAGAGAAAAAAACTTCTTGAAGTTTTTATCTTTACTCAAGAACTTATGAATTAATATTTATTTATCTTTGATTTCTTTTATTCATGACCTCTTCATGATGTTTTTATTTTGGAACGTCCTTTCTTGATGAATTAGTTAAGAATTCATTGATAGAATAATTGACATTCATCGACCATTATTTACGGCTCCTTTTCTATTTTTGATGACTTTATTCCTCCATGTTTGGTCGAGTCATCTTTGGTGTTTTGGGAATTGAGTTAATATTTCCTGGGTATAGGTAGAATTATAAAGAATTATATTTATATTTTTTATCTTCTTATCTTTTTTATTTCCCTATAATTTTATTTTATTTCTTTAAAATTCTAGTAGTTAAACTATGGATTTTCTTTTTCCTCCCTTAATTTCATGTGCTCATTTGGAGAAGAAAAAACATTATTCCATTAGATAATGGATATTCTCTTGATTAAATGTTTTGGTTGAGCTTTCATGATTTAGAGTTCCAGTTGCAACTCATAGAGATTGTTTAAAATTCACTTTTTCTTCTTATCCAATGCATTATTAAAAGAATTATATGGTGGGGAAATAGGATTTTGATCTCAAACCATTTTTAATTAAGCCTTTTAATCCCATGTTCTCATGTTTTAGTTCTTTTATAACTTATGATTTGTGGATGTTTGTATATTTTGAGAAGTAAATTGATTGGGTTGATTTTGGTTTTGGTTCTGGTTTTGAGTTATCTCACCTTAAATTCTATGTATGGGTGATTTTTTACTTTCTCAAATTTTGTGACATTCTTGGGGAAGAAACTGTTATGTGGGGGGAGGGGGGTAGATTTGTCACACTTCCTAAGTGATTCACCAATAATTATGTAGTATTTATTTATTTTTAATTAAAATTTTCAATTTCATCCTTTATCTAGGAATTTTTTAATGTTTTGGTGGTCTTGGACATCTGAAGTTTGGACTATAGACTGGCTTCTCCATGACTAAGGGAGGTTACACCATGATTGACCTTTTTTCTCAGTATTTAATTTTATTATATAAAATACTCACTATATGATGTTGGAAATTGGTCAATAAAATAACCTTATATAGTGATACCTTAGTTCTACTAGGTCATTTTCATGATGAATTGTTTCTCACCATACTACTATATTCAATTGGTTATATATTCCATAAATCTTTTTCAGAGGTGGGGGATGGGGGGTGGTCAGGCTGAAATGTAGGTCAACATTTCATGATGTTCCCATTATTTAATTTTAATTTTTTCAAATTATTTTTTACCTAGTTCATACTAAGATATTAAGCTGGTCAATTTTCCCACATTAAAATGATTCAGACTAGAGTGATTCTATGAAGGAATCCAATCAGCATCCCATCAAAATTTTTCCTTCAACTTTGATTCTAAGAGAAGTTATTTATTATAACCAATTTTTATTGCACATTAATTAATGATTCATTATATAACAATACACTTAATACAACCAAGAGGTTTATGAGACCAATTTTCATTTTAAAATTACGTACATGGAATAATAACTTCAAACATGATAATAATATCTTTATTTAAAAACAAAAAAAACAAGCCTTTAAATTCATTGGATCCTCTAAAACTATATTAGATAACCTGGGGATGTACATATGGAATAGATGATCTATAAATCCTAGTAAGGGAATAAACTAAACATATCATAGTTTAAATAAGTATATGTGACCAAATAGGCATATCAAAGTATCATAAGTGGGTTGAGAATCATAATCTCGAATAATTAGGCATGATGTAACATGGTAATATATAAGAAATATAAGAATGTGGTAACAACATTAAAAGTGACTTCACAAATATATGTCATGTCTAATTACCAAGAAAAAAATACAAATTGTGCTTAGGAAAACCTCCTAGACACTATACATGGCTTCTAATGAGATAAAAACATTACCCAATGCATCTAATGTATATATATTTATGGCCCCATATTTTACTTTCATATCATGTACATGCATAAGTGTGCCACATAGATAAAACAAAATGAGGACATATTTAATAAATTTTAACCCCAATATTAAGGAGTGTGGGTTATATACATGTAAATCCCCAATCAATTAATGATACGTAATACTATATTAATACCGTTTACTGGAAATGGATAAAATTATTTACTATATAAACATTTTACATTTAAACTCAGAGGATAATTTTTGCGGTATAACATGTCAAAATTAATGATTATAGAAGGTGTGAATAAGAGAGAAACAAGTCTCTCATTACTTGGGAAAAATAAGGACATTAATTTAGATGTATAAAAAATATCCAAACTTGAAAAATTGGAAATCAAAAGGCATGACATAAATAAAGTTAATGATTAAATTGGAGAAAGAGATAATCCGTTACCTTGAGAGGGAACTTATTAAATCTTGATAGATGCTTCTTAAGATGTTTGGGGAACTTAGGGAGTGATATATAATGGAAAAGGTAGCAAACATTTGTGACTCAAAGGGTTTTTAGTGAATTGTAGTGGGAGTTTGCATTATTTTATATATCATATGACTGGAGAATGCTTTATTTAATTATCAACAAAGGTTTTGGACACTATATGATAAAGTAATCAAAACGACAACCATCCTATTTTTTCTACCCATGGTTTATACCAATGTGTGTGTTTATCAATATTTCATAAATCTAGGAATATGACTTATTAAAATAATACCCTTGGTTACATGTAGGTGAGTCATGTTTATGAAGAATTGATTCTAAATCCATAAAATATAATTTATTTTATGGGGGATTCATAATGGGTTTGTAAAATTAATATAATAACTTAAAAAACATTATTTTAAACAATAGATACAATTTTGGTTATAGATTCTATTTATATACATTATTAAATCATTTTTCACTTTTATGATGTCATAATACAGACTATATAATTGTTCCATTTTTAATTTCCACCAAAAAATTAGAATGCCTTATAAAATTATGAAAAGTTCACTATTGGATAATTCTGAAATGATAATTTCAAAAATAATATTTATTTTATAAAATTATTTCTCTAAATATGATAATTTACCCTTTTAAATTGAAAATTTACATTTATTGTAAAATACTGGTTTTTTTGGACAATTATAGTTTTCTAACAATTATAAAAATTACATTTGACTTCATCAAATAATATTATCCTTTATATTTAATAAATATTTTTTTATAATTTTTTTATATTAAAATATAACATATTTAGAATGTTATTAAATTCATAAAAAAACTTTTTGTTGATACTATATGTCTTCCACAAATACAATTTATGTTTCATTATATAATGATATAATTTTTATCAAACTCATTATTTATTAATTTATAAAGTAATATTAAAACTGGATATATATAATCATCTTTATAAAAAATAAAATATAAAAATTCATGATATAGGGGTCTAGATTGGTAGAACTTTATTTCACCAGTAAATTACCTAATGGTAAGGTGTGCGATGGTGAGATTTTAATGTGGTGGTTCAGTAAGCTTGGTTTGGGACATGATCTTGATGAGATTCAACTTATACCATAAAGGGTTTTGATTGCTTGTTAAATATAATCTTGGGATTGGTAATGGGTAAATACTAGTGATGCGATCTCCCTTAAATGATCTGATAAATGGGCATCATTGGGTATGATTCTGTTAGTCAAGGACGTCACTTCCTTTGTCTATATCAAATGAACTATATTAGAACCCTTAATAGACTAATCTTATTGGTCACTAAAAATTGGTTATGTAATCAATGTTTACGATGCTTCACAAAATTTTAAAATTGATAGGCCATATAACAGTCCAAAATCAGCAAAGTAGTGAATTATTTTTCTATAACTTAATTTCATAATAATAAACTTAATCATTTTAAAAGGGAAATCCATTTTTAAAATATGAGGTCATTAAATTATTTCCCCTTCCAAAATTTCACCCACAAAAGTTTCATTTCATACACTAAAATAGGTGAGGGTACTTCTGTTTCATCACCTATTTTAGTTCCTATTTCTCTTCCTCAAACTTTTTCCCACTATAATACATTGACCTGGTGAGTTGTCTTGTTTCATAGAACTTTTTCTCTTAGAATTAAGATTTACATTGTATTATCCTTTTAAAAAATATCATTATAAAATAGTACTACCTCTAACTTAGTGATTCCTAGATGAATATAGAGTAATGAGTTGTTAAAATTCATCCAAAAGGTCCCTATACAGTTTTAGTTTTGATGGGACACATATTCATGTTCCAAAAAATATAACTCTTTCTTTACCAAAGTTAAACTATATAGTATTCGGTACCTTATTTTTTAGTAACTCTGCATCTTTTTGGGCCACCTTGATCCTCTTAATAATATATGGTTGAGAAGTCATTTGAAAATGTCATGTTGAATATCCTTATTTTATTCTAGTATCCATTCTTTTTATTTTAAAAAATATTGGATCATAATGAATCATATTATTCTATGATGTTTCATGATCCTTTATACTCAAAGAATCAACCAATTTGTTTTCTTTCATAGGCAAAAACACTCTTTTATTTCATAATTATAATGCACTCAATTTTTTTGATAAATCATTATAGATCAGGAATCCTTCCCCCATAATGGTTAATGCGATCACTGGTGTAGTGATTAAACTCTTCTTCATCTCTTTAAAGTTATATTTACATTCACCATTCAATAAAAAATGACTCCCTTTCGAGTAATCTTGGTTAGTGTGATTGAAAATCTTGAGAATTTTCTAAAAAATCAATGATAAT
The DNA here is from genome assembly GCA_963277665.1 of Viscum album. NCBI lineage: Eukaryota > Viridiplantae > Streptophyta > Magnoliopsida > Santalales > Viscaceae > Viscum > Viscum album. Next base: position 354,076,216 of record OY728123.1, read on the forward strand.
ACCCTCAAATTGTAATGAAAATTCAAATTTACATCCTTGATGATGGTCTTAGACATCTTTCAGTTGCATCAGTTTTCAAAGGATCCATTGATATCCCTTTATTAGTGATTACATTCAAAATAAAATTTACTTTCTCCAACCAAGTACATTTGTATTCCTGGTGAATTTTTGTGCCAAATAGTATCAATATGGACTCATAATGCACATACCTTACATGAAAAGAAGACTCAGGGATATCTTCTTTGCTTAGTTTTTCCAAATAAAATCCCAACCAAAGATCCTCCATAGAGAAGTATTGTGAGCCACATTGCTGATCCAAAAGTAAATAATCCATGGAAACAAATACTTTTTTCTTATCATTATCTTGTAGAGAAAATTATAATAAATGTATAGGTTCATTGAACTATCCTTCTTGTCGATTAAGAAGACCAGTGCACCCCACAATGAAGCACTTAGATGTATAAACACTTTATCTATTTTCTCTTATAATATTTTATTTATCTCCTCAGGTTCAACAATTACCATGATATATAGAGTTTTGGATATTAGAAAATATTTGGGCATGAGATCAATTGAGAACTAAGCTTTATGGTTTGGAGTAAGACCATGAAATTATTCAGGCAACACATCAGTGAATACCCTTAAAAAGGGTGAGTAAGAAATTTTTTTATTTTCATTAGACTCAATAATTGGAGTAATATATTCATGCTCACAATGAAGTAATATTAATGCTTGAGATATTGGTACAAAAAGATATTAACCCTCATCCTTCTAGTTATATAGAATCAAAGGGAAGTTTTTGAAATGAAGGGTTATTTCATTCTCTCAGAAATTTATGTTTTCTATATACAAGGAAGAAAAATATATACCAAGAATTGAATTGAATTATACTATGGTGAGTATCCCATGGGTTTAAAAGAAATTAACGCCAAAAAAAGATTAAAGGTGATGAATTATAAGCCTGGATTGAAATAATTGAACCATTTTTCAAATTCACGAATGACATGACTACCATGTTTCGAGGTGGTGTTTTAATTGTTATAATAAAATTTTGTGATATGAAATAATACATAGAACTAGAATCAAAGTGTATGTTTTCTATCTTATAATGAATAATTATAATAACTATTACCACCTCATTTTTAGGATCCACCTCCTTAGTTGTTATGTAATAGTCTCTTCATTTCTCTCTAGGCCTTATATGTTGTTATTGTTATATATCATTGGAAACCATTGTATTAGGGGATTTATTTGAATAGTGTCCCTATTCCTTATAGTTGAAACATTTGATGGGATATTGAGGGTTTCCTGGAAAATTCCTTTATTCTTTAAAATTGGTGGTTTTCAATAACAAATTTAAGCTAGTTACCATTTCTTCTGACACACAAAGTATTTCCTTGTCCACTTTAAGAAATTCTTGGGATGATTCATCCCACACTTTTGATAGGTTGGATGATGGAATTTATTACCCCCATGAGATTTTTTCACTATACCACTAGAATTAAAATCCATTATCATCTTCCATTCTACAGTTTCAAGAGACCATTAGGATTCTGATATAATTATTTTGAATTTGAGGGAACATCAGAAAATTTCAGCATATCTTTTAGAGTGTCTAACAGCCAACACTATTCATAGAATTGGATTCATCCCACCAACGAAGTTTTCAAATTTATTTTTAGTGGTAATGTAAAAAAAAGGAATATCATGAAAGTATTTTGATTTTTGTATCATATTCTATGATGGTTTTATCATCCTTTTTCTTGAGTATACGGAAATCCATCTATATTTTATGTTGGAGAGTGTAAGGAATGTATTTGGTGAAAAACATTTTCTATAATTCCTCACACTCCAACACTTCGATATTTTAATCAAGATTCATATTTGTGACCAAAGGCCTCTATTTACTATATTACCCCTCTAGAAAGTAAGCACCTAACATTACATTTTCTTTCCTAGAGAATTGAAGGATGAAGAATATATTTTCAATGGAGTTGATCCATCACTTCATTGTTAAGGGATTTGAATATCCACACAAATTCTGAGGCCTTTATCATATAAATGTCTCAATGGTATCTTTATCATTATTTGGGTGACTTGGGAATTCATCTAGATTCAGTTTTCTAATAAAAAACTAAGTTAATTGAGAATTTATTTTCATGAATTTCATGATTATTCCACCCATCGGGTTTGGAGTATCCTTTGGACACTCATCACATTACTCCTCATATTGGTTGTTGACTCAGTTCCACCTATTTTTTCAAGAAATAAATGGAAAATTAATGGTGATAATTTTTTAGTTATTAATTTCTTAAATGATACACTATAAAAATTTAAGGAATAATTCATAAAATAAAAATATTATTTAACCAATAAATTTCTTGGCTTCAATATAAATTACCCATGATCTATTTCATAACAAAAAATATTAAAAGATTTTTTGTTTATATAATAATGGTTTGTATAGATATTGTGAATTTTCAAAAGAAAATATCTTGAGAGTGTCAAACAAGTTGTGTAGAAAGGACAATTTGCATACACTATATGGTGCTTGAGTCTTACTCAATGTCTCCTTTTGAATTTTTTAATAGTATTTATAACTATTTTAGATCCACATCCATTTGTTTTATAAATATAGGGATTTATTTCCTTATAAACAAACTACTCAATTATTTACCAAAATTTAGTTATATTTCCCTATGTTTAGTCTTATCCCTAAGGATTTCTCTATAGTTTTCTAATCATAATCTCCCAAAATAACTAGACTTTCCTCTAATGATGAAAATGATAAACCATATTATATTACACATTAATTCATTATTTATTACACAGAGATACAATTAATATTACCCTATAAGGTTTTGAGGCCTAGTGTCGTTGTGAAATTAGTTACACAGAACATTAACACAAAACATGGGTATAACAACATTACTTAAAAACTACTAAAACTCATTTATACTCTTTGGATCTTCTAAAAGTACATGGGATCACATGGGGATATACATATGAAAGAGGGGTGTTATAAAGGACGATAAGTGAATAAAAAAACATAGTACATGGTAAAGATTTATTGGTGATATAATAGGTATATCAAGGTAACATAATAAGGGTGAGAATCATAATATTGAACAATGAGGCATGAAATAACATGATAACCTAAAAGAAATATAGGATTGCAAAAAACACATAAAACATGAAATCCTAAAAATATATCACGGATAATAGATAAGAAGAAAATAACATAGTGTTCTTAGGATAATCTCATGTGCTTTATTAATGGATTCTCATCAGGTAAAAACATTACCCAATGCATATGAGGGCTATACAACTCTGGGTCCACCTTTCACTTTCATATTATGTACATGTATAATTGTTCCACGTAGACCATACACCATAAGGATTTATTTAATCAATTTTAACCCCAAAATTAATAATTTAGGGTTACATGCATTTAAATCCCCAATAAATGAATGAAATGTTCAACTAGGTGAGTAACCATGAGTGGAAATGTAGATTGATATTCAATCCACAATTATTTTCCACTTAAAATTAGAAGTTAATTTCAGAAGCATAACAGGTATACATAACATATTATAGAGGTTGTGAAAGGGAGAAAAGTGATCTATAATTTATTGGGAATCATAATGATAGTAAAAGGTATAGGTAATTACATTTCTCATCTGAAACAATTAGAAATCAAAAGTCTTTAAATAAACAAGGATCTAGTATATGGATGAGAAGTAGAGGATACCTTACCTTGAGAGGTGGATCTTAAAAGATTTTGAGGAGCTTCTAAATACCTTGGGGATCCATTATAATGATCTAGAGAGATAAGGGTATATTCTATTCATGATATTAGAGTTTTTGTGTAAAGTGGAATGGGAAATTGTGTGAGTTTATATAGAAAAATAGAGGATAATTCTTTATTAATTTGTAAAACTATGTTGTGGAGTCTATATGACTATGTTGTAAAAAATAATCATTCCCAAGGATTTTCCCATTGTTTCTACCAAAGAGGAGTGGATTTAATTTGTTTCTAAGGCTAAGAATTGGTGACATCAAAATAATTTCCTCTATTTTGGGGAAGCGGGTCATGTACATAAAGAATTGATTTTAAAACATAGAAATTAAATTTAGGTTTTGGAGGATTTAGTAAGGGTATATAAAATTAATCAAATATCCTAAAAAATTATTTTAAAGGGTATGTACAATTTTATTCATGGATACTCTTTATAGTAATTTTTACATCTCTTTTCATATTTTATGATGACATAATACAAACTTTATAATTATACAATATTTTATCTTTACCAAAAATTCGACACTAAAAGAAATCATAAATTAATTGTTAGGTAATTTAGACATGATGATATAAAAAAATTTTAATTTATCAAAATTATTCTATAAAAATGAGGATTAACAATTTTATGTAACCCTCTTATTCAAAAATACTTATTTTTTTGATAATATCATTTTTCGACCCTTCTAAAAATTAAATTTGACCCAATAAAATTATGTTATAATTTTTATTTAATAAATATTATTTAATATAAATATTGAAATTTTATTTATTTAATTTTTTGAATACATCAAAAAGAGTGTCATGATTGAAACTATATATTTCCCCAAAAATAGTTTTAGTCCAACATATCAAAACCTAATATTTATAAAAATAATCATTAAAAAATTTAATATTAATTTTTGTAAAATATAAGCATTTTTATTAAAAATAAAATATTTAAATAACTATGTTATAGTTTTGATACATTAACCATTATTACACTATCGAATTCTCTAAGGTTAAGGTGTGCGATGGTGAGATTTAAATGGGGTAGTTTAGTGAACATGGTTTGGGACGTGAGCTTGATAATCTTGACATTATCTCATAATAGGTTTCACTAATCTTTAGTTGTTGAATATCATCTAGGGATTAGTCAAGAGAAACTCACAGTACTGTTATCTCCCTTAAAATCTTTGATAAAATAGATTCTAAGTAATGATCCTACTTGTTAAAGAAATCAATTACTTTATCCATGTCAAATAGAATTTATCATAACCCTTAATATACTAAAATTAATCGTTACTTTACAATATCAATAAAATCATCAGTTATAATGTTTATCATTTTTTTAAATATTATAGTCCACACAAATTTCAAAATATCCAATGTAGTGCATGTATTTTTTAAAATTTTATTTCTTATTAAGGAATCAAATAATTTAAAATTCCAAATTAATTTTTAAAACATGAGGTAATTACACATGCACATTAGGGTTTTATAAAAAATTATATCCAATATGATCTTTGGGCCAGTGGTGATAACCTAAAATGAGTGAGACAAATAATATTATTGGGAATATATAGACAATACTAAGGTGAGGTCAAGGACTTTGTAGGAAAGAATCCTTTATTTATGTTATTCCAATCTATTGATATTGTATATGTTATTTGGTCGCTATGTGATCATATTTTGATGTATAATTCACATGTAATAGTATGAGTTCATTTAATTATTATTTGGTCTATGTAATTAATAATTGTAGGCTACCACTGATTCCATTTATTATATTTTGAAGTTATCATCTTAGGTATGTTTATTCCTTTTATGTATATTGTATGCCTATAATATATTTTTAATTTCATACCCATGGTTTATTATTCTACCCTCACAATTATTCGATATCCTTTGGTATATTGGGTGGAACACCATATTTCATTTAATGTGATACCTAGTTTTTATATTTATATTTAGTTTTTGTTTTTATTGTAAAAATAGTTTCATTTAACATAAGTTATTATATTTTTATGTTTTTAATGAAAGATGTACCATGTAAACACATAGATAAATTTTGTATGAAAATAAATAATATTAAATAATACCAAAAAATAATGGATTTTAAACCACATTGTGTCTCTAAATTAAGTTTGAAAAAGAAGAAAATGACGAAACCAGTATGGACTGAGGGATGATAACAATGGAAAACTCAATAGGTCTTAAATAATTTCATTGATTAAATTAGATTTAAATTTTCATAAATTATGATATGAAAATTTATAGAGATATGAGTGGTTCCCACATTTTCATTTTTCTCCCAATCATAAAGTGAGGATTTTTATTGTTTGAATAAATTAGGAAGGATATGTAGAAATCACGGTGTAGATCATATTATGGAGATCATACATGTATTTAAGTATATAACTGTTCATTGTTTTGTTAGATCCATATAGATATTATATTTTTTTATCAATTAAAATCATGAAATAGTTTCTTGGTTTAATATAATATAAAAGGGTTTATTTTATCCATTAGATAAATCTATTTTCAAGAGTATTCTATATGGGTATTCAGTTTTTTTTTTTCTTATGAGTTTCTCTTCTATATAACTATTTTATTTTATTTATTCTTCAATTATAATCTATTTTAATTCACATCATTTTTTTATTTTTTTTGTTTTCAAATTTGATACATTCAATATAAAATTCTCTTAATTTTTATAATAACTACTCAATTTGAATATTGAAGACAAATTAATAACGGTGTTCTAATCTCTTTAGTAGTAACAAGTCAAGAGTATAACAATGATTATAATATTTATTTTATCATATTAATTAATTTTTAAGCATTATTAATTAAAAATCATCTTCTGAATTAACTAAAATTCAAATATTTAATAATTCATTGAGATAAAGTGTTATTAAGGGTATATATCCAAAATGAATGATAGGATTAAATTTTGATAAATAATTATGATTTCTATTTTTTCCAAAAATGAATAAACTTTAATGAATTTATTTTGATGTAATTCATTACCCAATATTGGTCATTTAATTGATCTTGAAATAGTTTATTTTATCTTTTTAAAATAAATTTCAATTGGAAATCGATACATCCAATTGAATATATGGATTTATTATTAAGATAGATGACATATTTGTATAGTAAATCCATTCTTCTATAATATTGAAAGCAATGTCCTAGTATTTATTATTTTTTAATTATGTGACTGTCTTATATTCTTCTAGAATTTAGTATTTATATTTAAAGTTTGATATTTTATGATTTAAAAAAGTAAAACTAAATAGCGAATAATTAATATCATTAAGGATTATTGTATATTCCTCATAAGTGTGATCTCATAATTTATTTATATAAGGGTACTTTTTTAGTTTAAGGAAGTCTGACAACTATTTTTTTCATTTTAAAGTATTTTTGAATTATAAATTCCTCTAATTCAAATGGTTTTTATGTCAATTCCTTTGACGAGGGTACCACCTAATCATCCAAAATCACAATTGGAATGTCCTATAAATTATAAGATACTTTCTAATTGAATGGTGTTTTTAATGATATAGTAATTCTTGAATTATTTTAATTTTAACCAAAAGACAAGGTCAATGATTGTATTAAAACCTTGGAACTATATTAAAACATAACATGGGATTAAATGGAATGATTTATCTTAAAAATAATATTTCCCACTTCAAAACAATGAATCACAACTTTTATATTTTATATTTTGAAAAGTCAAAATTTAATTCTCCTTAAAGGGTGAAAGAGAAATATAAATATTTTTTGAGAATGTATACCCATTATGGGAAGAATATGTGACTAATATTTCAAACTTTTTAAAATAGTATATCTAAGAAAAATTTCTAATTTCTAGATATTACCACTGGAGAATCAATGTTAAATAAACATTTGGGAGAATCAAATGAACTGTTAAACATATTTTTTGTATTTATTTTTGAATGGAATGTGGAGTGAGTATAATAAGAAATAGGATTTCATATTTTATATTTGAATGGACAGTGGGAAGAATAATTAGGATATTTGATGATGAAAATGGAATAATAATATCTATACCTTAACCTAAATACAGATAATCCAAAAAATTAATATTTTATATATTTTTACTGATAAATGTTTTTAAGGAATGGAGGATACATGCAATTTTTTTTAAAAAAGGGAAATTTTTGGATTCTATAAAAAATTAAAATGGTAGTTAATTTTGGATCAAATATGTTCACCAAAAGAGACCTGATTGATATTACTGAATACTTTTAAAAATATAGAATCCAATTATAATTTTGTACAATAGGAATTGTTTCTAGTGATCAATAGATCAACTCAAGTTTTGATTTCATATCCATCACACTTAGGAGTAGAAAACCTGTGGAACAAATATCTTAAATAATGAGAATAAACAAAGGGAAAAAGTAGAAAATGGGAGGAAAGAGTAGAAAAATGAATGAGAAGTTAATGGAAACTGAAAATGAAATTAAATAAAAAACTACATCATTATATAAACTATCATTAGAATTATCATAAGGGATGAAAAATGGGATAATTGAGGAACATTGGACTAATATTCAATAAGTTTTTAAAAACCATTATACAAATGTTACCTATGTTATGGATTTTATGAAAATTATCATTTATGAAAAGACCATCAAGTATTTGGTTATAAATAAGAGGATTATATATAAATGGGTAAAATGATACATATGATAGAATGTTCATCTATGTTTTTAAGGAGTTTACTATTGAATAAGAATTATGTTGCTTATTTTTCAATAAGTATTAATATTTTATCTTGGGACATTGAAAATGATTAGAGTTATTTTTGTTTGAGTGTGAATATCTATTAATAATCAATCTTTAAAAGCATGTATTTAATGGATATAAATCCAACTATTACTTATTTTCAATTGGTATAAACAAAAGTGAGATACCCATTAGTTTCTATTGAGGATGTCTTAGATAATGTGTAAAATATTTTATTTTTTGTAATATTTACTTCACCTAGAGATGGATGGTGAGAGAAAAACCATTATCTTTCAAAGCATATTTTCAAAAAATGGAATGAAATATTTACTTTTACTTGTAGGGATTTATCACTGATATTTTGTGGGGTGAAAATGATAATCCACACTTATCAATTAATGAAATAAATTGATGAATATGAAGAGGTTTTATGAAATGAAGATGTGATAAAAAAATAAAAATATTTATCCATTAATGAAATAAAATATGTGGTCGCAATGAGAATGAAATAAAATAAGAAAATTGACAAAAAAATAAAATAAAATATTTTTTAGGTTATATATATTTAGAAAAGTAAATATCAAAATGAGACTAAAGGGGGATATAATATTTTATTAGGCCATTAACTAAAATTTTCCTTTAAATGATTAATTAAAAATTAGCTCATTCTTCTTATAGATGTGGAGAAATTTATTTTCCAGGGAATAGTAACACTAATTTCAATGAAATAAATTAAACCCATATATGTTAAGGAATCTCAATCTAGAAAATTCATTTATTTGAATTGGGTAATGAGTTTTTATTCACCTGTTACATTACCTGTTAAATTTATGTTTAGAAAAAAAAATTAAAAATGTGGTTATAAGAAGCAACCCTTTTTTTTAATACTTTAATAGGAAATAGTGCTTAATGATTTATTGTTAGAATATTAAAGAATATATATATATATATATATATATATATATATATTTTAATCACCCCAATAATTTTCAACATCAATGGAATGGGAATTAAATTCTTACTTATATGATTTTGGGTTTTCATGTCTAACGAGATAATATAGTATGGAAAAAAATGTTTAAGATATAAAAAGGAATATCTTTAATCTTTGAAAAATTATTTATTTAAATTATTTATATTTTTAAATTTTTAATTAACATATTATTATAAGATTAGGGAATTATACACTATAAATGATTTTTATAAATAATCTTATCAAGGGTAGGAATAATTTCATAGGCACTACATCAAATCTTACATAAAATGTTATTTTTCATTGAAATTAATGAATAATATGTTTGATGAATGAAAAATATAAGTATAAGAATATATTCTTATGAATATTGATATTTTTAGATTAGATAATTTTTATAAATTAAATTCATTAGTATTTTTTATTCATAAATTGTCTATTTTTTTTGATAAAATTATTTTATTCATTCCACATGTAATTGAATAATGATTTCATTTTTTTTTAAAATTTTTATTTTAAGTCCATTAAGAAATGTTTTCTAATAACTTTCTTCTATTGAGATACATAAGATATATATACAATCATAAGATTCCATTTATATTTGTCCTAGTTATAGAATTTAAATAAAATTAAGATAATTGAGGAAACTATTTATTTTTATATTTTTACTCATTGAAAATTAGTTAACATTTTATCACTGTCTAATGGGATAGAAAGCATGGATATAAAGTTAGGTGATCTACATTAAAAGAAAATTTTCCATTACATAATTTAATCTTAGTAGTTATTTATTTATATTCAATTGAAGTGTTGGTCAAGTGGTTGTTTCATTATATTTAGTTTAGAAAAATATTTTTTTGTAGAATGGGTTTTTCAATTTTTCTCGGTGGTGTGATCATGGTTTAAAAATCATTATAAATTGTGATTTCAGGGTTAATGACATTATTTTAGAATAAATAAGATGAAAAATGGTGGAACAGAAAAAATAATCTTTATTAGTAGAAGATTCATGTATCCCTATCATCATTTCAATTTTTTATTATATAAAAATAAAATGAGTATAGATGAGGACACAATTTTTAAAGGATAGTGAGTGATAAATTTACACTGAATTTGAATTGTGTACTTGAGTTCTAAGTATTAATCTAGTTTAATGATCCTTTAATGAGGAGTAAAATAATTTATGGTCAAGAAATTATTTAACATAAATATTAATAATATTTTGAATGATATACATTGAAGGTAAGAGAATTAAATTTAATGTAAAACAAAAGGGAAATTAAACTAAATGATTGAATGATTTTCATGAGAAGTAAGTGTCTGATGTTTTTATGTGATTCATAAAATTTTTCTCTAGTAGATAATTTTTTATTTTTTTTTATGATGTTTAATGTTTAGATATGATCAATTTTATTTGAAATGTTGGGGTGTGGGGCATAAATAAGATTTATCACTAAAAGAATTTCACATTTTGGTGTATTTAACACTTAATTATTATATTTACAGTTTCATTTTATTTTTATTGAAAAATGAGTTGCACCCTATATAATTTATTAAAATAAAAATTTTCATATCATGGTAGACTAACCCATGTTGAATATTTGGAGAAGTTTTGGAAAATAACTAAAAAAATTAAGAAAACCCCATTTTTTTGAATTTTATACTATGTCATGGTTCATACATAACAATTACTATAAATAAAATGAACTTGGATCCATTGTTAGAGTGTTTCTGACCAAGGAGAAACTAGGACCATGTAAATCATGAAAATATTTAGATATGTGTACCATTTTACATAACCCCTTGATCAAATATTAATATAGATATACTAGGAATAAATTTATATATTATTATCATAAGAGCGAGTTGAATATTTTTAAATTTTTTAAATTAATTGGGGAATATATGAGTATACCAAGGTACCATGATTCTTTTGGTCATAAAATATTGATTCAAGTGTAAAATTATTTTTCATATTTTTGGATCCATAGGGGATTTATGGCTTCTTTTAAACCATTGATAATAAAACCACATTATGGTTAATCCCATCACATTATGGATTATCTAAGTCTTTTAAATGGAGTGATTTAGATGATTTTAGGCATAGTAATATGGTTTTGTAGTTTTATCATTAAAATTTATTTCATGAAAACTCTTTTAAAACTTTTATTCTTTGGGTTCTGTAAAATTTTATTTGACTTCTATTAATATTTATATTTATCATTTTCAATTCAATCCATGTTCATATAGTTAATTCTTAAGGAGATTAGTCTTTTTATAATTGAAGACCAATCAATCATGTTCAGTTAATCCCCAATATAGTAAAAATTAAAGTGTGGAATGTTGGGCACCTAATTCTATTCATCATGTTAATTCATAATAATTTTTACTTAATAATCATCATTATACTTAATTATAATTTCAGTACGAAATAATTATTTAAAAAGGAGAGTTATTATGGGGTATATCTAATATTTTTTAAATGATTAAATAATTATTTTTCTTCGATTCATCATTTTTCAATAACGATATGCTCTAATATTTTTATTTTGATTTATTTAATAGTTAGAATAATTTTTAGAAAAATTATATTTAAACCATATTTAAATCAATTATATTTAACCATTCATGAAACCATTTGTTTTAATGAGTTTATAAAGAATGAGATAGAATATTTTAAAAAAATTTAATTGAATGTTGTTTCTTTTTTCATACATCTTTTATAGTTTTCAAATCTTTTAGAATGAAAAACTGTTGTTTCAATTATATTCTTTGAAATATTGTGATAAGGGTTAACATATAATTAAGAGAAAATATTTTTATGGATTAGAAAATATTTATGATGTGATAAAATTCAAACTTGAATTATGTTATTCAATTATTGTTTTTCATTATTTTAAGATAAAAAATATATTTAAAAACAATGATGTTTTTTAAATCTATGATGCAAGAAACCATTACATAACACTACTTATTAGGCTAGAATACTGGTAATGGGGAATTGAATTTGTATAGTATAATATTATCTTTAGAAATAAATAATTGGTGAATTTAATTAATGAAAATATTGATGAAATTGGAATGAATATATTTGGATCTCATCTTGTGGTCCAAAAATATATTTTTTAAATTTACCAAGTGGGTACTCAGTAATAAAGACAATAATAATAGAGAATTCATATAGAATAATAAATTTTTGGTTTTTAAATTATATTACCATGTAAAGAAAATCGATTATGGATAAACCTTTATACTAGTTTCAAGTTTAGACACCATTAAAATATGTTTTCTAATATTTCCCAATGAAATTTTTATGCTCATCAAATGGAAGTGAAATTTAAATTTATAAATGGAGGGTTTCAGTATGGGTCTTAATATAAGTAACCTAAGGATTTTATTTTAGATAAATATATAATAAAACAATAAAAAATCAAAATGTAATATTATGTTTCGATTCATGAACAAATATTATGGTACATTAAATTAAATAGTTTCTCGCGTCGATAAAATATAAAGAATGAAACTTTGGGAAACAATATTACATGAAGGAGATGAAGAATAATACTATAATTTTAATTTTTTTGTTTCTTAAACCAATTTATGGTGATGAAATTAATATTTTAGTGAAATTAAAAAGTCAATAAAAAAGCACTAAAATATATAATCATACTAAGATAAATGTTTTCATAGGATTATAAGATTTTTAAGTAAAGGATTACATTTTTCTTTCATTTATGAACTATGAAAAAAAAGTATGAATTTTTTTTGTAATAGAGGGATCAAAAAATGTATCCAACCCTATTAATAATAGTATATATATGAATAAAAATGATAATTATGAATTTGTATATTACTAGGATTTTAAGAAGTTAACTTGATTTATTCTATATTATACAGTATCTAGACCTGATAATATTTATATTGAAATTATCTATGAAATATTTTAGGGTGATACAAACTAGTCACTATGAATGGTTTCTAAAATGATACTAAATAACTTCATGGGAATATAAGAATATGATTAGATAAATGAAATAGGAAAGGAGAATATGAACTTTTTCTATATTAATTCTGATTTGGATTGAAATGTTGATAAGAAAATCTTTCCTTTTTGTAGAATATTTCTTATTAAACAAATTTGTTTACATTAACATAATAAAAAAAAATAAATCCAATGAAATTAATCACAATATTATAAGATTATATTTTAATTTTTAAGGTCTGTACATAGATGTTTTTTTAAAAAATTACAAACAAGAAGGAAAAAGTAATTTTACATTTGATATTAGTTATAATGAACATTGTGTAATTTATTTGAATAAAACCACATGTTGTGTTCTATGTTGAAACATATTGATATTATATATCATATTATAAAAAGTAATTTTTTAATGTGTAATTTTGTTTATTGATTATATTTATAAAAAACAAATAAGTTGTTTTAATTTTTTTAAATGCATTGTTGAAAGATAGATTTATGGAATTAATGATTATAATGAATTTATGTCCTACCCAACTCAATAAATAGAATACAGTGAATATAGCCCTTCCACTATTTTATTTCATGGATTCTGATGAAGATATGAATTATAATTATGGAACACATGGATTTATAATTAAATTTAAAAAGGTTAAATAATTGAGTTGGATAAATTAAATGAAAAAGGTAATATTTTTGGGTGATATAATATAAAAATCGGTTGGCATGTTTCATTATAAAATTAATAGAAAAAATTTAGTATTAATTAATTTTTTCGTTTCCAACAATGAGTTTTCATACATATGATTTGATATGTTTAATAAATATATTATTTATTATTTGTTAAATTTAACATCAATTTGCATATTTAAGTTAAAGGATAATTTTTTTTATATAATTAGTATATATTTACAATTTATATCATATTCTATAAGTTATTAAATAGATAATATGATAAAATTATAAGAGTTCACTCCCTACTCTCCATTTGGATAATTGGATTTTTTTTTAAATATGGATTAATTTAAATAAGACCATTGTTGGATAGATTTATATCGATGGAGAAGTGTTGAATCAGATCTATAATGGGGGAGAGTATGTTTCGTGTAAACTCAAGGAATTTGAATATGCAATGATAAGTTATACCGTTGAAATAACTATTGTTATCATTGGGGGATATTTAATTATCTAACAAATTTATATTATTTTATTAATTTTCAAGATATTTTAAGAATTACATGTGAGATGAGTAAAAAGATTATAGAAGTCAGAAATGGTTTCAACATGGGTAGTGTCTCGGTCATTGTTAAACAGAGTCAAAGATTAATTATTTGTAAACTCTAATCATCTAAAATAAGTGTAATGGAGGGTCAAACACTTGGGAAGTCATAAAATTGAGTTAGATTGACTATGTTCTTCAAAAAAGAACCACTGTTTAAAGACATCAGGTGAAAATCTTTTTAACTTTTAAGATTTTTTTTAGTTTTTTTTATGGAATCAAAAAGTTAATTTTTTTTATAGAAATAGGTTGTTATTGGATATATGATAGACTAATAGGGAAATTATTGTATGGAAATAGGGGAAACGTATGAGTTAAAAGTAATGAAGAATAATTTCTTGGGAACATTTAACATTAATGGTCTAAAAGAGATATCTTCTTTATAGGTACATTTTATTTTTGTGAACATAAAAAAATATTGGTTTGATCATCCTCGCTAGAAGATCAAACCCAAAAAAAAAACAAAATCTTAGAGTTAACCACTCCAAGATTCATAAAAAATAATGGGAATTGTAAAATACTCAAGGAATAAAATTTACAGTAATATCCCAAGATTTAGATTTTATGGTTAAATTAAATATATTCAAGATCAGTATCACCGATTGATCTTAATGTTTTGAAATTTAAAAGAAAAATCACGAAACAACATTACTGATTTTGAAATTGACATCACCGATCAATTTTGAATTCATTGTTAAAAAAATGATGCGAAGAAAAGAAAAAAAGACCAACTGCTTAAAAATACCCTAAATTAGAAATTTTTAGACTAAAGTCACTAAGAAATATGGTATTTAACACAATTCATTTACAATACAAGAAGGTGAACAACATAAAAAGTGATATCCTACTCAAATATCGACTGCTACATTGCTCCTACTCTCCTTGGACTCCGAGTCACTGTTCCTAAGAAGTCTCCTTGATCATGTTGCTTCTACTCTTTGGGTGTTTGTGAGAGAATATCAAATGAATTAGAGATCCAAGATCATGAATGATATGATGAATTAATGACCTTTTTTTTGTATTTCTACAAATTTAAGACCTCCTTTGTCTGTTGTTGGTTACCTACATAGCAATCACCGACTTATGTTGTCCTTCCCCGTATCACTAAACATCTGTATTTTTATTCTGTACCATTTATATATTTTTTGCAAATACCATGTAACAAAATCAATCGACCCACCTACCTTTTGTTGAGGTGAACCAGGATGAAATATTGAGGTGGGTTCTGCACAATGAAAACAAATTAAATTTTATAATTAAATAGGTGTTTAATAAAAATAGTAAACTATTATAGATATTTCCTTGTTTATTTAATGAATGTTAAATTATCAAATTAATAAGTTTATACTTATTTATAATTATTTATAATTATTATTTATTAGTAATTATTTTAATTTAAAAATTTTAATTTAATTATTTTATTTTATTTAATATTTTCATTAAATATTATTTATTTATTAATTTATTTCACAAATTTGATTAGGATTATAAATTATTGACATAAATATATCAAATTATTAATATTATTTTTGAATATTATTTAATTTGATTAAATGATTTAATTTAATAATAATTTTATTAATTATTAATTATTATTATTATATTATAATTATTATTCTATTATTATATTAACTTTATAATAAATTTTGGTTATTTATTTATTTATTTATTTTTTTATCTTCCCCACAAATCTACGGCTGCAAGAGGGAGCGGTCTTCTCCTTCTTCACAGATCGTTGCTCGACCACAGTTCTCCTCCATAACAAGCCTTCCGGTAGTGACCCAACACCTCAGTAGGGGCCAACGGTGACCTTCACTCAGATGATGACTCCACCAACATCGATGGTAGTATATTTCTTCATCTCGATAGCTTGGTCTTTAGATCCTAGCCTGTCAGGTGAATTTTAGATCAGGAAAAGGATGGTATCAGGTTCGACAAAGCGACGTCAAGAAGATATGGCTGTGAAACTACGTCCCAATTCCATATCTCAATATCATCGGCAACCACAAATTCATCTGGTGGCGATTGAGATTTCTTTTGATCTAGTTCAATTATGGTGGAACGAGCTCAGATGATAGTGGTGGTGCATGCTGGTTGTTGGTATGGTGGTGGTAAGAGTAGAGATATTGGGTGGATGTTGGGGAAAATGTTTGTCAGGACACCGTAAAATTATGGGTGTGGAGGAGATGCAACATTTTGAAGGGGGCTGGAGTGGCAACGTCTCGTGGGACACAATGGTGTGAGGAGTTACCATCATCAAATGAGGGGTGGGGAGGAGTTCTTAACAGTATGTCATGGTGGTGGAAGAAAGAGGGGAAAATGCGAGAGATGTCACTTGAGAGTGAGGGATGGTAGTGTCCCTGAAGACATTTTGGGTTAAATTTTTGGTGGATGAAAGAGTTTCAACGGTGTCTGGGAGACACCATTGTACTCAACTGTGTCAAAATATTTGACTGCAAAATAAAAAATTAACATTTATCAAAATAAATCAATTTTGAATTAATTAATTTAAAATTTAAAATGTAAATTAATTAATTAAATATAAGAAACTTGAAATAAAAACTGAATTAAATAAGAAGTTAAAATAATTTAATTCAACAACCCAAAACTCAGAGAAAAATCAAAAAATGATTTTAAAATAATAAGTTGAATTAAAACATAAAAAGATTAAATTTATTATTTAAATAATAAATGTGAGAACATAAATTGAAAATTAATGTTAATTCATAAAAATAATAAAAAAACCGAAGATAAAAATTTAAATTAAGGATTAAGTTATTTAATTTTGAATAATTTTCTTGATTAATAAACAGAAAATAAAATTAACATTTAAATATAATACTTATGATGTAAATTAGAAAAATAGTGAACCAAAAAATAAATTAAGATTTAACTTATAATTTTAACAGCTAAAAAATAAAATATAATTATCAAAATTTGTTAGTTAATAAATTAAATAAAAAAATAAAAAAATAAACCTTTTTTAATAAAAAGTGAAAAACTGATTAAATAAATGACAAAAAACCTAATAAAAATATGTAGAAAATATGTAAATTTAAGGCCACATAAAATTCTCCCATACTTAATCATGGATTATTCTCAATCAATTTCATGCTTTATTATATTTTGATGTAAAAACATTTGTTTTACTATAGTGGCTCAAAATGAAGCAAGATAACAGTCTAAAATGAGAGGACCAAAAAACAATGAAATAGGCTTTTGAAATGAAATGTTTCAAAAGAAATCTATCCTAAATTTAATACTTTTTTGGTGATCAAGAAAGCAATGAACTATCTAATATAAAAAGAATTAAGAACATAACAAAAGGAACATTATACTTTGACTTTCGGCTAGGTTTCAAAAAGAAAAAACAAAGTTAAATAATTTTTTTTGAATCCACTTGTTTTTATTACATAAATGGTTTCTCACAAATTGAATTCCCACTTCTTCATTTGGAATTCATAATTCCTATCACCATAATGAACTTGTTTTTCACAACTAGGAACCTATTTTTTTTTGGAATTTTTACCATCCAGGTAACTTTTGATATGCAGTGTGCATATACACTTATTAGAATTATAAAGAGGGCTTACTCACACACACTCTACCTTGTGTCTCAGAGATTCACCGTGAGTTCCCAAAACCCCATTTTACTCAAGTTTCAAAAGATTTATTAGAATACCATTTCCATCATCTCACTAAAGTGACTATTATTTTTTAATAAGAAAACAATTCCCCTAAGTTGATGTTCAAACATCCAGTTCCTATGGTTAATATCATAACTCTATAAGAATGTATCCTATATAACTCTCAAACATAGTTCCCAAAGATAATATTCACAAAATCACTTTTAAAATTAACTCAGTAATCATTAATCTTAAAACATTTCATAGTCTAGGAAACACATTATTACCATTAAGGTATTATCCTTAGTAAGATATATTAGAAGTAGAGTGTGAAATATAAATAAACTCATATTTTGTAATAATTTTTTGAATTTTTTTCTGATTTTTTAAGAAAAGGTTTGATAGAATATTGATTTGATGGACTACCTTTGAAGAAAAGATTATCTCAACATAATTTGACACCCTTCCACTCATATAAAACCCAACTTTTTTTACTTAAAGTTAAAATCAAAGGTGGAGAAGACAACAGTTTGAATTCTAAATCTCAAAATAGATTTTCATTATAGTAGATTGATGACATATTAAAGTTCACATTATAGTTATAATAGTGTGATTTCCACAAAAAAATTTAACAGTAGGAACAAAAGAATTATCATTTAATCTATTGACAATTTTTTTAAATTATGTTCAGAAAATATAATGTGAATAATTGAGTTCAATGAAGTGTGTGTTGTAAGTTCAGCAGATTTGATGCAAACATATTTTCAATAGTATTGTTAAAGGTATGGTAAACATCTAGAAACAAAAGAATATTCAATTTAAAAAACAACAAGCTAGAATTAACACCCCATATTTCATTCAAAAATGTATATGAATTAATGAAATTGTAGAAACAAATTTTCAATAGTCTAACACATGTAGTAAAATTTAATGCATACTAGCTAACCATCATGACTCATTGCCACTACTACAACTGTGAGTCATCATTTCGGTAACTCGTCACCAGTATTAGAATAGTGACTGAAGTGCAATAGTGAGTCAAGGTCTCAACATTGTAAATTGTAATTATTTCTTAACATAGAAATTTTTAAAGAAATCAATGTTATAGAGGAGAAGAAAAATGAATAAAAAAGTATAAATTAAGTAATTCCATGATAAAATTTTATCCGTTAATTCTCAAACATAAAACTTCATATGATTTTAAGGAAAGGGATGTTCTGATCTTCCAGTGAACAAAATTACATTATCCTACAAATTATGAACTTGCAAGACCAAGAATATATTTCCAGAACAAACAGAGATGGAAAGGAAAATAGAAAGAATCAATTTATTTAGAAACAAAACAAGAACAAAAGTAAAAAACAATGAAAATAATTGGGTTGACAACTATGAAGCACTAAATTTTAAGTCTTTAGTAAGACTTTTTTTCAGAATAATTTTTTACAGCATATTTAAGGCTGCCAATTCCTCTGGCTAGACTCTAAAATGTAGTTTTATTCATTGTCTTTTAATAATAATAGGCTTGTTTTCCTCTGTAAAAATCTCATAAGCACCATTTTTTGGCACTGTAACTAGTTTAAAAGGCCCAAACAATTTGGATTTTTTATTTCTTGGAAAGAGATTAAGTAGTGAATTATAGGGAAGGGAATTATATCTAGGTTTAAATTGTTTATTTTTAATGATATAATGATGATAAATTTTGGACCTCTCATTATATATCCAATATTTTTTATAAGAATATCTCATGATAGGATCATGCTCATTCATATCAAGAAATAATCTCTCTCCAACACTCTTAAATTCAAAATTTAATGTTTATCACCCAAATATGAATTATTATAAAACTCTATAGGAAAATGATAGAATTTAATGAATACAATCCTATATAGAGATATACCAATTTGGGTTATTAAATATGTTTAGTAACCCCATAAATCATCATTTATCATAGAGACAAATCCTTCATAGAAATTGAGGTAATTTTTTCGAGAATCTGTTTCTGCTCCCTATTATATATTTCTACCTGTACACTAGACTGTGGATGGGAGGTAGTACATTTCTTATGATTTCACCCATATTTATCCATTAAATCTTTAAATTGGTAAGTTTTAAAGTGAGTTCCATTATTAGTAATGAAGTTTTTTAGAACTCCAAATCCCGAAAAATGATCTTTTTAACAAAATTTATAACACAACTGTCTTGATTGTTGGGAAGCGTTAATGCCTCAATACACTTCAAAACATAATATATATAAACTATGAAGTATTCATTCCCATGAGATGATGGAAATATACCCATGAAATCTAAAACCCACACATCAAAAATATCAACTTCCAAAATACCTTTTTGAGGTAACTCCTGGTTCCTCCCAACATTTCCTAACCTCCGAAATCAATCACGTTGAACAAAAAAACAGATTATATCCATGAATAATGCAATCCATTAAAATACAGCTTGAAGGATATTTGGGGATTTCCATTATCCCCCATGATGTCCTCCCCAAGGTAATGAGTGGAAACTCTAGTGTATTGGGAGCATTTCCTCTTTAGGCACACATCTTCTCAGAATCCCATAAGCACATATCCTAAACATAAAATGATCATAAAAAATGTAATACTTGCTCTATGAAATAAATTTCATCCATTTGTTATTAGAAAAAGCTTTAGGAATGACAGTATATTCTATAAGAACATAAAAATATACAAACTAGGATGACATCCTTATTGAAATAGTGAGAATCTTTTCATCTAGAAAGGAAGAGTTAATCTCCCTACGATCTTTATAGTGAGTATTAGAAATCCCAGAAAGGTGGTATGAACCTAAATTTTTAACTCACTTATTATCCTTAATTTCCTTTTAAAACTCGTATAATAGTAGAATCCATCTAATATGTCTAGGTTTGGCTTCCTTCTTTGATAATATGTACTTTAGAGCATTCTGATTAGTGAATATGATGAATTTAGAACATAGAAGATAATACCTAAATTTATCTAAAGAAGAAACCATAGCTAACAACTCCTTTATAGTAGTGGTATAATTATTTTTTCCTCATCTAGTAGCCTACTTTCTTTGTACCCCACGTTCAACTTCTTATCAATCCTCTGTCCTAAGACAACTCCAACTTCCATGTCACTAGCATCACACAATTGTTCAAAAATAGAGTTTCCAATATGGTGAAGTGATGATAGGTGATGTAGTGAGTTTCTCCTTTATAAAATTGAATGATTTCAAATAGTTTTAATCAAATATGAATTGGGTATCTTTGATAATAAGGGATCATAAGGGCATTGTTATTTTGGAAATGTATTTGATAAACCTATGGTAAAAACCGGCATTCCCTAAGAAACTTCTAATACACTTTACATTTTTGATAGGTGGATATTTTTGAATTTCTTCTATCCTAGAAGTGTCTACCTCAAAAACCCTCTTATACACCTTATGTCCTAGAACTATCCTATTTGTGACTATGATTTGACATTTTTCCCTGTTGAGAACAAGGATGGTCTCTGAGCACCTCTCCAACACTAACTCCAAATTTCCTAAACTAGTATCAAATGTGGTAACAACAATGGATAAATCATCCATGGAAACTTATATGATCCTCTCATTCATGTATGATATTCTAGTCATCATACACCTTTGAAAGGTTGTAGGAGCACCCCATAGTCCCAAGGGTATCAGCCGGTAGGAAACTTTCCTAAAGGGGTATGTGAATGTTGTTTTTTCTTAATCCTCTAGAGCTATTGGAATTTGGTTGTAACCGGAATACCCATCCAGAGAATAGAATAATTAATTTTTATAAAGCCTATAAATAATTTTATTTTGGATTTGCATTGGAAAATTTTCCTTCATAGTTGCTGAATTAAGCTTCTTATAATCTATATAGACTCTTCATTTTGTGTCTTTCCTTAGTTGAATTTTTTTTCTTTTCATTAATGAAAATAGGAGAACCTAATTTATTAAGGACTAATTGGACTAAAATAACCGATGTACTATCATAGATAGGATATATAATTATAGTATCGAGTAGTTTATTGACTTCCTCCCTAAAAAAGTCTTTCATATTAGGATTCACTCTTCTTTGATACTCTACTCTAGTTTTCTAGTACGTCTGCAAAGATATTTTGTCATAAGGAAATAAGAACTAATTCCTATTTTATCTACTATTGTCCAATCTATGGATGATTTATATTGCTTTAAAACACCCAACATTTTCTCTTCTTGGTTTTCATTCAATTAAAGAGAAATTATGATTGATAGTGTCAAATTTTCTCATAAAAATGAGTATTTAAGATGTACAACAAGTTGTTTAATCTCTATGGTAGGTACCTTTTCACTTGAAGAATGGATCATGGGCCTGGGTGGTCCATAATATTCAACATGTTTCTTATAAGGTGTTTGAAATGATGAAATGATTTGAACTTCTTGACCAATTTCAGAATTTCCTGCACTACTATCCAAAGTGGACAACTCATTCTCATTATTCTCTAGATCAAAATTCTATATATTTAACAAAGAAAATCGTCTAATTGTTTTATTAGATATCCCTTTATTAAATAAAATTTCACATAAGTGTAGGTGAAAAAAATCACAATCATGTTCCCTTAGATTTTTTTATGTTTGGAAGTAGAATATACATGTCACAACATGTCCCAACATGACCCATGCCTGTGCTCAAGCTGAAATTACTTCTAGACTACCTCTATAGTCCCGGGGGTGGCGACAAGCACTGTAGGTACACAAAAATTACGGAGTCCATTACCTAAGTACCTATACACACACACACACAACCAAACAATGAAGATGTATAAAGGGAAAGGAAAACAAGATACCACACTATTATATATAAACCACCAATATGCATAAACCTCTAAAAAGTTCAAGTACATGTTCTATAAATTAAACTGGAAAGAAAAGTGGTAAAAAAACTCCCAACCTCATAAGTGCCACATCATGGAAATAATAGAAAAAGTAAAGTAGTTGAGAGAGCCCCACTCTAAGATCCAAAGGTACGAATGTCATTCATGGTCCAAGAGCCCATATCCCTAAGCTACTATGAAGTCATGATAAACATGTCCATAATCTAAAAATGGCACCATACATGTGGGAAAATCTCATGCATGGGTGATTATAAAAATATATAGTTGGTCACCATAAAAAGGAGAAGGGGGAGTAGTAAGTGATACAATCTAAGGGTAAAATATTAGGTAGAACAAATTATAACAAAGAGTATAGATCAAAATAACAAGATAGTGAAATTAAATTCATCGAAACACAAGGAACTCAACATGGTGATTAGCTGAGCTTCACGTCGAGTCTTCACTACCTGTAGTAGGAGAGTAAACTCATCCAACCATGAGAATCTAGAAATGGAAAGAACGTGGAATACCCAACCCGTCTTCGCCTCTCCTGAAAAGAGAGTAACCAAAATCAAATGATTGGTTTTTGATACAAGATATATATATATGTTTATTCAAATAATAGAAAACTAGAGAGTAAGGGTATCTCCATATCACAGCTCAACATGGGAAGATGGGTGTCCAACAATTCTAGAAGTAACCATCAAGGATGCACATCATCCCTTACATCATCCCTAAACTCTCATGTCAAAGGGACTCAATCACCACAACTTTATACTATCCACATTGGATGGGTCCATCTTACCTACTCGGTTTTAGGTTGCCTCACAAGGATACATCTCGGTGGAGAATTTTCCCATTATACTTATGATTTGAAAGTAATGTTAAAGTATGTCTCATCACAGATCCATACAAGAAAATAGTAAACCCAAATTAAAGGACCCACACCCAAGTGCATCAAGGGGATTCCACTCTAATAGTCATTGTAGAGGACCCACATCCTAGTGCTTCAGGGGGATTCCACTCTAATTGTTATTGTAGAGGACCCATACCCTAATGCATTTTGTGGATTCCACTCTCGCTCACCGAGGAACCTCACCCCACTGCATCAGGGGGATTCTTCTTATAAGTAGTTGATATAGGACCCACAACCGTACCGATATTTGGATTCCACTATTACTTTCATATAGGATCCCCTATATGGTGCATCAATGGGATACCACTATAATTCATCAAGGACCCACACCCTAGTGTGCTAGGGGCATTCCACTCAGAAGCCTCTGATATCATCTCCTGATCACTACCATCGTTGGGAATCCTCTGAAATGACATCACACTTGGAACATCTCGAATCAGATATAGAAATACACTATATAGGTAACCATTCCCTAAAAGAATAACAATCTGGATAGTCTATTAGTATTACAAAATATGAGTCTAAATGATGGAGATACGAGAGATATAGGATTTCTATTGCGGTACATGAAACAGGTTGGGCCACACCATGGGTTCCCCCTACTAATCACCCAGCTATATACCTATCCATACTCAGGTACTAAACTATGCACTACTTACCCTAGGCATTCCAATGTACTCATAGGGTATGTCACACCTCTGGCCATAAGGATGATAAGCGCATGACAGTCGTCGTTGGTTCGAAGGAGGAAAACGTAACTTTATTGACTTGCCTCCTCATGTGGACCTAACTAACGAAATGGATCATACCACAATGATACTTGTGTAACAACACATAGGATTGGGCTTTCATTTGCATGAATTGGAATCCTGGTGATGAAGCCACATCTCTTTGCATCGTACACAAACTGTGCTTCATAAGGTCCGGGCCTCGATTTAAGTTTATGTGCCTGAAATCGGTATTGAAATGTGTGCCTCAATTTTAGGGTATTGATGCACTGACGCCTGGACCGCCACCTCTGAGGCTACCATGGATTTTTTCTTGGACCACCATTCACTACTACCTATAAAGTTGGATGCTGCCGCTTACAGAATGTGTGTCGAACTAGCCTTCACTACACTGGTTGGGTTCTCCATCGCATCTAGAGTCAAGAACCCCGATATGAGGTTTTCTGAAAAGATCAAACTTCAGTTTTCTTGAACATGAATCGCAAATCACCATGGTTCCATTATAGAAAATTTCAATATTTATTTCTCAAAGTACATCATGTTAGAGTAATGTGTAGATGCGCGATGAATTATTTTCTCGGATCTTTGGTCAAATGTGGAAAAGACATCCATAATCAATCAAAGGCCGTGTTAGTTTTTCCTTCTTTATTGAGGTCAAGAATGGTAGGAATTGACAAAGAAATATTTCTCAGACTTCAAGAATTTTAATTTGAAGATAATGAAGAAGATAATTGACTCAGATAATTGTTTTTCATTCCATGAATTAATTCATTAAAAAAAATATAATTTTAATTCATCATGAAAAATTAATCAAGGATTAGAAGTCCACAAATTAAGGTCTGACCACAATTTGGATCCATTCTTCCAAAGCATCGTCAAACATTTATCATTGGTCAACCAAAGGAGGAAGGTAGAGAACTTCACCATCTATGGTGGGAGGGTTATGATGCAACCCTAATAAATCCTCGTAATCTCTTATTTATTACAAGTCACTAGTTCAAGGGTAAATGCTTTACCACACCCGCCAATATTCACAGGATCTAAACATGCTGCACCCTCTCACTTTATGTCTTTCTTAGGTAAAACAACCAATTACACACTTAACCATGGTGTCAGATTTCCAATCCAAGATTCCTTTAAAATGTGATTCGATACGACGTCAAAAATTAATAAGTTAATTTATTTATGAAATTTCTATTGATAACTCTTTTCAAATATGGATTGCACCCACAGAAGTTATACCCCACCTAAGGTAAACCCCATGCTCTATACTCGACCATGGCCACATATTTGGGATACAATATTAAATTTTAGAGATATCTCATTTCCATTGTGTGCGTAGTATAAAGTATAAATTATATTTTTATAAATTTATTTTCGGTCACACAAGGCCTCAGAATCTCATGTCATCTCAGTTCCTAGCTCTGGAAATATATATAGAAATATTCCAATTCCTTACAAGGAAAAATGAGTTTCTAAATCATTCCTTTCTTCAAAATTTTCTTCCATGAAAAGAAAATATTAGGGAAACAACATTGGATACTGAGCTCAAAACTTGTTTCCCACTCCTAGGAACACTCCTACATATTGTTTTTCTACCACAACATGCAAAAAAAGAGGATGGTCTGTTTTCGTAAGGTCTACTCCTATCGATAACGTGTGCAGGATCATGCAAAAATATCCTCAACTATGACAGATGGAAAACATTGTGCACCCACTCCAACTGTAGATATACGGAATAGTGGTAGGAAGCCTCACCAACCATTTGAATGATCTATAATGGATCAATGAACCTTGGGGATATATTTCCTTTCTTAATGAAAACCAACACACAAAAATTCAGTGCATCCTCAAACACATGGATAGCTCGCTTGGTCGTCCTATCGATATGGGGATGAAAGGCTGTATTGATATGCAGATGTGCCTCAAATGCCTCCAAATATCCACTCCAAAATCGTTATGTAGACCCCACATCATGATTAGACATAATAATTGTGGGTAACATTTGAAGGTAGACGATCACCCACATATACAACTTCCCCATACACTCCACCGATCTCTTCTCCCTGATAGTAAGGAAGTGCACTCACATCTTGTGTCGGCCTTCTATTAAAAAGATGGTGTCATAGCCCTTCACTATTCACACAATTCCTATGACGATGTTCATGGATATGTCACCCCATTTATACTCTTGGATTTCAATAGGTTGCACAACTAGTCAGAACCTGGTGCTCGGCCTTCACCTACTGATTGGTGAGGAATCATGAGATAATCTCAGATACGATTCATCTCATGTCAGAGAACCAAAAATGAAATTGAATATCCATGTACATATTTCCCTCACTGGGATGTATAGCTAAATGAGAAGTGTGTAACTCTCATATCACCTCCTACCATATCAAAACCAAAACCACTATGTCCCTAAAATAAGGTCCCATGATTGCCTCCTTTAGAATATCCATATGGTGCATCACTTGTGGATATTTGAGTCACACAGGATCTATTATTCGATTTATCATAACAGGGACACTCTTACACACCCAAGAAGAGAATGTTTCAACACCATCTACTGAGGAAAAACTATACCCTTCTGCTCCACCAGGGTCAGCTGCATGGAAGATAACTACTCTAAAAAATACTGCACTAGCTGAGCCTGGGACTTCCTACTAAGGGAATCTAGTACAACATTTCCCTTCCCGGGAGTATAGACTCTATCGAATTCATAGTCCTTTATGAAATTGAACCAGCTTCTCCACCTCATGTTCATGTCTGTATGGGTGAAGATGTACCTATGTCTCTGGTGGTCTGTACAATCCACCAAGCCTCATCCTAGAAGGTAGTGTCTCTACATCCTCAAATAAGAGACTACCACTGCCAGCACCTGGTAGTGAGTCACAAAGTTCTATTCATGGGGTCTCTGTCACCATGAAATGTACATGATAACTATAGTATGATTTTTGATGTTGATCTCTCAAGGTACCAATGAATAGGTTAAGTGTGTAAACTCATCCAACTATAATAAGGTATATAAAGAAATCATGTGGCATACCCAACATGTAACTTCTTCCCTTTGAAGGTGATTAATACCCCAAACATGCACACTGAAATAGCCACTAGTTGAATCTCTAAGGAAAAGTGTTCATATATAAAAACTCCACCATGAATGTCAGGACCTTCTCTGACACTCCACCCCAAAACCCCTCCGTGAACACAAACGTCAGAGGGACTCATCCACCACACCTTGATACTATCCACATTGGGCTGCATTGACTCACCCTCAAGGGTTTTCTTATATAAAAATGTGTCTTGGTGTGGTAAGGACCGCTATTCCTCTTGCATTCAAAGCTACATCAAACAACATTGACACTAGGTTACACTAATGAAATGCATCACCCTCGTAAAACCTCAAGAAAGAATGAGGAAAGAAAGAGTACCTCACCCATTTATCACAAGTTCTACATCAAAAAGTTATAAATGACCCAGAACATACCTCTTATCATCTCTTGTAATGATAGATTGTAGAAATCCAATGCATAGAGATGCTCACCGTATTTGTTTCAATCTCCCTATGCCTAACATGGGCTGCCTTGTGGTGGTGGAAGGATCTTGTAACATCATCCACCAAGTACAGTTCAACTTGCTGCTCTGCCAGCATCACCTCCCTATGGACCACCCTATCCTCCCTTGGGAGATCCCTGATCATTACACTATCTCTTCCATGGTGGTTCGTTTACTATTTTCCTATAAGGAAAAGCTTGTCTGGTCGGATTGTCTCTGGCCATATGACCTCACCCTTCACAAACATAACACTGAACTTCCCTGGGCTGCCCCCGTGCTCTATGCTATCCCATACTAAGTGCCTGAGTCTGATTATGGGGAGGTCTCCTACTTTTTGTCCCTTCCAACTGACATATTCTAGCTATGACAGACAACTTTCCTTTAACATTCCCACTGCTAAAAATAGCTATCAGACATTCCTTTGATATAAAGATCTCTGTCACCAGTTCCCACTCCAAATCCCTGACATAGATTCTTATGCACAAGGGAACTACATAGACATTGATATCTATGTGGATTCCCTTATCAAACTTCCATTCTTGGAACTGGCTATCAAAAATCATATCCGGAGAGTAGCATATAAGGTCCGAGAACCTATCAAAAAACTCTACCACTGTTATCCAACCCTAAAGAAGCTCTATAATCTCTTGAATTCAGACAGAGAATAAGTAGGATGGGTATTTCACCTCACAACATAGCTTATAGAAGTCACCCCATTAGAGTGTCGACTCATCTTGCATCAGAGTTACTAGGTTCCACTAAGACCCAAATACTCTGTGGAAAAGACTGGCTTCCAAATCCCCCATATGATCCATCGGTGTCCGAACAATCATGAAGAGTTGGACCACCAACTCTAGACAATACTCTACCACCTAAGGATTAGACTCACTATGGAACCTCAACAGTCCATGGTGCTGGAACTCGCATAGTGCGCTTAGCCTATACATGTCCTCATCCTGCTTTGCTGAGACTAATTGCTGCTCAATAGGGGGAGGTGTTGCTACCTGTCCACCCAGAGGATGAGGGTCATATGATGGATCCTGAACCGAGGGCTTGTTTCTCATAGGGTCATCGTCACAAACCATATCTAGTATCCTAGCTGGTTATCAACACGAAAGCATCTTGAAACTTATGAAGGAGTACAACGATCAAAGAAGACACACACACATATATATATACAACAGGGGGGAGATGACTAAAGAAGGACAGTCAAAGACTCAATCCTATTTGATGCATATAACAAAGTTCCATTCAACAAATGTCTCTGCATATAAATTCGAAAAGTCGGTAATCCGGGTCCTAGTGAATGACTACGTTAGCTACCGCACCATCCCTCGACTCCTAGGCCTTAGAGCCTCACTTGAGTGACTTTGACCCTGTTTCCCTTAATCCAACCAATAAATTTTTTAGGAATCATCTAAACAACATACCAAGTGTTGAATAAGCTATGACACCACTTTTTCACAACCCGACCCATGCTGGGGATCGAGCTGCAATTACCCATAGCTCTCCTCCATATGCTTAGGGGTGGAAACAAGCACCGAAGACCCAAGAAACTTGGGGAGGAATTTTCTTATGTTCTTCTACACACACACATAGATATAACTCAAAGAAAAAGTTTTTTGGGAAAGGAAAACAAGATACGACACTGCTATATATAAACCACAAATATGCTTAGACCTTTACCCATTACATGTATTGGTGTTGTAAATTAAAATGAATTGAAAAAGGCTAAAATATATTCCTAACAAGAAAATGTCCACAACCTGTTAGTAACTGAAAAAGTAAAATATCTGAGAGACCCCCACTACTAGATCCCAATATACAACCAGAATATGCAGTCCAAGAACCCATTTCCACCTTTGATGTTAAGATCAACTTGTCCATCGTATGTATATTGTAGGATACAAGCAGCCAAATCCCATGTAGAGGGGAGTATAAAAATACTCAGAAGGACTTCTTGAAAAGGTAAATGGGGATTAGTTAGAGATACAAATTAAGAGAAAATCAGGAGATAGAACAAAGTAAAGTAAAGATTACAACTCAACCCAATAAGATAGTGATAGTAAACTCATCCAAACACAAGGAGCTTGATGCAATGAGAAGATGACTTCTTTTCAAGTCTTTGATACCTATAGTAGGATAGTAGACTCGTTCAACCATGAGAAGCTAGACATGGAAAGCATCTGGAATTCATAAAGTGTCTTCACCTCTCCCAGAAGGAGGGTAAACAAAAACTAAGGAGTGGGTATTGAAACAAGATATATATATATATATATATATATATATATATATTTTATCTCAAAGAATCCCAAACAAGTGAGTAAGGGGTTTTCCATATCATAGCTTAGGCCTGGAAGAAGTTTCATCTCTCAGCATCGTACATGAATGGTGGGTCAAATCATTAATATTAATAATATATCATTATTATTTAAGCATTTCATGGACAAGATCCACATATTCAAAAAGACATCCCACATTGGTCTCCAAATGACCATATTGAAAACATGGTCACACTTCCATAGATGATGCGCCAATCCAACACCGTATGAGGATTTTACAGTTAAAATTAGAATTCAAAATTATAATAATAATATATATTATTAAAATAATATATATATTTTTAAAAACCCTTTAATCAATGGATGGGACACACAAGTCCTTCCCCCCACCACAAGCCTCATTTTATGCCAGAAAAATAGGTTCCCTATCCGAATATTCCTCTTTTTTTAGCCTTTTCATTTTATTATTTTTCTTTATTATTTTCCATCTATCCTATCTTTTTCTTCCCAAATTTACACCTCCTTGTAAACCCTAACAATGTTGGCTTCAAAACACTCCATCCCTCATGACCTATGTGCCCTAAACACCACTTGATCCGATTGTAGACCCACTCACACCAAACCAACGCATGCCGCTGCTTGGACCGTTGGAGGCGGCCTCTTGGACTGTCGTACGTCACCTCTTGGACCACCGCACGCTGCCTCCTTGAATACAAAACACTGTAGCTTGGAGAAGGAGTGTCAAACCTACATTTATTTCACTGGTTGGTGTCTCCATCGCATCCAGTGTCAAGAACCTAGAACTGAGATTTTCAAGGCTAGATCCGACCCTCACCTGCTTGAAATTCCATTGCACATCATCATGGTTCCATTTTACCCAATCTCTATGTTTATTTATCAAATTAATTCAAGTTTCAATATTGTCTAGATGTGCATTAAATTTTTTTTCATGGATCTACATTCAAATAAGGTAATGACAATGATGATCGATTGATGGTTATGTTAGTTTGGCCATTTTTGTTGAGGATCAATAATGAGAAAAATTGAAAAATAAATATTTATCATACTTCAAGAAAATTGATTTCAGGATAAAAAGAATATAATTGATTCAAATAATTTTTCTTGATCCATCAATTAATTCATTCAAAAAAATTTAATTTTTGTTCATCATAACAAATTAATCGGGGATAGAAACTCCACAAAGTATGATCATACCTCAATTTGAATCCATTCCACTAAAGCTTAATTAATCATTCTTCACTGATCCACCAAAGGAGGAGGGGAGATAGCTTCGATATCAGTGGTGGGAGGATGATGAGGCAACCCTAACTAATTCTCATAATCACCTATTTATAAAAATTGATTAGGTCAAGGGTAAATGCTTTACCACACCCGCCAATGGTCTCGAGATATAAACATCCCACACCCACTCAATTTATGGTTACCTTACGTCAAACACCCCCTTACACACTAAAAGATGGTCTTAGATTTCCAATACGAGACTCCACTAAAAAATTATTCAATATGACGTCCAAAATAAATAAATAAATTTATTTACAAAAATTCCTTTGATAACATTTTCTACAAAAGTCATGCACCCACAAAATTTATAAACAACCTAAGGTAAAATATATCCTCGAGACTCAACTGTGGACTTGGATTTCTAATACGCACTACCATTTAAGAGATATGACATTTCCATTGTGTGAATATTATAAAATATAATTAATATTTTTATAAAATTTATTCTGGGCACAACATGCCTCTGAATCGTATGCCGTTTTAGTGCCTAACCCTATATATATATATATACATATACATATATATATATATTAAAATTTATGAAAATGAATATATAGGTCTCTACATCATTCCATCCTTCAAAAATTTAATCCCCAAAAAGAAATTACAAGTCAAACAACTTAGGATACTAAGCTCAAACCATGCTCTCCCACTACTAGGAACTATCTTGCCCATTTTTTTCCTGCTACATCTTTCGAACAAATGGTATGGTATGTCATCATATGGTCCACACTTTTCGATGACATGTGTCGTATCATGCATATATCTCATTAGTTGCGACACATGGAAAATATCAGGTACCCACTCCAACTGTGGAGATAAGAAGTGGTGGTAGGCCACCACACCAACCCTCTGCACGATCATAAAAGGCTCGGTGAACCTTTGGGATATATTTACTTCCCAACAAAAAACCAACATGAAAACCCTCAGTATATTATCCAACACCTAGATAGCTCGCTTGGTCAGCCAATCAATCCAGGGATGAAAGGATATAGTGATCTGCATATGGGTCCCGAACACCTGATTGAGTCCTCTACAAAATCGTGACATTAACCACACATCATGATCCGAGATAATAGTCAATATCATCTTGTGAAGGAAGATGATCTCACGCACATACAGCTTCCCCAATCACTCCACCGATCTATACTCCCTGACTGTAAGGAAGTGCATTAAATTCACAAGTTGGTACACTGTTACCCATATGTCATCATGGCCCTTCACAATACTTAGAACTCCTATGAACAAATTCATGGATATTCCATCCCATTTCTTCTATTGAATTTCATGAGGGTGGAGAAATTTTGGAACCCGGTTCTCACCCTTCACCTACTGATAGGTGAGGCACCATGGGACAAACTCATCTATTCTTCATCTCATGTTGGATCATTAAAAATTCCACTAAAGATACCTATACTTATATTCCACATCAAGATCTACAACTATGGGAGAAGTGAAAAACTCTTGCATCACCTCCTCCCATATCAAAACCGGAACCACAGTGTCCCTAAAACAAGATATCATGATTACCTCCTTTAGAATATCAAGCTAGTGCATAGACTGTAGGTATTTGAGTCACACAAGATATATTAGTCAATGTCTCAAATATGGTACTCTCTTACACATTCGAGACGTGAATGATTCAACACTGTCGACTGAAGAAAAACTATAACCTTCTACTCCATCAGGGCCAGCTGGAGGGAAGCTAACTACTCAAAAACATCATACCCATAGAGAGATTGAGACTAAAAGCTATGGGAATATGGTTCAACAATTCACTTCCCTATATTATAGAATACATAGAAGTCATAGTCCTTTATGAAATTCAACAAGCTCCATTGCCTCTAGTTCAAGTCTCTCTAGGTGAAGACAAACCTGAGACTCTGGTGGTCTATACAAACCACCAAGTGTCCACTTATTATGTAGTGTCTCCACATGCTCAAAGAGGGGACTACAACTTCCAGCACTAGGTACCGAGTCATGTAGTTCTCTTAATGGGGTGTTAGTCACCTTGACATGTACTTGATAACTATAGTTTGAGGATTGATGTTGATCCCTCAAGTTTCCAACGTATAAGGCTGGTGAGTAAACTCATAGAACCGTATGAATCTATACATGGAACTAATTTGGCATACCCTATGTGTCTTCACATCCCTTCGAAGGCGACTAGTCCCCAAACATGGTACACCACCACACCCACTAGTGCAATATCAAAGGGAAAAAGGTCAAGTAGAAATACCCCACAGAAAATGTTAGGACCTTCTATGACACCCCACTATACAACCCGTCCATGAACTCAAAATTCAGAGGGACTCATCCAAAACACCTGATACTATCCACTTTAGGAAGAACTAACTCTCCCACACTATTTTTCTCATGTCAAAAAATTCATCTTGGTCAGGGAAGGACCCCTCTTCCTCATGCATTTAGAGCTACATCGAACAGAACTGAAAAAGGGTTACACTGAAGCCTCACGTCTCCCTAGTAAAACCTTAAGAAAGAAGCAGGGAGAAAATATTACGTCACCCAATGTCTAAAAAGTTCTACTGAAAAAGGTAGAAATGAACCATGGTGTACCCATTGTCATCTAATGTACTTCAGTATCATAGAAATCCAACACATGGAGCTGCTCACAGTCCATCACGAAGCAAGACGTGGGTTGCCTAGTGGTGGTGGAAGGATCTCATATAATCATCCACCAAGAATAGTTCAACACATCTGGTCAGGCACCATCTCTATCATGGATGTTTGTTTTATATCTGCCTAGGAAGATCAACATGTCTGGTCAGGCAGTCTCATGCCATATGTCCTCACTCGTCACTAGCATAACTGACGCCCTCCATAGGCTGACTCGATGGTCTAAAATATCCCTTACTAAGTGTCAGAGTCTCATTTTGGGGAGGCCTCTGATTTTGAGGCCCTAACAAATGAAAAATGATATTTGTGACATATGTCTTAGCTCTGACATGACCAATGTTAAAACTAGAAATTTAGAGTTCCATTGAATAGATTCTCTCTGTCACCATTGCCCGCTGCAACACCCTGACATTGGTGGTGATGCGAAATGGTACTACATCGACACAGATCTCTCTGCAGAGTCCCTACTCAAAATTTTGTGTTTGTATGTGTCCATCTCAAATCATGTCTAGATAGTATCTTGTAAGGGATAAAAATGTATCCATGAAATCTACTACCGTCATCCCTCCCTGCTGTTTCTCTAAAAGATTGGAATTCAGATAGGGCATAAGAAGGATGGGTATTACACCTCATGGAACATATGCTGGAAGTCACCCCCTGGGTGTGTCGACTCACCATTCATCTGAGAAACTAAGTACAACCAAGACCCAACTATAATGTGGAAAGACCTCATTCCAAAGCCACTTTAGGATCCATCGGTGTTCGAACAATCTTGAAGAGGTGGACCCCAACTCTAGCCAATCCTCTACTGCCCGAGGACCTAGATCACTGTGGAACCTCATTGGTATATAGTGCTAGAACTCATGTAGTGAGCTGCACACATCCTCAGTCTACACTATTGGGAATAACTAATACTCAACTGGTGGTTGTGCTACTAACTATTAACCTCGAGGTAGGGGGGTCGTATGATGGATACTAAACTAAGGCCTCGTCACTCATTAGATAATCGTCACGAACCTGTACTATTATCCTGGCTAGTTATCATCATTAATGAATCCTAAAAATTATCAAAGTGTACCTTGATCAAGGAGCATATGTATATAATCAATAATGGGGAGTTGGATCAAGAAGGAAAGTCAAAGACTCTATCATGTATGATGCTTGTACCAAAGTTCCGTAGAACAGATGTCTCATCATGTCAAGTCGACAAGAGGGTAATTACGATCCAAGTGAATGGATACATTGATTTCGACACCCCCATTGGAATCCCTAGACTAGGAGACACACTCTAGAAAGGTTGAAACTATTTTGCTTAATCCCACTAGGAATAGTTTTTGGAAACAACCAAACAATGTCTCAAAGGTTGAGCCACCTATGATACAACGGTTTCACAACCTAACCCATGTTGGGGCTAGATCCGCAGCTACCCGAAGCCCAACTAAATAGGCCAGGTTGTGGCGACAAGAGGTGAGGGCATAAAAAACTCAGGAAGCCTTTTCCCAAGTACATGTACTCACACATGGATCCAACTCAATGAAAAATTTCATATGGAAATGAAGACATGTTGCAACACTGATATATATAAACCCAAAACTTGAATCGACCACTAAAAATTATAGGTAAAAGTGTTGTAAAGTAAAATGAAATGAAAAATGGGTAAAATACATGCCTAACCAGAAAAGTGCCACAACCTGGCAGTAACTAAAAAATTAAAACTGTTGAGAGAGCCCAACACATTGATCACAAGCAGCAACAACCGTACGCAGTCCAAGAACCCATAACCCCAAGCTCCTCTAAAGTCAGGATGAACCTTCATGTCATCTTCATATCGTAGGATACGTGTGAGAAAATCCCATACAGAGGTGAGTATAAAAATACTCAGTAGGAGGCACCAAGATGGTGAATCGGGGGTAGTAAGAGATACAAATGAAGAGAAAAGAAGTAGATAGAACAAAGTAAAGTAAAGTGTACCACTCAACCCAATTAGATAGTGAAAGAAAACTCATCCAATCCCAAGGATCTAGACATGGTGAGAAGATGAACTTCTTGTTGTGTCTTATAAACATATAGTAGGAGAGTATACTCATCCCACAACGAGAATCTAGTCATAGAAAGCATGTGGTAGACCCCACGCGTCTTCTCCTCTCATGGAAGGAGTGTAACTGAAACCCAAGGAGTGGGTACTGAAATAATATACATATATATATATATATATATGTTCAATCAAAGAATCCCAAACGAGAGAGAAAGGGGGCCTCCATCTCATAGCTCAGCCCATGAAGAAGAGTAGACATCAGTTCCAAAAGTAACCATCAATGATGCCCATCATCCCTCATGTTTTCCTTGAACTCACACGTCAATGGTATATAATACCCACACCTTGATACTATGAAATTTGGGTGGGTCTGTCTCAACTACATGGTTTTAGTTCAAATCACCAGGGCACGTCTTAGTGGGGGAAATCACCCCACTTACTTGTGAGTCCAAAGTAACATTAAATACGTCTCATCACTGATCCATAGACAAAAAAAGAAAACCCAAAGTAAAGGACCCACACCCTAGTTCATAAGGGTTATTCCACTATAATAGTCATCGTAGAGTACCCTCATCCTAGTGAATAAGGGGGTTCGACTTTAATGCCCATCGTAGAGGACCCACAAACTGATGTGTCATACAGATTCCTATATTTATCATTGAGCACCCCCCCTAGTGCATTGGGTGGATACCACTCAGAAGTAGGTGATAAAGGACCCATACCAAGCCGATGGGGGATTTAACTCTTTTTATTATAGATGACCCACTCTCTGATGCACCAGATGGATTCCACTACTATTAATGAAGGACCCACACCCTGGTGTGTTAGGGGGATTCCCCTTGGAATACACCGATTTCATCCCCAGATCACTATCATCGTTGAGAATTGCCTAAAATGGAGTCACACCTGGAATATATCACATAAAATTTTGAAATATAGTGTGGAGGGAACCATCACGTTATACATGGAATAAGACTCATGTAGGATACTCGCATGTAAAAATATGAGTCCAAAATAAGGAGATACAAGGGATAAAAGATTTGTAGTGTGGTACACAGTGTGTGTGGGGCCCACATGATATGTTCAACCACCACATCACCTGGCCTTATACTCAACAATAATCATTTACTAAACATTTCACTAGTACCCCTAGGAATTCTAGTGTACTCCTGAAGTAAATGAAACCTCTAGAAAAAAGGCTGATGGGTGCACGACACCCGTTGTAGGTCTAACTGATGAGAACATAACATTACTAAATTGCCTCTTCATATGGATCTGATAACCAGACGGATCATTCCATCACGATTCTTGAAAAACAACACAGATGATCAGAAATTTAGTAGCTAGAATCAGACTCATAATGAATATGTTGAATCTCCTAGCATCGTACACAAATGAGGCTTCTTGGGGTCCATGCCTCAATTTTGGTTTAAGTGACCGAAATCTGTCTTAAAATATCAGACTCAATTTTAGGGTCTCGACGCCACTGACGACGAATAAATTGGACATTATATGCAAGAGTTACGGTGGGTAAATGATTTTTTAATAATTATATATCAATAAAATCTATGTGTTTCAGGGACCAGATCCACAAACCCAAAATAAACATGCATTATTGGTCTCAGAATGACTGTATTGAAAACTGGGTCGCACACCCATTGATGATGGGCCAATCCAACACCATATGAGGATATTATGGTTGAAATTATATTTCATTATTATAAGAATAATATATATTATTATTATATTTTTTTTTTCAAAAAACCCTTTATTCATAGAAGGGGAAATATAAGTCCTTCCCCCCACCACAATCCTCATTTCAAACAGAAATGATAGGCACGCCCATCTGAATATTCATCTTTTTTTTATCCTTTGAATTTTATTATTTTCATTATTAATTATCCCCTTATCCTCTCACTTTATTCCCAAATTTATTCCTCCCAATAAACACTAAAACAGTTGATGGAGAAACACTATAGCCCTCATGACTTATGCACACTAGACACCACTCACTCCAGTAGTAGACTTCGCTCATCCCGGACCATCAAGTGTTGCCAACCAAACTATAGGAGGATGACTCTTGGACTGCCACACATCACCACCTATACTGTCGCGTGTTGCTACCTTGACCACTGGACACTACGACTCGAAGAAGGAGGGTCAAACTAGAATTAACTGCGCTAGTTGGTGTCACCTTCGTATCCGTTGTAAAGAACAAAGATTTGAGATTTTCAACACTATATTTGACACAAGTTTTCTTGAACATAAATTACACATCACCTTGGTTCCATTTTACCCAGTCTTGATCTTTATTTATCAAAATAATTCCTCTTTTGGAGTTGTTTAGATGTTCATTTAATTATTTTCTTGGACCTCAGGTCAAATAAGGTAAAGAAAATGATGGCCGATTGATGCCAGTGTTAGTTTGGCCGTCATTGTTGATGATCAAGAATGAGAGGAATTGACAAATAAATATTTATCATACTTCAATAATTTCAATTTTAAGATAAAGAATAAGGAATTTTATTCAAATAATTTTTTTTGATATGTGAATTAATTAATCTGAAAAAATTTAATTTTTATTCATTTTGAAAAATTAATTGAGGATATGAATTCCAAAAAGAATGGACCTACCTCAATTTGGATCCGTTCCACTAATGCTTAATCGAACATTCGTTGTTGATCCAAAAAAGGAAGAAGTGAGAGAGTTTCACCATTAGTGGTGGGAGTATTATGAGGCAACCCTAATTAATCCTCATGATCACCTATTTATATCAAGTGATTAGGTCAAGGGTAAACACTTTACTGAACCTTCCTATGGTCAGGTGATCTGAACATCCCGTACCCTCTCACTCTATATAGCATATAGGTAAAAACCCCCCTTACAAACTCAATAGTGGTCTCAAATTTCCAATCTAAGACTCTATTGAAATGTTGTTCGATGTGAAATCAAAAATAAATAAATTTATTTATTTACAAAAATTACCTTGATAACTTTTTCCATAGAGGGTAGGCTCCCACAATAATTATACCCCGAAAAAGTTAAACGTAATGATCTAGTCTTAAACGTGGCCTCAATTTTTATGATACGGGGTACTATTTGAGAGATATCCCATTTCCATCATGCGCATAGTATAAAATATAGTTAATATTTTTAGAAAATTTATTCCATAATCACCAGGCCTTAGAATTCACACAATCTTATTTCCTAGCTCTAGAAATATACGTATAAATTTTCAAAAGTTTTTCAAGGAAACAACTGGGTCTTTATAGTACATATCTACCAGAAGAAGAAACTAGACTACTGTCTAGTTTTGGAATATTTTCTAGATTCTCAGTTGGAAGAAAATATACAATTTGTGAAATAAGAAAATCAATATTTTCAGTTTCCATATTAACTTCTTTAATAGAGGTTTATTCTTCATATTTTTAAAATTTTTTAATTTTATTATCAATTTCTAAGGACTCTACCATTGAACGATTTTTCGTTAATATTGATCCATTAACATTTCTGAACACATTGATTTATTATTACTTATCTCCAATTTTAAAGATTAATTGACCCTTAGAAACATTCATTACAGCTCTACCAGGGACTAAGAAGGGCCTATAAAAAATGATGGGAACCTCTTTGTCATAGTACATATCAATTAATAAGAAACTAGTTAGCAGAGAAAGCATCCAAACCCCAACTAGTAGGTTATCTACCCTTTGTACAAGATGTGTCAATGAGGTATCATCCAACTATAGGATGACTTTGGTGGACTGATGATCACCCAATCTAAACTATTGGAACAATGAGTATGGGAGAAGGTTGATAATAGCACCTAAATCCCATAGGTATTTGAGTTGAAAAGAATTTTCTAAAGTGAAGGGTATGAAAATATTACTTGGGTTCTTCTAATTGGGAGGGATTTTATTTTGTAGTACAACACTACACACTTTAGTGTGGCAGTAAGTGGAAAATTATTCATGAGTCATTTTTTGAATCAATTTTTAAGTGATATTAGATATGATGGATGTTGGATTAAGGAATGGATGAAAGGGATGTTCACTTGGAGCTTTATAAGAAGGCCAAGGAATTGAAGAAGTTTATCATTGTTGTTACTTTTTGGTTTTAAATTTTTAGGGAATGGGATGGGTGGGAAAAAATTCCTAATAAAAATAGGAATTTCCCCTAACAAGTATATATATATATATATTTTGTTCACTTTATTATTAAATAATTTTTTTAGATTTATTTTCAGTCGGTAAATTTATATTTTCATCATTTTCATCACTCTTATATTGATTTCCATATTGTGTGGGAAGAAGATTCTTGTTTCTAGATTCATTGAAATTTTATGTTTGAGAATTTCTAAATTCTTTTTTTTATGTTCATTTTAAGTGTTTAGACCTCCCTTGTTACAAAAAATCAATGAACTTATAACTAGGGTTAATTTCATTTGATCTAGGTGGCCTTCCTTTATCCCTATAAGTCTAGTCTATAAAAACCTGTCCCAGTTTAGTTTCCATAGTTTTCTTTCAATGACTAGTTTTAAATTTATTAGATTTATATTTATCTAGTTGTTTATTCAGTTATGTTTTGAGTTTATCATATTGGGAGTCCATTCTATTTAAAATTTGATCCATTTTTGAAAACATTTTACCCTCAAAATTTTCTTTTGAAATAGAAGACTCTCCCTTTGTTTGTTTTGAAAATTTTATCTAGGTTGGTTTTTGTAAAAAGGGGAAGTGGGCTACTTTATCATTCTGTTTTCTTTCCATAAGATGTTGGGATTGTTCCAACAGCCTTGGTTATAATTATTTTGAAAATGGGTTAGCCTTAGTAGGCATTATTGGAACATAGTTAACAAAATTTGGATTTTCTTATTATTAAGATATCATTTAAATGTTTGTGTAGAATTTCTTATTATAACCAATCATTAAACACTGATAAGAATATTCCCTAAGAGATTGATTTGTGTTTTCATAGCCCAATTGGTTAAAAAACTGTCTTCCATTATGGGTCATTAATGATTGAAGTTGATTTATGATTTCAACAAGTCGGTCTTGAGTATCTACTCCAAAACCAGTGTTGTTAACATTTCTATTCACTCTCTTCATTATTGAATTTTTATGTTAATAATTTGAGGAAAAGTTATTAAAACTTTCTCTTAACTCTTCATCATTTTTGTCACTAGTATTTCCCCCATAATATTGATAAAAAAGACTTTTATAGGTGGAGGATAGTCCTTTCCAGAATGTGTCCATGAGAACATGGAATGGGCGTTGATGATTGGGACACACCCTAATAATTCCCCTAAATCAGTCCCAAGCCACAAGAAAGGCATCAGCATTCACTTGATAAAAACTATTGTCTTTGGTTTTTTGTTCTCCCTTAAGTATTTGGGGACAAAATTCCATTATAATAGAATTGTAAACATGGTCTCAGTTCCCATATTTTTTTTTCATCTTGACTCAGAAACCAATTTTGACCATTCCCTATAAGGAAAAAGGGAAAAACTCACATTCTATGTTCATTTTCAATGATCCCTAAGAGTGGTAGTTGTTGAATAGTATTACATAAATTTCTAATAAATGCTAGAGAGTTCTCATTAGAGAGTCCATTGAATGGAGTTAATATCAACCAGTGGGACTATTTGAGTTCTTAATTCCTAGATCTAGGAGAAAGTCTAAAAAAATAAGGGTTTTATGACACATGAGGTGGTTGAAACTCCGTCATACAAGGATATTAATTTTATTCTAAGAGTTTAGGGTAAAAATTTGGTTTATTATTAGGTACATTAACCCTCTCTTCAAAATTCTCTATTTCTATTTTCTTTTTCTTTTTATAGTAGTTTAGTGATTTCTAATTTATGGGTTCCAATCCTATAATATATCTGCATATTTTCTTGTGGTCATGTAGTAAATAGTATTAAAATGATATTGGTTCAGACAGTTCAAAGTACAAAACATGTAATAAAATCAGTAATTTAGTAAGAAATTTGATCAATAGTTGGAATTTTTTTAAGAAAATCTCAGTA
Source organism: Viscum album (assembly GCA_963277665.1). Classification (NCBI taxonomy): domain Eukaryota; kingdom Viridiplantae; phylum Streptophyta; class Magnoliopsida; order Santalales; family Viscaceae; genus Viscum; species Viscum album. The sequence goes on from OY728123.1 coordinate 354,118,961, forward strand.
GAATTTTTTTACAGCATTTTTCAATTTTTAAAATTTTTTGGAGTTTAATAGATGTGATTTTTTGGAAATGATTATTATTTTTAGAAATAAAATGTGGTCTCTCAATGCCTTTTTGAGAAACAGTGTAAAAAACATAACTAAGACATCGTTAAACTATTTCAATGTTTAATTTTTTTAAACTCATGTATACTATAGCAAGTAGTAAAAGAGGTTCGATCCCAAACGAAGGCCTAAAATAGAGTTAGAGTGACCAAATATTTTAGAAGAGAATCAATGTTTAAAAATATTGGGTAAAAATAATTTTCATTTTACCCATTTATATATTTTTTTGAACGCAGAAAAAATAACAAATTTACTTTACATAATTAGGTTGTAATTAGAGCTTTGATAGACTAACTGGGAAAACAATGTACGAAAATTGGGGAAATGTTTGACTTGAAACAAACCAAGAATAAATGACCAAGGAATGTTTTACTTTACATTCACATAAACATTTTTATTTCATGAACTCAAAACAAGATGAGTTTGATCTTCTTCACCAGAATATCAAACATACAAAAATTGAAATATTGGAGTTCACCACTCTATGTTTCCTAAATTGTAATGATAATTTTAAAAACATCAAGGAATACAAGTCTCCGTAATATACCATGATTTTAATTTTATAATTTGATGAATTCAATTCAAGGTAAATCTTAGCAATTAATCTTGAAGTTTTGAATTTTATAAAAAATTCTTAAAATAATATTAATGAATTTGAAATTGATCTCGCCGATCAATTTTTAAATCATTTTTAAAAAATTGATGAAAATAATAGAAATAATAGATGAGAAGCTTAAAAATCCCCCCAAAATAAATTTTTTCTTAAATTCATGACCAAATAAATTATCAAAAATATTTCAATTAGAATACATGAATTTGAATAGATTAGAGAGAGATGTCCCTCCCAAATCTCGAATTGCTACTTTGCTCCTCCTCTCCCTGGTCTCTGGGTCCCTATTCTTGAGAAGTATCCTGGATCATATTGTAGGTGCTCTATGAGTGTCTGTGTGAATGTGTCGAATGAATTAGAGATCTCGAATCGAGAATGATATTATGAGTCAACTCCCTTTTTTCGTACACCTCAAAATTAGAATCCTTTATTGGCTACTATTAGTCTCCTATGTAGTAATCACCGAATTAACTTCGCCATCACTCTATCACCAAAAATCTATATTATTCTTCTACAAAACTTTTATTTTCAGTATCTACCACGTAATAAACTCAAGAGACCCACTAAAAATCTATTGAGGTGAACCTAGAAGTAATACTTTGGAGGGTTCTACATAGTGAAAACAAAAGAAATATTGAAATTAATTAGACATAGATGTTTAAAAAAAGACTAAACTATTATAAATTTTTATTTTTTTATTAAATTAATATTAAATTATCAAATTAATTATTTAATACTTCCTTATAATTATTTATAATTATAAATTATATTTTATTATGTTAATTGATAAATATTAATTTAATTATTTTATTTTATTTAAAAATAATTTTTAATAATTTTTAATTTTTAATTTATTATTTTAATTTAATTAGTATCATAAGTTATTACTATATTTATATAATTTTATTAATATTATTATTTAATATTTATTAATTTGGTTAAATAATTTAATTTAATAAATAATTTTACTACTTACTAATTATTATTATATTTTAATTATTATTATTATTACTGTTTTATTAAATTAATTTAATTATATTTTTTAGTTATTTATTTATTTTGTTTCCCTTTTTTTATTATATTCTCTATTTATCCATTGTTATGCCCGGGACGGGTCTTCTCTTTCTTCACTGAACGTGGCACAACTGTGGTTCTCCACCATGGCGAGCCTTCCAACAGTGACCCAACTCCTCAATGGAAGCGAGCGGCGACCTTCGGTTCGATGATGACACATCCTATAGTGATAGAAGCGACTTTCTCTATCCAGATGAGGTATTTAGATCAAAGTGTCTTAGGTAGATTTCAGATCTATAAAAGGGTGGTATCTGGTTCGACACAACATCATCAACTGGTTATAGTGGCGACACCGCATCCCAATTGCAGATCTCAAGCTCATCGAAACCTTAAAATTCATTCAGTGGAGGCTGAGATTTATTTGGATATAGTTCAACTATAGTAGTGCAAGCCTAGATGGCAGTAGTAGTGCATGGTATCTGTGGGTATAATGATGGTAGGATTAGTTCAATTTCGGGGATTTCAGGGCAACAATATGTCAAGACACAGTTTGGTTGGCGGTATGAAGGATTTGCAATGGTGTGAAGGAGGCAATAGGGGATGTGTCTCATAGGACACACCATTGTGAGGAGGAACCATTGTGCAATGGAGGGATGGGAGGAGTGCCTAGTGGTAAGTCATGGCGGAAAATGAAAGGGGTAAAACGTTGGTGATGTCTCTTGAGAGTGAGGGATAACAATGTGACATGATGGTGAGGGCTAGGGGTGTCACTTATGACACCATGCGACTAAATGTATGAAATAGGTATGAGTTGCAATGGTGTTTTAGAGACACTATTGTACTCTGCGATGTCAAAATATTTGATAGTAAAATAAAAAATTATCATTAATCAAAATTACTCAATTAAGAATTTAGGAAATTGAAAATTAAAAAATATATTTCTTAGTTATTTATACGAAACTTAAAATAAAAGTAGAATTAAATAATTTATTAAAATTATTTAATTCAATAACACAAAAAGCTGAGAAAAATTATAAATTGATTTTAAATAAATATGTCAAATTAAACTTAAAAAGATTAAATTAATTATTGAAATAATAATGTTGTAAACTTAAATTGAAAATTTAAGTAAAATTTTTGTAAGTATATAGAAAACTAAATATAAAAAGTTAAATTATGGATGAAATTAATTAATTGAAAATAATTTTCTTTATTACTAAACAAATAATAAAATCAACCTTGTAAAACATTTCTTATGAAGTAAAAAGAGAAATAAAGAACAAAAAAATATTGTATTGTTAAATTAATAATTTTAAATGTTAAAAATTAATATTTAAATATAAAAATATGTTAATTAATGAATCAAATTATCAAATAAAGAAAGAAACAATTAATTAACAAAAAGTGAAAAATTGATTAACCAAATGACTACTAGCATCATAAAAATCTGTGTAAAATCTATTGATTTAAGTCCACATCTTGTAGTGATGAGAAATTAATTTTTTAAGGGGAGAATAAAGATCTATAAATGAGTGGAAATAATTATTGATGTCTTTTTTGATGAAATAATATATTTTTATGTGTGATTAAAATGTTGATTTAATTTTTAGATGATATTTTTAATGGGTATGTAAAGGTAAGTTATGATATAAAAAGGATTTATAAATTTATGGTGGATATTTACCATTCTATGTGAACATTGAATTATTCTTCTTATGTGTTTTTTGAGGCTTCGTAATAAAAACTTTGGAGTTGTGTGATATTGAATTCAGTTGAGGTTAAGTTATGGAAGTTTAAATTGAGGATTTTAATAGTTGTGTTGCAGTAAGGGAAATTTTTGTTAGAATGAAATAAAGAAATCTGAGAAAATTTGTGATTAATTATAATAGAAAAATTTTAGTTTTTCAATTTTTAAATTTTATTCCAATATTCAAAACTTTATAATCTTTTATAAGTACTAAACTGAAGCACTTTTTGGATGCATCAATGTATATCCAAAATTGTTTCCCACTATGGTGTAATATGAGTACATGTGTAGTGATTAACCTCTTCGTCATCCGTTTAAATCGTTATTTATATTCATCCATCCATACAAACTTGATTCCCATCTGAGTAAGCTTGGTTAGTGGGATTGAAAAATGTTAGGGGATTCTCAAAAATTGTCTATTGTACCAATCTAATCCAAGAAAATAATTCATTTCTATCACATATATTAGTATTAACCATCCTTATTTTCCATTAGTTCTTGAATGATCCATATATATCTATTTGATGGGAATAATTCTCCTAGAAATTTACTTTCTTGAAAAAAACTCACATTCACTGTATTTTTCATATAACGTTTCCTTTCTGAAGGTATTTAATATAGTATTGAAATTTTCCTCATGATCATCCTTTTATTTGGAGTATATAAGAATATAATATATAAATACAACCAAAAATATGGTGAGTAAATCCTAAAATACTATATTCATAAAGTCCATGAATATTTTTGGAGCATTCGTGAGTCCAAATGGAATCATCATTAACACATTATGCCAATAACTGTTCTAAAAATAAGTCAAGGGGATATCCTCCTTCTTCACATTTACTTGACAATTTCCTAACAATATATCTACCTTAGAGATGTACTAAGATCCCCATAGCTGATTGAACAAGTCATCAATTCATGGATGAGTTTAAATTTTTTATGTTGATTGTATTGATCACAAGTTAATCAACATAGAGGAACTTTGAACCATCCTTCTTCTTTTAGAGGAGGACCGGTGCACCCCATGGTTAAGCACATGGGTATATAAATACATTATCAATATTATCCTATATTTTTTTTATTTAGATCCTCAAGTTCAAAAAAAAAATCATTATCTATTGATTGTTTTATATTGGTGATGCTCCGGGTATGATCTCGATTGAGAAATCAAACTCACAGCTAAGTATAAGACTATAAAATTCTTTTGGATAAAATTTCGAAAATTCATTTAAGTGTGAATGTCATCGAGGATGATATTTTATTTAGTCTCAATGATGTTTTTTTAGATATATCTACATGTAAAGAAATTATATCCATGATTTTTTGCTTCTACTAAATAATATTTATCCTATTCCTTTTACATGGATTGAATTAGAGGGAGATTTACGATACAGAGGTTGATTTACTTCTATGGATAATTTATTTTTTCCCCACACATGTATAGGAAAAACATTTCCACAATAACATTGAATTCCCCTTAGTGGATCATCAGATGTTTTTTTTAAATTCATCCCAAAAAACTGGTTAGGGGATGAGTTATATGTTTGGGATAATACAATTGACCAATTTTCAATCTTCACCAATCACTTCACTTCCATGTTTTGTAGACGTTTTTGAATAGTTATTGTAAACTTGGATGATTTTAAAGAATTCATAGAACAAGATTAATGTAGAAACTTCGCTATCCTTGAATGAATAAATAATGTACATGTAACCACTTGATTGTATGGATCCTCTTAGGCAGTTTTCATGACATACACTCACCATTTCTCTCTAGTATTTTTAGGATGTAGTCTTCATTTTTCATTATCAACCCTTATATTAGGGAATTTATTCATAGAGTGTGCCTATTCCTTATAGTTGAAATATTGGATGAGGGTTCAAGAGATGACTAGATCATTAATTTCTTCCATAATATTGGGGGTTTTCTCCCACCATCAATCACTAGATTGGTTCCCTTCCTTCTTTCATATAAATCATCTCCTCACCTCTTTTATGAAATTTATAGGATATTTCTTCTCATGCTTTTCAAATGGGTGATATTATAATCTCTTTACACCATCATATTTTCCTATCATACTTCAAAAATTAAGAATTATTTCCCATTTATTATGCCTATTAGAACCATGGGAAATTCTAATCTACATTTCAAATTTTTGGGATCATCATAAATTTTCCTCATATTTTTTGATGACCAGAATGAATAAGGCTTTTAATAGATTTATCTTTAACGCAAAAAATAATTGGACAACTTCATTTCCAGAATTAAAAAAAAAGTAGAGGCATATCGTGCATGTGTTTCAATGTTCACTTCACACACCCCACTGGATTCATCTTCCATTTTCTTGAGACTAAGGAATTACATTTTAATTTTATGTTAGAGTGTTTGATGAAAATAGTTGTTAGAATTTTTTTAACAGAATATTTTCTACTACATTTCTTAAAAATCCTCCTCAAGCTTCACATTTTTGACCAATGCACACAATTATCCAACTAATCATTCTATATGATAAACATCCATAATGAACTTCACTTTCTCATAATGTTGTAGGATGACAAAAATCTTTTCAATGGAGTTGATTGATCATCCCATGATTAAGGGATAAAAAGATCCACTGAAATTCAAATGACTTCATAACATAAATGTCTCAATTGAAAAATTCTATTTATTTTGGGGCTTAGGAATTCCTTTTGATTCAAGTATTATTTCAATTCTTGAGTTAATTATGAATTTATTCTCATAGTGGTCCTGATTCCTGATACTTTTAGGTAGGTCATTTAATTTGTGTAGTCATCACATTTACACTTATATTCGTTGTTGAGACAATTTCTCCAATATTCAGCCATTGAATAATGATAAAGGGAAAATTAATGGTGATTTATTCAGAACTATTAAATACATAAATATGGAAACCATAAAAATTTAAGGGATAAATCATAATTAACATATATTTATTAACCCATAATTTTCTCAGTTTAAATATATGCTATCCATGAGCTATTTCATAACATAAAATATTATGGGATTTTCCCATTAATAATGGTTCATAAGGATATAGTTAATTTAACAAAAAATATTATCTAGGATGGTCAAAATAGGTGTGAAACAGGCTATATTTTTGTATATTAGGTAATGATCGAGTCTAGGGGAATGTTTCGTTTTTGAGGTTATTACCTCTAGGTGAAACTATAAGAGATCTGCATATACTGGTAGTATCTAAACATGGATTTATTTTCTGGGAAACCCCTTACAGTATACCTTACCAAAATTTAGGGTTGTTTTCTTATGTTTTGTATTATCTCAAAGGCTTTCACTAGATTTTTCTAATCCCAATACCCAAAAATTACTAGCCATTCATTTGAAACCAACTATAAAAACTAATATTTTATTACATAAAAATTCATGATTTATTTTATATATATACACGTAATATTAGACCATAGTATAGTGAGGCCTCGTGTATTTGGGAAATTGGGTAGAAAATATAAAAACATAAAATATGAGTACAATATCAGTGTTTCAAAACATTGAAACATGGGGTTATATTCCTTTTATCTTCTAAAACTACATGGGGTAACATGGGGATGTCTATAAAAATGTGTGAGATATAAATCTTAGTAAGGTGATAAACTAAAAATAACACATGGTAAAATAATACATGTGATATAACATGAATATTAATGTAACATAAGAGGTGTGTGAATTATAATACTAAACAATAAGGCTTGATATTACATGATAATTTAAAGGTAGCATAGGAATATAGAAACAACAAAAAACATGATATCATAAAAATAAGTCAAGGGTGAATACCAAGGAAACCAAACATAGTGTGATTAATATTACTTCCCATGATCCATACATGTCATATCAGAGGATAAAAACATTACCAAAGGCATTAAAGAGCTATATAATTTTGGGCCAACCAGTTACTTTTATGTCGGGTACATGCATAAGCATACCACATAGATCTTGCAACATAAGAAAGTGTTTCATGAATTTTAAACGTATGATCATGGAGTAAGGGTTTCCTAAATATAAGTCAAAAATTAATGTATGATAGTAAAATGAGATTAATAACCCTGATTTTAAATGGAGACCTATATTCACTACATAAATTTATGGCGTGTAAAATCGAAGGATAATATTGGACGTTGAATGGGTGTACATAAATATCTATAGAAGGGAAAAATTAGTGTGAAATGTGTATATTACCTCTTTGGAATCAAAACAACTGATTTTTGGAAGTGAAAAACATATCTCAACTTAAAAAATTGAAAATAAAAGGTTTTATCTAAAGATTGTTCTTAATAAAGAGGTGAAGGGGTTCTCCGACCATGAGAGGACACATATAAAATCTTAGATGGATCTTCTTATGTGTTTGAAAGAATCTTGGGTGAGATATTGAGATAGAAAGGTGGGGATAATTTGTTCTCCAATGGTTTTTAGTGAAGAGTTATGATAGGATGGGTGGATTTATATATAAAAATCAGGGAGAATTATTTATTAATTTCCAAAATTTTGATATGGACTCAATATAATAAAGTAATAAAAACCCCTAACTATAACTCGGTTTTTGCCTATGAGTTTCTGAAAATTAGAGTGGTTTTCATTATTTTATAACTCTAATAACCTAACTAAATAAAATAATACCCTTGATTATGTGGAAGTGAGTCATGGTTATAAATAATGGATTTTATAATATTAAAATATTATATAGCTTTTGGTGGATTCATAAATAGTTTAAAAATTAATAAAATAAATTTTAAAAACATTATTTTCAAGGGGAGTCATGAATTTGTCTACGGATATTCTTTATTGTATTTATTATATAACCTTTTTCCTTTTATGGTATCTTAATAAAAACCCTATAATTTTATTGTATTTAATTTTACCCAATAACTCGAATGGATCAGAAAATTATGAATCATCTATTGTGGGATAATTTTGAATTAATGTTTTCAAATATAATAATAATTTTATAAAAACAATTCTTTAAATATTATAATTTTTATATTTAAATAAAAACTCCAAATTTATTTAAAAATACCATTTTTTTGACAATAAATGTTTTCTAACCCTAATAAAAATTACATTTGACTTCATAAAACTACACTATAATTTATATTTAATAATACTTTTTTCATTGGAATATTAATTTTAAAAAAAAAATCATGAAATAATCAAAAATATAGTCTTGATTGAAACTATATATTTCCCAAAAATAAAATTCATTTTACATCATATCAAAACCTTATTTTTATCAAACTCATTATTTAATAATTAAAAAAAACATTAAAAATATATAAATATAATACATATTTTATTAAAAATAAAATATAAAAATTTATACTATTATGGTCTAGATATATTGCACAATATTACACCAGGAAATTAGATAAGGGTAATGTGTGCAATGGTGAGAGTTTCTTGGGGTGGTTTAGAGAACCTAGTTTAAGCCGTGAACTTATCCAATAAATGGTGTGACTCATTATTTAGTTGACTAATCATGTATTTGGTTTGATTTAGGGAAAATCCTTGCGATTTTATCTCACTTAGAATCTGTGATAAATGGTATTCATAGGGTGTGATCCTACTAGTCTAGGTCATCACTTACTCTCTCTGTATCAAATGTACTTTATGATGAACATAATATAGGAATCATAGTGGTAACTATGAGATGGATATATTATTATCATTTGTGATGTTTAACTATTTTGTAAATTTTTTTGACTGTAATATTTTACAAAATAACATAAGTATTTAATTTGTTTTATATAACTTCATTTCACAATAAGGAATTTAATCATTTAAAAATAAAATTACATTTATATAAGAGTGGGTCATTATTCTATTTAATATTAGAACATATTTTCTCTCTATTTATATTCTTATCTTTGTTTTATTTTTAATTGATCTTATTTCTGTAGTGATGTGCACTTTTAAGTAAACCCAAGGGTTAGTGTTTTCCTAAAAACTTTTGATTCTCAGAGCCTATGATGTGTAGATCTCTTTTGGGATTCTCATATTCATGTATGTGTTGTTTCATTCCATTCATGATCCTTTGAGTAATGTGATTCTATGGTTTATTTTCTAGAAAATATATGTCTGATTGAGGGCTCTATATTTATTTTATTTAAAAATCATGCCTATTTTGGTAATATTAGAAGATAAATATTTTGTTATTATTGTTTTATTAGGTTATTCCTTAGCTATAATATGGGATTCCCATGGATTTTAACTTCTATGTTATTGAAGCTAAATAATATGTTTGTCATGTTCTTGGAAAAATTCCGAGAAGGGGTTTTCTTATAGAATTTAGTAATTTGAAGCATGCTTTAAAATTTTATATGTACCTATGTGAATTGGATAATGGGTTTGAAGTATTTTTTGACTAATATTTCATTGTTCATAAAGTTTTAAATGGTTTATGTTGTATGTTCTAATGATATTTATATATGATTTATGTTTTTTATCTACCCATATGTTATTTTTTTCATATCCCCCATATTTGATGTCAGTTAAACATGGTTTTAGTTTATATACTGAATGTCATGATTTCAAAGGAATATAAAGAATGTACAAGGTTCTAAAAATGAGTTTCAAAAAAAATCTTGAAAAGTAGTTTCTAAATTCCAATAGAAAATATTTTATTTTACCTTTAAAAAGTTATTTTTGAGTTTCTTTAGTTTTTATATGGTTTTATTTATTTACCTAGAAAATAAAATATTAGTTTAATGCTCAAGGACTAGTTGAAACCGTATACTAAATTGTTTTTCATAAGTGAGATACACCACCATTAAAATACCTATAATTTATTTAGTTGTGATCTTTAGAATTTGTTTATTTGTGCTACAATTGAATTTTATATAGAGATGAATTTTATTATATAGTGTATAAATGTGGTATAATTTATGTTATTTTATCAATTAATGTGTTATTAATATATGATTTATGATTATCCACCTCCAATATCTGAATACATAATGAGACCCTAACTAGAATCCTTTTTTATAGATCCAGACTTACTATGAGTAGCTCCACTAGTGATGATAGTTAGAATAATTTTGGAGGTTATTGTCTAGGATTGAATCTGTAGGAAAATAAATAGTTTTACCTGATTATATATATGATTGTTTCAATAAATCTCCATGAATTTCTCGTGGTTTTTTATCTACATCATTTATTTTTTTATAGTATATTTTTTTGTACTATATTATCATTATTATTAGTATTCTATCATAATTTGTTTTATTTTTTCCTTTACAATATACTTATTCGCTGCTTTTATTCCCATTTGATTTATTTCCCTCTTTTTTCTATCTTTATATTATTTCTAGAAATTTTCTCTCGTTCACATTTTTCTTCTAATGTTGTTTTTGTATTTATATAGTTGATGATTCTGTTAATTATTTAGGGGTGATTCTATGTTTCTTCAATGATGGATTTAGAAAATGTAATTTCAAATTTAAAATTTTAAATGTATTTTTAATGAATGTTTTAATGTTTCCAAAGGTATGTTTTGGTTATTAGAAAAAAGGGTTTGAGAAATATTCTGTTTATGTTTTTTTTCCAAAATGATATAAAATAAATTTTAAAATATTTTATTTAAAAATTGTTTTTAGGGCCATTTTATATAAAGGAAATCCTTGATATATTTTGTAAAGATGACCATGGTGAAACACATTGGATGGCTGTCAAGACTATCATTATATATCTACTACATAATTTTAATATGTTTTTGGTCTATGTTAGTGTTGAGGAAAAAGTAATCAGAGGATATGAATATTCAAGTTTTGAGAAATATCGAGATGACCTAAGATCACAAACGAGACACATATTAACTTTTAAGGGAGGTGTTGTGCGCTGTAAGTGATCAATCTAGGTTGTGGTCATATATTCTACAGTAGAGTCTAAGTGTATTTTGGATTATGATATAGATAAAGAATCATTTTGGGTATAAAGCTTTATCCAAGAGTTTGACATGGTACTAAATAGAAAATATGCTATCACACTCTATTGTGATAATACTACAGTGGTGGATCTCACAAAAATATAAGTTCACATCAAGAAATGAAGCATCTACTTCAGAAGTATCATTTTTTTTGGATTTGTATCAAAGTGGTAAAGTCACACGGAGAAGTATTTCCATAAAATAATTCACGGAGAACCCCTTGAATAAGGAATTCAATTATAAAAAAATTAGATTATCAAATGAGGTATAATGGGATGAACATCATTGGAAATTTCCTTTAGTCTATGTGGGAGTTTTCAAGAGTTAGTTTCCTAAGACCAACTACGTATACCTTTTTTACATGTATATTCAATTACATTAATATTAATAAAATATATTGTCAAATATTGTTCATTTGTTCAAGACATTAATGTTATAATTCCATAGGGTATCATTCCCATTGATATGGTTGTAGTAGTCCCTACTATGATGAGTTCTTTGAAATGATTTGACGATATTCCTAAATATAGGTATACATAAAAAAATGTTCTAGGATGGGACACATAGAATGTGATTGTCATTTTTCAGTACTTATAACAGGAAGAGACTTCTTCTTATAAAGATCATAGCTAGTAATCTACATAATGGGAGATTATGAGAATATCCCCACTAGTAGTAATTACACAAGTTTTGATGTTACAAAATATTCCTATCCCCGAGCATGTGTAATGGTAATAGGACTTTAATATTATTATTACTTCACATTAAAAATTATGCACTTACATGTATTCTATAAACCATGATGATACCATTCATGGTGATTTTGAATAATTTGGGTGGATCAAAAGTGATGTGTTATTAATGATGTAATCAAGGAAGGATTAGTCCTTTCTAAATTTATAGAAGATGATATCTGAAACCATTAATTTAAATTGAACCACTATATTAAAATACCATGGATATGGTGTAATTAATTTTTTATTTTATATTAAAAAATAATGATATATCAGGAGTATAGGTTGGTGACATAGATATCCAACCTTCTTGATGATATATTATGATAAAGGCATTATATTACACAATGGGAGTTCCTATATTGTTCTCAATGTTGCAACATTAAGTTGTTTCTCATGGGTTCCTTGACCTATTTCTAAGAATTAGTCTTGGACTATAGGGATGACCAAATAATACCAATGGAAAAAAATCCAAAAGGGTCACACACTAAGTGTTTTCATTGACATTTATTAAATTCAATATATATTTAAATAATAGAATTAATGTTATTCTCAAGACAGAAGAATAATTCTATTCATGTTTTATGGAGGAAGAATATTTATTGATTAATAAAATATTTAATTAAATATTTATTTGGGTATTTAGTAAATTCATAAGAGTTAGAGAAGACAATGAACATGTCTAATGATGAATATTTGTTTGATCGCTTGTAAATAATATTTATCAATATTCAAGTTAGAACAAGGCATAAAAAGGAATGAGTACTTTGAAGAATATTTATATTATTTAAGGTCAAATATAAAATTAAATAATATATTAACCTAATACAAAAGTCTATTAATAGATGTGTATGTCTGTTGTGAAGGGTTAATTAGAAATTTAGAATTGAGAATCATTACACACAATTGACTTCCCTCTCTCAATCTCTGAATTTATATTCTCAACTTCTCAAGAATTATAATAACTTATTGAGGATTGAAGGATCTTGAAATGATCATGATGATATAAGGAACATGATTTATTCTACTTTATAGAACCTATAAATTAGCTAGCATCATTTAGAGATTATAGTATCATTTTTGGATCCCCTCTAGAGGGATTTTACTCCTAGATCTTATAAGACCAAGGAAGGTAATATGAATAGGGTTTTTCAGAATGATCCACACCTACATCGAAGAAACATCCTAATATGAGGAAAAGGTTTCATTCAATAATAAATAAATTATTTATAAGTTTAACATGAAAATATTCTATCTAGGTTACATGTTTTTGGGCTTTGTTAATATTATATATAGAATTTTAATTGGTTATAGAGTTCAAGTGATGTACAATTTTGCTAATGGTCCACCAAATCAACAAACCTAGTCATGGTTACTTCACCCACCTAAGAACTTATGATACAACAATAACCTTCAAGGATAACTTAATTCTAAAACACATCAATCAAATTTGGATCATTAGTTTTGTGGTGACTTAGACCCACACTCTGATATCCAGTGATTAAAATACATAACTTGTACAGATTGGATTTAATTGACATTCATAATTATAGGATAATGAAACATTAAAAACTTAAGTTACTTTTTTTGGTTTAGAGTTTTATAGAATTATGAAAATTATTTTAACTAGTATAACCCATGTTATTTGTATCGAAAGGATATAGTTACACTAGTCTAAAAAACTATTTAGTTAATAACAATTATTAAAAATCTCCCAAAAATCATCAACACTAGAATTTATTTTTGAACCTAGGGTAATGTAAACATAAGAAATGGGTGAGCTCAGATGCCCAAAAATGGTTAATATAAGAGATACTAATCAAAGTTCATTAGTGAGTATTTGATTATAATATGGGTATAAACAAGATACATAAAATAGTTTTTACCAACATGTCCTAAATCGTAGAACAATTCATTACATAATAAAATACATGAATCAAAAGAGTGTGGAAACATGAGGCAATGAATTTGATACACGAGGGCATAACAAAATCATAATAATAAGAATAAAACTATGGAATAAACATGAGAATATAATCCATATGTCAAGGATACCCACTAATATATTCATCACATAGTAGGCTTGGGATAACCATATAATTAACATCTTGGAATTTTTATAATCCTCATATATACCCATGATATTGGGATAAATCCTTATGTGGAAATTTTTGGGCTGATATAAATCCTCTCAAGTTCCCATTTTATTTGTATAAATCTTTAAGTGTACCCATTTGATCTCCAAATATATAAAAATAAAACAATGAATTAGAGATTAATATTATACAGCACACATCATCATATATACATACGTGTTCCATCTAAAACAAATCATCACCATATCCTAAAAACCCAAGGAAATAAAATGTGTTTTAGATCCTTTTGAATTGGAATCACATAAAGAAAATAACCTTAATTTCATAAATAACCATAAAATGATATACATATAAAAAATAAATAGTTTTCCAAATATATTTAGAAACTTTATTGTCACATACCATTTAATCAATATCATATAACCTATGATATTATCCCCACATAGATAATTGATGAATATTTTAAATCAATAAGTTCTCAAATCTATATATATATAGGTATCTATGTTAATAACCTTGAATAAAAGAAATAAATTGGGGTATTAATATAAGAATTATATTAGAAAAAAAAATATTATAAAATTAAGATGATTATGAAAGAAAAATGAAGTGATAGATTATTTCTCTCAGATATTTAACATTTCTTTGATGTGAAAACACATGTAATGAATCAACTGATAGATGGAGAATACTTTTACAAGACCTATCAAATTTGACTTTAAAAATAATGATGAAAATGAACCCCTTTCCATGAAAGCAATTTTAAATAAAACTCAATGGATAATGGAAAAATAATTTAATTTTAAAAAACATTGGAAATTTTTCATTATAAATCTTTTATGAAAGGAAGTTTCTTCTATGATTTTTTAAGAATAAATTCCATGAGAAAAACTAACTAGTTTCTTTTGAAAATTAATTTACAAAAAAATCTTAAAAAAGAAAAATTTAAAGATATATTAAAACATTAATATTTATAAAATCTATATTGATGGATTCTTGAAAAAAATACTTAATGGTTTTATTGGGAAAACATGGAGTCGAATATAATCTTTTTATTTTGAATGGATGAAAAACCTTTTTAATATTTGGAAATAACTATATTAGAAACCATATCAATTAAAGTAATTAGATAATTTCAAATTTAAAAAAGATAAAGTGGGAAAAAATCTAAATAAGGATAAGAATATGGTAATAAATATTTATGTGACATGGGAAATAAATACTATACAAATTCACTATACAAGTCATCACATTTGAGAGACCTTGATGGTAAAATGATGTTGGCAATTGAAATATTATGGCTTAGTAAATTTTTATAATTAACCCATTAAATGGGAGAGGGATAATGAAATTGAATTCATCATACCGTTAGTGCTGATAGGATCATTAAATTAACTATAAATAGGAAAACATATACCCCATTTTATATAATACATGCTATATAATAAGAAATCTGTATCAATGGGTGAAAATTTGAGATAAGAAAACTTACGACTAGGGTGACACTTTAATTGAAAGAAAAATAAGTAATTTACTCTATTTGGGTGTGTATAACCCTTGAATTAGACAAAAAATAAAATATAATCCTTTAATAGGATATAAATCAAAAGAACACCTTATGAAAGCAAACTTAGTCAATAAATTAAAATATGTCTTATAGGGTCAGAATTGAGGCCAAACATCCCTTTTAAAAAGAATGTTTTATAGGAGAAGAGTTTTTTGATAATGAATTAATGTGGAAAAATTTTATAGCCCTATAAAACATTTATGAAATAAATTATAAATTATTCATTTGATATAACAAAATAAAACTTGGAATAATTGTGTTTAATAAGAAATCATGTAACTCCTTGGAAGGAAATTGAGTGAGAAAAATCTCTTATAAACGTGGTATCATTTGAATTTTTGGAAATTTAAATAAATAAAAATATATTACTCTTAAAAGTGCATGAATTATGTTAATATGTTAAACATAATTCATTAGGAAGTAATCACACCATATTAAAGTTTTCAGGGAGATAATTAAAAATATGTCCCAAAAACATAAATTTGAGACAAAACCCTTTTTTTATTCTTGATTCCTTTTTCACAAGATATTCAATTCCTAAAAAATAATTTTTCTTATTTTTTGTATTATTAATATTCTTATATACCTCATATTTTATGGTTTATTTATTTTCATATGATGTTTATTTGTTAGGCATTTTTTTCTAATGTCAGTTACTTGGGTTGGTTCAGTCATTTTTTTGTAACGTTTTATGTATATTTAAAATGGTTAAAGGATTTGTAATTTGTTTCATAACAAAAATATTTATAGAGTTTTAAAACCTTTAATTTTTAATTATTAATAAATTCGTATATTTCTATTGTTTTCAGAAATTGACTCTAGGAATGAAATGTTACTGGAATAGTTTCTTTTTGGTAGTTTAATTTACTATGAGAGTTAATAGTTAATATCAATAATAAATTATTTAATGTTATATTTAAATAATCTTAAAATAATTATTTAGTTAATTATATCCAATATAATAATTAATTTGTTTTTCCTAGGTGACACATGATATATATTTACAGCATCGTTCATGTTGGTGGTTAATCTAACCAAGACATGAACTAGATATAATTAATGGGTAAGAGTGATTAAGAGTTTATTTATTTATAATAAAATTAATAAATAAATTTAATTAAATTATTTATATTCTATGAGGATATTGAATCACATTTTAAATTATTTTTAAAAATAATAAAAAAGTAGTTGAAGAAATACATCATTGTGGTAGAGGTAGTAGTCTGCACGTATGCCCGTTTGGCATTTTAATTTTTCAATGAATTTGATGGTATAAATGTAGATATTTTTTTAACTTAGGAACTATAAATATATAGTATATAAAATATTTTATGATCAATTAAATCATCATAACCCTCTATGGAAAGTGGTTATGAAAATCAAAATATGTTGATTTGTGGAGGTGGTAGTTTCTATGTTTGTACTATCGACATCCGTTTATTCTTATTAGGGGATGGAAAAGAAGAAATAAGGGATGTTATTCTAATTAAATAAAATAATGGTATATTAATCATTCCTATTTATTTATATTAATTTGGTTTGGAAATGTTTATAATCATAATATTATGAAGAAATTATTAAGAAGAAGATAGAACCTAAGCCATGAGATTGAGTTTTATATTAGAAATATCATTGAAAATGGAGGCTTTAAGCTAAAAAATGGTGACCATAGGATCATGTTAGTGGTAGAATATTCTAATAGTAAAATTATATTGTTTTATGAAATAATTTTATGTGAACCTGTAACTTGATGTGGTGTAATAATCCCCTTTTACAAGTCAAGATGAGCGAAATTTTAGAAGAAACCTTTATATTTTCAATAATGTAATGTTACTATTATAGTTTAAAAGAATACAAATTGGAAAAAATAGAAATTTGGGTTGAGTTTTGGTTGATTAACTCATTAAACATCAATTTGGAAACACTTTTTATCATGTTTTTGGTTATTTCCACTTTGTAAATCATTTTTAACAATTTATTACTTTCATGAGTGTTATTAAATATTAAACATAGTAATTAATTTTAATGACCAAAATTAAAATGAATAATATATGAACTATTTAACCTCCTATTTTATATTTTTAAATAATTTTTTCATTTTAAATTTTTTACTATATAAAATATTTATTTTAAAATTAAATACACATCACACATAAAAAATATTTGTAAGAATATTGTGCTTTAAGCTTAAAATATGTGTGGGGTAAAATTATAAATGTATTTTTTTATCATATAAATTGATTTATTATAAAAAAATAAAATTATTTTTAATTAAAATAAATCTAAATCCAAATTTTACCAAAATAGTATATAAATAAAAGAAAATAAAAAAAGTGCTTTTATTTAGGAAAAAACCCCTTTCTATGTGGTTGATTCATCCTATGCATGGGATTGAGTTCCTAGATTATCAAATTAATTTGGTAAGAAAAATTATTTAGAACCTTATTCATATACATTTTTTATTCTATGGTTTATATATTATCATATTCTATTTATTTATTATTTAGTTTTTTACTTATACCTCTTTATCAGGTTTTTATGGTAAATTGTTCCAAAACACTTCTAGTATATTGAATATAATTATTTTTTTGTAAAAGAGGTTAATATTATATATATTTATAGATTATTATTATATTTATTATTATATTCCAATAAAATTCATATAATTAAGGAATTAGTATGATTGTGGTGTGATTTAGTTAATTTCATAATTACATAAGTGTAATAAAATTGTTTAGATTTTATTTAGGATTTGAATCTAATTTTAAATGAGTTAGAAAATTAATAAAACACTAGAATAAAAAAATAAATTCATCACTTTTGCCGAGGTGGTATTCCTCACGTAGACACGTACACATGTATAACATTTTTATTTTTCAACGAAGTAGAGGGATTGGAAATAAATATTTTTTTTAATTTTATAATCATAAATATATATCTTATAACGTATTTAATCATGAATTACAAAATTATAACATTCCATGAGAGGTGTTTATGAAAAACATAAGGCCTTGATTCATGGTGTAAGTATTCCACACATCTGCAATATCTACATTTATTTTTTTCTTAATTGATTGAAATGATTAAATAAGGGTAATTAATTTTATAAAATAACATGCTTGTATATTCATTATAATAACTAAATTTTTTTAGGTTGGTATTAAAAGTTATGGGAGATTTAACTTACGAAAAAATGATTAAGAAGTATATAATAATTACCTCAAGATGTCCAGTTTTATCTTCAAAATATCCGTAGACTTGGAAGACTTCAACTGAATAGTTATTATTTAAATATTAATTATGTGGGAAATTTTTCTTGGGTGAAAAAATTATATAGTTTTAAGATTTAATTCTAAGTGAATGTGTAACTTGGAGTGGTAGGAGGATCCCCTTTTACAAGTGAAGAAGGGAGTGATTTGGGAAGCACTATATACATTTTCAACAATGTAACATTACTATTATAGAGTAAAATGCTCAATATGGGACAAACAAGGAAGTTTATGTGAGGTTGTTTTGATAAATACATCAAAATTATTTTTGGAAACATTTATTTTAGAAGATATTTTTTTATTTTCTCATAGTAAATAAATTTTTATCATTTTAACTTTTACTGATATAACTAATTTTTTACCATAGAAATAAATTTTAATTAACAAAATCAAAAATATTTTTTTAGTAGATTTAAACCTTTTTAATTAAAATTGTAAGTCTATTTTATCAAATATAATTTCAAATGGTGTGAAAAGTTAATTTTAAAATAATATCACTTAATGTGTGAAATAATTTCTAGTGAAAGTGTATTTTAACAATAAAATTTATGTGTAGGGTATAATTATAAAATCATTCCATTTATAATATATAAATATTTTTATTATAAAATAAATATATTTTTTATTTTTAAAATCAAGATAAAAGAAAATATTATAAAAATAATATTTAATTGAAAGAAAAGAAAAAAAAATATTCATTGGAAAATATTACTTTAGTCCTTAAAATATTAATCATAGGTTCCCAAAAATTAAATATTTTACTTTCAATCTATATATTTTTAATTATAAAATAAATTATTTATGAATTTAAAGGTTATATAAACTTTTAGTTTTTTAATATTTAACTATAGAGTTACCGTTTTGGTTAAAATAATATTTTCAATATTCACCGAAAAATAAAACATCACAGAAACATTCCTAAATTTCATAATAAATAACTATTTTATGAGGAATTTCTGAATAATATTTTTAATAAATTCAAAATCTAAATATTTAAAAATTTTAAAATGAGAAAATTCAAATTAAAAAGAAAATTCTTTCATGGGAAAAAATGACTTTTTTACACATTAGGTGTTCGTAGTATAATTTTATACCAATTTCTATTTTTTATATTTCTAATATTTTTGTTAATATATTGAAATATTATATATTACCTTTTGAAAGTGATCGATTTAATTTATATGATACATTTATAAATTATTTGGGAAAAATAAAATAAATCACATTAATTAATTATCCAATAATCTAATCATTTTGATTTTATAATATATTTTTATTTAATAGATTTATTGTTATTATTATATTTTCTATTAATATTATTAGTCAATAATGTCATGAATCATTTTAATTTGGTGGTGTACAAAAAATAAGTTATCAAAAACAAATTTTATTTAATGTAATAATTATTTAGTGAAATTTTAGGTATTTAAAAATTCACTAAAATGGAATTGAATAAGTAACACAACCATCTAATATATTTTTTAATAAGTATAAAAAATATGCCAGGAAAGGAAACTGTTAACAAGTGCTTCAAAAAAAAAATAACAATCATGATATTTCATACCTATTAACTTAATATCATTCAATGAAACAAATTTTTTGATATTTGAATAAATTCCCCTAAATAATTTCATTCCATATAGAAATTGGAAAAAATTAACTTCTCAATCTTGTATAATTTGTGACAAGCTAGAGGAAAACATGTTTTGTTTCCTTCCAAAGTAGAAGAATGCTGCAAGTGTATTCTCATGGGTATTACATCAAACATTTCATTAAATCAATCTTATTTTTTTTCTTTCCTTTTATTTCTAAGGAAGTTAATATGAAATTTCTATATATATTTTTCTCAATATTCATAATGTAAATGTTACATATAAATCTAAAAAACTCTAATACGGTATTGAAAATAATATGGTTGTTCAATTCCATGTATTTTTTTAACAACGAGGATTTCCTTTCCTCCCAATTTTATTATCAATGTTATTTATCTTGTAAAAATATTCCTCAGTCGATAGTGATTATGGGGAAAATAATAATATGGTAAATTGGTAAATTATTATTTTTATTCAATAAGTATGATCCATTTCAAAATATCATTGACATCCCACATATACTATCACCCCCAACGAAAGTTGATGAAATGGATCCCATTATTTAAAAATTAGACAAGATTTATAACCCTTAAAACTCTATCTTGATAGGTTTTCAAATGTAGAAATGTACTTTATTATGATTAATACAATATCATTTAAAAGAAAATACATTTTCATGTATTTATCAAAGACTATTAGGAAAGTATCCTGTAGAAGTTTCAAATCATCAATAAATGATTATTGACAAACATCAATATCATATCTAATATGTTTTGATCTCGAAATCATCGAACTCACCATACTATATTAATGGTTTATACATATATATGAGGTCAAGTTGTACACTACCAACATAATAGACTATGAAATATGTTGGATACTAAGTCTTTATTTTGGATTCATTCCTTCTATTCATTTTCCCATTATTACCTTTCTATCTTCATTTTGAAAATCAAATTTTTTTATAACATATATTATATTATAGTGAATCAATGAGGTGACCTATGTTTCTATTAATTATTCAGTCATTTGTGTGCCATCTCAGCATATTTTCGTCTTTTGAATTAGTATATAGATGTTTCAAATTATGAATAATTATAAGATTCCCTATTGATTCAGTGAGAGGTTTAGTACCTATTTTTGAGAATGAATAACATTTTCTATTCCCATATATTTTATATTGTGACATCTCATATAGAATAAAATTTGATAAACAATCATATAGATTCATTTACAGTACACAATCATTGGGAATACATGTATTTTATTATACCATAATTCCACATGACATAATATGTTTTTGAGACCTAATTCGAATCTAAAAACTTGTTACCTTATATAAGTAACTCTTTATAAAATCGAAGTTATAAAATTCCATTTCTATTTCTCCAACCATTTATTTCTTTTAGGATAACTAATATCAACACTTCTAATAACACTATAAATTTAATAATGTCAATGAATAATTGTTTCTTATAAACTCCATATAATCATTCACTACGTGTTGTTTTTTCAACTGTTTGGAGACCTACATCATGAATTAATTCTTCAGGAATTCCCTCTGATTCAAACTAAACTTGTTCATTAACATTAGATTTTGAATTTTTTTAATTCACTATACTAGATCCATTGTGTTTATGTATGATTAAAAACATATCAAATCAGATGGAAATTGGTTTCACTTTCACTAAATTTCCTCAATTTCAAACAATTCATAAATAGATAGAAAATTATATCTTGAATTTAAAGATTTTATTTAGAGAATTACAATAGATCATCAATCACTTTCTCATATTTATAACTAGTTATTTTCTTATTTATCCAATTGTTGTGAATTAATTACCTAAACATTCAATAAAATAGAATCATATATTTAAAAATATTAATATATATATGTGTAAATATTTAAATATATAAATTTAAAACATATAAACTTATTAATATATAAAATGACAAACAGTAAAACATATAGATTCAAAATATGGAAACACAAATATAAAACATATAATAAGAACAAACTATCTATTGACCATTTATTATTAAATATTAAGTAATGAAATTATACCAAATAAAGATCAATACATTTGATAAGAAAAAATAATATAATAAATGAACTAAACATGAATTCATATACATATACAAAAAGATCCATACATTAAATATTTATTTGTAAATATTTAATAAAAAATGATAATATTTTTGAAATATAATCATTAATACAATAAATGAATGTATGGATCATAATAAATTAATAAAAAATTTCAATCAACAATACATATATAAATAAAATTTCAAAATATGAATCATTTTACTTTTTTAAATAAATAAAATAGAAATTTAGCTGAAAAAGGTAGACACATACAATACATTTATATATTATGTGCATAAACAAAGAAATATTAAACAACGAACAGATCGAATTCAATTATATGGGATCACAGTCAACAATAAATAAATAATTACAATTTAAAAATCACAGTAATTTAATAAATCATATAAATAAAGGAAATTAAAATTTAATTGTCAAAAAACATCTATGAAGACAATATATCTACAAAGAACATATTCAAGACAAATTTAAATGAGAGTTAGGTTATGTGTGATTAAGTAAGATCTTGGGTTGTAATAAATAAATAAAAACAATTTAAAACTCTCAATCACATAATAAATCTTCAAATTAAAAAAATTAAAATTAAAATCCCAAAAAATATTGATACATGATGTATATTTGTGGTGGAAAGAGCCAAAAAAGAAATATGTAAGCTTTAGATTGAAAACAATCAAATGAGTGAATGGATGTAAAACAAATTCACTAAAGACAATAGATGAACTCATAGTGCAGATAATGATAAACACGAGCTAAGTGTAATAAGTAATAACCTAATGAAATGTTAATGAATCAATTGTAATATCATTTAATAATATAATTTTAAGGTTGAATTGGGATGAATGGAGTGATTTTTTTGTTCATGAATTATTTATGTTTATGTTTATGAAAAAATTATCGATAGAAAAAGGACCAATAGTCACATCATATTCTATTTTTTAAAACTTTTTTACGTCAATTCCTCTTATAAGTGAAATAAATCAATATGTTTTAAAAAACTAAATCTAAGGAACTAATGATGAAACTTAAAACTAATGATATTTTCCCATATATTATTAGTATAAATGATGTAAAAAGTCTGAAAATTGAGGTTTTCACGTCACTTATACCAAAAATCAACTTGGAAATCCCTATAAACGTATTTTTAACATCAAATTCTATAATAACCATTATGAAATCCAAAAATTGGATGTTTTCAAATCATTTACTAAAAACTAAATTTAAACCAAAGATGTAAAATATAATTTTTCTACAAGTGTTCCTTGGAACTAATTTATATCCCATGGGGATTTAGAACACAATTCAATCCTTATTAGCTGTTATCCTGGGTGTCTGGTTGAAGGATGAAATTGTTAACCTCATGAAGACATGGTTTTATAGTGCTATATTTTAATTGTGGACTAATGTTAGATAGAATATTTGATCACTGGAACATGGGAGGCTTCTCATGTGTGTGTGCCTGATGACCACCATTCATGATAAAACATGGATTTCATTGAGTTTTCAGGATTTGAGTGTTGAACTTTCTATTGGTTTTTTATGACACTATCATTTTAAAAATTTTATTACATTATTTTAATCATAATTATGTATGATATAAAAATCTGGGGTCATAAAGTCAAGTGTATTTGGAAGACTAATTACAGAATTATAAAACATGAAACCAAAAAAAATCATATTTTTAACTCAAAAATGATATCCTAACATTCTTTGAGCTCTTATATCAGCATAGGAGAACCAATGGAATACATTAACAAAGGAATGAGATAAAAACCCCGGCATGTGAATAAACATAGGAACAATCCACAACACATGAGTTATAAGGCATATCTTGATGACATAAAAATGCATGGAACATGAATAAAAATAAGTAAGAATAATATTTAGAACATGGGATCATGTAATCATGTCATCATAGGAATTTGGAAATAATATATAACATGTCATAAGCATGAGTAAAGGCGGACTGTTAAGACCATTGCACATGGTGGAAAAAGTCCCATAAAGGAATCAGGTTCACTTTCTATCCAAAATTATATCTCATGAGACTAAAAATTACCCAATTAATTTTAGTTTTATATGGGAACACCCATATTTTTATGTTTATTCATATCCATTACCCTCGATGAATCGAACATAAACATAAGAGTTATCCATGGAAAGAAATGGGTATCCGAATCATTTCATGGAGCATAAAAAATGGGAGTATCATAAACGTGTTCATTAAATAATGGGTTTAAACCATACATGTAATTACATAAGGTAACTTAGGAACATATCATGATTAATAACGTTCAATTAAAGTAAAAATATGTAAAAAAAGTGTAAAGGAAAAATTAGAAAAGAACCTTTTTAGTGGGGTTTAAGGAAAACTTTGACAGTGCCTTTAAAGCAGTAAAGGAATAATTGTTTGCGTAAAAACATAAAATAACATAGATAGTTTTTATGATAAAATGAGTGTTTTTATAAAAATATATATTTCTTAAAGTATATTATAGATTTTACTTTAAAATAAGTAAGAAATTTGGAAATTCCATTTAATCATCCCTGCTTATTGGGAAGAATTGAGAAGGGAACATTATAGTACACGTATTTCCCCTTCAAATATGGATGAATGGATATTGAAACATAATTTTGGAACATATACACGGTATATGGAAGAATAAAAAAAAATAATTTATATTTATATTGGTGTAAGGAGAAAATAAGTATAACCCAAAGTAAATTGAGTGATTCAGATAGAATCCCTTACATTATGATTGAATGTGTTTTTCACATATAAATAATGTCCTAGATAATAAAATTATATCCATTAATTAATTATTTAGGTACCTCTAATACATTTTTATAATTTTTTATAATTTTATTATGTTCTTTTATGGAATTTTTTATGAGTTATAAGATTCAATTTTTTCAATCTAGGAGCATTCTTTTTCTTCCTTTTCTTGATCGGTTCACTTGTATACAAGTATGAAAGTTTATGTAAGGTGATAATTATTATAAATATTTGAAATTATCTACTATTAATGAAATTATAGAAGTTTAAGTGGTATTTTATATCTTTTGGTTATATAGAATTGGGACAATTCATTATATAAAATGTTAATTAAAATGATTTAATTTATTTTGGTAGTTTTTACAGGAGTCACGAACATATATAGTTTCATTTAATATCATGTTTAAATATCTGTTACAGAACATTATATAACTTATAATATGTATTATAAAATCTAATTTAAGTATAATTATGTTTTTATCACCATACTTTATGGTGTTAATGGAAAATGAAATCGTATCGTCCATGATGACTGTAAATCGACACACCCCGAAAGACATTTTCATTTTTAGAATAAAGGAAATAGGGAAGATATTGGATGATAGATTATTCCATTTACACAATAAATTTATAGTACATAAAATATACAAGAGTTATTATTCCATTTGGGATAGATATGTGAGGATAGGATAATAATAGAAAAGAAATTGAAAATAAAATAAAATAAAACGAAAGAGGGGTTTAGCTCTTGAACTTATTCTCTTTGAGAACCTCATTAGGGAAATTACGTTTGGTATTTTTTTGAGGATAATGGATCAAGGACACAGAGAGAGACTTGGGAAGAGGTTTGGGGAGAATTTTTACACGCTTAATGGCTTAGAAAGTGTGAGGAGATGTGGTGGTGAGGGGTGAAATTTGTAGTGGAAGGAGAGCAGTGTTTTTAATTATTTTATTTATTAGTTTATTATTTGGTCCCATGAATATAAATAGTTTTGAAACTTATTAATAAATATATTAAATAATGAAGGATAGTTTGAGATTATTGTTATTACATTGTCCTTTCGTCAACAATGGAAAAAATTCATATATTTAGCTAATATAATAAATTATCGTATTTATCTATTCACAAAAATTCAACTGTTTTAGAAAAATATAAAAAACTCAGCCTAACTATTTTTATATGTTTAGAATTTAAAAATCGAATCCATTTTATCAAAACAATTTCCATAACATTAGAAACATAATTTTTGATTAAAATCATCATATGTTTGAAAATACTGATTTTAATATTATTGCTGATTTTATGACACTTTGAAAAATTAATTATCATCTCACTAAATTATCTTTTTATCACAAGAGAAAAAAAATATTTATATATGAATTTATTTTATGAAAATAAATTTTCATTTAAATTTTTATATTAATTATTGTAATTAAATATTCACGACTAAGAAAAATACCAACACATAATTTATATTTTTTAAATTCTTTATTTACTTATACCCTGACATAAATATATCATATTTTAATTTATAAGATGAATAATATTAGTTATATTTCCATATGTGAGGTTACTATTATATTGGATGAGTTACTATTCTTAATGGTCACATTACTATTGCAATGATCAAGTTACTATTCGATTAATTTAAGTTCCTTAATTTATATAAATACAACTTATTTAATTTTTAATTTAGGAAAATAATGTTTTTATGAGATTATTTATGTGTTGTTTCTTTTTTATACTATATAAAATAATTATAAGGAACAAATTTCATTAATAATAGTTTTGGTTGTTACATTCTTCCCACTTATGAAATTCCATCCTCAGAATTTCATTTAACATATTAAGGTGAAAATCAGTGAGGGTACTTCTCCTTAAACTTTTCCTTCAGTTCCTATATTTCCTCTTTATTCTTATGGTTTTACCATAATACTTTGAGTAGGTGTGTTGTCTTACTATATATAACTCTATTTTTATGGTATAAGGTCTTCCCTGGCTCCTCCCCAAAAGAGAGATCATTTCCAACTACACCACCTCTAAAATCAGTATATGTGAGTGATATGGTATGTACTACCCAAGAAGAAGACATGGAATACATCATGTACTTGAGACATTATTGGAGGATGTGGTAGTCCATAGTCCACAACTCTAAAACAATCAAGAATATCGAATGGGCCATTATACCTAAGAATTAACTTTCCTTTCTTCGCAAATCTCATGATCCTCTTCCCAAGAGATATGTGGAGGAATACAATATATCTAACCTTAAACACCAAGCCCCATCGATGATTGTCTGCATAGATCTTCTGTTGAATTTAGGATGCCTAGATATACTATTGGTGCTCACCAAATTCATCCCAGTATACTGGTGTTCTACTTGTTTTCCCATAAAGGGATTCATATGGAACCATTTGTATGCTCGATTGAAAATTGTTGTTGTTATATAACTTGAAAAAAGTTAGATTTTGGTTCCATACTCCTTTTTAATTCATAAAAAAACCACTCAACATGTCTTCCAATGTCTAAATAGTCTACTCAAATTGTCCAGTAGTTTTGGGATGATAGGATTTACTAATGTTCAGCTTAGTGTTTAGAGAATGTTGGATACTTTTCTAAAACATTCAGGTAAATCAAGGATATATATTAGATTCAATAGATGGGGGTACTCCACACAAATTGTCCACTTATATGATATATATCCATCCAATTTGATCGAGTGTGAAGTCCTCTCGAATCATGATAAAGTGATATGTATTTGTAATATGTTCCACAACAACGCATATAACATTTCTTCCTCGAGATGTATTTTTGAAGTCTGCTGAAAAAGTCCATAGTAATGTTTTCCCATTTCTAAGTTGGCATGGTTAATGGTTACATCACCCCCTTATTATTTTGTCCTTAAGCCTTCACTTTTTGAAATATAAGGCACTTTCATGTATATTTAGCTATCAATTTCTTCATATTTTACCAGAAATAGTTTTATTAGAGATCTTGATACAACTTGTTGCTCCCTAGCCAAATAGAGAAGGTTGATATATGTGTCTGATTTAGAATATCTATCTTTATTTATTTATTTTATGGTACACATTGTTATGAGCTAAATATCATTACTCCTTCCATACAAATTTTAAAAACTATGGATTTCCAAATTCATAAATCTAACACCTTTTTCTAAATTTCCACATCTTTTCTTTGAGCATTTTTTTATAAGGGATAGTTAAGAAATTATTTGAGAAAGTATCAATAATTTTCCTTATTTATAGATTCCCATGTATATTATCTTCAAATATAATAATATTGGATCCTTCTCAATTCTTATCCATAATAAAGTTGCATAATCCTTTCTACTCAGATTATCTCCCCAATATATTCATTTTACTAGGATGATAGTGTATTGATAATACATAACATTTGATGATATCTAACCATATTCACTAGAGAATATTATGATCATAATTTTGAATATATATTTTAGGCTCTTATAATCTATATATATTTTACAATTCTCTACATAGAGATAATGTTGCCCAATTTTTAACGTGGAGATCACATCTATCAACTCTAGATCATGTGTGGGATAGTTTTTCTCATGAATTTTCAACTACCTTAAGTCATAGGCTATCAATTTATCATTTTTCATCAGTACATAACCTAATAACTTCTTTTAAGCATCATTTCATAACAAAACGACTTACCCACTTATTGGAAGAATGAGTACTGGTGATGTGATAAGCCTCATTTTACACACTTTGAATAAGTCTTCACATTCACTAGTTTGGAGAAGTTTTACTTCTATTTGAGTCATCTTGGTTATTGGGATTGAAAATTATGCGAATTTATTAAAAAATCATCGGGGATAAACAGATATTCCATGAAACTAAAGATCTCAGTTATAGATGTTCGCTTGGGCCACTCTTTGATTAACTTTATCATGAAAGGGTCAATAAATATTCATTTACTGGTGATAATATGACTGAATAATGATACCCCCTCCATCCAAAAACTCACATTTACTGTACTTTTCATATAGTTTTTACCTTCTTAATGTATTTAGAATAGTATTCAAATGCTCATTATGTTCCTCCTTCCTCTTGATGTATATTAGAATATCATTAATAAAGACTACCCAAAAGTTTTCAAGGTAATGTATAAAGACTCTGTCAATTAAATCCATGAATATTTCTGAAGAATTAATGGGTCCTAAAGGCATCAATATGGACTCAAAGTGTCCATATATTATTCAAAATACAGTCTAGGGAATATCTTCCTTACTCACCTTTAATTGGGGATATCTCGACCAACAGTCCACCTTAGAGAAATACTTGTCCCCATGTAGCTGTTTGTACAAGTCATCTATATGTGGATGGGGATACTTATTCATTATTATTATATTGTTGATCTCATGATAATCAATCCATATGTGCATTAATCCACCCTTCTTCTTGATTAAGAGGATTGACAAACCCCATGGTGATGCACTCGGGCATATAAAACCCTTGTCCAGATTCTCTTGTAACACATTCTTAAGTTCTTCCAACTAAATGGTGGCAATTATATTAGGTGTATTTGAAACTGGAAGTGATATAAGAATAATTTCAATTGATAACTCCACTAGTTGGTTAGGAGGAAGACCAAACAATTCTTCACGGAACACAACTATGTAGTCTATTACAATGGGCATGTCTTCAAGATTGATTCTATCCTTTGTCTCAATCATTTGAGCTAGAGATGATTTATTATAAGTATATATTATCCAAACCTGAGATGAATATTACATATTAGATGCATCTTTATCCTTACACTTGTATAGAATTGGAGGATTCATCAGTTTGTGTAGAGTGATCTCCCTTTCCTGATATAGTAGAAAAGTACACAAAAAGAAGTAAGAAAAGATTTTCTAGGAGGTTCAGTCCACAAAAAATAACTAGGGAGGATTTATATACTTTGGATTAAATAATTTCTTCATTTTAGGTTCTCATAGATTACCTAACCTGTATATTTGGAGGTGGTTTTTGAATGCTTATTCTACACATGAAATATATTAATGAATATGTATAACCATAAAAATATTGAAAATTGGATATTCGTGAGTAAATGAACATAATAACTTTTACCACATAATTTCTAGGTTCCACCTTAGTATTAGTGATAATATATTCCCTTCCATATTTAATTTGAGTGTTTTTGTTGTTTATTGTCTCAATAAACCCTTGGATTATGGAATTGGTTAAAAAAATGTGCATCTTCCTTACTGTTTCAACACTGCACTATATACTGAGTGCTAATCTAAACATTCCATTATTCCTCAATATTTTTGGTACAAATTATATAGCTTCTATGATTATTAGCCACATTTCCCTCTATTAAATATTGGATGTATCTCCATGTTCATTTTAGACAGTTCCCATGATGATTCTTCCCACAATTTTAACATGTGGTATGTTGGGATTTCATTCCATCATGGGATTTATCTATTGATCCTCCAATATTAAATTCTAAGTTTTTCATTTTATTTATGATCCCATAAGACCATTGAGAGTCTCCAATCTGTATTTCAACCTTAAAGGTATAGCATACAATTTCCCCATAGCTATCAGAGTCTCGAATCACCAAGTATTTTCATAGACTCTAGTTTCATCCACTGATGAATTGATCCAATTTTTATTTAGTGTTCTTGGAAAAGAAAGCGACATATCACAGTATCCTTGAATTGTTTTCCTAGTACACCCAGATACACTCATCTTCCTACTGCTGCAGTCATAAGAACTCCCTTTACATCTTAATATGGAGATTTTAGGGAAAACATTTATTGAAATATATTTTATTTAAATCTTCCCATTTCAAGGAATAAATTTCCTCCTCAGACTTTGTGTTTTCGATTAGTTTTCACCACTGATTAACTTCCCCATAAAAATAATGGACCTCCAATACAACATTTTATTCTTTTTAGCATTGAATTAAGAGAATATCTTCTTAATGAAGGTAATCCATTATTTTGTGATGATGGGATTAGAAGATCCTCTAATAATGGGAGGTTTTTGTCACATAATTTATTCAACCATATGGTTTTATTTCATTTAAGGATGGTGGAATTCCACACAGTTCATGTTATTATTCATAAAAAGATCCTGTTGAGAAGGTACTATCATAATTCTTTGGGAACCCGTTCTGATCAGATTTGGAATTTCATTAGGGAAGTCATATTTCTTCCTAAGAAATTTATTTTTGGAACGGGTTCTCCTATTTCCATTCATTAACTAAGAAAATTAAAAGAAAAATCAGGGGGTCCTCAATAATTTTATTGTAAATATATAAAAAGTAAACACGAAACATAGAATGGTAAAATTATAAATGGAAATTATATCATAACATGTGATTCCATAAGTTTCAATCTAGTTTATCCACGATGATAGAATTATCTCTAGGGTTGTTAATAAAGTGATATAGTCATAATATAAAAAAATAACTAGACCTTTCATAGATAAAAAATATAAATACCTTATTCTTTTACATATTTTATTTCATGATTTTAATCATAATTATCTATCAAATACAAACCAAGACTTGTAAAGTCCGGTTTATTTGGAAGACTAGGTACATAATTATAAAACCTGAAACTGAAATAAAAAAATATGTTATGTAAAATAAAAAATTAAATCATCACATCCATTGATCTCTTACGTATACATAGGATAACTGGGGAGTAAATGAACAAAGGGACTAGCTAAAAATCATAGTAAGAGAATAAACATAGGAATAAAGCATAATTCATGCGTTAGAAGGCACAACATAATGATATAAAAAGGCATGAAACCTTAATAAAAAATGGAAGTATAACATGCAGAAGATGTGATCATGTATTCATGGAATCATAGTAATATAGAAACAACATACAAAATGAAATAATCATGAGCCAATAATAACTTCCAAAACCATTGCACGTGGTGGAAAATGTCCTATAAATGAATCCAGTTCGCTCCCTATTCCAACATGATATATCACGAGAATAAACATTAAACAATGCATTGGTGTGATATATGGGTTCACCCATTATAGAATTAGCATGAATATGTTTTCTACATTAATAACCATACATAAACATAAGGGATACCCATGGGAAGAAATTGGTGACATACTCATGTCATGGAGCATAACAAATGAGAATATTATAAAAGTGTTCCTGAATGAATGGATTTATATCATACATGGACATAAAAATCGTACAATAGGCATAGTTAATGATAAATTATTTTCAACTGAACTAAAAACAAGTAAAAAAGTGTTCAATAAACATTAGAAATGTTCTTCTTTGGGATGGTTTAAAGAAAACTATTAAAGTGACTTTAAAGCAACAAAGGAGTAGTTATTTTAATAAAATCATAAATTAACCTTGATAGTTTTCCAGGATGAAGATATTATTTTTAGAAAAATATTGGTGGTTTAAAATATATTATGGAGTTTATTTTAAAATCGATAAGAAACCCTGATGTTCCCTTTAATTGGGTTTGCTTATTTGGAAGAATCAAGAAGGAAACACTATAAAACATATATTTCCCCTTCAAATATGGATGAATGGATATTGGTACATAATTTTGGAACATATACATTGAATATGGATGAATTTTGTAGGAAAAATTTAGATTTAAATTTGTGTAATGAGAGAGTAATCATAACCCAAAGGTAATTGGGAGGTTCCGATATAATCCCTTACCATATGTCTGAAAGTGTTCCACACTTGTACATAATATCGTGGATAATAAAATTATATCCATTAATGAATTATCTAATAACATTTTATAAATGTTATTTATTTATTATTATTTTATTAAATCCATTTATGGGCTTTTTTATGAGTTATAAGATTCTATTTCTTCATTCTTAGAGCTTTCATTTTCTTAGTTTTGATGATTTGTTCACTTGTATACAAGTATGAATGTTTATGTAAATTGAGGATTATTTTGAATAATTGAAATTATAACCTATTAATGAACTTACAAATGTTAATTGACCTCATATATCATTTAGTTATATATTCTCATGATTATTCATTATATAAAATGATAATGTAAATCATTTATTTTATTTTTGTGGTTTTTACAACCATCACTAACATATATCATTTAAGTTACAATCATGTTTATATATTAGTTAAAAAATATTATATAATTTATTATATGTATAATAAATAACTAATTAATGATAATAATGGTTTTATGACCATCCAAGAATGGTATAAGTGGAAATTGAAAATGCATCATCCACGATGGTGATTAATCGACTCACCATGAACGATGCTATAAATTTTAAAATAAAAGAAATAGGGAATATATTTTATTATAGAGTTTCTCATTAACATAATAAAAATTTAGTATATAAAATATAATTGAGTTATAATTACACTTTGGGATAGATAGACGAGGATAGGATTAGAATATTAAATAAATTGAAAATAAAATAAAAGAAAACGAAAGAGGATTTTATCTCTAGAACATAATTCTCCTTGATAATAAAGGATCTTAGATGATAGGGAGATACTTGGGAATAGTATTTGGTATAATTTTTTCAAGCATAAAATCTTTGAAGGTGTGAGGATAAGAGGTGGTGAGAGGTGGTATTTATAATAGTGGGAGCTGCGTGTTTTTATTATCTTATTCATTTGTTTATTATTTTTGATCACGGATATAAAAAGTGTTGAAAATAATCACTAAATATATTAAATATTTAATGAGGGTTTGAGATTATATTTCTTACATCATCTATACCTAAATAATGAATAAAAAATTCATGTTATTAGCTAATATTGTAAATTCTCGTATTTCATTGGTAACCAAAATTCAAATATTTTTAAATATCCCAAAAATTAACCCACATATTTTTCAATGCTTAGAATTAAAAAATTGTCTCCATTTTATGAAAATAATTTTACAAATATGGGAAATTTAATTTTAAATTAAAATCATACTTTATTCAAAAAATACTGATTTTAATATTATAACAGATTTTATGACACATTAAAATATTAATTAAAGTCTCATAAAATTATATTATAATAACAAGACAAAAAAATATTCATTTATGAATTTATTTTACAAAAATTATTTTTCTTTTAAATAATCATATTAATTATAAAATTGTAATTGAATATTTACGATGTATAAAAATAGTAACTCTTAATTTATCTTTACCAATAAATTTATTTACTTATAACATGATATAAATATATAAAAGTTTCATTTATATGATGTCTAAATTTTATATTTACTTCCATAGGTGATCTTGGAATTCTATTATATAGGTTACTATTCTTAACGTTCACTTTACCATTTCAACGGTCTAATTACTATTCAATGGGTATAAGTTTCTTAATTTCTATAAATACCACCTATTTCATTCATAATTTATAAAAATAATGTTTTTATTAGATTATATTTGTGATGGATTTGTTTTATACTATATAATGTAATTATAATATGGGGAATTTCAATTATAAATGCTTAGGTTGTTGCAGGTTTTGGATTTTTCATGATGTAATACTATATGGACAAATACCGTATTGATTATTAGGTATGTTTCATGAGTTTTTTTTGATGTTTCATTAAGAATTGGGTTGAAATTTTAGTAGTACTAAGGGGTTATAGTTCACTAACATTCTCAATAAAATTGGGTGTTGCTCACACTTATAGTCCAATCAGCCTCACGTGGTGGTTGCATAGTTCATTCACAATCTTCCATACAGGGTGTTATTCTCAATGATATTTCACATGATCTTAAATTATAGTTTTTTAAAATGAAAACATAGATTTAATGGTAAATATTTTTTTTCAATTGATAGTATATTTTTATTAAAATCATTTTAAATGAATTTGATATTTTGTAACACTAATGAAAATTTTAATAGTAGATTTATAAAATGGAACATTTTTATTTATTTGAGTTTTTTTGAAGTAATATACATTTCTATTGATATTTAATTTAAATGAATTTAATATTTTTATAAAAACCAATATTTTTAATCAACAACTTATAGTGTTTTAGAATGATTTTTATGTGGTGTTTTAATGTTTCAAAATTAAAAGTGTGTGATTTTGAAGGGGTTTAAGAAAAATTTTCTGACCGTATTTTATTAAAGGTAATTTATTCTTTTGAATGCTGTTTAAATGGAAATAATAATGTGTTTGGTTTGATTTTTGGAATGTCATTGGTGATATTTTATGTTTCTACTATTTTTTAAGGATTGTATCCCAGAAAATTCCCAATTGGATTTTGAATGTTTATACCTTGGGTTGTTCTAGGATTGGTGTTTCAAAACCCTTGACTTTAGGTCCTTCTAGTTGTCAACCCAATCCACACTCTATGTGGATTGTATAGAAAAAACCTTCTTTAAGATTTTATCTTTACTTGAGAAATTATGAATTAATATATATTTATCTTTAATTTCTTTTATTCATGACCTTTGCATGATTTTTTTTATTTTGGAATGTCCTTGGTTGATGAATTAGTCAAGAATTCAATGATGCAATAATTGACATTCTTCAAAAAAATTTTACGGCTCCTTGTCTATTTTTTGATGACATTATTCCTCCATGATTGGTCGAGTAATCTTTAGTGTTTGGGGAATTGCGTTACTATTACTTGGGTATAGGTAGAATTATAAATAATTATATTTTGGTTTTTTCTCTTCTTATCCTTTTTATTTCACAATAATTTTATGTTATTTTTTTTACAATTCTAGTTGTGAAAGAATAGATTTTCTTTTTTGGCCCTGAATTTCATGTGCTCATTTGGATAAGGAAAAAAATTCTTCTATTAGATAATGGTTATTCCCTTGATTAAATGTTTTTGTTGAGTTTCAATGATTTAGAGTTCTAGTTTTGACTCATAGAGACTCTTTAAAATTCACTTATTCTTCATATCCAATGAATTTTTAAAAGTCTAAAATGGTGGGGAAATAGGATTTTAAACTCAAACCATTTTTTATTAATCCTTTTTATCCCATGTTCTCTTATTTTAGTTCTTTTATAACATAAGATTTGTGGATTTTTGTATATTTTGGGAAGTAATTTCATTGGTAGATTTTGGTTTTGGTTCTAGTTTTCAGTTATCTCACCTTACAGTCTATGTATGGGTGATTTTTTTCTTTCTCAAATTTTGTGACATTCTTGGGGAAGAAACTGTTATGTGGGGGGGAAGGGGCAGATTTCTCACAGCTCTTATTTGAGTCACCGATATGTATGTACTATTTATTTAATTTTAATTAAAATTTTCCAATTTCATCCTTAATCAAGGAATTTTTTAATGTTTTGGTGGTCTTGGACATCTGAAGTTTGGACTATAGACCGGTTTCTCTATGACTAAGTGAGGTACACCATGATTTGGATTTTCACTCAGTCATTAATTTTGTTATATAAAATAGTCACTATATGATGTTGGAAATTGGGCCATGAAATACAATTATATTGTGATAGCTTAGTTCTACTAGGTTATTTTCATGATGCATTGTTGCTCACCATACTACTATATTCCATTGGTTATATATTCCTTAAATATTTTATGGAGGTGGGGGGGGGGGGTCAGGCTGAAATGTAGGTCAATATTCCATGATGTTCCCGTTGTTTAATTTTTATTTTTTCAAATTATTTTTTACCTAGTTCATACTAAGATATTAAATTGGTCATTTTCCTACATTACAATGATTCAACCAAGAGTGATTCTAGGAATGAATCCACTCACCATCCAATCAATTTTTTTTCTTCCCCTTTAATTATAAGGGAAGTTATTTATGATAACCAATATTTTATTGCACATTAATTAAATATTTATTATATACTGATTCAATTAATACAACCCAAGAAGTTCATGGGACCAATTTTCATCTTTAAATTATGTACATGGAATAATAACTTCAAACATGAGAATAATATCATTATTTAAAAACCAAAAAACTAGCCCTTAAATTCCTTGGATCCTCTAAAACTATATGATATATCCTGGGGATGTACATATGGAATGGATGATCTATAAATCCTAGCAAGGGAATAAACTAAACATATCATAGTTTAGAGCTGTATATGTTACCAAATAGGCGTATCAAGGTATCATATGTGGGATAAGAATCATATTCTCAAATAATTTTTCATGATGTAACATGGTAGTATATAAGAAATATAAGAATGTGGTAAAAACATTAAAAGTGACTTCACAAATATATGTCATGTCTAATTACTAAGAAAAAACTTACATAGTGTTCTTAAGAAAACCTCCTAGATACTATACGTGGCTTCTCATGAGATAAAAACATAACCCAATGCATCAAATAAATATATATTTCCAGCCCCAGCTTCTACTTTCATATCATGAACATGCATAAGTTTGCAATATAGATCAAACAACATGAGGACATATTTAATAAATTTTAACCCCAATATTAATGAGTTTGGGTTATATACTTGTAAATGACCAATCAATTAATGATATGTAAAACTATACTTATACCGTTTAGTGTAAATGGAGACAAGTATTTACTATATAAATATTTTACATTTAAACTCAGTGGATAATTTTAGTAGGATAACATATTAAAATTAGTATATATAGAAGGGCTGAATAAGATAGGAACAACTCACTCATTACTTGTGAAAAATAAGGACATTAATTTGGATGCATAAAAAATATCCCAACTCGAAAAACTGGAAATAAAAAGGCGTGACATAAATAAATTTCTTGATTAAATTGGATAAAGAGAGGATCTGTTACCTTGAGAGGGAACCTATAAAATCTTGTTAGAGGCTTATTAAGTGGTTTGGGGCACCCAGGGAGTGATATATAATGGAAACGTTAGAGTAAATTTGTGATTCAATGGGTTTTTAGTAAATTTTAGTGGGAGTTTGCATTAGTTTATATATCATATGATATGAGAATGCCTTATTTAATTCCAATCATAGGTTTTTACACTATATGATAAAGTAATCAAAATTACAAACCTTTCAATTGTTTCTACCCACGGTTTTTACCAATGTGTGTGTTTATCACGATTTTATAAATCCTGGAATATAACTTATTAAAATAATACCCTTGGTGACGTGTAAGGGAGTCATGTTTACAAATAATTGATTCTAAATCCATAAAAAAAATAATATTTTTTATAGAGGATTCATAATTGGTTTGTAAAATTAATTAAATAACTGAAAAAACATTATTTTAAATAATTGAAATGATTTTAGTTATAGATTGTTTTTTTATTATTTATTAAACAATTTTTCTATTTTATGATGTCATAATACAGACCATATAATTGTTCCATTTTTAATTTCTACCAACAAATTAGAATGCCTTAGAGAATTATGAAAAGTTCACAATTGGATAACTTTGAAATTTTAATTTCAAAAATAATTTTTATTTTATAAAAGTAATTCTCTAAATATGATAATTTACCCTTTGAAATCGAAAATTTCCATTTATTGAAAAATACATGTTTTTTGGACACTAATAGTTTTCTAACAATTATAAAAATTACATTTGACTTCATAAAATTATATTATCCTTTATATTTAATAAATAATTTTTAATAATATTATTTATTAAAATATAACTTTTTTATAATGTTATTAAATTCATAAAACAACTTTTTGTTGATACTATATGTTTTCCACAAATACAATTTATTTTTCATTGTATGAAAATATAATTTTATCACACACTTTTGTTATTAATTTATAAAGTAATATTAAAAATGGTTAAATATAATCATCTTTATAAAAAATAAAATATAAAAATTCATGATATTAGGGTCTAGATAGATATAACTTTATTTCACTAGTAAATTCCCTAATGGTATGGTGTGTGATGGTGAGATTTTAATGTGGTGGTTCAGTAAGCATGGTTTGGGACGTGATCTTGAGGAGATTTACCTTATACCATAATTAGTTTTGATTGTTTGTTAAATATAATCTTGGGATTGGTAATGGGGAAGTACATGTGATGCTATCTCCCTTGAATGATCTGATAAATGGGAATCATTGGGTTTGATTCTATTAGTCAAGAACATCACTTCCTTTTTCTATATTAAATGAACTATATTAGAACCCTTAATAGACTAATATTAACGGTCACTATAAATTGGTTATGTTATCAGTGTTTATGATTCTTTAAAGACTTTTAAAATTGATAGGCCATATAACAGTCTGAAATCAGCAAAGTGGTGAATTTGTTTTCTAAAACTTAATTTCATAATATGGAATTTAATCATTTTAAAAGGGAAGTCCATATTTAAAATATGAGGTCATTAAATTATTTCCCATTCCAAAATTTCACCCCCACAATTTTGATTTCATACACTAAAATAGGTTAGGGTACTTCTGTTTCATCACCTACTGTAGTTTCTATTTCGTTTCCTCAAAATTGTTTTCATGCCATAATATATTGACCTGGCGATTTGTCTTGTTTCATAGAACTTTGTCTCTATGAAGTAAGATCTACATTGTCTTGTACTTGTAAAAAATATCATTCTAAAATAGTAATACCTCTACTTTCAATACATTTGAGGGGTCTAGTATTTACTTCCTCAATCGGGACATATCAGACACATCATCCACTACAGATAGGTTAGGGGGGGAGTTCTCGTAAATAGAAGACAAGTCCGATGTGATAAAGGATCTCAAATGGGCTGGTATATCTTGGATGAAGAATTCCCTTCTTTGGAATCCTCATAAATTTATTAATGGGTTATTTAAGGAAGAACTCCTTTTCTCTAACCTCAAACTCCCTATCTCATCAATGATTTTTTTCATAGATTTTTTACTGACTTTGTTGGGGATTTATATAACAGTGAATGTTTTGAGCCTTAAATGC
Source organism: Viscum album (assembly GCA_963277665.1). Lineage (NCBI taxonomy): Eukaryota > Viridiplantae > Streptophyta > Magnoliopsida > Santalales > Viscaceae > Viscum > Viscum album. Next base: position 354,159,384 of record OY728123.1, read on the forward strand.
AATTTAATGGATAATATCAGGTACCATTAGGTTCCACTCTCCAACATTATCCTAGTATGCTGGTGGTTGACACTTATTATCATATAGAACCTCATAATATACTATTTTAATGCTATAATGACAACTATTATAATTCGATAACTGGACTTGGGGATTTTTATAATCCCAACATCCTTGGAAATTCATTGATCATGATCTCATATTATTGTTCATATTTTTAATGGTTCTTTCATACTGACTATCCATTTGAGGGTGATATGGAGAAATGAAACTTAGTTCTATACTGAATACTTGTTGGAGGATTATCCTAAACCTTAACATAAAACTTGGATCTCGATCAAATATATTCAAGAGTGGAATTTCATGTAGTATTACCACTTCTCAAAATGTATATCTTGGTTAGTTGGTCGAGGAAAAAATATCACTTCATAATAATTAAATTTTCTAACTTTTTAAGGTGATAAACTATACCACATATGTTGTTATTACATTTAGGGGTCATTGAGTGTCCTATGATGAAATCCATTGTTTAGTTTTCCCATTTCCATATCAGAATTGACAATAGTTTCATCACAAACCTTGAATACTATCATTTTTCCTTGAATATTTTTTATTCCAAGAATTGAGATACTAATACTTCAATCTCCCAATTCATGTTTTCAGACTAGATGTTTTCCTACAAATCTATTTATAACATAGTGATTCCTAGATGAATATAGAATAATGAACAATTAAAATTCATACAAAAGGTCCCTAAATAGTTTTAGTTTTGATGGGACACATATTCATGTTCCAAACCATATAACTATTTATTTACCAAAGTTAAACTCTATAGTATTCACTAACATAATTTGTAGTAACTCTTCATATTTTTGGGCCACCTTGATCCTCTCAATAATAGATGGTTGAGAAGTAATTAGAAAATGGTATGTTGAATATCCTTTTTTTTCAGGATCCATCCTTTTCATTTTAAAAAATATTGGATCACATTGAATCATATTCTTCGATGGTGTTTCAAGATCCTTTATACACACAGAATCAACCAGTTTGTTTTCTTTCATAGGTTAACACATTGTCATCTTTCATAAATATACTACGCAATTTTTTTTCATGAATCATTATAGATCATAAATCCTTCCCACACTGTGGATAATGTGATCACAGGTGTAGTGATTAACCTCTTATTCATCTCTTTAAAGTTATATTTACATTCACCATTCAAGACAAAGTGACTCCCTTTTGAGTAATCCTGGTTAGTGTGATTTCTAATATTGAGAAGTTTCTAAAAAATCAATGATAATACCCTCTTATTGCATCGAAAATTTTAATTTACATTCCTAATTTTGGTCTTAGACAACTTTCAGTTGCCTCAGTTTTTAAAGGATACATTGATATCCCTTTTTTAGTGATTACATTCAACATAAAATTTACTTTCTCCAACCAAATCCGTTAGTATTTTTGGCATATTTTTGTTCCAAATGGTATCAATATGAACTCATAATACACATAAATTACATGAAAAGTAGTCTTGATGATATCTTCTTTGATTATTTTTACCCAGTAAAATCCTAACTAAAGATCCTCCTTAGAGAAGTAGTGTGCACCACATAGCTGATCCAAAAGTAATTAATCCATGGAAACAAATATTTGTTTCTTATCATGATCTTGTGGAGAAAATTATAATAAATTTACAGGTTTATTGAACTGTCCTTCTTGTCAATGAAGAGGACCAGTGCACCCCGTAATGAAGAACTTACATGTATAAACACTTTATCTATATTCTCTTATAATTTTTTATTTAGCTTCTCATGTTCAACAATGACCATTATATACAGAGTTTTGGATATTATAAAATATTTGGGCATGAGATCAATTGAGAACTCATCTTTATGGTTAGGGGTAAGGGCATGAAATTATTCAGAAAAAACATTAGTGAATTACCCTAAAATAGGTGAGTAAGAAAATATTTTATTTTCATTAGTCTCAATCATTTGAGTAAGATATTCATGCTCACAGTGAAGTAATATTAATGCTTAAGATATTGGTACTAAATAAGATTAATCCTCACCCTTATAGTTATATAGAATCAAAGGGAAATTTATGTTATGAAGGGTTATTTCATTCTCTTAGAAATTTATGTTGTCTATATACAAGGAAAGAAAATATATACCCAGAATTGAAGTGAATTATACTAAGGTGAGTATCCCATGGGTTTCATGGATTTCAGTCCAAAAACATAATAAATGCGATGAATTATAAGCCTGTGGTGAAATAAGTGAACCATTTTCATATTCACCAATAAATCGACTTCCATGTTTCGAGGTGGTGTTATAATTGTTATACTAAATTTTTTTGATATGAAAAAATGCATAGAACTAGAATCAAAGTGTATGTTTTCTATCCTAGAATAAATAATTAGAATAACTTTTACCACCTCATTTTTAGGATCCACATCATTTGTTGTTATGGAATATTATCTCCATTTCTCTCTAGGCCTTGTAATTTGTTATTGTTATTTATCATTGGAAACCCTTGTATTAGGGGATTTATTGGTATAGTGTCCCTATTCTTTATAGGTGAAACATTGGATGAGAGGTTGAGGGTTTCCTGGATAATTCCTTTATTCTATAAAATTAAGGGGTTTCAATTAAAAATTCAAGCTAGTTACCATTCCTTCAAATACATAATGAATTTCCTTGTCCACATTAGGCAATTCTTGGGATGCTTCTTCCCACACATTTGACAGGTCGAATGATTGAATTTATTACCCCCATGAAATTTTTTCACTATACCTATAGATTTAAAATCCATTATCATCTTCCTTTCTATAGTTTCAAAGACCATTGGGATTCTCATATCTTTATTTTTAATTTGAGGGAACATCAGACAATTTCATCATAGATTTTAGAGTGTCTGACAGCCAACACTAATCATAGATTTGGCTTCATCCCACAAAAGAAGTGTTCAAATTTATTTTTAAGGATAATGTAAACAAATAGGCATATCATGAATGTATTTGGATGTTTGGATCATATTCCATGATGGATTTATCATCCTTTTTCTTGAGTATAAGAAAATCCATCTATATTTTATGTTGGAGAGTGTAAGTAATGTATTTGTTTAAATATATTCTCCATAATTCCTCACACTCCAACGCTTCGATATTTTAATCAGGATACATAGTTTTGACCAAAGGCCTCCATTTAAAAATATTATACCTTTAGAAAATAAGAAACTAACATTACATTTTCATACATAGAGAATTGAAGGATGGAGAATATATTTTCAATGGAGTTTATCCATCGCTTCATTATTAAGGGATTTGAATATCCACTGAAATTCTGCGGCATTATAATATCAAGGACTCAATGGTATCTCTCCCTTTATTTGGGTGACTTGGAAATTAATCTAGATTCAGTTTTTTATTCAAAACCTATGTTAATTGAGAATTTATTTTCATCAATTTCATGATTATTCCTCCCATCGGCTTGGGAGTCTCCTTTGGACACTCATCACATTACTCCTCATATTGGTTGTTGAATCAATTCCAATAATTTTTACTAGAAATAAATGGAAAATTAAGGGTGATAATTTTTTATCTATTAATTTCTTGAATGAGACACTAAAAAAAATTAAGTAATAATTCATTAAATGAAAATATTTTTTAACCAATAAATTTCTTGGATTCTATATAAATTATACATTCTCTATTTCATAACTAAAAATATTAAAAGCATTTTTGTTCATATAATAACGGTTTGTAAGGAGATTGTGAATTTACAAAATCATATATATTGAGAGTGTCAGAAAAGGTGTGTAGAAAGGTCAATTTTCATACACTAGATGGCACTTGAGTCTTGCTCAATGCGTCCTTTTTAATTTTGTTAATAGTATGTATAACTGTTCTAGATCCACATCCATTTGTTTTATACATATAGGGACATATTTCCATATAAACCAAATACTCTATTATTTACCAAAATTTAGTTATATTTTCCTATGTTTAGTCTTATCCTGAAGGATTTCCCTATAGATTTCTAATCATAATCCCCCAAAATAATTAGACTTTCCTCTAATGTTGACTATGATAACCCATATTTTATTGAACATTAATTCATTATTTATTAAAAAGACATACAATTAATATTACCTAAGAAGGTTTTGAGGCCTAGTGTCATTGTGAAATTAGATACATAGAACACTAACTTAAAACATGGGTATGAATACATTACATAAAAACTACGTAAACTTATTTATAACCTTTGGATCTTTAAAAGCTACATGGGATAACATGGGGATATATATAAGAGAGAGGGGTGTTATAAAGGCCGATAAGGGAACAAAAAAACATAGTATAAGGTAATTATTTATTGGTGATATAATAGGTATATCAATGTAACATAATAAGGGTGAGAATGATAATATTGAACAATAAGGCATGAAATTACATGATAACCTAAAGGCAACCTAGGATTGAAAAAAAAACATAAAACATGAAATAATAAACATATATCATGGACAAAAGATAAGAAAAAAAATAATATAGTGTTATTAGGATAACCTGTTATTCTTTATTCATGGACTCTCATTAGGTAAAAACATTACCCAACACATTTTAGGGCTATATAATTCTAGGTCCACCTATCAATTTCATATTATGTACATGTATAACTGTTCCACATAGACCATACACCATAAGGATTTATTTAATCAATTTTAACCCCAAAATTAAGAATTTAGGGTCACATACATTTAAATTCGCTGTATATGAAGGATATGTTCAACTAGATGAGTAACCATGAGTGGAAATGTAGATGGGTTTTCACTCAACAAATATTTTCCATTTAAAATCAGAAGTTAATTTCAAAAGAAAAGAAGGTATAAAAAACGGATTATAGAGGTTGTGAAAGGGAGAAAATGTTGTCTATAATTTACTGGGAATCATAATGTTAGTAAAAGGTATATGAAAAGACATATCCCATCTAGAAAAATTAAAAATCAAATGTTTTTAAATAAACAAGGATCTGGTATATGGATGAGAGGTAGAGGATCCCCTACCTTGAGGGGGGATCTTAAAAGATTTTTACGAGCTTCTAAAGGCCTTGGTGATCCATTATAAAGCTCTAGAGAGGTATGTGTATATTTTATTCATGATCATAGAGTTTTGAGTAAAGTGGAATTCGAAATTTTGTGAGTTTATATAGAAAACTTGAGGAGAATTCTTTATTAATTTTTAAACCTATATTGTGGAGTCTATATGACCAAGTTGTCTAAAAAATCATTCCCATGATTTTTCCAATTGTTTCTACCATATTGGAGGGGATTTAATAATTTTTTAAGGCTAGGAATTGGTGATATTAAAATAATTTCCTCAGTGTTAGATAAGTGAGTCATGTTTGTAAATAATTGATTTTAAAACGTAAAAATTTAATTTAGGTTTTGGAGGATTTAGTAAGGGTATATAAAATTAATCAAATATCCTAAAAACAAATTATTTTAAAGGTTAAGTACAATTTTTTTCATCGATACTATTTATAGTATTTATTACATCACTTTTTATTTTTTAAGATGTCATAAAAAAACTTTATATTTTATAAAATATTTTATCTTTACCAAAAAATTGGATTCTCAAAAAAAATATAAAAAATTAATTGTTGGATAATTTAGACATTATGATATAAAAATAATTTATTTTATCAAACAAACTCTATAAAATTGAGTATTAACACTTTTAAGTAACCCCCTAATTCAAAAATAATTATTTTTTTGATAAAATCATTTTTTGACCCTTATAAGAATTACATTTTCCACTATAAAATTATGTTATCATTTTTATTTAATAAATATCATTTAATAGTAATATAGAAATTTTATTTATTTATTTATTTGAATACATAAAAAAGAGTGTCATGATTGAAACTATATATTTCTCTAAAAACAACTTTGGTCCATCATATCAAAACCTAATATTCATAAATATAATCATTAAAAAATTATTATAAATTATTTTAAATATAAGCATATTTATAAAAAATAAAATATTTAAATAACTCTGTTAGGGTTTTGATATATTACCCATTATTACAATATAGAATTATCTAAGGGTAAATTGTGTGATGGTGATATTTTCATGGGGTGGTTTAGTGAACATGGTTTGGGATTTTATCTTCATAAGCTTGAAATTATCCCGTAACAGGTTTCACTCATCTTTAGTTGTTGAATATCAACTAGGGATTAGTCATAAAAAATTCACAATGCTGTTTTCTCCATTAAAATCTATGATAAAATGGATTCTAGGGAATGATACTACTTGTCCATGAAATCAATTCCTTTTTCCATGTCAAATATAATTTATCATAACCCTAAATATACTAAAATTAATTGTTACTTTAAAATAACTATATTATCATCGGTTATAATGTTTATTTTAAATATGATAGACCTTGTAAAGTCCAAAATAGCCAAAGTTGTGCATGTATTTTTTATAATTTTAGTTCTTATTAAGGCATTCACTAATTAAAAATTCCAAATAAATTTATAGAACATGTGGTAATTACACATGCACCTTAGGGTTTTATAAAAAATTATATCCAATATGATCTTTTGGACAGGGGTGATAACATAAAATGAGTGAGACAAATCATATTATTGGAAATAAATAGACAATACTAAGGTGAGGTCAAGGTATTTGTAGGAAAGCATCCTTTATTTATGTTATTCCAATATATTGATATTATATATGTTATTTGTTCACTGGGTGATCATATTTTGATGTATAATTATCACGTAAAAGTATGAGTTCATTTAATTATTATTTGTTCTATGTATTTAATAATTGTAGGCTACCAATGATTCCATTTATTTTATTGTGATTTTATCATGTTAGGTATGTTTATTCCTTTTATGTATAATGTATGACTATAATATACGTTTAATTTCATACCCATGGTTTATTATTCTACCCTCATAATTATTTGATATCCTTTGGTATATGGAGTGGAACACTGTAGTTCATTTAATATGATACCTAGTTTTTATATTTATATTTAATTTGTATTTTTATGGTCAAAATAGTTTCATTTAACATAATCTATGATATTTTTATGTTTTTAATGATAGATTATCTATGTAAAAATATAGATAATTTTTTTAATAAAATGAATAAAATTAAAGAATACCACAAAATAATTTATTTTATACCACATTGTGGCTCTTAATTAATTGTGATAATGATGAAAATGATGAATCCATTATGGATAGAGGGATGATAACAATGGAAAACTCAACAGTTCTTAAATAATTCCCTTGATAAAATGATATTTTAATATTCATATCTTATGATTTGAATATTTATGGAGATATGAGTGGTTCTCACATTCTCATTTTTCAACCAATCAAAAAGTGAGGATATTTAGTGTTTTGAATAAATTAGGAAGGATATGATGAAATCATGGTGTAGATCATATTATGGTGATTATACATGTATTTAAGTATATAATTGCTCATTGTTTCCTTATATTCATAAAGATATTATATTTTTTATCATTTAAAATCATGTAATATTTTATTAGTTTAATATAATATAATAGGGTGTATTTTATCCCTTAAATAAATATATTTAAAAGAGTATTCTATATGGGTATTCATTTTTAGTGTTTTTTATTTTGATTTTCTCTTCTATTGAACTATTTTAGTTTTTTTATTCTTAAATTTTAATTTATATTATTTCCCATCATTTTTTTTTAATTTTTTGTGTTCAAATATGATACATTCAACATAAATTTCTCATAATTTTTATGATAACTACTCAATTTGAAGATTGAAGACAAATTAATAATGGTGTTCTAATATCTAAAGTAGTAAGAAGTCAAGATTATAAGGGTGAGTACAAAATCTATTTCATCATATTAATTAATAGTTTAGTATTATTTATTAAAAAACATATTTGGAGTTAACTAAAATTTCAATATTTAATAATTAATTGAGATAAAGATTTATTAAGGGTATATATCCAAAATGAATTATAAGAATAAATTTTGAGAAATAATTTTGATTTATATTTTTACAAAAATGATAAAACTTTAATGAAATTATTTTGATTTAATTCATTAACCAATAATGGTTATTTAATTTATCTAGAAATAGTTAATTTTATCTTTTTAAAATAAATGTCTATTGGGAATCCTTATAGCCAGTGGAATATAAGGATTTATGGTTATGATAGATAACATATTTTTATAGTAAATCCATCCTTATATAATATTTAAATCAATGTCCCGGTATTTATCATTTATTAAATCTGTGATTGTTTTCTATTCTTCTAGAAATTAGTATTTATAGTTAATGTATGATATTTTTATGATTTAAAATATTGAAAATAAATAGTGAATAATTAATATTATTAAGGGTTATTGTATATTCCTCATAAGTGTTATCTCATACTTTATTTATATTATGGTATTCTTTTAGTTTAAGGAAGTATGAGAACTATTTTTTGTATTTTAAATTATTTTGGAATTTTAAATTCCTTAAATTCCATCAATGTTTTTGGAATTATTACCTAGGAAATGTATACTTAAATGGATCTATTATTAAATATATTAAAATAATTTATTTTCAATTTTTCTTTTTTTATTGTATTCTTTGTTTGTGTATAGTTTTTCTTGGTTTTGATATTATCGGTACATATAAAAGATTCATTGTTGAATATTTTTAATCAAAGGAATACTATTTTGAATAAAGTCTTTTGATTTAGAATAGTTTTGAGATGGTAGAATAAAATCAAATTTGGATGCAGTTGATTGAGTTTATGTAGATTAATTTCTCTATTAGAAATATTATTGGGGAAATCAACATTTATAATGTATAGTTGAACTTCACATATGATGGTATACTAAGAATCTTTGTGGATAAAGAATATATAAATAACATAAAGAAAATTGGGAGATCATTCAAATGTTTTTTATGTAAATTCTTTTGACCAGGGTACCATCTAATCATCTAAACTCACAATTGGAATGTCATATAAAATTATATGATACTTTCTAATTCAATGGTGTTTTTAATGATATAGTAATTATTGAATTATAATAATTTTATCCAAAATAAATGGTTAATGATTGTATTAAAACTGTGGAACTAAATTACAACATAACATTGGATAATATGGAAAGATTTATCTTAAAAATAATATTTCCCACTTCAAAACAATAAATCACAACTTGTAAATTTATATTTTGAATAGTCAAAACTAAATTCATCTTATAGGGTGCAAGATAAGTATAAATAATTTTTGAGAATTTATCCCCATTATTGGAAGTATATGTGACTAATATTTAAAACTTTTGAAAATAGTATATCTAAACATAATTGGAATTTCTAGATACTACCGCAAGAGAATCATTAATAAATAAACTATTGGGAGAATCAAATGAACTATTAAACATATTTTTGAATGGAATGTGGAGTGAGTATAATAAAAAATAGGATTTCACATTTTATATTTGAATGGATAGGGGAAGAATAATTAGGATATTAGATGGAGAAAATGGGAAAATAATATATATTCCTTAACCCAAATACAAATAATCCAAAAAATTAATATTTTACAGATTTTAATTGATAAATTATTTTTAAGGATTGGAAGATACATGTAATTTTTTTTAAAAGGGAGATTTTGGGATTCTATTAAAAATTGAACGGGAAGTTAATTTTGGATCAAATAAGTTCACCAAAGGTGACCTGGATGATATTCTTGAATACTTTTAAAAATTTAGAATTCAATTATACTGTTGTACAATAAGGATTTTTTATAGTGATAAATGGATCACTTTAAGTTTTTATTTCATATCCATCACACTTAGGAGTAGAAAAACCACAGAACAAATATCTTAAATAACGAGAATAAACAAAGGAAATAAATTAGAAAATGGGTGGAAAGAGGTGAAAAATGAAGGAAAAGGAAAAGGAAACTGAAAATGAAATTAAATAAAAAACTACATCACCATATAAACTATCATTAGAATTATCATAAATGATAAAAAATGGGATAATTGAGGAACATTTTTGTAATATTCAAGAAGTTTTTAATAACCATTATACAAATGTTACCTATGTTATGGATTTAATGAAAATTATCATTGATGTAAAGACCATCATGTATTTGGTTATAAATAAGAGGATTATTTAGAAATGCGTAATGTGATACATATTATAGATTGTACATCTATGTTTTCAAGGGGTTTACTATAGAATAAGGATTATGTAGCTGGTTTTTCAATAAATATTATTATTGTATCTTGGGACAATGAAAATGATTAGTTTTATTTTTGTTTGAGTGTGAATATCTATTCATAATCAATATTTTAAAGCATTTATTTAATGGTTATAAATCCAACTATTACTTATTTTCAATTTGTCAAGACAACAGTGAGATACCAATTAGTTTCTATTTAGGATATCTTAGATAATGTGTAAAATATTTTATTTTTGTAATATTTACTTCTTCTAGAGATGGATACTGAGAGAAAACCATTATTTTTAAAGCATATTTTCAAAAAATGGAATGAAATATTTATTGTCACAAGTGGGGATTTATTACTGAGATTTTGTGGTGTGAAAACGATATTCAACAATCATTAATTAATTAAATACAATGATGACTAAGAAGAGGTTTAATGAAAGGAAAATGTATAAAAAATAAAAATATTCATCCATTAATGAAATAAAATATGTGGTTGCAATGAGAATGAAATAAAATAGGTAAATAGTGAAAAAATAACAATCAAAGTCTTTTTTAGGTTATATGTATTTAGAAAAGAAAATATCAAAATGGGATTAAAGGGGGATAAAATTTTTAGTGAGGCCATTAATTAAAATTTTCATTTAGAGGATTAATTAAAAATTAGCTCATTCTTCATATCGATGTGTAGAAATTAATTTTCCAAGGAATAATAACACTAATTTCAAAAAAATAAATCAAAACCATATATGTTGAGTAATCTCAATCTATGAAATTCATTTATTAGAATTGGGTAATGAGTTCTTATTCACCTGTTACATTACCTATTAAATTTCTGTTTAGAAAAAACAAATAAAAATGTGGTTCTAAGAAGCAACACTTGTTTTTAATACTTTAATAGGAAATAGTACTTAATGATTTATTTTTAGAATATTATATATATATATATATTTATCACCCCAATTGTTTTCAACCTCAATGAAATGGGGATGAAATGTTTACTTATATGATTTTGGGTTTTCATGTCTAACGAGATAATGGAGTATGGAACAACATGTTTAAGATATAAAAAAGAATATCTTTAATCATTGAAAAATTATTTCTTTAAATTCATTATATTTTTAAAATTTTAAATTTTAAATTATCTTAAAATTATATGATTAGATAATTTCACACCATAAATGATTTTTATAAATTATCTAATCAATGGTAGGAATAATTTCATATGCACTACATCAAATCTTACATCAAATGTTGTTTTCCAGGGAAATTAATGAATAAAATGTTTGATGAATTAAAAATATAATTATAATAATATATTTTTATGAATAATGATAATTTTAGATTGGGTAATTTTTATAAATGAAATATGTTAGAATTTTTTATTCTTGAATTATCTAAAATTTGTTTATATTGATAGAATTATTTGATTCATTCCATAGGTAATTGTATAATGATTTCATTTTTCATTGAAAAATTTTATTTTAAGTCAATTGAGTAATTTTTTATAATAGCTTTCTTCTATATAGATACAGAAGATATATATACAATCAAGACATGCCATTTATATTTTTCATTATTATAAAATTTAAATAAAATTAAGATAGTTAAGGCAGCTATTTATTTTTATATTTTTAGTCATTGAAAATTCCTTATCATTTTATCACTATCTAATGGGATATAAAGCATGGATATCATGTTAGGTGATCTATATTAGAAGCCAATTTTCCTTCACATACTTAAATATTAGTAATTATTTATTTATATTCAATCGAAGTGTTGGTCAAAGGGTTGTTTCATCATATTTATTTTAGACATAGTATATTTTTGTAGAAGGGTTTGTAAATTTATTTGTGGTTGTGAGATTAAGGTTTATAAGTCATTATAAATTGTGATTTTAGGGTTAATGTCATTATTTTAGAATAAATAATATGAAAAATGGTGGAAGAGAAAAAATAATCTATAATTGTATAAGATTCATTTATCCCAATCATCACTACAATTTTTTTTATTATATAAAAATAAAATGAATATAGATGAGGACACAATTTTTAAAGGGAAGTGAGTGAGAAATTTACACTCAATTTGAATTTTGTACTTGAGTTCTAAGTATAACTCTACTTTAATGATCCTTTAATTAGGAGAAAAATAATTTATGGTGAAGTAATTATTGAACATAAATATTAATAATATTTTAAATTATATACATTAAAGGTAAGAGATTTCAATTTAATGTGAAACATAAATGAAATTAAACTAAATTACTGAATTATTTTCATGAAAAATAATTGTCCATTGTTTTTATGTGATTCAAAGAATTTTTCTCTGATTGATAATTTTTTATTTTGTTTAATATGATGTTTAATGTTTAGATATGATCAATATTTGAAATTTAATTGTGGGGGGGGCGGTAAATAATAATTAGCACTAAAATAATTTTTCATTTTTGTGAATTTAACACCTAGTTTTTATATTTACAGTTTCATTTTATTTTTATTAAAAAAATAGTTACACCCTATATAATTTATTAAAAAAATACTATCAACGTAGATTAACCCATGTTGAATATTTGGAGAATGTTTGGAAAATAACTAAAACGAAATTATGAAAAACCCATTTTTTGAATTTTATACTATATTAGGGTTCATACATAAAAGTTACTATAAGGAAAATGAACTTGGATACATTGATAGAGTGTTAATAACTAATGAGAAACCATGAACAAGTAAAGCATGCAAATATTTAGATCTGTGTACCATTTTTCATAACCCTTTGATCAAATATTAATATATATATACTAGGAATTAATTTCAATATTATTCTCATAATAATGAGCTGAATATTATTAAATTTTTTAAATAAATTCGTAAATATATGAGTATACCAAGGTACTATGATTCTATTGGTTAAAAAATATTGATCCAAGTGTAAAATTATTTTCCATAGTTTTGGATCCATAGAGGATTTATAGATTCTTTTAAACCATTGAAAAGAAAACAAAATTATGGTTAATTCCACCACATCAGGGATTATCTAATTCTTTAAATAGGTGTGATTTAGATGATTTTAGGTGTTTTAAAATGGTTTTATATATTTATCATTAAATTTTATTTCATGAAGACTCTTTTAAAACTATTATTCTTTGGGTTTAGTAAGATTTTATTTGACCTTTTTTAATATTTATTTTTATCATTTTCAATTCAATCCATGTTCATATAGTTAATTCTTAAGTTGATTAGTCTTTTTGTAGTTGAAAACCACTAAATCATGATTAGTTAATCTCCAATGTAGTAAAAAAAGTGTGGAATGTTGGGTACCTAATTCTATTCATCATGTTAATTCATAATATTTTTCACTTAATAATAATCAATAGACTTAATGATAATTTTAGTACGAAATAATAATTTAACAAGGAGAGTTATTAGGGGGTATATTTAATATTTTTAAATGATTAAATAATTATTTTTTCTTCAATTCATCATTTTTCAATAACGATATTCTTTAATATACTTTTTTTTATTTAATTTTATAGTTAGAATAATTTTTAAAAAAATCGATTTAAACCATATTGAAATTAATTATATTTACCCACTAATGAAACAATTTATTTTAATGAGCTTATAAAGAATGAGATAGAATATTTTAAAAAAATTTAATTGAATGTTGTTTCTTTTTCCATACATCTTTGATAGTTTTCAAATATTTTAGAATGAAACACTGATGTTTAAATTATTATCTTTGAAAGATTGTGATAGGGGTTAACTTATAATGAAGAGAAAATATTTTTATGGACTAGAACATATTTATGATGTGATAAAATTCATACTTGAATTACGTTATTCAATTACTGTTTTTTATTATTTTAAGATAAAAAATATATTTCAAAAAAATTGATGTTTTTTAAATCAATGATGCAAGAAACCATTCCATAAAACTTACAATTAGGCTAGAATACTGGTAATGGGGAATTGAATTTTCATAGTATAATATTATATTTAGAAATAAATTGTGGGTGAATTTAATTAATGAAAATATATATGAAATTAGAATGAAAATATTTGGATCTCATCTTGTGGTCAAACAATATTTATTTTAAATTTACTAAGTGGGTACTCAGTAATAAAGTCAATGATAATAGATAATTCATGTTAAATAATAAATTTTTGGTTTTTAAATTATATTAACATGTAAAAAAAATTGATTATGGATAAACATTTATACCAGTTTCAAGTTTAGACACCATCAAATTATTTTTTCTAATATTACTCAATGAAATTTTGAAACTTATCAAATGGAAGTAAAATTTAAATTTATAAATGTATGGTTTTAGTATGGGTCTTGTTATAAGAAACCTAAGGATTTTATTTTAGATAAATATATAATAAAAATAATAAAAATTCAAAATGTAATATTATGTTTTGAATCATGAAACAATATTAGGGTACATTAAGCTAAATAGTTTCTTGCATAGATAAAATATAAGGAATGAAACTATGGGAAACACTATTAGTTAAAGGAGATGGATAATAATACTATAATATTAAATTTTTTTGTTTATTACATCATTTTTTGGTGATGAAATGAATATTTTAGTGAAATTATGAATTCAATCAAAAAGGAATTAAAATATATTATCGTATTATGATAAATTTTTTCATAGGATTATAAGATTGTTAAGAAAAGGATTAATTTTTTTATTTCATTTATGCACTATAAAAAAATGTATAAAATTTTTTGTAATTGAAATCTCAAAAAATGTATCCAACCCTATTAATATTAGTATACATGTGAATAAAAATGATAATTATAGATGTGAATATACAAGGATTTTAAGAATTTATCTTGAATTATTTTATTTTATATAGTATCTAGACCTGATAATATTTATATTGTAATTGTCTATGAAATATTTTAGGGTGATCCAAAATAGTCACTATGAATGGTTTCTAAAATGATACTTAATAACTTCCAGGTAATATAAGAATATTATTTGATAAATGGAATAGGAAAGGTGAAGGTGATCTTTTTCTATATTGATGCAGATTCGGATTGAAATATTGATAAGAAAATATTTCCTTTATTTAGAATATTTCTTATTAAACAGATGAGTTTACATTAACACTATAAAAAAAATAAATCCAATTAAATTAATAACAATATTAGAAGATTATATTTTAATTTCTATGGTCTATTCATAGATGATTTTTAAAAAAATTACAAACATGAAGGAAAACGTAATTTTACATTTGAAATTAGTTATAATGAACATTATGTAATTTATTTGAATAAAGCCACATGTGGTTCTCTATGTTGAAACATATTGATATTACATATCATATTATCAAAAAGAGATTTTTTATGTGTAATTTTGTGTATTGATTATATTTATAAAAAAATAAGTTGTTTTAAATTTTTATAAATGCATTGTTGAAATATAGATTTATGGAATTAATTATTATAGTGAATTTACATCCTACCCAACTCAATAAATATCGTACAGTGAATATAGCCCATTAATTATTTTTTTTCATGGCTAGTGATGAAGATATGAATTATAATTATGGAATGCATGGATGTATAATTTAAATTTATTAAAGGGTAAATAATTGAGTTGGAGAAATTAAATGAAAAAGGTAATATTTTTATGTGATGTGATATAAAAATTGGTTGACATGTTTTAGTATAACATTAAAATAAAAAATTTAGAATTATTTAATTTTTTTTGTTTCCTACAGTGAGTTTTCTTATGTTTGATTTTATATGATTAATAAATATATATATTTTTTAAATTTTACATCGACTAGCATATTTAGGTTAAAAGATAAATTTATTATATAATTAGTATATGTTTACAATTTATATCATATTCTATAAGTTATTAAATAGATAATATGATAAAATTATAAGAGTCCACTTCGTACTCTCTATTTGGACAATTGGATTATGTTTTCAATAGGGATTAATTGAAATAAGACCACAGTTGGATAGATTTATATCGATGGATAAGTGTTGAATTAGATCTATATTGGGGGAGCGTATGTTTACTGTAAACTCAAGGAATTCAAATATACACTAATAAGTGATGTCGTTGAAAAACCTATTGTTATCAATGGGGGATACTTAATTATCTAATAGATTTATATTATTTTATTTATTGTCAAGACATTTTAAGAATCACATGTGAGATGGGTTAAAATATTATAGAAGTCAGAAATAGTTTCAACCAGGGTAGTGTCTCGGTCATTGTTAAACATAGTCAATGTTTAATTATTTCTAAACGCTTATAAACAAAAATAAGTGGTATAGGGAGTCAAACACAAGGGAAGTCTTAAAATTGAGTTAGAGTGACTATGTTTTTTCAAAACATCACCACTCTTTAAAGACAGTGGGTGAAAATCTATTTAACTTTTACCATTTTTTATTTTTTTATTGGATAAAAAAGAAAATTTTTAATTATCATTATAGAATTAGGTTGTTATTGGAGTTATGCTATACTAATAGGGAAAGGAGTGTATGAAAAAAGAAGAAATGTTTGACTTAAAACTAATTATGAAGAATTTCTTAGGAAATTTTAACATTAATGGTTCAATAGAGATATCTTCTTTATAGAAACATTTTTTTGTGAACATAAAAAAATATCGGTTTGATCATCCTCGCTAGAAAATCAAACCCAAAAAAAAACAAAATATTGGAGTTAACAACTCCAAGTTTTATAAACAATAATGGGAATTGTAAAATATCCAAGGATTAAAATTTATATTAATATCCCAAGATTGGGATTTTATGGTTCAATTAAACTAATTCAAGATCATTATCACCGATTTATCTTAATTTTTGAAAATTTAAAAAATATCACGAAACAATATAAATGATTTTAAAATTGACATCGCATATCAATTTTGAATTCATTGTTAAAAAAATGATGTGATAAAAATAAAAAATAGGCCAACAGCTTAAAAATCCCTTAAATTATAAATTTTTAGACTAAAGTCACTAAGAAGTAGAGTATTTAAAATTATTATATTATAATCCAAGAATTTTAACAATAGAGAAAGTTATATCTTACTCAAATCTCGAACTGTTACATTGCTCCTACTCTCCCAGGGCTCCGGGTCTCTTTTCCTGAGAATTCTCCTAGATTGTTTTGATGCTACTCTTCAGGTATCTATGAGAAAATATCAAATGAATTAGAGCTCCAATATCATGAATGATATGATGAATAAATGAACTTTTTTATTCCTACAAATTTAAAACCTCTTTTGTCTGATGTTGCTCACCTACATAGCAATCACCGACTTAACTTGTCCTTCCCAGTATCACTAAACATATGTATTTTTCTTCTATAACACTTATATTTTTTTTGCAAATCCTAAGTAACAAAATCAATAGACCCACCATCCATTTGTTTCGGTGAACCAGGATTAAATATTGAGGTGGGTTTTGCACAATGAAAAGAAAAGAAAATTTATAACTAATTAGATGTTTAGTAAAAATATTAAACTATTATATATATTTCCTTGTTTATTTAATGAATGATAAATTATCAAATTAATAAGTTTATACTTATTTATAATTATGTATAATTATTATTTATTATTAATTATTTTAATTTAAAAAAATTAAAAAAATTATTTTATTTTATTTTAGATTTTTATTAAATATTATTTATTTATTTATTTATTTTATTAATTTGATTAGGTTTATAAATTAATGATATAATTATATCAATTTATTAAGATTATTAGAGAATATTATTTAATTTGATTAAATTATTTAATTTAATAATAATATTATTAATTATTTCTCATTATTATTATATTATTAATATTATATTATTATATTAATTTTATATTAAATTTTAGTTATTTAATTAATTTTTTTATATTGGATTTATTTTTTATCTTCCCCCCAAATCTACGGCTGTATGAGGGAGGGGTCTTCTCCTTCTTCAAAGACTGTAGCTCGACTGTATTTCTCCTCCACGACAAGCCTTCTAATAGTGACCCAACACCTCAGTAGGGGCCAACGTGTTGAGCCAATAAGGTTTTCCTTATGACTATTCCATTCCTTCATATTTGGGGGAGATTGTTGAGTAAATAAGTTCTCCTTATAACTTTACCATTCAATCTTGTTTTGAATATCACAAACACCTTATCTCAAGGCATATCTCAGTTTACCCTGTGTTTTACATCTCTAAGGAAAATTTTTCTTTCCCAAAGAAATTTTTTCCTTACCATGTTTTTCATTTTTCATTATCTTGTCTAAAAGTAAAATTCAGTTTCATATATAATACCTCAGAATCATATAATAATTATATAAAGAAGCATTCTATTTTCAGACTCCAAATTCTGACTCAGAGTTTTCTGAATTCAAACTCCGAACTCTTCTGAGTTCTAACTCCGGGTTCTCTGAATTCCGTCTCTGAACTCTTCTGAATGCCGACTCCATGTTCTTCGAATTCAGACTCCGAACTCTTCTGAGTTCTAACTCCATGTTCTCGGAATTCAGACTCCGATCATTGTAAGTTCAGGTTCCAAATTCTTGTGAATATAGATTCTGAATTTCCTTGAAATTCAGACTTCAGAATTATATAGAGTTCTAATTCTGAATTCCTTAGAAAAAAAAATCTGAATATCCTTGTATTATAGACACTGAATGTGTTTTTGGCTAGACTACAAAGTTTTACTTGATTACATTCCTAATATTAGATTTTGGTTATGTAACCATATTTTTTCTTATACTTATTTTTGTTATAAAATGATGTCATGCATTCAGTTACTAACTATCCGTTGTTTGAGGGACACATGTACAGGTCCCTTCGAAATTCAAGGAAAAATATGACCGTTGTTGGAGGGAGACAACTGTTGGAGCTATGCCTATTAATTGTTTCTCACTTGAAAGAGCTCAATACTGTTCTATGACTCTAAAGATTACATACTGTTGGAGTGATTTCTAGAGAGAGACTCTCATTGCTTTGTGCGTACTAAACTTCTTGTTCAGATTTACTTTGTGAGACTCCGATTGTTGCTGTGTACAATCAAGGGCTTCTGGGGATAGGAAGACATAGGTACTGACTAACTTAAAGTTGAGGTCTTCCTTTCTAAGAAAGACAGAGGTTCCGAATACCTTGAAGTTGAGGGCTTGTAGGGATAACAAGACAGACTCCGATCTTTGTATCGAGGGCTTACCCTGGTGTGGGTAGGACCGACGTTCTTGAAAGTATAAATCAAGAGACCTTTATCCAAGGTTGTTTGATACCCTTCTCTGTGGGTTAAAAGATTTATTACATCTTACTTGTTTAGTTATATGTTATTCCGCTGCATTTTATTTATTGAGGAAAGTATAACTATATTATACTTCCTTATACTTGTATTTTGATATAGTAAGGTTATATATGCTTTCAGGTAGAATCATTATCTTTGTAAACTTTCATTAAGTTTCATTTTCTGGAACCATCTTTCTGGACTCTCGTTCTCGGAATCATATTTCCAGAATCAAGCAATTGTGAAGAACTTATAGGTTTTGTGAATTACCTTGTTTAACCGTGGTAAGCATAACCATCTTTAAAAGTTACAAAGGAATTTTTTAAAGTATACAACTCACCCCTCTTGTATTTTAAGCATCATTAGATAATTTATTCAGTATTTCTATTATTTCTATCCAACATTTGGTATTATAGAGTATATCATACTCACATACCATCTCAACAGAGCGGTGAACTACAATCAGATGACGACACCACCTAAAACGATGGTAGTATATTTCTTCATCTCAATAGATCGGTCTTTAGATCCTAGCATGTTAGGTGGATTTCAGATTAGGAAAATGTTGGTATCAGGTTCGATATAATGACATCAAGCAGATATGGATGTGAAACTATGTCCTAATTCCAGATCTCAATCTCATCAGCAACGTCAAATTCATCTGGTGGTGGCTAAGATTTCTTTGGATCTAGTTCAATTATAGTGGAATGAGCTCAGATGACAGTTGTGGTGCCTGGTAGTTTTTGGTATAGTGGTGGTAAGAGTAGAGAGATTTTGTGGATATCAGGGAAACTGTTTTTCGGGACATTGTCAAATTAGCGGTGTGAAGGAGATGCACCATTACAAAGGGGACCAAAGTGGCAACGACTTGTGGGACACACCAGTGTGAGGAGGCACCATCATGCATAGAAGGGTGGGTAGTAGTTCATAACAGTATGTCATGGTGGTGGAAGAATGGGGGGAAAATTTTGGAAATGTCACTTGAGATTGAGGGTTGGTAGTGTCCCTTAAGACATCATTGGGTTAAATTTTTGGTGGATGTAAGAGTTTCAATAGTGTCTGGGAGACACCATTGTACTCAACTGTGTCAAAATATTTGACTGAAAAATATAAAAATTAACATTTATCAAAATAAATCTATTTAGAATTATTGGAATTTAAATTTAAAATGTAAATTAATTTATTAAATATAAGAAAAATGAAATAAAAAATTAATTAAATAAGAAGTTAAAATAATTTAATTCAACAACCCAAAATGAAGAGAAAAATCAAAAATTGATTTTAAATTAATAAGTTTAATCAAAACATAAAAATATTAGATTTATTCTTTAAAAAATAAAAGTGAGAAAATAAATTGAAAATTAATATTAATTCATAACAAGAATACAAAAACCTAAGATAAAAAGTTAAATTAAGGATTAAGTTAATTAATTGAGAATAATTTTCTTGATTAATGAACAAAAAATAAAATTAACATTTAAATACAATACTTATGATGTAAAAAAAATAATGAACCAAAAAGTAAATTAGGATTTAATTGATAATTTTAACAGATAAAAATTAAAATTTAATTCTAAAAAATTGTTAATTTAGGAATTAAATAAAAAAATAAAAAATAAACCATTAATTAAAAAAAAGTGAAAATATGATTAAATAAATGACAAAAAACTTAAACAAAATATGTATAAAATCAATTAATTTAAGGCCACATCAAATTCTCCCACACTTAATCATTGATTATTCTCAATCAATTTTATGCATTATTGTATTTTGATATAAAAACTTATGTTTTATTATAATGGCTCAAAATGAAGTATGATATCAGTCTAAATAGAGAGAACAAAAAAAATGAAATAGTCTTTTTAAATGAAATGTTTCAAAAGAAATATTTCCTAAATTTAATACTTGTTGGGTGATCAAGAAATCAATGATTTATCTAATATTAGCAGAATTAAGAATATTACAACAAGAACTTTATAATTTGACTTCCGGCTAGGTTTCAAAAACAAGAAACAAAGTTAAATATTTTTTTTGAATCACCTTATTTTTATTCCATAAATGGTTTCTTAAAACTTGAATTCCACCCTCTTCATCTGGATTTCATAATACCTCTCACCATAATGAATTTGTTTTTGACAAAAAGGAACGTTTTTTTTGGAATTTTTAACAACAAGGTAACTTGTGCTATGTAGTGTGAATATACACTTATTAGAATTATATAGAGGGCTTACTCACCTACACTCTTCCTTGTGTCTCATAAATTCATCGTGAGTTACCAAAATCCCATTTTACACAAGTTCCAAAAGATTTATAAGAATACCATTTACATCAACTCACTAAAGTGACTATTATTTTATTAATAAAAAAACGATTCCCCTAAGTTGATGTTCAAACATCTAGTTTCCTAAGGTTAATATCATAACTCTATAATAATGCATCCTATATCACTCTCAAACATAGTTCCTAAAGAGAATATTCATAAAATAACTTATAAAAATAACTCAATAATCATTCATCTTTAAAAAAATTCATATTCTAGGAAACACTTTACTACCATCACGGTATTATCCTTAGGTAAGATATATTTTAAGTAGAGTGTGAAGTATAAAAATACTCATATTTTTTAATAATGTTTTTAATTTTTTCCCTTTTTTATGAAAATGTTTGATGGAAGAGGTATTTGATGCACTAACTTTGAAGAAAATATTATCTCAACATACGTTGACCCCATCCCCCACACATAAAACTTATCTTTTTCCTTAAAGTTGAAATCAAAGGTGGAGAAGACAAAAATTTGAATTCTAAATCATAAAATATATTTTCATTGTTGCAGAATGATGACATATTAAAGTTCATATTATAGTTAAAATAGTGCGATTACCAAAAAAATATTTAAAAGTAGGTACAAAAGTATTATCATTTAATCTATTGCTAATTTTTTTAAATTACATTCAAAAAATAGCATGTGAATAAATTGAGTTCAATGAAGTGGGTGTAGTAAGATCAGTAGATTTGATTCAAACATATTTTCAACAGTATAATTAATGGTATGGTAATCATCTAGCAACACAAGAATATTCAATTTAAAAAACAGCCAGCCAGAATTACCCCCCCCCCATAGTTATTTCCAAAAAGTAAATGAATTAAAAATAGTGTATAAATAAATTTTCAATAGTCTAACACATGTAGTAAAATTTATTGTATACCAGAAAATCATCATGTCTCACAACCACTATGACACCCGTGAGTCATCGTTTCGGTAACTCACCACCAATAGTAGAATAGTGACTGAAGTGAAATAGTGAGTCTAGGACTCAACATTTTAAATTGTAATTATTACTTAACAAAGATATTTTTAAAGAAATGAATGTTATAGAGGAGCATATAAATGAATGAAAAAGTATAAATTAAGTACATCCATGATAAAATTTTATCAATTAATTCTCAAACATAAAACTCCATATGATTCTATGAAAAGGGATGTTCTGATCCTCTAGTGAAAAAAATTACAGCATCCTGAAAATTAAGAACTTCCAAGAACAAGAATATATATCTAGAAAAAACAGAGATGGAAAGGAAAATAGAAAGAATCAATTTATTCAGAAAACAACCAAGAACAAAAGTAAAAACAAAGAAAATAAATCGGTTGACTACCATGAAGCACTGAATATTTAGTCTTTAGTTATATTTTTTTTTCAGAATCAATTTTTACAGCATAGTGAAGGCTTCCAAGTCCCCTGGATGGACTCCAAAATGTAGTTTTATTAATTGACCATTAATAATAATTGGCTTGTTTTCCTCTCAAAAAATCTCCTAAGCACCATTTTTTTCACTGTAACTATTGTAAAATACCCAGACAATTTGGATTTTAGATTTCCAGGAAAGAGATTAAGTTGCAAATTATAGAGAAGTAAATTATATCTAGGTTTAAATTGTTTATTTTAAATGACATAATGATGAGAAATTTTGGACATCTCATTATATATCCAAGAGTTTTCATAATAATCTCTCTTGATCTGGTCAATCTCACTCAAATAAAGAATTGTCCTCTTTCCAACACTCATAAAATTAAAATTTAATGTTTCAAAAGCCCAATATGACTTGTTCTACAACTCTATAGGAAAATGATACCATTTATTGAATAACAGCCTGTATAGAGAAAAAACAATTGGGGTTTTAAAAGATGTTCATTAATCTCATAAATACTCATATATCGTAGCGACTAATCCTTTTTAGAAATTGAGACAGATTTTTCCAGAATCTATTTCTACTCCTTGTTATGAGTTTCTACCTGTACCCTAGACTATGGATGGTAAGAAGTACTTTTCTTATGATTGCACCCATATTTATCCATTAAATCATTAAATTGGTAATTTTGAAAGTGGTTTCCAATATTAGTGATGAAGTCCTTTGGCACTCCAAGTCCAGAAAAAAATGATCTTTTTAACAAACTTTATAACACAACTGTCCTGATTGTTGGGAAGTGTTAATGCCTCAATACACTTTGAAACATAATCTATAAAAACTAAGAAGTATTCATTCCCATGAGATGATGGAAATGGTCCTAGGAAATATAGACCCCACACATCAAAAATCTCAACTTCCAAAATACATTTTTGAGGTAACTTCTGGTTCCTCCCAACATTACCTAACCTCTGAAATCTATCACGATGAAAAACACAACTGATTATATCCTTGAATAATGTAATCCATTAAAATCCAGCTTGAAGGACCTCTGGGGATTTCCTTTCTACTTCATGATGTCCTCCCCAAGGTGACGTGTGACAACTTTAGTTTATTGGGAGCATTTCCTCTTTATGAACACATCTTCTCGAAATCCCATCAACACATCTCCTAAACAGAAAACGATCATCCAAAATGTAATACTTGATATATGAAATGAATTTCCTCCTTTGGAAATTAGAAAAAGCTTTTGGAATGACAGAAGCTGCCAGAAAAATTTCAAAATCTACAAACTAGGAATACTACCATATTTAAACAGTGAGAATCTTTTCATCTAGAAAGGAAGAGTTAATCTCACTAGGGTCCTTCTAGTGAGAATTAGGAATCCTAGAAAGGTGGTTTGAAACTAAATTTTTAACTCCCTAATTATCTCTAATTTCCATGTACAACTCTTGTAATAATAGAATCCATCTCATAAGTCTAGGGTTGGCTTCCTTCTTTGATTATAAGTACTTTAGAGCATAATGATCAGTGAATATAATGAATTTAGAACATAGAATATACTACCGAAATTTCTCTAAAGAAGAGACTGTAGGTAACAACTACTTTCTAGTAGTGGTATAATTATTTTGCGCCTCAAATGTTAGCCTACTATCATAATAAACCATATGAAACTTCTTATCAATCCTCTGTCCTAAGATAACTCCAACTGCCATGTCACTATAATCACACATTAGTACAAAAATAGAGTTTCCAATCAGGTGATGTGATGATAGGTGTTGTAGTGATTTTATTCTTCATAAAATTGAATTATTTCAAATATTTTTAATCAAATATGAATGGGGTATCTTTGACAAGAAGGGAACACAAGAGAATTTTTATTTTGGAAATGTCTTTGGTAAAACTCCGGTAAAAACAAGCATTCCCTATGAAACTTCTATCACCCTTAACAATTTTTATAGGTGGTTATTTTTGAATTTATTCATTCTTGGAAGTGTCTACCTCCAAACCCCTCTTAGACAACTTATTCCCAAAACTATCCCATTTGTGACCATGATTTGACATTTTTCCCAGTTCCGAATAATGATGGTTTCTAAGCACCTCTCCAACACTAACTCCAAATTTCCTAAACAAGTATCGAATGTGGTACCAAAAATAAAGAAATAATCCATGGAAACATATATGATCCTCTCAGTCATGTATGATAATCTAGTCATCATATACCTTTGATGGGTTCTAGGAGAACCCCATAGTCCAAAGGTTATCCGCTGGTTGGAAACATTCCTGAAGGGGTATGTGAATGTTGTTTTGTGTTGTTCCTCTAAATCTATAGGAATTTGGTTGTAACCAGAATACCAATCCAGAAAATAGAATAATTCATTCTTAGAAAGCCTCTAAATAATTTTATCATGAATGTGCATTGGAAAATGGTCGTCCATAGTTGCTGAATTGAGATTCCTATAATCTCTATAGGCTCTTCATTTTGTGGCTTTCCTCACTTGAATTTATTTTTTCATTTCATTAACAAAAATAGTGAAACTAAATTTATTAGGGACTACTTGGACTGAAATTACCCATATACTATCATATATAGGATATATAATTATAGTATCGAGTAGTTTATTGACTTCCTCCCTAACAAATTATTTTATATTAGGATTCAATCTTCTTTGATACTCTACTCTAGTTTCGTAGTACATTTGAAAATATATTTTTTCCATAAAGAAATAAGAACAAATCCATTTTATATCATCTATGGTCCAATGTATGGATGATTTATATTTCTTCAAAACACCCAACATTTTTTCTTCTTGGTTTTCATTCAATTTTTAAAAAAAATTATGATTGATAGTGTACAATTTTCTCCTAAAAATGAGTATTTAAGATTTATATGGAGTTGTTTAATCTCTATGTTATGTACATTTTCACTTGGAGAATGGATCATGGGCCTAGGAGGTCCATAATATTCAAAATGTTTCTTATAAGGTGTTTTAAATGATGAAATGATTTGAACTTCTTGGCCAATTTCAGAATTTCTAGCACTGCTGTCCAAAGTAGAAAACTCATTATCTTTATTCTGCAGATCAAAATTCTATATATTTAACAAAGAAAATCATCTAGTTGTTTTTTAGCTCTCCCTTTATTAAATAAAACTTCTCAGAAGTGTAGGTGAAAACAAAATCAATATCAAGTTCCCTTATATTTTATTTAAGTTCAGAAGTAGAATACGCATGTCACGACATGACCCATGCTCATGCTTGAGTTTCAACTACTCCTAGCCTACCACTATATTCTAGGGGGTGGGGACAAGCACCAAAGGTAGAAAAAAATTGCAGAGTCCATTATCAAAGTACCTATACACACACACACACACACACAACCAAACAATGAAAAATAATAAAGGGAATGGAAAACAAGATACCACACTATTATATATATACCACAAATATGTATCAAACTCTAAACAGTTCAAGTACATGTGCTATAAATTAACTTGGAAGGAAAAAGGGGTTAAAAAAACTCCCAACCTGATAAGTGCCACAACATGGCAATAATAGAAAAAGTAAAGTAGTTGAGAGAGCCCTGCTCCTAGATCCAAAATTACGACCATCATACGGGGTCCAAGAACCCATATCCCTAAGCTACTCTGAAGTAATGATCAACATGTCCATCATCTAAAAATGGCACCATATATGTGGGAAAATCACATTCAGGGGTGAGTATAAGAATAAATAGTAGGACACCCGGAAAAGGTGATGGGGGTGTAGTAAGAGATACAACTGAAGGGGAAAGTAGTAGGTAGAAAAAGTTATAACAAAGAGTATAGATCAACTTAACAAGATGGTGAAACTAAATTCATCCAAAACACAAGGACCTTAACATGGTGATAATCTGAGCTTCGCGTCGAGTCTTTGCGACCTATAGAAGGAGAGTAGACTCATCCAACCTTGAGAATCTAGAAATAGAAAGCACGTGGAATACCCCACGCGTCTTCGCCTATCTTGAAAAGAGAGTAACCAAAATTAAATGAGTTGTTAATAATACAAGATATATACATATATATATATATATATATATAAGTTTGGTCAAAGAAGAGAAAACTAGAGAGTAAGGGTATATTCATATCACAGATCATCCTTGAAAGATGAGTATCCAAGAATTCTAGAAGTAACCATCAAGGATGCACATCATCCCTCACATCTACCCAAAAATTTCACGTCAAAGGGACTCAATCACCATAAATTATACTATCCACTTTGGATGGGTCCATCATACCTACATGGTTTTAGGTTGCATCACAAGGATACATATCGGTGGGGAAAGTGTCCCTCTTACTTATGTGTCAAAAGTAACGTTAAAGTATGTTACATCACAGATCCATGCATGAAAAATGTAAACCGAAACCAAAGGACCCACACCCATGTAAATCAAGGGGATTACACTCTAATTGTCATGGTAAAGGATCCACATACTAGTGTGTCAGGGGGATTACACTCTAATTTTTGTTGTAGAGGACCCACACCCTCATGAATATTGGGTAGTCCACTCTTTCTCAGCAAGGAACCTCACCCCACTACCTCAGGGGGATTATTGTTAGAAGTATTTGATATTGGACCTACACCCATAACGATGGGGGGATTCCACTCTTACTTTCATAGAGGATCCCCGACATGGTTCATCAGTGGGATACCACTCTAATTCATCAAGGACCCACACCCCGGTGTGCTTGGGGATTCCACTAGAAAGTTTATGATATCATCTCCTGATCACTGCCATCGTTGGGAATCATCTGAAACGATGTCACACTTGGAACATCTCACATCAGATATTGAAATATACAATGGAGGGAACCATTCTATATGAAGAATAACAATCAGGATAGTCTATTAATATTCCAAAATATGAGTCTAAATAATGGAGATGCGAGAGATATTGGATTTGTATTGCGGTACACGACACATGTGGGGCCCCATGACGGGTTCCCCCTACAAATCACCTTACTGTATACCTATCCATACTCAGGTACAAAACTATGTACTACTTCCCCTAGGCATTCCAATGTACTCCTAGGGTATGTGACACCTCTATCCATAAGGCTGATGAGCATACGACAGTCATCGTTGGTTCAAAGGAGGAAAATGTAACTTTATTGACTTGCCTCCTCATTTGGAACTGACTAACCAAATGGATCACAGCATGATGATACATGTGGAACACCAAATATGATTGGGTTTTCATTTGCATGAATTAGACTCCTGGTGAAGAAGCTGCATCTCTCTGCATCATACAAAAACAATGCTTCATAGGGTATGGGCCTCGATTTTAGTTTATGTGCTTGAAATAGGTATTGAAACGTGTGCCTCAATTTCAGAGTCTTGACGCACTGCTTCCTAGTCTGCCACCTCCAATACTGCAACTCGTTTTTTCTTGGACCACCATACACTATTGCCTAGACCGCCGGACACTGCCGCCTACAAAATGTGGGCCGAACAAGCCTTCAGTGCACTGGTTGGTGTCTCCATTGCATCTGGAGTCAAGAACCTAGATCTGAGGTTTTATAAAATGATCTAACTTTATACCAAATATTGATCATTATTTCTCAATGTACATCATGTTGGAGAAATGTGTAGATGCATGACGAATTGTTTTCATGGATATTTTGTCAAATTAGGAAAATACTTTTCTGATCAATCAAAGGATGTGTTTTTTCCCATCATTATGGAGGTCATGAATGATAGGAATTGAAAAAGAAAAATTTATCATACTTCAAGAATTTTAATTTGAAGTTAATAAAGAATAGAATTGACTCAGATAATTGTTTTTCGTTCTGGGAATTAATTCATTCAATAAAATATAATTTTGATTCATCATGAAAAATTAATTAGGGATTAAACTCTAAAAATGTTGTTTCCAAAACACTCCATCCGTCATGAACTATGTGCCCCAAACACGGCTTGATCCGACAGTAGAGGCCACTCACACCAAACCAATGAATGCAGCTGCTTGGACAGATGGAGGCGGCCTCTTCGACTGCCGTACGTCACCACTTGGACCGCCGCACGCTGCCTCATTGACTACCAAACACTGTATCCTGGAGAAGGAGGGTCGAACCAGCCTTCATTGCAGTGGTTTTTGTCTCCTTCACATCGATTTTTATGAACCTAGATCTGAGATTTTCAATGCTAGATCCGACTCTAGTGTCACGACCCGTTCTGTGACTACCCCAAGCCCACATTCCATAGGCCAGGGGATGACGACTAGCAAAAAAGGTGTAAATCAAGATAAAATTGGAAGGCATTGCCTTTATAAAAGTAAAAAACACAACAGAGTACACAACTGAATTAAGAAATAAGTAATCTGAGTACAAAAGTATGTGCTGAAATGTAAATTGGCCATTATACAAACCCAACTGAATGTACAAATACAACTGAAACCTAGAAAAACTGTAGTATAGTAAAACAACAACCACTGAGTCACATGGCCCGACCCGAGGGGCGCGGCCCGGCCTAGTGCGGCGTGGCCCTGCCCGAGGGGCCACGGCCAGGCCCGACGTGGTGCGGCCTGGCCCAGCAGGGAGCGGCCCGGATAATCATGGTTCGGCCGACTAGCCGAGCAGTCTGAGAGGGGAGGTGTGGCCCCCCTCTTTCCCAAACTGGTTGCGCAGAGTGGCTCTGCCCTCCCAACCAGCTAGCAGAAGCCATTCGGCCTTTCGGGCACGAGCGGCCCGCAAGGGCGGGTCACGGTCCCTTCAACGCGGCAGCCTCCTTACTTCGGCACTCCTTCGTCATAGCCAACTGATGATTCGGCTAGTTCGCCATTGAGTGTCCCACGAATCTCTGTAGCGCGACGTCCCTTGTGGCGCCACGACCTCTTCTGTCTGGCCAACTTTAGCCGGCTGGTTCTTCATCGGCCGAGTGGCCTGCAGTTGCAGGTCGTGGTTCTTCCGCATGCGGCCAGTGTGTGGCCGCCACTTTCACTTGTCGCCACCTCTTCCAATATTCCATGTTCACGAATAAATTTATGAAATCATCAGAGGGTTATCGGGCCATATTCATTCGGCCCGAGCCCACCGAATTAGGCGGTAACAATTGGCTGAAGTTATTACAAAAAAAATCAACACAAATGGGATAATTAATTCACTTATAAATTATATAAAACCCCTACCTCATAATTTATGTCGCACGTCGTAGAGCCATAGAAGAAGAGTGTTGCGTAGTCGGGCGTCGTGGAAGAACGGTGTCGTCTCGTCAACGATGGAGGAAGAGTCGTTGTCCTAGGATACACAGACACCTTGAAGTCGAGGTGCGTTCTAGGAAGATGTGTTGTTGGAAGAAGTCCTTCGCATTCTTCGTCAGGGATTTTCTTCATTGAAGAACGGTGTTCTTCATAGAAGAAGGATCACCTCTCTTCTAAATCCCCAGAGCCTTCCTCCACAAGGATTTTCCAATGCAAATGAAATAAAAAGGCTCTCCAATTAATAGAATTTCCATGCAATTCAATTTAATTCAAAAGAGGTTCCAAATAATTAATGTAGAAATTAATTATATGAGTTGGAAAAATTGATGGTAAAGAGAGAGGTGGAGAGGCTCCACCATTAAATGAGGAGTTGAGAAAATAAACAGAAGGGAATTAATGGGGAGTTTAGGGGAGGTGGAAGGGTTCGGTTTTGTGTGGCGCCCACCTCACAAATATCGTCTAATGAGAGGTTATGTGGGTGTGGGCCCCACTAAAAACATCCCCATGTAGTGTTTAACAACCCAAGATGAAATAAAATTGTTCATAACAATTTTATTTAACTTTTTTTATTAAACCCCAAAAATTAACTTTCAACCCGCATAAAACACAACTGCGTTAAAGGTCCCCTTAACTGAATACCAGCACTACGAGTTCATCGGTGCGCTCAGATTTCAATTCCGAGCACCGGTTCAAAAGATAGAAAAACCCACACGTACGTTTACTGAATGCAACCATATAAAACATCAGAAATTGATGCTAGGCACACAGAGCCTCAGAATCATGTGCCGTCAGAAATCGTAGACTCGTAAAATTCCAAAGTATTTTTAAAAAAATTTAGAGAACTTTTTGGGTCATTAAATTACTCCCACCTTAATGATTGACATCCCTGTAAAGCTACAAAACACACTCGTGGAACAAATGGGGGTACTGAGCAAGCATCTCAGCCTCCCGCTCCCAAGTGCTCTCTTGGAGGTTCCCATGCTGCCAGCGAACGCACACTAGAGGAATCGACCATCCAAAGAGGACCCGCTTCTGTCGATCCTCGTTCACCACTGGGACCTCTTTGAATATTGCCCCATCATCGATGTCCAGCTCCCTATGATCGATGATGTAGGTCGGTTCGTGCATGCACCTCATCAGATGAGATACGTGGATGACGTCGGGCCCACGATGTAACCGAGGTGGAAGGGCCAGGCGGTAAGCCACCTCACCTACTATGCTAAGGACCTGGAAAGGTCCAATAAATCTGGGAGATAACATGCCACCCTAGCCAAAACTCCATAGACCATGTCAAGGTGAGACCCATAAGAAACATGGTCACCATCCTCAAACTCTTGTGGTCTCTATCTCCTATAAGCATAGGACTTCTGTCTACTCTGTGCAGTCTTCATCCACTCCTGGATGATATGCACCTTCTCCGTCGTAGCCTGCACCATCTCTAGCCCTACTAGTACTGACTCCCCTGGGTCTGTCCAGCACATAGGTGATCTGCAAGGTCGGCCGTACAGTGCCTCGTAAGGTGCCATCCCGAAGGTAGAGTGATAGCTATTTTTGTACGCAAACTCCACAAAGGGTAAGTGATCCTCCCAACTGTGACCAATGTCGAGGACACATCCACAGACCATGTCCTAGAGAGTCTGAATGGTCCTCTCCATTTGGCCATCCGTTTGAGGATGGAAGGTGGTGCTCAGACGAAGATGCGTTCCAAAAGCCTCCTGTAACCTCTTCCCTAGCCAGGAAGTGAAAAAAGCGTCTCGATCAGAGACGATAGCCGATGGAACACCCGGAAGACATACGATCTCCCGAAGGAAGAGGCATCCCAAGCTCTCTACTGAGCCCTGATCTCTGATCGGTAAGAAGTGGGCGGACATGGTGAGTCAGTCTATGATAACCCAGATAGAGTCGTGTGCTCTGGATGTATGTGGAAGCCTCGTCATGAAATCCATGGATATTCCATCCCACTTCCACTCTGGGACCTCTAAGGGTTGTACCATTCCTGCTGGTACCTGGTGCTCCGCCTTCACTTGCTGACAAGTGAGGCATCGTGAAATGAACTCTGCTACATCCTTTTTCATACCCGGCCACCAGTGATTTCGTCTGAGGTCCTGATACATCTTCTCCACTCATGGATGTACCTCTAGAGAGGAAGTGTGGAACTCCCTCAACACCTCCTCATGTAGTGCAACTAGTACCATGGTACATCCCCTGAAAAGGATGACGTGCTCCCCTCCTTCAGAAAATCCCCTAGGTGCCTGCCCTGAGGATATCTAAGAATGTCATGGCTCACAGTGAATGTCCCCACGTTGTACCTCTCTGATTCGCTGTAGAAGTGGAGGAGTGACTGTGAGAGACTGAGGGTAGGATACTCCATCTATATCGACAAAGGATATATGCAATGCAGCTAAATACTATGTCGCCTCTCATAGCATTTGAATGCCCGATCTCCTACTGAGAGCATCAGCTAAAATGTTATCCTTACCAAGAGTATAGACAATATCGAGGTCATAGTCCTGGGGAAACTCGAACCATCATCGGTGTCTCAGGTTCAGGTCCTTGTGTGAGAAGATGTACCTGAGACTCTGGTGTTCAGAGTAGACTATAAAGTGCTCGCCCATCATATAGTGCCACCACTTCTTCAAGGAGAAGACCACTACTTCTAACTCCAGGGCATGAGTAGCGTAGTTATTCTCGTGTTGTCTCAGCTGCAGTGAACCATAAGAGATCACTACTCGCTCCTGCATTAGGACACACCCGAGTCCGGTCACTGATACGTCACAGTACACTACGTACCCAATGCCCTATTCCGATAGTCTCAAGATGGGCGCACTGGTCAATCTTTACCTCAACTCCTGAAAGATCTTCAACCATCTATCTAACCACATGAGGGGTTTCACCTTCTTCTTCAAGGCTGAAATTAGTTCTGTAACTCTTGAGAAGTCTGGAACAAATCTCCGATGGTAACCAGCTAGTCCCAGGAAACTCCACATCACTATCATGCTCCTGGGTGGCTCTCAAGAAAGTACTGCCTCGATCTCCACTGGATCCACTGCTAATCCTGCCTATGAGATGATGTGTCCAAGAAAGTGAACCTCTTGAATCCAGAATTGGCACTTCGAGAGCTTACCATAATGCTGGTGCTCTCAGAGTGTGTCTAGTACAACCTGCAAGTGGTAGGCGTGCGCCTCCTCAGTAGTGGAGTAAATCAGTATGTCATCGTTGAAGACTACGAAAAAACGATCGATGTAAGGTTGGAAGATCCTGTTCATGAGACTCAGGAACACTTCTGGAGTGTTGGTTATGATGAAGGGCATAACCAAGAACTCATAGTGGCCAGAACGACACCGGAAGGCTGTCTTCTCTACATCCTCATCTCGAACTCTGAGCTGGTGATAGCCTGACCTGAGGTATATCTTCAAGAACCATCGTGCTCCCTTGATCTGATCAAAGAGGTTGTCAATCCTCAGAAGTGGATACTTCTTCTTTTTGGTCACCTGATTCAGGTGATGGTAGTCAATACACAGTTTCAAGATCCAATCCGCCTTCTTGGTGAACAAAATCGGAGAAGCCCAGGGTGAAACACTAGGTATGATAAATACCTTTTCCTGCAAGTCCTCCAGCTATACCCGCAGCTCACGAAGCTCAACAGAAGCCATCCGATAATCTGGAGTAGATATCGGTGTTTTCCCGGGGTACAAGTCAATGTAGAAGTCTACCTCTATGCGGGGAGGTAGTCCTGGAAGGTCATCAGGAAAAACATCCGCATACTGATCCACCACAATAGGAAAACTCGGACTCCACACATCAGCTGCTCCAAGGATGATACTAGCCATCTGATGTGTGACCGGATGCCCTCTCCTCTTCTTATTTCCATTCTGTGCTACAAAGGCACCCTTCTCACCGGTGAAGGTGAACCTGCTCCTATCCATGCAGACACACCACAATTTGCGCCTAATATAGTCGATCTAAGCATGAACTGTAGATAACAAGTCCATACACAGGATGATGTTGTGAAGACCCAACACCACTACAAGAAGATCTCAATAGAAGATCTCGCCTCCTAGAGTAAGCTCACACTACTGGCACCCGTGCGTAATCATCGAGTCTTCTCTCGTAGGAGTCTCTTGTCGTAAGGATCGATCCAACAGCTCCGTCAGAATCTTCGAGCTCCGAACAAGGGCATCAGCAATAAAAGAAGGACTCGCACCTATCTCTATAAGGTCATTAGTACCTTGAATCATCTTAGGTGCGCCGTGGTCATAGTACTCGACTGCCTGGTGTTGTGCCTACCTCTGTTCTCCAGCTCCCTATGGTCGGGGTGGACCTCCTAGTTGTGGTGGTGGTAGAGCCTCGAAACATCGTCCACCACCCGCTGCTCGGCCAACTCCTCTACCTCATCTTCCCACTCTTGGTGGACCACCATGGTCAAACCTCTGCCTCTTCCTGGTAGCTCCCTCTACTGTCAACTGTTCCTCTTCATGGCGGGTCGGGCAGTCACGAGCCATGTGTCCCTTCCCGCTGCATGCAAAGCACCGCCTGCTCCTCATAATGCTGGCTCTGTTTCGTGTGCCCCACACAACTGAACCTGTATCCTGAGTTCACCCACCTGATGTCCTGGTCCGCTTGGACCCCTGCAACATCTCTCTACTGTTGGCTGCAGAAGAATCTGCAATGTGTTGCCCCGCCGTGGGTCCCTCCACTGGTGACTGCTCAGCAAGAAAGATGTCCACTAGAAGGGCCCTCTCTAGCACCCCTGCCTGCGTCAGGATGCTGAGGAAAATCATTGAAGCCCTGATTTCGGGCCTTATTCCCTGCTCAAAGGTATGAACCCTAAAGAACGGGTTCCGTACCATATCCGTGGAGTAGCATGAGAGGTCAGTAAACCTCGCTGAGTACTGAGCTACTGACATGCTGCCCTGCTGAAGATGTAGTAACTCCTGAATCTGCACCACACGAAGGGTGATAAGAACAAAATCTGAGCAAAAGAGCCTCTCGAAATCCGTCTAGAGTAAAGATGCCTCGTCATGAACCTAGAGCATCAGGCTCCACCATCTTCCTACCACTGCATGCAGGAGACTCGTGGAAAGGATCACCATAAGGTTGGCGGGTGTCCCTACCAATCTGAAAACTCTGACGATAGCCTCCATCCAATCCTCAGCTTCCTGTGGGTCTGTCTCTCCACAGAACCAATGTGGCCTATATCTCTAGAACTCATGAAACGCTCTCAAGAGGCGTGCAATCTCTGCTGCTGGAGCTGGTAGTATCGGTGGATCAACGGGTAGTGGTACCGTTGGTGCCTCCGCTGTGATGGGGCCCTGCACCAAGGTCGGTCGCTCAGTGGGCTACCATCTCGCACGTGACTTAGAACCCTAGCTGGCTGCCTTCATGGGGACATCCTAAAAAGAAACAGGTGTGCCACGGTCAAACAATATAACTAGTGAGCTATCACAAAATAATCACAAAGTAAACTTTTGAAACGCACATGCAATCAGTATTTTCATGCACCGAGTCGGAAATCAGAGGTCAGGGTCCTGGTGTATGGATACGTCGGCCGCCACACCAACACTGGACACCTTGGAATGAAAACCACACTCAATACTCTTAACACTATTGATCCACATAAAGAAAGATCTGAGTCCTGAGTTCTGTGGTAGAACCAACTCCTCTGATACCAATTTGTCATGACCCATCCTCGGGCCCGTGACATGACTACCCCAACCCCACCTTCCATAGGTTAGGGGCAGGGGACTATCACCAAAGGCATAAATCCCAATAAAAAGGGAAGGCATTTCCTTTATAAAGGTAAACAAAAAAAAGAGTACAAAACAGAAGTAAGCACTAAGTAAACTGAGTACAAAAGTAAGTTCTGAAAGGTAAATGGGCCATTATACAAACCCAACTGAAAGTATAGTACAACTGAATGCTAGCACAACTGCACTATAGTAAAACAACAACCACGGAGTCGTCCTCCGAGAATCCCACCTAAATGGTGGGTACAGATGGCCTCCTCAACACCTCAAGTCCGTCCATCCGCTCTACGTACATCTCGCCAAGTGGTCCACCTCCGGGTACCATCCATCTCAACAAGTCTCCACCTTGAACAATGTTGTCCGTCGTCTGCATCCAACACAACGTAGTGCGGGAAATCCCATGCAGCAGTGAGTATACGATACTCAGAAGGGACCCCGAGTCCCCTAAAGGTCTCCTAGAATCCACAAAGGATAAAACAGATAAGAGAGATACAAACAAGAAGTATCAGCTAACCCTACTTAGGTATATGACGATAAATATACCTAAGTTATTAACCACAGTACGTCTCCAACTCTCGAGCCCAAATACAACCCCGTCCACATAGGAGATAAGTCAATCACATCTATGATAATGATTGAAAAATCAAGACTCAGCTCACACATGTATACATATTTTTTATATCAATAGAGATAATCAGATGTAGTCATTGTTTCATCTAAGCAGTCAGACCCACATACGATACAACACCAACTAAGTTGTCGGACACACACAGTGTTGAACCCTCTGTAATTGAGGGGGAGATGGTTGAACCCTCTGGAGTTAAGTTGCTTTATTTTGTTTTGATAATCCCAACCATTCCTTATTTATATATTGATTTTGCATTATCAGATATATGTTTACTGTGACTTAACTCATTCTGCCAAGAGAATGCTTAAACAGTTTATAGCTACCGTTACAGATAGTAGCTACTGTTATGACTTAAAGCTACCGATATCGAATAAGAGCTACTGCTACTCAAAGTCTTCCGCTACTCAAAGTCTACCGCTATATCTAAGTAGACAGTTATCGTTACTGCAAAGATGACAGCTACTGATATGCTGAAAATCACCATTATGCAAAGTCTAACGATGAAGAGCTACCGCTACTCAAAGTCTACCGCTACTCAAAGTCTACTGCTATATCTATCTTTACAGCAATGCTGACAGCTACTGATATGTTGAAGTTCACCATTATGAAAAGTCTACCGATGGAGAGCTACCGCTACCGTTACAAGGCAGAGCCATAGCTACCGATAAAGAGTTACTGCTACTGGTAAAGGCAGAGCTACTGCTACTGTTACAAGTCCACCGCTACCGATACATCAAGTCTTCCGACAGACAAGTCTACCCTTACAGATGCCTACCGATACTCAGACCTACCTTGAAAAAGTCTACCGTTATCATGAGAAACCGTTCAGAGACAGAACCCCGACATGCTTTAAATTTCTTTATTATTATTTAATCTAACCAACGGTCACATTAGGTATATTTTAATGCACTGACATTTATTTAATATGTGTTGCTGGTTTTCAGGAAACCCTACCTCGTACTTACAAAAAGGGAATCATAACTTTTGCCGAAGCTGGTGCTTTAAAAGAAGGATGCAGAAAAGAGCACAAGAGACGCTGGCGATCAAGCTCAAAAACGTGCAAAAAGAACAACTGGAGAACTTGCACTCACGAGACTACTGCTACCAGCCTCCAGAACATAGAGCATACATCGAGCAATTTATGCTAACGAAGAACTACAAAAATCTGTTCATTCTATGAGCCGATAAGCAAGATGAACCTGGAAGTCAAGGAAACAGATGATACTCTGTTTTCCACACTGTCTCCTATGCTTTAACTGGAGGATTTGTAAATCCTCACTCAATACTCTTTCATATTTGTTTTCCCACTGGGATAGTGGTAGAGGTCGTGTGACCTGAACAGCTGGTTGCTGTTGTGTTTGTTCCCACGAATAACTGTGGTAGAGGTCTTGGACCTGGACAGTTGTAAACTGTTGAACCCCGATCCAGGGTGTGGATCATCCTTTTATAAGACTTTTGAGAGGACTAAGTCTCGGCTTGAGACTGAACCTCTTGGTTAACTCCTCTGTGTTTTTAGTTAAAGTTTATATCCATACAATACTTATCTATTTCATATTCCGCTGCTATTACTTTGAAATATAATTTATATCCATACAATACTTATCTATTTCATATTCCGCTGCTATTACTTTGAAATATAATTTATTTTCAAGGATACTTTGATAGTTAAACTCGCAAGTGTTTATATTTATTGTAAACCAGTAATTAGTTTCAAAAGTTAAATTAATCATAAGATTAAGTTAACTGAGAACTAATCAATCTTTGAGAAACTAAGTAAACCTTTATAATCTGTATAAATTCACTACAGTTTAATCTGTTTTTGAAATTGGGGGATTTTAATAGAAATTGTTTTTAGCAGAAATTTTAAAATTGGAACTCAATTCACCCTCTATTGAGTATCCACTCCGACCAACATTTGGTATCAGAGGAATCAAAAAAAAAATTGAAAATAAAAAATCTTTTCTATATTACTCTATTTGTTAACTGTGATTTTAGTTGTATTTTAAAGTTCTTAAAATTTCTGTTATTTCTAAATTTTTATCACTTTAAATTTTTTTTATAATGGATAATAGACTTGAGGGTGCTGCTACTAACTGGCCACCTTTCTTCAATGGAAATAACTATGCTCAGTGGAAACTTAAAATGAAAATCCATTTAGAAAGTATGGGTTTTGATATCTGGACTGCTATAGAATCTCAATACAAAATTCCAGAAACTGAAAGAATAACTTGGGATGAACCTACTAAGGATGCTTATAATAATAATTGTAAGGCCATAAATGCCCTCTACTGTGATTTAGGAGATAAGGAATTCAATAGAATTTCTGCCTGCAAAACTGCTTTTGATATTTGGGATACCTTGGCTGTTTCTCCTGAAGGAACAACTAATGTTAAGGAAATGCGGTTAAATACTTATACTATTAAATATGATAACTTTAAAATGAAAGCTGATGAACCCATTTCTGACATGTATCTCAGGTTTAATGAGATATTCAACACACTGAGCTCACTTGGAAAGTGTGTTCCAGCAAAGGAACAAATCATGAGAATACTGAGATGTTTTCCAGATAGATGGAGAGGCATGTCTGTCTCAATCAGAGAATCCTGTGACATTGGAACACTGCCTGTCAAGGAGTTAATCGGTAAACTAATGATGTATGAAGAAGAATTGAAGGTGAACAAAGAAGAAGAAGATGAACCCAAGAAGAAATCCATGGCATTTAAGACTACTGCATCAAAGAGTAAAGACAAGGAGAAAGTACATGTGCCTACTGAAAGCTCGTCTAGTGAAGATTCAGATTCTGACAGTGATGAAGAAATGGCTCAAATAGCCAGGAGATTCAAGAAGTTCTATAGGAATAAAAAGTTTTTCAGAAAACCTTGCTACAAAGGTAAGTATGATCAACAAGGCAAGTGGAAGAAGGATTGGAAGAAGTCAGATAAAGAAGATGATATAGTCTGCTATGAATGCAAGAGGAAAGGACACATCAAAGCCGACTGTCCTAAGTTAAAATTCAAGAAAAAATATGACTATAAGGACAATAGGTACAAGAAAGCTTTGAAAGCAACCTGGAGTGCTTCAGAGGACAGCACAAGTGAATCAGAAGCTAGTGAATC
This sequence comes from Viscum album, assembly GCA_963277665.1. NCBI lineage: Eukaryota > Viridiplantae > Streptophyta > Magnoliopsida > Santalales > Viscaceae > Viscum > Viscum album. The sequence goes on from OY728123.1 coordinate 354,199,298, forward strand.
TGAGAGAAATCGTGAAAATATGTGTTTCATGACTAACACATCTGAGGTACCTATTTCACCAACTTTAAACAATTTTTATTCTGGAAATGACCATGATTCAGAAAATGAGGAAAATATGTCTAAAGCTGAACTGTTTGAATATTGCAATATGCTGGAAGATATTTGCAATGAACTAAAGAATAAATATAAATCTTTGAAGAAACAACATGCTTTGACTAGTAATATTGAAACAGGTTTAAGTGTGGAAAAAGAGAAGTATGCTCAACTATTGAAAGAGAACACTCAACTTAAATTATCAAATGAACAATTAAGAAAAGATATTGAAAAGTTCACTGCTAGTAGGAATACCTTGACACAACTGCTAAGAAAACATATTGCTCCCAAATATACAACTGGTCTAGGATATCAGCCTGGACAGAGACAAGTAAGCAAAACCAAATTTGTCCCAAAATCTGGACAGTTTTCTACTAGTTCTAGTTCAGGACCATCTTATACAAAAAAGTTTTCTAAAGGACCCAACAAAGTATTTTTGTCTCAAAATATGCTTTCTGGTCTTAGAAAAACTATAAAGAAAATATGGGTTCCCAAAGTTTTATTAGCTAACCTTTCTGGACCCAAAAAGATCTGGGTACCAAAATTATCCTTTGTCTAATTTGTTTTGCAGGGAAATTGTTTAAAGAGCATCTGTAACACTCTATGGTATTTGGACAGTGGATGTTCAAGACATATGACATGAGACTATTCTTTCTTCAAGAGTCTGATTAAGGTTGATGGTGGGCATGTCACCTTTGGTGACAATGCAAAAGGAAAAATCATCGTCTTAGGCCAGATTGGTAACCCTGATACAATTTTGATTTCCAAAGTACTTTTTGTTGACGGATTAAAGTATAACTTACTTAGTATATCTCGGTTGTGTGATGATGGTTTTAATGTTAAATTTGAAAATAATTCATGCAATGTTTTTAATTCAAAACATGACTTAGTTTTCACTGCATCTAGAAATGAGAATGTATATGTTGTTGATCTAAATTCCTTGGTCAAACAAAATGTTTCCTGCTTAAATTCTTTCTATAAAGAGTCTTGGTTGTGGCATAGGAGACTAGGACACTGTAATGTTCACTCACTTAGGAAACTTTCTAAGAAATGCTTAGTTAGAGACCTACCCAAATTAGAATTCCCAAATGATAAAGTGTGCAATCCCTGTCAAAAGGGAAAACAACACAAAGTTTCTTTTAAACCAAAGAAATAAGTTTCAACTTCTCAACCACTTGAATTGGTTCACATGGATTTGTTTGGACCTTCAAGAGTTTCAAGTTTAAATGGGAAGCACTATGTTTATGTTCTTGTTGATGATTTTTCTAGATACACTTGGGTATACTTTCTAGCTCACAAAAGTGAAGCATGTTCCTACTTTGTTAAATATTCCAAGACTGTAGAAAATCATATTGGACTCAAAATTAAGACCCTGAGGAGTGATCATGGGCGTGAGTTTGAGAATCATGAATTTGAATCCTACTGCTCACACAATGGCTATAATCACAACTTTTCTGCTCCTAGAACACCCCAACAGAATGGTGTAGTGGAAAGAAGAAATAGAACCCTTCAAGAAATTGCAAGGACTATGCTTAATGAGTATGACTTACCTATTTATTTTTGGGCTGCAGCTGTAAATACAGCTTTCTATGTCATTAATAGAGTTTTAATTAGACCTGTTCTAAAAAGGACCCCTTATGAACTTTGGAATAATAGGAAGCCTAAGGTTAATTACTTCAATGTTTTTGGTTGCAAAGTCTTTATCCTTAACACTAAAGACAATCTTGACAAATTTTCATCCAAGAGTGATGAAGGAATTTTCCTAGGTTACTCTCTCTCTAGTAAAGCCTATAGAGTTTTCAATAAAAGAACCAAATTTCTGGAAGAATCGGTTCATGTCAAATTTGATGAGACTGATCCACATGAGCCTAAATCCTACCTTGAAGATCTTGAGGAAGATTTGTCAAATCTGGACCTAAATGACAAGAATACTGAATCCCCTGTAAAAGAATCCAGTTCTGGAAATTTTCCAGAATCTGCTCATACCAATTCCAGACCTGTAGACAACTCTGAAGAAGCCAGTTCAACTCCTTATAGAGGTGTTAGAACTCTCAAGAATTATCCTCTTGATGCTGTTGTAGGTGATTTAAATAGAGGAACACAAACTAGAGCTTCTCTAAGAAATCGGGTTGAGTATCAAGCTTTTCTCTCATAGCTTGAACCCAAAGATATCAATGTTGCTATCAATGATGAATTTTGGGTAATGGCTATGCAAGAAGAACTAAATCAGTTTGAAAGAAACAAAGTTTGTGAATTAGTGGAAAGACCTAAGGACACTCCAACCATAGGCACTAAATGGGTGTTTAGGAACAAATTTGATGAATCTAGAACTATCATTAGAAACAAGGCTAGGCTAGTTGCACAAGGCTATAGTCAAGAGGAAGGAATAAACTATGAGGAAACTTTTTCACCCATAGCTAGATTAGAGGCCATTAGGATATTACTTGCTTATGCTGCTCATCTGAATTTCACACTCTATCAAATGGATGTTAAAAGCGCTTTTCAGAATGGATATATAAATGAGGATGTATTTGTTGAACAACCTCCTGGTTTTACAAATCCCCATTTTCCCAATCATGTTTTCAAACTATCTAAAGCTTTATATGGTTTAAAGCAAGCTCCAAGAGCTTGGTATGATAGGATCAGCTCTTTTTTTATTTCAAAAGGATTTACTAAAGGAATAGCTGATCCTACTCTTTTCATTAATTGGATTTCTAAAAATGTTTTAATAGTACAGATCTATGTAGATGATATTATTTTTGGATCTTCTAAAAATTCATTATGTATTGAGTTTTCAAAAATAATGCAAAATGAGTTCGAAATGAGCTTAATGGGAGAACTAAAATTTTTCCTTGGATTTCAGATCATTCAAAACAAAAATGGTATTATTTTGAATCAAAGTAAATATATTAAAGATCTCCTAAAACGTTTTTCATTGGATAGTAGTAAAGGCAGTGATACACCTATGAGTACCACCTGTAAGTTGGATAGTGATGAAACTGGAGAACCAGTAAATCAAACCAACTACAGAGGTATGATAGGAAGTCTACTGTACCTTACTGCTAGTAGACCCGACATCATGTTTAGTGTATGCATGTGTGCTCGATTTCAAGCAAACCCAAAGGAGTCTCATTTGACTGCTATTAAAAGAATTTTCAAATATCTAAAACATACTCCCAATTTGGGACTATTTTATCCAAAAGGACAATCAATTGATTTATTGAGTTATTCTGATGCTGATTTTGCTGGTTGTAAGTTAGACAGAAAAAGCACCTCTGGGACATGTCACATCTTAGGCAAATCTCTAGTATCTTGGTGTAGTAAGAAGCAGAATTCTGTTGCATTATCTACTACTGAAGCTGAGTATATAGCTGCTGGTAGTTGTTGTGCACAAATCTTGTGGATGAAACACACTTTACTAGACTATGGATATCAATTCAAACATGTCTCTATAAAATGTGTCAATACAAGTGCTATTAACATTTCCAAAAATCTGGTATCTCATGCTAGGAAAAAGAATATTGACGTGAGACATCACTTTTTGAGGGATCACTATCAAAAGGGTGATATCACTCTTGAATTCATCGGCACTGAACATCAGTTAGCTGATATTTTTACAAAACCGTTGAATTCTGAGAGATTAAATTACATCAAACATGAGTTAGGTATGATTAACTATAGCTTAGAGAAACCTCACCATTAAAGAAACCTCACCGTTAGAGAAACCTCACCGTTAGAGAAACCTCACCATTAGAAAAACCTCACCGTTAGAAAAACCTCACCGTTAGAGAAACCTCACCGTTAGAGAAACCTCACCGTTAGAGAAACCTCACCGTTAGAGAAACCTCGCCGTTAGAGAAACCTCACTGTTAGAGAACTTTACCAGTACATTTGCATTTTTTTAAGGTGGAGACATCGAACCGTTTTTTTTTTATTTTATGATTTATGTGATTTATGAATCCTAAATGATATTAAAACTCGAACTAGACTCACTCAATCTCATCGCGAACTTGTCTGCTCGAACTCTGCCAAACCTAATCCTCTCGAACTTCAGAACCCTAGCCTCAAATCCGTAATGGCCCGAGTCAAGAGACCTCAGATGACTGATGTAAGTGAAGCGCGGGCACAAAAGAGACAAAAAAGTAACTAGTACTGATGGCAGTGGAAGTGGAGAGGGATGTTTAGCTCAGAGAAGATCAGTAAATCCACACATATCAAAGCGCGAGATAGTTGTTGAAAAAGAAGTATGTGCAGAATGGGTCATGGAAAGAAAGTCGCTGGTTCTTAGAGTGTTAAAGGAACAAGGTTGGCTAGAATGCTTCGCGAACAACAACAGACCTTACTATCCAGGATTGGTGAAACAGTTATACGAATTCGTTCGTTTTGAAAAATCTGAAGAAGAAAGCAGAATGGTTTCTTATGTGAATGGTCAGGAAGTATCGTTTACTTCAGGAGAATGGGCTGAGAACCTAAGAGTTCCACATGAGGGTGATTTTACTTTTTATTCCAAGTCTGTACCTTCGACCAGTGATGTATTTCAATATGAATAAGCTTTGCTGAAACTCACAGGGAATGGGACCCCTAAAAAGGTGATTGCTGCAGATATGGAAGGAGAAGATAAGATTTTATTTAAATTTCTTCAGCATGTTGTTAGTCCAAGAAGAGGAGACTTTTCCACTTTAAGATTCCAAGACATATATTTGTTGCATTTGCTGAAGCACGGTGTGAAAATCAATATATGTAGATTGATTATGGTTCAAGTAGAAGAGATGACTAGACCAAAGTCAAAATCAAATGATCTGTTTTTCTCCAAACTAATTTCTGTGATACTGAAAGTGAAGGAGATAGCTGTACCTCAGGATGAGCTGGTAGTGGTTAGGGATAACTTCTGTATTACAAGAACTATTTTTAAATACATGAAAGTCAGCTGGAATCCTTGGAAGAAATCATGGGTAAATGATGATGGAAAAATTTATGAGAAATTCACTCCTGAGAATCATCCATCCAGACCAAAAGATGTTAGAGATCCTGGTCTTGGACCAGATGAGACAGAACCAGTTTACAGTGATGATGAAGCTGAGGAGGAAGAGACTTCAGTTGAGGAAGGAGGAGATCCAGACATACCCCGTAGTCCTATGCATCAAGTCATTTCTTATGGAGCAGCTAGCCCTCCAAAAGCACTAATAAAGAGAGAAATTGTCTTGAAGGATAATGATTCAGAGACTACAGAAGGAGGAGAAAAATCATGCCAATATGTTGTCAAGGACACATCTGAGGAGGATGAGACAACCGAATCCAATCATAGAGAATAGGAGGCTGATGATGAAGCAGTTGATGAGGAAAATGTTGAAAGAGAGCTCAGTCTGAGTCCCCTAATAGTCAGTACAGTCAGGATAGTGCCTGAGCAGGAAGATGTAGCAGCATCAAATGTTGATGAGAGAGTCATTGATGACTTAAAACTAATGGCTACTGAATCTGCTGAGATTGTGGAGAAAATTGCAGAATTACCTCAAGGAGAAGAGTTGGAAGAGATACCTCAGGAGAATGTTCCAAGAGAAGGAGAGAATCTCGGCTCAGTATCAGTATCATATGACATTGAAGGTTGGAAATCAGCTCCTTGATATATGATTCTTGGATTATCTTATGGTGATTCTGATGAGGAAGACCAAGCCCAAAGGGAACCAGTTACCTTACCCACTATGAATGAAAATGTGGCAACAAAAGATGACCTTAAGACTTTAAAAGCAGAGTTGATAGAAGTAATAAGAGAATCAGTGGGAGATATGAAGAAAAGTATGTTTGAAGAGATAAAAAACGTGGAGCAATCCCTTGAGTTATCAATTGGATGCAGTATATCCAGTCCTGTGGAACAAATAGTGGACAAACATAAGGTGTGACACACTCAGATTGAGAGTTGGACTGGAGCTGTAATTGCTCTTAGACAATCAATTGCCTCCTTGACTAATTTACACAGTTCTCAAACCCAAGTGCACACTGACATTCGCTATATCAAAGAAGTGGTCAAACAGTTTGTGGAAGTTTTTGAAGCTTTTAAGAAGTCAGTTAAAGAACATCTGCACAGTCAGGATGAACTGGTACAGAAGATGGTTAGTAGTCTTACTCACTCTTTCAAGGAAACAGTGGCCTTCTCAATGAAACCTCTTCCCTCATCCAACACAATTTTGAACCTTGACCATCTCCGCACTATCCTTCAGGAATAATTGGCTAAGGCCAGTCCTAGTGGTGCATCAAATACTCAGATTCTTGCTACCACTAGGGAAGTTAGTAGTTTTGTTCGTGATCACCGGCGGGAAGCTACTGCTTCTCAAGAGGCAATCAAAAATAAGGTGGATGCTTATTTTGACAAAGTTTATACCAAGAACCAAATGACAAACCATTTCAAGCTCTTGATTGAGAATATGAAGTTACCTCCGGTTACCCAAGCCTTCAGAGAACATGTTAGTAAGCTCCGGGAGCTTACTCCTGCTTTGGATAAGTTTATTGAGAACAGAGATGATTTTGTCTCTGCTATGGAGCGAGGTGGCAGCATCATCATGGATTTCAGGAATCTCCTGCTGCCTTTCCTACATGTGGATGCTCGACCGGTTATTGTACCACCTTCCCTTCCACCATCTGCCTCTGGGAGTACTCCTCAACTGACTCCAGTTCAAGCCATCAGGAGCTTGACACCTTTGATCAATCAGCAAGAGACAGATTACAGATCTGATGCTGTATCAGTTGCTGATCCACCAATAGTTCTTTCCGGAATTCCCAAGCCTGCTGACTCTACCTCTGCACCCTCTGCTGATCCCAAGGGAAATACACCTGTCCGAGAGGATGATTGAGTGCTTCTTTTTTTATGGGATTCATTGTATTTTTTTGTACTTTTCTGATTTTCCAAAATGTATCTTTTTCTTCTAATTCCATTACTTCATTCTTCTCTTCCCTGTCTGTTTTTATTTTGTGTTTTCTAGTTCCTCTCTATTCTCTTCTAACCTCCTTTTTGTTAATCAAAAAGGAGGAGAAATTCTTGGAAAACCAAAAGAGAATGTTGTTCATTTTATTTTCCTCTGATATATATATTGTTTTGATTTCTCTGATACTATACTGTTGATATCATAATTTGATACTTTTTTTTCTTCTTGGCATAAGTTGTGATTATCAAAAAGGGGGAGATTGTTGAACCCTCTGGAATTGAGGGGGAGATGGTTGAACCCTCTGGAGTTAAGTTGCTTTATTTTTTATTGATAATCCCAACCATTCCTTATTTATATCTTGATTTTTCATTATCAGATATATGTTTACTGTGACTTAACTCATTCTGCCAAGAGAATGCTTAAACAGTTTATAGCTACCATTACAGATAGTAGCTACCGTTATGACTTAAAGCTACCGATATCGAATAAGAGCTACCGCTACTCAAAGTCTACCGCTACTCAAAGTCTACCGCTATATCTAAGTAGACAGTTATCGTTACTGCAAAGCTGACAGCTACTAATATAATGAAGTTCACCATTATGAAAAGTCTACCGATGAAGAGCTACCGCTACTCAAAGTCTACCGCTATATCTATCATTACAGCAAAGCTGACAGCTACTGATATATTGAAGTTCACCATTATGCAAAGTCTACCGATGGAGAGCTACCGCTACCATTACAAGACAGAGCCACAACTACCGATAAAGAGTTACCGCTACTGGTAAAGGCAGAGCTACTGCTACTGTTACAAGTCCACCGCTACCGATACATCAAGTCTACCGATAGACAAGTCTACCATTACAGATGCCTACCAATACTCAGACCTACCTTGACAAAGTCTACCGTTATCATGAGAAACCGTTCAAAGACAGAACCCCGACATGCTTTAAATTTCTTTATTATTATTTAATCTAACCAACGGTCACATTAGGTATATTTTAATGCACTGACATTTATTTAATATGTCTTGCTGGTTTTCAGGAAACCATACCTCGTACTTACAAAAAGGGAATCATACCTTTTGCCGAAGCTGGTGCTTTAAAAGAAGGATGCAGAAAAGAGCACAAGAGACGCTGGCGATCAAGCTCAAAAACGTGCAAAAAGAACAACTGGAGAACTTGCAATCACGAGACTACTGCTACCAGCCTCCAGAACATAGAGCATACATCGAGCAATTTATGCTAACGAAGAACTACACAAATCTCTTCATTCTCTGAGCCGATAAGCAAGCTGAACCTGGAAGTCAAGGAAACAGATGATACTCTGTTTTCCAGACAAAAACTAGAAGAAGACTCAGAACGAATTCTAATCAACAAAAGGAGTCGAGAGCTGCACAAAGATCACTAGAGCCTTTTCTACACTCTAAATATTTGCTCTGTGATTTATATTTTTACATATTGAGTAGTGTGTTTTATCTGCTGTATTTAACACACACACTGTCTCCTATGCTTTAACTGGAGGATTTGTAAATCCTCACTCAATACTCTTTCATATTTGTTTTCCCACTGGGATAGTGGTAGAGGTCGTGTGACCTGAACAGCTGGTTGCTGTTGTGTTTGTTCCCACGAATAACTGTGGTAGAGGTCTTGGACCTGGACAGTTGTAAACTGTTGAACCCCGATCCAGGGTGTGGATCATCCTTTTATAAGACTTTTGAGAGGACTAAGTCTCGGCTTGAGACTGAACCTCTTGGTTAACTCCTCTGTGTTTTTAGTTAAAGTTTATATCCATAAAATACTTATCTATTTCATATTCCGCTGCTATTACTTTGAAATATAATTTATATCCATACAATACTTATCTATTTCTTTTTCCGCTGCTATTACTTTGAAATATAATTTATTTTCAAGGCTACTTTGATAGTTAAACTCGCAAGTGTTTATATTTATTGTAAACCAGTAATTAGTTTCGAAAGTTAAATTAATCATAGGATTAAGTTAACTGAGAACTAATCAATCTTTGAGAAACTAAGTGATCCTTTATAATCTGTATAAATTCACTACAGTTTAATCTGTTTTTGAAATTGGGGGATTTTAATAGAAATTGTTTTTAGCAGAAATTTTAAAATTGGAACTCAATTCACCCCCCTCTTGAGTATCCACTCCGACCAACACACAAGATACAAGACCAGATACTCTTCCGGACCCACACAAGATACAAGTATAGAGGTCATACTACCAGACCCACATAGGATAGAAGAACAGTAGTCATGTCCTTCGAGACCATGAAGGATTCCAGTATGGTAGTCTTCGTTGTGGCAGCCAGCTCTAGGGTTCCCGTACACAGCACACTCGATTCCAGGAGGGTCCGCTCCTAGAGAAAAGGGGTCATCACTTCAACTATCACACATTCTTGAGTTGATGTACCCCAAAGTTCCATCTTGTCAAAAGGAACATAATGCGATAGACGGCGCGTCAATCAGACCCCCGGTCTTAGAGATATTGACTTTTCCGTTTCAGGGGCCCGGTTGGAAATACTCTCGTTCTACACCTGGCTGTTTTCCAAAGTTTTCCAAAACTCACTTAGAGTATTGAAAATGGACAGTTTCATCACGAGGGTCCCAAATCCGTAGACGACGCATCGATCGGATGCACGGTCTTATAGTTATTCATGTTTAAGTGAAAACAGCACCGACCCATTAAGCCCAGTGGGATAATGGGTCGGGTCAACCCGGTTTTGGCGGGTCCAACCTGGCAGTGGGTCGTACTGGCCGGATGTGGCGGGGCCCAGTGGGCCGCGGCCCGTTCGGTAGGCCGAGCGGTGTGGGTCGGGTGGCCGAGCGGTCCGAGGTGGGCGACGTGGCCCCCTGCTTTCCCGAACTGGCAGCGCCACCCTCCCAAGCTGCTGACCGAAGCCGGTCGGCCTTCCTAGCGGGTGCGGACTGTACAGGCGGGCTATGGTCCCTTCTGCATGGTGCCCTCCTGATACCGCGACTCCTTCATCCCGGCCGGCAGACGAGCCAGTTGGTTCGCCGCCAGGAGGCCCAAGGAACACGGGCTGCAGATCTCTGCAGCATGTCGTCCCTTATGGCGCCGCGGTCTCTTAGGTCCTTCCGGCTTTAGTCGGCCGGTTCTTCATCGGCCATGCGGCCCGCGGTTGTAGGCCGTGGCTATTTCGTATGCGGCCGGTGCGCAGCCGTTTCCTTCCCTTGTCTCCAACTTCGCTCATCGCCGCTTCTTCCAACATGCCTCATTTGCGAATAAAATTAGGAAAACATCGGAGGGTCATCAGGCCATGTTTTTTCTGCCCGCGCCCTTCGCATTAGGTGGTAACAATTGGCTGAAGTTATTACAACGAAAATAAACACAAACTAGATAATTTATTCAATTATAAATTATACGAAACCCCTACCACATAATTGACAACGCATGTAGAGACCCGATGCTTGACGAACATGGACATTAAATTACTTTTGCGGAATACTTAATAGATAACAAAAACTGACACACAAGGACCGTAATAGTTTAGTGTCTTTGGAAACATGGAATTTAATCTTCTAATCATGGTGAAAGATCTTCAACATCTCCCATAAAGATCTTCCCACCTTTTTTTCTTACTTAAAACCTTTTTTGATATCCTGGGGAAAAGAAAACATAAAAAGGGTGAGTTCAAATGCTCAGTAAGGGTTAGCATGGATAAAATAAAACATACCATATACATTTGAACTTAAAAACATGAACATAATGTTTAAACATCAAAACCTTGAGCAACGACTTAAAACGTGGAAGTACATAAGGCATAGATCATAATGGAACATAAATCATGATAACATAGCATGGGAATAAATCATGTAATTGTGGAATCCATTAAGCACATGTAATGATTTCCATAGTAGCCACGACATTGCTGCCAAGACCATCTTTGTGGACAAAGTCCCTTTTTGAAGTGAGTTCACTCCTCGTTCCAGTCCTATAATACTGAACTGGATTAACTTACCGTTCTATCCATGTATATCTCATGAGATATAAATTTCTACCCAATGCATTGGAGGGAGATATAGGTCCCACCCATCTCATAATGAAATCATTCTTACTTGTTCCACAAAAATAAACATAAATCATTCATAATAACCCAACGAATAAAATGGGTCACATAAAAATCATCCCATCATCACATAATCCATATAAAAGAAATGGATATCATAAAAGTGAAACCATGTAAATCATAGAGACATTATATTTGAAGCATACACATATAAAATAATGTCATCTGAGATGGAAAATGGTTTTGATAAAACACTTGAAATGAATTCTTGAGGAAAATATCCTTTCTTCTTCAAAATCAATTTCTTTTCACAAAACATCATGAAATTTTAAAAGAAAAATATTTTTTTGAAAATATTCATGAAATCTTATGGAGTAATATTCATGAAAATAAGGCTTTATAATACCATAAAAATCTGTTCATGCCGTATAAGTTAAAAAAAACATTCTTCTCGTACTTTTGCCGGAAAAGTCAAAAAGCACCTTGTAAAAGAAAGATTCCATACATACCATGTAGTAAAAGTCAAAAATGGGTAAAAAGAACATTAAACATACATGAAACCAGTTTTAGGAAACATGTACATGGATGATAGAAATAAACCAGTAAATACTTACAAATAAGCAATCTCGGATAAAAATTGAGATTGCGAGATTTTCCCTTACCTTAGGTCCGATATGCTATGTACGTATCCAAAACTCCTGTATAATGATTTAAATAATGTCATTGACTCATTAAAGAATCATATTCACTGTTATTATATCATATATGGTTCATTTATGACTTTATATTACCCGTTCTTTTGTAAATTCAATGTTAAAGAGTGTTTTGGGTAAAATCGTTTCATTTTTCGTCCGTGTTTTGACTTGAAATTATTCATATGATTACATAGATCATGATTACTTAATTCCAGAATATAAAACATGATTTATATATAATATATATTAATAATATACATATATATAATAGATCGATAAATGGAATGAAATACACCATTCATGGAGACGGTAGGCCGTACGTACGCATGAACGCTGTTTTCGTTCCCTTATTGAATTGAATGGAATTAAGTAGTTGACATAAATATATATATACATAAATCCAGTAGAATTATTATGTCATATATTTTATGATTACTTATTATATATACTTTATAATCATTCTTGAATGGTTATCATGGAGAGTGAATCTCATCACGTCGTGGAGACGGTATTCCGTACGTACGCACGAGCGATGATATCATTCCCATGATCGTCAAATTGTATTAAAGTGTATGTATAATATTAAAGAGTCAATATAACTTTACAATAATCATATATATTCATTACTTTCACCATTATACCCATCCAAGTAAGGTGGTGGTGGAAAATAGATTACACCACGGCGTGGAGACGTTATTCCGTACGTACGCACGCGCGGTGATTTCATTTTCCATAGGATGGATAGATGGTGAAATATGGTTGTATCATAATTATAATAACATATAAGTATATGGGTGACATTGATGTTATTACATCATAATGAAACAACTAAAGAAGAATAAGTTTAAGAAGAAAGAAAATTGAAAGAATCGGTAATGGATATTGCCTCTTCTTTGACACGCTTCATTGAATCCTCCTCTTAGGGTACTAAAATTGGTCTTTGAAGAAGACCAGGACCTCTAGGATGTTTCTAGGGAAGTTTATAAGGGAAATGGGCAGGGAATGGCCGATCTTGAAGGCTCAAATTGGTGCGAGGAGAGGGAGGAGGTGCCCTTTTATAAGGGAGGAGAGGGGCACCTTTGGAAATCTTAAAAATATTAATTTATAATAAATCTATCCCCACTTAAAAACCACAAAAAAATTACTCATATTCGAATATAAGATGATATAGGGTTGTAATCTCATCAAACAATAAAATTTAGACATATTAGGAAATTATTTTAAACATTATCAACTTGATTTATCCTTACTTAATCAATTTAATTTTAATTGTGGTAATAACGTTTTAAATTTTAAATTATAACAAAAAATTACTTATTTGTTGTTAATTGTCCATAATTGGATACTTTATAACCTTTTAGACCATATAAATTTAAATTTATAATATTTAAATATTTTTGTGATTTTTAAACAATTTTATAATATGTTATTTTTAGAAAATAACAATAGTGTCAATTTTGACACTATTCATTTATATGAATAAAATATATACAGAAGATATGTTCGAACTAAAATATTTAATAGATTCATAAAAGACCATATGAATATAGAAAATTAGTCTATCACATTAAATAGTTCATATAATATTTATTTTATTATTTTTAAAACCATTTATTTGGTCTATCTCTTAATAAAATAATTACTACAACATTTTTGTATAATTATTTAATATACTTATTTGTTGCATTCAAATTAAAAATAAAATCCTATGATGAAGATAAATCTATTACCTTTCCCAATAATACTTTTACTCAAATTTATCATCTTAAAATCACAATATTTAAATTGTTATATTTATTAAATTATGAAGGTGACAAATTTTTCATCATTTAAAATAATATAATATAAGTGTCATAATCACTTTCATAAGACTAAAAACGGTTATATATTAGGTCATTATATTCTTATGGTATAGATATACACTAACAATAAGTTTTTTTCAGGTTTTTGGGCCTTTTAATGGGTATTATTATTTCAATAAAAACTATATTATTGATATTTCACTTAATAAATAATTTCTGCATCATTAATGTATCACCATTAATGATAATTATTTAATCCCTAAAAAATATAAATAAACTGTCATGATGTAGATAGTTTTATTAGCTTTCTTTTAGACTATTCATGTTCGATGTTTTATGATGTTTATCACTAAATTAAAATTATTATACTTATAAGATTTAAGAGAGTGACATGTTGTCACTTCATTGGTTTTAACAATAATTAAATTATTTTCATGGTCAAAAGTCCATAAAATGAATCTAATCCGACCCTTAAGTGATATGGGTCGACTATTAGTCATCCAATAGAATTTTTGCATGTGTTAGGGTAATTTTATAATATAATATTCACCCTTAATTACCCGATTTACCTTTAACTATGGTAAATAAAATTTACCGTATTTACTATTCATAATTCCCAAAAATAAAGAGTAGCCTAGTAACATAAATTGGACCCATTGATTCGATATATGGAATCCATTTTTTCAAATTCAATACACAGAAGCTGCAGAAATTAATTTAAAATTAATCCTGTTGTCGAATGAGAACGGGTTTTTGTTTCAAACATTACAAAAGAATGAATTGATTTAACCTACGAATTCAATGTAAAATCAATGATAATGACTTACATTATATTAAATGGTAAAAATATATTGTATTTATACTTTAAAACCATTCAATATTATTATTTATCCACATAAGTTATTACGATGAAAAAATTAGTTTTTAATTAAAATATAGCGTGTTTTTACTATTCATTAAAATATGAAAGTTATCAGAATAATATGAAAAATTTAATTAAGATACAATTTTATATCCTGATTCCAGAGAATAATTTTATTTTGTAAAATTGAACTTATAAACATGTCAGAAACTAGATTTAAAGTGGGTGCACCATCAAAAGGCGGCAAAACTGCATTTTTTTAAAAATACTTATTTTACCTGAAAAATTTGTTTTGTTCTTATACCATGTTCTAGAAAATGTGTAATATGAATAATAATGTTATAAAATTCAAAATATAGTTAATACTATTCATAACGGCTAGTTTATAATAATATTATAACCATCTATCGTTGTTTAGTAAAACCCGGTATTGCGTACTACACACGCTACCGAGGAAGGGCGCGATTGCGTATAATGAAAGCCAAGTTAGGGTTGTGTGTTGTGAAAGACTCCTTTGTTGCTGAGTATAACAAAATCCAACCATATTTCATTTATACAATGAACATATATATATATATACACACTCAATGTTGTGTAGAAATACTATTATCAAACGAACTCGAAATTGTGTATAACACGATCCAAGAATTGTGTTGCGTATACTGCAAGCTAATATGGTGTTACGTATATCACAAGATAATCATGTGATAGAATGATGGGTCATTCCATCTGTCTTAATCAAAATGTTAGCAATAGTTATATACATAAGTCCATCTATTTTATATCATTCAAAAATGGACTTATACTTCATATATCATACCACTTAATAAAATAAAACTAGTTTATACTAACTGGGGACTTCCTGTAGGCTAGTGGTAGGTGATAAAGGCCAGTCACACTTCAGTTGTGGGTTCGATTCCCACAGCCATGTCCGACGCGATGGGAAGTCGCCCGTCCTGCAAGGTGTCCTTTTTCTAAAACTACATTACTATAACATCACATCAATAATATCGAAAAAAGTTCTATCCTTAAACAATACTAACTTATGTCCAACATAATCCATTCCAATCTTTTAGCTTATCTAAAATACTTCGGTCCAAGCTCATAGTATAAAGAAAATGATTAGTTGAAATGTCTCATAACAATCACGTGAATGCCATCATTTATCCCCCAAATATCATAATATATATCTTGTTGGTCAAATTACAAACATGTGAATACCTTAATCATGTATTCTCTTGGAGAATGAATACCCATTTAACCTTAGTGAAAACATGAATGCTATCAAATGTTAACTCTTTACACATACCAAAATCCCAAAATTTCTATATAATCAAACCATAATATCACTTAGTCCTTATATCAGTCATGAACTCATGAATACAATCAAACATCTCATTATCTTCTTATCCCTTCATTATGTGCATATCATCTACTTTCCAAAAATATCTGAATAACCTTCCACGGTTACCAGTACCATTCAACATATACTTTCATATACTTTAATAAACAATATAGTGAACAATCCTTAGATGATTCTTTATTCCATAATACCATACATTATTCTTTATAAACATACAATCATTCCACTAACTTCTTAAACCACTAGATGATCTTCATCATTTATTTCATCTCATATTTCTTTGCAGTCTCTTCCTCATCATCCACATAAATACAACCCGTATGACCATGCTGATTCTCTTCATGAGATTTTCCCTTAGGGCATTGGTTTTCATAATTCCCATACATTCCAAATTTAAAACATCTAATCATGGTTGATGTCGTAGAAATACAATTATCCTTGTCTATGGTGTTAACTGAACCTTTTACTTTGCACTTACTGGCTTTGTGTCCTTCTTTTCCACACCCAAAGCATCTTCCAGTTCCTTTGAAACAATCTCCCCGATACCTCTTCCCACATGATTTACATGAGGGAAATTGAACTTTCTTTCCTCTATTATCATCATGAAACTCCATCTTTCTCTTATTATCTGAGTCGGGAAACTTACCAAAGTTGAGATTAATGATCATATTATGAGATTTCTGATTAGGAAAAATAATTATGTTTGGACTACCAAATCCCGTTTCATTTGGTTGCTCATGAAGAATATCATTCCATTGTCCATCATATCGTCCATTATCGTGAATCTTCCTGTTTCTAGACATTTTCTAAAACCCAAAAAGAATAGTGTGAGAGGAAACAATAATTCTAGGGAAAAAAAATAGTAAATGGGAAGTACCCTCAATATTTAACATCTTAGGTTAAATTCTATGATCGTTACTGTAGTTCTAGGACTATATCCTATATGTATACTTATCCTTAGGGATATCCCTAGACATACCTTAGAAATATCTCAAGGGATCTCACTAACATTTTCGCATCCTAGTTTCCAAAGGTTGACTAAACCTTCCCTCTGATACCAAATGTAGAGACCCGAAGCTTGCCGTACATGAAAATTACATTACTTTTGTGGAATACTTAATTGATAACAAAAACAGACACACAAGGAAAGTAATAGTTTAGTGTCTTTGGAAACATGGAACGTAATCTTCTAATCTTGGTGAAAGATCTTCAACATCTCCTATAAAGATCTTACCCATTTTTTTCTTACCTAAAACCTTTCTTTATATCCCGGGTAAAAGAAAACATAAATAGGGTGAGCTGAAATGCACAGTAAGGGTAAGCATGTATAAAATAAAACATACCATATACATTTTTACTTAAAAACATGAACATAATGTTTAAACATCAAAATCATGAGCAAAAACATAAAACATGGAAGTACATAAGGCATAGATCATAATGGAACATAAATCTTGATAACATAGAATTGGAATAAAACATGTAAAATTGGCATCCATTAAGCACATGTAATGATTTCCATACTAGCCAAGGCATTGATACCAAGACCATCTTAGTGGACAAAGTCCCTTTCTGAATTGAGTTCACTCCTCGTTCCAGTCCTGTAATACTGAACCTGATTAACATACCGTTCTAGCCATTTCTATCTCATGAGATATAAATCTTTACCCAATGCATTGGAGGGAGATATAGGTCTCACCCATCTCATAATGAAATCATTATTACTTGTTCCAAAAAAATAAACATAAATCATTCATAATAACCCAACGAATAAAATGGGTTTCATAAACATCATCCCATCATCAAATAATCTATATAATAGAAATTGATATCATAAAAGTGAGACCATGTAAATCATAGAGACATTATAATTGAAACATACACATATGAAATAATGTCATCTGAGATGGAAAATGGTTTTGATAAAACACTTGAAATGAATTCTTGAGGAAAATATCCTTTCTTCTTCAAAATCAATTTCTTTTCACAAAACATCATGCAATTTTAAAAGAAAAATATTTTTTTGAAAATATTCATGAAGTCTTTTGGAGGAAGCTTCATGAAAATAAGGCTTTATAAAACCATAAAAATCCATTCATACCTTATAAGTTAAAAAAAACATTCTTCTTATACGTTTGCCGGAAAAGTCAAAAAGTACCTCGTAAAAGAAAGATTCCATACATACCATGTAGTAAAAGTCAAAAAAGGGTAAAAAGGACATTAAAAATACATGAAATGATTTTTAGGAAACATGGACATGGATGACAAAAATAACCCCAGTAAATACTTACGAATAAGCAATCTCGGAGAAAAATTGAGATTGTGAGATTTTCCCTTACCTTAGGTCCGATATGCTTCATACGTATCCAAACATCCGGTATAATGATTTAAATAATGTCATTGAATTATTACAGAATCATATTCATTGTTATTATATCATATATGGTTCACTTATGACTTTATATTACCCGTTCTTTTGTAAATTCCATGTTAAAGAGTGTTTTGGGTAAAATCGTTCCATTTTTCGTCCGTGTTTTGACATGAAATTATTAATATGATTACTTATATCATGATTACTTAATTACAGAATATAAAACCTTATTTATATATAATATATATTCCTAATATACATATATATAATAGATCGATAAATGTAAAGAAATACACCGTTCATAGAGACGGTAGGCCGTACGTACGCATGAATGTTGTTTTCCTTCCCTTATTGAATTGAATGGAATTAAGTAGATGACATAAATATATATATACATAAATAAAGTAGAATTATTATGTCATATATTTTATGATTACTTATTATATACACTTTATAATCATTCTTTAATGGTTATCATGGAGAGTGAATCTCATCGCGTCGTGGAGACAGTATTCCGTACGTACGCACGAGCGATGATATCATTCCCATGATCGTCGAATTTTATTAAAATGTATGTATAATATTACAGAATCAATATAAATTTTCAATAATAATATATATTCATTACATTCAACATTATACCCATCCAAGTAAGGTGGTGGTGGAAAATAGATTACACCACAGCGTGGAGACGGTATTCCGTATGTGCGCACACGCTGTGATTTCATTTTCTATAGGATGGATAGATAGTGAAATATGGTTGTTTAATACTTATAATAACATATTATTATATGAGTGATACTGATGTTATTACTTCATAATGAAACAACTAAATAAGAAGAAGTTGAAGAAGAAATAAAAGTGAAAGAATCGGTAACAGATATTACCTCTTCTTTGACACGCCTCTTTAAATCCTCCTCTTAGGGTACTAAATTTGGTCTTTAAAGAATACCAGGACCTCTAGGATGTTTCTAGGGAAGTTTAAAAGGGAAATAGTCAGGTATTGGCCGAGCTTGAAGGCTCAAATTGGTGTGAGGAGTAGAGGGAGGAGGTGCCCTTTTATAAGGGAGGAGAGGGGCACCTTTGGAAATCTTAAAATTATTAATTTATAATAAATCTAACCCCACTTAAAAACCTACCAAAATGACTCATATTCGAATATAAGATGAGATATGGTTGTAATCTCATCAAAAAATAAAATTTATACATGTTAGGAAAATATTTTAAACATTATCAACTTGATTTATCATTTCATAATCAATTTAATTTTATTTGTGGTAATAACGTTCTAAATTTTAAATTATAACAAAAAATTACTTATTTGTTGTGAATATTCCATAATTGGATACTTAATTACCTTTTAGACCATATAAATTTAAATTTATAATTTTTAAATATTTTTGTGATTTTTAAACAATTTTATAATATGTTATTTTTATAAAATAACAATAGTGTCAATTTTGACACTATTCATTTATATGAATAAAATATATACAGAAGATATTTTCGAAATAAAAGCTTTAATAGATTCATAAAAGACCATATTTATCTATAAAATTAGTGGAGCACATTAAATAGTTCATATAATATTTATTTTATTATTTTTAAAACCATTTATTTGGTTTATCTCTTAATAAAATAATTACAACAATATTTTTGTATAATTATTTAATGTACTTATTTTTGCATAAAAATTAAAAATAAAATCATATGATGAAGATAAATCTATTACCTTTCACAATAATACTTTTAATCGAATTTATCATCTTAAAATCACAATATTTAAATTGTTATATTTATTAAATTATGAAGGTGACAACTTTGGCATCATTTAAAATAAAATAATATAAGTGTCAATATCACTTTTATAAGACTCCAAACGGTTATATATTAGGTCAGTAGATGCTTATGTTATATATATACAAAAAAAATATGTTTTGGTCAGGTTTGGGGCCTTTTAATGGGTATTATTATTTCAATAAAAACTATATTACTGATTTTTCATTTAATAAATAATTTCTGCATCATTAATGTATCACCATTAATAATAATAATTTAATCCCTAAAAAATATAAATAAATTATCATGATGTAGATAATTTTATTCGGTTTCTGGAGAATTTTCATGTTCGAAGTTTTTGATGTTTATCACTACATTAATATTGTTATACTTTTAATATTTAAGAGAGTGACATGTTGTCACTTTCTTTGGTTTTAATAATAATTAAATTATTTTTAGGGTCAAAAGTTCATAAAATGAATCTAATCCGACCCTTAGGTTATATGGGTCGTCTTTTAGTCATCCAATAGAATTTTGGAATGTGTTAGGGTAATTTTATAATATTATATTAACCCTTAATTACCCGATTTACCTTTTACTATAGCAAATAAAATTTACCGTAGTTACTATTCATAATTCCCAAAACAAAAAGTAGCCTATTAACATAATTTGGACCCACTAATTCCAAATATGGAATCAATTTTTTCAAATTCAATACAAAAAAGTTTCAAAAATTAAATTAAAATTAATCCCGTTGTAGAATGAAAACGGGTTTTTGGTTAAAACATTGCAAAAGATTGAATTGATTTAACCTACGAATTCAATGTAAAATAAATGCTAATGACATAAATTATATTAAATGGTAAATATATATTCTATTTTTAATTTAAAACCATTAAATATTATAATTTAACCACATAAGTTATTAGGATGAAAAAAGTTGTTTTTAATTAAAATATAGCATGTTTTTACTATTCTTTAAAATATGAAAGTTATCAGAATAATATGAAAAATTATCCAAGGTAAAATTTTATATCCTGATTCCAAAGAATAATTTTATTTTGTAAAATTGAACTTATAAACATGTCAAAAACTAGATTTAATGTGGGTGTTCCATCAAAATGTGCAAAACTAGATTTTTTGAAAAATACTTATTTTACCCGAAAAAGTTATTTTGTTCATATACCATGTACTAGAAAATGTGTAAGATGAATAATAATGTTATAAAATTCAAAATGTAATTAATAATATTCATAATGGATAGTTTATAATAATATTATAACCATATATCACTGTTTAGTGAAACCCGGTATTGCGTACTACACACGCTACCGAGGAAGGTAGCGATTGCGTATAATGAAAGACAAGTTAGGGTTACGTGTTGTGAAATACTCCTTTGTTTCTGCATATAACAAAATCCAACCATATTTCATTTATAAAATGAACATATATATATACACTCAATGTTGTGTAGAATGACTATTATAAAACGAACACGAAATTGTGCATAACACGATCCAAGAATTCTGTTGCGTATACTACAAGCTAATACGGTGTTGCATGTATCACAAGATAATCATGGTGTAGCACATGACATCAAATAAATTAAAAAGAATAAAATCTCGTGGTGTTACATTCTACCCCCCTTAAAATTAATTTCGCCCTCGAAATTCGTCGGGGTTATACATGGTTTACTATTCGAAAGTTTCTTTAATAGAAACCCACATCGTAAAAATGAATACCAAAAATTATCTTTAAAAACTAAAGTATGAAACGTAACGGTTACCCAAATTAACTAATCACTGGGTTTCCACGTAGGAGAACATAGGTGAAAATATGGATATGGAAGAGAAATCTAACCGTCATGTTCTGATGGAGAGTAGTAGAGAACATGGCTATGAAATAGCCAATAATCACAAAGCCATAGATTTTTAATGATCTAAGGTACCATCTGATTCATCGGATATAAGAGCACTAGGAAAATTTTTTTGGTTTTCAAGATCATTTCACTAATGTTGAAGAATTTCAATTAGATGAAATACTTACTTTATTTCGAAATAATCTCACTGTTGTTTGTGCCTCGAACAATTTCCACTTCATATCTTAAAGAAATGAAGTTGAATTTGTCATTTGTAAAGTGTTTGCAGACCATGTGATAGAATGATGGGTCATTCCATCTGTCTTAATCAAAAGGTTAGCAATAGTTATATACATAAGTACGTCTATTTTATATCGTTGAAAAATTGACTTATACTTCATCTATCATACCACATAATAAAATAAAACTAGTTTATACTAACTAGTGACTTCCTGTAGGATAGTGGTAGGCGATAAAGGCCAGTCGCACTTTAGTTGTGGGTTCAATTCCCACAGCCTTATCCGACGCGATGGGTTGTCGCCCGTACTGCAGGTTTTCCTTTTTCCAAAACTACATTACTATAACATCCCATCAATAATATCGAAAAAAGTTATATCCTTAAACTATACTAACTTATGTCCAACATAATCCATTCCAATATTTAGGCTTATCTAAAATACTTCGGTCCAAGCTCATAGTATAAAGAAAATGATTACTTGAAATGTCACATAATAATCACGTGAATGCCATCATTTATCCCCCAAATATCATAAGATATATCTTGTTGGTCAAATTACAAACATGTGAATACCTTAATCATGTATTCTCTTGAAAAATGAATACCCATTTAACCTTAGTGAAAACATGAATGCTGTCAAAAGTTAACTCTTTCTACATACCAAAATCCCAAAATTTCTATATAATCAAACCATAATATCACTTAGTCCTTATATCAGTCATGAGCTCATGAATACAATCAAACATCTCATTATCTTTGTATCCCTTCATTATGCGCATATCATCTACTTTCCAAAAATATCTGAATAACCTTCCTTGGTTATTAGTACCATTCAACATATACTTTTATATACTTTAGGAAAAACAATAGCGAACAATCCTTAGATGATTCTTTATTCCACAGTACCATACATTATTCTTTATAAACATACAATCATTCCACTAACTTCTTAAACCACTAGCCGAGCTTCATCATTTATTTCATCTCATATTTCATTTGTAGTCTCTTCATCATCTTCCACATAAATACTACCTGTATGACCATGCTTATTCTCCTTATGAGATTTTTCCTTAGGGCATTTTTTTGCATAATGCCCATAAATTCCACATTTAAAACATCTAATCATTGTTGATGTTATAGCAATACCATTATCCTTGTCCATGGTGTTAACTGAACCTTTTCCTTTGCACTTACTGGCTTTCTGACCTTCTTTTCCACACCCAAAAAATCTTCCAGTTCCTTTGAAACAATCTCCCTGATGCCTCTTCCCACATGATTTACATGAGGGAAATTGAACTTTATTTCCTCTATGATCATCATGAAACTCCATCTTTCTCTTGTTATCTGAGTCGGGAAACTTACCAAAGTTGAGATTATTGATCATATTATGAGATTTCTGATTAAGCATAATGACGATGTCTGGAATTCCAAATCCAGTTTCATTTGGTTTCTCATGAAGAATATCATTTTATTGTCCGTCATATCCTCTATTATCGTGAATCTTCATGTTTCCAGCCATTTTCTAAAACCCAAAAAGAATATTGTGAGAGGAAAAAATCATGCTATGGAAAACAACATCGTAAAGGGGAAGTAACCTCAATATCTAACATCTTAGGTTAAATTATATGATCGTTACCACAGTTATAGGACTATATCCTATACAAATACTTATCCTTAGGGATATCCCTAGAAATTCCTTAGAAATATCTCTAGGGATCTCACTAATGTTTTCGCATCCCAGTTTCCAAAGGTTGACTAAACCTTCCCTCTGATACCAAATGTAGAGACCTGAAGCTTGACGTACATGGAAATTACATTACTTTTGCGGAATAAATAATAGATAACAAAAATATACACACAAAGACTGTAATAGTTTAGTGTCTTTGGAAACTTGGAACGTAATCTTCTAATCGTGGTGAATGATCTTCAACATCTCCCATAATGATCTTCCCCACTTTTTATTTTCTTACCTAAAACCTTTCTTTATATCCTGGGGAAAATAAAACATAAAAAGGGTGATCTGAAATGCTCAGTAAGGGTAAGAATAGATAAAATAAAACATACCATATACATTTTAACTTAAAAACATGAACATAATGTTTAAACATCAAAATCTTGAGCAACGACTTAAAACACAGAAGTACATAAGGCATAGATCATAATGGAACATAAATCATGATAACATAGCATGGGAATAAAACAAGTAATTGTGGAATCCATTAATCACATATAATTATTTCCATTGTAGTCAAGGCATTGCTGCCAAGACCATCTTAGTGGACAAATTCCTTTTCTGAATCGAGTTCACTCATCGTTCTAGTCTTGTAATACAGAAACAAATTAACATACCATTCTAGCCATGTCTATCTCATGAGATATTAATCTTTACCCAATGCATTGGAGGGATATATAGGTCCCAACCATTTCATAATGAAATGATTCTTACTTGTACCACAAAAATAAACATAAATCATTCATAATAACCCACCGAATAAAATGGGTTTCATAAACATCATCCCATCATCACATAATCCAAATAAAATAAATGGATATCATAAAAGTGAGACCATGTAAATCATATATACATTATACTTGAAACATACACATATGAAATAATGTCATCTGAGATGGAAAATGGTTTTGATAAAACATTTGAAATGAATTCTTGAGGAAAATATCCTTTATTCATCAAAATCAATTTCTTTTCACAAAACATCATGAAATTTTAAAATAAAAAGATTTTGTTGAAAATATTCATGAAATATTTTGGAGTAAGATTCATGAAAATAAGGCTTTATAAAACCTTAAAAATCTGTTCATGCCGTATAAGTTAAAAAAACATTTTTCTCGTACTTTTGCCGAAAAACTCAAATAGTACCTCGTAAAAGAATGATTCCATACATACCATGTAGTAAAAAGTCAATAATGGGTAAAAAGGACATTAAAAATAAATGAAACCATTTTTAGTAAACATGGACATGGATGATAGAAATAACCCTAGTAAATACTTACGAATAAGCAATCTCAGATAAAAATTGAGATTGTGAGATTTTCCCTTACCTTAGGTCCGATATGCTTTGTACGTATACAAACCTCCTGTATAATGATTTAAATAATGTCATTGACTTATTAAAGAATAATATTCATTGTTATTATATCATATATTGTTCACTTATGAATTTATATTACCCGTTCTTTTGTAAATTCCATGTTAAAGAGTGTTTTGGGTAAAATAGTTTCATTTGTCGTCCGTGTTTTGACTTGAAATTATTCATATGATTACTTAGATCATGATTACTTAATTCCAGAATATAAAACATGATTTATATATAATATATTTTCATAATATACATATATATAATAGATCGATAAATGGAAAGAAATACACCGTTCATAGAGACGGTAGGTCGTACGTACGCATGAACGCTGTTTTCGTTCCCTTATTGAATTGAATGGAATTCAGTAGATGACATAATATATATATATATATACATAAATCCAGTAGCATTATTATTTCATATATTTTATGATTACTTATTATATATACTTTATAATCATTCTTGAATGGTTATCATGGAGAGTGAATCTCATCGCGTCGTAAAGACGATATTCCTTACATATGCACGAGCGGTGATATCATTCCCATGATCGTCGAATTGTATTAAAGTGTATTTATAATATTACAGAATCAATATAAATTTACAATAATCATATATATTCATTACTTTCACCATTATACCCATCCATGTAAGGTGGTGGTGGAAAATGGATTACACCACGGCGTGGAGACGGTATTCCGTACGTACGCATGAGCGGTGATTTCATTTTCCATAGGATGGATAGATGGTGAAATATGATTGTTTCATACTTATAATAACATATAAGTATATGAGTGATACTTATGTTATTACTTCATAATGAAACAACTAATGAAGAAGAAGTTGAAGAAGAAAGAAAATTGAAATAATCGGTAACAGATATTACCTCTTCTTTGACACGCCTCTTTGAATCCTCCTCTTAGGGTACTAAAATAGGTCCTTGAAGAAGACCAGGACCTAGAGTATGTTTCTAGGGAAGTTCAGAAGGTAAATGGGCAGGGATTGGCCGAGCTTGAAGGCTCAAATTGGTGTGAGGAGGAGAGGGAGGAGGTGCCCTTTTATAAGGGAGGAGAGGGGCACCTTTAGAAATCTTAAAAATATAAATTTATAATAAATATAACCCCACTTAATAACCTAAAAAAATGACTCATATTCGAATATAAGATGAGATAGGGTTGTAATCACATCAACCAAAAAAAATTAGACATGTCAGGAAATTATTTTAAACATTATCAACATGATTTATCCTTACTTAATCAATTTAATTTTATTTGTGTTAATAATGTTCTAAATTTTAAATTATAACAAAAAATTTCTTATTTTTTGTGAATTGTCCATAATTGGATAATTTATAACCTTTTAGACCATATAAATTTAAATTTATAATTTTTAAATATTTTTGTAATTATTAAACAATTTTATGATATGTTATTTTTATAAAATAACAATAGTGTCAATTTTAACACTATTCATTTATATGAATAAAATATATACAGAAGATATGTTTGAACTAAAAGCTTTAATAGATTCATAAAAGTCCATATGTATCGATAAAATTAGTGGATCACATTAAATAGTTCATATAGTATTTATTTTATTATTTTTAAAACTATTTATTTTGTTTATCTCTTAATAAAATAATTATTACAACATTTTTGTATAATTATTTAATATACTTATTTTCTGCATAAAAATTAAAAATAAAATCCTATGACGAATATAAATCTATTAACTTTCACAATAATACTTTTACTCTAATTTATAATCTTAAAATCACAATATTTAAATTGTTATATTTATTAGATTACGAAGGTGACAACTTTGGCATCATTTAAAATAAAATAATATAAGTGTCATAATCACTTTTATAAGACTCAAAAATGTTATATATTAGGTCATTATATGATTATGGTATAGATATACACCACCAATAAGTTTGGGTCAGGTTTTTGGGCCTTTTAATGGGTACTATTATTACAATCAAAACTATATTACTGATTTTTCACTTAATAAATAATTTATGCATCATCAATGTATCACCATTAATGATAATTATTTAATAACTAAAAAATATAAATAAATTATCATGATGTAGATAATTTTATTAGATTTATGGAGACTATTCAGGTTCAAAGTTTTAGGATGTTTATCACTAAATTAAAATTATTATACTTATATGATTTAAGAGAGTGACATGTTGTCACTTTCTTTGGTTTTAATAATAATTAAATTATTTTCATTGTCAAAAGTCCATAAATTGAATCTAATCCGACCCTTAGGTGATATGGGTCGAATTTTATTCATCCAATAGAATTTGGTAATGTGTTAGTGTAATTTTATAATATTATATTCACCCTTAATAACCCGATTTACCTTTAACTATGGTAAATAAAATTTTCCGTAGTTACTATTCGTAATTCCCTAAAATAAAAAGTAGCCTATTAAAATAATTTGGACCAACTGATTCCAAATATAAAATCAATTTTTTCAAATTCAATACATAGAAGTTGCAGAAATTAAATTAAAATTAATCCCGTTGTCGAATGAAAACGAGTTTTTGTTTAAAACATTGCAAAAGATTGAATTGATTTAACCTAAGAATTCAATGTAAAATCAATGCTAATGACAAAAATTATATTAAATGGTAAAAATATATTCTATTTATACTTTAAAACCATTCAGTATTATAATTTAACCACATAAGTTATTATGATGAAAAAAGTTGATTTTAATTAAAATATAGCGTGTTTTTACTATTCATTAAAATATGAAAGTTATCAGAATAATATGAAAAATTTATCCAAGGTAAAATTTTATACCCTGATTCCAAAGAATAATTTTATGTTGTAAAATTGAACTTATAAACATGTAAAAAACTAGATTTAATTTGGGTGCGCCATCAAAAGGCGACAAAACTGCATTTTTTGAAAAATACTTATTTTACCCGAAAAATTTATTTTGTTCTTATACCATATTTTAGAAAATGTGTAAGATGAATAATAATGTTATAAAATTAAAAATTTAGTTAATACTATTCATAATGGCTAGTTTATAATAATATTATAACCATGTATCGTTGTTTAGTGAAACCCGGTATTGCGTACTACACACGCTACCGAGGAAGGTCCCGATTGCGTATAACGAAAGCCAAGTTAGGGTTGCATGTTGTGAAAGACTCATTTGTTTCTGCGTATAACAAAATTAAACCATATTTCATTTATACAATGAACATATATATATATATATATATATACACTCAATGTTGTGTAGAATGACTATTATCAAATGAACTCAAAATTGTGTATAAAACGATCCAAGAATTGTGTTGCGTATAATCCAAGCTAATACAGTGTTGCGTATAGCACAAGATAATCATGGTGTAGCACATGACATCAAATAAATTAAAAAGAATAAAATCTCAGGGTGTTAGATCGCACGTCGTCGAGCTGCGGAAGACGAGCGTCGCGGTAGTCGGGCGTCGTGGAAGAGTGGTGTCATCCCATCAATGATGGAGGATGAGTCGTTGACGTAGGTGACGTAGACTCCATGACGTCGAGGTGAGTCTGATGAAGATGTGCCATTGGAAGATGTCCTTCGTGTTCTTTGTCGGGGATGTTCTTCGTTGAAGAACGGTGTTCTTCGTCGAAGAATTATAACCTCTCTTCTAAATCTCTAGATCCTTCCTCCACAAGGATTTTCCAACGCAAAAGAAATAAAAAGGCTCTCTAATTAATTGAATTGCCATGAAATTCAATTTGATTCACAAGAGGTTCCATATAATTAATATAGACATTAATTATTTGAGTTGGAATAATTGATGGGAAGAGAGATATGGAAAGGCTACACCATTAAATGAGGAGTTGTCAAAATAAAGAGTAGGGAATTAATGGAGAGTTGAGGGGAGGTAGAAGGGAAGAGGTTCATGTGGGCCCCAACTCACAAATATCCTCTCATGATAGGTTATGTGGGTGTGGGCCCTGAAAAAAAATTCCCCATGTAGGATTTAACTACCCAAGATAAAATAAAATTGTTCACAATAATTTTATTTATCTTTTTTATTAAGCCCCCAAAATTAACTTTCAACCCGCATAAAATGCAACTTTAGTAAAGGTCCCCTTAAGTGAATACAGGTGCTACGAGTTCATCAGTGCCCTCAGATTTCAATTTTGAGCACCAGTTCAAAAGATAAAAAACCCCACATGTATGTTTACTGAACGTAATCGAAGAAAACTTCAGAAATTGATTCCAGGCACACCGAGCCTGGAATCAAGTGTCGTTAGAAACCGAAGACTCGTAAAATTTCAAAGTATTTTAAAAAAAATTCCTTCAAATTTTTGGGTTTTTGCATTACTCCCACCTCAGGGATTTACGTCTCCATAATGCTACAATACACACTAGGGGAAAAAATGGGGGTATTGAGCACGAATCTGAGCCTCCTATTCCCAAGTGCTCTCCTGGAGGTTCCATGCTACCAGCGAACACGCACCAGAGGAATAGACCATCCACATAGGACCCTCTCCAATTGATCCTCTATCTCCACTGGGTCCTCCATAAATGTCTCCCCATAATCGTTGTCCAGGTCCCTGTGATCGATGATGTGGGATGGGTCGTGCACGTATCTCCCCAACCGAGATATGTGGAAGACGTCGTGCACCCGATGCAACTGAGGTGTAAGGGTCAGGCAGTAATCCACCTTACCTAGTATATTGAGGAATTATAGAGGTCTGATAAATCGTGGAGATAACTTGCTGCCCCAGCTAAATCTCCATAGAACTCATCGAGTTGAGACCCATAAGAAAATGTGGTCACCATCCTCGAACTCCAATGGTCTCCATCTCGAATCAGCATAGGACTTCTGTCTGCTCTATGCAATCTTCATATGCTCCTGGATAATCTGCACCTTCTCTATCGTAGCCTTCACCATCCTTGGCCCTTCTAGTGCTGAATCCCCTAGGTCTTTCTAGTAGAAAGGTGACCTTCAAGGTTGGCCATAGAGTGCCTCGTAAGGTGTCATCCTGATGGTGGATTGATAGCTATTGTTGTACGCAAACTCCACCAAGGGTAAGTTATCCTCCCAGCTACGACCAAAGTTGAGGACATATGCACGGATCATGTCCTCGAGAGTCTGAATAGTCCTCTCCGTCTGGCCTTCCATCTGAGTATGGAATGTGGTGCTCAGACGAAGCTACGTGACAAAAGCCTCCTGCAACTCCTTATATAGTCGAGAAGTGAAACAAGCATCTCAATCGGATATGATAGATGATGTCACACCATGAAGCCGTACGATCTCCTGAACGTAGAGGCGTCCCATCCTCTCTACTGAGCCCTGATCTCTGATCGGCAAAAAGTGGGCTGACATGGTGAGTCTGTCTACGATCATCCAGATAGAGTCATGTCCTCTCGATGTACGTGGAATCCCCATCACTAAATCCATGGATATTTCGTCCCACTACCACTCTGGGACCTCTATATGATGTACCAATCATGCTGGTACCATGTGCTCCACCTTCACTTGTTGACAAGTGAGGCATCGTGATATGACCTCTACTACAGCCTTTTTCATACCTGACCACCAGTGTTGTCGTCTAAGGTCCTGATACATATTCGCCACTACTAGATGAACCGATAGAGGGGAAGTGTGGAAATCCCTCAACACCTCCTCTTGTAGTACAACTGGTAGCGTGGTACGTCCCCAGATGTGGATGATGTGCTCCCCTCCATAAAATCTATCAGGTGCCTGCCCTTTGGATATCTGAGCACGTCGCGCCTCACAGTCAACATCCCCATGCTGTGCCTCTCTGACTCGCTAATGAAGTGGAGGAGTGATTATGAGATACTGAAGGAAGGCTACTCCAGCTATATCTACAAAGGATATCTGAAACACGGCTAGCTACTTCGTCGCCTCTCCCAGCAGCTGAATGCCCGATATCCTACTAAGAGCATCAGGTATAATGTTCCCCTTCTCAGGAGTATAGTCTATCTCGAAGTCATAGTCCTGGAGGAACTCGAACCATCGACACTATCTCAGGATCAAGTCATTCTACGAGAAGATGTACCTGAGACTCTGGTTGTCATAGTAGACTGTAAAGCGCTGTCACATCAGATAGTGCCGCCACATCTTCAAGGTGAAGACCATTGCTGCTAACTCTATGTCATAGGTAGTGTATTTTTTCTCATGCTATCCCAGATGCCCCGAATCATTAGTGATAACTGCTCTCTCCTACATCAGGACACACCCGAGTCTGTTCCCTGATGCATCGCAGTACACTACGTACCCAACAACCTCCTCTGGTAGGCTTAAGATGGGCGCACTGGTCAATCTCTGCCTCAGCTACTGAAAGCTGTACTGACATCTATCTGACCACAGGAAGGGTTTCCCCTTATAATTGAAGGATGAAAGCGGTGATGCAACTCTGGAGAAGTCAGACACCAATCTCCGATAGTAACCAGCCAGATCTAGGAAACTCCGCACCTCGGTCACGCTCCTGGGTGGCTCCCAAGAAAGTACTGCCTCGATCTTCACTGGATCCACTGCTACTCCTGCCTCCGAGATGATGTGTCCCAGAAAGTGAACTTCTAGAATCCAGAACTAGTACTTCAAGAGTTTACCATAAATCTGGTGCTCTCAGAGTGTGTCTAGTAGAACCCGCAAGTGGTAGGTGTGCTCCTCCTCAGTAGTCGAGTAAATCAGTTTGTCGTCTATGAAGACTACGAAAAAATGATAAAGGTAAGGCTCTAAGATCCTGTTCATGAGACTCATGAACATTTCTGGAGCATTGGTTACACCGAAGGGCATAACCAAGAACTCAAAGTGGCCATACCGACACCTGAAAGACGTCTTCTGCACATCCTCGTCTCTAACTCTTAGCTGGTGATAGCTTGACCTGAGATCTATCTTCGAGAACCATCATGCTCCCTTGAGCTGTTTGAAGAGGTCGTCAATCCTTGGAAGTGGGTTCTTGTTCCTTACGGTCACCTGATTTAGGTGACGGTAGTAGAAACACATTCACAAGCTCCAATCCACCTTCTTGGCGAACAAAATCGGAGAAGCCCAGGGTGAAAAACTAGGTCGGATAAATCCCTTTCCTGGAAGTCCATCAGCAGTAACCACAACTCACAAAGCTTAGCAGGAGCCATCCAATATGCTGGAGTAGATATCGGTGCTGTCCCTGGGTACAGGTCAATGTAGGAGTCTACCTATCTACGAGGAGGTAGTCCTGGAACATCGTCAAAAAAAATGTCTGCATACTGATCCA
This sequence comes from Viscum album, assembly GCA_963277665.1. Classification (NCBI taxonomy): domain Eukaryota; kingdom Viridiplantae; phylum Streptophyta; class Magnoliopsida; order Santalales; family Viscaceae; genus Viscum; species Viscum album. The sequence goes on from OY728123.1 coordinate 354,231,675, forward strand.
CCACAATAGGAAAAATCAGAATACACACATCAACTGCTCCAATGATGAGACTTTCCAACTGATGTGTGATCAGCTTCCCTCTCCTCTGCATAAGTCCATACTATGATACAAAGAATCCCTTGTTTCCGGTGAAGGTCAACCTGTTCCGATCTGTGCGGACACACCGCATATTGCGCCTAATATAGTCAATCTGAGCATGAACTGTAGATAACAAGTCCATACCCAAGATGACGTTGTGAGGCCTCAACGCTACTACAAGAAGATCCCAACCGAAGCTCTCATCTCCTAGAGTAAGCTCACACTACTGGTACTAGTGCGTAATCATCGAGCCTGCTCTTGTAGGAGTCTCTAGCCATAAGGATCGAGCCAACAACTCCGTCGGAATCTCCGAGCTCCGAACAAGGGTAGTGGTAATAAAAGAATGACTCGCACCTATGTCTATAAAGACTGTAGCAATGGTGGAGTAGACAGATATAGTATCTCGAATCATCTCAAGTGCACCGTGGTCGTAGACCTCGACTGCTTGGAGTTGTGTCTGCCTCTGTCCGCAAGCTCCCTGTGGTCGGGGTGGACCTCCTACCGGGGGTGGTTGTGGTGGTAGAGCCTCGAAACGTCATCCACCACCCGCTGCTCAACCAACTCCTCTGCCTCGTCCACCCACTCCCGGTGGACCACCATGTTCAAACCTCTGCCTCTACCTGGGAGGTCCCAATACTGTCTACTGCACGTTTGCATGGCGGGTCGAGCAGTCACGAGCCATGTGGACCTGCCCGCCGCATAAATAGAACTTCCTGCTTCTCGTAAGGATGGCTCTGTTTAGTGTGCCCCAGACAATAAAACCTATATCCTTAGGTTTCCCACCTGATGGCCTGGTCCGCTTGGACCCCTACGACATCTGTTTACTGCCAACTACAGAAGAGTCTACTACATGTTTCCATGCGGTGGGTCTCACCGCTGGTGACGGCATAACAAGAAAGATCCCCACTAGAAGGGGTTTCTCCAGCACCCCTGCCTACGTTGGGATGCTGAGGGGAAGCATCGAATCCCGGATCTCGTGCCTCAGTCCCTGCTTGAAATTCTGGACCATCAATAATAGGTCCTGTATAATATCTATGGTGTAGCGTGAGAGTTCAGTAAACCTCACCGGGTACTAAGCTACTGACTTGCTACCATGTTGCAGATGTAGTAACTCCTGAATCCGCACCACACGAAGGGTGGCTGGAACAAACTCTGAGCTGAAGAGACTCTCGAAGTCTGTCCAGAGTAAAGATGCCTCATCATGAACCTGGGGCATCAGGCTCCACCATCTGCATACCACTGCATGCATGAGACTCGCAACATGGATCACCATAAGGTAGGGTGGTGTCCCTACGAATATGAAAACTCTGACGATAGCCTCCAGCCAATCCTAATCTTCCTGTGGGTCTATCTCTCCGTGGAACCAAGGTGGCCTATATCAATGGAACTCATGCACCCCGATCAAGAGGCGTTCACTCTCTGCTGCTGGAGCTAGTAGTATCGGTGACTCAGTGGGTAGTGGTACCGTAGGTGCCTCCGCTGTGATGAGGCCCTACACCAAGGCCTCGTCACTCGGTGGGCTACCATCTCGCACGTGACTCGGAACCCCAGCTGGCTACCTTCGTGGGGACATCCTAAAAAGAAACAGGTGCACCACAGTCAAACAGTATACCTGGTGAGCAGACACAAAGTAATCACAATGAAAACTTTTGAAACACACATGCAATTAGTGTTTTCGTGCACTGAGTTGGAAATCAGAGGTCAGGGTGTTGGTGTATAGATACATTGGCAGCCACACCAACACTGGACTCCTTGGACTGAAAACCACACTCAATACTCTTAACACTATTGCTCCACAAAAAGAAAGATCAGAGTCCTGAGTTCTGCGGTAGAACCGACTCTTCTAATACCAATTTGTCACGACCCGTCCTCGGGGCCCGTGCCGTGACTACCCCATGCCTGCCTTCTATAGGCCAGGGTATGGTGACCATCATAGAAGGTGTAAATACCAATAAAAAGGGAAGGCATTTCCTTTATAAAAGTAAACAACACAATAGAGTACACAACTGAAGTAATCACTAAGTAAATTGAGTACAAAAGTAACTGCTAAAAGGTAAATGAGCTAGTTTACAAACCCAACTGAAAGTATAGTACAACTGAAATCTAGCACAATTGCAGTATAGAAATACAGAAACCACTAATTCATCCTCTAGGAATCCCACCTGAAGGGTGGGTACATATGGCCTCCTCAACACCTTAAGTCCATCTATCTGCTCCGTGTATGTCTCGCCAAGTGGTCCACCTCCGGGTACCGTCCAACTCAATAAGTCTCCACCTCGATCAATGTTGTTCATCGTCTGTATCCAACAGAACGTAGGGAGGGCAAGCCTGTTCAGGGGTGAGTATATGATACACAGTAGGGACCCCGAGACCCTCGAAGGTCTCCCAGAATCCACAAAGGATAAACCACAGAAGAGAGATACAAACAGGAAGTATCAAGCAACACTAATTAGGTATATGCCAATACATATAACTAAGTTATCAACCACAGTACGTCTCCAACTCTCGTGCCCAAATACAACACAGTCCACACAGGAGAGAAGTCAATCACATAAATTATAATGATTGAAAAATCAAGAGTCAGCTCACACAAGTATACATCTTTCGTATAGCGATAGAGATGATCAGATGTAGTCACTGTTTCATCTAAGCTGTCGGACCCACACAGGATACCAGACCAGCTATGCTATCAGACCCACAAAGGATACAAGACCAGCTACTCTGCCGAATGCACACAGGATACATGTATAGATGTTAAACTACCGGACCCACACAGGATACAAGAAAAGTAGTCATCATCGTCGAACCCATGGAGGATTCCAGAAGGGTAGTCGTCGCTGTCACAACTAGCTCTAGTGTTCCCGCACACAGCACACTTGATTCCGGGAGAGTCTGCTCCTCGAGAAAAGGGGTAGTCACATCAACTATCATGAAGTCTAGAGTTTATGTACCCCGAAGTAATGTCTCTTCAAAAGGAACACAATGCGACAAACGGTGGGTCAATCAGATGCCCGGTCTAAGAGATATTGACCTTTCCATTCCAGGGGCCCGGATGGAAATACACTTGTTCCACACCTGACAATTTTCCAATGTTGTCCAAAAATCAATTAGAGTATCGCAATAGGACCGCAGTCTCTTCGGTCGGTCCGGCTTTAGCTGATAGGTTCTTCTTCGGCCAAGCGGCCCACGGTTGCGGGCCGCAGTTCTTCCTCACGCGGCCGGCGCGCGACCGCCGCCTTTGCTCGTCGACACCTCTTCCAACACGCCATGTTTGTGAATAAATTCAAAAAAACATCAGAGGGTTGTCGGGCCGTGTTTGTTCGGCTCATGCCCTCCGCGTTAGGCGGTAACAATTGGCCGAAGTTTCTCTAAGAAAATCAACACAAACAGGATATTTTATTCACTTATAAATTATACGAAACCCCTACCACATTATTGACATCGCACGTCATCAAGCCCCAGAAGGTGAGCATCGTGGTAGTCAGGCATCACCTAAGAAAGGTGTCATCCCATCAATGATGGAAGAAGATTCGTTGTCATAGGCGACACAGAGTCCTTGACGTCGGGGTGCGTCAGAGGAAGATGCGTCATTGGAAGAATTCCTTCGCGTTCTTCGTCGGGGATGTTCTTCATCGAAGAACAATGTTCTTCATCGAAGAAGGATCACCTCTCTTCTAAACCTCCAGAACCTTCCTCCACAAGGAATTTTCAACACAAAATAAATAAAAAGGATCTCCAATTAATAGAATTTCCATGCAATTAGATTTGATTCAAAAGAGGTGCCGAATATTTAATGTAGACATTAATTGTATGAGTTGGCACAATTGATGGGAAGAGAGAGGTGGAGAGGCTCCCCCATTAAATGGGGAGATGTCAAAAATAAACATTAGCTAATTAATGGGGAGTTGAGGGGAGGTGGAAGGGTTTAGGTTCATGTGGGACCCACCCCTCAAATATCCTCTCATGAGAGGTTATGTGGGTGTGGGCCCCACCAAAAACTTCCCCATGTAGGATTTAACTACCCAACATAAAATCAATTTTTTCACAACAATTTTATTTAACTTTTTTATTAAACCCCAAAAATTATCATTCAACCCGCATAAAATGAAACTGCGGTAAAGGTTCCCTTAATCAAATACCGGGGCCACGATTTCATCGATGCCCTCAGATTTCAATTCCGAGGAACGGTTCAAAAGATTGAAAAGCCCGCACGTACGTTTACTGAACGTACCCCAACAAAACTTCAAAAATAGATTCTAGGCACACCGGGCCTCAAAATGAAGTGCTGTCAGAAACCACAGACTCTTAAAATTCCAAAGTATTTTAAAAACATTTCCTTGTAATTTCCGGGTCTTTACATCTGGATTGCTTAAAATTCCATTTCACATCACCATGGTTCCATTGTACACAATCTCAATGTTTATTTCTCTAAGTAATTCCAGTCGCTGTATTATGTAGATGTGCATTATGTTTTTTTCTTCGATCTACATTCAAATAAGGTAATGGAAATGATGATCAATTGATGGTCGTGTTAGTTTGGCCATCGTTGTTGAGGATCAAGAATGAGAAAAATTGAAAAATAAATATTTATCATGCTTCATGAAAATCAATTTCAATATAAAAATAAATAGAATTGATTCAAATAATTTTTCTTTATCCATCAATTAATTCATTCAAAAAAATTTATTTCTTGTTCATCGTGACAAATTAATCGGTGATAGAAAGTTCACAATGTATTATCATACCTCAATTTGGATCCATTCCACAAAATATACATTAAACATTCTTCATTTATCCACCAGAGGAGGAAGGGAGAGAGCTTCACTGTCAGTGGTGGGTGGAATATGAGGCAATCCTAACTAATTCCCATAATCACCTATTTATAAAAAGTGATTAGGTCAAGGGTAAATGCTTTACCGCACCCGCCAATGGTATCGGGATCCGAACATCCCACACCTTCTCAATTTATGTTGTGATTATGTCAAACACCCCATCACGCACTCAAAGGCGGTCTTAGATTTCCAATCCGAGACTCCATTCAAAAGTTATTCGATAAGACATCCAAAATAAATAAATTTATTTATTTTCGAAAATTCCCTCAATAACTTTTTCTACAGAAGTCATGAACCCACAAAATTTATAAACCACCTAAGTTAGTATATATGCTACAAAATCAACTATGGCCTTGGATTTCTAATACATACTACCATTTGAGAGATATAACATTTCAATTTTGTGCATATTATAAAATATAATTAAATTTTTTATAAAATTTATTCCTGAAAAAACATGCCTCTGGATTGCACGCCGTCTTAGTTCATAACACTAGATATATATATATATATATATATATAAATATTACAAATTTTGAAAAGTAATAAACAGGTCTCTACATCAATCCCTCCTTCAAAACATTCATCCCCAAAATGATATCCAAGGGAAACAACTTAGGATACTGAGCTCAAACCATGCTCTCCCACTCTTAGGAACTATCCTACACATTTTTTTCCTGCTACATCACACAAAAAAATGGTTTGGTATGTCGTCATAAGGTCCACACTTGTCGATGAAGTCTGTAGTATCATGCACATTTCTCCTCAGTTGCGACACATGGAAAACATCATGCACCCTCTCCAACTGTGGAGATAAGGCATGGTGGTTGGTCACCTCACCAACCCTCTACACGATATGGAAAGGCTTAGTGAACCTTGTGAATATATTTAGTTCCCAACAAAAAACCAACCCGCAAAAACCTCAATATATTCTCCAACACCTAGATAGCTCTCTTGGTCAGCCCATCGATCCAGTGATGAAAGGATATACTAATATGCATATGGGTCCCGAACACCTCCTTCATTCCTCACCAAAATTGTGACTTAAACCACACATCATGATCAGATATAATAGTAAATATCAACTCATGATGGAAGATGATCTCTTGCACATACAACTTCCCCAATCACACCACAGATCTCTGCTCCCGAACGGTAAGGAAGTGCATAAAATTCACAAGTTCGTAAACTATTACCCAAATGGAATCATGGATCTTCACTATGCAAAGAATTCCTATGACAACATTCGTGGATATTCCATACCATTTCTTATATTGGTTTTCTGGAGGCTGTACAACCTTTTGGAACCATGTTCTCACCCTTAACATATTAATAGTTGAGGAATCATGGTACAAACTTAACTATTCTTCATCTCAAGTTAGAGCATAAAAAATTCCACTAAATATTCTTATACTTCTATTCCACATCGAGATATATAGGTAAGGGAGAAGTGCAGAACTCTCTATTCACCTCCTCCTATATCACAATCGGAACCACTGTGTCCCTAAAACAAGGTATTATGATTACCTTCTTTAGAATATCAAGCTAGTTCGTATACTATAGATATTCGAGTCACACAATATATATTAGTTAATGTCTAAAATCTGGGACTCTCTTACACATTAGTGATGCGAATGAGTCAACACCGTCAACTAAAAAGAAACGTAACCTTCTACTCCATCAGGGTCAGCTGTAGGGAAGCTAACCAATCAAAAACCTCCTACACTTGGTGAGCCTGAGACTACATGCTATGGGAATCTGGTTCAACATTTCCCTTCCCTAGAGTATAGAGTACATAGAAATCATAGTCCTTTATGAAATTCAACCAGCTCCATTTCCTCCAGTTCAAGTATCTTTGGGTGGAGACGTACTCGAGACTCTGGTGGTCAACACAAACCACCAAGTGTCCTCTCATAATTTAGTGTCTCCATATGCTCAAAGAGGAGACTACCACTACCAGCCCTTGGTATCGAGTCATGTAGTTCTGTTAATGGGGTGTCTGTCACCTTGACCTGTACTTGATAACTAAAATATCAAGATTGATTTTGAGAACTCAAGTTACCAACATATAGGGCAGGTGATTAAAATCATCCAACTACAAGAAGCATTACATGGAAAGAATGTGACATACCCTGCGTGTCTTCTCATCCATTCGAAGGCGATTACTACCCAAACCTGGTATGACGCCACTCGCACTAGTTTAATATCAAAGGGAAAGAGGAAAAGTAGAATGACCTCACCAAAAATTTTAGGACCTTCTCCATCACACCACTACACAACCCCTCTATGAACTCAAAATTTATAGGGACTCATCCACAACAACTTGACACTATCCACTTTTGGAAGAACTAACTCACTCATAATATTTTTCTGACGTAAAAAAATGCATCTCGGTCATGGAAGGACCCCGATTCCTCATGCATTCAAAGCTACGTCGAACAGAACTGGCATAGGGTTACCCCGAAGCCTCACATCACCCCAGTAAGACCTTAATCTAGATATAGGGATAAAATAGTACATCATCCAATGTCTAACAAGTTCAACTGAAAAAGGTATAAATGACCCAAGTTGGACCTCTAATCATCTAATGCACTTCAGTATCATAGAAATCCAACACATGGAGCTGTTCATGGTCCATCCCAAAGCCAGAAGTGGTCCACCTAGTGGTGGTGGAAGGATCTCATATCATCGTCAACCAAGAATAGTTCAATATGTCTGGTCGGGCTCCGTCTCTATCATGGTGGTTCATTTTCTATCTTCCTAGGAAGCTCAACATTTCTAGTCGGGTAGTCTCATGCCATATGTCCTCACCCATAACTAGAATAACTCAATCCATCCCTAGGACGATTCGATGCTCTTTAATATCCCTTAATAAGTGTCAGAGTCACATTATGGGGTGGCCTCCTATTTTGAGGCCCTACCAAATGACATCTGCTAGCTGCGACATATGTCTTAGCTCTGATGTGCCCAATGTTGAAACTAGCTATCTGGCATTCCATTGAACAGAAGATCATGGTCACCGGTGCCCGCTCCAACACCCCAACATAGGTGGGGATGCGAAAGGGCACTACATTGACATATATCTCTCTATAGAGTCCTTACTCAAAATTTAGTTATTCGATATGGCCATCTCAGATCATGTCTAGATCATAGCTTGTAAGGACTACAAATGTAGCCACAAACTATACCACTATCATCCCTCCCTACTGATTCTCTAGAACCTATGAATTCATAGGGGGCATAAGAAATATGGGTATTACAACTCATGGAACAACTACTTGAATTCACCCCATGAGAGTGTTGACTCATCATTCATCTGAGTAACTAGGTTCCACCAAGACCCAACTACTATGTGGAAAAGGCTAGCTTCCAAATCCATTGTAAGATCCATCGGTGTTCGAACAATCCTAAAGAGGTGGGCCACCGAGTCTAGCCTATCCTTTACTTCCTGAGGACCTGGCTCACTGCGGAACCTCAATGGTCTATAATGCAGGAACTCATGTAGAGCGCTCAACCTGCACACACCCTCCGCCTACTCCGTTGGGACTAACTGCTACTCAACTAGTGGTTGTGTTTCTACCTATTAACCATGAGGAAGGGGGGTTGTATGATGGACACTAAACAGAGGCCTCGTCTCTCATTGGGTCATCGTCACGAACTAGTGCAATTATCCTGGCTAATTATCATCGCAAATGAATCCTGAAAATTATCAAGGAGTACCTTGATCAAAGAGCATATATATATATATATAAACAACAATGGGGAGGTGGATCAAGAAGGAAAGTCAAAGACTCAATCCTATAATATTCTTGTACCAATGTTCCCATGATCAAAAGTCACAACATACCGAGTCGACAAGTGGGAAATTAGGATCCATGTGAATGGCTACATTGGTTTCCACACCATCATTGGACTCCCTTGCCTAGGAGATGTACTTAAGACAAGTTGAAACTATTTCCCTTAATCCCACTAAGAATTGTTTTGGGAAATGACCAATCAATTTCACAAATTTTGATCCACCTATGATACAACTTTTTCACAACATAACCCGTATTGGGTCTGGAGCCGATGCTACCCCAAGTCCAACTTCATAGGCTTGGTGGCGGTGAAAAGCGCTGAGGGCACAACAAACTCAGGAAGACTATGCCTAATTACATGTACACACACATGGATCCAACTCAATGAAAAAGTTCATATGGATAGGAAAACATGATACGACATTGCTATATATAAACCAAAAACATGAATTGATATGACAATGCAGATTTCATTACAAACTTAAACATGATTTGTTACATAAACTATTCACTTGATAAAACATGAAAGATAGATAGTTATAGTGTCTTTGAGGCTTAGGATCATTACATAACAACTTAAAACTTTAAATACAACATCTTTATTGAAAACTTCCTTTACATGACCACGACATTCCCTATTACTTAGCATTTCATGGGATAACCTGAGGACATGCATAAGAAAAGGGTGAGCTATAAAGCCCAGTAAGGGAATAAACATGGAATATACGAGGAGTAAAATACATGTTAAACAATAGGCATATTAATAGAGCACAATAGAAATATAGACATAAAGGCATGATAAAGCATGATAATCATAACATATAAATGTGGCAACAACACTTAACATGGAATTAGCATGAGCCAAGGCTCATTGCACATGGAGCATGAGTAAATCCTCATTGCACATGAAGCAAGAGTAAACCCTCGTTGCACTTGATTTATCATGAGTCAACAATAATTTCACATGAAGTATCATGATACTATACTTTACCCAATGCCTTGGATCTCTATAAGGGCGCACCCTTCTTAAACATTTCATTTCTTGCATAAGTGTGCCAAATGGATCATAAAATATGGATTCATAAAACGTAAACATTTATTCCATGATAAACAAATGTGGAATTTATAAATGAAACATTATAATCAATATGTAAACGTTCATAAAGGTTAATACCCTTGTTGGAGAAATGGTTATGGTATTCACTACACAATGGCATTGGCTTAGAAAATTTGTGCGATTTCGGCAGCATAACGGCATGACATAAGAATTCATAAAAACGATTGATGAGAGAGAAATGGTTCCTCATAATATTTTCATGTAATGTACAGTTAGTAGGTAATATATTTACACATCCCAACAATTTTAATGGAATTTAGGTTCATGATACAAAAGTATTTCTTGAATGTAAATGAGGAGAGAGAAGTTCCTTTTGGAATTTCGGCATAGTAACGGGTGTACATGAGAGGAATTTAATGAGAGAGAAAGGGTCTCCCATCATTCAAACATAAAGAGGGAAGTATGAGGGAGGTGAGAAACCATACCACAAAATTCATAATTGAAATTAAAATGGAAGATAACTTAAAGAGAATTGGACAAAAAATGAGAAAGGAAGAAAAAACCCTTACTTGGAAGTGTGCTTCCAAAGGCTTGAGAGAGGATTGAGAGAGGATTATAGGGAGCTTGGGGAACATTGGGAGGATTATGGAGAGAGTAGGGAAGAGGTTGGATGAACTCCAAAGAATTTGAGTGAGGAGGAAGTGGGTGCTTGGGTGGGTTTATATAGGAAAGGTGAGTGAATTCTTTATTATTTAGGTTTGGGAGCCCTTACATTAAACTAATCCAAACCACAAATCAGAACATGGTTTTTTCCCATGGTTTTTGGAAAAGGGGATAGGAAAAGAATATTTTATATGGCCAAGGTCCTAAATTCTTAAAATAATGGGGTTTCTTATGTGGAGGTGAGTCACACTCCCATGGAAAATAATTTAAAAAGACAAGATGTTTAATAAGTCTTGAGGGGTCCATTAGTGCTTTGTAAAATAAGGAAAACAAACCCAAAATCACATTATTTTAATGATAAAACATATATTGGCAGAACATAAAGCTTATAGTATTTTATTACATCACTATTGGGTCATTATGATGTCATAAAACACATTATATTTTTAAACGGTATTTAATTTTTACCCGAAAATTTGACTATCTCAGAAAATTATGAAAAATTCAGCATTGGATAATTTCGACGTCCTGATTCCATAAATAAAATTTATTTAATATAAATAATTTTATAAATATGTTAATTTTCAATTTTTAAATAAAAACCGACATTTATCGAAAATTCACGGGTTTTGACAAAAATGACTTTCGAACCTTAATATAAATTACAATTGCATTCATAAGATTATAAGATTATTTATTTTTACTAAAAACTAATTTAATAATAATAATATTATTTTATTAAAATATAATTTAATTCCAAAATACCTTAATTTAATAAAATAGAATTCTTAGTTAAATAATAACTAAAAACATTACATGTACTTTAAAAACTATTTACAATGTATCAATAATGACAAGAAAGTATATTCATTATTATGTACAAAAATAATGTACATGAACATAATACTAGTGTTTTGTTACATAATCCCTTAAAACAGCCGAATAAGACCTAAGGGTAAGGTGTGCGATAATGACAGACTCTTGGGGTGGCTCGGATAACATCCTTCGAGTGGTAATCTCTATCAACTTCCAGTTTTCCCATATACAGTATCGTTTGATATTGACATGGTGAAGCTCAGCTTGGGATTGGTCATGAGTAATGCCCAAAGACGCCACCGCTTTTCTGAGCTCCGACAAATGGGCTTCTTATGGAGAAATTCTACTGGATGAGGCAATCACATCTTTTATCTGAGTCAATTGGGTTTGTTAAAGCCTTATATTTATACTAATCAAGTGATCACTATTAAAAAACTATAAAAGTAACGTTCACAACTCTTAACAAAAAACCAAAGAAGTTGACATTTTATATAAATATTTTACATAAATAGGCATTTAACTAGATCAAGAGGAATTTCCATTAATGAATCTTTGGTTCGTTACAATATTCCCCCTTTAAGAAATTTCTCCCACGAAATTTCCTTTTCCCACACTAAAACAGATGTGGGTAACATAGCTTCATCATTTCCTCCGATTCCCAAGTCACTTCTTCAAACTTGTGGTTTCGCCCCAACACCTTGACAAGGGGCATTGTCTTATTTCGTAGAACTTTCTCTCTATGATTTAAGATCTTCACTGGTTGCTCCTCATAAGAAATATCATCCTCCAACTATACCACCTTAGAATAGATTACATGTGAAGGGTCCAGTATGTACTTCCTTAAGATGGAGACATGAAAGACATCATGTACTTTGGACATGGTAGGTGGAAGTGCCAGTCGATAGGCCAAAACCCTGACACGATCAAGAATCTAGAAGGGGCTGATGTACCTTGGACTTAACTTACATTTCTTTCCAAACCTCATGACCTTCTTCTACAGAGATATGAGTAGAAAAACCATGTCTCCATCTTTAAAATCAAGGCCTTATTGATGATTATCTGCATAACTCTTCTGTCGACTCTGGGCTACCTTGATATGCTGCTGAATGGTTTTCACCTTCCCCACCATTTCTTCGACCATTTCTGGTCCAAGCAGCTTACGTTCACCGACCTCATCCCAACATTCCAGTGTTCTACACCTTTTCCCATACATGGATACATAAGGATCCATTTGGATTCTCAAGTGGAAACTGTTATTATAAGAGAACTCATCCAGAGGAAGATGTTGATCCCATCCTCCTATAAAGTCCATTGAGCACGCTCTAAACATGTCCTCAAGTGTTTGGATAGTCCGCTCGGTTTGGCCATCAGTTTGAGGATGATAGGCCGAACTAAAGTTCAGTTCAGTATTCCGAGCATGTTGAATACTCTTCCAAAACGTAGAGGTGAATCATGGATCTCGTTCAAACATAATAGATAGTGGTACTCCATGAAGCCTTACCACTTCCCTGATATATATCCATGCCAGTTGATCCAAGGAGAAATCCTCCCGAATATCAATGAAGTTTGCTGTCTTTGTAAGACGATCCACCACAACCCAGATTGGATTGTTGCCTTTGGTTGCCCTCAGAAGTCTGGTGACAAAGTCCATGGTGATGTTGTCCCGTTTCCATTCTGGTATGGGAAATGGTTGCATCATCCCCTTAGACTTCTGCCTCTCTTCTTTCACTTGCTGGCACACCAGGCACTTTGATTTATATTCAGCGATCTCCTTTTTCATATTATCCCACCAAAAGTTTCTCAGAGATCTTGATATATCTTTGTGATCCCTAGGTGAATAGAGAAATTTGATCTATGTGCATCATCCAAAAGTTCCTTCTTTAGCTCCAGAATTGAGGGAAGACATAGTCTTTTCCCAAACCGCACAATTCCTTCTTCATTAACATTAAACTACGATGATTTTCCTTTTTCGATAGCTTCCACTTTTTCCTCAATTCCCACATCATCCTTTTGAGAATCCTTTAAACTTTTCAAAATATATGTTTGAGAAAGAATTTCTGAATGGATTGATGATGTTCCCTTATTTATGATTACCATTTCCATCTTCATCATGTCTAAGAAGAGTGGATCCTTCTCAATTCTCATCATTTATAGAATCGTTGGGTCCTTTATACTTAGGGAATCTGCCACCTTGTTCGCATTCCCAAGCTGGTAATGTATTGAAAATTCATAATCCTTGATGAGCTCTATCAATCTTCTCTGGCTAATAATATGTTCTTTCTATGTGAATATATATTTAAGACTCTTGTAGTCAGTATATATCTCACATTTCTCCCCATAGAGATAATGCCGCCAGATTTTCAAGTCAAAGATCACCACCGCCAACTCCAGATCATGCGTTGGATACTTTCAGTCATGTATTTTCAACTGCCTTGAGGCATAGGATATCACTTTATCATTCTGCATTAGCACACAACCTAAGACCTTCTTCGAAGCATAACTGAATACCACAAAACGTTTCCCCACTTGTGGGTAAAGTGAGCACGAGCTTAGTGATAAGACTTCTTTTCAACTCCTTGAAGCTTTCTTCGCATTCATCACTCCAAGAAAACATTACTCCCTTTCGAGTTATCTTGGTAAGAGGGTTGGACAATCGTGAGAAATTTATCACAAATCGTCGATAATATCCACCTAACCCCAAGAAGCTACGGATATCTGTTATCAATGTTGGCCTCGACCATCCCTCAATTGCATCTGTTTTGGAGGGATCCACAGATATCCCATTTCTTGTGATGATATGAACCAAGAATGAGACCTCCTTCAACCAAAACTCAGACTTGCTGTACTTTTCATAGAGCTTCTCCTTACGCAATGTCTCTAGTACAATTCTTAAATTCTCCTCATGATCCTTCTTGGTTTTGGAGTATATTAGAATATCATCTATAATGACTACCAGAAATTTGTCAAGGTAATCTCTAAAGACTCTATTTATCAAGTCCATGAATATTTCTAGAGCATTAGTGAGTTCGAAAGGAATTACTATGAATTCATAGATCCCGTATCTTGTACGAAAATAAGTCTTGGGGACAACTTCCTTCTTCACCCTTACTTGATAATATCCCAACTGCAAATCTACCTTGGAGGAGTATTGTGCTCTGCGCAGGTGATTGAAAAAGTCATCGATCTATGGCAGAGGATACTTGTTCTTTGTCATGATTTTGTTATGTTGACGATAGTCCATGCAAAGCCGAATTGAACCATCCATCCTTTTGACGAAGAGGACTGGTGCACCCCATGGTGAAGCCCTTGGGCGTATAAACCCTTTATCTAGATTCTCCTATAGTTGTTTCTCCATCTCTTCAAGCTCCACGACATCCATTCTATATGGATTCTTGGATATTGGTAGAGCCCCTGGTATAAGATCAATTGAGAATTCAACATCTCTTTTCGGAGGAAGACTAGGCAGTTCCTCGGTAAACACTTCATCAAATTCCCTCACAATAGGCATTTCCTCAAGGGTGGTTTCTTCCTTGGACTCAATCATCAGATCCAGATACGCGTGCTCATAGGGCAGTAATATCCATGCTTGAGATGATGGAGCTAAAGAAAATTCATCTTCCTCCTTAAATTTGTAAAGAATCGGGGGTCGATTCTCCATATGGAGTGTGATTTCCCTCTCCCGACAATTTATGTTGGCTCTATATAAGGAATGCCAATCCATGAAAAAATTGAATCAAATTCCACTAGAGGGAGTATGAAGAGGTTATCCGGGAAATTCAATCCACAGAATATAATAGGGGGGGACTTATATTCATTGGATGCAATGATTACCCCATTTTGTGTACTCACCAACATCTTCACATCCATGAGTTGTGGTGGTGCTAGGATTGTTCTACTAAACTGTAGAGATATAAAAGAATGTATAGAACCAAAATCAAAAAGTTTGTTCACTATTTTTGAATGAATAACTAGCGTACTTTTCACCACTTAGTTTTCGGGGTTCACTTCGGCAGAAGTGATGGAAAAAGCTCTTCCTGGCTGCCTTGGAGGTTGTTGGTTGCCTCCGAAAACCCTTGAATTAGGGAACTGATTTGAAAAATTCCCTAGTTCTTTGAATTTGTATCAATGAACAATGCGTTGAGGTTCGAACGGAGCATTCCTCTCCTCTGTCGCAGCTGCGGGTCTTTCTTGCTGATAGTTAACAGCTAGGTACCCTTATCTTCTACACCTAAATCATTTCCTTGTCCCCTTGAGGCAACTTACAGGGTGATTCTTTCCACACTTTTGGAAAGTGGGGTGCTGGATCTTCTTATCACCTTTGGATTTATCCATCAGACTGCCAGCATTGAAGTCTACCTTACGCTTCTTTTCCCCATGATACCCCTGTGATTCCCCGATCTCCATTTCGACCTTGAGGGCATATCAGGCAATTCCCTCATAGCTGTCGAAGTCACAGATCGGTAATTCTTTCCCCAATCTAGGCTTCAGCCCACCAAAGAAGCGGCCAACCTTTCATTCGGGTGTAACGACAAAGCTGGAAGCATATCGTGCAAGCCTTGTGACGTTTTCCTCGTACGCTCCAACAGATTCTTCATCTTTTTTGCTTGAGGGAAAGGAAGTCCCTTTCCATCTTAAGCCAGAGGGTGCGTGGAAAATATTTATCGAAAAACATCTTTTGGAAATCCTTCCATTCCAACACCTCGATCTCATCCTCATGCTTCATATTTTTGATCAATGTCCACCATTGAACATCTTCACCCTCCATATAATAAGCCTCCAGGAGAACTTTCTATTGTTCAGAACATTGAAGGATGGAGAATATCTTTTCAATGGAGTTGTTCCATTGTTCAGCGATCATGGGATCAGATGATCCACTAAAAGATGGAGGCCCTTGTCTCATGAAGCTCTCGATAGAAACTTATTTCTTCTTAGGGGGGTTTGGCCGTTCCTCTTGACATATGTTTCTATTCAATGCATGAGTTAGCTGAGAGAGAAGCGTGACAAATTTCGCGATTCCCACTCCCATTGGATTGGGAATCTCATTAGTACAGTCATCACACTGATCTTCACATCGGTTGTTAGCCCGAGTCCTCCTATTACCGACCATTGGATGGAATAAAAGGAATGTTAGGGGGAAACACACAAAGGGTAATCCAAAAACAAAAGTTGATGATTTATAAATATACTTTTATTTCCTAAACTCATGAGTATATAGGCTTTAATCTAGGCTTTTCAAGATCTACTTTCTAACATATATTCTTTGGGTTTTTTTGTTCCCTTAATAAGGGATCAGAATAATCTTGTGAATTTACCAAAGAATATCCCCCGGGAGTGTCGTAACCAAGAGTGAAGCAAGGCCCGTTGTTGTGCACCAGTTCCCATTCGAGTCTATCTCAAATCGTTTTTTTCGGGTTTTACCCCTAGGATACATATGTTCCAGAGCCGCCTCTACCTGCTCGTATCCATAAAGGGATGTATCTGTTTTATAAACCACTAACTCAGTACATACCAAAAGTTAGGGATGTTCTTATTATACTTAGTATTGTATCTAAGGCTTTACGAGGTTTCTCTAATCCTAATCCCGAAAATAACTAAACCTATCCTCTAATACCAACTATGACAACCCTGATTTTATTACAAAGTTAAACATGTTTAATTACATAAAATATTCACTTGATACAACATGGAATATCTAGAGGTCTAGTGTCTTTGGGGCTTAGGATCATTTCATAACGAACTAAAACATAAAAGACAACATCTTGTTTGAAAACATCCTTTACATGACCAACACATTCCCCCATACTTAGCATTGCATGGGATAACCTGAGGACATGCATAAGAAAAGGGTGAGCTATAAAGCCGAGTAATGGAATAAACATGGAATACATGAGGAGTAAAATACATGTTAGACAATAGGCTTATTAATAGAGAACAAGAGAAACATGGACATAAAGGTATGATAAAGCATGATAATCATAACATGGAAATGGGGCTACAACACTTTACATGGAATTAGCATGAGTCAAGGCTCATTGCACATGGAGCATGAGTAAATCCTTATTGAACATGAAGAATGAGTAAAACCTCATTGTACTTGATTTTTCATGAGTGAACACTCATTGCAAATTAACTATCATGATACTATACTTTACCCAATGCATTGGAGTGCTATAAGGTTACACAGTTCTTAAACATTTCATTTCATGCATAAGTATGCCACATGGATCATAAAACCTGGATTCATAAAACATAATCATTTATTCCACGATAAAGGAATGTGGAATTCATACATGAAACTTTATAATCAATAATTAAATGTGCATAAAGTTGAATGCCCTTGATGGAGAAATGGGCATGTTATTCACTACACAATGGCATTGGCTTAGAAAATCGGTGCGATTTTAGTAGTGTAACGGCGTGACATAAGAATTCATAAAAATGGTTGATGAGAGAGAAATGGGTTCCTCGTCATATTTAAATGTAATGGACATTAATTAGGTCATATAGATACATTTACCAACAATTTTAATGGAATTTAGGTTCATGATACAAAAGTATTGCTTGAATGTAAATGAGGAGAGAGAAGTTCCTTTCAGAATTTCGGCATAGTAAGGGGTGTACATGGGAGGCATTTAATGAGAGAGAAAGGGTCTCCCATTATTCAAACATAAATAGAGATTCATGAGGGATGTGAAAAACCATACCCCAACATTCATAATTGAAATTAAAAGGGAAAATCAACTTAAAGAAAATTGGACAAAAATGAGAAAGGAAGAAAAAACCCTTACTTGGAAGTGTGCTTCCAAAGGCTTGAGGGAGGATTGAGAGAGGCTTCCTGGGAGCTTGGGGAACCTTGGGAGGACTCTAGAGAGAGTAGGGCAGAGGTTGAGATAACTCCAAAGCCATTTATTGAGGTGGGAGTGGGATCTTGTGTGGGTTTATGTAGGAAAGGTGAGTGAGTTTTTTATTATTTTGGTTTGGGACACCTTACATTAAACTAATCCAAACCAAAAATCAGCTCATGGTTTCTGCCCATGGTTTTTGGAAATGGGGAGAGGAAAAAAATATTTTATAAGGCCCACGTCTGAACTTCTTAAAATAATGGGCTTGCTTATGTGGAGGTGAGTCACACTCCCATGGAAAATAATTTAAAAAGACAAGATGTTTAATAAGTCTTGAGGGGTCCATTAATGCTTTGTAAAATAAGTCAAACAAACCCAAAATCACATTATTTTAATGGTAAAACATATATTGGCCGAAAAAAAGCTTATAGTTTTTTATTACATCACTATTGGGTCATTATGATGTCATAAACCACATTATATATTTAAACGGTATTTAATTTTTACACAAAAATTTGACTATCTCAAAAAATTATGAAAAATTCACCATTGGATAATTTCGACGTCCTGATTCCAGAAATAAAATTTATTTTATCAAATTAATTTTTTAAATAAATAAATTTTAACTTTTAAAATAAAAACAGACATTAATTGAAAATTCACGGGTTTTGACAAAAATGGCTTTCAAACCTTAATAAAAATTACAATTGAATTCATAAGATTATAAGATTTTTTAATGATACTAAAAATTAATTTAATAATAATAATAATATTTAATTAAAATAATATTTAATTAAAAAATCCCTTAATTTAATAAAATAGGTTTCTTAGTTAAATAATAACTAAATAAACTATTTGTACTTTTAAAACTATTTACAATGTATCAATAATGACAGGAAAGTATATTCATTAGTATATACAAAAATAAGGTACATGAACATAGTATTAGATATTTGTTACATAACCCCTTAAAACAACTGCATAAGACCTATGAGTAAGGTGTGGGATAGTGACATACTCTTGGGGTGGCTCGGATATCCTCTCTCGAGTGGTAATCTCTATCAACTTCTACTTTTCCTGTAGACTTTCTCGTTCGAGCTTGACATGGTGAAGCTCAGCTTGGGCTTGGTCAAGATCGAAGCCCAAAGACGCCACCTCTTTTCCAAGCTCCAAAAATGGGCTTCGTATGGAGCAATTCTACTGGATGAGGCCATCACTTCTTTTTTCTGGGTAAATTGGGTTTGTTAAAGCCTAATATTTATACTAATCATGTGATCACTATTAAATGGCTATAAAAGTAACGGTCACAACTCTTAACATAAAACCAAAGAAGTTGACATTTTATATAAACATTTTACATAAAATACATTTAACTAGATCAAGAGGAATTTCCAATAATGATACTTTGGGTCATTAAAATTGACCTCTAAACATTAAAGGTAGAAGTGTTGTAAAGTAAAATGAAATGAAAAGGGGTAAAATACATGCCTAACTGGAAAAGTGGCACAACCTAGCAGTAAAAAAAATTAAAACAGCTGAGAGAGCCTCAATCTTAGATCACTAGCTACTACAACCATATGCCATCCAAGAACCCATAACCCCAGGATCCTCTGAAGACAGGATCAACCTTCCTATCATCTTCATATAGTAGGATGCATGCGAGAAAATCTCATATAGTGGTGAGTATAAAAATACTCAATAGGAGGCACAAAAATGGTGAATGTGGGGTAGTAAGAGATACAAATGATGAGAAAATAAGTAGATAGAAAAAAGTATAATAAAGTGTACATCTCAACCCAACAAGATAATGAAAGAAAACTCATCCAAACCCAAGGATCTTGACATTGTGAGAAGATTAAATTACTGTTGAGTCTTCTCAACCTATAGTAGCAGAGTAGACTCGTCCCACCATGATAATATAGACATAGATAGCATGTGGCATAGCCCACGCATCTTCTCCTCTAATTGAAGGAGTGTAATTAAAACCCATGGAGGGGGTACTGAAATAATATATATATATATATATATAATCAATCAAAGATTCCCAAATGAGTGAGTAAGGGGGTCTCCATCTCATAGCTCATACCAAGAAGAAGAGTATCCATTAGTTCCAAAAGTTACCATCAATGATGCCCATCATCCCTAATGTTTTCCTTGAACTCTCATGTCAAAGGTACTTAATCCCCAAACCCTGATACTATCCAATTTGGGTGGGTCTGTCTCAACTGCATGGTTTAAGGAAAATCACATGGAAACATCTCAGTGGGGAAATCATCCCTCTTACTTGTGAGTCCAAAGTAACATTAAATACGTCTCGTCACATATCCATTTCAAAAAAAAAGAAAACCCAAAGTAGAGGACCCACACCCAAGTTTGTAAGGGGTATTCCACTCTAATAGTCATCGTAAAGGACCCAAATCTCAGTGAATATGGGGGGTTCGACTTGAATGCTCATTCTAGAGGACCCCCAAACTGTTGCATCATAGGGATTCTAATCTTTCTCATCTAGCACCCTCACCCTAGTGCATTGGGTGGATACCACTTGAAAGTAACTGATAGAGGACCCATGCCATCCCGATGGGGGATTTCACTATTTTTATTATAGTGGACCCACTCTTTGATGAACTAGGGGGATTAGAATCCTATTCATCTAGGACACACACCCTGGTGTGTTAGGGGGATTCCAATCGGAAGTCACTGATATCATCCCTAGATCACTGTCATCATAGAGCATTTCCTAAAATGGATTCACACCTAGAAATATCACATCGGAGTTCGAAATATACTATGGAGGGGACTATCACATTCTACATAGAATATGACTAATTATAGGCTACTCACATGCCAAAATCTAAGTCCAAAAGAAGGAGATACGAGGGATAAAAGATTCATAGTGTGGTACTCAATGTGTAGGGGACCCACATGATATGTGCCACCACCGCTACACATGGCCTTATAACCAATAATAATCATTTACTAAACATTTCACTATTACCC
The DNA here is from genome assembly GCA_963277665.1 of Viscum album. NCBI lineage: Eukaryota > Viridiplantae > Streptophyta > Magnoliopsida > Santalales > Viscaceae > Viscum > Viscum album. The sequence continues at coordinate 354,252,757 of OY728123.1, forward strand.
CTAGGAAAGCCACTATAATCCCGTAGTACATGAAACATCTATCAAAAGGCAGTTTAGTGCATGACACTCCTTGTTGGTCAGACTGATGAGAACGTAACATTACTAACTTGCCTCTTCATATGTATCTGACTAACCAAAAGTATCATTCCACCAAGATTCTTGAAAAAAAACACACATGATTGACTATTCATTCACCAGAATCAGACTCATAATGAATAAGTTGAATCTCTCAGCATTGTACACAAATGATGATTCATGGGGTCCATGCCTCAATTTTGGTTTATGTGACCGAAATCAGTCTTGAAATGTCCAACATAATTTAACTCTCTCGACGCCACTTACATTGAATCAATTGGACATCATATGCAAGAGTTATGGCAGGTAAACACTTTTTAAATAATTATATATCTTTTCTATTTATGAATTTCATGGACTAGATCCACAAACCCAAAAAAACATCCATTATTGGTCTCAGAATAACTGTATCGAAAACATGGTTGTACTCCCACAGATGATGGACCAATCCAACACCGTATGAGGATATTATGGTTGAAATTGGATTTCATTATTATAGGAATAATATATATATATATATATATTTTAAAAACCCTTTATTCAATGGAGGGGAAAAAGAAGTCCTTCCCCCCACCACAAGCCTCCTTAAATGCTTAAAAAATAGGTGCCCCCATCAGAATGTTCCTCTTTTATTAACTTTTTGATTTTATTATTTTTATTTATTATTTATTTCCCTATCCTCTCTCCTTCTTCCCAAATTTATTCCTCCCTATAAACACTAAAAGTATTAATGTTGAAACACTCTATCCCTCATGAATTATGCGCACCAGACACCACTCACTCAAGCAGTAGATGTCGCTCACCCTGGACCTTCGCGTGTTGCCACCCAAACTATAAGAAGATGCCTCTTGGACTGCAACACATCACCACCTAGACTGTCACATGCTACTGCCTTGAACACTAGACACTACGACTCGAAGAAGGGGGGTTGAACTAGCATTCACCATACTGGTTGGTGTCACCATCGCATCTGGTTTCATGAACCCAGATATGAGATTTTCAACACTATATTCGACTCACGTTTTCTTGAGCATCAATTACACATCACCTCGGTTCCATTTTAACCTATATTGATCTTTATTTATCAAAATAATTCCTCTTACAGAGATGTTTAGATGATTATTTAATTATTTTCTTAGACCTCTCATCAAATATATTAAAGAATATGATGATCGATTGATGGATTTGTTAGTTTGGCTGTCATTGTTGAGGATCGAGGATGATAGGAATTAAAAAATTAACATTTATCATACTTCAAGAATTTCAATTTCAAGATAAAAAAGAAGGAATTTTATTCAAATAATTTTTTGATATGTGAATAAATTATCTGAGAAAAATTTAATTATTATTCATTTTGAAAAGTTAATTAGGGATATGAATTCCAAAAGGAATGGACCTACTTCAATTTGGATCCATTCCATAAATGCTTCGTTGAACATTCATCGTTGATTGACAAAAGAAGGAAGTGAGAGGGTTTCACCATTAGTGGTTGGAGTATTATGAAGAAATCCTATTTAATCCTCATGATCACCTATTTATAACAAGTGATTAGGTCAAGGGTAAACTCTTTACAGCACCTTCCTATGGTCACGTGATCCGAACATCCCGTAAACTCTCACTCTATATAGCACATAGGTAAAAAACACCATTACAAACTCAATAGTGGTCTCAAATTTCCAATATGAGACTACTATTGAAATTTTATTCGATCTGGCATCCAAAATAAATAAATTAATTTATTTACAAAAATTCCCTTGATAAATTTTTCCATAGAGGGATGGATCCCACAATTGGTACACCTCAGAAAAGGTAAACGTAAAGATATTGTCTCAAATGTGGCCTCAAATTTATTATATGAGGTACTTCTTGAGATATATCGCATTTCCATCATGCGTATAGTATAAAATATACTTAATATTTTTATAAAATTTATCCCAGGAACCCTAAGCCTCATAATCACACACAGTCTCATTTCCTAGGTCTGGGAATATACGTATAAATTTTCCAATGTTTTTCAAGGAAAAACCTGTATATCTATAGTACATATCTTGCAGAAGATGAAAGTAGACTACTATCTAGTTCTGGAAAATTTTCTAGATTCTCATTTGGAACAAAATATATAGTTTATGATATAGTAATATCAAAATTTTATATTTCCAAATTAACTTCTTTAATAAAGGGTTATTCTTCATATTTTTAAAATATTTTAATTTTATTATCAGTATCTAAGGACTCTTCCATTGAACAATTTTTAGATAATATTGATCCATTGACATTTCTGAACACATTGAATTCTTATTACTTCTCTCCAATTTTAATGATTAATTAACCCTTAGAAACATACATTAAAACTCTACCAGGGACTAAGAAGGGCCTATAAAAAATTATGGGAACCTCTTAGTCACAGTACATATCAAGTACTAAGAAATTAGCTAGCAAAAAAAAAGCATCTGAACCCCAACATGAAGGTCATCTACCCTCCGTATAAGATGTGTGAACCAGCTGTCATCCAATCAGTGGATGAATTTGCTGGCCTGATGATCACCCTCTATCAACTATTGGAATAATGATTATGGGAGAAGGTTGATACTATCACCTAAATCCCCTAGGCATTTTAATTAAAAATAATTCTCTAAAGTGAAGGGTATGACAAAATTACTTGGGTTCTTCTAATTGGGAGGGATTTTCTTTTGGAGTACAACACTACACACTTTAGTCTATCCATAAGTGGAAAATTATTCAAAATTATTTTTTTGAATCAATTTATTTAAGTTATATTAGATATGATGGATATCGAATTAAGAATTGGATGAAAGGGATATTCACCTGGAGCTTCATAATAAGGCAAAGGAATTGAAGAAGTATATCCTTTTTGATAATTTTCAGTTTTAATTTTTAGGTAATGGGATGGATGGGAAAAAATTCATAATAAAAATTGGCATTTCCAATAATAATTCTCAATATGTTTCTTTTTTTGTTCCATTTATTATTAGAGGAAATTTCAAATTTATTTTTAGTCAATAAATTTATATTTTCATCATTTTCATCACTTTTCTATTGATTTCTAGATTGTGTGGGATGCATATTCTTGTTTCTAGATTCATTAAAATTTTATGTTTCAGAATTTCTAAAGCCTTTTTTATGTTCATTTTAAGTATTTAGACAAATCTTGTTTCAAAATCAATGAAATTATTATGAGGGTTCATTTCATTTGAGATTATTGGCCATCCTTTATCCCTAGGAGTCTAGTATCTATAAATTTTTCCCAATTTAGTTCCCATAGTTTTCATTTAAGGATGAGTTTTAAGTTTATTAGATTAATTTTTATATAGTTGTTTATTTAATTGAGTATTGAGTTTATCATCTTGAGAGTCCATTATATTTAAAATTTGATCCATTTTTTAAAACATTTGACCATTAATTTTTTTTGAATTAGAAGACTCTCCCTTTGTCTGTTTTGAAAAATTTATCTAGGATGGTTTTGATTAAACGGGGAAGTGGGTTACGTAATCATTCTGTGTTCTTTCCCTGATATGTTGGGATGGTTCCAATAGCCTTGGTTATAATTTATTGAAAATGGGTTATCCTTAGCAGACATTTTTGGAACATAGTTAAAGAAATTTGGGTTTTCTTATTATTAAGATATCATTTAAATGTTTGTGTTGAATTTCTTATTATAACTAATAATTAAAAACTTGTTAGAAAATTCCCTAAGATATTGATTTATGTTTTCATAGCCAAGTTGGTTAAAAACTATTTTATATTATGGTTCATTAATGATTAAATTTGATTTGTGATTTCAAAAAGTTGGTCTTGAGTATCTACTCCTAAAATTGTGTGGTTAACATTTCTAATCACTCTCTTATTTATTGAATTTTTATGTTATGAATTTTATGAAACGTTATTAAAACATTCTCTTAACTCTTCACCATTTTTTACACTGAAATTTCCCCCAAAATATTGATCAACAAGGTTTTTACAAGTGGAGGATAGTCCTTTATAGAATGTGTCCATGAGAACATGGGATGTGCATTGATTGTTGGGAAACTGCCTAAGAATGTCCCTAAATCAGTCCCAAGCCACAACAAAGGCATCACCATACACTTGATAAAAACTAGTGACTTTGGTTCTATGTTCACCCTTAAGTATTAGGGGATAAAATTTCATTATAATATAATTGTAAACTTGGTCCCCGTTACCATATATTTTTGTATCTCGACTCAAAAACCAATTTTGAGCATTCCCTCTAAGGAAAAAGGGAAACAATCACATTCTAAGTTCATTTTCAATGATCCCTAAGAGTGGTAGTTATTGAATAGTATTACATAAATCTCTAATAAAGGATAGATATTTCTCTTTAGAGAGTCCATTGAATGGAGGTAACAGTGGCCGATGAGACTATTTGAGTTTGTAATTCCTAGATCTAGGAGAATTTATATTAATATAAGGGTTGTATGACACATGAGGTGGTTGAAACTCCATCATATAAGGATATTCATTTTATTCTAAGAGTTTAGGGTAAAAATTTGGTTTATTATCAGGTAAATTAACTCTCTCTTCAAAATGTTATATTTCAATTTTCTTTTTCTTTTTTATAGTAGTTTAGTGTTTTCCAATTTATGGGTTCCAATCCTCTAATCTATCATCATATTTTCTTGTGGTCTTGTAGTAAATAGTATTAAAATGATACTGGTTCAAATAGTTCAATGTACAAAACATGCAATAAAAGTAGTAATTTAGTAAAAAAATTGAAAAATATTTGGAAATGTTTTCAGAAAATCTCAACAAATTTTTTTTACAACAGTTTTCAATTTTAAATTTTCTTTTTAGATTTTTATATATGTTATTTTTTTGAAAAGAATATTTGTTTAGAAATTTAATGAGGTCACTCAAAGCCTTTTTAAGAAACAGTTTAAAAGACATGACCAAGTCATCGTTAAACTATGTCAATGTTTAAATATTAATTAAACTCTTATAAACTATATGTTTGTGGTAAAGAGGGTTAACCCCAAACGAAGTGTTAAAATAGAGCTGGAGTGACCAAATATTTTAAAATATCCTCAATGTTTCAAAATAGTGGGTAATTTTTTTTAATTTTACCCATTCTTATATTTTTTTTGAAGGTAGAAAAAATAAGAAATTTATTTTACAGAATTAGGTTGGAATTAGAGCTTTGATAGACTAACTGGGAAAATAGTGCATGAAAATAGAGGAAATGTTTGAGTTAAAACAAATAAAGAAGAAATGAACAAGGAATTTTTACTTTACATTCCTAGAAACATTTTTATTTCATGAACTCAGAAAAACATGGGTTTGATATTCTTCACCAAACTATCAAACACACATAAAATGAAATGTTGGAGTTCACTCTACGTTTCATAAATTGTAATGATAATTGTAAAATATTCAAGGAATAAAATTTGCTGTAGTGTTACATGATTTGAATTTTATAATTTCATGAAATCAAGTCAGGATAAATATCTCCAATTAATCTTGATGTTTTAAATTTTATAAAAAAAATCATGAAATATTATTAATGAATTTGAAATTTATCTCGCTGATCAATTTTTAAATTATATTTAAAAAAATGATGAAAATAATAGAAAGAATAGATGAGAATATTAAAAATCCCCCAAAAAATAAATGTTTATCCTAAATTCATTACCAAATAAATTATCAAAAATAATTCAACTAGAATCCATGATGGTGAATAGAGTAGAGAGAGATATCTCTCTCAAATCTCAAACTGCTACTTTTCTCCTATTCTCCCTGGTCTCCGGGTCTCTATTCTTGAGATGTATCCTAGATTATATTGTTGGTGCTATTCGAGTGTATTTGAGAAAGTGTCAAATGAATTAGAGATCTCGAATTGGGAATGATATTATGAGTTAACTCCATTTTTCGTACACCTCTAAATTAGAATCCACCATTGTCTACTGTTGGTCACCTACATAGTAATCACCGATTTAACTTGTCCATCACTATATCACCAAAAATCTGTATTTTGCTTCTACAAAACTAGTATTTTTAGTATCTTCCATGTAATAACCTCAAAAGACCCACTAAAAATCTATTGAGGTGAACCTAGAAGTAATACTGTGGAGGGTTCTACATAGTGAAAACAAAAGAAATATTGTAATTAATTAGACATAGATCTTTCAAAAAGATTAAACTATTATAAATATTTATTTTTTGTTTAATTATTATAAAATTATAAAATTAATTATTTAATACTTATTTATACTTTTTTATAATTATAATTTATAATTTATTATGTTGATTGAAAAATATTTATTTATATTTATTTATTTTGTTTAAAAATATTATTTAATATTATTTATTTATTAAGTTATTTTATTAATTTAATTAGGATCATAAATTATTATTATAATTATATCATTTATTAAGATTATTATTTAATATATTTTAATTTGGTTAAATAATTTAATTTAATAAATAATTTTATGATTTACTAATTATTATTATATTTTAATTATTATTATTATTATTGTTTTATTATATTAATTTAATTAAATTTTTTAATTTTTTATTCATTTTATTTATCTTTTTTTATTTATTATATTCCCCAGTTATCCATGGCTACACTCGGGATGGGTCTTCTCTTTCTCCACAGAACGTGGGACAACTGTGGTTCTCCACCACTACAAGCCTTCCCACAGTGACCCAACTCCCCAATGGAAGCTAGCGGTGAACTTCAGTTCAATGATGACACATCCTATAGTGATGGAAGTGACTTTCTCTATCCGTATGAGGTGTTTAGAACCAAGCATCTTAGGTAGATTTTAGATCTATAAAAGGGTGGTATTGGGTTCGACACAACATCATCAAGTGGCTATAGTGGCGACACCACATCCCAATTGCAGATCTCAAGCTTGTCGACACATTCAAATTCATCCGGTGGAGGCTGAGATTTATTTGGATCTAGTTCAATTATAGCAGTGTAAGCTCGGATGACAGTAGTGGTGCGTGGTAGCTGTGGGTATAGCGGTGGCAGGAGTAGTGGGATTTGGGGGCTTTCAGGGCAACAATATGTCGAGACACAGTTAGATTGGTGGTGTGAAGGATTTTTAATGATGTGAAGGAGGCAAGAGGATAAGTGTCTCACAGGACACACCATTGTGAGGAGGAACCATTAGGCAATAGAGGGAGGGGAGGAGTGCCTAGTGGTAAGTCATGGTGGGAAAAGAAAGGGGTAAAACATTGGCGATGTCTCTTGAGAGTGAGGGCTAGCGGTGTGACATGATAGGGAGGGCTAGTGGTGTCACTTCTAACACCATTAGGTTAAATGTCTGAAAGAGGTATGAGTTGCAATGGTGTTTGGGAGACAATGTTGTAGTCCGCAGTGTCAAAATATTTGACAGTAAAATAAAAAATTATCATTAATAAAAATATCTCAATTATGAATTAAGGTAATTAAAAATTAAAAAAATAAATTTCTTAATTATTTATATGAAAATTAAAATAAAAGTAGAATTAGATAAGTTATTAAAATTATTTAATTCAAAAAAACAAAAATCATAGAAAAATTATAAATTTATTCTAAATAAAAAATTTGAGTTAAACATAAGAAGATTAAATTAATTATTGAAAAAATAATTTTGAAATCATAAATTGATAATTGACGTTAATTTTTTCTATGAATACAAAAAACTATGGTTAAAAAGATAAATTATTGATGAAGTTTTTTAAATGAATTTTTTTATTAATAAACAAAAAATAAAATTAAAATTTTTAAAACAATACTTAAGAAGTAAAAAGAGAAATAAGGAATGGAAAAATATTGTATTGTTAAATCAATAATTTTAAATGCTAAAAATTAAAAATTAAAAATAAGAATTTGTTAATTAATGAATTAAATTATCAAATAACAAAAGAAATGATTAATTAACCAAAAGTGAAAAATTTATTAAACAAATGACTAAAAACATCATAAAAATATGTCGAAAATCTATTGATTTAAGTGCACATCTTATAGTGATGATAAATTAATTTTTTTAAGGGGAGAATAAAAATCCATGAATGAGTGGAAATAATTATTGATGTCTTTATTGATGAAATAATACATTTTTATGTGTGATTAAAATGTTGATGTAATTTTTAGATGATATTTATAATGGGTATGTAAAGATATGTTACGATATAGAAAGGCTTTATAAATTTAAGGTGGATATTTAAAATTCTATGTGACATTGAATTATTCTTCGTATGTGTTTTTTGAGGTTTCATCATAAAATTTTGGAGTTTTGTGATATTGAATTTAGTTGAGGTGAAGTTATGGAAGCTTAAATTGAGGATTTTACTAGTTGTGTTGCAGTAAAGGGAAATTTTATTTAGAATGAAATAATGAAATGAAAAAATGTGTGATTAATCATAATAGAATATTCTTATTTTTTATATTTTAAAATTTTATTCCAATATTAAAAACATTATAATCTTTTATAAGTACTAAACCAAAGAATTTTTTGGATGTATCACTTTATATCCAAATCCTTTCCCACTATGGTGTAATATGAGCACAGGTATTGTGATCAACCTCTTCTTCATTCATTTAAATAATTATTAATATTCATCCATCCATACAAAACTTGATTCCTATCTATGTAAGCATGGTTAGTGGGATTGAAAAATGTGAGGGGATTCTAAAAAATTGTCTATAGAACCTATATAATCCAAGAAAATTATTTATTTCTATCATAGATATTAGCGTTGACCATCCTTAGTTTTCATTAGTTTTTGAATGATCCATATATATCTATTTGATGGTAATACTTCTCCTAGAAATTTACTTTCTTGAAAAAAAACTCACATTAACTGTATTTTGCATATAACGTTTCCTTTATGAAGGTATTTAGTATAGTATTGAAAATTTCCTCATGATAATCATTGTATTTGGAGTATATAAGAATATAAGATATAAATACTACCAAAAATATTGTGTGTAACTCCTAAAAGAATATATTCATAAAGTCCATGAATATTTTTGGAGCATTGGTGAGTCCAAATGGAATCATCGTAAACAAATTATTCCAATAACTATTATAAAAATAAGTCAAAAGGATATCCCCCTTCATCACATTTACTTGACAATTTCCAAACAATATATCTACCTTATAGAAGTACTGGGATCCTCGTAGCTGATTGAAAAAGTCATCAATCCATGGATGAGGGTAATTTTTTATCTTGATTGTGTTGATCTCACAATAATCAACATAGAGGAACTTTGACCCATCCTTCTTCATTAAGAGGAGGACCGGTGCACCCCATAGTGAATGTCATGGGTAAATAAATACATTATCAATATTATCCGATAATTATCTATTTATATCCTCAAGTTCAAAAACAATCATTATATTTTGACTCTTGTATATTGGTGATTCTCCAGGTATGATCTCGATTGAGAAATCAACCTCACTACTATGCAGAAGACTATAATATTATTTGGGATAAAATTTATATAATTCATTTCAATGGGAATGTCATCAAGGATGCTATTTTCTTTAGTCCCAATAATTTTTTTAGATATACTTACATGTAAAAAATTATATACATGATTTTTTGATTCTACTAAATAATATTCATCATATTCCTTGTACTTGGATAGAATTAGAGGGAGATTTATGATACATAGGTTGATTTAGTTCAACGGATAATTTATTTTTTCCCTACACATGTATAGGCAAAACATGTCCATATTAACATTGAATTTTCCTTAGTGGAGAATTATATGTTTTTGGGGAAATTCATACCAAAAACTTGGTCAGAGGATGAGTTATATGTTTGGGATAAAACAATTGACCCATTTACTATCTTCACCAATAACATGAATTCCATGTTTTGGAGAGGTTTTTTAATAGTTATTATAAACGAGGATGATTTGAAAGAATTCATAGAATTAGATTAATGTAGAATCTTCGCTATCCTTCAATGAATAAATAATGTACCTGTAACCACTTGATTTTCTTGATCCTCCTAGGTAGTTTTCAAGATATACAGTCTTAATTTCTCTCTAGTATTTGGAGTATGTTGTCTCCATTTTTCAATATCAACCCTTATCTTAAGGAATTTATTCATAGAGTGTCCCTATTCCTTATAGTGGAAATGTTGGATTCAGGTTCAAGAGTTGACTGGATCATTAATTTAATAAATCATATTTGTGGTTTTCTCCCACCATCAATCACTTGATTGGTGCCCTTCCTTATTACATATAAATCATCTCTTCACCTCTTTTATGAAATTTATAGGATATTTCTTCTCATGATATTCAAATGTGTGATATTATAATCTCTTTAAACCATCATATTTCTCTATCATACTTCCAAAATTAAGCATTATTTCCCACTTATTATCCCTATGAGAACCATGGGATTTTCAAATCCACATTTCAACTTTGTGGTATCATCATATATTTTCCTCATATTTTTTAACCAGAATTAATAAGGCTTTTCATATATTTATCTTTAGACCAAAAAATAATTGGCCAACTTCAGTTTCAGTATTAATAAAAAAACTAGAGGCATTTCTTGAAAATATTTCAATGTTCACCTCAAACACCCTACTGGATTCATCATCCATTTTCTCGAGACTAAGGAATTTCATTTCCATTTTATGTTAGAGTGTTTGATGAATGTATTTGTCAGAATTTTTTTTACAAAATATTTTCCACTACATTGCTTCAATATCCTCCTCTAATTTCTCAATTTTAACCAATGTACACCATTTTCAAACTTCCCATTCCAGATGATAAACATCCAGAATGAACTTCACTCTCTCAAAGCGTTGTAGGATGACAAAAATCTTTTCAATGGAGTGGATTGATTATCCCATGATTAAGGGATAAAAATATCCACTGAAAGTCAAATGCCATTATTTCATAAATGTCTCAATTGAAAAATTCTATTTATTTTGGGGATTAGAAATTCCTTTTTATTCAGGTAATATTTCAATTCATGAGTTAATTTTTAATTTATTCTCATAGTGGTTAGGATTCCTGATCCTTTTAGGTTGGTAATTTAATTTGGTTAGTCCTCACATTTACACTCACATTGGCTGTTGAGACAATTTCCCCAATCTTTAGCCATTGACTGAATATTAAGGGAAAATTAATGGTGATTTATTTGTAACTATTAAATACATAAATATGGAAACCATTAAAATATAAGGGGTAAATCATAATTATCATATATTCATTAACCCATAAATTTATAGGTTTAAATATAAATTATCCATGATCTATTTTGTAACATAACATATTATGGGATTTTCCCATTAATAATGGTTTGTAATAATATGGTTAATTTAACAAAAACTATACTCTAGGATTATCAAAATATGTGTCAAACTGGCCATATTTTTGTGTGTTTGGTGATGATTGAGTCTAGGGGAATGTGCTATTTTTGAGGTTATTACCTCTAGGTGAAACTATGAGAGATCCAAATCTCCTCATAGTATCTGAACATGGATTTAATTTCTTGGAAACCCCTTACAGTATACATTACCAAAATTTAGGGTTGTTTTCTTATGTTCAGTATTATCTCTAAGGATTTCACTAGATCTTTCTAATCCCAATACCCAAAAATTAATTGCCTTTCATCTGAAACCAACTATAAAAACAGATATTTTATTACATAGAAATTCATTATTTATTTTATATAGATATAGTTATTATAACACCATTGTATTGAAGGGCCTCATGTATTTGGGAAATTGGGTAGAAAATATAACAACTTAAAATATGAATATCATTTTTTCAAAACATTGAAACATGGCCTTATATTCCTTGGATCTTCTAAAACTGCATGGGAAAACGTGGGGATGTATATAAATAGGTGCGAGATATAAATCCTAGTATGGTAATAAATGAAAAATAACACATGGTAAAATAAACCATGGGATATAACCGAAATATTAAGGTGACATTTGAGTTGTGTGAATTATAATACTGAACAATGGGGTTTGATATAACATGATAATATAAAGGTAACATAAGAATATAGAAACAAAGAAAAAAATGATATCATAAAAATAATTCAAGGTTAAATACCAAGGAAAAAAACATAATGGGATTAATATTACTTCCCAAGATACATACATGTCATATCAGGAGATAAAAACATTACAAAAGGCATTGAAGGGCTATATAATTTTGGGCCCTCCTGTTACTTTTATGTCAGGTACATGCATAAGCATACCACATAGATCTTGCAATATAAGGATGTGTTTCATGAATTTTAATCATATGATTAATGAGTAACGTTTTCATAAATATAAGTAAAAAATTAATATATAATAGTAAAATGAGATAAATAACCTTGATTAGAAATGGAGACCTGTATTAACTACATAAATTTATGGCATGTAAAATCGAAGGATTATATTGGAAGTAGAATGGGTGTACATAAATATTTATAGAGGGGGACAATGAGTGTGAAATGTGTCTACCACTGCTTTAGAATCAAAACAACTGATTTTTGGAAGTTAAAAACATATCCCAACTTGAATAATTGAAAATCAAAGGCTTTATTTAAAGATGGTTCTTGAATAAAAAGGTGAAGGGGATCTCTTATCATGAGAGGGCATATATTAACTATTAGATGAATCTTCTTATCTGTTTGGAAGAATATTATGTGGGATATAGAGATAGAAAGGTGGGGATAATTTTATCTCCAATGGTTTTTAGTGAAGAGTTATGAGAGGATGGGTGGGTTTATATATAAAAAGCAAGGAGAATTATTTATTAATTTCCAAAATTTGGTTATGGACTCTATATGATAAAGACATCAAAACCACTAACCATAACATGGGTTTTACCTATGAGTTTCTAAAAATTAGATTGGTTTTCATTATTTTATAAGTCTAATAACCTAACTAAATCAAAGAACAACCGTGATTATGTGGAAGTAAGTCATGGTTATAAAGAATGGATTTTAAAATATTAAAATATTATATAGGTTTTGGAGGATTCATAAATAGTTTTAAAATTAATAAAATAAATTTAGAAAACATTATTTTCAAGGGGAAACATAAATTTTTCTATGGATATTCTTTATAGTATTTATTATATAAATTTTTGACTTTTATGGTATCTTAATACATACCCTATAATTATATTGTATTTAATTTTACCCAATAACTCTAATGGATCAACAAGTTATAAAAAAATTCACTGTGGGATAATTTTGAATTATTGTTTTCAAATATAAATTTTTTATAAAAATAATTCTATAAATACTATAATTTTACATTTAAATCAAAAATACAAATTTATTTAAAAATACAAATTTTTTGACAACATAGGTTTTATAACCCTTATAAAAATTACATTTTACTTCATAAAACTACACTATAATTTATATTTAATAATTATTTTTTCATTGAAATATCATTTTAAAAAAAATTCATGAGATAATAAAAAATATGGTATTTATTGAAACAATATATTTCCCAAAAATAGAATTCATTTACATCATATCAAAATTTGATTTTCATCAAACTCATTATTTAATCATTAAAAAATAAATCCAAAAAGGGATAAATATAATAAATATTTTATTAAAAAGAAAATATAAAAATTATTACTGTTAGGGTCTAGATACATTGCACAATATTACACCAGGGAATTACAAAAGGGTAAGGTGTGCGATTGTGAGAGTTTCTTGGGGTGGTTTGGAGAACCTAGTTTAAGTTGTGAACTTGAAGAGCTTGAACTTATCCAATAAATTGTGTCACTAATTATTTAGTTTATGAATCTTATATTATGTTTGGTTTATGGAAAATCCCAGTGATTTTATCTAACATAGAATCTCTTATAAATGGTATTCATAGGGTGTGATCCTACTAGTCTAGGCCATCACTAACATTGTTTGTGTCATATAGACTTTATAATGAAATTAATATAGTAATCGTAGTGGTAACTGTGAGATGGATATATTATCAGCATTTATGATGTTTAACTATTTTTTAAATTTTATTTACCATATAATTTTACAAAATAAAAGAAGTGTTTCATTTGTTTAATACAACTTCATTCCACATTAAGGAATTTAATCATTTAAAAATAAAATTCCATTTATAAAAGTGTGGTCCATTAAACTATTTAATATTAGACCATATTTTCTCTCTATTTATATTATTATCCATGTTTTATTTTTATTTGATATTATTTTTATAATGATGTGAAATATTAGGTAAACCCTAGGGTTAATGTTTTCCTAAAAACCTTTTGATTCTTTGAGCCTATGGTGTATAGATCTGTTTTGGGATTCTCATATTTCTGTATGTGTTGTTTCATTCCATTCATGCTCCTTTGAGTTAGGTGATTCCATGGTTTTTTTCATGAAAATAACTGTCTCATTGAGAGCTCTAAATGTATTTTATTTAAAAATCCTACCTATTACGGGAATATTAGAAGATAAATATTTAGTTATTATTTTTTTATTATATTATTCCTTAGTTGTAATATGGGGTACTCATGAATTTTAACTTTTATGTTATTGAAACCAAATAATAAATTATTCATGTTCTTGGTAAAATTCTTAGTAGGGGTTTTCATAGAGAATTTAGCTATTTAAAGCATGTTTTAAAATTTTATATGTAACTATGTGAATTGGATAATGGTTTTGAAGTATTTTTTGACTAATATTTCATTGTTCATGAAGTTTTAAAAGGTTTATCTTATATGTTCTAATGTGATTTATATATGATTATTTTTTTAATCCTCCCATCATATCCCCCTTTTTTATGTTAGGAAAACATGGTTTTAGTTTATATATTGAATGTCACGATTTCAAAGGAATATTAAGAACGTTCACGGTTCTAAAAATTAGTTTCAAAAATAATTATTTAAAAGTAGTTTATAAATTCCAATAGAAAATATTTTCTATAACCTTTAAAAAGTTATTTATAAGTATCTATAGTTTTTAGATGGTTTTAATTAGTTACTTGGAAAATAAAATATTAGTTTAATGCTCAAGGCCTAGTTGAAACCATATAGTAAAAGATTTTTCATAAGTGAGATAAACCAATATTAAAATAACAATATTATATTTATTTATGATCTTTATTATTTATTTATTTGTGCTACAATTTCATTTTATATAGAGAGGAATGTTTTTGGATAGTGAATAAAGGTGTTATGAGTTAAGTTATTTTATCAATTAATGTGTGATTAATATATGATTTATTATTAGCCACCTCTAATATCTAAATGCATAATGATAACCTAACTAGAATCCTTTTTTAATAGATTTATACTTACTATGATTTGCCGCACTAGTGATGATAGTTAGACTAATTTAGGAGGTTATTGTCTAGGAGTGAATCTGTAGGAAAAGAAATATATTCACAAGAGTATATATATGATAGTTTCAATAGATTTCTATGAATTTCTGATGTTTTTTTATCTATGTCATTTATTTTTTATCGAATATTTTTTTTGTATAATATTATCATTATTATTAGAATTCTATCATAATTAGTTTTATTTTCTCTTTTAGAATATACTAATTCGGTGCTTTTATTCCGATGTGATTTATTTCCCTTTTCCTTTTTCTATCATGAAATTATTTCTAGACTTTTTCCCTCATTCACATTTTTCTTCCCATGTTTTTTTCTATTTATATAGTTGATAATTCTTTTACTTATTTCGGGGTGATTCTATATTTCTTCTATGATGTATTTATAAAATGTAATTTCAAATTTATATTTTTAAAAGTATTTTTTTAATGAAATTCTTAATGTATCCAAAGGAATTTTTTTGTTATTAGAAAAAAGGGTTTGAGAAATAATTTTTCATGTTTTTTTCCAAAATGTTACAAAATATTTTTTTAAAAAATAGTTTTTAGGGCCATTTTATGTAAAGTAAATATTTGAAATATTTTGTGAGGTTCTACTGGATTTTTTTTCTCACACCCTATACACACAACTCAGTGTTTGTACACTATGTAGTGTTTTCAGGTTTAGGTTTTGATATCATGGATCTCCTTCTCATGGAATCCTTATCCAGGATGTGTGTGTGGAATATTGGTGTGAATTTTGAGTGGTTATCTTAGGGTCACATAAAGAATATATTAGTTATTTTGGTTTTATTTTTCATCGTAAATATATCTTTTATATTGGTACTCATTGAATTATATTTTTAATTCTATCTTTTAATACTTTTAGTGTGTCAGTTTTTTATTTATTGTTTTTTCCAATTTTGTTTCATCTAAATTTTGCATCTTCTTTTTGGTTTTTCATATAAGTACAAGATGAATTATGATATTTTTTTAGAATTCCACTACTAGTTTAATGTAATTTATTGTAAGAAATTTTTCCCACTATATATGATTTGATGTCTTGGATCTGTATTCATGCTTGTTGGGATTTTAAATTCCCTTTAGGCCTTTCTATTGTCCAAATGTGGGGTTTTGTTGACAGGTATCTTGGGTGCGTTCATGAAAAAAAACACTATCACACAAAAATTCCATCCAGTTTCCATCACATTGAAAACCATCGACTCTATGAGGGGATTCTTAGACATTTCAGATTTGTGAAAGGGAAATATTTTTCCTTCTTGATTTTATAGCTTAAGGTAAGTGAAAATTATTTTTAGCCCAAAAATTATTTTCTCTTGGACATTATGTATCAGGAAAAATTGAAATATCCACTATTTAAACTAACAATTTTTTTAGTATTCTCAAACTCTCCTTATCCAGATATACTTGTCATATAACCATCCATAATCACTAATTCATGAACATGATTTCTTATTTGATATTAATGTTCCCTTACCAATATATGTGAGTATCCTCACATCATTCTATCATGAATTTTTATGTATTAATACTGTATTTTATGCATGGTTATAAATTTATTTCAGCATTTTTCTTGTTAAAAAAGGAAGTATAAATGGAGATATTTCATTAATCCTATTGGGAAATTTTTCAAATGAAAAACCAAAAAACTAAGGTGACTTTATTCTTTCAACAATCAATATAGTTAGAGTAAAATATTTAGAAAGTAAAAAAATAAGAGTTAATGGGGAAGGATTTGTTTAAATATGTATAATTACATTCTTAGTTTCTCTTTAATATGGGTCAAATAAAATAGAATATGGCCTATAGGTTTGGTAATATAAGTGGTTCACATCTTCTTGAAAATGTAATAAAACATTTTGTGTTTTACTCAATATTTTTTACACCCACCATTCCTCTAGGAAATATGTAACCAAAGTATAAAGTCTCACTAAATATTAAAAATAATATAATTATTACTCATCTACAACTATTTTTTAGTAATATTGAAAAATACTCTGAATTATGGATCTTATGAATATACCTAAAGTCACTATAGGTTACTTTATCATTCTAGTCATGTTAAGGATGAAAAATCCTGCAACGAATGTGAAAATTATATTCAAACTTCCCTGTAGATATGGAAAAATGTGTGATTTATGAATATTTTATTTATTTGTATGACTGTAATTAATATGTATATATAGACACACACACACATGTATAAACTTATATATCAAATTATTGCCCATTATTTCATTTTTTAGAGACAGAATATAATACAAGATACATATATATAATTGGCTTTGGGTTAATATATAGTTTCATAGTTTCATAGGGATTTTTCTGATGTGATTATAAAATAAAATTCATAGATTGAAAACTTTTTAGGTCAAAATGGATCAAGGTATTGTTTATTATGATAGTAAAAACACAATTAATGACTAATTTTATAATTAAAATATTATCTAAATCTGAAATATTAATAGAAAATTAGTTTATTTGAATAAAATTATCATTTATGATATTTTTTTATCTTTAAGTATTCATTTAAAAATAATTAACTTCTTTTTGACACTATACCCTTATGAAAATAATTTTAAAATATATGTCGGGTCTAATATATATCTTAAACACACAAATAATAAAATTCTAATGGAAATGAAATTAATTATGTACTATAAAAATTCATTACAAATAATCATTCAAGAAAAACTCATAAATAGATGATTGTCATAAGTTATATAAGATTTTTTTTTCAGGTTATTGAATTTCTTATTGAAAAAGTGTTTTTATGCCACATATATAGTTATGATATATTGGAATAAAAACATAATATATAATAAAAAAAATCATTAATTTTAAACTTCTTATGACAAGTTAAAAGTTGTTTACGTCTATGTATAATTTCTACAAGTAGTTTGTAAAATTTTTTGTCAAATGGGGGCTTAGTAGTTTTAAATATGTAAGTAAAATATAACCCAAATTTAGTTAAAATTAATTTTTATATTGTAAAATGCCTAGGTATTTTAGAAGATATGTTTTATCTATCTCATATTACTCCAATAATTATTAATAATACTTATTGGAATTATTCTTCTAATAATAAATATTATATTGTGACATGTTCACTGAGTATATAATTTATTTTGAAATCAGGTTGATATTATGTCATTAAGTCTAATGAAATTTCGTGAAAAAAATAATGATGATGTGGATTTTATCCGTTATTATATTTAAATTTTGTTATTTCTCTATTTTTTAGTTTTGATACTATATAATGATCTTTCAAATGATTTATTTTATAAGAGATTTAGGATTTAATGTAAATTATGTATGTTGGTTGGATGATCTGAATTCATTGGTTCATACACTAAGGGTAGTTATATACTCTCATATGACTGAAACTAAAATTCACATAATTATTGAAAATGTAAAAATATTTTGTGAATAAATTTTTTTTATGAAATTAATTTCATTAAAGAATAATGTCTTTCATGTCCATATAAGTTGAGAAACTGTGTGAGTGGAGAATCAATAATACCAAGAAAGAGTTAGGGGAGGAATTCTACATTAATGATGTATTCAATGAATGGGTGAATAAATTGGTAAATATGTGATATTTTAACATTATCAAAATATAGTTATGTTAATTTAACAAGTCTTCAAATATCACATGATATGGGTATATACTAAAAAAGATCTTGGGGAAATTTGATGCATTTTTGCAAAATGACAACTCAAGCTATAGAGGGACTTCATCCCTAGCCTGACCTTGTTCCTATAATTATTGATGGTACATTGGGAGGTTTTAACTATATATTTTTTTGTGACAATGTGTTTGTTTTTAGTTTAAATTTGTTTTAAAACATTTATATTTTATTTTGATAATATATATATATATATATATTGGAAAATTATGTATTAATAAATTTTAATAAAATTTTATTTACTTTTTATTTTTGTAAGAATTTTATAAATGTTGATGTCAGTTCTTGTAATATAAAAATATTAATAAAAAATAATTTATTATTGGATAGTTATTATAAGTTCCAACAAAGGATATATTTTATTAGAACTTTTTTGTAAACACAATTATAAATAATAAATTTGAGTCCACTAAGAAATAATATTTCCTTATATCTTTTAAAAATGAAACACATTAATATATTACATTTATTATCTAAAAATAGATAATAAGTTTAATTAAATAAATAGAAGTTATTTCTCTAAAAATATTAATAAATGTAAAAAAATAAGTACTAATAATGTAATTTTTGATGTTGGAATGAATATTTTTTTTGATAGAATCCATGATAATTTTAACCATACCAAAAAAAGTATAATGTACAAAGACTAATTTCAAAAGAATAATTGGTTAGAATTATCAACAACTAGATGACTTCTAATACCTATAACCTATAATAAAACGTATTTTCAATCAAAAAAAAAAAGAACTCAAAACATTGTAAATGTAATAGTGTATACTTTCTAGGTATGTTATCGATTTAATTTGATCCTTCTATTAGTGTTTTATTTTATGATTTTCTACGGATACATCTTGGGTATGTTATAGACGGTTTTGGAGCATTTTTAGATAATTTAATGTGCTTCAGTTTTTTTACAATGGGTTTGGAAAATTTTGGAGTTCAACCTAGAAAATCATGTGACATGTTGAAGTGGTGAAGTAGAAGGTTCATCCTTGGGAAATGGTTAAATATAACATTGTGATGTTCCAAAATAGCTCTGGTAACTCATAACATAAGAAAAATCATGGTCATCACGTGGTTTACCAAACCATGTGGGAATTCCATTCAGATGCCCTGAAGATGTTGTGAGTGTTTCATGATTAGTGCAATATTTCATAAACCGAACAATGAAACCATATTTTGATAATTAATTATTTTGAAAACATGGAATTTAACTCAAAATATCTCTAAAAAGATTCATTATTCCTCTTGAGACTTGGAATCCAGAACCTATGGATTCAATTTTCTATTCTTATAGATTCCTCTCTGATATAACTCTAATTCCTATAGATATAGAGGAATTGGACAATGATAATTCTATGTAAGAGTTAATTATACCTCTATTTTTCACATTTCATCTTTATATGGTCTCCTTTTCTTGGAATTAATCATATATATAGGATGTCATCAGAGTTAGATATCATTGGGTAGGTGGATCGATGACTTAGACCATGTTAAATCTCACTTCTTAAGTCTTGATTCTAGAATCCTGGAAAATATTAATTAGGTTTTTAAATGTAATTAATAGTTAAATATTGATATGGAAGACAATTATTTACTTTGGAAATAAATTATCATTATGTATTATGTAGTTATCATTTAATTTCATTTATATATTAATTATATGTTTTAATATCCTTGTGTATATGTGTGTGTGTATTTGAGACCCTTGTTTCATATGATTCACATGTTGGCGTTTGTGTGACAGGTGAAATATTTTATTATTTTAATATGCATGTGGGTGAGTGTGTGGTTTACGATTCCCTTGATAATTTTGATATGCATGTTGGTACATGTGTGGCCTATGATACCATTTTTTATTATGATCTCCATGTGGGTGCGTGTGTGGAATCTGAGTCCCCTCGTTATTGTGATATGAATATTTGTGTTTGTCTCCCTTGAAACCTTACTTGTTATGACATTATTATTACATTCTATATTATGTATTTTGTGTGGATTAATTTACTGTTCCTTTGTGACTGGTTTCATGGTACCAGGTTGGTCTAACTCGAAAATTTGACTCTCTAGAGTTAGAGTGGGAGCATTGTAATATGAAGGTTTTGATTTAACATTTAGAGATGACATGTGAAAATTTTCCTTCCCTTGGGATAGATACTAGGACAAAGTAACACCCCAAGATTCCAAGGTTCTTTTCCCTTTGAATAATACAGTAGCTTGAGTTGTATGCAACTTTGAGTTATAGCACACCATGACCAATCAAACAAGATCTTATGAATAGCAATACCAAGTTTTTGAAATTTTATGAAGTTTATTTTTCAAAATGGATTTCATTTTTTGATTCGGAATTTCAAAATTAAATTAGGGTGGATTTTCGGAATTTTTTTGAAAACATTCAATTATTGATGAATAGTTATAAACACTGTATTACTGTTTAAAACCGAATTTTTATATAAACAATTTTTTAATTTAAATTTATTTTAATGTCAAAATAGATACATAATACATATATCAGTCCAATTAAATTCATTAAAGTCATTTTATTATAATATTTTATATATATAATTTTATTGAACTCTTTACCGTCATTTACCCACCTTCTATGCACATTTAAAAATTTGCATAAAACACAATTTTATCACTTCTGTGAATTGAATTTAAAAAACCAGAGACACAAAGTTGATATCAGTTAGTAAAATGTTGTTCAATAGGATGCAAATAATATTTGATGAATAATATCTTTATTATTTTATTTACCAATGTTAAAAGGAAATAGTCAATTAAAGGTAAAAATGATATAGTAATTACTGTTACATGTGTCCTAGTTCTATTGGATAAGTGTTTTTTGACTAAAATCAACCATATAAATAATATATGTTCCTCTTTTATTCACTTGGATTAGATTAGGACCTTTATTGTTATTTTATTTAAGGAAGAGTTACAAGTGTTAAATTCAAAGTTTCATAAGAATTTTTTTTTTAACATAGGGTTATACATAACATAAATTCAACTATAAATATTAGTTAGAAATCTAAAAATAGTTTCTATATAATGGTATTTTATTTATAATTTTTAGATATTAAATAATTATGTTTATTTATGACATTATGTTGATGCTGTAATTAACTTATTAATGAAAGATTAAATTAATTGATATTATAAATTTCCAAATAGATGTAAATTGAGAATTTGGAGGAATTGAAAATTTTTTAGAGTTTAATATGACATTATAGGACTAATTTAATTCATTTTTTCTAAGTAATCATGTTTTTTTTGACTTTCACAAAAAGAAAATACTAAATAGTGTCAAAATTGACATAAATGAGTTTAAAAAAATACTATATTATTAAATGATATAATATTCATAAAAATATATCATTCGGCCAAAGGACTTATATAATGATATATGTGTCATTAATGGACCACTTTAGGTTCGCTTGGAATTTTATAGTATGTTCATTAACTGTGTTATAGAAAAATACCAGAAGTCATTGTAAAAGTTATACTACTTATGTAAGAGTTAAATCTAAAAGATAATGTTAATATGTTGAACTAATTGTGTCTCAAACCTATTTTTTGAGAGGTTTTCGAGAGAGACCCACCTATGTATCAAAATAAATCGTTTTGGTTCCATAATTAATTGAAATTTATTTAATAATAAAATAACATTTCATACTTTTCTAAAAGTGATCATCACCTCTCTTATAAAAGGGTACATCCCCTTATCTCAAAATCACACCTCCATAGCCAACCCCTTCTCAAATATCCTCCCAGATACCCTCACTTGAACATAGAGTCCTTAGTTTGGTTATAATCCATCCTAAGGATCCATTTTGATCAAATCAAAAGAAAGCACCTGAAGAAGAGGGAATAATTTCATCACCTCTTTCAAAGTTATTTTCTTCTTCCACTTCCTCTTTATTTTTTCATTACATAAAAAAAACAAATACAATACCTTCTATATACTGTGATGTTATTAAAAATATGGTACAACCATATTCATTATTCTATCAATCCTATTATGGACAAAGTCACCATATGTGCATATGTACGACTTACCATCTCTACGTCGTGGTGTAGTTTGTCATTTAACACTTCATTATTTTAATGGTTATAATAATGAGTATTATTGATATAAATAATAAATATAACATGTTAATTATTTTTTACATATGATATACCATCCAATTACATATTATTTCACCATAAATAGAATGGTATTGTCGCTCGTGCATACGTATGGATTACCGTCTCCACGAACGCGATGAGATTTCCCCCCCCCCCCATCATAACCATTCAAGTATAATTTTCATTTTATGAATAAAAATAAATTTTAAGAACTTAATATCATTATATATATGAATAAAATACATCCTATCCAAAATAAACATGACTTACATATAATAACATAAAAATGAAAATGAACCAGTTAACACCCGAAACAATGATACTATTGAAATATTATTACAAAAAAAAATTAGAAGATCATATATAATATCATATTAATGTTCATGGTTCTTGTATAATTTAATAACAATGATTTAAATATTATACTTGAAGTTAACGTACCCTCGACCAAGGAAAAGTACAAGGTAATGGTTAATTTTACAATCTATTTATTTAAACGAGGTTGTTTATACATAAGTATCTACGAGGACTTCTTTATCTTCCACATTCGTGTTTCTTAAAAATGTATTTAAAAATAATTTTTGTATTTTCTAGAATATGGGTTTAAGGAATTAATACCTTTGTTTTAATTTTTATAATACATTTTTAAAGGAATCTTTCCATTGTTTTCCAAACAAGGTACTTTATGACTTTTTCGACAAATTATGCTAAGAATTTTTTTTAACTTATACAGTGGGTGAGGTTATTTTTCGCCATTATAATATGTCTGAAGATACCCTTTAAATATTATTTGAATATTTTCAATATTAATGTTTTCTTTTATAATTATTTAACATTTAACTTATTTCAAAATAGAATGATTTACTTATCTTAAATTGTTTTGATTTCATCTATGTCAACATCATTTGATGAATTTTACATTTTATTGAATTTGATTTATTGTGAAATAATATTCAATATTGTATTGAAGGTTTTGTTATAGGTTTGACTGTAGATGTGTATTTCTATACCCCTCATGTGATGAGTGGAGCTCACTATAACAACTAAATGGATCGGTAGGTCTCATGATACATACTAGTGTCTTGGCACAAGAACTTGAAAAAATATTTTTTGTAGTCTTGGCACGAGGCCATGACTTTGTGGTTATGATGTGTGACATTTTTCATTCCACCATTATCTAATTGGCTATTGATATTATATGTGATTATTTGACTTGTAGAATATCCATGTGAATATGTAAATTGAATTATTTGATTTGACATATTATGTTGAAGTTTATGTCTAAAATACTTGTGTTTTAGTCTTATACATTTCCTTAAATGTTGGTGCTTATTTATGATAGTTTACGCTATATTGTTATCCTTACTGAGCGTCAGACCTCACCCATTTCTTATGTTTTTGTTTTCCCCAGATGTGAAGAAGTATATTATGATTAACCTTTAGTGATAGGACAAGGATATGAGTTTTCTCCAAGGGGTCACAAAGTCATTTTTATTATTTCATGATGTAATGTAAAACATAGGTATGTTTCTAGTACTTTCAAAGATACTAAACAGATCGGTCTTTCGGGATTTGATCGCTTATGATCATGCCAATGTTATGTAATAATGCATTGAATATAAGTAACTTGGGTTGGGGCGTTATAGTTTGTATCGAAGATGCTTAGTACAATCCTTATAAGCTAGATATATAAAACACTAATTTTAGAACATTACCCTAATATATACATTGAGGATTAGTATAGAAGAACTTCCTAGAATTTTTCTAATGTCCTGATCATATGATTTTTCCAATAAATTCATCCCTGTTTGGATACGAGTAGTTATAGGTGGCTCTGGAATAGATGTACCTAGGAGTGAAAACTCTAACAAGGAGTTTTGGGCTTTACCCAGGTATTCTGGTACATGAAAATGGACCTTGTTGCACTCTGGGTTATGACACTCTTGGGGGATATGCTTAAAATAATTCAATTTTTATTTATAAAACATTTTAAAGGATTTATGAGTAAATAATTTTTAAATGAAAACAATTTTTTATGATTTTGGATTATATGCATAAACAGTTCAATTTATGTTAGGTATTTTACTAGTTTGGAATTATGTACTGTGATTCATAAACTAATCTAGTGGATGCCATTTTTTTGAAATAGCGCCTAGTGGAAGGGATAGAATCCATATCAATGCAAGTAATCCATGTAGTTATTTCCCTTCAACTCAAGATAATTATAGTGGTGTTGGTGATGCAACTTGTGTTGGAAAACTTATAACCATCCTGGGACAACACACTAAGGTTTTGAATAATACCTTTACCCATATGGAGCACCACGATCCACAATGCGGAGGATCAATGTTAGACCACTTCATAGGGAAATAACCACCGACATTCAATGTTACTACAAATCAATTTTTAGCTAAGAAATGGATAAGTTTCGTAGAGAAAATAATTCATTCCTTGGGGAGTAACAAAATGGAAAAAGTTGTCATGGAAGTTTATTTCCTCACGGGAGATGCAGATCAATTGTGGTCATTAATTCAAAAAACAAAGGTGGATGAAGAAGTATCAAGTGTGGAATTGACAAAGTTAAATTAACTTTTCATAGAAAAATACATTCCTCATGACCATCGAGTGGACATGGAAAGACAAATTCTATGTCTGAGTCAAAAGGAGGTTTAGAATGTCGCAAAGTATGAGGCTAACATTACCTGGTTAGCAAGGAATGTTGTAGATAAAATATGTAGCCCAAGGCGTAATATTGATGAATTATTTTATGGGTTAAAACCATTTCATCGTTGAGAATTAGTTTCATAATCCTTCTCATCACACGAAGATATTTTCTCATGTGTTATCAAGTCAGAAAATGAATTCCCAAAGTCTTACAACATTAAAGAAAACCAAGAGAAGAAGAGATGCACTGAATGCTTTGGAAATGGAAATAATGGGAAGAAGGGAAAAGTTGAGTTTATATCATAGTAAACGTGGGAAGAAACACCCCAGTACTTTTTTGAAGGGAATGAGAGTTTATTACAAGTTTGGTAAAAATGGCCACTAAGCTCGTGATTGCAAGGGAAAGAAAGAGGCTGTCAATGCTGAATTCTACAATTATAGAGAAATGGGGATTTAATGAAATTAATTACACAAGAGCAAAAGAAACTTATCTCAGAGAAGGAAATGGGAGAAAGGCCAAGATTATGTGATCACTACTGCTAAGGTTGTAGCTATAAATGACGTGGTGGTAGGTAATTTATTGGGTTCATCAAATTTATCCAATGATTTATTTAATTCTAAATCATCACATTGTTTAATATTATCCATGTTTTCTATGAAAATTAAATATTTACAATTTTATTTAATAAGGGAGTTGTCTGTCAAAACTCGTTAGGGATGTATCATTACAACAATGTTTTGTCAAACAGTTACAATTAGGGAATTTAAACATGCTTTTTCTGCTAATCTTATTTTCATACCCCTGATTGAATTTGATATAATTCTTTGTATGGATTTGATTTTGGATTATGATGTGGAAATTTATAGCAAGAATAAGGAGGTTACAATTTTTTGTGATTATAATGAATTCATTATCCTTAGAGAAGAATCGCCACCATTAGATTCTTATCTTGATCCACCCACAGTAGCTCTACAAAATTCAATTATTGTGGAAGAAGAGAGTGAAATAACTATAGGTGATAAGAAGGAATGTTCAAATGGAGGTTGTACC
Source organism: Viscum album (assembly GCA_963277665.1). NCBI lineage: Eukaryota > Viridiplantae > Streptophyta > Magnoliopsida > Santalales > Viscaceae > Viscum > Viscum album. The sequence continues at coordinate 354,279,672 of OY728123.1, forward strand.
TATTATTCCATAACATGTTGATGTGTTTCCATAGGATTCACTTGGACATCCTTCATAATGAAAAATTGGGTTTTCCATTGATTTAATTCCTAGTTCAAGGCCCATATCAAAGACCCCTTATAAAAAGGACACTTTGGAATTAGTGGAACTAAATATCCATATAGAGGAATTAAGTAATAAAGTATTTATTCCCCCTTGTGTTTCTCCATGGGGAGCTCCTATTCTTTTTGTTAAATGTAGGATATATCTATGAGGATGTGCATTGACTACAGGGAGATCATTACTATGACAATAATGAACAAGTATCCTCTACCTTGCATTGATGATTTATTCAATCTACTTCCTAGAGATCAATATTTTTCGGTGATTGACCGTCGATTTTGATATCATCTGTTATGTGTAAATAAGGAAGACATTTCTATGATAGCATTTCATACCAGGTACTGGAAGTATGAGTTTATAGTAATGCCTTTTGGACTAAATAATGCACTCCCAGTCCTTATTTATCTTATGAATAGAGATTTCAAGGAATATCATGATGACTTTGCAGTTGTATTTATTGGTGATATCTTGGTTTACCTGAAAAGCAATGAAGATCATGAAAATCCCTTGCACACTATTCTAAAGGCTCTTAGATGAAATGAATTATATGGGATGTTTAGAAAGTGTGAATTCTTGATTCATGAGATTTATTTTCTTGGCCATATTATCTCAAAGGATGTAATCATTGTTGATAATTCTAAGACAAGAGAAATAAAATAATGGCCTGCACTAATGAGTATAACTGAGGTACATGGTTTTATCAGTTTAGTAGGTTATTACCAGTGTTTGGTCTAGAATTTTTCCTGATTGGCTAACCCATTAACCAATCTCACACGTAAGGGGGTTAAATTTGTTCGGGAAAGAGAGTGTGAAGATTGTTTTGAGGAAGTGAAGAGAAGATTAGTCAATGATCCTATCTTGACTCTACCATCGAGGAGTGATGGATTTTTTATTTATAGTGAGGCTTCAAAGAAAGGACTTGGTTGTTTCCTTATGCAGAATGATAGAGTTATTGTCTATGCATCAGGACAGCTAAAAATTCATGAAGAAAACTATCCTACTCATGATCTTGATTTAAAATCTATAATCATCGATAGGATGATATGGAGACACTCTCTATATTGTGAAAAATGTGAGATATATACTGATGATAGGAGTCTGAAGTATATTCTTTCATCGAAATAACTCAACATGAGGCAAATGAAACGGACTGAACTACTCAAGGATTATGATTGCACTATACACTACCACCTGGGGAACACAAATAAGGCAGAAAATACTTTGAGTGGAAAATGTCATGGATTTTAAAACAAGATGAGAGTTGAAAGGGATCCTATGTTAATGGATCTAGTAAACATGGATATGGAAATAATCATGGAAGGAGAAACATCAATACATTTTCAAATGGTTGCCAAACCATCTTTACTAGAAAGGATAAAAAGTTCTCACACAGATGATGAGGATTTTCAAAAGAAAATTAAAGCTATAAATGATGGGATATTCTTCATCTTCGCATATGATGATGTAATTTGGGAAGAGACATTTTGTTCCTGATATACCTGATCTAAAAAGGGAATTGTTTGATGATGATCATAGCTCCAATTTCTCTATACACCCTGTTAGTACAAAGATGTATAGAGATTTTAAAGAAATTTTTTGGTGGGATAACATGAAGAGGTATATTGTTGATTATGTGTCAAGATGTATGGTTTGTCAATAGGTGAATGCTTGAAGACAACATACTTGAAGAGTCATGAAACCTATTCTCATACTAGAGTGGAAATTGGATGACATTATAGTGGACTTTTCATGGGGCTACCAATGACTCCTAGTAGGAATGATGCAATGTGGGCCATTGTTGATCATCTTTCCAAGTCTAGATATTTTCTTATTATAAGATAAGATTTACCACTTGAAAATTTTTCAAGACTATATATTATTGAATTTTTAAGACTTCATGGTGTACCCAAATCGATTGTTTCTAATCATAATCCCCATTTTACATCAATATTATGAAAAGTCTTTAGATGGCCCTAGATACTGAACTTCTTTTGAGCACTGTCTACCACTATCAAATTGTAGGACAATCAGAAAAAACTATTCAAAACATAGTAGACATGTTGAGATCTTTATCACATGACTTTCAAGGTATGTGGGATCAATATTCACCTCTTGTAGAATTTTCTTATTACAATCTCTTGAATTCAAGTATTCAGATGGCACCATATAAAGCATTATATGGAATGAGATGTCTCACTCCTACTTGTTTGGATGATATTGGTGAAAGAAAGATCATAGGCCCAGAACTTGTGGCGGAAAAAGTGGAAATGGTGAAGATTATGCAAACCCACCTATAAGTATCTCAACATAGGGAAAAGAACTATGCCAATAACCTGAGGAAGGATTTAGAATTAAAAGTAGGAGATCATGTTTTTTTGATGGTATTTCTATGGAAGGGTGTTATATGATTTGGTAAGAAGGGTAAATTAAGTCCCAGGTACATCATACATTTCGAAATTCTAGAATGAATTGGAGTTGTAGCTTACGAATTGGCACTACCACCAAATCTCATCAGAGTTAATGATGTGTTCCACATATCTCTGTTGAGAAAATACATTCCCGAACCAGTGCATGTACTCACCTATGCTGAAATAGAACTGTAACCCAATCTATCTTATTGTGAAGATCCTATCAATATTCTTAATACCAGAGAACAAGTGTTGAGAAAATTGACAACTTTTCTGGTAAAAGTTCTTTAGAGAAACCATAAAAAGGAAGATGCAATGTGGGAACCTGAGGAACTAATGATGATGAAATACCCGAATCTTTTTATGTCGTAATATTATAGAAATTTTAAGGACATATTTATTTTAAGGATGGATGAATGTAACACCCCAAGCATCTATGATACGTTTCCATTTAAATAATACAATAGGTTGCACTGTACAAAACATTGAGTTCTAGCACACCACGACCAATCAAACTAGCCATTATGAATATTAATACCAAATTTTTAAAATATTATAAATTTAATTTTTCAAAATGGAATTCATTTTTGGATTTGGAATTTCAAAATTAGCTTAGTGTAAACTTTTGGTATTTTTTTTGAAAACTTCCAATTTTTTTGAATAGCGAAAAACACTACGTTATTGTTTAAAACAAGATTTTTATTTAAAGAATTATTTTTAATTAGAATTTATTTTAAAGTAAAAATAGATACATAATACCTATATTTGTCTAATATAATTCATTAAATTCATTTTATAATAAAATTATATATATAATATTTTATTGAACTTTTTACCGTCTTTTACCCACCTTATACGCACGTATGAAAATTTGAATAAAACGTAATTTTATTGCTTCTATGAATTGGAATTCAAAAATTGTAGATACACAGTTTATCTCAGTAAAAAAATGTGTTTCAGTAGGATGAAAATAAGTTTTGGTGAATAGTACCTTTTGGATTTTATTTACCACATGTAAAAGTAAATAAGGTAATTAAAGTTAAAAATGATATTATAATAACCCTAACACATGTAGTAATTATACTGTATACTTGTTTTTCAACCAAAATCATTGTAATAACCCACCAATTATCATTGGATTGAGAGCACAAGGATTCATTACTAGGCCTTAAGCGACTTCCCCAAGATGCCAAAGGCTGGCAATAAATGCTGAATGATTTCAAATACATGTGGGGGATGGTTTACCCTTTAAAGAATAACCCAATGAACCAATCAACCATAACCAAACATTTACTATATTATTCATGAACAATTTAAAGACAACTAAGAAACATCATTTAAGTCAAACACATCAAAGTACACAACAACGGATAAACAACTCCAGACTCTCAAAAGGCACCAAGACACCCTCCATGACTCCACACCAAGATCCATGATCCAAGTACCACCACATCAACCAAACAACACCACAAACCACAAGAAATGAGATGCCTTAACTTTAAATATGTCTCAGAATACGACATCTACAAAAGCACCAAAGTTCCAAAGCAGGGGTGAGTATAAAACTCAGTAGGTTTTCCCAATGACTTCCCTACTCACACCACTAGGATAGAAGAGTTATAAAAAATTATATAAAACAATCTATATAAACAATTTCCCAAAAAAAGTTTATAAATAAATGTAAACAAGTTTCCCAAACCGTTCATTACCAAAACCATACAAGTGCAATTGAAACCAATTTTCTAGAAAGATATTTTTCCAGAAAAAATCCAAACATTCTTTACAACCATTTTTCAATATCCCTATATCTGCATACCCAACCCTTTCTCAAACCCATGTAAACAACCATGCATTCAACAGTATGACAGTTCCATACTCATGAGCGGTTTCTCCATGATCTACCAAGTGTTCACAAGGCATTTTTTTCCCTTGTGCCATTAATCCTTTGGCACCGAGCACAAGGTCATATTTCAACCATGCCCCGTATATATAATTCCCATGTTCCATTAAACCATTGTAACCAAGCACAATTTCATGTTTCAACCATGTTCCGTATATTCAATATGAACACACACCACATATTCCCTACGATCTTGCCAAAATAAACCTTCCAATAAAAACACCTTTTTATTGAAAACTATTTCTGTCAAAACTATTTCAATGCCAAACCACTTATACTAAAAAATATTTGAATAAATCTCCATTATTATTGAAAACCATTTATATTGAATACCACGTTTTCATCAACCATTTAGAAATTCCAGAAAATCCATAATTTAAAAATCTTCATTATAAATTAATCCCCTTTTTTCACAACTATTCACCAAGATCACACAATTTCAAAAACATCATAAATCCTCACAAATGAATATTTTTCCATTAATTTCACAATCAATAAACCAATTTGGATCTAATATAATCAATTCTATCAAGAGTAGTTGAGAGAGAAGCCACCTACCTCGAAGGTCTTGATTAAACTATAAAAACAGACAAAGAACACACAAGAAAGTGGGTCGATTCTCCAAGAGTTTCCTTAGATCTCTTATCCTAGAACGATCCCGACTCAACTTTGAAATATTTGGAATCCAAAAACATAGATATACCGACTATAGGTTCAGATATGAGAAATAATGGAGATCGAAAAGTAGATCTAAGAAGATCTAAGAAAACCTAACAAATCCGTAAAGAATGACGACATATCTCTAGAATTGGACACAAAATCACCAAGGGAAGGATCTAAAATGGAATAAAATAGGGTGGGAAGGGTTATTCAGAATTCTAGGGAGAGTAATATCGAATTAGGGGCGTTTTTAAGCCAAAAAAAAATTAATAGAGAAAAAACGAATAGGCTCCTTGAAAATAGGATCTATATTTGATCTCTGTGCAAGATTTTACCACACGATTTCTACCAACCATATATAGCTCATGTGTCTTTAATTCTTGTCCCAAGACTCCTTATAAATCCCCCACACTCTCCCATCCTTTACTTGTCCCCTTTTTAGGGAAATACATTTTTTATGGAAACATCACACTTTATGGAAACTCACCAATTTATGGAAACAACCAACATTATGGAAATATCAAAATTTATAGAAACAACCAACATTAAGGAAATATCCAAATTTATGGAGACAACCAACATTATAGAAACATCCAAATTTATGGAAACAAATTACATTATGAAAACATCCATATTAATGGAAACACTCTATTGTATGGAAACTCTCTATTTTATGGAAACTCTCTATTTTAATACACACAAAATTAAAAATTCATGAGGAAAGGGGTTATGTACCCAAAACCGAGGGTACTACATTCTCCCCACCATTGGTCTTTCCTTCCTCGGAAAGTAGACAACTATTAAAGGAAAGAAATAGTTCCTTCCACTGCTCTTTCATTTCCTTCTTACATTCCCAAGTCTCTTCCTAAATCTGACCATGTTTCCATAGAACGTGCACTAAGACATTTTCTTTCCCCTGAAATACTTTCTCTTGTCTATCCATGATCCGCAGTGGAATATGTACCAGTGATGCATCTAGTTATAACTCAACATGATCCCATCTGATCACATGGTCTGGATCAGAGTGATACTTTTTTAACTGGGATACATGGAACACATTATGCACCGAACTAAATCGTGGTGGTAATGTCAACCGATAGGCCACCTCTCCAACCCATTCTAGTATATCAAAGGGGCCAATGTATCTAGGAGATAAATTTCCCTGCTTCTAGAAATGGAGATTTCCAAGCCTGGGCGAGATCCTCAAGAAGACATGATCACCCACAACGAATGACAACGGTCTTCGATAGTGATCTGCATAAGATTTCTGATGACTCTGAGGTGTCTCCATCCTCTATCTAATAAAATAGATCTTCTCTATTGTTTCATGGACAAGGATTGACCCATCTATTGAAGTTTATCCCATTTCCACCCAACATAGTGGAGAACGACAATGATGCCCATATAATGCTTCAATCGGAGCCATGCGTATTGAGGCTTGATAGCTATTATTGTATGGGAACTCCACTAAGGGTATATGCTCCTCCCATGAGCCACCAAAATCCATTACAGAATACCACAACATGTCTTCCAATATTTTTATTGACTGCTTGGATTACCCATCTGTTTGAGGATGATATGCGGTGCTCATAGTCAACTGAGTCCCAGGGGATTTCTTTAATGATTTCAAGAAATGAGATGTGAACCTCAGGTCTCTATCTGAGACTATTGAAATTGGTACCCCATGCCTCTTTACCACTTCTCAGATATAGATTTTTTAAAGATCCTCCACCATATGATATTCAAGAATTGGGATGAAATGGGCCGACTTAGTTAGATGATCCACTATCACCAAAATTTCATCGTGTTTTTGGATCATTCTTGGAAGACCTATAATAAAATCCATAGCTATTTGATCCAATTTCCCCACTAGGATGGGGAAATATTGTAACATACCAGCTGGTCTCTGATGATCTACATTAACCTGCTAACAAGTTAAGCACAACGAGATGAACTCAACCACCTTCCTTTTCATGCCGCTCCACCAAAACTATGCCTTCAACGCCTTATACATCTTCTATGTACCTGGATGTATAGCCCATATTGAATGGTGGTAAGTATGGAGTAGTTTTTCTTAAAAAACCATAGGTACAACCATCTGATCTTTGAAACACAAAACTAAACCTCCATTAAGTTTCTATACATCAATGGTCTCCCAACTATTGTGTTTTGAAATTACAACTAGACATTCTGCACCAAACGTTTGTGCCTATTTGATCATTTTTACTATGTCAGGAACAAGTGTAGCTCAAATGAAAATGCCTACATCACCCCTGTCTTCACATTCCACATGCATGTCAGCTAAAACCGACATCAACTGCTATTCATCTGAAGCTTCTTTCACCATCTGAGCATATGACTTTCTACTCAATGAATCCACCATTAAATTTCCATTCCCTAGTGTGTACATCAAGTCAAAGTCAAACATTTAGAGATACTACATCCACCTCCTTTGCCTCAGATTCAAATCTTGTAGTGAGAAAATGTGTTTCAAGATTTTGTGATCTATAAACACAGTAAATATATCACCAAAGAGATAATGTCTCCATGTTTTCAACCCATGGATGACTGAAGCTAACTACAAATCATGTGTTGGGAAATTATTCTCATGCACCCTCAACCGCCTTGAACCATAAGCAACCACATGATCTCTTTACCTAAGAACACAACCCAACCCTAATCCTAAAGCATCAAAATACACCTCATACCCCTGTCCTGATTCTGGAAAGATCAAGATAGGTGCCGATATATACTGAACTTTTTATTCTTGGAAACTCTTCTGACATTCCTCCATTCATTGGAATAGAGAATTCTTCTTTTTTCATAGATTTCATTGGTGAATATAGTCTTGAGAAATCATGCACAAAGCATCAGTAGTAACCATCTAGACCAAGAAATCTTCGTATCTCGAACACATTTTTTGGTTGTTTCCAAGAATAACAGCTTCTACCCTTTCAGGATCAACATGAATGTCTTTCTCAGAAATAACATGGCCAAGTAGACATACTTCCTGAATCCAAAATTCACACTTGATAATTTGGAATACAAACGATGATCTCTCAAGATTTGTAAAACTATTTACAGGTGCACCTCATGATCAACCCTTGTCTTTGAATAGACCAAAATTAATTCTGCAAACACCACAACAAAAGAATCAAAATATTGTTGAAATATCCAATTCATCAATGCCATAAAGGCTACTAGTGCATTCATTATACCAAAAGGCATGACTACATATTCATAGTGGCCATATATACTTCTGATAGTTGTCTTTGGAATATCCTATTTCCGAACTCTAAGTTATAGATATCCTGATTGCAAGTCAATCTTGGAGAACCACTAAGCTCCCCTTAATTGATTTAATAGATCATAGATGTGTGGAAGTGGATATATATTATTTATCGTAACTTGGTTAAGCTTACGATAATGAACACCCAACCGAAGAGTTCCATATGCCTTCTTTACGAACAAAACTGGTGCTTCCCATGGAGACGTACTTGGTCGAATGAAACCCTTGCTTTCCAGCGCCTCTAACATGCAATTTCAATTCCGGTAACTCTATTTGTTCCATCCTATAAGATGGAAAGGAAATAGTACAGGTCCCCATAAGGAGATCGATTGTAAAATCCACATCCCATAGAGGTGGTAGCCCTGAGATGTTCTTGGGAAATACATCTAGAAATTGATACACAATAGTTGGAAAACTATTTTCCTTGATCTCTTACACTGATTCCAATGTCAATGCTTCCAACTGGTAAGATATCATTCCCACCATTGGTGCCAACATGATCTTTTCACCTTTCTTTAAAATCATGTCTCCTCTAAAGAGATGCTTGATACCGTCCTCAGTCATGAAACTTACTATTCTCCTATAATAGTCGATTTGAGCCTTGAACTTTGTCAGTCAATCCATACCCAGAATTACCTCATTGACATCCATATCTAACATCTAGAAGTACCATTTTAACTCAACTCCATCAATAATTATAGAACATGCTCTACACACAAAGGATTGACATTCTCTTTCACAAAGAGGAGTTTTCAGTTTCAAAAAATAAGGCATAATTTCCAGTTTTAAACATAGCAAGTCAATAACACGAGAAGTAATGAAGGAATGTGGTGAACTAGTATAAAAGAACACTTGAAAAAATGTAGAATTGAAAAAAATCTTACCTCTCATTGTAGATAGTCCACCATGATCATCAACAATCATCAGCTCATCTCCATACATTTTCTTCTCTACTATATTGTTTTCCTTATTTACTTGTCGAGGTTGCCCTATTTCAGGAGTCATGGTGTTTCTAGAATCACCATGGCTCGCTCTAATTTTCTGATGAGAATGATTCGGCTGTCCTCATCCAGTCAAAGCATACGATGATTGTGATAACTGAGATGTGTCTTGAGCACCTGACCTTGGAGAACTGTTACAATAAAGCTGATGTTGTCCCATCATGTTAAAATTATGACATGATCTAGGTTGTGCCGTACAATCTTGCATTATGTGGTCAAGTGAACCACATTGAAAACAACCTACTTTTCTCTGGGGTCATGGAGGAAGGTTTACTGATCCAGTTGTCTGGTTCTGATTTCCACTTGCACCTTGGGAATAAGTGTCTCTTTTCCTCTTGTTCCCAGTAGTTGAGTTACCACCATTTCCTGTAGGGATTATCATGCCTCCTCCCATAGATCTTGAGATATCATGTTCCGCCACAGTTTATCTGTTAACCATATCTGTATAGTATGTAATACAATGCACTACATTCTTTGATCGAATCTCATGTCGTAGTTCTGATTCGAAGATGCATGCCTTCAAATAGGAACTTGCCGCATCTTCTAGTGCAAAGCTTACCAAGTTCATGTAATTAGCCTCATACTCTGTGAAAGAGAGACTCTCTTGATTTGGTCTGAAGAAGTCCATCATTTTCTAGATCTTGAACGTGTGGGGATAGAATTGTTTGTTGAACAATTCCTCAAAATCCTCATAGGTAAGTCCATCCAATTTAGACTTCACCACTAAATCCCACCACTAACATGCAAGATACTCGAGCATACATGTTTCTAGTTTAAACATTAGCTCTACTGGTGTTCCAATGAAGTCGAAGATACGATGCATCCTACATAACCACACCTCCACCTTCTTAGGCTCAGAGTCACATCAGAAATTAGGTGGATTAGGCATCATGAACTTGATGGTATGATCCACATGTCGTGGCTAATTCCTCCGGTTCCCTACGACCAAAACATGAAAATATTGGAAAATAATCTGAACCAACTCTTGGTTCATATGTGTTTCAGGTGGAACTACATTCTCCACAGCTTCTTCATATTGGTTTCGATGACTCCTACCGGGTTCCATTTTATCAACTAACAAAAAAAACATCATTAATATCCCGCTCTAGCAACTGTTGTCTTAGAATTTAAAATTCTATCACATTAACTATCACAACATTGTTTTTCAAAACATCCCTATTCCCATGTTCAACTATTTTTTAAATGAATTCACATTCTTTTGAAAATTAAACCATTTTCAAAATAGGATAATCATTTTCTTTTTCAAAATCATTCATTTGAAAACAAATTCCATACTTTTCAAAAATGATCATTTCTTGAATTGATGTTTGTACTCCTAGTGAGAAGTCATTCCTCTATATTGCATGTCATGCTCGTCTCATTGGCTGAACCCATGACAATGTGATTTAAAAATACTAGAAGTGTCTCAAAACAGTTATTTACCCATCTCCCTGGTATCTTAAAGTTCATCATAAAAGGGCCAGCTACATCCTTTTATGCTATACATTTCACATTCCAAAAATCCTACTCCTTTCTGAGATTCCCACCCATGGAATAGAAAAGAAGGGATTTCATCACCAAAACTAGGAAGATCGATGACTACTTGTTAAGAAAGGACCGAAAAAGATGATACCATTTGTAATGACCCACCAATTCACATTGTCTTGAGATCACAATGAGTCATTACTAGTCCTTAAGCGACATCCCAATGATGCCAACGACTAGCAATAAATGCTGTAGGGTTTCAAATTCAAGTGGGGGACGATTTAACCTATATGTAATAACCAAATGAACCAACCAAACGTAACAAACATTTACTATATGATGCATGAACAATTGAATGGCAGTTAAGAAACTTCATTTAAGTCAAACACATCAAAGTACACAACAACAGATAAATAAATCAAGACTCTCAAAAGGAACCAAGACAGCTTCCATGTCTCCACACCAAGATCCATGCTCCAAGAACCACCATATCACCCAAGCATTACCACTAACCACTAGAAATGTTATTCCTTACCTTAACCTGTGTCTTGGAATACAACATCTGAAAAAGCACCAATGTTCCAAATCAGGGGTGAGTATAAATCTCAGTAGGTTTTCCCCAATGATTTTTTTACTCATTCCATGAGGATAGAAGAGTTATCAAGAATTATATAAACAAATATTTATATAAAATTTCTCAAAATCAGTTTACAAATAAATATAAACAAGTTTCCAAAACTGTTCATTACGAAAACCATACAAGTGCAAATGAAACCAATTTTCAAGCAAGATATTTTCTAGAAAAATAACCAAACAATAATTACAACCATTTTCCAATATCCTTATATCAGCATACCCAACCATTTCTCAAACCCATGTAACCATGCATGAATGCTACGTTATGACAATTCCATACTCCTGAGCGGTTTCTTGTCGATATACCAAGTCGTCACAAGGTAATTGTTTCCCTTGTTCCATCAATCCTTTGGCACCGAGCACCAGGTCATATTTCAACCAAGCCCCATATATATAATTCCCATGTTCCATTAAACCTTTGGCACCAAGCACAAGATCATATTTCAACCAATCCCCATATATGCAATATGAACACACAACACATATGCCTAATGATCAAGCCAAAATAAACCTTTCAATAAAACAAATGTTTATTGAAAACAATTTCCATAAAAAACATTTCAATTCCAAAATATTTCAACTCCAAAACATTTCAAAAAAAATCCATTTTTTTTGAAAATCATTTCTATTGAAAACCACTTTTTTATCAGCAATTTAGAAATTCCAAAAAATCCATAATTTAAAATCATCTTTTTAAAATAAACACCCTTTTACACAACTATTCACCAAGATCACACAATTTTACAAAAACCATAAATCATTAGAAATGAATATTTTTCTATGCATTTCACAATCAATAAAACAATTTGAATCTAACCCAAAAAATTCTATCAAGATTATATGAGAGAGAAGCCGACTACCTCGAAGGTCTTGAAGAAACTTTAACAACAGACAAAGAATGCACAAGAAGGCATGTCGATTCTCCAACATCGGCCTTAGATATCTTATCCTAGTAAGATCACGACTCAACATTGAAATATTTGGCATCCAGAAACGTATATCTACCCACTATAGGTTAATATCTGTTAACAAATGGAGATCAGAGACGTAGATCTAATCATATCTAAGAAAACATGACAAATCCATAAAGAATGGCCCCATACCTCAAGAATCAGACTCGAAATCACCATGAGAAAGCTCCAGAATGGATTCAACTCATGTGGGAAGGGTTATCCCGAATTTTGGGGAGTGTAGTATTGAATTAGGGAGGTTTTGAAGCCAAAACTAAATAAATATATCAAAAAAGAGAATGCTCCTAAAAAAGAGGATCAAGATTTGACCTCTGCGCAAGATTTGACCACAGGGTTTGTGACAACCGTTTATGGATCATGTGAACTTAATTATTGCTCCAAAGCTCCTTATAAAACCCCAAAACTCTTCCATATTTAACCTTTACCCTTTTTATGGAATCAAAAGGAAGAACCCGAAGAAGAGGTGATAATTTCATCACTTTTATAATGTTATTTTCTTATTCCACATCCTATTTCTTTGTTCCTTAGATACTAAAACAATAAATCCAGTACCGTATTCATATTGTGATGTTATTATAAATATGGTACACCCATATTCATTATTCTATCCATCTAATGAATGAAAAAGTCACCATATGTGCGTACGTATGGCTTACCGTCTCCACGTCGTTGTGTAGTTTGTTATTCAACACTTCATTATTTAAATGATTATAATAATGAGTATAATTGATTTAAATAATAAATATAAAATGTTAATTATTCTTCTTTTATGATATACCATTAAATTACATACGATATCACCATCATTAGAATGGTATTGTCGCTCGTGTGTATGTACGGATTACCATCTCCACGAACGTGATAAGATTAGTTCCCCATCACACCCATTTAAGAATAATTTTCATTTTATGAAAAGAAATAGTGTTTATTAACTTATTATCATTATGTATATGAATCAAATACTTCATATCCATAACTAACACAACTTACATAGACAAAAATATAAAGGAAAACGAGTTAGTTAACACATGAAACAATGATACTACTAAAATATTATTAATAAAACAATATTATAAGATCATATATAATATCATATTTATGTATATGGTTCTTTTATAATTTAATAACAATTATTTGACTATTATACAAGAGGTTAATATACCCTCAACCTAAGAAAATTACAAGGTAAGGATTAATTTTACAATCTCTTTATTTATCCGAAGTTTTTTATATGTATGTATCTACTATGACTTCTTTATCATCCACATACGCATTTCTTAAAAATTTATTTTAAAAAATATGTACTATTTCCTAGAATATGGGTTAAAACCATTTATACCCTTGTTTTAATTTTTATAAATTGTTTTGAAAGCAATCTATTCGTTGTTTTTCAAACAATGTACTTTATGACTCTTTTGAAAAATTAAGGTAAGAATGTTTTTTAACTTATACAGAAGGTACTTCTATTTTCCACCATTATATAACCTTATAAGCATCCCTTAGAAGCTTATAAGAATATTTTTAAAACAAATTTTTTCTCTTAAAATTATGTGACTTTTAAATGATTTTAAAGTAGAAAGAGATATATCTCTCAAATACTTTTGATTTCCTCTATGTCAAAATTCATAGATGTATTTTACACTTGTTTGATATTGATTTATTATGATACAATATTCCATATTGTATTTAAGGTATTGTGATATTCTTGAATGTGGAGTTATATTTCTATACCATTCATTGTTTATGTTTAAAGTATTATAATTTCGTATGCTAGTTTTAATATGAATGTTTATTTTATGTTTCAACCTTGTCATTTGAGGAAGGCATTGGATTTCTTATGTAACGGGTGGAGCCCACTATATCTGATCGATGCATTGGTAGGTATCATAAGAAACATTATTGTCTTGGCCGAAGGCCTTGACAAAATATTTTTTGTTGTCTTGGCATGAGGCCTTGACTATGTGGTTATGATGTCTGACATTATACATTATATCATTATGTAATTAGAAATTGATATTACATGTGATAATTCGACTAGTTGAATATTCATGTGGATAATTAAAAGGAATTATTTTATTTATCTTTTAAAAATTATGGTGATATTTATGTTTAAAAAGGATTGTGTTTTACTCTTATACATTTCCTCAAATGTTTATTATTATTTATGATAGTTTCTGCTATATTGTTATCCCTACAAAGCATTTGAGCTCTCCCCTTTCTTATGTTTTCTTTTTCCCAGGATTTGAATGAGTTAATTATGATTAACATGCTGGGATGGGCTAAGGATATGAGTGTTTACAAAGGTTACACAATGTTGTGTTTTTATTTCCAGATGTAATGTAAAACTTATGTATCTATCTTGTACTTACAAGGCTACTAAATTGATCAGTATTTCAGGATTTTATCCCTTTTGATCATGCCAATGTTATGTAATAATGCACCGACTCTAAGTAAGTAGGGTCTGAGAATTATAGTAAAAATATTCAAAATATTTCTTTACAAAAATCTAGATATTTATTTGAGATGTAACAGTGTGGTTTTCCTCAAATATATTAATTGGGTTGACATGTAGACACCCTAACTTCCCATAGATTAATGGTATGGAATTGATAATTATAGATTTTATGTGGATACATGATACATGGATGAGTCTGTTAAGCTAGTTTGTGGTTTTTATGGAATTATATAATTAATTTAGTGATTAATTATCTAATTCCATCCAACTTGGTGTTGAAGCATGTATTGCATAGGTTTGTGGAGGCATGATTATCACACAATGAGTTATAACATTATTTATCATTTAAACTCAAGTTTATATTCATGTAATACACTTTTTATAGTTTACTAGAGTTCATTTAAGGAGTCATTGTGGGTTTACTATTGGTTTTACACTCATACCTTGCATGAACATCTAGATGTGTGCACATGTTTCATGGTCTGGGACCCGGCTAAGGGAAAGGGCCTTGTGTGGTGGATCTAAAAATGTGGTACTTGGAGGGAGTAGTTGATGCTAGTAAGGACTCCAAACAATTAGTATAGTGTTTTATTTTTTTATTATTTTTTTATTATTTTTAAGTTGACCGACCACATTGGGGGTATTTTGGGTTATATTGTATGACCAGAATGAAATTTATTATTGCATGGGGATTTTCATTGAAGTTTTTGTTACGATGTTATGGAATGTATATTTACACTTTATTGACATTAAAGTACATTAATATTATTAATGAGGGTATAGTTTCCCACCACACCATTCATAACCTCACTTCTTTCCGGTAGCCTCTTACTTATTAGGAAACTCACATGTGGTCTTGTAGCACTCTGTCTAGGACCTGGTTATTTGGGTCCGGGCATTATAATGTTATATCCAAAGAGGTTTTCTATTCCTTAATATAATTTTCTTATTTATTTATTTTCTGTAGGGGTAGAAAGAGGATAATTTATATAGAATTTGGGTTAGGGGGATCATGTATGTGGCCGACTAACTCATACATAATAGAACTCATTGTTATTAGTGATGTGATTTCTATTACCAATTTTGAATATACTAAAGATCGATTTCACCTTGAGTAATGCACATGATTTTTGGTGTTACAGTGTATGATATTTAGGTTTGTTCATGCATTATGAGGATACATATAGGTATATAGTCAAATAATATAATTTCTTGATATAAGTAGTAATACAAATAACCATGGTCTAGTTATAATTTGTGCAATGTGGTACTTGTTATATTATAAATCATAATAAATTATTTTAACATAACATTTCTATATTTAATTATATGTATGTGTGACTATGAAAAGTGTGTAGGTTTTTATAGCATAGACTTATGCATTGAACATGAAATAAATGTATTGTTTGATTTTTTCCTTGGCATGTCTTTTTTGTTTGAACTATTTATGTTATTTTATAAGAAAACATTCAATTGGAATAAAATTTGTGTTGAATGTTTCTCAATAGATTTTGGTTTCTATATTGATATTTAAATCATGAGTGGTGAATGAAATTCTAAATGTCTTGTTATGTAATGGAATTAGAAATTTTAAATGGTATTCGGCCTTGGTTGGGATGTAAATTAGGAAAATGATGGATTTTTATGGAATGAATTTAAATAGGAAAATGGTTTAATTTTCTCAATGTGTTTATGTTTAAAATATGGTTTAGGTATTTAATTGATTCGAATGTGTTTTTCAATTTTTTTTGGTGAAAATGTGTTTTGAAATGAAAATTTTGATGGCAAAAAAGTTTCCTGGTGTACCGAACCTGGATTTTGTGAGGCCTATTTGGAACTTTAAAGCATTTGTTTTATAATACGAATTCTAGAAAATCTTTAATGCCTCTTGTTGTTTTGATTGATCTGAATTTTTTCTTTTGGGAATATTTCGTTTGTTTGAGCTTTGTCCGAGTAATGCTGTTATAAATATTGGGGCCATTAAATATATTACATTGAGAATGGGATCCAAAGTGGTACAGTAGATTATCTTGGATATTATGCTATTATTGGACCCCTGAAATGGGTGGTTGGTTTGAGATGATTAGTAAGATGACTATGTGACTCCATTTAAATTGATTAAATTATGGTTATGGTATGCAGTATCCTTTTTTAACCTTGAGTGAGATATAAACATATATGTATATCAGTTAATATAGTGGTTTGTTGTTTTGGATGAAGTCTCTTTGGATATATTTTTTGATGTGTGATTCCACCCAGGGACATTGAGATGTGGATATAGGTGTTATTTCTAGACAATTATAATTATAATGATAATAGAATCATTCAATGACCAGTGGTTTTGTACCAGTTAGTGAAATAATCAGATTTCACAAGCCTTGAGAGGCATAAGAATAATTTTTCTCTTTTCCTTGAGTAGAAATAATATTTATTTGGTTTGTCTAGGTGCATATTATTTAATGGAATAGATTCTCAATCGGTATGGTACTAAGTTTATTAATTTTTAGGAAACATTTTGATTATAAAATATCACCCTAGGGTGAGTGTCACGGACCTAGAAGAAGTTTGAGGATAATTTTTGGAGTTTTCACTCTTGAAAATTTGATGTGATATGACAGATAGTGGTTCATGAAGTAAAAAACACATTAAAATTTTGAATGTAGGCCTTGGTAAGTTTATTTAAAATGATAAAGTGTGTTTTGTAGTTTCTATAATGGGATGTGACATCATAAAATACCCTAGGGCATGATGTGTCGCGAGACTCTAGATCCCTTCTTGATGTGTTATATAAAGGAATTTAAGGAAATACCATATGATTTCTATGGACAATGTTCCTAGTTCCAATATAAGTGGGGAAGAACATTGATATTTTTTGATAAATTTTTAGTTAATAGGTGTGTCTCTATAGAAGAACAATATTAGTGGAGATACTTCTAAAAGTAAGTGGGTCATTCATGTGGTGAAGTATCCTTGTGAGTGTCCTATGGTTTACTGTATTTATCCCTTGATAAATGCAGATTATATGTTGGAGACTACTGTAGTGGTTTAGTTTGGCTTTATATATTGAGTGTGTAATACCTTTGAAATTGGTTTAATTATTGAATGATAATGATGACTAAGGATTGATCAGAGTAATTGTTGGATATTATATATTATTGATATAAGACTAAAAATTTTGAACCTTTGGTCGAGGTTGAGGGGTTTCTAGGAAATAACTTCATTAAGTGGACCCTGTGAAATTATAATCCCATGTGTTCGGGTTTTATCAATGAGAGTTTATGTAATTTAGGGATAGGTAGAATCTTCATACACAACGACCCTTGTTAAAAAAGGGGATGAGTTGGATGAATGGATGGAATGCAGAGTTATTGTTGGACAATGAAAAATGGCCATTTTAATTACATGATATACCATGATTAAAAGTTTATTGGAGGTATTAGAGATGGTCAATATGTTTTTTTAGTGGAAGGTTAAGGTTATGATATATTAGTGACTAAACATTCACAATGGTGTAATTTAGTGAGAAACAATTGATTAGACCTATCAATCTTGGTTTGACAGATTCATGAGTTGAGACCCCCGCATGTGGTCTATGAAATGACTAGTTCGTTTACATAACAAGATATGAACTATATAGATTCAAGCAGTGTGGTGGTGATGATGGAGTTTGGGAAGATTTTTTGGTTGTGATCTAAGTGTTTTTTTTCATATTGATAAATATTTTATTGTAATATAAGACACACCAGTAATTTTTTGGCACCTAATATGACCAAGTGGGTTTGTGGTAGTTCAAAGTACAAGGTTTTATTTCTAGGTGAGACGATTGGATACTTGGGTTTTATGGTTGGTTTTGGTAATGTTAACTTTTCTTAGAGACATTTCCAATCCTTATGAGTGTTGGTATTTGATTAATAGTGGATTTTGTAAGTGCTTGTGTTTTAGTAATGTTGGTTTTTATGAGTGTATGTTGGGACTCGCATAGGTGTGAACCCAAAACATGGGTAGAGAAAGATGATTTTTGTATTTTTATAAGTCTCCTAGTTTTATCATTATATTTTAGATAGTTTTTATTTGAATTAGTGAGAGGTTGTTAAGAATGAAAATGTGACTATGACCTGTGGTGTGTGTCTTACGTAATTTGTTGATCTTAATGATGGGATATAGTATGAATCATGAATGGAATCATGTGAAAAATCATAATGAAGTGTCTCTTGGGACATTAAAACTAGGTAAAGTAAGAAAATTGGTTCCAAAACTTGTTGGAATGTGGTGTGTGAGTCAACTATTATTAGGATTACTTTGGTTCAAGAGACTTATAATATTCTTTATTTGAATTAGATGTGGTTGGTTACTACTCATATTTGATGGAGATCATATTCATATTAATAGTGATAACTATTAGAGTTCTCTTTGGGAGATTTATTTTTCTTAGTAGCACTACCTTAGTTGGGGAATAAATTATTGTAGTTGTTTGGTAAGTTATCACTACAGTTTATAGGACTATTTCAAATAATAAAAAATATTAGAAAATTGGCCTATAGTTCAAATCTTCTTCGAGGGTATTGTGGTATGTATAACATTTTCCATGTGCCACAACTTTGGAGGTATGGGCTGATCCTAGGTTTCTGGTCGACAATGAAGATGTTGAGTTAGAACCTAGTGGATCGTTTTTGTAACATACAATCCAAATCATGTGCTATAGTGAGAAGGTTATATGTGGAAATATTTTAACCTTTATTCATGTTTTATGGTAGAATAATCACTTCCAAGAGGAGACTTGGGAGTGAGAATAGATTACTTGGGCTCAATGGCCTGAGTTTTTTGAGTATGAACCACAGATACAATTCTTGGGGATGAGATATCCTTAGAGTGGGAGATTGTAATTGGATTAAAATTTTAGGTATATAATTCATTGATTTAATCCATTGATTATGTTTCTTTGGAGTTATGATTTTCATAGAAGAAGTATCGAGTAAATTATAAATTCATTTATAGGGTTTGGAGAGCATTTACGGGTTGGTTGGGGGTGTATAGTATGATAATATTTTGGGAAAACATGTGGTCCTCCCCAGGAAAACATGCATCTTATTGGAGAGGGGTATTATATGATGTATGAATAGAGGTAACATGTGACTTTCACCCTGAATTTTTGTAACATGGAATGGAGGTAAAAACAAAACGGGGGAACAAATTACTAAACTATATGGCCAAATTTTGTGGTTTACTGGAAATAGTGGTGAGCCTCACAAATTTGTTGCATAGTTTGGTAAAATGTGTGTCCAAACCATGTATAACAAATCAATTAAACCGAAAATTTAGATTTCATCTTGAACCTAACTATAAACACTTCATTATTCCTCTTACTTATTTGGATCTCATACATAGGGACTTTTGTGGCTATTGTTAGTGACATATCCCATAAAACTCTAATTATGAATGATATAAAGGATTTGGATCATGATAATTTAATATAATAGGATTTTCATCCGTCTTTCTTCATATTTCTCATAGATCTCATTTCCTCTACCTGAAATAAACCATAGATCCATGTTATCATGTTTAGATTTAGATATTATATTATAATATAATTAGGGATTCATGATCTAGTGATGGATATGCTATCAGATCAAGATATTTCTCATATTCTCTATAGTGAACCTAGATTTTAATACTTTTCTATTATTTATTTTATATGAAAATTCAATAAATTACAAAAAACATGCCTAAGGACGGTAATAGTTTATATCCTATGTAAACATAGAACACAATATTATTAATTCATAAAGGATCTTCAATATCTATAATAATGATCTCCCCATTTAGTAGTCCTCCTTAAAAACCATTCTTTACAAACTAAGGAAAGGAACCATAAGAAAGGGTGATCCCAGACTATTGATAATAGTAAATATAGTAGATAAATCAGTATAACATGGTCATATGTGTATGAAAACATCACCATTTCATTTGAAAACCAAGGTCTTTATTTCAAAGATCATAACATTGAGTCATATCATAATGATTGGTAGTTTATAATACATGGATAACATGAGAATCATTTAACATGAGCTAAGAGATAATGACACTAGAATAAGACATACCATTTTTCCATACACATAAGCTTATAAAATCTTATGTCACATTTACACACGAATATAGTCCTAATTTCTAGGCATTGGAAAACCACCCTTGTACCTACTTTGGGCTTAGGCTAAACACTACTGTACACTATTTTTTGATCTTGGGATAACCATCCCTGTATCCTCATTTTTGGGATTGGGATAACCACATGTGTACCCTCTGATCTCCTAGAACAATTATTATTACCCATTGAATTGGAGGGATATGTAGTTCCCACCCATCAAAAAATGTGATATATAGGTCACGCCTATCACATAATGTGAATCATATGTATGTGTATCACAAGATCATACACAGTTATTCATATCATAAACCCTTAAATAAAATTTGTCTTATAAACATTTCATTATTTCATAATATGTGGAAAAGGTAGAGTTTTCATAACCACTCCATTAATCCATCAAAGCATAACCCGTTGAAAAGGAAGTGGGTCTCGTAAGAATATTTCATGGTATAACTTATTAAACAGAAACAGGTTTCAAAAAATGTTTTTATTATAACCATTTTGAAAAAGAATAATAATGGTACCGTTCTTTCACATCAATAGTAAAACATAATATACGTTAATGTATTTCATCATAGATGGAGAACAATTTTTAATGATAAATCACATCGAATGTTTCTCATGGAATATATATTTTATTTTAAAATAAAATTCTAAAATATAAAACATTCTGAAATAATTTTCTTTGAAAATAAAGATTAAATGTTTTATTGGAATATTTAAAAATTATTTAAAACATTTCTTAAAGAAAATATCGTTTCCAGTTTTGAAAAAACCCATTTAAAACATTTTAAATATATTTTTTTACATTGAAATAATTTATTTTTAAAACGAATTCCAAAAATATAAAATGAAATATTTTTCTTGAGAAGAAAATTTAAGGCATGTAAGGAAAGCATTAAATTTTTTAGCAGACACGATAGCAAGAAATACTTTTCAACCCATACATGTTATCGAAAGAGACTCTTTTCAAATTTCAGTAAAATAAAAACATGAATTGTTTTAATAAGTAAATGAATATTACATTAAAAACATTTTGTAAAAATTAAATATGGGTAAAAATTTCCTTTAGATATTCATTTTTTAAATGTTCAATAATTTTTTTAAAACCATTTTACACAACATGATTTTGTAAGAATTTTGGTTGTCGACCGAAGAGGAAAATAAAGATGATATTTCTTTTAAAAAAATTCACAATTATTTTATGTAAAATAGAGTGTAAAAATGATACTAATACATGAAAAAATAATTAAAAACTAGGGGATAAGAAAATTCACTAGAATTCATGTGTGATGGATTATAATATTTTATCATTGGAATCTTAATCTTCAACAATCGCAATACACGATGTGATTGTAACCTAAAATATATACCTCCTTGGAAACATTAAAACATAATACTCAAGAAGAAATATCATTAAATTAAAATAATAATATCATGAGAAACTGTTTCCCTATATTACTTGTAAAAGGGTATGTATATACACCTTGTAAAATAATATAGGTGCGTAACATAAGAATATGTCACAAGGAAGGAAAATTGAGACAAAAAACCTATTCCATATTGGTAACTTTTGAACTGTAAACTCCATAAAAGTGAGATCATAAAATTGAGATTTGAGTAAATATAATTCAATGTATAAATATAATAATATAATGTCACAAGTTTTTTATAAACTATATAAAATAAAGTGGTAGTGAATATGGAATGTGTCTCACTGAAGTAAAAAAGTGAGAAAAAAATATGTTACCGTATGTCTTAATTTCATTAATACTCATTTGAAACAACTTAATAATAAATATAAGATTATTATATATCTATTTTTGGACATAAAATACATATATCATACCATATATGATTTAATTATATATTTTTTTATTGGCATTTTATTATCAATTCCATATTAATGTCACGTTTTGGGTAATAACCAAACTATTTTTGTATATGATTTGATTTTTTATTTGTAGTCATATTAGTTTCACCATGATTTTATCATATAACTAATTTTAACAATGATATAATTATCATATATATTCATTATATTTATAAATTTATTGTAAACTATAAAAGTTATTCATAGAAGATGAAATACACCGTTTATAGTGATAGTAGGCCTTACGTATACGCAAACAGTATTTTAATTTTCTTTTTGGATTAAATCCATACTAATTTACTTCTATGTAATGTGTGAATGATTTAAATCATTCTTACATGTTCCACAAAAACATAAATCATTCATAATAGCATAACCCATGAAATAAAATGAATTTCATAAACATCATACCATCATAACATATTACATAAAAGTTAAATGGACTTCATGAAAAAAATTACATCATAAAAATAATAAAATCAACACAACCCTATGTCATCTTAGATGGAAAATAATTTTGATAAACAACTTTAACATAGTTCTTGAAGAAAATATCCTTTCTTCTTCAAAAACATTTACTTTTCTCAAAATGTGAAAAATTATAAAATGAAAGAATTTAGTTGAAAATAAACTTGAAATAATGTAGGAGAAGCTTCATGTAAATAAGAATTCATGAACCAGTAAAAATACATTCATTCTATATGAGTTAAAAAACATTCTCCTCATACTTTTACTGAAAAAGTCAAAAAGTACCACGTATGGTAAAAAAATAAATAATCCTTCCATACCACATCATTAAAGTAAAAAAGGGGTTAAAGTGACTTTAAAAGTACATGGAATAATAGTAAACAGTTATTGAATTTTTTTTAGAAAACATGGACATTGATGATAAATATAACCTCAGTATATAATTACAAATAAACAATGTCAGATTAAAATGATATTGCAAAATTATCACTTACCTTATGTCTGGTTTCTTCTGCATGTGTCCAAAACTCATGTATAGTGGGTTTAAACATATTATTAACATGTAACAGAACTATAATAATATTTATGATATCATATATGATTCACATATGACTTTATATTACCCGTTAATTTCCATGCTAAAGAAATGTTTTGGGTAACAATCGTTTCAATTATCGTATGTGTTCGGACTTGTTATTATTATATGATTACATAGATCATGATATACATACTTCCATAATGTAGAACATTATTTATATATCATATATTTTCATTATATAAATATATATAATAGATCAATAAATAGAATGAAATACATCGTTCATAGAGACGGTAGACCATACGTATGCATAAACACAGTTTTCAAGTCCTTATTAAATTGAATAGAAGTAAGTAAATGAAACACACATATATATACATAAATATAGTATAATTATTATTTTATATATTTCATTATTATTTATTATATATCTATTATAATCATTCTTTAACGGTTAACATGGAGAATGAATTTAATCACATTGTGGAGACGGTAAGCCGTACGTTCGCACGAGCGACGATATCGTTCCAATAGTTATTGAACGATATGTAAGTGGGTGGTTTATAATATCTCATAATTAGTATCATGTTATAATAATTATATGAAAAAATTATTTCCACCATTATACCCATCCAGGAAAGTTGGTGGTGAAAAATAGATTACACCACAACGTGGAGACGGTAATCCGTACGTACGCACGCAAGATGATTTTGTTTTTCGTCAAATGGATAAATGGTGAAATGGGATTGTTTCATATTTAGAATAACATTCCAGTAGATTAGTGAAAATTATGTTATTAATTTATGGTGAAACAACTAAATAAGAAGAAGTAGAAGAAGAAACAAATTTTAAAGAATTATTAGAAGATATTACCTCTTCCTCGACGTGCCTCCTTTAAATTCCTTCTTAGGGCACTATAGTTGGTCTATTGAGGAGACCCTCACCTATGGAATGTAACTAGTGATGTTTATAAGAGAAATGGGAAGGGATTGGATGAGATTTATGGATTAAAATAGTTATAAGATGAGAGGGATGAGGTTCCCTTTTATAAGAGAGGAGAGGGTAACTTTAGGAAACTCTCTAAAATATTAATTTATAATAAAATATACCCATCCCAAAAACCTAA
Organism: Viscum album; assembly: GCA_963277665.1. Lineage (NCBI taxonomy): Eukaryota > Viridiplantae > Streptophyta > Magnoliopsida > Santalales > Viscaceae > Viscum > Viscum album. Next base: position 354,304,726 of record OY728123.1, read on the forward strand.
AAACTGCCCCAAATCAGAATCTGAGATTATATAGGGTTGTAACCTAATAGACCAATAAATTTTTGAAATTTTATTTTTTCAATTATATCCTTATCTTTTTAATTGACAGTTATTTGTTTTATTAATTTTTATTATGGTAATAAAATTCTAAATATTGAATGGTAATGAATACTGACTAATGTGGTGTTAATTGACCATAAAAGTATCCTTTATAAAATTTAGGACCTTACAATTTTCACTTTTAAAATTTTAAGAATTTTTATGATTTTTAATTAATTTATTAAAATTTTATCTTTATAAAATGTCAATAGTGTCAATTTTGACACTATTCATTTAATAGAATTTAAATAAAATCCTCAAAAAATATAAATTACAAAAATATTTCATACACTCCTAACATATCATAGTCACCTATAAAATTCTTTTATCTATTTAATTAGTTCATAAGATATTTCTTTTAATTTGTTTAAAACCATTTATTTGATATTTCTGTTAATAAAATAATTTTTACATCACTATTGTGTCGTTATTAATGATAATTAATTAATCTATAAAAAATATAAATAAATTTAAATGATTTTGAAAATTTATTTTCATCTATAGTGACTATTTTATTTCTAGATTTTATGATTTTTATCAGTAAATATAAAATTATTACACATATAAGATATAAGAGAGTGAGATGTTGTCACTCTATTTTGTTTTAATAATAATTACATCACTTTCATTGGGAAAAGTCATGGAAATGAATCTATTTAAACCCATAGGTGATATGAGTCTACTTGTATTCATAGAATAGAATTTTTTCAGGTTTTAGGGAAATTTTATAATATTATTTTTACCCCTAATTACCTGATTGACCTTTAACTATTGTAATAAAATAATTACCAGAGTTACTATTCATAATGCCCGAAAATCAATGCAGACTATTAACATAATTTAGACAACTGATTCTAAATATGGAATCTAACTTTTAAATTCAGAAGATATATGTTTCGGTAATTAATTTAAAATTAGTCTCGTTGTAAAAAAAATGCGCTTTTGTTTAAAACATTGCAAAAGATTGAAATGTTTTAACATATGAATTAAATTTAAAATTAATTATAATGAAATAAATTATATTAAATTGTAAAAATATATTCTATTTATACTTTAAAGATTTTCATAATTATAATTTTACCATATAAATTATCTTGATGAAAAAATTAGTTTTTAATTAAAATTTTGCGTATTTTTACTATTCATCAAAATATAAAAGTTATCAGAAAAATATCAAAAATTTATCCAATTTAATTTTTTATATAATGATTCCAAATAAAAAGTTTATTTTGTAAAATTGAACTTCTAAACTTATCATAAACTATATTTAAAATGGGTGCGCCATCAAAAGCAGCAAAACTGCATTTTTTTAAAAATTCTTATTTTATCCGAAAAAATGAACTTGTTCTTATATCATGTATATAAAATAAATAAAATTAATGTTATTGTTATATGAAATTCAAAATGTGGTTAATAATATTCATAATGACTTGTTTATATCGCATTAAATAAAAATATTTTAATAATATATTATTGTTTAGTGAAACTCGGTATTGTGTACCGCGCAAGCTATCGAATAAGGTCGCTCTTATGTATAATAGAAGACATGTAAATTATGAATGTATTGAAAGATTCCTTTGGTGTTGTGTATAACATAATCCAACCTTAGTTAATTTATACATTTAACAAAATCTTTTCTCACTGTTCTGTGAAATGAAATCTATCAAAAGAACATGAAATTGTATGAAACACAAGCCAAGAATAGTGTTGCGTATGTTGCAAGATAATACGGTGTAGCATATAGAGAATGCTAATTTTGGTTGTAGTGTAATAAATGAGAAATAAATTAATATATCTCATAAAATCTCGTTGTGTTACAATAAAAATATCAATGAAATCGAATATCAACAAATACATCAATTAAAAAATCACTCTTTAGAAAACTAGGGAAGTCGAGCCCACATTTACAACTCCTGTTCTGATGTAAACTCATCTAAACCACCATTAAACATAAAAAAATATCTAAATAAAAACAAAATATTCACAAAAACTAAAAATGTTTGAATAAATGAGGTGAAATCTTACCCCCACAACAAAACCATAATTTCCCATGATATTGTGATTACATCAAGAAGACCTGATATCCAATGCCAAACTATAGAAGTCTCTACATATTACTAGAATTGAAAATTTAACATTATTTAACCTCCTACATTCAATTCCATACTAATTATTCAATATTTACTATTGTTTTAAGCTTACACCACTTATGGTACATGCGTCATTCACAAACCACCAAAATCTAGATGTTACTTTAAAAAAATTCCTTCTTGTGTTTGGATAGTCAGTTTATCTTACCATCATTCAATGGAAAAATAGAGGTTCTAGGAATTAACTAAGTTCCAAAATTGAATTTGATCTCTCTAGAAAACCTAATGGTAAAATGGGGATCATTATTATATATGATCAATTTCATAATCCCATGTAGCCTCACCACCCCCACCAGATACCCCTCAACAAAAATCGCTCTAATATCAAATCCTTAATTGAAAAGAAGAGACTTAAATTTTTTTAATGGTTCACGATCAACCATATAGAATCATTTCCTTCACGATTTGTGGGAAAAATAATCAAGAGGTAATCTTATCATCTATCAAATTTACACTTGACCACCGAAAAATTTCTTACTGAGCATGATCCATCTTTTCCACACTTGGATGTGCTACCGTGGTTGAAATATGTAAATGTCAATGAACAACATCAAAAATCATTAAATGAAGTAAAATATTCCTTGCTAAAACACCTAGTGGTAACCCCTGACTACCCCACATCGAGAACGTTCATTCCCCAAGATACAGACCTGTTATCGGAGAATATACCCTTCAATAGCTACCTGAACAATTGATGATGCTAAGGAAATCCAAAAAAATAGTGTAAAATACTCTACATTATCCACCATAGGAACTAAATAGAGATGTATTTAATCAATTAATTTCACCATTAATTAATCCATGATGTCTTGGAAGATAAAATTTGTTAATCACATGAACATTAATGGAGAATAATCCACACCAAATTACTTCACAATGAACTCATAACGTCTATAAAGACAACTAATGTTTTTTTCTGAATATATTTATCCTTATCTTCCATATTAAAATATCTTGACCACAATAAATATTAAATAAATATCTAACTTCCTTTATCTATTCAAATAAAGCATCAATTTAATAAAGGGGGAAAAAATTATTCACTATCACTTAACTCCATCAATAATAAATGATACATCAACAGAGAAAACCATCCACCTTCTTTATAGAAAAATTAGATCTCCCTAATGTGATACAACAGGATTAAAAATTTCTCCATATAGATGATCATCATTCCAAATCCACAATACCCATAATATGAAATGATTCATTCGATAAAGTTACATCAATAGAAGGGGGACAACTAGTTTTAATTCTATCGCAAACATTATATATCATTTTGGGGGTGGCCATAGAACCTCTTCTTGAAACATATCTCGGTTTTCATTAATGATATTTGGAAACAAATATAACCGATCTTCTTCTTGAAAAATCATCAACTCGATCATTAAAGAGGATAAGGACTTGAAATGTTTATCACCCATTAAGGGGTCTCACTCTACGAAGAACAAAACCCACTCTTAAATTGCATTTTAAAATTTGACACACCTTTTGAAGTAATTTATGATATCCTCTATTGAATATATCCAGTCAATACAAAGGTAAAAATCATTTGACTCTATACATAAACAATGGGATATAACCAAGGGTGATATAAGCCTAAAACAAACCAAAAAGTCTACAGATATCATACAATATTAACATCTCTTTTACTAGAACCCACAACATTATTCCCAAGATAAGATCACAATACATAAAATAGAATGTATACAATAACATATTACCTTGGATGGAAAACTATAACACTATTAATGAGAGAGTAGTGTAATAATAAAAGTGTAATAATATAGTTCCAATTCCCTTAGATAAAAACCTATAATAATATTCTCAAGAGAAGAATGTAATAATTTAAATATATAAAGAATAAAAACTACCCAAGAGAAATTCATCTCCTCATGACTTGATGAGAGTGTATGAAATTTCCATATATAAAGGAAATTTTGGAATAGGTTGGAAATTAACGGTTTAAGTACATGGAATTAGAACATCCTCAATGGATAGATTTCGATCAATGATAATTTTGGAATCTCAAAAAATTCAAAATGAAAAAATAACAATCAATGAATGATCAAATCCTAGTAATTCAATTAAAGGGGATACTAATTGAAGGGTTCTAGGTTACACAAGGAAACTAAGAGGTCTCACAACATATCATGAGTAGAAATAATTTTTTCTAATTGTGAGAAATCATCACATTTCAAAGAGTTTCCTTTATATTAAAAGGAATAAAATCATCCTAAAACTAATATAAAAACAACCCCATGAATAGGATGACTCATAATAACCTCTATGGATTATGAACTATCATTGTTGAGTTTTCTTATGCAGCATCACCGCAACCAAGGAAATATTTTACTCTCTTTGAGCATGAATTGAATTAGAAGCCATCATCAACACCTCCAACCAATATTCAATAGCACCCTGAACCAAAAATTCTTGATTAATATTAAAACATAATGTTTATTTTTTTAATAATAGATAACTAAAAAATACCCAGTATATTATACAAATGAGGACCTTTTCCGATTTATTTTCTATATAATTAAACAACTTACATATATTGAATCAGAGTTTTCAAAAATTAATTGCTAATATAAAAACATATATTCTTCTCAATTAGAACCATAAATATCCTTTGAAGTTATATGAATTCCTATGAATTTTTTTTAAAAACATTTGATGAGAATAAAAAGGTCAGTTAGGTACATAAAGAACGAAAAACCACAAGTCTAGTTGAAACCTAAAAACCCTTTAAACTCATTTTCCTTGAGAAAAACTAAGAATTAATAGAAGCATAAAATAGTTTACCTTGTACATATTTACCATATCACTATTAAAATCACCCTTACACATGGAATAACCATTTGTTCAACTTCCATATCCCGAGTACCCAATGCATTGGAGAGCTATAATGGGGCACATCCTTTATATCTTGATCTATAATAGGTTGAACCGAACATATCCTAAGATATATTGGGATAAAACCAACATATCTTGAGCTAAAATGGGATTAAAACAACATAAATATATTCAAGGAACACTTTATAGTAATAAATCATAATGAAATTAGGAAAAATCACTCATTCCATATATATAAAAAACAATCTTTTTGAATTTAATTAAAGAGATTTTTAAAAGGGTTTTAAAAAGAAAGTACCAAACAAATTAATTGGAATTTGAATTAATAGAATGAAAAGTTTATGAGTATACAATTTAAATACACAAAATAAAAATTCATCACACAAAAAATCTCAAATTCCAGATAATGAATAATGTAGAAGGTTAACCCAAATAATGGAAATTTGGTTAATAAATCCCTTACTAGGGGTTTATATTACTTTAAACTTGTTCAATTCTCTAATATAATGGTTAAAAGACTGATATTACTATTTTATAGAAACATATTCATGTTTATAATATATTATATGTTCATTCCATAACATCATTTTACCCTTAAATTATTAGTATTTTGGTCCATCCATTGTTTTCAGTTTTTTCTTTACATGATTTCCATGGCTGGTATGTATATGATTTTCTTATCAGATGGAAATGAAATTAGAGAACTAGAATGAAATTGTATTCATATGTTTCGATAATATTTTATTATACCACAAATCATTTTTTATCAGATATGATGAGGAATCACTAGATAAAACTTTAATGATATTTGTTTAGATCATTTTTTGTGGTTCTATGATAACCACACACTAGTTTCATTATATAATTTATGATTATGAATTTAATTTAATACCAGAATATAAAAGAAGTTAAATAATACACATTAATTTTTTTTTCAACCATTAATTTTTTTTACTAACAGTTTTGAAGGAAGTAAAGAAAACTGCGAACACATCGCCACGATTTTGAAAAAATGGCACATCATGAATGATGTTTTTATAAGACAGGGAGGAAATGATGTATGTTGAGGAGTTTTCCATAAACATGATAAAAATATATAAATTTTTTAATAATGGATCATTCATGCCTCTTTTATTAGGGGAATATAATAGAGTATAAGAAAAGAAAAGAAATTGAAAAGAAAACAGAAGAAAAAGGAAGAGGATTCGTACCTCTTGATCTCTTCTCCTTGAGATCCTTCACAGGGTCTTTGGTTTTGGACTTTTGGTCAGACCAGAAGGTCTTAGACATAAAGAAGATACTTGGGAATTATATTGTTCAGAACATAGACCATTCTAATGTTTTTATAGATTTGAGGGGAAGAGGGGAGTGATGGTGTTATTTATAGTGGAGGAGAGGAGGCGGTTTAAATTATTTTAATCATTAGTTTAACATTTTATCTCAAGAATATGAATATTATTGATTCATGTGACCCAGAAATAGTGATAAGATCATGTGAGTTCAAACCATGAGTTCTTACATGGGCCTTGCATCACTTGTGATGTAGTAAATCATGTATCTAGCATTTAACATAATTTATCATATTTCACTATTCATAAAAAATTCAAAAATTTCCAAAAAATCCCAAAAATTCACCCCACACATTTTTCAACTTGTTGAATTAAAAAAATGAACTCTATTTTCTGAAAACAATATTCTAAACATAATTAATTTAATTTTTAAACAAAATCACAATTTACTTGTAAATGCAAATTTAAAATTAAAACTGCTTTTCAAACACTTTGAAAAATTACTTAAGGTCTCCATATATTATCTTATAATCGTAATTCGTATAAATAATTATTTCTGAAGAAATTTTATGAAAATAAATATCTATTAAAATTATTAAATTAATCATAAATTTTTAATTATATATATTCCACTTAAAAAATTACAAATAATTAATCAATAAAATTTAAAAATATTAATTTAAAAATATTATGAAATAATTATATCATATTGAAACTTATTAGAGGGATAAATTTTATTTATAATATCATTAGAGAATTTTCTATTCATAAGGTCACATTACTATTCATAAGGTTCAAGTTACAATTCATAATGGCACATAACTATAAAAAAGGTTCAAGTTACTATTCATAAGGGCACATTACTATTCATTAGGGTCATGATACTATCCATAATGTTACATTACTATTTATAAGTCTTGGTTACTATTCATAAGGGCACATTACTATTCATAATTAAATTTTACTATTCATAAGGGTGTGTTACTATTCATAAAAGATCACGATTATTCTAACAAACTACAAAAAACATACTTATTGCAACCGTGTATGTCAAATTATTGTAACTCAAAACTCAAAAGCGGAATAATTATGCATAATGGTTAGTATATAAATACCACATAGTATTTAGAAATTATTTTAAGAAAACTGTTTTTTCTTTTAAAATATCGGGATGTTACATTCTATGTCTCGTGATATGAAATAAATCTCTCTAAATTCAATAGACATTGAGATTGTACTCTTTTAATGTCAACCTCCAAGGCATTTTTTTCATCAACCCCCAATATAAGGAAATCTACTTGTAAATCCTTCTTAATATATTTTGCCTGACCCAAATGGGTTTGTTGACTTGGATCTATATCTATAAAAGAACAAATATAAGAGAATATAAACCCAGTAAAATGATTATTTAATGTTAATTAATTACTTCAATTTAACCTACTTCCAATAGTTTACCGAATTTAAATGAATTTAGAATCATTTTCATTGTGTGATCCTTACATTGTGGTGTAACTATATTGGAAGATCACGTCACATATTATATCATGTAAACTTCAATGTCCTTTCATCAGATCAAGGGTGACCTAAATACTATTTTCCAATATAGCATCCCTTGTTTATGTCGTATGGTAAGTTCAAAAATTATTTTTTTGCACTCCATCCCACATAATCCTCACTATTACAAGCTCCAAACTTGATCCTATATCACAAAAAAATCATTGATAAAACTTTTCCATGACCCCATCCCTCAATTGGATCCCTTAATAAGATAGTAGTGTGTAAAGTTGTTATTACAATGTTATTTTCTTTGTATTTTTTTGTTAATATATCGATATGTGATTTAATAAAATGTTAGTAAACGAAATTTAGTGAATTTTGAGAGAAGATATATTTCTAGAGTAATGTGAGGAAATTTTGAGATGGAGTCGAAGAATGTTTTCTTAACAATGTTAGGGAAGATTCCAAAAAAAATGAAGAGCTTCCTTGCTGATCTTCAATACCTAATTTTATGAATTTTACCAAGATTGAAGAAAAGCTTGCATGTATTTTGAATATAGAGAGAATTATAATGTAGAGATGTACGAAAATGGAAGAAGAAACTATATAAATATTAATCCTAGAGTGGATTTTTTATAAAGGTGAGGGAATAAAGATTAGATGCATAATGATCATGCATATGATTGAAAGATGTTATTATGATATGGGGTAATCTAATAATTTATTATGAGGTAGAGTATACCTTTTCAATGTTATTAGAGAGTAGAAATATAATTAGATGACCATATGGATAATTCTATGTTACTAAAATGGTTTAGGAAGATTCATTGGTAGAACACTCAAAAGATTCAATAGATGGAGATTTGTGACAACATCATATGAATAAATGTAAATGTTCCCCAATTATGGATCCATGTACAAATTTTCAGAAAACATTAAGTGGAATAAAAAGTATGAACAGTGGAATCAAATACACTATATTTTCAGAAAAAAAATCCTAAGAAAAGTGTTTCATATGAAGATCACTAGTAGAAGATTAATATGAATATCCCTCAGATAGTGATTTAATATTTCATTGATTAAACTTGTGATCTGTATATTGGATGAAGGTTTTCTAAAATTGAGAAAATTATGGAAGGTCTATTTGAAGAAGCAATTCTCTATGTCCATTTGATGGAGGAACCTTTAATTTTTTTATCGGATAATATAGTTCTAAATATATTTTCAAAGAGTATATAAATTTCTTAAAAATTTCAATATTTATCTTATCATTCAATGTTTTTTATCTAGTGATGTTATGGATGTTCAAGGATGTACGTTAACATATTGAATATTCTAAGATGTTTGAGTAGTGTTCCAATGAAATATGAAAGAGAATGATTCTTCAAATTTAATGTTTAATTATGTAATAAAATACATTAGGGTTCCCACCCAAAATTATGTAGGCAGTAATTTATAAAGTAGTTTCTGGTAGGATGTGAAACATTATGTACAACACTATTTATACCTTAAAATGATAAAAAATTATGAAATATTTATTCCATGAGAATCAAACCAAGGTTCCAACAAGGTTGAAAAAGAGTTCAATTAGAATGAGTTTCATTAAACATAGTAGTTGTTTCATGGATTATAGAATCATCAGACAAAGAAGTTGTAACATTGTAGTTGTTGGTCACAGTTCCTATGTGGTTTAAGAAGGTTTATCTGACCAAGATTGATTCATCAAATAGAGAGAAATAAATATGAGGACATCATATATAGGTGGCCCAAATATTTCTTATGGAAAAAAGCTCAATTATTTGAGGAGCATAAGATAACGAACCAATTGATAAATACCCATGGGATAGAGGGAATATTTGGTGGAGGTCGATCATATGGACACTAAAATGGGATTTTTCTATAAAAGATATAGAATATTTGAGATTGATAATATTCAGGTCTTATTAGGATAAGGAGTATTTTTTTAGTTCCAAATAACTGTTAATAGAGGTGTTGGAGGACATAAATATTGTATATAGGTAAATTTGATCAAACTTGATTGTGGAGAAAGGTCATTTGAAGATATAATATCTTTCTATAATGTAACAAAGAAGAATATAGAAAGATATTTTAGCTGGGATGTGTAACTGGTTATTAAAAATTCATGTGGAGGGGAATGATAACCTCCTATGAAGTATGTGTATATATTTAAGATATTTGGGGTTATAAAAAATGGGATAGAAGAGTTTATTTATAGGTTATAAAACCATGGTTTTCTATAGGAATTATTACTAGTATATTGAACCATTTTTTGCTAGTTTCTCTTTAATCATAATATATATTAGTAAAAGAATCTATGTTGGTGGATATAACAGACCTCCAAATTAGTAAGACCTTGTATCAAGACTTTAAATATAATCTGTTGAAATCTCTTTATATTTTTTTGTATATGAAAGATGAGTTTTAGATTTATATTTGATGGGATCATACCTATAAAAATATTTTTAGGGTAGGAAAATTTTCCTTATAATGTAATCAAACAAACCTATAAAAAAAATTGACCACTAATTCACCCCCACTCTATGATCCAATAGTGTTATAAGGAAGTTCAACTAGTATTATAATGTGGATCCCTTTGAAATATCAAAATATCTATCGAGGATAGATATTTTTATTTTTGTGAATTATAGGGGTGTTCCTATATTAAATTGAATAAACTATCATAATTATAGGAATGAGATGTTAATATTTATTCTATCTCTTATCCTTGAAGTTAGAAATGTTTTAAAATTGAGATTTCCATCAATGAATGATGTTTATAGAACAATTTGTGAGAATATAAATTTGGAAGTTGATGGAGAAACATAGAATTATATATTGATGGATTTCATAGAGAATGTTTATATAAATATTATAGTATATAAACTGGATAAAAAATTAGGGATAATATGGGAAGAATATATGATGCAAATGAGAAATTTAAGGAATCTAATATATAATCTTAGAGAGTAGTATTTAAGGATTCGTCTATATGTATTGAAGAATGTATTTATTAATACTTTACATGAGTAATTATTATCAGTTTCAGGGGAAATAGGGAAGATAACACTATCTTTAAGAAATTGATAAGAGACCTTCTAGATAGATTTGATTCCAAAGTGTGATCTTTAAAATATTGAGAACATTTATATTTAGATAAAATAAATAATAATCTCATGTAATATAAAATTAATAAATCTATAATCTTAAATAATATGGTTACGGTATAAATAATATCTGATGAATTATTAAAAAATCCAAGAGATAAAGAAGGAATAAAAGAATAATGTTATTCAGAGGTTGAGGAAAAAGAGAAGGAATTTGAAAAAAAAACAATATTTTTTGTTCTCTCTAAATCATGTGAGAAGGTAAACTGTAAACATTATCATAAACTTTGGAATTTTGATGATAAATAATTTTTTTTGGAGATTTCCCTAGGAGGATTTATGAAGATTTCATGTTAGAAATAGAAGATTACTTGTCTTAAAATTTGAAGTGGAAGAAACATAAGAAAATGTTTCCTTAAAATAAGAATAAAAGTTTATTAATTAGAAGAGAGAAGGATAATTATCCATCCAAGAATTAATATGATTTACTTCTATCATTCATAGATATGTTAGAACATGATACTATTCATCATAAAATGATGAAAATGTTAAAGTGATTATAGAAAATGGGCAGATTCTAAAATAAAATCTAGAATATTTTGTTAAGAAATTTTTTGAAATCAATATGGAAAAGTATAATTTTAAGAGATACGGTAAAGAGATATTTTTTTGAGAATGGTGATATAATCAAAAAGGAGGAGAAAAACATTAATGTGATTAGGGATTGGAAAATTAAAATAACTAATATTTAATGGAAATTTAATGTGTGTAAAGAATCATCAGTTGAATTGGATATTTTTAACTAGATAAAAAACAGATGATGTGGAATGTGATTAAAATCGGTTGAAGTTGGTAGATGATGAGAAGATGATAAATGTACTTATATGAGTTATTATAAATATAATAAATGTTTTCTTTTGAAAAAATTGTGTTACAAAATATTAGAAGCTACTTCACTAAATTAGTTTAGGTTAAGGGTAAATATTTTTTAAGTTAGAGAATGGAAAGGACTATAGATACTATTTGTTTCTATTCCCTAAAAATTACTATATTTATTTTCCTCTTCGAACAATATTGGTTTAAAAGTTATTTTTTTGGAAAATCTGCATCTACAATGAATGTTTTGAATTCACCAAGAATATAACTCGCTAAATAATTTCATACATATTTTTTATGCTGAAATTAATATGAAAAACCAGAGGACTAATACTATCAGTATAAAATATCAAGTATCAGAGGACACGTCCATGTTTGTGGAATATCTAAGTTATATTCATAATGATTTTGTTACAACATGTCTTAATTAGGGAATATGTATGAATCAATAGAGTTCTATATTGAACAAAGAGGAACAAAGTTTCCAAGAAAGTATGGTGCTGAGGAAAATAATGTTTATTAGAGGATTAATGTTAAATAATCAATGGAGATAAATGAAAAGCATATGAAATTTGAACTAAGAAAGAGAATTGGGAATGTTCTTCATGTAAGTAATGATGAAGTGGTAAAGAAATAGTGCTTAGTTATTTGGAAATATAAAATGGCCAATCCTAGATAGATTGAGAAGTCACAAATTTTAGATGAATAAAAATGGAAGCAAAATGTTTTCAAAAATGGGAAAAATGTTAGTGAAAAGTTATATATACAGGGATAGTTAATGATTCGTAATAAATACAAGAGGTCTGAGACATATGGGCATGTTAAAAAATATTTTATTACTATCATACCTTCCAAAGAAGAAATAATGAAAATAATGTGACAAAATCTAGGTAATAATGTTTTTGTGAAGGTTGAATAGAATTTTAAAAATTTATATGATTTTTAAAAATATGAAACGAAAGAAATCACATATATGGAAAAATATATGAATAATAAGAAGCATTTGAGGTAGAGATATTATTTTAATTTGTATTGTTCCTTCTTAGGAACACTGATGTTACTCCTTATTCACAATATACTTGTTTACCTATAGTAATTTTCTTGGATTTGAAGGGTAAAATGTTTGTAATATGGTAAATTGTATATATGTTTTAATGTAAATATGTGATATCCATCATTGAATACTGTTATTACCATAATGACGAATTAATTGATACTCATATAGGGGAGAAGAGATGATGATGATGAATGAGTATCACACTTTCCTTAAAAATAATGGAGGAGTAAAAATAAGGATAATATGTTGGTTGAATTATGTTTATACATTTTAAAAGTTTTAATATGTTGGTTAAATGGGTGTAGGTTTTTCGTTAATAATTTTCTTCAAATCCTATAATATAAAGATTTTGGAAAAGCATGAGGAAGGTATTACATGAAATAAGTGTTATAGAAATCCTTGATCCCCACTATTATACACTCTTGTTTTCAACAATGATTTTTATATGATCTCTCTTAAGAAATTCAAGTGTTGTTATTGTTCACTTGAGAAATTTATTTAAATTTCTAAGATAAATTAATCTGAGCTAAGATGATCCTTATGTTACCCATTTCATTTTATAGTCAAAATTCTGGATAAATAACCTAGGGGGAGAAATAAAATTGAAAAATTATATGAGGACAAGATATTACTCCTAAATATTGGATTTGAATTTGTTTAATGTTTTATGTGGATATCGAAAACCAACATAATGTGGTTGATTGTTGTTACAAAATTACCTTGGTTGATTTTTTTTTCAATATATCGATTTATTTATAAGAAAAAGTTACTTAAGAAACTTTCAAGAGATTGAGAGAAATGATTAAACTAGAGTGATGTGAGGAAGATTACATATGGATTGTATTAATGTTTCTCCAACTATGTCAGGAATCCATCCAATCAAATTTAGATGATTATATATTGATTTTTAGGTTCTTAACATTATAAAGTTTTTCATAATCTATCAAGATATTGTTTGAAAACTCATGGGGATAAGTACAAAAGTATAGATGTAAAGAAATTGAATAAGTGAATGTAAAAATATTAGTAATGGAGTTACATTATTATAGAGGTTGACTTTAAATTCTTTTATAATGAATGATTGAATAGAGGTGTTAGAGAAGTTATTATCCAACAGATGAGTCGGATCTGATCTTATTGGTTTGGGGATTTCTTAGTAAAGATATTTGATATAGGAAATATGAGTGGATTACTAGATAGATAAATATATGATGCAGAAATGGTTAGGAATATTCCTCTGATAGACACTGGAAGGATCTAATAGGTACATGTATATGACTTCATAAGATGATGAAATATATAGGAACTACAAGAATGGAAGTGCATACAATGTTTGAGACAATGTTTAGTGGCATATGATCGATGAATAATAGGATGAGGTAAAAAAATTATTAGAGAAATTATTATCAGTCAGTGTTTTCATATGAAGAGTCCTAGTTGGATAGAGTTATGAAGATCTGCTAGAAGAGGATATGACATTCATCAAAAAAATATATTCTATGTTCATTAGATGATAGTTTCTTAACAAATGGTAGCAAAATAGAGACCCTTCGGATGAAGAATGTCTTAGTGTCTATTCGAGAAATCAAAATGAAGATATTTAATTGTGTAGAAGAGTTATAAAGATCTTTATAATTAGTTTGTTATATCCTTTATAATGATTTTGTTGAATGAGTCATTTAGTGTTTCTTTTCTAGAAATGATAAGGAGGTTCATTGATGAATTTTTACCTCAATAATGTTATAAAATATCTGAGTTGAATTTGAATGAAATAAAAATGAGAGGGATTCTTGGATATTTAATTTTCATTGAGTTTTGAAATATATTTGAGTTCCCACTAAAAATTCTCAATGGATGGAAATATAAATGGGTTCTTATATGGTCTAAAACTTATGTAATATAATTATCATACATGTGGAGGAGTGGAAGAGGTGAATTATTTTATATTTTGTTATCCACAGTTTTGAAAAAGTATTATAAGAGTTTTTATCTGATCTAGTTTCATAAGATAGATAAAATATTTCCTCAAACTGAGAATCGTCAAGCAATGAGTAAGGGGTCTGTGAGTTTTCAATCAAAGTTCATACCATTTTGAAGTAGTTTTATTATATTGATGTTTCATTTTTCATAAATATAAGAACTAGTTATAGAATATCATATAGAGTTGAATGGAATAATGCATGAAAAAATAAGTGAAAGTGAGTTGAGGAATATCATGTAGATAACTATCAGATAGAGACCCATAAGATGGTGGGTATATTGGTCATAGGTCGAGCAACAAGTTGATGCTACGAATGTTTTCTACAAAAATTCATTAAAATATGAGATTAAATATGTTCAAATATTTATATGATCAAGAGGAAGTATCAAGGAAAATAGACTCTTAAGGGAGGCATTGAATATCTTGCCGATTTCGAACAAGTATTTCTGATCCAACATTTTAATAAAGAAAGATAATCTAAATAATAATATTATTCAACCTTATAGTAGAAAAAAAGAAGGAAAGATAATATATATGGGGTAATAAAAAGTTACTAAAAAAGCGTGTGGATAGTGTTATAACCCACTAAGAATAAAGTGGATATAATTATGAATGTTGGGGGGGGGGGGTAAGCTATAACCAACTACTTTAGAAGATTTGTTTTTTAGGGGTAGATCTAGGGTTAGCTAAGGAAATAATTACTAGAGTGTAGTACCAGTTGATTTATGTTCCCTTTAATCATGAATGATGTTAGGAAAAGAATCCTTTATGGGGTGATAACTGACCTGTAAAGGGGTATGTATATTTACAAAAACATATAATTTTTTTTGCTGATATATCCTTATATTTTATTTTATATGATATGTAATGAACTGACCCTAGTAATCAGAGTCGAGTGTCTAATTTATCACATTGGCATATGATAGAAGGAATTTCATCATGAAGGACCAAATAGTTAAGTATTATTAGAAAAATAGTTACCTACCTGAATGTAATTTAAATTTGAAAACATAAAATTAAAGAAATAAATTTTTTATGAATCCATAATTCCCCTTAATATGTCCCTGAATATCAATCATAAAATACATCCTATTATCCTAGAGAAATAAAGGGAAATAAAACATAAGATAGGGGTGAACTCAGATGCTTAGTAAGGGTAAGATTATAGTGGAATCATTAAACAAATAAGGTATAATCAATATGAAAAGGGAAATAACTAAACACTATACCATTTAATCGATAACTTGAGAATAAAATGTAGGAAAAAATATTATCAAATAACAATATATAAATAAAAACAGGAGTATGAAGAATAACTATTGATATTCTAATAAATTGAATAATCATATGGAATATTAATAAATTTATTTGTGAGGTTGGAATACATAATGATGAGCATCTAAAGAATACCATTGAGGTCATTTTATAAGAAATATAATATATTTTTGTCCTTTTTTCAAGAAATATAACACTATCGAGGGATCGTTTGAAGGCACTAATATAAATGGGTAAGGATTCAACAAAAACCATTTTTAGTTTTTCTCATGAGACCAACCAATGCATCAGGGGGATATATAATATTGGGCCCCACCCATCACTATAGGTAAAAATCATCCCTCTAATATATAATAATTAATTTAATTCATGAATCAATATTTCTTACTGTCAAATATTAATATTGAGTAAAGGATTCAAATTTTCAATATCTCCCCAGTAAATCATATATCTTTCAAAGTAAACCTAAAATGTAATAATAGTATACAGTTTATTAAATAATAATATCCACCATGAAATAATATGGATATATAATTAAATTTAATTTCAATTCAAAAAATATTACAATTTTTTTAAAGAGAATGTTATCAATCACATAAAAAAGTGTGATTGTACAATAAACTTTTCCAGTCCGCAGTTTTAAACTAAAACCCCTTTGGAATAAATCATTAAAATTGAATGTTAAAATTCCAAGTATTCTGATATTAATTGTAAAATTTTAAGTATATACACCTTGTAAAAGATAATTGGTTCAAAATTTCGAATAAGTCTTAATGGAATGTAATTTGAGACGAAATTCATTACCTTACATTTCCTTTTTCATTTAATGAGATTTAATCTCATATATAGTTGTTTAAAACATGTTATTAACTTATTATAGGTTCCTATTAATATATATAATATCATATATTATCCTATTACAACATCTTATCACCCTTTAGATAAGGATCATTCATATTTGTTTTGGTGTTTTGGGTATTACTTATTTTGTTTTCCAATGTATGTTTAGTCATGAAAGATCCAATTTTTGCACATATTATATAGTACAATCATATCTAGAATAATACACATTCCATAATTATCGTACTTATATATAAATAATCTTTAAATAACATTCACGAAATATAGTGTTAAAAAATGAATTACTTTTTGATCCTGGAGACAGTAGGTTGTATGTACGAATGAGCAATGTCTCCTTTTTTCAATCATCATTTTGGAAAAACGGTAAGTAATATTTTACTATAAAAATAATTTTCTTAATATAATATTATTTATTTAAATATAATCATTCATATAATCCATCTGGTGTGGTGATAAAAAGAGAGTCACATCACTTCATGTTGGTGGTAGTCCATACGTAAACAAAATATGTTATAATCTTTGATTGAGTGTAAAGGTTAGAAGGAAATGATATATTATCTTACCATAATGATAAAAATTTAATTAACATAATAATTATATCATCAATGTCACATATATTAATTAAATTTATCCTTATCACCTAATATGTTATTTTTCAGTGAAAAATGAATTGAATCGCTTTGCGAGGTGGTATTTTCCCATACACAAGAAAGACGTTATTGTATCCCCTAAAAAATAGAATTTAAAAAGTTATATATTAAATAATAATTCTAAATTTATAATTAAATTATAAATACTATAAATATAATTTATATCCATCATTATAACCAACCTAGTAGGTGGAAATAGAAAAACGAATGTCATCGGTTTGTAAGGCGGTAGTCCATCATACACATGAATAATGATTTCATAACACATTTGATTGAATAAGATTTAGTTTTAGGTTATGTACTTGAAATAAAAATATAGATATATCTAATATTTTAGGTTTTTATATCATAATGTTTTAATAATAATTTAAGGATGTGTAGAAACAAATAAAATACTAAATCTCGTTCAACAACAATACCTTTTATTTGGGTATCCCCCTTAGGTTTGATCCATATCCATCCTAGGTCAGATTTATTACAAAACAAAGGCCTTTTGGATGAGTGAATGGAATTTTTGAAATTATTCTTTAGTATATAATCTAAACTAAATAGTTTTGAAGGTTTGAATAAGAGAGGAGGGGTGAGGAGGCTATCATAAGTGAGGTGAGTGGAACATTTGTATTTTTTTTAAATAATAGAGTCCTTCCCACATTTTTATCATGCCAAAATCATCAAAAAATGGGTCATTTCCTGAAACTGGAAGAGATAATGTCGATATATTGATAGGAAATTTCATTTTGACAAGTTGGAAGGTTATTTGTCACCATTATCTTCTTAGTTTCATCCCTAATATATCTATTTTTATCATCACCAGGATAATAAATTTTTATTGTTTTCATGATTCATTTTGTTCAAAAATTATGTTTAACTTATTAGAAAATAAAAATAATTATGGTTTCAAATGTGTAATTAATTTTTAAAAATTCAATTCATTAAAGTGGAAATATTAATTTTAAATTTAATCCTATATATTTTTATGGAGAAAATTTTTAAATGCTCATGACATGTTAGTATCAAAATTCAATTTGAAAATGACTACAATGAAATAAATTGGATTAAGGGATATATATATATATGAACTAATTTAAATTTAAATCAAATTGAAAATATAATTTAACATTATACATTATTTAAATGAAAATGTGGGTTTAAAACAAATTCAGTATTTTTCATTATTCCTAAAAAATAATCTCTACAGAAAAATCACAAAAATTCACCCGTTGATAATTCTGATATGATAATTTGAAATATGGTGTTTATTTTTTCCCTAAAATTTTTCAAAAATTGGTAAAAAATAATTTAAATTATTTTTGCAAAGAGTGACTAGATCTTCTTTTAAAAAAATAATATTGTTAAAAAAACATTTCTTTTACTTTTAATGTTTTTTATTTTATTCATAATTAATATATATAAGTATATATTTTCATAATTTATTTAATAATTCTCTTACCTACCGTTAATATCGATAAGGGATATATTAAATAATAGTGTAAAAATTATATTTTTGTTAGGTAAAACATGGTCTTGCATGTAATGCAAGCTATTGAGGAGATTTCATTTATTTAAAAATAAATATATCGAAAATATTGAGGTGAAATATTTTATTTTAATTTTTTTTCATTTAATTCATTATATTAAATACACTGTTCATATTTAAGAATTTTTCGGTTGTTACATTTTCCCCACCTTATATAAATTTCTTTCTCACAATTTATATTTGATCAAAATAATCAAGGGTTTGGTGTTTAGAACTACCACTGTTGAAAAACCCACATCATAAAAGGGCTATTAAAACTTCCTCTTAAGAAGTAAAAATGGGATGTAGAATGTTCTTATGTAATAAAAAATAAATAGGTTTCTATGTTGGAGGACATTGGTGGAAAGTGAATATATGGATAATGAAGAAAATTGTCTCTAATTATATGGATTAATTAAGGTCATTTATTAAAATAATTTTAAGGATAAATAAACCACAAATATGTGTTGATTTAAAAACCATATAAATTATGATATATGAATAAAATATGATAAATTTTTTATGATCCTTTTACTAATATTGTCAAATTTTTTTACCACCTAAGAATATAAGGAAATATATTTAATTGATATGAACCTACTTAATAAGAACAATTTAATCCTTTTTTTCACTACAATAAATTTATAATCCATAAATTATTACAATAAATGAATATCCATAGATTATTTTTTTATACATGAAGCTCTAAAATTAATTTTTAATGGATCATAACAACCATAATTAAATGATAAGTATTTCCTTAGATCTGTAGTAATTATTATAAATAAATAGTTAGCCTAAATTATCCAACATTAAGAAGTGTTCACATGTTGAAGTAATATATTAATATCAAATTCTCCTACAAATCTCAACTTAAACCATTTCATAAATGGTTAACCTTATGATCCTTCCAAATGATTAATATCCAAAACATTATAAATAAGGTTACTATATTTCAAAAATCAACTTATCATTAAATAGTTCTAAGGAAGTTATTACCATCCAATTTACTATATCCATAACAATATTATATTATCCCTACATAATTATCGAAATATGAGTAATATATTAATGGTTATATTTCACCCAATAATGCGTTTTTATAGAAGTTCTAATTTCCATTGAATCATTATCATTTGTCTTTGGTTCTATTCAACATACACTTTCAGATCCTTAAATAAAAATACTATAGGAAAATCTTCATACATATAATTTTTTTTATATCTGTGGTTTAAATGATATAATACACAAATGAAATAATTCTTGAATAAAAACAAAATAAAAATAATCATTCTACTTTTTTATAGGTATGATAATAATATTTACCAATGATCCAGTAGCTTATTTTGAATTGTATTCCTTTGGCACTTGAGTCAATGTTTCTTGAAGTGGTCCATCTCCTTATAGTTGAATGATTGTTCCTTAGAAATTTTTCCCATAAAATCACAAACACAGTGATAATTATCTCAACACATGTAGAAAACTCCCATTATTTATAAGAAAGTAAATTAATGTTTCATTGCATAATTATCAAATGTGGGAAAATACACATTCCTCTTCTTTTATTTATCTATTATTTCCTTACGATCGTGTTCTTATTATGATTCCATTTGAAGATATAATAATTATATAATTGCATCTATAACTAGATAGAACATGATAATCTATTTTTATATGATGAAGATGTTTGAGAAACTACCTCCATTTGAAATACTAACTTAATACCATCATTGAAATGATTATTATTTCTCTCTGGTTTACCTGAATTGATGATGTTTCCATTCCTTCTTCTAGGTTCCATTTTTAAATGATGAAATACAGTAGATTAGATCGTATCAATATGATACATTATTTTTAATCCCCAAACTAGTGAAATTCTGTTAGGTCCACAAGGCTGAATACCCTGAGAGGGGGGGTGAATCAGGGTATGACTAATTTAAAATTAATGCCCGTTCTGATCTTGTTTCGCTATTAAGCAAAACACTCTTCTCTCTTTCTTGTTGCACAGAGTAAACAGAAAGTAAAGCATGCACAAGACACAATGATTTTACTTGGTTCACCGCAAAGGGCTACGTCCAAGGAGCATACGCCGACAAGTTGTCGGTCGTACCAATTCCACTAAACTTCACTAGCTGTGGATTACAATGTTCGGGCTAGATCACTTCTATGCCCAGGCTCACTGCCTATACAAGGTTTAGGGTCAGCTCACTGCTTTCCCAAGGGTCACTCCATCTTTCTCTCTCTCTGGCTCACTGTGGGTGGAGAGGATCACCTACTTCCTCTTCCTAAGCTCACTGCTCTATAAGGGAATCCATTCACAGTTTACAGACCTGTAGGTCTCTTCATTTTCATGAATACATGCATCCTTAAGTGTTGATGGATGCTCTGTTATAGTCCAACTTTAATCCACCGATGAATAGAACTTTGCCTCTGACCACTGGGAAACTACCTTTGGAAAGTACCTTCGCAAAGCACCCTACTTCGCGAAGATCCCAATTTCGCAAAGCTCAACAAGCCTTCGTGAAGCTCCTGCCTTTTTGCGAAGCTCACTCGCGATGCACCCTCGCGAAGCACTCTCGCGATGCTCAAGCCGTCACAAAGCAATGAACCTCGCGAAGCTAATTAAGCCAATGCGGAGCTCGCAGGTTTCGCAGAGCTACAATAGCCGCCACGAAGCTCCTCTTTTGCGAAGCACACTGGCTCCGCGAACCACCTTTTCAAATCGAGAGCGAATGATCTTCTATGAAAGTGCCATCTACATCGCTCTAAGGGGTCGGCCTCTATTTATAGGCGATTCCACCGACCCTCGTCCCTTCCACGCGAAGTCAACGCCACGTCATCTCAAATCGTGAAGCTCCAAAGTTTTTGCCCAAATTCTGTCCAAATCGCGAAGCTCCATGGCAATTTTCCGTTTACGGAGCTTGACGTAGTCGCGAAGAATCACTGTCAACATACCTTCGCGACTTCGCCGCGAAGCTCCCTCGCGAAGCCCAACATCCCTTCATGCCTTCGCCGCGAAGCTCCCTCACAAAGCCCTTCACCGCCGCAATGCGCTTCAGCCTCTGCCATTCGCGAAGCTTGACGTAATCGCGAAGCATCACCGCCTCCATTCTTCTGGTCTTCGCGATTTCCAAACCATGCATCCTATCTTCGTGAAATTCATGCCTTTTCCATTTGAAATTATTCTCTTCATGGAAATCCACTATTCGTGATCGTCCTGTCCTTTTTCATAGTTCTTTGTCAACATGTAATGCCAACAACTTCTCGAGAACTCGACAATTATCCATGGAAACCTGCTTTTTCAACAAACACAATCAACCCAAAAATAATTCAATGCTACCTTGAGGGATTTTTGCCCAACACATTCATAACATACATTGAAAATTCATACATAGTCAATGTCATAATCATAATCATGGATTTTTCAGGGGTATCCCTATTTCCAATTACTGATAAAAATTGATAAGGAAAATATGAATTATCTTAAGAATATCCCAAGGGAGTGTCAAAATAGAAGTGTAGTAAGGCCCATTGTTGTATACCATGTGATGATTGGGTCAAGACCAATGTTACATTTATGAAGTCATTATACCTAGTTACATATTTTCAAGATCCACATCCACTTGTAGTTTCCAAATGAGTATGTATTATTAGGAAAACCACATAATCTTTTCCTTACCAAAACATTATAATTTTCTTCTATAATTATCCTTAAATCCTATCAAGAGGTTTCATTCCCTAATCTACATTTTATTAAATATATTTCCCAAGTATTCTAATAAAATTCCTTTGATATCAACTAAAATGACATGGACCTAGTAGATCGATGTCAATGTCTTCATTATTATACTCGAATAAGACAAGAGGAATCACATCCAAAAGGACCAAATAGTTTATAAGCCTTTGTAAAATAGATACGTACTTGAATAAAATTTACATTTGGAGACATAAAATACAAAAAAGAATATTCTTGAGAACATAATTATTCCCCTTTTTGTATCCCTACATATCTAACATAAAATACTTTCAGTTATCCTTAGGAAAATAAATCATAATAATGGGAGGAGATATGATGCTCAGTAAGTGTAATCATACAATTAAATCTATGGATAAATAAGGAATAATCAATATGTATAGGTAAATAATTGAAAAAATTTCTTTTAAACTATAACTTGAGCATAATATGATTTGAATAATTAATGATAAAAAACATCTATATGAATAATCACTTGAGAATAAAGCATAACCATGGATATTATAACTAATAAAATAATCCCATGGAATACCAATAACTGAATTCCTAACGATCGAATTCATAATTATAGAAATTTAAAACATATCTTAATGTCTATATTATAGGATATATAATACTATTGAGGATTCTATTCAATACATATATTACCATCAAGGCCTTATGCCATGTCATCTATATAAATGGGTAAGACTATATCCAAAACCATATCATGTTTGTCTAATGATACCTACCGATTCATAGAGGGGATATAAAATACCAGTCCCCCCAATCTATAAATGTCCAAAGTATTCTTCATATATAAAATAATAGATTTAATTCACGAATCAATATGCATTATCGCCAAATATACATATTGAGTAATGGATATAAATTTATCAATATTTACCTAGCTAATAAAATAAATTTCAAAGGAAACAACATATGAAAAAATAGTATAATGTTTAGAAAATAATCCTATCCATCATATAATAATATGGATATTATAGATAAATGTAATATCCAATGAATATTTATTACAATAATGTTAACAATCATAATAGAAATTGATATTTTATAATTAATGTTTCTACTTGGTAGCATTCAAGTAAAATACCTGTGGATGAAATGATACATTATTAAAATTAAAATACAATAAACCATGAATGAATTTCGATATTACATTTAAAATGGGTAGAATATACCCTGTATAAAGTGAATTGGTTTATAATAACTAATATGCCTCAATGGAATATAAATAGAGTTGAAATCCCTTACCCCATATTTCCTTTTTATTTAACATGATTTAACCTCATGTATAGTGTTTCAAAAATTTTATTCACATAATCTAGAACCATATTAGTATTTCATTGATCATATATGATCCATTTATAACATATTATCACCTCTTTATTAAAAATATTTCATTAGTTTTAGTGTTTTGGTTGTAAATTTCTTGGTTTTCCAATGCATGTTTGGTCAGGAATGATACAATTATTTCACATATAATATATTAATATAATATAAAAAACAATACACATTAAATAATTATCATATTAATACATCCATTATAAATTTAATACCAGTCATTAAATATGTTTTGGAGAAATAAATTATGTTATGATCATGAAGATGATAGATAGAACGTATGGATGAGGTACATTTTCATTTTTCAATGGTCATTATTGAAAATAGGTAATTAATATTTTATCTTTACATAGTGATCATAATATCATATTATTTGATTACATAATCTTATAAATATCATTCATGTGGGGTGTTGGAGAAAAAAGTGCCACATTACTTCTTGAAGGTGGTAGTCCGCACGTACATGAATGATGTTATCATCTTTATGTGTGTGAAATGGTAAGAAAGAAAATGGTATATTAAATTTATATAAGGTTAAATATTTAATTAATATCAGAATTGTATCATTTATGTCATATATACTAATTAAATTTTTCCTTATCACCTTCCATGTAAAGTGTTATTGAAAAAAATCACATCGCTTCACGAGGGGGTAGTCCACCAAACATACTAGCGACGTAATCATATCCCCTATGAAATGGAATTTCACAACATATAAATTATATAATGACCTTGAGTTATAATTAAATTATAAATATCATACATACAGTTTAGATTTATCATTACACACAACCATGAACGGTCATAATGGAAAAACGAATTACATAGGCCTACGAGGTGGTTGTCCGCCCTACATATAAATGATGATTTCAAAATCCATATGTCAGAATGAGATGTATTGTTAGTTTGTTCCATTAAATTAAAAAAATATTAGTATTGAGAATATAAATTGGTTATTATATCATCATGGTTCAATGAAAATTTAATTTTTTGGAGAGAAAAATGAGACAAAGATTCTCATTGAATAACATTACCTCTTCTTTAGGTATCTACCTTTGGTTTCCACAAATACTTTCTAGGTTGGGTTTATGAAAAAACTAATGCTTATTTTGTGAGAGGAGGGATGTTAGTATGTGATTTTGAAAGGTATCTACCATATAAAATAAGTTTGATGGTATGAAGATGAGAAGAGTGTGTGAGACCTTTTATAAGTGAGGTGAGTGGCACACGTGTAATTTTTTTTTAAAACATTCAATCATAAAATCAATTTTATCTTTCCAAAAGCTTCAAAAAATGATCCATCTTGGAAACTACAAGTTATAAAGTCTATATACGGAAATTAGATTGTTTTTGGAAAACTTCGTATGTTATTTTTACCCCTACCTTCTTAATTTAACCCCTGATAAATCCATTTTTACCATATCCATGGTAGTTAATTTTTAATGTTTTCACGATTAATTTTGGAAAAAATTAAGTTTAACTTATTATAAATTATAAATTATTTTTTATTAAAAATATGGAATCCATATTTCCATATTAAATTTATAAAATTGAAAAAATAAGAAATAAAATTAATCCTGTAAATGCGAAAAGAAGCCAATTTTTTAAAGAAAAAATGTTTAAAACTTAAAAAATTTTATATACAAATAATCAATATAAAAATATTCCAATGAACTAGATTGGATTAATTGATATATATTTGAACTAATTTCAATTTAAAACATATTAAAAAAAATTTATAATCATAGATTATTTAAACGAAAAGGTTGTTTTTAATTAATATTAATTTTTTAAATAATTCATCAAAAATTAATGTTTGTAGAAAAATCCCAAAAATCACCCTAAGATAATTTTTTCTGACGATTTAAAAAATTATCTTTATTTTTTCAAATTAATTTTCTTAAATTGGAAGAAACTAATTTTATATTATGGTTGAAAATCCCAACTAAACAATCTTTTAGAAAAAATATGTCTTTTTATAAAACATTACTTTTATTTTAATAATTATAAGTTAATTTGAAGTCAATAGATAAATAACTATATATTTTCATCTGTTATTTAGTCTTATTCACACCATTGCTTATAATAGCTAGGATACATTAATTGACAGTGTTAATAGTATATATTTTCTCGGTAAATGTCAATCTAGCTTATAATGTAAGCTGTTAAAGAGATTGAATTTATTTAAAAATTAATATATCCACAAGTATTCAATGTATTATATTTTCTTCTAAGATTTTTATTTCATTTTATACATGATATTAAATATAATCCTCCTATTTTTCAATTTTCCTGTTTTGAAATTCTCCCAACCATAAATAAATTGTATCCTCGCAATGTAAACATTATATTAGTATTCAAGGGTTGGGTTTTTGGAAATACGATAGTTGAAAAACCCACATCATAAATTGCTCAAGAAAGAATCCCCTTAATAAGAGATAATGGGAAGTAAAATGATTGTATGTAATAACACATAAATAGCTTTCTATGAGTGAGAAAATTGGTTGAAGGTGAATATATGGACATCTAATAGAAGTTAAAATAATTTTATAGTGTGATTAAGGCAATTTATTATATGCAAGTGAATGACCAATTATATTTAAATGGAATAAAAATCATAAATATGTGATGATTTAAATGGCCATATAATTTATTATTTATGAATGTAATAGGATAAAATATTTTTTTCATGATCATATTCCTAAATTTGAGTATTTTTTAACTATCTATGAATATAAAGAAGGTACATAATTCATATGTTTCTACTTAATAAGAAAATTTTAATTATTTGGTTGTTCTTCAATAAATTTCCAATTCATCTATTATTAGAAAAAATGAATGTCCTAAAATTATTTTTTTCCATGAAGCACAAAAATTCAATTTTAATGGTCATAAGTCTATAAAAAGATGATATTTTATTCCACATATCTCTAGTAATTTTTATAAAAAATGGTTATCATCGATTTTCAAATATGCATAAATATTTATTCGGTGAAGTAATACATTAATCCATGTTGTCTTTTCTAAATTTCAACTTAAACCATTTCGTAAATTGTTATCCTCAGGACCACTATAAAATATTATGATCTGAAACATTAGATATATGGTTACTAAATTTCCAAAATGAACTTATCATTAATATGATACAGGGAAGTTAGAAGAACCCAATTTTCTGTATCCATAGAAGGCATATGGTATCCTAACATCATTATATCAATATCTAGAACATATTCAGGATTATCACTCACTCTGTCATTTTCCCATAATTTTAACATTCCTTTGAATCATTTTTGGTTGTCAACGGTATCATTCAATATAAAACATCAGATCCTTAATGAAAATGTTTTAGTACAATCCTTATTCATTTCATAATTCTTATAACTAGGATATGATTGATAAAATACTCAAATGACAAAATTGATGAGTCCAAACCAAAGAAGATTAATCATTACAGTTTATCCATGGTAAGAGCAGAAGATTGACCATGATCCATTAGGTTCATTTGAGGTATATTACTTTGACATGTAGACAATGGATTGTGTAGTTCCATATATCCTTACAATTGTAACAATTTAAACCGGAGTTTTTATTACCCTTTAAATCAAAAGCACGGTTCCCAATATATCCAAATATATAGAAAAATCCCATTCCATATAAGCAATTACCCATGAGTTTCTTCCCATAATTATCACTTTTAGGGAAATCCTACTTTCTCTTCTTTATTTTATCTTTATTTTTACCTAACATCATATTTTTCCTATTCTTTCATTCAAATCTGTAATAATTAAATAATTATCTATCTATCTTGTTAGAACATGATTCTATATCCTTATATGAGAAGAATTCTTGGGAGAATAGTTCCCTTTAAAATACTAAACTAATATAATCAAAGAAACAATTATTCGTACTCTTTGAATTATATGTATTGATTCCATTTCCAGTCCCTCTATTAGATTCCATTTCTAAATGACAAACTACATTATATGAGATCATATCATTATGAAACATAATTTATAATCCCAAAACAATTGATGTTAAAAAGATAAATTCAATATTTATCCATAGAAAATTTCATAATTATAATCATGGTTTCTTTAGGGATATTACTATTTCAAATTATTCTTATTAGTTTATAAGAAAATGTGAACAATCCAAACAATATCCTTGGGGAGTGTTAATATATGTGTGTGTTAAGTCCTATTTTCATACCCTAGTTGATTTTCGGTTCAAGCCCAAGGTTCAATTTATGGTGTTATTTTCCATAGGTACATTTTAGCAAGAACTATGTACAATTGTTCAATTGAGATAATATGTATTGTATGGAAAAACAAATATTGTACACATTACTAAAATATTAGGATGTTCTTCTATAAATATCCCAAAATTTTATCATTAGGTTATATTTCATAATCAATGTTTAAATAATTCTACTAGAAGTAGATTATTCTAAAATTCATATGACAGAAATTGTTACAAACTGATCACAATAGCCCAAACCTCGTGCCCGGTTTATTACGTTGGTGAAAGATATAAGGAGTTACATCTTAAAGAACCAAACTATTTGATTGTCTTGTTAAAATAGATATATACATGAAACACATTTACATTTGAAATCATAAAATACCACAAATTCTTTTAGTAAGAACACAATTATTCCCCTTTGTATATCACAACATATCATTCATAAAATACATCTAGGTGTCCAAGGGAAAATAAAACATAAGAAAGGGGTGAACTTAGATACTCATTTAGAATATGTTTAAAGTGGAAGCAACAGATAAAAAAGGAAAAATAATTTTGGCATGGTAAATAACTCAAAAACAATTCCATTTAATCAATAACATGATCATAATATGGTAAGAAAAAATGATGAAAAAATATTACCATAAAAATAATCACAAGATCATGAAGCATAATAATGGATATTCTAAATAATTTAATAATCACATTGTATATCAATAACTGAATTAATAATGATGGAAAGAAAAATTATGGACATCTAAAACATACGATCAATGACTTTTAATAGGATATATAATCATGTCGAGTCATTGTTCCAAGACATATAATACCACTGAGGCCTTCTGTGAAGACATCTATATAAATGGGTAAGGATCAGCCAAACCAAATCTAGTTTGTCTCATGATATCCAATGATGCATAAATAGACTATATAATACCAGGCCCAACCTATCTCTACCGGTCCAAATTAATCATTATAATTTTAAGAATTTATTTAATTTATGAACCAATATGCCTTATCATAAAATATCCAAATTGAGTAAAGGATACAAATTTATTTATATTTACCGAGTTAATGAAATTATTTTCCAAGTAGACAAAATATGTAAAATGTCATAAGTTTTAGTAAATATTTATATCCATTGTGAAATAATATGTATATTTTAGATAAATTAAATGTGTAATGAAAAATTATTACAGGAAATCTAACAATCACATAAGAAAGTTAGATTATAATTTTTTTTACCACTTGGTAGTTTTCAAGTAAAATCCACTTGGACGAAATGATTCAAAGAAAAAATAATAATTCCATGTTGTATGAATGAATTATTATATGAAATTTCAAGACACTGGACAAACACCATTGAGTTCTAGTTCTGAAACATAAATGAAAGCATCAGGATTATATATTAATTTTTTATCTTCCATAAATTAATTGAAATTATCCTACAATGATTGCCATGATTAATAATTAATTTTTTTTTACCAATTTCCTTCGGTAACATAATACATTAATAAGTCTCTATTGTGTCATAATAATATATATTCATCATGAAAAAATACCAATTTTTTCAATCCATTTATTTTAATAATTTCTAGGTAATCTAGGACTCATCCAAAGAGACCACAAAAAAGACGCACCTGTCATGCATAATCCTATTATAGAATTTAGTTGGGATCCATATAAAAATATAGATGACAATACATCTTTAAGTATCACACTAAGAATAAATCGATGAATAATCTATACTATAAACTCATCATGACTATCCGGATCTCATCCTCAACACCATTTCTCATAATACAATATAACCCACCATGAATGACATCAAACATCAATATATTATATCGAATCTTCACCCTTTTCAGAATAATAATTCCAAAAAACTATGAGGTTATAAATATATCTTTCTAATCCGTTAATTACCCAGCGCAGACTTTTAAGGAAAAAAGTAAGTTTAATACAAATTTAGGCCAACTAAGGCCATAAAATCAAGTAATTCAAGCCTCCCATAACAACAATGGGCTCACTAAGAACCAATAAATTATCTTTTGCAAACAAATAGTTACATTTATATCCTTAATTTATTGATTCATTATTCATAGGTTCTAAAAAATGTTTAGAAAATAATAGTTGCTGTTTAAATATTAAATCAAATATGTACATGCTTTCTATATTTTTTTTCCATATTTCATAAATATTTAATTAATAATAATTATTAGACACTCATGACTTCTGTTAAATGATTTCATCATTCTAGCTTAAAATATTTTTAACCTTTTCATGCTTATAAATCATTCTATATATCAAAAACAAGTACTATAATTAGTGACACAATATCTAGTAAATCATGAGGCATTGAAAATAATTTAAAACAAAAGAGATAACATATCCCCATTTATCATTAACCAATAATAGCTATGTGAAACCCACAATTATCATTTAATGTAATTTTATAAAGGTAAATATATCAATATATCATTATTCCATCTTAGTGTAGTTGACCTAATCACATATGATTACGTATAAAGTAAATGAGATTTATAAACAAATTAACAGGAGAATATAAAAAATTGAAAAAAATGTAGAATTTTATAATTAACCTTACTATATTATTCAATATCCATATTATTATTAAATAACGTTAATTAATTTAATTAAGTTATTTTTTTTATAAAATCTATCTTATTTCCATTTAAATTAATATTTTTTAATTCATGAAATAATATTAGTAAACTAGAAAACAAAATAAATATTTTTTATATCATAAAGATTATATCATAAAACCTTTGACATTGTGGTGCATAAATCTTTAAATATCTATAAATTTTAGACATTTGTTTATCCTGATTTTTAAAAGGAACCAATTTCCCCAAAAATCATGTTACATGGCAGAAAAAGAAGATTTTTTTCATGAATTATATTATAAGTCAAATATTTATTTATATTGATGTGGTGTCTTATATAATGGTATGTAAAATTACCATTGTGTATGACATGAAAATACATAGTGACCTTTAGGTCTCTGAAGGAGTATCTTTCTGTTGCTTTAGTAACATTAGTTATATTTATTTAGAATGAATATTCAGGGGATGACCTATACATAGATTGATTTCTATATTTTCATGGAAGATAGGAAAAACATATTCACCCTTCTATAGATATAGTAAATAACAATCTACCTTTATGAATCCATTTTAATACCTAGATTACTACTACACATCATTTGTAAAATATATGCTTATCATTACACAGTGAATAAAAAAAATTATACAGCAAGGAGAAATCATAGATTTTATCTATAAAAATAATAGTCTACCATTAATGAGAACTAATAAAGGTCCAACAAAATGGTAAATAAGTCTACTATAATATTAGACGAGGGATCTATACTAGGGTATATTTTTTGTTTTTAAAATTATAAATTATTAATATAAAAAACATACAAATAGTAAATAATGTAATTTATTATTTTATTAACAAACTACCTTGTTTCATAGAATATACATGAACCCCTTAAAAGCTAATATTACAAATATATTTTTAAAACAACATATTTAAAATACAATACTCTCTCGAGTTACTTAACATCCTAGAATAACAATGAACACATGGAAAATCAATGAATTTATATTTTCCAATAAAAATATGATATAATGAAAAAATAGATTTTGAGTAATTTATAAAATACTTCATACTAAATGGATATTTAGTTTATTACTATTGTTAAAAATATATATATATTAATTTTATAAAAAATTTAAAAAAATATGAACTCATTTTCTAGATTTTATTATTTTGAGGAGTGTTTAAAAAAATAGTTATTATTAAAAAAATTCCATGAGATAATTTCAGTCTAAAAATGTAAATATTAACATGCTATTATGTAATATTTTATAAAAATTAATTGAAAACCAATGTATTAATTGTTCATTATAATACATACTTATTTTTTGGTTTTGATTATTTAAATCACCCTTTTAACCCAAAAAAGTGTTATAATTTAAAAAATAATCATATGTTAAATTAGGGGAAATTTGACATCATATTGAGGTACATTTTTTTACCTGTTAAAAATTCATTTATAACCATTTAATTATGTTTTTATGCCAATTCAATATCATTAGATGCACATTTTTTTTCCAAAATTGGATTATTAATTCTAGAAAATTAACAATGAAACATTTTTAGATGGAAGAACATTATATTGATGTGAAATTTTTTCCTACTATTAAAAACAATATATTGATTTGTTTGGTATTAAATATTCACCCAATTCATGCTTATATAATAATTTTGATTTTTGGAAACACATATTTTCCTTAAAAAGAGTTATAATTTAAAAATAAAATTTCAGACAATTGAGATATATCATATATCATCTTGACATTGAGTTTGTCCTAATAGGTTACAAATTGTTCATGAAAAATTATATAGAAATTATTTGGATAATGTTAGATTATTTTTTGACCATGATCATTTAATGCATGTTTGTAACTTAATAAGCTGCAATAATTTTACTAATTACTCGTTGGGAAATTCTTAGCTTTGATAATGATGCATTTATATTTTTTTTACTTTTATAAGATAAGAAATAATTGTTAAATTTTTTATTTTTTATATTTAATACACAAGATTTTTTGATTTCTTTTCTCCATATGTTATTCATTTTCACTTAAAAAAATTTATAATTAAAAAAAATCATTTATATTAATTCTATAGTCAAGGTAATTAATATTGATGTGTGATTCCATCCTTCAATGTTGAAATTAACTGGGGATGATATTATTAAATTTACAAGATAAAGAAATATTATTTTCATTTAGATGGGTATTTAGAGCCATTTACAATTTAAAATAGATTTATAATTTTTTTAATTCAATTTTTTAAGAGAAATAAAATGTAACTTGTCTCATGTATCAATAAAATCAATTACCTACTCATGAAATGACTCATTATTATAGTCACTATGTAAAATTATATCATTTCCAAAAAAATTCCCAACTTAAGATAGTTAATTTAATTTTATCAGGTAATGGTCATAAAAAATTAGTTTATTGGGAAGATAAATTTTTCACATGTATTCATTACATATGTTTTTAATCAAATATTTTATAACTCAAATTACTATAAGAGTGTAAAACATAGAATATCAGTTTATACATGCACAATCCCTCACTCAATAAAACTAAAATTTAGAATCTTTTTTAAATATAATTGATTCTTATATATCCTAGAATTTTAACTTTCAATGAAATACTTTTATTGATCATTGAGTAAGAGTTTAATATATATTTCATGTCTTATCTTATAAAATATAAATGAGAAATCAAGAATGAAATTACAACCTAATTATAAAAAGATAATATAAGATATAAATTTCTTTCCATGAAAATAATGGAACATTTGGGATACATGAAGAATACAGGTTACACAGAACACATATTTTGTTATCATGAACACATAAAATAAATCATTCACAATTAAAATACATTAAATGTTAACTTTCAAAAATAAATTAATTGATAAAATATAAAAATAATATTTAAGGAACCTGGAATGAATCTAGCACCATAAATCTTGATCAGTCATTCATTGATGAATCTACAAAATATTCTAAATATGTTTTTATTATAATATTCATAATTTCAAAATAAATAAATAAATAAATAAATAAATAAATAAATAAATTATTAATAAATATTTTATATGAAAATGAATGTATTAAAAAATTGACACATATCATAAATACATTTTGGGGATGCTAACTTGTATTTAAAAATGTCTCATCTTTCAAAATGCTTCCTACATATGTAGCACAATCATAGTGGATTTTTTATTGATAATTTTTTAAAAATATTTAAAATTTTCTAATTTTTTATGATATATGTTCCAATAGTAAAATTTAAATACATTTTCCCCACAAAATGATAATTTGTAGATATCCATTTTCTCCTTGATTTTGTATGGTATTATGATAACTTGTTATG
The DNA here is from genome assembly GCA_963277665.1 of Viscum album. NCBI lineage: Eukaryota > Viridiplantae > Streptophyta > Magnoliopsida > Santalales > Viscaceae > Viscum > Viscum album. The sequence goes on from OY728123.1 coordinate 354,339,291, forward strand.
TGAGATACAATATAACCACACTACCATATAAAAAATTTGTTAATATATATTTTAAAAGACATGATTAATATATTATTTAAAAATATTGATGTCAATATCTTACTGCTTCAATATTCTCCTCAATTATGACTGATTTATCAAAGATCGAGGGCCAGAATCCGTAAAATAAACACTGAAAAAATTAGATTTATCAAAATGAATATATAATGTTACTAAAAATAATTTAAAAATTTATATAATATTCTTTGAAAAAAACTATTCATACAAGTAACGAAAGTATATATTTTTACCCTTTTAAGTTAATTATAAAAAAACTATTATTTATGCAATTTTTATTCTTTAAACACATCAATAACACGTTTTGACCTTTTTATAGTTCCATTTGGTTTAGTTGTATTTCCATTTTGAGGTATTTTATAGAATTTGAAATGTATATTTATTTTAAACATTATGGGAACAAATTCACTATTATATGAATGTTAGTAAAAAAGGAACAATGTTGAATTTTAATACATATGAGAAAAAATAATTTTTCCCAGGAATTATAACTACACAAGAAGTGTATCAATATATTATGGAGGCCCTTGACCAATTATAATTATGAATTTCATTTAAATACTGAAAACTAATAATTAAATGAGTCAATATATTATATATTTCTGATCCAAATATAATGACAGGTGTATTAATATCCAAAAATATTCAATTTTCAATAGCTGAATATTTAAATATGGGTGTTGGATGTTTTAGTGTAAAATAATTATTCTAATTTAGTTTTTATTTTATAAATAATTATTCCTTAGATTATCATGAACAATTTTTTTATTTATCATTCTATAACTATATTATATATTCCAATATCTTTTTAATCCATCTAATAAAAAAATTAATTCCACATTACAGTTTTCATGATCCTAGATTTTCGGTGTTATGTTAATTACATCGAATATTCCTAATGAATCATTGGGGTTTAATTTACCCCCAAATACCATAAATCAAAATAGATAGAAACATAAAAATAACAACCCTGACACTGTATAAAATGACGAACCTTGGGGAATAAAAAACTTAACAGTAAAACATGAAATGATACACATATATGTCAAAATACAACCATGAACATGAAAACTAAGTCACTCTCAAAACTACCATATAGAAAATAATAAATAATCAGAAAAAAATTACTACATTTTATTCTTGATTAGAATCTATCATACTATGGATTGAATCTTCCTCTAATCCCCAGTCTCCAACATCAATTGTTTACCTAGAATCACTATAACCTGAGAATTTCACCTATAATATACTAGGACCACAAAAACATAAAACTTATTTGTCTATAAAACAATACCATTAATGTTATAACAAATAAACATAGTTGTATCTCGACAACCATTGAAGTGTATATACCTTAATTTTCAGTAAATATATATAATAATGAATTATAATAAAAATAAATGTATATGTAAATGTGGATAAACATATTAGAAAGGTCACTTTGTATTTATTATACCACAATGACATTAGAACTCCCCAACTATAGTTTATGCTAGTTCGGTTGAAAAAACACAAGTTTAAAAACATTTTTCAAAATTTCTAGATTGATGATCACATTATTAAAATAATATATTGTTGCTTCAAATCGAGGAGTGATGAGATAATTAATTTAATAATATCCTCTTTATTAACGTATAAGGGGGAAAATAACATCATATCACTATATCCCTCCTTCCCACTTGCATAGTGGAGTAATGATATTAAAAATACAAAATCTTTATGCCGACTATTATCGAGGGATAATGAATGAAATAAACATTTTTAATGGTTCCCCAGGACTAATTTAATTTCCTTAAGAAGTAATATATTTTAATGGTTCCTAAAATTTCATAAATATAATAAAAAGTAGTTATTTCTGATATCACATTAATTTTTATTGTACAAATCCAACAACGATTTTGGTAGTATATCATTAATTTTAAATGACCGAATAGATATTTAAATAAGAAAAAAATGACATCAAAAAGCTCAAATAAACAAAAAAAAATTGGACGACACAATCATTAATAATTTAAAATATATATCCAGTAAAAAATTATGAACAATTTCATTAAATCAAGTAACCATAAAGCTACAATGCATTGTAATCATACAACCAAGTGAGAATGAAAGCCCAAGGAAGACTACTTTAGGCTTACTCACATGTTATTTATTTTTTCAATTCAATATATTTTGAGTTTTTTAATATATTATATTTAAAATATAATTATATTATTTAATTAGGAAAAGTATTTTTCAACCATCGATACATTATTCTAACCTAAATAGTCATTATTTTTTATTTATATAAGGTCATAACATTAATTTGTTAATTAATCAAAACATAACACAAAACATTTAATGATTATATTGAGACTTATTCTCAATGATTCAATATATTGATAGAGATATGAATATAATTATATGTTTAAAAATTTATCCCTCAATTTCATAATAGTCTATGAGATTAATTTATAGATTTTTAAATCAGTTGACAAACTTGGTCACACAAAATTTATTATACGATAAATGAGTAGAAAATTGAATATGATATTAAAAATATTTTTTTTGAAAATATTTATATAGAATCCTTTCAACATATATGAATTTTTATTTAAAATTATTTAAAAAGTAAACCGGTTTATATCCCATTTTAGTAAAATTTTAATAGTAACTTTATGTGATGTCATTAAGGGGTACTCTGAAAATTAATCAGTCTGAAGAGAAATTATGCTAGTCATATTTAGATTTTGAATTTAATTATAAAAATCTAGAGAAATATAAAATCTATTTGGGTCCCCTATGTGAATATCAAAAATTCCATAAACAAAATAAAATATGAAACAAAATTTAAATGACAAGAAGTTTTATGGGTTAACAATCAGGTATTTCTTGATTTGATTAACAATATATTGATCTAAAAGAATTCTAAAATTAAAGATATATAAGCAAACCAAGTAAAAATTTAAAAAAGGGGGTTATATAAAAAGATATTTGAATCATATGATATGGTTAATAAAATATAAAATCATACCTTTATCCTTTGTTGGATTAATATGCCATAAATATTTCATCATTCCATATTTGAATGTGATGTTTTGAAGTGGTATATAGATTATATAAAAGTTTTAAAACCACTTGTTGGTTTCCTTACCCACTTTATGTTAACCCTAACCCAAGCCATCCCACTCATCATTTTTTAAAAAATAAACCACCCCTCTTTTATTAATTTAATTAAAAAATAATTATAAATAAATAATAATAGTAACCATGAATTATAAATTTTTTTCGAAAGAAATATAATTTAATACATATAATGGTGTGAAATCCAAAATACAAGATGCTCCATTCATGCATTAACTAAAATAAATTAAAAAAAATCAAGATAAAATAAAAAAATATTAAACATGATATTATCTCTCAGTTTATGTGAAATCAGGTTGTATAGAATATTATTATAGAATTTAATATATGTCTATTTAGTATGATATATCCTCGAATCCCAATGTGGTTGATAATCATAAATTAAAATCTTATATAGAATCATTCTGTAAATCCATTTTTCTACAAAGAACATTTTTCATAATGATAGTTAAATTGAATATCATAAATAGATAATTTAATTATACTTGCACTATTAATCTCATAAACATTACACTCTTCTAACCATGTTATAACAAAAATCCTTTAGTAACTAGGCCATTTCCTTCCAGATTAATGACAATAGGTTCTTCTCTACCGACCTTGTAGTTAGAGTCCTCTATTTTATATAATATTATATTCCTTAACTACGGTTCTTTTCTAAAACATTTTTAAAATACTCTTAATAAATGGTTGTATTATTTCCTTTACACTATATCTATAATAGTTGAGTCAATGTTTCCAAAGACCATTCTTTGGTTCTAGAAAATAGATCAAATGAATTCTAAATAAAAACCACTCATCTTCGAACAAGTCGTACCACCTATTGATAGAAATCAATGAATCTATATCAGTATCTTAATCTATAGTGACCTCTTCAGACCAATGGAATAGAGACATTGGATTATTATATGATTTAGTTTCTACATATTCATTTTTATTAACATTATCCTCAATCAATGTTGCTTCCAACCCACAATCTATTATCCTGGGTGCCTACAATTAAACCTGATTTTGGATATCCTCAATGAGAACCTATTTATCCTAATAATAAATGTTTAAAACATCCTCAATTATCTCTTGGGTAACTATAAACTCCATGAGTATAATACCAATAGAAGATTTATCAATAAATCCGCATTAAAACGTAAACTAAATTCACAATTATGAGTAAAGAAAGATTTATTCCCTACAAATTATTAATAAGTAAACTTAAAACCTTAGGAAAATTATAGAATACGAGGTAGAAAAAATTAAAATAATACTTGAAGATTGAAAATCATCCATGGATGTTTGATTAATTTATTACACCTCATTTTATTTAGAAAGTATCTTTTTGTTCTTGTTTTTTTACCATTTTAAATGTTTTGACAATACCCACAACTCTCATATTTGTGGTAGATAGACATAATTTTTTCATACATTACAACTTTGGAAGAAATTGAACTTACCATTTGAATTCATATTTGATATTTTGTAGAAGATGATCCATCTATTTCAACACTATATCATGAATCAAGGATGTATCCTTTGTTTTTTATTTCAATATCAAATTTGATAAGTTAATTAGATGAATTTTCAATAGTAAGAAGACATTGTTATTTGAAATGATGAAAAAATAATACCTAAATAGATATCCTATCCATAATAATTAATTAATCAATACCAAAAAATCTATTTGACAACAATTTTTCAACTAATTTTTTTTAAAAAGAAAAAAGAACCCCACATATAAATCCATGAATTTCAACCTCAACATAAAAAATAAAGTTGAATTTTTCATCATTCAAAAAATGATCTTAGATAAGAGTAAATATAATCTCCCAAAAAATTAATATATACAGTGGATTCCAATTTCCAAATCCCACACTAACATAAACTACCATATTTAAACATTACCAAGTATAATACTAGAAAATCTCACATTTTATTACTTGAAAATACTATTTCTAAATTATTCATGATAATCCAGATTCATGAATCACTTTTCGTGAGATGTCACACTAATGAAAACCCATTTTTTTCTATTTACTGTTATGTTTTTCTATGTAAAAACCAATGATCTGAGTTCCATACACTTATTGAAAACCAAAATTTAGAAACAATAGTTTTATACTGTTAGTTCAACCACATATTACTATATAAATATAGGTTATCATGAGATCTGATCGTAACATTGACTAATCTACCAATGGAAAATTAATTTACATGAAATAAAATAAGAATAACCACACCTAGGAAATATCTACATTTTAGATACCCATGATGGTGTTCTGTTATATAATTTTTCCCACTGTCTATCCTAAGAAAGCGGGCGAATTAGGGTGCATTAACATTTATTATTTTCTTTAGAATAATTACATATTTCCTTGTTGTTTGACAATACACGCTTTTATATCCTGTATGTATAATTGAATTAAAAAATTAAATATATCTTAGACACATGAACATTCTTGTATCACCCATAAAATGCTTTGTCCAAGGAAAAAGTATTAATGATGTGTTTATATATCAATTGAATATGAGATTACTAGTATGGTATTACATTATTTAGGAAGATATCATAGTAAATCTGTGGGCCATATTGTCTTCCTTTATACCACATAATAATTTTAAGAAGGATAAAATGTTTATAGTCAAAACATTGGGTGATATCAAAATATAGAAAAAAAATAGTCAACACCAACAAATAATGGTGTTTATATTTTTCTCTAACCTTAAATTCAAAATTTTTTAATGGTATACACAATAGATTAAAATTTTGAGCTTGATATTTAAAGAAACTTTTAATGATCACTTGTCACTTCCTGATAGTGAGTGTTCAATTAACATCTTTTTTAATTATATATCTACATGTCTTCAAGGGTCCTATCATAATTCTAAGTGTGTTATAATTATAATTATACATAATAAAATTCACATATACTCAAAAATATTTTAATTTCAAATTGAAAATGAAAATATTGAAAAACATCCAACTATATTTTCTTCAATCCATCACTGGGATCAGATTGTACCAAATGTAAAACCTTGAATTCAAATATATTGATATCAGTTTTAGAAAATTACAACCTAAATATTTCCACATCTTTAATTATGATCAAACTCTATAAATATTATAAATCCTAGAGTGAAATTATTATTAATGGCATGACATGTTAGATTCTTCCTTTACATATTTTCTAGTATAATATGGGTTGTGACATGATCAAATGATTTAGGGTATGATATGATTAATTCTATTAATTAAATCCAAGGAAAATAAATAATAACACTAAAACCTTTTCTTGGTGATCATTCATGACCCAAATTCTTGAAATCTTATTTTTTTGTTTGGCCTTATCATAATGTGGAGCTATTTTCATAGAAAAAGGTAATTTGAATATATCCCATGAATATGTCATCTGGGAACATTCATTGAATGAATATATATATTTCATCATGAATTTTATTAAAATTATAATATATAATCAAAACAAACACCCATCTTGGTGTGACATATGTATCGCAACCTGTAACATGAAAAAAAAAATTATAAAGTGAAAGATCATTAAAAACATGGGGGAGGAAATAACACAAGTTTACTTCCTAGAAATTTTGGATCAAAATTTTATAGTCCATAACCATTTAAACATATTGTTAATTGATTTTAGGTATAATTATCTATCAAATACAAACAATGGATTGTAAAGAATTGTGTCATTGGAAGATTAATTACATAATTAGATTACATAAAATGAAATTAAATATATCATTAATTTAAACTCTACATTGAAATCCTAGTATCCTTTGATATTTTACAACTAAATTGAATAATAATGGGAATAAATGAAAAATGGGATGACATAAAAATAACTTCAAGGGAATAGAAAAAGTTATAAAAAATAAAATATGTGTTAGAATTCATAACATTATGACATAAAATGGTATGGCACAAGGAAAAAAATATGGAATAAATATATATAGAAAATTGGATCATGTAATCATGGTTATATGGGAATTTGGATGAAAAATATAACATGCGACAAACTTTATTCAAGGTTAACTTCAAATTCCATATCACATGGTGGAAAAATACATATAAATTAATTAGGTTTACTCCATTTCCCAATATGATGACTCATGAGACAAAGGGAAAATATAAAAGAGACTATAAAGGGAAGAAATACCTAATGGTTTTCATTAAACAATATATGATCTAAGATATTTTTTCTTGGTATAAATGTTTTCTTTATAAAAATATTCATGGATTAAAAGAAATTATAGATTTTACTTGAAAATGGATAATAAATTTGATATTTCCATTAATCGGGCTTCCTTATCGAAAGGAATTGAAAATGGAACCTCATAAAAAAAGAATTTAACTATAAAATTAAAATAATTGATCTTAGTACATATTATTGGCGAATAAAAATAAAATTTATTAGGAGTACATAAGAATAATTAAGAAATTATAGTGGCATAAAGAGAGAGAAATCATTACCCAAAAGAGAAATGGGGGTTTAAAGATAATCACTTATCTTATGTCCAAAAGTGTTTTCACTTGATCTTAATGCCCAGATTTATAAATTTATATCCATTAATTAATTAATAATATATTAATAATATATTTTATTTTTTTACAATTTAATTAATTTAATTTTTTCCATTTTGACGATTTATAATGTTTAATTTTGTCTTTTCGGGGCCATTCATTTCATAAATTCATGGTCTGTCCGTTTGTGTATAATTGTATAATTACATGTAAAATTGGAATATCAATAAGTGAAATAATATTATATTAATTAAATTCAAATAATTTGAAAGTTACCATATTTCATTATCATTATTTATAAGGGGTTAATTCATTGGATAAAATGTTAATGAAAATTGATTAGTTTATTTTGGCATTTTTTATGACCATCAAAATCTAGTACCATTTTATTTAATGTTATATTTATAAACTAGTTCCAAAACATTGAATAAGTTTTAATAAATATATTATAATCTATTTTGACCGTAAAAATGGTTTTATGACCAGCCTTGAAGGCGATAATTAATAAACAAAACATGTCGTCCAAAATGGTGGTGAATCGATACCCCAGAGATGATGTTTAAATTTGTAGAACAAAACTAGATGAGAATATATTTGATGATAGATATTAAATTAAAACAATAAAATTCCAATAAATTAAGTATAATGGAGTTATAATTTCCTAATTTATGGGGTATATGAGGGGAGGATAAGAAAATTAAAAAATAGAAGAGAAAGATAGAGGGTTTTAACTCTTGAATGTAATCTCCTTGAGAACCTCTTTAAGGAACTTTGGTTGGGTATTTTATTTGAATAAATGTTAATAGATATGGAGAAGAGTTTTTGAAGAGTAAATTGGTAGAATATAATCATGCTTAAATTCTTAAAGGGTGTGAGGATTAGAGGGTGGAAGTGGTGTCATTAATAGGGGGAGGAGAGGGGTGTTTCTGATTATTTTTTAATTTATTTATTATTTTAGCTCAAGAGTATAAAAATTGTTGATTCTTATGAATAATTAAAGAAAATAGTATATTTTATTTCAAACTTATAGGGTATTACATCTTCTATGACTCAAAATTATATTTATTTGGAAGATGATTTTAAATACAATAAATTACAGTATTTCACTATTCAACACAAATTCATTTTTTAAAAAAAATCACAAAACATAACCACCATAAATTTTCAATTTTTAAATTTCAAAAGTGGACACTATTTATTGAAAATAATTTTCAAAATATTTAAAATTTATTTTTTTAACTAAATTCATCATTTATTTTAAAAATTAAGATTTTTACATTATAACCAATTTTATGAAACATTGAAAAAATAATTAGGGCCGCATAAAATTATATTATAATCATAAAAAATATTAAAATTTTAATTTATTTTATGAAAAAAAATATTTTAAATCATTATATTTATAAGATAAATACTTTTTGTACACTTTCATAGGAAGGGATACTATTCTATTGGCCCGATTACTATTCATAGTGATTATATTACTATTCCAACATCCAGGTTACCATTCCATGTGTATACATTCTTAAATTTCTATAAACACCACTTAATTAATTCTTCATTTATGATAATAATATTTTTACTTGTTTCTATAGGTGATGGATGTTTTATATACCATATAAAATAATTATAATAAGGGAAATTTCATTGTTAAAATTTGTGTTCGTTACATTCTTCCTCAGTTTTGAAATTTTTCCCTTCAAATTTCTTTTTACATTATAAGTTGAAAATAGGCGATGTTAGTTTTCCTTCATTAGATTTAGCATTTATTTTGGGACATAATATCATTTCCAATAAAATTTATTAATGGAAAAATTCTAATATTTCTAGACATTTTCTACGAAAACGAAAAATACAATTGTCGGGGGGGGGGGGGGGATTAGATACATTGCAAATATGAATAATAAAATGTAACTTTGAATAAATATTAATGAACTTTTTAATGAAAATTATATCATATATTATGATTCCATAATTTTAAATCCAGTTTATCCATTCTTATATAACTATGAATGGGGTTATTAATCACATTTTATAGTCATCGTCTATAAAAATAACTTGAACAAATGACACCAAATATAGAGACCATATGGAATACACATATTCTTACATGATGTTATGAAAAATTTAATATAAAATACACACCATGGATCATAATTACATGTTTATTTTGAAGATTATGTACGTAATTTGAAGGCATGAAAGAAACATAAATAAATATTTTATTTTAACTCCACAATGAGCACCTAACGTTCTTTGATATATTACATCTGTGTAGGATATCATGAAGAATTAATTAACAAATGTATTATAGAAAAAGTCTAGTATGTGAATAAACATAGGAATAAATAATAACACATGAGTTATAATACATAATGTGATGACATAAAATGGAATGAAATAAGAATAATATTATGGAATAGTAACATATATAACACAGGATCATGTAATAATGGATAAATAGGAATGTGAAAGGAACATATAATATCACATAATTATTAGTCAAGGCTAACAACCAAGAAAATATCACATGGTGGACAATGTTCCGTAAAATAATTAGGGTTACTCCCTATCACAACATAACTCCTCATGAGACTAAAAATTATCCATTTAATTGGAGTACAATCTGGGTTCACCCATTCTATCATTTTCATGCATATGTGTGTCACATAAGTAATCAAAAATATTGAATAAACATAAGGTTTACCCATGGAAACAAATGGGTATCACAATCCTGTCATTTGGAATATCCAAAAGGAATATCATAATGGTGTCAATAAAAATATGGATTTAAATAATACATTGACATATAAAAGGTAAGTTTGTTTGAGATCATGATAAATTATGTACAAATGAAGTGAAAAAATGTAAAAATAGTGTTTAATAAACATTAGAAATTATCCGCTTTGATATGGTTTAATGGAAAATATAATGTAATATTTTTAGTAGAAAAATGAAAAATTGTTTTCTTAAAACCATAGTGGAAATCGGAAATTTTTTCATGATAAAATGTGTGATTTTAGAAAATAAAATTTGTAGTAAAAAAATTATGTAATGTACTTGAAAAACGCAAGAAATTAGGACTTACTCTTCAATCAGGCTTACTTTTTTGACAAGAATTAAAAAGGGAACCTTATAAAACATTTATTTACACTTAAAATAAAGAGGAACTATTATAGGAAAATATATTTTGAATATAAACACATAAATTAGGAGGATTAAATTAGAATAATTAAAAAATTACATTTTGGTAAATAGAGAGAAATCTTAACCTAAAGGAAAAAATGGGGGTTCCAGGAGAATCCTTTTCCATATGTACAAAATTATTATACAGTTGACCCTTATTTTCTGAATTATAAAATTATATTAATTAATTAATTAGTTAATTAAGAAAATATTATTTTAACTCCCTGACCAAAGTTACCTAGAGTCGGTTCATTATTACATAACATTGGCATGATCACCAAAGATCAAGTCTCGAAAGACCGATTTGTTTAGTAACCGTGGAATCACTTGATACATTCATAAAGATTACATTACATCATAAAATGAAAAATACAACAACATAGTCTCCATAGTCCACAATCATATCCCCTCAGAATATCCCTCCAGGTCAGTCATAACACACCCTGGGAAAAATAAGACATAGAAAGGGGTGAGCTCAGATTCCCAATAAGGATAACAATATAGTGGAAACATTCGATAATATGCATAAACATTTAAGGCAAGGTATAACTAAAACAAAATCCTTCTAAAATTAAACATCAACAAAATATGGAGAAATAATATGAAATAATGCCATTTAATTATTCACATCGATATTCTACTAGTCGGATAATCACATGTAAGATCAATAACCACTTTCATAATGATGGAATGCATAATGCCATACTATCATAACCACATAGTCAAGGCCCTGTGCCAAGACTACAAATGAAATTTTGTAAAATCCTTGTGCCAAGACACTAGTTTGTCTCAGGAGACCTACCGATGCATCGAAAAGCTATAGCGGGCTCCACCCATCACTTATTAAGTCCAATGCATTCCTCATATGAACAGGTTAAAACATAACATAAACATTCATATTAAAAATAGCATACGAAATGTCAATACATTCTCCATAAACCATGAATGGTATAAAAATAGCACATCGACAGTCAAACATATCACAAAACCTTCAATACAATATGGAAGTTTTGTATCATAATAAATCAACTTCAAATAAGCTTAAAATCCATCAAAGGATGTTGACATAGATGAAATCATAACTATTTGAGAGAAATCTCTCGTTTTTTTAAATTATTTAAAAGTCACATAATTATAAAATAAAACATTTACATTGAAAATAACCTTATAATCTTGTAAGGTAGGATTCAAATATTTTATAATTGTGGAAAATAGCCTCACCCTCTGAATATGTTTTAAAAGAAATTCTTACCTTAATTCTGTCGAAATGTTTAAAAAGGGCCTTGTTTGGAAAATGACAGAAATATTCCTTTATAATATTCTTATAAAAATTAAAAAAAGGGTATAAATGACATTAACACATAGTCTGTATAATAGTAAGAATGATTTGAAATACATTTTTATGAAACATGGATGTGGATGATAAAGACGTCCCAGTAGATAATTATGTATAAACAACCACGGATAATGAAGAGATTGTGAAATAAACCCTTAACTTGTAATTTTCCTTGGACGAGGGTAGTTTAACCTCCTATATAATGGTGAAATAATTTTTATTAAATTATTCATGAATCATATACATAAATATGATGTCATATATGATCTTTTAATATTGCTTTGTTAAAAATATTTTATTATTATCGTTGTTTCAGGTGTTCACCGACTCATTTTATTTTATATGTTTTGTGAAATAAGCAGTGGTTGTTAACAATAGGTTGTATCTTATTCATATCTATAATGATATAAAGTCCATAAAAATTATTCTTAATCATCAATTAAAAATTAGTCTTGAATTGATACGATGGGGAATGATTCTCATCACATTCGTGGAGTTGATAATCCGTACGTATGCACAAGGGACAATATCATTCTTTTGATATTAAAATTCTATATAATTGGATGGTATATAATATATAAAGAATCCTTATAATCTTATAATTATTATTTAATTCAATTACACATCATTATGATACCCATCCAAAAAATAATGTTTTGAATAACAATTACACCACGACGTGGAGATGGTAATCCATACGTACGCACGTATGGTGACATGTCATTAGAAGGATGGATAATATACTTAATATTGTTGTTCCATATTTATAATAACATCACAATATATATAATATACTGGAGTTATTACTTTTTAATGGAAATAACAAAGAAATAAGAAGGGAAGAAGAAAGGAACTTGAAAGAAGGTGGTGAAATCATTACTTCCTCTTCGGGTTCTTCCTTTTGATTTGATAAAAAAGCCTCCTTAGGATGGATTTCTGACTAAAGGAATGAATCTAGGATGAAGTGAGGGAAGTTTAGAGAATATTTGGGTAGGTTTTGGCCGATCCAAAAGGCTCTGAAGGTATGGATTTGAGAGAAGGGTTAATTCCCTTTTATAAGAGGGGTGAGGGGAACCTTAGGAAAAACTTAACAATATTATTTTATAATTAATTAATATTCGGTTTATAATGGATCCAAAGTGACTCGTTTCGGGGATAAGGTGTTTATGGGTCTTAATCCTTTCATCCAATAGATTTTAGACTGGTTTGGTTCAATATATTAACGTTATCATTTATATTTAACTCCTAGTTAAATAGTTTAACATTTACCATGTATCTTTGTATTTTTATATTATATGGTTAATAAACTAACTATATATTTCCAAGAGAACCCCAAGTGGTTAATTAGTGATACACCTATCATTATATTAGTCCTTTGGACGAACCTTATGTTTTTATGAATAGAATATGAATTAATAATATAATATTAATTTTAAAAACTCTTTTATGTCAATTTTTACACTATTTGGTATTTTGTTATTGATAAATTCATAACAGCAGTATTAGGTTGAAAAAAATTTATCTAACAAACACTAATATGTTTTATTAACCTAGAAAATTAGTTTCGTTTATAAAAAGTCTCAGATTACATTTATTTTGATATTTATAATATCAATTATTTTAATATTTTATTAATTAGGTAATTACTGCATCACCATTGTGTCATAAATAAATTAAATTATTTAACATCTAAAAATTATAATTAAATATCATTATGTAGGAAATGATTTTATGTTTCTAATGAATATTTATAATCGCATTTATTTTATGTATATCCCTATATTAAAAATGTTTTAGTTATTTAACTTTGATTTTATCTCTTTTAACTCTTCTTTGAATTAAATAATAATTAATGTCCTAATCTAATCCATGAAGACCAAAGAGGTTCATATTTTCTTCATAAGGTTGTTTTTGGTCGAATAATACTTAGCCAATAGAATTAGGACATGTGTTATGGTAATAATAATATAATATTTACCCTTAATTACCCTATTCACTTTTAACCGTGGTAAATAAAAGTAAAAAGTTACTATTCCACAAAAACATTTTTGTATTATTGAACCACATTATACTACTTGATATTAACCATGTCTCTCATATTTTTAAAATTACACTCATAGAAGAGGTAAAATTATGTTTTATGTGAATTTTCAAATTTTTCAAGGAGATGGGTAAAAGAAGGTGAAAAGTTTAATAAAATTTTTATATATCTATAATTATTATTAATGGAAGCCAATTAATTAAATTGAAATAATATAGGTATTATGTATCTATTTTGAACTAAAATAAATTTAAATTAAATAAATAATTATAATAATTTTGTTTTAAACTATAACTCAGTGTTTTTTCACTATTCATCAAAAATTGAATGTTTTCAGAAAAATACAAAAAATTCACCCTATGCTAATTTTGATATTCCGAATCCAAAAATGAAGTCCATTTTGAAAGTAAAAAATTTATAAAATTTCAGAAATTGTATATTACTATTCATAAATTCTAGTTTTATTGGTTATGGTGTGTTAGAATTTGAAGTTGCATAAAACAGATGCTGCAATATTATTCTAAGAGAAACGCACCGTGGAAGCTTGGGGTGTTACATTCTCCACTCCTTCAAATAATGTTTTCCTAGAAATTTCTAGAATATTACTGCATAAAACGATTCGGGTGGTTCTTCATCATAAGTTCCTCGGGTTCCCACGTTGCCTCATCCATCTTATAGTTTCTCCATAGAAATTTTACGAGACGATTCATCCGGTTTCTTAGCACTTGTTCTATGGTATAAAGAATCCTGATGGGGTCTTCGCAATAAGATAGATCAGGTTCCATTTCTACTTCCTCATAGGTGATTACATGCATTGGGTCAGGCATGTATTTTCTCAAAAGTGATATGTGGAACACATCGTGAATATTGGGGAGATTTGGAGGCATTTCCAATCGATAAGCTACAACCCCTAATTTTTCAAGAAATGTGAAAGGTCCTACGTACTTGGGACTCAATTTAACTTTCTTACTGAAACGTATAACTCCCTTCCATGGAGATACCTTCAAGAAAACATGATCTCCTACTTTAAATTCAAAATCCTTCCATCAGTTTTCAACATAGCTCTTCTGTCTACATTGATCTGCTTTGATGTGATTTTGGATTACCTTCACATTTTCCGTTGTTTTCTCCACCAGTTCTGGGTCTATGAGTTTTTTCCCCAACATCATCCTAACAGGTTGGTGTGTGACATCTCTTTCCATATAACGCTTCATATGGTGACATCTGAATACTTGAATGGAAGCTATTGTTATAGGAAAATTCTACTACAGGTAAATATTGATCCCACATACCTTGAAAATCATGTAAGCATGATCTCAACATGTCTTCTATGGTTTGAATAGTCCGTTCTGATTTTTCATCAGTTTGGGTGTGGTAGGCAGTGCCCAAATGAAGTTCATTATCCAGGGATTTCTGAAGAGTTTTCAAGAATATTGATGTAAAATGTGGATCACGATCAGAAACAATCGATATGGGTACTCCATAAAGTCTCACAAATTCTTTAATATATGGTCTTGCTAGACTTTCAAGTGGTAAATCCTCCTTTATAGACAGAAAATGTGCTGACTTGGTAAGACGATAAATAATGTCCCATATTACATCATTCCTTCTAGGAGTATTTGGTAGCCCCATGACAAATTCCATCATAATATTATCCCATTTCCATTCAGGTATGGGAAGAGATTGCGTGACTCCTCCAGGCTGTTGCCTTCCAGCTTTAACTTGTTGACAAACCATAAGTCTTCACACAAAATCAGCAATCTCCCTCTTCATGTTGTACCAACAAAAATGTTCCTTCAAATCTCTATACATTTTGGTCCTCCGAGGGTGTATAAAGAAATTGGAACTATGAGAATCATCCAACAATTCCCTTTTTAGATCAGGTATATTAGGAACACAAAGTCTCTCCCCAAATTTCAAAACTCCATCTTCATACAGAAAGTCACTCAATCTCCCATCATTCACAGCTTTAATATTCTTTTGTAACTCTTCATCATCGGTTTGAGAACTCTTTATCCTTTCTAGCAAAGATGGTTTGGAAAGCATTTGAAAAGTATTGAGGTTTCACCTTCCATGGTGTTTCCCATATCCATCTTTACTAGATCCATGTATATAGGATCCTTTTCAACTCTCATCATGTTCAAAACTACATGATCCTTTCTGCTCAAAGAATCTGCCACCTTATTTTCCTTGCCTGGGTGGTAGTGTATCATTCAATCATAATCCTAGAGTAGTTCAGGCCATATCCTTTGCCACATGTTGAGTTCTTTCGGTGAAAAAATATACTTTAAACTCTTGTGATCAGTATATATCTCACATTTCCCACCATAGAGATAAATTCTACATATCTTCAAAGAAAATATTGCAGCAGCTAACTCAAGATCACGAGTAGGATAGTTTTTCTCATGAATTTTCAGCTTTCGTGATGCATAGGCAATAACTCTATCATTTTGCATCAGGACACAACCAAGTCCTTTCTTTGATGCATCACTGTAGATAACGAACCCATCATTCCCTGATGGTAGAGTAAATATAAGAGCATTGACTAATCATTTCATCAGTTATTCAAAACATTCTTCACAATATTTTTTCCAAATAAATTTAAACCCTTTACATATGAGCTTAGTTAATGGGTTAGTCAATCAGGAAAAATTAGGGATGAAGTGCCAATAATAACCTACTAAACCAATAAAACTACATACCTCAATTATACAAGTTGGTACTAGCCATTCTTGGATTTCTTTGGTCATATAAGGATCAACAGAGATTCCATTCTTAGAGACAATATGGACAAGAAATGAGATACTCTGAAGCCAGAATTCACACTTGCTAAACTTCCCATATAATTCATGATTTCTAAGAGTCTTCAGGATAATGCACAAGTGATTTTCATGATCTTCGTAGCTTTTGGAGTATACCAAGATATCATCAATAAATACCACTACAAAATCATTGAGATATTCTTTTAAAACTCTGTTCATTTTATCCATGAATACAGAGGGTGAATTAGTCAAGCCAAAAGGCATTAATATAAACTTGAAATGCTCGTACTTGGTTCGAAATGCTCTCTTCGGATTGTCTTCTTTCTTTACACACAACTGATGGTATCTAGATCGAAGGTCAATCTTTGAAAATTATTGGGCTCCATGAAGTTGGTCAAATAAATCAACAATACATGTTAGGGGATACTTGTTATTTGTTGTTATAGCATTGATTTCCCAGTAGTCGATAAATAACCTCATATATCCATCATTCTTCTTAACAAAAAGGACAGGGGATGCGCATGGAGAAACACCAGGGAAAATAAATCCCTTATTACTCAATTACTCTAGTTTTTTCTTTAGTTCAACTAATTCCATAGTGGTAATTCTATAAGGGGTCTTCGATATAGGCCTTGAACTAGGAATTAAATAAATGGAAAACTCAATTTATCTTTCCGGAGGATGTCCAGGTAAATATTTCAGAAACACATCTACATATTCTTTCAGAATTTGTACATCCTCTATTTGAACGTTCCTTTCCTCACCCATAGTTATTTCATTCTCTTCCTCTCTGATTATTGAATTTAGTTCAGGTACTGGGGGTGGATCTAGAAAAGAATCAGGTGGTGATGATTCTACTCAAAATGTAAGGTGTTATTTATCATCATCATCAAAAATCATAACCTCCTTCTTACAATAAATCTTCGCATCATGGTCCTAAAGGGAATTAATACTGAGGATTATATCAAACTCAATCATGGGTATGACAATGAGATCAGTAGATAAAGAAAATTTATGTTCTCTAATGGAGATTGATTCACAAAACTTTGTTGCAATGATACTTCCCTTATGAGTTTTAACTGAAAACTCCCTTGTTAAATAAAATTGGAAATATCTAATATTCTTATCAAACTAGGAAGATATGAAATAGTTCTATGATCAAAAATCAAATAAAGAATTGTCTAAACTTGAGGAAACCATTAAATTTCCTATTACCATGTCTTTCGGAACTTCTACCTCAGCAGTAATGATAGCATAAGCTTGGACTTGACCCCTTGGACTTTTCTGAGATAAGTTCCCCTAACGCTTAGGAAATTCATTTGTATAATTTCCTATCTCCCTAAAACTATAGAATTTAACATCAGTAGCTTCATTCTTCCCCTTGCAATCACGAGCATGGTGTCCTTTTTCATTACACTTGTAACAGACTCCCATTCCTTTCAAGAAAATACCGTGGTGTTTCTTCCCACATTTACTACAGGATGGATATTCAACTTTTAACTTCTTCCCCTTATTTCCATTCCCAGAGTGATCAATATATCATGTTTTCTCTTGCTTTACTTTAATGTCAAAAGACATAGAGAATTCTTTTTCGATCTTGATAGCACATGAGACAATATCTTCATATGATGATAAGTATTGTGAGACTAATGCTCGACAGAGAAACGGTTTTAACCCATCAAATAAATGATCAATATTATATCTTGGGTTATGTATATAATCTGCTGCATACCTCGCTAACCTTGAAAAGTTAGCCTCATACATTTTGACATTCTCATCCTCCTTTTGCCTCAGACTCAGAAATTGTCTTTCCATATCTGCTCGATGGTCACAAGGAAAGTATTTTTCTAAGAATTTATATTTGGACTCCCTCCATTACATATTTGATACTTCATAATCTTCCTTCGTGTTTTGAATTAATTACCACCATTAATCAGCATCTCCAGTGAGGCGGTAAACTGCCATGATAACTTTTTTCCGTATCACTACTCCACAAGGCCTGGAATATTTTCTCTAAGGAATTTATCAATTTCTCAGCAACTAATGGATTTTTACTCCCATTGAATGTTGGTGGTTGTTGCCTCATGAAGCGATCTAACATTGATCCTCCATGCCGTGGATTAGGGTTCTCCATACGGGTAAGGTTATTATTCATAACCTGAGTGAGTTGTCCCAGTATGGTGATAAGATGATCAGCACCAGTTGTATCACCAGCTCCACTATAATTATGTTGAGCAGGTGGGAAATCCGTACATGGAGTGTTTATATTGATACAGTTTCCATTCCTTCCACTAGGAACCATTTGTAAACAATGGCATACACTAGAATAGTTTAGGAATCACAATAAATAAATCCAAACTTGTAAAAAACATAACATAAATTGAACAGTTTATATATATAATGCATAATCATAAAAAAAAATTCTTTAAGGAAATATATACTCATAAACCCTTAATAATGGTTTGTAAAGAAAATGAGAATTATCCTAAGAATATCCCCCTGGAGTGTCGTAACCAAGAGTGCAGCATGGCCTGTTGTTGTGCACCAGTTCCCATTTGAGTCTATCTCAATGTGGTGTTTTCGGGTTTTACCCCTAGGTACATCTGTTTGAGAGCCACCTCTACCTTCTTGTATCTAGATAGGGATGTATTTCTCGGAAAAATCACCAAATATCTACAATACCAAAATTCCTGGAAGTTCTTCTATAGTAATCCTCAAAGTCCATCTTCGGATTATGTGTTCTAATATGAGTTTATCTAAATCTAGTTTTCGAGGTTTGTACTAAACTTCCTCTGATTCCAACTGTAATGCCCTAACCCCAGTTACCCAGATTCTGTTCATTATTACATCACATTGCCATGATCACAAAAGATCAAGTCTCAAAAGACCAATTATTTTAGTTTCCTTGGAATCACTAGATACATTAATAAAGTTTACATTACATCATAAAATGAAAACTATAACAACATAGTTTATATAGTCCACACTCATATCACCTTAGACTATCCTTGCAAGTATGTCATAAAATACTTCTTCACATACAAGAAAAAATAAAACATAGAAAGAAGTGATCTCAGATGCCAAGTAAGGATAACAATATAGTGAAAATATTCATAAATCGACATAAAAATTTAATGCAAAGTATAACTAAAACAAAATACTTTTAAACTTGAACTTCAGTATAATATGGTAGAAATAAAATGAAATAATTCCATTTACTTATTCACATTGATATTCTACTAGTTGAATAATCAAAGGCAATATCAATAACCACTTTCATAATGATGGAATGCATAATTCCAAACTTTCATAACCACATAGTCAAGTCATTGTGCCATGACAACAAATAATATTTTGTCAAGGCCTTGTGCCAAGACAGTAGTTTCTCTCATGGGACCTACCGATTCATCGAGGAGCTATAGAATTCTCCACTCGTCACTTATTAAGTCCAATGCATTCCTCATATAAACAGGTTTAAACATAACATTAAAATTTTTATTAAAACTAGCATATGAAATGTCAATACATTATCCATAAACCATGAATGGTACAAAAAATAACACATCGACATTCAACAATATAAAAAAACCTTCAATACAATATGGAAGTTTTGGATCATAATAAATCGACTTCAAATAAGCTTAAAATCAATCAAAGGATGTTGACATAGATGAAATGAAATCTATTTGAGACAAATATCTCTTTTTTTGAAATCATTTATAAGTAAAATAATTATAAAATAAAACATTTACATTGAAAATATCCTTATAAACATGTAAGGGAGGCTTTAAAGATTTTATAATGGTGGAAAATAGCCGCACCCACTGTATAAGTTAAAAAAGACATTCTTACCTTAATTCTATCAAAAATGTTAAAAAGGACATTATTTGGAAAATAACATAATGATTCCTTTATAAACTTCTTATAAAAAGTCAAACAATGTTATAAATGACTTTAATACATAGTCTGTAAAATAGTAAGAATAATATACATAAATATGATCACATACCTTGAAATTTTCCTTGGTCGAGGGTAGGTTAACCTCCTGTATAATGGTGAAATAATTTTTATTAAATTATAAAAGAATAATATAAATAAATATGATATCATATATGATCTATTAATATTTCTTTGTTAATAATATTTTAGAATTATCGTTGTTTTGGGTGTTCACTTACTCGTTTTCTTTTATATGTTTTGTCAAATAAGTCATGCTTGTTATCCATAGGTTGTATTTTATTCATATCCATAATGATATCAAGTCCTTAAACATTATTTT
This sequence comes from Viscum album, assembly GCA_963277665.1. NCBI lineage: Eukaryota > Viridiplantae > Streptophyta > Magnoliopsida > Santalales > Viscaceae > Viscum > Viscum album. The sequence goes on from OY728123.1 coordinate 354,360,606, forward strand.
TAATCATAAAATGAAAATTAGTATTGAATTGATACGATGAGTAATGAATCATATCGCGTTCGTGGAGAGGGTAATACACACTTACGCACGAACAAAAATATCTTTCTTTTGATATTAAAATCGTATATAATTCGATGTTATATCATATATACCGAATCATTATAATTGTATATTTATTATTTACTTAAATTACACATCATTATCATACCCATCCTAATAATAATGTTTTGAATAACAATTACACAATGACGTGGAGACGGTAAGCCGTACGTATGCACATATTGTGACATGTCATTCAAAGGATGGATAGAATACTGAATATGGTTCTACCATATTTATAATGACCCCAACGTATATAGAAGATACTAGAGTTATTATTTTAGAATGGAAATATCAGAGAGAGAAGAAGTGGAAGAAGAATGAAACTTGAAAGAGGGTGGTGAAATCATTACCTCTTCTTCAGGTTCTTCCTTTTGATTAGAACAAAAGGACTCTGTAGGATGGATTTCTGTCTAAAGGAAGGACTCTAGGATGAAGTGAGGGAAGTTGAGAGAATATTTGGGTAGGGTTTGGTTGAGCCAAAATTCTTTGAAGATATGAATTTGAGAGATGGGGAAGTTCCCTTTTATATGATGGGTGAGGGGCACCTTAGGAAAAACATATAATATTATTCTATAATAAATTCATATTCAATTTATAATGGCTTCAATGTGACATATATCGAGGATAAAGTGGGGATGGGTCGGAATGCTTTCATCCAATAGATTTTATATAGGTTTGTGTCACTATATTAACCTTATCATTTATATTTAACTCTTAGTTAAATAGTTTTAAATTTACCATGTCTCTTTGTATTTTTATATTATATGGTTGATAGACATACTATATACTTCCAATAAAACCCCAAGCAGTTCATTATTGATACACATATCATTATATATGTCCTTTGGCAGAACCTTAGTTTTTTAGGAATAGAATATGAATTAATAATATAATATTTGTTTTAAAAACACTTTTATGTCAATTGTGACCCTATTTGGTATTTTGTTTTTTTCTAAATTCATAACAGCATTATTACTTCGAATAAAATTCATCTTACCAACCCTAATATGTTATATTAACCTAGAAAGTTAGTATAATTCATAAAAAGTCTCAAATTACATTTATTTGGATATTTATAATATAAATTATTTTAATATTTCATTAATTAGGTAATTACTACCTCACCATTGTGTCATAAATAAATTAAATTATTTAATGTATTAAAATTATAAATAAAATATCATTATGTAGAAAATATTTTTAGATCTCTAATGAATATTTCTATTTGAATTTATCTTATGTATAACCCAATATTAAAAACATTTTAGTTTTTTAACTTTGATTTTATCTCTTTTAACTCTTCTTTGAATTAAATAATAATAAATATCCTAATCTAATCCAAGTGGACCAAAGAGGTTCATATATTATTCCTAAGGATTTTTTTGGTCGAATTATAATTAGTCAATAGAAATAGGACAAGTGTTAGGGTAATAACAATATCATTTTACCCATAATTATTCTATTTATTTTAACCGTGGTAAATAAGAGTAAAAAGATACTATTCCCCAAAAATTATTTTTATCTTATTGAACAACATTTTACTCCTTGATATTAACCGTATCTCTTGTATTTTCTAAATTCCACTCACAAGAGCGGTAAAATTATATTTTATTTGAATTTGCAAATTCTTCGAGGAGATGGGTAACAGATGGTGAAAAGTTCAATAAAATTTTTATATATCTAAAAGTATTATAAACTGATTCAAATGAATTAAATTTAACTTATATAGGTATTATGTATCTATTTTGACCTAAAATAAATTCAAATTACATAAATAATTATAAAAATCCGGTTTTAAACTATAACTCAGTGTTTTTTCACCATTTATCAAAAATTGAATGTTGTTAGAAAAATACCAAAAATTCACCCAAAGCAAATTTCGATATTTTGAATCCAAAAATGAAGTCAATTTTGAATGATAAAGTTTATAAAATTTCAAAAAGTGGATATTACTATTCATAATGGCTAGTTTGATTGGTTGTGGTCTGTTAGAACTCGATGTTGCGTACAATACACGCTACTGTATTATTAAAAGAGAAATGTACCGTGGAAGCTTGGGGTGTTACAATTATTACTATTTTTTTATTATGTTAATTTATGGTCATTTTTCAGTTATTATGATTACATTTTTCCTTTTTGGAGCATTTTTTTCACGGTCTCATGGTCGGTCCCTTGTGTATAATTATGAAAGATATTTTCAAATTGAGATAATTTTCTAGTAGGTAAATTATGAAGTATTAATTCATGTACATAATCTAAATGGTCACATATAATATTTTCCTTTTTGAAAATAGGATGATTCATTAGAGAAAATCTTGATGAAAAATGATTAGTTTTTTTTTTCAGTTTTTTTGACAAAAAAATCTAATATTGTTTTATTAAATATTATTTTTATATAATGGATTAGAAAATTAAATAGGGTCTAAGGTTGATATTATAATTTTTATTGACCATAAAATGGTTTTAGGATCATCCTTGGTGGTGGTAATGAAAAATTAAAACTCATGATCCATGAATACTTTGAATATACACCCTAGGGATAATTTTTTCATTTAAACAAAGAGAGAATAAGAGATTTTTTATGGATATTAAATTTAAAAAAATGAATTTAAGTGTTTGTATGATACCAGAGTTATATTATCTCTTTGGACAGGTGATATGAGGGGAGTATTAGAAAATAATTGAAAATAGAGAAGAAAGAAAGAGGGGTTTACCTCTTGATTGTTGTCTCCTTGAGAACCTCCTTAAGAAAATTGGATTTGGAATTTTGGTGAGACCATAAATAATAGGAAGTTAGTAAGAGGGTTGGGGGAAGAATTGGGAATAATATAAGAAATCTCCAAATCATATTTTGTGTGAGGAGAAAAGGTGTTATTTATAGGGGAGGAGATGCTTGTTTTTGATTATTTTATTCATTTGTTTATTATTTTTGATCAATACTATCAATATTATTGATTATTGTGACTTAGTGCAATAAATAGTGAAGGTGAGTTCTTAAGAATGGATTCTTACATCAGATATATCTTAAAAATTCATGTGTTTGTATTAAAATGTCTAATACTGTAAATTACCACATTTCACTATTCACCAAAAATTCAACTATTTTAGAAAGATCTGAAAAAACTATTCTTGACCATTTTGTGATGTGTAGGTTTTAAAAATGGACTCCATTTAAGGATAATAATTTTCTAAACCCAAGGAATTTAATTTTGAATTAAAATCATCATTTATTTTAAAAAAAATACAGATTTTAATATTATATTCGATTTTATGACAATTTGAAAAATTAATTAATGTCTCATAAAAATAAATTATTACCAAAAGATAAAAAATATTAACTTATTAATCTATTTTATTAAAATAAAATTTATTTTCAATTATTACAACTGTTATAAAATATTAAATATTCATTTACATTTTACAATAATACCAACATTTAATATATTAGTTCTAAACTTTTATTTACACATACCATGATATAAATATATGATATTTTCATTTATAAGATACGTAAATTTTATTTATTATTTTATAGGTTAGTTTACTGTTCTATTAGCCAAATTAGTATTCCTTATAGCCATATTACTATTAGAATAGGCATGTTACCATTCTATCGATATGGGTTTTTTAATATCAATAAACACCAATTCTTTTATTCTTCATTTAAGAGAATAATGTTTTTATTTGGTTCTCTATGAATTTTTTTTATTTTAGACTGTATAATATAATTATAAGAAGTGAAATTTCATTGATACAATTTTGGGTTATTTCAATAATGGATTAATGGAGAAACCTAAAAACGGGGGAGGGGATTTTATTTTGAATATATATTAAAAACATTAAAGATCATCAAGAATTTAATTAATTAGAAAACTAAAATTTCCATTCACTAATAAAAACAAATCAAATTAGTAAAAAATTAAAAAATTATAATAATATGGTCATTATTTTAATTTTTTATACAAGTAATAATAGATTTTAATAATATGATAATAGAATTTTTCTTATTAACATTTATAAAAATAGCATAGAAAAAGTAATGAAACATGGAGTATGATTTTCTTATTTATCCCCAATATATATTATTTTAAATCTAATCTTATAACCAAAAGTGTATGTAGAAAATATTGACCTGTTTGAAGGTATCCATGAATATAAACCTATTTAAAGGTATCCATTTCCTAAATCCTAAATATTGGATCTTTTATCCTCACCAAATATTTACTTGATCATCCTGACCCTTAAAAATAAGCTATAATAACTGGTAGCTTAAAAAATCCCAATAGAAAGACTGATAGCTTGGTAAATCTCTTATAATAACCAGAAGACCAGAAACCCCCACTATAAATACATTTATTTTAGTAAAACAAATAAAAAAATAAATTATAATAAATTCAATAATGAATCCTATGAGGTAAATGCTCTAGGGAACATTAAAAATATAAAATAATCATAGGTAAACAAGTCAACAAGAACTTAAAAACTTCATGATATTGTAATTCATAAAGTACTCGTTAATTTTATAGTTCTTTTTGTATCTTATAATCCTTGAGGTATATTTAAAGTTATTGTAAATCCTCTGATGGTCAGATTCTAAACGTCTCAGATTCTGTTGAATCAACATTTATAGTTATACACAATTCATCTTTGAATGGAAATGGAATCTCACAAAATCTACTAATTGAGTCTTTGATAACCAGTCTAATGATCTATTGAAGGATGTAATCAATAAGATTTAAATATCCATTTTAATGAAAAAAAATCCATAATTATTTCAAAATTCTTGATATCATTGGATTTTTAAAAATCCATATACCATCACTATTTCTTAAAATCTTAGGTTATTATTATTTCACTTAAAAGGTTTTGAAGATATAATTGATATCGAAAATTCAGGTTCAATCGCATTGTTTTTACTTGAGTGATGATTTTCATTAAAAAAGTTAAATGTGAGTCATTCCTTGACTCAATAACCTCATCCTTTTTGAAAACCACAAACAGATATGTGAAAATTCAACCATTTTAAATTTAAAATAAAACTATTTAATTTTTTTTTGGGATAGGAAAATTTAAAATTTTCTCCCCAAAATATTTATATATATTTTTCCCTTATAAAATAAATTTTAATGTTAGTAAAAAATTTCATGATATTATAATTTTCCCAAAAACTTCCCCCATTGATATTTTAAAAAATAAATTAAAATAATTGGTTGACTAAAAATAAAAATCACGTTAAATTATTTTATTAAATAATAAACTTCTAAAAATAACATTGAAAAAGGAATTCATCAAGATATCATTAATAAAAGAATCCATAACATATACCAGTTATAATATTATAAGAAATTGATTACATTATAACAAATCCATATTGATTGACTTCTTAACTATGTGCTTCAGTGTTTTGATTTATTTTAATTTATCAATAAACACGACGTATTGAACTTAATACTTCTGGTCAAAATGAGATATCTTTATAAAAAATATAACTTCTTTAAACTTTTTGAACTAATTTTTATTGGAAATATTTTCTTAATGACAAATAATATTTTGATACTTGTCATTAAATTTCTCCTTTTTCTAATCGTGATTTGAATTTGGGTTTATAATCTGTTGATTTTTTAACTAAAATAAAATTCATCAATTGTTCAATTGATGATGAAAGTTCAACAACCTTATTCTGAATATCCTTATCATATAATTTGAGAAAAAATTATTGTTGAGATAGAATTTCATTATTTTTGTGTAAGGAATTGGTATAATTATCTATATTGTTGGTATTATTAACTTGAGATTTAAAGAACATAGTGAATTTTCCAATCTTTTAATAATGATCAAGATTGAGCTCCCTAAATTTATTTATATAATCCTAAATGTTTTATACAAAATCTATCAATTTATTTTTCCACTCAAGATTTTGAGCATGATACGTCTAGTTTTCAATCAGTATTACCCTTTCATTGAGTTTTAGAATCATATTAATGTAGTTATTTAACTTTTTCATCCTAATTAGTACTATATAAATATTTCTATTAAATGATCCAGTTATAACTAAATAACATTATTTAGATAAGATTTTAGAATTTTACCTTTTCTTCCCTTGATTAAGTAAATATAAAATGACCCAATTAAATATGTAATCAAATATTAAGATTTTCATCTGAGCAGCACCTATTCCAATTGCATCCATATAATACAAATGAATATGTTGATATTAAAAATTCTGAATCATATCATGCATTTTTTCAAGTAGATATTTTAAATCATAATAATTTTCTAGTTTCTTCTACTTGACACTAAAAAAGAGAGTACATATAAAAGGATGATTCAAACTGAATGTGACAGATGTAAAATCTTTTAAACATTTTTATTCATTAAAATCATATTATTTCTATTTTTAGTTTTTACAAATCTCCCATGAGCATTAGGTAGTTTATGTAACAAAAATTGAAACACCCCCTCAAGTTATAAGTTGAGTAATTATATACTATTTTTTATATTAATGATGGAAATGTAAATTATGAGTAAATGGTTACCTTTCAAACTCATTCTTATTCAAATTATTTTTCTTATCCAAAAAACTCTCAGATAAAAAAGGGATAATAAAACAAATTTTTTTCCTTATATAAACAATATTTATCTTAACATGACTATTGGTTATATGATTTATTATAACATAATATTTCACAAATACTTATTTTTTGATCAACCTAAATCTAATTTTTTCTCCTGTAGCATGTTCTGCAGAAGATAACATGATTAAATCATAAGATAATAAAAGGTTTTTAAAAACCAATAACTGTTTTGGTAATGATTTCATGGACATTTGCAATGAACTATATATACACATTTTGAAATAGGGGGTATATGAATATGAATGGTAAACATCAATTATATGATCTAATATCTTTCATTTAATACCATAAAATACAAGATGTCATATATATATTTTTAGGGACAATTAATTTTCAAATCTATGATGCTTTATAATATTATGAAAAAAATAAATATTTGAAAAAAAAATTATTTTTAAAATACATTTACCAAAAATATAACATACCAATTTGGAATTTATCTTCCATTTAAGAATAACTTGATTTAATTATTTAAAAGATGGTTCGATATGTTCTTTCACATAGAATTTTGGTTCTTGGGAAACTAAAATTCTGTGGATTATATTTTAGAAAAATATAATCAAAAACACATTAAATAAAAGGAACACACGCAATATTTAAATAAGAAGTTTATAATATTTTAAATAATTAATATTAGTTATATCATAGGTACTTCTTATAAGTACTTAGATGCAGATGTATAGTGAATTTCTTCATAGATGTTTTGAGAAAATATACTTATTTTTGAAGAGAATAATCAGAAAAGAAATTTTTTTAGAGTGCACATTCTATTAGTTGTTTTTTTCATAGGTGGAATGATTCAATGTGCTAAAATCTCTATTAGTTTTAACAGATTGAATTTTTTGAGTGAAAAAAGTTTCCTCAATTTTTTTACTTATTGACATAAAGTATATAAAGGTACTTTATTTGGTATGAAATAATTTGATCAGTATAAGGAAATTAAAGTGTATGTATTACCCAAAAAAGATATAATTATTATTGAACCAATTTATGAATTTATTTTCAAAAATACTTTTGACCTAGTGGTAAAAAATGTTATTATCTTTTTTTGTTCTAAATAAGAGAATTTATTGTAGTAAATTAAGCATGGTATTCTAAAAAAGTAAAATTATTAGACTTTTCTTTCCCATTTCTCTTTTTTGTTCATCACTCTTAGGATGATCTTTAGATATTTTAGCTTTACCATTCAGAATATTAATATGTTTTATAAGTTTTTCTATTGAATTATCTAATTCATAAAAAAGATTTTTATTATCCTTTATGACTTTAGTAAACTTATTCTCAAATTTCTCAAAATTGGATTTCTATTCTATAGCTTCATCTATAAGATTAGTAGTCTTTTGTTTAACATTTGATACGTGTTTTTACATTAAAAAATATATCCTCTCATTTCATAAAGGTGTTTCGGTTCTGTTTTTCCCACTATCTAAACTTGATAAATTTTCCATATCAGAATGATATTTAGTTATATAACTGAATTTTAAATCTGGATATATATTCTTATGATCTCCAGAAATAAGTTTTCAGAGAAAACTATTTTCTGAATTTTCATAGAATATAATGATTATTCAATTAAAATAATTTTCTTCTGATGAAGAATCTAAATTACAATCTACATTTCTAGAACATCATGTTTCCATATATTTCAAACTTTTCTTTCATATTATCTTAGAATTATTTCTTGAAGTTATTCTTTCTTTTTTTGTCTAACTTGGGGAAATCATGTTTAATATGTCAAGTGTTTCTACCTTTATAATAAGTAGGTTGACTAGAATATATATTTTAGAATTAATTCGTTTTTAGTATCTTTTATTTCATATAAAATATTGTTTTTGTTCTTATTATTTAACTTACTTAATTCCATATTTAAAATTTTATCCTTTTTAGGTTCTCCTTTACTAGAATATATGAGTTTTTCTAGCATAATATTGATTAAAATGTTTTTCAATATTCGGTTTTTGAATTTTTAGTGGATGTAAAATAAACTACATATTTTCTTATTTCTTTAAATATCACTTAAAATTAATTTCATATTACATTATGGTTTTTATTAGATCATATATATGATGATTAGTTGTTTCATTAGAATGATCAATAATGGTTCTTTTAAATTTCCTATATTTTGGGAAAATATCCTTGAATTCTTGAAAAATTTTATCATTAATTTATTAATTTTCATCACGATATTGAAGACAGTTAAATATAGTATTGAAGGAGAAACTAATTTAACAGGTAAAAACAAATTTCCTCAAAATATATTCCTAGAAAAAATCTTATATTTTTAAAGAATTATGATGTTCTGAAATATGTAACTTCAATAATTTTCTGTACTCTACATGTCGTTCGACATTAAGAAAGATTAATATATGTATTTATCTAAATAAAATATAAAAATGTATTTTTGACATTGATGTTTAGTTAAAATTCATTGTTTTCATCTATTGAAAAGGAATGAATTTATTTCTCTGATGTTTTTTATTCCCCTCTGAGAAAAAGATAATAATAAACTCTAGTGTTAATAAAAAAATATTTCTTTTTGTTACTCAAATGTAAATAATAATTTCCATTTTAAATTAGTGATTAGTTTTTATTGAATTTTTCAATAGTACCAATATGTATACCTATCATACATATAAAACATTATACACATTTTGATGTTAAAGGAGACAAAATAAAAATGAAAAACGTATCAAGTGAAACAATAATTAATATTTGGATCAATTTTAGATGTCTTAACCTCCTATAATACCATATAATTGATCATAATGTTTGAATATCAAATACTAAAATATTTTTTGGTGGGTGGGATGGATAATTGTTGTTTAAAAAACAATTAAATATATTAAACCCCTCATGTTTCTATACAATCAGAAATACATAATCTAATTAAGTCACAAAAATTAATCCGAGTAATATTATAGTAATTTGTTATAGAAAGATGATCATAATTTCAATTTCTAATAAATTTATTTAGTCATCCGGAAAGAAATAATGTAATTTTATCAAATTCCATTAAAGAAAATAACATAATGGAGATAACAAATCATGGAGTAATATTTAACAATAAACCATTAATTGATGTTACTTAAAATATACAATTTTGGCATAATTAGTAAGGGGATACATATAATATTTTTAAGGTATATTAAAATATAGACCAATAGAAAGGCACCAAATATTAAATGATAAATCTAATGTAACATCCCAGGTAAATAAATAATAATACATAACTCATATATATTAAAATTTTTGAATTAAATATTAATTTTACTTTAAAGGGGTTGCTATGTTTGATAGCGTACCCGATACGGAACAACGGGTTTCTTTGAAATCTTACGTTGCACACTAATAATATAATATTATTATTTTAAATGGTAGTTAACTCATAGCTGTTGTATTGGCAGGAATGAACAAAACTAACTAAAATATTTATATACATGTTTGTTAAATGTATTTACATTTATCCAATAAATGTTAGAGGCTTAAAATGTGAATGAATCTAATTTCAAGGATAATTTACATTAAAAGGTTGTTTTACAGCCTTTTAATGGAAAACCATATTTAAATATAGTTTTGTCCATTTTAATACATTCTTTTTTACCGAATAAAATAATTCTTTATAATGGGGGGATCAAAATTTACTTTTTGTAAAAGTTCGAATTTTTCTGATGAAGTTCATTTTTTAATGAATAGTGAAAAATATTGTATTTTAATTCAAAACTGTGTTTTAATCTAATTTATTTATATAGTTGTATTATATTTTTAATTGGATTTAAAGTGTAATTAGAATATATTTTTACCATCTAATCCAATGTTGGTCATTTGAATTAATTTCACTTTGAAATTAGACATAAACAAGTGTTATTCTTTTGGTAGTTATTGTTTCTTAAAAACACGCTATTTGTTTTAACAACGAGAATTAATTTTCAATTAATTAATGAAACTTCTATGTTTTTAATTTGGTAAAAATAGAAATCATTTTTTAATTCGTAATATCAAATAAATATTAGGCTGAATTTTTGGAATTTTTCTGAAAAAGTTCAATTTTTGATGAATAGTGAAACCACTTAGTTGTAGTTAAAAAACTGAATTTTTAATTTAAATGAAATATTAACACTTCTGTGAATTGTATTTATAAAATACTACATACATTATTGTCATTTTTATGTAAAATGTGGTTCAATAATATTAAAATAATTTTTGTTCAATAGTAAGTTTTGACTTTTTTTTACCACGGTTAAAGGTAAATAATGTAATTCAAGGTTAAATGAATATTATAATAATTAAAAATTACCATAACACTTGTCAAAACCATATTGGATGAGTAATTTACGACCACATGCATCTTTGGGTCGAATTTGGGACCCCATTGAGCCAATTGGGAGTGATAATGACACTTTAGATTAATTAACATAAAGTAAAGGAAAAAATGACAAAAACAAATATCTTTTAGTAAATTAATTTTTACAAGGGGTTATGTAAATTATCATTTATACTATAAATATTCATTGGAAAGATAAAACTATTTCCTACATCTTGTTATTTGTTTTATAATTTTTAGACATCAAATAAATTAAATTATTTATGACACAATAATGATGCACTATTTGCCTAATTAATAATAGATTTAAATAAATAAGATTATAAATATTGAAACAATATCCAAACCTATATAATTATTATAGGATGATTTTATTTCGACCATGAGTCATCCTATATTCGACTTTAATTAGTTTTGGACATTTAGAAAACGAATATCATTATATAATAAAATAATATTATCACACTTTCCTAAAGAGACCCTCCTCCCCCTTATAAAAAGCCATCACTTCCTACCAATTCCTCACATCTCTTAAGACTTTTGGATCATCCAAACTCTATCCAATTAAGCTGAATACATCCCTCTCCTCCTCTTAGAAGCATTATCTTATGTAGAAGTCACTTCAAGAAGTCCTTTTGATTCCAACCAAAAGAAGTTACCCAAATTAATGGTAATAGTTTTTCTAAATAATTTTCATTATTTAACTTCTCAAACCTCTAAAATCTTTTTATTCCTTTATTTTATAACAAAACCAGTATCCTAAATATACAAGGATGTTTTTATAATAATAATTCAAACTACACTTACACACACGACTATCTAATGGATGAAAAACATACTGTTTCTGTGGATGACAAACAAACGCCTCACGAGATGATGATTATTTGATTATCTCTTACCGCCTATCAATGTGACAATTAAGATGAAATAATATTTATATATGATCTATTTTATGTTTAAGTTTTATTTATTCTTATGTATTTTTCTTTTAAATCATACCTTAAGTGTTTCCATTATGGGTAAATGCGATAATTTCATTTGAGGAAGTGCAGACTACTGCCCCTCAAAGTGATATGACTCATTAATGCCATATGTGGGAAATATAAAGGATTATGTTAATGATATTATATATGATATTATTATGGAATTATAATATACTTATGTATCATTATGTTTTAATTCCATAAAAATAAAAAATAGAAATGAAAGTAGTGTTCATGCGTACGTACGACTTACCGTCTCCATGAATGGTGCATTTAATTTCTTACCTCCAAATGATGTATAATGTTATAAATATATATATATACTGGATACATATGATATATATAATATCTAAATAATTAATATCATTCTGGGTATAATGGACTATTGACCACATGGAAAACTTGTAAATATATGGTATTCATTTTTCACTCAAGTACCAAATATCAACAAAACGAACATTTTTAACCTAAATGATTACATAATTTTTATAACAGGGTAATAAGTGATTTAAAAGGAATAATATATTTGAAAAAGGTTCTTAGGAAAGTAGAAATTAACTTTATTTTATTATTCAGGATATTAAAGAGCGATCGAGTAAAGTCGGACTTGAGGTAAGAGACTTCTCTCAATCTCCTTTCATTGAGGGATATTTAGTTTTAATACATGATTTTATTTTATATGCAGTATAAACACCTTTTAATTTTCATTTCATTCATAGGGAATATTTTTCTATGAATCATTTTACTAAAATAAGAATGTTTCATTTAAACGTATGCAGTGACAATGACTTTTCTGCCGCCATGAGTATTATTTGATCTTTGGCTTCCTTAACAAGTCGTAATACTTTTAAAAGGAAAATAAATATCATATATGATTTTATGTATTTTATTGTTGAAAATGTTTTTGATAATTGATTTGTTATGTCAATATATTTAAATGATATATTGTTATTGTAATGTGGTAATTTTATCTTTCATTTATGATTATGTTATGTGTTATGATCATGTTATGGTTGATGGTCATTATTTACGTATACGGGTGGTCCTGTGATAAACCTTGGGTGGGTGAGCCCAAGATATATCTCCAATGCATTGGGTAACATGACAGAGGTAAACGTGAATGTTTCTCCTATGATAATTAGGGAATATACTATGACAGGTATTCCAAAGTAACTCTCTATGTAGCTATGATAGCTACAAATTAAGTATGTTATGGATTCCATAAGTTACCATTTTGATTTATTATTTCTATGTATTATTCATAAATATTTTGTTTTCATGAGGCATGTAATAGATTTTATGTTTTGTATGTATTTATGAAAAAATATTTTCTTTCTTTGTTTTATAACCCTATCTGAGATTTTTACGCTCATCCCAAGTTTTGAAATGTTTTCACAGGACATAAAGATGAATAGGGTCAAAGATGGGATCAAGGAAAATTCATGATGTCTAAAACATGGAACTATACATGAATCTTTTTATCAAGAGTTTTTATTTTATGAAAAAATGGAAACTGTGTAGATGTGTCTACTTTGTAATTTTTTGAGATGTAATAGTTATGTCCTAATTCTCTAAAACTATGAACCTGAAAACAAACTCAATGTGAATTATTCATTTAATTCAATATTATGTAATGTATAAGGCTAGGTCCTTATAGTTTATGTTAGAGGTCAGTTTAGATAACTTTAAGAGTTAGGGTATTGTTAAATTATTATCCATTAAGAAATATATGTTAATATTGAAATCATATAGCATTTACAGATTACCATGTTTCTTTGCCTATGATATTTTTGTGTTCAGAATGGTTTTCCACAGAGGAAACATGGAAGCTATGTTGGGATAACATCAAGAGGAAGAAATATTTCTAAATCAGCAACCAGAGATTGTTAGATTCAAAACTGAATAGTTTGTTGCAGTGATGGAACATGTGACTCAGGCTATAAATGGTGGGGGTATCCATGCACGAGATCACCCTGATCAACAATAGAGTAACATGTCAGTAGTGGATTATATCATGAGGCAACATCCCTGATCATTTTGAGGATCATATGACCCGATACTATTAGAAGGGTGGATTAAATAAATGGAAAAGATTTTCGATTTCATGGGTTGTTCACAACATTAAAATTTTAGTCTTATTGTCTGCCATTTTGAAGGTGAAGCTGATCAGTGGTGGTCGATGGTGAAAAATATCCGGGATTGTGAGGAGATTAATGCTCTATATTTGGATGATTTCAAAGGTATGTTTCTTGAGAAATATTTTCCTAAGGTGGTTCGTTTTATAGGGAAAACAAATTCCTAGAATTGAGGCAGGAGGATGACTCAGTGGCTACTTATGAAGCAAAATTCACCCGACTGGCAAGGTATGCTTCAAATTTCACATGAGATCTTGATAGTAAAATCAACCATTTTTTTCTAAATATTAAATAAAATTTATTGAAGGGTTTTATCTTCTCATGAGTTCAAAAGTTATGAAAATGTTGTTCGTTGTGGTAAAAATCAGCATGGGGAATGTATTTTGATTTCTAGTAAGTGCTACTGATGTAGTAAAATGATACATAAGGCTTGTAATTGCACTGAAAAAGATCAGGGTATTTGTAAGACAAAATATGATTTACATTCAGTGAAATGTTTTAAGTGCAATGAAATGGGTCTTTATGAAAATGAGTGTCCAAAAATGAATTAAACTAAGGGAAAGCAGCCAAACTACAAGAAGAAAGGTGTGGTGAAATCCTTTGCAACTACTTCAGTAGATGTTGGGACATCAAAATGAGTAGTATGAGGTACACTGTTTGTTTTTTCAAATTATTCCAATGTGTTCTTTGATTCAGGGTCTACAAAATCTTTCATTTATGAGAATATTTCTAATAAATTGGGAATTCCATCTCATCATATGAATACAGAACTTATGGTAAAAACACCCGGAGGAAATGTTGAGATAAAATGATAACATAAGAACATTATTATCCTTATGTGTGAAAAAATCTACCTGAAAACCTTATTTTTTTGCCTCTTGTATAGTTTGATGATATTTTGGGTATGGACTGGCTTTCTGTTTTTCATGATAAGATAAACTGCAGAGCTAAAGAGGTTTCTTTTTATAATGATTTTTATTTTGTATGAAAGAATGAACCCTTCATTTTGATAACATATCAGGAATCTAAGACACTAGTAAAACATGGAAATGAATGGTACCTTACACATATTGTTGAAAACAAAGGAACTGTTTAGATTAATTATGTGCCAGTGGTAAATGACTACCTTAATGTTTTTATTGATGATTTTCCTAGTATTATACATGATTGGAAAATTTAATTTATTATTGACTTAGTTCCTGATGCTAATCCCATTTCAAAACACCCTTATCAAATGGCTCAAATTGAACTTTTAGGGTTAAAGAAGCAATTTTTGGAGTTATTAGATAAAGGTTTCATTCGACCTAGCACATCACCAAGTGGTTATCCTATCCTGTTTTTTAAAAATAATGATGGTTTAGTGAAACATTTCATTTATTATAGATCATTGAATACCAACAATGTTAAGAACAAGTATCCATTGCCTCATATCGATGACTTGTTTTATCACCTCCAGGGAGCTTAGTATTTTTCGAAAATTGATTTTAGGTCAGGGTACCATCACTTGAAATTAAAGGAAATAGACATTCCAACGACTACATTTTGTACTAGATATGGCCATTATGAATTTGTAGTTATTCTTTTTGGTTTAACCAATTCACCTGCTGTATTCATGGATCTCTTGTCTATAATTTTCCATGAGTTCTTGGATAATTTTGTGGTAGTGTTCATTAATGATATTTTTGTTTATTCCAAAAGTAAAGAGGAACAAGAAATTAATTTAAGGGTTCTCCATCAAAATTAAATGAAAAGAAACTATATGTGAAATTCAGACAGTGTGAGTTTTGGTTGCAACAAATTTCTTTCCTTGGTCACATTGTCTCAAAAAATGGCATAACTGTTGATCCTGCTAAAACAACGGTTGTTAAAGAATGGCCAATACCCACAAATATAACCGAGATCCATTGTTTTCTTGGTTTGGCAGGTTATTACTGGAAAATTGTTAAAACAATTTCATGGTGATCTAGTCCAATGACCCTGTTTACTCGGAAAGGTGTTAGGTTCATCTGGACAAAAGAATGTGATGATTGTTTTTAGGAGTTGAATAGAATATTGTTGAATGCTCCAGTTTTGGTACTGCCATCCAGAAATGGAGAGTTTTTTTATCTATAGTGATGCTTCATTGAAAGAACATGGTTGAGTCCTAATTCAGAATGTTAAGGTAATTTCTTATGCTTCACATTAGCTGAGGCCACATGAGTTAAATTAACCTACAAATGATTTGGAATAAACTGTTGTTGTTTTTGCTTAAAAAATTTAGAGGAATCATTTGTATAGAGTAAAATGTGAAATATATACTGATTAAAAAAGTTTAAAGTATATATTAACTCCAAAATAATTGAACATGAAACATAGGAGATGGTTGGAATTGATCAAATATTTTTATTGCACAATCCATTACCATCTGAGAAAATCAAATAAAGTGGATGATGCATTGAGTCAAAAAAGTAATGCTTCATTAACCATGTTACATTTGGAACAAGATCCTTTGGGTTTTGATTTGATAAAATTTGGCATAGAAGTTGTTAGTGTAGAAGATTCTTCTATTTTGTATCAGGTGTCAGTGAGATCATCTCTATCAGATATAATTTAGCAAGCATAGAAGGATGACAGTGAGATACAAAAAAAATGAAAAGTTGGTTCAGAATGGTGAGTTTCCTTATTTTAACATTGATAATGATTGTGTTTTGAGTTTTGGGAATGGATTATATGTGCCTTGTGATTCACAGTTGAAGAATGAGTTTTTATGTGAAGCTCATAGTTCCCTATTTTCACTTCATCCTAGCAGTACTAAGATGTTCAGATATCTTCGAGAGTACTACTGGTGGGATGGAATGAAAAGAGATATTGCTAATTTTACTGTGAAGTGTTTGACTTTCCAGTAGGTTAAAGCAGAGCGGAAGTTACTAAAAGGGATGCTTCAGCCTTTACCGGTGCTAGAGTGTAAATAGGAAAATATATCCCTGGACTTCGTTGTGGGATTACCGAAGACATCTCAAGGTAATAATGCAATATGTGTTATTGTTGATCGATTGACTAAATATGCTCATTTCCTTCCTATTTGAGATATATTGTCTCTAGATCAACATTCTCTGTTATATGTTAAAGAGATAGTTAGGTTTCATGGATTTCCCCTCTGCATTGTATATGATCGTGATCCCATGTTTACTTCTATCTTTTGGAAAGGCATTCAGAAGTCGTTGGGTACTGAATTAAATTTTAGTACAACATTTCTTCCCTAATAAGATTATCAATTAGAATGAACAATTCATACATTGTAGGATATGTTATGTTCTTGCTCGATTGATTATCATTGAATTTGGGACCAACATCTTTCTTTGGTTGAATTTTCATATAATAACATTTTTCATTCCAGTATACAGATGGCACCATTTGAGACATTATATGGAAAGCGTTGTCGAACTCTAGCTTTTTTGAATGAAGTAGGTGAAAGGAAGATGATGGGATCAGAATTGGTAGAAGAGATGGCAGAGAATGTTTTGTTAATTCAAAAGCACTTGAGAATAGCTTAGAGTCGACAGAAATGTTATGCAGATTATCGAAGGATGGAACTTTATTTTGAGGTAGGTGATCATGTATTTCTCAAAGTTTCTCCATTTAAAAGTGTGATGTGTTTTAGTAAGAAGGGAAATTTGAGTCTAAGGTTCATTAGAACTTATGAAATTATGGATAACGTTGGATCAGTTGCATACAGAGTGGCTTTACCTCCATGTTTATCCTATGTACACAATGTTTTTCATGTTTCGATGTTTAGAAAGTATATGCCAGATCCATCTCATGTTTTGAGCCAAGTGGTAGTTTAGTCGGAAGAGAATCTCTATTATGAGGAACAAACAGTCTAGATTCATGACTGAAGAGAGCAAGTGTTGCGGAATAAAATAATTCACCAGGTAAAGGTTTTGTGGAAAGACCATATGGTTGAAGAGGCAACGTGGGAATCTGAAAATCCTATGAGGGATAAATACCCCCACTTATTTTGATAAGTAAAATTGGGAGGATGCAATTACCAAAAGGGGGGAAGGATGTAACATCCAAGGTAAATAAAAAATAAGACATATTTTATATTTATTAAAATTTATGAATTATATATTATGTTCACTTTAATGGGGCTTCTATGTTCGATAGCATACACGATACACAATAACAAGTTTCTTTCAAATCTTAAGTTGCAAACTAATAATATAATAATATTATTTTAAATGGTAGTTAACTCCTAGACGTTGTATTGGAGGGAATGAACAAAACTATCTACAATATGATTATAAATTTTTGTTAAATGTATTTACATATATCAAACACAATCTAGAGGCTTAAAATGTGAATGAATCTAATTTTAAGCATAATTTTCATTAGAAGGATGATTTACCTCCTTTTAATGGAGAACCCTCTATAAATAAAGTTTTGGTAACATTAATACATTCTATTTGACCAAATAAAATCCTTCTTTAGAATGGGGACATCAAAATTTACTTTGTGTAATTTTTGGAATTTTTGAGATAAAGGTAATTTTTTAATGAATAGTGAAAAATATTGTATTTTAATTGAAAACCGTGTTTTAGTCTAATTTATTTTTATGGTTAGATTATATTTTTAATTAGTTTTAAATTTTAATTAGATTATATTTTTTTCCATTTAATCCAATTTTGTTCATTGGAATTAATTTCACTTTGAAATTGGACATAAATAAGTGTCAATCTTTTGATAGTTATTGTTTCTTAAAAACACACTATTTGTTTTAACAATGGGAATTAATTTTAAATTAATTAATGCCACTTCTATTTTTTAAATTTGAAAAAATAGACATCATTTTTTAATTCGTAATATCAAATAATTCTTCAGCTGAACTTTTGGTATTTTTTTGAAAACCTTCAATTTTTGATGAATAGTGAAACCACTTAGTAGTAGTTAAAAAACTGACTTTTACATTTAAATGATATTTTACCCATTCTATGAATTTTATTTCAGAAATTCGACAGACATGGTTGTTATTAGTATGTAAAATTTGGTTCAATAAGATGAATATAATTTTTGGTGAATAGAAACTTTTGACTTTTTTTACCACGGTTAAAGGTAAATATGGTAATTCAAGGTAAAATGATTATTATAATAATTTAAATTACCAGAAAACCTATACAAAAATTATTTTTTGAGTCATTTATGACCATTTACATATTTGGGTCTATTTTAGGACACCATTTATCCACTCCGGAGTGATAAGGACACTTTCAATTAATTAACTTAAAGTAAAGGAAAAAATGACAAAAACAAATATCTTTTAGTAAACTTTTTTTTACAAGGGGTTATATAAATTATGTTTTGGACTAAAAATATTAATTAGGAATCTAAAATTATTTCTTACATCATGTTATTTTTTATAATTTTTATAAAGAAAATAAATTAAATTATTTATGACATAATAATGATGCAGTATTTGGATCATTAATAAAAGATTTAAATAAATAAAGATTATAAATATTAAAAAAACATTCAAACCTGTCCAATTCTTATTGGATGATTTTATATTGAACATGAGTCATCCTATATTGGACTTTAATTAGTTTGGGACCTTTATAAACCTAATATCATTATATAATAAAATAATATTATCACACTTTGCTAAAGTTCCCCTCCCCCCTCTTATAAAAATCAATAACTTCTAACCCATTCATCATACCTCTCAGGCCATTTGAATGATCCAACCTCTGACCAATTAATCTCCCTACATACCTATCCTCTTCTTATAAGCCTTATATTAGGAATAAAGCACTTTCATATGTCATTTTCGTTCAAACCAAAGGAAGTTACCCAAATTAAAGGTAATGGTTTCTCATAACTTCTAGTCATTTATTTTACATATACAACCCCTGAACTATTTTTATTCCTTTATTTTATAAAAAAAATAGTATCCTCAATTTAATTGGATATTTTTATGTTATGGATTCAAACTACACTTACACATACTTCTATCTAATGGGTGAAGAATATGCTATTTTTGTGGATGAAAAATTAAAGCCTCACGGGATGATGATTGTTTGATTATCTCCTACCACCTATCAAGGTGTCCATTAAGATGAAAATATATGTGTACATGATATATGATATATTTATGTTTTCTTTATTCTTCAGTATTTTTATTTTAAATCATACCTTTATGGTTTCCATTATGGGTAAACGCGAAAATTTCATTTGAGAAAGTGCGAACTACAACCCCCTTAAAGTGATATGACTTGTTAATGCCATATGTGTGATGTATAAAGGATTGAGTTAATGATATTATATATGATATTATAATGTAATTATAATATACCTATGTATCATTATGTTTTAATTCCATAAAAATTATAAATATAAATGAATGTAGCATTCATGTGTACGTACGACTTATCGTCTCCATGAATGGTGCATTTCATTTCTTTCCATCAAATGATATGAACTGTTATAAATATATATATATATATATTTAATGGATATTTATTATATATATGATATATATGATATTTAAATAATTAATATCGTTCTGGATATAATGGATTATTGAACACATTGACATCCTGTAAATATTATTTATTCATTTTTGACTCAAGTACTAAATATCGACAAAACAAATATTATTAACATAGATGATTAAATAATGTTGATAACATGGTAATAAGTGATATAAAAGGAACAATACACTTGAAAATGTTTCTTAAAAAAGTTAAAACTAACATTAGTTTATTATTCAGGAGATTAAAGAGCGATCGAGTCAAGTCAGACATGAGGTAATTGACATCCTCTAAATCTGCTTTCATTTTGGCATATTTTGTTTTATTACATGATTTTCTTTTATATTCTGTATAAACACCTTTTAATTTTCATTTTATTTAAAGGGAATATTTTTCTATGGAGCATTTTACTAAAAAAAATAATGTTTCTTTTTAACGTAAGTTGTGACAATGACCTTTCCACCGTCGCAAGTATTATTTGATATTTGGCTTCCTTAACAATCCATAATATTTTTAAAAGGAAAATAAATACCAATTAATTTTTTATGTATTTTTGTATTGAAAATGGTTTTTATAATGGATTTTTTATATCAATATATTTAAATGAAATATTTTTATTTCAATGTGGGAATTTTATCTTTCCTTTATGCTTATGTTATGTGTTGTGATAATGTTATTGTTCTTGGGAATTATTTACATATACGGGTGGTTCTGTGATATAACAATGGAAGGTGAGCCCAAGATAGCTCTCCAATGAATTGGGTAACATGACATAGGTAAACGTGAATGTTTCTACTAATAGATTTAGGGAATATATTGTGATGGGTATTCAAATGTAACTTCCTATGTAGTTGTGATAACTACAATATAGGTATGTTATGGATGCCACAAGTTATCTTTATGATATATTATTTCTTTGAGTTATTCATAAATTTTATGTTTTTATGAGGTAAGTAAAAGTGTTTATGTGTTGTATGTATTTATGAACAAATAATTTATTTCTCTATTTTATAACCCTTACTCACCTTTTTATGCTCATCCCATGCTTTGAAATGTTTTCACAGGACATAAAGATGAATAGGGTCAAGGATGGGATAATGGAAAAGTCATGCAGTCTAAAACCTGGAACTAGACATGAGTATTTTTTTCTATAGTTTTTATTTTATGAAAAGAATGGAAACTATATAGAATTGACTAGTTTTTAATCATTTGAGATGTATTAGTTATGTCCTAATTCTCTAAAACTCCATACCTGAAAAGATCCTCAATGTGAATTATTCAATTAATTCAATATTATGTAATGTATAAGGCTGGGTCCTTATATATAATATCTTTCTTTCTCATTAATTAATTCATTGATACTTTTGATTTGTAAAATTCTTCTGTAGTTAACATTAGATTGGAAAACCCCATTACAATGACCCGTGTTTTAGTAAATCTTGTAGAAATACTACGAGCTAAAACCTCTAGATAATTATTAATATCTTACTAAAACATTTTAGTAAATTAATGATAAATGGGTTTCACAACAAAACCTCTCAATCGTAATCCCTAAAAAATACCCAAATGATAAATAATCAGAAGTACACTAGTTAAAAATAAGTTAAAGTCATCAAGTGGTTACAACTTTTAGAGTATTCTTAAATCATGTAGTTGTTTCTATATGTTATTATCAATGAGGGAGACCACTATTTATAGACAACACTCAAATTATATGATTACTCACATATCATATTCTATTTTAGTGTCATCACTAAGAACTTATGGTTAATATTATAATGGACTTAGCATCCCACCACATTTACTAAAAGAGTTACCCAACCCCACCACCATTACCTTCTGATTGAAGTAAATAATCAAATTTACAAATCTAGTTTAATAAATCCAAAACATTCGACATTTCAAAATTCATGATCGCATCAGATATTAACACATGCTCAGTTCATCACTATTTCATAAAACATGAGGTTATCTGTATATATATTTAATAGTTTTTGAGAAAAAATTTAAAAATAAATTTATTCAAAATCATATAATTATTTATTTTTATTTTTATTTTCAAAATAAATAGAAAAGTGAGTTATCTTTTGAATCAATGTTCATAGCTTCTATTGTCAAGGGGAGAATGACTTATAAAAATCCCAATAATCCTTTTCAAATAAAAACTCACACCAAACACATGGATAATGATTTGAATTTTCTATTTACTATAACATCAATAATAAAATCTTGATTCATTAAACTCATTCCTAAATCCTAAAATAAATATCTAATTGATATAAAATTGAATATAACAACCCATGGTGGAAATAATATATCCTATTGGATAGTTTTTTTCAATATAATACTTTTTAAAACCGTTCTAAAATTCATTTAAATAATTCTCCCACAATGTAGTGCATCATATTTCCAATTTCACCAAGATATACAAAGTATTATTTTCATATTTCTCCTTATATTCTCCCTCTTTGATAATAAACATTTTTACTTTTTAAATACTTCCACTTTAGATCATGATTTCACCATTTTTATAGATCTTGGAAACGAATGTTCAACCTATTTTATTTCTTACCTGAATCAAAGACAAATATTGGAAACATGAGTACATGTTGATTACTATAATCCTATTCTAATAATATATAAACTGACTGAATTGTTGATCTTATTCAATACCCTAAGTGTATTTTCTCTCCAATACTTTTTCCCAATAAAGATAAATCACTATAAACTAAAATTAAATCCTATAATAAGACTATAGGGATTAGGGAGTAGATAAATCATACCTCTTATATTTTAGGTATTTTCTTGAACTGGATGTTTTAACTGTTGTTTATAGAAAATAAGTGTAACAAAAAATTTGTTGAAGATGTATTCCACCTGATGTTGGGTTCCAAAAAATTATAGTTTTATTTTTTTGGAAACATTATTTTATATAATATATTATAGAATCTCAATTTTTTAGGTGATTTTGTTATACTTTAATTTTATTAGTTGAATGACACATTTTTATCACACTAAATAATTATTGGTTGTAATAAAATTTAACTGAAATCTTCTAATTTCTGCTTCATTTATATAGCCTATATACGTAACGTAGTAGCAGAAAAATACTCTAGTGAAAATATACTCAATGAAAATAATATTCATTTATTACTTTAAAAACAACACAATCTCATAAAATATAAAAATATCCAACATTTTTTGAATTTATATCCTTAATTTCACCACACCGAATAGAATTTAATTATCCAAAAAATAAAACATTTCCTCTCTAGAAAACTAAACAATAATTTAATGTTCCTTGAAAATATATCAATAATACATTAATTAATAATAATGTTTATTTCATAGTAAATAATTATAAGTGTGCTTAGAATCATTTAAAATATAAATTATATGGATTTTCTATAGTGAGATAAAGTAAACTCCAAATGATTCTTCCATAAAATGGTGTGCTTAATCCAGTATTATTGTTATGCATTCCAGTTTTGTTCTAATTTCTATTAGAATTTAAATTAGTTTCGTTCATCAATTCTAAATTTATTCAACACCTATTTTTCAAATTTATCCCATGAGAAAATAATATTAGTTTTATTTTGATGTAATTGGAGCCCCAAAAATTAATTTATTTCTGAAATCAATGAGATATTAAATTGAATACTCATTAAATAAGAAAAACTATCGATATAATTATTCTTATTTATATAAAATATGATATTATTCATATACACCTTAACCACAAATTGTTCCCCATTTGAAATTTTTATTATGGTTGTGATTTGACCCTCCACTTTAGAATCCTAGTTTTTCAATAAGTTATCATATTATATATTCCAAGAACATGGTATTTGATTTATGAAATAAATATATTTTCCTAACCATCACTATTTTGATTCATAATTTTCAATAGAAAATATAAATATTTTTTAGATATGGAATTATACACTCAAAAATTAATTCACAAATTATTCTGTCACATCCATTTTATATATTTTGACGTTTAATTATACATCACATAATAAGAAAATTATAATAGACCCAATTATTTCCACTAGAGGGAATGTTTATTTAGCATTAATGAATTTATCTTATTAATATCCTTTATATACCAGACATTATTTATTTCTAAAACCATTCACTTTTTGTCAATATTGTTTTTGAAATCTATTTCCTAACAATCACATTTTGGACTCATGATCTTGAAACTAGTTCCCGAGTTTTATTTTTATCAACCTAGTCTAATATTTTCCATGGAGTTTTCAAAGATACTTATTTAATTTCTGCATAAAAATATATGGGTTTAGAGTAATATAATACAATAATGTGATCCATTATATTAATTTTTGATGTCAATGCCAATGTATATTGTCTCCAATGATATTTCTTAAATTCAATTAAACACATTTCTTTCTTAACAAATTTATTGGTTAAGTCTCATATTTACATCAACCTTTTTCTAGTTCTACATTTATGTCTCCATTAACCATAATATTTTACATTTTCCTAAATATGTGTTTCTCTCGTCATATTATTTACAAAATTTATCAAGAACACACTTTTAAAAATAATATTTGTATTTATTCTCAGAAACCATCATATAATTTATGTTAGAAATCCTATTTATTATTCTACTATAATACTTATAAGAATTTTTTTTGAAGAGTAGCCTATGAATATGACTTTATCCACCACATCACGATATTTTCAATTATTTCCATATTTTTTTTAAAATAAAACCATTTCTTCCATATTTCCAAATATACACTAATGAAATCCTACTTCCTTAAAACATTTCATATAGTATATTCTCTAATTATATATATCTTAGTTCTTTATACTGACACTTTTACCCCTTATTTTCTATAGAAATATTATATTCCACTCTCCATCAATAAATTATATTCGATTTAGTTCACTATACAATTTATTCCTTCTAAAATCCTATTCCACTGGAGGTATTCTAATAAAAGATAATTTATACTTAATAAAATTATTTTGATGTTTATTTTAATAATATAATGATATATAATATATTAAATTATCTAATCTCATAATATTTTTAGTTCTTGTAGTTTCAGTAACCTATATTCATTAAAATCTTTTTATTAAATCATGAAATTCTTGTATTTGATTTAACAAACATTGGACATTCAATCATGTTATGGATATCTATAATTAAGAATAAATAATTACAACAAAATATTCTAATGAGATTAAATGGATCCTAAACATTTTTGTGGATAAAATTTTAAAATCCTCAAGATTTCTTTAGATGAAACTGATACCATACCATTTTTACTATCAAAAATGATTCACATAATTTATACCTGTTTCCATTCATCAAGGAAATATAAAAAATTAAATTCGACCTTTATAAAGTCTGCATAAAAAACTGAAAAAAATAGTCAAGTCTCTAATATCAAAAAATGTTTTATTCATCCACGGTTAGATGGCATGAATTTTGTTTTCTATCAACTTGATATATATTTTTATTTTCCTCCAACCATTAATAATATAAATCCTATTATTATCTAGGCTATTGTAGAATATTTGATTTCTTCTTACTTTTAAACCCAAGTTCATAATTTTACTAATGCATAATAAATTATGATGAAGACCATAAATATAAAGTATATCAATATTCATCAGTCCAACATTAACTAACATGGTATTTTCAATTCCTTTATTATTGAATTATCTACTTTTTCTTGAAAATAATGTTCTATAAAATAATTGTTTAACATTATTTAAAAGATTTGAATTATTCATCAATTGATATGAACCATGACTATATTGAAATGAGGTTCTACTATTATTTGATATTTTACGATAATTTTAGTGAAATTTTTCTGTTAAATATTCCTCCTTCCCATCCAATGTATTCTAGAGTTAATTTATATTTTTATAAATATCTTTACATTTTAATTATCATAATTAGTTAAATTGAATTACTCATCTTCAATAGGGTAAAACATTTTTTCTAGGGAATTGAATTGGATTTTCCTAAACCCATTTTTATTTCACTGTTAAAAGAAAATATAACTTGTTATCTTCTAACAATCTCCTTCATTATTCCGTTAGGTTTATAAGTTAAAAAACCATAGAAATAATTTTATCTTTGATAAGGAGATTCTGTTCTATCTCTCATTTTCAAAATACCAATAGGATTTTCTCTTGGATACATTTAAAATTCAACATAATAGGACATTATGTCCCCTTAAAAACAACGAAACCAATACTTCATCCATGAAAATATCATTTTTCATGAATTTATCTAGATTTATCCAACTTTTTAATACTTCCTTGGTTTTTGGTAAGTTATAAATGATTAATAAAATTCTACTTTATTTCAGTTCACCACACTCTATATATTAAAATAATTTAAAATAAATAATTTACCATTATAAAAAATACATATTTTTTCAAAACAACTTGGTTTATAATTACTAAGAATTTATTAAAAAGTTTTTATACCTTGATCTTTTATATTTTTCAAAGCATCATCCGTGAATTTCCTAAACTAAAGATTATTCTTTAGGAAGTCTGCTTTAATCTCTGACTAAGTGTTCTTTCTCAAGGATTTGAATTCCTCCACAAGGGTTTCAATTTTATTGACTTTATCCTTTAAAATTTTATTAAGAGAATCGATATCTTACTCTATTCCTAAATATTTAGTCCCTAATTCACAACTTCTCATGAATTTATTTTATTATTCTTACATTCATATATTTCCTTTTGATAATGAGAAACTTATGTATGAAATTCCTCAATATAACTAAAAAAAATATTAAAAAACATCTAATTTTTCTATTTTTTGTTATCTATAGATGAAGATCCTTAATTTTCACTTTTAATTATAATTATAGATTAGTATATCATTTTGGTTGAACATATTCCTCAACTATATATTGTTATTTTTCCATTGATTCCACTATAAAATCTCTATGAACTGAAAATCACTCAACCTATATGCCTTATATTTGATCTTCATGTTCACATTTTCAACTCTAGATACTGACACCTTCAAATATGTTTTTTTATAATTCCTCCACTTGAGTTATAATACTTTCTAGTTGGAAAATCCTTCTTTGGTTTTAGTGGGAACTCAAACTCACAATTCTATTCATCAAAATTGTTTGAAAATTTATTAAAAATGGCTGAAAATATACATAGTATAATATAAATAAAAGTTACATAACTTGTAATCTACATTGACTTCTTTTAAAATACATTAACACAATTAATTAATATAATAATTTACATATATATTAACTTTACCATTCCAAAATAGTTTCTTCCTTACCATTAAATGATACCTCTTTAGATATGTATTATAATGATCTATACAAATTCACCCTCATTTCATTTTGAATAGTCATTGTTTATAATCCATCAAGGAAAAAATATCCTGGGTTTATTTCTTCATGTGTTGACACTTTGATGTTTTTTGTTGGTTTTAACAATCTGATGACTTTATTCACAATATTATAACACTTGATGTCGTGGCCCAACCCATAGGGGCCTACTCTATGACTACCCCATGCCTACCTTCAATAAGAAATGGGCTGGGGACTAGCACCGTATAGGTATTTCCCACAAATAGGTGGAATTTTCCTCAGTACGTATACATGCGCACACTTCTCCAATCCCGAAATGATAAAATTTAAAAACACTAAGAAAAAATGCATGCTTACAACATAGATAACAACTAAAGAGTACGACAGTAGATAATCATGAATGCTAACAGGGCTACAATAAAATCCCATCTAAAGAAAGAGTCTATGAAATGAATACACACTTTCCTATAACTCATACATAGAAAACACTACCCAAAGGGTATGTGTAGGGATGCTACCTCATATAAAAGGATAAAAAAACATCAATCTAATCACTCTAAGAACCACCTGGTTTTGATCTACCTTGAGCTCCATCAAAGCGTCGATCATCTGCACAAGACGAGATATGTGCAGGCAAAAGTCCTATAGTGGTGAGTAAAATAATACTTAGTTGTACACCCTGAAATCACAAAGGAAATACCAAAAATGTATAAACGAATTATTCCACAAAAAACACATGAATTGAACCAAAAATAAAACACACCATGTACACCACAAAGGAAACACATGAAGTACAGTCAATATGGTCATCTCACACAGGTATAAGTCCAAATCCCAAAGAGAAGGATTTCAAGTTAAAGCCCACAGATCTCTTAGTTTCCATGATACTAGAAGTGTCAATGGTGCATAGAGAAACAATGGTTCATATAGCATTGATGGCGCATGGAGAGACCATGGTAAATGATGCATCGATGACTCACATAACATCCATGGTACATAGAACGTCAATGCGCTCGAAGCGGTGATGGCACCCGGGGCGTCATTGTTGAATGGAGTCTAAATGGAGCATGGAGTGGAAATGGTGAACATTGCTTTGATGGTTCACGGAGTATCAATGGTTGATGAATCCGTCATGTGTGGTGGTTTCCAACATAACATAGTCACAACCAGCCATTGGATTCCTCTCGTAGCACACTTGTTTCGAGAGAACCAAATACCCAATCCATTATGCCGTAAACAAAATTTTCACAAAACCTCACTTAGAGTATCTTAAAAGGAACACCTCATCATAAGGGTACCAAAAAATTAAATTGATCTTCAAACATACACACAATTGGAAAATTATACCTATTTTATTGAGAAGGTTCGACATGGTTCAGTCCTAGTCTAGCCCGACTCACTGGACCCAACCCGACCCGTTGACTGACCTAATGTGATTTGGCTACCCATCCTAACTTGGTTTGACCAAACCATCCTTCCCCACACCATTTTATCTCAGCCCGTTCTGGCTCGGCCCATTTGTCTCTTTCTACGTGGCTACCGGAGCGGCCCGGCTTTTCGGGACCAGTTTTTCCAGTCCAGCCAACCGCATGCAGGCCAATTTTTGTTCCCAAGACATGGAATACCCCGAATACATCCCCTTTTGGTCCACAATGACCACCTTAACCATGTGGCTACTGTGTCCCCACATCACACCCCGCTGGCCAATAACCTCTATCTGTAGTATCCGGTCAACGCGACTAGAAAGTTTTCCTCACTACCATCTTCAACACCTCTTCCCAAGGTCTCACCACAATCATGGTCCCCCTATGATGCGGATTCAAGTTGTGTCCTACTTCCACTACTACGACTTCCTATCACTACCCCTAGTCACCACCAATGTCCTCTACTGCCATGGGTTCCCATTTGGCCCCCACTGGACTGCGTTCCACCCCCAACAACGACCGCCCTACTGGAGAACCATTCTGATCTATGCCCTTCTTGGACCGACCCCACACCAGGCCACTGCTGCCTCCACCATAGACCACCCTACCAGTGGACTCTTTCCATCTCACTCTCCCCCTCGACTGATCCATCTGGTTGTGGCCTACCCTCGCCACCTGCCACCCTACAGTGGTATACCTTATGCTACTGTCACACCTCCATAGTACTGTCGTAAATCAGTAATAAATTTGGATATCTCACATAGGGTTTCAAAGGCATAGGGAGAGGTGAAGAACACAAAAATACAACAAAAAAACACAGGAGGTTCAGGGGTTAAAAAGTCACTAAGTGTGTCTGAATAATGGATCTTTTCTTTGTTCGTTTCGGCCCTAATCTATTCATGTTATAAGGTTTGACAAAGAATAGGAACATATATTCACAAATATCTATCTCCATATTTGAA
This sequence comes from Viscum album, assembly GCA_963277665.1. Classification (NCBI taxonomy): domain Eukaryota; kingdom Viridiplantae; phylum Streptophyta; class Magnoliopsida; order Santalales; family Viscaceae; genus Viscum; species Viscum album. The sequence goes on from OY728123.1 coordinate 354,391,011, forward strand.
CCCCACTAATATTAATCCATCCCAAAATAATAGTCGAACCATGAATCAACATTTTCATGGGTTGTTCTGCGTCTATTATCTGGGACTATGAATGGGGAAGAAAAATGACAAAGAGAATAAACACCCTACCTTCTCGGTGGTAGGACACACTAACTCTGGACCCATAAATGATGAATCCCCATGGTCCACACAATATAGTAGTGACCAGCATGGTCTCCCGTAAAATTCCTATAATGATGCGACACCAATGGTTGAGTGATTCTATTTTCATACACAAACTATACAACTTACAGTTGATACTCCCAACTACTTCCATGGTCTAGTATTGAAACATGTAGCATGTCCTTAAGAACCTGGATGATCCTCTCAATCTATCCGTATGTCTAGGGATGAAATGCTTTGATCAAGAACGGTTGAGTCCCAAATGACTCATGTAATACCTTCCACATATAGGATGTGAAAAATGAATCATAATATTAAAATATTGTTGATGGAACTATGTAAATCCAAACTATCTCCTACATGTCGAGGCATCAAAAGATCTCTGATGATCTCTACTACTCGATTGGTAGGAAGTGGTCCTACATGGTGAGTTGGTCAATGATCACCCAGACTATATCATGAGCCCTAGACATGCATGGTTAATGTATAATGAAGTCAATCAATATCACATACCCCTTCCTCTATGGAACCTCAAGGATTTGAGTCAATCCCAATGGTACCCAGTGCTTAGCCTTCACTTACTAGAAAATGAAGCATCATGAAATGAAATCTTCCACTACCTTCTTCTTCTGTGACCACTAGAACAGACATTGCAGGTCATGATAAATATTTTCCACTCATAGATGTAGCACTAAAGGGTAAGTATGGAACTCCCTCAATACCCCCTCCCACAACCTAACTGGCACTACTGTGTGTCCTATGAAGATAATGAAGTGATTTCCACCTTTCAATTATCTATCAGGGGTATGCCTTGTGGAAATATGATTATATAATGTATCATAGTCAGTATCTCTATGTTGGGTATCCCTGACTTGCTATAAGAGTGGTGGGGTGAAAATAATCGACTGGATGTAAGCTGCTCCTTTTTCGTCTACAAAGGATATGTGAAACTAGGCTAACTTATATGATGCCTCACTCAGCAACTGCAAGTTAGATCTCCTACTGAGAGTGTCTTCCACTACATTTATCTTCCCAGAAGTAAAAAATGTATCAATGTCATAATCTTTGAGGAACTCTAGCCATCAACTCTATCTCAGGTTTTGATCCTTTAGAGAGATGATATACTTGAGACTCTTGTAGTCAGAGTAAATAGTAAACTTCTATCTAATCATGTAGTGTTTCCATGACTTCAATTTAAAGTCTACCTCCACTAGTTCAAGATCATGGTTCACATAGTTATTCTCATGATTCCTCAATTGCTGTAGACAATTGGAAATCACAGTTATCTCCTACATAAAGACACAACCAATCTTGGTCCTTGATGCATAGAAGAACACAACATACTCAACACCATCCTTTGGTAATCTCAACATGGGAGTGCTCATCAATCTCTACCATAGCTCTTTAAAGCCTTGCTGGCACTTCTCTGATGACATGAAAGGATTCCACTTCCTCATCAAGGACTTCTAGGGTGCTGCTACACTGGAAAAGTTGGGTAGACCTCTGATTGTACCCAACCAATCATAGGATTCTAGGAACCTCGGTAACACTCTTGGGTGGCTCCCATGCAAGATCCAATTCAATCATAAATAGATATACAACAAATCCAACCTCTAAAATGACGTTTCCTAGAAGGTGGAACTCCTGAATCTAGAAATGACACATTGAGAGACTCCCATAAAGTTAGTGCTCTTGAAGTGTGGCCATGGCCAACCAAAAGGGTATCATGTGGTCCTCCTCGGATTCTGAGTACACTAGCATGTCATCAATGAAGAGGAAAACAGACCAGTCTTAGTAAAGCTATATGATCTTATTAACATGTCCCATGTTTACTTTTGGGGTGGTCATCCTGATAAAAGGCATAAATAATTATTTGTAGTGGTTGTACTAAAATATGAAGGTTGTATTTGGTACATCCTCATCCTATACATGAAGCAGATAATAATCAGATCTGATGTCTAACATTGAGAAACCCCTCGCTGCCTTCAGCTAATCAATGAGTCTGTTAATCATTGGAAGTGGATACTTATTCTTCATGAGAAAATTGTTCTTGCACTGGAAGTCTTCCCATAATCTCAATATCTTTCTTGCCTTCTTGGAAAATAAAAATAGGGCCACCCATGGTGAAAAATTGGGGCTCACAAAGCCCTTCCTCAGCAAGTCATCTTGTTTTACCCTCAACTCAAGAAGATCCTCATGAGCCATCTGATATTAAGGTGTATATATTAGTATTGTAATAGGGTACATATCAATGAAGATGTCTACCTCCCTACGAGGAGTTAATCTGGGGACATATTTAGGAATTTTGTGCTCATATTTTACCGCAACTGAAGGGAATTGAGGACTCAACTCATCTATTATGTTGTGGGTCAGGCTAGCCAAATGATGTGTAATTTCCTTCACCCACTTGTGAGTATACTTGTCCAACACTGAATGTGTTTTCTTTTCACCAAAAAATGAAAAAATGGTCCCATCTCTATGGACACCCCACACTCAACACCTAAAGAAGTCAATCCGATCATGAACTATAGATAACCATTCCATACCAAGAATGACGTTGTAAGCCATCGATGCTTCCATGAAGAGATATCAACAGAAACTCTCACCCCCTAGAGAAAGGTAACATTTTCAAAACTGGTGTGTGATTATTGAATCTTCCCCCGTATGAGTCTCTAAGAATAGGGATTGAGTTAATTGTTCCACTAAAATATTTGAGTCTCTAACGATGGTCATGGGATGATAAGAGTGAATGGAACCTGTGCCACTCAAAACTACATCTAGAGTTGAAAAGATATATATGAAACCTCTAATAATCAATGGAGCACTGGGGTTGTAACACTTCATCACCTGGAGATTTCCTCATAACTTTACACCGTCTCCCGTAGCTTGTGGTGGACCAACTGGGGGGGGGGGGGGGGGGTACGTCGAACCTCCACCCACAGCTGGCTTCTCTACCTACTGATATTCCACATCGATTTCTCTTAGGACCACTCTACTTATACCTCCTCCTCTAACTCAGTAGTCCCTTGACCATCTGATGATCATTATCTCAGGTAGTCAGACAATCTTGAACCAGATGTCTGTGACCGCCGCACGAGTAACAAAACCCATCCTTTAGCTGAACCACTCTGACATAGGATCCCCAGACCACTAATCCCATATCATGGGGTTGTCCACTAGAGTTATTAACCCACTAGGGTCCTAGTGTATGATTTTGGCTACCCACCTCTAATGACTCAGCTACCTGGTGTCTGCTGTTACCACCCACTATTATCAACTACTATGCCAGAAAACTCTATACTAGCAGAGATACTTTCAGTAAAAAATCATATATAAGGTTGATATGGAATATCATGGATACCCTGATCTCTCAGAGTATCCTGTACTCAATGGTATGCACCCTAAGAAATGCATCACACGCCATATCAATACAGTAAGGAGAAAGTTATGTAAATCTGGTAGAGTACTCCCCTACTGTCTGACAACCCTAATATAGATGCACGATATCTTGTATGTACAATGAGAATAATGTCACTGGAAAGAACTCCTACCTAAATATTCACTCAAAGGCTTCCCAAGAGGGAGTCATCTCATCATGTGTTTTGATCACTAAGCTCCGCCATCACCCTGTAGATCCCTAAAGAAAGAGCATGGCTAGAACTTCCATCTGGTCAGAAGGAGTCCTCACAAAGTAGAAGACATGTGTAACTACCTCCATCCAATCCTTATTTATTTGGGGTTAAGATTCACCCCTCAACCTGGGAGGTCGCTTCCTCTAAAAAAATGTGACACACTCAACCTGCATGCCTCTATTATTGGTATCACTAGAAGTAATTGTCGCTCTCCAGGTGGTGGCATCACTAGTACACAACCCATGGGTGCTATCCTTAATATCAGCCCCTATACCGAGGCCTCATCACTAGGCGGATCATCCTCACAATCACATATTGGAATCCTAGTACGCTGTATGAGCGGAGGTGTATTGAAATATGTCATGTTTTCCCACAGTCATGAGAGTATGACTCATGATCTAACTTTAAAAGGACATTAGAACACACTCAAATTACACTATGATGCACATACCATTTATTTTCCATGCAACTTTTTTTTTCATATACCAAGTTGAAAATAATAATTCATAGTCTGGGTGTATGGATACATCGGTTTCTGTGACAACTCTCAAGTACCTAGTATGAAAGATGAACTCAAAACACTTAAATTTTTTTCCCAAACCAATCTCCCAGACTCTTCGTTGAGGTTATTTAGGTAGAAATGACTGCCTATGATACTACTCTACCATGAACCAACACTATGGGGGACATTACACAACATCCCTAATCCCACATTCAATAGGCCATGGGTGGGAGATTAGCACCATGTCGGAATTTCCCAAAAATTTGAGGTATTTCCCTATGTACCTATACACACGCAAACATCTCCAATATCGAAATGTAGAAATCTAAAAACAGTATATAAATAATGCATGCATACACTAATATATCAAACACATAGTTTGGTGGTTGGAAAATTAGAATGTAAATAGGGCTAGAATAAAATCCTAGAAAGGGAAAGAGTATGTCATATAAATGAATTAGTTCCTGTAAGTTTTTTATAGAAAACACTACCTCAAGGGTATATGTAGGGAACTTCTTGATGTTGAAGGATAACAACACGTCTATCTGATCCATATAATAACCACCTAGTCCTATTCCACCTAGAGCTCCATCAATGCATCAATCATCTACAAAAGACAAGACACATGTGGTCAAAGCGCATGTCGAGGTGAGTAAAACAACAATCATTTGGATACCCTGAAACCACAACGGAAATACCACTAATAAATACATAAATTATACCAAAAGGAAACACATGAAGTACCCCACAAAGAAATCACATGAAGGACAGCACTAATGAAACACAAAAAGTAAAACACAAAGGAAACACATGAAGTACCACCAATATGGTCAGCTCACATAGGTATAGGTCTAACGAATGAAGAGAAGAATTTCTAGTTGCAGTCCAGAAATCTCCCAATATGCATGAAACAAGAAGTGTCGATGCAGCATAGAGAGTCAATGGTGCAATGAACATCCATGGAGAATGGAGCTTCAATGGATCATAAAGTGAAAATGGTGCATAGAGCTTTGATAGTGCATGAAGAGTTAATGGTGTAGGGGGTGTTTATGGTGCCCAGAGAAATGATAGCACCTGGGGTGTCAATGACACACATAGTGTCGATGGAACACAAAGTATTGATGGAACATAGAGAATCATTGGTGAAAGGTGTGTCAATGGGTCATGAAGACCCCATGTTAGATTGTCACCAAGATCACATAGTCACTGCGTGCCGCATGATTCTGCATGTAGCGCGCTTATTCCGAGAGAACCTACTCCTCATGCCATTAGGTCTTAAAAAAAATTCCACAAAAACTAATGTAGTGTATTTCAAAAGTACCATCTCATCTCAGGGTTCCCATCCTAGGAAACGGTTCATTGAACAAACACATGGTACAAAGGTTACACTTGGTTTTTTGAGAAGGTTTGACCTGGGTCCATGTCCGTGTCCGATCGGACTTGGCAGACGCAACACAACCTGTTGGCCGACCAGATCCGGGATAACCGATTTGACCTAACCTAGTTCAAACAACTCGACCCAACCTAGCACAAACTGGTTTTTCTTATTGGGTGTGGTCTGTTGGGCTGGCTCGCTTGGCAGACTGAACCCCGCCCTCTAGGCCATTGGAGCGGCCCAACTTACCCATTCCATGAAACCTCATGCTGGCCAGTTGGTGTGTACCATACTCCACCTACCTTGATCATATCCCCTAATATTAGACATGGTTATCCCTAACCACATAGTTGTCCTGTCCACCACGTCACACCCCACTAGCATGCGGCCTCCGACCACAACCTCTGGTCACTGCTGTCAGCCATGTCACATAGCTCCCACCACCTCCGCTTGGTCCTTTGGTCTCACCACCATTGCAGGACCCCTAAAAAATGTTATTGAGATGCGTCTGACTACCACCACCATGACCTCCTTCCACGAACCACTGGTCACTATCCATGGCCTCCACTACCGCAGGTTCCCATGTGGTCCCTTCCAGACTGTGTTTCACCTCACCTGTTGGCTGCCCTATCAATAAATCGTCCTGCTTTGTGCTCTGTCTTGCCCAACCCCCACCGGGCAACTACTTCCTCCTCCTCTGGCAGCCCTACTGGCGTCCTGTCACCACTGGGTGCTGCCCCTGGACCAGACGATCTGACCACATCCTACCCTCACCATTGGTCGCACTGCCTGTGGTCTGGCTTGTGCTTCTGTTAGCCCTCTGTGGTGTTTTTGGGGAATCAGTCCTCAATTTAGATTTCCCACATAGGGTTAAAAGGCATATGGAGAAGGCAAATAAAACATGAAGAACATGAGAGTTTGAGGATAGAAAAAAGGAACAAAGAATGAAAAAATAATGGATCTTGTCCTTTTTTGTGTCCCCCATGATCCATTAATGTTAAAATGTTTAACAAATAAAATGAAAAAATAATCAAAAATATTTATCTCCCTTTTAAACCCCGCAATAATTTATTCATCCCACAATAAGAGAGGAAGCTCATATCAACATACTAATGGGTTGGTCTGTGTACATTTTTTCAATCTATGCACGGTGGATAAAAATCATGAAGAGATTAAATTCCCTACCATGTGGTTGGATTAGTCATTGATGAAGAATAGATGTCCATGTCGTCATTGATCCTTAATCCACCAATGTTCATTATTAGAGATATTTTCCTTACATGCCTTAGAGGAATTACAAGGTTATAGTGATCTACCTAAATTCCTTAAAAATGTTTCATTAAAAATAGAAACTCCACCGTGTCTAATAAAAATATTTTTATCAAAATATTTTAATGATGATTGCTTCCAATTCCGAAATTTCAAAGATGACCCATGCATGTCGATTTTAGGCCCCAACTATGTAAATAACACTACTCTGAAAACAACGATGCCCTTATATTTCAGATCTGGCCACCAAATGAAATGTTATTTCCATTTAAAGAAGAAACCTCCCGCAAACTTTATTAAAAACATACCATTGTTCTCTGTATCATTCTGGGCTCACTGGGCATCAAAATATCATGCCGTCTATGCACCTTGTATCATAATTTTACGAATATGTTTATAAAAATAAAGCTAAAGAAAATATAAGTCATTAAACTTGATATCATATATGAGTCCTAGTATTACACCAAAATATTTAGTGAGATGTTATTTTTTTCATTGGAACTCATATTTAGATTATCAAACCATTTTTGAAAAACCAACACTTTTAAATCAGTAAAATTTATATCAACTTCATGGAATTCATAATTGTTTCCAAAAATTACCTTTTTATGGGAAAATACATTAAAATTCTATGAATTTGATTCCCAAAATATATTGATAAGTAATTTTGATCCGTAATATCCCCATTCAAAAAATATTTATCATCATCAAGTAGAATCATTAACCAGATTTCCATGAACAAATTCGAGGTATACCTTTTCCACAAGAGATCATATATTTTACCTAATTCAATTTTTCTAAATCTTATAGTTTAACTCATTTAATAATTTAACTCTCTTCGAATTCAAAATACTCTCTATTGTAGTATTTTTATCATAATACATTCCAGAAATATATAGTGGCTTTGTTACCAAATTTGGTACATTATGGCGCCATTGTACACCATAAGAAGGTGTGGGTGAATTAGGGTGTCTTGAATCCTTTGCATTTATTTTTATTAATCGGGGTTTGTATTTGTTTTCGGATCAAAAGCACATATCTATTAGGTATATTTTGTCAAATAGAGTTATAGTAATGATTATGGTCAGTTGATTTTTGTTGGTCCACCAATAAAGGGGTATATCAAAAGAGAACACATCAAGAATGTGTTGATATAGAAATTAACCACTACTTGACCAGTTTGTGTATAAAATATTTACGAAGAGGTCACTACTCATCTAATGTTTATTCCCATTTCCCTTATTTTATATCGTACTTTAGATAGTAATATAATATTTATAATGAACACATAGTTTGTTCAAAAAAGATAACTATTAAACAAAAATGTACCAACTAGCTTGGGTGTTCTCTATATTTCACCAATATTTTCTTCTATACTTTTAAATGATAGAGATATAAGATTAAATTTTCAATACGGATCTTTACAGTTACTCTATCTAACCAGACTTCACTTCTCACTACCTTAATTAAATTATCAACATTATTAATTCTATTTTTAGGATCTTTATGACTTCTCTTCTTCTTTTTTATGTCTGGTCGTTCTAATTATACGCAGAAGAAAGAATGTTTTTTCAGGAATATTTATATTACAAATTATTTATTAAAAAAATACTTTTCGATAACTTTTCTTTCATTTCCAACACTGGAATCATCTTCCATCAAGTATCCCCCATTGAATTCAAATAGGTAGTTTTTAGTTTCCCAAAATAACCACCTAACAATTATGAGACTTCCATATCGTAAATTCTATTAAAATTATATATATATATATATATCATAAATAATCGTATGTAATCTTCTATCAAGGTGTGACATGATATTTTCTTCCTTAAATTATTATCAATCATCTTATTTTTTATTTTCCAACATAATTATTTATAGCACGATCTGACTAAAAGTCGAATGTAATTCAAGACTCAATAACTATGACCCTAAAGTTTTTTCATTATGAGAATTCATGGTGAGAATCCATCATATTTTATTTTATGATTTGGGTATGTTTTAGTGAATCTATATTTAAATGAAATGATGTAATATGACTCCAACCCATGATGAAATCAATTGATAACCTTCAGGAAACATTTATACATATCATTTCTTGTAATAAATTTCTAGTAGTATAGAAAATTCACCCATACAACCTTCATGGAATTAAATTTGTTTCATAATGTGTAACGTAAAAACAAAATTTTAAAAATGAAAAGAACCATACAAACCTAGGTTAACAGATGTGTAAAATATACTTTTTTTGTGATTTTTTGTCTCACTACATGAGTAAATTATAAAAATACAAATATTCATTAAGGAAACAATCCACATGACATGATTCAGAGTTTGAGAAGGGTACAATATTTTTCCCTTTATTTCAACTATTTACACTATATTCTTTAATCTCCATCACTAAATTTCAAAAAAAATATATAATAAATACTAAATCCAATAAAAAAATATATGCTTAATGTTTTTATAATTAAACCTCAAAAAAAGTAAAATTATATCACTTAAATTATATATCATGTAACCATACTGAGAGCTTGGTGGATTCCACGGAATACCCAATTGCCACAAAAAACTAGTAGCCAAGGTAGAGCCATAAACAACCTCTTAATACAAAAATTTGTATCCAGTGATACTCTTATGTGAATATGGCATTGTCAGCTATTTTTTGAGGGAACTAAAACCTTTATATCTTCCTTAAATGTTTTCCATTAATAATAAATATACTTTTATCAAAAAAACATTACACATAAACTTATAAAAAACCAAAATATTTATTAATAATAATAAAAAAGTATAGTTGTCATAAAAATAAATTTTCAAAACCTATTTTTCCCCTAAAGTTCACACTTCTTAAACCAATTTAGTGAAATACAAACAAAAAAACCAGACTTATAGGAAAACCTAATGAAAGAATTCAATAAATGAAGTCCTAAGATAACATACATCACATGAGATGAACTAAAAGATATTACCAAAATAGAATAAGGAAAAAAAACTTCTTTAATACAAAATATTTAAATAAGTATTATAAATTACACCTTAATTAAATTTAATAAATTAATAACCATAAAACAAAAAATAAGATTATCCCATGAAAATTAATTTTAAAAAAAATTTTACACGTCCCATTTATAATCATAAAATATTATGCAACAAAAATGGCCAACAAGAACAAAATATCAAATTAGAAGGCATAATGTTCCTTAATATTTAGAAAAAAATAAACACAAAAAATTAAAAAAGTTAATGATTACATTTCGATAAATTAAACAATATTTAAAACCCCGAAATAATTAAATCATCATGGATGGTTGAAAAAATTGGAAATCCTTAAACATACCATTACTATAAATGTATTTATTTCTATTTCATGAAAGAAAATTAAGGAAAAGTGGGAAACCAATAGAGTATATGAAACCAAATGAAACATCAAACCTCAACTGATAATTACTCTCTATTACAAATAAATATAAAAGAGTTTTAATGATTAACTCTATATAATTTCTTTTGGATTGACGTTACATCTATGTGTTAATTGTAATTGATAAAAATTGGAAGGCGATTTATTCCCATGCACATACATGTTCCTCCGAGCCTATCATCCCCTCATTGAAGCCCCGTATCAAAAGTCAATTCAATTTGTGGATCCAAGATTTTTTTTCGTCATTTAAATTTACCTAAAAAGGTCTTTAAAACATTTTATGTGAATCCTCCTTAGATATATTGATTTGGAAAGGGTCACCTGACATCACTTCATTATAATGAATGAGATGCTCTTGAACCACTACTACATCCACAAAATCCTTGTTAGAAATGTTCATAGATATAATATTTTAGAGAAACATAGGTTTTGGTCTGATTTCCATGTTATCCCAAGACCCCATTAGGAATTATGAATTCATTATCAGGTAACATTGATCCTCCTCAACCCTTTCGCGAAAGTTCTAATATTTATTATCATGTGTACCGAGATCTTGAATAAAATCATAATGCCATACCGATACGACCAACCTTGGATCTATTATTGGATTTTCTTTACATTCCATGAATATATGTTAAACATAGTTTTTTGGTAATGTGGATAAGACCTTAGGATCTATTGGTTTATTCCCCTTACCTAATGGGAAATCATAAAAGAAATGTTTTCCCAAATTTTCTTCTCTATCTTGACCCAACTCAAATAGATGTTTAGGGGTCTATATCGTGATTCAAAATTGTATTTTAATCCAATTCCATATCACTCATATCAAAATTATCAAGGGGACTTGATCCATATAGCTTACTTTTCCATTTTGGAATAAATCTGTTCCCACCTTCTAGATCTGTATTCTTCTTATCACCCCCATCTAAATAACAGAAATGATTTTGGATCCTTTATGATCCTAGAGGGTCTTGCTAGATAGAGGAACTCTACCTTCAAGGGACACTATTATAAATAGGGGGCCTAAAATGAAGAGAGAATCTTGAGATCCTTCCCTTTTACCAAACCTCTAACTCTTACCACATTAGAAATATATACCATTATTGTAGGTGGTCTATCGTCCCTAGGTACATGTTTTTTCAAAATAGAAATACACAAATCATGTTCTAATCTATCAATTATATCTTAAAAATTTGGATATACATCCACAATACCCAAAAAATTCATGTATACGATGAACATGTACAACCTCTATGCTATTCATGTGATCAACTGAGGGGGAAACGAGATCATTCCCTCTCATCTTGGGGATAATGGAACCCCTTGTTATTCCCTACATCCTCCCTACCATAAAGAGAATAATTTGTGCATGTTTAAATAATATGAGCATACAACCTTATAAGAATCAAAATAAAATGAATGGTTCCAATGAAATTCCTTCCCATCTAAGATCCACATCCACTCAACATGAAGATTTGAAAAATCATCATAGACACATATACGAGAGGAGATTCGATGATAGAAAATATTGGTTCAACAGTTTCAGCACAAAAAAATCAAAAAAATCCCCTAGATTGCTGATTATAGAAGGGTTTTGGAAAGGGGGAGGCAGTTCATGGATGATTAGCCACATGACCATTTTCGGGGGTCCCACATAATGAGAAAATCAACATACCATCTTAATAGGTAGAAACAGATGCCATTGAATATCGATGTGGTTTGGAAACATTAGTAATGAAATCTTCTATGGATGAAAAAATCCATGATTTTTCACTTATTGAGGAGTCCAATATTCTTACTCTTTTGGATTCCCAAAGATCAAAAAAGAAATCCATATAACGATTCAACTGATGGACACTGAAAACTAAATCAATCCACCAAGGATGGGTTTAAGAGAGACAATGAAACTGTGAACACCATGTTTGAAAGTGAGAGATTATGTAATTCATAAAATAGGTACTAAAATTTATGAATATGAGTGATTTAAGGGAATTGAAGGATGAAATTGTGGTTATATAAAAAGAGAAATTAGGTAAGGTTCTCACATATTTCGTGGTGTGCCCCAAAAAACCAATGTGGGGGGGGCAGAAGTGGTGACCGTCACTTCCCATGGCATGTTTTATTAGAGGCACAGATGAAATATCTTTTTTACATTAAACATACCATTAAACTTATGTTATGCAATAATTTAGGCAATTACCATTAATAAGACCATGGTTAGTGAATAGAACCAATATCTATTGAATAAAATTTGCATACATTATTTCATGAATGTTTAAAAATGTACTTCCAAAACTCTTTAAAAAATCAAAAAATGAAATTGACATTTATAATGTAAAAATATAATCAAAGAATACATAATATGAGTTATATTAGAAAATAAAGAAATCAAATATCATAATTTATAATTTTGAATGTATTCAATGTGGTAAATAAAACAAGACCAAAAATGTATACAAAAAATAAACAAAATTGATGAAATAACTCATTTAAAAAAATGGAAACTCCTCAATAATGGAACCTAAAATTATCATTATTAGATAACCTCCACGAACTATTTCAAATTTCCACCATAGCCTCATGATCACAAATAGAGCGTTGGATGTATATATAGGCATGATTTGTTCACAATAAATTCTCTCATTGTTCGATGAGTATAATAACCTTGTAAGATATTCCATGTACTGGTAAATTTCAATGCTAATAATAAAATCACATGATAGTATATAGATATGACCTCAAAACTCATACCAACAATGACTGTAATATATATCTACTATCTTGAAAGATAATAACATATCCTTCATTATTTGAGTGATATAATTTTCCAAGATTTCGAATTATTATATTCTATAGGCCATCATAAATAGATTCGAAACATTAGGGGGAACTTTACACAAGATCACCAAAAATGTTAACATTATAGATAATATTATCAATATATAAATAATAATACTAGAAATGAAAAACCACACCCTTATCCATGATTGATCCATCACCTATTATAAGATAGACGAGGAAAATATGTTTCATCAATCATTAACTATTTGAGGAAAAATTGATCATACCTAATATAAATCAATTAGAGGAAACCAAACTCTTTACATGGAGGACCATTACTCTTTGAAATTGTTATAGTTAAAGGGGATCAAAATAAATACTATAAATATTATGGATAGTCTCCCTATTCAAAATTTAATGAAATTTGGGTTACCTAAATCTATATTATACTTAGTAATCACTCAAGGAAACTATATTTTTATACCACTATTTGGGTCATACTAATCATAACTCAATTTTCTCATTCCAAATTGTGTTATAATTAAGATAACATGTAATCATTACATAACACACGTCATCCCATTCTTAAAATCATATATAATAGGATCAAGAATATTGGAACCCATCCCATAATCTTCTCGTGATCAATATTTTATCCACTTGAATGAAATTACACATTTATCTTTAATAGGGCACCCAACGGATAAATAAATAATCTTTAAATTTATACCATTATTTAGGGAGATAGAATCTAGTAGGTAACTAATTGAAAAACTATTATACAAATTAATATTGTAAAATTTTAAACATATATCATTTATAACATCATTATATGAACATAGTTTTGTAATGAACCATTATGAAACTCTGATTTAGTATGAATCCATAGAATTAATAATAATAACTATAAATTGTAGGGAATATAAAATATTGTTATAATATCATTGTCTAATGGTAATTACAATTCATACCATCATAATAAATGTTAAAAATTTGAAATATGTAAATCATTGAAGTAACTAGAATCTTTTGGATTGTATCATCCCAGCCAGGGCGCCACGCCCTTATGCCCTAATCCGGACCACCAAATCACATCAGGCACACATCCCCTCATTCCAGAGGATGCCAACTAGAAACAAAGGTTTAATATATATAATGGGGAGACTATACACATTTTCTATCATAGTAATACACTCATGGTATATAAGAAACAATAACTAAATAATATATAACCATAAATAGAACAGTGCCAAGATCACAAGTTGACAAATAATAGAGATAAAATATTTGAACTATGAAAAATATATTCCATCCCAGTATACATGTCCAGTTTCTAAAAAGAAAAACCAAAATTAAACAAATTGATGACTCTAAAGTGGGTCCTAAACTACATTTGGTTCCCTCAAACATTCTACAATTCAACTCATCCATCATGCATATGGCATTTTCCCTTAGCTTTTCAAGCATTACTGAAATCTATTCGGGTTCTAATTAGGCATTCCGAGTTGGGTGTCAGTACAACATTGTATGAAACCACCAATGGTTTTTAAAACAAATCAAGTCAATAAAAAGTGTATACAGTTGTATAAAGAAATAATTTTGATGAAAAAGATAATAATTAACACATTATTAATTAATCTTTATTTAACCACATAATCTATCAGATTTCCTAGGACACTTGAACTTAAATACCTTCTTTGGATCATGCTGGAGTCTAATCAATACCCATGGAAAATCATATTGTTCAATTTTATTGTTTCCATTCATTATCACAAATCTTAACCTTATAAAATGTATAAAACATGTTAATCCGCCTCGCATGGGTAATGTGGACAAAAGGATCAAACCTAAAGGGTCTAAAGAGAGAAAGTCTAATAATGCATAATATTTTTTTTAGGAAAAGGGGAAATCTCTCATGATCTTTTACCTTGACCAACACCAAGAGATATCACAGTCTCTTGGAAATAAAGGAGAGGATCACACAGTCTTCTTCATGTTGGATCTCATGCTCCATCAGAAATGAATATAGAATCTCTCATAGTATTCTATCTTGATGTCTATCATAGTCCTTCATAAATCATAAAACAAACTCTCTCAGACTTCCATATTTAATCCCTCACTCACATCCTGATTCAACAATACAATAATCCATTATTACAAATTCAAAACCAATATCCATTTCATAATAATTAAATTAATTAATTCCATAATTAATAAATCATGCTCATTTTAATTAATTAACCATGCAATTAATTAATCACATATATTTCATTAATTAATTCCATAATTTAAGAGTCAACCCAATTACTTTAATTAATTACATAATTAATCAAGAATATCTATCCCATTAATTAATCCACTAATTATTTAACCACAACACTTTCGTTAGTTAATTCAACAATTAATTAACAATATAAATTACAATAATAAATTCAAAATTTAATTAATCATTTCACAACACAAAATCTAATAATTAATTCACCAAATAATTAATCATAATTCACAATTCAACAATTATATAGTTAAGAAAATAATTAGTTAACCCAAATCTTCCAATTATATACTTTGATAATTAATTCACCAAATTAATTATCCAAATTTCGCAATTTCAGTTATTCAATAAAATCCACAATTCCTCAATTAATTAATTGACCCCCTTGATTAATTCAATTAGGAATTCCAATTGATAAGTGAACCCTTTCATTTCCTAAAAAAGATACACATAATTGAGAATAAGACTTTGGGATCAGAATAATATAGCACCTACCTCAATTCATCAACAATAAATTTCCCTATATAAATACCCAAAATTTAGTAGAGTAACAGCACAAAACAAGATTTGTATCTATAAACCTAAATCAATACTAATTAATTCATTATCTATATAGTGTTTATCTAGATCTAGAAGCCTAGATATAGATTCCTCAAATCTAGATCTAGATCCTAAAAAGTAGAGGAAAACAACCCACAAAAATAAGGATATAATAAAAGAGGATGAACGTAAATCAAAATGGGATACGATCCACTTACTGGGAGGGATCAAGATCCTCAACCTAGGACTCAAATTTTGAAGAATGGGGGAAATAAGTGATTTAAATTCATATGGAGAGCTATAAAATTGTGAAAGAATATGTAGAGTTGAACGGGAGATGATTTGTGATTAAAACAGGGATTAATGATTTTTTAAAACTATTTTACAATAGACTTTAACTCCCGCACACAATATACTGTGAAGGGTTGCATGGTTTTCCCTAAAATTGGGACTAAACCATGTTCCAACCAAACAATTCTCCTCTGTATAGGGATTAATGGTTAGCCGATATGGGGTGCATAATTTTACCTAAACATTTGTGAACAACATATACATCTTTTTATTTAGTTTTTCTCAGATTTCACCCAAAAAACACTCGAAGGTAAGAACCAAATGAAAAGTGCTTGACGTTAAACAAAAGAGTAGCTATAAATGATCTCAAGACCTATCGGGATCCTAAAATCTCCCCATGATATAACATATCTTCCTCATGATGCACTCCCATGTATCTCTATGATTCTAAGGAAAAAAGATTGGGCTAGTGAGCCCTCATATTTGTTTCCATTTCATATGTGTCTTCTTGTTCATGTCCGTGTTGGCAAAAAACATGATCTATCAACACAATCCTTCTATATAACACATTATCATTATGATCTAATAGATGTATTAGATTCTCCTCATAGTACTCACCAATATCAATCTCAATATCATCTATATTTATTACATGAGAAGGGTTGGGGTGATACCACCATAGTTGTGGAAAATGGAAAATTTCATGCATAACATTATATTTGTAACACCCCAAGCTTCCACAGTACGCTTCTCTTTGAATAATACAGTAGTGTGTGTTGTACGCAACTTCGAGTTCTAACACACACCACAACCAATCAAACTAGCCATTATGAATAGTAATACCCACTTTTTGAAATTTTATAAAGTTGATCTTTCAAAATGGACTTCATTTTTGGATTCGGAATATCAAAATTATCATAGGGTGAATTTTTGTTATTTTTCTAAAAATATTCAATTTTTGATGAATAGTGAAAAAGAACTGAGTTATAGTTTAATACAGAATTTTTATTTAAATAATTATTTATTTTATTTAAATTTAATTAAGGTCAAAATAGAAAAATAATACCTGTATAAGTTATATTTAATTCATTGGAGTTATTTTAGAATAATTTTAGATATATAAATATTTTATTGAACTTTTCACCGTCTTTTACCCACCTCTTAGAAGAATTTGGAAATTTATATAAAACTTAATTTTAACGCTTCTGTGAGTGGAATTTCGAAAATTTGAGAGACACCGTTAATATCAAGGTGGAAGATTTGGTTCAATATGATACAAATCATTTTTGGTGAATAGTAACTTTTTTACTTTAATTTACCACGGTTAAAAGTAAATAGGGTAATTAAGGGTAAAAATGATATTAATATTACCCTAACACATGTTCTATTTCTATTGAACAATTTTATATCAACCAAAAACAACCTTAGTAATATTATATTATCATTTAGGTCCACATTTATTATATTAGGACATTTATTATCATTTAATTCAAGGAAGAGTTAAAAGTGTTAAAATCAAATTTTAATAACTAAAACATTTTTAATATAGGGTTATACATAAGATAAATTCTATTATAAATATTCATAAAAAGATAAAAATATGTCATAAATAATTTTATTTTATTTATAATTTTTAGACATTAAATATTTTAATTTATCTGTGACACAATGGTGATGCAGTAATTACCTAATTAATGAAATATTAAAATAATTGATATTATAAATATCAAAATAAATGTAATTTGAGACTTTTTATGAATTAAACTAATTTTATAGGTTAATATGACATATTATTATTGGTTATATAAATTGTTTTCGATGTAATAATGTTGTTATAAATTATCCAAACAAAATACCCAATAGTGTTAAAATTGACATAAAAGAGTTTTTAAAACAATTATTATATTATTAATTGATATTCTATTCCTAAAAATATATGGTTCATCCAAAGGAATTATATAATGATATTAGTATCATTAATGGACCACTTGGGGTCTCTTAGTGGTTTATTGTATGTTTATTTACTATATAATATAAAAATACAAAGAGACATGGTAAATGTCAAACTATTTACCTAAGAGTTAATTATAAATGATAAGGTCAATATAGTGACCCAAACCTATCTAAAATCTATTGGTTAAAAGGCTTTCGACCCATCACAAACCTTAAACATTAAATAATCCACTTTGAAGCCATTATAAATCGAATATGAATTTATTATAAAATAATATTTATAGCTTTTCCAAAGGTGCCCTTTACCCCTCTTATAAAAGGGAAATACCCCTTCTCTCTAATTCACACCATCAAAGCCTTTTGGCTTGGAAAAACCCTGACCAAATATTATCTTTACTTCCCTCACTTCAACCTAGAGGCCTTAGATTGATCAGAAAGCCAACCTAAGGAGCCCTTTTGATCAAATCAAAAGGAAGAACCCAACAGAGAGGTAATGTTTTCACCACCCTCATTCAAGTTCCTTTATTTTTCAACTTCTTCTTTCTTTGTTATTTCTATTCTAAAATATTAACTACAGTATCTTTTATATACTGTTATGTCATTATAAATATGGTACAACCATATTCAGTATTCTATCCATCCTTTGAATGACATGTCACTATACGTGCGTACGTTTGACCTACCGTCTCCACGTTGTGGTGTGATTGTTATTCAATACATTATTATTTGGATGGTTATAATAATGATGTGTAATTCAAGAAAATAACACATATAACATTATAATGATTCTGTATATATTATATTCAATCCAATTATATATTATTTTAATATCAAAATAATGATATTTTCACTCGTGCATACGTACGGATTACCATCTCCACGATCGCGATGAGATTCATTCCCCATCGTATCCATTCAAGACTAAATTTCATTTGATGATCAAAGATAATTTTTAGAGACATAATGTCATTCTGGATATGAATAATATACATCCCATCCATTACAAATATGGCTCACATAACTAATAATATAAAGTAAAATGAATCCGTTAACACCTAAAATGATGATAATACTAAGATATTATTAACAAATCAATTTTAAAAGATAATACATGATATAATATTAATGTATATGAATCTTGTATAATTTAATAAAAATTATTTCACCATTATACTAGAGATTAAACTACCATTTTCCAGGGATATGTACAAGGTAGGGGTTTATTTCACAATCTCTTCATTATCCGAGGTTGTTTATACGTTTATATAATGGGACCTATTTATCATCCGCATCCATGTTTCTTAAAAATGTATTACAAATCATTCCTATTATTTTATATAATATGGGTTAAATCCATTTATACCCTTCTTGACTTTTTATAAGTTATTTATAATGGATTCATTCTGTCATTTCCCAAAAAAATTCCTTTTTAACCTTTTCGACAAAATTGAGGTAAGAATGTCTTTTTTTAACTTATACGGCGGGTGCAGATATTTTCTGCTGTTATATAATTGTCAAAGCATCCCTTACAATATTATTATAATATTTTAAAATAAAATGTTTTCCTTTATAATTATGTGACTTTTAATTGATTTCAAAAAAAGAGATATTTATCTCAAATAATTTTGATTTGATCTATGTCAACATCTTTGATGGATTTTAAGCTTATTTGAAGTTGATTTATTATGATACAAAACCTACATATTGTATTGAAGGTTTTGTGATATGTCTGACTGTTGATGTGTTATTTTTATACCAGTCATGGTTTATGGATAAATTATTGACATTTTGTATGATAGTTTTAATAAAAATGTTTATGTTATGTTTAAACCTGTTCATATGAGGAATAAATTGGACTTTGTAAGTGACGGGTGGATCCCTCTATAGCTCCTCGATGCATCGGAATGTCTCATGAGACAAACTAGTGTCTTGGCATAAGGCCTTTACAAAATCATGTTTGTAGTCATGGAACAAGGCCTTGACTATGTGGTTATGATAGTCTGGCATTATACATTCCATCATTATGAAAGTGGTTATTGATATTTCAGATGATTATTCGACTAGTATAATATCCATGTGAATATGTAAATGTCATTATTTCATTTTATGTTTTCCATATTATACTGAAGTGCATGTTTAAAATGCTTTTTCTTTAGTTATACATTGCCTTACATGTTTATGCTTATTTATGAATGTTTCCGCTATATTGTTATCCTTATTGGGTATTGGAGCTCACCCCTTTATATATTTTATTTTTTCCTAGGATGTGAAGAAGTATTTTATGAATGACCTATAGGGATAGTATAAGGGGATATGAGTGTGGAGACAAGATGTTGTTGTAGTTTACACTTTATGATGTAATGTAAACTTTATGAATGTATCTAGTGATTCCAAGGATACTAAACTAATCAGTATTTCGAGACGTGATCTTCTGTGATCATGCCATTGTTAGGTAATAATGCTCCCACTCTGGATAACAAGGGTTGGGGAGTAACAGTTGGTATCAGAGGAAGTTTAGTACAAACCTGGGAAACTAGATTTAGATAAACACTAATTAGAGCACATAGACGTAAGGTGGACTTTGAGGATTAGTATAGAAGAAATTCCTAGAATTTTCGTATTGTATAGATTTTGTGAGTTTTCCGATCAATACATCCCTGTCTAGATACGAGCATGTAGAGGTGGTTCTGGAACTGATGTACCTAGGGGTAAAACCCAAAAACACCGCATTGAGCTAGACTCGAACGAGAACTGGTGCACAACAATGGGCCTTGCAGCACTCTTGGTTATGACACTCCCAAGGGATATGATTAGGATAATTCACATTTTATTTACAAACCATTATTAAGGGTTTATGAGGATATACTTCCTCAAAGAAAACATTTTTATGATTATGGATTATGTCCATAAACTGTTCAATTTATGTTAAGTGTTTTACAAGTTTGGATTTGTGTATTACGATTCATATACTAATCTAGTGTATTCCATTGTTTAGAAATAGAGCCTAGTGGAATAAATGGAAACTGTATCAATGCACGCACACCATGTAGGGATTTCCCTCCTACTTAAGATAATTATAGTGGAGCTGGTGATGCAACTAGTGTTGATCAGTTAATCACCATACTAGGACAACTCACTCAGGTTATAAATAATAACCTTACCCGTATAGAGAAACCTGATCCGCAGTGTGGAGGATCAATGTTAGACCGCATCATGAGGAAACAACCACCAACATTCAATGGGAGTAAAAATTTCTTAGTAGAAGAGCAATGTATTAATTCCATTGAGAAAATATTCCATGCCTTGGGGAGTATTGAAAGGGAAAAAGTTATCATGGTAGTTTACGACCTCACTAGAGATGCTGGTCAATGGTGGTCATTGATTCAAAACACAAAGGAAGATTATTAAGTATCATATATGGAATAGAGGGAGTTCAAATAGATTTTCTTAGAAAAATAATTTTCTTGTGACCATCGAGCAGATATGGAAAGGCAATTTCTGAGTCTTAGACAAAAGGAGGATGAGAATGTTGCAAAGTATGAAGCTAACTTTACAAGGCTAGTGAGGCATGCATCAAATTATATACGTAACCCAAAGAGTAATATTGATCGTTTCTTTAATGGGGTAAAACCATTTCTTCGTCGAGTATTAGTCTCAGAATCCTTCTCGTCGTACGAAGACTTTGTCTCATGTGCTATCAAGACAGAAAATGAATTATCTATGTATTACGACTTTAAAGAAAAGAAAAAGAAGAAGAGATCTTCTATTCACTCTTGAAATGGAAATAAGGGGAAGAAGGAAAATATTGAATATCAATCCTATAGTAAATGTGGGAAGAAACACTCTGGTACTTGCTTGAAGGGAATGAGTGTCTATTAAAAGTGTGGTGAAAAATGCCACCAATATTGTGATTGCAAAAGGATGAAAGAAGCTACCGATGTTCAGTGATATAATTGCAGGGAGATGGGACATTATTAAAATGAATGTCCTAAGCGTCAGGGAAATGTACCTCAGAAATGGCCAAGGGATCAAGGCCAAGCTTATGCTATCACTACTGCTGAGGTAGAATCTCTGAAAGACGTGGTGGCAGGTAATCTAATGGTTTCCTCAAGTTTAGCCAATGCATTATTTGAATCTGGATCATCACATTGTTTTATATTTTCCCAGTTTGCTATGAAAATTAGATATTTCCAATTTTATTTATCAAGGGAGTTGTCAGTTAAAACTCCTAAGGGAAGTATCATTGCTAAAAAGTTCTATGGATCTATTCCCATTAAGGTATATAAATGTTCTTTGTGTGCTGATCTAATCGTCATACCTATGATTGAGTTTGATATAATCCTTGGTATGGATTGGATTTCGGACCATGATGCGAAGATTTATTGTAAGAAGAAGGAGGATACAATTTTTTATGACGATGATTAAGAAAAACTTATCTATAGTGTAGAATCGTCACCACCAGATTCTTATTTAGATCCACCCTAGTAGCTCAACTAAATTCGATTATTGGGGAGGAAGAGAATGAAATTAATGTGGGTGAGGAAAAGAATGTTCAAATAGGGGTTTTACCTATTGTGAGTGAATATGTTGATCTGTTTCTAGAATATTTTCATGGTCATCCTCCAGAACGAGAAATTGAGTTTTCTTCTGATTTAATTCCTAGTTCAAGGCCCATATCGAAGACCCCTTATAGAATGGCCACTGTGGAATTATTTGAAATAAATAAAAAACCGAAGGAATTTAGTAATAAGGGATTTATTCACCCTAGTGTTTCTCCATGGGGAGCCCCTGTCCGTTTTGTTATGAAGAAAGATGGATCCATGAGGTTATGTATCTACTACAGGGAAATCATTGCTATAACAATAACGAACAAGTATCCCTTACCTCGCATTGATTATTTATTTGAAAAACTGCATGGAGCTCAATACTTTTCAAAGATTGAACTTTGACCTGGATACCATAAATTGTGTGTGATGAAGGAAGACATTCTGAAAACAGCATTTCGAACCAAGTATGGGCATTACGAGTTTACAATAATGCCTTTTGGGCTGACTAATGCACCCTCAGTTTTCATGGGTCTAATGAACAGAATTTTCAATGAATATCTCGATGATTTTGTAGTGGTATTTATGGATGATATCTTGGTAAATTGCAAAATCTATGAAGACCATTAAAATCAATTACGCATTATCCTGAAGACTCTAAGAAGACATTAATTTTATGGGAGGTTTAGCAAGTGTGAGTTCTTTCTTCAGGAGATCTCTTTTCTTGGCCATATTGTCTCTAAGGATGGAATCTCTGTTGATCCTTTTAAGGAAAAGGAAATCCAAGAATGTCCAACAATGATGATTATAACTGAGGTACACAGTTTTATTGGTTTAGTAGGTTATTATCGGCGTTTCGTCCAAAAATTTTCCTGATTGGCGAACCCATTAATGAGGCTCACACGTAAAGGGGTTAAATTTGTTTGGACAAAAGATTGTGAAGAGTTTTTTGAAGAACTACAGAGAATATTAGTCAATGCTCTTCTATTTACTCTGCCATCGGGGAATGATGGGTTCATTATTTATAGTGATGCATCAAAAAAAGGACTTGGTTGTGTCCTTATGTAGAATGATAGAGTTATTGCCTATGCATCACGACAGCTGAAAATTCATGAGAAAAACTATCCTACTCATGATCTTGAGTTAGATTCTATAATATATGTTTTGAAGATATGGATACAGTATCACTATGGTGATAAATATTAGATTTACACTATTCACAAGTGTTTGAAGAATATTTTCTCACAGAAATAACTCAACATTAGGCAAAGGAGATGGCTTTAACTATTCAAGGATTATGATTGCATGATTCAATACCACCCGGGGAAGGAAAATAAGGTGGAAGATGATTTGAGTAGAAAAGATAATGGAGTTTTGAAGAAGATTAGAGTTGATAGGGATCAAATTTTAACGGATCTAGTAAATTTGGATATGGGAATAACCATGGAAGGTGAAACATCAATGCTTTTATAAATGGTTTCCAAACCATCTTTACTAGAAAGGATAAATAGTTCTCAGTACGATGATGAAGAGATTAAAAATAGTATTAAAGCTTTTAATAATGGGTGATTGATTGAATTTGGGTATGAAGATGGAATTTTGAAATTTGGGAAGAGACTTTGTGTTACCAATATACCTGGACTAAAAAGGGAATTGTTGGACGATGCCCATCATTCCAATTTCTCTATACACCCTAGGAGGACCAAAATGTATAGTGATTTGATGGAAAATTTTTGGTGGGACAACATGAAGAAGGAGATTTCTGATTTTGTGTCAAGGTGTATGGTTTGTCAACAAGTGAAAGCTGGAAGGTAACAACCTGGAAGAGTCATGCAACCACTTTCTATACCTGAGTGGAAATGGGATAATATCATGATGGACATTGTCATGGGACTACCAAAGACTCCTAGAAGGAATGATCCAATATGGGTAATTATTGATCGTCTTACCAAGTGAGCACATTTTCCTGCTATAAGGGAATATTTACCACATGAACGTATAGAAAGCCTATATATTAATGAAGTTGTGAGACTTCATAGATTACCCCTATCAATTGTTTTTGATCATCATCCCCATTTTACTTCAAGATTCTGGAAGAGTCTTCAAAAGGACTTGGATACTGAACTTCGTTTGAGCACTGCCTACAACCCTCAAACAGATGGACAATCAGAATGGACTATTCAAACATTAGAAGACATGTTGAGATCTTTTTCAATTGACTTTCAGGGTATGTGGGATCAATATTTACCTCTGGTAGAATTTTCCTATAACAATAGCTTCCATTAAAGTATTCAGATGGCACCATATGAAGCGTTATATGGAAGGGGATGTCGCACACCAACCTATTGGGATGACATTGGTGAAAGAAAACTTGTAGGCCCAGAACTGGTGGAGGAAACTATGGAAAAGGTAATGGTAATCCAAAACCACATCAAAGTAGCTCAATGTAGGAAGAAGAGCTATTCGGATAACTGATGTAAGGATTTGGAATTTTATGTAGGAGATCATATTTTTTGAAGGTATCTCCATGGAAGAGAGTTATAATTTTCGGTAATAAGGGTAAATTGAGTCCCAGGTACATCGGACCCTTCAAAATTCTAGAACGAATTGGGGCTGCAGCTTACCGTTTGGAAATGCTGCCAAGTTTCTCCAAACTTCACGATGCGTTCCACATATCACTATTGAGAAAATACATGCCTAACCGAACTTATGTACTCACTTATGTGGAATTAGAACTGGAACTCGATATGTCTTATTGTGAAGATCCATTCAGGATTCTTGATACAAGAGAACAAGTGTTGAGAAACCGGATGACTTTTTTAGTAAATGTTCTATTGAGAAACCATAAAATGGAAGAGGCAACGTGGCAACCTGAGGAACTTATGGTGAAGAACCAACCGAGTATTTTCATGTGATAATATTCTAGAAATTTTGAGGACGAAATTATTTGAAGGAGGGGAGAATGTAACTCCCCAATCTTCCACGGTACGTTTCTCTTTGAATAATACAGTTGCATGTGTTTTATGCAACTTTGAGTTCTAACACACACCACAACCAATCAAACTAGCCATTATGAATAGTAATACCCACTTTTTAAAATTTTATAAAGTTTATATTTCAAAATGGAATTCATTTTTGGATTTGGAATATCAATATTAACATAGGGTATATTTTTTGGTATTTTTCTGAAAACAGTCAATTTTTGATGAATAGTGAAAAAACACTGAGTTATAGTTTTAAACCGATTTTTTATTTAAATAATTATTTATTTTATTTAAATTTTATTAAGGTAAAAATAGATACATAATACCCAAATAAGTTTAATGTAATTCATTGTAGTTAGTTTATAATAATTTTATATATATAAAAATTTTATTGAACTTTTCACCGTATTTTACCCACCTCCTAGAAGAATTTGGAAATTCACATAAAACATAATTTTCCCGCTTATTTGAGTGGAATTTTTAAAATATGAGAGAGACAGTTAATATCTAGGTGCAAAATGTGGTTCAATAAGATAAAAATAATTTTTCGTGAATAGTAACTTTTTACTTTTATTTACTAATGTTAAAAGTAAATAGGGTAATTAAGGGTAAAAATGATATTAATATTACCTCAACACATGTCCTGTTTCTATTGGACAAGTGTATCTCAACCAAAAACAACCTTATGAATAATATAATATCATTTAGGTCCACTTGGTTTATATTAGGACATTTATTTTAATTAAATTCAAAGAAGAGTTAAAAGAGTTAAAATCAATGTTTAATAACTAAAACATTTTTAATATATGTTTATATGTTTGATAAATTAGATTATAAATATTAATTCTAAATATAAAATTCTTTACTACATAATTTTATTTTATTTATAAATTTTAGACATTAAATAATTTAATTAATTTTTTACACAATGGTGATGCACTAATTACCTAATTAAAGAAGTATTAAAATAATTGATATTAAATATATCAAAATAAATTTAATCTGAGACTTTTTATGAATTCCACTAATTTTATAGGTTAATATGAAATATTAGGATTGGTTATAAAAAATATTTTCGATGTAATAATTCTGTTATGAAATTATCAAAAACAAAATACCCAATAGTGTCAAAATTGACATAAAAGAGTTTTTAAAAAACAAATTATATTTTTAATTGATATTCAATTATAAAAAATATAAGGTTCAGTCAAAGTACTTATATAATGATAGGTGTATCATTAATGGACCACTTGGGGTATCTTTGAGGTTTATATTATGTTTATTGACTATATAATATAAAAATACAAAGAGACATTGTAAATGTAAAACTATTTAACTAAGAGTTAACTATAAATGATATGGTAAATATTGTGACACATACATGTATAAAATATTTTGGATGAAAGGATTTAGACCCATACCCACCTTAAGCTTTAAATTATGCACTTTGGAGCCATTATAAACAGAATATGAATTTATTATAAAATAATATTTCTAGCTTTTCGAAAGGTGCCCCTCACCCCTCTTATAAAAGGGCACTCCCCCTTCTCTCTAATTCACACCCTCAAAGCCTTTTGTATTGGCCAAACCCTGCCCAAATATTCCCTAAACATCCCTCAATTCAACCAAGAGGCCTTAGTTTATTCATAAAGCCTACCTAAGGATCCATTTTGATCAAATCAAAATGGATAACCTAAAGAAGATGTAATGTTTTCACCACCCTCTTTCAAGTTCCTTTCATCTTCAAATTCTTCTTTATTTGTTATTTACATTCTAAAATAATAACTCCAGAATCATTAATATAGTTTTATTTTATTATAAATATGGTACAACCATATTCAGTATTATATTCATCCTTTGAATGACATGTCACCATACGTGCGTATGTAAGGCCTACCGTCTCCACGTCGTGCTGTGATTGTTATTCAATACAATATTATTTGGATCGGTATAATAATGATGCGTAATTCATTTAAATAATAAATATAACATGATAATGAATCTTAATATATGATATACCCTCCAATTATATATTATTTTAATATAAAAATAATGATATTGTCGCTCGTGCGTACGTATGGATTGTTGTCTCCACAAACGCGATGCGATTCGTTCCCCATCATATCCATTCAAGAATAAATGTCATTTGATGATTAAAAATAATTTTTAGAGACATGATATCATTATGGATACGAATAATAAACATCCCATCCATAACAAATATGGCTCACAGAACAATGAATATAAAGGAAAATGAATCTGTTAACCCCTGAAACGATGACAATGCTAAAATATTGTTAATAAATCAATGTTAACAGATCATATATGATATCATATTACTTTATATGATTCTTTTATAATTGAATAACAATTATATCACCATTATAAATGAGGTTAACCTACCCTCATCCAAGGAAAAGTACAAGGTAAGATATTATTTCACAATCTCTTCATTATCCGAGGTTGTTTATAAGTAATTATCTACTAGGACCTTTTTATCATCCACATCGATGTTTCCTAAAAATGATTATCAAATCATTATTAATATTTTATATAATATGGGTTCAATTCATCTATACCATTTTTGACTCTTTATAAGATGTTTATAAAGGAATCTTTCTGTCATTTTCGAAACAAGGTCTTTTTAACCTTTTCGACCAAATTAAGGTAAGAATGTCTTTTTTTAACTTGTGCGGTGGGTTCGGATATTTTCCTCTATTATATAATCTTCGAAGCTTCCATTACAAGCTTATAAGAATATTTTCAAAGTAAATGTTTCCTTTTATAATTATGTGACTTTTAAATGATTTCAAAAAAAGAGATATTTCTCTCAAATAGTTTTGATTTCATCTATGTCAACATCCTTTGATGGATTTTAATCTTATTTTAAGTTGATTTATTATGAAAAAATACTTCCATATTGTACTGAAAGTTTTTTTATATGTTTGACTATGGATGTGTTATTTTTATACCAGTCAAGGTTTATGAAGAAAGTATTGACATTTTGTATTCTAGTTTGAATACGAATTTTTATGTTATGTTTAAACCTATTCATATGAGGAATGCATTGGACTTAGTAAGTGACAGGTGGAGCCCGCTATAGCTCCTCGATGCATTAGTATGTCTCATGAGACAAACTAGTGTCTTTGCAGAAGGCCTTGAAAAAATCTTATTTTTAGTCTTCGCACAAGGCCTTGACTATGTGGTTATGATAGTCTGGCATTATGCATTCCATCATTATGAAAGTTGTTATTGATATTGGACATGATTATTTGAATAGTAGAATATCCATTTGAATAAGTAAATGGAATTATTTCATTTTATTTCTTCCATGTTATGCAGAAGTTCATGTTTAAAAGGATTTTTTTAGTTATACATTTCCTGAAATGTTTATGCTTATTTATGAATGTTTCTGCTATATAGTTATCCATACTGGGCATTTGAGCTCACCCCTTTTTGTGTTTTATTTTTCCCAGGATGCGAAGAAGTATTTTATGAATGACCTGTAGGGATGGTATAAGGGGATATGAGTGTGGAGAGAATATGTTGTTGTAGTTTTCACTTTATGATGTATGGTAATCTTTATGAATGTATCTAATGTTTACAAGGCTACTAAACTAATCGGTATTTCGAGAATTGATCTTTTGTTATCATGCCATTGTTATGTAATAATGCACCAACTCTGGGTCACTGGGGTTGGGGCGTTACAATATTTCTATGGAAGAGACAATTGGTACGCCGCCAACCAAATTCCCTCTGTGACCACAAAAGGTCCAACAATCCTGGGTGCCAACATGCCATGTCTCTCAATCCTATGGTGATCCAACCGAAGTGAAAACCGAAGGAATACCTGACCACCATCAGTAAACTCTAGGGGTTATCTTTTTCTATGTACATATAACTTTATTTATACTCTTTGTCATAGCCATATATTTCTGAATCAGTTGTATTTTCTCCATTATTCCCAACTTAGGATTCAGTCCCAACTACTCTAACTCACCTACCTCCATCCGACATAGAGGTGATCTATACAGTTTATCATAAAGTTCCTCATATGGTATATCTGAATAGTTTTCTGATAACTATTATTATAAAATAAATCCACCAAAAATTGCTTCTTCTCCCAGGACTCTCCAAATTCAAAAATACAAGCTCTCAGTATATCATCAAGAACCTTTTTAGTACACTCCATGTTCACATCTATATATCGGTGGAAATCAATAATCAAAAGAACATATGTACCAAGATCCTTCTATAATCACTTCCTGAAATACTAAGCAAACCGAGAGTCGCGGTTTGATATAATAGTACATGATACCCCGTTCAGTTGGACTACCTCATGAATATACAAAACTATTAGCTGCTCTACTCATAAAGTCTCAAATAAAGTGAAGAAATTTGATACATCATTAGTCTATCCACAACAACCCAAATAGCATAATTATTCTAAGGCATCGTCAAGAGACCCACCAAAAAGTCCCCAATCACATCATCTAAGTTCCAATTAGTGATGGTCAACGACTGTAACAAACCCCCAAGTCATTGATACTTATCCTTCAGCTTCTAACATGTGTAACATAATATAATGAACCCCCATATCTCCTTTTTCATTCCCAATAACGAACACTTTCCTCATAGGTAATAGTACATTTTTCGACTCTTGGATGTACCCCCTACATCAAGGCATGAAACCCACAAATCAAGTTATCCCATGTTCTCATAGGAACAAAAACCATATTCATGACCTATATGATATTATACTCATCTACGCTCCAAACTGAACATGACTCCCACCTTCAAATATTTACCTCTAGGTTAAGCACTCAAGATCCTGATACTGGCTATCTCTAATCTAGTGAGAAGAGTTTACTCCACTAAAATTGATATTATATTCATCTGATCCTAACTCTATCGAACCATAAAGTGCATATGAGGCAAAAAAGTCATCATCTTCCACTCAAAATTAGACTCGTGTTTATTGAGTATGAGTCTTCCTACTCAAACCTTCAGCCACATTGTCCCCCTTTCCATGTGTATATGGTAGCTGAAACACAAATTAATGAATATACTAAACCCACCTTTTCTACCAGAGATTCTAATATCATTGTGAGTAGATATAAGTTAAAATCATAGGATCATTATACTTTGTAATCTTATCACCCAATAGATAGTGTTTCCAACACTTCAAATCATAAAAAACAACTTCCAAGTCGATTTCATTCAAAATGTAGTTTTGTTCATAATGCCTCAACTTCTAAGACCCGTACGATACCACTCAATGTCAATGAATTGACACTACTCTGAGTTCAATCACAAAACCACCATAATAGACCATATACTTCTCACTTAAGTCAGGTGAGATAAAGATCTTGATCGATGTCAAGGACTTCATCAGCACTTGAAAGGAATTTCCACATGATTCTTTCCATTCAAACATTATCCCCTTGTTGGCCTAGCCTATAAGAGGCACTAACAATTGTGAAAATTCCTCGATGAACCTCCAAAAATATCCTAATAGCACTAGTAATATAAGGATGTTAAACACATTTTTGGGATTCCCCCATGAATCCTCTTCTTGTACTTTGTCTGGATCGATAGACACACTTCCTTTGAGATGGTGTGACCAAAGAAGTGTACTTTTTCAATCTAAAACTGACATTTAGATAGATTTTTATATAGCCGATTTTCTCTTAGTGTACTCAGGATAATGTCATGTTCTTGGTAATGATCTTCATGAGTCTTTTAGTGCACCAAGAAATCATCGACAAGATCTACCTCAAATTGATCTAGGTACTGATGGAAGATCCTATTAATAAAGGAAAAAAACCTTATACTATGCTTGTAAACGTAGACAAAATTAAAATGAACTCAAAAAGGCCATAATAGTAACAACCCGATCCATACCGGGGCTTGAGCCGTAACTATCCCAATCCCACCTTCAAAGGCTAGGTGTGGTGATAAGTGACGAATGGACAACTAATTTGGAGAGGACTTTTCCTATGAAACTGTACAACCACATAAAACCAAATCAATGTAAAATTTTAAAGGAAAATAAGAAAATATGTTACACTCATATTATGTAAACCAAGCATGCATGAACGTCCATATAGTATAAAAGTATGGTAGTGTAAATTTAATGTAAAGAATAAAATTCACACCCAACCAGAAATATGTCCCAAAATGAAAAAACTGGAAATGAGTAAATAGCTGAGAGAGCCCATATTCCGTACCCCAAGATACCACCAACATATGCAGTACAACTAGCAGTATCTCTAAGATCCTCTAGCGTCATGGTTGACCAGTCCATCATCTGCAAATGAAACTAAATGTTTGGGAAAATCCCTTGAAGTAGTGGGTATATACATAACTAGTAGAACACATAGAAATGGTGGACATGGATTAGTGATAGAAAAAAGATGAAGGAGGTAAATATAACATGGTACATTGAAGGAGTATAACATAACCCAAAAAGAGAGTGAAAGTACGCTCATATACGAACATTGGGATAAACACGGTGAGTAGTCAAAATATCCATTGAGCATTCACCACCTACTGTAAGAGAGTATACTCATCCAACAATGAGAATCTAAACATGTAAAAAATATAGAATACCACTAGATCATAACCTCTCCTAGAAAGAGATCATCCAAATCCTTCATGTGAATCAATAATAAAGAATATATATTTTCCTGGTCAAAGGATCCCAAACAAGAGAGTAAGGGGATCCCCATTGCACAACACATCCCAAGAAGAAATGAAGCCAATAGTTCCAATTGAATCCATCCAAAAATCCTAGCGTTCCCATGTCTTCCATGAACACAGAATTGTAAAGAACTCAACCACCACAACTTGTTACTCTTCACTTTGGGAAGCAATAACTCAACCGCACAAGTTGATGTAAGGTCTCAAGTGTGCATATCATTGGGGAAAAGGAACATCTTCTTCGTGATTCCAAATCCACGTCAAACCACATATCTTAACTATGTCACACATTTGAGGAGTTATAATTTCTAGAGTAGGATCCCATGCCATAGTGTGAAGGGAGGGTCCTTTTATGCTAGTCATAATGAAACTCCTCTATGCAATCATACAGAAGGGGAAGACATGGGATGTTCATAAAGGAACTCCACTGACCAATCCAATGAGAGGGTAAGCCGAAAAATATCGTCTGTGAACTCAACTACCTAGCCGTACTAGAGGGTAAGCCAGGAACGTCGAGGAAATCCATTGCCCAACCCTATTGAACGGTAACTCGAAGACATCATTGCAGAACACCACTACCCATACCTATTAGTGGGTAATCCCAAAATTTCAAGAAACTCCACTAACTAGCCATTATAGAAGATAAATCGGAAAGAGCATCGGGGATCTCCACTACCTAGTCGTACTGGAGGGTAATCCTGTAAATCTATTGTCATCATATACTATCACTATCATCATATGGTGTCTCCTCAATTCATTCGAAGCCTAGAACACTTCAAATTGTATCTCGAATGCCATATTTGAGGGTACCATCGTTTTATATGTGAGAAAACACTCAAGATAAGATACATGCATGCCATATTATGAGTTCAAACAAAGGATTTATGACCTTTGTTGTCTCCGAAAAGTAGATCTTGTAGAGAATGATATGTGAAGGGACCCAGATGGTGTGTGAACTTAATTCACTGCCTTCCCATGTCACTATCAAACACATGGATCCACCTCATGTTGTGGAACACATTGAGTAGGTTGACTACACACCGCGTCCGGAATAACCTGGACCAGGGTCACAACCTATGGCAGTGTTAGTGTACAAAAACCATTTTCATTGTACAGGACACCATGTCTGTGTGGTCGACCACATGGTGTGACAAATTGGGAAGTGGCAACACAACATGTCAGAGAAGATGACACACGATGTCATTATTATCTTCTCTGAAACCCATGATCTACACTGGATGGTGGCTATATGACATTTTTTTATCCTGATAAATGGAATGTAGTTGGGGTTTTCTCCATAATTTTATATATGATAATAAAAACTCATATCATTCCTCACTAGCTTGGATGTCACCATGAATCTGTCCAAAAATCAAGGATCCGACTGATGAACATGGATCTTAGTTATTTCTATCTACAATTTATCTTTGTTCACATGGGATGGTTTGGATGATTGGTGTGCATGTTGTCGTGACTCTATTCATCATGATCTTGAAGTTTATGAATCAAATTTATCATCCCCAACTCAAAACGGTCCCTGATCTATAACAGTTTCATCAATCCATGGTGGATTCATTGATTTTTTGTGAATTTGGGTACCCGATCAGGCTCTGGTCAACCGAGAATTGTCGAACCAGGAACCACAGGGATTCAAAATGTGAAGAACATAATGAATGAGGGAGAAAAGCATTCAAAATGTTTTAAATTATATTTGGCCAAGAATTTTTGGCCAATCGATCAGGAATGGAAAATTTAGACTATAAAATTACCAGTAATGTAGCACTTCAATACATGGTTTTATGCAAGGATTGCAATCTGCGGCACAAATCAATGAATAGTTAATGATAAGCTCAAACATTTAATCCATTTCTGTAAAATAGTTGATGATGAGTCATAACACTATTTTGGATCTATCATTGCCAAATAATGTTCTCATTAAATTGTTAGAAGGTATTTTCATGTTCATTTCATCCTTTTATTCTCAATACTAGAGTTTCATCAACATTTGACAAGTGATTATTCAAAGGGGGGATGGATGAGATATCTCTAGAGAATCCTAGAATTATGAGGCCTAACCTAGAAAATTTTCAATCAAAAAATATCTACTAACCTCGCTTTATATTGAAAATGAATGAATGACTAAATAAATAAATTAATAACCCACTTAAAAACACCACAAATGTGTGAGGGTTATGAACGTCCCTCATCAAAACATATTATGTCTCAGCTAGGGAAAACACCACATTTCTAACCCAATCATGTTCTTAGATTCGCAATCTGATAACCTATTTAAGAGTTTTCCTGTTTTCTTTAATTAACCTTATACGAGCAATTTAAAACATATTTAATATTATTATAAAATTAATTTATGGCACACCTGGCCTCAGAATCTCCTATCATCTTAGATCCGAGATCTGGAAATAAATATAGAAATATTTCAATGTATTGTATGGAAAAAACAGGTCACTACATCATTCCCTCCATTAAGATTTCTGTCATAAAAATAATAATGAAAACAACATGGGATACCAAGCCCACAATTGGTTTTCCTTATCCTGGGAACTATCCTTCACATATCTATGCTACCAAAACACTTGAACCAATGGAATGGTCCATCCCAAAAGGGTCTGCTCCTCCCGGTCCTCATTCTCCACCAGGTGCTCTGTAAAGGTGGATTTGTCCTCGATGTTCAACTCACCCTAGTCAATGAAATGCGTAGGGTCATGCATGTATCTCCCTAGCTACGACACCTAGAATACTATGTGCATCCTCTCTAACTGTGGGGGTTGGGAAAGGCAGTAAGAGACCTCACTAACCTTCTACACATTCCTGAACGACCCAATGAACCTTGGGGATATCATGTGTCCCTAGCTAAGTTCTTCAATCCTCATCCTTTGGAGACTCTCAAGATTACCTGGCCTCGATTGTCGAACTCAAAGTGCCAATAAAGGTGTTTTTCATAGTATTTTTGTCTTCTCAGGGCTATTCTCTTCCACTCAAAGATGATTTGGACTTTTATTGTTGTCTCATGCAACAACTTCGTGCCCACTAGAGATGACTCTCAAATCTATGTAAAAAATTTGGTGACCTGAAGGGTCTCTCGTATAAGGCCATGAAAGGTTCAAATTTCATGGAAGAGTGGTATCTATTGTTATAAATATTCTCTACCAAGTGAATATGATCCTCCTAGCTCAGGCTAAAGTTCAACACACAATCCCTTGGTAGATCCTATATCACCTAGATTATGCGTTTGGTCTGCACATCGGTCTGTGGGTGAAAGGTTTTACTCATCCCCAAATGGTTCCTAAATTGTCATATAAGGCACTCTATAATTGTGATGTAAACCATAGGTTATTTTTAGAGACAATAATTTAGGGAAACCCATTTTAGATAATGATATCTCATATATTTAGCTATCTCAAACTCTCCACCGAACTCTACTCCCTAATAGCAAGAAAGTGCACCAACTTCACGAGTCATTCAATTATCATCCAAATTGCATCATGGACCTTATTTTTCCATGTATATGTCATTACACTTACACTTTAGGATATCAAGGTTCAATAACAAACCTACCTGAAATTGGTGCTCAACCATCACCTACTAAGAACAGAGCCACCAGGAGATGAACTCAACCACAATTCATCTCATGCAGGACCCCAAAAAACATCCATTAAAGGTATCTTTACTTATTCCACACACTGGGATGTAAAATTAGGGTATAAGTGTGGATCTCCTCCATCGTCGCTTCCCACAACATTATTAGAACCATTGTTCACCCCTAGAACAATATTTCATGATTCTGTCTTTCAGAATATCTATTTGTGGTGTCACCTATGGATATTTGATCATGAAAGACAAAAAAATAACTGTATCACCACATAGAATCACTCCCACACTTGAGAATATGAGGAGTAAACACCATTAACTAAATAATGGTTGTACTCTTATGCTCAACTAGGTTTAGCCGTAGGGAAGAAAACTACTCTAAAGCTTCCTTCTCTATGTGAGATTAGGACTTCCTGCTAAGGGAATATTCTACAATGTTTCCCTTACCTGGATTAAAAAATATATTGATGCTATAGTCTTTCAAAAACTCCAACTAGCATCACTTGCTTAGGCTCAGGTCCCTCTGAGTGAAGAGGTAACTGAGACTCTGATGGTCTAAGTAAACCAAAAAGATCTCTCCCAAAAGCTAGCGTATCAAAATTATTTGGGAGAAGACTACCACTAACAGCTCTAGGTCAAAAGTTTCTTAGTTCATATCAAGGGGCCTCAACTTCCTTGACTCATATGTGATGATTACATACTACTGTATCAACAAGAAACTGAGCCCTACTCCTAAGGAATCACAAAACACAATGAAATCAACGCCATGCTCTAGTAGTCTCAATAATTGAGAACTCATAATCCACTACCTAAACACCAAAAAGGACCTCTAACACTACTCAGACTAGCTGAACAAATCTCCTTCCCAAGACAGAGAATTCCAAGGAGATGTGATCATAGTGAATTCTTCTACAAATCTCCTATAGTACCCTACCTATATAAGAAAGCCTCACACCTCTGAGACATTATTCGTTGGATGCTAAGAAATAAATGAATCAGTATGTTTTGGATCCAAATCTAAACCATTTTTTGAAAAGACATTACCTATAAATTGAGCCTTCCATATCTAGATTAGATAGTTAAAGATCCTTATATAAAGATGGTTCTCTAGAAGAAAATCAAGAACCATCCTTAGATTCTCCGCATTCTCCTCATCTATTGCAGAGTAGAGGAATATTACATCGATGATTAAAATAAATAAATTCCCATGTAATAATGGAATTCCTTGTTCATAAAATCCACAAACATGATAGGTTAATTAATCACAGCAAATTAAATCACTAAGAACCCATAGTGTCTGTATCAACATAATAATTCTAACTTTTGGAATGTTAGCCTAATGATCCCTCAAATGGTGGTATTCAGATCTGAGATTGATCTTCGAGAACCGTCTCACACCTCACAATTGATCACAAAGGACATCAATCCTTGAAAATGGATAAATTTTCTTCATCGTGGCCTCGTTCCTATGATGATAATCCACACAGATACATAAACACCATTCCACCCTTTTCACGAATTGGAATGGGGTTTCATAGGGAGATAGAATGGGTCTAATTAAACCATTCCCACGAAGGCCATTCAACCAAAACCACATCACCTAGAGCAAGCTAGGTTCCATCAAATTTGTTGTGGAAGATATCAGTGATGTTCTTGAATGAATTTCAATGGAAAATTCATCTCCCACCTCATAGGTATTCACAAAACATCCTCAGGGAAGATATACATATAATACTCCACAACTAAAAGAACCCAGATGTCTGAAGACCCTGATGCACCAAGTTTTAAACTGGCTAACTGAAGGGTGATAGGCTCAATCCACCTGCTTTTACTATCCACACGTCTTATCATGATATATCTCTCACTATAAAAGGTGAATCTCATCCCATAAGTGCGTAGGAAAATAACATGTATATTTTGATAATAAATATAGTCTTGGACCACAGAAATACAACAATACCCATGATGAAGTCATAAAGTTCCATCGTGATGACTAAAAGGTCCCACATGAAGCTCCCTCCACCAAGTGATATCTCACACTACCGAAAAAAAAGATACACAAGAAGCATTCCTTTTACAAACATCAAGACAAAGCTGTTTTGCTAGCCTATCAACTAAGAGCTCTAGCTATCGTAATAGGAGGTGATATGGAAAATAATGATTGGAACCTATGTATACTAATACCATTGAATGTTTAGTATAAAAAAAT
The DNA here is from genome assembly GCA_963277665.1 of Viscum album. Classification (NCBI taxonomy): domain Eukaryota; kingdom Viridiplantae; phylum Streptophyta; class Magnoliopsida; order Santalales; family Viscaceae; genus Viscum; species Viscum album. The sequence continues at coordinate 354,429,257 of OY728123.1, forward strand.
ATTATAACTCGAATAATCCTGTGTGGTGCCAGATTGTAGTCATTCAAAGTCAGTCGTAGCCTGTGACCCCGATCACCAGCTCCCTAAGCCTGATGTGGGCCACCTGGTGGTGTTGGAAGGATATCAAAACATTATCTTCCATCTATATCATCTCCTTCTCCTCTTCCTACTCCACCCCTTGGGGTACCCCTCTATCCACTGCAGAGAGATCCCTGGTCATAGTGCTTACTTTTCTGTGGTGGTCCATCAATTATCTATCTAGGCTTCTAAGCATGCATGGTAAGTTAGTATCATGCCATGAGATCTCTTCCATCACAAGCATTGCACTAGACCACCATGGGCTACCCCAGTGCTCTGCACTCCCCTTATAATGTAAGACCACTTTCTTAGGCCCAATCGTGAAAGGTCCCCATGTTTAGAAGACTCTAGAACTTTCTAGCCACTATGGATGACATAGATCTATTGTGCCCACTACCAGCTCCAGATATTTTCATTCCTTTTTGAGAATGGTCTCTTTCACAGGTTCCTGCTCAAACACCCTAACATATGTGATGATGAAAAAGTGTACAATGCTATATCAGGTCACTCTAGGGATTCTCTTCTCTAACTTCTGTGATTGGAAGTAGCCATCCCAGATCATGTCGTGAGAGTATCGTGTTAGGCCTATGAACCTTTCTGCATACTCTATCACTATCATACCTCCCCATGGAAGATAAAGTAGCTCTTAAATACAAACTAAGAATAAAGAAGATGTGCAATACTTCTCATAGAATAACATCGATAATTCATACCAAGAGAGTTTCAACTCATTTTTCATATGGGAAACAAACATCAACAAACACCCTATTGATCGTTGGAAGAGGCTGGCTGCCAATGCCACCTTATGATCCTTAGGTGCGTAGATAAGCCTAAATATAAGGACCACTGACTCTATCCAATACTATATCACATGAGTATCCAACTATCTGTTGATCCTAAGTGATCCCAAATGCTAGAAATCATAGACTGTGTTCACCTTGCACATATCCTTAGCCTTCTCTACAAATATAATATTTTTCTTGACAGTTAGATGTGATACTACCTACCCATATTGAGGAAGGGTTTTCATGATGGACCCTGAATGAAGGCCTCATTTCCCATGGGGTCTCTTTCAAGAATCAAAGCTGGTATCCTTTTGGTTGACATCATGGAGGAATCCTGAATGTTAACATGGTGTACTATGGTCAGATGAGCATACTATATATATATCAACAAAAAGGGGGACTATACTCAAGAATGAAAAACAAAGACATAATAATATATGATGAATGTACCATTGCTCCCTACAAAAAATGTTTCACCAATACGATTTGACATTCAGGTTGTCAAGGTCTTAGTGTGTGGATACATTGGCATGTCTCACCATCATTGGATTCCCTTTACCAAGAGCCACACTTGAGATACCTCAATATTGTTTCCCTTATCCCAACCCATCCTCTTAAGGGGATACATCTGAACAACATCCCAAGGAATTAATTTTCACTGATTCTAATCAGTTGCGACCCGACCCTTGGCATGGGTCAAGTGACAAATACCTCAAGGAAACCTCCATAGGCCTTGGGGTGGCGATACACACCGAAGGAAAAACTGTCTCAGGGATCTATTTTACAATGAACCGGTATACAAACATACAACTTAATAAATGAAAAGGTGCAGATAGAATGATGATAATATGAAACACCACTATCAAGTAAACCAAGAAGGATTAATCCTCTAGATAGTACAAAATTATGGTATTGTAAATTAAAATTAATGTAAGAAATAAACACAAAATAATAAATATGTAACAACCAAAACAATTTTGAAAATAGTAAAAAGCTAAGAGAGTCCATATCATGCACCCCAAGCTACGGCCACCCTATGTAGTCCACGTAACCAATACCTCAAAGCTCCTCTGAAGTCACGGTTTATATGTCTATTATATAAAAAGGACATGAAATATGTGGGAAAAGCCGATGTAGGGGTGACTAAATACATACCTAGTAGATCACATTGAATGGGTGGAGGGGGAGGAGTGAGAGATACAAAAGAAGATGAAAGAAATATATTAAACCAATTAACCATGAAAGAGTACAACTCAACCTAATTAGAGAGTGAAAGTACGCTCATTCAAGAACAAAGAGATAAACATGGTTAGTAGATGAACTTCCCATAGAGCATTCACCACCAATAGTAGGAGAGTAGACTTGTCAAACTATGTGAAGCTAAACCTGGAAGTTATGCGACATACCCCACACATCATCCCCTCCCCTAGAAGGAGAGTATCCAAAACCAATTTGTGAATATAGAAGAAAGAATATGTATATATTTATATATATGATTACTCAAAGAATCTGAAACTTGAGATTAAGGGGTTCTCCATCTCATAGCTCAACCCAAGAAGAAGAGTTACAAACAATTCCAGAATAAATCATCCATAATGACCAAAATCCCATTTGTCTATCCAGAAAACATAATTTTATGAAAATAAATCACCACACCTAGATAATATCCTCTTTTTCCATCACTTACTTGCCTGAATGGTTTTGGGTGGAATTAAAAGGGAACATATCGGTGGGGAAAGCCTCCCACTTCCTTGTGAGTAAAAATACATGTGAAAAAAATTCTCATAATTGTCTCGTACAATCAAGGTGATATATGTTCTTGATTAAGATCACATTCCCTATTATGACAGGAGGGTCCTACTATGATAGGCACCAAGGAACTCCACAACCCTGTCCTACTGGAGGGTACCACTCTAGATGGTTATCAGGGAACTCCACTACACAGTCCTATTAGAGAATAATCTCAATAAAGTTGTCAAAGAACTCCACTAACTAGCCCCACTAGAGGGTAAGATGAGAACGTTGAGGAACTCATTCTCTCAACCCTAATGGAGGGTAACTTAGAATGATCAATGGGGAACTCCACTTCCTAGACCTACTATAGGGTAATCCTAGAATGTCAAGAAACACCACTACCCCACCCTATTGGAAGATTACTCATAAATATCATTGAATAATGCCACTATCTATCCCAACAATAGTGTATTCCATGAAATCAATAGTGATACTGCGCAATCACTAAAATCATCACGTGTCACCTTATTTCATGATAAGCCTATAATAATTACCCTCATATCTATTAATAATCTTTTTATGGAACCATTTTATTATATGAGGAAATAAACCTAGGATAGGTTATTCGCATGCCAAAATCAGAATAAAAAAAGATGATCGGATAGTCCAAAGTATCGTGAAAAATGATCAAGGGGAACAAAACATGTGAGGGGACCCCACATTTTGTGGCCCCGCTTCACCACCTACCCATGTCCCTATCTGGAACACAGCTCGACACCATATAGTATAAAACACTGTGCAGGTGGAATACATGTCATCCCTTGACTAACCATGACATGGGTCATGTATTATGATCATGTCCCTCTATCAGAACACGTTTCCTGGTTACAAACATCAAATATGTGTGGTTGTCCATTCAATCTATCTAATCAAGAATATGCTATATGGAATGTGAGGGAATCTAACACTCTGTGTCATCATTATCTTGTATAAAAAACTACCTATACCATAAAGGGAGGCCACATGCAGTGTTGTTCATCATAATACGTGGAGTTTAGTAAGGTTTTCCCATGTTTTTTAGATCTGATAAACAAGGATTGATTCTATCCACGCTGCCTTGGTCATCACATTGAATCTATCCAAGAAACATGGATCTAACTGAATAACCAAGATCTCAGTAATTTCTTATTCTGATTCATCTCCACTCATCAACAAGGGTTTGGATAATCATTTTTCACTCCAGGGCACCCTCGTTCTTCACAATATTGATGTTTGAAAACCAAATCAGTTATCCCTTCCATTCAATGGTCATAGATCTATAAACAATTCATTGAACTATGTCAGTTTCATTGGTTCACCATGAATATGGGTACCTGATTTATCTAGGGACATCTGATAATTGTTGAATCTAGAACCACATGGATTCCAATGGTGTAGAACGTGATGAAAGGGTGGGAAAAGAACGAGAACATAGTCTTTATTAATCATTTTTCAATTGATCAAGAATGATAAATTCACATCTGAAAAAAAGGTAAAGTAAAATTTCAATACTTGGGATCATGAAAGGTTTACAATCAGGGGCTCATATCAATGAACAAATAATGACCCTCTCAAAAATTTATTCAAAAGGAGTAAAACAAAAAAAGGAAAATAAAACATTTATTTTTAATCGATCATTGGAGAATAAAGAACTTGAACAATGTCCAGATGGAGCTGTCATGTTTTTTGCATCATGATATGCTCGATCCTAGAGTTTCAACCCCATTCACCGAGGGATTCATCAAAGGGGGCAGTGGGAACTATAGTAGTGAAATATGGGAATTATGAGCCCAATCCTGGACATAATCTCTTAATGTTATATTTAAAAACATATTTTTTGGTCAAAATGTATTAATTAATTCGTAAATTATTTAATTATTCCACTTAAACGTGGAACCAATGAGATTTGGGGCTAAAAATTCCTCCTGGACTAATTTATTTTCTATCCTATGGTAAAAATTGTGTTATGGACACATTCATGGTCTCAAAATCCTGATATGACCACTCATTTAAGAGTTATCATATTCTCTTTAATTAATAACATGAGAAAAATATAAAATATATTTAATATTCATATAAAATTTATTTTGTGGAACCCATGGAAATGAAATCACATGTCATCTCGGTTCCTATATCTAGAAATATGTATAGAAATATTTCAATGCATTATAAAGGAAAAAATATGTCTCTACAATAACTACCTAAAAAGACAGTCCTCAGTATTTTAGTCTTCTAAACTCTAACATGATGATATCCTACTCTCATGTAAATCATTTTATAATACACAAGTTCCTATTAAATGATAAAAAATACTATTGTTACATGGAAGATGATATGAGTTCTTCATAGTTAACTTGTTAGACATCTGGTAATCAACACATAGGAACAAACTACTGTCACCCTTATTTGTAAACAACATTGAAAAACCCAAAAGGAGACATACTCAGACTGATAAATCCCAAATCATCCAACTACCCCAGTTGAGTCCTGAGATCTTGAACCTCTCTAGGAACCATTCTGTATGGTGGAATAAAAATTGGCTCATCCCCTAACACAAGATCAATGTTAAACTCCACATCTCTCTTATGTGGTAGCCCTATTAATTATTTATAAAAGGAATCCTAAAATCTATCCACTATAGGTGGAAGTAAATCCAGATTTATACCACCAAAATCCAGTGATACACTTGAATCTTGGGTTGTAAGATCTCCTAGTTGCTGTGAAATTGGTCCTGCTCGACCTTCCTTGATATCTCATTCTCTAGGAATAATAATGTTGTGACCCTTTAGATATGTAAAAGTCACACGCTTATTTAAATAATAAATGTGGCCTCAATATCCTATGAGCCAATCCATACCCAAAATTAGGTCTATTTCTGGAATATCAAAAATATATTGATCCTAAAGAAAATTACACTCCCAAATATCAATAGAAAAACCCTTTAACTAACAGATATTTCATGGCCTTACTCCCAATAGTGTATCTATTATCATCCTACTACTCAAAAACTCCACATCCAAGCTCAAAATGACAATTTTTTTTGAATATATAAAGGAATGAAAGGAACCAGTATCAAATATGGAAATATTTAATGAAGGATCTATATGAATAGGACATCTCACCATCAATGGTTCAGACTCATTGTCCACAAGTGTATGCTGTAGCGCGTGGAACTGTCCCACCCCACTTAAATGTGCTTCAATCTTACTCCCCTAAGTTGTGCCACTATGTTGATTCATGTTCTATTCCCAAGAACCACCACATCCACTACCTCTACACCCTCTACTAGTATAAGTCTAGCTACTATACTGATATGGTGTAGGAGACCCCCTTCCCGCACTCTGGTTCTGTCTTTCTCCTCCATCTCAGACCATCGACCTCTGGTTCCCACATAACCTATGAATATGTACAATATTTCACCAGACTCGTCTCTCCATGAGTAGTTATGGGAATTATTTTTAGAAGTTTCCCACCATACAAACCTAGTGGAAAATCACATGGGTAAGTTCATGTGGAACTAATCTACATGACTCGCAACTTGTCTTCCCACCTCTCTGCTAGAAATTAACAACACTTCCTACTATTATACCATGTACCTCTAGACCATCCAAAAGGGACCTCCTATCCACCCCTAGAATCCTCCTTCAGGTTATCATCTGAAATGAGATTCTGATTTATAACTTCTGAATGATTTTTTATAATGAAGATACTGACATGAGACTTAATTTCACACTTATGTCCATCCTAAAACTGTCTGGTTGACTTAATCTACTTTACATACAATGTTGGAGAAAAACACTGAAAATATATGAAGCATCAAACCTAGTCCATCAACATCATGATCCCCAAATTCAATTTCATGAACTTATCTACTATCTCCTATCTCATAATCTCTAGATAGATGTTCTCTATGAACTTCTCCAGAATTTCCTTCCACTCAATAGTCTCCAACTATCCATCCTGAGTCTGCATGTCCCACCAATACCTCACCTGAAAACGTCACATATAAGGATCCAACTTTTGTCTTTTCATAGATGGTGTCTCCAAGTGGTCAAGTATATTATGAATAGACTCAATCCACTCAGCTGCATTAAGAACATTGTATCTTGTAAATGTAAAAGGGTGTCACATCTTGAACTATCACATCAACTATAACATGATTTTTATAACCCATACTAGGTTAACTTCAACGAATTTCATGAAATTAGTGAAGTTATATTATACGGTCTCCCAAAATTCCTAAACCAGAACTATCAGTGCCTCAAGTTTCACTACGGGTGGAGCATCTCCAGCCATATCCTCATATATTTTTGTAAATAGGTATCTTCATGAGTCATATCTCTAAAATTACAAAAACATGTCTTAGGAATCACAAAACAAATTCTACAGATTTATGTAATATGAAAAAACACAAAAAGTAACAACAAGTCATTTCCCCAAATCCCTGACACAGTCAAAATCGAGATGCTATCGATACCGATAATCACCATACAACTTGGTCCTGGTTAAAATGGCTAAACACATCCCCATTATTAACATTCTCATTTGGACATAATAATATTAAAATTTTGCGTCATTTTAATGTTCTCAATTTCATTCCAATAACCATTTTCCATTAACACTAACAAGAAAAGAAAAATACTTCACTTTCAACTATATACAAGAAACACGATTTCCCAAGCATACCCAAAAATAATTCATGTCAAAAAATATTTATGAGGAACATGAATGATGTTTACAAGCTCAACTCTTTTTCAATGATGGGCCAAAAAAATTCAACAATATTTATAAATAATATTCACATTTCATGAAAAGTGTGTCACTATAGGTGAAATAATATTCAACATTAACAACGAACAATAAAAAAAATTCCAACCTAGTTAATTAGGTTTTTCCTCATTCATAGGTTTGAAACTCACATACATAACTTTATGACCAAGGCCGAAATCAACCTAGTCTCATGCGTAAATTTACCAAATAGTAATAAAAAAGAAAAATGAAATAAAAATACTTCTGATACCACTTTATAACTTCCAGGAATGGGTACCACGCCTCAATGCCTTGAGACGGACAACCATATGACCCCTGACACACCACCCCGTACATTAGAAACTATTGACTAGTAGCAAAGGTCTTATATAGATCATGGGGAGACTCTACCATATTTTATAGGATTAATAAAACATATAAAAATATGAAATAAAAACTAAATTAGATATTACCGTAAATAGAACTATACCAAGATAAGAAGATGACCAGAACTAGAGATACAATAATAAATTTAAGAAGAAAATTTTCCCTACCAGTATACTTTTCTGGTGATTAAAACAAAAACCCTAATGAAAAGAAACTAATGAATCCAAATCAGGTCCAGAAACACATCTGATTCCTTCATCCATGCTCTATTATGACTCATCCATATAATCCAATGTTTTTCCCCTATCCTTTCCTACGTCCATGAAATAAATTATGTTACCGATCAAGAAACCTATGTAGGGTGTGAGTATAACATAATAGGCCACTACCAATGGTTCCTAAAATAAATCCAGTCAACAAGAAGTTTAATCAGTTTTATAAATATATAATAATAATTCAAAAGTAAAAATTTCATCACATTATCAATTAATATTTGTTAATCCACATAATCTATTAGGTTACATAGGATCCGAAAACCTCAATACCAGCTTCACATAGTGCTGGTGTCTATACTATTTTTTTGTAGTTCCATGAAACATGTGTTCTAGTTTTAAGAATCACTATTTCCAAGCGGTTTCCATTAGATTTATTAATAGAACTAGAAACTTCCAAATGTTCTTTATCCAATGTGGACCTACTTTCTAATGGTAGGAATTCATTTAGCTTGAACTTTACGATACTTAATAACGTGCATTGGTCGAGGGGATGGGAGGTTGGACTCATCACACCCTTTTGGGTGGAATTATTGTCTACTCTGGGACTCTCTTTGTAAATTTAAGATATATTCATGAATCCATATTAATTCACCAAGTATATCATAAGTATCCCTTGGAATCTACAATCACTTATTAACATGTGTAATATTTATAATAATCAGTATGAATTAAAGGTTCTTCATTAATGGAAATAACCATATGCATTCAAGGTTTTCCATTAATGGTATCCTCTAATATACCGATTTGAGATTATTTTAATAATCGTTGTTATGATACTAATTTTTATGCCACTTAGTGTGGTACTTTGGAATTTATTTCCATCCACAGAGACGAAGGTTGGTTTTGATATTGGGATCATGCCCATAAAATGTGCTACCTACATATTCTTATAAAATGAATCATAACCCTCATTGTTCGGTGCCACATAATATGACACATCATACCATTTAAGGTCATGTGATAAGGACCTCTAAGCTAAAGGTGCTTGGTCAAAACATAGTGTGGTTCATATGCTAAAGCTGCCTAAGGATCTTTGAAAGGATATGGGTTTCCACGTATGATCAGACCATGTTGGGAATATAGACCAAGGAGAACATGGTTGATTTGAAGTGTTGGGTTTGAACCTCAAGGAGGATTTCTACGTATCCCACATGGATGGGAATCAAATCCCATGTAGTTCAATAAATCCCACAGGAGAGTATAGTCTTTTGGGAGAGATGATTTTGGGAATACATTCTAAAACAGATGCCTTGATGACTTGGGGAGTTTAATTTGGGTCTTCTTCCTGAGGAGAATTCCCTGATTAAGAGAATTAGTGTTGGATTCTTGAGGAGGATGTCCAATGAGCTTGGGCCTTGAGACGTCTTCCTACGTATCCTGGTTATGGTGGGAATTAGAGTTCTCATAGTTCCTTCTATTGAGTGTTTGTACACATGTTGTAACCATCACGTTTCTCTAAGACCGTGTGATTCATGCTCTGTGTGAGAAACAAGAGGTTGTGAAAGATTCAACAATGACACTTCACACATTTCCTCCTCTACTGATGGAAGAGGGTGAGGCGATGAGCCTTTCCTATGATCTATTTACATTAGTCAAGGATCCAATGTAAGGAGGAAAGCATATAGGTGAGGGGATTATACCAGGATGGATTACCATGGTAACAAAGCACAATAAGAGAGGTAAAGGGTAACAAAAGTCCCTATACCCATCCTCCTTGTTTTCTTTGGCACCAAAAAAGAGAGGAGGAGCAATGATTCCACCTACTGCAAGAAAATCTAGGGTCTTACGCCAACATGGTTTCCCATAAATTTATCCATGTATGGGAAGGGAGACATCTCCATTATTTTTTAAAAGGAAATGTCGGCATGAAATATACCTTCCCTACCAGATACCTGAGGTTCCTAGACACCTCTTTCAGAAAGGATTGGCTAGGACCCAACCCTCCCCCTAAATGGGAACTTCCCAACACCATTTCCTGGAGAAAGGTCCATGTGACTATGGATATACAAACCCCCAGGCATTCCATGAGTCCTAACCCCATTGTGAAAAAAATGTGGGAAACCTCTGACTACGGAAATTGATAACCAAATAAGAGACACGCTGATGTGCCTTCCCCAATGGTTTGATAATTTAGATGGTTTTGGTAGAGGTCTCAACAAAATTTCTTTCAAAAAATGGAGTCAATGAAGAAGAATCCTTTCCATAAATGGATAAGGAAGGCTTGATGTCTTGTAGACTGAGGAGAGTGAAGAGACTAAATGAATCAAATAGGGGTTCCCAAGTAGAGAAGGGCACGCAAGTTTGGTCGTGCATGTACACTTCGTCGACCAAATGTTCACTTAAGCGACAAACAACCTGTATGGTATTACATGGGAGAGACCTTTCTCAAGCCTTCAAGAGTATTCACATGTGATTGAAGAAGTGGGGTGCTCATGTTCCTGTCAGAGGAATGGGAGGCGCATAATTAATTCTGACTTAGGGAGGTTGGGAGCTTTAGGAGTGAAAGTGTTATGGTTTTTAAACACTAAATGGACATAAGTCCAATGATCCTACCTCAAATCCTCCACTCAAGGTGTTGAAAAACTACCATGAATGTTTCGGAAGACTGGGGTGAAGTACTAGGGCGAAAAAAGTAGCAATTGGGCTTCAAGGAAATTCATCCTTACAAATGAGGGCCCTTTGGGGTATATTTATAGTCAAGTATGTGACAATGGGAGAAATGAGTTGGGCACGCAAGTAGATTGCCTGATATTTTGGGGAGCACAAGTACCTTGTGCGCTGACGGTGTTTGGGCTAGAGTAGTGCGACAACTTTAGGACATAGCCAAAATTATCACTTCAATTAGCTTTGGCATGACGACATGCACATGTTTGTGCAGATTCACACAACAAACTATTCAAGTACGATTGAGGTTATTTTCAGTCGCGACACATGAAAATACATATTCAATTGTAGATAAGTGCATGGAACACATTTCATGGTGTCTACAAAAATACCCAAGGAATATCATATATCTAAATTTCATTTTTTCTATTCATTATCTGAAATTGTAACTTGATAAAATTCATAAAACCTGTAAATCAGCCTAGCATGAATAAGGTGTAAAAAGGGTTGTAACCTAAAGGGTCTAACATGAGTAAGAATAACTAAGAAAAAAATATTTCTAAGGAAAGGGAAAATATCTCATGGCCCATTAACTAGCCCAACTCCATGTGCTCTCATGGTCTCTTAGAAATCAAATATAAGCCCGCGCGGTCTTATTCATAAAAGGCCCTCACGACCCTTTAGAAATCAATATTGGAACTCTCACTATCTTCTATCTCGATGGATCACACATTATTATTCATAATTCCCAATTAAAAAATTTGATAATTTACTCAATAATTAATAACCAACAATTTCTAAATTCAATGAATTGATAATCAATTAACCAACAAATTATCCCAATTGCATAATTTTCATTATTCAATAAAATCCAAAATTCCACAATTAGTTAATTGACCACATTAAATAATTTTATAAGAAAATAAACATATTAAATAGAGCCTAATATTATAAAATAATATAGATTAAATTTATAATAATACTATGGAATTTGAGTAATAAACCATATACCTTGATTCTTCAAAGAACAATCTCCCAACATAAATCCCAATATTCAGAGAAGTAACGACATAGATTGATATATGGATCTATAACCCTAAATTATCATTAAACAAGTCAATATGTCACTAATTTAGATCTAGATCTAGAAAAATGGGGCACAAAATCCCACCAAAATAGGAGAATAAAAGATGAGGAATAGAAAACCAAATGGGATAGGATCCACTTACCGAGAGGGATAACGACCTTACATATGGGATCTGAATCATGAAAAAAGGAGGTCATGAAGGCTTGGAATTCATTTGGAGATATCCAAAATCATAAAAGGGGACATAAGGTAAAATAGCGTTCTGTTTGGATGGAAATGGAAATTATAGAATTATTAGAATTATTTTTTCTGAGACATTAATTCTGATGCATGATTTTCTAGTTTGGGGTGCATGGTTTGAAAAACCATGACCCAGCCACACAATTAACCTCTATCCAAGGATGCACTATTAGCTAGGTGAGGGCACGTGGATTTCCAAAACCATGATCCAAACATGAAAAACCCTTTATCATCCAATTTCTATAAAATTTCCACCCAAAACACCCTATGTTAGAACCCAAAATAAAAGGACTTGTCCTTAAAAAAAGTGTTGGTCTGAGTGGATACTCAAGAGGGGGGTGAATTGAGTTCCAATCAAAATTTTTGTTAAAAAATATTTCTCTTAAAGTCCCCCCATTTAAAAACAAGTTAAACTGTATTGAATTTATATAGATTATAAAGGTTCAATTAGTTTCTCAAAGATTGATTAGGTCTTAGTTAATTTAATCAAAAGATTAACTTATCTTTTGAAACTAACTTACTGGTTCACAATAAGTATAAACATTTGACAATTTAACTATAAATGTAACTTTAAATCAAATTGTATTTCAACGTAATTAGCAGCATAATATAATATATATAAAATACTTTATACTTAAACTAAAATGCACAGAAGATGTAACCAAGAGGTTCAGTCTCAAGCCGAGACCTAGTCCTCTCAAACAATTTAAATAAATTTGATCCACACCCTGGATTGGGGTAAATGGAAATGAAATACATTGTCTAGGTACAAAGACCTCTACCACATTTCTACGTGGGAAAATCAACAACAACTCACAGGCTGTCCAGGTCTTATTTGAACTCTACCACTATCCACAGTGGGGTATAAGGTAGTTAAAGAGTTTGAATGGGGATTTAGAAATCCTCCAGCTTGGCATAGGAGATAGTGTTTATATATAAAATATTCAGAGTATACACACTGCTTGAAATGTAAGTAAAAGAATCAATAAAGAGTAGATAAGATTTTAGAATTCTCTAGTGATGTGAAGTGCTGCTCTAGACACTTTTGATATATCAGAAATGCTTTTGAGTCCTTCTGTAATTTTTGTCTGAAAAACAGAGTATCGTTTTCTTCCTTGATTTTCAGGTTTATCTTTATCATCTTGAGTGCATGAAGAGTTTTTTTGTAGTTTTTCACTCAAGATGCAACTTTTGTTATCCTCTAGAATGAATGGCTTCGTGTATGTCCAGTGCTCTTCCAGTATGAATGTAGCCTTTTCTTTTTGTGTGAATTCACCATGTTTCAATACTATTCAGACCTTCCTTTATACACCATTCTCGTGCCTTCATATTTCTTGATTCCTCTATTTTGTTTTTTTCCTTCACGTCTTCTTGGTTTTTGTCCTTCCTTTTATAGTTGTCAGCTCTGGTAAAAAGAATGATTACCTTTTTCATGGGTACTAGGTACGGGTCCCTGACATGCCAAAAATCCACATTAAATAACATTAATTGCATTAAAAACTTCATATATGACCGTTTCTTAATAAATAAATAGTATTGAGAGTTATAGAGTATGACTGGTCAGTCTTTCATTAGTAGCCTTCTGTCGTGACGATTGACTCTGTATATCAGCGAGCTCCAATCGGTAGCTCTTTGATCTTGTACTGGTAGCTCCTTGTATCGGTAGCTATTTCATATTTTATCGATAACTCCTAGTATCGGTATCTATTACTCTGTGCATCGGTAGCCCTATATACCAGGGAATTCATCTATCAATAGACTTTGCTTCTATCGGTAGCTCGTTCTATATTGGTAGATTCATAGCAGTAGACTTGTCCATATCGGCAGACTTACTCTATCAGTAACTTTGGTGTATCAGTTTCTTGTATCAGTAGACATTTATTATATGCATATCGGTAGCTCTGTTTGGTTCCAATGAAGTATATATATCGGTAGACTTATGCATACTGGTAGACTTGTTCTATCGGTAGCTCAGTTTCTGTCGGTAGTTGTCTGTATCAGTGGACTTGATATTTCAGAGACATGTGCCTACCGGTGGACTTATACATATCGGTAGCCATGCGTATCAGCAACCTTTTCCTATCGGTGGATATGTCTATTGGTAGACAAAGTATATCAATAGCTATAGGTATATCAGTGACTTAACACTTCTGTTTTATGTAAAACACATCTGATTGAGTTAGAAGTAATTCAAAACAATGATTAACATATTTCAAGGATTATTTTAATATTATTATCATTTTGATAAAAAGAATATCATTGATTGAAAGAATTAATATATAGATAAACATTAATTGGGATTATCAAATTATGTGAAAGCATAATTGGGATTATCAAAATAGGTGAGGTCAACAATCTCCCCCTTTTTGATAATCAAAACTTATGATATTATATTCCCAATATAATCAGTAATGAATCAGTGGATATATCATTAAATTCAATTGTAGCAGAGAAAACAATATAATATGTGAAATATTCAATGTACCAAATATAATTTTTCTCTCCTTATAACATTTCTCCCCCTTTGTGATAATCAAAAAGTGGGAAACAACGAAGAGAAAAGGAACAAAATGAGAAAGAAAATACAACCATTTGTATTTCATGTGGAAAAAAGCTACAAGAAAATAAAACAAAATACAAGGGATTCCTATCAAATATCTTAGACACTTATTTAATCAATGTCATCAATGAGAGATTTTGTCGTTGGAACAGAAGATGATTCAATCTGTGTGGATATATGTGAAGGCTTAGGAATTCCAGAAATAATCATAGGAGGCTGAGCCACTAAAAATATTCCTTCCCTCTACTGAGTAGTCTGTTGGTTGATCATAGGAGTAAGGATTCGAATGGTTTGGGCTGGAGTCATATGAACAGGAGAAGTAATAGAGGTAGAGGTAGGTAATGTTGGAGGTATAATCACTGGCCTAGCATCGACATGAATGAAATGCATCAAGAGATTTATGAAATCCATAATTATTCCTCATCCTCTCTACATAGAAGATATGAAATCATCCTTGTTTTCCATGAATTTTTCCAAGGCTGGAGTCAATTCTCTTAGCTTGCTGACTTGCTCTCTAAAGGCTTGATTTACAGGAGGTAGCTTCATGTTCTCTAAAAAAAGCTTGAAATTATTATTAAGTTGATGCTTGGTAAAAATCCTTTGAAAATAGTACTCTACCTTTTCTTTCACTTATTTATGAGAGGTATAAGATTCTCTCATATAGTATTGGACTATCTTCATTATTTCTCTAGATGAATCTCTAGTAGAAATAACCACTTTTCTCATATATGATGAGCCCACAGAGCCACTGGTTGATGGTGAACCAAGCTCCTCCTTCATCACATGTCTAATCTGATCCAAATCCATATAAGTTCTGGAGGCAATAGAACCAACAGATAAGGTTACTGTTTCCTGGATGTTTTTGATCAACCCAGTAATAATATTTTGGACTTGGGAATCCTAGGTTCTTACATGATAGTTCATATAAGTTTTAAAACCTTCAAAGACTAATACAATCTGGCTCACAAAACCTTTTACATAAGCTAAATCATTATATGGTTGATATTTAGAACTCGTATAAGATTCTAAAGAGATAACAGATTTCTTAAGAGAATCAACACTTTCTTCCCATCTAGACAACTGATTTTGGCAAGCTGTAACTGCATCCACTATTTCTGCCACAATGGTAGAGACATTACAACCGAGAGAGAGTTAAATAGAATTTTCCAAATTTATCATCTCTTCAACAAAGACGTGCATCAACTCGGAAACATAAGCACTAAAATATTATTTCATCTCATTCTTTAAGGGTTCAAGATCACCCACGGTGATCATATCAGGAGGTAAAACCACAACTGGTGCTCTTTCAGATGCTATACTGGTTACTGAGTCATTAAAAATCGATTGAATTGATGACACCAGTGAAGCTTCCATTTTCCTTATTTCTTCCACAAAACCGATTTTGAGATCAGACTTGAGCTTGTCCAGATCATGCATTCTGACCACATCTTCTGGTAATAACTCAGTCTGAACAACATAATTTGTTTTTGGTCTATTTAGGGATGCCTCATTATCAGAATAGGGATAGTCCAATCCAAAAACCAAAAAACCTGGGTCTTCTACCCAATCCTCAATTTCAACAGCCACTGACAAACTTCCAAACCTTGTTTGATGCTCCCCCTCAACAGGTGAATTCTCTTTTACAACAAGATCATTCTCAACAGGTCTTTCTTACTCAGAAGAATCTTCTATAATCATCACCGTCTCTGCAACAACTTCAACAATAGGAGGTTCCTCTAAATTAGGCACAGGTCCTTCTGTCTCACCCACAAATTCTTCAACATGCACAACTGAGCTTCCAATCAATGGACTCAGACTTATGCAAGAAGAATCAGATGCTTCAGTTTTTTACCTTTCTTCTTCATTCTCAATGACTGGCTAGTCTTCCTCATTAGCATGAGTCTCTTCTTTTAATAATGTTCCCTTTACTAAAGATACAATTTCAGCAGCAAGACTTGAGGGCAAGTCAGGATCCCTTCCATCAACCATGAAAGTCTCTTCTTCATCAGTCTCATCACTGTACTTTGGTTCTTCTTCATCAGGTCCTAGACCAGGATCCCTCACATCATTAGACCTTGAAGGATGATTCACAATATTGAATTTATCATAAACCTTGTTGTCATCATTAACCCATTCTCCTCTCCATGGGTTCCAATTTATTTTCATATATTATCAAACAGTTCTTGTGATATAGAAGTTATTCCTTACTACTACTATCTCGTCTTGAGAATCATCTAATCCTTTCACTTTGATCATCACTCAGATCAATTCAGAAAAGAATAGGGCATTGGTTTTTGATTTTGGTCTGGTCATGTCCTCCATTTGAAACATTAGAAATATGCATAGATTCACTTTCACACAATGTCTCAAGAGATGTAGGAGATAGATATCTTGATATCTTAAATTCACAAATTCCCATCTTGTGGGTATAAAGACGCGCTGGACAAATTTGAACAGCAATCTGTTCTCTCCATCCATTCCAGAATCCACCACTTGTCTTTGATTTCCACTACCTGTGAGTTCCTCTAGGGCAGTTTCATAATCGAATGTATCAATTGTAGGTGGTATTGATTTTGAGACATATCATGAAACACCATAGTGTGGAGCCATCAGGTATTCAGCCCACTCAATAGATGAAAAATATATCCCCTTTCCATTCACAAAAGAAATCACTCGGTTCTCATCTTCTGATTTTATCAAAGCACACAATATCATAAAATTGTATCACTAGATTCGGATAGTAGGTTCTATTGTTGTTCAAAAAGCAGTCTACCCACTTTTTATCTTCCATCACCTCGTGCACTAACTATTTTCTAGCCAACAACCATTCCACGCATAGCTCTTTTTCGATCACAATAACTCAATTTTGAAAATGTGGGTTTACCGGTCACTTTCCCAAAAATGTTCTACCAACATTTCCACTTGCTTCTTACTCGGACTTCTACTTCTTTTCATTTGGCTCATCAAATTCATCTATGATGGTAGGAAGTTTTGTTTTTTCCATCTCTAGTTCGAGGGATTTAGGGTTTTCGATAAATTTGGGAGCTAAGGTTTGAGGGTAAAGGGTTTGAGGCTCGATGGATTGAGAAGTAACTAGGACATAGTTTTAACATTTAGAAATCATAAAATAAATGATTAAAAAAGTATAAAAGATTCATATTTTGGTAGCAGACAGAAGTTTAGAACAACGTGTACTCATCGATAAGGTTTATTGGTGAGAATCCCTATCAGTGAGGTCCATCGATGAGGGTTTTACATCGGTGAGGTATTCACATCGGTGAGGTATTCACAACGATGAGGTAATCACATCAGTGAGGTAATCACATCGGTGAGGTTTTTACATTTGTGAGGTACTCACAGATCAAGGTTAATCATTCCTAACACATGTCTAGTGTAACATAACCTATTTGAACTTAGAGGTTTGGTGAAGATGTCATATAATTGATGTTCAGTGCCTATAAATTCAAGAATAATATCACCTTTTTTATAATGATCTCTCAAAAAGTGGTGTCGTACATCAATGTGGTTGGTGATGGAGTGAGATACATGGTTTTTTGAAATATTTATTGTGCTAGTGTTCTCACAATTGAATGAAACATGATTAAAATCTTATCCATAGTCCAAAAGAGTGTGTTTCATCCATAGAATTTGTACACAACAACTACTAGCACCTATATACTCTCTTTAGGCAGTAGACAAAGCTACAGAATTCTGCTTCTCACTACACCAAGATACTAAGGATTTTCCCAATAAATTACATGTTCCGGATGTGATTTTTCTATCCAACTTGCAACCAGAAAATTCAGCATATGAATAACTCATTAAGTCAAAAGATTTTCCTTTTGGGTAAAACAAACCTAAATTTACAGTGTGTTTAAGATACTTGAAAATTATTTTAACAGTAAGTAAATGAGATTGTTTTGGATCGTCTTGAATTCTTACACACATACACACAATAAACAAAATATCCGGTCGACTAGCAGTAAGGTAATGTAAGCTTCCAATCATACCTCTATAATTGGTTAGATCGACTGGTTTCCAAGTTTCATCTACATCCAATTTACAGAATTTACTCATAGGAGTACCATTTTCCTTAATACCATCCAAACGAAAATGTTTAAAAAGTTCCTCTGTATATTTACATTGATTCAAAATAATACCATTTTCATTTTGAAAAACTTGAAATACAAGAAATTAATTGAGTTCTCCCATTAAACTCATTTCAAATTAATTTTGCATACTCTTGGAAAAATTAGTACATAAATAATGTTTAGAAGATCCAAAAATAATATCATCAACATAGATTTGTACTATCAAAACATCTTTAGAAATTATTTTAATAAAAACAGTTCGATCAGGAATCCCTTTAGTAAAACGTTTTTAAATAAGAAAATTTCTAAGTCTATCATACCTAGCTCTTGGAGCTTGTTTCAGATTATATAAAGCTTTATAATGTTTAAAAAATTTATTTGGAAAATGCGGATTAGTAAATCCAGGTGGTTGTTCAACAAAAACATCTTCAATTATAAAACCATTTAGAAAATCACTTTTGACATCCATTTGATATAACATGAAATTCATAGGAGCAGCATAGGCAAGTAGGATCCTAATAGCTTCTAATCTAGATACAAGGGAAAAGGTTTCCTCATAGTCTATACCTTCCTCTTGACTATATCCTTGTGTAACTAACCTATCTTTGTTTCTAACTATGTTTCCATATTCATCAACTTTTATTCTATAAACCCATTTAGTGACTGTTGTCCAAGTGTCCTAAGGTCTGTTAACTAATTCCTAGACTTTGTTTCTTTCAAATTGATTTAACTCTTCTTGCATACCCATTACCCAAAATTCATCATTGATTGCATCATTGACATTTTTACGTTCTAGCTCTAAAAGAAATTCTTGATGTTCAACCTGGTTTCTTAGAGAAGCTCTAGTCTGTGTCCCTCTATCAAGATTACCAATTACCACATCTAAAGGATGATTCTTTAGAATCCTAGTTGATCTAGTAAAGGTAGGACTAGAAATTTCTGGTTCATCTATTGGTTTGGGATCAACAGAAGCAGATTCAGGAATATGTCCAGAACATGATGTTTTTATAGCAGGTTATTTAGTTTTATCATTAAGGTCCAGAACAGTCAAATCTTTTTCTAGATTTTCAATAGAAGACTTAGGTTCATGTGGATCAGTTTCATCAAACATGATGTGAAAATATTCTTCCATGCAATTGGTTATTTTGTTAAAGACTCTATATGATTTTATAATTAATGAATAACCAAGAAAAATTCCTTCATCACTTTTGGAAGCGAATTTATCAAGATTATCCTTGGTATTTAGAATAAATACTTTGCAATCAAAGAATCTAAAGTAGCTAACTTTAGGTTTTCTATTGTTCCACAGTTCATAAGGGGTATTCTTAAGAACAGGTCTAATCGAGACTCTATTGATAATATAACAAGCTGTATTGACAGCTTCAGCCCAAAAATAAATTGGTAGGTCATACTCATTAAGCATATTTCCTGCAATTTTTTTCCAGGTTCGATTTCTTATATCTACTACACCATTCTGCTGAGGTGTTCTAGGGGCAGAAAAATTATGACTATAGCCATTATGTGATCAGTAAGATTCAAACTCATTATTTTCAAACTAATAGCCGTGATCACTTCTCAATGTCTTAATCTTAAGTCCACTAAGGTTTTCTACAGACATAGAGTATTTATAAAAGAAAGAAAAATCTTCACTTTTTTGAGCTAAGAAGTATACCCAAGTATATCTAGAAAAGTCATCTACTAATACATAGACATAGTGCTTCCCATTTAAACTAGAAACTATAGAAGGTCCAAAAAAATCCATGTGAACCTACTCAAGAGGTTGAGAAGTTGAAATTTATTTCATTGATTTAAAAGAAACTTTATGTTGCTTTCCCTTTTGATAGGGATTACAAACTTTGTCAGTTGGGAACTAAAGCTTAGGTAGGTCTCTAACTTAGTTCTTCCATGTCAGTTTTCTAAGTGAATGAATGTTTCAGTGTCCTAATCTTTTGTTCCAAATCCTAGATTCTTTATGAAAATCATTTAAACAAGTAACATTTTTCTTGGATAAAGAATTCAAATAAACATCATAAACATTTTCATTTCTTAAGGCAGAAAATAATAAAGATTTTTAGAGTTAAAAACATTGCAAGGATCATTTTAAAACATAATATTAAAACCATCATCAGATAACTGCGAAATACCTAACAGATTATATTTAATTCCATCAACAAATAAAACATTATAAATTAAAAGTAAATTAATGTTACCAATTTGGCCTAGGCCGATGTTTTTTCTTTTAAAATTATAACCAAAGGTGAAATAGCATCCATCAACATTTATTAAGATTTTAAATCATGATTAGTCTCCAGACATGTGCCTTAAAAATCCACTTTCCATGTACCATACCATCTTATGGGAACTCTTTATGCAGGTTTCCTACAAAATAGTTTTAAACAGAGAATGATTATGGTACCCAGATTCTCTTGGGTCCAGACATGTTAGAAATCAATGATTTTGTTACCCAAATTTGTCTTATAGGTCTCATATAATCAATAGATTAAACATGTTTTTAAAGATAAAATCTATTTGATCTATAAAAATGTGAATAACTAGTTGAGTCATATGAATTTCCAGAACGGGAACTAGCAGAATTTTGTCCAGATTTAGGAATAAATCTAATTTTGGTAAACTGTCTCTATCCAGGTTAGTATCACAAACCAGTAGTGTAATTTGGTGCCACTTTTGTACCTAGAATTTGTGTAAGGGTGTTCATTCCATTTGTGAAATTTTCTATGTCCTTTCTCAGTTGCTCTTTAGACATTTTCAGTTCAGTATTTTCCTTAAGCAATTGAGAATTCTTATATTTTTCTACATCAAGAGAGGATTTGATAGTGCTAGATAAAGAATGTTGTTTTTTTAAGGCTTTGTACCTTTCCTTAAGTTCATTACTGGTCTATACTAGCATATTAAAATATTCAAACAATTCTTCATTAGACATATTTTCAGATTCGGAATTAGAATCAACTCCAGAATAGTACGAATTTAAAGCAGGAGTGTCCAGAGTTACCTCAAATGTGTTTGTCATAAAACACATGTTAGCTTTATGAGAATCTTCAACCTTAGCAGAATCCGAATCACTCGAAGTGTTTTGTGAATCACTCCAAGCTACTTTCATTTCTTTCTTATACTTGTTGTCCTTGTAGTCATGTTTCTTCATGAACTTCAGTTTCAGACAGTCAACATTTATGTGTCCTTTTGCACTCATACCAGAGAACATCATCACTCTTATTAGGCTTCTTCCAGTCCTTTTTTCAATGTTCTTTGTTTTCATTTTTTCCTTTGTAATTTAATTTTCTGATGAATTTCTTCTTCCTATAGAATGTCCTAAATCTTCTGGCTATTTGAGCCATATCAGCATCACTGTCAGAGTCTGAAATTTCACTTATTGAGCTATCAGTAGGCATTTTAAATTTCTCCTTATCCTTGCTCTTTTAGGAAGTAGATTTAAATGTCACTGACATCCTTTTAGGTTCATCATCTTCCTCCTTATTCACCTTGAGTTCATCCTCATACATCATAAACATTCCAATAAGTGATTTTACATGCAGAGAAACAATTTCACATGATTCTCTAATTGAAACACAAGTGCCTCTCTATATTTATGGTAGACATTTTAATATTCTCCTAATTTTTTACTTTGCTGGAATAACCTTTCTAAGAGATCTAAGTGTATTGACAATCTCATTGAACCTGAGATACAGGTTTGAAATGGGTTCATCAGGCTTCATCTTGAAGTTAACAAATTTAATAGTTTAGGTATTCAACCTCATTTCATTAACATTAGTTGTTCCCTCATGGGAAAAAACCAAAGTGTCTCAGATTTCATAAGAAGTTTTGCATGAAGATATTATATTATACTCTTCATCTATTAACGCACATTACATGGAATTCATAGCTTTACAATTATTATTGTAAGCTCTTTTAGTAGGTTCATCCCAAGTAGATATATCAGTTTCTGGAATCTTATATTGAGTCTCTGTTGTAGTCCAGATATCAAATCCCATACTCTCTAAATGAATTTTCATTTTAAGTTTCCACTGAGCATAATTTGTACCATAAAGAAAGGTGGCATGTAGGTAGCACCACCTTCTAGTCTATTGTCCATAACTAGATTTTAGAGAAAATATTTAAAGAGATAAAATTTTGAATTAACAGAAATTGAAGATCTTTAAAGATGAAGCTAAAACCACAATTAAAAAAAAGACTATTTTGAAAAATTTGATAAACAAAAACAATCCTCTGATACCAATTGTTGGTCGGAGTGGATACTCAAGAGGGGGTGAATTGAGTTCCAAATAAAATTTCTGTTAAAAAATATTTCTCATAAAGTCCCCCAATTTAAAAACAATTCAAACTACAATGAATTTATATATATTGTAAAGGTTCAATTAGTTTCTAAAATATTGATAAGGTCTCAGTTAATTCAATCAAAAGATTAACTTAACTTTTTTAAACTAACTTACTGGTTCACAATAAGTATAAAAACTTTCTAATTTAACTATCGAAGTAACTTTAAAACAAATTCTATTTCAATGTAATTAGAAGCGGAATATAAAATATATGAAATACTTTAGACATAAACTAAAATACAGAGCAAATGTAACCAAGGTGTTCAGTCTCAAGGCGAGACCTAGTCCTCTCAAACAATTTATATAAATTTGATCCACACCCTGGATTGGGGTAAACAACAGTGACAAACACTGGCCAGGTACAAAGACCTCTACCACAGTTCTACGTGGGAAAATCAATAACAGCTCATAGGTTGTCCAGGTCTTGCTTGACCTCTACCAATATCCACAGTGGGGTACAAGGTAGTTATAGAGTTTGAATGAGGATTTAAAAATCCTCCAGCTTGGCACCGAAGATAGTGTGTATATATAAAATATACAGAGTATACACACAACTCAAAATGTAAATAAAAGAATCACCAAAGAGTAGATAAGAGTTTAGAATGCTCTAGTGATGTGAAGTGTATCTCTAGACTCTTTAGATTGATCAAAAATGCTTCGGAGTCCTTCTATGGTTTTTTTTTCTGAAAAATAGAGTGGTGTTTTCTTCCTTGATTTTCATGGTCACCTTTATCAGCTTGAGTGCATGAAGAGTTCGTTATAGTTATTCACTCATGATGCAAGTTGTGTTCTCCTCTAGAATTAATTGCTTCGTGTATGTCTAGTGCTCTTCCTGTATGAATGTAGCTTTTTCTTTTTGTGTGAATGAACAACGTTTTAATGCTGTTCAACCCTTTCTTTCTACACCCATCTCCTGCCTTGTTAGTTCTTGATTCCTCTATTTTGTTTTTTTCCTTCATGTCTGCTCGGTCTTTGTCCTTCCTTTTATAGCTATCAGCTCTGGTAAAAAAAATGATTACCTTTTTCATGGGTACTAGGTAAGGTTCCATGACATGGCAACAATCCACATTAAATAACATTAATTGCATTAAAAACATCATATATGACCGTTGCATAATAAATAAATAGTATTGGGAGTTATAGAGTTTGACTGGTCAGTCTTTCATTAGTATACTTCTATCGTGATGGTTGACTCTCTATAGCAGCGAGCTCCTATCGGTAGCTCTTTGATCTTGTACCGGTAGCTCCTTGTATCATTAGCTATTTGATCTTGTATCGGTAGCTCCTGGTATCGGTAGCTATTACTCAGTGTATCGATAGCTCTATATACTGATCACTTTATCTATCAGTAGACTTTGTTTCTATCAGTAGCTCGTTCTATATTGGTAGCTTCATAGTGGTAGAATTGTCCATATCAGCAGACTTACTCTATCAGTATCTTTGTTGTATCAGTAGCTTGTATCAGTAGATATTTAGTATGTGCATATCAGTATCTCTGTTTGGGTCTAGTGAAGTATATATATCGGTAGACTTATGCATACCGGTAGACTTGTTCTATCGGTAGCTTAGTTTCTGTCGGTAGTTGTCTGTATCGGTGGACTTGATCTTTCAGAGACATGTTCTTACCGGTGGACTTATATATATCGGTAGCTCTGCATATCGGTGTCCTTTTCCTATTGATGACTATGTCTATTAGTAGACTACATCTATCAGTAGCTATAGGCATATCAGTAACCTAACACTTCTATTTCATGCAGAACACATCCGATTGAGTTAGAAGTAATTCAAAACAATGATTAACATATTTGAAGGATTATTTTAATATTATTCTGATTTTGATAATAGAATATCATAGATTCAATGAATTAATATATAGATAAACATTAATTGGGATTATCAAAGTATGTGAAATCATAATTGGGATTATCAAAACAGGTGAGGTCAACAAAAAGAGTAACTATAAATGATCCCGAGAAAACCCTTATATAGTGGAGATCTTACTTTTAATTTAAAATTCAATGTATATTTTATACTACTTTTAATCACAAACTAATTCGTAAATAATAATTTCATAGTGAATAAATGATAAAAAACAATATTTATAGTAATCTTAACGCTTAGGGGTTCCATATGAAAATCCTTACCTGTTATCTTTGTCACAACTATTATCGAAGTGTACATAAGAATATCCACACCAAAAATATCATTTTTAAAAAATACAATCTAATGAAATCTAAATTACCCAATGAAAGAAACCATTTTATTTTATATGAGAAAATAAATACACAGATACTTTAAAAATTATTTAGAGTTGTATTTTGATTATATTTAGTGTAAATATTTTTAAAAATAAAACGATGACCCCTTAAATGACTTCAAATTTCACAAAAAACATAATTATCATGTTCTATATAACAAAATAATTAAAATGGATTATTTTTATATTTTAAATATAAAATAAGAAAAAAATAATATTGTTTCTAATTATTTGATAAAAATTTGAAAATAGTTATTTCTTAAGTTGAATATGCCATGGGAATGAGTGATTCATATATAAAGAAGGGTTGGGTTATAGCAAAAATGTCTCTAGGATATATTTCCCTAATTTATCACACAAATTGTCTAATTCACCATTCCCTCCCCAACTACACACAATTAACCCTTTTGGGTTATCAACCCTCTTGTTCTACAAAATGAAACAATATTTTTGGAGATTCTTCCATCATCTACCATGGTTGAATGGTCATGATATCCCAATCTTTTCATCATCGACACAAGATGAAGTTTACTGTAAATTGGTTATAAATGTGGAACAAAAAATATTTGGGTTTTTTAGCTATAAAGTTCGGTTTTGTTTTAATAAAAATTATAATTATTTAAATAATTAATAAACCCCTTATTTTTCAATCTACCCCCACCTCTTACAATAACCCATCAATCTGAATTGACACGTAAAATGATATTAAATACTACATATTGATATAAAATCATATAACATCACCATGTGATCTATAAATCTATTTCTTATGCTTCAATATTAATAAAAATGAGGTATTGAGCATGAAAAATAGACAGAGTGGGATTAAAAAAATGTGGTCATTTCTTGATTTTTTTGGACTACCATTTTTTATTTAGATTACTGTGAGAAGGTGTAACTGTTAGTGAAAAAAGAAGTAAACCTATATAGGTAATTGTTTATACATGACCCTGGGTTATTTTGGTAATTAATAAATTATAATAAAATATAATTTCATAAATATTGAAATCAAATTATTTAATTATATATATTATTACGATTAATCACATCATTATTGATGCATTAATGAAGATGGGTAAGGCTAGATAAACAACTGTATTGAAGGGTTTTCGTTTTCATTATTTTGGACATCCTCATTCAACACTCTCCTCACGTCACAAGAAATATTTGTGTATGATAAATACTACTACTAATTTAAAGACCAATTATTTTCATCATGAAACTAAATATAAAAAATAAAAAAAAGAATTATATCTTGAAACATTATGCCTTAATAAATACTATAATACATTCTAACCCAAAATCATGGATATGATTCCATAAACATAATATTTACATTTCAAGCTTCAATACAGATAAAAGTGGCACAATTTTAGGCAACCAAAACATAAAACATAAAAAAATTTGATCACTTACATACCCATGGAACTTGTTGGTTTAGTATTTTTGATAAATATAGTAATGTCTTTTATAAAAAAAGTGTATTAAGTGATCAATAGTAATACCATACACCACTTTTCATATTTCACAATAATTCTTCACCATATCAAGAATTTTTCACACAATTAACTTTTTTAGACATAAATAATTTAATAAAATTATTCATAAACTATAGAAAATAGAATATTATTATGGTGAGATTACATTCATAGTAAGTGTATATATAATAATTCCAATTGAATTCCATCCATGCAGATAAGATGAGAATAATGGTATGATGACATAATCAAAGTACATGATCATAAAAAAGAGAATTTATACCCATAAAACCTAAATAATAAATTAGGATACATGGGATAAAGATTTAACATAATAATATATTCAAATAATTCAAAAATCACTATCCATGTGAACATATAATTGAGTAATGGATACCTTATAAATTGATGCCATAGTAAAGAACATATACTGTTAACTTGGAATATTATTTTTATACACATATTTTTAATAATTATTTTTAAAGGAGTAACCTAACGAGTAAATTCCAAAAATCAATTTGGAGAAACAAAAAAAAGGATTGCCTTTTCTCACAACCCAATGTGTTAGAGGGATATAACAGGCCCACCCATATTTAGTTTATAATGTAATGATAATACATTAGTTTATAATGGAATCACCAATCCTTGGTTTATATCTTAACCACCCTACCTTCATACTTACTAATTTCTAAGTACATTAAAAGGATTCTTTCACTTTTCATCAAAAAAATTTCCATTATTCATTCATAGCATGATTTATCTATGGAAATAAAACATAATATATAGAAATATCTTCGAAACAATAATTATCTATCCAAGGAAAAAAATGTTGGTATCTATACCGACCCTCACATTTCACAAATTAACATTAAATAAAATTTCCAGAATACTTAAAATTTTACACAAATATACAACCAAATACCATACTACTTTTGTGTCTTTGGAAACATGGGAATATGAACACTGGTACATAAATGAGCTACCTCATCACAGACTAGGTACTTGTTGACTAGTACCCATGAAAGGCACATAAAAAATACATATCTTCATAACTTGGGGGAAGGGAAACATAAAAGGGGTTAGCTCATATTAATAGTTATGGTAAACAAGGGAGATATATGAGAATAATTGTGAGCATAATTGTATGAGAACATGATCATGAAAATATAAAATAATACCCTATATATCAAAGAACATATACATGAATCACAAAATAAATCCCGGCATTTCATAAGACATTAATAATAATGAAATGAAGAACATAAAAAATGAGAATGTAACATAGGAATAAAACAAGGAATTGGTGTAGGCTGATATGAATATATAATAATTTCAATAGTAGTAAAGGAATTGATTCTGAGACCATATTAGTGGATAATGTCCTTTACTGAATAGGGTTCCCATCCCATTCCCTCGATATACTGCTAAACCAAGTTAACCCCTCATTCTAGTCTTATATTCTTGAACCAAGTTCATTTTCTGTTCCAGCACTATAGTACTGAACCATGTTCATTTTCTATTCCATCCCTGTAGTATGAAATGAGGTTCATTTATTATTCTATAAATGTATATCGCATAAGAATATATATCAATTCTAATAGTAGTAAAGGCATTTCTTCCAAGTCCATCTTAGTTGATAAAGGCCTTTACTGAACCTAGTTCAAACTCCATTCCATCGTTATTCTACTGAAATGAGTTCACCCATCATTCCAGCCCTATATTATTAAACCAAGTTTATTTCCTATTCCAGCTCTGTAGTACTAAACCAAGTTCATTTCCTATTCTAGCCATGTCTATCACGTGGGATATAAACCACTAACCAATGCATTTGAGGGAGATAGGTCCCAACCACCTCATAGTTAAATCCTATATACATATTCCATAAAGATAATAAATAATCACATCATAAACCATGAAATTAAATTGGTTTTACAAATATATAATCATATCATAACATGTATAAAGAGATAAGTTTCATAATCATTTCTTCATGAACATATCCCGTAAAAAGGAATGGGGTTCAAAATCATATAACCCATGAAAGTGAAATTAGTTTAATAAAAACAATTCCACTAAAAAATAATCCATTAAGAAAAAAAGAATGAATAGAAAAAATGAATAATTTCCTAAGAAATTTAGGGGTAACTTCAATGGACGTTATCTTATATGTTAAAAAAATTTAATGATATCTTAAAAATATTTTCTATGGAAAATATCATTTCATTATTGAAAATTACCATAAAAACATAAAACCATTATGAAAACCATTTTATATTAAAATATATTTTAAATCTTATATAGGAAGCATAAAAAACATTAAAATTATTTTAAAATAACTTTTCCATGAAAATGGGCTTCAAAATTCTTTTGAAAACATTTTTGAAAGAATTTTGGAAAACATGATTTTTAATACATTCGATTTTCAATCGAAGAGAGAGGCGGTTGGATTTTTCATTAAAACATTATCTTAATTAACAATGAGTAAAAAATGGTGTGAATAAATGGATATATCATTATTAAACATATAATAATAAAAATAATTAGTTTTCATGAGAGTTGAATCTTAATATGTCATTAAATAAGTATAATCATTAACAATATCGAAAAGTGAAGAGATTATATCAATATACTCTTCTGACTTGGTAACATGAAATAATAATCTACATGCATGAAAAAGAAAATAAATGAAGTTTAAAATAAATTGAAAAAAATAAATTTATGATATAACATGTAAAATATAAGTATATACACCTCGGAAGAGTATTTAGGTGAATACAAAGACACAAGTCTTAAAGAAGGAAAATTGAGACCATACTATTTTACCGATTTGGTATCCTTTGAAACATAAACCCCAAGAAATTATTATCATAGAATAGATATTTGAGTGCCCATGAAATTATTTATATCATACATAGAATATAATCATAGTAATTACATACACCATACAAAAATAAAGACTGGCGAACATAGCCTGTATCTCATAGAAATAAAATTTGAGATGAAATCTACTTACCTTGCATCGTGGCTGTGATCATACTCATTCAAACCACCTATATAAGAAATATAAATTTTTTATAAATATTTTATATATCCATATTATTATATCTAATACCATATATGGTGTTTTATGACCCTATATTAGCATTTTCTTATCAATACTATGTTAAGGATTAATTTTGGGTAATATTCTTCTTATTCCTCACACATGTCTTAATTTGTAAAATATTCAGTATTTAAACTTTATATAATGATTTATTGAATGTAAACCATGATATAAATATCATTAATATACATTATATGTGTATTATAATAATCTATATAATATATAAGTGGGGAGCAGATGACACCATTCATGGAGATGGTAGGCCATATGTACGCATGAACTCTATTTCTGTTTAATTATCCTGTTCAATGAACGAAAGTAAAAGACATGAATGTATATAGGTATATGGATATATTACATAATTATAGTGGGTTTATGATATTATATACATCCTATATATTCAAAAAAACCATCTTAAATACAATCCATGTAGTGTATGGATGAATCATATCGCTTTGAGGGGGCGACAATGTACACTTCCTTAAACAAAATTATCATATTAAAACCAAATGGAATGTAAAAAGATATGTGTTTTAAAAAGAAAAAATAATATTAGATAAATAATAAATATAATATATTAGATATATAAATAGTTTTTCCCTCACAATTTCCACCACTAAAGGTAGTAAGAAAAATTGAACAATCATCATTTGGTGAGGGGGTAGTTCCCTGTAAACATAAACTATATATTTGATACCCATTAGATGGAGGTTTGTGTAACTTTAGGTTGAATAAATTGTTCAAAAACTTCCAAGAATATTTATAATACTTGGATTTTATAAAATCATGTTACAAAGAGAGTGTAGGGGTTGGAGAAGGAAAATAAAATAACGAAGCTTGAGAGAAGGGTTACCTCTTAATTGGCCAACCCTTTTTTGTTTGTGACAAGAGGATTACTTAGATATCCTTCTTCCCAAGGGGAAGCATTATATATGTAATATTTTATTTATAATAATTTTATTGAGTAGATATTTGCTGAAATTAATAGGTTTGATAGGTGTTATGAAGTGGGAGAGTTGGTGGCCTTTTATAGAGAAAGAGAATGACTTGGATTGAATTGTTGAATAAAATTTAGGTGTACACATACTAATACCTAAAAAATGTCACAAAAAAATCAATCCAAATCAATAATTATATATTTATCGTTGAAATATGGAAATAAAATGTGTTTTGGACAAGTTACTAGGTTATTTGGCCCCCTAAGTTTATGGTTTAGTCCTTAATTAATCTTAATTTGACCTTAATCGTTGTGATTAATTTTAATCACATTTAATCATCATTATGGTAAATAATTTCTATGATATAATGAGACACTAAATATTATAATTATTGAAATTGTGTATATTAGTTTTTCAAAATTAAATTCATTGAAGTGGGAAAATTACGATTAATGATAATCCCACCGATGAGACAAAATTACGGGTCTTTAATATTGAAAAAAATGTAAACAGTTTATTTTTTTTTTAAATTTCAAGTGAAATTTAATATATTGAAATATATTTTTTTGATAGATATAAAATTTATCTAATGTGACCTTAATGTATTTTAAATATAATTTAACATTAATAATTATTTAAATGAAAAGCAATTTTTTTTAAAAAGATTCATTTTTTACCATCCATCCAAAAATGTTGATTCTCATAAAAATACAAAAAAATCTGCCTTAGATAATTTCAACATTATAAATTCAGAAAAAAGGTTATTTTTTAATGCCCCAACCCTAGTTACCCAGAGTTAGTGCGTTATTACATAACATTGGCATAATCACAAAAGATCAAGACTCATAAGACTGATTATTTTAGTAGCCTTGGAATAAATAGATACATTAATAAAGTTTACATTAATTCATAAAGTGAAAACTACAACAACATATTGTCTCCACACTCATATCACTTTATACTATCCCTGCAGTTCATTCATAAAATACTTCTTGGAATCATAGACAAAATAAAACATCGAAAGGGGTGAGCTCAGATGCTCAGTAAGGATATCAATACAACAGAAACATTCATAAATAAGCATAAAAATTTAACGCAATGTATAACTGAAACAAAATACTTTTAAACTTGAACTTCAGAATAATATGGAAGAAATAAAATAAAGCAATTCCATTTTTTATTCACATGGATATTCTACTAGTTGAATAATCACAAGCAATATCACTAACCACTTTCATAATGATGGAATATATAATGCCAGACTATCATAATCGCGTAGCCAAGGCCTCGTGCCAAGACTAAAAATAATATTTTGTCAATGCCTCATGTCAAGAAACTAGTTTGTCTCATGAGACCCACCGATGCATCAAGGAGCTATAGCGGGCTCCACCAGTCACTTATTAAGTCCAATTCATTCCTTATATGAACAGGTTTAAACATAACATAATCATCTATATTAAAACTAGCATACGAAATGTCAATACTTTCTCCACAAACCATGAATTGTATAAAAATAAAAAATACACATACAAACATATCACAAAACCATCAATACGATATGGAAGTTTTGTATCATAATAAATCAACTTCAAATAATCTTGAAATCCATCAAAGGATGTTGACATAGATGAATCAAAACTATTTGAGAGAAAAATATCTCTATTTGAAATCCTTTAAAAGTCACATAATTATAAAATAAAATATTTACTTTGAAAATATCCTTTTATGCTTGTAAAAGAAGTTTCGATGATTTTTTAACGGCAGAAAATAGCCGCACCCACCGTATAAGTTAAAAAAAGACATTCTTACCTTAATTTTGTCGAAAAGGTTAAAAAGGAATTTGTTTAGAAAATGGTGGAAAGATTCTTTTCAATCCATTTTATAAAAAAGTTTAACAAGGGTATAAATTACATTAACCCATAGTCTAGTAAAAAGTAAAAATGTTTTGAAATAAATTTTTAAGAAACATGGATGTGGATGATAAAGAAGTCCCAGTAGAAAATTATTCATAAACAACCTCAGATAATGAAGAGATTGTGAAATAATCCATTACGTTGAAATTTTCCTTGGTTGAGTGTAGTTTAACCTCCTTTATAATGGTGAAAGAATTTTTATTAAATTATAAAAGAATTATATACATTAATACGATATCATATATGATCTTTTTAACATTGCTTTGTTAATAATATCTTAGTATTATCATAGCTTCAATTTTTAACTTACTCATTTTATTTTATATGTTTTGTTACATAAGCCATGTTTTTTATGGATAGATTTATCTTATTCATATCTAAAATGATAAACAGTAATTAAAATTTTTTTTTGGTCATCAAATGAGAATTATACTTGAATGGATACGATGGGGAATGAATCTCATCGCGTTCATGGAGACGGTAGTCCGTACGTACGCACGAACGCTACTTCCATTTCATTTTTCATTTTAAAATGAATAAAAACCAAATTATACATAGGTATATTATTATTCCAGTATAATATAATATATTATATGTGTTACTTATGTTCATTAACACCATCCTTTATACATTCCATTTATGATATGAACGAGTCATATCACTCTGAGGGGGCGGTAGTCCGCACTTCCTCAAATGAAATTATCATATATATATACAACCTGAAATGAATAATGGTATGCTATAAATTTGAATTACATAAGATTATATATAAAATAAATATCATTAATATCATATTTAAATATACTTCAATCATAATGGCCACCATGAGAGGTGGTAGGAGATAATTGAACAATCATCGTTTCGTGAGGCGTTTGGTTGCCCTCCATATAAACATTATGTTCTTCACCAATTAGATGGAAGTGTGTGTAAGTGTAGTTCGAATAAATATCATAACAATATCTTAGTATATTGATGATACTAAGAAAAGAATAAGAATATTTTATGGGTTGGTGATGTAAAATAAAAGAAAAGAAGCTAAGAGAAATCGTTACCTTTAATTTGGTTAACTCCCTTTGGTTTGATCCAAAAAGGACTCTTGAAGTGACTTCTTCCAAAGTTAAGGATTATAATAGGATAAGAGGAATGTAGGGAGCTTAATTGGGAAGAGGTTGGGTGATCCAAAAGTCTTGAGAGGTGTGAAAAATTGGTTAAAAGTTTTGTCCTTTTATAAGGTGGAGGATGGTCTCTTTAGGAAAAACTGAAAGTATTAATTAATAATAAATTCATATTCAGTTTATAATGGCTCCAAAGTGTATTATTAAATGTCTAAAGTGGTTATGGTTCTAAATCAACTTAATCAATAGGGTTTAGACAGGTTTGTGTCACATTATTAACCTTATCTTTTAGTTTTAACTATTAGTTAATTAGTTTGACATTTACCATGTCTCTTTGTATTTTTATATTAAATGGTTAATAAACTTACTATAATCTTCCAAGAGACCCCAAAGTGGTCCATTAATGATACACATATCATGAAATAATTCCTTTGGCCAAACATTATATTTTTATGAATATAATATCAATTAATCATATAATATTTGTTTTAAATATTAATTTATGTCAATTTTCACAATATTTGGTATTATGTTTTTGTGAAAGTCATCACAACTTGATTACATCGAACAAGATACATTATATCCTCCCTAACATGTCATAGTCCCCAAGTAAATTCTTGGATGACATAAAAAATTTGAAATTATTTGTATTTTAATATTTATAATACCATTTATTTGATTCTTTCATTAATAAGGTAATTACTACATCATCATTGTGTCATAAATAAATTAAATTATTTAATGTCTAAAAATTATAAATAAACTAAAATGATGTAGGAATAATTTTTTTCTTTCTAATTAATATCTATAGTCTAATTTAACTTATTTATAACCCTATATTAAAAATGGTTTAGTTAAAAATCTTTGAATTTAACACTGTTAACTCTTCTTTAAATTAAATAATAATAAATGTCCTAATCTAATCCAAGTGGATCTAAAGGGTCATATTTTATTCCAAAGGTTGTTTTTGGTCGAATTAAACTTATCCAATATAATTAGGACATGTGTTAGGGTAAAAAGTTACTATTCACCAAAATTTATTTTCATCTTATTGATCCAAATTTTAATCCTTGATATTGACCATGTCTCTCATATTTTCTAAATTAAACTCACATAAGTGGTAAAATTATGTTTTATGTGAATTTACAAATTCACCTAAGAGGTGGGTAAAAGACGGTGAAAAGTTCATTAAAATTTATATATATCTAAAATTATTATAAACTGACTCCAATTAATTACATTGAACTTACATAGTTATTATGTAGATATTTTGACAGAAAATAAATTTTAATAAAATAAATAATTATAAAAATATGGTTTTTAAACTATAACTCAGTGTTTTCACTATTCATCAAAAATTAATCATTTTCAGAAAAATACCAAAAATTTACCCTAAGATAATTTTGATATTATGAATTCAATAATGAAGTCTATTTTACGAAATTAAAAACATGTAAGTTTCATTTATTAATTTAAAATTAATTCTCACTGTCAAAACCAAAAGGCATATGTTTAAGAAATAATAACTACCAAAAGATTGACAGTTGTTTATGTCCAATTTCAATGTGAAGATACTTACAATGACCATAATTGGATTAAATGGTAAAAATATAATCTATTTAAACTTCCAAACCATTAAAATTTATAATTTCACAATGTAAATTATTTTTATTTAAAAAGTTGTTTTCTGTTAAAATATAGTATTTTTCACTATCCACCGAAATATGAAAGTTATCAGAAAAACACAAAAACATTATTGAAACTAAATTCTTATGTCCCGATTATAAAGAAGAAATTTATTTTGTCAAATTAAACATATAAAGGTTTTAAATATTGGATTCAAAAATGGTTCTCCATTAAAAGGTGGTAAAATTGCATTTTATAAAAAATACTTCTTTTATCTGAAAAAATGTATTTGTTCATAAATTATGTCTAAGAAACTCATAATATGGATTTTAAAATTGTAAATATCATATAAAGTAAAAAATTCAGTTAATAATATTCATAACCACTTTTTAATGGCTTGTTTGGTAAGTCATGGTGTGATATAACTCGGTGTTGCGTGTAGTGCAGGTTATTGAATTACTTTGAAGAAATAATGTACTATGAAATCTTGGGGTGTTACAATTTTATAAAATTAAAATTTTAAATATGTATAAAATTAATTTTATTATTAAAATATTTTCATTCGATAAAATAAAATTTTTAAATATAAAATGACGTTACCAAAAATCATGTGTTTCATTTTCAATTTTTAATATATATATAAATATAAAAAAGATTTGAAACTTAGTTATTAGTATTCATATAACTATGTTTAATTTCTAGGTTATATCTATCAAATTTAAATAATTAAAAAAGTAAAATGATGTTTTGTCAAAACATAGGTGTTGCATGTAACATACACCAAGTCGATGTTGCGTGTAACATAAAAGAAGTCAGTGTTGTGTGTATCATATGTTGAGTCAGTTCTATGTGAAATAAATTCTTTATGTAGTGAACTCAAATAAATAAATTAAAATTTAATTTATTTGAAAAAAGACTCATAAAAAAATAGGTTGTTACATTCTACCCACATAAAATTAATTTTCCCTCAAAATTCAACAGTTGGGAAAAAATGAGGATACTTATACTTCATCATATCCTCTAATTCCCACATATCTTCCTCTAACTAGTTATTTCTCCACAAAACATTGAATATGTGAGTGGTATTTCCTTGTAGAACTTTTTCTATATAATCCAGAATTTTAAAACGTTTCTTCTTGTAAGAAAGATCATGCTCCAACAGCATGGATGTTGAGTTTAGTACATGTGAAGGGTTAGGTATATATTTCGTAAAGATAGATACATGAAACACATCATGTAATTGAGAGAGATTTAGAGGAAGTTCTAAGTGATTAGATACAATCCCAATACTATCAGGAATCTCAAATGGATCGATGAACTGTGGGAATGATTTCCATTTCTTCCTAAATCTCATAACTTTCTTCCAATTAGAGATTTGAAGAAACCCTTTCTCAAAAATTCAAATTCTTGGTCATGTTAGAGGTCATAATCATAACGTTTTTTAAAAAATTAAGTTTCTATTATATGCTTCGTTATGGTTCTGACCTTATTTACCATTTCTTTATAAATCTCAGGTCAGAAGAGATTTCATTCTCCAACCTCATCCCATCACATTGCAGATCTACATTTCTTCCCAAAGAGGGCTTCATACGGTCCCATCTCAATGCTTGAGTCAAACATATTTTTGCAAGCAAACTGAACTATAGGAAGGTGTTGATCCCGAAAAACTTTTAAATCAAAAGAACAAGAACTCAACATTTCATCTAGGGTATGAATTGTTATATTAGGCTCACCATCTATATGAGGATGATAAGTAGAGTTGAAAATCAATTATGTAACAAGTTACTGATGAAGAGTTCACCAAAAATTGAGGTAAAACTTTAATCCTGATCTGATACAATTGAATGTGGTACTCCACGAAACATTACCAGTTTTTTAATGTATATCCTTGCAATATGATCTTGGGAGATGTAATCTCTAATATAGATGATGTGTGATGACTTTGAAAGGTGATCGACTACCACCATTATAGTATTGAACCCCTTATAGATTTTGGGTAGCCCAATGAAAAAATCCATATTGAGGTTATCCCATTTTCACTTTGGTTTGGGTAATGGATGAAACATCCCCTTTGATGTTTTTTCAATAATCATTAACTTGTTGGAATTCCAAGCATCGAGATACAAACTCTGTGATATGCCTCTTCATACAATCCCACCAGAAGTATTCTTTCATTTCTTATACATCTTTACAATTCTTGGATAAATTGGGATTGGAGAACTATGATCTTACTCTAAGAGATAGTTCTAAAAATATAGAATTGATTGGAATACATACACGATTCCTAAACCATATCGGTCTATCCCAACCATGGGTAATCTCATGAACATTTCTAGAAATCTTTTGGTGCAATTCGTCTTCCTTTTGTGCCTCCATAATATTCACTTGGATAGAGGGTAAAACATTCATTTGAGAAAGATTTGATTTTTTCATTCCTTTAGGATTTCAATATACATATTTTTAAAATTCATAAATATTTTATATTTTATTATCCTCATCATGGTTTAGATAAAATTATCCTTCAGATAGAAAGCATTGCCCACTGTGTTTGCCTTCCCAGGGTGGTAATGTGTTGAGTAGTCATAATATTGAATCAACTCTAACCATATTATTTGAATCATTTTCAACTCATTCTATGTGAATATATATTTCATACTTTTTTTATCGGTATACATATCACAAGTTTATCCATACATATAATGGATCATTATCTTTAATGAAAACATTGACGCTGATAACTGCAAATCATGTGTCGGGTAATTTTAGCCCTGAATCATCGACTATTGTGAGGAAAATGTGACAACCATGTTATTATATATAAGAACACATCCAAATGGTTTATTGTATGCATCAAAATAGATTAAAAACCCTTCTCCACTATAGGGTAATGTAATCATAGTTGAAATTACTATCCTTCTCTCAATTTCCTTGAAATTTTAATCACATTCAGTTATCCATAGGAACATAACACCCTTACGCGTTAACATTGCCATAGGATTATATTGTTGTGATAAATTATCCACAAATTTTCAATAAAATCCAGACAATCCAAGAAAGTTATAGATCATAGTCAATATGGATCATCTTGGCCTATAATCAATAGGCTCTGTCTTTGATGGATCTACTGCTATACCATCTCTTGAGACAATGTGACCCAAAAATGAATCCATTTTCTACAAAAACTCTCACTTTGTAAATTTTTAATATAGTTTCTATTTCCTTATGGACTTTATTAAAATTCTAAAGTGATTTTCATGATCTTCCATACACTTGGAATAGATAAAAATATCATCTATAAAGAATACCACAA
Organism: Viscum album; assembly: GCA_963277665.1. Lineage (NCBI taxonomy): Eukaryota > Viridiplantae > Streptophyta > Magnoliopsida > Santalales > Viscaceae > Viscum > Viscum album. The sequence continues at coordinate 354,467,978 of OY728123.1, forward strand.
ACAGATCGAGGTAATCTCTAGAGACTCTTTTAATTAAACATGTGATGATAACATGGGAATTGGTAATACCAAAAGGCATCACTATATATTTTTAGTGTCTGTAACATGCACAAAATTCCATCCTGGGTATATCCTCATTCTTGATCCTCAATTGATGATATCTAGAATGGAGTTCATTCATGAAAAGTATTGAGCTCCATGTAGTTGACCATAAAAGTCTTCCATACGGGGGAGGGGATGCTTATTATTGATCGAGATATTATTCAGATCTCAATAATCAATCGGATGTCACATTTATCCATATTTAAATATCACAAAAATAACTAGTGCTACCCAAGGTGACATAGTTGGATGAATGAATCCATTATCAAGGTTTTATTAGAGATGCCTCTTCAATTCTGGCAACTCAATCTGGGTCATCCTATAAGATGTTTTTTAATTTGTGTGGACCTAGGTATATGTTCTATAGATAGTTCAACCTCATTTTGGTGGGTAACTAGGAAAATAATCTTGAAAGAAATCTAGAAAATCTAAAACAATAGTCATATCATCGATGTTAATTATATCCTTTACTAGTTGAGATAAAATACCCATCTAAATGGGAATTAGGGAATATACACTGGATATAATCTCCACCAGATGTTCATACATATTGTCACATTGATGGATTATTTTGGGTGGATTTGAAATGTCAAATGTGACATCCTTAGTTGAATATTTTGTGGGATTTGTGTATATAAATCATATCCATGAGTAAGACAACATCAAATTAAACTATAGGAAGGATGAAAATATTAGGAGGAAGAACATTCCCATAAAATTCAACGAGAGAGAAATCATAGACATGAGATGAAATAATCATACAATTAGCGGTTTGTACTATTAATTCCATATCTAATTTTTTTATTGGAATCTTAATAATAATAAAAATTCATTAGATATGAAAGATTGGGTAGATCTAGAATCAAATATGACATTAGTTGTTCTAGAGTGCATGGTGACTATACCTTTCATCATTTCCTTATCAAAACCATCATCAGAAATAGTGATTTCTTGAGATTTTAACTCTTAACTTAGAATAATAGGTTGCTTACGTCAATAATCATCACCAACCGATGGGTTTGGGAAGTGGTTATTATAATTACCGTCATCCTGAAAATTGTAGGACTGAATTGTAGGTGGTAAATTATGTGTTTATTCTTCCCCATTATCATTTTATGCTAAATTCTTACCATCATTTTGAAAATAAATTTCTCAGTGAAACTCCTTTACACACATGAGACATTTTCAAGACCCATTAATACAAATTCCTCCATGATTCTTCCCATATCTATAGAATAAAGGAAAACTAAACATCATTTCTCTATTATTTTTCGTGTTTTCTAAGATATCAATATTCCTTTTCTTATCCAAACCATGTCATTGATATGTTACTCAAAACACTATTAAATTCATGAATACAAAACTAAAAATCTCTTCATATCTACTAATTTCTTATGGACAACTCCTTTATGAGAGTTGGCTTTAAGCCACTAAATAACCTATCAACATTTATTTTAGGTTGGATGATAATTCATGAAGTGTACCACACGAGTCTCATGAAATTTTCCTCGTATGTACCCATATATTCTTCATCGCATTTCTTAAAATTAAGTAACTCTTTCTCTATCATGGTACAAAGATTCCCTAGAATGTAGTTTTTGAAAATTAGTTCTTAAACTCATCCCAATTCATGAAATCAATCTTATCTTTCTACCTCATAATATTGATCATATTCCACCACTGGTCTGCTTCTCCATCTAACCAATAGAAATCTCGACTGACTTTCTAATTCTTCGAACAGTAGAGAATAGAGAATATATATTCAGTAGTAATTATGTATTGTTCAACAACAAGTGGATTAGATGACCCTCTAAAAAAGGGGGATGTTTCCTCATGAAGGACTCAATAGAATTTTTTCCCTCCTTTTCTCATTGTTAAGTCCATAATGATTTATAGCTTAAAAAATATATGTGACCTTATCAATGAGGTTTCATATTCTAGTTATGATAACATTTAGTTTCTCCAAAGGGAAATAATTGCATTGTCCAAAAAAATGACCATTAACTTTATTTTTTCAGGTTCCATCCATTGAAAAAAACCGAAAAACATTGAGTGATAAAAAAATATCATATCGATGAACCACATGAAATGAATTTTAACTTGTAGGATGTCAACATTATGAAACCTTAATTAATACACGACACCTTAGTTTGTCCTTCATTATTCATATCCAACATCTATTTAAATATATCATAACAGATCGTCAGGAGTTTTTGAATTACCAAATCATATCTACTGGGAGTGTCAAACCAAGTATGCAGTAATGCCCATTATCATGTACTAGATTACCACGAGTCAGGCCTAAAACATGTTTTTAATGTTTTTACCCCTAGGTACATCTATTCTATAGAAACATCCACAAGTAGTATCCATACAGGGATCTATGTGTAGGAAACCACTCACTATATCCCTTAAAATAATTCCATGAAATTTTACAATACTTTTTACAATCCTTAGACCTATCCTTTAGACAATGATTTAGATTTATCACTAAGGTTTTCTCATCCTAGCTTCCAATTTTTAACTAAACCTTTGCACTGTTACATACTATAGCGACCCTCACATTTCATACATTAACACGGAATAAATTTTGTGTAATACTTAAGACATTATTAAAAATAGACACCCAAAGTTTGTATTACTAAATCATATTCATTTCTTATTCTGTCCATATATTACTGAATCATGTTCATTTCACATTCCATCCATGTTTATGTTTTGAGCTATAAATCTTTACCCAATACATCAGAGAGAGATATATGTCTAACCCCTCTCACAATAAAATCACAGATACATGTTCGACAAGTTTATAAATAATCATATCATAACCCATCAAATGAAACAGATTTTATAAAAAATTAATCATATCATAACCACTGTAAATATTAAGGTTTCAAAATTATTTCTTCATGAATATAGACCATTAAAAGAAACCGGTTTCATAGTCATATAACCATTGGAAGAGAAACGAGTTTCATCAACATCATGCATAAAAATATAATCCATTCAGAGAATAAATATGAATAGAATAATCAAAATATTTCCCAATAAGGGATTCAATAACACTAATTTATGTTATCTTATATAGGAAATAATTTTCAAATATCTTTTAAAAACATTTCTTGAAAAAAATATTCTTTCTATTTTGAAAATTCTTTTTAAAACATAAAAACATTTTGAAAACCACTTTCTTAGAAAATATATTTGAAAAAATATATAAGAATCCTTGAAAAATATAAAACGTTTCATAAATCCATTTTCCTTTAAAATCAGATTCCATGATATTTTGAAATCATTTTTGGAAACACGGTATATGAATGTAATAGATTTACGATCATAGAGAGACAATAAGATTTTTCTTAAAAACAATATCTTATGTACCCAAGTGTTGAAAAAATTTACCAATACATGGATATGTCATAAATAAGTAGAGTAAGAGGAAAATAATGAGTTTTATTCATATTTTCATCATAATATTTCATCGAATATTCATAATCATTAACAATTTCAAAAAGCGATGAGATTATTTTAATAAACTCTTATAACATGGTAACTTGAAATCATATTGTCCATATATGAGAAAAAAATAAATTACTCTTAAATATCAAGAAATTAATGATATATCATGTATAATTGAATTATATACCCCAATTTATAGAATTTAGATGCATAATAAAACATGAGTCTCAAAGAAGGAAAATTGAAGCAAAACTATTTCACCGATTTGTTTACTTTTCAAAAATAATCCCCATGAAAGAAATATCATAGAATGGATATATGAATACCCATAAATTTATATATAAGATATATATAATACATTCATGGGAAGTACATACACAAAAAAGGAATGTTTGGTGAACATAACATATATCTCACAGAAATAAAAACTGAGATGAAATCCCCTAATCTTGTGTATTGACTATCATGGTACTCGTTCAAACCACCTACATAACAAATATAAAATTTTTAAAAATATTTTAAAGAAACTTATTCTTATATATAATACCATATATTATTTTATTATTTAATTATATTACCCTCTTGTTAACCATCTTAGGTTACTATTCAACCTTTGGTAATATCCACTTTATTCCCCACATATGTCTTAATTTGTTAAATATATGGAATTTATACTTTATATAATAATTTAAATAACGTAAAAATGAAATAAAAATACTTTATATATAGTATATGTGTATTAGAATTATCAATAGAATATATAATTATGAAACTGAATACATAGTTCAGAATGATTGTAAGCTGTACGTATGCATGAAATCTATTTCCATTTAATTGTCTTGATGAAAGAAATAAACTCAATGAAATATATGTATATATATATATATCATTATTAAAAAATATTTACGATATCATATATTTCTTATATATTCACTAAACCCAACATTAATACAATACATGTAGTCTATGACTGAATCATATCACTTTGAGGGGTGGCATCCCACACTTTCTCATACAAAATTATCGCATCAAAACCAAATGGAAAGTAAATGGATATGTGCTGTAAAAGGAATAAAAAATAAATAAATAATATAAAAATTATCATATATAAATTGATCTTCCATCAATATGTCTATCATGAGATATGGTAAGTAAAAATGATCAATCATATATTAGTTAGGTGGTAGTTCTCCATACACATAAACAATATGATTGTTATCCATTAGATGGCGGTGTATGTAAGTATATGTTGAAAATGTAGAAAAGAAATCATATTATATTTATTATTCTGGTGTTTTTATAAAATCTTTCAATAATTAAAGTGTAGGGGTGGAAAAGGAAAATAAATGAAAGGAGTTTGAGAGAAGGAATTACCTTTTAATCGAGTTACTTTTTTTTGGTTTGTGCCAAAAGGAATCCATGGAATTCCTTCTTCCCAAGGGAAGGAATACAGGAGGAAGGGAGGATTTTTGGGAAGTGTATTGTGAAGATATTTTCCTCTCTTGAGAGTTTTGTGAGGTGTGAGGAAGTGGAAGAGGTGGTGGCTTTAGAAAATGAAAAGGACTTACTAAGAGTTTTTTAAAACAAGTTGGTTATACGCATGTAATTTCATATAAATGTCATAAAAACAAACATAAATAAATAATTGAAGGTGTATGGACGAAATAAATATATCAAATGGGTTTTGGAGAATTTTATAGTTAATTTGGGCCCCTAAATTAAGGTTTACTCCCTAATTAAGCATAATTTTACTTTAATCACTATGATTAATTTTAAATCACTTTTAATAAAAAATTTGGTAAAAAAATAAACAATATCAAATTAGACACTAGATATTTTAATTATTTAAATGGTGTATATAGGTTTTTTTAAATTCAAATCACAAAGTATGAAAAATTAATATTAATGCTAGTCCCTCAGATGAGATGAAAGTATTGGTCTATAATGTCGAAATATGTTCAAAATTTTATTATGTTTTTATATTCAACATCAAAGCGAAACTGAAAAAATTGAAATAAATTTTATTAATAGATATATAATGGATCTTATGGGACCTTAAAAAAAATTAATGTATTATTTAACATTAAAAATCATTTAAATGAAAATAATTCTTTTAACCTCAAAGAAGTATTTTTCATTATTCAACAAAAATTATTATTTCTTAGAAAAATAAAAAACAATTCCCCCTAAGTTTATTTGGAAATTATAAATTCAAAAATGAAGTTTATTTTAGAAAATTAAATTTAGAAATTTTTAGAAATTAATTTTATTATTACAAGTAGTCTATTTTAGATAACTTTATTTTTAAACAGAAAAGTAATTTACCAAAGAAGATATCTTTCATTATCAATTTGTTGTATATATATAATAGTTATAACTAATATTTGAAAATTATTTATTACAATTCATAGAACTATGTTTAATTTATAGGTTATAAATATCTCATTTAAATAATTATATCAATAAAATGATGTTTCGTAGAACTGTTGGTGGTGGGTGTGACATACACTAAGTCGGTGTTATGGGTAACATATGCCAAATCTGTATTACATGTAATGTATGCCAAGTTGGGGCCACGATAATGGAATGTTTTAATTAGTGAATTTATATACCTAAATGAAAATTTATTTTTTTTGAAAAAATGACCATAAAAACTCAGGGTGTTATAGTATCATTACCATATATCCCCAACGAACCAAAACTAACATCAGGGGTTGTTATTATTAATGAATAGAAATTTAACTAAAATATGGTTAAAAGCATTCCTGAGTAAAATGACATTTACACATTGAAAAAAAATTTATTTCAGTTCAAATAGGTTTTTAATCCATGTATTTTATATGAAAACATTGTTTTCTCACTTTGGATGGGTAGGTCATAATGCACTGTATGAACAGTGTTTAAAATTTTCCTTTTTATTTTTTTTAAATAAGGTAAAAGTTTCTCAAAAATTAACATAAGATATTATTTAGGTGTAAATAATAACATTCTTAATTTTTGTAAAGAAAATCATTGATATTGAAGATAAATTTTCTTGATTTAAATTATTAAATAATAGAAGTATCACTTAGAAAAACCTTTCATGACCCTTCATTTATCAATATGTGTGAAAATAGAAATTATATATGTAAGACACATTAATAAACATTTTATAAGGATATATATATTAGTATATAAAATGAGAGAATATTTTCCTTCCCAAATGAACCCTAAACACAGAAAATATCGAAACATGATGATATTTTTTTTTCTAAAATTCCTTACAGTTTTTCTAATTTTTGGACATTAGGACTAGGACAAAAATGATTCTAGTGATACTTTAAATCACATGAATATGATGATATCCATGATATAAAATTTAATTTGTCACCATATACACCATATAAAACAAAATTGGTTCATAACATATACATCTGTCCCAAAGAAAGAAAATTTGATATAAAAAACACCATAAAAAGATGATATCATTGTATTGAGAATTAATAAATGTAGAGATTATATATAAAAAGTGTATATCTAAAAAAATTATGGGATACATAAATAAAAAATTATTTGACACTTAATCCTGATATAGTATAATTAGTTAAAAAGTTATTTAATCTAATGAAAGGAAATTGAATTAAGAAATCTCTTCAAAAGACCAAAAACATGAAAAGAAAATTCAATAGTGAAGTGATTATATAAAAAATGTATAAATACAAAAAAAAAAGTGTAAATAAAACCTAAAATTATCATATGTCATTACATAGATAATATGGAATTGACAAAGACAATGAATGAATAATATAACCTAATGAAAAGATATTGATTAATAAAACTGCTTACCACTTGGGCAACATCCCAATAAAAAACCATTGTATGAAATAACATGATTTATAACATAAAATAAAATTAATTATGATGTATTAAATATATAACATTTAAAAGTGATTTATATAGAATAAATTCAATAAATTTTATGTATTACATTAGGACATGCCTCCATGAAGTGTTATTGAGACAAAATCCCTTTCATAGAGTATATATTTTATATGTATTTTATTATAAATCTTCATAGTAAAAAAATATTAATTATTTATTTATTTAGGAACAAATTCATGGATTATTAATTTATAATTAAACCTTTTATTTAATTTATTTCAATTAAATATTTAATTAAAAAATCGGTTAAGTCCATGTCATGTGTTGTGATGACGTGCACTTCATAATTTCAAAAAGACTTTTATATTTACCATGGTCAATGATTAAATTATTCAGTCATTTGAAAAATAATAATCCTGAAATGAAAATAAATGTTTTAAAAAAAAATTAAATTAAAACAAACCATGAAATTTTATTATGAAAAATGAATTATGTTATAATCATGGAGATGGTAGGTGACAAGTAAGGATTTGTAATATTTCCATTTGTCAACGAACATGAGGGAACATATATACATAGCATTTTATCATTAAAAAATTATTATTATACTATAAATATAATATATATATATATATAAACATATATAATCTATCAATGAGATGAAATGGTGAAAACTGAATCATATTGCTTCTTCGTAGTGGTAATCAACACGTACAAAGGAACAAAATTATAATTTTTCATTAGATGGAATGGTATGAAAATAGATGATTTATTCAATTTCATTAATGATAATTATTAGATTAATTCCATATACACTATAATTATATGATTATAACTATTTGTGAGACAGAATTATGGAAAATGAATTACATTTTTTTGTGTGGTAGTAACATCTTTTAAACACAACGATGGTTACATTTCCCATTTGATGAAGAAATATATGGATTATAGATAATGAATCAACATTATACCTCCATCCATAAAAGGGTGATATTCATCAAAAAATAGGGTCTATTGAATGGGATAGATATTTTTTTAATTGTATTGGATCAAATATTTTATGAACCAAATGTATCTTGAACTGTGTAGTGTATAGGAGAGTGAGTGTACTTTTATAAGTGAGGTAGAGGACACACCATCAATTGTTTTTGTTAGATTAAAAAATATAAATATAGTACTGAATCCAAAAGACTAAAAATGTACAGGTTATGAATATGTGATGATATAGGGTCTAAATATTCCTAATAAATGGGATTTAGGAACGTTTTTAGGTCATTTAAAACCATATCACATTAAATTAACCTTCGATAAATTTTTAACCAGAACCATGGTAATCAATTATTACTATTTTTATTATTCATTGTGACCTAATATTTTTTAGAACTAAAGAAATTCTATATATTATATTTATTATAAAAAATATATAATATATTTTATCATATTAAATTCATATTAGTGGAAGAATATAGTTTTTAATTAAATCTAGAAATTGCAATGAGAAGCGGTTTACTAGAAAATGCCTTCTAAAGTATACATTGTTTTATACCAACATCAAGAATAATTTTTTTAAGAGGTGGTGCCTCATCCAAAGACCAAGAAATAATTTATTGATCAAAAAACGAAAGGGAATTACAAAAGTCTGAAAGAAGGAATCTTATTATAATCCTTAATGAAAAAAAGGAGTGAATCGTTAGGTAAATCATCCAACCAGGTAATAACTATATTGACCCCCTTGTTGGCAAGACTATCAGAAACCATGTTCACTTTTTGGTACACATGTGGGGAAATGTAATTGAGATCTATGAGCGATGCAAGAAATTTCATCCATCAAGAGGTAAGCTGCCATGAAAGGTGCGCAACCCCCTTCTGAATAGCTTGGACAACAGTGGTTGAATCACATTCAATCCACAGCTTGTTCTAACCCTTTTTCTTGGAAAACTCCACCACATTAATGAATCCCAACATTTCCGATTCCAGGGCTGAGGCCATACCACATCCACCAAAGAAACAGCCAAGTAATCTTCCACGAATGTCTCTGAAGATGGCACCACAACCTGCCGGAACCGGGTTTCCTCTAGAGGTGCCGTCGACATTCACTTTGATCCATTTTTGAAGCAAATATTTCCAGAAGGCTTCAAAGGTACATCGAGGTTGCCTATAAGATTTTTCAATTCGAAGATGGCGGGGGATCTCAAAATCTCCAATAGAGTTGTCACAATGATCTTTCAGAAGTGAGGCATCATCTTTGATGGCAATGAGAATATGTGTTTTACCTGCATTGAGAATGAATGAGCAATTATTATGAATAAAATTATTTCTATCATACCAGATCACATGAAGGAGCTCTGCCACCATAGTCAAAAAAAGATTCTTGATTTTTTTAGAAAAATCCCAATTCACACAGTGTTACAGTTGAGAGCCGATACTAGCATGAAGGGACCATCTTCAACCAAAATTGTCAGAAATATAATTCCAAAGAGCAGCAGTTGTAGCACAAGACAAGAACAAATTATTAGTATCCTCATAGTTTTGGTCACACAGATGACATCTAGATAAAAGAGAAATCCCAAAAAATTGAAGGCACACATCGGTGGGGACCCTATTATGAGAAACATTCCAAATGAGAGTAATGCACGAGGGTTTGATCAAAGTTTTATTAAAATCTTTCAACTAAACAATGTTAGAAACAGAATTACTAAAATTGTTTTGGTAGAAACTTTTAGAATCAAGGACTCCATTAAAAGAAGTCTCCCAAATAAGGAAATCACCAGTTCCAGAAAAAGGATAGTTGTCAATGATATGGCTGATGTGATTTGGAAGGGTGATGTCATGAGAGTTAACAACATCACATATAGTGGAGTTGGTATTCCTAGGAGTAGTGGTGGATGATATCATTGAGATTAAGGGGACACCAGTCCAGTTGTCCAGCCCGACATTCATAGAGGAATTAGGACTAACCATCCATCTAGAGTTGTGAATGATATTATGGAAATAATTTCTAATGGATGGCCAGATGGAGGAAGTGATGTAACCCAAGTTTCCATTCCGAAGTTTGGAAACAAAACGATTTTTAAGAAAGGGCATGGAATCTGAGTTGTTGTGAATAATATTCCATGTCATTCTAGCTTGAAGATATTCTTTAAAAATCTTAATATTCTTAATCCCAAGACCACCTTTATCTAGGGGTTGACAACATGTGACCAATGGTATGGTGAATAGTCTTCTTCCAATCGTACTACCAGTCCAAACAAACGTTTTAATGAAAACATTTATTTTTTTGAGAAGACTGGTAGGCCTATTGTAAACCATCATTGAGTAGACCATCATGGAAATAATTGTTGACTTCACAAGACAAACTCTACCGGACATAGAAAGATATTTACCTTTACAAGAAGAAAGTTGATTGATAATTTGATCAACAATGATGTTAAAATAGCTAGATTTTGGTCTTCCCAAAAAGATAGGCACACCCAAGTAAGTAAAATGGAAAGAGCCTTCTTTGATTCCTAATAAATCGATGATATGGATTTTTCTATTGGGGAAAAAATTCTTCCCAAAGAAAACAAATGATTTGTTCCAAATTATTGCTTGACCCAAAATATCTTCATAATGAGACAGGGCATTTTTTAGGTTTTGAATGTTCCTTTTATAACCTTTTAAAAATAAAATTATATCATCAGTATATGAAAGATGGGTAGGAACATTTAAGTTTCTAGAAGCCTGAATGGCCTTAATTTTGTTTTGGCTCACAAGGCTCGTGGGGAGTCTACTTAAATAATAGTCAGCAATAGCGAAAATAATGGTAGATAAGGGATCACCTTGCCTAACATACATGGTGCATTTAAAGATACCTTTAGGGGACCCATTGACCAGTATAGATATGGAAGCCGATTTGAATAAGGTGCGGATCATATCAATAAAGGAATCATTATACCCAATGTTTTTGGGAACCATTAAAATTAAATTCCAATCCATGGTGTCAAAAGATTTCCTAATGTCAAGTTTAATGGCCACATTGACTCATCTAGTGACTTTAATCAGCATATTAGTACATTTCGTGGCAAGGCAGATACAATCATGAATAGATCTTCCTTTGATAAAACCAAATTGGTTCCAAGAAACAATTTTATTTGAGATGGAGGTGAGTCTATTGGCAAGAAGTTTGGTGATAATTTTATAGATGGTGTTGATGAGAGAAATAGGTCAGAAAAGGTGAATCTCATCAGCATTCTCCACTTCAGGAATAAGAGTAAGAAATTGAGAAATTAACCCATGAGGGAGAACACTATTGGAGAAAAAATATTTAACCAGTTTACACACATCCACATGGATGAGATCCCAGTATTACTGGAAGAAACCATTGTTGAACCCATCAGGTCCCGGGGCACTATCAGGGTTGAGACTGAAGACAGTGGTCCTGATTTCATGGTCCATAGGCATGCTTAAGGGATAGTCATTATCCTCAGCAGTGACAATATTAGGAATGATGTCAGGAAGAAGATCCTTATTGACCTCCAGAACATTAAATAAAATGTGGAAGTAACCAACAACCTGATTAGCAACGGTATCCTCAGTGTCATCAAGAATAAAATTTATTCCAATAAATATAATTATTTTATTCATAATACAAATATATTACTTTTAATTGGAAACTGTTTTGTAAGCTTTGTATGATTTTAGATTCCTGATATTAAGGGACTTTTTTCAATGAACAACAATATTTTTTAGTATTCATTTAGAAAATTAAAAATTTTATAAAATTATAAAAAAAACTCAACCAAAGTTAATTTTGACAGGAATAATTAGAAAATTTTAACATTTTTTTATTTAAAAATAAAATAAAATAAATTTATATTTTAAAATAAAACGATATATTGTATTAAAACCCAATCTAGTTAAAAATATATAATTTTTTATTTTGACTGAAAAATTAAATTATTTTATATTATTTAATATATCTATACAAAATATAATTGATTATTATAAATAATAATTTTAAAGAGTATATTTAAGCATTAATTATTTTGGTACATTCTACCACCTTTAATAAATTGTTTTATCCTAATTTGGATGTGAGTTTGGAAACCAAGTGTTTATCCTTTGAAAGTACCATTGTTGAAATCCATCAATGTAATACGTGTTAATAAACAATCCATTAAAAAATAGGTAAATTTAAATATGAAGGACCTATATAACAACACATAATTATGTTTCAAAAGCGGATTACATTATTTGGAAGTAAAAATACTTAGATGCATCAAAAAGAAATGTCAATATAAATAGATAAGGTGACATAGAACATTAATCATAAGAATGTTAATGATATAGGGAAATTTAATGACAAATACCATTACCTAATGTGGTGTGAAATGGAATATCAATAAAATATAAATTAAGGTATTAAGATAAATTTTTTCATTATTTTTTCCTATATTTGTGGATATCTTTTTCCATATAGATTATGAACATAAGGAAATACACTTAATTGATGAGTAGAATTTAATACCTTAAAAAATCTTATAAAAAATGTCATTTTTCATCTAAAAATGACTATTCAAAATGATTTATTTTTTCATAAAGCACTAAAATCAACTTATAAAAAGATCTCATAACCCATAAAATGATAACTGAATGACAATTTTTTTTAAATTTAAATCAGCCCCCTTTTTAGGGCTGAGGGGAAAACCATCAAGACATCAAGACTTATAAAAAATAAATGAGTCTTCAACTGACTGAACCCAAGATCAAAAGCAGCAATCACTACAATATAGAATCTCCCCCCAGTAAAAAGAACCATTAAGACCAGCTTTCATTGTCTCATCATAGTATGGCTAGTTTCCCCGTGCCAAAGACCATGGGCCTGGTACCAATGGCCAAAGTCATACCGTCTCAAACATCTGATTCCGAAAATCCATGAAACAATGAAACTTCTTTTCCCTAAACCTCATCTAGAGCATCTTCTTGTCTGTGAACGAATATAGAATTCTCTGATAATAGTATATACATACTATCAATAGATATTATAAAAAATATAATTCTTTTTCACATGGTAAGATTTTTTTTAAATTTACATACCTCCACATGATGAAACAAAAAATTTAACAAGAAAATTTTCACAATAACTCCAAAGGATCAAAATATATCATTACATAAATAAACAAACTTATATCCCTAATTTCCTTGATAACCTCAACATTAGAGAATATTTTAACCTCCAAGGTTATATCATACCCTTTAGCTCACATCCCAAAAAATTTAATAGCATTCATACCAAACATGCCTTTATATTGAACCATATTATACACCTATATTTTATTTGAACCTTAATACAATAAAACATCTCCCAAAATATCATTGATCAATTTCAAATCCCATAATATAATACCTCAAAAGGGGTGTCTATGACTTTGATGTTGTGATCAATCGAAACATTATAAACCTGTGATGATGTCTATAACTCTTAAGTTTATATCACATGGAAACATAATAATATTAAAATTTATATAAATTATTATATCATACCAACTATAATATCCGCAAACCTTCACTCTCAGATCCAATGATAAATACATAGTATTTATGTTTCTCTCTTTGAGAGCAATTAATGTGATCTAATTTAAGGTATCCAAAACAAACAACATTAAAAAATATTAATGGATCAATTATATAACCAAGGAACTTTTATGTTTTTATTAATACTAAAATAATAAAAAATCATACCTAATCATACCCATGTCTTTAGGTTATTATTATTCCAACTATACCGAAATTTTATTATTTCAAAATAAGTCTTTAACATCTCCCATAAAATTATTCACACAATAATATATCTTGAAAAAACTAATTCAACATTTTTATTTATAACCTAGGGAATATGAAACATTATAAAGTTGAGTTCTATCAATAAATCTGGGTATACATAAGTATTAATAAACGACTATCATCAGTGAACATAAGATGAGAATAATTGTATTATGACATAATCAATGTATATAAAGAGATAATAAAATAAATATTCCCCATAAATACAAGATTATAGATTATGACACAATTTTTAAATAAGTAAAAAAAAGGGCCATATATTTAAATAATCATGAACCATGTAAAAACAATATTTGCGAAAATGATATATTAGAACATAAAAAAAATCATAAATAAAACATGTTGGTATCATGAAACATAATTTTCATATCACTCTTGAAATTTTATTACAAATGGAATAAAATAATTGGAAAATTAAAAAACTATATTGGGGTAAACCTATTATCGGTTAAAACCATCCCATTACACAATGCATTAGTGGAATATAATGGACTTAAATGTCCTTGGTTTATAAAGTAACCACCCTTCCAAGGTTTTAATGGAACCAAACAGTCTTGGATTATACGAATACCACATATAAATCATCCATACATATGTCCAGGTTCTTTTGAATGAGAAACATAACTATAATCATTCACTTTTCAATATAATGATAATCATTTTTCATTTATATATTGATTTTCCATTGGAAAAGAAACAAGTTACATAAAAATAAATTTGAAAAACACAAAATTCATCAATTGAATGAATATGGATAGTTTCTTTACAACATTTTCCTAGTGTTTAATAAATATCATCATAATTTTTTTTTCATTTAAGAATGAAAATACAATTAAAAATTCATTAAAATCATTCTTTTGGAAAATTCCATTACACCATGAAAATTACTTTTAATAGTTAAAATTTTTATTAATATTCAGAAAAATATTTTCATTGAAAATAACTTTGGACAAATTCAAAATAATATTCAAATACAAAATATTCATGATGACACAAAAATGTGGTTGAACTTTATAGGTTATTATATAATATTCCTTTTATACTTTGGAAAAGAATATCAAAATTTGTTTTATGAATAATGTTTATGACGTTATAATTTTAATAATATTTTAAATAAATTAAAAGAAATGAGTTATGAAATCATTAAAATGTTAATAATAACTTTCTGGAAATAATTTGGTGAACAAATATATAAGTGATAAATATTTTCGATTTAAAAAAATATACAACACATGTATCACTTTAAAAAGGCTTTTGTGGTTTATATGATAAATATTGGCGGAAATAGAAATTATAAAAGTAATCAAAATTAATAAAAACATTAAAAATATAGTTTTTTTGTTTAAAAAATACCATATGATTATTTCAAAAATAACATTAATCCTAGAAAATCCTGGAATATAATGAGATTGGTTCATAAAAACAATACCTTATTTTAGAAATTTTATATCATAAGAATGTGAAAGTAATTATTAAAATGAAAATTTAAATACTATTAATATGGTGACATGTATGATATACCATTTCATGGGTTAGGTTATAATCCTCATAAAATAAGATAGGATCTTAATGTAAATAGATTTCCACATGGGAAAAATGTAGATTAATAAACCTTAAAAAATTACAAATAATCAATGCATTGATTATGTGTAAAAACATTAAATCCAAAAAATAAATTTGGAAATGAAACATTAATAAAAAAATTATTTTACAAATAATATTGAAAAAATATATTCAATAAAAATGTGATATAACCTAATAAATGGATATCGAGTTCGGAAAATCCTTACAAAGACCAAAATGGAACTAATCAAGGAAGTTATTGTGTGTAAAAATAGTAACACTAAAGAGAAAAGTATAAATTAAACATAAAAAAAATATTTTTCCTTACACCCATAATATTCGAATAAGATAGAAAATAAAGAAGTAATATATCCCCATGAAAATAAAATGAGATATGAAATCCCCTAACACTTTATAGAAATACCAATCAAACCCCCTTGGATGAATTTACATGAATTTGAAAATAAAATATAATTCACTATGATATATTCATGATATAAAATAAAAATCAGAAGTATATAAACCATATAATTGAATTTATGTGTATAAGATTCAAGCGTGTTCCAATGAAGGGAAATTATGAAAAAATCCCTCACCTTGGGTCTATATTTTCAACGTATGTTATTTAACACCAATATAATAAATATATATTATATATTTACCTATTTTATAAAAAAAATATTTTTAATTAATTTATCATTAAATTATATATTTCATTTTTTTCAATGACATATTTATTTACCCAATAAGATAAATCCACAACGTGTTTTTTGAGAACGTTTGGTTCATAATAGAAAAACAACTCTGGTACGCTGACCATGGTCGAAGAGGTCATTATTATATCATATTCATAATAATACTAATTTAAAAAAATTATTTATATATATTAATTATAATTTTAAAACTTAAAATTAATAATTGATATGATAAATGAAATTCTTTACAATGTTGGAGAGATTTGGTTGAAAATACACATAATGGCATTTCAATTTTCCAGAGAATGTGAGTGAAATAAGTAATTTCATATTATATTTAATGTATATTTATTATATCATGAATAAAATATGTTATATTTAAATACACTATATATATATCTTCCATGTGAGTCAATGATGAAATAATGAATCACATAGCATTATGGAGGTTCTAATCCACACATAGACACGAATGACGCTATCTATCATCAATAAATGGAATGATAATAAAATAGATGATATATTATCTCTATATAATTATAATTATGTTATTAATATCATATATACATGTAAAATCCATTATTATAACCATCCATTAGAGGTGGTGATAGAAAATTAATTACATCAGTTCTTGAGGTGTATGTCCACAATACACATGAACAAATAGATCCTTTCACATTAGATTTATAAGGATATGAGTTAAAGGTAATATAAAAATAAAATAACTTGCTAGTACATGGTAGATAAAAATATTATTTTTTCACATTTCGTTTAATGGTTTTTGAATAAGTAGAATAATAAATAACAGTAAAACATTTGGTAAAAAACATTACCTTGTCTTTGAACAACTTCCTTTCCATTATACCATAAGCCCTATAATGTTAGTATTATTCCCAAAATAAAACCTATAAGGTATGGTTATGTATTTTTGAATGGTTCTTGGGTTGTTATTGGAAAAATAAATATAACCTAATGAATATTGAGGAAATTATTTGGGGTGACCTTTTTATAATGTGGGAGAGGTCACACAATGAATTTTTAAATTGATTAAAATATATTATATATTAATCAAGAAAAAAGGTTAAAATGGAATATTAATTTATATGAAATTATATAAGGTATAAATATATCTAGAAAATATTATTTGGAAATGTTTTTAGTTTATTTTAACCCTTATTTGTTTAATTTAACCATTGGAAAATCTGTTTTAACCTTAACTATAACTATGGATTTTCACTCATTGTACTATTCATTATAACCCCAAATTAAGTTGAACTTATTTCTTAATATGAAATTTCATGATTTAAAATATTAAAATCATTTAAAAAAAATATATTCATATATATATTTCATATTATAATTCAAAATAAAAAATTTATAATGCGATGAAAAGTAGTTTTCTAGAAAAAATGTATTCTTATATATAAAAAATATTTATACCAAAATCAAGAATGGAATTTATTAAAATGATCCTAATTATAAAATTAATAATATAAGTTATGAAATTTTAATTTCAAACCATTTTAAATGAAAATGATTCTTTTTAAATTGATTAAATGAAAATATTATTTCAATAAAAATCAATATTTTTCTCCATTCATTTGAAAAATCAACATTTTCAAAATTTACCAAAAATTCAATAAATTCTAATTTTAAATGATGAATGGAAAAAACATATATGTTTTTCAAATTTAAATTATAATATATATACATATATATTATTTTTAAAGAAAACCATATAATGCATGAAAACCCAATTTTTGTTAGAAATAAAGGCTTTTACTTTTGAATGAAAAATTTACTAATATTATTAAATTCAATATAAATTTCTAAAATATAAATAATGAATATTAATAATAAATTAAATTGATATATTTAAACACTAAATTGTTTTTAAAAAATACTATACTCGTAAATATTTTTAATCTACCACTTTTCAGATGAGTTACTTTCTATTTTTATGGGGTCATTGTTTGTAAATAATAACTTTGTTATGTTTTTCTCTAAACATTTCATGATACTCCATTAAATAATAAACATGAATAATAAAAAAAGGTCCCAAAAAGTAAATATTAGTCCAGTGTGATACTGAATAATAAGAATGAACTGTCTTATTATATATTTAATATAAAGGAAATTATATTCTCCCCAACATCAATGTTTTTATCCAAAAATGAATCTTTTATTGGAGAGTCTATGGAGTTTGAATTTTCAGTTTACACACCTTTATGATAAATTAATAAAATCCTCATAATATAAAATTCTTATAAGTTAGATTATAAATTTACAAAAATCGCTCTTAAGCTCATACTCAATTTATCCAACCACTTAATGAATACCAAAAAATATTTCCCCATATAGCTCCTATTGTTCAAGGTGTAACGAAAATATTAACATTAACATTGAATTAGAGGCACTAAAATATTAAGCAATTAATACAATCAAAATGATAAAAAATATGGTTATATCACATTTCATACACTACCCAACATGTGATCATATACTAAGATTTATGAATGAGTTTATATAACTATCCAATGATTATTAATTGAAAACATAAAATTCCATTTTTTCTACCTTATTTCATACAAAAAAACAGGAAAAATACTCTCTCACTCTCTATATCACTAAAAGACACACACACATATATATTTTTGAGCACATTAATTATTTGATATATCTGATCATAAATTTTACTTTAACTACTATTACACAATTGAGTATGATTTTGAAAAGTAATAGGATGAATTATGATAACATAGATATAAAATGAGAATGTCAAAAAAAAGATCATCATAAATAAAATAACATAATCTAATAAAAAATTATCTATATATAATTATATGATACATCCCATTAATATTTAATTCTATTAATATATAAATATGTAAACCATTTTGATAATAATAACTCCAAAAATGAAATAAACTTTCATAAATGAACTGATTATTTTTCTTGAAAATCACCAAAATAATAATTAACTTCAATTATATGATACACAAAGGATGGCTAAAAAAATCATTCACAGTGAATGAAAACCATATATTTGATAAAAATAATATATTGGGGACTTATAATAATGAAATTACATTTATTTTCACCACTATTGTAGTTTCCAAAAAACATTTTATAATTCAAATTCATCTAGGTGTATCATTATCAAAGATGTGTGGAAATTATTGAATAATTCCCTTAGTAGAAAGACTAAGGTCGATACTCATAATCAAAAGATATATCCAGGATATCCACCTTTAGATATTTCTTTTTAGAGTATGAAATGATAATATCAAATCCTATCTGGTCTTACATCACTATATATAACATTATTATACTTCTCTCAGTAAACAACACTAACATCACTAACATCAAGATCAAATAATGTAAATATTTACCATATTTTACCACCAAGAACATTACTCTTAGAACATACAGTCACCATATGAGATGTTTAAAAATAATGACCAGAAAGATATATATGATTATTTATTTATCCTCATCAATATAAGTGATTTTTTTAATGAAAACCATTTATTATAAAAGATAGTAACACATACACTATGGTTATAGTTATACACATATTTACACAAAAAGTTACTTATTGATCATCATTAGATGGAATTCCATTAATATTAATCTTCTCATATACCAATACTAATGATGATTCTCTTCTTTATTCCCTTTATTTTTTCTCCAATCATAATTAAGGAGATTATAGAAATGATAATAAATTCCCATACATATGGAAAATAATAAACTAGGTTCTTAAAGATATATTACCATTACAACCATGAAAATTATAAACATTTAATTTTGAAATTGAAATTTCCATGAACTTAAAATACCCTTTAAAATTTATTTTCTTTGTTAATATTTTTTTGAGGATTTCCATGTGAAAATGATATTATATTCTCAAAATAACATGGAAGATGCTACCAACTTGGTAATGTAATGAATGAACCCACATTTGATATATTTAACTATCATGAAACACTTCAAAGGGGGACCCTTATTGGTATATTGTGTAGATACGAGTGACTCACATATCCCACCACTAATAGGCCCCAAGTTTTTTACTATCACTAAGGGTATAAAACATTCAAATGTGAGTCATTACCCTCATATATCCATATAACATTAAAAGAAATCCACTGATTTGTGAAATAATAAAAATTGAAACTAATATCCCATAATAACCTTAATTCATGCTAATATAAATAAATTAATGTCTCCAAAAATAATTAAAATATAAAATCCCAAAGGAAGTAGCTCCAATAATAACTCTATGATCCCAGTTTGTAAGGTCAATCTTAATCACCACATTCACCCGGAATATCTGAAAATAATGATATTTATATAGGGGTGAACATACATTTATAATCCGTAGTATCTTCCTCAATGACACTAATGAAAATGAGGAGTATACTAATTTATCACTTAGTAAAATGCATAACCAAATTGAAAATAATAGTTTAATTATTTTCCACCCTCACCTAGGAATTCTCACTAAATATAGGATCCATGTATAATAAAATAATATTAAATAATAATGAAAATTGAAAACTCTCACAATTTCCCATCTATTGCTTCTCTATAATACCCTAATGAAATAAATATTTCTCCCCAATCTCTAATGAATATGTGTTATATCACACTATACCTCATATCATAACCATTTCATATATCATCCCCATGACATCCTCATAATCCCATAATCACCACTATATATCATAACCTCATGAGATATATTTTACATAGTAGGGTATTGTGTACATGATAAAAACCCACATCCTAGGCTCCTCCTAGGATGCATGAAACTCCCCATTTATCGACATGTTAAAATCCTATAGGGTTTACTAATACACCAAATACTATATAATCATAAATCATACCTACTTCAAGACACAAGAACCCATCCAACACCAAGATTAGAGAGTTTTGAAGTGGGTCTAGTCATCTAATTAATTTCCCTCCAACAATAATTTAACTAAAAGACCCTAATCCTAAATCACTTGGGCATCGATAAGGTTATCCAACATACGTGGGGGGTTAAAGAAAACATAATAAAATGAAATTATAGTAAAACCACACTCCAGACAAACCTATTATATTCATATCAAAATGACATTATGACTCCATCTCAACCACCACAACATCACCATAATGAATTACTACCACTTCCAATTTCTACATCACATTATATACACAATTTCCTTCTCAAACAGCCACAAAAATTCCCATATTTCCACATTAATCATGTAATTAAACAATTTCTGATTTACCACATTCCAATAGAATTATATTTACTATAAAATAAAATTTTATATTTCATGAAAAACCATTCATACCAATCAATGATAGTCATTTATAGCCACCGTATATTATTTTTTATTGTTGAAAATTAATTTATATCCAAATATTTATTCATTTTAATTCCGCACCCTATACAAAGTTCATTATTACACATTTTCTTTCATTTCTACAAGAATACTATAAAACAACTCAACAATATTAAGGAAAACTAAAATCCATCCCACAAATAATCCTATTCCAAACATAGACACAACCCCCACAGACCCCCAAATACCAAATCAAAATCCACAATTCTTCTTCCTAACTAATGTTAGAGAGGCACAATAGCCAGGGAAAAATCCATAATAATGTTTAAAACACCACACAAAAATTCCCACACCAAGGCCACACGAGAATGAAATCTTAAATACTTAATTCAACAAAAAAGTTCATTAAATGTAGAAGTAGAATAGTTCTAATAATTCTATGTTATGAAATTATTTTATATTAAATCATGTTCCCTTTCAGATTCTCCATATCCTCAATTTCAAGATTCAAGATAATGATTTCATTACTATCATTACATGATTATCCATTTATGAATATATGATTCCATAAATTAAAATCAAAGAATAAAAGAGTGAACATATCAAAATTGTAAATATTTTCAGAAATAATAAAGGCAATAATAAACTAGATAAAGATATTTGGAAACCTATAACTTTCATAAACCAGAACTTGTATCCATAAAAACCAACACCTGAACTAGTTCATGACAATTCATGAAGGGAAATCCTTATTCCCATAGGATATAACAGGTGTTTGGGTGTCATGGATAATGTTTTGGGAATGATTTACCGGACTTTAGAAGCTTTAAACAGCCAAAAACAATAGCCGAATATGAATATTTATCACAAACAAGCTTTTAATAAAAATTCAGAATTGAAATAAATGGTTTTAGAAAATAACAAATAGGGAAACCACTAAAAAGTATAAGAAACTAAAAATCTCAAACCACTACAGGACATGGGGCCATCATCCTCAAGACTTCTCCCCAACACCATATCAAGGAAGGATGTTTACAACCCCAAACACCTTCTCCATAGACCTTGTCCATACTTGTGTCTAACATGACCAAGTATACATACACCAAAAGGTGTATGTAGGGTGTGGTCATAATCCTTATAGGATACCACCCCCAATATTCCATGTGAAAAAAATTAAAAGATAAAAATATTGTGTGTTTTTATAAACAATGATAGCTAGCAACAATTTCTAAAGGGGTGCAACATTCAAATGAAACAATTTTCAAGGGGTAACATTAAATAATGTACAATTTTAAATAAAACTTGCATGTTACTGAATTTTATATCCAAACAAACCACATTCCAATGGTAAGTACAAAAATATCTGATGAGAAGTAGTTAAGGGAACCCCCCTTAGCACTAGCTAGTTGTGGACCCTATGTACCTCATATCTTGGTGGAAAATCAACAATAATCCATAACCTTCTCATGATTGAGACACTAGGAGAGGAAATCCAAATTTCCTATTAGTACCCAAAATAATCTTATTTTATTATTCTTTTCATTGTCAACTTTCTTCGTGAAATATGGACGATACCACTCTAGATCAATAGCATAATAGTCTTAGTCCACCCACTTAGATACACACGCTTCCCTATTTGTGCTCACTCAAGTTCCACACGCCATCAAAAACAATTTCCACATAAAAATTAAATTTCTCATCATAAACACTCCAAATAGTATCTAAATATATATTTTCACCCTTTTTGTAACTCAAAAAACCATTTAAAATTTCCTAAACCAATTTCATAAATTTTAACAAGGATTCACACATGAAATCTATTTAAAAACCTCTTTCAAAGTCAAATGAACAAAAATGTCACAACAAACCAGATTTGGAATCAATAACACCATTTAATAAAGTTATTCCATGACCCATATAACAACCCGAAATAATACAACATGGAATACACATTAAGGACACTCATTTTTACAAAAACAATAACTTTAAATTCAACCGCATAACCAATTATAAAAAAAATTCCCACCAAGATAAAAGGAAGTGGAAAATGCTAAAAATGTAAATAAAGAATAGGTAAATCATCAATGAATTCTTAAAAATGGTAGAACCTACCATAAATGTCAAAAACATTATATATTTGTGCGATTCTTCAACAGCACCACCACCATACAACAAGGGTGTAAAAATGAACCTAAATCCACAAAATTGGACCAAGAAACCCAAAATAAATACATATGTACTAAGACATAGGACAAAGATATTTGAACTACCAAAAAGGTTGAAGAAACCCTAAGGAAATGGATGAAATTAAAGAGAGTCTCACTTACTTGCAATAATCATGATATTTCCCCACAAAAAGCCCCTTAAAAAATGAGTTCAAAGAGAGGTTGAGAAATATTAGAGGCTGTCCATGGCTTCCATGGATGAATTGGGGATACAATTTATGAGGTTGGTTTAATTATGGAAGGGAAATATATGAATTAAAAGACATTTTTTATGACCTGGACACCTGTGCATGGTGTTGCTGCGGGATTTAGTATTCTGTGCGGCTAAACTGTGCAGCCAATCCTGGCTATCCAAAAATCCTCCAATTTTTCCCAAATTAAAGGGGGAATAGGGAAAACATTGAGGGGGAATGTTAGTCCAAGATTAGAATAGAAAAAAGTAATATAGTAAAATGATATGGATGTGACAATTCTCCCCACCATGAAATCTATTCACCATAGAAATTCAACCAGAGGCTTGATCGGAAAACAAGAATGGGTAATCTTTGTCAAGCCATGAATTCTGCAACCAAGTCTCATGGACATCATTAACATGCTTCCAATGTACCCAGACCTATGGAATAGAAATTCCCCGAAACACCTTCTCTTTCGAATCCACTATTCACACTGGCTGTTCAATCACTGATAAATTGGGGCTCTATCTCCAACTCTTCCAAATTCGGCACCGGAGATGCATTCAGATTATACTTCTTCTACTAAGGATTCATGGAATACATCGTGAATAAATTTCAATTGGTAACGAAAGTATAACATATAGGCCACATTTCCAACGCACTTGATGATATAAAAAGGTCCAACATACCTCAGTGTTAGCTTTCCCTACTTTCCCAAATATCGATGACCCAATCGAGGGTCCACATTTAAGAATACTCGATCACTGACTGTAATATATATATCATGATGCCCCTAGTCAGAAAATGAATTATGGAGAATCTCATATTCCAATAACCTCTAAATGGTCAACTTAACCTTCTCATAGGTCTCTTTCACTAGGCTTAGTCCTAGTAGTGACGTCTCACCCACCACTTCCCAACACAGGGGTGGATCAATAGGGGCAACCATAGGGAACCTCCAAAGAAGCCATTAAAATTGAAGATTGTTAATTATTATTATAATAAAAAATGACCAATCCCAAATGTCTATCCCATGAACATCCGAAGTCCAATACACAGTCACATTCTTTTTCTTCCAGAATCTGATTTCCCTGTGATGTGCGAGGTAATCCAAAAATGATGTAAATGGAGACCACATCCCACATCCATGTAGGAATGGGAAGTGGGAAAACAAGAGTGCCTATGATGATTTTCATTTACATACTAACAAGTAAAAAACCTCAATTAAAAATCAGTGATATCTCACCTAATTCCTGGGCACCAGAACTACCGAAAAAATGTCATAGTTCATTTTGGTATCTTCAAGATGAACAAACCACTAAGACTAGTGGCTATCCTACATCACCACCTTCGTCAGAGACAAAGGTACCGCTGAACAACCCTTGAATCACATGATACCATCTGGAGATTATGACCAATAAGAATCCATCTCCCCACCATGAAGAAAAGGTATCAACCACTAACAAATCTCAACAACGGGATTCTCCCATAGCATTAACTCTAAAAGATCAGGAGTCATCTGAATGCATTCCAGGAATGCACCTCTATTGTGATCCTTGGTCTCCATGTACATCTAAGAAAAGAGCCTTATTAGAGTCCAATCATCTCAGGACTTCCTCAAATCATGCACTTGTACCCTTTTTCTCAAGGCATCAGGCACCACACTAACATTTCCTTGGGTATAGATGATATTGAGGATGATCCCTTGCCGATATTCGATCCAATCTTGCTGCCTCAAATTAAGATCATTCTGAGAGAAAATATAGGCTAAAATATTATGATCAGAGCAGAACAAAAAATTCTTCCCATATAGGTAGTAATTCCATGTCTTTACAGGACAAATAACTACTTCTAAACCTAATTCATGGGTCGAGTAACTATTTTCAAGTGGTCAGAGTTGGATAAAGCCATACACCACCACATGATCACCCTACAAAGAACATACCTTAGTTCCATACCTAAACCATCACAATAAAACACATAGCCCTTTAAAGATTCTGATAAGATCAATATTGGGGCGGTAATCAACCAGTGATTCAGCTCCTCAAATGATTTTTGATATTTTTTCCCCATTAATACTACCCCCTTTTTGGGTGAGTGTGGTCGTGGGTGAAGAAATCCTAGATAAATACTAAACAAACTACCTGTAGTAACCTACCACGTCAAGGAAACTCCTATTCTCGAACACATTGATTAGCTTCTCCCAAGAAATAACCACACTACCCTCTTGGGGTCCATGAAAAACCCCTACTATAAGATAACATGTCCAAGAAACATCACTGCGATTATCTAGAAACCACACATGGATAACTTCTCATAATGGTGATGATCCCACAAAGTGCCCAATACCGTCCGCAAATGAACCATATCCTCTTCCTCAGACATATAGCATAATAGAATGTCATCCAAAAAAACCATAAAAAAGGTGTCAAGATACTAGTGGAACACCATATTCAGGAGCACCATTACAACCACTGGTGCATTGATCAATCCAAAAGTATTGACTAATTACTCAATGTGGATGCACATTGATTAGAAAGCTGTCTTTGGGATATTTGTCTCTCTCACCCTCACTTGGGGGTAACCCGAACACAAACCTACATTGGAATAACAATTTCCCCCTTCATCTTCTCATACAAGTCATCAATTTTTTAAAAATGATACCTTTTATTGAGGGTTACCTTATTCAACATCCTGAAATCGATGCACAACAAGAGGGACCCATCGTCTCTCTTCACAAAAAGAACATGAGAGTGGCTGAAGGATAGACACATGAGCGAATAAATCCTTTGGATCCAAATTTTTAGAAATGTATCTTTAATTACATAATGTCAGTGGGGGATATACTATATGAGGAAAGAGATATTAGTTGTGTCCCTAGTGCCAAATCAATCCAGAATTCCACATCATGCTCTTGGGGGAAGCCTTAAAAATCATCTGGAAATGCCTTCGACAACTCATTCATTACCTGAGGAAATACATCCTTAGGATAATAAACATCATCCTCCAAAATTATTTGTAATAACATGAAGTGAGGATTCCCAATCTGTGGGAGTGGAGGTCCCACATGACCTGATCGAGGACCCCATTCCCCAATAAAAACCCGAGGACTTCCATCAGGTGTCATGAAACTCCCCCAACACCTATAAAAATATATGTGCGCTTGAAAGTGAACCAACCAATCCATGATGAGGAAAATTTTAAAAAGTTCCATATCTAAACCAGTAAATCCCACTCCATCTGAACCCCAACATGGTAGGTACACACGATGAGCACCTGAGGCCCCGCTCTTTCCTCTTACCTAACGATGTCACTATCTCCATCGTTAAAGATAGAAAATCGGTTGGATGATTCAATATGTTCAAAATTGAGGTATAGATAAAATAAACAGAATCACCAATATCAAAAATAATGGTATCTATTGGGGATGCAATGAAAATGGTACCTCGAACTATCAAAGGCCTTAAATCATATCCCACTGGTGTCTGATCTGCTACATAAAGTTGACTAGACTCTTCCTGAGAGTGGCCACTCTCTTTTGGCTCTACCTTGAAATTTATCTACCTAGAGAATGATCCTACCCTGCCACCACATCCACCAAATCTATATCCCCCCATCCTTAATGGGTCTATCAGAACTAGCACTCCCATGGAAGCAATAGATCCTGCCCCACACTAGAGTGGACGTGCGAACTTGAAAAAGCACAAAAAGTGACCCGTAGCTCCACATTGGTAAAAAGGCTTTGTAGGGTATGAACATGCAGTTTATCTGTTCCATAGAATCCCGCACTCGTGGCAGAAAAAATACCTTCCAATAGAAATCATATATGAAAACTACCCAGGAGGATGGCCTGAAATACCACCTCCCATCTTCCCCTACTCCTTTTGCTTCCTTTTCTTCTAAGATGATCTACCACTTCCCATTGAAGAAACCACACCATAAAAACTGGAAATTTTTATCTGATCAATATTGACCATGAAAGCATGATCAGCCACATCAACCTAAGTTCCCAGCTTGATCAAGAAGACCTGAGAGTATATTTCAGGTTGTAGCCCCATCTCATCCTTTTGAGCTTTCAGGGACTCATTAGATACAATCTCAGGCCCGTACCACATAATTTGAGAAAAAAAGTTAAAATATTCCATCAATGACCGATCTACCTGGGGGAGGTACATGAACTCATGGGATCTGGCATAGGCTAGGACCTCGTGGCAATGCATCTCGTTGAATATGGCTTTGAGGTCCTTCAAGCTTATATTCTCATTCATCTCTGTTCGAATCAATGATTCCAACCACCTATGACTGGGACCCTCTAGCTGAAATGAGGCACATTTAACCAGACCTACTCAGCTGGATCTTAGAACTCGAACATATGATCTATCTTCTCATGTTGTTCCATGACCTCTGGAGGATCAGAGCTATATTGGAATGATGTGGGTTTATTCTTCAGAAAGTCTTCAACATTTTCCTTGTTTGGACCAGACTCATCTTATCTGGCTAGAATAGAAGTAGGATCAACTACCTATCCTAGATCATGGATACCTCGTACCGTAGCTTCTATAAATTTAGATCAAGAGATGATGGAGAACACTACCTGAATTCCTCTCATTTGTTAAAGGGAAGTCTTCGGGGAGGTATATTTCTACAAAAGCAACATTCACTAAAGAAATCATTATTACAGGAGTTATGAATATTTTTAGCAATAACATAAAATATAAATAATGTCAACACATCACAAAAATGATATAAATAACTACTTTACCCCCACCCAATGTCAACATGTAGTCTGCAATGCACACACCTCAAATGGATGTAAAGTCAAACAAAAATTACTACATACCATGGAAACTCGAGGTCTATCATGAATGTTATGGGCCATGTACCCTACTTTCAACTAGAACACTAAGACCTAATAGTCTTACATCCTGTCTAACATGACTCAACCCAAATAATAACATAAACTGAAGATCATAGCCATTCTCTAATACCATTTTGTCACCATCAGTATCTAGTTCCCATCAAAACTGGCACCTGACCGAGTCCATGACAAGGCCTGAAGGGCATTACTTATTATTATGGGCTGGATCATGATCATGAGTATCTTTTATAATATCTTGGGAATTATTTTTCTATGTTTTGAAGTATTAAACAACCAAAAAAAATAAATAAAATGAATTTTTAAATTTAGTCCAAACTAGCTTTTAATAAAAATTCAAAACTAAAATACGTGGTTTTAGAAAAACCCCAAGTGGGCCAAAACTCAAAAGTAGCAGAAAAAACAAATATAAGACCACTACATATTAAGGATTCATCATCCCTATGACTTCTCAACAACACCACATCAAGAATAGAAGCTAACAACCTGAACCACTGTCTCCAAAGACCATGTCCTTACATGTGTCAAAAATGACCATGTCTTCTTACACCCAAAGGTGTTTGTAGGGTGTTAGCCTAATCCCAATAGGATAGCACCCCAAATATTCCATGTGAAAAACATTATAAGATATAAAGCTTTGATTCTTATATAAACAAGGATAGGTAGAAATAATTTCTAAAGGGGTGAAATAGTTTTCAAGGGGCATCTTTAATGAATTAACACTTTAAAATAAAACATGAATGCTACTGAATTTTTCATCCAATCAAACCATATTCTAAGGGAATTTACAAAATTGTTCATGAGCACTATTTTGGGGAGCACCCTTCAAAAATAGCTAATTGTGTGTCCTATGTACCACATATATCAGTGTAAAAGAAATGATAATCTATATCCTTTCATTTCATGGGCCATTAGGAGGGGAAATCCCAATGGCCTAGTGGTCCACAACATCATCATTTTTTTGTTAGTGTTGTCATCATCAAATTTATACACGAAACATGGATGATACCACTCCAGATCACTAGCATATGAGTCTTGTCCCCCCACCAAGATACCTTTGTTTATATTTTTGTGCTCAGATAAGTTCCACATGACATCAAATAACATTTACACATAAAAATACCAATTCTGGTCATACACACACCAACCAATAGAAAAAAAAATTCACCCTTTCTACAACTTAATAATCCATTTAAATTTTTCACAAAATAATTTCCAAAATATTAACAATGTTGTCAGGTCCACTAGGATAGATACCCTGAGAGGGGGGTGAATCATTGTATGGATGATTAAAACTATTTACTCATCTGATCTTGTTTTGATGTTAGACAAAACCCTCTTTTTTCTTCTTCCCGTTGCAGAGTATGAATGAACCTTAAATCATGCACAATACACAAAAAAATTTAAATGGTTCACCCTCAATGGGCTACATCCAAGGAGAATACACCAGTGGTGTGCCGATGTACCAATTCCACTATAAGAGCAATGTTGTTTACAAGTTCAGAGTGGACTCACTATCCCTCCTAGTTTACAACCACTCAAAATATAAAATCTCATTGCTCTCTCAACTGATGTGTGCTCACTGATTCGTCAGAAGATCAACTAACAGTTTATAGACCTGTAGGTCTCTTCATTATTTCTACTGAAATGTGAATCCTTAACTACTAAAAGATACTCTGTTGACGTTCACCTCTCACCCGCATATGAATCTCTCTTTTCACCGGGTCGACCAGGTAACCTGAAATCTTTTTTGCAACCCTTAATGCATCTTGCGCCCAAATTTAATTCCTTGAGCGCAAGATTCCACTTTTTTCACGAAACACCCTTTGCACGCAACTCTAATCTTTCACACACCTGAAAACATTCACGCCACTCAAATCTTTCATGCAATTTCAAAATATTTCACGCAACTACCTTTGCATGAAATTATTTCAGGATCTGATGCTTGGATTTTCTGTAAGTATCGAGCTCTCTCGGAGGGAGGGGGTAACCTCTTATTTATAGAACACATTGAACCCTGCGCACGAAACCACCAACATGTCATGAAAAACCCCATTATACATCGCCTTTGGCGATTAAGTCTATTTTACGCCAACTGCTTCTTTCGTGCCTTTCGTGAATCATTCGTTCACGTCATTCCTTTTCCATTTATCGATGGTCGGAAAACGAATCATGCCTTGAACATAAAACCACATTTTATAATTCCATTGGCGTATAAGTCTCTTTCTCACTAATTATCAATTATTTTGCGAACCTCATGCCTTTGTCAACATGGAGGTCCACTTTGCTAGAAAACATAATTAACTCAAAAATTATTCAACGGTACCGTAAGGTATTTTTTCCCAAAAAAATATTTTCACATGAAATATATTTAAAATCCTTATTTTAAAGTCAAATTGACACTAATGTAACAAAGAACCTTATATTTCAGCCCTAACACAGTTTAATAAAAGCATTCAATGACCCAAAAAACAAACCAAAATAATACAACATGGAATACAAATTAAAATAACTTATTTTTATACAAAAATGATACTTTAAATTGAACTACATAAATAATTCTACCAAATAATGGTTCTCGCACAAAGCAAAATTGAATAGGAACATGATAAAAATTTAAATCAAGAAATGATATGCCATCGACGAATGGTTACACTTGGAATCACTTACCATATATGAAAAATGCATCCAAGATTTATTTGATACTTCAACCCCACCATCACCACAACACAAGGGAGTGAAATCGAACCTAAATCCACAATATTGGAAAAATAAATGCAAAGTAAAATAATAGGTAATGCCCCCACATATGGACAGTTGGAACTTTAATAAATGTGGATGAAACCCTAAGGAAATTAAAGAAGTCAAATAGATACTCACTTATTTGAAAAAATGTAGATCCCCCCCACCATAATCCCCTTAAAAATAAGTTCCTTGAGAGGTTGAGGGAGATTGGAGGCCTTAAATGGCTTCTAGTGCCAAATGGGGGATGAAATTGGTGATATAGGTTTAATTTAGGAAGGAAAAATAAGAATTAAGAAACATTTTTTTATGAAATGGACACCTGTGTAGGGTTTGAATGCACGCTTTAGTAAACCGTGTTGCCAAACCATGTGGCATGTTCTAGCCACCCAAAACCCTCTAATTTCTTCCAAATTTAGGAGGGAAAGTGGAAATTGATGGGGAAAAGTTAGGCCAATAATATAAGATAAAACATTACCTTAAAAGAAGGATATAGATGTGAAAATAACCATAATAAATTCACCACATTCCCATAAATTTCATGATCTTAATTTTTTATATTTATTAATAAAAAACATAAAATCTAATTAAAAGAAGGTAAGAGGATGAATCTTTAATAGGTCATATATAAATAAATATATATTTTAAATCCTCCTCCTAAATTTATGATTTTTAGAACCACAATACAAGAACGAGAGGAACGAGATGGCCTTAAGACTAACCCAAATGAGGGAAACCCCAATCAAGCCACCACACATCACTAAAACAAAGATCAATAAAACCCAATGCAAAAAAAACTATGAAACATTATTGAATATGGTATATTGAGTAGATAATGAAGAAGAAAGTTAGTGGTACAAATATCAAATCATGAACACGCGATCTCCTAATATTAGGATCAAGCTTGAGTGATAGGGCACAAAAAGTTCTCAAAATTAAAAAAAACACTTATGGTCACACAGTTTTGTGAAAAAATATAGAGAAATAAGAAAAATAAAGTGGATTCCTATATTTTAATATTTACCTTGAAACATTAAGACATAAAATGATAGGTCATCATAAGTCTATAACTAGGTTATCTCAAACTACCATAAAAAATCACACCATGTAACCATCTGATCTCTTCTCTCTTAGGCTTTTACAACTTTTAAATTTCTATATGATTGAGGGTGGGTCATGCTAAGAATGAAACACCATAATAAGATGATGCATAAAATATAATTTTATAAATTATCCTCTAAGTCCCTATTACATGATATTATATACCGCATCACGACATAATTTTGATACAACCACTTAAAAAAATGTTTTTGACTTGAAATTAAAAAATATAAGAAACACACATTGAAGGTCCCATTGAAAAAGTCTCATAAAAATATATAGAACCACCACAATATGAAGTAAAATGAAATAGTGTAATCCAAGGACTGTTATAGAAATATTTATATGGTTTATTTGAAATTTATATGATTCAAAACATATCCAAAATCCTTATTTTACCACTTTATATTGTCAAACATTCTAGAACTCCAGGACCAATAACATATATATTTACCCTCTGCTATAGCCAGACATTCACCCTCTGACCAATATGGCCATGTTGTGACCTGCCTATCCCATCTGAAATCTAATCTATAAAATCCTAATGAAAATTTTAGTTATTTATATTAATTTTTACCATCATTTGTTTTGATCCATTATTTGGTTGTTCTAGGGTTTGGGCGATTTTGGTGGCTTCTAGGGAAGCGAAAGTTGGTGTATGGTTATGATAAGCCATGTGAAATTCCCCAGAATTTTTTTTTGGTGGGTTGAAACAATTTTTTTAATGATTTTTTCATTCATAGATATACTATGTGATTAAATTGTGTTACCATATCCAATTAGTTGAAACATGAGTATAATTTGATTACAGTTATTTAAACAATGCAGAAAAAATGTGAAATGAGAAATAATTCATCTAAAATTACTTTATAAAGATGAATATTATGCCATTTTTCTCATTCATCATCATAAAACCTTGGAACACACCCCTAAGGATTCCCATTTCATATTTATGTGAACCTAACCCTCTTAGTTAGTAATTTCAATGGATCATGTGGAATTGGATCTAAGAAACTCAAGGTAAGAGTTTTTAATTCATTGTTCTTTATCATCCCTCTGTATATCCTCTCTTTTGCTGTGTGGATCCAAAGATCATGGATTCTATTCATAGATATATTATTTTTTTTAATTATGTTATGGGTTTTATTTTATATCTATTTCCATAAAGTTAGGTAGATAACCAATAATGAAATATATTTGTGCACTTCTTAAGGAATTATCTTAGTGAGAAAGTTTCCTTGTCTCTATTGATATAATAGTCATTGAAACTTAGTTTCTTGATATGGGTTTCATAGTTTAGTGATTTAATTTTTTTATGTTGGTTCATATATCATTATTTCATGTAAATACCAAGTATTTGATGTGGGTGGTTTCCTGACAATCCTTTGATTATAAACCATGCTTTCCGGATGGTTTGAAATTGGGTTTTATAAAATTTTAAAATCATTGTTTTAGGATTAATGAAATTGTAAAAACAAGGAATCTATCATGAAATTGATTTCTCCTTTTTGAATAAAAAATTTATATTTATTTCAAATAATATTTTATAATGAATTGGCGAGTTTTATTTTTGTTGTTTTATATTTCTTTGAAATTATATGATCCTTGAAGATGAATTCCCTCAAATTTATGTCATTTTTTAAAGGCCTCAAAGTGTAGGATTTTGATCTTTTCATATTGGGGTACACTGGGGAGGATTCTTAGGGACATGAAGAGTATAAAGTATTATGTCTAACTTACATATACATGTGATAAAACTCTAAATATACTATGTTAAAATTGGTTGTTCACTTTATGGGGTTGTTATTAGGTCCCTAGGATTGTGGTCAAATAATTTGTGCATGATTAGTCATTTGATCAGTGATGTATAGGTATCCTAGAAATATTCGACCTATCCTAACCTAGGACATGGTTCCATGGTGATCCTTTGGAATTTATTATTAATATATTATTTTTAAATGGGTTTTTTATGCATGTTTTATAAAATATTTTTTAAAAGGATGGATTTCTGGGTATGGTTGTTAAATATTTGAATCTTTATTTAATAGAATTAATTTATTTAATTTAGAATAAATGATTTTTTTTATAAATAATTTTTTTGGAATACCTTATGGGATCTTAGTAGTATTTTTTTCTAACACACTACACGTACATTTTGGGTGTGTGTAGATCGCATTTTATCAGATGCAGGTATATGAACGAAACCACATCATGGGGGAGAGTATTTTCCCAAGTGGGTTGTGGGATTATGAAGTTAATATAGTTTAATTTTTACCTCATATTAAATGGATACATGTTGTTGAAAAATATAGATACTTTGGTTTAAATTTTTTGGCTTGGCACTTTTATTTTCGGTATACTCTTTTACTTCCATTTATTGATTATGTAATGGTATGTTGTCCAGATTTTATATTTTATGTTTGTTTTTTTACTTATATTTATTGGGGGATAAATAATTCCTATTTGTTCTTATTGATACCCATGCAATTAATTCTAGCATATGGGGATTGGAAACACCCTTATATATTTCCATGTTCTGGAATGGGTTTTGGTTTTAGTGATGAATTTGGTTACTAAAAAAAACCGGTTCTAGAGGGATACTTATTTAAACATTTTCTTTGTGTCATGGGGTGTTTTTATATATAATAAATAAAATATTCAAGACAATGGGTAGCTTAGGTGTGATTTACTATCGATTTCTCATCATAAAAAAAATAAACTTACCAGATGATGTTGTGAAGTGTGTCTCTTGTATAGAGTCTTGATCCAATATTAGTTCATTTAATATGTTTTCATTATTACAAATAAGATCCCCAGTAACACCCCGAACCAAGTTACCTAGATTTGGTTCATTATTACGTATCATTGGCATGATAAAAAAAGATCAATTCTCGAACCATCGATTACTTTAGTAGCCTTAGAAGTACTATATACATTCATAATGTTTACATTAAATCATAAAATAGAAAACTACAACGACATTTTTTCCATGGACAACACTGAGATCACATAGACTATCCCTTCAGGTCAGTCATAATATACTTCTTCGCATCATGGGAAAAATAAAACATAGAAAGGATACTCTACTAGTCGAATAATCACATGCAATATCAATAGCAATGTTCATAATGATGGAATGCATAATTCCAAACTTTCATAACCACATAGTCAAGGCCATCCACCATGACTAAAAATAAGTTTTTTTCAAGGCCTTGTGCCAAGACACTAGTTTGTCTTATAATACCTACCGATGCATCGAGGAGCTATAGAATTATCCACCCATCACTTACAAAATCCAATGCATTCCTCACATAGAAAGGATTAAACATAACATAATCATTCGTATTAAAACAATAATAAGAAATGTAAATCTATTATCCATAAACCATTCATGGTGTAAAAATCACACATCCACAGTGATAAATATCACAAAATATTCATTATAATATGGATGTTTTGTATCATAATAAATCAACTTCAAATAAACATAAAATCATTCAAAGGATGTTGACCTAGAAGAAATCAAAACCTTTTTTAGAGAAATATTTATTTCTATTTTGAAATCATTTAAGAAAAAATTTATTTTGAAAATAATCTTATAATCTTGTAAGGGATGCTTTGACGATGTTATAATGGCAGAAAATAGCTGCACCCTCTGTATGAGTTAGAAAAAACATTCTTAACTAAAATTTGTCAAAAAGGTCAAAAAGTACCTTGTTTGGAAATCAACGGAAAGATTCCTCTCCAAAAATATAAGTTATAATAAGGATATAAACTACTTTAACCCATTTTCTAGTAAAAAGTAAAAATGTTTTGAAATACATTTTAAGAAGCATGGATGTGGATGACAAAGAGGTCCTAGTAGATAATTACGAATAAACAACATCAGATAATGAAGAGATTGTGAAATTAACCATTAACTTGTACTTTTCCTTGGTGGAGGGTAGGTTAACCTCATGTATAATGGTGAAATAAATTTTATTAAATTATAAAAGAATCATATATGTTAATATGATATCATATATGATATTTTAATATTGCGTTGTTAATAATATTTTAGTATTATCGTCGTTTCAGGTGTTAACTGGTTCGTTTCCTTTATATTATTTGTTACATAAGTAATGTTTGTTATTGATAAGATGTATATTATTCATATTCATAATGATATAGATTATTTAAACATTATTTTTAATCATCTAATAAAATTTATTCTTGAATGGATACGATGGGGAATGAATCTCATCACGTTTGTAGAGATGGTAATCAGTATATACGCACAAGCGATAATATCATCCTTTTGATATTAAAATAACATGTAATTAGATATTATATCATTTATACAGAATAATTATCATGTTATATTTATTATTTAGATCAATTAAACATCATTATTATACCCATTCAACTAATAATGTACAGAATAACAATTACATCACGATGTGGAGACGGTAAGCCGAACGTACGAATTTTTGGTGACATGTCATTCAAAGGATGGAAAAAAAATTAATATGGTTGTAACATATTTATAATATAATAACATTATATATAAGATACTAGAGTTATTATTTATTAATGGATACAACAAAGAAAGAGGAAGTGAATGATGAAAGTAACTTGAAAGAGGTGATGAAATATTTACCTCTTTTTCGGGTTCTTCCGTTTGATTTGATAAAAAGGGTTTTGTAGGTTCTCTTTATGTCTAAAAGAAGACCTCTAGGATGAATGCAGGACATTTGAGAGGGTATTTTGGTAGGGTTGGGCCGATTCAAATGTCTTTGAGGTCGTGAATTATAGAGAAGGGGGAGTTCCCTTTATAAGAAGGGTGAGGGGTACCTTAGGAAAATCTAGAAATATTATTTTATAACAAAATCATTTTCGGTTTATAATGGATCAGAAATGAATTATTTAAAGAATAAGGTGGGTATGGGTCTAAAACCACAAAACCAATAGGTTTTATACTGTTTTGGGTCACTATATTAAACTTATCTTTTAGATTTAACTCTTAGTTAAATAGTATGAAATTTACCATGTCTCTTTGTATTTTTATATTATATGGTTAATAAACATAATATATACCACCAAGAGAACCCCACGGGGTTTATTAATGATATAAATATCATTATATATGTCTTTTGGAAGAACATAAAATTTTAAGGAATATAATATCAATTAATAATATAATATTTTTTTTAAAAACTCTTTTATGTCAATTTTGACACTATTTGGAATTTCATTTTTTCTAAATTCGTAACAGAATAATTAATTCAAAAAAAAAATTCATCTAACTAGCCCTAATCTGTCAAATTAAGCTATAAAATTAGTGGAATTCATAAAAAGTCTAAAATTCCATTTATTTGGATATTTACAATATCAATTATTTTATTCTTTCAATAATACAACAATTACTGCAACATCATTTTCTCATAAATAAATTTAATTATTTAATGTCTAAAAAATATAAATAAAATACCATTATATAGGAAATATTTTTATATTTATAAATAATTTTCATAGTTGAAGTTATCTTACGTGTAGCTCTACATTAAAAATGGTTTAGTTATTAAACATTGTATTTAACACTTTTAACTCTTCATTTAATTAAATAATAATAAATGTCATAATCTAATCCAAGTGGACCAAAATGATCATATTATATTCCTAAGGTTTTTTATGGTCTAATTAAACTTATAAAGTAGAATTCGGACATGTGTTAGGGTAATAATAATATAATTTTAACCCTTAAATACCATATTTAATTTTAACCGCTGTAAATAAAAGTTAAACGTTACTATTCAGAAAAAATTATTTTCATCTTATTGAACAACATTTTTCTCAATGATATTAACCGTGTATCTTGGATTTTAGAAATTCAACTCACAGAAGTGGAAAAATTATGGTTTATGCAAAATTTTCAAATCCTCCTAGGACATGGGTAAAAGACTGTAACAAGATCAATAAAATTTTCATATATATAAAATTATTATAAACTAACTCCAATAAATTATATAGAAATTATATAGGTATTATGTACCAACTCTGACCTAATTTTTTTTAATAAAAATAAATAAATATTTAAATAAATATTTTGTTTTGAACTATAACTCAGTATTTTTCACTATTAATCAAAAATTGAATGTTTTGAGAAAAGTACACAAAAATAACCCAAAGATAATTTCTATACACCAAATCTAAAAATGAATTCCATTTTTTAATTTCAAAATTATAAAATTTCAAAAAGTAGGTTTTACTATTCATAACGGCTAGTTTGATAGGTTGTGGGGTGTTTAAACTTAAAGATGCATACATCACACACTCTTGTATTATTAAAAGAGAAGTGTACCATGGTAGCTTGGAGTGTAACATTCTCCTCTCATTCAAATAATTTCATCATTGAAATTTCTTGAGCATTATTGCATAAAAAGACTCAGGAGGTTCTTCATCATAAGTTCCTTGGGTTCCCACGTTGCCTCTTGTATCTTATGGTTTCTCCATATAATTTTTACCAGACTAGTCATCCATTTTCTCAGCACTTCTTCTCTTGAATCAAGAACATTGGCATTCCCCTCGTAATAAGACCGATTGGGTTCCAATTCTAATTCCCCATCGGTGAGTACATGCGTTGGGTCAGGCATGTATTTTCTCAACAGTGATACGTGGAATACATCGTGAACTTTGGAGAGACTTAGGGACATTGCCAAACAATAAGCTATGACCCCAATTTGTTCTATAATTTAGAACGGTCCGATGTTCCTGGGACTTAATTTTCCCTTTTTACCGAAAGGTATAACACCCTTCTATGGAGATACCTTCAAGACACATAATCTCCTACATGAAATTCCAAATTCTTCCTTCGGTTATTGGAATAGCTCTTTTGCCTAATTTGAGCCGCTTTGATGTGGTTTTGGATTAACTTCACCTTTTCCATCATTTCTTCCACCAGTTCTGGGTCTATGAGTTTTCTTTCACAAACATCATCCCAACTGGTCATTGTGTGAGATCTCTTTCCATATAACGCTTCATATAGTTCCATCTAAATACTTGAATGGAAGATATTGTTATAGGAAAATTCATCCAAAGCAAATTATTGAGCCCACATACTTTAAAAGTCAAGTGAGCATGATCTCAACATGTCTTATAATTTTTTAATAGTCTGTTCTGATTGTCCATTAGTTTGGGGGTGGTAGGCAGTGCTCAAAAGGGGTACTCCATGAAGTCTCAAAACTTCATTAATATATAGTGTTGCTAGACGTTCAAGTGGATCGATATCCCTTTATAGCAAGATAATGTGATGACTTGATAAGACGATCAACAATGACCCATATTGCATCTTTCCTTCTAGGTGTCTTTGGTAGTCCCATGAAAAATTCTATCGTAATATTATCCCATTTCCACTCACTTATGGGAAGAGGTTTCATGACTCCTTCAGGTTGCTGCCTTCCAAAATTCACTTTTTTACATACCATACATCTTGACAGAAAGTCAACAATCTCCCTCTTAATGTTGTCGCACCAAAAATGTTCCTTCAAATCTCTATAAATCTTTGTGCTTCCAGGGTGTATAGAGAAATTTGATCTATGAGCATCAACCAATAATTCCCTTTTTAGATGAGCTATATTGGGAACAAAAAGTTTCTTCCAAAAATTTCAAAATTCCATCTTCATACACAAAGTCAATCCTCCTCCAAATCAAATTTTTATTCAAAATAGGCAAACAAAAACAACCTTGGGTGACGCGGGGATAGGGAGGTATGAAATAGTTCAAACCAAGAGAATCCCCTCTATGTAAGTTAACACACTCTGGTTTCAAACTATTGATAGGGAGATGGGAAGTAGAGATGGTGCTCTGGACCACCAAGGAAGCCAAGTGATTTGCTACCATATTAACCTCGCTCCATGTGTGAGACACCTCGATATTGGGACTAAGAAGAGCTCTAAATTTTCTAACAATGTAAGAAATACTCCATGGGGGAAACCCGATTCCAAGCATGGAATCGTGGAGAATCCTAGAATCTGTCTCCACCCTGGTTAGATCGAACTTCTCTAGCCTACATAGGGAAAGCCCCGTGAGCATGGTCATAGCCTCAGCCAAGAGAGACATGACTTTTACAAAGAAGGACGTGAATTACATAACCGCCTCCCCACTGCGGCCGCAGACTATGCCCCCTCCTTTCATCACCCTCATAGCACAAGACCCTTTATTATTCAACTTCATACCAGAACCATGAGGTTTCCAGCTTACCTAGTTTCCTTGTTGGACGACCCGAGTAGGAGAAGCCAAGGAGCTACTCGCTTGTTTCTAGTTGAGGGTGGGTACCCCCCGCTAGTCCTTGATGAGCGGGGCCAAATCAATCAGAAGGAAGCAGGTTCATGCAATGATGGACCTAACAAAAGGAGCAAGGCCTTCGAACCTTGCATGATTCCTAGCTTCCCACAAGCTCCAACAACCTGCACTGAAAATCACCGATCGAACCATCCTCCCCTTCTCGGATCCTGTAACGCCTTCGAACCAGCTTTCCATCAAGGTTGTGTAATTCTTATCAAGAGTGGAGAGCTCCAAGGATCCACCGAAGAAATACCACACAGCCTGAGCCCAATCGCCTTCAAAAAACAAGTGTTTTGTACTCTCTTCCCGCCTGTTGTGGCAACAATAACACCTCGATTCCAAGCTATTACTCATCTTCTTAACATTCTCATCCATCGCTAATGCGAAATTCCTGATGCACCAAGATATAAATTTGAACTTAATATGAATCTTTTGGCATCACACCTCACCATTCCACCCTTCCTGAGAATCCTGCTCAGAAAACAACATGCATATGTCTTTGCACGAGAAGGCCCCTGAAGTAGCGGGGGTAAAAACGCACATGTCTAGGTCACCATTTATATATATGGACTCATGAAGGACTTGTTGATCCTCATCCAGAATTGATGATGTAAAACTGGGGTACTGACAAGCTTCTTTAAATGTAATCATCAGGGCCAGGAAACCCGGGAAGACTAAAACAGAGCCCACCCAGTTCATATGCCAGAAAAGGATATCCCCAAATCCCAAAATTCACCAAGAGTTGAGATGAAGCCTCTGATACAGGGAGTAAACATTCGCCCACATACGAGAAGTATAACCACTGGTAGCCTCCACACTTCCGCCATATAGAGGAGACATGAATTTACCCCATAAAGACTGTTCCTCCAGAACTTCCCATGAATGCTTTCCATGCATACAGAGAATCATGCTCTAAAAGCTCTTCACATTAATCCCGCCATCCTGAATCAGCCTCGCCAATTTACCCCACGATGCCCAGTGCTTCATCCGTTCCGATCTGTCATCCCAAACAAAGCTACACAAGATTTTGTCGATTTTCTTAATCACACCTTGAGGGATGTTGGAAGATGCCATTGCGTGGATGGGAATGGCAGACAACACACTGTTTACCAGAGCTATATACCCCCAAAAGACAATAACATATTCTTACAATTTAGGATAGGGCTAGTGATTCTACTAACAACATGATCATAGTCCTTGATTCGGAGTCTTCCGGAATAAATAGGAGATACCAGATACTCCATCGGAAAGGTCCCATGCTTCATGTCCAGGAGATTGCACAAGGATGACACCCTCCTTTGAGAACTTTTATTGGAAATGAATATACAACTTTTAGATTTTCTAAAAACCTACCCGCTCCAGTAGGAGTAATCATCCAGAATTCCCTTAATCCCATGAACCGTTTCCCGAACTCCAGTAATGAAGATAATCGTATCATCAGCGAACATAATATGAGACACCAATGGAAGATTCATTTTCCTTCTGAAAGGAAGAATATCCCCTTTGGAAATAAATTTTTTGATGAGTTTTCTGAGGGTTTCCTGAGCCAAAATGAAAATACTGGGAGAGAGTGGGTCTCCCTGTAGGAGACCTCTCGTTGCCTTGAAAAAACCATGGGTCTTCCCTCTAAACGACACCGCAAACCACAACGAACTAAAATTACTGAAAAAGAGGTCCACTTCCTGGTCCTACATCCCAATGCCAGAAAGGGCTCTGTTGATGAAACTCCATTAAATCCTATCATATGACTTATTCATATCTAGTTTGATCACCATTTTAGAACCATGAGTCTTATAGTTGATGTCCCTCAACATCTCCCGACCGTAGCGATGGCACCCTGAATGGATCGGCCTCTCACAAAGCCATGTTGCTCAACTGAATCCCACCTAGGATGCATATTTTCTAGCCTCTGGTTAAGAACAGATGCAAGGATTTTATATGGGAAGTTACAAAGACTCACCGGCCTATAATGAAAAATATTATAAGGGTCTTTGATCTTAGGAATGAGAACTAGGGTAGTTGCACTAGCCACACGAGGATAGAATCCACCACGGACGTAATCCTAGATAACATCAATGATGTTGCGCTTCACTACATCCCACATCCCCTTGTAAAAGGAACCTGGAAAACCATCAGTTCTGGGAGCGCTCTCCGGGTTGAGCTTTTTCATGGCTGTATGAACTTATTCCTTGCTAGGAATCACCTCCAAGACCTCGTTGTCGCGATTAGACACTAAAGAGTTAATAATCCCCCACATCCCTGTGTTTCCCCTTGGGTACCTGCTGAGCATCATCAGATTAGTTCCAGAAAGAAAATCGTTGAAGAATGATTGCGCCATTCCCCCTACCGTGTCACAGTTATCAGTATTGGAACCATCATCAAGTAAGAAGCTCGGTAAGGGATGGTGTTTTCTTTCTCCAAGGCATTCATGGAAGTAAGCTGTATTTTTGTCAATTTCCTTCAGCCACCATACGTGGGAACGATGGCGAACCAACCACTCA
The DNA here is from genome assembly GCA_963277665.1 of Viscum album. Taxonomy (NCBI): domain Eukaryota; kingdom Viridiplantae; phylum Streptophyta; class Magnoliopsida; order Santalales; family Viscaceae; genus Viscum; species Viscum album. The sequence continues at coordinate 354,511,756 of OY728123.1, forward strand.
TGTTTAAGAAACTCCTCCTCCCAGCTCAACTTGATACCCACAAGCTCGTCAACCACCAAATCGACCCACACCTCCTCCAGATTAGATTCTATGCTCCTAATTCTCTACTTAAGAGAATCCATATTATGGTCAAAGGATGGGTTCCCCCTTGACCAATCTTTCAACCCCTATTTCAACCTTCACAGCTTGTTGTGGATAGAAACCCATGTATTCCCCTAGGTAGGGGCCTCCCATGAATTCCTAACGAACCTTTGATTCTCTTGGAATAGAGACCAATGTTGACAGAACTAGAAGGACTCTTGGGAAACCTGTTTGGGAATCAGAGACACTAGTATAGGAGATTGATCAGAAATACCTCGGAAAAGATGCTTCACTTTTGCCTCTGGATAAGAGATGAATTCCTTGTCATTATCCTAGAAACGGTCGATCCTGCTCCAACATCGCCTTCCACCCATTTGGTTATTATACCATGTGAACATGTCCCCAGAGTATCCCTCGTCGAGGAGACCCTTATCTTCCATGAAGAGAGCGAAGTCTAAGCTGGCCTGATGAGGGAAGGCACCCCGTCCTTTTTTCTCCTATGGGTCAATAATGGCATTAAAATCCCCAACAACAAACCACGGGAGGTCATCCGGGTCAAACTTCCAATGCCCGTGCCATAATCTCTTGCGTTCCTAAGCATCGTAGTTCCCATAAGAAAATGAAACAAAAAATGTTTCCCTTCCCTTTGATACTTTCATGGAGAAAAATTGGTCCACTGCCTCCATCAGCTATACAGATACCTTCGAGTTCCAAAGGAGCCAGATAAACCTGTTAGTCGGATCTTCATGCATGGATCCATGAAACCACACCTTGCCACTGAAAGCCTTAATCTTATCCGGGCATTGTTTATGCTCAAGAACCACGACGATGCACACATTATGCTTCTTAACTTCCGATATTATAAGATCTGTCTTCACCCGAGCGCCCAAGCCATGAGAATTCCACACCAGCATAGATAACATTAATAACTGGGAAACCCGACTTTGGCCCCGGGATCATCTGTCTTCCTACTGAGGGGACAAAGGATTTTCCTAAGATGTCTTGACTATGCCCGGGTACACACTCTGGGGCTCTGAACAGCAGAAATCGGGAGTGAAGACACACAACTTAAAACTGCCACCCTTCCCTTCACCAACATTTGAGGGGAAAAGTAGTATGAGTTGTTCTCTACCTGCCCCTCCACCCCATGGGTCTCAGGAGACACCCTTGAAACACCACAAATAATGCCCTCTGAACCAGACTCACAATGAAGATGATCTTGAGGCTTACAATCCAAGGACTCCAGTACTACAGGAGTGTCCTAAAAAACATCCCGCAGTGGCGTACTGGACTCCCCCGTATCCCATGTAGGTGATAGAGAATCCATAAACATTTTCCATTTCCCCCAAGCTAAACACCACTGGCCTTGAAAGAATAACCGGTCAGAAAGGGCATCCTCCTTAGCTAGATCAACATCAAACTTGTAAGGTACCTAGTTCTGCAAAGAGGGGGCCTCGAAGATAGGAGGGAGAGCGGGCTGATCCTCGAAATCCGACGCGGCTGAAGAAACTCGAACTCCAACTAGAAGTCCAACATCCTCGCAAGGGGAAACATACTCTTGGACACCTGGACTGATCCCCTGCACCGTGGCCTTTCAATCCATGCGACCCCACTTCCAGTTCCCGCACCTTAGCCTAGAGTGGCCTTGAAGACCACAGGATGAGCAGAACCTAGGAAACAATGGGAAATAAAGAACCTACTCCCACTCACCAACATCCCGTATCATCAATACAACCTTCTCAGTAGGCAGTGATGACTGATCCGTCTCAACGCAAAACTTATGAACTAGAATGTCTTCACAAGAGAGGGTACGATCATCCACGCATAAGAAACCACTGAGAGAGTCACCGATCGCCTTGAGGAAAGCGCCATTGTTAAAAGGTAAAGGCAATATAGGAAGACCTAACCAAACCGCGACACGAGGGATTTCCCACCCCTTCTGAGCCTCCAGAGACCAGGGAGATAGGCTGAATCTCCATCGCCTAAAAGATATAAGAGCTTTTCACCACGCGGATATGAAATCCACCTCTGAATCTAGGACCAAGCAAAAGGAATGATGATGGATCACAGAGAGACGCACCTTTCCTAACAAGCCCCATGATCCTACGAAACACTTGAAAAACTGCAGGGAAGGTTTCTTCGCCCCAAAATGAGCTATTAAGGTCCACTGGAGAAGATCGACCACCTCCTCAAAAACCATCGGGGGACCTCCAAAGAAACACCATCACCATCCCTCGATACCATAGGAACAAAAGGCCACACTTCCAAGAAATAGCTCTTCGGAGGGACTTGGGCCACACTGTTGAGGGACTCATGGTAGGACACCTGAGGCCGATGAGGGGAGCTGAAGGGCTCTGGGATCCTACCAGTGCTAGAACCAACTGGCGAACTGGGGTACAAGGATGGAGGATCCAAGTCCACCGACTGTAGCTCGCCACCACCTGGAGGAGCAACGGGTAGGAGAATTTGAAAATCAAGCATGTGGGGCACGTTCGAAGGAAAATACATTCCCATATATAGTAATCTCTATCAATGCTCTAGTCTTGTACAAAGTCACTCAATATCCCATCATTCATAGCTTTAATATTCTTTTGAAACTCTTCATCATCTGTCTGAGAACTGTTTATTGTTTCTAGTAAAGATGGTTTGGAAACCATTTTAAAAAGAATTAATGATTCAACTTCCATGGTTATTCCCATATCCATCATTACTAGATCCTTGAAAATAGGATCCCTTTCAATTCTCATCTAGTTCAAAACTCCATGATCTTTTCTGCTCAAATCATTTCCCACCTTATTTGCCTATCCCGAATGGTACTATATTGTGCAATCATAATCCTTGAGTAGTTCAAATCATCTCCATTGCCTAATGTTGAGTTCTTTCTATGAGAAAAAATACTTCAAACTCTTATGATCAGTAAAATCTAACATTTTTCACCATAGAGATAGTGTCTCCAAATATAAAAAGAAAATATTATAGCTGATAACTCAAGATCATGATTAGTATAGTTTTGGTGATGAATTATTAGCTGTCGGGATACATATGCAATAACCATATCATTATGCATAAGGACACAACCAAGTCCTTTTTTTGAAGCATTATTATAAACAACAAACCCATCATTCCCAGATGGTAGAGTCAATATAGGAGAATTGACTATTCTTCTATTCAATTATTCAAAATATTATTCACATTATTTTTTCCAAACAAATTTCACCCCTTTACGTGTGAGCTTGGTTAATGGGGTACCCAACCGAGTGAAATTCTGGATGAAACTCTGATAATAACTTGTTAATCCAATAAAACGGTGTACCTCAGTTATACTCGTCGGTGCTGGCCATTCTTGGATTGCTCTTGTCCTAGAATGAACAATGGACATTCCATCCTTAGAAATGATATGGTCAAGAAAAGAAATTTTATAAATCCAGAATTCACACATTCTAAACTTCCCAAATAATTCATATCTTCTAAGAGTCTTCAGGATAATACGCAAGTGATTTTCATGATCTTCGTAGCTTTTGGAGTATACCAAGATATTATCAATAAATAGCACCACAAATACATCAAGATATTCTTTGAAAACTCTATTCATTAGATCCATAAAGATATAGGGTGCATTAGTCAATCCAAATGGCATTACTGTAAACTCGTAATACCCATACCTGGTTCAAAATGCTGTTTTCGGAATGTCTTCTATCTTCAAACACAACTAATGATATCCATATCGAAGGTCAATCTTTGAAAATTATTGAGCTCCATGATGTTGGTCAAATAAATAAGCAATGTAGGGTAGGGGATACTTGTTCTTTATTGTTATAGCATTGACCTCCCTATAATCAATGCACAACCTCATAGATCCATCTTTTTTTCTTAACAAAAAGGATAGGGGATCCCCATGGAGAATCACTAGGGATAATAAAACCCTTATCACTCAATTACTCTAGTTTTTTCTTTAGTTCCACTAATTCCACAGTGTCCATTCTATAATGGGTCTTCGATATGGGCCTTTAACAAGGAATTAAATCAATGGAAAACTCAACTTTCCTTTCTGGTGGATGTCCAGGTAAATCATCTAGAAACACATAAAAATATTCTTGAACAATAGGCACATCCTCTATTTGAGCATTCCTTTCCTCACCCATAGTTATTTCATTCTCTTCCTCCCCAATAATTGAATTTAGTTGAGCTACTGGGGTGGATATATAATAATTAGGTGGTGACATTTCTGCTCTGTAGATACGGTACCCCTTATCACCATCAAAAATTGTAACCTAATTCTTCTTACAATAAATGTTCACAACATGGTCTGAAATCCAATCCATACTGATGATTATATAAAATTATATCAAGGTTATGATGATGAGATCAAAAGATAAAGAACATTTATATGCCCTAATGGGGACTGATTCACAAAACTTTGTGGAAATGATCCTTCCAACGGATGTTTTGACTAATAGCTCCCTTGTTTAATCAAATAGGAAATATCTAATTTTCTTAGAAAACTGGGAAGATATGAAACAATGCGATGATCCAGAATCAAATAAAGCATTTCCTAAAATTGAGGAAACCATTAAATTACCTGCCACTACATCTTTTAGAGCTTCAACCTCTCCAGTAGTGATAACATATGCTTTGTCTTGATCCCTTGCCATTTTATGAGTTAAGTTCCCCTAAAACTTAAGAAATTAATTCACATAATGACCCTTTTCTCTATAATTATAGCATTCAACATTTACAACCTCTTTCTTCCCCTTGAAATCATGAGCTTGGTGGCCTTTTTCCCCACACCTATAACAGACTCCCATTCCCTTAAGGAAAGTAGCAGGGTGTTTCTTCCCAGATTTTCTGGGGGATGGATATCCAAATTTTCCCTTCTTACCCTTATTTCCATTTCCACAGTGTTCAGATGATCTCTTCTTCTCTTACTTTGCTTTAAAGTCGTAAGACTTAGAGAATTCTTTTTCTGTCTTGATAGCACATGAGACAATATCTTCGTATTAAGAGAAGGATTGTGAGACTAATGCTCGATGTAGAAATGGTTTTAACCCATAAAAGAAACTATGAATCTTTCTTATTTTGTTACGTGTATAATCTACAGCATGCCTCGCTTACCTTGTAAAGTTAGCTTCATACTTTGCAACATTCTCATCCTCCTTTTGCCTCAGACTCAGAAATTGTCTTTCTAAATCCACTCGATGGTCATGAGGAAAGTATTTTTCTATGAAAATTTATTTAAACTACCTCAATTTTATATTTGGTACTTCACTATCATCCTTTTTGTTTTGAATTAATGACCACTGTTGATCTGCATCTCCAGTGAAGTGGTAAACTATCACAACAACCTTTTCTCTTTCGCTACTCCCCAAGGCGTGGAATATTTTCTCTAAGGAATTTATCCATTGCAGAGCTAGTAGTGGATTTTTACCCCCATTAAATGTTGATGGTTGTTTCCTAAGGATTCAATCTATCATTGATCCTCCACGATGTGGATCAGGGTTCTCCAAATGGGTAAGGTTATTAATCATAACCTGAGTGAGTTGTCCCAATATGGCGATAAGCTTATCAGCACCAGTTGATTCACCAGCTCCACTATACTTATCTTGAGTAGGAGGGAAATCCCTACAGGGAGTTCATGCATTGATTCAGTTTCCATTCATTCCACTAGGCACCATCTCTAAAAAATGGAATAAACTAGATTAGTTTATGAATCGAAATAAATAATTCCAAACATGTAAAACACTTATCATAAATTGACTAGTTTATGGATATAATCAATAGTCATAAAAAATGTTTTCTTTTAGGAAGTACATACTCATAAATCCTTCATAATGGTTTGTAAATAAAGTGAGAATTATCCTAAGCATATCCCCCAGGAGTGTCATAACCAAGAGTGCAGCAAGGCCCGTTGTCATGCACCAATTCTCGTTCGATTCTAGCTCAAATCGATGTTTTCCGGTTTTACCCCTAGGTACATCTATGCCATAACCGCCTCTAACTGCTCGTATCTAGATAGGGATGTGTTGCTTGGAAAACTCACAAAATCTCTACAATACTGAAATTCTAGAAAGTTATTCTATACTAATCCTCAAAGTCTATCTTAGGGTAATGTGCGGTAATCAGACGTTACGTAAATCCAGATTTCAAGGTTTGTACTAGAATTCCTATGATACCAAATATAACTCCTCGACCTAAGTTACCCAGATTCGGAAGATTATTACTTATCATTGGTACGATCACAAAAGATCATGTCTCAAATGACCGATTAGTTTAGTATCCTTGGAAGTAGTAGATACAAATATAAGGTTTACATTACATCATAAAATGGAAAACTACAACAACATTGTTTCCATGGAAAAAATGAGATCCCATAGACTATCCCTATAGGTCAGTCATAATATACATCTTCACATCCTGGGAAAAATAAAACATAGAAAGGGGTGAGCATAAATGGCCAGTAAGGATAACAACATAGAAGAAAGATTCATAAATAAGCATAAACATTTAAATCAGTGTATAAAACTAAAAAAAGAGTTTTAAACATTAAATACATCATAATATGGAAAATATAAATCAGAATAATTTCATTTACTTACTAACATGGATATTCTTATACTAGAATAATCTCATGAAATATCAATAGCTATTTTCATAATGATGGAATGCAAAATACCAGACTTTCATAACCACATTGTCAAGGCCTTATGTCAAAACTACAAATAATATTTTGTCAAGCCCATGTGCCAAGACACTAATTTGTCTCAT